>OY720638.1:106681570-109247108 GCA_963169105.1 Ceriagrion tenellum | reverse complement strand
GGGATTTTATAGAAACACGTTCCGGACTGCCTTACATTTGATGTCACAGAAGAATTCCAAAGCGTGCGCATAACGCCACCGTCCGCGAGATAGGAGCCGAACATAGCGAGTGTTGGCTCTTTTTGATCAATTTTACGGATACCGAGACTAGCAAGCGTTCTACCATAATGGAGTTAATCACAAGTGGAAAAGGATAGCCACGGTAGCCAAGATGACTGAAGCACTCGGAGCACTATCGAAGGTTCCAGAATCGAGTCCCAGGAAAGGCAAATGATTTTTCCCCTTAGGAATTTCGCTATTATAATCCATGTCATTGAAGAAATAGCAACTGACAGATAGTTTAGATGAAGGAGAAATCCAAATGGCAACAAAATCGAAGGAACAAGACTCCTATGCATGCCTTTCGGTCATCCAGGTGACCGCCGACGAGGAGAAGAGTTTATACGAGACCTCTCGACGTTTATAAGAGACCTCGGTCATCACACACGTGTCCACGACATTAAAAGCTCTTCTCCCTCTCGCCGGGATGACCGAAATGCAAGAACAGCAGCCTTTTTCCTTCGCTTTCATTGCCATTTTGGATTTCTCTTTAATTTATCCTCCCAGTCACTCTGAAACTCGCGTGATCCGATTTTTCCGAGCAATCTTCGCCCACCGCGGGGACTCCCGAGTCTCGAGTGGGGATAATGGGAGGAGGTGGGAGCGTTTGGTCGCGTCCCACGCAAAAACACACACGCTAAAGAACCAGTCATCCCAAGAATCGAGCGTGTTCACATTCGGGGTCGAGTGCCACCGGAGATGCTTACTACTCTCTTGGGCGCGCGCTCGCTTTCTGTCTCGGCGGTGATGGAGACATCAGCCCAGAGAAGTAGGAGAATGACTGGGAGGGGACGGGAGTCCCTGCGCCCCTGGGGGGCTGTGCTTGAACACCGTTCGAGATAATCACGCTACTAAGGAGTCAATTGGTACGACTGGTTTTACAATACACTTGGTATTATACAGGATAATTCATAAGTCTTGTTATGATAACGGATTTTTTTATATTTCAACAAAGATACATGAAACAAGGGTGAAAATGTTACGAAATACATCAAGTTTTATCTGTTATCGCTACAAATGTTCAATGCGACATTTTCATCGATAAAAATAAAACTTGATGTATTCAGTAACATTGTCATCTTTTTTTCATGTATCTATGTTGAAAAATAAAAAAAATTCTAATTTTCTGTAATTATAACAAGACTTTTGAATCACCCTGTATGACGACAACTGTTTCAGGGTTTTGAGGTATTTTTTCCCCACACGAATGGATTAAATAAACGTCTGGTACGTTCTCTATTGTGATAAGAATAAAGCTGTAGTACATTTCCACGCATATTTAATTTGCACGGTTTGCACGAATTAATTTGCCGGTCACGGTTTCAACACTTAGGTGTCACTTTTAAGCTGAAAATGATACAAAGGGTTCGTAAATCCAACATGAAATGTTTTCGCGCGTCTAATACATTATTTATTGTCTCTCTAATAGTGGTATTTAACTACATAAACAATATTACCGCGATAAAACCTCGATAGAGAAGGATGCGTGAGATTTCTATGGGTGGTTTACATACACTAAAATCTAGGACCCTTCGCGTTTGCTCCACGTGACTCCTGGTCTCGATCGGTTCAAACACACATCCCTCGGATGTGGTACGCGAATCGTTCGCCTAAGCATTAGGACGATGCGACCGGCAACAGTCATCCGACCCATTTCGGACAAGTCGGCAGAATTTTTAGGGAGGGAAAATTTTGAGGATCTCGGAACTGCCTCCGTGTAACCTTTACGGAATCACTCGCAAGCACACATAAGTGCGTGAGTAGAGAAAAAAATGCACTCGCGAATGATCGTTCTTCCGCGGAATTTGGCACTTGAGTCAGGCAAAGATTATCTGGGGAAGTGGCAGGGTTAGGGGAAACCCGGCGTCGGCAGTAGCCTTCTTTTAACCCGGTCGTATTCGGTTTTATGTATCTTGCGCACCAAAGTGAGTAGAGAGGTGGGTAGGTGGGTGGAGCGGGAGGGTGGGAGGAGTAGGGTGGGCACCCACCGGACGTGGGCTGAATGAACACATCAGCATGCGACTGTCGCTCAGCAACGGTCAACACGGGGCCATCCACACCGCTGGCCATTGTCAACGCTTTCCCCACACTCGCTTATCGCCTCCCAGTTTCAGTGGCGAGCGGAAATTGTTCACGTGATTCCACGAACGGAATTAGGAACACGCGAAAACCATAGTATATGACTTCGCAGCGCACTCACCTTGGCTGACAAGTGGAAATACTTCTCCTCAATGTGACTCTCATTACCGAACCATCCGCGACGTTTACACAGCGCTATGAGGCGATTTCAGGATTTTCTACCACACACCCCAAGTCTCACTCACGCACCATCCACCAGCACCGAAAGTGACATACCTGTGGTGGTGACCAAGCCGCACCAAGTGGACCCGAATATTTCACAGCGGACGTCAAAAGAAAGAGGTTTTGTCTCATAGGGACCGCCCTCTAAAATTAGCGACCACGGCTGGTGTGAAGTAAGAGTCCGAATATACAAACGTTTACTCAGGTACCTCACAGATGGCAGTTGTTGAATCAGTCTGTCTTAAAAACAGTTGCAACATCACCCCGGAGGCACCACTCAGCTGTATCCTGCGCATCGCAAATATTTCATCAAGTACCAACATTACGTAAAATCCGAGTTATTCATATCAAACTGCGCACGCAGCGCTCGAATCCTCCAGTTCATTTCTCATCGTGGGAACATCAAAAACAAAAAAAACCAAGAAGACGCAAAATTCCGGGCGCACAGGAGCAAATAAAATTGCAACAAACGGTCATTTGCCTGTTTCTCGGGAATGAATACAAAATTAATTAAAAAACGCGCTTCCCGACCAAATATTTTCTCTGAGCTTCAACTGAACTGAAAACATCGCGCGTAACGATGACCACATTCTTGCCACAACAACAAATCGTCAAAATCAAAGATATACGATTTTATAAGCTACACGCAAATATGACAACGATTAGGGCGATAAATGTTCTAAAAACTAAAAAGCGAAGTAACTTTTTAATTCACCGGATGGTATTGCTATTACAAAGAGCATAGCGACTTTTCTAGGCAGGGAAAAGCTAGTAATTCAATCATCAAGACACAATGTTTTTTGTACAATTTAAGGTAAAAATTAGGCAATATCATGATGGAATTGGTTAAATAGTCTTTATGTATATCGCGCGTGATTTTAATATCACTAATTTCATAGGATTCAGTTTCATTTTACTTCACCAATCATATGATATAAACTGAAACTGATTTTTGAGGTATCCATGCACAAGAAATGCCTCAAGTGGGTATTTTGAAAGTGGAGCATTCGGGACCCTGCTCATAAAGATTTAACCAAAAACATTTATAATATACAAAGAAGCAGCGCGCTTCGTTAAAAACAGCTAAGAGCGAACATATAGTGTTTCAAAACTTTTAGAGGGATTAAGGTTGGAGCCCCTGGAGACTCGGAGGCTACATGTTAGGCTTAGGCTGCTTGAGAAATTCAGAACTGGTGTATTTCAGTGCGACAGAGAATATTATCATGACGCCTCACAGCATTTCTAGGTCTGACAGAAGCGATAAAATAAGAGAGATACACTGCCCAACAGATAGGTACAAAAACTCGTTCTTTTCGCGCACAATAAGTGACCACAATAAAAACTGAGCTCCACAAAATACACTCCCATGATACACGTCACCATTTCACCTCCCAAAACCTTATCCCTTACGTTTTTACACGGCTGGTGACCTAACACCCCCTGCCACACACCCATGTGGCGGCTCGCAGGGCAGTACGTAGATGTAGATGATACAAACTGAAACTAATTTCTGAGGTATCCATGCACAAAAAATGCCTCAAGTGGATATTTATATTATTATTGTTTAGACTTTTGTAAAAAGCTGTAACTTGCGAGTTTAAATAGATAAATAGATATTAAGTACAGTGAGGAGTATATTTTTACGAAATACGTTCTGCAATACGTGCAACAACCACGGGAGCCTCGAAAAGCGTGATGTGTTTGTACAAGACGAGGAAAGCACGACACGAAGCCCTTAGGAGACCCCGCCTCACCAGCTCTGTCATGCACCACGTGTCCTCCACTGCCACTCCTAACATACCGGAAGATGCCCGCGGAAGAGCGGGGGCCCCATCACTCCAAAATACGACCTCGAAAGTAGTTATTTTCAGTTTTTTCCGACCAAATATTTTGGCGCCATTTTGATTTTCGGACGCCCCCTGAATGACGCTGAATCTACATTGATTTTAAAAATAAATTCCCATTCGGGTAACATGCCGTTCACTCGACCTCGCGGACATCCACGGCGCACATTCACTCACATCAAGCGAGCACCTCAAGAGCGCCACCGCGAGATGCGCGACGAATGCAATCGGGAGGAGGAAAATGCGAACACGAAGGTTAGCAAGTCTCGGGCGCCAGCTTTAAGCGTTCCTTTCTTAAAAAGAAAAAAGGAAGTACGTGACCCGCAGAGAAACGAGTGTGCGTCCCTCTCGACATCCTCGTCTCAACAAAGGAGACACCTCTTCACGGATGGCCACCGCGCGCAACGTCATTGCGAAAATGTTCCTTTCCAAGCGTAAGTGGATTTAAGTCATCAATGACGAAAATATCACTCGACAATTTTCCATTGCTTTTATTATTTTTGTACTCCTAGTTTCAACGCATAGGTGTCATGTTCTGATGCAAATTTTTTAGTTTGAATGTGTGGTATATACAGGGTGTCCCATAAATGTCACGCCGCAGTGACACTGGAGCTAGGGCAACCTAAGAGGAACCGAACAAGCCTAATATGACCTGAGTAAAAGTTGCACGGTTTTCGAGATATTGCCAAATTAAAGCTTTTTTAAAAAGTTCACTTTTTTTACATTTCTAGTCCCAGAATTCACTTGAATAGCTCTCAAATTAAGTTCTTTTTTATTGTACGACATCATCAATCGGTTATTAAGCTGACAAAAGGGTTATTTTATTGATAACTAATGTAAAATGAGGAAAAATACTGCATTAATCTTGACTTAACTTAGCAGCAAAAAAAACAACTTCGACTTTAACCGCCTGCCGTGAAAAAAAACACTAGAAAGTAAATGAGATGGTAACTTCAAAAACTTGCGTATGTTATGCCCATTTTAAAATGGTATGATACATGTATCTTACTAAATAAAATCACGCTACTTTTCCTACTCATACCATTTTAAAATCGGCATAACATACGCAAGTTTTTGAAGTTACTATCTCATTTACTTTCTAGTATTTTTTTTCCACAGCAGGCGGTTAAAGTCGAAGTTGTTTTTTTTTCGCTGCTAAGTTAAGTCAAGATTAATGCAGAATTTTTCCTCATTTTACATTAGCTATCAATAAAATAACCCTTTTGTCAGCTTAATAACCGATTGATGATATCGTACAATAAAAAAGAACTTAATTTGAGAGCTATTCAAGTGAATTCTGGGACTAGAAATGTAAAAAAAGTGATATTTTTGAAAAAGCTTTAATTTGGCAATTTCTCGAAAACCGTGCAACTTTTACTAAGGTCATATTAGGCTGGTTCGGTTCCTCTTAGGCTGCCCTAGCTCCAGTGTCACTGTGGCGTGACATTTATGGCACACCCTGTATAAGCCAGGGGGAGAGTAGGAAGGGAATTCACCGAACTCAATAGTTTCAACCTTAATTTTGTAAAACTTTCCCATGCTCAGGAATTAACAAAACCTTTTAAGTTTTACGTGGAGTATTTATTGTACGACCGATTTCGTTGAATAGACGTCATCATCAGGTACTGGAACCCTGTGTTATGTACCTGATGATGTCGACTATTTGACGAAACCGGTCGTACAATAAATATTCTCCGTAAAACTTACGATTTTTTTCAATTCCTGAGCATGGAATTCACTGAGTTTGTACAGTTAAACTATTTTGAGAAATTGAAAGGTAAAGCTGCAATGATGTGCGTAGCAAACCCAAAAGTTCCCGGCGCAAATCTGCTTTCATTCTCGTTATCCCGCCTCCCTCCCATAGAGGGAAGCAGGAGAACCAAACATTCCTCTAGAGAAAGAAGGGGCACGCACACGCAAAGAAAATGGATCAAATGGTTAAAATCTCTCATCGCCATGACTTAACAGGAGTCCCTATCTTGAAATCTCATCGTGAGAAACCGGTCGAAACAGCAAAGGTATCAGGCTAAGGTGAGTAATTCCACTTCACGAAGCGCTTGCGTTGGCAGCAAAACGAAAGGCTTTCCGGCTAATCCTGAGCACTAAACAACCTTCCTCCCCAGTTTATCCGTTTTTTTGTAGATTCCGTAGTCAATGTCCCATGATCATCCAGAGCGCAGCGCCAGGAACTTTTTATAGAACTTTCTTTAAGTGAACCACACAAAGTGAAAGGAAGTTAAAAATTATTGCCATTGTTTTCCTATGTCACATGCATCACTTAAAACGCTTAAACTGGAATCTAGCACGTTACTAAGGGAATATTATACATTCAGTTTTCTTATTACACGCTGTTACCATGAAAAATACCGAAATATGACATGAATTGTTACGGAGGCCCGTATTACACATTTTGTCACCCGGAATCGCTCCACATCGTTACCATGCGCATGCACGGCGTAAAGTTAAATTATTCGAGCTCCTGGACTCTAAAGGCATCATATGGAACTGTAATTTGGCTTATCTAAAAACCCAGGTTTCTAAGATTTCATAAAAGATATTTCAGCAATCGAAAGTAGAGTAACGCTGTTATAGCATTCATATCCACAAATGTTCGCGCGGGGGTGGGGGGGGAGAGAGCAAACGTCATTTCCAGCATCTATCTCTTCTAACGAGAGTTATTTCTCGAGCCGTCCGTTATGCAACCAACCCCACTCCTCCTTCCCCCCTCTCAACGTACTTCTCTTTGACTTCTCTCTCTCCCGCGATCACTTCCTCAAATCCCCAGGCATTAACTGAAAGGATCTCCGCACAAATAAAGCGCTCACTGGGAGCGGGTATAATCCGCCGCAGCGCTTCGCCTCCTCCCGGACGCGGGGAGCGGATGTGGGCGGATCAACCGGGGAGGAGGGCAAATTTCACGGCATCGTTAAAGTTTCGTCGGGGTCTTATTGCGCCCCACTGCGACACTGGGGCGGCTTACGGGATACGAGTTTGCGGACTCGCCGTTCCCCGAACTCGGAGCGCGCACACCTGCGACGGGCCTTCAAGAGTGGGGCCGCCGCCGGTGACGATCGGCGGAGAAGGGACTATCCCATGGAGCGATCGAATTCCCCGTGACGACCCTCCAAACCTCTGCCCTTCCCTTCGAATTCCCACACAATCGATACCTTAAGCAAAGCATTACGTCGGAGAGATAAATAATTAAGGATACGGCAAACATTGAAAACGGTCAATTCGAGCTAACTACTTCCCTTTTACAGTACGTGCGGAGCCCATTACGATTTATTGAACCCTTTGAAACCAGTCTCTCTCGGTAGCCTTCGCAATGTTTTCCTCTCGTCATCGCAAAATCCATACTCAAATTTTTTGTTATAAGGTAAGCTTTTGTCATCACGTCAATTCGAACCATCACTCCCCGTCCAGGTTCTCGCGCGATCGATGCCTGGAGTAAAGCGTCGAAGTAATAATTTGAAAAGGCAAGGACAAACATTGACATTGGGCATTGCGAGTTTACAATGAGAATTATGTACGTTAGGATAATGGTGCGTTCCTGTCGACGAAATTCACCGCTTGGAAAAACTGTTTTTGTTCAGAGTACTTCGGAGCCTATAACAATTTACTGAAGCATTGAAAATCACTCTCAAGGTAGCTCTATCGAGGTCTTACTCTTTCCAGAGAAAAGAGCATACTCAAATTTTATGAAAATGGGTTAGCACACTCGATCCATACAGAATGTCGAAAATACGTTCAACGCCGAAGTATTTACTATTTTACAAAAATTAATACGGTAAGAATTTATACGAATAAACAAAGCAATTGAGACCACACATGAAATATTTTAATAACTTCTGCCGGAATCACACAACCTTACCACATTTCAATTAAAACTTTTTTTAATATTTCAAAAAGTGCGCCTTAATTTGCAAATAGATTGTTTCAATAAAAAAAGACCAACCTTCATTTGTTCAACTTCATGAGATGCGACACCCTAATGAAATTACCTAAAACAAATCATGTTACCAAATAAATAATAAAGGTGACGGCAAACAATGAAAATTATCCGCCATGGAAATCATGGATGAACTCCGTCGAATAATGGGCGTGACGGTGAACGAATATTTCTGCAAATAAAGCGACTTTTTCTCTTTTTAGAGACAAGGGGAGGATATCGAAGTTTATTGATCCTCTGAAAAAATCCGCGTATTGGTAATGACACAAACAGACGAAGGCAAATAAAAAGCAATAATATACTGAAATGGGAAACAAGACACTGTCACTAAAGCATTCACATGAGGAAATGATCCTAGGGATTAAAATTTGCCGATTTCCAAGAACGATGCCATCCTAAACCTCTCCCTTGCACTTTAACCTCGGAAAGTTCTCAAAATGGTGCAAATGAGCCCAATGAACCGCACAGAAAAGGCGAAGAGAAAATGACATGTTATGTGGCGTATAAGGCTGTTAGTGACTGGATGGACATCTAGCTTTTATAAATAAAAGATGAGCACTATCCACTGAATGTTTTATAGTACTACACGTTTCAACGCATAATCTAACCCTTTCGGCTGTTGGTCCCTTACTTACTAATTAAAATAGATACCGGCGCGGATCTTCGACAGTTTTAATATTTCAATAAGTGGTTTAAAAAATATATGATGCAAACAAAGAGTTGACTGAGGTTACGGACTAGACTCGTTTGTGAATACTTGCAGCACTCGCAATATTAAGTGACGACTGCGCAAAATGAGGACTTGGCTTTGAAGGGCACTGAGCCTTGCGTCCCACAAAAAAGAAGCAACGCTCAGTCGGGTTTTTGCAACTCCTTGACAAGAGCTAACCGCACGCGATACATGGTGCGTCCGACGCTATCTTGCAGCTGTAATTCTCTTGGACAGCGACTCCGCGAGGAAACCGCTTCAACGCGATCAGAATATCGGATTCAAACGCCCTTCACACCACAAATGCATGAACAAGAAACGCCATTGAGCAACTCTCCCCCAGTCCACGCGTCCATCATCACGAGATCAGAATACCCGTCTTCCCGAGCACAACGGGCTGGTTTATCGTTCCCTCGGTCCAAATATCTTTTGTCGACGTCAACCTTCACCCATATCGTTCCGAAACATCGACGGGAGAAACATTGAGTGGCCCATTGGTCCATAATGATCCCGCGACAAACAAATCATCGTCGCCGCCTCAATAAACTCCATCCCGACAGCTTTAATTAAATAACGCGCCATCGACACTGAAGCTGAGCGGCCTCCCAACATATTCAATAAGACGGGTCCCTGCGAGGATCATTGCGGCCTTTAACAAAATTTTCTTGAATTTAAAATGAGATGCACTGCTGCACGCTTAAGGTCATGGCTATAAGAGGCGGTTAAGGACAGCCATAGCTGAGAGGAGCCGCGAGGGTAGCACTGGGGCTGGACTAGCCGCTGGGTGTGCTGAAGATTCTTTAAGTCCCAATGAGTTGAAAAATTCTCCCGCACTGAAGACTCGTCAAGAAGACAGTGGGGAGGCAAAACTTGGTAGCAGTCACTAGTGAAGAGCATAACGTCAGAGCAAGGAAAGAATAAATGCGAGTTTGGTAAAAGAGGCTAAGAGTACCTTCACACGACCCCGCGGTATTATACGATACAACTGCCCGCTCATCAACGCTTGATTCACTCTACCTGGCCACCAACACTCCACCACAAAAAGTCAACCAGATTTGCGACGCATGTACTCTCACGCCATTGATTTCCTGTAATATTTAGAAATCCGTGTTCCAGCACCCCCATCTTTGGCGAGCGCGTCTAAGAGCGCATGATACATCATTAAAAATTTCCCTTTGGGTGGACGGCAAAATTTCAAGCAATCGCGTGAAACTAATTGAAAAGAGGAATAGACTCAGCCATCAATCTCGTGATACAAAAAAGTGGCCGCGGATATCAGAGAACAGAACATACGGCCTACCAGCACAAGAAAATGCCACAACGGCGTGGGACTGAGAGGAAGTAGGAGAGGTGAGTTGGTTTCCATGCATGGCTATTTCTTGTGTCATCGCCTAAAATCATACGCTGCGGAGAGGCATGATCGGTTCATCCGGCAGGCGGTCGACACCATTCAGTACGTCACTAAACTTAAAGATATCTCCTGCCTATACTAAGAGCGCATTCTACATGTTAAAAATATACATGTTACCATAAAATAGCATCGGAACTATTACAATAAATTACATTCAAAATGATGGGCACTCACTATTATGCGTCAGATAATTCAATAGCTAAATTGATCATATGTTCTTTCATAGGTGCGATCGAAAGAAAATTTCTCACGGAGAAACTACTTCATAGGCACATATTTTGCGGGGAGGAACTCAGTCTCCTTGTAAAACTGAAATAACTACGAACAGCCTCTTTACCGGGAGATTTGTATGCATAAACTACAACAAGATATTTATTCAAATAGCAATGTACTAAATGGTATATTCGATAAGAAGGTAATATCGTATTTTACATCAAGTAACAGCAACTTCCGATGCGGCAAGTGCGTAAAGTGGAAGCCTTTCCGTTCGCTCTTTCATCAAGACGTGAATAATTTCCGGGTAGACATAGTTCTTCGCCATTGTCAGATCTGTACTTCTCCACAACTGAATGCGCAACACGTAAGCGAAGTCAGGATTTTCATTATGAGCATGACAGGGAGACGCATTGTCCAGTTAATGAGAAAAAATAGCGAATGATCAAGATGTAAACAGTTCAAAAAGGAATAAATAAAGCGATACGGAGCCCTAAGCGACGGGATTAACGAGGAAAAAAAGGATTGACTCCCGCGGAACCCTCCCCTTTCTCAATCCAGCACAGCAAACATTCGAGCAAACTGTTAGTAATTTCATGGAGAAACTTCATTCTCCAGCAACTGGTAAAGGACAAAAATAATTCAGAAATGCTCCATTAACATTACTTCCGATGAGTAATATCTCATAAATTACAGAATAACTCGCGCATCCATTTTACAATGACCTCAGCAATTCAGGTCGTAAACTGTTTGGATAGAGTGACCAAGAATATGGGAATCGTGAGACGGCAGTGCTCATCATCACTATTATAGTCGGACAATTTATTAGAGAACGAACCACCAGGAAGTGTGGCGACAAACACGATTGATATTTTACAATCACTCGCCTTTAATACGAATAGAAATTGTGCATCAATCACATCACTTATAGGCTAATAGCGCAACTCAACTTCAGCGTGTACATGAATCACTGGTAAAATAACTGCTCTTAACGAACCTGGTAATAAACCACGTGTTCGTTGAAAAACAAAATTATGACTGTTTCCGGTGTTCCTAATACACTTCCTGAGCGGCGTCTTCAAGGCCGGGAACCACACGAGACCTGTGCTCGGCCAAGACATGAAGCACGCCCATGTCACAAGAGCACAACATTGCCACAGAAGGGTTAAGTATCCTAAGCCCACTTGAAGCGCTTCCGAATCGACATTCTGACCAGGGATAAATCAATAAAATACTCCACTGAATCAAAGAATCACGATTAATTTCATCAGCGATAGAAGCCATTCAAGTAGCCAGCAGTTCAAACTCATTGAAAAAGTCCTCGAAAAATAAGTCATGGGCAAGGGCGACAGAGGTGAAGGCAAATCATTTCGAAGCCAAATCCTCGCGAGGATCAAAGAAAAAATCAATCTTCCAGTGCAGATTCAAGGCCACACGGCGGAGTGACAATTTGCAAAAAGACTCACAAATTCGAAACTTCGGTGGCACAGCGCCACGCGTATTCATAAAAAGATCATTTTAACTCGAGAGCATTCGTTTAAGGTAATTTGAGCGAGATATTTTAATATAGAATCCACTGGATTTAGGCTTATTTAACGAATAAGCACTCACCTATCTAAAGATACCAAAATAGCAGCCAATTATCATAATTCGACATGTCAATCAGAAAACGGAAGCCGTTTCCAAGGGAAATGGTTCGGGTATGAAATCCAGAGATATTAATTTTTTTTTAAATGATGAATTTCTAACGTCAAGATCTCGTTCAAAATTTAGCAGTGCATACTTTTCACGTTCTTTCAGCTATTTTCATACATAAACCTATCACTTACCGTCGTAATTTCAATAGAATCGTATAAAAATCTTCCGTTGTGAAGGCGTTTTTCACTGCACGGTGTGACAAAAATGAGTCAAGTTTAACACTTATGTACCCATATTTGGTGAATTTCTGAGGTTCTCAGGTCTTTAAAACAAATTTTTTCGCTATCAACGTCACAAAATTTAATCCATGTCTCTTTCAGCCGCTGAATTTGAAACCTAAAATTCAACTATGACGGGAAAATTTTCGCTCACACCACCTTAAGGAGCCTATCCCCCCTCGAGGGCAGCCAAATTAATTTCTACCCCAGCCCGCCAGCGAGGGCGCAAACTATCGGGGTCGCCGCCTCTGTTTCCGGGGATAAATCACTTATGAGCGGCCCTCTGGCTGGATTCCACTCTCCTCCGGGACAGATCGAAGCCCCATTTGGAGGGAATGGGCGGGGGCAGAAAGGAATTCCCGGGCAAAGAGCAAAGCGGCGCCCAATCGACGAAATGGCCCGAGGGGCGGCGGAATTGGGGGGGAAGGAAGAGGGAGGGAATGGGGAGGGTCACCAAAATGCGGTCTCGCCTTCGAGGAACTTCTTCATTAAGCGGAAACGAGCAATGGGACACTTGAGGAGAGATCGGTGTCGCTTCGCGGGAGCAGTGTCCTAGTTAGAGCATGCGGCAATGTATATTGCGATCAAGCTAAATCCACAAGATTCACCGAAGATTGTCTAAAGTCTCCTTCCGATCCCAAGATTGGAATTACGGCGATATTAGAAATTAATCTTTCCCGGCCAATAATTCACGTAAACAGAATTGGTGAATAAACAAAGCGCTCATCGCAGAATATGTAAATATTAACCAGTGTATTACCCGCGAAGAGTTTACTTGCATTATAGTGATAGTCGGCGAATTTACTCCGTGGGAATTAAATATATTTACTAAAGATAATAGGTACTTCGTAACATTCCACGCTATACTTGGTAAACCTCAACCCGTATCGACGCTAGACGATCGTCAATTTTTTCAAAAGATTCTCTCAAAAAAGGCCTGTTGATAATTATATGAAAATCAGTATAATTTGATAAAATAACAGCTGTACTTGGCATTTAGATCCCAAGATAAGGCATTAAGGTAAGGTGGTAAGGTAGTAATGTAAGGAGTTAAGATAAGGCCCCCTCGGGCAGTTGTTTAAGGCATTAGGCACTAATCAGCAAACACATTACTTCCTCTGAAAAATCAAGCGTGTATAACGTCGACATCGATTGAAGTCGTTACAAAGGAAGAGCAGAGAGTCACGAAGGCACAGTAAGTTCCCGATTAAGGTCGTTCCGATTTACGTCTAACTCGATGTTACGTCCACGAACATTAGAAAAGTCAAGACCGATAAGAGTGGTTTATCACAACACTAACCTTTTTTCTAGTGTAAGAGTATATTAATCCTATTTTAAATACCCATTCACATTTATTTGTCTTTGAATGATGGTGAACAAACAAACTTAAAAATTTAACACCAAGGTGAATAATTGAATGAAATTGGTCACAAAAATCAGTTCTGTTTTCCGTTGGTCGCACTTCTTCAGCACGCATCTCCGACGAAAATCGAGGACTTCACCACATTGCCTCAGTGGATGATGAAGAAAGGCTGACAACAGCCCCGGGTTCTTTCCTATCAATGCCTTCCCTGTCTCATTCCACGAAGGCTCCTCTTCCCGGCGTCCCTCTTCATTTGCGCCTTCCGTATTCATCCCTCGGCCTTCCGTGCGGGACCTTCCCTTCTACTTTGACCCTCACAAATCTGCTGCGGCCAAATGGTGCTGAGGAAAAAATACGAGTCCGAGGGCAATAGAAGGGAAAAATAGAGTCCCCTACGGTCACGTGAAAGCCTGACTCAGGATTTTAGAAGGGTAGAGATACGGCGCCCTAGGTCACTTCCAACACCGAGGGAATCGCTCCCGCCTTAAACAACGGCAATCCTCGAGGCAAACAGAGGGAATCAGAGGAGTCTCGAGGAAAAGAAAGTGCACCCACGCGATTCAAGACCACATGAAAAAGACGTAAGTTAAAACGAAAATGGGATGGGAACGGTGTAGCTTCTGGGCGTTCATAATAATGGAGCTCCAAACAGCGAAGCAGGTGTCGAACAGACGAAGCTCAGTGAAAACAATTTTGACAAAAAAAGACCAAATCGAGCTTACGTACCACTTAATAATAGGCAAAGTCATAGGGAAAATCTTTGAACTAAAAAAATTAGAAAATTATTATCCAAAACATTTGATTTTATGATGTTTCACACCATTCTCAAAACTCCTTTGATGAATGTTTAGCAAAAATCCTTAAACGGGGGATGTCAGCTTTCAACCAGAAATAATTTTGCTATCAATAAATCATTTAAATTCTTAAAATAAAATTTAGCTAAAGTTCTGCCTTCTTCACGATAGTAAAGTGTGTTCGGACAATTTTTCCCAAAACTTTTGGCGCGCTCAGTGTTAACCTGACCACATAAATAAATACCCATTCGACTTGGGTGTTTTGTTCAAAAGTGAGGGCTAGTGATTTCGTTGCCAAATTTTCACCTGAGTTTATTAGCATTATCAGGGTTTAGAAATCTGTGGATAATTGGAACGTCATTATAGATAGCTCACCATTAACTTGTTCCTCCATTGCTGTATGACTCCGGGAGTCATTTAGCTGGGTTTTGCCATTACAATCATCATTAAATGGCAAGGCTTATGCACATTTTACACACTGATGAATAACATGCTATTTACTACGTTTTATGAAGCCCTAATTATGCCAATAAACTTCAGCGCAACGTGGGAAACGAAATCCTTAAAACCTTACTTTTCACTAAAACTGCAGTTCGAAAACAGAAAAATGTTGACGGTAGAAATGCGATTTAACGCGAGAGGAGGTAAATCCCAGTGAGGACTACATTGTCCTAATTTCTTCGTCCCAATTTTGCTCTCATTAAAGACGCCACAGTGAAAAACATTTTTGACAAAAAAGGACAAATCGAGCTTACGTACCACTTAAGGTAAAGCAAGCGAGATAGTTCCCTAATCATTATAGAGAACATATTCAATGTATACATACGTTTTAATTTAACCTGCTGTGAGACACACAAATTATATATTGCATTATTAATGGTGCAATAATACAGTTTTGCAATACAGAATTTGTAAGTAATCAAATAAAAAGATCCAAATAAATCTTTAACTTGACTCATTTTTTTCATGCGGTACGTTTGAAACTCCATCAATACGGAAGGTTTATTGTCATTGCGAAGAATTTACTGCGGTGACAGTATGATTTATTTTCAAAGATAGTTGAAAATACACAAACTACATACTGTTGATTTTTTGACGAAATCTAAGTGTAGGAAATGCCTCATTTTTTAAGGTAAGGTGTCTCTGGAGTGCATACACGTACCATTTTCCATATAAAAGGGCTGGTATTTTCTGGCAATTACCTCGGAAAGTAATGTGGTAAGGGCTTGAATTTTTTCGTGTCAATGGAAGGGTGATACATTGTTCTTTAAAACGAGACCAAATTCATTGATTTCTAGGTAAAATTATATTTCGCTCAAATCACCTTAATAGGCAAAGTTATAAAAAAATCTTTAATCAAAAAAATTAGAAAATTATTACCCAAACTATTTCATTTTCGTTGACTCTCACCTTCATGGTCCTCAACAGAAGAAATAGTCCCTAAATACCCGAGTAACGGAGGCGAGGAGGAGTAGGGCAGTGTGCTCTCCCTCAAAGGGCTTCCTCACGGCCTCTGCTCCGCCGTGTCCTTTGTGCAATAACCCCTTTCGGGGACATTCAACACGCGCTTATCGATCACGGGGACCCCCTCCCGCCCCTTCACATGCCAAGGACGGAACAATCGATATTTACAAGCGTGGCGCACAGGGGCGCGCGAGGAGGGGCTTTGTGCGCCGCGACGAAGGGCCGCTGATAGACGAGGGCACCGGATGGGCTTGCTTCGTCGACGGCGCGCGCGAGGTGCGTGCGATGCAAACACGAATCATCCCCGGCGTAGAAATGTCTACATCTATCTCAGACGATTATTGTACTCGCCCCGCGGACCAGTCTCGCTATTCCCGTAAACCGGTCTCCAGTTGTTAATGAGATTTAGGGATGTGTGCCACAGGGTACCATGCTCTCCCACCAGTGCTTACGTCGCCAACTTTCGCACTTGCCTTCACGTGTAGAGCGGAGATGGGAAAACTTAGTTCATACCATTAAGGCCACTTCCAGCTCCATCTTCAATTTCTTGTTTAACTTTCCTTAGTCGGTTGAGTATTTTTCAAAAAAAACCTTACCAATTGGCTGTCGAAACATTTTTAAGCCACGAGTGCAATGATGTCACACCGCGGTCGAATCATGACCCTAACTGATTATTTATTTATTTGAGAAAACAACAATACAAAAGCTAAAGAAATTAGAACATTCTATGTCATGGCGCTTGGATGTTAAACGCGCGTTACATACGACAGAAAGTCGAGTGCACATAAATTAATTCATACATTATTTGAATTCCATAATTCCGTTTCACCATATCTCGCCAGACATCGTTTTATACATTTCCAGTTTCCTCTATTCAGTAACTGTTCCCATTCCACGTGGCTCACTTTCCCCGTTTCGCCAAAACAAAAACCATCCGATGTGATGATCCGATAAGAGAACAGAAAACGGGGTGGCTTGAGTGTCATGAACTTTCGCGAGAGTGTTATCAATCGCATCAACATCAATACGGGAAATTTGTCATTATTTTCACGTTTCCCGCAGCGGCACTAACGTGACCTTCATTTTCTCCGCTTCTTCTGCTTTCAACACTCTGACAGGGTACGTCCGACCGGAGAAAAGACGGTCGACTACTCCGCACAAGTGCGCATTGAATATAACGGCGAATGGGAAAACAATGTAAAGTTACACACTGCAAGAGATACTCCGAAGCAGGAAAGAAATAGATTAATAGAATATACGAAGGCATCGTTTTACCATAAATTGACTGATAATAAAAAACTTTTGAGGTTAACTAATTGCTACGAATGCAGGTATCAAAAGTTGAGGGTACGTGCATTTTTTTAAATAATTTATTCTTAATACACTCCGATTACTCCCGACAAAGTGTCGTGTATATCCATTCTACTCAACTCAAGGGATAATATACGAGGACCTAGAATATTGGGCGAGATCCGCATCAACTAATTCTCACCCTGAAAAACCGTGCCGAAACCAAATCCGTTCCCTCAGCATTTAGAACATTCTTTATCCGGGGGCGTGCGTGGGGCGGCTACAAGACGTCGACTCCTTCACCAGGACGAGTCTTCAAAGTCGCCCTTCGATCGCGGCAGAGCCCTTCCACGGCCTCCAGAGCAATGGAGGCGCGCCTCGAGGCCAAGGGTCACCGCGGAACACGGACACGGCACGCGGAAATCGATACTGATCGCGCGGACGACAGCGTCCGTCCACGAGCTGAGAACAATTGCGGAGGAACCCCAGTGACGGTGAAGTGCGATGCCCCAGACGCTCTGGGGGACTTGTCGAGATAAAATATTTGAGATATTGTGTTTACTTTAATTGAAAAATACCAAGCCTTGCGATCTAACAACCACGTAAGTTTTTCCTCGCAAACACGTCCTCTTTCGGTAGTTTTAGCGAGGTTTTAACCCGATTGTAACGTACTTTTTTTTTTAAATTTAAGCTGTTGTTAGAAGCATTAAGTAAATGTAGTTATAAATAAGAGACAAAATTCAAATCTCAGTCATTGGCTCGATTTACATACTGGAGGCTTCAACTTTCCATTTTTCACGTCGCTTGCTGAAAATTCTGACTCGAGAGAAGATCTTTTATGAAAAGTGTTATGGTAAAAAACGAATAATTTTTAAAATAACAGGGAAAAAACATTAATTACATACAACAACATCTGTGGTACGATTTGAGAAACAAAATTTCATTTTTTAATTATGCCACTCAGGAGTGCACAGTCGTATATTCCATCAACATAGGTGTTAAATTTTTTGGAAAATCCGTCAAAAAGAGGCTGATGTTAGGGGACCATTCGAAATACTTGATCTTTTTATTGATAGGCCTAATTTCATGCAAATTTGACCAGAATTTAGGTGAAGAATTTCAGTTACCATTCTAGCAAAAAACCAGAGAATCAAAAACAGCGGGGTTACAAAGTTCAGTTCAAGACACGATAAGAATAGTAGGACTGAATTGACAAAACTGATATCTTATAACCAGATAAATACAGAATATGGAGTATAAGATCGTTCATCATGTCTTTAGCACAAAAAGTTCGTTCATTTTTCACTATACTAATAAAATGAGATGAACATATTTATAATTAAAAAGGCATTGGAGGCTATATCAGAGCGCGAGATATTGCGTGACGGATGGCTGAGCAATTATTACAAAGAGATCCATAAAGATGACAAGAGTGATCGTAGCTGAGGGTACTTTCGGAATGTGATTAATTAAAAATGGCAATGCAATGCTTATTTAAACATATAAATAGTATTGGAGGCGATCAGGGAAACTATTCTCGTCCAGTCTCTCACTCGAGGAACTGGAGAAGGAGATGCAGAGGCTCACGAAAAACTATCACTTCAAGATAAGTTAAAGGAAAAACATACAAATATAGACATCCACAGAGAGATTACTTAAGGGAATGGTTGCCAGTTTCATAAGACCAGTAGGACAGATGATGACACATTTTTAGAGAGTAAATAGGGTTGTTCCATCCCATTCGCGATAGCAAGCGCAATGTTTATACTAGGATCGATAGGCTGGATTCTAGGAAAATATTTACAGCTGTCGAGCTCGAAAGAGCCAACAAAATAACAACTAGAATTTCAAGATTTCTTTGCTAAAATAGTTAAGAATAGATTACCACAGTGTCGTAATATGTCCACCAAGGCTATTCTACCCTATCTCTCCATCCCTAATCTCCCCACTCATAGACTCACAGCAGACTTAATATTTATTTATAATATTCTTAATTCCACCATCGACTGCCCTAAATTGCTCTCTTTTATCAATTTCAAAGTTCTATCCCGCCCCACCCGTTCTCACCCTTTACTCCACATGCCCATTCCTAGACTTTCGATCATTAAACGTTCTCTTTTCTTCCGCCTCTCCTCTCTATTGAATTCCCTCCCTTCCCACATTGATCCTTTTGCACTTTCATCTAAATCCTTTATAAACCTTTCTCTTTTGTATCTTTCACCTAAGTAGTTATTCCCTCAATTTTCTTTTTTTAAATATATTTCCATAATTTCTGCTTGCAACCAGTTGTTAAGTTTGCTTGTATATGTCCTTAAGTGTGTGTATTGTTACATGGCCACTATAAAATGGCGACATAGCTGTATGTGGTTTTATTACTTTAAATAAATAAATAAAGATACTTGAAATTCCAATTTAAATGCACACAAACCATACGATGTTTGGGAAAATGACATTTGACGGCATTCAATTCCCATCGAGATTAATTCCCTTGTTTTTTTGCGCCAATATTCTTTATCGTTTCGGAGAAAGAGAGATGGAAGCACGCGAGTACGGCGCACGACACACGAAAATGTTTTCGGGTGAAAAATCTTCCGCCACAAAAATCCGATGCTAAGCAAAAGGGAGAGGAGTTGTTACTCAACTTGGTTACCCTTGTAAAGCCGCGCTCCCCGCTCGAGGTTGTTATTACTGCGGCTCGAGTAGCCTCGCCACGGACAAGAAATCGATGTAGTGTTTCAGCCGGCGCTTATATCCTCCGCCCACGGGCAATCGGAGACTAAATGCACCCCATGAATTATTCCCCGATAGATTTCGTACATGCAAATCACAGACTCCCTTGAACCAGAGTTTTAATGAAGATCCCACGAGTGTAAGCCCTGTTGTATATCTACCACGGATAACTATGAGCGAATCATGGGAGGTTTGTTATTTTAACGAAACAACAAAGGAATTTGTACCATCGAGAAGCGAATATAACTCACTCTTCCTCCCGGAAACCAATTAAAAGTTAATGAATACCTATAATATCCTAATACACCCTTAAAAGAAGCGATATCTAAACGATTGTTTACTAATGATAACTACACCCAACTACCAAACAACATTTTTAATCATGAATGGTAGGACTTTCCGTCTCATCATTACATTTAAACGTATTTCTACCACAAGAATATTGTTCCAACATATGAGAATCTAGAATTTATTCCACAAGAAAAAAGTTGGATTCCGCTACAATTATATACAAATAGTTGTACACTGCTTAAGAACTAACTTGCACGACAATTTCAGCAGAGCTATTAAACAAAACCTCCCAGAAGAAATACTAAATGAAATTAGCCAAATTTTACATCTTTGCATGCTACACGTGACGGTTACAAGTAAATCAGCTTTTCAGCAAGAGAAGATAGTTCCAGGACAAAAACTTTAATAATTTACACAAGAAAAAGTTCGTACCCCATCACATTTCCACCATGTAGCAGGCAATGTCAATGAACTCGTGCGATTATTTCCGAGCTATTGATGAATTTATTCATTTCTATAAAAGACTACGCAATTTTAATATCCTTTCAAATAACGTTTTACTGTTGATTTAACATTTCCTTTTTAGCTCAAGAACATCGTTTGAGGGCATAGAAATCAGCAAATTATTCCAGAAAAACTTATTACTTTATTATAGTTCCATCACAGTACACGGCTGGTAGCGAACGAACGCGCACGCTAATTTCCGCACAGCCATTGATTGCATTTATCCATTTCCGCCGGCGTCAATATTAAATGGAATTCCGCAACACGTCCAGGATCGCTGCAGGCTGGAAAAGAGCGGAAAAATGCGCCGCCGTCGCCCCCATTGTGTTTCCATCCACCCGGGGTGAGCACATCCACATGGGGCTCTCAGCTGGGAGTAGGGGGGAGACAATATTCGACCGAGAGGGGTGAAAAGGGTGGGGGGAGGGAGAGAGGAGGGAAACGTGTGCATTTGGACGCTCGGCTGTTTATCAAAGAGGCGCGACGAACGTACAATTCACCCGTGTATTGATGAACAGGGTATTCGCGTGAAATTTCGACACCGTTACCTCATCCTAATAACGAGCAATTTTACTCTCCTCCACCAAAAAGTGAAATATGCAGCGAGAGAAAATAACAGAGATGAATCCATTGTCGAAGCCTATCCGAACTTTCACAATCGGCACCAGTAATATGCAACTGTGCGTCCCACGGCTTTCCACCTTCAAATCAAACAAATAAACTATTGACTTTCACAAATGATACGCATTTATCGACCTTTTAGCCGACACATAAGTGTTTCCATTTGCGAGAAATTGCTCTTGGGCTGTACGCTCTCCTCCGCAAGCAGTTATTACATATCTACGTCTATATCTACATAATACGCTGCGAACCGATGCATGGGCGCGTGGCAGGGGGTGTATGGTCACCAGCCGTGTAAAGATGTAAGTTTTTGGAGATGAAATGGTGACATGTATTATAGGAGTGTATTTAGTGGAGCTCAATTTTTATTGAGGTCGCTTATTGTTTGCGGAAAGAACGAGTTTTTGTACCGATCTGTTCGGCAGTGTATCTCTCATATTTTATCGCATCTGTCAGACCTAGAGATGTAGTGAGGAGTCAAGATAACATTCTCTATGTCGCTCTGAAAAATATCAGTACTGAATTTATCAAGCAACCTAAGTCTAGCGTGTAGCCTCCGAGTCTCTAGGGGCTCCCACCTTCATTATTGTAGAAGTTGTAAGACACTATATGTATGCTCGTAGTAGTTTTTAACGAAGCGCGCTGCTTTCCTTTGTATTTTATTATTTTTTTTTGGTTAAATCTATTTGACCAGGGTCCCAATTGCTCGCGGCGTATTCGAGACGTGGCCTAACCAGAGTGAAGTAGTATCTCTCTTTGACTTTTTCATCCGACGACCTTCCTATCATACGTTTAACTAAACCTAGTTTCTTCAATGCTGCGCCACATATGTTATGCATGTGTAATCCCCACGGTATTCATGCGGTGTACACGCGTTTTTAATATTCTTTGAGAAAAATTTCTCAATAGGGTAAATAATGCGCGAATTTCCAAAGAGAAAAATTCATCCGCCTTGACCGGGATTCGAACCCGGATCCCTCAATTTCCGGCCGAGTGCTTTAGCCAGTTAAGCTACCGAGGCGTCCTCTTTCACTGTGGATTTTTATGACCTTTACGGGACTAGATGTTCTCGACTGCCGGACATACAATGTAACAACCAGTCCCACTGAGCGCTTAGCGCCACTGCCCACGAGGAAAGATCGAACTTTGAACTCCGTTAAAAGTGTAACTCCGTGGCTAGTCCCGGATAGCTTAAAATTTGTCAGGGTAAATAATAATTAATTATCCGTGACTGATGACTATGTAGCTGAAATCAAACGTGAAAAAAGTGACCACTTATGAGCGTAAAATTACAATAACTCCAATACGTATTCAACGTTAAATCTGGAAATGAACCTCTTGAATAATACTTATTCCCTGTTCCCTTGCGACTGTCCGCAATCTCTACGCACGGCCATCACTGCTCGCCGCTACGCTATTGGGGATTGTTTCTCCGCACACCTCCATGCCAATGACTTCGAGCGAAGGGGTTGGGACGCCGCACGGCCCCCGGGGGAGGCGGTGGCTCGAGGGATGGAGGGGGGCGGTTGTGTCTCACCGGCAAAAGGGGAAGGAAGCGTCGGCTAGCAAGAGTTATAAGCCTCACGGGGACGAGTTTACCCAACGGCCGTGGTGCGGAGCGGCCGGGGGGGGGGGGGGGAGGCTAGGGGATGGGGAGGCTAGGGGATGGGGAGTTCGGGGGTGGGAATCAATGAACTGCCGGACGGTGGCGGGGACGGAGGAGGAGAGTGGCGAAGGAACGGTGGAGAGGCAGCCACGCCCTGCGACAGACTCGAAGCCCGGACCCCGCCCCTTCAGTCGCCCCAACAGCTCCCCAGACTGACTGATTTGTACGTTCGGAGTCCACCGACGAATCGAAACTCCGAGAGCGCGAATTCGCAAAGCATTCCGAAGGCACCTCCACGGATTTCCAGAATCGTCTAGTGGTTATTTGAGCAGAGGGCCAACAACAGAAATCACTTGAACCCTAGCGTTACACAGCGTGGTTAAGTGATTGGGATGGAGTGAAGGTGAGAGAAACTCGGCGTCTGCACCACCCTACCCTTAAGGTGGTTCCCCCCAACAATTACTGAGATGCCATCTTAATTATATTTCGGCTACTGACATAAAAAGTGTCTGATATTAACAGAGAATTGCTGCTTTTCCGAGCAAATTTTCTCGCAGAGTGAGGATGAAGTAATTGTGTTAAATGCGACAGAGGCGGAAACGCTGGGGAAATTATTATTCAACACTTCTCCACCAAACTTTCACAATCGGTACCAAAAATATGCAACTGTGCTTTACACGGCTCTCCATTCTAAATGCTAACAAATCAACTATGAACTATCACAAATTAAATGCATTTATTGACATTTCGTCCATTTGTGGTAAATTACTCGCGGGTTTTAAGCTCTTTCCTGCTAACTATTAACTATGTAGAGTACACACTGACAGTCAAGACTGTTAGGCTGACAAGAGAGTTGAAAGAAAATGTGAAAAAAGTGAAACTGTTCCCTATTTTCACTTAAAACTGTTTATAAAAGGAGAAGACTTCCGTAAAATTGGCTAAAAATAAAATAAAAGCATATTATTTAGCAAATAAGTGCCGTAATCGAAGTCAAAATTCAATAATTCAACATAAATGGCCCTGCAGTCATATCCTACGGCAGGAAAACTGATCATTAAAATAAGTGGAATAATACGCACATTTTCTTCTTAAATTCGGTTAAGTTCAATAGGTAACGCATTCCATCAACGAAGGCAGAATCTGTTTAACCGAAACATAAAAGGTGGAGATTCAATAGTTTCAGCCTTAACTTTGTCAAACTTTTCCATGCTCAGGAATTAACAAAACTTTTTAAGTTTTACTTAGAATATTTATTGTACCAACGGTTTCGTCGAATAGTCGACACCATCAGGTATATAGTACGGTAGTGAAACATGGATATGTCAGGATAATCACCAGAGTAGACTAAACGCCGTGGGTATGAGTTATCTGAGGAGTGTTTGCGGCAAAGGTAGGATGGATAGGGTCAGAAATGAATGGAGAATAAATGAACGAGGGTTAGATGCTCCAGTAATGGACATATATGAATGGAGTGTGCGTTGGTTTGGCCATGTAGAGAGAATGGATGAGAGTCGAATAACGAAACAGATATATAAGAGTGAATCGAAGGGTGCGAGAGATAGAGGTAGGCCGAGAAAGTTGTGGTAATCCCCACGGTATTCATACGGTGAATGTGGTTGAGGAAATTCTTAGGAGAAGGAATATTAGGAGTCTTAAAGACAGGAGGGCGTGTATGAAGCAGTGTATGGTGCTAAATGAGGCAAAAGAGGTTTGTAAGGATAGGTCAATATGGAGGAAATAATTGAAGCAGAGTTAGGTGTACAAATATGTATTTATAAGTGAAACTTAGTGACTCTGCCTACCCCGGAAGGTAACGGCGTGATTGGTATGTACGTATGTATCAGGTATATTACACAGGGCTCTAAATCATATGTATATATTCAAAGATGGTGGGTGGGGGAAGGAGAAAGGTTTCGTAGCTATTCTCATCTGACTCATTCCAACCCCGCCCCCCTTCTCCCCTTACTCTACCAAACCTTTCCCCTTCCCCCAACTCACCACCTTTGAATACATTCCATTGAGAACCCTGCGTAATGTACATGATGATGTCGACTATTCGATAAAACCTGTCGTACAATAAATCCACTAAGAGAAATTCACAAAGTTTTGTTAATTCTTGAGCATAAAAGGTGGAAATTAGTATATGTTTTGACTCACACAGTCGCGGTGAAACCTTACGGAAAGGGGGCTAGGGTTCAATGTCCCGTCCACTGGACGGCGGACAGCACGTAAAGTACTTCTCTGTGAGCAGTCCACGCACTGCGCTCCGTACATACACTCCCCCATACTGCACCATTCCCACCTTCGTCTCTCGCGTAAGATAGAGCAGCTGTCGGGGAAAACCGGAGGATTTCGAAACTTGAAAGTCGGAATCGAACATCGGGACGAGGCCGTCCGATTCGAATGTTCATCATTGAATAGAAAATTGCCTTCCCGAGAACACTGATGAGTTTAGTCCGCCCATTTCCGTGCACTTTGCGAATAGTCCTCCAGCGAAGAGGCGGAGGGTGGGGAGGGGACTCAAGAGGTCAGAGGTCAGTGTTCACCAGCCACTCAACCGGATAAATGAATGCCATTCGCCAAAGCTGGGCTGCCCTTATGACGTCACGGGGTCCCGAATTTTCCAAACTTGCCAGCAATCGCAATTTTCCGAGTCATTTCGTCATCGTCGACGTTCCTCGGCGTCGACTTCCTTCGGGGTGAGTCCACGTCTCCCATTGGGAAGAATACGTGCATCCCCTGCGTCTATACTACGCACCCGTCGAGCACCACCATGTTCCTTACAAAGTGCGAAATATGGGGCTGATTTTCCGCGTGAAGGGATTAGTACGCAAATTTCTGTGCCTAAATGACTTTGCCACACTAAGCATTAACATACAATGGACGAAGACATTACCACGAGAAAAAAACACTTAATGATCACGAATCAAAAAAAGAAGGGACTTTAGATTGCCAGGCCCCGGCGCAGAAGTTAAACGAAGAGATGAATTTGAATGAACCTTTGAATAGAGCAAAATCATTTGAAAACACCATACGATCCAAAATAGAATCTCAATATTATGACGTCGTCGATTTCCCACGCTACATGCATTTCCATAGTAAGGGTCTGGTCTAACCAAGACATTTTCGTCCGAAAATGAAATTACTTCCATTGAATCACGAAAAAACAGCCGAATTTTACATGAAAATACGTCGAATTACGTGACATCATTCGATGGGTTTCTGACGACGTAATGCTTCCCTGCTACCAAGGGCGCGTAGTTTCAAAGAAGAATTTTTCTTGAAACAAACTCATTGTCCGCTAAAGCTCAAACCCTAAATAATTAAGAATAACTATTAAGTATACATTACATACAAACACTTCTAAAAAATATAATGCAATTTTCCTGTTACGGCCTAGAATGCCAGTTTACATATTCATTAGCTGCGCAGAGCGTATAGACGCATACTTACTAGCTTTGCAAGCTTGCGCCGACTATTAACAATTGAGAGACGAAATGAACACTTCAACAGAGACGGAGGCCCGAGGAAACGACAGAAGAGTACAGTTCCACTCTCTAACCCTCTGTATCTGATTTCTAATATACAAATACAAACGGCCAATGGCCCCGCAAATCCTTTTCCGCGTTACACGCGGTCTCGTGAAGGCGTAGCGGCAATGAGCGACGCGATTACCCGACGCCCCGCGCCGGTAATGAAGAGGAATGGCCCAGAGCACACCTGGCACGGAGGCTATAAGCGAAGCAGCTCGCGGCCAAGGAGCGGTGGAAGCAAAGCAAGGGTTCGCCCTGGGTCATCGGCCCCGCACGGCGAGTGCCTCCTCCCCCGGCCCCTTTGCAGGGGTGGCGGTCGGGGGGGGGGGGCACGTCGGGGGCGGCAGCGAGGGAATCTGCCCACCACCGCTACCCATCAATCCACGGCGATCGACTGCACGGCAGCGCTCCCGCGCGGCTTGAGAAATACACCTGCCGTGGCTTAAATTAACCTCTGCGAGAGGCGTGCGCGGTCGGTGACCGACGGCTAGATTAGTCGATGGAGAGAGGGAGACCATCCACCTCACACAAGGTAATCACCACCGATTACATTTCAAAACACATACTAGAAGATCGTAAAATTTGAACTGATAGTTTTCATTCGTTTTCCAAAATAAGTCTGTACACAACACATCGAGGACAGGATACCAGACTAAAATGTGAAAAATATGAAGACATACGTGCAAATAAATTGATAACAGGAGAATCGAAAGCTTTACTGTTGATATAATAAAGTTCATCGTACTTGCGCCAGTTACTGTAAAATATAACGCCACTAGGCGATGTTGACTATTGTGTCACCAACAAATTATTTTAATTTGTTAATTATAAATTTATTAATTATAGAATAATTCATTGAATGTAGATTTAAGAAAGATGCCAAAAAATATCTAACAAATAAAGCCGGTCAGGATCCTTGAACTAGCGAAAGGGTGATGGTGAGAAAAAATAAAGAATATCTTTAACTCATTAAATAGATAGCTTGGTTTTCATCCCGTGCGGCTAAGAATCACACTCTTTCATTTACCATGCTCTCTATATATATCCGTATCGGCAAAGTCCAATTAAAAATAACTAATCATTGTTTCTCGCGGCTTTACGAGTGATTTTTCAATAGTTTTCACTACCTTCATTTCCAATACCCTAACATCCCTTAAAGATGGAAAACTAAGTACGATTTTGATGCGAAGGCAAAAAATTTCGAGAAAATTACGCGAGAAAGAATATCCAGAATGCAAGCAATGTAATTCGCTTCCTCCACAACTATCTCCAAATTTCCGCCTCGAAAAAGTAAATTAACGCCCGAGAACGACACAATACGAGGAACACGAGCGAGACAAACGGGATTAAGTTAAGCAATCAACTCTGGAGCTCGCGGGCACAGTGCGAGCGAGGGGATTCAAATGATTCGCTTTTCGCCCGCATCCACGCCCCCCCCCCCATCCCCCCACCGAACCACTCTCTCGCATCCCATTGGCTCCGATATATGGCATGGAGTGATGAAATTCCTCCCCGAAGAGCACTCCCATTTCCTTGAGAGGAGATTACGAGCCGAGAAACGAATATTTCCCCCTTCCCACACTCATTTTTTCCCCATTTTTCGGAAGCCGGCGAGAAGTATGGGGGAGGGGGAAACGCCATCACCCGGCCCCGCACCGCACTGACCCCGTGAGGCGGCCAAGGGTGGGGCGTATCTTCGGCCCCCGAGAGGTCGTTCGGGGGGCCGAGGAGGTAGAGGTTGGAGGGGAAGGGACAGAAGAGTCGGAGGCGTAGTTTCTCGCCGGCCGATGACGGCAGGCCGGTGCGTGCATCGCTGACCCCTCCCCCCCCCCATTCTCACTACTCCCCCAGGCCCCTGACGCCGGGGGCCGCCCCGGCGACGCTAACTGCGCACCCTGACCTCAAATTACTTCGCCATCAACCCGCCGTCGTCGTGGGCGTTCCTCATTCCAGGGGCGAATGGGCCGAGGTGACGGCCCAAAGGTGGCGCGAGGAAGGAGCCAGACGATTAACGTAGTTTACGGTAGGTTGAGCGAGATTTTTCCCTAGCCGACCTAATGAGACCATTTTAGAATTTTTCGTTTTCATTTCAGCGACTGCAGGAACCACGAAGTAACTTTTTGTAACAATAATGGTGGCAAAATAAAGTTTTGGTCAGAAATTCTCCCAGTAATAAAATAAATATATATGTATATTAGTCCTCAACGTGACTCATTTTTTTCACGCTGTACGTGTAAAACTCCTTCCCAACCGTGGTTTTTATGTCATTCTGAGAAAGTAACAGAATTGACTGATCGATTTATTCTTCCAAATAGTTTACGAAACATACAACCTACAAAATGTTCAATTCCGGACAAGATCTCGCTATAGGAAATTCCTTATTTCTATTATGAATTCTCTATGAAGCGCGAACGCATGCGTAAGGGGCTAATATTTCAGTATCTTTGGAATAGGGAGATATTTTTCCATGAAATGAGACCAAAAATAATGTTTTCTGCCGGAAATGATATCTAGCTCAAGCTACCGCAAATGAGATTTTTTTCCCTAGTCATTACGAGGACCACATTCATATTTTATTCACGCAGTTGTATAAGAGGCATCCAGTAAAAAGGCAGCAACATGACCACATATAAACGTTTTAGGACCGAACTGCTCAGGAATTTAAAAAATTTACACATTTTAGGATTCAACTTAAATATTCTTTACTCCTCCCATAGAATGACCTTTCACAGCCAAAGTTCTTTTCTGCAACTCAACACCTTTCACCAGGATAGATTTTTCGTCGCCTATGCTTCAATGGCTAACTCCACCAGTTTCTTCAGGGCTTAGACAATGGCGGGCGCAGGTTTTGGATCGTCATACCCCACCAGCGAAATACAGCACCAGGTGAAAGACCCCAGAAGACTTCATTTAAAGCAAACATCGCGAAAAAATCAAAACCTACAACAATGCGTCTGAATTTATTCTCACAATATATATCAGGACAATACACGAAGTAAAAACCGTTACATTTCTGAAATTACATTGCTACAGATTCCTTTTTTTATCTTTGTAGCAAACAACCGTACTACTTATCATACGGAGAAGGGCCCATTTCTGCAGGAATACAAGTGCAATAAGAGATTGAACTCTTGGCATCATCAAAAAGTTGATATCCCTTGATTGATAATGAACCAAAATTCTATGGCGTGTATTTTCGGTGATGTTTCACTCACAATGCCTCGAGCAAATTGAGACGAAGGTTGTTTTACAAAATATCAATTTACTGCACAGTCGGAATTATGGATGGATGCGCAATAAAACTCGCGGAACATAAACTTAGAATCACTGGGAGCACTGCGAAATTATGGACTGAAAATAGAAAAAGTGCCCCTGCTCTAATTCCAGGTCAACGTTCTCACAATTAGTTTGCATCAAACTGCTCAATAAAGTGCCGCTCAGAAAATGGCCACGGAGAAAAAAGGACAATCATTTACCCCCCGCATTTCCGGTTCGAACGGCTCGGGATCCAGAGTTTCCGATTCCATAGTCGAATGAAGTGGGGCGCCATTCAAGAGCCCACATCGGAGGACAGCCAGTGGATACGTGTTGTCGTTCGTTCTTCCTCGATTGGAGGCCCCGGTGCCCACATTAACCGGAGACTGATTTTTCATTCTTGCCACCAGCCAATATTGTTTGAATGATTAGCGACTGCGGGAAGATTTGCGCCAAATGTTGAATCTGTGTTCTTAATAGTAATGGGCATAAATAAAACTGAAAAAATCGTTACCGATAATATGTTACCGATTTGGTTTCTCGGCATTTGAATGCTAATTTTGTCACTTAGCAATGTGGCACTTGACACATATTTTGAAATCATTCGATTCTATGCGTACATATTTTCCTTGAAACGCGACAAAATAATTTTTCATCATTTGCAAGCAAATACAAAGATGTCTTTCCAAGTTAAAAACACGTATTTACATATGATTCTCGCTTAAATTTTGAATTCCGCGCTGCAAACCGAAGTCATATCTGGGTTTTGATTCGGGCAAAAATATCAAAATATGACATCACCTATATAACTACAAGCACAGTTATTTTAGGTAGTCCGAGCGAAATATCAATTTACTAGAAAATCAAGTAATTTGGTCTCATTTTAAAGAACAATATCTCACCTATCCAATGACACCAAAAATGCTACCCCTTACCACATTACTTTCGGAGATATTCCCCAAAACATACCAGCCCTTTTACAAGAGAAACGGTACGTGTATGCACTCCAGGGAGGCATTATTTACAAAATGAGGAATGTCTAACACTTAGATGTCGTAAAAAAAAAACTAAGTGTGCAGTTTGTGTGTTTTCTCAACTATATTTGAAAATTCATCATATTGTCACCACAGCAGGTTCTTGGGTATCACAAAAAATCTTCCGTTTTCAAGGAGTTTCAAACGTAGCGCGCTATAAAAAGGAGTCAAGTTAAAGACTTATTTAGGTAATTTCGTGCAATTACTTACAATTTCTGTCATATAAAACTGATTTATTGCACCATTAATAATGCTAAATTTAATCAATGCGCCCTACAGCTGGTGTAATTAATCGAATATGGTCTCTATTATGACTAGGGAGCTATCTCGCTCGGACAACCTTAACCATTATAACAGATGTACTTCAGTGGAGTGTGATCCAAGATTTTTTTGCCGATGTTCAGGAAAAGTAATTGAGATGTGCGCTCATTGACCTACGATTACCGCTCCGACCTCCTTTAAGGTTTCCATACAGATGACTCTCGCCATGCGAACATGATGGCGTCGCTCGAGCGAGCATCAAATTCCCATATTTCACTCGCCTGTCTCAACGCCAGATACGTGCTGTGTGTGTTGCATATGAGTAAGGATTAAAAAAATCGTAGAATCGGAAAAATACGTTCCGCGGCCACAAACGTATGAGGTGGACTGAAATGAACGGAAATCGATGCACTACAACGAAACGAAGCGGAGGAAAATTGATTATTTATATAAAAAAACTAAACTTTCAAATCAAACCTTGAATTAAAGCGAATTTTGACTAAAAATCAGTCAATAAAAGTAAAGATCAATCCTGAGGAAGAAGAATGGAAATCTCATCTGAATCGAATTACTTAGCTATTCTATTATTGTCATGACTTTTTGCTAGTCTTTTGCTCCAACGATTCAAACTCGTATCTGACGTCTTTGGGTTTGAGAGGCAGTCCGATCAATTATTCTTGATCAAACATTCTTGCACTGCGGTCTAGATTCGCCTTAGACACAGTTTGACGTTCAGTGTTTTATGGACGACGTTTCTCGTACACGGTAAATTGAGAGGTATGACACGAGCTCATGAATGTTCTCCACGACCCAAAATCCGCAAGGAAAATATCTCTTTCATATACCGCCGTTTCGAGCACGGTAGCATTTTCCAGGAAATGGCGAACGGCGTTGGTTTGAATGCGTCGCTCCAACTTCATAAGTGGGCGCCCACTTCCGCTTCATTGAACCGAATGGAAAAATTGATTTCGAGCGGCAACACTCCAGAGAAAGGAATATAAAGAAAGTTCCCAAGTAGTTTTACTTTTTTTTAGGGAAGCCAATGAAAAATTCACAGCCTGCCGGTCCGCATGGGATCTTATTCATCTCCCAACGTATAAGTTTCGAGCGTCAGGATGAAATTCGGGGAAGAATCCCCCAACGAAGGATCTGATGCCGACTTCAGAGATATCATCCGACTCGGAGGAGGAGGGGGCGGGAGAGGGCGCTGAGGGGGAGGAGTAGAGAGGGGGGTGGAATGGGGGGGAAGGTGGGAGGTCGACGCGCAGACGACAATCGGCCGACGGAACGCCGAGTATTCAGCTCTTGTGAGCCATCGGAGCGGGTTTATCTCGGCGTCCCCGAACTAGACCGAATCCGGGGAAAATAATGTCAATGCCGCATCCTTCACCCTCATCTGTCTCTAACGATATCACGGCGTCCGCATAGGAAACAGAGCACGCACGAAAATGATTATTTTATCGGTGATGGGTGCTCTTCATCCATTGGAAGAGAAAAAATTGTACTTAGACACCTTCAGACCATACAAGCGATGCAAATTGTTCTCAGACACTATGAATTGATAAGGTGTTAAAAATTCTAATACTAAATTTTTTGTGGAAATTTCACACATTTGATGTATCCCTAATATACAACCTAAATGCAGTATCGCCTGAATCTCCTGAATTTGGCATGGAAAACCAAAAGACCATGCACGCAATGCAAGGTTCATGCATAATATTCGTAAAAAATGAGAAAGATGTGACATTGAGAAGCTTTTACTCTCACAAGATAATAAAATGAAAAAAAATGTGTGAATTACGAATCAAATTATTAGCCTAAACTAATTAAGCAACCCTATGAGGATGAAAGATCTTACACCTCCCAGAAAAATGGCTTTGACGTAGATTTCACGCGTTTCTATCCAGACTAGTTGGCCATGCCACAACGGCCAGGGTGAACACCTTGCCCCAACGAAGATGGCTGAGTTAGCCGTCAAAACCTTGGTACCTGACAACCCAACTCAGCATGGAACAGTAGAAATCTACGCGTACCCTTATGATAAGTTGGGAATTTGGACGCCTTAGTATACCACGAAATAAACGAAAGAATATAATAAAATTTCACAGCTAAACGTAACTAGTTCACTACATTATCAAAGAACCACGGAACTAGCCACGCAGTAACTTTAACGGAGTCACCCGCTGGTGATCACACAACTGGGTGAAAATCAAAGTGGAAAGGAAAAACCATTCGTCTGGAAAGGGAATCGAACCCAGATCCCTCGATTTCGCACCAAGTGCTGGAACCAGTTTAGCTTCCCAGACACCTCTTCCAGAAGAAGGAAGAACCAAAGATTAAAATGGCTGGTTACGGCGCGCGAAGATTCTCCGAGAGTCGAAATGGTGTCAACTAACACACCGGCGCACCTTTTCCGGGACTCGGCTACATTAAACTATACACACAAGCATGTGTGGAGGAATTATGATAAAATTGTCACGATGCAAGAGTTTCCAGGCAGCGTCACGGGACGTAAGATGAAGATGTGATCACAAAGGGGGGATGACAAAGGCCCCGCCTTCCCGAGAATAGAAAGTAATGCCAGGCCGCGCGAGTTAAGGAACTAGCCGTTCGGAGGAGCCACTGTGTCACCGATTCAGTGGGTGAACGGTTCACGCTAGAGTTTTGCCATTGCATCGCCCAAGTTGACTCACCGCGATGCGATTTTCATCGATCACAGCTCAAATGGTGTGAAACAACAATTCAAACGTTATGTATGACGGCATGTTTCGGGATCCAATGAGAGGAGGGAATCGAACATTGCGAGCAATAACGAAGCAAGAACTCATTACTGCTCCAATGAATGTGTACAATTCGAATATGCCAATGTCCACTAGGAAGCAATGCATTATCAAATGCCGTAGTTATTCGGCGGATAACACGTAAAAATAAATACTTTTCCAATTGCTCAGCGCATATACCATGATAAATTCTCAATCACGGGTACTGATGAGTCCAATGCGATACTAAAATATTTGAGCACAACTTAGAAAACTGTTTTTTATGCAGATAAAAACTAGGAACATGTAACTTTTTGTTGCCATTCGTCAAAGAGCCCCTGACCCTTTCGCTGCATTGATCATTCTTCCTGCACACGATGACCGGCCTCGGTGGCGGCGGGGTAAAGTCCTCGGATAAAAATCCTCGCCTGCCAAACCGAAGGTCGCGGGTTCGAGTCCCGCCGGGGTAGGATATTTACACCTCCCTGGGCATGGTTGTGAGTGTTCGTCATATATGAGTTAATTGTAAGAGAGGACTGTACTGGCCTAAATTCGCTCGAAATAAAAGACAAATTATTATTATTATTATTATTATTATTATGACCCTTCAGAAATTTATTCCAATACAAATGTTACAAGCTGTCAATGCAATGACATTATATCCATTTAGGGACGGAAATGCCTACGGTTCATCTTATGCAGCATCATTACACGCGAGTACATTTTAGTAAAATGAAATTCATGCAGGGCAGGACATGGTGAATGAAAACTATGACGAGAAGCTCATTCTATGGATACTATGATAGGCAACCCCAGAAAACATAGGAACTCGTCTCCAGCCAATCTCCGGCCAAAATGTCAAGCAGAGATTCAAGTGTAGAGGGGAGTTAACGGCTGCGCACACTTTAAACTGATTATCTCGACAGGCTGCGTCGCAGGAGCAATTAATAAACCTCAGTTGCATCCTCATAATTGCACCCACCACTGGACAGATGAGATTAAGTCAACTGAATATTCAATAACGAAGATGATTATTCGCATCAGATACTCAGCCGACAGTCACTAAAAACTAATTTATGATCGCTCTTTTAATGCCCCGAATATGACAAACACAATAAATTCAAGCATGGGAAATGAGTATATGACACATTCACGTGGAATACCTACAATTAGAGGACGCTCCAGTTCAGAAAGGAACACCTAAAACACTGATCCGGTGCTTGAGAGAGTCGAATGCTTCATCTAAGCACGTTTTAGTGGTCTCTTTTCCTAATAACTTATGTGGGCGCATAGCCTCACGCGAAACGCATGACTTACTCGAAACGCTCTGTTAAACCACGTGAAAACTACGAGTAAACCACTGACATATAAACCACTTTTGTTCTCACATTAATGTATACGAAGAATTAAACAAGAAGAAGGCTTTCGCAAATTTCCGATACATACGTATTTACGGTACCTTAATAACGCTGTTATAAATTTGCTATAATTTGTCAATAATCGGTATTTTTTCGCTGTCAGCAGAGGTTTTAAGCATAATACTGGAATATCTGACAATAGGTCCACATTTCCATTCCTCATCTGTTTATATAACTGAAGTTACTTAACAATAATATCGTGCAATCGAACTTAGTATATGGAAATGGATAACGCCATTTCATGTTTTTTGAACAAAGGCTGAGTTTACATTACTGAAGAAATAGGTTCTGTACACAGCAACGATGGAATAACTAATTATCTGCTCCACAAAACCCTTTGGGTTTGGCAGAACCACGTAAAATAATGAATTTTTCTTACATTGATTTTGACAAGCAATAGAGTAATGTCGTACCTTATATAAATATGGCTTATATTCATATTTTTAGAGAAATTTAGAGAAATCTTTCCCCAATTACAGTTGTAAGGGCTATTTGGCGGGCATACTAGTCATCATAGTATTTCAATTCATAAAAGTATACTTAAAGTCATTAAATAAATTCTAGTTCTATGATACTCCTGTAGAATCTAAGGCTAAACGAAGTGTGCAAAACAAAGTATTAATATACATTCGATAAAAAATATCGCATAGAAAACTGACATTGAAATTATGTGGCTTACGTGTGGATTATACTTTTGCTTTTAGAGAGCAAAATGATGCTCAAAAAGAAAATTCTTCAGCGTTTGAAGAGGACGCATCTAACGCCTTAATGCTTCACTGATATAACAATGGAATGAACACAACTACAACACATATGGTATGGACCAATCGTACGCAACAATCAGCCAAAAATCGACAGAATCTAGCACAATAAGTCCCGTAAATAAATAAGCGGAGCACTAACGGGCTGAGCGAGTAAACCACTCACGAGGGAGCAGGCGGTAACGCAAGAGGACCTCGTTTCAGGTGACCCAGCGATTAACATCTCACCACGGGAATGGACGACACGAAGAATGCCGATTATAAGGGTTTAGAACGCGGTGAAAGGAAATCCTAGTGAGCTCATGAAACCGTGGAAGGCGATACGGCAATCTTGTGCAAAGCGCGGAATCCTCACCCCCGAATGAGCGGAGAACCCGACACCGTGGGAGGAGCTTGCTTGCCTGCGGAGTCGTGAGAGCTCTCGGATCGTAAATAATTTTTGGGAGCAGATGCGAAGCTCACAAAGAACATTTATGGCTTAAAATCTCTCTCTCTCCCCCCACGTTTTGTCTCTCGGATAATCGATACTCGGGGGGGGGGGGGGGGGGGGGGGGGGGGGGGGGGGCTCTCTTCTCCCCGCATGCGTTCGTCACCCCGGCGCGCAAACTTGCGAGCATTTGCCATCGATGTGGAGGGGCGCGGCGTTTGCATTCCAAACCCAACGTCGCCCGGCCACTCAAACGCTTTGGTTGCAATCCGTGGGAAGTGAGGGTGTGCATGCAAAATGATGCGTGAACGGCGAAGAAATGCGATTCTCCTCTCCGACTCGGCACATTCAGTTACGAGCATCCGGATATTTGAGGGGGACCACTTCGTTTCATGGGAAAGTGAAAACGGCTGTTAGTAGTACGGAAGTGAGAGAGGATGCTGCACTGACTTCATCACTATGTCGCTCATGAGGTTTTTATGACTATATCACAAGGATTCTCTAGTCAAATCTCGAGTAGCAATTTTAGAGTTTTCCAGTAGGACTTCTTTCAGATATTCAAAGTAAAATTTGATGACACATTCAGGGGAATGTTGTACAAAGAATGGGCTACATCATCATATCTGTCAAAGCATCCATAGTGGAAAGACACTCCAATCAGTTAGTTCGCCAGTATTTTTAAGATATATCGAAGAAGAAGCTGGTGCGCTGACTCGGCAGCAGCATTTAAGCTCAAAACGTTTATTTTTTTCAACATATTTACAACATTTCTGGCATAGAGATATTTATATTATTTAAACAACTTAGAGTAAACCCTGCAAATGACGATTTTCCTCTTCATGGAGAGACATATAATATTCTATTTCTGATGAATTTCGTAGTCATCTGCAGCAAATTGTTTAGAGTGATAAGAATATTGTGAGAAATAAATTTTAAAGTCGTTATGGACAAAGATAACTATCGCATACAGAACCGAGAACATGACGCCCAGTATAAGGAATCATAGCACTCGAAGAAAAACTATAATAAGACATTTCAATTGGTGAAAATAGGAAAAAAATATTCAATAATCCTATACTCTACAACAATTAGCCTGACACATTAGTCTACGAATAGACACCTCGCCTACCCTAAGATGGGCTTACGAGAGCAACAAACGATTACGGGAGGGCTTGGGCGATGTCATTCCGTTCGTGGTACTCCCATTACCTCGGTGCAATATAGAAATCCACGGACATCGAAGTCCCTTCCGAGGCCTCAATGCCCGATAATAAACCAGTCAATACATAAGGGGGAAATTGAATGCTTTATTTATCAGTAAACAGTCTGCTGTTTCATTTCATTTAAAAAGGTCAGTCAATGCCTCTTTATGTTATCCCTTGCGTGCGTTCTACTGATTCAAAAGAATCGATAAAGCACACACGAGAGGCATATTTAGAGAAATTCCATCAACAAATATCATAACGCCTCAAAAACAAGAGATGTTTGACTCCCTGAAATTGTAACATTCACATTTATAAAATAAGTTAAGCCGGTCCTCAAATTTTTATTTTGGTCTTCCACGTAACTTGAGAGGAGGTACAAATTTGGACAGTATTTTGCAGTACAGGAAAATGGAGGAACAAATAAAGAGCTCCTCGATCATTCTTTAAGTACTGGAATTGCCTTTAAAATAATAGGACAACGAAAAACGGAGAGGCTGTAACTCCAGCACAAAAATACTATAACGGAACATCTAAGAAAATGAAAATTCAAACAAAGGCTATATTATTTCAACTGTAGACGGCTCTACTTGGTGGAATAACATAACGTGGGAGAATTTAAAAACACTTAGTAATATTCCACAAAGATTTATTTTCCCAACCGGTTTCAACGCTGACGCGTCATTATCAATTGAGAATTGTACCCTTGATAATGACGCGTCAGCGTTGAAACCGGTTGGGAAAATAAATCTTTGTGGAATATTACTAAGTGTTTTTTAAATTCTCCCAAAGGCCATATTAAACCTGAAACTCAGATATTATTGTTTATGTTCACAGCATTCTAAAAGAGTAAGCCATTGGTACGATCAACTTCAATTTCTTTCAAGTAGTATTTAAAGATACGAATAAGGCAAACCAATATCCTGCGGAATAAATCAATTTAGATTTTGGAGGATCGGAACATCAACGGTAAAAAATATTAATTATTCTAGATTTCTTGCATTTACTGCGCTTAGCCAGGCAAACTAAATTAATGTTGAAATAACATTGGAGGTAATTTGGTGTTATCAAATTCCGAGTTTAGTTCCTTCCTCTTTATGCATAAAACACTTCCTTAATTGGAAACTAGGCGGAAGTAAAATATAAAAGATTAAAATTTAACTTTGAATGAGTGATTGAGAAACATTAAAATTCTACATCGGAAGCGACATTCCGAGAGAAATAAATTCGTCAAAATCGATACAAAATACGTCTATTTCAAGCAAAGATTTTGTCGAGAGTGACAAGGTTATGATTCCTCTCGTACCATTCTCGTTAAAGCCGTCGAGAGACATCGAGCACTCGCTGACAATCACGCGAGGAGAGCAGGTCATGGCGAGAGAGGGTCGTAAGAGAATATCTCCGGGGAGGCGGCGGAGAGGGAGGGAATTGGGAAAAAAAGACAAAGCAGAGATGACATAAAGTCCGCCGAGCGGTGAGTCACCGATGGCGTGAATGCAGCATCCATTACGGCTTCGCTGCACGCCACTCCGTCAGAGGGCAGGGCGTGCGTGTGTGCACGGGAGAAACAAGAGAGGAGCGGGAGGCGAGAGAGAGTGATGGGGGGGAGAGTGGGGGAAGGGCGTGGGCTGCGGGGACCGAGCCAGACTCCCGGGCGCCGCCGTGGCGCGAGAGACCCCCCCCCCATCCCGCTTCCCCTCCGTACCCCCCTCCCGCCCCCCAACGACGACGACAGCGACGCTCCCGCCAAAGCGCGCGACGCCATATTGTCCTCGCCACGCCATAGCCTAATTTGAACGCGGTGCTGGATGGGATCCCCACCCCACCTGCCTCCCTCCGACCCAAGAGACACTTTCCCCCAACATCGCGACGGCGCGCGTCCCCCCCAAGGATTGGCAACTCACCCGGATTCTCCGGGAACCACCCGGAATTGCACAAGGATTAAAAGAAAATCTCCCGCCTCCCGTAAAGAGGCATCCCGCTCGACATTTTCAAAACAAATAATCAAAAACCCTTCCCGATAAAATCGTTCCCCGCAATTTACAACATACCACACATTACATGTCATTGCTATCAAAGAATTCGTGAATGTATCACTAAATCTCGTAATTTACGGCAACGCCACATGGCGGCAAATAATACAATTTGATAATATTTTCACTGACTTTCGGTGCAGCTAGTTCAGTGTCGATCGAACTGTGCATTTACAACTAAGAAACAGATTGCAAGCCACCTCCAAGTTGAGTGGCACGGTCCGCTTCCGCACCAGGCATGCAACGCTCGTCCCAGTCAATGGCGATCCCTGCACGCTCCACCAGCCGCTGAGCGATGGCCCCAATGAGTTGGCAGAGCAATACAGGGCCATACCAGATACTATAGTACGTTCTACTTGTATCTAGTATATAGTATATAGTACGTTCTACTTGTTCACTTTACCGTCGTCCTTATGGACGACAGTGTTGCCGGATCTACGTCTCTCTCCTTTAGTCGAGGGCTCTAGTAATGCCATACCCATTACTATCAGCAGCCTTACCCATTACTATAGAATCATCATCTAATATTAATCGAGTACAGGAGTGTTATCATAAAGATACGCCATAAAAGCTCAAAGTAAATTGGAAACGTGGTCACAGAGACAGCAACTTGGACTGCAGAATTAGTGGCGCACATTTATCAATAATACACATTCAAAGGAGGTTGTAATAATGGTTTTCACACCATCTCCCTGGATTTCTTGCTCTTGAAAAGGACTAAACCCGGAGTCAATCTTTCAGGGTTTGCCCGCCGGAGTCTCGCTACTGTGGCACGCGAAGAGAGTAGATTTGACGGACGGAAGAAGTCCTGACGGTGTCAGAATTCCCGGAATATGGGTTTCGCTCGGTTGCGTTGGCTACCGAGGCCATGGCAGATGGGATGACATTCAAATTCGTATTCTTTATACATCACTCACTCTAACGCTACGATTTTCGAGGCAGAGATAATCAGAGATATTACTTACTCGCATTCCCTTCCGTGGGAATACATTTTTTTGACACTATCAGGTAAGTGTAGGAGGGGGATGCACGCGCGGGGAACACTGGTACCATTGTCTCGGGTCGCTAAATGAAATGGACGAGCAGCACCGTCGGATGACTCTAGAACGACGGACCCTCGCCATTTTGGCGGGTAACATGTTAAAATATCTATAACATTTAACGCTTGCAGACACGGCATACTTTCTTCTTCAACTTCTGCTAAATTTGATGATTTTTATGTATTAAAAACTTTTATGACACATTTTTTATAAATTTTTTCACGATAGCCAAGAACGACGGACCTAGCTATTTCAGCTGCTCCGAATTTTGAATTCTCTGCCATTTTTAGGCTGTCTGGCGAAGAAACTTTTCGCCCAGTAACACCTGCTTACTTCTCGTGGTCTTTTCGATAATGAAGCGAATTTATTTTTTGTCGTAGGATATTTATTTTATGTTCTTTACCACGCAGGACGGAAACATCTGATTGGACTAATTTTCTCATCACATTATGCAGCCCGTAAATTTCAGCTTCCAATGAATCCTGATGGGCCAGTACATATATCGACGTTTTGGAGGGTAATAGTCACCGGTCATTCCCTTATTAGTGAGGCAGGACGCGGGGATGGTAGGTCAAAGGGCACCTCTAACTCGACCTATTCATTCCAAGAATTGTGGGCGAGTGAGTACCACGACGCGTATCAACAAACACGCTTTTCAGGTGGAACGGTTGATGCTTGCCTCGAAATTATGTCCTCATAGCAAATATTAATGACGCAGTTAGGATTATGTGAATTTAAAATGGGCGATAACGGACGTGAATGCGGGGGTTAAATGGCGTACTCAAACGTCGGATTAAACTGATGCGACGAGCTAAGAGACGAAGCGCTCTGCGCCAGGAGAAGGAAATGCGGTAGGCTATTTAAAACCAGAGTTAGTTGGCACGGTGGAATTAATTCTCGAATGCTGCGCGCATATCGGTATCAACGCGGGGGTGGGAGGTTGGTTCCTACAATATCCCAATTCTGCATGATTTATTTATTAGACTAGAATAATCGAATTCTCGTTCACACGACTTACGTAACATCGAAAAAGAGTTTTTAAATCCGAAAAGAAATTCTTTCATGATTTGAAATTAGAATTTTTACTTGATTTACTAGAACCCAAAGAAAAACACAATAATCGGTTGTGTCATACTTGGCACAATATGTAGAGCAATAAAATGACCGTTGAGGGTTCGCTAGGCGCTGGAAACAGGCTAACTTCATTTCAAAATGATTCAATACAAAATTGTTTGCTCAAAAATGTGAAACGAAACTATACCGCTTGCGACTAAGCGTAGTAATACGGATTCTTACAAGACTCTGACAAAATCGAGTCCATAGGACATTCACGACGGTTATTCTCCTGAATTCCCTCCAGGCAGACCGATCCAACCATCGGGAATTATCCACAAGATTTTATTGAAAGGACAATACTCGGAGACAATTCTGTTAATTGAGTGTCCCAAGACGTAAGGGCTTATGGGAATCGTGGGTACTGATACACGCAAATGACAATGGATGGAGTAATTGCGAAATAAATACCTACCAACATACTACATATATAAATCGAATTATATAAGCTATTATTACATTAACGAATAAATTACATAAACCGAATAGCATTAAAGATATGGCTAGTGAGGCGAGGATAACTTTCACTAATAAAAAATGCAGATGTGACATTACCGATCCTTCACGATCAGTTAAAGTCGACATCTTTACAAGTGTCTATGTGCCTTCATCATCACGCGAGGCGGTGTAGCGTAGAACGCAACGATTCAGCGGAGATTTCAAAACTTGGCGAGATACGGCCAGTAAAGAGCGTCATCCATGCCCCATGACATTGACGACTGAAGCATACCCATGACTTATAGATGTTTTTACTAAATGATTAAATAATTTCTCATTCTCACCGCAGAATTTGTCACTTGATGTATCAGTACTATTTTAAATTAACACGACTTACATGGGATTCGGTTATTGAGGGAAAACGCTGAGAAATATTCATATATTTACATTTTAAAACAGATTATTACTTTCCAATTTGGATGAAATCGAACTACGTTTCTAATTGCACCATTGCTTACAACGATAGGTACCAAATGGCATGAAAATTATATTACATATACAGTAGACCCTCGCCTTACGATATTAATCCGTTTCAGAGGACCGATCGTAAATCGTATTCCATTGTATGTTGAATCGGCATTATTTCCGGACGAGGAATCGGTTTAAAGAGCATCAGTGCCAATCCATTCAGTGTACGCGTCAGAGCCAATGCATACTAAATATTTTGGTTAAAAATTATTTAAAATATTACTAAACCAATATTTTAAACACTATCGATATTTATAAGAAAATCGGAGAAAGTTGAAATTTAAAAAAGCGCGCGCAAAATTAGCTCAGATCGTAAGTCGAATCCATCGTAAAGCGATGCTATTGCGCTGTTTTTATGGCACACAATTTGTGAATTACTATATTAAAAAAGATTTACACAAGAGGTAGAAAGGGACCTGAGGTGGGGGAGAGGAGTGCAAATACAACAATTAGAAGAGCGATAATGAAGCCATTTCATCCATCTCACTTCACTGAAATTAAAGACACTTTGAGAAATTGCAACAGACCAAGTTGTGCACTTGTCTATTTTCAAAACCTCAATTTAAAGGCTGAAATAACAAATGGTCAAAAGGGAAATAGAAGCACTGATAATAAATGCGACCTCCACTTCAGTACGATTTCTTCCCATTCAAATCGGAGAAAATCATCAGAAGATAAACAGGTTGACATTTCCATTAGTTCTAATTAATGACAAAACTTACGTTTTCTCTGCTTTCGAGATAATTTTTCCACAGAATTAGGTTCGACGCAAAACTTAGATCTTCCTTCGCCACTCAGTAGCAAAATTTTCAAATACTAACAGACCTACCTTGAGACGCACAGGTTAACTCCCGAGATTTTCATGAACACCCAAAATGCCTGAGAGCACAAAATTGGCATGACCTACATAGAGTGCCAACATACCGCGGGAATCTTGCCAGATTTCCCAGGACCAGGGTTAGACGAGATATGCTCCTGTATAATAAGCACCTATCCTGTTACTGCCAGCTAAGACAGGAGAAAAATTGCATTAATTTAGACGGTTTAGCTATCAGGGCGAAAAAGTGTAAGAATATCAGAAATAGTGTGATGGAAAAAAATATCGCGGACAACAGGATCCATAAAATGCGTTATGAATTGCGTTCAAACTCACTAAGATTCAGCACTACGAATATGAAGGGGGAAACTCTCCGAACACATGTTTCGAAACAAGGCTTCATGATGAAAAAATTTACTCCACATACCTCCTCGGATGTCCAGTGATTGGATAGTTTATACACGAGTTCGACTCCTGAATAAAGAATCGAACCAGTAGGAAAAAAAATATCCACCAGCAGGACCGCGATATGTCATAGGCATCAGAAGTTGCGTGAACGCCGGTAAATTCGTTTCCTGGCCGAAGAGTCGGAACATGATAAACTGCTCCCTCACGGTCACAAGGGAATCCACGATCGGATTCCCCGCTGATGACGGGCAAAGCCGCGCGACGCGTTGTCAAAGCAACCACCGCGCTCCGACGCTCGGAAAAACAACTCGCGTGTGATTTATGAAACATGCCTGGACTTCGAAATTGTCGATTTAGGGACTGCAGACAGATCAAAGGAGGTTGAAAGCAACGGATGTGCGGTTTTGTCGAACAATGAAGAAGTGAGAAAAAGGAGAAAGTCCTAGGAATAGCGAGGATAAAAGATGCATTATGGAAGCTGTGCAAAGACAACTTTTCAGGCAGTGTCCTCATGAAAATTACAATGGAAGGAAGGACGAATGTGAGTGGAAGAAAAAGTAAGGTTTAAATGAAACATATCATGAGTAAATGAGGATTTTTGAATGAATAAATATCTCCAGCCGCGACTCAACTGCGTGTGACTGGCTATGAGAAGAGAACTGGAAAGAACTAGTAGCTCAGACCCAATCATAACTACAGGAGTACATATTTGAAGGGAGTTCTTACATGGCAGTGGAGACAAGACTATAACTGCAGCCAAAAAAAGAGTTTGGACGATAATTTCGGACTTTACTTAGTGGAATACCTTGACATCAGGGATATAAGAATTAACATTGCAACTCCACATGGTAATAGATTTTTTGACTGTCAATATATAACCATGTGGAACTTCAGTGTTGATTCTTCTATCCCGGAAGGAGTTAGGAAGCGATGAAGATGCGATTTTAATGAAGGATGGTGAAGACCATATACACAGATAAAGTGATCAAAGAGGAGTGCGGAAAAAAAGTAGCAAACCAAATTTCGGACTGAAGACTGCAGATCATGATGACAGAATTCACGACAGGTCTCCATTAAAACAAGCTTAGATCTGCTACTCTACCTCCACGCCTCCTTCTATCATCCACATACCAACCTGCGAGCCGCTGCTGGGGCGTATGGCAGCAGATATTTGGACACCATCCGTGAATAAAGAGGAGTTGAGGAAACAGAATCAGAGGAGAAAAAGTGTTAAATGTCACGGAAATTTTTTAAATCTTACTCTTAATTTAGAGTACTACTTAAACTTTGGAAAAATGACCTTTTTGATTGCTCTCGAATAAGTTCCTGGCGCTACGCAGTAGACGATTTGGGAGATGGGCTACGGAACTTTAAAAACACAGCGAAGCGAGGGAGGAAGATAGATCAACAAAGATGGTCTCTCTTGTAACCACAATCAGTTCTAGCATTTATACAAACATCTGCATACTACCCTACTGCGCAGAGGTGTGTGGAAGGGGGTGTTAGGGCCGGAGAGAGTGGGAGCTGGGACTTAAGTCATATCTACTTCACATCCCTGAAACTAGCGACATCTGAATTTTTAGAGTAATCTTTACCCGGCGAGTGCCTGCCAATCTCGCGAATCTCGGATTCTTCCAATTCTGGTGTGGTGGGATGAGGGGCGCCCGATCCAGCGACCAGGCACTTCCGCAGGTCCTCGCGTCACCTAGCGGCGGCGGTAGCCGAGGGACGGCGGGGAATGCCGCACGGAATGCACCCAAGCTCCCATTCACTCCTGTGCGGCGCCGTAACACCGAGGTGGCGGCTGCCAGTGAGAGAGCAAACTTGGCCTAATTCCGCGGGAAATTAAAAAAAATATATTCCACCGCCCATCGACCGCCGCCATAAATACTTGAACTCACTCCCACAGATGAAAACACATTTGCGTGCGCGGGTAAAATGAGGAGTCCGCGGAAATTTCGCCGTCCGCCTTGGCCGAACACAACGCTCGAGGTGACCACGGAGAACCGGACCATCCTCATCAAACGCCGCGTAATTGTATAAAAGCACCGAAAAGACAGAGCGACAGAAAGAATATTATCATGACTCCTCACTACATCTCTAGGTCTGACAGATGCGATTAAATAAGAGAGATAAACTGCCCAACAGAGAGGTACAAGAACTTGTTCTTTTAGCGAACGATAAGTGACCACAATAAAAATAATTGAACTCTACTAAATACACCCCTATAAAACGTGTCACCATTCCATCTCCAAAAACTTACACCCTTACACGGCTGGTGACCTAACACCCCCTGCCACACACCCATACGGTGGCTCGCAGGGTAAAATGTACATGTAGATGTATAAAAGACGGACTTGAAGGATTTTGCGCACACCGCGGCCAAGCGGCGACATTACATTTAGGTGGTAGGAGCGATTTGCGTTAATTCACAACTCTGCGTGAGCCTTTGAACTCGTGTACTTGAAAGTAGTGTTTAGAGATAAAAGTGGAAAAAAATGCCATTCACCGACTCGTTTCTCGGCAATCAATTGTCTTTTTAACCCTTTAATGTGACATGACGTGATATCACGTCATGGTTGTCTTTACGCTGGTTCTGATGACGTGATATCACGTCAAGGGTACCGTGAGTGTTCAAGCTTTCACTAATGAACTTGCACTAGGCCCCCTAGTGAAAGCTGGAACACTCTCGGTACCCATGACGTGATATCACGTCATCATCACCAGCGTAAAGACAACCATGACGTGATGTCACGTCATGCCGCACTCAAAGGGTTAAGGTGGTAGGAGCGATTTGCGTTAATTCACAACGTTGAGTGAACCTTTGAACTCGTGTACTTGTAGGAACTGTGTAGAGATAAAAGTGGAAAAAAATGCCATTCACCGACTGTTTTCTTGGCAATCAATTGCCTTTTTAACAAGAAGCCGCAAGAGACTCGGAGGCCACACGCTAGGCTTAGTTTGTTTGAGAAATTCAGAGCAGGCGCGTTCCAAAGCGACACAAAAATATCATTTCTGACGCCACGCAACATCTCTAGGGCCGACAGAAGCGTAAAAAGAAGATAGATACATTGCCGACCAGATAGGGAAGGGTTTACGAGGACTGCTGAGAGAAGGGCTGTACCCACGCTTTGACCAGAATTGGTCCAAATTGACCCTTCATGGGTCCGGTGGTCCCTGACTCGAGGACGTACTCCGACAGACCGCACGGCGTCAACCCGAAAAGGAAGCCAGGGAGATACCTAATCCCAATTTTTTGGGCAGCGGGCTCTTCCGGTTCTCAACAACGTGAGGTAGGTTTTTCGCGAAAGCGAGACCGACGGCTACTCGTCTCAGTTGTTTGAGTAACCAAACTAATACGAGCACTTCGGGGGGCGGAGGCCCAATTGAGGTCCTTTTGACCTCAATCCGCCCCATTGGTGTCGGCCTCGAAGGGGCTGTTGGTTTTGCCAGCCTTTCCTTCCCATCCCTTCCTTCCCACCTCTTCCTTCCCTTGGAGATAAGCGAAAGCTTCAGTCCGAGGGGGAAGTTGTAATCCTGCGGCGAGAGCCGGAACACCTGCCGACCAGACAGGTACCAAAATTCGTCCCTTCCAAGCACAATAAGCGACCATAATTAAAACTGAGCAGCACTCTTATGTATATAAAACACACTTATAATCCACCTCACCGTGTTGCCTCCCAAAACCTATATACATTTACACGGCTGGTGTCCTAACACCCCCTGCCACATACCCATGCGGCAACTTGCGGGGTAGTATGTAGTTGTAGATGTGGTCTTAGGACACTATGCAAATTATTCGTAATAATATGATTATATAAGTACAGATTTTCCATTAAACGTAAAATAATACGTTTCATATTATTATAAAGGTTGCTAACCAGTATCAATTTATGAGGCCGAGTACAAAACAAGTATTTGCAAACGATTTTTGCTTAAGGAAGTTTGAGCAAAATACCATTTCACCTGCAAGTTAATGAATTTTAATTTGAACTACATTACACCCTTCTTAAGATACCAAATATTCGACCCCGTACCACACTACTTTCTACTACCGAGATATTTGCCACAAATACCAGTCCTTTTAATTGTAAATGGTACGTGTATGCACTCCGGAGAGAGTTTATATAAAGAATTAATAATTTAAAACCCCTTTATCTCATAAAAAAACTAACCTTGTGTAGTTTGTATGTTACCTCAACAATTTTTGAAAATCAATCTTATTGTCACCGCAGTAAATTCTTCGGGATCACAAAACATCTTCCGATTTGATGGAGTTATAAACGTACCGTGAGAAAAAAATGGTTCAAGTTTAAGACTTATTTAGATACTTTCATGTAATTACTTAGAATGCCACAGAAAATAAATATAATTGCACCATTGGTAATGCAATATTTAATTTATGTTTCCTGAAGCTGGTGAAATTGAAACGAAAAATTCGAACATGGCCTTTATTATGACTAGGGAACTGTCTCGCTCAAACTATCAACAATTTCGAATTCTTATACATAAGCCCAGGTCATAACAAAGCTTTAAATAATACGAAAATTGAAAATTCAATTCTCCCATCATTTGGACTGTAACACGTATGGTAATTTCCAAGTATAAATAGATGTTCCTAAGTGAAATTCTGTCCAAGAACTTTTTGAACTTTCCTTAGAAGCTTTCAAAATGTGTTCTCAATGACTAACGATTAGCACTCCAGCCACCTTAACGGAGAGTAGGACAAGTGCACAATGTCAAAATATGCAACCAAAATGACGGGGACACGAACCCGGGTCGCTCAATGTCGTAGCGAGTGCTGTAGCCACGTAAGCTACACTCATCACCGAAGGATTTTTGTCCTCAAAGCTAAATTGGCAAAGCACTCGGCATGATATCAATTGATACGGGCTCGAGTTCCAATCGAGGTGGATAATTTCTCATTGGGGTAATTTCCGCACTTTCGGGCAATGAAGCCTATGCGATACAAAGGAGATTTCTTCCTGATTTTTAAACCCAATTCCCCGTTACCACTAGCGATAGACAATCGAAACGAGGTTCATCGGCAGGAGTCAATAGTAATGACAACATGAGCTCTCGTTTTTCTCGACGATCAAGGAGAATAGGAGTGACTGCAGCCGGGCACCAGAATCTTGCTTGGTGGCAGTATATACACGGATGTAAGAAAATTAACGACTTACACCGGGCCACACATCAACCGTGTTGCATACTGCCAGGATGGCAGTAATATTGTAAATGTTATAATATTTACGTGGTTATCTGTGGCTGATCGCGAATTACTAATGATTATGGTACTAACACATTAAATATGCACCTTATTTGCGAATTAAATCAGTAAAATATCCACTCTTGACATATTTCGAGGACCTTTGAATTTCTAATAAGTAATCGAGAACAGCCGTTTCGAGGTTTTCAAACTGATTTTCGTAAATCGGGAACTGGTCGGTACCGCCGGTTACTGACGAGCCTACTCCGCTTTGTTTAGTAACTTAACGAATTTCAACCTTATTTATAAATTGCCATGTAGTCCTCAGAAATAGACAAATATTTTATTTATATTTAATAATAAGCAAAGCACGTACTCTTGCATTGTTTCACTAGTTTGTACACATTTATTACGTTAATGATAAGGTTCATTCATTATGATAATGCTACATATTTTTAGTTGACGTTGAAGATTGTCGCTATGAAACGAATTGATTTGATGGGTCCTCTGGGACCTGGCTCCAGACTCCTTGCTGTGATTCCAATAAAGTCCACACTCAGAGAGTGTTAAACCTTCACGATGGAGAAGGCTATTCTTCCACCTGAGCGGGCGGCCATTGTGTCCCACCGCCGCTTCCAGCCTAGCCGATGAAACAAATGAGACTGACTCATCGAGTCACTTTCTGGAATGAACGTCGAGAAGCGTCGCAAAGCTGCAGAAGGGGGGGAGGCTCCCCCGCTTCACCTTTCGCTATTTTGAGCCCACCACTGTTTCATCTCTCTTTGCGCATCCAAAGGTCAACTCCATGACGGAAGGTGACACAGACTCGCTCTAAGGTTGCAAAACACGGCGACATGATTAGTTTCCCGTCGCCCGAGGAGGAAAAACACTGAAAAAGAACCAAAACATAAATGATTACCCGCGCGTCGCCGTGATGTGCACGCTCAGATACGCGCAGACCGGGAGAACACACACTTTCCTGCTTCGGGGAATCAAGGATTCGCAAACACGACGCGAGAGATTAAAGGCGGGAAAAACAATTGAGCTCCGCATCATGCTTCACAGCAAACAGGAGGACAATTATGGTGAAACCTTAGGTACACACGCATCATTTATCAGAGCCGTGACATTCAAGGAAAGAGACTCCTTAGCAAAGCTTTCGTGCAGGATCAAATTCTTATGTCATGAAAAACCATGATGTGCAAGAAGGCATAGGTTTTAATGCCGGCCGATTAAGCATTTGAATTTAAAAGTACTTTTAATATGCACTATACATCCTAGTCCTCTTTACGCCTCAGACAATACAGAGCCTAATAAAAAGCTCATAAGTTTTTCCTAGAAGAGGAAGTGGATTCCTATAAGGCGCTTATTCATCTGTCATTTCCCAAGCGAAGTGTACTACGGTTGCAGAAAGATAATGGAGAGATGGTCGCAAAGTTGAATCGGAGGTTTTCTCAAGTTACACAGTTGCACAAATTTCTCCCGCCACTCATCTCATTCATCGCTTGAGGAATCGCCATCCTTAGCCCGTTATCTTTACCCTACGGTGTGGCCTCAGGAAACCACATTCGAAAAATATCCTGAACCTGAAAAAAGGAGAGACTTCGTGGCTGCCCGTCAAATCATGTAACTAAGGCTCGGGTTTCGAGGCTCCGCTAATCCTCCGCGATTATTGAAATAAATTGCCGAATTAATTGCCGAAACACATCAAAATAAACATTCCTCGTGAAGCATTGCGCGGTGGGGAGCACTGAGTACATGAGGAAGGGGGGATTTTCACGACTTGGAATGGTTACGTCAAAAGACAGCTACCCTCCATGCCAAGGAAAACATATGATAGCTCACGTAATGGAAATGAAAACAAAAAAAATCACTCCTCACTTCATGGCGAAAAAATAGCCGTTACAGTGATTACTACATGACTAATTTGCAGGAAAAAGTTTTATGAATACATAGCCCGACCAACACACTTAACTATCTCCATCGTTAGTCCACTACCTTTATCCTACGGTGCGGCCCCAGGAAACTACATTCGAAAAATATTCAGAACCAGAAAAAAGGAGAAACTTCATGGTTGCCCATCAAATCATAACGCCTTAGATGTAAACTACATAAGAGGTGAGGGGGAGGCGGATGGGGGGGGGGGCGTGGAATCGGGCCAAGATGGAAGGGGGAGAAAGAGTACTTATCCTCCGAAGCCGATAGCAATCGACGCATGATTCTCAGAAGATAAATTTTAATTACCATCTGGAGGAGTTTTGTGCTCCCATTCCGACTGCTCTATAATAAATTGCCGAAACATAATGGAAGAGTAACCAATTCCAACAGTATTGGGGAAGAGTCAGTCAACTGAAGAAAAAATTATTAAATAATAGTACGTATAATTCGAGGGATGAGAACAGCCTCCGAATCAACAGGTATTCATGTAGCAACATCAACATAGTTATAACTTAACCGTAGCACATTTCGCTCCGTAGAAGTCTATAATGTTCGTCTCATTTTGGAAGCAGCTTAGGGGTGTGCGTATTATCCCGCCTAGCCTATGGTTTTGGTGGATTTTCTCTCATGGCTATTTTTGTGAGACATAAGTACTGATAGTAGCGCGGAGTAAACCTGGGAAACAAGCGTGCCAGTTCGCGTACCGTGGCGTGACAGAGGGGAGAGGTTAGGGGGACATGCGAATGCATCAGCCGAGACTGTCGCGACAACACGCGAGATGGAGGCGGCCAGCCATGGCCAGTGTGACACCTCCTCGCAGCCGCGCGGAGACGACGTGTCGTCAACTCTTCAAATTCCGCGCACTCGGAATGGCTTGCAGGGTGACCTTGATCGACGTATAAGCAGAGATTATCTCCTCAACGGAATAGAAATCCATTTCATTGGGAAGTTCTCGCGGGGCAACAACCTCATTCAGGTGCTTTGATATGAAACGACTTATAATTCGGATACCAAGTATTTCTTTTTGACTCGAAGAGAGACCAGAACGGGCCACTAAGTATTCGAAAGAGGACGATCGAAAGAGCTAAATTAACGGTCATCTTGGTATTAATGACGACATCCATTACTATACATTATAGATTCCAATTTTTGGCCTTGTTTTATGGGATAAGCTGCTCTGCCCTCTGATTTCGAAAAAATAGATGTCGGGAACAAAAATAGTTGGTGGTAGCGCCGACATAGTCAGCATTTGATGATAATGATGATATCAACGCTATCATCGGCTAAGTTTGCTTTAACGAATCGTTATTGACCGCTGCTAGGATGAGTTAGCGTGAGCTTGAGATGGTAATTCCTTCACTGTTGAGAAGATGCGAACTAAAAGATGTATTTGAAAATAGCTAATAATTTATGATACCTCAGAGTAGCTTAGTGAATGCTAGTTTGAATATCTCAGAGTGGCGGCCAAACAATCCACAAATTTTTCGCGCATTCGTTTGGGAGCGGAATGCTTGGCAGCACCTCTTGGGAGGAGTTAAATATCCATTACATTCAGTCCTGACGCCATCATATAAAAGATTACAACCGCCAAACAAAAATCGAGCTAGGAGTTCGGTAATAGGTTTACTTAAGAGCGATGCCATCGTTCCGTTCAATAAAAGTCTGCAGCAAACTGAATTGATGAAAGTTTGAATAAAACTGAGAGATATAAGTAATTGAACGAAGAAACAATCGAGTATTCTGGGGAAACGCCTAACCCTCTCCAGTTTAAGGCAGTGAATATTTACAGATGGAGGCTAGAGGGTAAATGAACATCGAATTCACATTTTTAATATTTACACCACCTCCGTTATTCCGAATCTATGTCATCTGCGGAACGTTAGAGAAATATTTCGTCATTCCATACCCGACTCACTAGAAGACGTTTCACACAATGAACACTGACGTTCATGTCACGGGCATTCCTTTTAGCGTTTTCCATGCCATCGTCACAGGCATTCACGAGTGAGGCAAGAACCATGTCTTAGTACGCTTCCGCAATGCTCCACGCGGGATCGGCGAGCGGTCAAAAGAATTGCGCCGAGGAACATTTTTCAGCGCTTCCGGTGATTACGGAGCTCCATTTCCTCTGGCAGCTCTGCGAGCATCTCGGTGGAGTCACCGCGCACTACTTGCGACTTGAAATGGATTGGTAACGAGAATTCACTCACTCGATTCTTCTGGAAATCACAGGCAGTAATTTTGTTGAAGGCATTCGCAAGTAGAGGGCTTAAATTGCCCACAGCAGAATGTAACTAGTCGCGAAAATGGTGAGGATCTACGAGTTGATTCATTCTATAATTAACGGTACTGATGTCGCATCAATGGAAGGTAATACAGGAATGTCACGTCCGTCACCAAGCATATCCATACGTTAGGGAATAAAGTTATCTCGGCTAGAGCAGTAAGCTTAATTTTGAAGCTAAGTGCTCGCTTGGCAGTTTCAGCATCCCAACAGCAATGCAAGCAACCGATACAAGATCCTAAGGTTAACTAATCCCTTCATATCAATCCATCTTCGGAAATCGATATAAACGGCTTTTGATCATGAGTTAGGGCCAATAATGCCAGTAAAAATATTCTGATTAGAAACATACAATCCGGGATATGGACTTATTATTTACCTAATGCTTTTCCGGCTATTAAAAAGATCCAACTTATTGCAATTACCACAGTTCATACAGCACCCATATAACCCAGTTACTAGGCCTGAATTATTCTCCAAACATTCTACGTGAAGCTAGTATACTACTGAAAACCCAGATAATGCCACATGATTAAAGAAGTCAATCAATGGTGCAGGTAAGCGCTGCTACTGCTGACTTCAATATTACGGGTAACTCTTTCTGTTGACAGCAGTTTTCATAGTGACCTCAAGAAATAACCACCCACAGAGACTTTAATAGCGTTTAGCAGCGTTAAAAGAACCGACAGTCCAACTGTTACAACTATCTTAATTACTCTTGCTATTTCTATGTGTGATACCAATGAGAAATTAGAACAGCCATTATTACGCAAGCAGCCAATATTACGACACATGGTAGCGAAGCGCTACCATACGTCGTAATATTTGCCCATGTGCCATTTAATGAGTTTCACTGTAGTACCAATCCGCAGAATGGCTCTGCAGACAAAGATCGTAAAGAGAGACGCGGACTGAGAAGGAGCGAAGTGGTGAAACCTCACTTTTACCAGCAAGAACGAAGAGCTCACAATGTGTGTCATTATGTCCTTGCATATTGCTGCGCGGCGCGGCCTCGAGAGAAATCTTTATTGTGCCGAGAGCTTAAAGAATCTTAGGCGAGAGAAGTTGTCTTCGGAGAAGAAACATGCCCGGAATGCTAATCAAATCTACACTCATGTTTTCTTCGGCGATACACCCACTTATAAACTGGAAGGATTCTAGCAAGATTGTGTATTTCCCTCCCGATAATCCGTTTTAGAACTGAAGAAAGTCGTTCATTAAATGAGGTAATCCACTGTTCCAGGTAGGTTTAAATTGAAGTGAGTAAAAAAGAACCTCTAGATTGTTACGTGAGCGGAACCCTGCCAACCTATCTCTCTCTCTCTTCATCCCAGCATACGTCCGACCCTTCTTCACCCCGTCCATGAAACATATTTTCTTTCCTCTTCCCGCAAGCCCAAAAACCTTCCCTCTTTCACGATCTTAATCAACCCTTCGTCCCTTATTACCTCTTCCAACCACCGACTTAGCCTCCCCCTAATCTCATCCAGATGTTTCCTCTCCTCCGCAACCATACCAAGAGCCACTCTATTTGTCTTCCTTTCAGTCCACCACAGCAATTTAGCAAAACTTCACTTCCTGGACTTCTCTAAAAATTTATTAAAGAACTACATTCCAGCGATACTTCCCACTCGATTCGCAAAGAGGAAAGGCTTCAAATCAGTTCTGTTCAATCATCAGGTTTAAATTCAGTTTTTTTTTAATTTACGTAAGAAAAAAATAGGGGGTAAATCAAATTCCTCCGGTTTGAAATTTTGATGCTGTATTTCTCTCTCTCTATCTCTCTTAGTGTAAAGTTAAAGTAATGCCATTATCTCATTGTCGTCCCGATCTTCCCAGTCTCAATTTTTAACATTCTTTCGACCCGAACGAAACTTATAAGTTTCTTCTCACTTTTCCTTCCCTTCTTTTTTTACCCACATCCAAGGAACGTAGAAAATGGAATGGCGGAAAATAAATATTTACTAATACTGAGAGCTAAGAACTCTCAAGATACACACTTCCATTAGAGATATTACGCTCAGAGACAAAGCTAGCTTCTACCCGCGCTCAAAATTTTCTTACGGCAAGCAAACTTCAACGAGGAGCTCAGGGACTGACTAACGCCGTGTCCATCTTCCACATGGTCATAAGGGCAAACATTTATTGTGAGACATTCAAAATAACTTGAGTGGACTAATATTGTGCTCCTGAAGCTGGGTTCCGATTAATTTATGAAGGTGAAACCCCCTTTACGACCTTTCCCATCAAGCGACCACCCCTCTCAAAGAAAATTTTTAAGCGGAACCGTCGAACGTAGCTTAATTCAGGTTTCACTGAATGTGTACATCAAATTAATATTCATTGCAATTTCCCAAGAGCAACTAAATTATGAGGAAATGAACGCCATCCGTATCGGTTTTAGCAAAACCGTCGCTTCAAGAATTTTTCCATTTTTTTTTCAAATCAGCCGACCGTTCATTGGCAGACTATGTACTCCAAGAAACAAACCCCTGTCGAACGACCACCTCTCTTAACGACCATTTTTCAGCGGAACCGTCGGTGGTCGCTTAACTCAGGCTTCGCTGTATTTCACTCTTGCGGCATGAAGGGCCTAATTTCAGGCATTTTGACGGGAAAAAACGACCGAAAACACACAGCCATGCCCTAGAAAGTGGAAACCCTACCCAGGCGGGATGCGAAAACGCGAACCCTACGTTTTCATACAAGGACATTATCTCGCCGCCACCGCGGTCGGAAAAATGCAAAGAAATGGAGAACATGCTAATCGATGTTTAGGTAGTTCGAGCGAGACTTTCTCACGAGTCCTAACGAAAATCATATTGGAATTTCACGTTTTAATTTCAGCAGCCGCAGTATGAAATAAATACCAATACCGCAGCAAGTGTCGCGGGGGGAGTACACCTCATCCCATTTCTGCTCACGTGGTGGGCAGAAATGGGATGAAGGACGGGTGCGTGGGCGGGGCGGACGGGTGCGTGGGCGGTTGGTTGTGGGGGCGGATATATAAAGGGCGGCCGCGCCCCTGGCCCCACTCAGCCCAATGCACAGCGCGCAGGAGACGATGGAAACTCGCAAGCACACGCAAGGGTCACGGACAAAAGAGCCCAGTCGACACTGCGGGGGAGGACGGGAAAGACGAGAGATTGGGGACAAATGCAAGACATGGAATCGGAGCCCCAGTGCTGTTTTCCCGAGCATTAAAAATCCACGCACCATTCATTAATGATCACCATCTACTACCACATTATACCTTGCGAGCCGCATTAATGGCGTGAGGCAGGGGGTGTTAGGACACCAGCCGTAAAAAGCAGAGAATAGGAAAGTATACAAGTGAATTATATGTTAGCGGGATGTCTCGGTGCCTTTTTCTATTTTCATTACGGCAACTTATGCCGCGTGAGAGGAAGATACTTTAGCATTTAATAGTTCGGTAAAGTAAATCATCTTCTTTTTTCTTCCAACGCATTTCCTAATTTATTTTTTTTCACTTCCATCAGCTCTGGAGGTGTGGGGTTACAATAACATACTCAGTGCCACCACGACACTCGAAATAAGATTTTTTCAAGTATTTCAGGAAGCGTGCAGCCTTTGATTCTGAAAGAGCTCCAATCCTAATCCTTCCATTAGCCGTGTAACCTTCCTTCTCAGCAAGATTTAAGGAAGCGCACAACATTTCTTCAGTATGTGAATCATCTTCAATGAGAATTAAAGCTTCCTTTGCAGGGTTTCAAGTGTTCCCGGAGTACTACAGAGACGTTGTCGAACTAGAGCGAAGAGGATTATCGTCAATGATTCCCCAAAGCAGAATTGATGATGGAAAGACTCGACATCCCACGACGGTCCCTGGCAAAATTCATCTCACTCTTAAAGCAAACCGTGTGAATATGCAAACGCCCTTTAATCAATATTGAAGTATACATAGCGACCTAAGATTAACTCTCTACTGCCCACGAGGGCAATACATCATATTTACCCTTTTTATTTCCAAATTTACGATCTTTTCCGGTGGTTTCAGAAAAATTTATAAAAATTTTGAACACGTATTTACTTAGCCAAATAGTACAATACAAAAGAAAATCTGATGAAATGAAGACATTAATGTGCTAACTTAAAAATTGAGCCAGTAAGGGTGAATATCACTGTGCAAATATGTAAAAGCGATGTGCCGGGGGACGTAATCCAATCGTCTCTGTCCATCAAATTCTGAGTGAACGCAGCTCTGAAAACCCATTAGCTAATGACATATCGCAAAAATATACCTACAGGAAATAATAAGTTAGCGGATAGGTAAAAAAATCTTTGCAAATGGATGCCACTAAATTGCACGTTTACAGAATAATGCTTCTCGTGATACCTTTTCCCCAATATTAACAAGTGCATGCAAATTAAAGAGCCTTTTATCTCTAAGATTAATTCACGCTGACGCTGGAGGAGTATGAGGAAACGGACCAATAACGTTGGCAGGAGGAGAAAATTAAGCGTTTGCAGGACGTGAGTGTTTACACTGAGATCTGCGGGAGAATTCTTCGCTTATTCTGCAATCAATAGGGAAAACAGAGAATTAGTTATTCACAAAGAAATCATATGTCATTTATTTATATGCAAATCGGCTCGTGAATAAGCAAGGCTAGCTTCACAGTCACGGTTCTTGCCGAAGAATCACTATTTCACTTTTGAGTTAAGTGAGGTGATAGACAATTAGATGAGAATAGAAAATGCGCGAGTCTAATTAAGCGCACCTTGACTGGACAGACCGTGTGCGTAACGCTGGCAATTCGCCTACAGGTATCCCGTTTTAGCAACTTCCTCCTTCAGCCTCAGGGCGCATTTTTAACCGTTCGTCGTCATTCTACCACCGGCATGACTTTAAGCGGAAGATATCACATGCTTCAAAGAGCGAGCTATCGTTACGGTCGTAGCTTTATGGAAAAACGTGGACGGCAGGGGAAAGATGTCGAGGATCTTCACGAGCCTCGCCACACGGCGAAGGGCGACGGTGAGCCAAGTATCGCCCGCGGCATTCCGGATGCCTCGAAGGGAGAAAACAACGCTTGACACGCGAGCGAGAGCCCGAGTCAAAGTGAGAGGAAAAGCGAAGACAAGCCTTCACGAATGGCACTCGCATTGCTCACTCTCTTCCGCGTGAGAAGGCGAAAAATCTTCAATTAACCTGTGGGATCAAGTGACAATTAATGGTATCTCTTTCCGCAACTGCGGTAACGACTACATTTCGGACGAAATGAAAGAATGTATTCCGAAGATTCAGGCAATATTTTGTGGTAACGAAACATAGCAAAGAATTACAAATAATGGTCTAGTTCCAAAAATGTGTCACTCCTGACGATGTTCTAACAAACGAAACCTGATTCGTAATAAATATTGCACGGAGTTTTCCCTTTTTTCGTAATTTCTCAGAAAAAGAATTTGCAAAATCATTTCTCGGGAAATTCTACGTTACTCCATGATGTCAATACGGCGAAAACAGTGAATTTAAGTCCAACGCTGTTTAGTCACAGAACCTACTTCACGTAAAGCGTTGCATTTGTCCTTATACTCAACAAACCAGGGATGTAAATAAAAAATTCGCAAAGTATCACGAAAACATAAAACACACATTCCTCAATCACTACATTTACGACCATAAATACGGAGTTTCTTGATAGTTAAGTTACAAACGATGTTGCCACCAACGCGTTGAATCTACGAAAAAAACAGCTATATTTACCAGCTTCTTCCCGTTAAACTATGCCCAAGAGGTGCCTGGGTTCATATTAACTATTATAAAACCAAGGCAGATAATGAACAAATCGTCAGCTACTTACAATTCGCATAATGTACAAATAATGTTAAGCACAACCGCTACCAGCCATGAGAAGATTCTCGAATGCAGGCGATTATAAATACGATAGAGGTAAATTTGACGTGATGGTTTAAAGCAAGCCGATAAGCAGGTAAAGGAAGGTAATCAGATAGATGAAGTGAGTACAGGATGGTCACGGATAGAATCGTTGGCCAGTTTCGAATCATGAGAAGTTTTTCTAAAATCAGAATCCAACAATATTCTTAAAAGGCATCCTAAATATTCCCATTGCTCATACATGGCCATATTTCCATGGAAAAGCCAGCTTGGCTACGCATTAACTTCATCATCATTCCACGGAAAATACCGGGTCTAATTATCGGGAAAGATAATCCGAATGCATTTTCGCCAGTAAATGACTTATTTTTATATCTTGGTCGGTACTTTGGAAATGTATCACATAGCTTAGCATGATGAGGTCGCTGTCCCTATAAATATTTATGAGTGCTTAGGAACCATGGTTTGATTCGAAATTCACATTGGGGATACATATAATATCTCCCCGGGATCAATTATCGATTCTCTCACGCATTAATAACATTATAAATGGGGACATGGCATTCGAAAGGGAAGCTGGGGGTGTGGTATGGGGATAAGAGGAGGCATTGTTATTAAGTAGTCAGGGAGAGGGGGGTGGGGCTGAGTTGATCCGGGAGCCTGAGAATGGGATGGTGCGTGTGAGGTCGTTGTAGTCTCGAGGGGTCAAGGGAGGGTCAAAAGCTGACCGCACACCGAGTTAACCTACCTGGGTCACAGTAGGTCTTCCCTTCCGATCAAAATCCAAGTCACATCGTAAATGCACGATGATTTACAACATATAAGCTCCGTTTATTCATAATGAAAATGCCGCAACGCGAAAAAGGAAGGATAGTCAACGGTAGCATATAAAAGAGAGACGGGAAAACACGAAGTGGCGATAAGGAGAGACATTGTAGGAAAAGTTGCATTCCCGGGAAATATGCCCACGCTTTACAATCAGAGAAATATTGTACATTTCACACGTGGATATTCCCACTACATTATTTTTAATGTTTTGAGCGACACGAAATGAAAAAAATAAAATTTGTCAATTTGCAAATGGCAAAATATTTCGATGTTTTTAGTATCTGATCGAGAGGAATAGAGAGAGTGAAATAGGTGGCGGTTATGAGCGAAATGATACGTCTCTTCTTCTACGAAATTAAAATAAAGAGAGGATACATGTGAAATTAAAAGTTACGAAAGTGAAATGAATAACAATTGCATCTATGCAGGAAACGAACCATCCACTCGAAAATTACCCTTGTCGCGAGGTCATTACGAAATAACTAACTGATCGACTAGAAGGTAATACGATTGGTTGGCTCTTACTATCTACTAAGGAATGCAATCTCTTATGGGACACTTATCATTTACGATTTGACGACCCAACTCAACCTTTAGCCTTTATAGCGCCATTCTACGACGTACCTTTGTCGCGTCCTCGCGCAAAAGCGCCAACGACTATGCGCATCCGTGTCGCGATTTATTCATCTGATTGAAGTAGCAGACGGAATTTTACACTTACATGCGAGGATTAAAATACCTAAAATATTTTTTTCCTCATAGAAAACAGAATTAGAAGGGGTGATTTTGCAGAAAAGTATTTCGATTTTTTAATAGTTAGTTATCACTAAAGGTAGGTTCAAACGAAAGAAAATAAAGCTTCTCAGAAATTTTACAGGCTCAATCCCCAACCTCCCACCTAGATTTCTTTTATCTCAGCATGCATCCAGCGGCGCTGCTAATGGCACAGTGAAAAATGCGTCGTATGGGTTCTCAAGATTATTCGCTGTGACATTATAATGCACAATTTGCAACATTTTGATCATTCTACGAAGAGATAACTGATTCCCATTCAGAGTAAGTAAAATAATCTTTAGAAACATGCATCGTATGGGTCACGGCGATCGCCTGATTTAGACGAATTTGCGTTTCTTCCGCGGTCGGAGAAAAAAGGCGAGAAGTAACAACACTAACAGCTAGAATTAATCCTTATTCCAGAGGCGTGAGCAAACATTTGCTTTAAGTAGGAAAGAAGACAATAAAAGCGCGTAGACGTTTGCGGAAGTGTTTTCGGCCTTGGTAAGCAGTCCCCTTAAGAAAGAGCAATTGACACACAAGTTAAACTGAAAAGCAATTCAAAATTTCGATTATATCAAAGGACAAAGACGCCAATGCATCATTACGGTCATTCCGGCAATCACCGACAGGGAGAACAGTTTTTTTGCGTTTAAGCCTGGGGCATTACGTAAGTGTACACGGGATTAAAAACTGTCGATGGTAAATGGATGACCGAAATAATGCCTGGGAGTCATTTTTCCACTGCATTTATAGATATTTTTGCTTTTTTTTTGGGCTTCTCTTTAATTTAAGGAGGAAGATGGTCGCAGCAGGGGCTGGAGGTGAATGAACCGGCCAGGGGCGGCACGGGGCAAAGCGCAGAGTGGTCTGCGGGCGACGGAGAGAGGACGAAGCGAACTGGTCTGGGGGCAGCGCGACATTTTCGAGCGAATCATTTCGGGTCACGTCACCGGCCGCAGTGGAAGCGGAGGCGCAAAGGGGGCGCAGGGAGTCTCAGCCCTATATCGACGGAGACCCGTGCGTGAGCCTCCCCCGACCCGGGCAGGATCGTGTCGCGTTTCCCGATATCAAAGAGGGAGAGAAAGAGAGAGAGTAAGAGGCGCCCCCCCAACATCCCCCGGAGGGATTTCCCCGAGGACGCTCCCCCAAAATTCAATCCATTTGTGCGCGCGGATGCGATCCATTCGAGGACCGACGAATGATGGCGGAGCAACCTTGCAACATCAAATTCCAGAACAAGGAAGTCAGCAAGCCGGTGTCCACGTCACTCATCGCGCGTCTTTTATCGCATCGCACTGCGCACGCAAGAATATCCTTGGCTTACCGACTTCCGTGATTAAAGGGAGCGAAATTAGCGGATACAAGCATTTTGAGAAAGAGTTCCTTCATTATATTCTCAATACAATTTCAGGGGACGGGAAAATATTGTTTCAAGGCTTCAAAGCCATCATCTTTCGACGCGAACAGTAAGGAAACCAAGCACCTAAAAGAGGTGGAACACACTGGGTTTTATTCAAGTTTCTGAGATAATTACAGCAACTTTAATTTTAAAAATCAGTAGACTTCCTCATTCCCTCACAAATGCTGCAACCACGAATATGAATTCCACCAAACATCATCTTGCGAAATTCCGAAAATTAGGTTACTATTACCACTACTTGCAAGCAACTGATGCCATTAACAACCATTTATCGATTATCACGATAAAAAATAATTAGAGAGCAGGAAATTATCACTCAAGTTATCATTAGCAAAGGATCTATAATGCCTCAAAGTTCGATATCAAGACTTTTTCCTATGACAGTACAGAATTTGAATGAAGTAAACCGATACGTATTTATATTTTGAAGACACAGTACCTGACAGAGGCCGATCATCAGAGCTCCCTCCTATCTTCAGAATGCCCGCAGCAGAATCTTCGAGATGCAGGTGAGAGTTCACATAGGGATAAGTGCGCAATAGAGCAGGTCCGCAGTCACATACTTCCCTGTCTTTCCGGAGGGAAGTAAATGATGTTTCCTTAGCCGACCCGGCGTACCATTTTTAACTACATACGACACCACGCGCGAACTAAAACCGACTCTGATAAGCGCTCTACCGCTTGCTTCCTTTCGTCCGACACCACGGGAAAGTGAGGCGCACCACGCGGACTCTCCACCACCTCCACCCCGATGGCCGTACACCATCTACAACGCCAGCATCCCCAGAACTTTATTAAATATTTGAGGCGGGAATACTTCATTTGACCATGGAGGGTGCTGGAGGTCTTTCAAAACCTGACCAGCAAAATGATAAAATATTCGGGCAAAGAGGATGAATGATGTGGAACACAGAAATTCAATTGAATTCAATGATGATCTTTTTGAAATCGATGAAATCGGCTTCAACTCTTCGAGAGTTCACTTGGCTTCAGCAATGCGATAGTTCATCACGTACAAAAAAGAGAAATTTTCAAAACTAAATCCTTACTTGATACTATCAATTCCAATGTATAGACGTCAAACTCAGGAAAGATTATTTAACAGCACTGCTCCAGGATAGCGCGCTATTTCACGGTCTGAGTAGATAGTGTTTATATCTTTTATGTCGTAAGGATATTGCAGATTGAAATTTGAAAATTTTTTCAAGAGCTCTTTTTCATCGAGGACGACTTATTCATTTTGATCTGCCTGAGATTGGGAGGGAAACAGGAAAAACCTGGAAACAGACGGCGCTGAGCATTCTCCAGGATAAGTTCGCATTCGCGTAAGTTTCGCCGAGAAAACTTGAAGGAGATAATGAGTCACTTTGATAACAATTTTCGGGCCTCCCGATGAGATTGCTATAGTGCGTTGATGAAATGACCCTCAAAAGAGTAGATGCTGAAGAGTTATTACGGTGGCGTCCACTCCCTAGCAACGCTGATAGTTTTCCGGCGCCGCTTCCCTTGTCACCTCGGTCGTTACTCGTGGGTAATGGATTTGGGCCGAGGTGTGGGCGTTTCCCCGCTTGGCAGCCCCATGACGGAGACTCCAGACCATGGTGATACTCGGAAAAAAACAAATTAAGAGCAAAGATAAATGCGTATTGCGGGGCGTGAGAAAGGCATGATCATGAGGCAAAGCAAAGATTATAAAAATTCCGCAATGTATATCGATAGATATTAATTATTACACATTCCCTTAAAATGATTATATAATTTTCTGCATAAATTGGAATCTCGTAGCACCCATAAGTTCATAGAATTAATTATTCTAATCAGCAGCAGTATGTTAACCCATATTTTGCATGTTTGTAAGCGTGACACTCCTTTGGTTACTGGTCTCCCCGTGCATTGCTCTCATCACTGCTGTTGGCCATCGCCTTGAGGCTAGGGAATCGTACTCGGTTCGACATTGAACTGGGACGTTTGTTACGTGTCTAGTATTGATTCATCCCGTACCAAAAACTGTGAAGCGGCTTTGACGCTAAATTGATGATGTATAGGAAAGTATGACAGAGAATTTCTTTAATGTGATAACCACAACTGTGATACTGCCAGAATGTACGGCACCAAATATTTATGTCCGTAGACAAAGGCACAAAACGACATTCATACCTCAAATGAAGTCCGCACAATGTGCATCTGCAACAAAGGAGGATCATGCTTCTGTAGTAGATTACTCGAGTTTCACGTTTTTCGACGGCTAGGATAATATGAAGCACTTAAGGCAGTTTAAGCGAGATATTTTCACATTTATAATGAAGATCGTTTTCGTATGTTACGTTTCAATTTCAGCAGCTGTGCAAATAATGGAATAAATATTTTCAAATAAATGGTAATAACGTACTTTAATACGACTGCAATTCTCAGTAATTAAACAAAAATATCTACAGAGGACTTGACTCATTTTTTTTCTCGCAGTACGTTTTTTTAGAACTCCTTCACAGCGGTAGGCCGTTCTGTGATTCTGAAAAATTACTAAGCTTCTATGAAACTTATTTATACAAATAGAAAGCATGCTACTATTATTGACGAGGTATAGGTGTTAGAAATACATAGATTTCTACAGCTGTGCTATTCATCGCGCAGTTATTGCTTTTTATTTTATTTAGAGATATATGGCAGAATTACCTTCAATCCACTTCAGACCCGAAGTTTATAACGTGATAGGGGCGATTACACCTCTGAATACCACCTGTAATGCGGGGATACACCTATACTACATAGACCATTTTGAATTCCCGCCGTTTTTAACGCGCTAGGAACATGGCCGATGCGCGCATTCCACATTACAAAATTTAAAGGGAGTAAATGGAAAATGTCCTCTCTGTATACTCTGTGCCCTAGCCCTAAACGCAGGACTCAGTCCCGTGCAACACGCCGCCCAGCCTCCCTCGGCCTGTGCTCTCCCCGAACGTCCCGACGCCACTGGCGAACGACGAGAAGTTCGTAGGACCTCGTCGACCCGGAAGACGCACGCAACAAATCCCTCACTCCACTTGTACCGGGCGAGATCATTAATACCGCGCCGCTACATCAATTAGCCAAGTCCCGGTTCGCTCGCAGCGGAAGGAATCCCCACGAAACCCTTTCCCAACCCCAAGCGGGAGACTCGTAAATGCGGGGAATGTGGCATCAAATCACTAATCCGCCCACGCACGAAATCCCTTCCCACGCTAATCCGCTAGAGAGCCCTTCCTCCGGCATCCCCCAAACCCGCCCACCCCAGCTTCCTTCCTCTCGCAATGCCGCCCCCCCCCCGCGCGGGGGGCACGCCGCTTCCGGCACACACGTCCGCCCCCGGCCAATCTACATCCGCATACTATCCCACGAGCCACCGCGGGGGCGTGTGGCAAGGGGTGCCAAGACACCAGTAACGCAAAGAGAAGGGAATAAGGGATCGGAATTTGAAGATGAAGGGAATAAAGGTGAACCCATGAAATCGGAGTGTCGTAGCGACGATTTCATGCATCGAGCATGTGTTTTAGAGCTTGGTTGGAAATTCCATTAGAAGAATCCCGTTTACGGTCTGGGCGAGTCCATTTAGACGAATTACAGCTAAAAGGGGACAGTAGTCCATAGTGGTAAACCTCGATAGCTAAAAGAACCCTCTAAACTACTTCCTTCAAAGGCATTATCCCGTGCTCCTGCTGGCGTTCGACATACTGAAGTGCCAGAGACTAAAACCTAGCCATTAGGGGTATTTTTTGTACCTATCAGCTACGCAGAGCACCTCTCTTCCATCAGCTCAAAAGGTGATGTAATAGTGCGGGGTTAAAATGATGTCATCCTAGCCACACCCCAACTCCGTTCATCTGAATTTCTTTACCAGGAAGCACGCAGACCGGCGACGCCACAAAAACCCCTGTTTGAATGCCTTACAATATTCAGAATGGGTGTAACGAGGCCCCGGTGTAGAAAATTTTCCATATCATGTCTTACATTGGATACTCGGCCCCGGTGGCCGGCCGCCCCGGTCGGCGGCGGGGTACTTCTCGAACTCAAGTGCTGACGGAAATTGCATAGTTTCCCTACTACGCTTCACACTAAACAGCATTCCTCCCCCGTTTCGCAGGATTTAGTTTGATAATTTTTATCCTAAGGAGTAAGATGCCTTGCTATTTCCAAGTTAGTACATACAACTGTACGTCACCTTTTATAATCACATAAATTCACTCAAAATTCCAAAACTACATTTTACCGGAGTTTACATTAAATTATCACAAAATTGCTGTATTATGCGGTTTCTCGGAAAGTTTTTCGTAATTTTGCATCTCCACATAATTGAAACCTACTTAAATATGGGATGCAAAAATGGCGATATTTAGGTCGAGTTTTTCAAAATTGTCATTAAATACTCATAAAAAAAGTGACTTCGGCCCCGGTGGCGGCGGGGTAAAGTCCTCGCCTGCTAACCCGAGGGTCGCGGGTTCGAGTCCCGCCTGGGTAGAATATTATCTGCCCAGGACATGGGTGTCTGTGTCTCGTCCGTTGTTACTGTTGCTCACCCGACGTAAAATGGCCTAATGTGCTGTATTCGGGGCAGTGAAAATAAATAAATAAATAAAATAAATACTCTTTGGTGAAAATGGTTCTTGTAACGAGTATCGTGCTCATGGAAAGAAAGTTTGGTTCCAGGCCGCTAAAAAAAAGAGTCGACTAACGAAACAGATTTATGATAGTGGAGTAGAAAAGGTGTGAAAGAAGAGATAGACCACCAAAGTCCTGGGTGAATGTGATGAAGGATACTCTAAAGAGCAGGAATATTAAGAGTCAGAAGAATAGGAGCAAATTGGACTGAGCGGAATAATGGTAAACGGAGAAGAAATTAACATGCTCCGCCACGAAGATGATATCGCAGTGTGATAAATGTGCTCAAAGAACATAGTACGACAAACTAGGAAACAGTATGAAAAAACATTCACATGGAGCGTGGAACTCCATGGATCGGAAGCACTGACCATTGAAAAAGCAGACCAGAAAAGAACAGAAGCCTTCGAAACCTGGTGCTGGAGGAGGATGCTGCAGATCAAATGGTTCCGACAAAATAAGAAATGATGAAGTGCACAGAAGAGTGGATGAGAAAAGGAACATATGGAACACCGTAAAGAAAAGAACAACCAGATAGGTTGGACACACCCTGAGATACAATGGGTTTGTGAGGAACATAATTGAAGGTAAAATAGATGAAAGAGTCCCCAGAGGAAGACCCAGGAATAAGTTCATGGACCAAATAAAGAGGTAAGTACATAGGAAGTGACACAAGGACGTAAATGAACTAGCCGGATAGGGAAAGGTGGAGGTCTACAGTCAACCAACCTTAGGATTGAACGACTAATAATGAAGAATAGGAGAGCAAGTATGAAGCGATACATGAGTGTAAGAGAAGCGGGGGTGGTTTGTAACGATAGGGCAGTGTGGAGAAAATCATTAAAAGGATAGTCTTCTACGGCTGACGGAATTAACTAAATTCTTAACCAAAGTCTATCTCAAATGGAGTTAGCGGGATGGATAGGTATGTACGAATGCATGACTTGTTCTAAACAGCACGTCAGGGGGCAAAAAACGAAGACGTAAGTTTAAGCCATAGAACCTGCGCGTTGAAATTGGACTCGTTAGTAGCCGGAAGGCGGCGACACGTGCCGGGACTCGAACCCGGGACATTCGCTCACCCGCCCGCGAAGAGGGGAATGCACGGATGCTTGACGGAGCGAGGGACGCAGCCTGCGGAGAACGGCTCAGGAATCTGAGCGTCGAGGGCGGTGCGTATCCTCCCGCAGGAATGCATGGGGTGGCGAGAGCAGCCCCATTCCACCCCCCAGGTGGCAGCGCAATCGCGAGACGAGAGCGCGCCAACATGAGGGGGATACGAGACAACACATCTCGCAGCAGAGAAGCCCCTCCCCCTCGTACAAGCGTGACGCCCCACCCCACTCCACCTCCAAATATAGCGCTCTCCCACTCCCCCGCCCCCCGTTGACTCCCCGACCCCTTACTCCCCCCCCCCCCCCCCCCCGGTTGACTCCCCGACCCACCCCACTCTTGTTCCCCCAGCGCAGCGGGAGCGCGTCATTATCACGCGACCATGAAAAAAAGACCAACGTCTCTTTAACGCCGTGTCGTTCTCCGCGCGACAAATTGTCGAACCTTTTTCCCCTCAAATCACCGCCCTCACAAACCGAACCGCGTCGAAGATTCACGTTTCAACAATATTTTCTTTTCCTTTTGCCTTCGGTCTTTCAGGAGAGAAGCGTACGGCTGGGACTACACTTGTGCCGTCGCTATTCTCTACAGAGAAACAGTTGATGCTTGGAGACCTCTTCCATGGAAATTGTACCCAACAAAGAACACATTTTCTTCAGGGAGCAAACAGAAAATAACTATTGGGTGATATCACGCACTCATCAAGCAGGAGTTTCCACTCGGGCATCGAAAAGCATGGGTGAGGCGCGATAATCACCATGGCCTTACAAGTAAACATGAATATAATTGGTAAACATTATTAATTTTGTAAAATTTAATACTTTTATCGGAATGAAAATACCAGCGGCTTTAATCTTTCTCGCATGCGTTCCATCGAGAAGGGTTAGAATATAATAAAACCAGCTGGCAGGTTTTAATTCAATGAATAAGTGGATTATTCGTCCTTTTACCTGTAATTATTAAGGTGAGAAATAAAAAGAGAGCGAAATTACTGAGGAGGACCAATGACGGATTACACAAAGCAAATTATAAAGGAAGTCAAAATGAAAAACCATTTCTCCACGAATGAAACTGTGAGCTGATAGGAAAGTGTATCTGAAGGTGCAGAGAACGAATCAACGCGTCGGTATCAATAAAAACCACAAATTTTACTTCCCACTTATTTTTTTACAACGTTTTTCAACGACTGAGAGTATCTTCAGGTACAAACTGTAGGAGTTCATGACAATTTATAAAATGTCCTCATGACTACCCACAGTTTGTAATTGAAGTTGGCACTCAGGCGTTGAAACACGATATAATAAATAAAACAAGAAGACTGTACAACTTGCAACTTCTGTCGATAAAAGGTGCTTGTTCATCACGTCTCCCCAAGTAAAGTTGAGCTTATCCGTATTGATGACCGCTGATGGTGACACAATCCTGGTTGAAATATACCCTTTCACGGGAGTTATTTACTAATGAAAACACATTTCCTCAATGAGACACCCTCGGCAGCCACGACCTATTTACGTATCACATTAACAGAGCGCCACGGGTGTAATGAGCGTCGTCGTATTTATTTAAAAGAAAAAACAACAGTGGGACATAAAAGGGCTCGTGGCGATGAATTCAGAGGGCTTCGCACGCTCTGACGCTTTCCTCCTCTGCGCGCCACGTGTGGGTCGTTTGTGTTTCCCGGGGCGACGCAATGGCATTGTTGTCGAGAGGGCAGGGAAAGGCATGAAGAATGGAAAGTGCGAGGGATGCTTGGGATACATGGCGAAAGCGTGTAACGGAGGCCTTTTGTCAACTGTTCATTCACGTATTACAAATATGGCGATCACCGCTCGAACATTAAACTAATAACGCTAAAACTAATGACGATTCTTTTTTTCCCTTTCTGACGGCCGAATACAGATTGCCTTCAAATGAAGGCGAATGAGGAAGGGGAGATTCGAGTGGCTCTGGTGTTGACTCGTGAGCAGGAAAGCCGAAATATTTGAATTTATCGCACGGCGATGTCGTAGAAAAAACTGGCTCCAATTCCATATCCAGTAATAAATGAGATATGCGAGCGAGGTTTCCAAACATATATCATTTCACCAAATTACAATATTTCACCCTGGATGAGTGCTTTTAATGGCAGAAATATGTTAGAAATGTTGCAAATAGTATGCGGCGAACCATAGCTAATTTTTATTTCATTCGGAATAAATATCCAGTGTATTTTCTGAAATTAATATATAATGCCCTTATTAACTCTCGACTAAGCTACGGTGTATTCTGTTGGGGTGGAGCTTACCAAAACTCTATGCGATCCACCGCTTTTCTACAAAAAAGAATAGTTAGAGTGATCTTAAAAAAGAGTCGCTTCGGCCGTTCCTTTCCTCTATTTAGTTTCCTTTATTTAGTTTCCTCTATTTAGCTCCCCTTAAGACATCAATTTATTTATAAAGTTAACATCGTTTTTACATAAGAAGTGGTAATACTGGGTTTTTATTTTACAATCCTTCTCCCTACACCCTACGCAAAGCACGTATTTCCTTACCTAAGCCGAACCTGGCGTATTTCGAACGATATTTCTTGTACATAGGATCTAAGGTGTATAATTTATTACCCGTTTCATGTTTAAATTAAAAATTTTTAAACAAAACAATGAAAAATATACGATCTTGGTTGTTTACTAAAGAAAGTCTAGAGGATGTTTTCTTATAACTGTAATATTATTTGATACATGTATTGTAATTTCAAAATGCTGTCATTCCTTAATATATGTGTGCATAACCCAATCTGTAAACGATGGTAGCCGTAATTCAGGTTTACCTTCATGGCTACCAAGAGTTACTCCCAGATTTAAATAATATATAATGTTGTAAGCATTATCCGTCGGAGTAATAAAACAAACATTATTATTATTACATGACCAAAAATACACAAATATATAGCTAGGATAAAGTATAAGAGCGATCACAAAGAGGTAGAAGGAAAGTCATGCTCGGCGTCGTAACCAAATGCCACACATTTTAACGGTTGAATCAATAGTTACAAATGCTACGATTCAGTGCTTGCTAATCTGTAATGAGCATCTACGATATTTTCCCATTGGACAATTTTTTTCTGTTCTCAACCCCTTTTACATCACCTCTCCACTGACTGGTGGTGCACGTGCTTTCAGGGAACACATTATTCATTAACACGGAAAAATATACATGCCCAACCCAAGTCAAGGTCTAGAGGTTAATTTTTCACGGAAATTTTTCTCTTCCGGGTAAGAAAACACAAACAGTTTCTCTTTTCAAGGGAAGTAAATGGGATTCGTAGAACCGCGGGTAGTATTAACTAAACCCTAATTCCCGAATTCACCATTCCAAGGTAAATATGCAGCACACGTTGATGGGGCGATTCAATAGGGAAAAAGCTCCGCTGGGAAAGCATATGAAGTCGGAAAAAGTGCCATTTTGACCACGTTTTCGGGGCCGAAAAATGATCGATCGTCACATTTTCCAAAATAGGCATCAAACGGAAGCGAGATAGGCTCCGATTAAGCTTTCTCGATGCACCGGTGGTGCGACGTATGAATTAATTAACTTTTGGATTCGGAGCCTTTCGACCTTTTTCCAGACTTAGGATTTTTGATCGTTGACCCCTTCCTGTAGTGAAAACGAATGGATCCAATTCCTTCGCGTGGAACGTGAATGCGTGGGTGGACGTCCGCGTGCGCCGTGTACTTTGTGAGTTAGGAGCGTTAGAAGGTCGGAAAAAGTGCCGATATGATAAAGAGTAAAGAAGATGGATGATGGGATGAGAGGAACAGGAAATCAGACACCGGAAATGAGATAAATGAGTTTCACGAAGGAAGCAATTATCTGATGAAAAGTCCTCAAGGAAAGAGTTTCGGTAAGCTAAAGCGAGATCTACTCAAATAATTACGTCCTATGAGTAGCAAGGCGGAGGTCATGATCAACATTTTACGCCAGAAACTAATCGTTCACATTCCCAGAATTCGCGCGGATATTTTTGTACGAAAAATTACATTTCCTTGGCTTCAAGGATTGAGGACACTGCCTCCCAAGGGTCTCACACTTAAGTACACACAAATCTGCATTGATCAGTCTTTAACGAGAAAAGTTATCAAATCTGCGCGCGCCCAATATGAACAGCTTAGCATATCGCTATAAATTGGATTATCGCTCTATCCTCTCAATGTAATGGGATGCAAGAAGAGGAGGAAACGGCTCCATAAAAATTGCAGATTGTGCTACATGCTATGCCAGCGGGGAGCTCTGTAAAGCACCTGTTTCGGTTAATGCGGTGACCTCAACACCGGCTTCACGAACCGTAGGTCTGGGATCGAATCCCGGCAGCGGCAGTGATTTTCCCATTGTAATCCCGACTCCTTTGTGAAGTGCCCTAAGCGTCAGAAACTCTGTTTATTGGGTGGTTCCTTTATCGAGCCTCGCGCCTTTCGATAAGAGCTTCCTGATGTTATACACCGGGTTTCTCTCCACTATCTTCATCTCACGGACTGCAGGAGTAATTCACCCAAATGGATTAACGAATAGTCGATGTCGTCTTGAAGCTCGAAATTGAAGGCTGTATTTTTGCGAAACTGATCCACCTAACATGACCTTCTCGCGCAACTTCCGAATAAATTTAACCACAAACCATCTCTTTCGTAAAAATGATTTACATTACGCACTTTTTATCAGAAAATCGGTACTGTAAGGCGACCATTCTGTCACTAATAAGAAGTATCATCTGCACGACAGATCCATTCAATACCTATCGACAATTACCCATTATATTGGATTCTATATTCCCCGGTGCCATTGTAACGAATTCCTTCCCCAAAAATTTCAATTTTAAACTTAAATCGGTCCTCATGGCCCCTTTTCGCGACCGAGGGCAGGCCATCGGGGATCTGCGATCCGCGAGCGACCAACACGGCCGCGCCAAGGACCGCCATCCGCCACGACCTCCGCGGGACCCGCGTGAACTGGGCCCGGCCGCCGCTCTTCCGGGTGCCCAACGCCGCAATCACTCACCCGCGGTCTCAAACCACGAACCCCACCGTATATGGACTTGAGGAAGTCTGCCACTTGCCTTCCAGTATACTGCCTCCCCTCGTCGCTGATTCATCAGCCGCGTCTCCTTGCCGAAAATAAATGCACGGCCGACCGAGGGAAAGGCTCAAGGACGAGCAGGCAGACGGCGCCCCAATCTAAAGGGAAAGGTGGCGCCCAGGCGACGGTGCGCGGAATATGCCCGAGCTTGCAGACTCGAGAGTACGGGCGATTGCCAGTTAATCAGAGATTTTCCCGATTCCTTCGTGTTGACGACGAGATTTGAAATCCTCCGTCAGGGTTTATCAACCGTAAGTAAGCGTTGCAGCAGTGGCCATTGGTAAGTGGCACATGGGGTGTTGTTTAGGCTGTTCGTGATTTGAAATCCTCCGACAGGGTTTATCAACCGTAAGTAAGCCTTGCAGCAGAGGCCATTGGTAAGTGGCATATGGGGCGTTGTTTAGGCTGTTCTAGTGAGATTTCTCTGTAGAAATGAAAGAAAATATATTCGAATTTTAATTTCATTTCCAAGTAGTTGTAAGAAGGAAACAGCAAGTATTTAATACTGACAAGTTTAAAGTTGTTATTCAGACTCAACTTCTCGTTAATTGACTATATTGTCACATTTTTTCCACTCTTTTGTTTCACGCCGTGTGCTAAACATACATTTAAAACCGAATGTTTCCCGAAGCTTTCATTACAAATATGATGGAGATAAATAAATTATTTTTTAATTATGGAAAAAAATACGAACGAAACGGTAACCTTTCCAACAGGATCGATGCGTCATAATTCCACCATTTTTCAATGGATCTCGAGGTGCGCACAGTCGTACCATATCCCATGGAAAAAACTGCATTTTATGGAAAATGGAAGGGAAAAGACTCCTATAAGTGTCATATATTTTAGGAACATTAGTAATACGAGATCTTTCTCTTTCGTGTAGCAGCCAAATTTATCGAGTTTGTTGTAATTATTTATTGCTGAAACGACCTTTGCTGGGATATGATGAACATGTTTCTAGGAGAGAACTAACAAGTCTGAGTCTTTTCCTATCGATTTATTGAACACTATTTATTCGATCTTTACTACAACCTTCGTCATGTAGTGGTAGCATGTACATATTGGGAAACTGCAAATATCAGGAAGTGGACGTTGATGAGAAATGGTTGGGAAACTTCAATGTTCTTAAAAGGGATGTTTAATAGTCCAGCAGGATGACATCCCTGAGCGTTTTCAATGCAGTCCTCTTATAATTCCTCCTAATATAATATAATTACTATACAATAACTAATGATAATACAATAACCCCACTCAGAATTCCTATGAAACCTACCTTAAGCTAGTAGATTACGTTAACGCATGTTGACATTCCAAGTGACTACTGTCGTCGAGTTCGTTGCCTACTAGGATCTAAAGATGGCAGCAAATGTGCATGTTTAGTCATACTTTTTTAGCATGAATATTGGCGAAAGTAGATCAATCTTTTCTTTACCATAAAGATTATGCACACTTTAAGAACATTTGGTAGAATAAATGAAAGGTGCCAATCAGATATCCATTCATGGATGAGGTCAGCATGGTCAATGAGAGCATGATTTTTTTTCAGGAATGCGGTTTATCGCATGTATCGAGGAATAGTTAGTGCACGACGGAGAAGGAAGGCTATCGATAAAAATGATTAAAAAGGCTGAAGTAGTAATCGTGAGTATTATGGAAAACATCTCAATAACATTCGAAAAAAAATTGTCAAATCACACTTCACTAAAGTATATACATCTGTTTATACGGTTGAATAACCATATAAGTAGTAGTATTAACGACACGAAAATTATACTTTCAACATTTCGTCTTCATCAAAACACAGTTATGACCTGGATTCACGGCGCAGAATTCAAAGTTTAAGCGGATATAACGCGTAAACCCGAGTTTTTAACTCCGGATTATACTATGTTGCTATCCATATTTTTAATAGGGAGAAAACTATACTTTCGCGCTTAGGAGAAAAGCTGTATATAGAGATTCAAACTTTTTCGAAATATTTATCAAGTACCATTGGGTTCCACACTTAAAAGAGCAGTACATGCCAAGAAACCAAATCAGTATTAAGTAATTTGTTTCACTAGAATCTATGCATCTATATATTACTAATATGAACACGAATGCGAAGTTTCATGCAAATCTGTGCAAAAATGAAAATCGCTCCAACCGACTGCTAAGACGGGATCGTCTGCCCAAGCAGTGTGCTTTGGGGGACATCGCTGTGGACGAGGGAGGATTTTCCAGTGAAGAACATCAGTGGAGTGACCATAAGGGGCCATTGGAGAGGAAGTGATTGGTGCACGCGGGCATGCATGCGAGTCCAGAGCACCACCGCAACTTTCCCCTTTGGTAGCGTCCTTTCCATGGAGCGCTCAGATTCAATTTCAGTGCTCTATTTCCCTCGGATTTCCAGAGCAAGCGTTTCCTGAAAGTCCCCACTTGCACTTAGTTTCCCGGAAAAGAGGGAAAAAAGGCACACCATAAATAAATGCATCGAAAGACACGAGCTGAAATTGAAGAGAAGCAGCATTTACAACAATTAGAAAAGTAATATAATGAATAATGGCAAAAATAAAAAAATAGACTTTTTATAGTTTCAAATTTTCATAACTGACTTAAAATTGACTGGTCTGCTGCCGTGCATAGGTAGGAATAGTCGGCTTACGGGAAAAAAACCTGATCGAAGCTAATTCCATGATAGCATTCATTAAGATTTATCTATACTGGCTGTGCATCGCAATACATGTATATCGCTAAAACAACTGATATCCCTAGTAATACACAACAATTTGAATGCCCCAGTCGCAATACTTTGTACCAATGTATTTGAAAATGAGTGCATAAATAGCCAAGTTTTTTGCCTCTCAGACTTGAATTCAATGGATAGTTTGCACAGAGTAGGCTACACAAAATAATAAACAATGAACAGGCGGATAGCAATAAAAAGTCCAATAAAGAAACATAAGTAAAATCAATTGCATTACAACGATTAATATATGGAGCGCATAATTACATCATGTGAAGGGCTGTCGATTGTACTGTGCCTTTTTCACGTCGTACGCTAAATACACCCCGACAACATATCTTTTACAATCAAGTAAAAAGTACTGCGGCAATTTTTTATTAAAAAATACTTGAAAATACATAAAAAATTCACGCAAAAAAATTTCCAACGAGAACTATGCGTTTTGAAAATCCTCATTTACTTAAAAAAAAAGCCTCTCTGTATTGCACACATGTACCAAATTCCAAGGAAAATGTCCTGGTAAATGTTTTGGCAATCAACTCTGAAAGTATTTACGTTAGGCCTGACACTTTGCTTTCATTGGAAAGATGAGGACTTTTTCCGCACAATGAGGCAACTTACATAGATATCTATACGGATCGGTATCTCGATCAAACTACTTGAAAGAGGAAGTAAGGAATCTAAGGTGAGTGGCAGGCGGTAGGTATTTCCGATTGTTGGTCGAGCTTGAATTACTCTACCGACTTGCGGCGTCGACCACTGGTGAAATCGCAATGTAACGATTACGCCGCCGAAATGCGCAGTTTTTTTCCTCGTTCTCGTCCCGCAAGTCCGCGGGCAGCGACGCTCTTTCGGATTTGGCCGGTCGCAGCCAGATTATCGTGGCTTACGCCGAGGACGGATTGCAGCTTCCGGCGACCCCGGAAGTCAGTGATCCGTGCGAAGTGATATTCGAGCACCGTGGACGTCAGCGACGCTTCGAAATGTGCGCACAAAAAAATATCGACGAGAGTTCCACGAAATACAGGCCATACAAGACCAAAACATGAACAGAACAGAAGGGCACCAAAACAGAGAGAACGCATCAACCTCCCCAGATCCCTCGCCCTGCGCACGTTTTTAATTGACAGTGACCTTCCTCTATGTCCCGCACGGCGACTGTCTAAACATTTAGCCGATATCCGAGGGGGGCAGTGCGCACGGGGTCCTTTCATTATTTTTAGCACTATGTCAACGTGAAATACATGACAAATATTTAGCCGACAAACAACAAAGCGTTAAAAACAGTAACGTTTAAAAATTTCGGCCATTGGAATTAGGAAAAAATTTAGGCCATTGGGAACTCGGTGGATTACGTCACAGATCGTAATCGCGCCCGGTACGATTCCGAGAGAATTCCTTCCAGCTTATCGCGATTTGACATATCAATCGATTTTGTTTCCTCTACGGAAGGCAGCGAACCACTTTAAGGTAGTCCGAGCGAGATAATTCCCTAGTCATATAAGAGACCATATTCGAATTACACGTTTTATTTTCACCAGCTGTAAGACACACGAATTAAATATTGCATTATTAATGTTGCAATAATATAGTTTTATATGACAGTAATTGTAAGTAATTGAATGAAAATAACTAAATAAGTCTTTGACTTGACTCATTTTTCGCACAGTGCCATTGAAACTCCTTCAAAATTGAAAGTTTTTTATGATACCCAAGAACCTACTGCGGTGACAATATGATTCATTTTCAAATATAGTTGAGAAAACATACAAACTACACGCTGTAAGTTTTTTACGACATCTAAGTGTTAGAAATACCTCATTTTGTAAATAATGTCTCTCTGGAGTGCATACACGCACCATTTCCCATGCAACAGGGCTGGTATTTTTTGGCAATATCTCCGAAAATAATGTGGCAAGGGGTAGAATTTTTGGTGTTATTGGATAGATGACATATTTTTCTGTAAAATGAGACCAAATTCATTGATTAATAAGTAAAAGGATATTTCACTCAAACTACCTTGATGAATCCATTCTCTTCAATACACACACAACAAAGAACTGATTAGCGTACGGTGACGTCAAAACCTCGAGAGGCTGTTTCGAATCACGTGAATTTCTAATTTTCAGAAGGCAATTTTAAATTGCCAGAGGTTATCGTATATCCACATAGATTGTTAGAATAAACTTGGGCTGGTTAAAAAAATTCCTGTTGCACACACCGCACTAATATGAGGAATACATTATATGAACACTCGCCAATTCTGGTACGGCGCTAACGCGATAACGTCCCGCGTTTCCCCACCCTCGAACCACGTGCACAATCTTTTGAATGCGCGCCGACCGATCAAGGGCGTCGCCCTATCGCCGCAATTGAGGGCCGAGAGATTCGGGGATTGCGCGCATGACGTCACCTCATTAAGCGAGAGAGAGAATGCGTGAATTCTTTGAGCTTCGCGGAACGAAAAAGAGAAATGGAATGGGAATGGAAAACAAGCGACCGCCTTCTTATTCCTGGAACTCATTCGACGGGATTAAGAGCTGAGCTCAAGGATTAGTTCAGCGATAAACAACAAAAGGGAAACCCGAGTATACGACTCGAAATTTAAAGCGACGCCACAATCAACTTGACCAGTCTAGCCGATCACTGAGCTGATATCTGCGGTGGATCTACTTTACCTGTAGAAATACCTTTTTCCCTGTTGAACTGATTGAAGCTGAAAAATATATCAACAAACTAATGGCTTCGAAACGTTGCTTAGAGACGTTTGTGCGAGTTATAGCTCAATATATCATTCAATGACTTCGATCCCATTTCAAAGAAAACGATATCATCTTTATAATGATTAGAGACAATATGCCAAGATTTGCATGACTGTTCAATACGCTAGCCAAAGAAGCCGCTCAGAAGCCGAATAAGAAACAACTGTTTGCTCCATAGAAATTTTTTTAATACTATAGTTCTTTTATTTATTTATTTATTTTCACTGTCCCGAATACAGCACAATAGGCCATTTTACATCAGGTGAACAACAGTAACAACGGACGAGACACAGACACCCATGTCCTGGGCAGATAATATTCTACCCAGGCGGGACTCGAACCCGCAACCCTCGGGTTAGCACAAATTGCGTAAGAAATGTAACGACGCTTTGTTAGCAATTAATTATTTTTCCAGATATATTGATTAACCTCAGCAAGAATAACAATATCGCAGGAAAGCCTTAAAATGTGAGGATGGCTTCCCTTTACGATAGTTAACAAATACGTTACAGCTTGATGTATGAACACCCATTCAACATCTGAGAAACGTAGCCACGAAAACTTAGTTTACGCGTTATTAATACAATCTTGTGCTCTTATGTACTGTACAACTGCTTCTAAAAACTACTTGAGTTTTAACCCTTTCAAGATTGAGAGGCCGTTATAAAGTTCACGAAGATCTCTTAGAACCTTGATGATTTATTAAAGTAATACATCCAATTTGGGAATGAGAAATAATAAATAATTATTTAAATGTTGACCTAAGCTCGAGAAGAGAAAAAAAATAATTATAAAATATATTTCATGTGAGTTTTCAATTCAAATTACTGGATTAATCATTTAAAACAGAGAAATTCGCTCGGAGTCTTTAAAGGTTTAAAATACAATTAGAATTTGTTCTCCACTACGACCAGAGAATAATCTAGCTCACGCTAATGTGAAACAATCAAACTTAGCCTTCGAATTGCCTCGAGGCACCTAGTCAGTTAGCCTGATCCCAGAATCGATTCGTTTAGCCCCTCCAACAACATCAAATTCGGATGGGGTCTCCGGTGAACGGAAGCAGTACAACAAGTTCCCTATCAGTTTAAGAGTATTTCGTTCTTCCCAGCTCCAGATGGGTTCTAATTCTCAAGCATAGACTTATCGAGAGACGCAATTCTATTTTGGAATATGATTTCGTACCACCTTCGATGGAAAACTAAGTAAATCGTCGGGGCTGTTTTTTTTCTCGCAACCCGTCGTTCACATTTGCAGCGACGCTCAGCACGGACGATATTGGATTTCGCAAATAATTTCTGCGACCCGTCTTCCCCGTTGATTCTCCGGCGCAGATTAGTATTGATTGATCTGCCTCGTCAAATCGAATTAGAAATTCATTTCACGACGGATAGATCCGTGGAGAGGATTGAATTAAGGGGATACAGGTTAAGGCAACTCGGATTTCCCTCCGAAACAACACGTAATTCAATATTCTAGGTTTGAAGCGAACGCTTATGACTTAATGTCTGATGCTCATGCTCATGAAAGGTGAAAAAACTCCAATTCCATTAATCATTTTTTTTCTTTGCCTGTGTAGTCCTTCACTTCCTTTGATAGCACTCAATGTGTGATCAGGCATTGCCAATCCACATGACGTGAAAGGCCCAGAAAAGGTGTAACGTGCAACCCTTTTATTTTTTCCCAAAAGGTTCATGTCTGGAAAGAAATACCGACAATACGATCATCTGAGGTACTATTTATAACTCCCCGTTAGCAATTAAACGCTTCAGATATATTAGAAGCAGCGCTGATAAAAGAACATCTCTTGGTTGGTTTCACTTTGATGTCACTAAGCAGTACACCGTATACAATATCACTTAAACACAGAAACTTGTGCGTTTTGCATTCAAGCATATATGCTGTGCTGACATTTTGCTGCTCACCAGAACAAATTTTTTTTTTTAAACACCAGAATTTTTTTAACACCAGAACTAACAAAACACTTTTCCTAACAAAATCAAATTGACAGCCTTCACTCTTCTGATCGCGAGAAATGAACAGTCGAAATGAACGTTTATGTTATTCTTTCGAACGTGCACATTCACTAGGAGAACCGAAAAGAAAATCCACTTGGGGATTCGTACTCTGGCGGCATTAATGATCTTTTATAAGGCGGGCATTCGTTTAAACTTCCAAAATAATGCTGTTCTCTTTCATAAAACTTTTGCCTCCTCATGCTTGGTGCTTTTAATGCCGGAGCCGTCAACCTGCCCTCCGGACCTAATTGAATCCCAAAAGGGTTAGCTTCATTTTTGGAATGGAAAAAGAGGAGAGAAGTGTAAAGGAGATGGGGAAAAGCCGAAACTTAGCTTCATCATTTGGGGTAGCACTCCATTAATTAAAACAGCGAATCCTCTGATGCCATCGGATTCTTAAAAGCGAGCGGACTCGGCCCTTGTAACGCTATCATTAATTATGCACTTCATAAGAGCGTGCCCATGATCACGAGAATAATTATGAACAAATTATACAACAAGAGGTTAAAAGAGGACCCCACCCTCATTAAAATGAAAATAGACATCCATGCATAACACAAAGCTGCCGAGTAAATGGGAAATATTAATGTGATTTTGCGGTTGGAATGATTACGAAAGGCGGCGGCTTCAGGGAAAGATCAGTTGACTTGAGGATGTGATGGGGGAACTTGCGACACCGTGGCAGGAATGACAGCAGTATTCAAAATGCGTACATAGCGCTGAATAATTCACTTTTGCTAATGAAAAGCCGTTGAGGAATCAACAATGTGCGATTAGGCGAGTGAGGGAGGAAATCAATAAGTGGTGATAAGCGTCCGGGAAGTGTTTACGGCGGAAGTGATCATCGAAGTTGGGATGTGAAGACAAGATGTTTGGAGGAAAATTTTCGTTGCTCCGGGAGCAAATGCAAATTTATTTCCTCCCCGTTTAGCACATTCACACAGAGGTAAATTTCCAAAAGTTTACAAACGAGGGGAATAGGTTCCCCTTAGGATAGCATCCTGATTGGGGTTAACCGACTCTTCTTTTCCTAACAAAATTAAATTGATAAAGAAAACAAAAAAAACAGTCACTGGACCGCAAATTAGAAATAGCTTGAAAAAAACTTTTAGCGAGAATAAAAATATAAACAATAAGAAAATGAAAAATAGAAATAACATGGGTAATGCCGGAACACACAACAGAATCTTATTAGGATCACTGCAATTTACAGATATAGTTTTTACAGACATCGTTTTATAGGATTAAGATACATAAATAAAGTAATACGAACCTTTTGTAGGAAAAGAATCTAAAGTGAATTGATAGCAATCAAGCATAACATGCACAATACAAAATAAAATACCGCTAGTATAATCACCCTATCCAAGTAAAAGACCTTTACTCATTCCTTTTAAATAAATATTTCACCTCCTTGTTCTAGAACAACCATTCCTTAACAAGTTTTTTAAAAAGTCCCTTTTTTATCAGCAACAGTTACATTTTAAAGGAATTCCATTTAAGGAATCAACAACAAATTCTATTCACACTTTTTTCTATTCACGGGTATCGTATGAAAACTTGTCACTTGTCACTAAGTCCTACTCGGCCCACTTGAACTCAATTCGCGCGATTGCCTTTAAAGAGCTCAGGACATTTTTAAACGAAAGAATACGTATTTCAATTATTTATTAAGTCAAAAGAAGAATAAAAGCAAACAACCATAACGGACGGTTATTTACGTCATAACGCAAATGATTTGCATTTTCTGTTCAATTTTTAAGAGAAATAGTACTCATTTAAAGGAAATAAAAAATTTGATGAGAGGAACATATTACGATTTCTTTCGGGACACCACGACTGACACACCCCAAAACCGGAAATGTCGTCGCCAAACCGGCACGTTTGGTCACCCGAGTCAACAGCAGCGAGGGTCCCGTAAATAGCGCGACGAATAAATTTGGAAAGACATCGACATAATCGGCAACGCTACAACTATCATTAACCTGGCCCTAGAGAAGACGATCGTTGACCGAAACCCAATAAATGTGGATGCGGCGAAGATAGGAGACAAGTGAATAGAGGAAATATCAGGGCGTGTTGCATGGAAATTAAGAGCGGAGGAAGTAGTATGGTGAAATGGGCCACATAGCGTGTCGGATATTTTGAAATATCGTACGGGATTGTAGGGCGTGATTGACAGCTCACAGCACGTGGAAAAGAGGTATAGAAATGATTAGAATTCCATTTTGAGGACATTTCCTTCGAGCCGCGGGTCTCTGAATTGCATGATCCTAAGACGCTTGATATTCTCTTAGCTAGGATAAAAAAGCTGGTCATTTCCCTGTTACATATCGGTGATATAAAGGGATTTGACCACATAAGACACTTTGATAAATCATGCTGACCACTCTCTCCCGGGCACTCCTTCCTCTGTAATGATTCTAAAATAGACTTACATTGCTATTGTCACGCATATAATCTGCAAGAATAATTTTTCTATCTAAAAACACCTAATTACTTTTCTACTTTGAATGAACGCAGTAACTAGGGGATTAGTTTTTGTTGTTCTTATTTGCCATTCACTGAGCTTCAATGTATACGCATTTGCTACGTTTACACTTGGACTTTGAGCAGTCGCCACGTTCATATCTCTCACATGAACAATTCCGGTTTTGTTTCACAATTGCCTTTACACGAAATGTACTCGCATTATCCGTTGTGTACATACCATAATAATCCGGTTCTGAGTTTTTGTGTCGCTAATGTGTGTTTCTTATTGGTATTTAGGATTTTTTTTTTAATTTCTCAAGGAACCCATCGGAATCACTATAGTCCATCATGCGTAACGTTCTCTTCTTTGGTAACCCTTCCGAATTCGGCCTCAATTTTCACGGTGATAGCTCTAGATTGCTCAAACCGACGCTTTATATTCGTGACTTCTTAGGCCAGTGGTTCCCAACCATTTTTATGCCTCCACCCCGAAACAATTTTAGTACGCTCTCGAACGTCCAAAAGTGACATATCGCATTCCTTAAAGCAATATTCGATTTTAAAATAATATTAAATGCAACCAAAAGCATATTTAATTTTAATGTGTGAAAAACGAAAAACTGAAATGTTATCCCGAGCCCTCGGAATGCTATCTCGCACCTCAAGGGATGCCTGCTCCTTTGAGAAACCCTGACTTAGGCAGGTTGGCTGTGGCGTTCATTGCGTTCGCTTCCAATTAGCGAAAACGGTTACACGTAGCCACGTATTCTTGGCTTTTAGGCCACCTGGTTAGTGGATGCCACCGGATGACGCGACAGGGGCACGTGCAATCGCAGGACAAGGCCGAAGTTCGCGCTCATGGCACGCGGTAGCGCCACCGACGACCCATCAACCATTTCTAAGCTCGTCCATTATATCCCTATTCGCTTCGCCCCGCGCAGTCGTCGATGGGCCAGCGGCGTCGACCTCTGGACCACACGACGGGCAAACCCCGCTTGAATGGAAGATTCCTGAATGAACCAGCTCGATGATGACGGCGGTCGAATCAAGGGACTGGTCGGGGTGTGGGTGAAGAAGGGGAGGAGTGAATGGGGAGGAGGGAAGGGGTTCATCACGTGATAGCGACGACGCCCGCTATTACCAGCGGCCGACGGACGAGTCTCCCGCCAGGACGCGCCCTCGCTCAAACCCATCCGATGACACGAGTACACCAGAATGGAGGAACTTTTCGATCGTGAGGTATTGAGTGACATACGCTCCATTGTTACCGCATCGCACAACTCGCCGACAACGACTCGGGCTGTCACTGACTACGATAAAAATGTGGCGACACCAGACGTAATATCACTCGCTACCTATCGTTCGGAATGTTTCGAAGATGCAACTCGGAAGCGGGATGAGACGCACAGATCAGTAATTTATTCTTGTTTTCGTTAAGTCAAGAAAGTGTTTGATTGTTTTGGAAAAAAACCTCTACATACTTAAATACAAGTGGATTGTAATTATTGTTGTTTTAACGTTAACAATGGCAATTAACTTGTTTTCCATTCCGAATGCGTTTTGAATAACTTGTACCCAGGTAAGAAACCAAAAAAGGAAGGTAGTTCCCCCATAGATTGTATTCATTTTCAGAGGGTGAACTTCATTAAAATAATTTTTTTAATTTAAAGGATAAAAACAGTTGACAAGCGTGCATGAAGTGTATTTTCCGGACAATAATCGGTTAACCGTGAAGCTACTCGTTCAGCTTTGAAATAACATTCTTATAATAACAATCCTGGGGTTATATTAGGACAAAAAGGTATACAACCTATGTCATGGAGAAAATACTCCACCAGATTCTCGTATTCTTAGGGCGTTTTTACTCCAACAATATTTGCGAGTTGAAGAACCACTTGGAACATGAATCTCTAAAGTGCATGACAAAATATTCCTCCACGCAAATTTTGGCACGCAACAACGAAAATAATTAATTCCTCAAGCCGTCTCCCACATTAGCATACAAAGGTTTTCCGATGACTGGGTAAAGCCTGAGGAACAACATGTTAGACTTTCAATCGAGAAAAAGAATAGATATAGGAATCTGTGGTGCCATGACTGATCTTGCTGGTATGCCCGAAGGATACCGAGTCAATGAATAGGTAAATGGTGTTGAAATCCAGTATAAATCGCAGCAAAGTCGGAGGAAAACATTTCCGATTTCTTTTGAAAAACTCCTTAATATATCCCTCTCAAATAGCATCACCAATTTTCATTCCTTACTGAGTGTGTGTCAGGTGCGAGTGAGAAGGGCCGCGTTTGAAATTGCTCTGTCAATCAACAGCGAATACTAAATGAAGGTCTGAAGTGGCGCTGACTGAGAGACGTGTTGAGGCAACTTTGCAAATCGAAAAAACTTAACGAGGTTCTTCAGATCGCAAGAGCGCGCGCGGGACATCTGGTAGGCGGAATCAGAATTATGAAGACGCCAGTCAATTTTGCATTTAATTTGTTTCTGTTTCACATGATCCTCGCATGAAATTATTGCCTTTCGGCGCGGACCTAGACCCTTGAGATAACAGTACGCAGGAAATGGAATTGCAAAATAATACCAGCGGGAGTATTACATCAATTTCCTTCAACGGTGAATGATTTCACGATGAGTTCCCGAGTGCAACCCCGAGAACTCAATATTTCAAGGAAAAGTGGAGTGTTTAATTTAAGGTCTTCTCGTGTATCGACAGATTCCATCAATTTTAAGGAGAGTATCGAAGCCGACGAATTACTTTGGGAGCTATCATAAGCTATTGAAAACGGTTTGATACCACTCAATTGCTCTGCCAATCTACCGAGTGCTGGAGTCGTGCACGGATGATACAGCTCCGAGGCACGGGGATGTGTTTACTACTCCGAGAATACATTCAAATAGCCTCAAATTGTGAGAAGATTAACAAGCAAATCCCCGAGATCCAAGCATTGAATAGAAACCACAAACCGAAGTTAAAGGAATCCATGTATCGTCATCCACCTCAACGGAAAATGAAGAAGAAAGTATCAATCATACGGTAACTCTCTTAACGATAAAACACATGCATCATCGTTAGCCAACAATCCAAACATTGTTTATTCGGTATTCCTTTACTCTTTCCTCATTGCATTTCATATATTCAAGATTTCCGCACCCTTACATAATGTCAGCACATAACCTTAGCTAAAAACATAAAAGCTTTTATTTGCCGTAAGAGAAAGATTTGCTCTGAGAAGCATTTTAACTCAGAACGACAAAAATAGCGCGATATAAGATCATCAAAGCCGTCACGGCGGGCAGCGTCATACAAGCAACTCAGTTCCAACGTACTAAACATCGTACACAAATAACATTCAACCAAATTGCAACTGAAAAATACAGCCACTATGAAAGGATTAACTTGAAAAAGCTAGCCGACAAGATGTCATCGAGAGCTAATGTCGGAGAAACCGGGCTAAATTTTTTGTTATTACGTGGTTCAAATAACTAATGCCATTAATCAACTTTTACACATTACTTATAGATGAGATACTAGATTAACTCACGAATATTTCCACGGGCCAACCGAATAAGGAGACATTTCAAACCGTTAGAATCGCGCCATGTAGTTTGAAAATCGCACATCTCAAAAGTAAGAAGACCCTTTAGTTTCACTTTCTCCCGCAAAAGGCGCAAGATGCATGGATCGCCAAGTGCCTCTACTGCGACGCAGCCGTGTAGCCCTCTAGCAGACAATCGGCGAACTAACTGAGCTTCGCTTTCGAAAGGCGCGCGAGTGGGTGACGGCATTCAAATTTTCCAGCGGTATGTACTATATTATCAACAACATTCGCGGTTCTGTATATAGAAATAAACTTGATTTATAAAAATGAACACTAGTATAGCGAGTAAAAATGGTTTAAAAGCAGAGTCGAGAATATAATAACAAAAGATAAAAAAATGAGTCACAATCGTTAGCCGATGTTAAAGACTAAATAACTAAGATAATCACTAACTTTAAGAGAGCTTTTAAGACATGTATGCCACCATGACGTTTTTACTAACGTGATTCTCATTCGAGAGAGCTTACTTAAAGTTTCTAGAATGTAGTTTGAGATGAATTTTAACTTGTGTAACGGATATAGTCACACGTCCCACGAATGATCGCGGACATAAACAGAACATTTATCAGCACTATCACGGTGGAAGTGATTAGATCATTCCTCTGAAGATTAGGTGACCTCAACTTGTTGATATTCCGGTTTCGTCTGCCTGCTCAGCCGTGGACTTCGTGACAATGTAAACAAAAGACTCTCACAGTGCTGGGTCAACCACTGCATGAGATTTAAACGGAATCGGAGCAAGGAGATAATAAGGATGAGCCTCGCGGTCTAACGCAGTCGTTACAATGATTAAATGAGTAGACTGTAAACGGCGTATTGAAGTCACTTCACTCGCCACGGACTTGGAAGCATTAGAAATGACTACGAGAAGGTACTTCTACAGGACGAAGAAAAAGTCAAACTAGTTGCATAGTAAAGAAAAATGCATACAACGTATAGCACACATTATCCACTCAAGAATATTTGGAGATAAAAACACTCCTGTTAATACAGTACCGTAATCCTCATCTTACGTATCAAACGTAATCCATCAATATTTCGCACACAAGTTTTTATTATAAGATACGTAAGTAAAAATTGATGCTATTGAACTTAGGGAAAACAGTGGCATATAGTTTCCAAAACCATTTCCTTAAAGAAAAAGGGAAGCATGTATCTAAATAGCATGCAGGAAACATTTCTCTACTTTTAACAATTAAAATGTCAGCTCAACATCTTGGGTGCGCGCAACTAAAAACTGCAAATAATTAAATGCTCTTCTCATGAGGTTAACAGTTAACAACATATTTATCTCTATTTTGATGTTGTTAAAAAAATATTCACCGCCGGATACTTCATAATCAATAAATGGCAGCACCAACATAACTTACATTAGGAGTGCCTAATATCATTGCTATGTTAATCAAATATGTGTATGACTCTGAATGTGAACAAATTTCATTTTTACTTTATAAAGTAATCACGTAACACGTGATCAACAAATATAGACGTTTTCAAGTCACCGTTATGTGTCATGGGAACTATAAAGACCACAGGGGGCGTGCTACAATGACCGTAGTCTCGATTACACGCGAAGGATTGAGCAAGTTATAAGCATCGACGGAACTGCAAATTATTGCAAGCTTTTTAAATGTGAGCGACGGGCATTGGCAGAGGCGAGCGTGGTGGTAGGGAGGTGGGGATGGCGTGGCGAGGACGGGGGCATCGCCCGCGTCCCAGCACCGCCGTTCCCGGCGAGGGAGAGAGGGAAGGAGACCACTTCGGAAGGAGACCACGCCGAGCCACTAACTCACTTCCGATCCGGAGCGGGCAAAAACGGAGGCTTTTCCGTGCGACCGACCGCTCTAACTCGTGGCACCGCGAGGAAGAACAAACGAGGATAGGTTCGCTGAGAAAACTCCTCGACTACAGGCGAGAAAGAGCGATAAAAGCGTTTAAGATGGTCAGAGCGATATATTTCCCCAGCCGCCATAGACGCCATTATCCAATTTTTTTCATTACAGCTGTAAGAATCATGAAGTAAACTCTGTAATAACAGCGGCGCGAAAATACGTATCGTAGAAACAGCGCTGAAAACTGGGTTGTGCGATTTTTAATTTTTGGATTAGTACAAGTTACCAATACTTATATACTTTGCAATACATCGTTTTACATGACTGAAATTCTCCATGATTAACAAAACATGCATAAGTAAACCTTGAGCCTGATTCATGTTTTCCACGTCGTACGCTAAAAGCCGAAGATATTTTTGCAATCAAGTTAAAGTTAAACCAGTTAGTAATTGCTTAAAAAACCTTGATAAAGCATACAAACTTCACGCGGATTAGTTTCTGCCGAGATCTTCGAATTCCTCATTCTTTGAATAAAGTCACTCTGATGGTCAGTCAACTGAAAGTTGGCTCTGAAACATTCTTTCATCTCCATTAATCTTCGGCAGCATATCATCGGTAAACATCCATCGCTATGGATATAAACAAAAAGACGATAAACTTATTTTCATGATTACGACAAAACGCCATCAATGCAAACATCAATACAATTAACTAGGGGTGGGTGTCAATGTTCAAAAGTATCAATGGCAAAATAAGACTTATTTCATCGTGTCGATAATGAATCATTATCATGCGTGTTTTATCGAGACAAATTTACACGAGATATTCAGACATGAATACGAGTAACACGTCACGAAGTTAACGCTAATTATGATCGTAGGGTGATTTGTGAATTACTGGAGAACACGATTCCGAGTTTGAGCACATGTGGCGCGAGAGAGATAGAGGATTTAACACGTTTTAACTGCGCACAGGCACCAACACAGCGCGGGAAATATCGCACGCCCCACTCCCAGGTGATACGCCACAATAACCGAGCGCGTGCGACGATATCGAGCCGAAAAATGGATCGCCAGAGTGCGGGAATATATTCCCTCAGATTGTATTAGTTATACTCTCTCAACAGTAAGTGGATACTGGTAAAAATCATCTAGACAGATGATATTTTCTGAATGCGGAGATTTACTTAGTTGGCGTTGGAAATATGTGGAACCAATGGGAGAACTTCAAAATTCGGACAGTTTCCAAATAGTTCTGTCAGATCGGTGAGAATATACACGTCAAAAAAGGAAGCGTAACGGGCTAAAAGGATGCTAGCCCCCAAAGCGGGAAGTGAGGAAGCGATATCCAGGCCACAAGATACGCGCTGGAGACATGTCTACACATAAGATATCGAGGAGACCATAAAAACCCACCACACCGCATCGGCAGATAGACACCAAAGGTAAAATGTGGGATATTGCAGGTGGGTTCAAAGAATATTTACGCCACAAGCGACGGAGCCGTTTTAAAGAATTTCAACAATGTAAAAGTGACGAGTCTAAATTTTAGATTCAAATTAAGCAAATCTTCCCGTTATACTTCATTCACAACTGCACAGTGAAAGGAATATATTTTCCAATCCTACCTTCATGGCGGCTGGACTAATGCATCGTTCGAAGCCGCCGATTCAACCCCAATGACACTATTTCTTACCCATAAAGTAAACATCTACATCTACGTAATACCCTACGAGCCACCACGAGGGTGTGTGGCAGGGGGTGAAGATCACCAAACATGCACTATTGACATGCAAGTAGGATATTTAAGGGAGAAATGCTAAATAATAGGGTCACATGGAGCTAGATGGTTAGTATCTACATAATAAGGAAGGGATTATTGGTTGTTATTACATGCATCATGCACTACAGACTACTCTTACTATATTTCACCTACCTATTCCTTTGCTACGCTGCCTATTGTTCTCTCTTATAGTACGAGGGATAAATGACATTTTAAATCTATCGGCACGACAATCTATCTCTCTTATCTAGTTAATATGATCAAACCTAGCATAATACGCAGGGTTTCTCAATATATATCTAACGTCATCTGTGAACAACTCTGTTTCGAATTTACTTAAAAGGTTTAACCTAAATTTTAACCTGCGTTCTGATAGTAATTCCCATCCTAGTTCTTCTATTAAGCTCGTAACACTTATACATTTATCATAACGGCCTTTAACAAACCTATCAGATCTCCTTTGCACGCGCTCTAATTCTTTAATCATACCTTCCTCGTACGGATCCCATATACTAGCGGCATATTCTAAATGAGGCCTGAAAAGTGTAAAATAGCTTCTTTCTCGTACTCTCTCATCGCATTTGCCTAGAACCCTTTTTACGAATCCTAATCTACGGTTTGCTATACTAGTTATTTCCCTGATGTGTTTCCCCCATGACATGTCTTCAGTGATGGTGAGATATAGCATGGCAGAGCGCCGTAGCAAAAGCAAATATGGGCTTCGCGGAATTTTCATCCGTATTATGAACAAAAAGGGATAAGAGATAAGGAGGAGGTGCTTCGATTGAGCCATCTGTAAACTTTGATTTTCCAACGGAATCGGAGAACGTCAGATAGTCTGGCGCCAGGCCGTTTATATGCCGGAAAGAGTGAGCTCAATTTACGCTGATTATTTGAGCAGTTACATCTCCGATATTCACCGAGTTTCAGGTGTTGACTTTTAGCAACAAAAGACAGGCAATGATCGTCAGGGCCCAAATCCATCCTCTATTTTTCCTGACAATAAAAACGAGCGAAATCCTTCACGCTCTGGAAATATGTGAATATACCTTCCCGGATGAAAATAATGACATTGTGAAGTTTAAAATAGATAAGAAAACATACAAAATAAAAAAATCTGAGAGGCTGAGCAAAAATGAGAGAGAAAGAAATGGGATTGAGAATTGGAAACTCTCGAATTGCACAAAGGGAAATCGAAATGTCCCAAATCAATATCTACAAACATATGGAAGGAACTTCGAGCAAGATATCATTTGACATACAATTCAATAAATCTGGCTAAAAAAAGAAAAATATTCCGCCACTCGAAAAAAATTAGCCACTGCACGTTTTTTTTTAAATATTTGCCTGAAAATAAAAGTTGTTTTCCACGGGGAAATGTTAAGCGCATGAACTCCAGAAATACTTCATTAAAAAAATATGGCATTTCTAACTCTGAGATCTCGAAAAATATTCAACTAAGAATAGTGTGTAGATTTTACCTACTAATTATTTAAACAAATCAAAGGCTCATGAAGTAATTTTCAAAGATTCGCAAAATAATGTCACGGTGAAGGTGTTTTTACAGTAAGGCGTGAAAAATGTCAGATAAAGAACTGTGAAGTTTCATTACTTCGTATTTCAGTCATATAACACAATATTTTTTGCGCCATCAAATTAGAATAGTCACCTCACGCCTCTACCCGCCACTGAAATAAAAAAAAATAGATTGGAATATGGTCTTAATTATGACAGGTGAAAAACCTCGCAAAACAACCCTAAATGAATGATTCCAACACTAATGGGATATGAGATGTATTCCTGAAAAGGTAATCGGCGGGGTAAAGTCCTCGCCTGCTAACCCGAGGGTCGCGGGTTCGAGTCCCGCCTGGGTAGAATGTTATCTGCTCAAGACATGGGTGTTTGTGTCACGTTCGTTGTTACTGTTATTCATCAGACGTAAATTGGCCCATTGTGCTGTAGTCGGGATAGTGAAGATAAATACATGAATAATGCTACCGATACTTAGGAACGATGGTGACAGACGACTGGAGAAGTATTGCAGAAATAAAAGCAAGGATAGCGATGGCAAAAGAGGCCTTCAGCCAGAAGAAAAACTTGCTATGCAATAAAAGTCTGGATCTGGAGCTGAGAAAGAGACTAGCTAAATGCTATTCATGGAGCGTTTTCATGTATGGATGTGAAGCGTGGACATTAGGTGAGAGGGAAAGGAATAGAATAGAAGCTTATGAAATGTGGGTGTGGAGAAGGATGGAAAAAGTAAGATGGGTAGATAAGATGAGAAATGAAGAGGTTTTGAGCAAAGTAAAAGAAGGAAGATCGCTCCTAAAGGAGATTAGGAAAAGGAAAGGAAACTGGCTGGGCCATGTGATGAGAGGGATAACTGTGGCACTTGAAGGTTCAATTGAAGGAAAGAAAAAGAGAGGAAGGGGAAGAATTAAATTAGTGGATCAGGTGAAGAACATCAGCTATGATGAAACAAAGAAGGAAGCTCGGGACAGAAGCGGATGGAGACGACAGTGGTGTACGGGACCTGTCAGCAGACAGAACACCAGATGATGATGAATGCTTCGCGACATAAATAATGTTACGCCCGCTCAACTCCTCTAAACAGACGTTTTCCGTCCCTAAAACGAGACTGAATCAAAGTGGAACTTCACTTCTTTTCGTTGGCATTATGTAGCGGTGGTACTTATAAGGGAAAGTAAAAAATGGGAACTCATTGGTCGGCGAGAGGAGGGAGAACTTTCTAATTCCGTTGCAGCGCGTAAAGGCAGCAGCAGCTGTTCCCCGCGCGAGACGCCCGACATCGGTTGACTCATTGACATTTCATTCCAACTACCCCTCCTCCCTACTCTGTCCCTCCCCCCTCCACTTCCTCTCTCCCTTCCTCCCCCTCCTCTCTCCCTCCCCCTCGCCGCGGAGACGAAGTCGACATACACGATGCTTTTAAAACTTAAACTAAACTAAAAACTTAAACTAAAAACGACTTAAAAGTCGGAAATTATACTAAAAATAAACTTCTCAAACTAATAGCGTAATGGATTCTAACTCAGCAAAGTGTAGAAAATTTCTTTAATATTATCGTATGAAGTTGTTTTTTTTTTCTTTTTCTATTTATTGTATTCCATTTGGTTCTTTCTGAAATCTATTGTAAAACTACTTTGTATATATAATTGATTTGTATTGTTCAGTTAAAAGCAATAAGCAGCTATATATTCGGGGATGGTAGCCTCATCACAGATATTTCTTAGAGGCTACCTAAAGCTTCCCCTTGTATGGAAAAAAACCTGTAATTCATTTGTGATGTTTGTTTTTTTGGGAAGTAATAAACTTATTATTATTATTATTTTAACGTTAGCAAAATGTGTAACTTTTACCTAAAAATAAGAACTTACACACACTAATAATTAGGTACAAACTGTACGGCCAAACTTTCAGGCCACACATTTCGCTCTTAAGAGAGGAACATGTATTATTTGGATGCGTGTCCAAAAAAAATTTACTTCCATGTTACAACTCATTTCCTACAGCACTTCATAGTACATTAATCATGGGAAATAAACAAGGACAGAACGTACAGTGTCCCACACGAAATTCCTTAATGTCATTTAATCACCAAAACATTTGATGCTATGTGTGAGTGAGTCAATTAATTGTGTTGCACGTCAACACGAGATATGACGTGAGAGGCATGTAATCATTACCTAGGGTGAAACGGAACACGAAACGGCGGTGAAACTAAGAAATATAACACAATCAGACGTAGCCAAGAGAGCATTTTGAACATTTCGTGTAAGAAAGAGTTTAATGTGATATGCTGGTACTTTCTGTTCCCGGGTGTTTCCCATGAGTAATGCATTATGATGAGTTTACGAAAATGAGTTCTAACAAGGAAATAAAGCGTTTCCGGACGCATATCCATGTGTCACATTGTTTTTCCTCAAGTGAGGAATGTGTCCTGAAAGTTTGGCCGTTATATATTGTTAAACTGCATAAAAATGATTTTATTTTATTTTAACCTCCCCATACTAAGCACAAATTCCCCCTCCTTCGCCGGCTTTTTAATTAAAGAATTATATATTTTTTAAAATAGCAATCTAGCAATAACTACAGTAAATCATACTCATACTTTTCTAGCATACACCTACATCTACATCTACGAAATAACGTGCAAGCCACCGCTAGGGTGTGTGGCACGGAGTGATTCCGCATCAGGCATGCAGCACTCACACGGGTTCAAATTAGACAGTCGGTAAATAACAATTTCCCAGCAATAAATTCTCAATTACCGTACCCCCTCAAAATTAATTTTTCCCCACAGTGACACATGTCCTTTGGGGCTGCTGTTATAACTAGAATGCAATACTTACTCCCACTGATCATGAATGAATGTTTTCATGAAAACGAGAATAGATTTGCTTTGTGGGGGCACTCTCCTCCCTAGGGGCTGAAATGAATCCCTCCCATTGGACCTCAATCCCACGTTCTACCCACTCTTTTCTGAATTGCCCGCCTCAACCCTCTCCCCCGCCCTACTCAACCCCCGGCGAGTGACTTCCATGCACCGCACGTGATTTCACCGCGAGGGGTTTTTGTGGGACACCCGACACCGAGGCTCTCGAGACCAAATAAGGGGTTGGTCTTCACAGTTGCGAGGTGTTTCACACCTGGTTGCCCGCCGACGGTCACACCGGCGCGGCGGGAGCCCGACCCACTTCCCCGGGCGAATTCCCTCCGGGGAAGTGAGCAGACTTCACCGTGCCCGATCGTTTATATGGGCACGACGACTGCTTATCCCACAGACGAACAATTGCATGTCAAAGCATAAACATCATCAGTCGTTATCAACCCCAATTTGGTTTCCAGCAGCCCTCCATTCCACTAGGCTTTATCAAGAGAGAACTCGGAAAATGTGATGAGAAAGTGAAAGAACGTTGTTATTTTTCAATCGTTAGGCCTCATCTGGAATATGCTGTTAGTGTATGGGATCCATACGAAACGGGGTTGATATCAGAGTTAGATCGCGTACAGCGAAGAGGAGCTAGGTTTGTGAAACGATGCTACGATAAGTTGGCTAGTGTGTCTGGACTGTTAGAAGAATTAGGATGGGAATCGCTATCACAGCGTAGATTAAATTATAGGCTTAACCTTCTAACTAAATTTCAAGAAAATCATTTCTCTGATGACGTAAAAAACATACTATTAACCCCCTCGTACTACGGCAGATTAGATCGCGCCAATAAAATTAGAGTGCTAGATTGTAGAACCGATAGGTATAAAATGTCATTTTTTCCGCGTACCATTCGGGACCATAACAGCTGTGATCGTCGTCATGAATAGTGCGATTAGTGACACTAGCTAGTCTGTAGATCTTTCTTTTTATATTCTCTGCGTTCTCATTTATGCATGATGTAAATATTGATGTTCTTATTTATGCATGATATTTTGAATCTGTAGTAGTAGTCTTTGTATCCCTTGTATGTTGGAACGATTGACGATAGAATGTTTCTTGGTTATTAGATTTTGAATTGGCGCTTTGCATGTGTGGTACGCGAGTTTCAATGTAATTTCAGTGTTCTACCGTATCATTCGTGCATGCCTGGTGTGGAAGCACCCCCTGCCACACACCCTTTGGGGGGCTTGCAGGGTATGACATAGATGTAGATGTAGATTCAACTTTCCTCCCTACCAACCTGATGCTTCATTGCTACCCAAGTATTTACATTGAAGTCCTGCATGATTTGCAACGTACGTTCCATGTTTTGTCTTACCCTGCGACATTTTCCATTTATTTCTCTTTCCCATATAGTTTTTATAAGGATACTCTGTCGGACAATGAGTCCAATAGTTTCTATGCATCTCCGCCTAGTAAACGGAAGGACATGTCTCTCCTCCATTTTAAGGTTCGCTAAGTTTTTTCTACATCTAATATTCATATTTTGCCGCCTGTTCATATATTTATTCGTTCCTAAGGCTGATGGCAGTTTTGCGGGTTTCCCACCATCCATAATACAGAATCTGGGCATAAACCGTTCCCGCTGAGTGATATGAGGACTTAACGAGAACTTAAAGATAACAGAGACTCATCAATACCAATCTTTTGGAGGCGAGAACCTAAAACCAATTCTCGTTAGTATTAATTTCTCTTTGTCGCTATTCACTTGGCAAGATGCTTTCTTTCTTTGCCTGTATTCTATGCAAATTGTGGTGATGAATACATTCTGAACTGGGATACTATATTCCCACATGTTGACAGAACACATCGCACGATTTTAGAGAGCGTAAGGCAGGAGAGCCAAACTACTTCGCGTAATAAGCCAGAACGTAAAAGACAGGTTAAAATTTGGGTTAAACCTTTTAAGTAAATTCGAAACCGATTTGTTCACAGATGACGTTAGATATATATGAAGAACCCCTGCGTATTATGCTAGGTTTGATCAGATTAACAAGATTAGAGAGATAGATTGTCGTACCGATAGATTTAAAATGTCATTTTTCTCGCGTTCCATAAGAGGGAACAATATGCAGCGTAGCAAAGGAATAGGTATGTGAAAAATAGTTAGAGTAGTCTATAGTGCATGATGCATGTAATAACAACCAATTATCCTTTTCTTATTATGTGAATACTAACCATCTAGCTGCATGTGACCATATTATCTAGCATGCCTCCATTAAATATCCTAGTTGCATGTCAATAGTGCATGTTTGGTGATCTTCACCCCCTCCCACACACCCTCGTGGAGACTCGCAGGGTATTACGTAGATGTAGATGAATGTAAGGCTATCATCAAGCAATTACACAGCTCCAATCACGCGTCGCCGTGACGCCAGGACCCAATCGTGAAGTCTCACGGAGGGACGAGTCAAAACGGGAAGGCGGATAGTGGTGAGTCATCCCAAATCTTGAAGCGTTTGTTTTGGAAGCAATTAGAAAGGCTACACTGAATAATCATCCTCCTCCGCTTCGTCAGACTCTCAAAGTTCAGCAGCTCATGTCCCAAAATTGTATTACATTACGCAGTGCCAGGAACTTTCGTGAGATACATACAGCTACCGCAAAAATTTTCCCACCAATGAGATGCTCTACAATGTGGCGGCTTAAATGGTCTCAGACCCTCGCGCACTCATTCCTCAGGGTAGATGCTGGTGAGATATGCGATGACTGTGAATCCATGAAAGGCATTCCCGGGCGCAGGGAGAAGGCGACCCGGGACATTACCCGGGCCGCAGAGGGAAGAGCGGAGAGCTCACTTTTCCACCGCTCACCGTCCTCGAAATGCGGTTCCATTAGACAATGGGGGGGCTCGAGTGACTGGGTAGAGGGCGCTGGCGGCGACAAGCGGCGGCGCGAGAGAGTGGGAAACCGGTTAGCGGGCGGGGGGGAGGGGGGGGGAGGAGAGGCTGGAGAAACGATGATTCAGGCCCCGACACGGAGAGCGATCGAGACACGCAGAGCCGAGGGAAAATGTGCACTTGCACGCGGGGCCGGAAAAAAAAACCTCACCGACTCACGACCCATAAATCTCCGGCCGGAGAAGTTTCAGCGCGTCGGCAGGAGGAGGTTCTAACGCCCGACTCTTTATTGGGAATGGGCGCTGAACGCGGAGCGTTAGACCATTCGCCGAGTTCAACGCAAGTAGAAGTAACCAGTCTGGTGGATATAGGGCTCTTCTCACGCGATTGGATATGGGACATGGGGAGCAATAGGAGATTGGCATTACGCCTAAGAAAAATTCTTGGAGCTTAACATTAGGAGGAAAGGAATAGGTAAGAAGTTTTTAAGTCATGATATACTGGATTATCTAGCTGCAAAAAATAAAATAGCGGAGAGAAATCCTCTCTTTAATACAAATGATATCATGATTATAGTTAAAACGTGATGCGTAGTTAGGAGAAATGAAAGTAAAGTCACAATGAGAAAGGGTAGGCCAAGGCAATTAGGCAAGTTTCCAGAAAAATCTAAAACGAAGTTTACATTTAGATTTCATAGATTACACAATCACGAGGAGTGCTTCAACACCAAGATATGGATTTACCATCGTTAAGGTGGGTGGGATGCTTATGAGTCTAATATATACGCCAGGGTTCATTACTCATTCACCGGATTACATCGCTGAATTTTCATCACCCCAAAATCTAGACAGAACTTCCACAGTATTACGAAAAACATCCGTCCATATCTAAACGATAACCGTGAGAGCACAATCAAACAAGAAATATTACAATCCTGCAGTAAAAGAACTGCTGTCATATTTTATACCTTCTACTCATGCTACATCATGCTTCTACTCATGCTCCCTTCGTACTACGGCAGATTAGATCGCGCCAATAAAATTAGAGAGCTAGATTGTAGAACCGATAGGTATAAAATGTCATTTTTTCCGCGTACCATTCGGGACCATAACAGCTGTGATCGTCGTCATGAATAGTTCGAGTATTGACATAGGCAGGCAGTAAATCTTTCTCATTATATATTCTACTCTCTTATTTATGCATGATGTAAATATTGATGTTCTTATTTATGCATGATATTTTGAATCTGTAATAGCAGTCTTTGTATCCCTTGCATGTTGGAACGATTGAAGATAGAATGTTTATTGGGTATTAGATTTTTAATTGGCGCTTTGCATGTGTGGTACGCGGGTTTTAACGTAATGTCGGTGTTCTACCATATCATTCATGCATGCCTGGTACGAAAGCACCCCCTGCCACACACCCTTTGGGTGGCTTGCAGAGTATGACGTAGATGTAGATGTACATCCGGGCGTACAAGCAACTCTCGCAGACTTTTCTAACAGGATGTTGAGAGAACTGAAGACTCATTTCAAAAAAAAGAAAAGAAGTTTCATTGGCCATTGGAACAGAAAGAGATAGGCAACCTCTCCGCTCGGAGTCGCCACCATTAAGTAATGGCCCACGCGAGCATGTTTCAGCGTTTCGATGCCGAGCGTCTCTCGAGAGAATAAAATTCGTTTCGACTGAATTCGAGGACCCACTCCGCGGCAATGCATTCATATAAATGGGGGGCGAGGCGGGGCCCTTCGCGGGGCGACGCGTGCACGGCGAGCCGGCCTCCGCCCGCCGAGGCCACCGTGATGAATTGCACGTACACCCCACGCACACCGCCGACCGAGCCGAATAATTTTTCACCGCCCGTCACAATGAAATCTCCCTTTAAAAAAAACAGAAGGTGCCGAGGGAGCCAATCAAAACGTGGCGCCAACTCCTCGCTGAATCCCGGTTGGCCAGAATCACCCGCGCTTTTTCCACTCATCGACAGGGTTTCTTAACGGCGGAATGTACGAAAGAATCAAATTCAAAATAAGAGTAAAAGTGAGAGGGAAAGCCGAATTCAAGAATTGAAATGGAGCTCTGGGTTGAGCTGCGTGTCAAATAATTTCCTACCTCAGTATTGAATACATGCACGTAAGAACGGCACCGACATATGCTGGAATAAAACCAAGAAACTTGAGCGGCTATGAGACTAATGATGATATATCGCGGCACTAAATAAGGTTGGAATGCTGCGTTGTAGCATCGAGGTTATAACTCATAAAACTTAGAAAGAGTGGGCCGGGAACGCAGGGCATGGATGAAAGAGCAAAGTCAAAAACAAGATTCTTCATAAGAGAATTAACAGCCGCTCCCAAAGAACTGGACCTGGACTTATTTTATACCTCGTAGAAACAATGACATTCTTTTAATAGTTGCCAGGAGGAGCAAACTTCTAGCCACTCGTACACTGTTTTTTATGACCATCATTGTTATAACATCACGCGAAATGACCATTTGGACCTTCAAGTCTGGAAGGGTTCAATAAAATGCGTGCCTACAATGAACTGTTTATTTTGCAAACAAAATGAAAAGTGTTGCAAAAGCGCAGAAAGAGTCACACCCAGACAAGATGCATACCATACAACATGATTTTCAATAAAATCTCTATTTCGAGGGGAAAATTCTGTATCAACAAACGAGATGCCGAAGAACTAACTAGTAATTTAATTCTCACTTAAATAGTTTTATGGCTATTCCTTGTGGTAAACTCTCGTTTATAATCTACCTGTAAAATTGCCTCGGGATAAAATTTCTATGGCCGGCGCTGAGATTCCCAGTGCAGGTGGATATTTTCCTAAGGCAATTTCGACGTATTTTCATCTCCGGTTTCGGAAGAAGAGAAATATTTACCTATCGTCTGTTTCATACTGTTTCCACTGAACTCAATTTACCCTTTCCAACCAACTCGCTTTTCGTGAGTTCTACCTCTTCTCCGAAGAGAGGTTTCCGCACCAACTGCCAACGGAATGGATTCTTGAATTATATCGGCCAATTATTAAGTTATTTCTGTCAACCACATAAGCAAATTTCAGACTATTTACGCCATCTCGGACGAATAAAAATAGAAAGATTACTGACCTCCGCATTGCAACTCGCTTACACATGTTATTCAGCACAGATAGTTCTTGAATCAAACCCTGAAGAGGCGCAATTAGCCTTAAACGTGGTGCCACTGTAAACTAAATGTATAAAAAGAAACATTATAAATTATTATAATAAAATGTAAATACAGTCAATCGCAATAAACAAACGGAACGGAACTGATTCTGCGCGGGACTCATGAACTCGTCACGAAGCACCCCAGCGAAGAGGCGCGCTTTCTAAAATGGGTCGCCCAAAGCAACGTCGTGACGGTCACCGAAATGTTAGCGCCTTTGATTGTCTCTCAGCGGCGCCCGCACGCGACAGGCTCCCGTGTCAACGTGAGGTTCTACCCCCCCCCCCCCCACTCCACCCGCCAACACGTTTACGGCGAAACACTTCGCTCGAGGTCTTCAAACACGGACGCGTCCAGAGCGCTCCGTCCGCCAGGCTTTCGTTTTCAACGGCCCGAGGTGGTGTGGGTGACGAGCCGGCCGCCCCCGCAACCTACATAAGCCAACAGACCGCGCGCCCACCGATCCAGGTCAGCCTCACTCTTGTAGCACGCGGCGCTGAGGTGGCGGCGTTAGCCGTCATTCCGCCCGTGAGACACGACACTTTTCGAGCGGACTGTGCCGATCGCCAGGGGCCCTCCCAAGCAAAGTTCCCTCGCCACCGTGCAGTGTAGCATTTGGCTCTCTTCAGAGTCAAAAGGTGATAACTTTTGAGCCATTATGAAAGTGATGTAATGCAGAATTCCGAAATAAAATAAGATACCAATACTGAACCTCTGACCTTGATAATGATTAAATTCCACAGTGTCAGGCGAGATGTGGTGGAACAGCATCTTAAATGGCAAAGGAAAGATTTCATACCGTCCGACTTATAACCACATGGTACAAGTGTTTCAACTGTCACACAGTCATCATCAGGTACTGAATGTACACATAACATCCATACTAAATGTACCTGATTACGACTGCGTGAAAGTCGAAACACGTGTTTTCCCTGGTAGTAATAAAGTGGACAGTAGAGATGAACCAACCCGTTAATTTTAGGGAAATCGTTCACCCAGGACCGATCCTTTTCGGGACACGTTCTTTTTTACTCGTTTCCTTTTTATTGGTAGTCGTATATTATTATTATCAATATGTTCCGGCTATTTAAAGAATGTACAAATATGAAAAAAAACTAGAAGTACTTGGTGTATCGTAATGACGGAATTTAAGAATTTTGGATGAAATAAAAATGTAGAAGATAATATTACATTTAAGAGCTTTTATATAATGTTGAAAACAAGTTTCATGTGGGCCATAAGGAATAGCTAACTCTATGTAAAAGTAAAAGAAAAAGTATAGAATAAGAAATTGGATTAGGATATGTTAAAAAAATGCAGCTTAAAGCAATTAAATAACCTGCAATATTAACGCAAAGCTGAGAAGCAACTAATCCGGTGTTTGTTTCCATACGTGCAGCCACATTTTCTGTACCGTGCGTGCGGCAACTGCACAGTAGTTATTTTTGTCTAGTGAATCGCCGCCCGGCGAGTTAGATCGGGCAAGATCTTCACGAGAATTACAGCACCAGCACCATTATGACACTGAGGAGGTGGAGAATGAAATCTGGTACTAACTACCTGATCATTCTAGGGGCAAAAAGCAGTTTCATTTGTTTATTTTGACCCCAGCTGGGACCGTGGCCGAGTAGAGCGAGCCGACTGGCTCCAACATCAAGAAATAAGAAATCCCGCTAATTGGACCGCTAGCATCTGCTGGTGAATTTTTGGGGTCTCATACAGAACATCTTATATGATAAAGAAGGGGAGAAAGAGTTAAAGGAAAGACGACAGACCGAAAATAACCCAGAACCGAAAGGAACGAAAGGACCGGTCGTTCCATAGGAGCAGGTACTTCGGTTCAATCCATGGACCCGCTCCTTCGGACCCGTTCGTTCGCGAACGACACACCACGAATGGACAGTACGAAATTTTTGTTTGTCATTTGATAATAAAGGTTGAGTCGTCGAATTTTGGGAAAATAGTTCATACCAGTAATTTTTCAAATACCATATGCAGTGGCAAGAACAACTACGGTAAATTCTACGTTTGACCATAAAAATAACTTACAGGTTAAATTTATTTCCAAGGGCTATGAGATAGCCAAATACTCTTTATTCGTGAATAAGTAGCAGGTCGTAATTCGGAATGTATTCGCGAAAAAATCGAATTCGGCATTCATATAATCTTAGAGGAAAATTTTTCCAAGTCGGCAATGATAATTTGACGAAATCATGCCATATCGATGCTATTTTCGTATACGATAATTATCATTTCGTTCTAGAACTGATTTTTAGGTTGCCTATCACGGAACTACTCTATCGTTAAGCATCAAACAATACGAAGCCCGATGCTGCCACATTCCTCAACTAAGAATTGAGACCCTTTTTTATGGTAAAGATATGGAAACAGCAGGAGATATAAACCCACTCTTCCAAATATTCCGCAATTACTGCTCACGCGGTCGCAAAAATTCAGCCGGATTTTCCAGTCCACTGGAGAAACTGATTGAATTCCGGGCCGTGGCTCGGGCCCTTGTAAAATGACCACGCTCACAATAAGCGATGTCTGCGTGAATGCCCCTCCAGCTGACGATATTAAGCCATGCTAAGGCACGTCCGTCAATCTGTACGCTAATAGGCAATGGTTACGGGACGCGTGGGTGCTCACATGCAGGACAGGGAGCTGGTGGAAAAAGTGAGTCACTTCCAGAGGAGAAAACGACCAGTAAGGGGCCGATGATTTAAGGACCTCTAAATTTAGAGGCCTCAGTAATTCTTATCGCATCTGGCATTGAGGCTGTCCAAAATAATAACTCTATTTATCAGGTATGCTTGGACTTATAACGCCGCTGATAGAAGTCGAAGTTGCTCCTCCCCTCGGTAGCTTCACTGGCTAAATAAACTCGGCCGGACATGGAGGGGTCCGGGTTCGAGTCCCAGTCAAGGCTAATGACTTTTCCTCAGGGAAACTTCGCACTACCGTCAACTAGGATACGCTATTAAAAGATTTGTTGAATTCCTTCACTGCAACTGTCGGATTTGTGCGAAAATTATTTAAAATCATTAGCTCGGGTGTGAAAGAGTCCTCAAATTTTTCGCCAGTTTACTCTTTCAGTACAATTCACGGGTCTTTTTCATTACTTTTACACTTATCGGATAGCTTTATATTGTTCTGTAAGCTTTTTCTATCGTATTCGCGCGCAATTTCTTCCACAGCTTATGTTACCATTTTCTATACCACTACTTTTTTTTACTAATTCATTGATAGCTGGAAGTTATTTTGAGGTGTCCCATGCACTAGTGATAAAAATGTCCAATGCATTACCTTTTGTCTCGACTGTGTGCGCATAGTAGAGGGTGTACCAAAAAAATGATAAGATTTTGAACATTTATATTTATTGATGGAAACATACTACAAAACGGAGTAAAACTTCAAAACTCTCACTAGATTTACGTGTTTCAGCTATGAAAATACAAATGTTCCATGTGTCCACCAGTTGCAGCTCGGATAACATCTAGATTTCGTCTGACACACATTTTCTTCTCGGGATGCCCCCGCTTTCTGTGATCATTAAACTCTAACATCAGGTCATTCTTTTTTATACACTCCGTATTTGTAATTTATTTATGCAAAAGAAAAAAGTAACGCAAGGGCATAAAATGAACTCAAAGCGTGTATTTTCCTTAACGATAGGGAATTTGTGGACAGGCAGATACACAGACTGACAGAAAAACAGAGAAACGATGCTTTCCATGTTATTAATATCAGATTTTCCGTGGCAGTCTCGACCGTCTGAGCGAAAAAAGCCACTCATTTCCGTAAATAATCAAAAGAGCATGTCACGCAGGATGTATACGGAGGAGAACGAACGCTAAAGCCGACCACTGCGTTTCCTTTCGGGCTGTTTTCACCGGAAAGGACGATTTACCCAACATTACCCAAGAGATAAAAATGGCCGAATCAAAATAGCTTGGGAGAAGAGTGAGCGGGGATTGGCGCACGACCCCAAACACTTCAAGGAATCCCCCCCTCCTCTTCCATGAGACTTGGACGGAATTCCACTTCGCGGTAGAGTGGATAAATAAATGAAATAATAAAATATAAAAAGAGCTCCAAGTTTGCATTGTTTGGAGAGGAGGGACCTCCAAAACTCTTCTCCTCATGCTGCTTAGCTACACCTCATGCGCAGTATCCTGAATGTATCGCGAAATTTGAGTAATTTAAAACCAAATATTTCAAGCAAGTAGCAACCATTCGATAACTGGTTTATGTGGGATCATGTGATGGCTGTGTTAAAAACAGAGAAATTACCATATTCCATCTGCTTAAGACAATAAATAATATACTTAAATAACTTCAAATACCATCAATTAATTAGAATTACGACTATTTATTATCTCCAAATACACAACCATCACTACAAATATCTAAGTGAATTTTAAACCAGTAAAGCTAAATATATCATCCATTCTCGCACATAATTACTTAAAAAAGGTAAAACGCGGCACGCAATTAATAATACCTGCATAAGAATAAACACAAAGTCTAAGAAGTCATCATTTTTATAAATCTTCCCCAAACTATTTCCGTGATAAAAATGCGTAGCTATGGGAGCTTGAATTGGCTTCTCTGGTTCACGTTAAGCAAACATCGCTCGGACATATCGGTAGCTTCACGTCGTGGGATATAATTTAGGATCACGCCCATCCCATATGATGCCAGCCATTACAGTCCAGTTCAGGAAAGTAGTAGGCAACGACATTTCTCCAGGCGCGAGCCCTTTACGGTCGCGGTAAAGTTCAAATGTACAGAGATAGGAGAAACGAACGGAAGCTTATCTACGCATGAAACCATACGCCATTCCCCACCCTCAGAGAGTTAAACATCACATCCGCAAATAAAAATTGAAAACCTGCGAGGTTAAATGAGGAAACGCAGCTTTACATTCGCGCAGATTTATCACAATACGACCCAAAATGAACTGAGTGAACGTGCGCACCAAAGACGCCAAATTTGCGCGCAAATCACATACGCTGTCTCCCTCTTTTTTTGGGAGCGACTTTCGTTCGACATTCTGGAACGACGCCTGTCCACCGGATGCCCTTATCGACGCCGCCGCCACCGGGGCATCACTACCCTCGCTTCCTCAAACAAAAACAAGCCTCAGCACCATTCCTCTGAAAAGGTTATTTGTTTTCTAGGCGTAGTCACTCAAGCAGTGCTTGGAAAACCCGCATCTGGAATGCGTTTCAACTGCATCGCTGACGTCATTTTTCTTCGGTAGGGCATCAAAAAGACATTGACATTCACTACGGCTGACCCTTTGAATCAGTTCAATGCACGCATGTTGAAAGCATGAGGAGTTTTGACGAGAAAAGGGGAATTTGAAGCTGGAAGCGATATTGACGGCCTTGCGAGACATTGTGATCAAAAAGGTGTCAGATAAGTTATCGATTTCCGTCATTTCGACTTACGTCTGATTCAATGTTACGTCCATTATAGCAAGGGCCGTGATAATATTTTCCCAGTTCAATGCTAATAAAATGTAACAAATGCTTGCGTTTTTATTATTTAGACACATTAATCTTATCTTAAATAGTCATACATATTTCTTTGTATTGGAGAGTAGGCATAAAAACGAACTTGACAATTAACGCCTTGGTAAACAACAGAATTAATGTCGCCGCGAATATCTGATTCCGCTTAACGTCGTTTCGTTTCACGTCGCACTTCTCCAGCATGCATATCCAACGCAATTCGAAGACTTGATGTATATACTACCATACTCCCATCTTCAGAGCCAAATTGAAGACTAAGTACTCTTCCATAGACACGGGTCTTCGGCGCAACAGCCACCTTGTTCCGCTACATCCGCATCAATAGCGTCGTCAGGGAAATAACTAGTGTAGCAAACCGCAGATTAGGATTCGTAAAAAGGGTTCTAGGCAAATGCGATGAGAGAGTACGAGAAAGAAGCTATTTTACACTTGTCGGGCCTCATTTAGAATATGCCACTAGTGTATGGGATGCATACGAGGAAGGTATGATAAAAGAATTGGAGCGCGTGCAAGGGAGATCCGCTAGGTTTGTTAAAGGCCGTTATGATAAATGTATATGTGTTACAAGCTTAATAGAAGAACTCGGATGGGAATTACTATCAGAACGCAGGTTAAAATTTAGGTTAAACCTTTTAAGTAAGTTTGAAATCGATTTGTTCACAGATGACGCTAGATATATATATTAAGAACCCCTGCGTATTAGGCTAAGTTTGATCATATTAACAAGATTAGAGAGATAAGATTGTCGTACCGATAGATTTAAAATGTCATTTTTCCCGCGTGCCATAAGAGAGAACAATAGGCAGCGTAGCAAAGGGATAGGTAGGTGAAATATAGTAAGAGTAGTCTGTAGTGCATGATGCATGTAATAACAACCAATAATCCCTTCCTTATTATGTAGATACTAACCATCTAGCTCCATGTGACCCTATTTTCTAGCATGTCTCCCTTAAATATTATAGTTGCATGTCAATAGTGCATGTTTGTTGATCTTCACCCCCTGCCACACAACCTCGAGGTGGCTCGCAGGGTATTACGTAGATGTAGATGTCAGGATTTCATTGCGAGAGAGGGTCCATGCTGATTATAAGCGAGGGGTAGGGAGGAGAGGGTGGTGAAAATTCTCGAAACTCAGAGCGAAGTTGTGTAAAGGAAACTTAGAGTGAAATTGCAACAGAAGTGTAACGATCAATTTTTATAGATTTTTGCAGTGAAAATTACTGAAATAATACAGAACTGACGTTCTTTTAAGTTTGAAAATTAAAAATATAAAAACTGAAAAAGTTGCTCAGGATAAGTAATAACTACATGAAGCCAATTTTTAAAAATTTAAATTTTCCTATAGAGCCCATCATTTAACTCCACATTTCCAGGGAGTTTCTACCCTGAGTCAAACCTACACGCTTGATAATACAATAATATGTGCCAAAAACCTTTCCTGATACTCCTCAAGATTCATTTTCGGCGAGAACGAGCCAACCGAGTAGCAGGCCGACGCAGGGACGCGCCCGGGCGGCCGAAAAAACACGGAGGCCCGGGCCGCGGATGGCAACGCCGCCGCCATCGGCCCTAGCCGACGCGGAATCTCGCGGCAGACGCAAAAAGAAACATGCGCACTCAAGGTCGATAAAAAGATGTTTGCGCGACCGGGCCGGGTGAGCCAGAAGCCTATCCCTCAAACAGCCCACCGCATTGAGGCGAAGCCGGGGACCGGACAGGCCACAATGAGGGTTTCACCGCAACTTCGACTGCCACGATAATTTCCACTGTGATCTGGCGAGTGTCAACGATTGAAACCCCGTCAATAAAATTTTAAGACCAGCGTGGCAACACAAAAGATTTCTTTCACCCTACAAACCGATCCGATTACACGATACAAGCTGTCAGGCTTCATGCAAGTGAATGTCACTAACGGAAAAACTCGGGGCTCTTCACACAGACTTATTTATCCAGGCTTCTCCAGTTGTAAGGATTGATGAATTTACTATTATTTATCGCGCTCAAATTCATTTGGAGCATTTATTATTTTCGGGTTTTCGGCAATGACAAAAGCAAGAGGGTTAAGGATCAACGGGGAACCAGCGCCAGCCTCTCAACAGGAAACTAAAAATCATGCCCCGTCACATTCACTATTGCTTGACATCTGCAAAAGACTAACAAAGCCGAAGGACGACCGAAGGGCACTCTCATGTCCATCTGCAATGTCCTCCTTTCAAGCGACAAGCATTTCCAATTAGTTGAGCCTTTCACTTGATAACAAACAGCTTTTTCCGGTCAGTTTGCAAATCGACAGAATGTTTTCAGCCTTATTTTTTTTCCGGGATTTATATTTCCGGGATTTCCCGGGATGGAAAAATGTACTACCAGAAAGTTATTGGAAAAATCCTGAAGATGAAAAATTATTTAATCATACAATGCAAACAAAACCACTTGCATTTTCGACCAAGGCTCCAGTTCATAAGGTAAAACCAAATAGACCAGAGAATACAAGCATTCCTTAAGCATTGTACCTACTGTAAACATTGGCTGCTGCCATAATGAATAGTACGCGTCAGGACAATTAGATATTCCATCTTTAGCATTGGCACTTAGATGAAAATGAGCAGTTAGGAAACGCAAAAACATGACAAAACAGACGCTCAAGCCTAAAATAGGAAGTTTGCAATTGCAGATAGGAGAGCCTTCCAAGAGAAGGCGAGAGGAATTAATCACTTAATGTATACACGATGCATGTCGCAACCTACATTACATGAAAGAATTCATTTCCAAGAGACTTGAATTCATGAATATGTCGCATAAACGCGAGAGACACTAGCTTTTACTGTCATAATCAGTCCAACTGCAACTATCTCCTCGGGCTCTACACTACTATGCGCCCGCTTTGGCCTAATGAAAGGTACATCGGCTTGGACCCAACATACAGCGATTGTCAAGTTTTTTCCCGTTTGATCGTGCGTGACTCATTCCGAGCGTTGTCGCAATGAGGCTTCAGGTGACGGAGGCTGGGGTTGCGAGCGCATGCCCCACGGCCAATGAACAAGCAGCACGATTTTTCACACTCGCGAACCGGGCTTTCGAAAATTTTCTCCCGGCCGCCGCGATTGCACGGATGCTCCTCCAAGATTCGGGATTAATCTGGAGGAAGGGGGTCACGGGCCTAAATCATTCAACGGCAAGTGTAATTTGGAGAGCAAAATGGTCGTAAATTAAAAGTTCGACTAATTCAAAATCATAAAAGCACACAGAATTATAATTTCACTTCACCATCTTATTTTAAACTCTGACAAAGAACTCCTGCGCGTTTATCGACAGAACATGTGTAAATTGTATGAGCATCAGGTTAATAAATTTTAAAGCCCATACTCTGGCTTGATAACAGGAGCCGGGGTTCATGCAAATCATGTTAGTTTACTCATTACGGATTATGTAAAAGCTTAACGCATTTTAAAATTGATTGTTTTCTTTGAGGGTTTGAAAGAGCCAACAATATTTTCTGTGAATTTCCGATCTTTATGTATTTATCAATCACTTCCAATGGAGACTCGCAGGGACAAATGCCTTCCGCAAGTATTGAAAGAGTTGATAGGGAGCGATTACTTTCCCTGAGGTATTTCACTAAGTCCAGCAAAAGCAATAACTATTCATGGCTTTCGTTAAACCGAAATAGTTATTGGCTATTACATGCATCATGCACCACAGACTACTCTAACTATATTTCAACTACCTATCCCTTTGCTACGCAGCCTATTGTTCTCTCTTATGGTACGCGGGAAAAATGACATTTTAAATCTATCGTTACGACAATCTATCTCTCTTATCTTGTTAATCTGATCAAACCTACCATAATACGCAAGGGTTCTTACTATATATCTAACGTCATCTGTGAACAAATCGGTTTCGAATTTACTTAAAAGGTTTAACCTAAATTTTAACCTGCGTTCTGATAGTACTTCCCATCCTAGTTCTTCTATTAAATTCGTAACACTTATAAATTTATCATAACGGCCTTTAACAAATCCAGGGGATCTCCTTTGCACACGCTATAATTCTTTTATCATACATTCCTCGTACGGATCCCATATACTAGCGGCATATTCTAAATGAGTCCTGACAAGTGTAAAATAGCTTCTTTCTCGTACTCTCTCATCGCATTTGCCTAGAACCCTTTTTACGAATCCTAATCTACGGTTTGCTACACTAGTTATTTCCCTGATGTGTTTCCCCCATGACATGTCTTCAGCTACGATACAGCGCAGACAGATCGCCGCCCTACTGAGAAGTCGACGGTAAAATTCAGAGCACTGATTCATATCCTAACCCCGGCTCAACACCTACACCTAGTTTCATAGAAAACGACCAGGCGAAAGTTGGGTAAATACGATCATACGGCAAAGTGATGATGGATTTTATTGCCATCCTCCGGACTCGAATTCTCCATCACAGGTCTCGAAAGCTTTCAAGCCGAGGGCTTCCCGGAATCGAGGCCTTAATGATGGCTTTCATCACGCATGTCATGGCTGTTCACCTTCGCGGAGCGAAAAATGCCACCGCAATGCAGTATTTCACTCCAGTGACATTCATTAGGGCGTAGCTTATGGAAATATCACGTCCGATCACCACGAGCGTGGATTTTAACACCGATAGTGTGTGGACGCGCGCGATCCGATTAGCATTTCACCACGATAGTGAACGTTCGAAACGTGCGACTTTGTTTCAGGACAGAATATCACTCTAGACAACGGGTCAGGATATTTTGTTCATGAGAAGGGCAGACACGGTGCTGAGTGTGGATCAGTAGACTACACCAAAGTTGACTGCGGTACATGTGCAGACGATGGGACCAAAATGACGGGAGGGTATTCCCTGTGGCGACGACGCTCACTGCTCAGCTTCAGAACTCTTATTATTCTATTCTAAAAGCCAAGGGTCATAAAGAGCAGCCTTATCCCACGGCTCACAGCCAGCGTATCCGACCTCCGCCGAATGAACCCAATCTGTCTACACTCGCTTCCCTTCTCATCCCCCCAACCCGTGCAATGCCTCACCCTCCCCTTCGTAAATAGACCGCACCAAAGACGGTGCGCGGTCGCCCCACGGAATCATGGGAGCGCCGGCACCGACGGTTTGAGACCACGTGTAGGGCTGGGCGGTATTTGAATCCCAATATCAATATCCAATATCTAATACTATTGAAAATGGACCAATATCAATAACCTGTATTGGACTACTGAATATTGGAAAATATTGACACATTGGAATATATTGAACATAGTAATAAAAACAGGTCAAATTAATAGGTAAAAAACAAAAAACGGCGGCAGAAGTTTATAAGAACCGAGGGGGGGTTACATCGAAAATGGGACTTATTAACTAGGTAAAAGACTACACACTACAGCTTCAGGCTTCACTTCGTGGAGGTTAATAGTATCCATACTTAAAGAATACAATTTCGTACTTTTCCACAGAATTTTATTTTGTGAGGTACAACGCGTTTCACCGACTTGCGACATGAGGTACAAAAATTCAGTCCAAACAGTACAGGTATATATACTAAAATATATACCGGTATATACACCTGTGTATATACCGATGTACACCTGTGTATATACCTGTACTGTTTGGACTGAATTTTTGTACCTGATGATGCCGCAAGTTGGTGAAACGCGTTGTACCACACCAAATAAAATTCTGTGGAAAAGTACGAAATTGTATTCTTTAAGTATGGATAGGTAAAAGCCTGTAAATAAAACAAGATAACCAATGTATTCGCGGAGTGAAAAAAGCCACCGCATTGCAGTACTTCACTCCAGTGACATTCATTAGGGCGTAGCTTATGGAAATATCACGTCCGATCACCACCGAGCGTGGATTTTAACACCGATAGTGTGTGGACACGCACGATCCGATTACAATTTCACCACGATAGTGAGCGTGCGAAACGTGCGACTTTATTTCAGGACAGAATATCACTCTAGACAACGTGTCAGGATATTCTTGTCGTGAAAAGGGCAGACACGGTGCTGAATATGGATCAGTCTGTGGACACTGTCTGCCCATTTTAGAGGAGAGTATGTTTTAGAGGATGAACTTCAGAGTAGTTATTTAAACATACATACTTGAGGTTTTTCCTTGAATTATTCGTATCATGCCGTACAATGAAAACATATTTATTAGTGAAAATAACAGTGAAAATATGTGAACTAAACTCTTTCCCCCATGAATAATGGTGGAAAAGGAAGTGATGCACTTAGTGCCAAGCTGTTTTCAAAGATTAGGGCGCTCTCCGACCACCCTCCTCGCCGGGATCCAATATTCAATACTTGAATTTTTAACATTGGTAATCCAATATTCAATATTCTAATCGAATATTTAAAAAATATTGGTACTGGAACCAATATATTGGACAACCGCCCAGCCCTAACCACCTGAGACTCCAATTGGTTTGGGGATGCTCCAACGCGGAAAGCAATCGCTGCCGTCAGAGCGGAATTTTTCTCTAGTCATTTTGAGCATTCGAATATAATTGTAAACATAACGCTTTTCTAAGAAGCATCAAATAAATACTGTACCTAATATTGACGACAAGAAGACTTAATATTTTTTCAGAGTAGGTATTTAAATATACATACTTGAGGATATTCCTTGAATTATTCGTTTCACGCCGTACAATGAATACATATTTATTAGTGAAAATAACAGTAAAAAAATGTGAACTAAACTCTTTCCCCCATGAATAATGGTGGAAAAGGAAGTGATGCACTTAGTGCCAAGCTGTTTTCAAAGATTAGGGCGCTCTCCGACCACCCTCCTCGCCGGGATCCAATATTTAATACTTGAATTTTTAACATTGGTAATCCAATATTTAATATTCTTATCTAATATTAAAAAAATATTGGTACTGGAACCAATATATTGAACAACCGCCCAGCCCTAACCACCTGAGACTCCAAATGCAATTACAACAACTACATATTCTTTGTACAATTCTTATGTAATGATTTGCAGTTATATATATTGTGCTGTCTGTAAAAAGGTAAAATGACATGTTCCCTACTTGTGAAAAACTTGTCCATTAGGAACCAATAAAGTATTATTATTATTATTATTATTATTATTATTGGTTTGGGGATGCTCCAACGCGGAAAGCAATCGCTGCCGTTAGAGCGGAATTTTTCTCTAGTCATTTTGAGCATTCGAATATAATTTTAAACATTACGCTTTTCTAAGAAGCATCAAATAAATACTGTACCTAATATCGACGACACGAAAACTTAATATTTTTTCAGAGGAGGTATTTAAATATACATACTTGAGGTTTCTCCTCGAATTATTCGTTTCACGCCTTACACTGAATACACCTTCATGACCGAATGTCATCTTTTGCAGTTTTAGACGTTCTCAAGTACCTAAGTTATCAGTGAAAATATCAGTGAAAATAACGGTGAAAAAATATGAACTAAACACCGCCAAATCACTGTCCAGAGACCTGGGCATCAGAATAGGATTAATTTAACGATTTCTCACAACATAGAGTCAGCCCTACCGCATCCCACGGACGTCAGCCGCCACATTTTGTCAAATAATTCGAAATTATTAATTGATTTAAATTTACAGTAGCGGCATAAGTGGCTGATATTTTTGTATCAGAGAGATGAGATATTTATCGGTACACGATGGCCAAATTTACTGAATTGCACGCCTCGTACGTGAAATCGGACTCTCGGACAAGAGGCACGTGTTTACGGTATTTCAACTGCCCTGTCGATTACCAGCTGGATGACCGATGTTGGTGCAGTGATGTCAAAATTCCTTTCCTTTTATTGGTAATTACGATCAATCTTAAATTTATACTTGATCCATCGGCTACAAACTGGGAACTAGTGCTTTAATCGTGGCAGACCGCAGCTCTGTCATGTGATTCCAAGAATTTCACTGATGACAAGAAACCGAATAACATTTTCTTCGAATTCTGCTTTTCAGGCGACACTCAAATCAATTTGGAACTTTTTACTTTGACCGCGGGACATCGGCTTTATTTATTTATATATTTATTTATTTATTTATTTCACCACCATAAACGGCACAAAGGCTATTACATCGGCTGACATAATCAATAACTTTATTAAAATGGAGAGGGGTGGAAGTGGCGTTTCAGGGAGGATTTGAAAATGGTGGCAGAGGAGAAAAGGTCCAAGGAAGGATATTTCGAGGCCAAGGGGTTAAACGAGGAGATTCGGTGGGAGAGAGGGCGCTGGGAGATGGAAAGACGGAATCGGGGAGTATACAATAGACAGTTACTGTGCAAGAGACGGGGAGAAACATGAATACGAAAGAAAGGGAGTATTTCATTGGTCCGAAGAGATCCGCTGAAGATTCTGTGTAGGAAGACTCTTGCAGCCGGTTCTGGCAACGGGTCTGAACTGCCTGACAAGGCAATCAACACACGCGTCAGAGAAGGAAAAGAGAGTCGTGTGGGTGGCCAGCGACAGACGAGGGGTCGCTGGGGGCATGATGAATTGCGAGCACGGCACGCATTCCAAGGCAGCACACACGTACCACGGAGGCGGGAGCCGACGCGGGACGGGCTTGGGGATTTGCGAGAAGGAGCCGAGATTGAGAGATGAAGACAATGATGGCCCGGCTAGAGTCCCGGATGGTGGTGAAGGGGGCTAAGAGTGAAGCCTTCCCCTCTGGTGACGCACGCAAACCTCCCTTCAGAGTCGTCGACGGCGGCACAAGATGCCTCCATTAGGGCCGGGGCGGGGCGGGGTCGGAGGGCGGGGGAGGGGCAGTGGAGGAGGCGGGGCCCAATGTTCCATTTTGCGATGTTCCTTCGCGATGCGGACCGGAGGATGAATGGTGTCGCTGAGCTCCACGTGACGTAGCGGCAGTTTATATGGGAAATTACCACATTCCTATGTCTCAATCTGTTACGAAGTACTAAATAACGTATCAAATGCTTCTTCAATGCTTCAATCTGTAAGATTTACCTTCTCGTACCATAGAGCGTATTAACGTGTGAAAGAACGAAGGATTTCCTTGTAGATGGCATTAAAGTAGTCTTCTCGGTCGTGGCACCGGGTTGGCCTTTCTACAGCCGACGTTTCGGCCTTCCGCTAAGAACGGAGTTTTTGTCCTGAGGAAGATGAGTGAGTGGCACGTCGAAACTTTGGCTAAGGAAAGCCAAGCCCGGTGCCACAACGGAGAAGACCCATAGATACATAGTGTATAATGTAGATATCCCGCAGTGTTGCGAATGATTGTGAACTGTCACCTCCTGACAGGCTTTTTCAAGTTTTTGCCTTGGTATTAATAGTCGTTCTCCTAACTTTTACAGGATATACACAGTTTACAGCATGTTCGTGAAAGTTAACTGCCCGTCGCATACCCTGCAGGAAGACTGTAGATGTACATCCCAAGACGAGCATGTGTATATATAATTTTAGCATTTGGTTCACGAGTCCATACCCGAGGAAAGCCATTTTGGTGTGGCTAATATCCTTCGCACTGAAGCATCGCCGTAGTACAGGGGGTGAGATCATTTGGCCACTGTCAAGAGAGTCTACGGTTCATCCGAATGAAGCCCCATTAAACATGCCCTCACAATATGCCATGTACAACTAATATACCACAAAAAATGAAAGGAACGATGCGCCCTGACTCAAAGCAGCAAAGTTCACACCGCTTAGGCGAGATGGATGATCACATAATAACCATACATCAGGCAATTAGGGGTAGTGAAGGTTTTTCCATAAACTAGAGAAAGCTGCGCTGGAGAAAAAACTAGAGAAAGGAAGAAAAAAAAACTAGAGAGAGATTAGTAATGTTAACCATTTCATAGAGAACAACGACATGGAACAGTGGGCGCGCAGATTAGATTGTTTTTGTCATCGTAAAGACATTCGTACTGCCACTCGGAAATAAATGCGGAGAGGATCGGCATGTCGCGGTACGACGGTGCAATGAAATAGTGTGCGTCCCACGCCAAGGGCCTGGATTTGAATCCTGGCGGTGGCCAATTTTCCCAAATTATCTCCGATCCTTCCCCGAGCATCGTGCACGGAGCATTTCGAGTGCAGTACCTACTCCTGCCGTAGGACGACATCGACGAGCCTTTCTCCAAAGAACGTGATCGAATGCGATCTCGCCAGATAAGTCAACGGCGTATTTCAGAAGAGGCTGAATACATCGAACCCCAGTTTCCCTCCAACCTCACATTGTTTTTTAAATATAACAAATTTCTCCAGAAAATATTGAACAATAAATAATGCATATAACACTATTCAATCAAGATATGACATTAAAAAGGGAGATTTTTCGATGATGCGACGGCAGATCTTATAGCATAAGTGGGAAATTGCGGATGTAATACAGACAAGTTCCCTATACCCTGTTCATAAAAAAAGAAACTAACTCTGACGGAGTATTTACACTTTTCATTAGCATGATAAATGAAGGGGGTTCACATGTATTATTACAAGTCCTTCCTCTAAATTTCAGGTCCATTTCCAAACCTGACCTATCAGTTGATCATTCAGGATTCGCGTCACTACAAGCTCTCGAGTAAAATACGAGACGACCGTACCTAGCGGCATTAGATCACGGGACTACTTCCAGAGCAAATCAAGTCAAGTTTTTCCGCTGACCGACAAAGTGGCTGACCTTTACTAAGAGGATAAGTGTGTCTCGCAGGCTAGTGAGTTCGCGATTCTCGTCAGAATTTCCATCCTGTTGATTTGTCCTCAATCATTTGCAGCGTTCATTTCATTGAAGTGCATGGAAAAATGATCAATGGATTTGACGACCACAGAGGGCACGATGTGACGCTGATAAGCAACGCTGTTCTGAGTTTTACCGGGATAAAATCTGTAGGACGAATACACAAAGCTGGATATTGATAATACGAATAGACCCAGTCTTAAATCCAATATTTTTATCAGTAAATTTTATGCCTAAATGATGCAAAAACAGACAATTTGCATCAAGAAACCATCACCTTATAATTATGATGAAAAACTGCAGATGTCAAAACGAAATAAGCCCCGAAATTCAAAAATCATTTTGGCCGAATCTGACGACGTATTTGCGGTTAAATGGGTGAGGGAACAGCACATCAAAAGACGAATATTTTCCTCGCATGATTGGATGAAACAATTAATTTTATACGGTGAAGTACGCCACCAGGAACTAAATACACTGCCAAAATTTATCCAAGTGATACGTCATCCAGACAATACGACGCTTCTTAATTTTTTGCTGAATTTTAAAAATTGAAGCTCAAATCGTAGCTCAAATAAACATTTCTAATGCTGAAAGGATAAATCAATTAGTCATTTTTGAATCACATACCAGACTTGAGTTAAGATAGCGATTTACAATCTGAAAACAGTAATGTTAAGATTGGAATTAAGGGCTTCCATCTCCTCTGTATGCTTCACTGGCGAGCTCGAATTTCAGGATTCGCCAGAGTCGCAATATTGGACAGCAGCCTCCTCTTTAGTCGCAAGAGAAGATTGTCAATGACAAAGTGAGATACTTGTGAACCAGATATGCAGCAACCTTTCATCAGGGTAAAGGCAGACTCGCTAGAAAGTCTACGTGATCCATGCATAAAAAAATAAACATGCTTGATTGACACTCACCACGCTCGCTGACAGCGATGGCTCCGACTGTCCCAAAGCTGAGTTTCGCATGCGGGCCAAGTTGGATGTTTCACCAGAGCCTGCAAAAAAACATAACATATGATACAGAATTGAGGAAAAGAAAACCAAAAAGCAATAGACATACACACGATTCTCTCGATTCCACATAAATTTCAGTATCGATCCGTGCTGCAAAGAATCCTCGCATGGCACTTATTACGCAAGTGACTTTGTCAAATATGGTGCTGATAAACCGTAGGAAATGCATATTCATATTCAAACATTCACCGTCAATCTGAATAGATAACATGATCTCAAAAAGAACTTTGTTATATTTCCACACAATTTATTCACAACACCGACGCAGGTTTCGACTATATTTGTTCCTATCAAGGACCTAGTAAACCATTTTGCTATCAAAGACGCACTTCTATTCACGAGCAAACATAGAAATAAATGAAAAGGTACATTATAGGAGAATCTTGACAAAACTATTTCGACGAAGGGATCGACGTTTTGGAGGGCATATACAAAAGCTGAACCGCCTATGATAAGCGAAAATAAATATCGTTATTTGCTATTTTCCGGAGAACTTCTCGTAAATTTAAATGAGGTTTAGATATATTTTTCGTAGTCAATCTCCATTTTCCACGTCTCCATTTTCCACGTCAAAATGCGACTATGCTCATGGCTTGGAAGTGGAGATGGGGTGAGAAGCGTCTCCAAATGCTAACATGGAGACGCGTCAATTTTCAGGCCAGGTTGTTATTAAGTCGAATAAAGAAAAGTTCTATAGTCGATGTGCAACAAATAGAAAGTGTACATAATACCTACAGTAAGTATTGCTATTCCTGCCATGTAGGCGATTTAAAATACAATAATTGTAACAATAATAAAAGTGCTCACGTCGATACGTAAAAGGAATTACACAGTGAAAACTTGACAAATCTACAGCTGCCAGTTGGAATAACATAAAAAATGATTCATTGGTATTCAATAATGATGGAATGCATGTTCCAAGCACGGGAAGGTCAGCATAAAAACATAGCATAAGAAAGAGCGTTCTCCATTAATGACCATGGTCAGTAGTACGTGCTTCGGGCGCTGGAAGCGTTGAAGTCGATTTAAATGTGCCGCAAAATAAGGGCGTAGTAATATGTAATCCCCTAAATGTGATAACATTGAGTGCGCGGCTGGTTGTTGGCCCGGCCGTCCGGGTGTGTGCTTCAAAGCACTGACCCCGACTACACCAGAGTATGTACTACAATTGGGACTACGGGCGCTCATCAGCTGACTTGAAATGCATTCGAAAAGTAATCAAACAGAAACCTCGATCAGAAAATTATGAAGGATCATTTATAATACCTACTTAGAAGACTCTAAAGAAGATATTTAGACACTCGTAAATAAATTTGACGAGCTTCACTGAGGGAAAATAAAATTACAAACGTCTATCGTGACAAAGGTATAGGGGAGATTTAAGGGTGTGTGGACATCCTAGAGTAAACCCTTTAAGTCTCAAACTAGACCTCCTCCACACGCTTTCTTCCTCTCATACAACTGATGGAAATTATTGTGAATAAGGGGCACTTCGACGTTTTCTTAATGGAATCCTTCCCTTGCTGAGGGCCAACATTATTTAATGGCCATCCGTTGCGCGATCACGTTTCTCCACGAGTCTGCGCTATCGTTATTTTCACTTGCGCTCACGTATTCGTCATTCTTCGAATTTTGGCCGGAGCTTTAAATCAGTACTTTTAACTGATTGAGCGCATTCTTAAGACAACGGCTGCGAGCATTGCCTCACAAGAGCGGTTTGCAGTTGGAATAACGATGACGAAAACGCGAAAGAAATAAATGTGATCCGAGGTTCGAGGGTAGTAGAGTGACACAGCGAACGTGAGAGCTATGTCTAGGTGTTCAATTGGAGCCCTTACGGCTCGTGATAGACGCGTGCAATAACGTACCCCGAGGCCTAGGCTTAAAATATACCACGGGCAATGTTTTCTGGAGAGGGATTAGAAGGGGTGGGTGGGGCATAGTGGAGGGGGCGATGAACCCCAGCGATGAAGCCCGATGACGCCGGAGATGCGGCGAAAGCGAAACGAAAACACAGCTGCTTAAACGGCGAACAGAGGGCGGAAATCGAAATTAGCCAGCCGATATCCCAGATTTTTATTTTTTTATAATTTGAAAATGTTATAGTCCAATACTCGTAAACCCATAGCTGTAATCACAACAAATATATTCAATTTAGGTTCATTCAGTGGATAAGCATAAGCCGTCGAACTTGAGAAAAACGTTAAAAACTTTAACTCGACACTTTCAGCAAAAATAGAATTATTACTTCTCTCGTAAAGCATCCGGCCTCACACATTTTTTATTTTTTTCACACACATTTTCACACACCTTCAGAATGCCAACGAATTTAAAATGAGTCAAAGAGAAATAGTTTTTTATTTAACCTTAAATATAGTTATCGCCATGCTGTTCATAAAGGTCCATTTTAAAACGATCAAATTTTCACCTGTTTTCATGTTTCCACAAAGTAGACAAAAGTTATGTCATCAGCATGAACTAATCAAGATATTAATGGCAGAAGAAAGAGTAACTTCTCTACTGTACACAGAAGAAGAAAAATCCGCGGCACGGAAACTACGAAATTCATCACCCATTGGCTCTGCCGTTTGGGGGCCACCGCGGCCGAAAGAGGCGTGACACTCATTAAGTGGCCCGCTCACATGCGACTCAAGCCGCGGCCTCCGCGTGGCGCGCGGGTGCCGAGTGCCATTAGATAGAGTGGAACAGCCCTCGACAGCAATGAAGAAACACTTCTGACGGCGTCACCGCCGACGACGGCAGGAAACAATCCTAATCCCACTCAGGATCCACAGATGTATCAACATGATCGCAAAATAAGTGAACTTAGTCCGTAAAATGTGAATATTAAACAACTCGGAAAACACAATAGGTAGAAGATAAACAAATGACAAACTACCAGGTATAATAAAGAAATAAAAGAGTCACTTGAGGTCTTTTGAAGGAGGTGGAGTAGGTGGACAGGTTTAGAAATTAGAGAAGACGCAAAATCGAAGACAATGGCATAGAGGTTACATTATTTGAGCAAAGGAAAATATGGAGTAGCGTTATAGGCGATGTGTCGAGATGTAGAATACATGCTGAGCTCAGAGATGGAATATATGAAATAAAGAGAAGAAACGAGCCGAGAAATGTTATATCAAAAACTTTATCCCTGATTGGGATCCCACCAGCTATACAATAAGTATAATCACTCAACCGTTACCATAAAATACAACAGGCACTTTAGAAGAGATCGTGCCACCCAAAGCACCCTGAATGGAAGAGCCGCAGCGGTGGAGTATTTGCGACACTGGGTATCATAAATGAGAGGGAAAGCCAGATCAAATTCTTGAAAAATGGGACAGAAGATGGCTAAGTAAGTTTAGGAAATGAAAGGACACGATGCGATGAGAAACTGGCAGAGAAAATTTCGATAGATTGGATTGTCAGCCAAGTTGACCACGGAGGACTCGGTTGCAGATAAATGAAGGCACGACGTCGGTGTAGTAGTACAGACCTTTGAGGAGTGCGAGAAAAATTTGCTATAGAGCGCAATGACGAGGAGACAGTTACGGCATATGAAGCTGAGGTAACCCGAGACAGGATTTAGTTGAAATTGGACGGGAGAAATTGGCGGTCCACGGATGGTAAAGTATTTCCAATTGAGTTTGAGAAACTAAGTTCCTCTAGGGAAGATACGAGCACAATTAGGAGAACAAATCCTAGGGAACCGGCATTACCAGAGAAAAAGGCGTTGAGATATAGGGGTCCTTATTCCTAAAGGAGAGGTCCAGGGCAGCTTCTATCACGCGGAGGAAAAGAAACTAAATCGCAAAATTTAACCTTGAGTTCGTTTTCAATCGAATAGTAAAGGAAAATATTGAGCGATAAGAATGACAAGAAATAATGAAATGTCGCGGTAGACTTAGAGATGACTTTTTCGACAGAGTCACTATATTAGAACAAATACGCTATGCGGAAATACTAGAACTAGTGTCTCGCATGGGGCTTCGAAAGAGACAGGAGGAAATACCCTTTCGGTATTTTGACGTCAGATTAGTGCAGAACGTTCAAGTTGTGTATCATAATAGTTTTGACAAGACCATCCATTAAAAGGGCAATAGACAAGGGTCCAAGGACACTTCAATAATGGGAACTCTATAGATAGAAGGGAAAATGCCAATTTATTAATATTCTTGTCGAGCAAAACCTTCTTTTGACTCCAAGCAGAATAAGAACCTTATCAGGAACGTCACAAGGAGGGCGATTGGATGTTTTGATGGTTATACCAAGATCTATTTCTTGAGGTAGCTAACGCGAGATTTCGTCTTTTCATTATTGTGACCACAGTCGAAATTTAATTTAAAAAATAAAGGATCGTTACATCTGAGTATACTCTTTACAAATGAGATAACGACGACTTTTTAATGATTCACAGAATAGCACTGCAGAGGAGAAAAAGTGATCGAACTTCACAACGGGAGCCCTTAGAGAAAAACAAGAACAAATGAACATTTAAAACTATGATTTATCTCAATGATTTTCTCTTTAGAATGCAAGTAGCTGCGCTGAGTATATTTGCAAAGGGGAACTTCCGCATATCCCTGCCTTGATGAAATATAATCTCAAACATTAGTTAACTTTGGGAGTAAAAATAAATTGCCCAACCTCACATTAACAGTTGGTTGACGGTGCGACTATCTACAGCGGGGTGTTCTTCAACGGCGAGATTCGCTCATGAATGCGAAGACTACGTGAGCAATAGAATATCTACAGATCCTACAGCCATTGCATGTGACGGTAACCTATAATTGACTGCGATAGATGGAGAAGAAGATATCGAGAAACAAGCAAAAGGACTGTTCGTGACTTGAAGCAACGATTAAAGAAAGTTTGCTATTAATTATGAATTATGCTGCACAGGCTTTCGTATCTATTAAAGTACGAGTCAAAGAAATATCAGTTGACCTTTTCTGATGGGAATGGAAAGAAAACGAGAGCAAGATGCCGGGCCCAATCCTCTTCCCGTAACAATGGAAGGAAGTCTGGCCAAGGATACGGAAAGAAACAGCGTACTTGAAAGTACGGTTAACTTCCCGCCTCGACGGAATGGCAAACACATCACCGGTATTACCGTCAGACTAGATCTCTTGAATGAACAAAAAAACCCTTGTTCGCAGATGAATGAAAACACTCTTACCATCGCATAGCTATACTTCCTCCATTAATTTTCCTTTTCTATTCCAAGACTGTTAAGGTAATACACAATGCCTGACGAACGCACCTGCCGCGCCATGCAAGTTAACGTTGTAGATTAGAAATCAACGCTGTTTCCACGCGAGACTCCTAATCAAAATAACACCGCTGCTAATAATGGCCAAACTTAATGATAGTAAGAATTTCTCATACTTTACTCTCCATTTACAATAATTTGCAAAAATTATTCGTAGTTCACTTCCGTCGCAGAAATGTAAGCAGTTTTCCTGACATGCACCATGCGAAAACAATAACGGACGAAAAAAAAGAAAACTATTTGAACGCTCGCATTGATGAGAATTAATCACAGGTCGTCTTGTGATCGCGCATAAATAACAAAAAGTTATTGGTCACTTTTACAACTCCAACCATAAATTAATAAACCCATTTACTGGTACGAAAAGATGAGTCTAGATTCACATAATGCACGACAAATAAAAACCGTAGTACAACTCATATAGTGTACATTGATAAGAGAAAGCTTTCTATGCATTTCTTAAGTATTCCTTAAAAATATTTTCCATAACTTTTCTTGATATTAATTCCGAGATTATTTATAAAATGACGACGCGGTAAATAAAATCTTTCACGCATCCATCATGTGCTGTACGAGTGAGTCATGGCAGAATGTAGTTTGGATGGTCCATCAATGTAAACATTCATAAGGAATGTGCAACGTTTATTCAGAGATGTTGAATGAATGCAAGAGAGTCGAATAACCAAACAGAAATAAGGTAGTCGAGTGATTGGTGTGAGAGGAATGGTAGGACTGTCAAAATCATGAGCGAGTGCACTGAAAGAGACACTTGGGATATTGGGAGTCTAAAGAAAAGTACACCCTGAGTGCACGAGGGTGAGAGAAACGATAGAGGTACGAAGGGATAGAGCATTATGGAGGAATTTATCAAAAGGGAGCCAGTATTCTAGGCCTAACATTAAGTATCGAGTACTATGACTGTTCTGACTCTGAAAGAGAACGGTATAATGGGAATGCGTGCATGTGCAGCCAACCACAAATGCATCCGGCCAGCCATGCCACCGGTAAGTACGAGTAAGAGGTTAGCAGCACCCATGAGGCCCCATCCTCAGCAGCATTGTCGATAAAAAAATCACAAAAGCTATCGGATCAAGCCCGGAACGCACCCATCAGACGCTGGTTAACCAAACGCTGTATCCCATTTCGTCATGAAGATACGGACAAAACCCATTATATTACCTTAGAGTAAGGATTTGGTGCCATCGAGCCGTACACATGCGGCTAAACTAGTTTGTTTACATTGCCGTCTTAACGACTGAGAGGTCAAGAACACTTAAAAAAAAGCCAAAATTATGAAGAATTACTCCGCAAAAGTCAAAGAGTCAAACGACTCAAAACTAGATTCCGAAATTGATTATCGCTAAGAAAATTAATAGGTAAAAAAAGAGAATTTAAAAGGCAAGGGCTTTATACATTTTAACATCGTTTGCACCAAATACTAAAGTAGATAATCGGAAGAAAATTAGGCATTTCAAAATATCTGGGGCTGTAATTTTAACTGAGAGAAAATGACGCCGATTACTTATGACGGAGTCACTTAGTTCTCAAAATGTTAGAGCTAATGTTGTGGCATAGAAAAAATTAAATAAATGATATACGTCAACTTGGCATGCAATGAGGGCCAATTCCACTAAGAAACTAGGTATGAAAAAATAGGCAACTTCCACTGTGATTAAATCTATTCCGACAGATTTCGCGTTTTACAGAATCTTCAAATAAGAAATATCAAGTGAATAAGAATGTGGTTTGGATATTTCTTGATATTTCTTTCTTTCTTGATATTTCAGGCAAGAAATATTAAGTGAATAAGAATGTGGTTTGGATATTTCTTACCTGAAGATGCTGTAAAAAGCAAAACCGGTCGGAATAAACTATATCACAGTGGAAGTTGCCTATTTTTTCATACTTAGTTATGTTCCGATTCCACTCCATCAAGCATAAAACCACAGAATATATCCACTAAGTAAAGTAAAATAGTTTTCAAACCTCGATAGAACCCTCCTCTATTAGCCTGAAGGAGTGCAGAAAGATCACCATCTACGGCCAGCAAGTGCGACACGAATAAAAAATTTCATCTGCGAGGAAAAACCTGGAATTGGTCATTTGCAAAATCAGTCCTCGGCATGGAGACTGTCAGAGAGAACTGCGAGTCTCCCGACAATATTTTCAGGTCGATTTTTGGGGAGCCGTCTGCGGGGAGTGGGGTTGAGGGACGGGGGTGGGGTGGTAACTCCATTTCTCCGAGAGAAGACACTATACCCGAGTGCAAATGCAGGGCAGACGCAATTTCGTGCGCCCGGGTAAGACCCGTTGGGCGGGTGGGCCGGCACGGTACCCCGCAAATGAACGACCCGGACTCAGGAAAGCCCCGGGATCGAGCGAGGGAAAATTAAGGAGGTTACGCCACGACCGTGTGAGTCAAAACAAAGACTAAATTCCATCTTTCTGCTTATTAGGTTCCAAAAACCCTACTTTCGCGAATGACATGAGTTGCCAATGGAAAACTAAAATTGAGTTAAAAAATATGCAAAATATTACTGGAATAATTTTCTCATCAACACTTTAATAGCCATGGAAGCCAAGTTCTGCGCCCTATGTATTTCTCTGCGTTCTATGTATTTACCACATTCTGACTTCTACTATCGTAGTAAGTGGCTAATAACGCAAAACATAAGTCGGCAAGAGGTCTCTATTTTATTTTTAATGTTTCTTGCGAGATTCCGCATCCTATGAACAGTTTTTCGTGAAACTAGCATTTTTATTAGATGAAAATATTCCATTTTCCCCGTGTTTCTCCCACCGCCGCATTTCACACCATGTCATTTCAAGTTCAATTTTCTAGAAAAAATATCGTGGATGGGTTACATTTCGTAGCTCATGTCAGATGGAGGACATATATTTCTCCAAGGGCCAAAAATATGAATAAAATGCCCTCATGTCTTTTTTCAGCGGAAACGCCTTCAGATGTGAGGCATCATCCCGGAGACCGAGATGAAAGCTACAAAAATGAAATACGAGGAATAACCGGCGGAGGAGGAAACGCATTGAAGACCAGGTGAATTCTCATTAACTCCGAGAATCTCGGGCGGGACGCGGAGTTTTTCCTATCAGCGGACATAGGAGGGAATATCACCGGCGGGGTTGGCACAGGCGAATTTCTCTCACGAGCCGCGTCTCACGCGAGGATTAAGCGTACTGCGTAGCTGAAGACCGAGGGAACACGAGACGTGGGATGGACTGTGAACGGGTTGCTAAAATACGAACACATCTTATTCCGCCAGTACCTCATCAAATACGTTTGAAAATCCTTTGAAACTAATATTTGACCAATTATAATACAAATCGAAGATGGAGATCACTCGGATCTCTCCAATCCATTCAATGTTTCCTTCTATGGAATTAAGTCCTCTTTAACTTAGTGTCTGTAATTAGCTTGGAGTGACTTTAAATAGGGATTTGCAATGGGGGCCACATATTGAAAAAATTACGACAAAAGCTTTTAGAGTGTTATACTTTGTAATGAGGACCCTTGGAAAAAGTTGTAAGAAAACCAAGGAGTTCGCCTATAAGACATTTGTTAGGCCCATTTTAGAGTATGGGGCGTCAGTCTGGGACCCTTATTTGGGAGGGGAGATAAAGCAAGAAAAAAAAAGAAAAGTTCAGCGTCTAGCCGCAAGATTTGTGATGCGAATTTTCAATAGGAAGGCTAGTGTAACGGAGATGATGAGGGTATTGGGCTGGACATCACTAGAATCGAGGAGGAGGAAAGCACGTCTCAAGTGCATGCATAAGGCATACATTGGCGATCCTGCGTGGAGGGATATATCCGAAAGATTAAAAAAACCTAGTTATCTGGCGAGAAGAGATCACAAATATAAGATAGAGCCTCCAAGGCAGCTCTCAAACACATTGAAATATTCCTTCCTGCACCGGGGGATAAGGGATTGGAATGAGTTACCCAAAGAAGTATTAGAGCCCTTCCCAAATAAGACACTGACGTTAATGACGAGATTGAGGGGAGTTGTACTGTGAGGGATTTTCCCCCATATTTTTCTATGGTAATAACTTTGCTTTTTTTGTATTTTTGGTAATGTCATTGTTTTAATTTTTACATGTATGTATAATGGTATTTTCTCAGTATCTGTGTTACCACCGGACCATATGGTCTACTTGTAGCAAATTCTTAATAATAATAAAAAACTTCCTTTGGAGTAGGCTCCTGTGGCGTGTTTTTTTCTTCAATTACAGCCTTCTCAAGTTCAAGTTGTCACACCACCTTTTATCAGATCGATCGACGTTTCTTCCAGCAGAGGGGAGATTATGTCTGGCGAAACGCAGTGATCTGTAACTTGATTGATATTCTTGCTTTCGGTAACACTGAGTATACTTTTTTGTCATTATTGCGAGACGAAGCCGGCGGAAAGTTCGGCGAAGGCTCCCGCTTTATAAAAAATATACTCGGTGTAACCGAAAATAAGAATGTTATTCATGGAACAATTCGGAAAGCTAAAATCAAAACTTATATTTTACTTGTCATTCTCTGATTCTCTCTTTTTATATGATTTCGTCATATTTTCACCTCTTTCTCTGTCTTTGAATGCAACCCTATAAGTTGATCTTCCGTCTAAATACCGGCGAAGATGGACAAACAGATCCGTTCCGAAGCCCGAGAAGAATTCGCATCAATTACTCGCGACGAAAACATAAAATATTTCATATTTTTTAGTCTGTAACCTTTAAAAGTCTTCTGGTCTTTGCTGTATCTGGCCCTTCCTCTGCTGTACATGCCAACACGACAATTAATCATGAGTTGATGATTCACAGAACCAAAGAATTTTACTTCTCTCCGAGCAGAGAATTGATAAAAACCAAAATAAAGAAACTCAGTATTTACTCCTCAAGTAATAAAAATCGACATGTTTACCGAGGGAAGTAAGTGAACGGCTACAGGAAAATATATCTGCGGAGTTCAATATCAAATGCGGTAGCCACGAAGACCGCTGATCACAGATCGGCTTCGACGTCTCACCGGCGTAAGATGCACCGCACCGGCCCATATCCACCTTCCGATCATTCAATGGTCTCTCCCTGATTAGGCCACGGATCCCAGACATCCCAATGGCGGATGAAAGAGCTATCCGCAGAATGCAACGAGCGGTTGGCCGCCAGTGGGCCAGATGGCAGCGTGCCAAGCTCTAGGATACCTCAACCAAAGGAATCCTCCGGCCACAATCTAATTTTGTGACATTGTTATGGGAGCGACGGGACCTGAGTCCACTCTGTCCCACTAACAAAACCTTGGGTGTAAAAAATGGGAAAGAATCAACTGTGGCGACGCCATCAATGGTGCGCGGAAAAGGGAAAACATTGGCCACGGACAGCGCAAAGGGTAAGCGAGGCGAGAGATTTATTCCGCTGAGGAAACCTTCGCCAAGCGTAGCTCCCGCTGAAAGGGTAAAGGATGATGGATGAAAAGGTGATGGGTGACATCGTAGATCAAAGGAGACCGAAAGAAATAGAAATACAAGATGAAAAATCGGAGGAGAATATTGTTGGCATTTCATCGCAGAACCGGAAATATTGAATGGATCAGCTGGACAGTTAATACACCGGAAAAAAGTAATAAGCACGTTTTACACATTTGATTCAGCACATGTTCGAGGATACACGCAAGCAAGATGGTTTTCCAGTATCGTTTACCATAGAAACAGCATGATGGCTATAAAGCAGAATTACTGCCATACTGGCTGAGCTCCTTGACTTCATAAATGAAGCGGTACTAAGTTGCTACTAGCTCCCAGGAAGACCCAGTAGCCTTCGACCAATCACTTTTGCATTTACGTGCGAAGTGCGATCATCACTTTTTGAAATCAGCACCATTAATACCTCCATTTGGCTATCTGCATTTTTCAAATTGCAAAATCAGCAAGAATGTAAGTGATCCAACCACCATTTCGTCAAACTGCTGCTATCGATTGATTAATTTACATTTAGGGGCCTGCATTTAGATTTGAATGAAACTACCGCTTCCCCGTCACTACAAGTTCAATGTGCGTGAGTTTCCTTAAAGAACAACATCGATGATACTGGATTCCATCCTAAATATCAAACAAAGGCTAGAAGATAAGGGCTTCGGCTGGATCCTGCTCCTAGTGAAACGGGTTTTAGCAGCGTAATTATAGCCGTATCAAAATGATTGAACCAGGGAAAGAGCACTATGGATATAAGTTCCAAAAAACCATTTTATCTTTTTAAAAAATTAAGGGTAAATCACGCCCGAAAGCCAAGTTTGGTGGGTCACTTTTCGCCTTCACTTCCGTGCATCAAGATGCCATCCGCCCTTTCCTATGGATTGCACTAATGGAGCCGAGGGGCAGCACTAAGGGTCATGACGCATATCGAATCACTGACAATGAAAACCTAACTTATGAACGCAGAATTAAAAAATCCATTATCCTTTGTCCACGGATGAAGTGAATCTTGCGACCTCTAGATTGAGAGAGCGGCAGCTTTGACATGTAGCAGGCTGCGTAAGTTACACACTTATATACCGACTCTTTGAGTTACATGCCCAGTGGGGTAGCTGAGGCCCATTCTATGCGCAACGGTCCTCAACAAAGGAGACAACTACGTGGCTCATATCTTCAGATCCAAGCGATACTAGGTTTCCATGGAACATCTATCAAGAGAGGAAAAAGCTAAATGCTTAGCGTCGAAATTTAAAAAAATTAAAATTTCGAACCAGATTTTGCAATGAATCCTACGGAACAGTTCTCGTTCAAGGTAAACATTAAAGTACCAACACGCACGGTATCTAATATACCTAAGGTCGAGTCACAAAACAATCTCCCGTGAGACAGCAATGTCTTTGTAATGTTTTCGGACTTGAAAATAAGATATAAAATGCAATAATGCAATTTAAATGCAATAGCCTATTTTATAATAACTTTCAACAATCTGGTGGATTTGTGCATTACCCGGTGGAGCAAAACGAACTTGACTAGAAGATGAAATATTTTTCTGACAGCTGAAAAAAAAAACTGAGTGAACTTGGTTGGGCAACGAGCCAATCCCAACGGTCTTGGAGAGAACCCAAAATTGTTAAAGCAATTACGAAGTCTAAGCTTATTCTTTAGCAGTAATTAAAACTTAAGTCATTTTGAAACAACAATACTTAAAAAATTTCAATGGGTTGATCATATTCAATGGCTTCATCTCTCGGTTAATGCGTTGAGAACTCGGCTGGGATTCTTTCTCCTCGGTCTTTTGTGGCGAGTTTTCAGTCCGAAAAAAATGCTTGAAAAAAATCCTCACTCGTCCAAGAAGAAAATGAAGTAGCAGGCATGGAGTTTATTATTTTCCATTTCAAATTAAAACCCAAAGAATTGTGTATTTTTATGGGGAAAAATATGAGATGGGAGTGGCGAAATTTCTGGATCATTTTTAATCCTAAGCAAACCATGGTGAAACACAGAAATTCTTACGAAAGAATGATGAGTCGGGACAAAATATCAGGTTGAAAAGCATAAATTATCCTCGCAAAAAATATTGGCTGGAGGAGCAATTACTAGCCCCATAATATAAAAGAGAGAAAATCTCCAATATGAAATAAAAGAGAGAAAAGCCCCATGACTAGATGGAATATCCGAACTTCTCTCTAAACGGCCAGGAAAAACAAAGTTCTCCAAGAAATGAGCATAAGGTAGAAGAACATTATCATATAGATGGTGGATGGCCCAATGGTTAATAACTACTCGTTTTTTTCATAGCCACAGCGATAATAAAATGAAAATCTGGTCCTAAACGTGGTGGGCCTACTTCACTGGCATTCCACGGCAGGAACAAAAAAGGAGTCATTGCTTTCGACCGTCTCCGCGAATGCTACAATCTTGACGCCCTTGGGCGGGAGATTTGCCTGGGAGGCATGTTGGCATCGCACGAAACCCTACCACAAAAGCAAAAGAGAAACAGGCGGCAGAAATAGAACAATGATGGACGCCATATCAGTTACAACGGATACAATAAATATCAGGAGTACGCAAAAGACGGTACATAAAATATTAATCAAGAAATGAATAATATATGTTTATACGCCGAATTTCAAGTCCAGCGCGCGGCATCACACGAATAAGACGCTAGGCAAAGACACATGGCTATGAATACAGAGGACTGACATAGGAAGTGAAATCGAACCGTTGAAAAAACTTGTTCAAAAAGGGCGACAGAGCACACTTTGCAGGACATGAAGAAATAAGCATATGGACGGGAGTGGGGATTAATATTGAGATAGAATGAGAAGCGGCCGTAGAAAGGAGATAACCCCAGCGGGAGATGAGAAGGGAGGAGAATTGAGAATTATACAGCGAGTAAGAGGATGGGAAGAGTACAAAATAGGCAGTTCCACTATCGAAGAATATCTTATAATATCTTAAAGTACGATGTATTTCTCATACTATCACTGGCAATGAACGTAATTTTTACACGCATGAGAGCGAAATTTAGAATTGTCTGAGCAGTTGGCTTGTTTTCCATTACGCTGCCGCGTGAATTGGGGAAAGTGTTATATTGCAATGGCATATGAACAGCATGAGGTAGATAATGAGTCAATAAACAGTCTATGAACAGAGTAGCGGCATGCAGCCGCATTTACAAAAATCCCTCCAAATCTTCAAGGTTCCAAACAAAAGCACATGCTCACGACTGCTAACTGAAACAATTTCTTACTTAGGAACAAGCATATTCAAATATCATACTAATCGCTTTAAAATATCCACGGTGAAAAATAATGAAAGAGCTATCCCGCACCATTAATGAGCGTCACCGAAGAAATAGTCTGGCCAGGTATTTAAAGGATTTCCCTCCTTTCCAAAGTTGAATGAATAAGTTGATAAAAAATTGTCCTACGAGTACCATAAGAGATGGATGGTATGAACTCAAACAGCACGAATTGCTTCGAGGAGGAACATACCAACCGTTCGCGTTCAAGGAAGACACCAACCGGGGGTTCGGCCTCCACGTGAAGACGGAGACGAGACCACAAAAGGGGAGTGGAAGGAACAGAGGGCAGGGGAAGTCGATTCTGAGAATGCATTAACCGCACGATGTTACCAGCAGAGACCGCAGAGATTGTAATATAATTAGGAGAGCCCGTTCAAAGGGTTCAACGTTCCCCTTGAGGGTATCGCGATTACAACGGCGAGAAATGGGGAAAAGTCGACGGACAAATTCCGTAACTCTACCCACCATTAACATCAACCACCAGACTAAACCTTCCGCTGAAATGAAAAAAGGAACAAAAGCACAACCCCTTCACCCCGTCTTCCTCCTCACATCACTTCCTATAATTTAAATTAGGGTGGGAATCTCTGACGGATCGAAAGGGAAAAATATAGGTCGAATATTTTGTGCGAGTTTGAAGCATACTATACATTGCCGTGCGTTCAACATATTTTGCTAGAGCCAACTTATTACGGAAGGAATAGAATAGAATAGAAATAACATTTATTCCTCATTAACTAATTACATTAGTACAATTGTTCATCACAATATTCAATTTCGGTTAAGGGGAATATAGGTACCCCATAGGAAACCTGATTCGGGGCTACCATCATCTTCTAACAAAGAAGCAGCGGTTGGTGCAAATATATTACAAAGTGTTCCAAGTTGCAAAAGAACAAATACCATTCACAATTTACAGTGTGTTCTTAACACAACAACCTACACCAAATGGCTAACACAATTTACAAAGATAAATAGGAGTTCGAAGAATAATACGAGATTCAAAACTACGAGCAAAATCACACAAAATCTTTTAATAATTTGTCCACTTTGTAACCTTCTTCGGAAAGTAGCCATTCTTTTAATTTGCGCAGGAAAATAACGTTGGATTTTTGTTGACATAATTCGACTGGGAGGGAGCAGAACAACTTTGGCGCCGGGTATGCATATGAATGTTTAAATAATCAAGGACATAAAATAAAGGATATTCACCGTACAACTGATAGATCAACTCGATGAAACCCCGGTCCTCTGCTCGTACAACCACACACCTTCGCATCCGGAACCCAGCAACTGCAGACATCAGGACCAAACCAACCACGACAACAAAAAAAAGGCATTCCCCCCATCCTCCTGAGAGACCCAAGACAATGGAATCAAAAGCAACGCTTGATAAACCATGTCTGCTCCTTCCCCCGATCTGCACTTTCAATGGATCAAGAATAAGAATCAACACCATCACTTCAGACGATTTCCGTTCAATTATATCGCTTTGCCGGGAACAAAAATGGGAGTACTTCTCCCACCAACTCGAAGAGGAAAAACGAGTTTCCCTCGTCATCCGAGGTCTACCCGCCGACACCGCAATCGAAGACATCGACTCTTCTCTTTCGACTAAACATCTATTTGTAGATGACATAGTCCAACAGCGTACCCGGCCCCGGTAGAGAAGACTTGGTATATGTGTTTATTAACATACCATCATAATTAACACCTCGTGCCGCTTGAAATGTCCGGCCATGATTTTTTTCTGCATTATTTATCATCTTGTAAAATTATTCATTAATAGAATTAATAACAATATCCCGCAGATGTATCTTACGACTCCATTGCTAGGCAGCATGTTCGTCTACGTAGCCCTCTCCGAATTTCTGGTTTGACAGGGCATGGCAATCCTGAGTGGGGCTGGGCAATTTTCCAATATATTGGTTGCAATATCAATATTTTTTTCATATTGGGAGCCCAAAATCACAATTTTGGAACGACCAATACCAAGATCCTGCATTGGATATTGGTGGTCGGAAAGAACAATATTTGCAATACGAATACTGAATATTGGATTACTAATGTTAAAAATTCAGTATTGAATTTTGGGACCCGGCTAGGAGGGTGGTCGGAGAGTGCCCTTATTTGATAACAGACGGCGCGCGTGGCACTCGGTGCAGCACTTCCTTTTCCACCATTATTCATAGCGATCACTGGGGAAAAGAAGCTTACATCGATTTTCTTGTTGTATTGACAGACTTTTACATAGTTAAGTCCCTTTTCGAAGTGACCCCCCTACGTTCTAATACACTTCCGCCACCGTTTTTTTTATTTTTACCTGTTAACATTGCTATTTTCAATATTTTCCAAAATACCAATATTTCATTTTTTCATTATTTACAATATTACAACATTTCCAATACCTATGTCAATATTTTCCAATATTCAGTGGTCCAATACAGGTCATTGATATTGGTCCATTTTCAACATTTTAACATATTTGATATTCATATTGGAATTCAAATACCGCCAAGCCCCGATCCTAAGTGCCCTTTTCGTATGCGTCCAGCGGCTGGGGGGAACGTGCGAGATTCTCAACTGAACTGAGATGGTTGCTGCTCGTCTGGTGTGGAAAGACCCCGTTCCACACACCCAAGTGGTGGCTTGCACGGTATTTCTTAGACGTAGATGACCATAACCCGATCAGACACGCGGGTATCTGCAGGGTGCCTTGACTGCTATTACTGCCTTTGGCGCCCAGACTCGAAGGCTCAGCTCATCGAAATGTAAATGAAATTCACGCCGTGCAATTCGCATCCTTGCATTGGGCTTATGAAAGGTGTTATCCTGGGCGCTGAGATTTCTCTTCCATCCTTTCCGGAATATGAATTTATTTAAATCGCCAGACACCGCAGGGACGTTTAGCAGGGGGTGTTTGGACGTAAGCGCCCTTTTCGTCTGCGTCCAGCGGCTGGGGGGATCGTGCGAGGTTCTCAATTGAACTGGGATGGTTGCTGCACGCCTGGTGTGGAATGATCCCGTGCCACACACCCGAGTGGTGGCTTGCACGTTATTTCTTAGACGTAGATGACCATCGCACGATCAGGCACGCGGGTATCTGCTGGATGCCTCGACTGCTATTATTGCCTTCGACGTCCAGACTCGAAGGCTCAGCTCATTGAAATGCAAATGAAATTCACGCCGTACAATTCACATCCTTGCGTTGGGCTTATGAAAGGTGTTACCCTGGGCATTTTGATTTCTTTTCCATCCTTTCCGGAACATGAATACGTTTAAATCGCCAGACGCTGCAGGGGCGTTTAGCAGGGGGTGTTTGGACGCTAGAAATGACTGAGGGAAGGGGATAGGAACACGGCGTCAATAATGGGAGAGGACTATTTTAGGGTACAATTATAATGGGAAGGGCTCATATTATTCCGATGGAGAGTATTAGAGTTTTGGTCTGTTTTCTTCGGTAGCCATGAATTGATCCATCTATTAGTTCGAAAGTGTATTTATTTTATTTTGTCTCTGCTATTAGTTCTGTAGATATACCACGAGGTTAATATAATATTCTCCGAGTCACACTGGCAAGAGCGTGATAAGACTTTTTCCAGCGATATAAGCCCAGATCTACATTGATATTAAAGTTTTTCCCTTTTTCCAGTACATGCATTAATCTAAATCGCCCGCCTCGTCTGGGGAGTATAGCAGGGAGTGTTTTAACGTCCGCAATGCCAAAGGGAAGGAAATATGAGACGCAAGTGATACGAATTTTTTTAGTAATATAAGCCCAGAATCTACTTTAAAATTGATGTTTTCCCTTATTTCCTTCCTTTTCACCATCACCACATTTCAGTAGTCCGGTCGGGTTTCACGTTTATGCTTGTCCCTCCTTCACTGTTTTTTCTTTGAGCTTGAGACCCTATAATGACCCGGTATCTCTCTGGCAAGTAGGTATCCATCCAGGACGGCAATCAAAAAACCCAGATATTTCCTTAAAATTTTATAGCATTAGACATTCTTCAGAGATATACCTCTATATCTTGACTTCTAGCGCGGTGGCAAACATACATTCGCAAATAACGACGTTCGATTTACTAACGCTGACGAGAAGGCAGGAGGGAGCATCGAAGACTCAATCTCGACCCATTGAAGGCGATTGAGAATGATTACGGCCCGAGGCGATCAAAGCGCGAGGAAGACAGCCTCACGACCCCAAATGTGGCGCCGGGCGGCTGCGGAATCGCATGCGCCTCCCGGCCGAAGCCTTCGTCGCTCTCGGCGGCCGACACATGGCATGCAAACGCGGCATGGGCAGTGCAAACGCGTTGCAACAGTGAATTCGCACCAACAATCACTGCGATGAGGAGATATCGCCACCGCGGCATGAGTGGCTCTCGCACCTTCCGAAGTGGATTGGACGCCTACGAATGATGAACAAGGGTCGAGATTAAAGGACCAAAAAGTTGAAGGAAGCTAAGGAGGCATCCGCAATATCAACTAGATAAAAGGATACGCGTGCCCATTGTTCAGTTACTGGGCGTAGTGAGGATCGGGTTGGTGCAGTGGCTAGAGTACTCGCCTACCACACGGGCTGCCAAGGTTCAAATGCCTGCAGAGGCGGATGTTTTTCAGAGGGAGCCCGATACCTACTTGAGTGTCTTGTGGAGGGCACTTCAAGTACAGTACTCCGTCTGTCGGATGAGACGTTAAACCGTGGTCCCCTTGGCGCCTTTCTTTAAGAGTCCTACGTTAAGAGTTAAGAGTTTCTATCCACCCTTCCTCCCTTAATGGCGCTAATGACCTTAGTCACCGGTCGGCCTCCGTTAATGGCGAGCTTCCGTTAAACGTTCTCCACCAATAGACAATGGTGAGGCGGTAAATAATTTTCAAAATACACGCATCACAAGGGAAAATGCTTATAAACAGCTCCACCTGCTCCACCAAAAATGTTGTCCACAAATATATTTTTCGTATTAAGATATTATATATTTTTACCCTAGTTACATACAAACTTTTGTTGAAAATAAAAACCATGCATTCCTTTATACTCAGTCATTAAGTTAATAAGGAATTTTTTACCTATTTTGCCAATATTTTAGCCTGTTGCAGCAGGATTTACAGCTACTTCTATGAAAAGCGACTGGTACAACTGTGTCCAAAAAGCATCGGCCTTCAGTCGCTAGCAACTCGTATGAAAACAAGATATTTTAGAATTAACCATAATGAAAACATCAAATGACTGACAAATAAATTGGCAAAAGAAACACCCACAAGGATTTGGGTAGAGTCATAGGCAGGATATAAATAAAATTAACAGCATGCCAGGAATTGTAAGATTTTTCTACGGTTTGGAATCGAATGAAGTTTTCTGTTTAGTCCGCCCAACATACGAGACTCAAAACCCGTTTGTTCAAATTTTACGTCAAAAATATCGAACGTGGCCCATCGGCATCAGCAAAACTTTTACGACGGAATGACAGAGGGCAACATTACGACAATTCCGCCTTGAGAATCACACTAATGGACAACAAAAGACGCAGTATACCACACATGATCCAGTGACTTTCCATCAACCGGCAGCTGCGCTGAATGCGCACACGAGCGCAGGCAACGTTCCCGATCGCTAGTTCATAGGGAGAGAGCGCTGCTTCAACCTCGGGCGAGCGATTGAATCAATTGGATTCCCTCCCGTGCGGAAGCGCGTAAAAATACTGACGTAAAGGGTCGCCTAATCAGTGGCGGCCTTGGTAAGGCCATGCCACCAAATACATCACTGCCACCGAGCAATAATAATGGACTCGATGAGCGTCCTTGCGCACAAACAAGCGAAAAACGTATTGATAGCCTTTTATTGTTGCATCCCAAGCTCAGACACGAAGGGTTCACGTCGATAAAACACGTGAGCCATCCCTCGGTAAATGTCCGTCGCTTCTACATGTTGCACGGAAGGAAAACACCACTCACTCACTGATCACGTCGTTTGTAGGAACACAGAACGTGGCAGCAGTGGTTAGTTAACACTCGACTGCTCGCGCTCTTGTTGGTAACGTGGGTGATCGCACGGGGTACTATACAAACTTACTGCTTGTATTTCACATAAATAGTTTTAAACTTCGTAAATTCGTATTTCAAAGGTTAAATTACCATTTAAAATACAATTTTCAAATGGATAAATCAAAATCTTTATTTTGAAGTTTATAGTATTTCACAATCACATTCACATCTTGAATAGTCACTGTTCATTAATTTCGGTTTCACTTTCATCTATTGACCATATTTAATCAAATTAAAACTATTAAAGTTTACATAAAATCTATCAATTCAACAAAAGAATGCCATGCACAACAAGAAGTGCATGCATCCTGGTCATAATGAACAGTAAATCTTGGTGATGCAAGAGGTTAGTGAAAAATATATCGCGTATGGCATTCAGGTGCTCCTATGCGTTTGCTACGAGATAACTGTTTGAACAAAATTAATACAATTAGATAAGTACTATTGATAGATTATATATCTAAATATATAATCTATCAATAATTGATGGTCAATAAAATTTTCCTAAGTAATCATTAGAAAAAACAACAATGCTTAGCAAACTTGCCCAATACCGACGAATAGAGAAGCTTCATATTGTCTGTACAAAAGTGTCACGTTACAGGTCGCGTGGGCTACTCAGGTGTCCCAAACGACTTTGCTACGAGACACTGACAATATATATGAGTCACAGGTTTGAAACGACAGCGGGTGGATAAGAAAGCTTTGCTTGAAAGGTGAAATGGTGACAAGGCTACGTTGTATTACAAAGCAGTAATTCTAAAATATATTACCTTGGAACACCGAAGTATCCCAAGTGGGCACTGGAGTGTTAAAGGAGGTTTCGCCTTGACTGCTTGAGTCAAAACAAATACAAAATTCAACACTGAACGCAGTACCATAAAATTCACCATACATTTCCATCTTAGGCCCGAGGTGTTCACAAATATCAAAACATGAAGATAATCGTATATTTTATAATCGAACGCATGTACCAAATTTTGACTGAGTTAGAATGATGCTCGCGGTGGGTGCGGGGGGACTGTGGCTAAATATATAATGCATCTAACATAAACCTACATTTCCGAGAGAGCCATCACAGGATAATTGTTAGTCAAAAGAGAAAAATCAGAGCTGAAATTTTCATTCAAAAAGGAAAAACACAATTCGCACAGCTTAGCGGTGATCTGATTCGCTCAGTCGATGGATTTGTTTTTTAGTGGTCACTTGTCGCATCCATCCACATTCGATGTCAAAACTGACAGGATTTCTTTCCAAGAGTGACGTGAATTTTAAAATATGTCGCCACCGCAGACACGGACAACAACGCTACTTTTCCCGGACTGACACAGCGTATAACTAAGCGATCCCTCCATAGATAGAATAAGTTTGTACTCTCAATGAAGCAATAATTTTGCCTCCAGCGAGAGCATTCGGTTTGAGACCTCGGAAAAATTTGGGAACCTAATTCATTCATCTGAACCAGCATCCTTGAGGTGGAAAGCACCGGGTCCCCGACGAGAGCGCCGCATTGGTATGAACGGGCCGAGTGGTTCGCGCGTGGTGACCAAGAGCGCATTTGACAGCGGCGCCGCGCCAATTCCGCGTCAACATGGCGAGCGAGCGCACCTAGATCCCGAATTCGTGGCGGGAGAGCGTCTTGCGTGTGCCGCGAGGGACGGAAATAGTTGCGGAATGCGCCCGCCGGCGGCCCTCGTGTCCACATTCCACGAAAGCATGGAGTGCACGCCAAAAGAAGGGAAAAAGAGCGGCCCGCTTCTAAAAATACTTGCACGGCCCGCTTGCCCCCGCCTCTGACGCGTGACTCGCGGGATTTAAAATGTTCGCCAGCGGCGGGATCATAAGGACGGAAAAGGCAAGGTGTCCGCGACTTGTTGATATTTCAGCCGATATGCGAGGCTTTGGCGGACAATGCGTCCTCTCTGCCTTGGCGCGGCGCGACCTGGCAAAGGAGATTCTTGGGAAAAAATCCATCCTCTATTATTAGGTGGGTAAGGAATGGAGGGAGAGGTGAGTGATTGATAGCAGGTTATCTGCTGGGGAGAACCCTTATCCCTGATGCCAATGCGCTTCGTACTGATTCAACCGGGAATTACATTCGAATATGAAATTTGTTTCTCCAAGATATGCGACATATGCCCACGTTATGGTATACTACTCCTCACAAATTTTTACACAATAAGGCTTCTAATGAAACGGACAGATTTTCGAAAAAACTCTTCGTCACGGAACATAAAGAAAAAAATAATAATGCACGAAAAAATCACGTAAAACACTATTTATCACAACATAATTGATTATTCATGAAAATGATTACTATACGCAGGTATTTAATATGATGGCGGGTAAAAACATTGTGATACAGGACAGAAAAAAACAAAATCCATTTAAAGGTAGACTCAAAGAGGAAGAGCCACGAATTTAGCACTTAGTATTTAATTAAAACACAATGTATGGATTTAAGTTAAACATTTGAATAATTTTCACCGTGAGAACGGAATGCAATGAAAGGCACCGGAAGTGGAAGCGCTAATTTACCACGATTTCGCCACACTCGCTGCGACGCGGCTGAAAAGTTGAGCTTCAAATGCACCATGCGCGGATTAATTCGACAACCTCTCCAGCATCTGCCAAAAGCTGCTAAGGCCTACCTTCTGGATACGCCAGATCAATTGACGTTATCTTTGTTAGTGCCACCCGATGAAGTCTCAGAACAGAAAAAAAACCCCCGGTAGTCTCGCCAGGAGCCGTCACGCAATCCACTTGCATCACCAACGTTTTTAAAAATCATTAAATTTTGCACAAGTACTCACTCGCCGCTACTGATGCGACCAAGTAAAGCCGTAGAAAAAAATCAACCACGCTACAAAACACCGCGACTAAATCCTTAATCCCAAGGGAAATTAAGTAAAAGAAGATGGCGAGGGACCCAAGGATAAGTATTCCCGGGCTTAGCAACGACAAATGCTAAGATAGGCACACGATTTATGCCCATGGGTGGAAGCGCCGCCAGTCAGTTTGACGGGCTGGTAGGGGGAATTAAATCTCCTCGAGAGTCATAACCGCCATTCCAGTTTATTTATCCTCTCTTAACGAGAGACAAGAATACACCGGCGTTGGCAAACACAAAAAATATACACCGTTGATGATATCCACGTGACATTTATGAATGACGCAAGGTTTCTAAATGGGAGGAAGATGATGGTGAGGGGCTACGATGGGAGCCCGATTAAGTAACAGGGATTTCAAAGGGCGGAATTCTCCACAAGAGAGCTTAATTAGCCATGGGAACCGCAGGAGAAACAAATGACCTCCACTAGTCAACAGGCGGGAAGCAACGGGCGGTGGGAATGAGAGGCTCGTGTGCGCAGCCGAGTGACAGCACATCGGAAATTTCAGCGGAGAGATACCACTCGGCGAGGAGGAGACCAAAGCGCGGAATTATTTTCATGCGAAAATGGCCAATTAGCAATGGGATCCGAGTCCCCGTTCCTCCCGAGAGACAAATCCTCCGGCAACACCGCAGAGCGCCCCCGTCAATGATGAACGCCGCGGAGACATTTGCGCGAGTAAGCCTCGCGGGGATATTTCAATTGCGACCTTATTTCAGAGATGGGAAGGGAATTGTTCTCCAAGTCTTGTGGCATAAATATGAATGGAGAATCATTCATCATCATTGGTTGTTCAATCCTAAGATAGGCTGACAGCAGCCCTCCATCCTTACCTATCTCATGCTAGTTCCCTTTCTTCCTGGTGGCTCTTCCTACGCACTTCCCAGTAATTTGGTCTATGTATTTTATATTTTCCAGCTTCTCGCTAACCCCAAACGATCTCACCTTCCTTATCCTGCATTTGCCCTCCCTAAATAAAAAAAAGACCCCTTCAAGTAGTTCCCACCCGGAGATCCGATTGGAGAATATTTTACCTTCGGAATATTCTATCGAAGGGAATGCCATCATGCCATATTTCGTTAGAATTCATGGATGCGTCAGGGAGGATACGGTAGTGGTTTCCTGCTGTCTTCCACATCGCAGTACCTCGGCCAATTCCATGAACTTGCACTGTCGTCCGAAGCAGAAGCTACCGACACCGGACCGACCTTTTTGATCTGCGCCATCAGTACCTCCTGTTGAGATTGTTGCCCCTCAGTAGCGGGGTCAGTTCGGGTAGCATGTTTTAGATGGATTTCAGTCGGGAAAATATTTTCCGTCACTTGGCAATGGAGAGAGGATTGAACGAATCCAAGCTGGAGTCAATAGGAGAGACCAACCCATTCATGAAACATTCAAATCGTAATTAACCCTAATTGGTCACACTTCAGTAGAATTGCATAACGGTCACTCTGAGTTAAATTCACCCAGCACCGAAAAAGTGATATCCTGCCGAAAAGTGACATCCTGCTTCAATAATAAGTTCTAAGAATATAAAAAATATATTTAGGTATTGTTGAAGGATCGCAGAAAAAGATATCACAGTTGCCCAACAGAAATTAATTGTTTAAGTATTGTAAAACTAATCGCCCAAATAAAGGTAGTGAAAAATCGTATTTTTTTACTGAATTTTTTTATATTTTTTTACAAATGGATTTTGAGCAAAAAATCTATGAGAATCTATTCATAAAATATTATATTTTATTAAAAGTTTTGTTCAAACTCTTGTCTCAAAAAGGTATGTTTATTTTGAAGATTAAAAAATGTAAAAAAATAAACGGCCATTATTTTGCACGAATAATTGAAAGTAAAGGAGTACGAATCATTAACACAAAAATATTATGCAAAATACGTTTTATTATAATAAAAATTACTGGGGTTTATTCAACCCCATGTGACCAATTTAGATTTAGCTGGGACTATGATAATACGAGGGTCATGATAAAAAAGGCCTATAATAATTCATGACGCTTTTGCTGCACTTAAAAACTTTCAGGGGATAAATGAAATATTTATAAATCACAAACCTTTAATGAAAGAACGCCATTGCGTACATTTGCTGGGACGAGTTTGCTCACTGAAGAGGCCAATAAGATCCTCACATGGAAATGACAGCCTGTATAAAATGAACGCAGAGGTGAAAACCTAAATAAGCTAATTTTTTAATTCAACAACTGCAACCGGACCTAATTAGCCTACTGGGTATATTATTGAGCAATTTCTAGTGTGAGGCCGTTTCGTCTCCAGCGTCGTGAAGAGTTTTCGAGTATTAGTTGGTTATTTAGGAAATAGAAAAATAGTAATTCTATTGTATCACACTACCGACACCACAATGGGGATACAATCGAATACATCTAATTATAAATTGAATGACAATGCTGTAGCAATGATGAATATACGTCTATATATATGACGGAACACTGTCTTGGTGCATGAGAATACATTTTTCGCAGTCCCAAACCGAGCATTTACAGCGTGTATTTCAAGCAATGCTGGCAAAGGAAAATAGCATTTACCTTAGCTATTTCGTAATTCACTGAAGACATTTTACCACGAGAAAGAAAATAAAAAAAATTACAACACCAAGATGAGAGGCTTCTTTATTGTCCTAATTTTTCGTAAGCACTCAGAAAACGTGTGAAATCAGTAAAATGATAAAATATTTTCATTACGCTCTCGGACCTAATAATAATACAACACTATTTAATAGTTTTTGAAACTAACACTTGGCCTGATTAACGTCGTTCTGCCTCTTGATCGCTCTAAGTAACGAGTGGAAGGAACAAAACAAAGCAAGACGAGCAGCACAGGGAAGGAGCCGAAATAAGTGCGATACAATGAAGCAGAGCATCACATGGAGGCGGAGGGAGGGCCAATCACCATCTCTTTCACAACTTTAACAAATTAATATCCAGTTGATTATCGCCATTTGAGTGGAAACCGTCGATTCCATAATGCATATCCCGGGCACACACGCACTTCCCATGCGGCCACCATTAGCAGCTCTACTTTGATCCCACGTCGGCGGGTCAAAATTAATGCAAGATATGTGACCACCTGGATTTGACCCCGGACAGCATTTGAAGAAATGCGGTGCGATTCCAAGAATTTGATAAATTGATTGAGAGATGGCACCGGATCAAATCTTACTGCGTTAAAAATAAGATTGCTACACGACACGATAACCCGTTATGTCCAATTTCTAATCCAAAACTTCGACCACGGGATAAATCTACATCTACATAGTACCCCACGAGCCGCCGCTTGGGCTTGTGGCAGGGGGTGGTAGGTCACAAACCGTGTAAAGATGTAAAGGTTTTGGAGGTGAAATGGTAACATGTTCTATGAGAGTGTATTTGGAGGAGCTCAGTTTCTATTGTGGTCGCTTATTGTGCGCGGAAAGAACGAGTTTTTGTACCTGCTCGGCAGCGTATCTCTTTTTTATCGCATCTGTCAGACCTAGAAATTTAGTGAGGCGTCATGATAATATTCTGTGTGTCGCTCTGAAAAATATCAGTCCTAATTTTATCAAGCAACCTAAGCCTAGCGTGCAGCCTCCGAGTCTCTAGGGGCTCCCACCTTAATCCCTCTAACAGTTGTGTAACACTATATGTTCGTTCGTAGCAGTTTTTAACGAAGCGTGCTACTTTTCTTTGTACTTTGTTAATTTTTTTGGTTAAATCTTTATGACCAGGGTCTCAAATGCTCACGGCATATTCGAGGTGTGGCCTAACCAGAGCTAAGTAATATCTCTCTTTTCCTTTTTCATCCGAGGACCTTCCTATTATACGCTTAAGAAAACCTATTTTAATTCTGTGCGTAAATGAATGTGAAAAATGTTTTTGCGCCGAAAAATGACAGCTGAAGAACTTATTGCTTAAAAAATGCCGAACACTCCCCCTCTATACGAAAATTATTGTTCCATTAAGTACAAGGCTTGAGCTCAACGTATGTCGCCGGTTAATATTAAAACCATTACGTTCCTTCGCCACACGGAAAACGCCAATTCGTCGCGAACACCGCAACCCTGGCTCGCGAAGACTCAAGTTACTCCCAACTTGCCGAATTAGTCAAGCTGACGCTCACATAATCAAGCGAGGAAACCCTAATAAACGCCACATATAGACTCATGAACGTGCTAAATTGGGAGAATTATAACCCGTTGCTCACGACTCACTCCAACGCTTCTCACAAGTGAAGACGAGAAAGTGAGCTGACTCGGCGAGGAAAGGACGAAAACAAACGCGACATTTAATCGCCTTTAATATAGCGTAACACATACATTTATGTCGGCAAAGTTGTAATTTAAGAAACGACAAAGGATTTTTTCACGCTTCCGACCGGCTGTGCGCGGATACCATTTAAGCCAATTGAGCGATTTGAGGACGCAGATCATGAGAGTCTTGCATGGTCGGCACGGCACGAGAGCCGAGCACGGTTTTTTACAAACTGTGTGACGCAGTCATTCCTTCAATGTCCATGCCAAACTTAAACAAAGAAGGAAATATAATTGTGCATTTTCGAGTTGGGGTGAGAATCAAAAGTAAACACTTGATGTATGAAGGCACAATACCATGAAGCTTAAATATCGATTAAGATAAAACATCAATTTTGAAAAAAATGATAATAGAACCCTCGACGATAATTTTACATCATGCCATGGTTGGGATAAGCAGTCGAAGCGATGTACGCATGAGTATGATGCTAATTTAAAGAAATTTGCATTTTTATATTCACGCGATACCAATCGATGAACTGTCCAAATAAAATGGCATTTCTTTGAAGTACCTTCAACCAAGAAGCTCGCTTAGGAAAAGCAAATCCTGCAGTCCTCCATTTACCACGAAGGTAGCAGCAAACCTTTTCTAAACAATATTTAAGATTGTGTCTAGTCCAAAATATTTTAATGTGCAAGTAGGGTACCAAATACCAATAATGAAGTTTTACCATCGAATGAATGGCACTGTACTAAACACGCTACAGTAAACTGCTAGACCATAAACAAAAGCAAATACCATAAACAAAAGCAAATACCATAAACAAAAGCAATCGATTACGATCGATGGCATGCAGATTTATCGTTTATATCGGCAGGTTGAAGGAGTCATACTGGGGTTTTCAAATCACGGCTACAAGAAATGCACTCTCATTAATATAACGATATGGAGAACCGTAGTCATACCGTACTGAGCAACGATATGTGCTAAAGAGGCGAATTTAATCTCTTTCGGTCGGTTTAGTCTGTTCCCCTCATTTAATGACGGATGAATAATCCTTTGATTCAGTCGTTTCTCACCACACAAGTTTTATCCTACCTCCATCCCATCTTAAAGACTTACAAACAAAATAAAATATATTGTAAACGGCGATATTTGAATTCGCGCAAACGGGACCTCATGGTGGAAGGATACCCAGCAGAGGACTATCAGATGCAGCGGAACTGACGCCACGAGCATGCGCAAGGAGTAGGAGACCTACTGTCGGCGCAGAAATTATGTGCACTCGAGTTTGGGTACAAATAAAAAGTTAACGAAAAGACTTACAGAGAAACTAATGACACCATCATTTTTCTCATTCATTTCTACGTTATGTAATAGTAAATTTTAATTTTTTTGATGAATTTTTATATTTTTTATTGCAATTATAACGTAAAAAGTACCGGTTATTTACGGCGCGCGGGAAAAGCTCCGACTTTGATACTTTGTAACTCAAACAAAAGATCTTCAATGTCAACTATATTTATGTAAATGGAGGATAGATATGTTTGCTATAGATTGTGCGAGTTAAAGCTATGTATGTTTCATAGAAATGAGGTTATTATTAATTTTTTCAAGTTATTGCATTTCAAAACTGGGGCATCGTAAGATTTTGTTCTTGGTCTCGTTGCAATTCGCATGCCTTGAACGTTTCCAATATGTTATTGTCCAAAACATCGATAAGCGCGTTTAATTTAAATCGAGTGATATTTATAATGGACGAAGTGAGAGGTCCCGTTAGGCGAAACGCCTAGCCGAATCGGTGCTGTGTTGCCGCGTATACCCGCCTCGGGCCCCCAGCGCTCGGCGCCTGCACAAGCCGGCCTGGAAGGCGGCCCTGGTTAGCAATGTAATCGCATTCCTTACCCTTTTGCTCATTCACATTTGCAAGTTATTTTTGGCCATGATTCACGTGAGGTATTTAGTAATGCGGTAGCGGTAATGTGGTGATAAAGGTTTGCATTAGAATAAAGCTCTGTGTACAAACAAAGTACGGAGAAATAAAATTACTTGTTAAATCCACCTGACATTTAATAACAAGACGCAAGTTTCGACACAGATTCTGACGATGGCACGAGGTGTCAAAACCCGGGTCTTGCTAATGCATCTCAAGTGGATTAAAAAAATTCATTTCATTTCTCCGTTATGGATAACTTGCACAAATTAAAGCCTGCAAACCTTTCCTTTCCTAACACGGAGCTCGAGGCTGCGCCGAGCGCGGGGGCCCGAGCGGGTGTACGCGGCAACACAGCACCGATTCGGCTAGGCGTTTCGCCTAACGGGACCTCTCACTTCGTCCATTATAAATATCACTCGATTTAAATTAAACGCGCTTACCGATGTTTTGGACAATAACATATTGGAAACGTTCAAGGCATGCGAATTGCAACGAGACCAAGAACAAAATCTTACGATGCCCCAGTTTTGAAATGCAATAACTTGAAAAAATTAATAATAACCTCATTTCTATGAAACATACATAGCTTTAACTCGCACAATCTATAGCAAACATATCTATCCTCCATTTACATAAATATAGTTGACATTGAAGATCTTTTGTTTGAGTTACAAAGTATCAAAGTCGGAGCTTTTCCCGCGCGCCGTAAATAACCGGTACTTTTTACGTTATAATTGCAATAAAAAATATAAAAATTCATCAAAAAAATTAAAATTTACTATTACATAACGTAGAAATGAATGAGAAAAATGATGGTGTCATTAGTTTCTCTGTAAGTCTTTTCGTTAACTTTTTATTTGTACCCAAACTCGAGTGCACATAATTTCTGCGCCGACAGTAGCTACCTGTCTGGAGGCGGGATTTAGTGATGTGAGCCCTGGCCTGGAAAGACGCATGGCCTCTCGTATTTGATCTCATGCCAATAAAGGTGTCTGTTTGAGAAGACATGAGTCTCATTTCAGTCTCCGCGACTGATTTCCTGCTCTGATTCCTACCGATATCTAACAATATATTTTGAGGGAGGGGCCGTAATATCCCGTCTCAGTTCGTCCTTCACAACTTCGTCACTTTCCCCATCATCAAAATCTTCTCCCATCTTAATCTTCGCAACTTTCATTATGTCCATGCCCTACCTCGTGTTTTAGGGCCGTCAAATCCCCGAGAAAGAAAAAAGTAAAAAGATATAGAGAAAAAAAGATTATTTCCATTGACTCGGATTCGGATTTGCATAGTAAAAGAGAAAGAATAAAAATGATATAGTGGACAAGAATTTGAAATTGAAAAACAAGAAAGGATCACAAGAGAAGTTTCGTCGCCTCCCCTTCAAGAATTCTCGAAGAGGACTGAATGAGTTACTGAGACTTTTTTCCAAGGAATCCGTGTACGATTGCCAAGAACCCATCGGAAACATATATAGACAGCGAGAAGTCTGGGGCTATTTCGGCCTCAAGCCGATATATATTGATGCATCCAGACATTCCGAGCGTATTCCACCCCAAAGTGTTTGTTGATTTCTGTGTAACAGCGAAAAATTAATGAATATTTAATTTTTACATCACAAAAAACTATCAAAGTAACAGTAACCCTGTCAATTTAACGTATTATTGCCCCGCCAAGAGCTTTAATGTCTACAATTTGTCAACAAAAAAACTTAGAGCAAAAAGAAGCTGTACATCGACTTAATATGCATCGAAGGGTTTTCCGATAAAATATTATTTAGTTCTTTCCCGGCGTTTTATACTGATGAAGTCCTCTCGGGTTTTCCACCGGGCCAGGTCGTTATGGGGCGACGTTTCGATGGCTACCTCCTCATGTCCTCAGGGCATGCCAGTGTCGAAAATGGATCCTTATATGCCTGGAGGTTTTCGCGCCAAAATAGTCAGGTTCAGAGCCAATCAGAGCCAACCTGACCATTTAAGCGCGAAAACCGCCAGGCATATAGGAAGGCTTCATTTTCGACACTGACATCCCCCGAGTACGATGGCGGTGGTAGCCATCTAAACGTCGGCCCATAATGACCTGACCCGGTGGAAAACCCGAGAAGACTTCATCAGGTTTTTCGATAATTTCCTATTTATAGCGTGCCGCATACAAACACGGGGATAACTACAACAGCGAATGTGAAGTCAACACCTCCATATCGAGCCCAGCGGCGCTTCACTTACGGCGGCTGGAGCGGTATTCAAGTGTCATTGAGGGCACATTTTAATAATATTTTAAAGAAGTCGAAAAAAATTCTCGCACCAAATTTCACTGTGCATCCCCTAATTCGTTGGAACCCAGCATACTGTTAGAGATGGAAATAATGCCAGAATTATATTTTAGGTTTTCTCAAATTACAGCCTACTAGGACTAGATCGGTGCCATACCATTATTTGCACTTCCATCAATAGATATCACAAAAGAGAACAAGTTTCAAAATTTCCAAGCCAATTTGCATAGCAACAAAAATCGCTCCGACCACCGTAAATGTTCGTGCAGCAACCAGCATTTCTCTTGTTGCAGGATATTGCCGTTCCACTGAAATATTGACGAACTCATTGAAGAAGTAATCACATTTCGATGACTGACTTTTAAGAGTAGACTGGGAAAAACATGGACGCTCACGTTGTGCCCCCAAGATCCCTATCCCGTATCCCTAAACAGCAATCACAAGCCCATATCTATTCAATCTATCTATATCTATCAAGTCTATTCAGAAATTGCCAGTATTTGACTCTAAAAACTTACTCAATCGCACCGCACAAAGATAATGAAAAAAATTCATATCAAAAGTGTTTCACGAATATTATATACAACTGCGATTAGAGAACTTGTAACTTCCCCACATGACAAACTTTAAAACATCTTGATCCAAATAGACAGCTATAATGCAAAATAATTATTAGAGCGATGCCGTTGAACACCAACTTTAAAGACTATAATACAAATTCAAATAAATCTCTCAATAAATAAATCCCCCCTCCAGTGGTAACTGTATACAGGGTGTTCCACATTCAGTTGACAGTAAAGTTCTAATGGGGATTTGTCTCATGTTTAAATCTGAATTGGGCCGGAAGAGCGAATTCGCCAACAGGAGCAGAAATATATGCACAGTGTATGCAGTATCCTAGCTGAATATCCAGGAGGCCTTCAAAAGGTAAATATGATTTCCTAAGGGCACTTGAGTAAATTAGGTGCGGTGTTGGAAATGGATGCCTACATTGCTGAGAAGAGACCACACAAAGCATAAGTTTGGCAACGGAGTTCTCCATACCATCAACTACATGTTGAACGCTCTCTTCATGTCACATAATTCTTGTATTTTTCCAAAAATTGAAGATTTAAATAAAATTTAGGCTCTAAGGTAGTTTGAGCGAAATATCATTTTGCCTAGAGATCAATGAATTTGATCTCATTTTAAAGAAAAATATCTCACCCATCTAATGACACCAATAATTCAACCCCTTACCAAATTACTTTCCGAGATATTTTCCAAAAAATACCAGCCCATTTACATGGGAAATGGTACGTGTATGCACTCCAGAGAGACATTCTTTATAAAATGAGAAATTTCTAACACTTAGATGTCGTAAAAAAACCCACAGCCTGCAGTTTCATTGCTTTCTCAACTATTTTTTAATATTAATCATATTGTTACCGCAATAGGTTCTTGGGTATCACAAATATCTTCCCTTTTTGAAGGAGTTCCAAACGCACCGCGCGGAAGAAATGAGTCAAGTTAAAGACTTATTCTGATATTTTCATTTAATTACTTACCACTTCTGTCATATAATACTATATTATTGCACCGTAAATAATGCAATATTTAATTCATTTGTCCTACAATTGGTGAAATTAAGACGTATAATTCGAATATGGTCTCGATTATGACTAGGGAACTATCTTGCTCGGACTACCTTAAGAACTGGGCCAGCTGACGATAGAGACGAACGGAGGCCTTATCTACCACGCACCATTTCGGCCCCTCCCCGTGACTGCACCTCCTCTAACGCTCAGAGATCACTGCACTCCTCCGCATTCGACCCCAGCCAAGGGGACTAACGCACAGCTAAACGGCGTGCCGCGATCTTTATTTACGATGCCGATGCGAAATTGGCTGCGGGGCGGCGGAGGAGGGGGGGGGACGGAAGGAATGTTGGTGGGGTGGAGAAGGGAGAGGAGGGGGAATGAGTCGTGCGTGCGTGCGTGCTCTCACATTATGCTCGCGCACGGGAAATGACGAGTGCTAGCTTTTTTTTCACGAGGCAGGAAGTTGGCCGGTGGTGGGGCGAGGAGGGAGCGAGCGTCGGCGGAGGCAGGCCAGCCATTCGCAATTCGTCCACATATTCGCAGCCGAGGCGCCCAGGGTGCGTGGGAAGCGAGCGTGTAATTTGCCGATCGCGAATCCGGGCGATGCGCGGGAAAAGGGTCGTCGAGCGGCAGCAACTGTCAGAGGGCGATCAACCGACCGACCGCGAGTCATTCAACCTCCTCGAATGGAAGCCTGCCGACGGCACTCGGGAGCTTCTTCCCAACCACCCCCCGCCACCAGCCCCCCCCCCTTAAAGGCCCGCAGCCACTCTCATCTGCGCCGAACCGAGTCATTGGAAGCGTGGAAGTGCATTGCAATTCCACTTCCAGAGCCCTTCGTGAGCCAGCGGCCGTTCCCAGAGAACGAGCATTTCCGATCAACTAACTTGCACGCTTCCAGGAATAAAACAGCATCTATAAATTCCACGGTCCGATTGTGAGGTAAAAGATATCGATATAACTAACAACACATCCAAGGCATCCCACTGAAAACTCATTCCCAGCAAATGTGCACACACCCTCACAGGTATTGTGCTCTGTAACTTTAATTGAGAGTTGAATAACATGGATAAAGGGCAATTTTTGTATAACTTTGCGAAAATTGCACATATTTTAAGTCATTCTATAGAGAAAAATTCCTAACTATTTCGCCCGAATCTATGAGGACTAAGAGTTGGTAACCGAGGAAAAATTTACGCTACATACCTCATGCTCGTAGATCAAGCGTCGTTAAATTTATCTTTTAATTTTTACATTGGAACCTTTCTTTATGATTCAATGAGTGATAATTGATCAGGGACGGAGTGAACTGAAACAGCGGTAATCCGCCTGTGTCGCAAAGCATTTTTACGGAACATTGAGCAGGTATCTGCTTAACATCTTCCATAACTTCAATTACAAATACTCATCTTAGGAAAGTTACTAATAATATCTTCAACCAAAGGTCTATTCGGTAATCCTCCATCGCAATGACACTTGTGCATTATAGATACGACTCTAAAATTAAGAAAAGTAAATCAGTGAAAATGTCGCGATGTTTTTGAGAATCAATAGGTTTTGCTGAAGAATAATTTTGGGGAAATTCATCGTCCTTCAAATGAATGGCCAAGTGCATTAATGCTCCATGTAAGTGGCAAATAAAATTCCTTCGACCCTTGGGAACGAAACCCCACTACTTGGAGAGGAATTCCTTTCAGATGAGATACTCTGCAAAAAAATCAAAAAGAAGGGTCACTTAATGGCTGGATACTTAAATTCATCGGACATATTAGAAGAGGACGTCGACACTTCTCCTAGTGAGAAGAATCACCTTCCGTGAAGAGGCTTTTCTCCACTTCCTTCCTCGCCGTTCATCAAATCGATAAGCTGCAAGGCACCTCGCAACTTTGCGAATTCATCAACTTCGAGTCGATTCTTTATATCCAGACGATTAGTGAATCGACAGGAAAAATAGCCGATGACATTACGATCCAAATTTTTTTTCATCAGCTAATTTCTTAACGAAAACAGTACTTACACTCTGCATTTCAGTATCTAGTCTTTCCTTCTCCCTCAAATTGATAAATTCAAAGCATAAAATATTCCGATCAAAATTGTCAATAATCCTCGCATCCTCAGAAAGGACCATATTAATTTTTATATGGTAGAAGTAAAGAAGAAAAAACAAGGGATTGGGAGACAGAATACATCTCATCAATTCCTCCGGTTACATTTAAGCACAAAAAATATATACATAACTTTCACCAGGATAAACGTGTTAAGTACGTTGGAGAAGGCTGCAAAGAGGTCAATGCCAAAACACGGTTTAGTACCTCATATACCCCCAAATCACGTTCGAGAAACTTGTTTATGCCGTTGACCCGCAGCAGAGCGACATTTGTTGAAATTTCTTCAATGGCAAAAATCATGAAAGCAAATTTTCTCCGATCATAGCACCAACCCAGCAGTGCCTTAAACTATCCACTTACACGAAGCCTCTCTACTGGTAGGATTCCATGATTCAAAGTAACGGGTCTTGCTGGCATGAGAAATTAAATTGCACAGAATCGCTGACGCATGGTGGTCTTCTAAGAAGCCCCTCGATGCGACCACTCGCTTGCAGCTGGCTTTTTCCGTCTGTGAGGAGTTTCAGGTCAAAGGCACACAGCTGAATGGCACGCCGCTAAGCAGCCTCTCGATACTTGCATTCGCACCCGGCGCATGACTGAGGTGCTTTCACAATTAAATGATTTACCTGCGGTTTTATCTCTATTATCTCCACTTATAGACGAAAGTGTACCTCATTGGATATGAACAACAAAACCCCGTCTTTGTAAGTCATTTTTTTCGCTAATTTTTCCAAAATATTGCATTGCATAAAATGCAAAAAAGGGTGAAACACTAGGAAAATAAGTATTCCATCTAATATAAAGGCTAATTTCGCGAAAAATCAGCTAACTCTCACTGGAGGATAACAATTATGCACCCGCTTCACTTTTTCATCAACTTATTTAAAAATCACTGCAATAATTCAAGGTGAAATGCGCTAATTCAATAGGCATGCCGCTCACTTCATTTCCTATGTTGACTAAGCTTTCATTAAAAATGCATTAATCGAATCTATCTCTTTTGTGCCATAATTTTATTCCTAAGTAGTTAAGGTTTGTCATCAATGAAAGTAGATAACAACGGAAATTTGGAATTCGGTCTATTTGTAAATATGTAGTCGCGGTTAAAGCCTTTACGTTAATATACCCGAAGTATTCGGATCGAAAAGCAACTAGAAACTAGTCAGACTAGAGCAATCAATCTCGTTCAACAAATTGGCAGGGGTGAATTGATCCAATTTTGGCGAAATACCAACACTGCCCTCCTCAGTCAACAACTTTTTGCCTCTTATTTTCCTGGGATATACCCTGAAGGCTTCTTTCATGGCCAAGTCAATGCGAAGACGCATCTGAACAGCCTTAAAAGAGTAAATAGATAGTAAATAAGAGCTAATGACATTCACGCAAGACTTAGCAGCATATAGTACCGGAGAATGGACCACTGTTAAATATGTAAGTCTAGCCAACACGCTTTACTCAAATAATGTAACAGCTCACCAGTTGGAGTCGATTACTCTCAAGTCACTAATCTAACTAACTCGTAATGATGCAGGGTGAGATGCCACCATTAGAATTGGGGAGGAAGAATATCTTAGAATATCTTAAAACAAGTGCGACCGGCGTAGCGGACGTATACTTTGCGAAAACTTCCACGCCCCACGATATCTAAGAATGCAAGAGGTGAACGGGCGGATAAATAACATACAAATAAGCTTCATATCCTCAGCACGATCGCGACGGCGGGAAATGAAGAGATGGAAGCAAAGGTAGCGGTCATGAAAAACGGCAGTCAAAGAAACTAATCGTTTATCACCAGCGGTATGAAGGATAAAGGTTAAAAACAATTTTCGGCGATTTTAAATCATCGTTCCTTTCTCATAGGTAACTTTATAAAGGGTTCGAGATCGCAAAGTCTGCTCCCATGATCCATCACGCAGTCAACTTCCTTAGCATGCGATCACACGACTGATTACCAATTTCGCAATTCGAATGAGACTTTCAGCTGTTGCCAAAGAGCGTGTTTTCGATTTTCTCCGCGGCGCTACGAAGGTTTTTCCCTTTGCCTCCTACTTTAAAGCCCTATCCATATCCTATCAAAAGAGCCAACTGAATATTACGAAACTAGGAGTCTCATAAGCAGAAAATATCTTTACATCAATATTCAGTTTCAGAAACAAGCAAACGATCATGAGATAAGATTTGAAAATATGAAACTTTCTAGATCACAAAAAACTGAACCGCAAAGCTTTCGTTTCTTACACTAACCATACGAGGGAATCCCAATAAAGACTAGCGAAGACACCTTGAAAATTTCCTTCGCTTTCCAAATTTAAAACAACTTCTCTCAAATGTACTACAGTTCAGGACACAAAATTAAAAAATAATCGTGAAAAAGGGGCAACTTTCAGTCAGTATCCCGAAATATACCATTTACTTTTTCTCGCCTGATGCGCAACGAGGCATCCACACTCATGAAATGTGAATCCCGACTCAACCATTTTCATGGATAAAATCCCGCGGCAGTACGAGCAGTACAAGGTTCATTGTAGCAGCATATACTGTGGAACACATTGTGTTATAAAAATACCAGAGGTTTCGGCCGTGAGACAAGGTGAAGCCACTCCCGCCATATTAAGAGTCGGAGATTTACCATTAGCGTGATAGGCAATAGCATATTCATCCACACGTTTGTGTAGCAAACCGTAGATTAGGATTCGTAAATAGCGTTCTAGGCAAATTCGATGAGAGAGTACGAGAAAGAAGCTATTTTACAATTGTCAGGCCTCATTTAGAATATGCCGCTAGTATATGAGATCCGTACGAGGAAGGTATGATAAAAGAATTAGAGCGTGAGCAAAGGAGATCCGCTAGATTTGTTAAAGGTCGTTATGATAATTGTATAAGTGTTACGAGTTTAATAGAGGAACTAGGATGGGAATTACTATCAGAACGCAGGTTAAAATATAGGTTAAACCTTTTAAGTAAATTCGAAACCGATTTGTTCACAGATGACGTTAGATATATAGAGAACCTCCGCGTATTATGCTAGATTTGATCATATAAACAAGATTAGAGAGATAGATTGTCCTACCGATAGATTGGAAATGTCATTTTTCCCGCGTACTATAAGAGAAAACAATAGGCAGCTTAGCAAAGGGATAGGTAGGTGAAATATAGTTAGAGTAGTCTGTAGTGCATGATGCATGTAATAACAACCAATAATCCCTTCCTTATTATGTAGATACTAACCATCTAGCTCCATGTGACGCTATTTTCTAGCATGTCTCCCTTAAATATTATAGTTGCATGTCAATAGTGCATGTTTGGTGATCGTCACCCCCTGCCACACACCCTCGTGGTGGCTCGCAGGGTATTACGTATGTAGATGTTTGCTATTCATAAAATATTGAATTACTGAGAAATTGGGAGAATATCGGTTCTTGACAAGAGAATATATTTTCATCACCTACAGTCGATGATGAATACGTTAGGGGAGCAGTGTGAAAGGTATGGGATGAAGAATGACTATTAGAAGATGAAAGTGATGACATCCTCTGGATGTAAAAAGGCGGGGCTGAATACAAGGGTGGAAGAGCTTAAAATATAACAAGCCGAGCGGTTTGTGTATTTTGATAGTACTTTGGTGGGGAATAGGTTAAGTGATAGGCACATAAGATCGAGAATTTCCACGGGTAAAGAATTGGATTTTTACGCGCCAATGTATCCTTCTCCAGGATGATTTAGCATCTTAAACACTTTCTCATAACTTTGAAACCTTTTAGGTTGATGTTGTTCAGTTAGTGAAGTTTATCAAAGGAGAATCATTAATCACCGATTTTTATCTTTGTAAGACGACGTTGGAGCAGGTCATATCCTGTTGCATGTTGGTTATCCAGAAGAAATGTTCAAGGAGGTTTTTATTTAAAAATGTAATAGAAAAGTTCTAATTAGAAGATATGACCTCTTTTAGCTTCATTTTTCAAAGACTCGAACTTAAAGATATCTCCGGCTTATCTCTCTGAATTGTTTACAATTTCTAATTCCGCGTAAAATCATTGCAAGCTACATATGTAGTTTCCCGGTGACAATTGACAGATACAATCGCTTTGAAAACAATTGGCTCTCTGGTGATGAAAGGTGGTGCAGAATAACCTTGCCAATTTTAAATCTCTGGACGAAATCACTTCAGATCTGGCAGATTAAATAAAACCGTAAGTTCATGGTAGAATAATTATCCTTAAAAAATTTGAAAGAGGCCGTCGCTAAAGAATTATTTTCTCTAAAACATTGAGTTCAGATTAATAACACTTTTGAAATAAATGAATTCCAAGAGGAGGGAGTTGATGAGAGGGGGGGTCTGAGTTGAGAGGAAAAGAAAAGGTACTAGTTCTTTTTTAACTTTGTGGTATTCCATTGTAATATATCAGATGATTTAATGGTAACTTTTACAAGACTCACTTGACTCACTTGGGCGGCTCGTAATTTTAAAGACTTTATACGACCCTGATTCGAAGATTTTAAATGAGTATTTGCAACCTTCCTCATCTCCCATTCTCACAGCCGCCTCCCGAATTTCCCTCCCCCCTCCCCCGCTAAACTCCCCGCCAATCACTGTTCCTGACCAACCCGCATCCACACCACCCTAATCCTCACAAACCCCCCCCCCCTCCTTCCAAGCTATATATAAGACTTTGAATACCCTAAAAAAGCACCTGAAGATGACGCTCAAGCGTCGAAACCCGGGTCGCGTGTGTGTGTGTTTTTAAGTTGTGGTTTTTGGAAAAGAAAAGGCTTTCGAAAACTCTAACATGAAGCGTGGCGCTCTAAGGGTCGGAGATTTGATCATTGCGAAGTGAGGATGCACGTAGAACTTGAAGCGTTTGAGATGAGAGTGAGGAAAAGAATAGAGGGGGTGAGGTGGGTATAGCGATGAGAACGAACGAGGAGACATTTGATAAGGTTGGAGTGGAGAGAGAGAGAGAGAGGGTGACGGAGGTCGGAGGAGGAAGAAGAGATGAATGGAGGATCTTTAGTAAAGAGTGCGGGAGTTGGAGAGGTCAATAAAAGAGAGAACACAGGAGAAGCGTGGAAGAGGATAGAGATTCTGGACGCAATTAGAAGGGGGTGACGATATGAGACGTTTAAGTGGGATCTAATGGCGGATCATCTATTGAAGGTAAAATATAACGACGCGCTAGAAATCAATAATGAAAATGACTTTGTGACTTTTCACAGATATTTTTATTTGTACGACCGGTTTCGTTGCATACGAAACATCTTCAGGAACATAAAAGTGAAATTTCTCAGAATATGTACTACTACAGGGATAAGGGGAAGGAAGGCAAAGGTGGGGGTGGAAGGTGGCAGGGAAAACATTGAAGGAGGGGGGAGGGGCGTGAGATGAGGGTATACAGAGGGGTGGAGGAAAGCGAGGTGGGAAGGGGAGGGCGAGTGGAACTTGGGTATGAGTCTCTTGGGTACTTTGCCTTCCTTCCCCTTATCCCTGTAGCAGTATATATTCTGAGAAATTTGACTTTTATGTACCTGAAGATGTTGCCTATGCAACGAAACCGGTCGTACAAATAAAAATATCTGTGAAAAGTTAAAAAGTCATTTTCATTATTGATTTCACAATGGATTTTCACAAAGTTACGCCCGAAACCATCGAATTTATGACGCTCTAGAAATTAAGACGATACGATAAGAACTGTACAAATTTACTGATCAGCTGGTAGAATACCCAAATGTTACAACCTACCTCTAGGATAAGTAGGCATGTGGGAGTAATGAAAAGTGTATCGGCTGCTCTTGAGTACCTATGCTACAGGTATCGCATTCCAAATTGAAAACATACACAAATATTTCACTTTAAGATATAAAATACTTCACTTTCAGGCAACAAACATGTATTCGTCGTTATAATATCCATCCCACCTCAAAATCTAATTCAGGAATCACAGCATTATAGCGACTCTTAACACGACTAAGTGGCTCCACCTAATGTTCGTCGCCCAACCTCTGTTGAGTTATATATTAGGTTGGCAACTAAGTTCCCGCCGTTTTTTTACATTGTAACATTCCCTCAGTTCCCGCCGTTTTTTTACTTGTAACATTCCGCATGTCATTAAATGTTTTTGGCACAATGTTTTAAGTCATTCGAAAGAGAATATTTTTTCTACCGGAATCTATGTTTTTTTAAAGTAAATTTCTGTTACTTTTCAGATCGTTAAAATGGCATGTCAAGTTGAGAAATATGAGCATTTTCGACACCTCCTTCTTTTTGCTTTTAATCAAGGTTCTAAGGCCGCAGAAGCTTCCCGCAACATTTGTGCTGTGTATGGAGTTGGGGCTATAGCTGAAAGAACCGCTCGTGATTGGTATGCCGAGTTCAAAAAAGGAAATTTTGACCTCAAAGACACACCTCGTTCTGGCCGTCCAGTTGAGTTCGATGAAGAGCAATTAAACCAACTTTTGCACGAAAATCCGCGTCAAACGACAAGGGAACTGGCAGAGAAAATGGAATGCTCCCACACTGCTATAGAGAAGCATCTTCACTCGACGGGAAAGGTTCAGAAGTGTGGAGCATGGGTTCCGCATGCTTTAAGTGACAACAACAAAAATCAACGAGCCACAATCTCCGCTGGTTTGCTTGCTCGTCACCGTTCAACTCATGGACACGAGGAACGATTTCTTTACCGAGTCGTTACTGCCGACGAAAAATGGTGCCTGTACATCAATATGAAGCAGCGTAAGGAATGGCTTAGCCCCGGTAAACAAGCGATCCCGCGCGTGAAACAAGATCTTCACCCGCGTAAAAAGATGTTGTGCGTATGGTGGGACTGGGAAGGGATTATCCATTACGAATAGCTTGAACGGAACCAAACGATCAACGCGGAACTCTATGTTCAACAGATGGAACGACTCAACACGGCTATTCAAGAGAAAAGACCTAATCATCGGCAGCATGGTGTTCTTTTGCTGCACGACAACGCCCGCCCTCATATCGCCAATATGACCAAGGGAGTCATTCAAACTCATGGTTGGGAAATGCTGCCACACCCGCCGTACTCTCCCAATTTGGCACCAACGGATTTTCACCTCTTTCGATCTCTTTCAAATGCTATGCGGGGAGTTTCTTTCAATAATGATGCAGAATTGTGAGCTTGGTTGGATAAATTTTTCGAGTCTACACCAGGTGATTTCTACCAACGAGGTATTGAAAACCTTGTTGAACGATGGAAAACAGTTGTAAACAACAAAGGAGAATACGTTATTGATTAATTCAGGAAAAATAAACTTTTAAAAATTTTTTTAAAAACAACGGGAACTTAGTTGCCAACCTACTTTACTTTACAACATAATACTTTAAGGTGGATTCAGGAAGATTTTTCACCAATATTAATGGAGAACATTCGAATTTTTACGTCTTAATTACAGCAGCTCGAGGAAGGATGAAGTAAACACTGCAACATTAATGGTGCAGTAATATACTTTTGCATTGCTGAATTTCTCAGTAAATAAATTAATACGTACATCTATATTAGACCTAAACGAGGCTCATTTTTTCACGCGCCACGTTTAAAACTCCACAACGGAAGGTTACTTGTGATTCTGAAAAATTATATCGGTGAGTGTATCAATCAATTTTTAAAATTCTTAAGACTTTATACAAACAACTCAGTTAATTTCTGGCGAGACTCAGGCGTTTTCAAATTAAGTATCTCAGGAGGGTATACGCGAACCATATCCCATGTAAAACGGCTGGAATTTTTTTTGCAAATATCTCGGAAAGAAGTGCTGTAAGGGGCTGATGTTTTGGTATCATTGGAAGAGAGAGATGTTTCTCTTGGCAATGATACCAAATTGATACCTATATGTGGAATGATATTTGGCTCAAACTACATCAAAAAGGCAGAATACGAATACAAATTTCCGCTTTTCTTCTTCTAACAAGAAAGTTGAAAAACTTACTTTTGGCCCGTTTTTTCAATTTCGGACCACAGTGCGCCAGACGGCTAGATTGAAAGCGGTCACCAACAGTGCGCGTGTAAATAGCGAGCCCTTAAGGCCGCTCGTGGGCGCTTGGATCGCCACTGAGTTTCCTTCAAAAAACGGCCATCACTAAGGCTCGAGTGGTCTCTTAACTGTGGCGGGCCTCGGCGTAAACTGCTCCATCATAATGACGGAATGAGACAGCGTTGAGGGAGACCTTGGGGTTCTTTTTTCCGATCACGAGGGCAACGCTCAATCAGACTGGCAACATAGCAAAAAACATCGTGAATTTGTCTCAGGGCGTGTCCATCAGAACAAACGCATTCCCGGAAACTGCTATGAAGTGTAACACACCTCATAAGTGTTTTACCACAGGCAGTTGACTGGGAAGGAATCAAGTCTCCCGGACTACGAGAGTAATTTAGCTGGACTGGACTGGATTTTGGGGAGGTGCCCAACAGCTAAGGTCATTTGCACCATAGGAGACAGGTAAGGGAGGAAGGGTGGATAGAAACCCGGCGTCGGCATTAGCCTGCTCTTAACGAAAGGCGCGAAGGGGACCACGGTTTAACGTCTCATACGAAATACGGAGTACTGTACTTGAAGTGCCCCCCACAAGGCACTCAAGTAGGGACCGGGTTTCCTCTGAAAAGCATCCTCTTCTGCAGGGATTTGAACCCTGGCCGCCCGTACGGTTAGTCAGCACTCTAGCCACCACACCAACCCGATCCCCCTTAATTTGGCATCCTATCATAAATATCAATTAAATATCCACACTCAAATTCACAATTTCATGATAAAGAATGTCAATCTGATACTCTATAATCGGACTTTCAAGCAGTAGGCAAGCAATGGGATATTCGACATAAAACTATGAATCATGGGTTTTGGATTCAATTCTCAATTATGACGTTGATATACTACGTTGATATATCAATTATGACGTTGATATATTGATGACATTAAGTTAGCAAGAGGAATGTCATTGGTTAAAAAAATTAATTGTTTGACACACAACGATTTCATTCACGGGGAAAGATAGAACAGCAGACTAATGCCCTAAATTAATGCGGTTTTATAATAATACCCGGTTAAAGAGGAAGAAAAATCATTTATTTCCAGCCGTACCCGAATGTAAGGTTTGTAACGTGAACTAACCAGTAAAAAAACAGACGTTCACAACTAGGAAAATCATTTCTTCACACAACATAAGAGGAGCTATCGTACTACGGCAGATTAGATCGCGCCAATAAAATTAGAGAGCTAGATTGTAGAACCGATAGGTATAAAATGTCATTTTTTCCGCGTACCATTCGGGACCATAACAGCTGTGATCGTCGTCATGAATAGTTCGAGTATTGACAATAGGCAGGCAGTTAATCTTTCTCATTATATTCTCCTCTTTCTTATTTATGCATGATGTAAATAATGATGTTCTTATTTATGCATGATATTTTGAATCTGTAGTAGTAGTCTTTGTATCCCTTGCATGTTAGAACGATTGGAGATAGAATGTTTCTTGGGTATTAGATTTGTAATTGGCGCTTTGCATGTGTGGTACGCGGGTTTTAATGTAATGTCGGTGTTCTACCATATCATTAATGCATGCCTGGTGCGAAAGCACCCCCTGCCACACACCCTTTGGGTGGCTTGCAGGGTATGACGTAGATGTAGATGTAGATGATTCTTACGCAATGACAAGCGTCCTAACGAATGTCATCAATTGATTGCAAACTAAACGCGGGGCAGAAGCGAGAGAAATTCGCAAAGCTAGCGCAGCGTGGAAGATCTAATTTAGAACGTAGCCAGTTACTACGTGCACAAATCGATCTCAGATTGATCTGAAAATCCCAAGCGAGCCGACTAAGATCGCCTTATCTACCAACACGGACTTAAAATATGGAAGTGAACTATCGAATCAATCAGTTGAAGTATGAATGACCCGGTCTGTTAACAAGTGTAGAGTTGGAAATTTTCAGTCGCATTCCGAGTGAACAAATTGCCCAATCAGAGATAGAATTGTGATGAGCTACGATATCATCAACGTCACTTACAACACACGCCTTGAATAACAATGATTATATTGTTTCCCAATGACAACAAAAAGAATAACGAAGAGCGCCACAGACCCGCTTGTTCAGATCGATCTGAAATCTCACACTAGCCCAGAAAGCTGGCCGAGTCAGCCCGCTTTATCCCACTAGCTGATCCGGTCAGATCGATCTCAGATTGACAGATAAACGTAGCGAGTATTAGAGGTCGAACGCTGAGTACTAATTCTTCTGTCTGTGCCCACACACAAAGGGAAATATGATAGGTACGCATGTCTGCATGAGTGACTTCACATGTCATTCATACTTTAAATCACAATGGTTCTGTCACAAAATTTAATGAGCATGGTAAAAGATTTGGACAATTGCCATGGAAAGAGCGAGGTGATGAGTTCCCAACGATCACATAGGGAGAGCCTTGAGAGGCCGAATCGGGCGCCTGTGACCAGCGGAACTCTAAAACTCTGGATAAGAAAAGTTCGGACAACTTTCATCCACGACTGATACCGACAAACGAGGCAATAGGCACATATAAGAGGATTAAAGTATTGTAACATTATATAAAACGCTACAAAAAGATGGCATAACAATTATCCAACTCGTTTAAATGCTGAGTGATAAATTTTATTCACGTAGAAACATGTTTACTCACTATCTTCCCCTCGAACAGGACCGGTGTGTTCTGTCTACACTTTCCCAATCTCGAGCTTTAGCGAGGCTAAAACAGTGAGGGGGTGGCGGTGAAGGGAAAAGTCTGCAAACGGCTGTGAATGGTCGGTCGACCACACCCGCCGCCGTGACGGTGCAGATTGTTCGTGGTCAGGCTCTCAATGGTCGCGACCAAAGAGATGATGTGTGCAAGGGTCTTATTCGTTAAGGATTTAAGAAACCAATGCGGTCGATCCTCGTATCGTTTACGACAAATGATCTCTCGTGGAGCAAACATATTCGGGAAATAACTGATCAAGCTAATCGTAAAATGGGATTTTTTTAAGAGAGTACTTGGAAAGTATGACGATAAAGATAGAGAAATCAGCTATTTCTCCCTTGTTATATCCCAATTAGAATACGCTGCCAGTGTTTGGGATCCACATGAGGTAGGCTTAAAAACAGAGTTAAAACGCGTGCAGAGCAGATCAGCAAAATACGTGAAAGTCCATTGTGACAGTCTCGTTAGTGCAACTGACCTCATGCAAAAACTAGGATGGGACCGTCGATTGAAAATTACACTCAATCTTTTAAGTATTTTCAAAACCGATTTATTTTCAGAAGACGTTTTAATAATTTACGAACTCCAACATGCTACGGTAGATCAGATCATGATAATACAATAAGGGGAATAAATTGCAGAACAGAAAGGTTAAAAATTTCGTTTTTCCCGCGATCGATAAGAGACCATAATAGCTGCGTTGGGATTTAGGAGTAAGTTAGTTGTAAGGTAGTGTAGCCGATTAAATGATACACCTCCTAATGCATGACTCTAAATCTGCCGAGTAGTGCTAACACCATGTTTTGTATGTTCCCTGCATGACTATTGTGTCAAGTTTTCATAGTTCCATTATGGATTATTTTAGGAGTTCTGTAGCATTTCTTGCATACCGATGGTGGGGTTCTTGTTGGTGAAAGTAAATTTCTTCGCTGTAGTTCATGTTGGTCATAAGTCACCCCCTGCCAAACACCTATGTGGTGGCTTGCAGGGTAATAAGTAAATGTAGATGTAGAAGTTATTTCTGATCCCCCACATCTCTACTCTCCTAACTGGACCATGAATTCTTCACATGATTTTCCTTCACACCTGCTGAATATTTCTTCATCATTGTGGGAAAAAAACCACATCTCCGCTCGGTATGTTATCATTGCTCTCATCTGAGTTATGCATTATCAATTGTCGTCCTTCACAAAAAAGTCAATACAAGTAAACGTCTAACGAGCTATAAAATTGCATCTACGCGCAAATACAGTTGTATCTGTAAAATAGGCCTCTTGTACAATAAGATTAGTCGCTTAGTATTAAATTCACACATTATTCACGTAGTATTACATTCATGTAAACAAATTTGCTATCAAACAAATTTTACACGGCGGCTATTTTATATTACGAAGAGACTGCACCAATTAATTAGGAAATTGATATTTTTTACCCAAGTGGTAAAAGTGGAGTGGTGTAGTTGTTTGAATACGTCGACATTTCGTCAATGTAGAGACTCGGGAAGTTCGAGACCAAAACTCTTGATGTATATATACTACTCTTATACTTTCGACCGTTATTTGCTAAATTGAAAGGTCTGCACACACCGGCGCGGGACGCGAATGCGGTACGTGGGAGCGAAGTTCGCGCGAGACAAATCACGCAGCGGGCAACATCACGCAGCGGGCAACCACAGCACGCAAACAGTCGCGAATCCCGCTCGGCGGAACGCGGGACCACCGCGAATAAATTCACGCGCGCTGCCATCAGAGTTTCCGCGTCCCGAGATTGTAGTCTACAGACGCTATAATGAGAAATGACGATCTAGGAGCTTATTGCAGTTACCAAAGAGTATCCTCTGTGAACATAGGCCTTATAAGTCAGACCCAGGGCCTGCAAGAACCCTTAATTGGTCCGCGCAGGATTTAGGTAATACCAGTTTACTACCTCTTTCTACACTTTTGTTGATGTAAATGCTAAACCTTTGAAGCCGTAACGAGGGCTAAGATCTGAGAAATAAGGGTGAGGCCCTGATAATCCTTCGGAGCTCCATACTCAGTGATTTCTGCATTCGCACATACGGCCTTTTGAATGTTTACACAGGAAGCGAATCTCCAAAAGATCCAAGCTGTCAACTAGATTTGGAACGAATCATAGCATTTCATAGGGAAGAATAGTGGGCCGCAGGCAACCAATCTTAGAATTGAACGACCGATGACAATGATGACAGTTTTCTTGTCCGAGACCACACCGAATAGTTTCTCACAAGTCAGTGCGGCGCACTTAAGGTAGTTTGAGCTAAATATCATTTTACCTACAAATCAATGAATTTGGTCTCATTTTAAAGAAAACTGTATCACCCATCCATTGACATAAAAATTCAACCTCTTACCACATTACTTTCCGAGATATTTGCCAAAAAATACCAGTCCTTTTATATGGGAAATGGTACGTGTATACACTCCAGAGAGACCATATATTAAAACTGTGGCATTTCCTACACTTAGATCACGTCAAAAAATCAACAGTGTGTAGCTAGTGTGTTTTCTCAGCTATTTTTGACAATTAATCTTATTATCACCGCAGTAAATTCTTCGGGATCACAATAAACCTTTTGTTTTGATGGAGTTTCAAACGTACCGCGTGAAAATAAAATATTTTTATTTGGTTACTTACAATTTCTGTAATGTAAAACTATTTTATTGCGCCATTAATAATGTAATATTTAATACGTGTCTCACAGTTGGTGAAATTAATACGTATATATCGAATATGATCTCTATTATGATTACGGAACTAACTCGTTAGCACTACCTTTAACGTCGAGGCGGGCGAGAAAGAGAGGGGACTCGTTTGGAATTGACGCCGTGATGCGAACGCAATGTGAAATGAGATGTGTCCCATTGACACCTCGGATGTCGAACACTTTGACGCTTTTGCGCCGCTTTAATTCACGCCCGCGAATGCGACGCCGGAAATAGACCGCTGACGATTACGCCCGATCAGCTTCTTGCCGACGAATTCCCCACACGGGAGTGTCCGATCCACTCGTGGTTGGCCATTAAATTGATTGATAGACGACTTAATAAGCGGAGAGAGATAGACAAAATAAAGTCCCTTCTTCCACGCAACCCCTTCTTCATGATAAATCAAGATAAAAACATTCACAAACGCCAAAAAATAAAGACCAAACATTAAATTGAGAAAAAATATAGCCAAGATCAGTAATAGCAATATAAAATGTGAAGAAGTTGAGATCAGCTGCTCAAAATCTGCCTGCGGAAATATTTACCAACAGCAAATACCAGAATTTGCTTCACCAGAGTACCTACACTACAAAAAGTTACAACGCATGCACGGCAAATTAATAACAAAAGGTAATTTACAAAAAAAAAAACAAAGATAAAATGCTTTGTCGAAAAAAATACTAGTTCAAAATCTCAAATACATTATTATATATCATGAAGTTGAGATAGGCAGTTTAAAATTGCCAGCGGAAATATTTACTACAAGTAAACGCATGAATTTGAATGAATCTCTCGGCCCCGGTGGTGATAGGGTAAAGTTCTCGCTTGCCAATTCGAGGGTCGCGGGTTCGAGTCCCGCCCGAGTGGTTTTTCACCCCTCAGGACATGGGTGTTGTAATTCGTCTGTTAATGTTAATCACCCGATTTAAAAGGCCTTTAATGTGCTGTTTACAGGATTGTGAGATAAATAAATAAATGAATAGTGTACATGCGCATCGCAAAGGTTACACACGACAAATAAAGCAAAATACGCAAACAATTAAGCAATATTAACAAAAATTAAGAAAACCCATCTTCGAGGGAAAAATAAGTGTCTAGCTCAAGTAGTAAAATGGAAACACCGACCGCGACGAACAACGGAAGTCACCTCGGTTGTGGAGGACAAGCGGATAGCTTGGTAAGGGATAAATTGAATGGGTAATTAAAGTGTGGTGGAGAGAAACCCGGCGTCAGCATTATCCTTCTCTTAACGAATGACGCCAAGGGATTCAAAGCTAAGGTAGCTATTGTGAGATGCTACTTCACCAATAAAATACAATAGAAATCAAGGAATATAGTCTCATTTCAAAGAAAAATATCACACTCTACCAAAGATACCAAAAATAATCCCTTACCGAACTACTTTCCGAGATACTTGCCAAAACATACCAGCCATTTTACATGGGAAATGGTACGGGTGTGCACTCCAGAGAGATATAATTAAAAAAATGATGTGTTGATAACACCTGGATGTCGTACAAAATTAACAGTATGAAGTTCATACGTTTTCTCAACTATTACTAATATTAAATCATATAGTCACAATACCATGTTTTCAGAATCACAAATATCTCCCGTTGTGAAGGAGTTTTAAACGTACCGAGTGCAAAAAATCAGTCATAATGAAGACTTAAATAGATATTTTTTTCTTTAAGAGAATTCCAGTCTTATAAAAGTATATTACTTCACCATTTATATTATAATATTTACTCAATGCTTCCTACAGCTGCTGAAATTTAAACGCAAAATTCTCGCTTCATCTATATAAAACGCCAAAACAGGGTGTTCTGCTCTTGAAGCGGGGATCGTGATCCCTCTGAAAATCTCCACCACGGCTGGGAATCAAACCCGTGTCTCCTGAATGTGGAGCCAGTGCTCTAGTCACCACGCCGGCCCGACTCCCATCATTATCGACCACCGAACGAAACGAGCTTCGCCACAGGGAAGGAGGAAACGGGAGGCTTTGAGAGGGAGGTCTCCACACTACTCTCTTCAACGAAGAAAGGACTAAAGACGAAGGAACAGTATGTGAAAACAATCGCGTGGAAAGTAGCGCACTACGAACCGGAAGCAAGGAAAAATGAAAAAAAACATAACACATAATACTAAAAGCTTTCGAAACCTGGTGTTGATTGGAATGCTGAAGATATAATGGAAGGACAAAATAAGAAATGATGGAAGTTTACGGATGAGTTGGAGAGGAAAGGAGCATATGAAACACTATACAGAAAAAAGAATCGGATGGATTGTAGAACCGATAGGTATAAAATGTCATTTTTCTGCGCACCATTCGGGACCATTACGGCTGAGATCGTTGTCACGAATAGTGAGAATTGTGACATTAGCTAGACCGTAGATCTTTTTCCTTACATTCTCTACGTTCTTATTTCTTCATGATATAAATACTGATGCTCGTATTTATGCATGATATTTTGAATCCTTAGTGGTAGTCTTTGTATCCCTTGCATGTTGGAACGATTGACGGTGGAATGATTCTTGGTTAGTAGATTTTAATTGGCGCGTTGCATGTGTGGTACGCTGGTTTCAATGCAGTTTCGGTGTTCTGCCGTATAATTCATGCATGCTTCGGGTGGAAGCAACCCCTGCCACACACCCTGATGGGAATTACAATGAGAATGTCTGTTAAAATTTAGGTTAAACCTCATAAGTAAATTTAAAACCGATTTTTTCACAGATGACGTTAGAAGTGTATTGCGTATTATGCTAGGTTTGATCAGATTAACAAGATTAGAGAGAGAGAGTTTGTGTACCGATAGATTTAAAATGTCATTTTTCCCGCGTACTATAAGAGAGAACAATAGGCAGCGTATCAAAGGGATAGGTAGGTGAAATATAGTTAGATTAGTCTGTAGAGTATGATGCATTTAATAACAACCAATAATCCCTTTCTAATTACATAGATACTAACCATCTAGCTGCATGTGACCCTATTATCTAGCATATATCCCTTAAATATCCTAGTTGCATGTCAACAGTGCATGTTTGGTGATCTTCACTCCCAGCCACACACCCTCGTGGTGGCTCGCAGGGTATCACGTAGACGTAGACACCCTTTGGGTGGCTTGCAGGGCATGACGTAGATGTAGTTGTGTAGCCTTTCCTTTTTCGCCTCAGTATGCCATCTACCCTTCTTCATCCCGTCCACAATTCCTTTTCTCTTTCTTACCCTTCCCCGCTGGGCATTAAATCCACTAACTTGCCCATAAGACACAATGGGTTTCTGAAGAACGTAACTAAAGGAAATACAGATTAGATTGTAGAACCGATATGTATAAAATGTCATTTTTTCCGCGTACCATTCGGGACCATAACAGCTGTGATCGTCGTCATGAATAGTTCGAGTATTGACAGTAGGCAGGCAGTAAATCTTATCTCATTATATTCTCTACTCTCTTATTTATGCATGATGTAAATATTGATGTTCTTATTTATGCATGATATTTTGAATTTGTAGTAGTAGTCTTTTGTAGTAGTAGTTCTTGTATGTTGGAACGATTGAAGATAGAATGTTTCTTGGGTATTAGATTTTGAATTGGCGCTTTGCATGTGTGGTACGCGGGTTTTAATGTAATGTCGGTGTTCTACCATATCATTCATGCATGCCTGGTGCGAAAGCATCCCCTGCTTTACACCCTATGGGCGGCTTGCAGGGTATGACGTAGATGTAGATGTAGATGTACAGAGAGAAAATCCCCAGAAAAGGACTCAGGAATAAAGATAGACCAAATAGAGAGGAAAGTACAGAAGAAACCAGGAAGTAGGAGAAGTAGCATTAGATTGGGAAGAGAGTAGGTCTGCAGTCAACCAGTCTCAGGATTGAACGACCAACGCTGATGATGATGATGATGAAGGCTTTCCAACACACGGGCCCCGAAAACCTTCGGGGAGACAATGGCTGGCAAGAAAGAACACGGGCGAGAGGCAAAAAAAAAACTATTTCCAGGGAAAGGATTTGAAGAGGAGAGAGAGCGAGGCGAAGGTTGAGGGGGTGGGTGGTAGGGGGCGGAGGGAGGACGGGGCGGAAAGAGGTGCGGAAGGGAGGGTGGGGCGCTGGAGGCGGTGAATCACGAGGCGGATGAAGGAGAGAGGGGAGGTTGGAGGAGGTGTGGGGTGGGAAGATTGGGAAAGGCGTGGAAAGGAAACAGGGAGGAGAGATGGGGGGGAAAAGTCTCGGGGAACGGTGGTATTGTCCGAACGTATGAGGCATTGAGACAGCGGTACCACGAGCACCAAAGCATAAGCATTCCCTCGCCGACGAAGTCCCCACTTGGCGAAAACGCTTCAAAATAAAGGAATACCACAGAACCTTCCACGTTGAGAAATTGCGAAGAGAATACCCGACCACAGTATCAACAGATAACGGTCATTTTCGAGGAATGTTCAGTACCAAAACATTGGCGCACTCAAAACGCAAGGACTTTCTCTCGCACAACATAAATATCTATGAAGTCGTTAGAAGCACAACATAAATATAATTCCAGATAAATATCTGCATTCATAAAACGCTCCCGTTTTCCCTACTTACAGCGGGTGACAGACAATTGGCTACTGCTAGGTTTGTTAAAGGCCGTTATGATAATTGTATTAGTGTTACGAGGTTAATAGAAGAACTAGGATGGGAATTACTATCAGAACGCAGGTTAAAATTTAGGTTAAACCTTTTAAGTAAATTCGAAACCGTTTTGTTCACAGATGACGTTAGATATATATTGAGATCCCCTGCGTATTATGCTAGGTTTGATCATATTAACAAGACTAGGGAGATAGATTGTCGTACCGATAGATTTAAAATGTCATTTTTCCCTCGTACTATAAGAGAGAACAATAGGCAGCGTAGCAAAGGGATAGGTAGGTGAAATATAGTTAGAGTAGTCTGTAGTGCATGATGCATGTAATAACTACTAATAATCCCTTTCTTATTATGTAGATACTAACCATCTAGCTGCATGTGACCATATTATCTAGCATGTCTCCATTAAATATCCTAGTTGCATGTCAATAGTGTATGTTTGGTGATCTTCACCCCCTGCCACACACCCTCGTGGTGGCTCGCAAGGTATCACGTAGACGTAGACGTAGACAATTAGTCAAACCAGAAACTCTAAACATTACCTCACTGACGAAGGCTTGGCGGAAACGCTTCATAAAATCTCACCACTTTCCACATCGAGATGTAGCAAAGAAAAGGGTCCCACCACGGAATCAACAGATGACTGTCATTTTCGGGGCACCTTCTGCACCAAAACACCTGCGCACTCAATACGCAAAACTTTTTACGCTAGAAGGACACCTTTTCATCGAAACGTCATCAGAGATGAGGATGCAACACCGAACCCGGACGGAAACCCGAGAAGATTTACTTCAACCATTCAGCGGGAGAAAACCAAATCCTAATTCTCAATTGATACTTTTTCAAGGCATACGCGTTGACTACATCACCATCTCTATCACATTAAATTAGCTATGGTCGCTGCAGTAAATAACTCAAAAATTAAAAAAGATGCAAAGGTGCCAATATTTCATTACTATTCAACCCCGAAAACTTCGTTCCCCGTCAATTTATTCGCGGAACTTGCAAATTATTAGAGACAAATTATACTAGTATCCATGTGTCACTCATTCCATAATTTAGCATTGTGTATTTCATGAACAATTTGAAAAAAAGTGGGTAACCGTATTACTTCGATGATCACATTCAGCGAAGGACATGTTTTTCTATACGTCGCTGAAATGATTACAGTGACACAAGAGTCAAGGGACATTAGTGATTTTATTTTGAATTTTTTTGCCTAGCGAGGATATACTTTGAAGGTCGCTGCAGATTGCAGGCGATACGGAAAAAAATAAATGATGGAGCCATTCGTCCGACCGGCTATATCCGTTGCCCGGTGACGCTCGGCCTTCGCAGGAACAAGTACGTAATGGCCAAGTGACGGACACACCAGTAGGGGCTCAACTTTTTCGGCGGCGCGTGGATTGGAGCATAAACCCTCACCTCACAAATAATGCATACATTATAGCGTATCTTAATCATTAAAAACTTGGGCCCTCAATTGGATACAACTCTTACACTCTTGAGTTTGGTTTAACGGAATTCCTCAACAACAGCCATCTTTTACCATTCATCGTGCGCAGTGAACATTGATAAATCACCTTCCTTCGCACACTTGGGTTATAGATTCTGCGATTGCGAGGATGATATCGCACAATTTGACGTACGCCCTATCGTTTGAAGATTAACAAAACATCGATGTACGAGGTTAGATTCGAAGTCCCGACGCTAAAATGCCCGGCCGACTCGATTGGTGCAACTGGAGACATAATTTCCACATTTTATTCGGCCGGTAGAACTTTTGCGTTGGACCAACCTCTCAACTCGGATCGTTTATTAGTAGAAAATTCGAGAAGCTGAAATAAAATGTATTCCTGTTGTCGCAATGCTCAATTTACGTGCAGTTTTTTCCTTTTTTTACAGTCCGAAAGGACCACAACTCAAAGGATTATTTTCAGTTCCTGAGACATCAACTAATCGAGGTTTGTTTACATTTGATCTCACTATCGCCCTCACGGCACTCGGTGTCATGCGCGTGCAGAACCGCGGTCGACTCCGGCGTGTCCTGGAGACGGTAATCACGGAACAACGACATAGTCAATTTCTACAACCGGTTCTAGAGGGGCCTCTTTGGAAGAAGTTCATTAATAACCTCTGCCATAAGTATTTACACGTCTGGCACGCAGGCAGAAGGTTTTAAATCGCCAAAGTGATATAATCACATACATAGAAGAACTAGGATGGGAATTACTATCAGAACGCAGGTTAAAATTTGGATTAAACCTTTTAAGTAAATTCGAAACAGAGTTGTTCACAGATAACGTTAGATATATAATATTTAGATTAAACCTTTTAAGTAAATTCGAAACAGAGTTGTTCACAGTTAACGTTAGATATATATTGAGATCCCCTGCGTATTATGTTAGGTTTGATCATATTAACAAGATTAGAGAGATAGATTGTCGTACCGATAGATTTAAAATGTCATTTTTCCCTCGTACTATAAGAGAGAACAATAGGCAGCGCAGCAAAGGGATAGGTATGTGAAAAATAGTTAGAGTAGTCTATAGTGCATGATGCATGTAATAACAACCAATAATCCCTTCCTTATTATGTAGATACTAACCATCTAGCTCCAGGTGACCCTATTATCTAGCATATCTCCCTAAATATCCTAGTTGCATGTCAATAGTGCATGTTTGGTGATCTTCACCCCCTGCCACACACCCTCGTGGTGGCTCGCAGGGTATCACGTAGATGTAGATGTAGACATATCCGTACACCGTCACGTAAACTTTTTCTTAACCCTTTGGTAAAATTCATCGCAGTCTCGGACAGGTGTATCATTTCACCGTGCCACTCACCTATACGTCAGCTTCGAGCGTATTAATCACATATATCATCTTGTCACGGCCACCAATGGCAAATCCACCGCAATCGGGGCTTGAACTCGTGTCTCCGGGGTGGGAAACCAGTTCAAGAGCACACCCATCAAAATTGGATAGACCACGAGAAAAAAGCCCTTGAGTAATAGAAATAGGGCACTAACTTCGTAGAAACTCGTAACCTGTATCTCCTAAAGAGAGAAAACACAAATACACCTTCAAATGTATTTATTTCCGGCCATGGTTTCGGCACGTTAGACCCTGATGATAGCATAGCTACCAAAACCATGGTCGGACATAAGTGTGCAAGACTACATTTACATAATACCCTGCGTGCCGCCGCATGGGCGAGTAGGAGGGGGTATTAGGTCACCGGGGGTGCAAAGATGTAAGTTTTTGCGAGGTGTAGTGGTGACGTTTACTATGGGAGTTCATTTAGTGGAGCTCAATTTTTATTGTGGTCGCTTATGGTTCGCGGAAAGAACGAACTTTTGTACCTATCTGTTCGGCAGAGTATCTCTCTTATTTAATCGGATCAGTCAGACCTAGAGATGTAGTGAGGAGACATGATAATCTCACGACCTATCTTGGGGAAAACATATTAGGGAAATATGCGGTCAAGCATATAGGAAGTTAGGCTTTATCAAGAGAGTACTCGGAAAATGTGATGAGAAAGTGAAAGAACGTTGTTATTTTTCAATCGTTAGGCCTCCTCTGGCATATGCTGTTAGTGTATGGGACCCATACGAAACGGGGTTGATATCAGAGTTAGATCGCGTCCAGCGAAGAGGAGCTAGGTTTGTGAAACGATGCTATGATAAGTTGGCCAGTGTGTCTGAACTAGTTAGAAGAAATAGGATGGGAATCGCTATCACAGCGTAGGTAAAATTATAGGCTTAACCTCCTACATAAATTTCAGGACAATCATTTTACTGACGACGTAAAAAATATACTATTAACCCCTTCGTACTACGGCAGATTAGATCGCGCCAATAAAATTAGAGAGCTAGATTGTAGAACCGATAGGTATAAAATGTCATTTTTTCCGCGTACCATTCGGGACCTTAACAGCTGTGATCGTCGTCATGAATAGTTCGAGTATTGACAGTAGGCAGGCAGTAAATCTTTCTCATTATATTCTCTACTCTCTTATTTATGCATGATGTAAATATTGATGTTCTTATTTATGCATGATATTTTGAATCTGTAGTAGTAGTCTTTGTATCCCTTGCATTTTGGAACGATTGAAGATAGAATGTTTCTTTGGTATTAGATTTTTAATTGGCGCTTTGCATGTGTGGTACGCGGGTTTTAATGTAATGTCGGTGTTCTACCATATCATTCATGCATGCCTGGTACGAAAGCACCCCCTGCCACACACCCTTTGGGTGGCTTGCAGGGTATGACGTAGATGTAGATGATAATGTCGCTCTGAAAAATGTCAGTTCTGAATTCATCAAGCAACCTAAGCCTAGCGAGTAGCCTCCGGGTCTCTAGGGGCTCCCACCTTAATCCCTCTAAAAGTAAATAGACACTATATGTACGCTCGTAGCAGTTTCAAACAAAGCGCGCTGCTTTCCTTTGCATTTTACTAATTTTTTGGTTAAATCTATTTGACCAGGGTCCCAAATTCTCGCGGAGTATTCGAGGTGATGACTAACCAGAGCGAGGTAGAATCGCTCTGATTTTTTCATCCGATTGGATTGGATTGGATATTGGGGGAGACGACCGACCACTAAGCTCACTTAAGCCATAGGGGACAGGTAAGGGAGGCAGGGTGAATAGAAACCCGCCGTCGGCATTAACCTGCTCTTTAACGAAAGGCGCCAAGGGGACCACGGCTTAACGTCTCATCCGACAGACGGAGTACTGCCGTTAGGCGCCATCCACAAGACACATAAGTAGGGATCAGGTTTCCCCTGAAAAACATCGTCCTCTGCAGGGATTTGAACCCTGGCCGTCCGTATGGTTAGCCAGAACTCTAACCACCACACCAACCCGATCCCCACTTTATCATCCGAGGACCTTCCTAATATACGTTTAACAAAACCTAGTTTTGTTAATGCTGCGCCACATATGTTCTGTACATCTACATCTACGTCATACCCTGCAAGCCACCCAAAGGGTGTGTGGCAGGGGGTGCTTTCGTACCAGGCATGCATGAATGATATGGTAGAACACCGACATTACATTAAAACCCGCGTACCACACATGCAAAGCGCCAATTAAAAATCTAATACCCAAGAAACAAGCAAGGGATACAAAGACTACTACTACAGATTCAAAATATCATGCATAAATAAGAACATCAATATTTACATCATGCATAAATAAGAGAGTAGAGAATATAATGAGATAAGATTTACTGCCTGCCTACTGTCAATACTCGAACTATTCATGACGACGATCACAGCTGTTATGGTCCCGAATGGTACGCGGAAAAAATGACATTTTATACCTATCGGTTCTACAATCTAGCTCTCTAATTTGATTGGCGCGATCTAATCTGCCGTAAGTTTAATTCTGTATGTGTAATCCCCACGATATCTCAGAAGTTAAAGTAATCCCAAGCTAAATGTGTATCTTCCTTTTTGAAGATGCAGCAATAATCCCAGTGGTTGAGCGCGGGAACTTTACGCGAGCTCACATTCCAACGGCTCCTCCGACCGAATGAATGGGAGGGCGAGGGAACTCTTGGACGGAGGGCCGAGAGGGCACGAAGAGGCTATGGAGGAGGGGGTGAAGAAGGCGAGGCAGGGAAGAGGCAACGCTGCACAATTCGGGGGAACAATGGTGGGGGGAGGGCGGCGTGGGAGTCACGGCCCCGTGTGGGTACCCATTCTCGCGGTGACTCGTAACGTTGCTTCGTGCTCGTCTGGAAGCACCGAGGCATGCCATCAGCGAGGTCTCTACAAGAGGTTGGCAGAGAGCGATCATCTATGCGTATTGATGCGTATGCCTCTTCTGGAATATGCTGCCAGTGTATGGGATCCATATGAAGCGGGGTTGATGTCGGAATTAGATCGCGTGCAGCGAAGAAAATCCGACGGAAAATCGCGTGCAGCGAGGGAAATCCGAAAGCATTTTGGTCATATGTTAGGGAAGTACAGGGAAATAAAAAGTCAACGGTTAATTCCTTGAAAAACGATAGAGGCTAAATAACAACTTTCAGTTTAGATAAGGCTAATTTGTTGAATTATTTTTTTCAGAGCGTTTTTAATCAATCTAAGCGTAGTTTGCACGAAACCATACCAGACCGATTTCAGCAACCAATGCCCCCGATCGATACATCTTGTAGCGAAATCGTATCCTTACTAAATAACATTAGCCCGAACAAGTCCTCAGGTCCTGATGAAATTCCAGCTCGTGTGTATAAAGAATTAGCTCTCGAAATGGATCCGTATCTTAAAGTAACATTTAACAAAATTATTAAAATTTTATTAAAATTTCCCGCGTACCATAAGAGAGAACAATAGGCAGCGTAGCAAAGGGAAAGGTAGGTGAAATATAGTTAGAGTAGTCTGTAGTGCTCGATGCATTTAACAACAACCAATAATCCCTTTCTTATTATGTGGATACTAACCTGCTACTGCATGTGGCCCTATTATTCAGCATGTCTCCATTAAATATCCTAGTTGCATGTCAATAGTGCATGTTTAGTGATCTTCACCCCCTGCCACATACCCTCGTGGTGGCTCGCAGGGTATTACTTAGACGTAAACGAAGAGGAGTTAAGCTTGTAAAACGATGCTATGATAAGTTCCCGAGTGTGTATGGATTGTTAGAAGAATTGGGATTGGAATCGCTATCACTGGGTAGATTAAATTATAGGCTTAACGTCTTAACTAAGTTTCAGGAAAACATTTCTCTGACGACGTAAAAAACATACTATTAACCCCCTCGAACTTCGGCAGATTAGATCGCGTCAATAAAATTAGAGAGATAGATTGTAGAACCGATAGGTATAAAATGTCATTTTTCCGCGTACCATTCGGGAGCATAACAACTGTGATCGTCGTCATGAATAGTGCGAATAGTGACATTAGCTAGACTGTAGATGTTTCTCTTTATATTCTCTACGTTCTAATTTCTGCATGAGGTATATATTGATGTTCATATTTATGCATGAAATTTTGAATCTGTAGCAGTAGTATTTGTATCCTTTGCATGTTGGAACGATTGAAAATAGAACGTTTCTTGGTCAGTAGATTTTTCATAGGCGTGTTGCATGTGTGGTACCGTTGGTTTCAATGAAGTTTCTATGTTCTGCCTTATAATTCATGCATTCCTGGTGAGGAAACACCCCCTGCCAGACACCCTTTGAGTGGCTTGCAGGGTATGACGTAGATGTACCTAGATTGATTGTTGCATAATTATTAAAATCTCTTGACTACAAACGTGACCTCATAGAATTTGACCTGCATTTTAAATGAGATGAGTAACTTTGTAACTCAACATAAATTCAATTCACGCACGACTTCGGTGTCGACGCTGCACATCGTCATTAGGTGATTACAGCATACGTACTGATGATTGGGTCCAGTTACTTCGGGAGCAAACATACGCTGTTTAAAGCTCGTATAGTCGGATTTTCCGTTCAAAAGGATCTGTTTTAGAAGGACGCCATGAGAAGAGGAAGATTTTTAGGAAACATTACAACAAAATGATTACACCAAACCACAGAGATCACATAATAAATAGTTAGAAATGACGTAATATCTGTACACGCGGAATAAATTCTTTCGAAATATATACGGTGACCAGAATGAAAGACGTAAAAATAGCATTGAATTACCAAGAAACTAATTGGCAGAGAGCGATCATCTGTGCGTATTGATTGTTGCGTATCTATTAAAATCTCTCGACTACAAACGTACATTTTTTCCGTTTTGTCAGTACAAAGTTTTGCGAAAATCTGTAGGTGACCGAAAATCGCTCCGACTACCTTACAATGGCGCCGTACGTCGATTTAGGTTATAGATAAATGGGCGCGTCACTCATGGAACACAGAAGCAATATCGTATTGTTAAAGAGTGGATTCGCGTCCCCGTCGCAACCGTTGAACATCTGCGGCGACATATTCGCTCGGTGTCATTCGGTGCGCGGCAATAGCGACGTCCACTCCAGCGTGCGGAGGTGCGGTCGACTCTAATTAAGTGGAATCCGGCGAGAGTTGGGGACGGAGGGGGAGAAGGGGTAGGGGAAGAGGGGAGGAGCAGGGAAACCAAACCACTCGCGTTAGCTAATTCTAAACGGCCCCACCTCATATATAGCCCATTACGAAATGCTTCGCACCCCGAACTATGTGCGTAGCACATCAGTTTTAATCACACACAAAACGTAGCAACGAACAAACAATTTCCCATCAATGGATTTCATATTGCAGCACTAATCCTTATAAAACTGCACGCATTGGTAGAGAAATTTCAAGCGAAATACATCCAGTAGAGCGTTATCAAACAGGCACTCACGGAGGAGATACACTGTTCAACTACTGACAGAAATTTAGCAAAGACTCAGCGGATATTTTGACGAATGCCGAAGGCGATGCATAAATCCTTTCAAAGGTAAGAGGCTAAAGTCAGCTTGGTGATGCTGAAAAATGATAAAAACTGAGAGAGAGCCTAATCCTTGTAGGAGAAGGGATGGAGGGTGAGTGTTGAGTTAGTCGACAGGATACAAGGGAAGAGAGAGATAAAGAGAACCAGATTGGCCGATTGTTGAGCACGAATGATCAACTGACGACCCCGACGGAAGAGGAAGAAGGGAAGAGGCAGGTCAAGGATTTATTACGGGAAGAAAGAGATAAAAGAGGTCAGCGTGGAGGAGTGATGAGATGGAGTGGAAAAGGACTGAGAGGTGGGGGAGGGCTCCTAAGAGCCATGCTCATGAATGAATGACGGCGAGCGGGACGGTGCCACATGCAGTCATCGCCACAACTGGCACATCGCAGACAAAAGTCTAAATCTTAGCGTTCCTCGCAGCCTCTTATTGTAGTTGGAACGAAATACATATCATTCCATTCATAAATCAATGAACTAGGTGTCATTTTAAAGAAAAATATCTCACCCTACCAAAGCTACCAAAGTATCACCCATTGTCGCACTACTTTCCGAGATATTATCCAAAGAAATGCCAGCCATTTCCTGTAGAATGTGGTACGTGAATGCTTTCCGGTGAGAATTTTAAAAACTGAGGAATTTCTAACCCATAGATCTCGTCAAAAAATTAACAGCGTCTACTTAGTTTGTTGGCGTAGCCGCCGTTCAATATTTATCATGACACACACTGTAAGAGCAGACAATAGTCATTATCCGTTTTATCAACTTAATACGTTTAAATAGAATCGGGCTTCATCGGACTATTTCTCCCAATGCGGAAGATAACGATATTCAGAAAATGCTTAAAAGAAAGAATCTTTTGTTGCAAGAATAATCGATCGAGTGAACTTATTTGAGACGATTAAGGGGCAGAATCAAAGGTTTTGAGGCTATGAACCTATCTTTTGAACCTATTTATGGGTCAACGTATTTGTAAGAAATAGGGAAAGAGAAATCAATGTGCATCCTGTCCACAGTGCACTCGGTTTAAAATCCAAGAATTCAGCCTTCAGGTCCAGTAAAGCAACGTAGCGCACTTATATAATGGCTCTGATCTGCCCGACTAATATCTCACTTGGGTTATGTCTCGCCTTTAGAGTAGTTAAACATGAACTTGATCATTATGAACATAAAAAGTTGCTAAATGCTGTCGCACATTGATGGAGGAAAACCAGAGAAAATACGATCAGTCTAATCAGTTTTTAGGGCATGTTTACCACATCGACATTAAAGTTACGGCGATACCTCGCTTCTCCTAGACTTCCGTTATCGTCGGTTTCGGTTTCCATCGATTTTTTCAACGAGAAATTTGTCTCAGTTTCCGTCGATGGCCTCGGCTTTCGTCGGCGTACCCCAGTAATCTCGCTGCTAATTTTGCGAAAACAGAGGGCGACCCACGGGATCTACTGCTCAGTGTGGCGTTGTCTAGCTGAAACAGACCTCTTTGGACAAATTCCTTGTGCGACATGCGTCCACTGACTCTGAAGCTGGTTTGCAAAAGGAACGTTCACTGCCTTTTCGGGAAAGATTGCTGCTGTGAGCAAGGTTGGAGGCTGATGTGTTAAGCACGTTTCACCCGCCAACCCCTCCTTGACGTGGCGCAAACCCTTGATTCCGGAAAAGACTTTCGGTGATTTGTCACGTTCCCAAAGGGAACGTGACTGGATGGGAGTGCCGCTTTTCCGGTGACATACGGGTCTCTGGCTTCTAGCTCAAAGGGGCGTAAAGAGTCACTCTATTTGTAGGTTTGGCTTATCGCCCCTTGAGTGACCAAATACCAGGGTTTTCAAGCGTGTCCGGATGCGATATTTTGCAGTCGGGTGCCAGCGGTCCTTGACCGTGGTCATTTCCCCTTTCCTTTCCCTTACCCCCAGCAAGATAACCGCGTTGGAATGATAGTAGGAACCGGCTTGCTGGGCACCCTAAGCGTGAGTAGACGCTTTTCTTCTTCTTGACTCTGAAGCTGGCTATAGTGCCAATAGATCAAGAAAGGAAGTGACTCGATGCTCATGGTTCTTCCAGGGGGGGATTTTCCCTTCCAAACAATAACAGCTGAACCTCTCCCCTCCTCCTCGATGTCTTTATACATTTCATTCCATTATCCTTTCATATACATTATCAATTGATTTCTTATTGTTTTCTAAGTAAACACTGTATTTATCCTATATAATGCGTCTTTTGTACGTAGTTTGGAGTATTTAGAACGAATAGTTAGTATTTGAATAGATTGACATGGAAATGTTTGCCTCAGTTTTCGGATTATAGACGTTAACCGAGTTATCGTCATTCAAGCAAATATCACCTCGTTTCAAGTTTCCCTCAACTATCATATCACTTTTTCCAACTTGTCGCCTCTTCCCTGTGGCCTTACTCTCGAATGTGGCATAGTTCATGAGCTCTTGGATTGAGGGATTGAGGGTACATGCTGGTTCACGTGATTAACAGGAATCATACACTGATTCCTACATCCCTTACTCAACTTCGATATAACTTCTTGCAGACAGTGATGCCCGACCTCAAGGGTAAACTTTTTAGTATCTTTCCTCCAAATTGAACAAGAGAATTAATTCCAGTAGTCTCACGAGTCAAACAACCCAAAGGTCCATTGCTTTGGGAGACCTTGTCTTATTTTGTCCGATTCTTTGACAACAGGAGATACATCAACGAGATGACTTTCGACGATATTATAAATCGAAATCCTAAAAAGTCGGGTAAGGGTGGCACATTCGTAAACAAAATATATGAGCTCATACATTTACGATAACAGTTTCAACGAGCTCAAACGGATTGGGTCGTGAAAAGAATTCCTAATACGCACCTAAAATGCCCAAGAGTAATTAAAATATTTCACTCTCAGCTCGATGGAGAGACAGAAATCATTAGTCTAAAAGAAGTATACATACATATCATGCCAATCACGCCGTTCCCTTCCGGGGTAGGCGGAGTCACTAAGTTTCACTCATAAATACATATTTGTATACCTAACTCTGCTTCATTAATTTCCTCCATACTCACCTATCCTTGCAAACCTCTTTTGCTTCATTTAACCCCATACACTGCTTCATGCATGCCTCCTGTTTTTAAGACTCCTAATATTCCTCCTCCTAAGAATTTCCTAAACCACATTCAACCACAACTTTCTTGGCCTACCTCTACCTCTTGCACCACTCATTTCACTCTTGTACTTATATCTGTTTCGTTATTCGACTCTCATCCAATCTCTCAACATGGCCAAACCAACGAAGCACACTCCTTTCATAAATGTCCATTACTGGAGCATCTAACCCACATTCATTCATTACCCACTCATTCCTGACCCTATCCATCCTACTTTTGCCACAAACACTCCTCACATAACTCATACCCAGGGCGTTTAGTCTACTCTTATGTCTATCCTGACATACCCATGTTTCCCTAATATACAACAAAGTGGGGAGAAGTTCACTTTTGTACACGGCGAGTTTCTTTTCCTTAAAGAATAATTGTATGATGAGGGCGAATGGTGAAGTAATTGAACAAGTGGATGATTTTATGTACTTAGGTAAGATGTTTGCGAAAGATGGAAGAATAGATGAGGAGGTAAAGGGACGTGCGAATGTTGGAAGGAAAGTGGTAGGTAGCAGCATGTGGAGCATATCAAGGAATGAGCGCCTAAATGAAGTTCTAATACAAAACCAATAATCACTTTCTTAAATGGCAGATGTCCGAAAAAGGAGTCATCACCCGCTTCTGTAATAAATAATATCTCACAAACAGCAAAGGCTCCCATTCAATTTCATCTCAATAAGCGATCCTAATTAAAATCCAATACTGCGACAAGACACATTTTGAGGGAATCAGCTGATGAGATTTATTTCTTAGCAGAAAATGTTTTACTAACATACTGTGAATATTAATTCAACTACAAAAAGGAACCGTAAAGTAAACCTTAAATTTTAGAGTTTACTGTCCCTATCAAATAGTAAGACCCAACATGAGTGATGGCAACACCAGTCCCCCCAGATTTTCCAGTTAAACATTTACTTTTACATGAAAGTAACACCCACAAGGATGAATTTGAACGTAAGCCATGGTAAAATGTTACATTAGAACTAAAATTCTGAGTGAAAGACGAAGGAATAAGTTTTCGTAAGCGGAATATCAAAAAATATATTAGGAAGGGTTCTAGCGGAAGGACTGATGTTAACTGAAGCGGTTCCCGCAGGATATTGTCTTTCAATTATATCCGACAGTCGCAGTCATTGCATGACGCACGATAAAGACATACTTTTTCCTCGAATCCTAATTTCCATGTGGTGCGAATCCCAAGACCCACAAGTGCTGAGAATCACGACAGATATCTACATCTACGTACCACCCCCCGAGCCGCCGCTTGGGCGTGTGGCAGGGGGTGGTAGGTCACCAGCCGTGTAAAGATGTAAAAGTTTTGGAGATGAAATGGTGACATGTCCTATGAGACTGTGTTTGGAGGAGCTCAGTTTCTATTGTGGTCGCTTATTGTGCGCGGAAAGAATGAGTTTTTGTCCCTATCTGTTCGGCAGAGTATCTCTCTAATTTTATCGCATCTGTCAGACCTAGAAATGTAGTGATGTGTCATGATGATATTCTCAGTGTCGCTCTGAAAAATATCAGTCCTAAATTTATCAAGCAACCTAAGCCTAGCGTGCAGCCTCCGAGTCTCCAGGGGCTCCCACCTTAATCCCGCTAACAGTTGTGAGACACTATATGTTCGTTCCTAGCCGTTTTTAACGAATCGCGCTGCTTTTCTTTGTACTTTGTTAATTTTTTTGGTTAAATCTTTATGACCAGGGTACTAAATGCTCGCGGTGTATTCGAGGTGTGGCCTAACCAGAGCGAAGTAGCATCTCTTTTCACCCGTGGACCTTCCTATTATACGCTTAACAAAACTTAGCTTCTTTAATGCTGTGCCGCATATGTTTTGTATGTGTGTTCCCCACGATGCATCTGAAGTTAAGGTAAGGTAATTCCAAGATAAGGCAAGGTAATTCCAAGATAAGAAAAGATTCCAAGTCCACTTAAGGTGTCATTTAGATCTTTATCACGAACTACAAAGCAACGCCCCTCGTGCCACTCTTGTTGGGAGATGGGTTTAAAACACACTCCACAAGAGAAGGCCTCGTTAAAACATTCAAATTGAGACTTCCGTTCAACAGCAGAAGAAAGAGTCGTGACTAAAGCTACACGTATATGAAAGTCAGAGGAACAAGGATATAACCTGACTGGACTTTCGTGAGACAGGATTATCACTTCCACTTATGTCTTCCACGGAATAGAAGGAACCACATGGGTAGGCCTAGAAACAACAACAGCATGGCAGAAATTCCCAAGGAAAAGTACCACTATGAAAAATTCACTTATCATGAATATATCGATACATGTCGTGTTTCAACGAAAAGATGAAACGAGCAGTGGGCAAAAAATCGTTCTATGGTGTAAAAATGCCTTTGCGCACGTCTAATACACTCAAATTTCATTGTAGACACTTTCCAAAATTTATTGTGATTTAGAAACGACATTTTGAATCGACATCATTTCCCCGTGTTCCCATCACAATTTTGCACGCAGAAAATAAAAAAGGAGTTAAACGCAAAAAATTATTTCTCCCGCGTTCCACGATGGGACAGACAGATTCTTGTCAACGGTGAATGATTCAATGAAGTAGGTAGCCGCTACCTCCCGACTGGCCACGACCGACGCCGGAAGAAGAAAAAATATAAACCAGTTCTGAAGGAAATTCCCAGAATGTTGGTCAATAAGCCTGAATGTAAAAAAAACACGAGCCGCGGTGCCCTTCCGCGGGCCAATGGGGTAAATGCACTCGGCGGGTGGGGAGTGAAGCAAGGGCCGCTGGCTGATCGCGCGGTGCCCCCACCCGCGTGACCCCGCTAGCATTCCCCGACCGAAGGAATTTATTCACGACGTGCGGAGACTGCACCGACCCGTCACACAATGGCCATTCATTAGCCACAGTCCATTGATTGAATGTGGACGACTGCACTCGTACACCACTCCGCTGTATTCCCTCGAAAAGTGATTCTCTTTGACGAGACACCTCGATGACATTAATCACTAAAGCGTCCGGCGAGAATTACAAGGTGGCTGGAAAAAAATCAACGCAATGACCCCATTAAGGGATAAGTTTCCTTAAAGTAGTGAATGTTATTTATCTCTCATAAGACCTCACTTGGGGCACGCCGATGGTATATGGGACCCTTACGAAGTAGCACTAGTTTCAGATTTAGATCGAATACAGCGTAGGGAAGCTAGATTTGCTAAAAATTGTTACGATATGCATTGCAGTGTTTCTAAATTGTTGAGAGAATTAGGGTGGGAACTTCTATCCGATCGAAGGGAAAAATATAGGTTAAATCCTATACGAAAGGTTGATATAGACTATTTTTTGCCGGACGTTGAAGATATAATCCTAGAGCCAAACTACTATGACAAAAACGATCACAGGAATAAGATTAAGGATATAGACTGCAGAACCGATAGATTTCACAAACCATTTTTTCCACGCACAATAAGGGACCATAATAGATACGACAGATCAGTTCCACGATACTGACTAGGTTAAATAGGTATTTTCAGGAGTGCTGAATATCTTAACATGATTATTAGCTACTCATCTCGCATATAATCTCCCGCATGATATACTCTGGCATGATTTAGTACCTTGTAGTGTGCTGCATTGTAGCATGTTCTTCTACTCATCACTCGCCTAGTTTCTGGTCTGACTGCATACCATTGTCCTGACTACTTCTGGCCCTCGCCTGGCACCTGGGGGAACGTGCGCGGTTTTGATTTACACTGGGATGAGTGCTGCATGCCTGGTGTGGAATCACCCGGTGCCACACACCCTAGTGGTGGCTTGCACGGTATTTCGTAGATGTAAATACAGATGAAAGTGGGTCTAGCTCCGCCACCCCTGTCGCAAAGCTGTCTCTTAATTACTGATCGAACATCCGGACGGGACAAATGAGTTACAAATGTCTTACAAATATTCCCTGGCGAAATAACAAATAAGAGCGGTGACCAGGCGTGGAAACTCGAGCATACTACGAAAGACTGGACCATAAACGCACGATGAGAAAGAGAACGGATACAATTATAATTCTGTCCCACACAGAACAATAAACCGCAATTTTATAACCCGAAGCCACAAGAGGTACGTCGAGCTAACCTGGTTGGGTTAGTTTTCTCGCCAGTTTCGCACAAAGCGCTTGTTCCATTACGATTTCCACCAACAGCACCTCTACCATGAAACGCATAGTTTTGAGAACTAATAGCCAAAATGCTAGATTAACTCGGTAACATTCTACTCCAAAATCTTTCAGCAACGTGTCATAATCAAAAGTTACAATACTTTCGAAGCACGTAACGTAATACACGCCAGATAATGTTAAGCACACGGACTCCAACGGATTCTGTGAGAGCAACTTGATGGTTGGTGACGTTTGCATCATTTTGCAACAAACGAGAACAGAAAACGACACACTTTTAAAGAATTGGAGCTGAATTAGAACTTTAATTTCGTTCACAGCACCATTCCAATTTTACAAGCAGAAAATCCGTGCGGATAGAACTCAACTCAAAATTCCTGCCAGCACGCGACTTTTGCAAGACGAAATGAAATCCCACCTCGCACTCTGAATACCAACAAATTCTTTCTTTTCCTTTTGGATCAAGCCCGGGCAACAGCCATGCACGGCTGAAGAATTAATTACAGGCACCCGACCCAGCATATTACGAGAGATGAACGGAAAGGCATCCTATTTTTTCACGGAGAACAAATAACGCGTCTGCATTCCGCCGCTTTGATATTTTTGCCGAGGGAAAAGACAGAGCTTGGAATCTGCACACACACTCACACTAAGCGAAACAATCAAGTGAGAGAGAGTCACGTAACATTATTCGCGGGCAAACAAAAGAGGGACGAGAGCGTGGGAATGGAAGTCGCCGCGTGCATCCAGCCAGCTTCCCCCGGGGCGGCGTGGATCTTGATCCAGTTCTCCTCGCCAATCGGCCGAGGAATCACATTGGAGGGCCGAGTTTTTTGCCCTCGCTCGCTCGCGGGAGGGTTGAGGCAAAGAGATAAGGCTATCGGTACGTCCACCGTTTCATGTCCTTCGGAACATACGCGCCGAGAATGAAAATCGAAAGAGGAAAATTTTCCAATTCAGTGGGAAAAAAAATTGCCGTAAATCAACGGGTGCTTCTTCCCTACTTCGTCACATACTAGTGAAAAGGCTGCAGAGCGGGATGGTTCAAGGTAGTTTGAACGAGAAATCATTTCACCAAGAAATCGATTAATTTGGTCTCATTTGAAAGAAAAAAAATAGCGCACTCTTCCCAAAAAGCTGAAATATCACCTCTAAATCGCACTAATTTCCGAGAAATTTGGCAAAAAACACCAAATGGTACATCTATGCACTCCAGAGGGGCATTATTTTAAATATGAGGCGTATCTTACCTAGATCTCGTCAAAACATTAACAGTACGTGGTTTGTATGCTTTTTCAACTTTTTAAAAATAAACCATACACTCACTGCGGAAATTTTATCAGAATCACAAAAAACCTGTTGTGGGAGAGTTTTAAACGTACCGCGCGAAAAAAATTAGCTCGTATATAAATACTTTTATTAAATTAAAGAGAATTTCAGGTACACAAAATTATACTATGGCACCAATTATATTACATGATTTACTTCATGCTTCCAAGAGATGATGACAATATAATCTTAAATTCGAATATAATATCCAAAATGGCAAGGAAAAAATTTCGCTAGTACAATCTTAAAACGCCTGCTTTATTCGCGAGCGGTCATAGTAGATGTGGTCGAATCCGCCAATACCTTAAACGTTGGAGGGTACCGTCGATTTTTATACTTTCGGCATGGGATGTTAATTGAATTATTTCCATTTTGCGTCTCAAAATATGAAATAAGTTTTGCATACTATCACGACTGAATTCTGACAAGTGGTTCCGGTGATATATAAGTACCCTCCCAGTTTCGAATGAGTTGTACGATGGTCAGAAGCCGTATTGGACTGTAAGTCCCTTCTACGCTACTTGATCAAAAATAAAAGTAAATGAAATAAAATATCTGATATTAGGACGCCAGCGTGCTTCCCGGTTAGTGCATACGTTGTGTGGATGCACCCCCTGCCGAAAATCCTTGAGGTGGCTTGCACGGAAACACGCGGACGTAGTGAAACTATGGGATGGTAAGAGCAAATGTGGGCTAAATGCAGTGAATGTAATGTGTTTGCCGCATGAGTGGGATAAACAGTGCCAGGAAAGATTGAATTGAATGAAAGAAAAAAGGACGAGAGTATCATGACGTAGCAGAGAATTTAGAGGGAAAAGACTGAGGCGAGAGGAAGGGTGAGCCAAAAAATTCATGGGCGAATGAGGCGGAAGACGCTCTTCGGAGGAAGAAGATCAAAGAGTCTCAAGAACAAGAGGTCTTGCATAAAGAAATGCAAAAATGAAAGAGATGCAGAAGAGGAATGCCTAAACGCAGTATGAAAGAAAATATGAAAACATAGCTGGCTTCCATTGCGCTAATCTTTTAATCATGCGCTTTTGTCTGTGCCTACCCCGAAACGGGTACGGAGGTGGGCCTGATGGGTAGGCAAGAGTGCATATTTTCCAACACTTCATACACGGTTCACAAAAAGGAGACAACAAAAAGCATATCTAATTGGGTGAGTAACCCAGAAAGAACAGCAATGAGGGATCCTACACGAATGAGATGCCTGGTTATGAAAATCTCGCAGAGAAACGAGAAGAGCACGTCTCCACGGTAGATGGAAAAATGTAGAGCGATACGATGACAATGAAGAAAAATAAAAGTACCGCAGTAATCCCATTAAAATGGAAACTCCGAGACTTTCACGTTCCCAACACAGCGCAAAGACATCGCGAGCGGCATTATTAATTTCTCCTGAAATCAGGCGAATGGATTTTTAAAATGAGTAGACCTCTAATTAAGAATTATATGAATATATAAGCGTGCTAATATGAGGTTCGCTATCGACAAATAACATCTATTTACAACTTGAACTTCCCAAGAGCCAAGTTAAAGAGAGTTTGTAATAAAAAAGAAGAGAATTATTTTCGATCAAATAAAAATGTAATCCCCACTGAACTCACAACGAGTCGTTAAATATTTGACTGAGAGAAACGCCACCATTAAATGACTGAGGCGTCGATTCATGGCGCACAACTTTAAGCTTTTAATCGCTATCAGTTCCTCGGGACACATGATGAATGATGGCTTTGCGTGTTCAACCGTGACATCCGCGTCACGCGCTCTTCGTTGCCGGCAAGAGGCTACGGAGGCACACGATATCATTTGGTGGGCGAAGGGGCGATGGCTGCAGCCAATCGGATTTTTAAAATAGAGGTTAGGCCACAAAAACATTCTCTCCGCAATCGAATCTTCGGGGCGAATGACTTTGCCGAGACCATCGTGAATCATATGCGCAGAATGCTGTTGTGTTCAGGGAGTGAAGATCTTGTGACTTATGGGTTTACCACAGCTCCTAACCCCACAATCGCGGACTGAATTTTCATTTGAAACTTCCCGACAAACAATTCACACACTTACCTTTACACTACCATCAAGCTTTTTTCACCACAATTTGACATCAACTGATCATCTCACCACCTTAATCCAATACCACAACTAATTCATTAAGTACACTTAACCATTCGTGAAACGTGCCATCGCCAAAAGCAAGCTCGAGAAGCTCGGACAATTTAGTTGAATAACTAATCGGAAAAGCTAGAAAATAAAAGTGATACGAGCAACCGCCCACCACATCTTCCAAAAATGATCAAGTGAAAAAATGCAGCACAATGATTTACTTACATAGCAGAAAAGAAATAAATAATACAGAATACAAATACAAAATAAAGAGATACATTCGCGGTCAAAAAATAATAATCCGCGAGTTTATCGTGAAAATGTTTAAGCAATGAACATAATGGAAATGAATATAATACCTCATTAAACTTTGCAACTCAAGTGGTGAGCAAAAAAATAATATTTCATCACCTGAGAGAATTACAAATAAAATTAATGGAAAGGAGCAAAACAATAACATGATGAATTAACACAAATACTACGAACAATAGCAAGATGAATCAACATGAATACGTCAATGCGTAAGTTTTACGAAGTCCTCGTTAAAAAATTGAGATAATCCACGCATAAAACGTGTAACGCGTAACCTAGTATGCAAGATTTACGAACAAAAAATGAGCACCATAAAATTTAAAAAAAAATCAGCTTCATAAATGAATTCATTACTAGATAATTTCTGCTAGTTTCCCAATGATAACTCCAATGCTTGGGGGATATAATTCAGTAAGACAGTTATCTCATTATTTATGACCAATGTCATCTGCCGACTAACGGAAGTTATCCACAAGTCTGAGTTGCATGCCAGATAAACAGCGTAAATCAGACAACTAAACGTTTGACGATGAAACTCTAAAAATAAATTGGGATGGTAACAGCTATTGCACGATTGATTACAATCGAAACAAAAAAAGCGTCAACATATATCTCACAATACTTCAGCTCCATCAATCGTGCTGGGGCACAGAATTAGCAGGCGTATTAATCTGATTAATTCGCCAAGAAGATAAGTTAAATACTGATGTGTATACAAGACTTAAAAATAAATTCCTTGCATCACCAATAACGCAGACTAGAGCTTGCTACATTCAAATACTACCCACCATCTTCCCCGCGGTATTTCCTATAGAATTTACTTGATTGGGTATGATAACACATTACTGGAGCCGACGTCGTCAGTTTACACTGCACTTGAATCCAAACACTTAAACGATAAAGACTTGGTAACCAAGGCAACGAGATAACTCTCGAAAATACTATGAAATAACGTTTGGGAAGTCGCAGAGCTATGACTAACACGCATAGGCTTGGAGATTGTTGAATGTAAGAAGAATGGCTGTAGACACTGCGTGAAACATCAATTCTACAAATTTACCTAGGAGCCCCATTATTTTATTTATTTGCTGGAAATACGGAGCAGGATGACAACTGCATCGATGATAATCCGCACAACATACCCACAATAAGTTAATCAATAATATAAGAGAATATAAAATGAATAGTAAACCATAAATGGCCAGTTGCAACAGCGCACAAATTATCCAGGATCGATAAAAAGTAGAAATATAATAATCTGAGAAACTATGATTTTGCAGATATTCCCAAGAAAATACAAGTATAACAGTACCGTAAATTAGTCCCCTAATTATCAGAATTAAACACTGAAATGGGCTCTTCAATGAATGCAGATTATGACGCCAGTTAACATACTTGGTTATCCATTGGTAGAAACAAGAGAAATATGTTGTTAATAGCACGAGTGATACCAAGGGAGAGCATGGGGCTTTAACGATGCAGGGCCATGGAAGATAGGGACATTAACAGCCCACATGACTGCTTTTGCGATTAAACCGTACGTTGAAATACTTGATATTACAGAAAAACGTCAACGGAAATTCTAAGTGAAAGAAGACAACCCCACTACTAGACGTCCGAATGAGTCCCGATTTTTTGTCAAAATTTTACCAATATGAACGATATCCATCAATTAATAATTCCAAGTTAACTACTGCCAAAAATGTACCCAAACTAATATAAGTTCGCCGGGTAATGCTTCGTCTTCCAGCACGAAGTTCGTGAGTTCAAATCCCGCCGAGGCGCATTTTTCTCCATCCAGGACACGCCTGTGTGTGCTCGCCAAGATCTATTTATGTGGTGGTAATTAGCGAAATCTATCACCGATTGAGAAATTATAAAAGTAAAAGAAGTACGGAGCGACATCATACTAGAGTCATATATGAAAAACGATCGCAAAAGGGTCCAGCACTGATGAATAACTTCAAAGCGCACTTTTCCTCGCGAATGAGTTCATTCTCCTGACTAATGCCTGAATCACACGATCATTTTTTCCGTCCCTTTTAAGGGATAGCTCCAATGATAGCTCAAATTATCGCTCGAAAATGATCGTGTGACTCGAAGAAAGTCAGGGATGGCTCCAGCGATAGGGATCCCTATAGCTTTTTCCATCCCTGGGCACGTCCCTTTTTCCGTCCCTGGAGGCATCGCTGACTCCATCATTTAGCCAATCAGAGTGCTCGGGCGCAAAGAGCGACTCTAACGCCACGTTCGGCTTTCAATGGAATTAGAGTAGTAAACGTAGTAAACATATAGAAATGATGCGAAAAGGGACGGAAAAAATGATGGAAAAAGGGACGGCCAAAATGACCGTGTGATTCAGAAAATGATAGCTCGAGCTATCATTGTCACGGTCCCTGAAAAGCTATCATTGGAGCTATCCCTTAAAAGGGACGGAAAAAATGATCGTGTGATTCAGGCTTAAGCGAAAAAAAGTTAATAAACGTATGGGTTGTGAGCGTGTCGGAGCCGTCAACCGTCGGTTCCACCCTGCGGCTGAGGTGAAAAACCAGAAGCCGCAACAGCAGAGAGACGCTGATGAAAGACTTCCCCAGACGCCGTAGTTAATTGATCGGCGATGCAGCAAAGCATTAAATTTGGTCCGATCGGATGGGACATGCCCGATTGAGCTGATTGCAAAGGTATCCATTTTACTTGCCACGCCACCGAGGCCACGCCGGGAACACGATGGCGAAATCGGGGAGGGGTGGGGCGTTCCGACGGATTTTTCGAGATTCGTTTTTGGCTGACAAGTCTCGCGACCGCGACACTACGGGACAGAATAATCCACATATTAAAACACATCTCATCTGAGCAGACTCCTCGCTTTTCATGGCCAGAGCCATAAAATTCAATAAAACCGCCTTGAGGCGACTGATGGTGAATTGCGTAATGCAGATTCAAATGCCATAAAGCTCCACGAGAGGCAGAATCACCGGCAAAACGGGATATTGCCCTGTATTCCGGCGGCTAGGGAAGGGAGATACCGCTACGCTTATCCGCCATGCAAATAGATACACACCGCCATCAAAGTCATCCAATGCCTTTCAAAATATCCCCAGATTGATATATAATAATTGAATAATGGTAGTAGAGTTTTCATGGTGTCAGTTGGATCAGAAATGGCTCCATAAAAAGGCTTTAATTTAATCTAAATACGGGTAGGACAGGGAGAACAAACGGAAGTTACCCGAAATATTTTTTTTTTAATGTCATTTTCACAGTTCATCAATATGATGGGACAACTTGGCCACAAACTGTGACTCAGATGGCCATGCCTAATTATCGGTTCGTTCATATCACCGAATTTTCAAGGCAAAGTTACAAAGGATACAATCCATATGTTGAATATAGGGCAAATGATTCGACAATATTAGACGCTCGGGGAGCAATTTTCCATTGAATACAAAGCAAATGCGTCCAGTTAAAATAATAGATCTCACCTACTGGCCACTCTATGCAGGCGCCGTTAACATTAACTCTTGCTCCTGGAGCTATACTTGAAACGCATGTATACACCACCAATGTGCACAAAAACCCCCTTCTATTAAAATTCTTAGTGGCAATCACCACAGAAGCTGGCTTGTCAGCCGAAAAAAAACAGGAAAATTAAAAATGAAAAACAAAAGAAAAACTATGGCCATTTCCTACAGTAAATAGAATTGATAAGCGATTCCATTTATTTGTGACATCTAACGTGTGTTTCGCACCGTTTCCTTAAGTTCTGAAGTTAATTTGCCATTAAACAAGGAGCTACGTAAATAGTCATTTAATCCTCGGTACGAAAAATTTTACACATGAAAAGTTCATTCATTCGTATTCCAAATTATTCTAGCCATCAACTCCTTAACTATTATTCCGAGTTCGATAAAAATTGGAAGCAAATCAATGGCGTTTAAGAAGTCAGCACCATTATTCACCAACATCAAGAGAGCATCCGTCAGTAGTACGCCAATGACTGCGAAAACTGACGCAATTTACGGAAGAGAAATGGTGAGAAAGAAATAAGTCACCATTAATGGCATGGACAAAGAAATAAAACAAGGAATACGAGAGATAATTAAATTCACGGTTAAATAAGGTGTAGGGTAACTTTCTATTGGTCTCATAATTAAGGTAAGGTATAGATTTAGGCAACATCGTATTGAGCATAAAAAAATCATACCAAAAAAATGGAATTAACACGAAAGGAAACGCTACAACGCATATACATGCAAGACTCCGTCACAATCTAATCCGATCATAACACTGATTGATTTCCGCGAATCAACATCGTGGGAAAAGTGAACGGCAGAAGCGCTTGCTAGCGAGCTGGTCGGAATACCTTTGCACGTGCTCCCACACCGCGGCACGCCACAATTTCGACAGTAGAAGTATGGAGCACCACAAATCCCAGGTGGAAATGGCAAATTTTGACTCCGATCGCACTTTGATGCATCGATTACCTCGGCGCCTCACTGCACAAGCGGACGCACCCTACGCTACCCCACCCCACACACCACAGAACCACGAGACGAGCTGCAGTGACGCTTGGTTTCCCTGCAAAGTATTACATCCACCCCCGGGCAACTTTCAAGGAACTGCCACCCACCACTTACAATTGGACAATTTATTTTCATTCACTTTGTCATGTAATCCTATAATATATCCCACTAATTGAAGCTATCAGTGTCCGCCTAAACGAAGCCTGCTTAACATGAAGCAGTAAAATCAGTACCATCTCCCATACTCGTGCATTCAAGGGGAAGATTAAAACACGATAAGTCATAAAGCTTTAAACTGTATTTACTAGGCATTATAATAAATTACTTATTGTGGTGTAATACCTTAAATTAATTAAGAGGGTGAGTGGTAATACGTTTCGCTTAACTCATTTAAAAATTGCACCCATCAATTCCGTTATGTATGAGCTCTAAGCATTCGGATAGAACGATTATTTGTAATTTCCCTTCATTGGTCACATTTGAAGTTATTAAGTAATTTTACATAATATTTCAATCATCCGGGGTATGCCAATTTCTACGGTATTATAGAATGAGGCGATGAAACTTCTGATACCCTTTAGCACAGAGGAACACTCTAGTAATTTGACATCATCAGTTATTGTAAAGCAGTCCAAACATGCACACAACGTAAATGACATCATTCAACAATAGAAGAATACGTATGGTACCAGGAGAGAAAGAGCATCGGCTTGATAACTATCGAATTCAACTGTTTCTAAGGTCAGTAGCTGCGTAAAAAAACTCGTGGAGACGGAAATACGCGAATCGCGAACTGATAAGACGTTATGACGCGATGCTACAGAAAAAAATACTACGCCTTCCTTTAACAGTCAATCGCAGTTATATTCCATATCAACATTCTGAAAGATAACCACCCAACATGATCACTCTAACAAAGGCGCATACTATGAATGCAAATCAAAATAGCGAAAACCGTCATTGTGCACAGTGTGAGAGGAAATGCCAAGCAGAGAACGCGAAAATTAGGCAAGTTCAAATGACAAAGAGAGATGATATTAACCCAAATTCTAACTTAAATGAGGGGACACAATAAGATGTCGTAAAAACAGCAAAGAGATACAAATGGAATGCAACCGAAATAGATGATGCTTAACACGCACCAAAAGATAGAAAAGGAGCGGGATACCTCTCATCCATCACAAAAGGATGTTCTTGTGCTGCCAAGCCGAATGATAACATTTTTGAATACCTGAACTTCCACAGCAAATATGGACCATTTTCCGCCCCAACATACGATTATTCAAGGAACCGTTCAGTTCAACTAATATTTGGCAGTTCAAATGGGGTTCACTAACCACCGACCGCCGAAGGAGGAGTCAGGTCTGCTTGCGAGGGGAGCGAAACCCAGTTAAAATAAGTCGTGTCGTGATCTTATCAGGTTCTCGGGATCGATTCCCGACATTTCTCTACAAATTTAAATATTACTCGAGGTGCTTTATAGAAGGAGAAACAGATAAAGAGAATATAAATCTCTTGACAGCACGCAACTGAGCCCCGTTTGCCGCAAAATCCGAAGGCGCGACCTCATATAGGGTAACAACTTAATCCCGCCACCAACAAGGCCGGCATACCCAATTGAATGAAAACGCTGAGCACTTTTCTCACACGCATCCATTAGAGTTAATGAATTTGGCATCAATAAATTTCCACCGAGACCTTTAAAGCATTAAGTTTCTCCGTCAACGCCTTCCGCGACAAAATGAACACACCTATGGCCACCAGGAGACAGCCCACAAGCACAGGGGTAATAATTTTCACATAAGAAGTGTGCATGGGTGGATGGAGGAGCGGGGAGACGAGGGGCACGTGGGCCGCCCGCGACCCAATGTTATGGGAGGGTTATCGCTCCCAAGGTGGTGGGAGCGATTTTTGTTTGCGTTAAAATTCGAGTGAAACTTGGCATGCGAGTTCTCATCAGCGATATCCATAGATGAAAGAGAAAAAAATGGCACCTAACTGTCTTGGCTTTTTACAAATTCAACGCAACTTTAACAAGTAGCCTTCTAGTACACGACATAATTCATGATAATTCGATGAAATATACACAGATTTCCTTCTAAACGTTACAATATGTACAGCTTTTCTCCTAAACATTAGATTTTCTTCAATAAATAACGCATATTCTAACGCACATCAATCTAACTGCTTCTAGCAAATATCAAGACGACCCAGCGATGAGAAAAACCTTGTTTAAATAGAATTCACCCCTAAATTTCGAAAATTTGTCGGCCCCAGTGGCGGCGGGGTTAAGTCCTCACCGGTTCGCGGGTTCGAGTCTCGCCTGAGTAGAATATTATCTGCCCAGGACATGGATGTTTGCGTCTCGTCCGTTGTTACTGTTATTCACCCAACGTAATTTGGCCCATTGTGCTTTTTGGGCATTGGGGAATAGTGGAGATAAATAAATAAAAATAAAATAAACATCGCGCCTAATCCTTGAGCCATAACCCACTTTATATACAGTAAATTAAAAAAATAATTCTTTGATAATTTCGATTACTGCCAGTACGTTGAGCTTCACCGCCAAGGTAAATACGCTTAAATATGACGCGGTCGCATAATTTTTTCGACTCACTCGGAACAAAAGATGCACATAACGACCCACGATTACCGCTCCAGCCACCCGAATGCCACATGCCATACGGAGCCGCGAACGAGATGAAGAGTGTACTAGGCAAGGGGCACACACAACACTCACAACGGCGACGGGGTCAGTGGGACAGCGGTTTCGGATGCGCAGGAGCAGCGCTAATGAGATATGCCACCTGTAGGAATGCGCGGAGCAGCTGGCGTGGATTACCTCTCGAAGGCACGGGAAGTAGAGGAATAGAGCTAGAGGTGCTGCAATCAATATCTGTGCATCATGAAAAAAGTTTTAGCTTTGAAACAATAAATCTCAGACTTAACTCATAACTCGAATCCTTAAAACCATGAACATATATTATGGATTCAAATGTTTGTAATCGTTTCCTAGGTAATGTGTCGACTTTATTTCCACATTTAGTTCACTCAGTCCTTGGCGCCACTTAGAAAAAAGTCTTCTCAGACGAATCGTAAATAGCCGTTGTAAATTGTTGTTAACGTCAGACTGTGGTAAATATTCAATAACGATTGAAGAGATATGAACTATGATATATGCTGTGAATAATAGCTGACTATTTTTGAGACCTAACAGTTACTTTGTACATCTACATCATACCCTGCAAGCCACCCAAAGGGTGTGTGGCAGGGGGTGCTTTCGCACCAGGCATGCATGAATGATATGGTAGAACACCGACATTACATTAAAACCCGCGTACCACACATGCAAAGCGCCAATTCAAAATCTAATACCCAAGAAACATTCTATCTTCAATCGTTCCAACATACAAGAACTACTACTACAAAAGACTACTACTACAAATTCAAAATATCATGCATAAATAAGAACATCAATATTTACATCATGCATAAATAAGAGAGTAGAGAATATAATGAGAAAGATTTACTGCTTGCCTTTTGTCAATACTCGAACTATTCATGACGACGATCACAGCTGTTATGGTCCCGAATGGTACGCGGAAAAAATGACATTTTACACCTATCGGTTCTACAATCTAGCTCTCTAATTTTATTGGCGCGATCTAATCTGCCGTAGTACGAAGGGGTTAATAGTATGTTTTTTACGTCGTCAGTAAAATGATTTTCCTGGAATTTATTTAGGAGGTTAAGCCTATAATAATCTACGCTGTGATAGCGATTCCCATCCTAATTCTTCTAACAGTCCAGACACACTAGCCAACTTATCGTAGCATCGTTTCACAAACCTAGCTCCTCTTCGATGTACGCGATCTAACTCTGATATCAACCCCGTTTCGTATGGATCCCATACACTAACAGCATATTCAAGATGAGGCCTAACGATTGAAAAATAACGTAAATGCTAGAGAGTAAATATCTACTACAGGAAGTGTGTAAGAGGCATATGAAACTTCCATCGTGAGTCTTTTCTCTGCTGTGTGGGTCTTTTACTGTTAATTTACCGCTACATTTTTTTGGTTTATTACCTTTTGAGAGCCTTAGGAATCAGAGGGAATGATCTAGATAGATTGATGTGGATTTTAATGTGTAACCTACTATTCATGTGTGGCCTCGGAGTAGGTTCAACAATCTCTCCTTTATTTGTTAATAAAATGATAGTTATTGGCGCAATTTCTCATTCATAGATGATTTTGTCAGATCTTGCTTTTGAAATTCTAAAAGTACTTGTATCCGTCTTCTAATTCATTCCACTTTTTTCACCTCGTATTATTGTAATTAAATTGCCGTAGAACGATATTCACGAAGTGCTAAGAAGTTAATTGCGCATTTGTGCAATTAAATTTGGAGAGGAATTATATATATCTGTAGACCGGACAATATTATAAAAGAGTGTAACTACGTCCCGCGTGTAGTACTACATTTTTACTAATTGCAATATGATTACTGGTGAGTAAAACCTCTAAGACGTGATTATTTACGATCTGTAGACTGTTTTTACATTTGAACTGTCATCTTCCATCACTTGATGGCGACTTAATCGAAAAAGTTGTTTGTTTACGGAATTCTAGACAACAGTTGTTGTCGACGAGTCGAGAATCCATGATGTATATTCATGCTTAAAACATTTACGTTAAGAAACATTCAGGTGTTTTTACTGAAAATTATGGGAGGCTCTAACAATGCCAAATATAAGCATTCTTTTTAAAATGAAATAAATTTCAACTGCGTATCTCACTTACTAATATCATGTCTATTCTTATAAACGCTGCTATATTTAAATATACTACTTTTGGAATTCGTGCCTCAGTGAACCTATGTAATAAAAATACCCAATTAAGGCTTATTGACTCTTATTCTTCTCATGCTGATTGCATAAAGGATTCACCGCACACGAGAACATTTCATCATTTGGATTTGATACCACAGAAAATGTACAATTTGTCCCACAGCTGCGATGTTCTGGGACGATATTCCGATTCAACACGCCACGGTGCAGTGAAAGGACGGCAATGAGGATCTCATGGGAAAGGAGCGGAATATCATTTTCTATCAAACCTGCGTGGATGTCGAGAAATCAGTCAATCGATGCGAAATCAATATAATTGTCGAGACAGCGAAAGGAGATACATCCTGGTCTTTCAAAGCACAATTATTGCCTCCATATTAGAGTATACACGAAAAAGGATATCTTTAATAAGGAAATAAAACTTCAACATAAACGCCAGTAACGAGGCGAAACAATAATCGTTGATCGCCGTGTTTCATTCTGCGATTTATGACGCCCACACGATTTTATTTAAAAGCCTTCCTAATATGAGCGGGTCGACTGAGGCATTTCTCCCTTTAAGCCCAGGATTCAGCGAAAGAGTATTAGTACAGCATCAATTTTCGGTGCAACGATACTTAAAACGAAGATTAGGTCACGTCAAAGTTTACATAATGGAACTGGATAAGACATATCATGAAAGGATTAGGGTACTGGTTAAACAATATGATTGGTAGCAAACAATCATTGATAACTGACTGGTGTCGGTCATAATACAACCCTTCCATACACCATCTACAACTACAAATTACCCTGCATGTCGACCTGGTAACCCAACAGCCCGACAAAAAATTGAACTTTGTTATATTTCAACGCAATTTCACAATATTTCCACAAATTGCGTGGAAATATATAAAAAGTTCAATTTCTTTGATCATGATACCTGTAATTAATTTCCACAAGTCACCGCCCAATTCATTAAACTTTATCCAATGGTCATAGGATCGAATCCCGCAACAACTGTGTTGACGATATACACTTAAGAATTAAGGCCTTGCCCTGGTACTAGTGAAATAACCGAAGAGGATAGGCACGATTTCGACCAATACTTCGAAAACATTTTCATCTCTACCAATCGATTTCCAAGCACTTCACAGACACCGCTGATGTCCACACAGCAATCATGATGGACTCGAAAATCTTAGGCTCAAAAAATTTCCAATTCATTAGGAAATTACAACATGAGATTTACAATGAACTGATTTCAAAGGCGGGGGAGAGCATGAAAGCCTGTTGACAGCAAACACGGAAGACTGGGAGGGGACTTCGCAGCCACTCGACTAAATAACGGAAAAGAAGCGTGATTAACATACTACGGTTAATTTTTCGTCGTGAAGTGCATGTGAGGGCTATCACGCGGTGTCTATGCATGGAACGAATGGGCAGAACGCAAGAAACCGTGGAAGAGCCCAAAATTGCACGTCCCCGGCCATTGGATCGCCCGAAGCGCCGAAAACTGTATCCACAGCAATCAGTTCCTGGCACAGACCTGCGCGGCAAATTTGGGAGGTAGAAGTATAGGAGGTGAAGGGAAAGAACAGAAGGGAGGAGAGGGAGGAAATGACAGACAGAGATACCGGGGAACCAAATTACTTCGCTAAATAAGCTAGAACGCAAGGCTATTAGGAAATTTGATGAGTTCACTCATCGCCGTGGCCGTAAAAGGGACCCAAACTCGGGGTCTCATTGTGAAATGAGTTAAAACGGGACGGAAGGTAATTGTGAGTCATCCCAAATCTCACAGCGCTTGTGCTGACAGCAATTAGAGCACACTCTCGAGGTGGCTCGGAGGGCATTGTATGGATGTAGAAGAGGTACGGCTACGCACCGACGTCTCTCTCCCCCTTTAGCAGGGCTGTGAAAGTTCAGGGGCCCATGTCCCAAAATCATCCACTGCGCAGCGCCTGGAACTTTTGCTGGAGCTACACAGCGCAAGTCTCGTTCGCAGCGATCGTGAATCACCGCCCCCGGGGACGTCGCAGACACGACCGGCGCTCGTCGCCGCAGTCCGGCCCCACGCGCGTCAGAAACCGCCCAATTGATTATTAATGCACCCACATTCGAGGCCCATGTCACTCCGAGCGATTTTCGTTCTTACATTTGCAAGGCTGACCTACTTCAGACTTCTCGCTGGAGCCAACAAAAAGTGAAGGCGAGAATGCCCCTCGAACGGAGAGCCCAAAAGGTCGCGGGGGGAGCTAAGACAATTAGGAAGAATAAATGCTTCGTGAGGATGGGGGGTCCGAATCGACCTCCCACCCTATCTCCCCGAAGATGATGCGGGACCACGCATGGAAAACGTATTAAAGTCAAGGCTGAAGAGATCTTGCTGGAGAATAATTAGCACCTCAACCAAACGCCGAGTACGCGATGTGACTGAACCAAATCACATTATCAGCCTCGATTCTGGGATAAAACCTTCTCAATAACACTGACCAGTTTTAAGGTAGAGCATAAATCTATGGGTAAACAACGGAAGGCCATAGAGATGTTGATAAAATAAACTCATACTTTATGTGAAAGAATAAACTAGAAGAAAATCTGATTCATTAAAGCAATATTCAATATGTATGAATAAATAAGAATGCTATTTTCTATTCCATTACATCAACGACACGTTTCACAGGGTATGTACAGGAGTATACCTAACTAGGTGAAATAAACCGCCAGTAAGATGAGATTACTGAGGTAGCTTAGATAGTGACCTATCATATCATAGGCCCGTGATAGTACCACAGGAACTGGAAGAGATTTTTTTAAATGAAATCCTTATCCCAAAGAGGTCTACCACATATCCAGTAGTTTGATGGAATGTAACATTCAGATCCCCTGTAACTCATAATTATGAGTAGGTTGATTCCAACAGCGAGTTGCTATACCCACCATGGACTTCAAATTGAAATTCGACCAGCTTATCCATATATCCGTAATAGCACAAACGACGTCGGCCAGCCGTCGCCTCGCGTAATAACAAACCTCTGACCGTGACATATGGGCGGCCGAGTCACAGCGCACAACCTCTGGGGGCGGTGAGAGTGAAAGTTCTTGATTTCCCCAGTCTTCCACCGACACTAACACATAAATGATCAACGCTGTAGAATTTGTTTGGGCTGGAGAGGCGGAGAAAAACAGTCACCGCTTACATAGGTCTCTCTCGCTGTCGCTAAAAAAATAAGGCAGGTATCGTCCGCGACACGACCATAGATGGGCGTTGCTTGAAACGTCTTCCGTGAGTTTGACATCTGCGCGAGTTGATACGAATAAATGCGAGCGCCACCATTTCCGTAGTTTTCCCACTTGTAGTGGGCGCTAATAACTGTTGCTTCGACTTTCTGTCGCGCCAGAAACTTTAATCAACTCCTGTGAATAGCAGCCTTGGCTTCTCACACCTGGAACTCATCAGAATTCCCCCAGTACTCTTTCTACAAGCATTCTATTTCGAAATGAGGAGATAGTTCGACATCTTTCCACTACTGCGCAAATTGTTTAATATTCACCACTTTTATCAGAGTTATTCTTTTTAACTTATCAAATCGTGTTGATACGCCGTTTCATTTGAACGATGTAAACGCTTTTTTAGCAGAAAGCAACGGCAAACTCCTCGCAAAAAAAGAAGTCAACCCACACCGTTCCTCCGCCGCCGGCGAAACGTAATTCTTCATTCATTTAACCATTCATATTTGGCAGCCACCTTCTTTTTAATTACGAAATCATTAATTCCAACAGGGCACAGTATTTCACTCTTTCCACCCTACTGTTTAGAGCGGTACAGGGTTCGTATACATCACGTATGACATATTTGCTCTTCGAGTCACGTTGATACGTTTGGCCAGCATATTTTTCGATTCGTCGCTGCCACACTAACCCTTCCAAATTGTGCCGGATGATAAGGAGTTCACAAAAGAAAATGTCAAGTATTTGCGGGCGCACGATGGAGACGAGCATACGAGGTATGGGAGCCTAGTTAAAGTAATAAATAAGTTACAAGAAATTAATCTAGGTTTTACGAAGAATCGACAAACACGCTTCAAATTGAATTGGGCCGCGGTCTTACTAAGAAATAAGACATAACCAGCAAAATTTTACATAGTTTTTTAAATAATTTTTTTAACGACTCATACATTCATTTAGGCTTGAATTTCGCACCACTGTATATAAATGAACTAGGCGGAAGTTTGAGACACATTAAGATTCGTGATGGGTAAAGAAGGAGACTCAAAAAACTCAACAGTAAAATTAGAACATACTAAATTCTCAAGTGCAGAGAATTTTATGACATGGATATGCAGAGTATATACTGTGCACGTTGAAGAATAGGCTCCCTTCTCTCGAAGGTTTCCGCGGCGTTTTCCATTACTGCACGTTGTTTTCGGGTTTTCCAACCGCGTACGATGACATTGGTCGGCCAATGTCAAAGTACGCGGTTGGAAAACCCGAAAACAACGTGCAGTAATAGGCTCCCTTGTTTGGTCTGTAAAACAACGGAAGGTTAATAGCCTCGAGGGTCTTTTTGCATTAGGGAATGGGCAGAGATTACAGGCGAATAATGAGGCAGTCGGGAGATTCCCTGCTCTCATTTCTAGATTCTTGCATGATGTGCATAGGCAGAGGTAATGCATAGGCCTCCGTAAGAAAATAGCACAACTGCGCTTTCGAAGTTACATTCACTCATTTCCACTGAAGCGTTGCAAATAAAAATGAGATTTCAAGCAGCAAGGACATAAGTATCCGACTAAGTTTATATTCTCCCTCCCTCTTCCACTGAGAAAATCTCATACAATTGTTCACCAAATATTAGACCAAATGTGCTCGAGTATCGGGTGACTGGTAGCATTTGAAGAAAGGTAATTGTATTCCCAAAATTATGGTATATTCATTTCTTGGAATTGAAATATATTATCCTCAAATCTCTCCCTCTCACTCGACTTTCCAACTCGTTCGGTCGGGTGCTTTCTTTTAGACCGAGGGACATCAGCTTGAGGGAGGATTCTCTGACAGTCTTGGTTGGTCTGCGGCAGCGTGAAACAGGGCTATCCGGATTGGACCACCGAGGATATCACCCGCCTGCAGTACCCCGAGAGGCAGTGCTCTACAAGGGACAGGTGAAGTGTGCGAAAAAAGGAACGTGTAGGACTTCCAATATGTATTTTGTCAAAGGAATTTTGATTTGCCGATAATAAGTACACTACGCCATTTAAATATTTTCATCAATGTAAAGCGCACTAAATAAAACGGCCATATACACAGAAGCAAATACAGAACATCTCCATAATAACTTCATCTTTATCTAGCTAAAGCTTCTGCCAGAGAAATACCATCAAATTTTCAAGAGCTCTTTAATCACACTGCCAGTAAAGAGTCAGAACATACGATGGAAGTCTCGGGAAGAGGGCAACTCTCGGTTCACTCATAGCATGCTATGTGAGGAAATAAGAAAGAGCTCAGGTTAGTCCCGAAGGCAAAGAAAATGACACCATGATGGCTTGAAAAAACGATGATCTAGCCGCTTCGAAAATAATGAATTTCCAAAAAAATGTTGTCTAACCTAAAAAAGGCATCCTTTCACTGCACATTCAATTCGAGGAAAGACATTTTCTGACACCGTTTTTTGTGTATAAGTCCTCACCTCTGTAGAGAAAATTCCATCGTCCCATTCTGCTTGAGTAAGTACAAGGCACTAGCATTACTTCAAAGGTGGCAGTGCGTAAATTCAGAATCCAAATACGAGACACCCAATGGATGAGAAACCTAGCCATGCAGCTGGAAGAGCAGTTCCACGACCTGTAAACGATCGAGTCTTGTCTGGCGCAGGAAAATTTATGGCTGTACCGCAGGAAGTCTTAACTGAATAGCTCATTTATCCAAAGATTTATTTCTAGCGAAACAATGCAGTCAGAACTTTTTGTTCTCCATGCAGAAGAAATACTATAACAATTTAGACATGTCTAGGTTTCAGAATGATAAAATACATAACGTGCGAAGAAGTTCGAGCTACCGACCTTCTGATCACGACCTCAAGGCGATTTCGCAACTAAAGTCACTGTATACAAGCATCGAAAAAAACTTTTAATTGCAAGGTTTCAGAGGCCAATGCTGAGTAATTCTTACCCAAATGGATCCCCTAAAGGAATAACTCGTTGATTAAATTTAGTGCATAATGCTCCTGGATTGTTCATATTTACTTGGATTTACTCTCGAGACTTGAGCCAATTGGCTGCATTATTTTACTTCGAGGCCAGATAAACTCGCCTTAGCTTCACCGATGCTGATCTAAATGAGATTTACTGCTTACACACGCATAGTTCTATAGCTAGATAATCTATTGATTCAGCAACATTTATAGAGCAATCCTTTTCAGTAGTTGAGCTTCGCCCTTTTTCCCGTGAATGCAAGTTGATTACGATACCTCACGGGGACGTTTTGCCTGATACACATACACTTGAAAGACAGAAATGGTAAGTATTACTAGATTTTAAAGAAGAGTAATATTTTGGAAATGTCAATTTGTTTCTGATCTCAACCTACTCAAAATATGCTTAAATCATTGTCATATATCAATGAAGATTTGAGAAAAACGCTACAGTACAATAATGGTTTAAGTTCATTAATTTGAACTACAGGACACAGCAATATGAACAACGTGAGAAAAGGATCAAAGGAATCACACGACCGTTCTGGACGTGAAGCCTCATGATAGGTCTTCCTTCCTAAATACTTATCACCCACACACTATCACTTGGATGCCGAGCAGATGACAGAGCGCTATGAGGATAGTATGCCTAACGGTTATCTACACTTTCTCCAGGAAATAGTTACGTTGAATAATACATCTCACACTAGAGGATCTTACTCAGCAAAGATAAGATTCTGAGGCACGATCATGCTCGCTCTGAAAGCTTACTCAAAACAGCTCTCACGTCATGATACAAATCCTCAAAGAATACATTGTTAAGCTGATTTGGAGAGAAGACCGTGGTTTTAAACTACATATATGACATCAGACCTATTTTGTAATGGTATACACACCATCGACGCATATGACAATTCTTGCTTCACGAATACACGGAGAAGAAAATGTAACCATTGGAATTACTACTGACAGAATTGCGCATTTGACATGGAATTGGACACAATTACTAGGAGGGATAAAAGTGGGAGATTTTGCACACCTTATGAAAGCTATCGCAAGAAAACAATGCATAAATCACGCCGAATTCAGCTAATCAGCCCTAATTAAGAAAATGTTATGGGTGTTGCATAGAGGTGTGAATAGAAGCCATAGATAGGATGCAATGAACTTAGATACGATGGCAATAGCTAAAATAAATTCTCCTAAAAGAACAGCACACAGGAAAGCTTTAAAGAGCTGATACATTTGAAAACTTGGTGGTCCATAAAATTCCAGGGTGCTGGTGGATGTAGACACACATCGGAAATGTATCACTAACTTAAAAACAAATTTCAGGATTACTTAACCACGTTAAATGAGAATGAAGGAATTGAGACCACTGGCTTCTAAATTTGCATTTCAATGGTTCATTAAGAAGAATAAAAATTTGACCAAAGCACAAACATATTATTAGCCACCCACGCCAAGTCACGACGCCATTAAACGGTGATTCTCGAAATTTAAACCGAGAAACCAACATATATGTCTATAATCCATAAGAGTTAATGGGAACACATTTCCCAAAGATCTGAAAGAACAATTTTGAAAAAAAAACTAAACTCAACCGCAAACACTAAATGAAAGCTTCGATTTCACCAAGAACAATTTATAAGAGCCATTTATTTTCACCAGTGTAAAATGTTATGCATTTCAGAGAGCAATCCATTGTAAAAGTACGACAAAATAAAAAACCCGAGAGATAAGTAACATTAGAACATCTACAAAAATATCACCAGGAGTACTTCATGAGACGAGAGCTTATTTGTAGAATGAGCATCTGAGATAAGTGCGAAAGGTAAATAGGATGAATTTAAGAACATTAGTTCGTTGAAAATGGCAGCTACACACAGTTTAGAGGAGCCTAGTGAGTGTATGTATGATCAGACAAAAACCAAACCATGATAATATTCACTAAAATGTTTGATTCTATTGCCGAGGTTATCGATGCTTCCAGTGTGAACAAAAGAAAGCATCGAAAGAAGGCAGGAAACAAGAGATAACTGGAATACAGCTCTTTCCTTTGGCTGTTGGCAGCAATAAGAACTTGAAACTTTTACCGCCCCTATACAGCAAGACGATACTACCCTAGACGTGCCATGTGAGTACTCATGTGACAAACTGAGCCTATCTTTTGCCTTAAACAACTATGGCATGTATTTGATAAAGGTATCTCGAATTGACCAAGTGTTATGATAACAAGGGAAGACCTTGGGATAGGAGGCTTATCTTGGTGTGGGTTCAAACCTCCGTGAACGTCTTCTTCCACGAGTCAAGCAACAAAACTAGCGTTAAAATGAAGTTTTAAGAGGAATATTGACGCCTCAGATGCACAGTGCAGTTCAAATAATATTTTCATGCACGTCATACACACGCATCCATTTTCCGAGAAGTGTACATACGGAAATAGTGTTACGAATAGCTAATCACAATACAGGAGGGCACTTAAGGGTAATTTTCTCCTTGAAATAGTTATTCGAGGAAAGAAAACATTTCCATCTCACAACCCAAAGTCCAACTCAAACCATGTCATACAGTCTAGTAGCCGGCCGATGAATAAAACAGAAGGTATACGATAAACTAACAAACGAGTTCATCCGTCCGGATAAACCGTCTATCCTTGACTACTTGAGAGAAAAGTGAGAGGAAGGAATTTGGAGTTATCTCAATTCTATATAAAACGCAGAAGCGAAATATTTCAGCGTTAACTAATTGGGCCTTAGTTTCAAAAGTAATCCGGGGGGTAATAATAAAAATAAAATAATAATAAAACATTCAGCCACATAACAAGTGAAGAGCGCCATCTGCAGTACGAAATCAAATAATATCAAGCGAAACACCCGGCGACGTAGTTGGCATATACTTATATAGAAAGCACTTATCCGACGGAAGAAGCACACTTTGCCGGCGTGAAATATGAGACGGGCACTTCAAGAAACTATACAAATTAAGTCACCGCGGAAGAAGGAACATCTCGAAATTATTATCACGATGGAAAGTGAACACACGCCACAAGGCAGGAATCCAAGAACGGAGCGCCAGCCGAGTTCGCAGGAGTTGGCTTGGCAGCTCACGAAGCGACCACGCTACCGTTCAGCCTAAGCGAGACAGCTGTGCGAGCAGAGGAAACACTTATTAGAACCAGGACGTAAGAATGACAAGAAGTAATCGCAATGTTTATTTTCCTTCATCTGACCACTGTTCACATATGAGTTATCGCACATCAGAGCCGATCGAATCCCCCCCCCCGCCGTGGGTCACGACCGGGGGAAAGTCACCCGAGTAAACAAACTTCCGTCGCGATTAACAAAATGGAGCTCGGTCAAACACACACATCGGTCATGAGATTCCCTTCACTGCTTGACTGACTTTGTTCGTATTTACCTGATCGGTAGCGATATCTGCCGCCGTGGTGTCCATTATCCGAGTCCGAAAACCTCCGGCTGCCCCAATGCGAGGACATGAGATAATGGCGGGGTAAGTGCAGCGCTTCCAACAGCGAGTGGGTGCTGTTGTGGTGACCACCGGCGTGCCGGCTCCCCCTCGGGGTGCCCCAGTCGGCACCCGAGCCCGCACCAACACCACCACCCCACGCCCCCCACGACGAGTCACCCTCCTCCTCCATGGACACGACGCCGCTCCACACGAGACACTCCAAGCCAACAAACACACTTGCAAACTGAAAACTCCCGCACTCACAAACGGTCCATAATCACACGGGGAACGACACTCGCCAACACGGGTCGGTACAGCACCGACAAACTACGGCGCACGTGGGGGACGACGCACCGAGCACGCGGCTCAGGAGTACTAGGAAAATGGAGTCGGCCCGGCAATTGCACTGGCGAGCCGTCGAAGACCCGACCGACCGACCGTTTGCCTCGCCTCGTTCTCACTCACGGACGCAGCACGCCTCTCTCGACACGAGAGCGGAGCGGGCAGAAAACACGCTGGCGACGACGTCGGTCGGGCGGGCAGGCCGTGGAGGGCAGGAAGCGGAGTGGCGAAGGAACGGCCGTCCCTCGGCTCGTGTGGAGGGGCGGTCGAGGGGTCGGAGGGGAAGTTGAAATGCTGCTGAGGGGCGGGGGGGTGAGGGGGTGAGACGTTAGTCGAGATAGATGGGGGAGGGGGGCACGGCCGCACGCGATAGCGGAGGAGGTGGAGGGAGAAAGGTGAAACGCTCGGGAGGGAAAGGCAGCCGAGAAGCAATGGGGCGAGCGGCTACCCGACCGAGCAACGGGGCCGGTTCGGCTCGCCTGCAGCATTGCCAGCTCATGCGATCCCCCATTCCCCACCCCCCCTCCCCATCCGCCTCCCCGCCTAACATCCTTTCTCATCTGGCTCAACAATGAAAGGGCCCTCTCTCCCTGCAAGGTGTGCTTCTGGAAAAGGGAATGGGGTGGAGGGGGAAAAGGGCAGGTGGGTGAAAACGAACAGAGAAGAAACGGGCAGGGGAAACTTTTAAAGGGCCGTTGGAGCCTTTTTTTGTGGGTATGGAGTCAAAACCCATGAGATGTGGCACCTTTAAGCCTCTCGAAGATCTCCGCTTCCAATTACCGAATGCCGAAGCAATTGAAAAGTAATGGCGACAAATCCAAAGGTGCAGGGAAGTCGACGAAAATTATTGGGGATTATTTTTCTCATCACGAGGAGTCGACAAAAAAGACACAACCGCCTCAATAAAGTACACTTTCAGCAATAACTGCTGTGATTCTCTACCTTGAGTTGATAGAAGTTGTGTGCCTTCATTAAATCATCATTTCATCATGTGAAACCTGTGCACCGCAGGCCACTATTTCAAATACGTATATTATCATTTTTAGATGAAAAATTATTTTTCCTTTGCAATGCTCATTATGCCTCAGGTGCTTATTCGTTCAATGTTTTGTAAAAAAAACTTTGTTGGAATGCCGAAACGTTCTCGAAACTAAAAGATATAGGCAACAATTTTGATCACAAGAACCAAAGGAAACGAATAATGAGTAAAAATTCATTTTATGATCCAAGTTCTTTCACTTGATGAAGTTTCACTACGATGATGATATACATAAGAGATAGTTTGCTTCACTTAATAATTCTCAAAGTAAATGGACGAATCGAATAAAGAGTCAATCATTTTGTAATAAAATACCTTCAGAATAAAAGTAAAATATTGACACAGCAATTTTTCCGATATTTTCCATAAATATCGTCATATCAATCAATTTAGATTTATAATTAGGTAAGGTATCCAGTGCAGCGGGTGTCTTAAACATATATTTATATCAAATGTGTTTCCTTTAACCGTTAGTACGATCGCCTGGATGCTCAATACACATCTAAATCTACGTCATACCCTTCAACCGACCCAAAGGGTGTGTGGCAGGGGGTGTTTCCACACCAGGCATGCATTAATTTTACGGCAGAACACCGAAACTGCATTGAAACCAGCGTACCACACATGCATAGCGACAATCAACAATCTACTGACCAATAAACATTCCAACGTGCAAGGGATACAAAGACTACTACTACTGATTCAAAATATCATGCATAAATAAGAACATCAATATTTACATAGTGCATAAATAAGAACCTTGAAAATGAATGAATGAATATAAAGCGAAAGATCTACAATCTAGCTAATCTCAGTATGCGCACTATTCATGACGATGATCATAGCTGTTATGGTCCCGAATGGTACGCGGAAAAAATGACATTTTATACCTTTCGGTTCTACAATCCATCTCTCTAATTTTATTGGCGCCGTAGTACGAGGGAGTTATTAGAATGTTTTTCACGTCGTCAGAGAAATAATTTTCCTGAAATTTAGTTAAGAGGTTCAGCCTATAATTTACATCTACATCTACATCTACGTCATACCCTGCAAGCCACCCAAAGGGTGTGTGGCAGGGGGTGCTTTCGCACCAGGCATGCATGAATGACATGATAGAACACCGACATTACATTAAAACCCGCGTACCACACATGCAAAGCGCCAATTAAAAATCTAATACCAAAGAAACATTCTATCTTCAATCGTTCCAACATACAAGGGATACAAAGACTACTACTACAGATTCAAAATATCATGCATAAATAAGAACATCAATATTTACATCATGCATAAATAAGAGAGTAGAGAATATACTGAGAAAGATTTACTTCCTGCCTATTGTCAATACTCGAACTATTCATGACGACGATCACAGCTGTTATGGTCCCGAATGGTACGCGGAAAAAATGACATTTTATACCTATCGGTTCTACAATCTAGCACTCTAATTTTATTGGCGCGATCTAATCTGGCGTAGTACGAAGGGGTTAATAGTATGTTTTTTACGTCGTCAGTAAAATGATTTTCCTGAAATTTATTTAGGAGGTTAAGCCTATAATTTAATCTACGCTGTGATAGCGATTCCCATCCCAGTTCTTCTAACAATCCAGACACACCAGCAAACTTATCGTATCATCGTTTTACAAACCAAGCTCCGGGATTTTAAAATGCCATATTATTTTATTTTCGTCCACATCGTCACATACTAATCTTTAGTAGCAGAGTTTTAAGTCGTTCATTTTTATGGGTCGTAAAATTCGGCTAATTCTTTTCTGCTGCAAAAAAAAAACTTTTTTTTCAGAGCTCGGTGTCCGGCACCCACCGCTCGCATTGGTGTGACAAACTTAGTTCCACTTTTGGTCGCGTCTCTCGTCTCGAGTCCAGAGGCAATAAATGCGTCATCGCATGTTATGGCTCCAGCCGGGGATGACGGGACCCTCGTAACTTACACTCGTCATTTTTTTTCGCCATGGAAACAAAGTATGCACTTGGGCTTGAGGCTTTCAAACTAACACCATGTATATAAATGAAATTTACGCACAAAGTTTCCTTTCGCCAGATGTTTAGTTCCAAGCTCACCAGCGTCATTCCAACTAACGTAATGTGCGTGACTGTGTGTCTGCATTTCGTTTTGACATCTTCTTTCGTACCCTGCGATAGACAGCTGCATGAGATCTGGCAATCTTCCTCGGTCGATGAGCTATGCCCTCGCTAGAGTTCTCCTTTTTGCTGTTTTCACGGTTTGAAAATTCAGTTTCTTTCTGAAGACGAGTGACTTCTGTTATGGAGGCCAGCCTGTCATTGACTAGCGCTAAGTGAATATGAGCATCCATATTATTCATCCAACTAATGGATTTTACAATTTGGTGTAAAGTCCAACTTTACTTATATATTCCACAATTTACAACTGATACTCTTCTTACAATCCCACTGCTGCGTAATAAAACATGTTAAATTTAGTTTTCAACACGGCATACGAAAAGAAAAGAACGAATTATGTAAATTTTAAAAGTAACGGAGGGAGAAAGGGATATTATTAGCGATATATCCTATATAAATGACATGGATAAGCAGCAAGAAAGTGACCTCGATAGGAGTAATGTACATTAGTATTAAGTAGGTATAGCGAAACTTTAAAAAAATATGTTTCATGCGATTCATAACAAATGTTAGCAAGAAAAAAATCTGGCTAAAATTTTGAATTTCATTCACTAAATAAGAAATAAATTGTCCATGATTCCGACTCCCATCGCCGGAATTTCGTATGTGAAATAGATGACCATAGTGACAGGAAAAAGGCCTGAAGTGAAGCAGGAATAGGCGATGGCAACTCATTCATTTAATTCTGTCGGAATCGTGGCGTAGTTCAGTAGAATCGATCGGGCAGATGCCGATCCGATTCTTATAACTTCAATGTATTCTACTCCATCAACTGAAGCATATCTTACATGCAGTTATCAACCTGCGCCTCAGAGTACGACAAGGCGTTTTTGGCACTGTGCAAAGTATCCCCCCTTAAGGTGTATAATATATTTGTTGAAAGATAGCTGTAACATATAATTAGAGAAATAGACTATAGGACGGACAGTTAAATAATGATTTTTTTTCCGAGGACGTTTAGTGACAAAAAATGGTATGAATGATGCTACCGATAAAATAAACAATAACGGTCTTTTATGCTCTCGATAATTTTACACTTTTCTTTTTTGCATGATGTTCGTTAATTTCATGCTGTACATATTTTAACATACGGACATACATACACATTTAGCCATTCACTTTCAGGGTAGGCTAAGTCGAAGAATTCAGTTATTGCAATTCGTCCTATGTACTTTCCTCTTTATTTGGTCCATGAATTTATACCTGGGCCTTCCTCTGGGGACTTCCCCCCTTTTTTCCTTCAGTTATCATCTTCATGAATCTATTTTCCCTTCACGTGTGTCTAATCCATCTGGTTCTTCTGTTATGTATAGTGCTCAATAGGGTCCGTTACTTTTCTGCTCCAATGTAAACTTCGTCATTTCTTATTTAGGGGGTCCATTATATCTTCAGCATCCTCCTTCAGCACTAGGATCCGAATACTTATAGCCTTTTCTGATCCGTTTTTCCTACGGTTCATGTATTAAATCAGTGGAGTCCCACTCCCCGCAAGAATGTTTTCACATACTGTTTCCACGATGACGGTTAGCTGCAATGCTGTTAGTTAGCTGTAATAAACGTCATGACCCTTCCACGCGCGTTAGTTGATTTATCACAAATCCATATTTGGCAATATAGCCGAAAGCAACATGAATGTTTTTGACGGTTGGTGGTACTTGCAATCACTCCCTGCCACACACCCTATATGGTGGATGGCAGGGTACAGCCTGGCAGCAGACCCAGCAGTAGGTCCAGGCAGAGATAAAGAGACGCGAAGCAGGTGGAACGGGAGGCTGCAGGAAGATCCGTGAGCGAATCGAGGGAAGAGAAACGAGCGGCGTGGAATCCCGGTTAAGACAGCGGCCCCTCGAAAACACTGTGTGACCGCGCTGTGTCCTCGTATAGCCGGAGACGGCGCCACGCATATCGCACACGGCTTTCTCATGTCCGACTCCCGGCGAAAGGCGCTCATCACGCGAACAGAACGCGGGACTCGTCAGGCAAGGATGACACGGGTCGCCGAATCCAACATTCCGGGAAGGAGAATAAAAGAGCAGTTAAATCTTCATAGAGCCTACGTTAATGTACATCCCCAATGACCCGAAGTATAGGAATTCGTGCATAAAACAAATATCCAGTTTATGACTTTTAATTTTCCATTTTATGACCGTTATTTTATGACGTTCATGACTTTTATTTTACTTTCATGACGTCTTTTTTTAAATTCGGTAATTCATGACGCTTTAGCTAAATAATGGCGTGTATTTTACTGTAAAACCTATGCTAATATTATGATCCGTATAGTTACTGTAGGGTAAGTGGTTCAAATAAAGTATCCCACACTTAATTAATACAGAGGTATATTTACTCAGATTCCCTACTAATCCTCTCCTTCTTTCTCCTCACTCCCTGCACTGCTGCCCGGAGACCCATCAACGCCGGAAAATCCCTACCCACTGTCGTTTTCTCCCTCACCCCTCCCCCTCTGCCTCCTACCCACAACACCACACTCCAATTCCCGTCCATTTTCATCCGCTTCACCTCTTATACCTAAGCACCTGGATTTCTTTATATATATACGGATGTTAAAATGATCAATGTACCTGAAGATGTCACCACTTGATGAAACCCGGGTCGTAAGGAATAAATCAATTTAGTAGACCAGTACAAAGTGTAATTTTTATTTTCCGATATGGAGAGGTTTCACATAGTTAAGCCTGAAGTGATCACTACCATTTTATGACGTTTATTCCCGAAAATCGCATTTCATGACTTTTTGGCAAAAAGCAGTAATTACATGATTAAAACCTATGACGTTTGTGACTTTTCCTCGTCTCTGCCAATATCTATCTAAATTTAAGGAAATAACTAGCATATTAATATTCAAGAAATAAGCTTTTGTACATTAAATCGATAAATGCTTTAACTCAGTGGAGGAATACTTTAATGTTTAACATGTTCTACTGATTGTAAATGTATACAGACGTGTCCTCCTCATCATCATATCTTTGAGTTAATAAAATGTTGTTGATCCGAATCCCCGTCCTGCCTAAGGAATCGTTCGACTTTAACATCCGAGAAAAATCTGCCTCAGAAATCAACTGGTAAAGTCCAAGCAGCTACAGGTCGACTGAAGCAGACGCTTTAGCTAAAAGTATGGCGTGTATTTTACTGTAAAACTGAGTCTGAGTCAATCGAAGCGAATAAAATGCTGCTGCTGACTCCACCACACAGCTATTGTGCCTGTAAAAATTTTTAGAAGGTGCTATTCCGCATAATTCTACCAGGATCATTTCTATAACATGCTATTATAGATACCAAATAAAATGTCTATTTTATCATTCCACATTGATCATTTTATAGTAGACATTGGGAATGATTAAGTTATCAATAGGAATTTACCATTCACTACACCAATTACATTTTTTATTGAATTAGTTAATATTTCAAACCATTAACAACTCTTAATCAAATGAATGTGTTTTTATGTTATTTCGAGAACATTTGTTTTGAGTAGCACAACTATTTTTCCTATCATAGAATCATCATGTGAAAGTAAATAAGATATAATTTGAGGAAATGGATTACAATAATAAACAACTCGGACAGTTACAAGGCACTAAATAAAGTGACGGAATTGGGAGAGGTTCTCGCTAATTGGAGTCAGTATAATTTCATTTATTAAATAAATATAGTTTAACGTTTTATTCTCCACAGCTTATTTAAGTAGCTTGACGGTACAGCGTCGAAACCAGTCGAATATACGAAGCTTTACTCAAATGTTTTGTCTCCATTCCACCAAATAATTATCCCACTAACACCTGAAAATCGTTAAGCCCATCCATAGGTTATTAACATGAATAATTATTCCCTCTTTATCCTGTCAATTCTACAGTCAGTATGTTATATGCGGAAGGATAAATTCTTTCCACATATTAGTTGGAAAATAACTTTGTCATCCTGCGGTACCGCTACGGCTCAAGGAAAATATGAGCACATTACACGTCCAATTGCTTATATGTACGTTTCCGGTGTTCACTCAGATGCCTGAACATCTTAAATAGCGGGTAATTCCTGTGAACCTTGCCAACGCTTTCACTTTAACGGCTAAACGAATGTGTCAGTCTTATTCCTCCGGTAGGAAATTTAATATTTATCCCCGAAATTTCGCTTTCTTCAGTCAAACACCGAATCTGGGTGTGAAGACGACCAAGATATACATTTTTTTACCTATGGTTACCGAGAAATATCTGGTACGCAGAAAATCTTTCGAACCAATGGGCAATCACCCAACCACTAAAGGAAATAATAGGGAAAATAATTCTAAAAATAGAAATAGACTTCTATTCCAAAATAGTTAAGGAATATTGCTAAAATACTTGTCTTTTTCAGTTTCCGCTTTCGGAAGCAAATCCTGGGCGATTAAAACCCATGAAAATCACGACGATCCTATTTTAACCTGTTTTACGGATAATTCCTTTCTCGCTTAGGAGGCAAACTCGAAACCTTTTACCTGGCGACTATACTTACTGAAAAAAGTATTACTCAACATGTCCCCACCGAGACCTTTTCGATACTAATAATAGGAATAATGAAATATTCTAGTTACGAAGCATTATGGAGATGCTTCATGAGATATGCAACCTGCTCAGATTTTGACTTCGGCGAAGTTAAATCCACATCATCATGAAAAATAATTTTCAAAGTTAAGTTTTGAACTCAGAACTAAGAGTATATGCAGAGTCTGATGCATAAAAGAAGTACATCCAATCTAAAAGACAATTTTCCGGTAGATTAAGATTTCACTCACTTCAATAGCATTTGAGAATTTCCCTGAAACGACAAATTCTTTTAAAGCACCGTACACCCGGGCAAATTTGGCGACAGCTCCATAAAATATGCTTTGATTCTATTAGCTCCCATGTAAGACAAGGAACGAATTTCGGCCTGAGAAATCATGATGCACAGCTGTAAAATATAAGCGATCAATGCCTCTCGGAATCATGCCCAATACAAGCGTTATCAGCGAAGAGAGAATTCAGAGCAGATGGCGGTATGACCACGAAAAGGCAGTGCAGAAGACAGTGTAGTCATTGTGAAAGAACAAATCACCACTATTAAAGAGTATAATTCAGAGTATAACTTGAGAGTCCATAGAATCACAAAATACGGCTGTAAAATTTAGACGGGAAAATTTGAATAAAGCTGAAGATGGAAATAAAAGCGACAAACATGCAGCAGTAACTGATAAGGGAGGAAATGGCTCTCATTTTTATGTCCCTTTAGGAGGACTGAAATAAAAAGAATTTTATTGGGAGTCCGCAGATGGAGGCGGTGACTACGTATAAATATGTCAATGAGAAGTAATTAAATTGAAAGAGCTGATGGCATTCGATTCTTACATGCCTAATTGAGCAAGGATTAGATAACCAATAAACCTCTCTCAACCGGGCTATTGAAGGCCTGCGGGAGACATTAGAGCTAAGGGTTCTCAGCGGAAGCGATACAATGGTGTCCTTTGATTCTACTATCCCACTCCAAACGAAGGAGAAGGCAATGCATTTGAAAGATAAGGAGATATTAAGGTTCTTAACCCAGCTGTCGGTCGTCTTCATTTTAACATTTCCGAAGCACGACAAAAATGAAAAAGTGATATATCAGCAATTGATAAATTAGCAACAAAAGTAATGGAGGCGATCTTGCGGAAAACCTCAATAATTGCATTTCTACTTATATTGCTCCCCTAATTTTTCAATCCTTTAAGATCTTTCGCAGATCATTGAAGTAACACTCCATACGGATTCATGAATTTCGTAGAGCGAACGGATCCTCGGCGCCGCTGCGGCGATCAATCGCCATGAAGTTTAAATTTGCCGATTAAAATGAAAAATCGTTTAATTTCCATATGATGTATGTTTATTTAATATTTAATGGAAATAAAATTGTCTTGAAGAGTATTACGGGACAAGATCAATTAAAGGACGAAGGTTTTGACGCAAATATTGTAAAGAAAATATTTGGCATTAATTTAGTAGCATTTGCTTGAACATGCATGCAAATTATATATGAATTATTTTGGTAGCACCAGTCCAAGATTTGAAATATTTATTTACCTTTTCATTGTGCACAAGTGACATTGCGATCGAGTGATTTCTTTTGTTCAGGTTCCCTGTCAACTTTTCTTTCTGGTGGTGTTCTCTGAACACTACAAATGTACCATCTTGTCTTCTACGAACGTAATTCATCCATCTGTCCAGTATGCGTTTCCTCACCACGATTTCTACCAATACTTACGGGAAAATATGCCGGCTGTCCAACTTATATGCTTTCTACTGAGGATTTAGTTAAGTAAAAATCATGTTGGCTACAATTCTACACAATTCTAAAAGATTGACAAAATTGTACACGGAAATTTTATTCTCTTGCTGGTATGCGACTGAACCATTAAATATATCTTATCTCTGCCACACTTAGAGGTATTATTGTTCCGCATAATTGATTATTTGCTTTGTTTCTCTACAGTAATATTTATCATGTGCATAGATTATAACAATATTACTGACTTTCCCTTTATAGGGATATATTATACCAAAGTCATTGTGTTGTTTTACCCAAAAATCGAGGAGCGTTCGGCACGAAAAGGATTCGGAAGAGAATTCCCCGGTATAATTTTTTTGCATAGCCCCTACCATTGTAAATCCATTATTTTTTCAATTTCTGACCCAGCTGAAGGGCTGTAAAAAATTAACCCAGATGAAGTTACGTTGGTCCTACGATAAGGACAATCATCGTCCAGTGCGATTCTTTATCCTAAATTTGAGAGTGCTCTTTCCACGTTCACTTTACCCAAAAATGGAATGCCATAAGGAAGGTATGTACCGTGTGCAATAATCGTTTGCCCAAAAAATCTTCATTCTGTTCTTTTTTGGCCTGTATGGAATAATTTCCTGCCAAAAACAACGTAAATCCATCCTCTAAACCCAACTAAAGGCTCATCTACAGTGATGCACTCACCTGGGAGATGGTACTTTCCCAAATTCACATTCATGGCATTAAAATAAACCGTATGATGTAAGGTTATCTGACCACTCGAGGATAACATACTTTGAAGGACTTCAAATGTCTGGCTACTATTATAAATGCAATGTCAAGGCAAGACTATTGGGGTCATGGGCGTCATATTGGATGGATTGGCAGGTTTTTTTTCAGGTGATGGAGCCATGGAGGAGAGATTCGCGACGTCCGAATTAGCCTATTCTAAACGAAAACCGCTAAATGTACCACAATTTTGTAGTTTCATGGAAGGGACGAAGTAGTTTACTTCAAATGCTCCCCACAAAACTGCTAAGTACGGATCAGATTTATCCTGAAAATATACACCACTTTGAGGACCTTAATTTAGAACACGAATCACCAGAATATAAAGACAGTACTCTAGCCGCCATACTAAATTCTTTATCAAAAATTTCGATGCAAGGCAGTTATGTTGTTCTATTTTATCCGAGTATAAACTTGATCTTTAGCTTCGCTTTGATAATAATAATGATTCTTTCTTTGGCGGCATTCGAATGCACTACGGTATAATTTCTCCCACTCTCATCTGTAATTTGTATCTCTCATCAGCGTAGGACTTCCTTTGGTACCAGTTTCCCACGTTTCAAAGTCTGTAACTTGATCTGCGTAACTGGTGTCTCGTATCCTCGAACGTATTAAGTTTCACAAGCTCCTTCATCTTTCTCAACAGACTCTCTCGTGAAATAGATATATCTCATCGGGTTTAGAATATCAGGCCAAAGAAATATCTTTGTCTGTAGATGTGATACCTGATATGAGAAGGAGATCTCCCTCCGAGTTCGCATCGTTTTAAGTATTGAGTTTCCTCGGGCTCGATTACTTAAGAATAATTAACCTAATAAAAGCCCATATAACTATAGTTTGCCTAGAAAAATGTGACACATGGGAAGGGGAGTTGCTAATTTCCAACTTCGCATGAATTGGATACGTCTGTTTAATTAATTCAAATTGGTTGGGGGCTAACACTCGGTGTTGGGAAGGAAAACATGACATTAACTAAATGAAAGCATCCCTCTTCTGTGCATAGAAATCCTAATTCGTGCTTCAATCAGAATAACTAAAGAGCTTACAGTTTGACGGCATTCGTAGGAACCCAAGTGATATCCTATTCCTGGTGCAACCTTATGGTTTTTTTATTAGTGAACAGAATAAATTCATCAAGAACTTCCCTGTGGATCATTTGGGTAAAGGAGTTGATCGGCTCCTCGGTCATTATTCCTTGAGTCAGGGCACTGCATATTTCAAAATATTGTGGACAAGTGTTACACCGAACAACCGCGGTTTACGGTAGTAACAATATTTTTTAGTTTAAATATTGGATTCACTCATTGGGAATCTCTTCATTGAGTTTTTCCCGCTCTCTTTCTCCAAATTCTTCTGAGTTGATAATATCACCACCAATCTCTACGCCAGGGGCGATCCCAGGAATTTATTTCGGGGGGGGGGGGGAGAGACTACCATTAAATTATGGCAATTTTCAGTCATCCGAAAAAAATTATAATACTGTTACGTCATTATATCTAAGTATATAGTAATGAGCATAATAATAGCTATTATACTTTTCAGATCAGCGATCGGAGTGTTTAATGTTATATTTGATAACTTCGTCTAGTTGTTCTTTACCCCCACCCTCCCCCCCCGGGATCGCCCCTGCTCTACGCGTAAGCCATATAACTCTGAAAGCTGAATTTTGCAGCGAGATTTATGTTGCCAAAGCTTTGAAACCGCCTTGACATCGTTCTGACCATAAAAAAAATCTCAAGAAAAATAAAAATGCGTGTGAAGAAACTCCTTCGGCGCAAAGAATTTTTGAAGCCATGTTATGCAAGATGATTCGCTTCTTCCTTGAATAATAGAAGAAGTGGTTACTTTTTATGAAATATTCCAGAATATTTTGGCGGAAAACTCCAGGATACGAAATTCGCTCAATCCGTTTTGAGTCTGCCCAAATTTCTCGAGAGACAGAAGCTTCGAGGACCACTTTTATCTCTTAGCGCTCTTTCAGAGAGACATCTTTGACATGCTGCAGAATTAAACAGCGGTCTGCCATTCATGGCAAAAGTAAGGCCTTTTTGATTGATCTATCTGCTACAATGTTTAAAATGTCTGTATGAGGTTCCCGAAGCTTGGGAAACAAATTAGGAGGTGGCATTGGCCAAGATTAGTTCACGCCTCTAGTTCCTCCTCATCTGAAATTCATCCACTTCTTCCGTATTCTTCCTCAGCGTGGTGTAAAATTTCTGGAATGAAATCTCAGCAATGGTCCTCCTCCCACGTGTTTTTCTCTCCCTCAAAATCAGGGGCAATCAGTCAAGACCACTACTAGAGCACGCAGCACGTAATTTTCCATGGAAATGCCGAACTCATCACCCAGTCTCCACGACACCGCAGACCTTTTCACCCCCTTTCCGTTCCCACTTGCTCTCATCCACATTCCATTGCAAAAAGGTAAAAAATATTGTCGAAACAATTTCCGCATAATTTCCCAACGAATGGAATCCTTTACAAAATATGGAGTCGCTTCCCAGCCAACAGCCAAGTCGAGATGAGCAGAAAAATTTAAAAACATTACCTAGTTTGAGCAAACAAGTGCTTGTTATGCATACTATATGGTAGTATTGAAACGCACTAATTGTTCAAAGCTAATATTCATAACAAATGTCTATTAAAACTTCGTTTCTCTCTCCAAAAATGTTCCAAACGTATTTTATTGGTATCAGTAAAAACCACCGATATAATAAAATATAGCTAAATGTTAATAAAATATTTTTTCAATATTCATAATACAAGTTTTGTAAATCATTTGAATATGATCCTTTCATTAACTTTAAATACTGAGAAGTTCCCTGAACAACTTTCGACTTCCAAGCGCCGCGGCTACGCCCGGTATCTTTTTGTGAACATTTTTCGAGAAATACTTTATAACATAAAATAAATGACAAATAGAGGTGTTGCCTTCCACCAGTTAACAGTATGTTACAAAATAATAGACTACTGATGGATTCAAAGCCTCATCTTAATAATTAAAATTTTCAAGCAACTCTAAAACCTCAAAGCGCCGCGGCGGCGCCATGAATCCGTATGTGGGATAATCATCCACATCGAGAGCTCACATCATGGTAAAAAATGATTTCCATTAACCATTGACTGATGAGGAACTCTACAGTTTTGATGCAAAATAGCAAATTTCTTATACTCAGGAAAAGTTATTTTTTGCTCCGGAGAGAATCGTAATCATTGAGCTGTAATTACGCAACGTATGTTCTTTAAAAAGGTACATTTAAAACTATCCTTTGCGTATTCTTGGCGGAGAGGCTAGGGATGAAATCCCAGTGGAGAAAACTTAAAAACACATAAACTGGCGCATTCTCCTCAGTGGGTGTCGGGATTAAATGCATGAAAGCTTTTTTTTATTCTTCTATGGGAATTCTGAATGTAATTCTTTCTCACCAGGTGGATGGAATTCCGTGTACGGACTAAGTCTTAAGCAACTACTTTCTCTTTGCGCATACATTGGCGATGAAAGGGTTCAGAATCAAACCGTCACATAAACCTAGATAAAACATCTTTTGAGTTCCAAGCCGACCAATTTCCTGATTTCCTGAAAAATTAAAGTGAACCCCGATATTCTTGGTCGATAAGATCATTAGCATAAGATTGGGGAACTACATGGTACAAACAGTAGAGGACAAATTTTGTATGCAATTTCTTGTAAAAGATTACAGATCATACATACCATTCTGACTTGATAATTTAGATTTTTCTAAAGGCAGGAAATACTTAATAACATAAAAGAAATTACAAATAGAGGTGTTTCCTTCCACCAGTTAACAGTAAGTTACAAAATAATAGACTACCGATGGATTCAAAGCCTCATCTTGAGAATGAAAATTTTCAAGCAATTCTTAACCTCAGTCCCTGATTATTAATACTAAATAGCTACCATTCTCGCTTAATAATTTAGATTTTTCTAAAGACCGAGTGATGATTTAGTTTCTAGGTAATCAAAGGTTTATTTATTAATACGCTAAACAATAATAACATAACACCTCTCACATTTCCGGTTTACCTAGCAGTATTCATGTATGGATGTATACACTACATTAACTCGCGTAGTTCCTGTAAACTATGCAGCATAAAGTCTACGTGGTCTGAAAATTCATCCCTTGCCGAATGCCTGTAAGGAAGTTTGAATAATACAAAGTAGTTATAAATAAAATTGGGCTTTTAGATTCTTCAGGTAAAGAGATTATTTGCTTGACAATGGGTAAAATAATTTAATAGCAAACGGGAAATGTCGTGACCCTTGGTCTCGATTTCACTCGAGAGTGATGCGGGAGAATTTTCCATAAGCTTGCTTTTCCTAACCGTATTTTAGCGTTCCAGGCGGGACGGTCTGAGCCATAACGATAAATTCCCTATCCCCGGACGGACCATGATACGAAGCGAGGAAATGAAACTCGCATTTCCATAAGTTCGCCGCGTACAACGAAGGGGAGGGGGGAATGGAAATTGACTAATTTGTCTACAAAGCCCTCTCCGCCAGCAGTGCACAGCACTTGTACCGACGTCAGGAAGCCCTTGAATAAAACGCACTCGAGTCACAATGAAACTACTCCTCCACTCTCAGCCATTGATATCCTTGCCGCTGAGATATGGCAATCACTCACTTGGGGTTACTGCGTGTTTAGGTAATATTTGGATCGATGGATTCTCATTTTGTACGGAAAAAAGTTAAGAGGTCATGGCATACCGTGGTAGAACAATGAAGATTAAATGCCGAGCAAAGGAAAAGAAACAAATTTGGGTAAAACCGAAGAAGAAAGATGCATTGGTAATAAAGGTGGCGTATCACACGGAGGAACGTTTCTCAGTTGTTCTACCGGGTCAGAATCTCTATTTGAGCTAACGTTTTCGAAGATGACTCACTCTTCACTTTCAGGGTTTCAAAATACGATCGAAAGAGCGCTGAGTAATATGATCTCAAGTGGCCGTACTTTTTAGCTTTTTTGCATTTTTTTCGCTATCCATCTCTGTGGGATGGGCGCCAATTTTTTTTCGTGATGCTTAATCAAGTTTTGAATTCCGACATGAATGTTTTTAACAGAGCTATAATTTTGTAATCGTTTTTCTTGTCAGCATGATTAATTTAATTTCTAATTACTTGTACTCTACGTGCATGATAATAGCGTCCAACTCGTCTGAGTGAAATATGATAGAAGATGTGTTTCACGTGATATCTCATCGTGCATGCGTCAACAAACGGTATAATTAATCTGAATGTGAATAACTCTGATGATATAACATTGGGATTGGCAGTTTGTATATGCCTGGTGAATAGCCAACAACTGCCGTAAACCTTTCAGATGGCTAGCAGGGTATTATGCGGATTAGGATAGGATTGGTAGATTGATAATGATGATCAGAAAGCCATACAGCATCCACGGTGATTAAGAGTGAGTAATTTTTCGTAGTGTCGCCAGAGATGGCCCTTACCCGGTGATACATCCGAGAAATCTTCCTCTGCACGCAAGGGTAACCGCGGGTGGAGTCATATAGACGCCCCTTAATTCTCAGAATATGCTAAGAACAATCTAAAACCCCGAGCTACAATGGTAGGTTCGATCTCATACCTAAACTTTAAGAATTTTTTGCATCGACAGGTTCAACAAGTCCATGTTTACGCGCACGATTCAGGGCCTTAATGGCTATGATCGAACCCTTCAATAATTTTAATAAAGAATATGTTGCATTATTTACCAGCTGTTTACAGTATGAAATACGACGTAGTTTTACATTTCCGTAATTTTGTTACAATTTTTGCGAGTCAGCATGGCGGTCGAATTATGAAGATGAGACTGAATGTTGCGAGATGGATTCGACTTCTACTTCTGTTCATGAATCTACCACTGATACTATTGCCTCATCCCTCTTGGAAAGTCACGCAAGATTTTATTTTATCAAGCAACTAATATCTCCCAGTATAATTTACTTAAAAATAAATCCATACTAATCAGTTACGAGTATATTTATCCGCGGATGGCATATTAGCATGTTTATTTTGACACTCTCTCGTATGAACAGGGACGTGAATTGGGACAAGCCTGGTGTGGAATCACACCGCGCCATGCACCCTGAAAGTAGCATTCACGGTATTTCTAGGATGCAGACGTCACTTTCTGAAGAGATGATGCGGTAGCAGCAACATCGGCTGCGGTCGAAGACACAGACACAGTCTCTGGCCGAAGGAAGGAAGGATGAATTGGGATTCCTCGGGGCTATACTCATGAAGATATTGAGGAAACAAATAACGGGAGACGTGAAAGCGAAGGCATTTCTGTGTGTGCCAAGGGGTATACCCAAGAGTTGGATGAAGCCGATCCCATGAAAGAGGGCTTGACCCAACTTGAGTCACCATCGGCCTCGGCCGACGCTATCCGTTGATGACTCTGGAAAATTTCCCTTCCTGCATGGCCTGCCACTTCCTGTATTGCACTGGCCGCGAATAAAAAAATGAACAGGTAAGCTCTTTTGTTTTCAAGATGTTTTTGATTGGATAAAAAAGTGAACGCCGCCATAATATTCTCCCGGGATAAGTTATGTAAGTAAATACAAAAAAGCCAAAATGGTGAATGAAAGAGAAGAACTTGCTAATTGCTAGAGCCAACTATTATGGTAGAAACGATCAGAAGTACTAGATTAAGGAAATAGAATGCAAAACCGATAGATTGAAAATGTCATTTTTTCCACGTACAATTAGGGACCATAATAGTTGCGATAGATCACTTCTAGGATACTGACTAGGTTAAATAGGTTTTATCAGTAGTACTGAATATCTTAGCATGATTAGAAGCTACTAACCTCGCATGTCATGCATTTCCGGCATGATATACGTACTCTTGCATGATGCAGTACCTTGTAGTGATATTTATCTGTCGCATTAATAATACCAACCAGTAGTTGTACCTTGAGTAGTGTACTACATGGTGGCATGTTATCATACGTATCATTCTCCTAGTTTCTGGTCTAACGGCGTACCGTTGTCCTGACTGCTTTTGGCCTGCGCCTGGCATCCGGGGGAACGTACATGACCCTGATTTAAACTGGGATGAGTGCTGCAGGCCTGGTGTGGAATTACCCGGTGCCACACATCCTAGTGGTGACTTGCATGGTATTTCGTAGATGTAGATGACCTTATGAAGGATCTCAGATTTTCCCGGCGTATCTGATGGATAAAGGTTTCTCGGGTCTTCCACCGGGTGAGCAGGTCCATGGGGCCCAACGTTTCGGAGAACGACTTGTCCTCCATCATCAGGGGGGGTTCCGCTTCCGAATCCTTCGGAAGCCGAACCCCCCCTGATGATGGAGGACAAGTCGTTCTCCGAAACGTTGGGCCCCATGGACCTGCTCACCCGGTGGAAGACCCGAGAAACCTTTATCCACTAGATGAACTTAATTTACGCCCTAATAGTTCTACACTTTTCATAAAGAATGAAATTAATGCACGTATCCACTTAGATAAAATTTCGACAGTCGACCTAGGTCGAGTAAAAATTTTATCTAAGTGGTCACGTGCATTACTTTCATTCTTTATGATGGAATCCTTCCACCACATCAAGCCTGAAACTTCTCTTTTTATATCTACACTTTTCTGCTGCTTAGTACTAACAGCTCATCGTGCACGTTTCCCGTATAGTTCTTGGATCTCAGTGTTCTTTTTCCGCTATGAAACACATTAATACCAACGGTCTTACATTGGTAGCATACGAATAGTGTTTCGAATGTTTGTGATACTTCTAATCCCGACAAGTATTAGCAGTTTTTTTAATGGGTCAAATGTAGAAGTACCTTGATCATAATAGGGTAGAGTGAAATGCATGATGGTAATAACCTAACCCAAGCCACACATCAGGTGGCTTTCAGGGTAATATGTAGATGTAGATTACCTATCAGGGCAAAAAATGAGGTAGCAAAAGGCTGTAGGAGGGAGGGATGCAGTCAACGAGTCTTGGGATGGAATGGGACTAATCATTATCGCGGGGTTAGATACAACGTATGTGCTCATGTTATCGATATAATCCGGTATCGAATGATGGTTTCATTCGAGAGCAATTGTTCCGCTCAAAACAAATGCTGAAGAGAAAATTGACTGACCTTCTGGCGCTCGAGAGCTAAGCCTATTTTATGTGCAAAAGTCATACGTCGGTAGTATGAGCGTTCGACGATTGTTCGCTCATTGAATGCTCATCCTATATTCTTTGAGTTAATTTTACCATGACTAACGAATCATAAGATATAACAACGTCATACAAACGAGGACAGATTTAGCATAAAATCATTACATATAAGAATAGAAGAACTAGAATGGGAATTACTATCAGAACGCAGGTTAAAATTTAGGTTAAACCTTTTAAGTAAATTCGAAACCGATTTGTTCACAGATGACGTTAGATATATATTAAGAACCCCTGCGTATTATGCTAGGTTTGACCATATTAACAAGATTAGAGAAATAGATTGTCGTACCGATAGATTTAAAATGTCATTTTTCCCGCGTACCATAAGAGAGAACAATAGGCAACGTAGCAAAAGGGATAGGTAGGTGAAATATAGTAAGAGTAGTCTGTAGTGCATGATGTATGTAATAACAACCAATAATCCCTTCCTTATTGTGTAGATTTAACCTGTACTATACTGTAGTAACTAATATTTTATTGTAATAACTACTGCAATTACTTGTAATAACTAATAATCTACTGTAGTAACTAATAAAAATTGACCCTACTTTCTAGCATGTCTACCTTATATATCCTACTTGCATGGCAATAGTGCATGTTTGGTGATCTTCACCCCCTGCCACACACCCTCGTGGTGGCTCGCAGGGTATTACGTAGATGTAGATGTAGATTACAGAGCAGGGTACGTTTCGGAGGATGGCACATGAGTGCGATCGTCCGAAACGTACTGCGCACACGGCTGCGACTTACGAAAAGTTATTTATTCGATTCACAATTAATATATATATTAATCCAACAATGGAATAGCCAGGAAATCGTATGAATTAGAAAAGTATTATACAAGAAATTCCGAAGAATTGAGTTTTCCAGACTGTGTAGCCAAGAAAGACAAGAGCCGGTCCGGGAACCAGAAAGTCGAGGCTTCGAATCCCACCTTGGGCAGTGATGTTGCCTTTGTCTCAGCATATTGTGAGTGAGTCCAATTTTAAAACCATCTTAATAGTGAAAGTATCAGAAATTGAATTTATCTACCGCTAATAATGATTTTAAAGAGTTTATGACGACTGCGTATGTCAAAAAATAGTACATTACACATGTTTAGTCGTTTGGCTTATGAAAACCATGATTTCGCTGATAAAATGAGTTTCTTATTGCAACCAAACTTAAGATAACACATATGCAGATTATTCCCACAGATTTCGACTTCAATTACGGCAGTTATTCGCTAATAACTCTAAGAATATGAGGTAAAATCCTTACATTTTATTTTATTCAATTTACCGAAACTTTTTGCTTCATAAAAACAGTTTTAGCTGAAGGGGTATTCATGCCCTCTCGTTCCCATTGACGTTGTTCTGCTGTAATTCTAGAAATATCCATATTAATCCAGGTAAAAAAAATCTCCAAATTCAAGGATGAAATATGCTGACATTGCATGGAAAGAGGTACCTTTGATCGTAGCGTTGGATAAAAGGTACTTAAAAGATACGCAAAAGCATTTTTCAGAATTTTATAAATAACTTAACTTGAGGGGGTAACCACCTTAATGACTATACCTCAGACGGATACGTGATGGATTGAATTCTACCACTTTGCTCAAGTCAAATTTTCTCTCCGCAAACTTTTCCGTTAGAAGATTGCTTATAAACAGTAGAATTTACTCCTGGTGCACGACCTATGATCATTACACTCATTCGTAATGTCATAATTGACGGGAACGATCATTTTAAGTCTGAGGCGTATTTCATGCATAAAGTCCGTATTCCACCGTGCAGCGGCAATCTTGCTGGGAACACTTAAGCGTCTGAGCTCACAAAGAACGCCATATCCCATCGCAGAGTTGCATTCAATTTACTTGGCGTCTATTAGTGAGTCTTGGTTCTTTATGTCGAAAAAAAACTCGATTGTGCTCTCCCGATCTCGAGAGAAATGCCATAAAAAAGGACGAACAAGTGATCAGATGAACTCGACGGCCAGAATGAATACATTCCTCGACTCCTGTTTTCACTGAGGTCTCCAAGCCGTTTGCAGTAATACGGGCAATTCTCAATCCAATCTGTCCCTTCAATTCCACCTTGCGGTCACTTGAAGGTATTGCGGTCGTTAGGATTCCAGCGTCAGAGAGGAATCCGGCCTCCCGGCATTCGTTACGACCATTACGATTTTAATCGGAGGGATTACAAAGGTTTCCAACGGCGAAGTGGGATAAGGCTGTTGGGAACAGATTACGATCGAACTGTTGAACAAAAACTGTACGATGCGCGAAATTGAATTCACTCTCGTCAGGAGACCCCAATGCTAAGTTAAGGAGTCCGGCCTTGAGAAGATCTTCGCTCATTCTCAACTCCATGCTGAGATGAGCATTGTCTCAAATTACGTTTTCACGGTCGTTTCTTAAGCCAATCTCAAGACTGAGATAGGCTTAAAAATGCTTGTCTCTCACTACCACTCAGTGTGAGGGCTGGGCCACGCAATTTCGCATGAAATACGGTGACGTCGCATTCTACTTACACAATCAGACAGTATCAAGGCAGCTTCAATTGAGTCATTTATTTTAGCTCGTTTTTAAGAATGGTACCACCGATCTTCCGCCGTTTACTTATCAACACGAGAGGTAGATAATAACTGAATATAATGGAAATGAAATCCAACGATAGACGGAAAAGGGAGTCCATGTACATTTTAAAACAGAGTAGAAGTGTGAATTATTGGGGTTCTTTTCACGAATTTAAACGGCTCGAAAGTCATCTCGAAAATTACAATGAAAAAATTATGCAAGCACTCACAAATGAAACAACCGATATTTTTACTCAGAGTAGAAAATTACTCTCCAACCTCGTACACATTGTCTGTTAATTCTATTTTCATACACCCGCTCACAAACCACCAAGCTCTCTGCTTTATTTTGAAGCCACAGACGGTAGATTCAAGGAAGAAGGACAGAGGATAATGCTGTGTATACAATACTATATAACTTGTAAGTAGGTACTTGTCACTGAATGCGACGGCAGACTATAAAGATAATTTACTGGAATTTGATCCCTGCATTATGTCATCATACCGATGTATACTTGATATTTCAACGAAAAAATGGTGGTAAGCTATGGGATTAATTTCTGTAACAAGAAATATATGTAATAAAGGTCATCATATTATGCTAATTACATTATAAAGTCTCAATTACACTATTCCTGCTCAATTTAGGTCAGGACAAAATTAACCCCTGAGTTTACCGATCTTTATGTCACTATTTAATTGTCCGGGAGTATAATATCGAAGTAGGTGATACTTCTTTCAAATCTGTACATAAACAAAAGTCGTTTCAACAACCTCCAACCACTGAAACATCTAAAGTTCTCGTATACTCTCGTATACTCGTTACAAAGACATCAAAAGTTAGAATAAGGCTTGCAGTAGTTGGCCACGTCGTGGATATCAGAAGCACCGAGTTCGATCCCAGACTGTCCAGTCACAGTCTCGATTAGCTCTCATCTCCATCTCAAGTCCATCTCAAATCGATATTGAGATGACCACTTTGAATATGAATTCATCAAAATTCTCCCGCAAGTGGGTCTTGAGACTACGTCCATTAATCTGGGCCCGACATTGGTTTTCTGTAGTACTCCACTCCATTTCACTCCCGACTCGCGGCTTTATTCCTTCGTACCTTCTCATTTTAGAAATGATTTTTTATGCGCTTCTTTCTTAATAAAATGAAATTAAACTAATATTAGAAAAAATTTTATTTCTAAACTTGAGATTACATCACATTCTTCATTATGGTTCGTACACAACTCGGGAGAAATGAGAATGCAAGGTATCACGCTGATAAAACCGAAATAAATAATACAAGTTCTTTGTTAACTTTGTGGTATTCCATTTTATCTTTCAGATGGTTTAATGGTTACATTTACAAAACCACAACTTAAAAGACACACACGACCCGGGTTTCAACGCTTGAGCGTCATCTTCAGGTCTACCTGAAGATGACGCTCAAGCGTTGAAACCCGGGTCGTGTGTGTCTTTTAAGTTGTGGTTTTGTAAATGTAACCATTAAATCATCTGAAAGATAAAACCGAAATATATTTTGTATGCAATAGCCATGTTGCTCGGTCCATTAAACAATGCATCAACATCGAAATTCGTACGATATTCCGTGCAAGCCACCAATAGGGTGTGTGGCACGGGGTGATTCCACACCAGGCACGCACCACTGGTCCCTATTTTAATCAGAACCGCGCGTTCCCCCGGATGCCACGCGTAGGCCAAAAGCAGACAGGTCATCAGGGCGCGGTCAGACCAGAAACTAGGAGAGTGATACGTAGAAGAACGTGCCACTATGTAGTACACTACTCAAGAAACGACTACTGGTTAGTGTAATCAATGCGACAGATAAATAGCGCTATAAGGTACTAAATCATGCAAGAGTTTATCATAGCGGAGATTGCACGCGAGCTTCGTAACCAATAATAACGTTAAGATATTTAACACTACTGAAAAAACCTATTTAACCTAGTCAGTATCCTAGAACTGATCTATCACATTTATCATGGTCCCTAATGGCAAGTAGAAAAAAAATTACATTTTAAATCTAATCTATCGGTTCTACAGTCTATATCCTTAATCTTATTCCTGTGATCGTTTTTACCATAATAGTTTGGCTCTAGCAAAATATGTTGAACCTCCGGCAAAAAATAGTCTACATCAAACTTTCGTAAAAGATATAATCTGTATTTTTCCCTTCGATCGGATAGAGGCTCCCACCCTAATTCTGTCAAAAATTGTGTCAATAACATGGACACATATATCACCCGATACAGAATATAGCTATAGATTTGCGCATAAAGGAGAAATTGACATGGTATCGCATTAATATTTTATAAGAAGCTCCTATTTCAGCGTATCATTTCGTTTCCCACTAAACTTAAGACATATGTTAATTCAGCGAAGAAAGCATGTATTATTTTACATCAAAGTTCCGAAGGAACTTCGCTCCAGGGATAGCACTATCAAAGTTTGGTATATACACACCATACAAACCATAATGGTCGATCTTGTATCCGCAGCTGGTTTAGATGAAATGTATTCTTACCCATTAAAATTACGAATACATATTCTAATCAGCCTCATAAATGTCTAGCCGACAACAATCCCGAGAAATCCCGTATCAAAGTCTTGCGTTTTCCAATAAATAGTTCTTTTTAGTTTGATACTTTTTTTCGGGTTTTCCGCCGCATTGGTTCATGTTGAGGACAATATTTCGCAGGCTGTCCTGCTGGCTTCCTCAGGTCCATGTAAGAGATAACTTCCTCAGGTCCATTACAGGTTACATGGACCTGAGGAAGCCAGCAAGACAGCCGGCGAAATATTGTCCTCAACATGAACCAACGCGGCGGAAAACCCGAAAGAAGGAATCAACCTCTATCTAAGCCCCGCGGAAGCCCTCATCAGAACTTCATAGATCTTTTCATCTTTCAATAGTTTCACACTTGCATATGCGCATTTCCGCCATTAATGGGGGCTCTAATAACATTTGAATTAATAATTCCCACCTTAATGGCAAGCTAAATTTTACAGGAGAATATTGGTAGAACAATTCATCGTTGAATTATAAATCCATGATTACGACAAAACTCAAATGTTGCCTAATTACATGGAGAAGGCATGCAGTTGGACTCAACTTGTGACTTTGTACAAAGCTGCGGGAAAAACACGCACTGACATGAATACTCATTCCTATATTTCAAATTTAAGTCCGGGGAGATAACTATTACTCATAACAATATTTAGTAAAGAGTAATTTAGAGTAGCGATAAGATTATGGGAAAATGAAGCAGGGCCTCACACAGGCTCCATCAGGAGTACCCGCTGGTAACACTACTTACACGAAAGGCACACAGAATCCTTCAAACGGCACACTTCAAATTACGTGAGAACTTCCTGTGCCACTAAAAATCATTTTGCGAGCAAGCGCACAAAAATGTGCTCGAGGCAGACCACGGCTGTGCACTTGCGTGAGAGCACTGGGATGCCCTTTTACAACCCTCTACTTTCTGATTTATTTTTCTGCGGAATTAAGCGCGTAGGAAGGCGAGAATTTTAATGCGCCGAGGTGGGGCGACCTCACAGCAATGGTACCAGCCGAGTGTGGAGAACTCTCCGCGAGGAGGAGTTGCGGCGGCCGCGAGGCCTCACGGCACACCCCCTCGCTCCTCTCCGGGGTCCTCGGGAGTTGTTTTCAACAGTTGGCAGGGCCTGCGGCAGAATTTTATATTGGGGCACTTCATGACTTTTTAATGGTCGCCGCGGGAGACAAATGAAAGCAGTATAAGGGAAAGCGCGCAGGGCTGCAGAGGGCGAAAGTGGACAGAGAGGCTAGTGGGGCAGTGGCTGGGGTGGGTGGGTAGTTGAGGAGGGTGGGGAGCAGAGTGGCGCCCCCTGGCTCCACCCCCGGGGGCGGCCAAAGTTGCGCACGGTCCCCACGCGTGACATTATGAAGAGGAAATAAAATTCCCTCGTCCGGGGCTGAAATTCCGTGCGGCTTGGTGCCACTCCACCCCTCCCCATGCAAGGTGTTGGTGTCGCCGTCGGCCATTTATAGTTGTAGCGGAGCATGGTGGGGGTAATCTGCGTGATGGGCGAGGTTAAAGTGGCCATAGCGGTAATCATGAGTCATTGAGTGCACATTCTAACGGTTTTTTTAGGTTTGTCGGAAAAAATTCCAGGACCACATTTCGTTTTTGCAACTGTTTATGCGGTTGAAGCCACCTAGCAGGCAGGAAAAGAAATAATAATAGAATTATGTTTCACTTTTTTCCTTAGACATAGCATACCATGACTAGAGTTTTCGGCACGGCATTCAAAATTTTAACGAAATTATATTTAACTATGTTTTTCTCGAATTTTCAGCTCGGTGTTACGCCTAACATCATCCGTATTCATTTCACAAGATGCATTGGACTAATTGGCCCAAAGGTTAGTTTAACCGATAGAAAAATAACCAAATATCTACTGAATTATGGAATTTGTTGTTTTTGCATAGAAGATGTGGAATCAATTTGTTATTCATGTTTTTTAAACCACTTTTTTACAAAATTTTGTACACATTTGTAGCACCCGGAAGTTCTTAACTTCCTACATTTAGTCATTGGTGTCCATGACTATACAGATCCAAATCAAGAGCACAGATGGAAGGTATTTCAACATTTCCGGAAGAGTTAGATTGACAATTTACGCAAATAGAGCGAGATAAAATGTTTCATGTGTGCAGAGGTGGCAAGTGAACATGCTTTGAGAGTTCAAAATACGTTTTTTCGTAATCAACAATGAGGATCACTCGAAAAGCACGAGCCACACGAGTCGTGGCGAGTGTGTGCTCGGTAGACCACTATCAACCATGAAAATATCTTAACGGGGGTTACAGCTATGCAAGCACACGAAGAAGAATCAGCGAAGTGCACGTAGGAAAAAATTTGGTATCGACAGTTGCGCTACACTGTAACATTGGAGGGAAAATTATAGTAATCATTCCAGTCGGGAGAGAGGGGACACCTCCGAGTAAAAATGGAAATAAATAACCGATCGATCTTAATTAACTCATTCAAAATAGCAAACCTCCGCCACAACATTACGCGGGAAAAAGCATTCATTGGAAAACACAATTTCTATGTGCTACAAGCTCATTTGATAATTTATTGTATTTTTATTTTTTATTTATCTTAACTATCCCGAATATCGCACAACGGGACAATTTACGTCGGGTGAATAACATTAACAACGGACGCGACTTAAACACCCATGTCCTGGGCAGATAATATTCTACCCAGGCGGAACTTGAACCCGCGACCCTCGGGTTAGCAGGCGAGGACTTGACCCCGCCGCCACCGGGGCCGATAACTATAGAAAAAGGTTTCTCACAATTACGAGTATTATGAATGATATGACGCTCGTCCGGTATTGGAGATATCGGAACTATTCGCTATCAACGCTTCAATGAGCCAGTCGGGACGACTCGGCCTTAATGAGGTTCCTGACCCGAACGAGCATCCGAGAGAAGAAGAGTTCATTCATTCTAGTGGTGGCGCGATGGTTATTTCACGCTCGAACGTTAAGATATAAATCGTATCCAAGACGACTCTATAAGACCGTTAATCAATTGTGGCTTTGCAATGGCATATCGCGGTTTTGAAGGTTATAGGACAAATTCTCTTTAATAATACGACGCCAGCTGCAACCCATTGATAATTTTTTTCTTGCGTCAGCGTTTAGTTAACGACTCGCACTTAGCATTAACAGACAACCTCATAGAAAAGATTTCAAGCGGAAGCCAAAAGACGGTGGGAAACATATCAAGCATGATTTTCAACAGAATGGATAGGCAATGATTGACTTTCATTATTGAAGCATTGAACGGGAGAGGGTTAGAGGTCTCTCTCCGTAAATGCCCTTAAAACATATGCTCTCCGAAAATACGAGTGAAAAACAGGATGTACTCGGGAAACAAACAAGTGTATTGAATAAACTACAAATTGGTGCGAATGATCTTAGTCGTCGAAGCACCCTAATCACCTAAATACTACTATAAACTACAAATGATATAAGTATATTTCTCCAGATTAATGATCACGACCAAAACATGTCATGGATCAGCCAGCGTGTGTTCTGACGTTTAAAAATCAACAATTAATCACCAATTTTAACGAATTGCCGGCAAAGCAGCTCGTCATGTGAACACCACGGCGATCGCCAGCAAGAGAAACCGAGGAGTCAGGTGAGCCGTAGGAGGGGAGGTTTTTCGGCAAGTTGGAAGGTGGAATAGGTGAGCTAGGGAGTAGAGGCGATTGGTAGCCTCGCAGGGGAGGTTTTGGCGAGATGAGGAGAAATTTACTGACAGGTTTTGCGAGCTAAGGGAGCTCTACTACCAGTACCTCAACCTATATCCGATCGAGGAGAAAAAAATATATTAGATTAAATCTTTTACAAAAGTTTGATGTACACTACTTCTTGCTGGACGTTCAACATATTTTGCTAGAGCCACATTATTATGGTAGGAACTATCACAGGAATATGATTAAGGAAATAGACTGCAGAAACGATAGATTTCAAATTTCACTTCTTCCACGCACAATAAGGGACCATAATGGTTGCAATAGATCAGTTATAGGATACTGACTGGGTGAAATAGGTTATTTCAGTTGTGCTAAATATCTTTACGTGATTATTAGCTACTAACCTCGCATGTAATCTCCGGCATGATATACTCTTGCATGATTTAGCACCTTGTAGTGCTAATTATCTGTCGCATTAATAGTACTAACCTGTAATTGTATCTTGAGTAGTGTACTGCATGGTAGCACGTTCTTGAACGTATAACTCTCCTAGTTTCTGGTCTGCCTGCGTACTGATCTCCTGACTGCTTTTGGCCTGTGTCTGGCATCCGGGGAAACGAGCGCGGCTCTTATAAACTGGGATGAGTGATGCATGCCTGGTATGGAATCACCCCGAGCCACACACCCCAGTGGTGACTTTCACGGTGTTTCGTGGGTGTAGATGTAGAAATCTTTCGTTGAAAAATTTTTACCTACCTACCGTGAGTACCCTTCAAAACGAGTATGAAAAGGGGGTTATACATTTTTGTAGACGAAAAGGGAAAATAAGGGATTTTTATTGCTCGATTGGATACCCATATCCAATTGAGTCTCACTCATTTGTTAGTTTAACTGGTGTATTTTGCGTACATTTGGGTCGTTTATACGTAAAAACAATGGAAGAGGGCTGATGACGGGGATTTCGGGTAAAGGTACAGAGAATATGCTAGATAAGAGCCTGATACACGGTATTTCGTTGGAAAGGGAAGAAACATGGACTCTGAGAGACTAAGACGGGAATAGGCTGGATATGCTTTCGAGATGGGCTTGGGCGGAGAGTGGAGATAGTTTGGCTGTCGGAGAGGATGGTAAACGAGGAAGCACTTGGTATGGCGGTTGCGGAAAGGAAACTTCAGTATGTGATCCGAAGAAGACAGGGTAAGAGGCTGGAAGAGGTTATGAGGAGCGAAGGAGTGCCTTAAGCTCCTGATACAGGGAAGAATGTGGGGCAAGCGGGGAAGGAGAAGAAAGTGAATAGGTTTCATGGCCGGAATGAAGAAGGGTTGGACATAATCTGAGACGAATAGAGGAACCTTACGGATGAATAGAGCCCTCCCATATTTAACCAACCGTTACCAGTAGATTATGAAACCGATTAGATACGGATAGACTGCAGAACAGAGAGGTTAAAAATGTCAATTTTCACGTGAAAGATTAGAGATCATAACGGCTGCCAAATAAGCTTCAAAGAGGGTCTGCAATAGATAACATGGTTTGTTAAATGATTCACTCCTTAATTCTTGTAGCGTTATCTACTAGTACTAACAGCACGCTGCGCATGTTTGCGGTGTATCTCGAGTACCTCTGTGCATTATTGTGATTTAAAAAAAGACATAAATACAAACTTCCTTACATTAGTCGAATGCCTATTTCGTGGCGCGTCTTTGTGAAGTTTCGTCTCGTGATTAGTTTATCTGGTTTTTCCAAATGAATCAGCAAAAAGTTACATTAGTCTTTCAAAGGTATTGTGCTAAACATGTGGGTGATAAGACAGGATTCAAAATAGATAGGAACACAAACGAGGAAACAGTGTTTGAAAACATACGCTTGGAGTGTGGCAGTATACGAATCAAATGCATAGACAATCGAAAAAAATAGACGTGGAAAAACTATAATAATGAATCAAATGCATAGACAATCGAAAAAAATAGACGTGGAAAAACTATAAACTTTCATAATCTGGCGCTGGAAGAGGACGCTGGAGGTAAAATGGAAGGAAAAATAGAGAAACGATTAAGTTGACAGAGGAGTAGAAGAGGAAAGAACCATATAATCTACTCTTCAAAGAAGAAGAACCTCATGGAATGACCGCTTCCTGAGCCACAACTGATTTGTTTTGAACACAAATGAAGGAAAATTAGAGGTATGAGTGCACAAAGGAAGACCCAAAAATAAACATATGGACCAAATAAAGAAGAAAGTACGGAGGAGGAGCTACTGGAAGTTAGGGAACTGGCATTCATCTAAATCTACGTCATACCCTGCAAGCTACCCAAAGGGTATGTGGCAAGGGGGTGCTTCCACAACAGGCATGCATGAACTATACGGCAGAACACGGAAATTACATTGAAACCAGCGTACTACACATGCAACGCGCCGATTAAAAATCTACTAACCAAGAAACATTACATCATCAATCGTCCCAACATGCAAAGGATACAAAGACTACTACTACAGACTCAAAATATCATGCTTCAATAAGAACATCAATATTTACATCCTGCATAAATAAGAACGTAGAGAATATAAAGAAAAAGATCTACTGTCTAGCCATTGTCACTATTCATGACGATCACAGCTGTTATGGTCCCCCTCGTACTACGGCAGATTAGATCGCGCCAATAAAATTAGAGAGCTAGATTGTAGAACCGATAGGTATAAAATGTCATTTTTTCCGCGTACAATTTGGGACCATAACAGCTGTGATCGTCGTCATGAATAGTTCGAGTATTGACAATAGGCAGGCAGTAAATCTTTCTCATTATATATTCTACTCTCTTATTTATGCATGATGTAAATATTGATGTTCTTATTTATGCATGATATTTGGAATCTGTAATAGCAGTCTTTGTATCCCTTGCATGTTGGAACGATTGAAGATAGAATGTTTCTTGGGTATTAGATTTTTAATTGGCGCTTTGCATGTGTGGTACGCGGGATTCAATGTAATATCGGTGTTCTACAATATCATTCATGCATGCCTGGTGTGGAAGCCCCCCTGCCACACATCCTTTGGGTGGCTAGCAGGGTATGACGTAGATGTAGATGTATGGTCCCGAATGGTACGCGGAAAAATGACATTGTATACCTATCGCTTCCACAGTCTATCTCTCAATTTTTATTGGCGCGATCCAATCTGCCGTATTACATAGGTGAAGGCATTAGATAGGTGGAGGGCTGCAATCAACCAATCTTAGGAATGAGCAACCAATAATGATGATGTCGGTGTTAACTCATCACCTGCCTCAACCCATCGAAGTGACACGGTGGGTAATGTGTAGGTGTAGATTAGTCAATAATGATACCGCGACTAATGGCGCATTATGTTTAGATTATTTCCCAAATTCAATCCCAGGCGATAGCGCAGTTCCTCCAGAAGGAAGAGCGTGGGATAAAATGAGTGAGCGGCGTTTCCCATTCTTCTCCCTTCCCTCAGCATTCTCATTCGGAGCCAATTTCCGCACCCGGCGAGCGATGCCGCACGAGGAGCGGCAGCGGAGTTTGCGAGAGGAGAAGGCGGGATTGAGAGGGGAGGGGAGGGGCGGTGGAAGGGGAAGGTGGAAGGGATGAGATGGAGGAGAGCAGGCTCGCACACAGCCTTACGAGGCGAAGGGGGGGGGAGGTGGATGCGATGGGGGTGAGTGGGGGCGGGTGGCGCGTGAGTCATACGAGCCATGTGTGGGCGGCGGGGTGGGATGAGGGGGAGGGGGTCGGTGAAATGGGAGTAGGGCAGGGGGTGGCACGGCTCTTTCCTCCGGGTAGTTTCTCGCTCCGCTGAGGGGGGCGGAGGGTGGGGGGGGGGCGGAAGGCGGTAGGAGTGGCTGGGGAGGCGAGAGAGGGTCGTGGGGTGGAAACCGCTCGTGAGACGCGGGCCGCGGGGTCGCGGAGGCGGAGAGGATTTCTCCCCGTCAAGAGAGGCTCGCGGGCCGCGGAGGCAGCAGGTGGGGGCGCCACCGACGCCTTGAGCCAGCCGAGAGGAATGGCAGTTTGAAAATCTTTAGTTTGGCAGATGCAAAAAAGGCATTAGCGACAATCTGAAATTGATCGAGGAAAGCATCTGAGAGGACTCATTGAAGGAAATACCTTACTTGCAATCACCTTCCTTAACCAGACCTGATCTCTACAGACGATGCGGAATACGCATCTCTTCTTCATACTGTGAAAAAATTATTTTTGGAAATCGTCCCTTAAGTGTCTATAATGAGCATTGAAAACCATAATTTTTGCTAGTAGCTTTGAATTTAATTGTCCTTATGTTGGAATAGCGACGACTCTATTTTTAACGTTATACTTGTTAGAAAATAGCTGAACTTGAACCTATTTCAGGAACATATATGTTGTGACGTGATAAATGAACTGCAGAAAATAATTATTTCAGGAAGCCTGACCGCTCATTTAAGACAGACATTTAAGATTGAAAAGAGATGACTTTGACGGACGTCAGTTCCGAAGCCGACATATCTAACAAGTCTGGTCAAAATAAATTATGTGTTGTCCAGAAATGAAAGTTATACCCTGCCGTATTTTATGTGCCACGCCCGATGTTGGGATCATGCCGAGTCACTACTTATTGACTAATATAGATCGTATCATTGATTTCATGTTGCTATATCATTATTCAAAATTGAATTTCGAAGTTTCATAAAGATATGACGTCAATCTATACAACGGCATTTTTCATAGCATTAAATTACTTCATTTGAACTAAACTACTCCACTAGCGTAACCATGTCGAATAAAGGAAGAATTTTTATCTGCAAATGTATAATAATCTGCAAAAGTGTGTAGCAGGGGGTGAGTTATCACCAACATGCACTACACCATACCCTAATAAGCTAAATAAAATTAGGTATATCAATACATTAGGAAAAACTTGCAAAATCTTGTCAGGGGGTGATATGTCACCTACCTGCCAACACTATGGGAATGCTATCAACGTTATTTTCCATTAATGCACATAGCTACTACATAAATGCACATAAATATATGTGCGCCATAGGAATAATGGAAAAGGTTCTGTTTGCACTGCGTAGCAGAATTAGTGACAGTCATTAAGTAGCAAATCAACTAATATGCGACACTACCGATTGACACATCTATTTAAAAATCGCTTTCATATCAATTATGGTCTCCTATCGTTCGCGGGAAGATGAAGTTTTAACTCTGTCTCTTTTACAGTCCATTTATCTAATTTTATTCTCACGATATAATCTACTGCGGTTTCGAAAAGTGTTGTTGATGTCTTCAGAAATAGATCGGTTTGGAATTATCGTAAAAGATACAATAAAATTTTTTAGCGACGGTCTGACAATGATTTTCATTGATACCATTACCTTATTTCGACACACGATCCATTTCCGACAAACTTGGATTAATTCAAATGGTGTTTCAAAGCGCAGATTTTACCTTGACTCTACTGGGCGGGCCAGACAAAATATCGGTCGAGTCAAACATCGCCAAATTGGTTCTAGCTGGGAGAGTACGCGCGCAAACTTGCGGCTTCGGAGAAATATTTGTTGACAAGAGCGGAGGACTTGTTGAGATGTGGGAACGTGTTGAGGAGAGTGTTAGACGGGAGAACATTTGGCAAGCACCGACGGGGAACGAAGAGGGTGAGTATTTTGGAGATATAGAGGAGGGTGTGAGGAAGTAGTTGAGAGAGAGGGAGACCTCACGGTTTGAGCAAGTAATGTACACCAAAGTGGAATCATGACTCCGAGGCGGAGCACTCCCGTGAGGCTCAGTGCAAAAACTTAACACTCGGCAGGCAAGATAAGCAACGATCATATTTGCATAAATCCTTAGGTACGTACATTTCAACGGCAAAAACTATCGAGCAGCAGTGGTCACTCTTCTAAATCGACATACTACCCAACAAAACTTAAACATGGGTTTTAAAACAGAGTTAGAACGCTTGCAGAGAAGATCAGCAAGATACGTGTTAGGCCATTATGATAGTCTCGTTAGTGTAACTGACCTTTTGCAAAAACTAGGGTGGGAATCTCTATCAGACCGTCGATTGAAAAGTAGACTCAATCTTTTAAGTAAATTCAAAATCGATTTATTTTCATGAGAAGTCTCCAATATCTTACGAACTTACTACGGAATTTCAGATCATGAGCATAAAATAAGGGAAATAGATTGTAGAACAGAAAGGTTTAAAATATTTTTCCAGCGATTGATAAGAGACCATAATGGCTACGTTAAGACTTGGAAGTAGGTCAGTTGACAGGTAGTATAGCAGATTAATTCATATCCCCCCTATTGAATGTTTCCAAATCTGCCGAGTAGTGCTAACACCATGTTTTGCATGGCCCCTGCATGACTCTTGTGTCACGTTTACGAAGTTACATTACAGATATATTTAGTGGTTTCTGTAGCATTTTCGCATACTCATTATGTGGTACATGTTGGTGAAAATAAATTTCTTCACTTGGTTCACGTTGGTGATAAGTCACCCCCGGCCAAAAACCCTGTGGCTAGCAGTGGTGCCTAGCAGGGTAATAAGTAGATGTTGATGAAACCTACTCAAGGGTGTGAGTGGCATGGGGTGAGTATTCACCCATTTTTATGACCACGTATACTGAAAAAGTAAACGAAACAACGACAGTCGCCATAACCTGCTAATACTTGTCAGGAGGAGATATTTCACCAACATGCACTTTGTGTTCCTAATGTTAGAGAAACCGTTTGTATTAATTTACTTTACAATTACATTAACGCGCAGAGGTATCAGCGTTATCCAGGAAGCATGGAAGCAAGGGTGAAGTTGGTATACTACGTTTCAGATGAAGAAAACTAACATTGGGGAGCAAATGTACTTAAACTAGTTAAAGGTTTCATTGGTAATGGTATCTTATCGATTTCCGGAAAAATGTAATTCTCAACGTCTTCAGCAGTCTATATCATTTATTCGTTCTCATGATCCAAATTATAGGAATAAAAAAGATTCTGGCGTCGTTGCGACCAATACTTATGCTAATTGTAAGCTTAGAACATTTATTCTGAAATGGTAGATTAATTGTAATTTGTTGGTAACAATGAAAATATATATCACTTTACAGTTCCACACAGGTCTCTATGGATGTCAATATGATATTTTCGACCCGAAATCTGCAAACTATCCATCAAGACGGACTGCCTGATACTGAGAACAATGCATAGGTGCCATAGTATTCAGTGGGTCTTCCCTAAAATCATCGAGACAATCCCTTTATTTTTTAGCGCATTGTTTTCTTAAATACTGCAGTAGAGGCATACGATTTTGGTTTTATATAATGAGAGCATATTTTTTTCTAATAGTTTCGCACTCATATTTCGAACTATCACAAAGGCGAATATATTTTCCCGCGATAAAAGCCGAATAAAGAACCGGGTATTGCGACGATTCCTATTTTCTCGGGATTTTGATTAAAAACTCTTTGTTTCACCATTTTACTCAATTCGTAGTTCATTCTTTCTCATGATAAGGAAAAGTGAATGCTTACAATATTTAACGTAAATATATATGCATAAACCGGCGAAAAAATTACAACTTCATATATGATTACAATGATCAAGGAGAATATTACAATGCCATTGTATATGCTAAAATTTTTAAGGTGGCCTGGCACCTTTAAATACCGGTCGTCGAAATATTAAGCACCAGCAACTATCCACCATTCCTGAGGGGTGATTGATGTTTGGATTTGCGGCTCCTGTGTATACATGGTTAGCTATGATGATATCAAGATGTGCTTTCCTCGACTAGTAGTTTAATAGGCGTGTGGTCAATGGTATCTCGTGACCAAATTGCCCTTGGATGGTGATCCTTGCGTGGTTGGTATGGACATAATCAGTATATAGGATGACTTAAATGCATTGCTTCGCACGACTCCCATAAGCACTGAGCTTCTCATCACACCACGCGGCTTTTGATGATGCGTAAGTATTCGGATTTTCGCGGACCTATTTTTTAACTGCTCTATGTCGCCGAAATTCACAAGTCTTTTGGTGTGTGAGCTATTTTATAACCTTTGATAGTCCTAAACTAGGGCGGAATATCCACCGTAAGAGACATGGGATGTAAAACCAGCACAGCCACGCAACTATTTCTTAGACCATACGATCTGCTGTTACGTTACATTCCCGAGTAAAGTCAAGGTCGTGTGGAAATGCATCCGGGTATCACTTGTGTCTGCATATTTCATGCATAAATTTTTGCACTGTTTTTAAGCCCAGTGTCATTCCAAAAGTTTTGGGACAAATTGAATGGAGCCCCTTGGGGTTCTCATGGAAATATAGTTTCACTTATTGCATTGTTGTTCTTGGTTACGCGCCGCAACCTATTCACTTGCTTGTGAATAGATATTCGAAGGTAAGGGTAAAGAAATTGTCTGTTTTGGGCTTATTTTCCATTATATTTGCGTTTCCCGTTGAGAAAAACTATTTTTGAGGGAGTATTTTTTAATATATTAATTTCGATTGACAATATTATTTAATATTTTACATATTTTGCCGTTAACGGTAAAGAATAATCGAATTGTGTTCGTTATTAAACTTTGGCATTTAAATCAATAAACATGCCGAAACATATCAATGTTCTTAGAGTTGATCATCATTTTTGTCCGAAAACTAGTCCGTAATACTTAGCCTGGATCAACTGAGGTTGCTGAAAATTTAAGTTAGGATGCATAGGCTTCCCACTATTTATCCATACGTAATTCATAGCTTTGAAGACACGTTCGGAATTGTATAGTGATTGTGTTAAATCTTCTGGCTCAAGTGAGGTTAAATTGAGATGACGGTATATGTATAGCGCCGAAAATGTACTGAGAATAATTTGTGCACGTAATATGTTATAGTACGACTTATATTATCAAGGTGCTAGTAAAATGCTATAGTTATGGTTTTATGTATTCTGCGGATGAGTGCAGGAATTTGTTCAACTCGATTTCGCAGCTGGTTTAGATTTATCTCCTTAATGTTGATCAACTACTTCACGGATTGAATGAATTCTTTGAAAGTACCTTTTAAATTCTGAGAATGTTAAAATATTTGGTACTCCTCTGATTCAACGGGTAGATTCTAAAAATGCAGGCTATGGGCTCGATAACTACTCGCTGTTAATTTTTTTTAGATTCCGTGCTTTATCGATAAAGGTACGCGATGTGATTATTTCCGTAAGCCGTTCATTATTTGGAAATAAAACTTTCCTTCTGCGTAAGAAGCATTATTATTCAAATTTTGCTTTTTGAGCATTCGGGAATCCAGCATCTTTTCTTGATCGTGTTAATTCGATGAAGATAATAGGTTATTTTCAAATCAAAATCCTTGAATAAAAGACCATTGCTGTTTGTCTGTCTTTTATTTAAGCATATTCTCAGTCATAATTTAGAGCGTACTCATTTTACTAATCAAATTATCTTTGGTACATTGTTTTCATACGATTTGTGGTTGTTGTTCCTCGGCGATTTTGCAAGAATTATTTTTCATTAGGCCGCCCGGTACTTACTAGATTAATGCGAATTGCATCCATCCAAACAAGATCAAAAATAAATTGGAGGCGATTGCAACAATAGTCGGGGATTAAATATTCACGCTGGCTTGCTCGAAAGCAATTCTTCGAAAGGCGTCCCAAAGTGAGACTGGGAGAGCGCGGTATAAGGCACAGATCGCAGCTCGTAACTCGTTTCATTATTTTCTTACCTGATTCTTACAAGATTATCTTCTGCACAAGCTGTTTGTTTTCCCAGTGGATTTCTCAATCATATGAATCAAGCATGAGATCATTCACATGAAAGGCGAGTCCTCATTCGGTGCCACGAAATACGCTGGCGGTACTATCTCTATTTAAAATCGACTGCTTTCTACAATGGAAATAGTTTGTTTGTGGATAATTTGGGGAGGCGACCGACAAAAGACGTAATCTACGCCATTATGGATATATGATTGAATCGAAAAAGAAAATTTTCCAGCTGGAAACAGCTTCCTTTATCATTCATATCCTCAGTTCACCAGCTACATTCCCATATTTCACACTGCTACGAAACTGGATGGTATTCCATGATGCGACTCAATGTGATGAGTGTTTTTCGTTTCACTAAGTATTAGCTCGTACGCCCTGAAACGTTGTAAGGAGTTAAGCTATTGTGAACCGTGAATCAAATTGAGCTGGAATTCAGCCAAATCCATCGTCCACGGCGATACAGGAAAGCAGAGACTATTTCGCTACCTTAAAGTTACATTTTTCACACACAAAGGAAATGTTGTAAGTGAAAGGAAAGAGGAGAAGAGAAAAATCGTCAGGAATTGCAGCAAACTCAAGCCTACAGTCTCTGTCACTGGCGTCCTCGGATGCTTTGGTCGCACAAATTATGTTATAGTCCATAACCGACTTACGCGACCGATTTATTTCTGAGAATGGTGCGCATAATTATCCATTACATGGGACTAGAGTTGATGTCGTCGATCAGTTTCCTTTCCTGAAGGGCCAAGGCTCCGTGCAGGGTCAGATTTTTCAGACGGATCCCTATAGCTTCTTACGATCTCCGTGGACTGCATTTCAAGGGAAATACTCCATCCATCGAAAAGGATATTTATTACGTTCAGGACGTTTAGTAAGTGTGGTCCCTTTGGCGCTCCTCGTAAGGCTAATGCCGACGATGAGTTTCTTTCCACCCTTACTCCAAATTCACAACTAACCCTTTCCATACCAACATTCCCATATATCCATAATGGCGTAGATTACGTCTTTTGTCGGTCGCCTCCCCAAATTATCCACAAACAAATTATTTCCATTGCAGAAAACAGTCGATTTTAAATAGAGATAATACCGCCAGCGTATTTCGTGGCACCGAATGAGAACTCGCCTTTCATGTGAATGATCTCATGCTTGATTCATATGATTGAGAAATCCACTGGGAAAACAAACAGCTTGTGCAGAAGATAATCTTGTAAGAATCAGGTAAGAAAATAATGAAACGAGTTACGAGCTGCGATCTGTGCCTTATACCGCGCTCTCCCAGTCTCACTTTGGGACGCCTTCGAAGAATTGCTTTCGAGCAAGCCAGCGTGAATATTTAATCCCCGACTATTGTTGCAATTGCCTCCAATTTATTTTTGATCTTATTTACGCCATATTTACGCCATATTTACGCCATATTTACGCAATTTTACGATTAAGTTTTTTAGTTTCACCATTTCCCGTCATTAGGTAAGGATGTGAAGAAGAGTCTGGTGGAGAGCTTGATATGGAGCGTAGCGTTGTGTGGGGCGGAAACGTGGACCTTGTGAAAGGAGGACGAGAATAGGCTGCAGGAGTTTGAGATATGGGTGTGGAGAAGGTTAGGTGGACGGAAAAGAAGACTAACGAGGAAGTGCTCGAGATGGTGGGCGAGGAAAGAGAACTTGAATGAATGAATGAAATCCGGGATAGGCAGAGTAGATGGCTGAAAGATGTAATAATGGGCGACGGGTCGCTGGAGAGTGTGATAGAGGGAAGGATGTTGGGCAAACGGGGAAGAGGAAGAAGGAGAATAGGTTTCATGGACTGGATGAAGGAGGACAGGTCGTATGCTGAGGCGAAAAAGGGTATACTAGAGCGACATAGACCCCTGAATGTGTAGAAAACCGGGAGGAGATTCTCTAACATTCAACAAAACCTAACTTTACTGGTATAATACGTTAAAGATGTTTCCACCAAACATTTTTTTTCAGTCGCTTTAAAATTGTATGATGCATCGAGACCTCATATCCACGACAACCTATCAAACACCGTTTATCAAATACTGTAACTTCAACCGGAGTGACAAGGTGTCGTATTAAAGCCTGTTTCTTACGGCTCCATGGTTTCGAGAGGAAATTGAAGGTGATGTCTTGGGTCTCGAGAAACGGAACTTCAGAGAGGAAATGAAGTTCACTGCCAAGAAGGAAATAGCGCAAGTTCGGCAGCAAATATTTGAAGAATGAGTGCGAATCCTCTTTTTCTTTTTTCTCCATCCATTCATGTCGTTGACACAGACTACGCTTAAGGAGGTTTCCTTCTCGACTGCTTGTGTAAAAACAAATACCACTCTTTCGCTGGTGACGTCTAAAAAAAATTGTGCTTTTGCTCATGACGTGCCTTCACCCATGAGAGCCAAGTGCAGTTAGTGAGTTAAGTTTATAATGTAATTATCAATGGATAAGAGAATAAATTGTTGTGGTATCTTAAGTACCGATTTTAAATTAACCCTCTGAGCTATTAGATTAATTAACGAATCTATTTTCACGGAATAATTTCACAGTCCAGGGAGCCCATCGTAACTCGATTTGTATTGAACTGACGTATTATGAGTTCTATAATTGCAGTAATTAATTAGTAACACCGAATGCGAGATGAATTGCTGGTTTTTCTGCATTATAATTCCATTTTCGGAAAGCTTTTTCTTTTGATGCTAGCCTATCGCGTATATATTGCTAAAAATTAAAAAAAGCACGATGATTTATGATCATGTTTGGTTTGTGACCAAACACTTAAGTTAAAGTGAAATTTGTGGGCATAGTCATATAAAATGTAAGATTTTAGTGAAATGAAAAGTTCAAAAAGGAGGAAATATTCTTTAAGCAATTCACGTAGCATGAAAATAAAAAGATTAAAGCATAATTTTACGGTAAACTCTCCTTCATGAGCCAGATGAAATTGTGACTACTGTCCTGCGTGAATAGATTTTTTCAAGCGGCAAGAAAGCGCTGACAATGACTAGCACAAATAATTCAACTTTAAGACTCCTGTTGTATATTCATTTATCTAATGACGGAGGAGTTTAGTCAAGCAAAACAAACTTCTTACGTCACCGTATTCACATCATGCTTCTTGCAGGAGCTGAAGCTTTAAAACAAAATTCGAATATGGTATGCATTATCACTCGAAAAAAGTCTTGCTTAAACTGCCTTGCGGCCAGTTTAGCAGGAGCCTATCCCGGTAACGTTCATGCTCTGACGAAGGCCACTAAAATTCAGCTGGATGAACCGGGCTGGGGGTGGTATATACAATGGGGGACGGGGTATGATCTCGTGATAGATGACTTGGCGGAAATCACCAGAGGTCGGGATACATCCGGGAAATGAGACGTAATTTTTCTTTGCGTGAGGCTTCTCGCGAGGAGCTTGAAGTTTGCTGGTTATTTGAGGGAGGTGACGGACAGACTGGGGTCAGTTGCGCCATCTAAGACGGCTGGGCGGGTTGGAACGGGAGGAAGGGTGAAGAGAAACCCGACGACTGCAAGAGCCAACTCTTGAGGGAAGGCGCCAAGGGGATCACAGTTTAACGTACCATCCTACGGACGGAGGACTACACTTGAAGTACCCTCCACATGGCACCCTAATGGGGATTGGAATTCCATGGAAAAATCTCCGTCATGGACAGCGCCAAAGCAGTCAAGAACAGCGGCGAATCGAATGCTGGTCTGAAGAAATACCCATTTCATTCTCTGACGTTTCCAAATTTTAGCGCCTACTTTGTCATGACATTAGTTTTTTGTTTCAGGAAGGCAACCAAAACACCGAGGTCATTTACATCTCATAGGAGGTTGTTGAGTGGGATGATTATATGATAATTGGAGTAAATGCTTTGCCTGGGGAATGGAGGATGGGGAATAATGGAAATCTGGCGTATGCGTTACCCTACTCTAACGAATGGCGCCATAGAAACACGGTTTAACGTTCCATCCGACGGGCGAAGTAATGCACTAGAAGTGCTCTCCTTGTATCACCTAAGGAAGGATTGTGATTCCGCTGAATTATCTCCAAAGCTGCCGGGACTCGAGCTTCGGCTTTCGAGATAGAGCGCCAGAGGTACTTTTGCAGCCACCACACCAACCCAATACCCACCGCGAGAAGCATTCCTCTCTCTGTCATAGCGCACGGAGCCTCGTTTCATTTCCTACCTCCAGCTTTCATGTCAATATTATTGAATTACTATTTTCATTTCTAAATTTCCTGCTATGATCAGTGGCAGAGGTTAGCGTGGTACTAACCCAAATGCGATTTAGGCTCTAAGTTCCATGTCCCACCTCAAAACTGATATAATGCCGAAAATGCCTCCGTATTTCTCTCAATATAGTTGCCGAAGTCGATCAGAATATCTTTAATAAAACCGGCATTGAAAGTTCAAGCTCCTCAGAATGATATATCGAGGGATAACCTTATCTTCAGTCATCCTTCAAGCTTTAATATCGTGCAAAGTTTAATGGCAATTCATGAGATGTTGTTTTAGCCTATGCAAGTAACCATTCCGTTCTCCACAAGACTGGATGTGCTTGGTATTCATAGGTTTACTGCATCACGCCCTTGTTTAATCAAGAAGCCATTAGATGCCATAAAGGTAATTAATTGCTGATGGAGCGCTCAACCTTCAAGTCGACCTCGCAAAGTTCGAGTCAAGCGTAGGTGCCGTTATTACTTCTTGATGACTAAGATACGGAGAGATAATTCCATCCACTGCATGAATGTGGCCTCAAGAATGCCTATCAGGTCTTGCTCATTTAAGCCGTCCGGAAAGGAAGTTTATATCCATTTAAGCAATCTGATCTGGCCGCAGAAAGATATAAGCTGGAGTGGAAGGGGGATCGGCTGCAAGTTTGCCAATTAGCAAAGAGGTCCAAAGGCGTAACACCTTTATATACGGCCCTCGTGACTAATGAGGCGATACCCGCGCGTGAAAGAATGGACCAGCTTAGAAAGCAATAAAATTTTTACGCCTCTAACGCCAACTAAAACTATCGTCAGCTGGAGGAAAGTTCCCCTGGCCTTCAAGAGATCTCCGGCTAGGCGGCGGCGCGCATTGTGGCTCTTAGATCCATTTCGAGTCAAAACCTAGTAACTATAGTTAGAAATGACTTAGGGAGATGTATCAAAAAGTATTATCTACATCTACATCTACATAATACCCCGCGAGCCGCCGCATGGGCGAGTGGCAGGGAGAGTTAGGTCACCAGCCGTGTAAAGGTGTACGTTTTTTGGAGATGAAATGGTAACATGTATTATAGGAGTGTATTTAGTGGAGCTCAATTGTTATAGTGGTCGCTTATTGTTCGCGGAAAGAACGAGTTTTTGTACCTATCTGTTCAGCAGAGTATCTCTCTTATTTTATCGCGTCTGTCAGACATGGAGATGTACTGAGGAGTCATGATAATATTCTCTATGTCGCTCTGAAAAATATCAGTTCTGAATTAATCAAGCAACCTAAGCCTAGCGTGTAGCCTCCGAGTCTCTAGGGGCTCCCACCTTAATTCATCTAAAAGTTGCGAGACACGATATGTACGCTCGTAGTAGTTTTTAACGGAGCGCGCTGCTTTTCTTTGTATTTTATGAATATTTTTGGTTAAATCTATTTGACCAGGGTCCCAAATGCTCGCGGCGTATTCGAAGTGTGGCCTAACCAGAGGGAAGTAGCATCTTTCTTTGACTTTTTCATCAGAGGACCTTCCTATTATACGTTTAAAAAAACCTAGTTTCTTTAATACTGCGCCACATATGTTTCTGTACGAGTAATCCCCACGTTATATCAGATGTTAAGGTAGTTCCAAGATATTTTACTGTATCTGAAGATTTTAAGTTATTATGAAGATGACGTAATGTATAATTCCGACAATGTATAGTAACTAACGAATAATTAACTTTTTACATCAAAACTGAAGGTCAAAACTTGGAAAAAGTTGTTTTGTAGAATGCATATGGGTGGATAGATATATTTCACAGCGGAAATAAAAACAACGGTAAATTCCACCTTTGACTATATAAGCAACCTACAGGTTATTTTTCCCCTAAAAGCAATGTGAAGACCAAAGACTTTATTTGAAAATCTGTGGCAGAAGAAAATTCGAATTTCATTCACGAAAAAAAGAGTTCTTGTCCTTAATATACCCTTGATGGTTAAATATAATCGATAAGATTTTTATGAGGCCTACCGTGGAATTCAACGCCGTTTTTATTATCTTTTATTGTCATTGATGCTATGGAAAATATCATTCCCAATGTATAGTATTAACGAAGAAACTTCTATAGACAGATTTCTTCTCAAAATTTGATGATTTGACTTTCATTTTCAAAGCCAATAATTTTTCATTATAAGTAAGTCGCTTTATTTTTCCAAGATTCTGCATCACCTCATCGTCATGTTTCGTTTTGTTCTATCTCCCAATTTCATTTTTAACTATATTCTGTGGGTTTGGGACGATAAAGATCAAGATGTCACACCGTGCGGCAACAGGCAGAGCTCAGGCAGATTATAGCTGGCCATTAATTGCGCAGTGAGTCAGAGGCTGTGGAGCGGCTATTCTCATGGGACACCGTCTTTCAGTTCATGCCAAACCTCTCGGGATGCACGAATGAGAAAGCAATTCCTTTACTCACAGCTACACCTGACGGATGTGGGATTCAAACCAAGGTTCTTCAAGCAAAAGCTCGTCACCCACATGGCTAATCAAAGTCAAAGAAGGATTGGTTTGCGCGGCAATTATATAAGATGTATGATTCAAGAGCTTTATGCTACTGTAAAAAATAGCGCACTATAAAGCGGATCGAAGGAAGAAATGGTCCAGAAGAGTCACAGAAGATGCAATGTATGGCCCTTTTGTTGGGTATATATTTTTATACTCGTCTTCGGTTTTATTTGTAATATCTCTTGATTTTCCTCGATATCCAGATTGCGCTATTTCAACTCTTCAATGACGAATAAGTAAAAAAATAAAAAGCACAAGTGAAATAATGAATCCATACATTTGAATGAAGACTGTGACAGCACTGGAATAATTACTAGAAATATAAAGTTAATTATTCCTTTTTGGTGCACAGGCTTTCATAATTACTAAGAATTACCAAACCAAAATTATTTTGATCTATTCCATCCAAACATGCTAAATTAACTGTAAGCTGGTGCTGTATGGGTCGGAGACTTGGTCATTGCAAAGGGAGGATGTGCGCAGACTTGAGGCGTTTGAAATGTGGTTTTGGAGAAGGATGGAGATAGTGAGCTGAATAGCGATCTTAGGAAGAGTGTAGGAAGACGAACGAGGAGGTATTGGATATGGTTGGGGAGAAGAGGAAGCTAGCGTTGGAAGTTCGGAGGTGGAAGAAAAGGAGGGACGTTTTGGAAAGATAGGGAATGTTGAAGAGAGTAATAGAGGGGAGAGGACTGGGGAAGCGTAGAGAATAGGTCGTCTCGACGAAATAAGAAGATGGGGGCTATATGAGTATTCTAAGAGGGATCTAATGGTGGATTACTTATGGGAAGGAAAATGGATCGGTATGTCAGAAACTAGGTTTTTAGGATAAGTTCTGTCTAAAAGCCTATCCATCAGCAGGTAGAATAACCAAATGAAATAAAACAATAAACCCAGACGGAATAAAAAACAATTAATGCTGTAGGCACAGCGTTCCGCTAGACGATAAATGAGAGTGACGATTCCTTGAATAAAATGTTTAAAAATATTCCGCGTACCTCTATCATTGTCAATCGATGATCCCAAAACATAATTTTGGATTTGAACTTCAGTTTTGCCCAAAATATATCTTACTGTTTTGGGGTCCAAATACATCCCAAATCGAGCAAGAAAATTACAACACTTAGGCGATCATTTTCAGGTACCCGAAGATTGTACTTAATCATTGAAAATATTGGTGTATTATACCAACAGTAATAAATAGCATTGACATGAGACGCTTATCTTTCTCTCTTCAAAAAATCTCCTCATAGCTATGCCTAACAAGGACTTCACGCTTTTGCTTTAATAATACGGTTTTACCACAATTCTCGTAGAACCTTAAACACATTCCAATGGTCAACAGCTCTCATTCTTACTGCTGCAAATGAAACTCTTATTCTATGCAATAATTTAGAGCTGAGATTTATTATTACTTACTTCCCAGTATCGTAGATCGTAACCGAAGTACATATAAGTATCAGAGAAACGACTTTCCCCGAGAACATTCATAAAAGAAAGAGGCAAAACATTACACATCGTTGGAGGAAGGCCTCCCTCGAAGACAAAACTTGACTTCGGGTTTATTGCGTCAATATACGAGACCCTTGGAATAACCCATGTCATAAAACCTTCCTCCAAATCTCACCAAGAGCTAAGGCGAGGAGTTAAAACCTTAAGTCTGGCAACAGTCATGAAGGCCCCTTCTACCTGTTGCTGGAAAGGAAAATGTAGCTGGAAAGGAAAATCAAGGAAATGGGCAGGAATAAGAAAAGTGTAGTGAAGATTTTCTGGTTAAAACAAAACTGTTTATTTAACTAAAGCATTAACTTGTGAGGAAACTCGTCACATCTTGAATACCCCCTTCATTGAATTGTATTCCCTGTAATACCAACTGAACACGAAAAAGAGGGTTTTTCAGAAATGAGACATCGCTGAACCGCAGCGTCCCGTAGATATTTCAAAATTTATTTTTTTTACAAAAAAAAAATAAATTTTGAAATATCTACGGTTCCCAGCATTCAAAGAGCGCAATTCAGTTCAACGTTCAGTTTTTCGAAGCAGAGGGCACGGGTCGGGGCGAGTAGCGGCCGGATGTTCTCCGAATGGGTTGGACTGAGGGGAATGCCAATATCGCGATCCTGCCGCTTCCGTTCTCTTTCCAGGGAGACAGAGACTGGGCACAGGGAGAGTGAATGGACGCGCCAATTGAAAGTGTCTACAGCAGGAATGCGCCGTGAGTGCACATTTCCCGGTCGAGGGGAAGGGGGGAGGGAGCCACTAAAGCAATTAGCGCTGATACGGATTCATGAACGGGGGACAGAAACAATCAACTGGATGAGCGTATTGGCCGAGGAGATTCGTGCTACATTTTCATGCATCCGCTTCTGCGTTCCCGCACTACCCTCCGCCAATCAGAAGCGTGATGCACAGCGTAGGAAGCGTACCCGTCTGAGTTGCTCATCTTTCAACTCTCGACGCCGACTGCGTTTCCTGAACAGCGGCTGGGAGGGAGAACCAACTCTGTCTGCCCAGCATTAGTCAATCACGTGATTCATTCCCGGAGAATCGTAGGTCATTTATGACCCGTGTACCTTGTAGAACTATTTATCTGTCGCAGTAATTATAACAAGTAGTCGTACCTTAAGTAATGTACTGCATGGTGGCATGTTCGTCCACGTAGCACTCTCCTAGTTTCTGGTCTGACCGCGCACTGTTCTTCTGACTGCTTTTGACTGGCAATCCGGGGGAACGTGAGCGGTTCGGATTTCAGCTGGGATGAGGCCTTCTTGCCTGGTGTGGAATCTCCCCGTCCCACTTGCCAAACACCTTAGTGGTGGCTTGCACGGTATTTCGTAGAAGTAAAAGTACGAATTGTGGTAAAGTATTGAATTTTGACAGAAGCGTGGAGTCAGACACCGAGGCTATTTTATAACAATTGGCAGTGATTTTAGGTGGGGTGTGCAAAGCTACCAGCCTTTTCAGGACCAAAGGCGAGGCTCTAACAAGGAGGAATATTAGGGGCCTTAAAAATAGGATATCGTGTATGAAGCAGTGAGTGAGTGTGCGAGAGGCAAAAGTGGTTTGTAAGCATAGGGAATTACGAAGAAAATAATTGAAAGGTGGCCAGTTGTATTGAGGTAACGACGATAGTAAAACTGTAAATGAGATGAGTAACTTTTTAATTCCACATAAATGCATCACGCATTAGACCGAGGTTTCGTCGTTGCTCGCCATTATCAGATATGTCGCTGACGTCACCTGATGATAAGGTGCTACGTCAAAACCTGCGTCTAGTGTGAAAAAAATATGCGGAATTGCAAAGTCACTCTTATCATTTAACATGCTTAAATTGAGCATATATTTCATGAAGTCACGCCGGAGAAAATGGATAAATTCTTTGACTTTGCCCACCAAGAGAGTGAATGCCGCGTAAGGTATTGTACAAAAAACCGTTTGCAATGGGTAGGAATTTTTTTTAATGAATTAGGGATAATCATCCTTATTTGATGCGTAAAACACAAATTTCACAATTTAGCCCCACATTGCCTTCTCAAAAGCAAATATCAGGGGTCCAATGAGTGACGAAATGCGCATAACTTGCGGCCAAATGACGCTTAAATGGACGCGGTAGTTTTATTAGGGTGACACTACAAAAAGCACGCATAACAGGGGGGGAGGGGCTGGATGAGTTTTAAATAAATTTAAAAGGAAGTGTAAACATTGCTTAAAATTATCGGCTGGTATATGAATGTGAACTGTAATGGATGAATATATAAATATGTGTGTGTATGTACGTAAGCTTGTATTGGATACATTCAGGGTGAATGGCTCTATTTAGGACAACCTAGTGAAGAAGTCGTTATCACCATGCCAGCGTCAGATTGTAATTCCGGAATATTTAAAGTGAACATTCATTAATTGAAGTAAATAATATATATGTATCCCGGATCCTTTCCGATTGATATTATACTTTTCATGTTGTATTTAGTGTTAATTAACTGTGACGGCGAAAGTTTTGTTTTTCTTCATTGTGAGATGTTGGCCAGGTATATTTTTTGTTCTTTTTTTCGTTAAAAGCAGAATTTGATATGTATTTTCTTTTTTGCTCTTATGGGGTAACCCAGAGAATGATAAAACTTATTCCATTCCATTTAATTCTTATCCGACCGAAGTCTTCTTGGGATCCTCCCACTCAAGTCACGCTGAAGAGTAGAGATCCCAGTGAAACCCTACGCAATGAAGAATATAATCCTTCGTTTAATAATAATTAATTTGAAATTTGTAAAAGAGTGAATAAAGTCACCGAAAGTAAGTATTCAATAAGAATAAAAGCAGCCTTTCCTTGTGATCGGCACTTTATCTTAAACTGGTGATCATTTTTTCCCACAAAGTTTGGCTTTATTATGTCCTTCGCAAATTCATGCCATGCTTTTTCCTCACTCACTGTTTTGTACATCCCTCATAGCCTGCTCCTTTTCCTCCTCACCTGTAAATTCTCCCATCCCAGTGCTCTAAGCATTTCTGTTACGCTCTCTGTTTTATTGTGTTTCCCTAGAACATACCTAGCCGCTAAAATGTTGCTGTGCACTCTTTTGCCGAGACTATTTCAACGAATATTTGAAATTATTTCTTATTGGCAGTTGGGGTTAATTAGTTTTTGTATTTATTGTTTTACGAATACAGAGTAGGTACATAACTTTCTCTAGTTTAAAACATAGGGTCCGTCGAGTTTGCGAAGTCACGATCTTAGCTATGCAGAGGCTTGAGAATCACGTGACCTTCCTGGATTGAGGTCCGTGAACTTGGCGGGTAAACTGCGGGCGGGAGAGGGGAGAGGAGGCCCTTCCCCTCCCATCGATCTCCCACCCCACCCGCCCTCTCCCCCGAATCTGCGAATTTCCCACAGCTCTCGGCTCTGCACTTTGATGAGCCGCGCACTCTTTCAGCCGCCCATCGCTGGGGCCGATCACCGCGTGAGGACGGAACTATACAACCTGCCCGTAAATGGATTAATGGGGGAGATTATGAGGACCTCCTATCAAAATTATTGAGGTGTTTAACCAGGATAAATTCGGGGCCGCGCAATTTGCGAGGAAACAAGAAGCATTTACAAGCCGTACATTTCAGTCGATTTTCCTCCGATTCCATTTAGGTGGGGTGATCCTTCGACAAAGCATCCGGCCCTTCTCGTTCCCTTGGTGACAAAAAAATATCGAGGGCATTTACCTTTAAAGAAGCTCTGGCTTCCTCCCTTCGTGATTGGAAGAGGTCCAATTCTTCTTCCTCTATCTCTCTCGCAGCCACAAAACCGTCTAATTCTACCTAGTTTTCATCCATGGATACAGCGCATCCTCTGCTGCAATGGATCCCAGGGTATTTTATGCCTCATACCTCTATAAAATATGGCACACCTTCAAGTAATACTTAACACTTTGAATGCTATGGACGTGATAGTACGTTCTCCCATATTTTCTGAGAACGATGGACATACGAGGATGTCGATATAATTTCATTACTGAACAGCAGCTGGACGTAATGGTATGGCTGTTGTCTTTCTGGTAGATGTACATATGACCACAAAGTGCCAAAATTAATTTTGATTGTTAATGTAAGTTCATTAACCTAGATTTAAGAGTCTTATTTCACAATCCAGGCGTGTTAAATCCTCAGTTTTTCTCGGAAAACCTTCATTTTATACCCGGACACTCAAAGTGCTAAAGAATAAATATGAAGATTACCAAAGCAAAGGTTTTTAATTATTTTTATGCTTCAAATATTATCTCAGCAAAGTTGTTGCATCATTAATACATAAACAAAAAGGAAACAAAAAACTGAAAAATAAAATGATCACAACAAATAAATAGTCACACGAATCCTAGAAAAACGTACCCTCAGTATAAAGAAAAACTGAAATATTGCTACGCACCCGGAAGGAATACGAGCACTCCTGGTTGGGCAACCTTGCTCTATCAACTTAAAATATTTACTACTTCATTTTTGCATTTTCTTTAAAGCCACCAGACTTGATGGTCGGATCAGTAACGCGCAGTAATTCTCAACTTCAGCATGTTGGTCGAGTTTTCCCTGAAATCGATCTTAGGCAATAGTATTTACCAAGACACTGGAGCTCCAAAACTTAAAACACCACTGAAATATCCTTTACTGCCTGCCAAACGTATCTACCTACAGTGCTTCTACACGAAGCACGTTTGGCATAGAGTAAAAGTTATCAAAACTTTTCTGGACGAAAGATCATTGATGATAACCGATATTTTAGGAAACAAATCTACCTTCGGAGATCCATTATTCTTGATTCAACAAAGAAAGAAAAGTAGAGGCCCATAAAAATATCTGAGCTGTAAGACAAGCATCGTAGTTTTATACTTCAATACTGGATGTTACCGCCAGTTATTTCTGTATGTCATTTCATCTTGATATATGTATAGCAGTTTTTCAAAATCTAAATAAAAATTTTAAATACAATAACAGGGCAGGCAGGCTTCAATTATTAAGCAACATAATAACATAACATTTAAGAAGCAACATATGTACAACCTAGCCAAATAAGGTCGAACATATCGTGGGTGTGTATCCAGATACTGGCGTCAGTATAAATGATCATCTCTTCCGCAATTCAACAAATGATCAAAAATTTACTTGTATTTGAAAACTACACGGCAGAGCTCACACGAAGATTAAATCTTTTTCCGTGTATTACGACGTTAACATAAAGAAAGAAGTAGTTCATTCATTATAATGCGCTTGCGAGTCAATATTGCTTTTATAAAAATTAAAATGCACCAAGGCTGATAAAAAAACACGCATTAGCGGAAAAAGTGAGTTATGAAGCAATGATTAACTATATTCTGATAGCCTCTGATAGGCTTGTCTCAGCAGAAGAGCGTCTCCAAAATGTAATCCAAGGAGTGTGACGAGTATTTTGAATCTGGATGTTTCCATCAAAATATAATAATTGGAAAAGCAATATTTTCTAACGTTTCCCCGTCATCCATTAATAATAACAACCATAATGCATGTACCTTTTGAATTACTTTTCTGTTTCTCCACCACTTTTGAATATTATACAGCACAAAGGAAAAAACAGGTTTTCAGAGAACATTCAAATAAATAATGAAATAATTTATTAAGCTGGGAAATGAATTAACGCCTTTACTGTCGTTCATTCGTTTAACTCATTCTCCAATTAACATTCCCTACTGTTCTATTTCAATCTCAATTGCTGTCGAGTATTCAAGGGAACAAGTCTAAGGAATACCAAAGAAATTACATAATTTTGACGTCTGAGACTGGTACGACGAGTCGAGAAACAAATCTACATCTACATCTACGTAATACCCTGCGAGCCACCACGATGGTGTGTGGCAGGGGGGGAAGATCACCAAACATGCACTTTTGACATGCAACTAGGATATATAATGGAGACATGCTAGATAATAGGGCCACATGCAGCTAGATGGTTAGTATCTACATAATAAGAAAGGGATTATTAGTAGTTATTACATGCATCATGCACTACAGACTACTCTAACTATATTTCACCTACCTATCCCTTTGTTACGCTGCCTATTGTTCTCTCTTATGGCACGCGGGAAAAATGACATTTTAAATCTATCGGTACGACAATCTATCTCTCTAATCTTGTTAATATGATCAAACCTAGCCTAATACGCAGGGGTTCTTAATATATATATCTAGCGTCATCTGTGAACAAATCGATTTCAAACTTACTTAAAAGGTTTAACCTAAATTTTAACCTGCGTTCTGATAGTAATTCCCATCCTAGTTCTTCAATTAAACTCGTAACACTTATACAATTATCATAACGGCCTTTAACAAACCAAGCGGATCTCCAACAATACAGTGACACTGCTACAGGCAAGAAAAACAAGAATTCATTTTTAGAGTAATATTTTTATGGAAGCTATCTTTAGGTATGCCGTATGAAATTCCACATTAGGCTGATTTAAAAATGTGACGCGAGGAGTCTTAGACGAATGGAGTCAGGAAGCACTTCAAACGAGGGCCGACGTAATAAAACAGAATTTTTTGTGATTACAAGTGCTTGCAGCATAGCGGCTTTTTTTCAAATAAATTATCGGTAATAAGTATCTATATATCATCATAAGGCAGGCAAGAGAAAATGTCCGAAGTCGAGCGATAAAAATGGGAACACTTTCCCTAAGGCGGCAATTACGTTCCCCGGTTACGAGTTTTGAAAATAAACTTCATGTCATAATTTTCGTTACTATTTTTTTTGTCCGATTCACAGATTTGCTGTATGATCTTTATATCTACGGCTTGAATTGTTGATGAATGAACTAAGCTGTTCACTTGGAAGGCGGGGAATGCATGTGTGCTGTTCCGGGTTATTTTTTCCTCAATAAACCCCAATCAAATCAATTGGTTAATCAATTAAATCTACAAAAAACGACACTGGTAAACCTACGAAATTTTCCGACATTCGAGATTCGCAGAAGAATTTTTTTCCTGCAATTCCGCAGTTTGATAATCCAAGTCAGCCACTGAATTGAAAAACATGACGTTTGTTTGATGTGCATGAGGGGATTCAAACGTCCACTGAAAAATGGAGTCCATGGAATTCGGCTAAAAATCCTAGAAATGGAATTTATAAATGAATAAAATTTACCTAAAAAAATACCTTGAGGAGTTCACCATTTTTTTCAAGAATACAAATAATATGGCTTAATTTTTTAAATATTATAATCCAAAAAATAGCTTATTATACAACTTTTAGTGCTACTGAAAGTTGGAGGTCTCTCTTTCTACGAGTTTCGTAGAAAAAAATCAACACATGCCAACTTCATTTTTTCTAAAATATAAAAGAATAACATGCAACCATCCTCACAGAAGCAATTCCCGCCTTTTAACGAGAAGAGCGATACGAGTTCCGTTGACGCGGAACCGTAATCAATCGATTTCAGCCCATACACTCGTGCATTGAAAAATATTGGGCCAACTCCGATCCGTTGTTTGAGGTAACAAATACAAATTCCCTCACTGAATGGATACGATTGGGTGTTCGATGTTTACGCGCTAGCAGAGAAAAATAATTATGCGTTTCCTGAGCAAACCCAGGAAAATGCCTCACTCGTTATCATGAAACGAATAATTTTGCCAGCTTCAATTAAGCTCATCAGCTTGCGGTTAGGGCAGGCTCATTCTAGCCTGAATAACGGATAATTTTTCAAGAAAGCGCATTCGCTATTTGCTATTCCTAGCTTAAATTAACGAAATTATATCTGCATTCGCCAGTAAAACGAATTTCTGCCTGCAGAACGGTCACATACCGAGAAATTACCACAAAAGCGGACTCCAGGACTAAATCACTTTATCTCAGCAGGTTCTTGCTGCCTTGAAATGGGACTAGAAATTGAACTTAAAAATGCATGGGCAATGTATCTCTCCAAATGTGACGACATGAACATTACATCAATCATAGGAGGGGTAGAGATGAGCGCAGGATTTCGAGTCAAATGAACTCCCTTTTAAAAAGAGAACGGACTGAGGCTTATCAAGCAAAACCTGAGGAATTCATTGGGAGAAAAACAGTAAAAGAGGAATGTCAATATCCGAAAAGGTTCAACTGACAAACAGAATACAATAGAATTACAAAAGAGTAATTAGTTTAGTCCGTAAGTATATTTTTTCCTATTTTGTCCAAATGCCAATCTTTTGGCCAGAATTTCCTAGCGGTGCTACCGATACGGATTTCTTAAAAACACTCCCTTTCGCGTGTAATTATTATAACTTGTCTATACTGCAACGCATCGGACACCCTGCTCACCGAAAGTCGCAAAATTTCAATTTTTATCTTGAGTTTTAGAAGCAGGTTTCGTCTCCCGGCGGTGAGCTGAGCGCACAAAAACTCGACCCATGTCTACCAATGATCTCGGGATTGAGGAAAAAATGCGCCCGATCCGACGAGTAATGCGAGAAAACTTTTCGCGGTTTATTCCTCCGGCTGAGGGAGGGTAACACCCCTCCTTGAGACTATTGGGTGATACAGCAGAGGGGGGGAGGTGGAGTAGAGGGGTGGTGGAGTGGGAGAAGGTGGATTAGGGGGGGAAGTTTGAGGAGGGGGAGAAGGTGAAAGGCGGTAGAGCGGGATAGAAGAAGAGAAAGAGGAGAGGCTGAGCTGACGAGTCACAGCCGTCTGAGGCGGGTGAGTGTGGCGCTGTCGACGACTCATCGAGGTCGCTCCGCTTCGTGCAAAAGCTAAGACGTCTCTATTTTTTTTTAGAATTTTCCCGGGCAAAGGTACGTTTTGTTGAACGTCAGAGAGAGACAGAGAGATTTTCTACGCACTCAAGGCCCTGTCTACCTCTAGCCTTTGATATCGGAATTAGATCGCGTGCAGCGAAGAGGAGCTAGGTTTGTGAAACGATGCTACGATAAGTTTGCTAGTGCGTCTGGATTATTAGAAGAATTGGGATGGGAATCGCTATCACAGCGTAGATTAAATTATAGGCTTAACCTTCTAACTAAATTTCAAGAAAATCATTTCTCTGACGACGTAAAAAACATACTATTAACCCCCTCGTACTACGGCAGATTAGATCGCGCCAATAAAATTAGAGAGCCAGATTGTAGAACCAATGGGTATAAAATGTCATTTTTTCCGCGTACCATTCGGGACCATAACAGCTGTGACCGTCGTTTTGAATAGTGCAAATAGGGACATTAGCTAGATTGTAGATCTCTTTCTTTATATTTTTTACGTTCTTATTTATTCGTGATGTAAAATATTGATGTTCTTATTTATTCATGAGATTTTGAATCTGTAGTAGTAGTATTCGTACCCCTTGCATGTTGGAACGATTGACGATAGAATGCTTCATGGTTAGTAGATTTTAATGGGCGCGTTGCACGTGTGGTACGCTGGTTTCAACGTAGTTTCGGTGTTCTGCCATATAATTAATGCATGCCTGGTGTGGAAGCACCTCCTGCCACACACCCTTTGGGTGGCTTGCAGGGTATGACGTAGCTGTAGATGTAGATGTGTAGCCTTTCCTTTTTCACCTCAGTATGCCATCTACCCTTCTTCATCCCGTCCACAATTCCTTTTCTCTTTCTTACCCTTCCCCGTTTACCCAACATCATTCCCTCCATCATGGACGTGAGCGACCCATCGCCGCTGGGCATTGAATCCAGCCATCTCTAACTTGCCTATAACTTATACCTTGCCTATCCCGCATTCCATTCGGTTTCCTCCCCTTACCCGCCGTAATAAGCACTTCCTAGTCGCCTTCCTTTCCCTCCTCCGCATCCACATCTCAAACGCCAATACCATACTCACATCTTCCTTTCATGGGATCCACGTTTATGTCTCATAGAGCGTCACATCTTTTAGCTATTCACCAGCCTCTTCTTCACATACTTGTTACATACCAATTTATTTGATATTTAATCAGGACTGATTTTATCTTGAGTTTAAGAAGTAGGCTTCGCTTTTTAAACTCAAGAAAAATTAGGGCCTTAGTATGAAATAATGCCACTTGGTTGGCCCGTTAAGGAAATCAACAAGTTAATGAAACAGCTATCTCCCGAAGGAAGAACTCACCGGCCATGGGCAACGCAGAAAAAAAAATCCGAAAAACAATGAACTTTTATTAAAGAGAGATATTTACTTTCTTCCTCATTAAATAGTTTTCATATTAACCAACAACCTCCCCACATTACTCTAAATCGCTTAGATATTCCAATTTTTATTCCTTATCAATTCTGTGGCACTACTAAATTTATAGAAACAAGTTTTTGCAAATCTAGCTGCTCTCCTTAGCACTTGATTTATTTCTGAGGCTACTGGCACTTCGTTTGGGGTTACATTTGTTAGCGAGTATCTTGAATGAACATGACGGGCAGCGAATCATTAAATAAACGGTACTTAAAATACACTATTACAGACGAAGGCCTTTAAGGGGCTCTGGCCTATGTGAGTCAAAACAAGTACTAAATTTCATATTTTTATGTTTTTGATTTTAAAAAACCTGCTATTGCGGGTAATAGGTTTCCTGTTGGAAACTAAAATTAACGTACAACACAAGCCGATTATTCCGCAAATACCTTTTTCATGATTATATTTTTCCACCCACAGAAGCTGAGCGCAGTGATATTTGTATAGAACTAACGCATTTTACTCCAATTTTGACTAATTCGCTCATTACTTCACGAAAACCATGGTAAGAATTTTGTACTTTTTTCAATATCTCACGACCTTTCTCGTCTTATACGAAGTTTTAATGAAAATCTTATATATTCTTTCTCAATCATATTGACATTTTCCGCTGTAATGCGAGAAATCTCCATGAGAGTCCATGCTAAAATTTCAACTTTCAAGGCTTAATTAAAGGGACAATAACCAAAAACTTCTCTTTTCCCCCTCCGTTTGTAAAACGCACTTTAATACTGCTGCATGTAGGTATAATGAATTTCATGGATAAGTCACCGGGAGACATAAACTACCTTCAATGAACCTACATCGTGTGTCATTCGGTTGGAAAATCCCGTCACGACGAGAGCAAAATACAATATAAATATACAATCGTACAATACAAATCTTGCTCAAGTTCTATCAAATCTTAGAGCGGGGAATGCATACAATCTCATTCAGCCACATCTCGGTTTTCGTTGCCTTCAATTTCGTCGGTTTCAATTTTCGTCGATTTCCTTTCCGAAATATTTGTCTCGGCTTTCGTCGGTTTCCTCGGATTTCGTCGCCGTGCCCACACTACCTTGCTACTAATTATGCGAAAACAAAGGGCGACCCACGCGTTTCCCTGCTCGAAGTGGCGTTGTTTCTCGCTGTGTGAGCATCACCCCCGCCGAAACAGACCTCCCTGGACGGCTTTCTTGTACGACACGGGTCCACTTGCTCCGAAGCAGGTCCCAGAGCCAAAACACCAGACCAGTGACCCCAGACAATGCCTCAATTCCCCGAGGACCTTCTGGACGGGGATTCCCCTTTCAAACAATAGTTACTTAAACTATCCCCCGCCCCTCTTCGCCGTCTTCCATGCATTTGTCTTTTGTATTAATTTCTAATAATTTTTTGTATTGCACGCTATATTTATTCTGTATGAGTTGTGATTTAGGTATTTGTTTTGGAGAGTCTAGATCGAATTAATTGGATTCACATTGATTGAGGGAATTAGGGTGTGAACCTCCATCCGATCGAAGGGAAGAATATAAGTTAAATCTTTTACGAAAGTTTGATGTAGACTATTTTTTGCCTTACGTTCAACATATTTTTCTAGAGCCAAACTATAATGGTAGAAACGATCACAGGCACGGGATTAAGGAAATAGACTGAAGGACCAATACATTTAAAATGTCATTTTTTCCACGTACAATAAGGGACCATAATAGTTGCGATAGATCAGTTCAAGGATACTGACTGGGTGAAATAGATAATTTAAGTTGTGCTAAATATCTTAACATGATTATTTGCTACTAACCTCGTATGTAATCTCCGGCATTATATACTTTTGCATGGTTCAGTATCTTGTGTTACTATTTATCTGTCGCATTAATAATACTAACCAGTACATGTATCTTGAGTAGTGTACTACATAGTGGCATGTTCTTCTACGTATCACTCTACTAGTTTCTGGTCTAACTGCGTACCTTTGTCCTGACTGCTTTTGGCCTGCACCTGGCATCCGGGGTAACGTGCGCGGTTCTGGTCTGAACTTGGATGAGTACTGCATGCCTGGTGTGGAATCACGCCGCGTCCCACACCCCAGAGGTGGCTTGCACGGTATTTCGTACATGTAGATGATTCATGTTGAAATAACTGCCTCGGTTTTCGTCAGTAACTGTGTTCACCGATTGTTTCCGGACGGATTATCGACGAAAACCGAGGTAATAGTGCACTCCGCTTTACTCATCTCAGCCGCGGGAGCGTCGTAACCTTAGGATGCTCCATAGCTACCGCTGACGTTCACCTTTAAGGGATGGGAATATATTTTCGGGGGTTTATTTGGAGAGGGATGGGGGGAGATGGACGGAGGGCGGGGTGAAATCGGAGAGAAATCTGTCGTCAGACCGCTCTCGAGGAAGACGGCTCCGGCAGCTAAACGGCCCGCGAGCCACTCTCGTCCATCCGCGCAACGCGCAGCACTCAATTGCGCTCATGCATCGGTGGGAAAATGTGTTGCGCACTGACCCCACGAAGCGGGGTCTTCGACGATAGGAAGAGCCATAAAATGAAAGACCAAGAGGCGTGCATAGACATACGACAGAAGGCCCAATTTTATCGCCCACTGCGAGACATTCGACAAGTGAAGCGTTATACAGAGAAATAAACTATATGGTTTAGAGTGAAGGAACCGGTATTAGCTTTGACTGGCGATGCAAGGAGAAAGAAACTGATGAGGTCATTGACTCCATCGCATATAATGTACTTAAATTTTTAGGAGGCATAAAATTTTGGTTTGAAGGAACGGTTGAGAGAAACCCGATAACGTCGCCAGCCTTCTCTTGAAGAAAGTCTCCTAGGATTCCGCCTTGTTCACTCCCTGTCGAGGAAAAGGAGTGCCGCAGCTGAAGGGTTTTATGCAGGGGGCCTATGGGACTCAAAGAATCGCCCTGGAAAACCAATTAAATCCGAGCCCGCAGCATGAGCAAGAGGCGATGATAGCATTCTAGTGAATCTTCAAACCACATCATTAATATTCAAAAGATTAGATTTAAAAACAGAGAATGGTATTGACTTCTATTCCTAAATGCCACTTCAAAAATTAGGAATAGAAAGTACGGTCCCATGTATGAAGTAGCTTTGATTAAATATAACATGATGGAGTGACTCGAAGTGTAGTAAGAGAAAGCATTGCTTACAGTTTCGATATTTGTAGAAAATCAAAAAAGCTCTCATAATTCTATCCTTGGAAAAGTTCAACACGACGAAAAAATGAGACGGCATTTGAGTCGATAAAAATCGATGTGTAAGTCGAAGGGTCGATACGAGGAAAGAATTCCATGCGCGGAATGATTTGATGTGACCTAAAAGTTCGATGCATGGTATGTTACGTGGGAGTTCTGAATAAACTAACTAGCTAAAATACTAAAATTAGGAAATCAACCAGACCTATAGCTATTGAAATTCCTGGAACCAACAATCGGGCCATCTTCCATATGCTGAAAATAATCGAGTTCAAAAAAGTCGGAAAACGGATTAATATAAAAAAATTGCTTGGCGCGAAATTTACCGAAAGCAATGCCATCGCGAGATATAGAATAGGGAAAAATAACGAGGATATTGATGAATGATCTTGGGTTTTCCCGGCTTATCTGCTGGATAAATGTTTCATGGGTGTTCCACCGGGTAAGCAAGTCCATAGGTCCCGACGTTTCGGAGAACGGCTTGCTCTCCATCTTCAGGCTTTCTGAATTCAAATGGTTTCCAGGTTAAGGGATCATTCGAAAGCAATTTGTCCATTAGCATTAGTTTTATGAAAGTCGAGTTGCTTAAGTTAGAGAAATGGGAAGCGGAATAAGGAAACCAGGTACCCCGGCAAAAAGAAGCGCCATCGAGTATTAATTTGACACGCGTCACAGGTGTATATTTTTAGGGTAGGCAAGCATCAAATAAGGAACGGTTGGGTTGTGAAATATTTTTAGCAGATAGCATGACCAATTCACCTCATAGATAACTCCATAGAAGGAACATCTAGAGGAATGAAGCGAGCCAACGTATGAATACGGACTAAGTTACCAAGCTAATGAAAACTTTTATTATGACGGTGATAAAACAACAAAGTAGATATTAATAATTGAATGGAAATAAGATTTTACGAGCACGGAATTGAAATTTTTCATGAATAAAAGAGGTATAATATCTACAAGATGAGAGGACATGCTGAATGTACAGAATAGGTATAAAATTTTTCGGAGTAATAGGTAATAGTAAAATGTTTATGAATCTTGATGACAATTGAAACCATATCGGATGAAATTTAGAGGAGTGGTAGTTAATGCTGTTGTCCCCGGGCTAACATAGTTGAACTCACACAAGATGAAAGACGAATTCTGAGCAGCTTTACAAAGAGAAATCTCATCTTCGTCTCAGTGGGAAACTGACAAGAATTCTCCTTTGAAGGCTAAGCTGACTGTAAAAAACGTCTTCGACAGTGTACGTGATGCGCATAAAACCACGAATAATTGTGTGCCAAAGAAACAAATTTGCACTGAAATGAAAATGCAGATGAACAATATTTTTATGGCAGCATAACTTACGGAACGAAAGCATAAAATAGAGTATCATCAGCGGCCTATGAGATGGCAAATAGATGTGTGTAGTGAAAAAAGCATTCAAGGGCTAGAAGTAGGGAGAAATGACTTGATTAGTTTAAAAAAAACTACCCAAGTAACATGAATAATCAGGAACTCTACCGTGTCTGTACCGACAAGGAAAGATTGAAAGTGCGAGTAATGGTTAGGCAACAGTAAAGAAATTCGTGGCGAGACTATCAATCACTGCTTTAGTGAATTATTCTCTAAAGTTTCCTCTCAAAAGGTATGTCATGCAAGATTAAATGAAGGGATCACGAATCCTTTCTTATCCAGTGCTTCCCTACCCGCAAACGGAGGGAGGAAAACTGTTGATCAAACGCGGGTGGTTCCTTTACCGCCTCCCCCTTCATTCGGTGACGCGGACAACAATCAATTTTTGAACAGGCTCGAAATACTTTTCCCACCTGGGGTTGCTTGGCTCCACACTACGCCAATAATTTTTTCTTAACGTTTTCTCATCCTTAAGAGCTACGTGTGCAATTTCAATTTCAAACAATGAGTTAAAACATTCTTGAGGACAATGAATACAGTTCCTGCTGATACATCCAGGAAACCCAAGCTTCATATCGGCTCAAAACGACTAGTTTCGGATTTTAGGTTAAACGCTACTTTCCGCGTCACACGTCTTGTATTTTATGGCGAGATGTCGACGGTGCATGCCGTGTAAACTTTCTATCCTACGAACGGATGTCGTTAGATCAAACAATATGAACTAGCAGCATTTGCCAATATTTTGCAGCTTTGAATGGGTGGTGGATGTAGCTGACGCGTCGCAAAGGGAAAAATGAAGTCGGACGGTATAAATGCCAGCCACTTGCGTGGATAGCAGATGGAGAGAATCCACGTTGCACGAACACGAGCGGTTGAGGGGATTTCTTGTTGGGTGGTGGATCGCAAGTCCTGCTTCCCTCGTCATGAGATTGGAATTCCATTTTTCAAAGGTGGACACAGATTACTCCTTGGTATTCGGTATTTCTCAATGCACGGAACGATTCTAGTACCCTGGCTAAAGAATGATTAAGGTTCATAAAACATCGTGTAATTTTTTCTTTATGCTGACGATACTAAATTTTATAATAGTATTAATAAGAATATTACTGGTTGCGAAAACCTACCGGATGATCTTTATCGATTTGAAGATTACTGTATTGCAAATGGACTTTAATTAAATGAGTTAAAATTTAAAATAATAACTTTCTCTAAATCTGCAATTTCAGAGTTACCATGATTGTTTAAATCTGGTAATATTATGGAAACAGTAAATTCAATTACTGATCCAGGGATTTTGTTTCCGTCCAACTTAAATTTTCAAAATCATACCATTTCAATTAAAAATAAAGCAATGAGACACTTGGGTTTTATTACTAGAATTTCAAAAGATTTTTCTAATGTTTCTACTTTTCATCTCCTTTTCTGTTCCCTAATGAGATCTCTTTTAGAATATAACACTCAAGTCTGGAAACCTTATCAATCTACGCATATAGATAGTTTAGAAACAGTCCAAATAAAGTTCGTAAAATAATAGGCTATAAGCTTGGTATTTCTAGAAAAGAAATAGACTGTCGACACCTTCGAATAAATCTAAAATTTAATAACCTTGAAGATAGGCGATTAAACTTCAATGTAATCTTTCTCTACAAATTAATTAAATCATTCATAGACAGTTCGAACCTTCTTGCACAATTAAATCTTCACATTCTCTAAAAAGTACTACCTAGGCAACAATTGAAGTTCACAACTAACTGGCATCGCAGTAGCTATTCCTTTTTTTGCCATTGAAAGAATGATGCAATCAGCTAACAAAATAGAGTTAGACATTTTTTAATTCCTCTCTCTACAGGTTAATGAAATGTTTACAAAAATACGATTATAAAAAGCTGTTGGATTAACATAGATCATTCAATCCTATCAAGTGCTCTGCCTAATTCAACTGATCCGTATATAATATAAATATGCTTATGTGAAGTGTTGTGACGTTGTTAATGGATTGAGCATGTCACTGGGGGTATGTTATACTGTATTATTTTGTTATAGGATCATAGTTTTGTCTTACTTACGTGTTTATTGTGACCTTTTTGTGATATATTTACTTTTTTTACTTTTTATATCAATGGTGTTTAGCGCAAATAAAATTTCTTGATTCTTGATCGTGAATATCTAAATAAAAAGCAGTTATATTGGTTGAGAAACAGTTGTGACCGATGGTAATTCCTAAAGGGTTTTCAACCAGGTCAGGTGACAGGAAAGCCCGTGAAGACTTTACGTTCATCATGCGCCGAAAAAATACCAGATGCTTCATTGCAATTGATAGATTCACAAGAGCACAGTTAACTCTTAAGGTCGTTCAACTTTCTAGACAAAGCTTTGTCTAAAATCATTCCATGATTATACATTACTATACTGTAAAATATTAGCGCGCATGGTATCCCATTCTATAGTGGTTTGTGCCATTTGGTATGTCGTCCAGAGAAGAACAGAATTCAAACGGCATCTGGAGCTTGAGCACGACCGCGAAATAAGAAAGTCAGGAATATGAGGTCATAAAAAAGGAAAACAACTTATTCTTCGTGAGTCGAAGATTTTTTGCATCGCTGCCAACATTTGTTTGAGAATACACCGCTGGCGGGAATTGATCCGAAGGCGAGGATAATAATCGGAGAGAATTTTAAATATGAAACAAGAAGCCTTAATTAAGCCTTAACCTAGCTTAAAATATTTATATGTTTCATTAAAATGTTTACATTCCTTGGGAGAGGACTATAAATTCCCTCCGGTAGAACATTTCATTCATAAACTCCAATATTCAGCAATTTGAACTTATTTATGTGATTATCTGGCGTCTACGTAATTTTCTTTTGCTACTGCAATTCCCAGTAGAAGATTTGGGTGTAAAGCCTATTTTATACAGGGCGCTAAATTGCACAGTTAAAACGGCTCAACAAAAAAAAAGTTTTTCTCAATCTGGCGTGCAATAACTATCGAATTAGAGCAGGGGCTATTTTTCCATCTCGAGTTCATGCATTCGCACGTGCGTTATTAAAATTTACTGGATTACACGACGCAATTAGAGATATACATTCGTATATACATCAGAATGTGCAATTACGCGCCCCGTGTAAAACGGGCCAAATTGTTCTTCAAAGTAATGCAACTCCCGCGATACACCTATTTTCCTCTATCTCAAACCCTAAGATGAACTAATTTTCCACTCTTCTGCGCCGGCGAAGATGCTTTACCATCACGAATGCTTCTTTTTGTTTTTGCAAGCCGTACCGCATTCACTCCCTGGCTAACCGTTGATCGATGCCGACCCCCCGTGAATTAAGACGACGGCCGTTCGAACCCCTCACACGTCCCAGCGCCCCTCGCCGACAGTATTGACCTGCTTTCTTGAGGACTGGGTGCGATGATGCATCGATTGATCTCCGATGAACTAAATAATAGACCGAAAAAATTGAGTGGAGAGGAAGAGTTCGCCAAGAGCGGGGTCTGTCGAAGCGCTTTAAGGTGCCTGGAGTCACTGTGTGCACATTTTTATAACTTTAAAGTAAGGCGAAAAAAATCTTGGACCGTACATTACTTTGGTACATCTTTTTTGGTGGAAATAACCTTGATTGTAATGATATAAATGACGCAAAATTATACTTTAAAATTGTCGTCTTAATTAAAACATTTTTATGACCGGGGATAATGGTGCGGTGTTCAAAGTTTAAGCGAAACCCACACGTAAACTCGCATATTTTACTGGGCATGATACCTTAATAGTTTTAGTAACGAAAATAATAATGTGAAACGTATTATTTTGCGAATTTAGGAAAATCTGTATATATAAACCAGGATCATTTTAAATATATGTCAGATGTCATAAGGCTTCGCGTTAAAATCGTTTTCAATTACTAAGAAACCAAATCAGTAACATGCAAGCTTTTCCTCTTTTATCTACACGTTTTGCTAATAATTACAAATATTCACAGTTTCAATCAAATCCCAACATAAACGTAAATGCTCACACAAACTTAAATTCACTCATATTGGGAAGTGGGATCATGGGTGGGATTGTGGTTCCTACTTCCCCGTTTCCGTGATCCAAAACGCTAACTGTTCCTGAAGGGCAACGCTTACAGTCAATATCCAAGAAATGCACTCCACCTTTTTAAAAATACCCACTTATTTTAATCACCTGACAAAATGTGAGGGAGGAGAATTGCATTTCCGCTCTCATGAGTGTCAAGGAAAAATATCGATAACGAGATTGAGTTGCAAACCCGCGGAGGACCCTAGGATACAGTACGAGGCTATGAACCTCAAAAAAGCCACGCCATAAAATTTTCATGAAATATTCCAAAATAGCAGAGGCTAGCGACTGGAACACGACGTCTACTTTGCGGTTACAAAAGGCCAGGATTAATAGAAAAATGAATTTTAAAAATGACCATGTGTTGAAAACGTTTAGGGTGAACAAATATTATTTTTTTAAACCGCTACAGGACCGTGACCTTGACAGAAAGTCTAGATTTCCGTCTGCTCTCGGGTGAACCTCTGACGGCCCCCGTGCCGGCTACTGCGATTTCTCCCATCGAGGCGAGTCGACCGACCAACCTGTGGTGCACCATTGTGGTGGTGCGGGATTCCAGCTTCCAGGACGTTCGAAACAAACTTATCCGGCATTGTGATGCATTGAGAATAGAACTCCGAATACCAGAAAACCATATCGCTGAAGTAGGATGCTTGGTAGTGGAGTCGTGTTGCACTTTCAGTAACGATTAAAAGTTAATCGTCAACATTGATAGACTAGAGGAAGTATTTTAGTTTCACGTGTATCGACGTCAAAGGCCATATAATCTCTGCCACATTCGGTTACTGTTGTTTGTATCTTGGCAGCCAACTGCGCTTGTCAATATTAGTGCACGATAAAACGGAAGGTGATAACAGCCTCAGTGAAAAAGTTTTTAAAGCGAATGAGATATGAAAAAGGTGACGTGATCTAAAACGGCGTCTCAATGACTTGATGCCACAGCAAGGTACGAGTACCTCAGCAAATTTGATCAAATCGTAAAAGTTCATAGTTTTCCCGATATTTTTTTATTTTAATTATTGGCTCATTAGTTGTTTCTTTTCGCAAATTTGTACTCTGTGGTGATGGTTCTGATATTTATTTCAACACATACAGCAACACCGTCATGTGAAGGTAGCCACAACACAGTTATTCGCAGTGGATACCTAACAGTTTTCCCACTTCATGTATTAAGAGATAGTAAATCGGCGGACATGATTTCTGGAAATTCAACAAACTCTTGCGTTTACATAGGAGTTGACAGTCTCGGGATAAACTATATGGAGATCTTACATCGTAGGAATGAAGTATTTCAAATCCATCTCACTCACGATGACAAGGAGTTTTGACGCGACCGCTAGTGCGAGACTTTTATCATGAGTTATTTTCGTAAAAAAACGTCGTTTATCATTACAATAATGTCTTGTTCATCAAAGTATACTGAGGCGTCAACACTTTTTGGGATTCCTAACACGTGATATCGCTGCCAGTATATCATACAAAAACTCATTTTTCACAGCATACGTAGTTCTGGAGGCAATCCTAAAAAATTGAAATGGATAGGAGAGAAATCTTGATAATCATTATAAGCCCCCGTGGTTGGTCCATGGTATCACTAAGTCTATTGAGTGCGATCGAGACATGAAGTATTCGGATTTGAGTGATTCAAAATAATTGCAGGTGTTTATCTAGTCGAAAATTGTCCTCAAGTCTAGGTAAACGTCTTTAATGACCTTTTTCATGTCATTCATTCCAAGAGCAGTCGTGATGAGATCTTTCATGTCCCATTTCAGATTTCCAATTGTGTTGAAGTGAAAATCGTGTAACCGAGATCGTAATTGAGATGTGAAAATGATGGATCTGCAGAAAGCCGGGAGAAACTCTAGCCTTAACCTTTATGGAGTAACGGAAACATCGCCCATATCGTAGGCGGACGATAGGGATTGTATTTGCTCGCGGTATCGACTCCTTTTCACAGTCAATCCCACACAGTTGAATGCGAATCACAAATGCGGAATCGATGGACTTAGTTGTGGCTCCTTGTGCGTAGAGTTTAGCTACCTGACCAGAAAGTTGTGAGGAAGTGCCTTTCTTAGACATATGATGATACGCAAGAATATCGAAGATGCATGATTAAATATAGCTTAAGTTTCATTACTTCCAAAAAAATACACTAATAAGAAAAATGCAACTAAATAGGGAGCTTTAGGTACAATTAAAAAAAATAATTGCAGTGAAGCTACCATCAATTGAATTTACTGATTAATTGCGACTGAAGAATCAGAACACACCAACAAATTGATTTGAAAAAAGTAAAATTAAATTTATCCAATAAATTATGAAACCAAAAAATGGAAGCAAACATTACAAAACATAAAGAAGAAAATACAATTTCATTTGCTGGTAGAAGATATGTTTTTGCTTCAAACTTTAATAAACAGTTCCATATCACCCTGACTTCGGTGGTTTTCAGGAAAAATGGAAGACAAGCGATTTTTACAAAGTTACCTTAACTTTTACCTTTAAAACAAACGACGGGTATCCTTTTTGAGTTCAAATTTCACTACATTTCGATTCTCGCTTTAAGAGGCGTAATTTATGAATTTTTGGTAAGTGTTTTGCAGCCCAACGTACAACGAGAAAAGCATCAATTGAGGCTACAGAATGAGATGGCCTTTAAAGGAGTCCCCACTCGAGCAGGTGGAGACGCGTCTTTATGATTTGGGTTTCGCGCAACCTCGCCGTTCCTCCTGCCGTCATCACCTCGATACCCCATCATCCGCGGGGAGAGGACTTTCACGAGGCAAGGCCTGAATAGCGCCTAGATTGCGATAGACTCCAAAGCCGACCGGAGCCTCGGCCCCTGGTTCAATACACGCGGTTGTATACGGCGACGTTTACGACCGTGAAATGGCGTCAGCCGTGAGATTCAAACTTCAACCTCGAAGTTCAATGGGCAGTTCATTTCACACCTCAGTGCACCATTGACGCGTTTCGCATGTGCTCGAGGCGGTTTCGATCCCCCTATTTGCTAGTCTCATTCGCCTCGCGAAACGGGCTGCATTTTATTCCAGGCCGTACGAGACAATCGTATTAAGTAAAACGCTTTAGCTTCGGTCAATTTATTCATCGCTGGGGTGTTCGCATGCAGCTGAGCAATCAACGATCAACGAAGATGGACAGCGATTGCCTTCGCATACTCCAGATGGCGGCCAATCATAAACTACATTCCTGAACGTGATCTCTATTTGCTGATGACGCCACAAACGGTTGTCAACCGTAAACTGCTCTTCGGACGGTACTTCAATTCGGTTTCGAGGCGCTGGATTTAGCCGGTACGAGGATAAGCTGCACTCGTACATTTCTCCTTGTTGGCTGGAAGTAGTTCACGCCTCAAGAAAAGATTCTGTCGTATGAGTCTCATATCTATTTGAATCCTAGCATTGCATGAGTGAAAAGATTTTTCCGTTAGAAGGTTATAGGTACTGGAAAACCAGTTTTTCCTAACAATATTTATTTCAAGTTTTAGAAATCAACTGGATTCATGTCTCACTGTTGGATAGGCAAGCGATATATTTTAAAGGATATGATCGCTAAAATCTATTAAAAAGATTCCAAAATCAGTTAGATACAGTTAAATAGGAAAAAATTAAGGATTGTTTTGGAAGCGAGTTTTTATGTATCAATCACATCAATGGGTTTCACCGAAAGAAAGCCAGTTAATTTTTTCACGAAATAAGAACAATAATACAAACAAAATACTAAGGCTGTGTCACTTCGACTAAGAAAACTTCCATCTGTTTGTGAGAAAACTTACTTTGCGAGGGTCTTAGGTGTTCAGACATTTTTGCCCAGACTTTATGTTCAGTGAACAGCTAAATAATAACCGAAAATTCAAATAATATTTTTTACCTGGTGTCTCTGACATTATATACTGGCTATATTAAGATCAGGATATGGTTTAACTACGCTTAACTCTAGACAATTTTTAATATGCTCGGGTTTTGATTACCCTATCGACCTGGGCTGGCTGGAATATTGCAAAATTTGTAACCTACTTCCTGTCCAATCGAGCCGACAATAATACGACCAGATACGGGTTCGAACTGTTTATTACATCAACAGTAGTTATAGTTAGAGAGGGCGATGGGCAGCTGGCGTTATCGGTGCCAATGGGATTAGGTTGCAGAGGCGTCGGAAACAGTTGGGAAATGCAGGGAGGCTGTTTCGGACTCGGTGGAATGTTGGAGAAGGACCAGGCAAAGGGATGATGCAAGTTGGCCACGGAGCCGGAAAGCCTCGCCGCATGTCCACCAGGGCAAGCGTTCACGGAACGATGGTGAAGAGTGGCTGAATACCAACTCTGCTGCGATCATAATCGATTTGCGTGTCAAAATGGGAAGCAATGGGGTAGGGACAATTTGCGTTTCCGAGGTGTGGACTGCACCAGTAGTCCTTACCGCAACCCCATGAAAGCAACAACTCCCACAAAAAAACACCCAGGTATCGTGGGTTATTAGGCAAAAATTCTGAATAAGAAGGGACAATTATTTATTGACGGATTACGGATTGAGTAAGGTGTGGTACTTGTACTGCGGGGGAGGAGAGGAAGCTTATAGAGGAGATTAGGAGGAGGCTGAGCAGATGGGTGGAGGAGGTAATAAGGGGCGAAGGGTTACTGAAGGTCGTAATAGAAGACGTTTGGTAACTAAGCAAAGGATAGAGAGAGAATGGGTTTTGTGGACGGAAAAAAGAGATATAAGATACATTCTGAGGTTAAGAAAGAAACTTTACATGTAGATAGAGGACCTCAGTGACACCGGTGACGATACGATCCCGGGTGGAAATCTACAGGATTTTTACTCACATCCTTTGAAACCTACCTGAACTGATAGATTACCTCAAGAATAATGATGGTGATAACCGAGGACGAATATTGTTTTCTTCGTATCATCCTCCATGCACATATACGAACAGAGCGCATTTTACACGAGAGGAAATAATAAATACAATGCAAACAACATCATGTCTCGTGGTGCCTTCAACAAAAACGAGGCGATAGAAAATATAAATTAATAGCTTGATATTGTGGGAATGCTAGGGAGTCGGGTTTTCATCATGACTTCCTGAGAGTATACATTCATTCGTGACTAGGGAAATAGGCGATGGGAGCAAAGGATGTCTTTCTTTACGTATGCAATAAGACTACGTCATTGTCATTGATCGTTCAATCCTAAGATTGGTTGACTGCAGCCCTACACTCTTCCAATCATATGCTAGTTAGCTCCCAATCATATGCTCCCAATCATATGGTAGTTCCCTTACTTCCTTACATCCCTTCTTCTGTACTTTCCACTTTATCTGGTTTATGTATTTATCATTGGTGTTCCACGGAGGATTTTTCACTTTTGTTACCTAAAATTATGTTCTGCACAAACCAATTGTGCCTCAGAGTGTGTCCAGTTCACCTGGCTCTTTTTTTCTGTATGGTGTTCCATTTAGTCCTTTCCTCTTATACTCCTCTGTAAATTTCAGAATTTCTTATTTAATGCGTCCATATTACATTCGGCATCTTCCTCCAGTTCTAGGTTCCGAAAACTTAAAGGCTTTTCTGGTCTGTTTTCTCTATTGTCCATACTTCCGATCCATTGAGTACCTCACTCCACACGAGTGTTTTCATATACTGTTTCCTCGTTTGTGCTCCTGTCTCGAATACGCCGCGAGCATTAGGGACCCTGGTCAAATAGATTTACCCAAAAAAATTCATAAAATACAAAGAAAAGCAGCGCGCTTCGTTAAAAACTACTACGAGCGTACATATAGTGTCTCGCAACTTTAAGCGAAATTAAGGTGGGAACCCCTAGAGACTCCAAGGCTACACGCTAGGCTTAGGTTGCTTGATAAATTCAGAACTGATATTTTTCAGAACGACATAGACTCCTCACTACATCTCTAGGTCGGCCAGTCGCGATAAAATAAGAGAGATACACTGCCGAACAGATAGGTACAATAACTCGTTCTTTCCGTGAAAATAAGCGATCACAATAAAAATTAAGCTCACTAAATACACTCCTATAATTCATGTCACCATTTCATCTTCAGAAAACGTACACCTTTACGCGGCTGGTGACCTAAATCCCCCTACCACACGGCCAAGCGGCGGCTCGCGGGGTATTATGTAGGTGTAGATGTATCTCTTTTGGAAACAGGAGTTGTCTTTTTACCTCGAAAGTTTTGTTAGCTCGAGGTATTCTTCACCTGATGTCTCTTGTACTTCTTCCGTCACACGTAATTGCACTTCCGAGGTAGGCGGAGGAATGCGCTTGCTCTAATTACTAAACTCTCCTCTCTACTACTCTTACTACAATTTTATGTTCTATTCCTGGAGAACTTGGTTCATTGCGTTTTGTGGCCATTGGAGATCATTGTGAGTTCCAACGACTGGGATATCGACTGCGAAGCGGAGCGTGTTTATTTCTTGTCCGTTAATCTCAATTCCGTGCGATTCAATGTCTTGTGCTTCTATTTTTGCCTTCTCCAAGTATATGATGAACAGTGTTGGTGAAAGGGTGCATCCTTGTGTAACTCCTTTGCTGATTTTAACTTCTTTTCTTCCGTCTGTCATGTGACGACTTGCTTCTTGTAAGGTTGGTAGATTAATCTTCTGCCGTTTTCATCCATTCGTTCTTCTAGCAGTCCGACCATTTTGTTCCGAGTAACATTGTCGAAGGCTTTCGCCAAGTCAATGAATGCCACATACATTGGCTTGTTCACATATATTTCTTTACCATTACTCTAAGGCACAGCATGAATATCCTCGTTCCTCTGTTCTTCTGAAATCCAAATTGGTTTTCCGAGAAGTGATCATCAAATATCCTTTACGTCCTTTGCCATATTATTGGCTTAAATATTTTGGATACATGTGACACTAGACTTAAGGTTCGGTGCTTCTCGCATTTTGCAGCCCTAGCCTCTTTGAATTCGCACTGATTACACTACTTTGAAAGTCGTCTGGAAGCGTTCCGTTTAGGTAGCTGTCTTTTATTCTTTTGTACAGGTTGTCCTTGAATTTACTTCCGAGTGCTTCGATGATTTTTCCGTCGACGGTTTCTGCCCCGGATTCTTTGTTTTTCTTAAGGTCCTGTTGTGCTCTATCGAATACGCTCCTCAGGCTGTGTGCGCCCCGGCATTCCTCGTCAACCACGCTCTCGTCTTTCAAAACGTTCCCTTTCTGCGGCCTCAGCCCTTGGTAGAGTTCTTTGGTGTACATATTGTCTCCATCTATTCCTAATGTCTTCACCGTCTAACAAAGAGTTTCTTCACTGGCTTGTTTGCTATTTCTGTATTCCCCTTCTTTATGTTTCAGTTGACTTCTTCGCTGATGCTTTCTATCGAATTTTCCCTAGCCTTCATACATTCTCGACTGACATGGTTTCTCTACTTATTTTAGAGAGTAGCCTCACTTTCGTTCTTGAGGTTGTTTTATTTTCTCCTTTCTTCGATTAGTTTCCTAATCTCCATCCTAATCAATGGATTCATCTTTCTCACCAGTTGCTCATCTGAATCTTCTGCGATTGTCTTTTTCAGCTCATCCCTTCTCCCATCGGCGTCCTTATCTCCTCCAATTTCTAGTTTCCTGTAACGGTTTTGGCGAATCTTTCTCAAGTCACTTATTCCGGCACCATTTTCGAGTCCCGTCTTGTATGTATGCCAATGAAATTAATAAAGAATATTAAAAGTATGTAAACATCGTTCTATCATCATTGGAGTATTTTCGTCGAAAATAAATTCAACTACTTTTTTCACGCACTGTTTGGTCCGAAATTTGAAGGAAGAGAAAAGGATCTGAACGGTATTTTTCACTCGATTTGGCGGAAAAAATATTAAACAGTTTGACCGTGAAATCTGCGGAACACCTGGGATAAAATTTCCTTTTTTCAAAAAACTTAATCTCCAATCTCAAAAAAAATGAATGCGTTTCGGGACTTAGAATTCACTGCACTTTATAGACGACAGTTTTTTGGTAGAAGACACTTTCTAGGTTTTTTCACTAGAGACCTTATGGTGGCTCCTTTCAGCAAAACTAATTTAAATAATTGCGAACTGAAGGGCGCACGGTGCGATTTTCTATGAATGGCACATGTTGTTCTAAATCACTGGGTTTCGCAACGACAAGAGTATCTCTTGCATCTTCTGGTATCATTGAAGTATAGATTTCTTATCTCCTACTTAATTTCGCATACGAAAAATCCTTTAGACTTTAAGATAAATTCCGATCACCGTTTCTCTTTTATTAGCACAGAGGCGCCATAAAATACTCGGAAATGCCCAAGGGTATGAGGCTACTGGACTAACATGAAGGTACTACTGCAAAACGTTTTCCCGAAAGCGTTCGTAAGACAATCATTGTAAATCATTCAGCTAACTGCAGGGAGATTTACAGTGAGGAAATCAACAATGAATCTATGATTACAAGGTCAAGATAAGATAACAGCCATCTCTTTCAACCGTGAGACAGCTACGATTACCACTCAAGTTTCACTGGCAATTACTCCTGCTCTTTGAAGACGAGATAGAGCTCTGACTGGAATAAAAGAAGGATTAAAACGTATCAAATAATAACTTAAGACTATTTGATGATAATTCGGAAATGGTCATTTTCTATTACTCCCTGCTTTATGTAGTTAAACTATTGCATTTCCTACACCCGCAGAATATGATTATCTTTTTAAAAAATTTCGCGCAATTTTTTCGCGGGAAGTTTACCCTATAGGAACACTTACATTTATTAGCTGCAAACACCTAGCTGCTTGTCAGGATTCGTTTGGGTTGATAATTTTAACCTTGAGTTATTTTGCTCTATTATTATTGCACTCTTCATGTCGCTTCTACACTAAGCATAACACCAGTTTCAGCCAAAGCTTCACAGTGGTTCTTTTTTCTTAATGAACAATTCGTATGAACACATCAATTTTCTACTACAAACGAAAACCTTTTTCTCAGTCGGGAATATGTTGGATGGACAGCTGGATTTTTACCTCCAATGCCCTTCATAATTTACCACTTTCCTGCACGAATTTAACTCCTGATAAAGAAACTCGGCCTGATTGCTTTCTTTCCAGAAATGTGGCAAAAGTTTCTCTCTCTGTATCAGTTTTCGCTGTAAACAAAACTAAACACTTCAATCATTTCGTCTAGTTTACGGAATAAAATTAGCAGAAAGAACATTCATACAACATTCTTGATAAATTTCGTGTACGAATGGACCCAACATTTCATTTTGAAGTTAAAGTGAAGTTTTTAGAGGACGTTGCCGAGTTTTTATGGGTTCTCGTGCAACCCTTCAAACTGACGGACTAAGTAAGTGCGTTTTCTGCACGTTCTCCGCTTTCCTTGCACGAATTGGCGTATATTTCCCTCTGGATTCCAGTCAATAGATGTTCAGTTACTGCTGTTGCTTCCATAAAAAAGCAACTTTTTTCTTGTCTCCACCGAAAGAGGGAATACTCTGCAGTTTTTTTCACTTCCTCGAAGCCCTCATTGCCTGCTGGGAAGCAGTAGCTATTTCTAGCTATAGCATTTCAAGTTAAACCGGGCACCGAGAAAACGGACGCTTAAAGAAAATTGACGCTGATTTATCATCCGCTTATTCCAGGGAAGTAGTTGCGGAGAAATAAAAGAAAAACAAGGAAACGCTACTATTCACCCGATTGCAGTACATTTCCTACCATTCATGAATACTAAATGAACGCTTTTGGCGCTGATGGACGCACAATTGGTGCACGAGAGGTATATATAGTAATATTATAGGGTAACTGGGAGGGAGCCGAGGTTCTTTCGTACATTTTATTCGAGATGCATAGACAAGTCCACTCATGAATAAAAATTCGGATATAAACAAATCTCGAAATAGACACGGCTGACAAAATGTGGCGAACTGATTTTCATCCAGAAAGGCCATACCTCTTCATCGAACGTTCATTTACCATAAATCATTCACTGTGACGGCCTGCCGTGAGTGGAATAACCTCAGTCAGACCTTACATAAATCGCATCTTCTAAAAGGACATTACATAAGACACTCCTAAAAGCACAACAGGATCTAATGTTCCATCATATTGGCACTACTCTCTCCCTCCACAATCACTGTTTAATTTTATTCATAAAACACCTTTCTCGTTTCTTTCGCTATGGGACGAATCTAATATTGTTTTTAGTAATACATTATTGACGTGTTTGTTTGCTTGCTTCATTTTCTATTAAGAATATGTATTTTATTTAACTCAATTTGTTTAATAGTTCATTTTTCAATATATATTTTATGTTGATTAACTTTTTTGTCAATTGTGTGTAACTTTTTTATTTTATTTCGTTCATTAAGACTCACTTTTTAACTATCGATTTACTGTTTATAATTCATTTGCTATTATTTATTCATATTTATTTTATTTTCTGGAGTTATCTTTGTTTATTTATTTATTAATCTTTGTTTTATTTGTTACTTGACACAGTTTTTTTATTTTATTTATTTTTATTCTCTGATTATTTATTTATTTTTATTCTTATCACTTATTTAGTTATTTTTTAACTTTGCAGTTATGCATAAATTACTCTTTTTATTATTATCATTTCATGTGCATTTCATGCATTTTTTTGTCTTTTACATTAGCTTAATCTGTCTGTAGGTTTTCGCAGGGTTTTCACTCTCACCTTCATGTGTGGGTGATATCCTGCAGTGGGTTTTTTCGCCAACGATATCACCTCCTTACTTCCTTACGTTTTACCCACAAATGCATATATCCTTCTTCACACTTATTTCGTGAATTTTTCTGACGAGGGGTTAGATGGAAGAAGGGACTGCCTTAGTCTCAAACTCGCCCCGATAAAGACGCCTTATTTTTATTATTAATACTATTATTATCATTTTTAAGGCTGTTTTCGAGAGATTTTTCCCTAGCCATTATGGAGACAATGTTCGAACTTAATATTTTGTTTCAGCAGCTGTAGAAGGTATGAAGTAAATTAGTGTTCATTCATTTGAGTATTTGAGTATCCTACCAGCTAATGATAGGCTTTTGGGCAGTACTTATTCCATCCTTCTAATTTCTGGCATATCGTTCCGTTTTCCCACATATGCGTGATCCGCCAATAAATACCTCCTAGGCTTTTAAATCGCTTTCCTCATCTTATTTCGTCAAGAATTCCTATCCTTTTCCTTCCTCTTCACCTCTTCCCTAGTGTTCTCCCCTCTATAACTCTCTTCAACATTCCCTCTCTTTACAAAACGTCCTCCATCCATCTCTTAGGCCTCCTCCAAACTCCCGCCCAAGGAGTATAGACGGCTCTATACTCCTTGCTCCCGCCTATCACTTCCTCTCCCGTCCTACCTTATCTAAAGCTGGATTCGCATGGATGGAAGACGAAGCGAAAAAGCGGACTACGGAAGGCGGAAATCGGACGGGCGGAAAGGGGAAAGGCATTCACATGGAGACGGAAAGTCGGAAAATGGAAAGGCGACGGAAAGTAAACAAGGTGGTGTGTGCATTCTTACCTAGAAGAACTCACGGAGGAACAACACCCAATTATGAATTGTTGGCGTTACAAATTAACATGAAAGTTATTCAATGATATACATCTTTCTCTGTAGTAAAATTTATCACAAGATGTCATTCGCTCATTCCAAGAATTAAGTCGTATCTGACCACGCGATACGGGAGAATTTATAAGGAGGCCTAAAATTTTATTCGGGGGACGATTTTCACGAAAATGCAGCCGATACATAAAATAAGGATCGATTAAATACGTCAATCATTATTACAGTCAATTTATACGCCCGTAGATGTATGTACTTTCATGCTTTCAGTTTTTCCGGTGCAGCTGCGTGGGTCAGTATACATGACGACAGTTTCTCCTCCGTTACAGGAGGCGTCTTCAGGTCGAAGACCTGAAGATGAATTTCGAAGATCTGAAGGTCGAAGGTTGAAGGTTTTCAGGTTGAAGACATGAAGGTGAAATTACCCAAGGTAAATGTTTATGACCGCGGTAAATGAGTTACATCGACAGCATCAACAGGATACTACCAAGCAATCTGATATCCTAATTGATTAGATTTACTCGTCTTATTTAAACCAACTTCCTAATTACATTAAAATTTTCCACAGCGCTATTATGCTTATAAACTAATGTCAACGAATTACTCTGTCTTTTATTTCCATTAAAAGTTATAGGAGTTTCCTTTGAAGAAACAAACAGAAAAGCTGACTAGAGTTGAGCCTTTACTTAAACTTTATTTAGGATTCCCGTGATGAGCTGATAAAATGTAAAAAAACTATAATAATTCATCTTAAATTCTTGCGATTCCTAACCACTGACTATGCTTACCTTACTGAAGAGAAATACTGGCCCTCAGGAAGGCAATAACAGCTTGTGCAGACAACAATGTGAATATGTTCCCAAAATATTAGTCCCAGAAAATACGCATTCAATTTTAAAAATATTTACACCAGAGAATACATGAGATATTACTGGAAATATTGATTATAAATAAGAGTGACTATCACTGATTAGGTTTCTTCTGTGAATAAGGCACTTTATTTAGTAATAGATCAATCATTTTTATAAGTTAACTCTGATTACGTTCACCGAAAAGGAAGCACATTGTTTGATAAATTTTCTAGAAATTATCGGAAACATTGCCTCACGCGCTTCCCTGTGATGAATACATAAAAATAATAAGTCTTCAGTGATAAAAGAATGTAGAAAGCTTTTTTAACTTTGAGCAGATCTTTTTTTGACATGGCTCGAATGACGGGTACAAAAATCGTTTCAACAAATCAAGTGAATTTTGTAATTTTTTGGAAAAACAAAGGAGAGATGCATTCCGACTGACCAAACATTGCATCAGAATATGGAGAACCTGGATCGATATTTAATCCTATTTTCCGGAAGAAATAAAATCAAAATTTGCGTGAAATAATCGCTAGGAACTGAAATTTTGATAATAAAACTCATCCTCATGTGTATGGAATCCTTGCAAACCTTTCGTACACACAACTATCCCCAATAACTGCTACAAAAAGTGTGGAATTGGCACCAGTGCCCACAAAGTCACAGACAGAATATAGTTGGGTACATTTAACTTCGGGTGTTACAAAGTGGTACTTACAGTAGATACAACTATTTATTACCGGTGAATTAACGATTAAATGGTGACGAGTTCAACATATCACTAAGCCCTTCCATATTAATCAACAACTGTTTATTAAGGGGAATCATTTCAACGCAGTTCTCCTACGCTTCGTATAATACGATGTTGCATGCTAGTATATTCTTCAGAAAGTAGACCAATAGTAAATATCCGTAATAGAGCATATGATACTGTGAAAAGTACAACAACCCTTAAGATCGTCAAATCAATTTTTGCTAATAATACGCAAGCTAACTTTTTATAAAAGGCTAGGTAGCAGGCTAAACTTAGAGACATTTCCCCATTTAGGAAGTCATGGAAAAAAACTGTGAAATATCACTTAAGAAAATGTAATTAATTGCGAACTATATTTTGGCCTGTTATATCATCAACATTGTAATTATTAAGATGATGACAAATGGAGGTGGAAATAAATTAAAATTTCTGGAGTCTTACATGGACTTATTGTCATTACTTGCACTCTCTGTAGTTCCAAATGTTGCCAAATTGCACATTCACTTACGAAGTTTTTAGAATTTTGGAGTATAGCTGTAGCATGAGCCTGGTGCTGCGCAGAGGATGACTTTGGGACATGGGCTACTGAACTTTTAGGGTCCAGCGAAACGGGGGTGGAAGGTTGTTCAGTGTGGTGCCTTTCTATTCGCTGCCAACTCAAGCTCTTCGAGAATTGGGGAGGCTCACAACTAACTGCCGTCTCGTTTGGACTCGTTTCGCAATGATATCTAAAGATAGGGTCCCTAGTACTAACGTGGCGATAAGTGATTTCAACCACTTGCCTTAGCCTGGCGTTCAAACTCATTTCGCGAAATATAGTTCCTCCTTCCTTGCTCTCTCTCTCTCTCTCTCTCTCTCTCTCTCTCTCTCTCTCTCTCTCTCGCGATGCCTCCCTCTCTCCCCTCCGTCCTTTAACTTCACCCCTTCCACTTCTACCTACCCTCCTTTCCCCCCAGGTCTATGCCAGGGACTTAAGGCAGTTTGAGCGAAATAGCATCGCACCTAGAAATCAATGACTTTGGTTTCATTTTCAAGAAAAATCTCTCACCCTTCCAAAGGTACCAAAATGCCTGCCCCTTACAGCACTACTTTCCGAGATTTTTGATGAAAAATACCACCCCTATTACATAGAAAATGGTGCGTGTATAAACTCCAGAGAGACCTTTTTTAATAAATGTGATATTTCTAGCGTTTCGATCACGTAAAAAATTAACATTGTGTATTTTTTGTTTTCTCGAATATTTTTGATAATAAATCAAATTGTCTCCAGAGTAATTTTTTTCAGAATCGCAAAAAATCTTCCGTCGAGACGTAGTTTTAAACGTGACACGTTTTAAACGTCAAGTTAAAGGCATATATATACATATTTATATAAGACATACATATTTTTATTTTATTACATAGAATTTCGCTCATGTAAAATGTATTATAATGCCATTAATATTGCAATGTTTGCTCCATGTTCCCTACAGCTGCTGAAGTTAAAAGGCATAATTCGAATATGGTCTTCATTATCATTGGGGATCTATCTCATTTAAACTACCTTATGGTAGTTTGAGCGAAATATCATTTTACTTAGAAATCAATGAATCTGGTCTCATTTTAAAGAAAAACATATCACCATTCTAATGACACAAAAAATTCATCCCTTGCCACATTACTTTCGGAGATATTTGCCAAAAAATACCAGCCCTTTTACATGGGAAATGGTACGTGTATGCACTCCAGAGAGACATTATTTACAAAATGAGGTATTTCTAACACTTAGATGTCGTCAAAAAACTAACAACGTGTAGTTTGTATGTTTTCTTAACTATATTTGAAAATGAATCATATTGTCACCGCAGTAGGTTCTTGGGTATCACAAAAAACCCTTCCGTTTTGAAGGAGTTTCAAACGCACCGTGCGAATAAAATGAGTCACGTTAAAGACTTATTTAGATATTTTCATTTAATTACTGACAATTTCTATCATATTAAACTATATGTCAATAATGCAATATTTAATTGATGTGTCATACAGCTGGCGAAATTAAAATGTATAATTCGAATATGGTCTCTACTATGACTAGGGAATTATCTCGCTTGTACTACCTTAAACGGCAGCAATAGACGTTGGTCACAAATAGCGCTCTGGAGAGACAAGCGGACGGGCGGCGCGGCGACGCACTCGCCAAGCGACGGAAGGACTTCCTCCTCCGAGTGCTCCAATTCGCCGCTCAGCCGGTGAGGGCGTTGCACTGCCGCTAGACCACAAGGTCCGTAGAGGATTTTACACGATACAGCCGCAAGTGTAACCGACTGTTACACGTATACAAATTCAAACCCACTTCCGGTTGAGCAAGAGACTTGAAATTTGGCCCACAGATGGCTTATGTTTTATTATCATTAGGGAAATTCCGAAAAATGGGAATTATTTAAGTTTAACCATTGAAAAAAAATAAAAATGGATTTGGGGTGGGGGTATTTCTTGCAATTTTTCCGATCCAGCTTCTAAACGGCGGGTCGAATTTGAAATCTGACATTCAATGTTTTATGGGCGATCTCTATTTATTTGGCACAAATTCTGCTCAAGCTAATCCTCTCGCCCCACAAGATTCCGGATACGGCGAAGACCAAGTTTTTCAATTCAAAACAACACGATATTTTTTTCCAGCTCATGGGGGAGTGAGAACACACAAAAACCCTAGCTTTCGTAATTTTCTTTGCGAGAAAGAATCCTTTACGGACTTAGCTCGTTCCGTCTCACGCGGAGCGCAGTGACGCTTCTCGCCTCGCTCAGCCCTTTGACGGACCTTTGCGGTCCCCGCACATCACTTACTATAGTAATAACAATGCACACCAGACGGTTGTTTCTGTATGCAGAGTTAGGCCACTCGACTTCGCAGAAATAGCGCTCAACTTTCAACTGCACCAGTGAGTTCCGATGATAGCCACATGAGCGACACCTGAGAGGGAACGTAAAAACTTACAAATGAAAGAAGCGGCCTCAGCGAGTGCTTTGTTTATGTCATGAGTATATGTTTTTGAGTATTGGGTGACTATCTTGTACCCAGAAGGTGCTGAAAAGTATTCCGCACGCAATGAAAACGCGAAAGCTTAGTCGGTTGCTCAGCCGCCACTGCGGTTCATTGATACTATCCGAAATTTCTCTGAGATGTCAAAAATTATCAGATAGATTATAAAATTTTACGCATTTCGTATATCTTCAACTGTGAAGGAATCACCATTTCAGGATACCGTTAGCTCTTAGTAACAGCGTCCATTAACAAGTTGACGAGGAAAATTTAGTCGTTGGCAGTGTCGGTCGTTCATCTTCATTCCCAGATAATATCGGCGCTGCCGTCGACTAAATTTGCTCATGACATACGGGAAAATTATTCTGGGGAATACTGAAAGAAAAAGCGTAACGGCTAAATCGGAGCCAAACATTTGAATTCGTAATGTATTTTCATGAACGGACTCTTGCTTCAACTTTAAGGTAATTTCTCTTCTCAAAGTTCCTTATTTACAGAAATCACTCATACGGTTCTCTCGTTTCACGCGAGCACTTAATGTGAAAAAAATATGATTGCACGCATCTCCGCAGTTCCTTCGCACTAGTTATCCTTGCGTTTTAGGCGCTACCATTCTGGCGTTTGATTGCCTGCCCTATGAGGTCTGATAATAGAGCGCCCAACACCACTGAGGGCAACTTGGGGACGGCAAGTTTTGGAAATCAGTATCCAAATACTCACTTGTCAGCATTTTTTAAGGTTAATCTCCTAGAGGCCTGATGGTAGAATTAATGTAACGGGTAAGGTATCAAAGTATGCGAGATATCTACGAAGAATTGACCAAATCGGGAAAACGTGCCAAAATAACTCTCACGTTGTGAATTATTAATTACATATCCCAAAAACCTTAATAAGGGACAGTAGCTTCAAGCTTATTGTAATCTACTCACTTGGGAGCCAAAAATTTATGCAGCATGGAAGGAAGGCTCTTTGCACTCTTCCAACTCGTATCCTCCCTTCCATTAAATTAAAAATTTCCTTAAAAATGACATATATCTAGTGAAACCTCGGTAAGATCCTTCGTACAATAAATCAATGCCAACCAAGAAATTGATTTATTAAGATTCATGGAAGATGAGCTTTATTGAATTATCACGACAAACAAGTGCATTTGCTCCGGTCTTGCTCTATATTTACGATAACGCTTAAATATTTGGAAATATTAGCGTTGCATATGGTTAATATATATTTGCGTCCATTAATTAGTAAATCTAGCCTGTAGGATTTTCTTTCTTGGATCTTTACTCGGATATCAATGGATATCCTTAGCCAAAAAAATCTGTGGCCACACTAATATTGACTCTTCCGTTGGGTAAAAATCACACTAAATCAGCATGAGAGGTATCGGCCGGCCATAATCAAAACGTCTGTTCCCGAATGATTACCAAATCTATTACCTAAGCTTGAATACGGAGGAGCGATGCTCCTATTCCTTTGGAGAATGATTAAGCACACGCAAAACGAGAACAAAAAATTAAAATTATTATAAAGAAAAAAAATAAGGGAAAACTGGCGTGACACCATGAGCATTTGATGGACCTGAGGGAAGCGATACCATAAAAGGAATCCTGTAAATCACGAATACTCGCTTTTTATGATGTAAAAAAGTTATCTGCTAAAGTTAGCAAAACAAATAATCATTTCAAATATTTATATTTTGACAGATATGTATGACAAAAAGTCCGATTCAAATATTCCTTTGAAAACGTTTGAATCGGTATGGAACTCTCCTGGTCGACAGCGATACTAGAAAGAGGTGCTTACGGCCCAAAAATTATGCGGAATAGCACTAGTTGACTGGCGCGCGTATGATTAGCATGACAAAAAGAAATCTCATCTCAAGGTTGGTGACGAAATTTGCATCACTTTCGGCACGTAGTGAATACGAATTTAGTTGGATGTCTCTGCTGATAATAGTTTCGCTCGTCCTCCGACGGGCGTCTTTTTCCGAAGAGCTGAATCTCTTCTATATCGGGCGAAGGAAAGAGTACGAGAGGTCTAGAAATACTCGAAAAAAGACAGTTCCAGCTCTTCAACCTAAAGACACCCGTTGGACATTGGGCAGAGTTGATATTAATAGAATTAACTAACGCGATGAACACTCGAAAAATGCAGGAATTTTCACACGAAAACGAATAAACGCCAGAATCCCGGGCGGACTCACAAAAACCATGCCCTTCAACTAAAAAGCGGATAATACTACAAAACGTTTTTGAATCAATTAAGAACATTAGAAGATAAAACTACAACTGGAATAAACTCTAGAACTATTTTTAGCGCGAATCACCATTTTCCCGCCAGTTGAGAAGCCTGCTCCGCTAAGGTATAGAGGGTTCAGATTTTCTCCGCAACAGCGCCGCAGCTCTGCTTCTAGCGACTCGCGCGCCCATATTGGGAACTTCGTCATTCTTCGCCGCGAAATTAAAATCTCCAAGTACTTCAAGCCGAGTTCTCTAGGCACGCCGATTTGAGTTTCAAGGTGGACGCTCTATTTACTGACGAAATTATTCTATTTCCTGTCTTTGAATTTTATAGCATCATTTATTCCTGAGGGCTTTCGGTAACTGCCGCGTGGTCAACATAACTGCATCATACGTAACGAACTGAAGGTAACTATCGGCAAAGACATCATATTATGTTGGGTGCTCAAAACACTCATAAATCAGACAATTTCTCTGATCGATCAAAATATTTCAGATTAAAAAGAAATTTTTCGGCAAGCAAAATGCTGGGCAAGACTGAGTAGTGCTTTAACACATGACAAAAAAATGGTCAAAGTAAACTTAAACGAGCCCCGGTCTTTGATATTAACTCACAAATAAGTGATTGGTCTGATTTGAAATACCTAACCTGGCCATTTACTCGTGACAGGTCAGGTAAACACACAATAACTGGAATTAGGTGGTAGAGTAGCATAGAAGAGGAATATTCCCGTGGAGAAAACATTCTTGTTCCCGGTGAGTAAGTGGCGTCAAAAGAAGAATCTCAAAAGGTACCGTATACATCCTCGTATTCACTACGTGCCGAAAGTGATGCAAATTTCGTCACCAACCTTGAGATGAGATTTCCTTTTGTCTTGCTAATCATACGCGCGCCAGTCAACTATTGCTATTCCGCATAATTTTTGGGCCGTATGCACCTCTTCCTAGTATCGCTCTCGACCAGGAGAGTTCCATACCGATTCAAACGTTTTCAAAGGAATATTTGAATCGGACTTTTTGTCATACATTTCTGTCAAAATATAAATATTTGAAATGATTACTTGTTTTGCTAACTTTAGCAAATAACTTTTCCTCATCATAAAATGTGAATTGTAATGCTAAATTCCAATACAAAGACAAAATTTATGTAAATTATCTGACAGCCTGATGTCATACTCACAGACTTACTTTTGCATTTGAGCGCGTCGGTAACTCAAAATGGGGTTCTCCAAAGGGAACCTGCACTCCCAAAGGATAATGGATAATTGAGCATCAGATTTTGTATTAAATATCAAGAAATTAGATTTTCATAATTATAATTCATTGCAAAATCACGCATTTCCCTAGAGCAGGTCCGGTGCGATCCTAGAAAATTCTGTAACGTAGCACTTAGCTATGGATTGCGTGTAAAATGGTTTAATCTTTAGTCTGTGCTTTTCTAATTTCAAGAAATTTACGATTTCATTTCTCATTCAGCGTATAATCCATCTCAAAATCCAGACATCTGAACATTAAAATCATAGAGAACTAGATTTCTAGTATTTAATGGAATTATTGTGGTGGCTTCAATCTTTTCATTTGTGTGATTATAAGGCCAACCAGCACATCAATTTATCTACTTTGCTATGGTCAGAGCCATACGTTTCCCTTCAACTAATACTGAAAGGATGTCTGCAAAAGAGCCAGAAATCAAAGTTAAAACTCGTGTTTTATGATATCAGCCTGAAAAAATTAATTCTCTCCCCTGTAACTCTTAAGTACCAAATACAACAATTTTTTGCACGACTCTACAATGATATTATTCGAGCATTTGATAATTTTTGCGGAATATGAAGAATGCATGTTCTTTGAAACACCAGATCCGGGGACTCTTACCAGCATGGCGACTTTGGAATTTAGAATAATAAGCTCATCGGTAATAACAAATGATACTGACTAGTACAAAATGCACCAGATAAAAATTAAGCGACCGCCAATGGAATCTGAAAGGAGCATTGTCTATTCTCAAAAATCCACCTTTCACCCCAGCGAAATGATTACGTAGAATCCACAAACCCGCTTTGTTATGAATGCAATGAATAATGGATGGGTTCAATTATTCAGCGGATCGTGTGTCTAATAGCATACACTGTGGCTCGTAGTGCAATTTCACGGGATGATTTTTAATTGATCAATTTTGTTGGGCATTATGGGCTCAGATATAATCGAGTTTATAAACTCTGACCATTATATATCGAGGAACTTCATTCCTTTAATTCTGCGACAAAATAAGTTTAATACAAATTTTAACATTCGTAAGGTAATGCTGTGTTTTTCCAATACCATACCAGTAAGAATCCTTCCAATTTAACGGCAGAACATAGAACAACAACGAACGTTGGGTGAAGTGGGATAAGATTCCCACAACGCTTCGTCAAACTCAGTTTTACTCACTGCTTTTTACTTATTGCTTTCACAAACTCATTGTACCTGACTTAATACTTTTGCACTCACCTAATCTCAATAATGCAATGCTGCAGTTTGTTAAAGCCACCGACTCATGAAGCCTTATCATTTAACAGCGGGACGTATAAATGACTCGAATTCCAAGAATCTTTATCCGGCAACAAGCATTTAGTCTCCCCGTACTCCATAAGTAGGGACAAATGATTTCAAATTGAGGATTATATTCCAAGGAATTCTCGTCGAGTCGGGATCAGGATATATATATTTCCAAATAGAAAGAATAATTCGCTTCACTCAAGATTTTTTTCTGGTAAAAAAGATCTCGTCCATTTAATAATTACAGCAAAAACGGTAAACACCGCCGCAAAACATTCACGATACACACAGGCAGTTTAATGCTTAAAGGATTGGTCGTTCGAGTGAGATTATCCCGTCCAATAAATATTCTTCCGTCGAGCGGTTAAACGGACACCGGAATCGGTTCAGTTTTTTGTCCCTTAACTCTCCGGCGTCGCTCAGCACTGCAGGAGTACAGATGCACAAAAAAAAAGACACGAGAGGCCGTCGTTTTCGCTCGAGGGGATCCGGCGTGCTGGCTTCGGTAACCTCGTTTCAATAAGACAAATCGCCTTCTCGCCGAGCGAGAAAATTCACTGATTTCACCGGCGAAAGGCGGCCGAGGATATTTTTCTTTGCCAAAACAAACTCCGGTGGACGATTCAGGGCCAACCGGGAGTGCCAAACTGGATACAATTCCACCCAAAACATTAACTCTCCGTTTTACGGCCTGCCATTCAACTTCAGGGAGTTCGAGTTTTAGACGGTTAAATATTTTTCTATTGAAATGAATGAGAAAATTTAGCGCTTTCCACCGTTTATTAAAACGTTAAATTCGTACGAAGTGTTTACACTATGTTTGTTATGTTAAAGTGTGTAGATATCAACTTGAAAACTAAAAGGTAAGAAGTAAAAAAATTCATTCTTTCACGTCAAAAATGTCAAAACCGCCCCACAAGAAATTTTGCCACAAAACATAAATACTTTTGAGTTGTCATTTTTGCGTCACTTTTCGCCACACACAATTGTGTCCAGAAATTGCAAAATTCAAATGAATCAACTGTCTACGCTCAACCAAATGGTTGATAAATACAGTTTTTCAGGCAATTTGGAAACTCTTGTCATAAACATACGTTACTACTCAATGGACGGTGAAATTTGGGGAGTGTTGTGAATATTCTGAAATGGTCAGATGACATTTCGCAGACTGTATAACCATTTTAATAAATTGCCCACATATTTCGATTATAGGATATATATATAAGAAATGAATTTATCTTCCTCACAGGAATCCCATGAACCAAATAGTTTTTGGCACAATTTGGTGATGCCGTTTTATATAACCTCTAGCAGCTAAACTCTGAATGGCATCACGAGCAGTAATCAAGACTATTACTTGAAAGTTTCACCTAATGGTGCATCGTCGCTGAGAAACCAAGGTGGTGAATTAAAATCCCGTGTGAGTGATTCTTTCTTCTACCAGACAATGAGATTCGGGCATTAAATTGATAGAGATCGGTGCTACGTCGAGGAAATTTACCATGTTAATCATGATTGTCACAGCCAGTTCCACACTTGTTGATTTCATCGATCGATTCACACGACTACAGTGTCTTTTTCAAGGTACATTGACCTCATTCACTAAATGTACCTCGTAAATCACGCTGTAGACGTTGAAATCGATCGGCGAAATTGATAACAGTGGAATATTACAAAGTGTATCTGTCCATCATGCTTACATCTACAAAATACCCTGCGAGCCACCGCATGAGCGAGTGGCTGGGGGTGTTAGGTCACCAGCCGTGTAAAAATGTACGTTTTTGAGAGGTGAAATGTTGACGTTTGCTATGGAAGTTTATTTAGTGGAGCTCAGTTTTTATTATGGTCGCTTATTGTGCGCGGAAAAAACGAGTTTATTTACCTATCTATTCGCAGTCTATCTCTCTTATTTATCGCTTCTGTCAGACCTAGAGATTTAGTGAGGCGCCATGATAATATTCTCTGTGTCGCCCTGAAACACAGTAATTGAAAATTTCTTAAGCAACCAAGCCTAAGCCTAATATCTAGGAGCACCCGCCTCAATCCCTCTAAAAGTTGTGAGACACTATATGTACTATCGTAGCAGTTTTTAACAAAGCGCGCTGCTTGCCTTTGTATTTCAGTAATTTTTTTTGGTTAAATCTTTATGACCAGGGTCCCAAATGCTCGCGGGGTATTCGAGGTGTGGCCTAATCAGAGCGAAGTAGCATCTCTCTTTTACTTTTTCATCCGAGGACCTTCCTATCATACGCTTAAATAAACCTAGTTTATGTGCCGCATATGTTTTATATGTGTGTTCTCCACGATATATCAGACGTTTAGGTAATTCAAAGCTATTTTACTGCATCTGAAGATTTTATGTCTACTCCACCCACAGTATAGGTATGGCATTTGTGAGATGACTTTCGCAGGCAGTGAACTGAGGTACATTTGCTGATATTTAATTCTAACCTCCACTCCTGGCACCACGAATGAACATAGTTAAGGTCAGCTTAAAGGGACAAGGAGTCCAAAACCACGGATAGAAAATTAGGGTAACCACGTATTTTGCTCGCTAAGAACCTACATTATTTGTACACACAATTCGAGAATCCAAATTATAACTATTTCATTGTTTACTTTTCTACGATGATTTAAAAAAATCTTTGGGGAATTTTCTGTGCCACTGTCTATTCTTCTCGCTTGTTTATAAAAAAACTGTAAATAGGTCAAGTAGATTTAATGTAGTGGGAGAACTTTCTCGTTTCTTGAAAAATTTGACCGGAATTTTCTCCCACATGAATCATTTGATTTGAAAATAAAATTTTTCTTTGTTTTAAGCAATAATCTGTTTTCCATCCACAATTTCCTGAGAGAGCAAGTACAGAAAACGTGGGAGGAAAATAATTTTTGCTTTCGATACTTTAATGCTATCCATTCTCTTTTCATCAAATGAAATGTTTCTCTTGCCAATACTTAATTGAGTATTATAAAAAGAAATTTCACTAAGATTTTTGTCATAAAATTATACACTTACATGAGGGAGCAAAGTGGAGAAGTGGGAAAATGGAGAATGCATTACGAATATTGAGCGTATAAATTGCCGAGCTTCCAATCACTGCTACAGTACAAATGATGTGGTAAGCTGTCATGGGCACGAATAGAAAGATTTACACCAAAATATGTGAAATAAACACAACAATAACGTTTCTTTGAAGGCTTCCGCGACTCTTATAATTATTAATATTGCTCTTTTCAGGTATTTCCGTCGCGTGTTTGGTTTTTTTGACAACAGTTTCTCCCCTCTTCCTGGGGGCGTCTTCAGGTCCGTTGGACATTTTGGTGCACGGACCTGAAGACGCCCCCAGGAAGAGGGGAGAAACTGTTGTCAAAAAAACCAAACACGCGACGGAAATACCTGAAAAGAGCAATATTAACAACAATAACGTGTTTATCTGACTAAGATTCGAATTCAAAAATCCATTTTGCCGGTCATTTGCGTTAACTTGGTGGAGTAACTGGCTGACAAAACTGACAGGTGGTTGGGAGATACGAGATTGAACTGCGGTTGAGTCAAAATGATTTTTCTCATGGTGGATTTCGCCCTCTTGTAAAAATTGCCGAGTGAAAGGGATATTTCAGTATGAATCGGGAACCAGGATGAAAGTACGTTTATACGCTATTGAGATGTAAGTCTGGAGACGAATGGAAGATCGCCGATTGGAAAGGAAGGAGAACGAAGAAATTAGGGACACGCTTCGGGCGCAGTGGCAGTTGGTGGGATGATTTCCGAAAAAGAGCAGTGGCAGATGGTCGGGGGAGACATTGAGGGAAGTGGATTATTTGTTTCCTTTCTTAGAATAGTCTAATATTCGGAATGCGTAAAACACGAAAGGAAAGAGAGTAAGTAATCCCTCTCTTCAGATAAAGGGAAATAATGAGGGGACAAGACTACTCCAGTGCTTTAATCGCTCAGGTAACCCAAGGAATGAGCACGAATCGGGGAACACAAAAACCCTCTCCGCCTGCGACAAACCCTTAAGGTGGCGTTTTGGGTATTATGTTTAGGTGGATGAAAACCTATTCGCAGAGTCGATAACCAGCGAAATACTAAGTATATATTCTTAAAATACGTTCGCAGGCTCAACCGCATACGCTATACTCCGAGCGCAGCGAAAATTTGATATAATTAGCCATGTTTGTGTATTCTTCATTCTTCACCGAGTACTCCATTGGGAGGACAAGGTTGAAGGTTTTTTATTTTATCCTGGCAATATCTGCGAAGACAAAAGATGCTCTTTTGAGGACCATTACCGTGAAAGCTTTTCATCGTACGTCACTCGAGACGACAAACTCGGCATAACATCTCCAGAACTTCACGTTCGCTGCAGTGAATGTGTGGTGAGATCAAGAGTAAACTAATGGGACAAGAGAAGATTAATTCTAAGAAATGCAAACGCAATACTGGAAATATTCGATTTTAGGGTCACATTTGCTTCTTACATTCATGACGTTTTTTGTTTTCAACAACATTAAAGCGGCATTCCCAAAAGTAAGTGACGTTCCAAACGCTCTGAATGTCAGCCTTCTCCTTACGGGGAGTTGTCAGCAATTTGGAAGCCTCGGGCGCCCTGGGCGTGACAAGTGTCAGCGGCAGGCAATGCGGTTCGGTCCCCGGGCAAACTAAGATAATTGCTTCGCAGCCGATTCGACCACGAATTTGTAGTGCTTGCAAGGAAAAGTAGCACTTATATACCACATGGGCCGGAATACCTTCCATTAAACATTAAAGTAAACACGTCCCGTTTTGTACGAAAAATTACCTCACGTTGTGAAGATGAGAACAAATAAAAAATATAGTTTTCAAGTACTTCCTCAGACAAGTTTCAAGCTTCAAACACTAGTATTTAAGTCGCTCTGATTATGGAGTCGTAGTCAGAGAAAAACCAACCATTTGATTAATTCAAATGATTCATTTGTAGAGATTAACTTCGCCAGGGCTACTTACAAAAAATTAAGATAGGAAACATATGAGTACTTGTTTCACTCATAGGTTTTATTTTTGCATTTAGCCATGGTTAATCGAAACTAATACACCACGGTTACGATTTCATGACTATCTTTGTCAAAATTCCATATGCAGATAAATTCAAGAGATAGAATTTGAGGAAAACATGTAATTATAATGTATTTGGGCGATGCGGCCGATGCCGATTCGACAAGTAATGTAACAGGTGACGAAGGCCGAACGAAAGATGCCCGCGCAGCAGTATAACGTCTACCCTTAACTACCAAACCAGCCAACGGAATAATCAACTCGTGAAGGGAAGCTGTTTCAAGTTAATGGAATGGAGTGTCTGAGAAGTTTCGCGCAAGGTGTTGAGGATATCTATACAAAAGATACGAGCGGAAGAGGGAAGCGAGTCCCTGTGCGCATTCCTAGCTAGGAGTTGTTCAACCTCTCGTCTTGGTGATTTCAGCGAGATATTTCCCAAGCTATGAAAGAGACCATATTCGCTTTTATTTTTCAGTTGCTATCGCTGCAAAATTTGTTTCAAATCCTTAAATTCTCAATAATAACAAAATATGCAGATATAAGTCTTCGAGCTGACTAATTTTTATCACGCCGTACGCTGAAGACGCCTTTGCAACGAAAGATTTTTTGAAATTCTTTAAAAATTACGGCGGTAATTTTTATAGAATAGCAAAACTGATTTACTTTTAAAACTTTGTTAAAATAAATACAAAAACATACATATTGAAAATATTGACGGGATCTATGTGTTAGATATTTCAAGTTTGTATATAAAGAGCCACTGAAGTGCATACTCGTCTCATTTTCCATTGAAAACAGCAGATGTTTCCTGGGAAACAACTCGGAAAATATAGGTGTAAGTTACTGCTATTTTACTATTGTAGGAAAAATGAGATATTTTTCTTTATCATGAGACCAAATTAATGGAATTTTACGTAAAATTATATCTCATTCAAACCACCTTTAGGCGATCGGAGCAATATTTGTGTATGTACAATTATTGTGAAACTTTGAATGCATGCACTAATTAGTAGATGGGTGCGGATGAAAGAGAAAAAACTGCATATTATCCATTTGATTTCTTCGCAATTTAATGCAAGTTTCAACCAGCCTTATAGCAGTTGAAATGAAATCCGAAATAATTCGATGACACAAATACAGATTTTCTCGTAAACGTGAAACAATACGTTTCATATTGCTACAATGGTTACTAAGAAATATCTAAGTATGATGCCGAGTAAAATACAGGTTAATTGATGCTTTTGCTTATATTTCCGTAAACAGAAGTGATAACTATGCTAAAAATTTAGGCCAATTTAACAAAATATTGAGCCTTGCATCATTTACGAATATATTGCTACATGCATGGCGATTCGCACGGTGAAAAACTATTTTAGGTAGTTCGAGCGAAATATCAGTTTACTTAGATATCAATGAATTTGGTCTCGTTTTAAAGAAAAATACCTCATCCTTCAAATGACACCAAAGTTCAACCGCATGCCGAATTTCTTTCAGAGACACATATAGGCCAAAGTATACCAGCCCTTTTACATGGGAAATGTTACGTGTACGCACTCCAGAGGGACATAATTTACGAAATGAGGTATTTCTAACACTTAGATATCGTATGAAAAGTAACAACCTGTAGTTTGTATGTTTTCTCAACTATTTTTGAAAATTAATTTTATTGTCACCGCAGTAGGTTCTTGGGTATCACAAAAAACCTTCCGTTTTGAAGAAGTTTCAAACGCACCGCGCGAAAAAATGGGTCAAGTTAAAGACTTATTCAGATATTTTCACATAATTACTCACAATGTCTGTCATATAAAACTATATTATTGAACCATTTATAATGCATTATTTAATTGATATGTACTACAGCTGGTGAAATTAAAACTTATAATTCAAACATGGTCTCTATTATGACTCGGGAACTACCTCGCTCGGACTACCTTAAGTGAAATTCGGTCCAAAATTTCTTCCGACTATCTCGAAAAGTTATCAAAAGATGTACTTGTTGACACCCGAGCACGGCTGGAGCCACCAGAAACCCCGACTGCAGAGGCGCACGGAAGAGAAAATCGCGCGCGTCTCCGCTAGCTCTCCATCGTCGCAGACGGGATAAGAAGGATGAGTCGCTGAATCCTCCAGAGAGAGAGAGAGAGAGGGTCTCGAAGCACACTCTCCCCGCATTCGATCGATCGCCCCCGAAGTACCGGCAAGATGAGTACACGACGACGACGCATAGGCCGACAGGAGAGTCACAACGGAGCATATGTCGGTTATGAAACCGCTCCGCGGTGTATTGCCCGCATGTACCTACAAAACCTTAGCGGCCGCTTATATTTTGACTGGGATCACTCGATACAACAGACAAAAGGCTAAGGATATTCACGGATGTCCTTATTCCTCTCTTTCAGAGAGAGTGAGTGATTTCTCGAACAACCAAATACTCTGATGTGGTTCTGGCTATAAGAAAGATAAGCCAACGAGTCGTCATAAAAGCGATTACTTTTGATTTCAAAAATTAAACCTTAAGCTTTATTACTGGTGACTTAAAAATCCTCTGACGACAAAATTGAAAACTTGAAAAGGAGAAGGAAAAATCCAAAATGGAAAATAATTTAACACGACGACGACGGGTCGAGGCGGCGCGCGGGTGCGCAGAGCGGGAGACACGCGACCGGCCGAGAGACCCGCGCGCGCACGCAATTACCCAGATTTTTGAATCGCCGAGCGGAATTCTTTGCTTCTGATTGTTTTCCAAATATATTCCCTCGGGCCATCGACTCGCTCGGCCTCCCGATAGTAAGTGGAACACGGCTTTCACGGCGGACGTCATTGTTGGGCCTCGGTGGCGCAACACGGCCCCCCCAATCTCCGCCCTCACCCACCCACATCCCCACCCTAGGCGACTTTTTCTCGTCGCGGGGAAGGGGATGAGAGGGGTCGGGAAAACATCGCTGCACGGCCCTGTCGACTGCGCTGGACAGGGAGAGAGCGCACCAATATATTGGTCTGGCGATGGGCGATGACGCTGTCGGCGGTGACTCAAACTCCTACTTTACCACTAACTAAATCCTCGTATTAAGCACACAAATGCACCACAGTCCACTTCCTACGAAAGTCATCACAAAAATGCCATACCTAAACTGTGGGTGGAGTAAATATAAAATCTTCAGATAGAGTAAAATATCTTGGAATTACTTCTTCTTAACGTCTGATATATCGTGGGAGTTACTCATACAAAAAATATGTGGCGCAGCATTAAATAAACTAGGTTTTGTTAAACGTACAATAGGAAGGTCCTCGGATAAATAAGTAAAAGAGAGATGCTACTTCACTCTGGTTAGGCCACACCTCGAATACGCCGCGAGCATTTGGGACCCTGGTCAAATACATTTAACCGAAAAAATTATTAAATTACATAGGAAAGCAGCGCGCTTCGTTAAAAACTGCTACGAGCGTACATATATGGTGTCTCACTACTTCTAGAGGGATTAAGGTGGGAGCCCCTAGAGACTCGGAGGCTACAAGCTAAGCTTAGGTTACTTGATAAATTCAGAACTAATATTTTTCAGAGCGACATAGAGAATGTTATCATGACCCCTCACTACATCTCGAGGTCTGACAGATGCGATAAATAGGAGATACACACTGCCAAACAGATAGGTACAAAAACTCGTTCTTTCCGCGAACAATAAGCGACCACAATAAAAACTGAGCTCCTCTAAATACACTCCCATAGTACACGTCACCATTTCACCTCAAAAACCTTATCCCTTACATATTTACACGGCTGGTGTCCTAACACCCCCTGCCACACGCCCATACGGCAGTTTACGGAGTATTATGTAGATGTATTGCACCCAATTACAAAATAAAACAAGAGAAAGAATTTAATGGCGTGCATATTCAAGAAATGCATCTTATCCCGTATTCTAACGATTTTTCCTTCATTAGTAACTATAATATTAAAGTTAAATGCGAGCTACCTAACGATTTATTGACAGGACGAAACACTTAACCTACAGCGACACCTATCCACCTCTCCGGTCTGAAAAATACAAAATTAATTCCAAGTGCTGCAATAGTGACAAGTGCTTTCTCAATTAGATCTTAATTAGAATAACAATAGATAATGTCAAAAAAATTAAACATATTTAATGCATAAAGATTTATCAGAGAATCGAATAAGGGGCAGGGCCGGCCACGATGGAAACACCCGTTCCCCGTCGTTCATTGAAGTCGATTATCGCTGGGCTCCTCTTGAATTGAACGGGGTGATCATCTCATTCGTCAGAGTGTTGTTGGCCCTGACTGCTTGCGGCCGAAGTATGTGCGAAATGACCTTTGCCGCCGGAGCACATTAACCTTTTATGTCCATTCCACGAGAATAACACAATTGTAGGTGGCCGAAATTTGCTGCAATTGAAAATATGAGATCTTTCCCTTTATAGTTCGGGCAGATATCTCGAATTATGTTCGACTTAATGTCGCACCAAACTACCTAAAGACTACGGAGAACAGCGAACGGAAAATGAGGAAATTAGTCTCTTTACACTCGCTTCGACGGAGAGGATGCAATCAAGACTGCCTAATTGTGACTGCGTCGAGGTGAACGCTTCTCAATATCTGAAGTCCAAGATGGGACAACTTCTCCGGGGCATGCACTACTCGAGATATTGAGGAAGTGGGTACCTGCTGCAGGTGACAGCCGCCTCCTCTCCGGCATGATTACAAGAAAAAAGGAATCTACACCGAATCTCGCTCGTTATATTTGCGTCTTGTGAATGTCATCTACATCTACGTACTACCCTGCGAGCCCTCGCATGGGTGTGCGGCAGGGGGTGTTAGGACACCAGCCGTGTAAAGATGTAAGGGATAAGGTTTTTGAGGTGAAATGGTGACGTGTACTATGTGAGTGTATTTAGAGGAGCTCAGTTTTTATTGTGGTCGCTTATTGTTCGCAGAAAGAACGAGTTTTTGTACCTATCTGTTCGGCAGTGTATCTCTCTTATTTTATCGCATCTGTCAGACCTAGAAACGCAGTGAAGCGTCACGATAATAACGAAGCGTGCTGATTTTCTTTGTATTTTATTAATATTTTTGGTTTAATCGTTCTGCCCAGGGTCCCAAATGCTCACGGTGTATTCGAGGTGTGGCCTAACCAGAGCGAAGTAGCATCTCTCTTTCACTTTTAATCCGAGGACCTTCCTGTTATATGCCTTACAAAGCCTAGTCTCTTAATTTCTCTGCCGCATATGTTTTGTATGTGTGATCCCCATGATATATCAGAAGTTAAGGTAATTTCAATATATTTTACTGTATCTGAAGATTTTATGTCTACTCTACCTACAGTATAGGTATGGCATTTGTGAGATGACTTTCACAGGAAGTGAACTGTGGTGCATTTACTAATATTTAATTCTAACCCCACTCGTGGCACCACGAATGAACGTCGTTACGGTCAGATGACAGGATTTCAATGTCCGTGTCTTTGCTTATTTCACGGTAGATAACTGCATCGTCTGCAAATAATCTTTACTTACTGCTAACTCGAGAAACTACGTCATAAATAATGATAAAAGAGGGCCGATCACGATTCCTTGAAAAACAGCGGATGTGACTTCGACCATATTAGAGTTAAAACCAACATTAACCACTTTTTGTTTTCGATCGCTGAGAAAGTCCCTCATCAAATTCACTATTTTTTCATTAACTCCGCATGATTGCAATTTATAAATGAATTTTTTGTGAGGAACCTTGTCGAATTCCTTCTTGAAATTAAAGAATACCGCGTCGACTTGCTTTTAGAGTCACTGATTTTAGACTAAATGAAGGAAGAGCGCAAGCTGTGTTTCGAAGGACCTGTCCTTACGGAAGCCATGCTGACTGCTGTGTAAGAAGTTACAATTATCGAGGAATGTCATAATATTGCTAACGAAAATGTCTTCAAGTGCGAATTGGCATGGTACATCATCGAGGTGAGATAAATATGCCGGGTTTCCACGGAGTTCATAAGGTGAGAATTGACAGCGCACGGAAAAGTAATCGGTGGCGTTCGCGGCACTGTAAATGCTGTTGGATGCATTTGATGCACCTTCTCATGAATCGAGGATGTGCGCGTGAGCTGCAATGAATGAACCGTCAATTTCAATCAATGACTCGGCTTTCCCTTTGAGTTAATGACCCTCCAGAAACTTTCTGTTAAGTTCTGTGAATGATTTTGTGGGGTTCTGTGATTAAGAATCCCATGATATTTTTTCCTTTGAAACCCCTTCCTGAAGGCATTCAATATCTTATTTTCGGCAATTTTTAGACGTATCCCTAAGATACTATAATATCTCTGCTTCATAACTTCCATCTCTTATGAAGAGAATGAGTTCATATTTCCAATGGCAGCAAAATGTCAGCCACCTACTATTATATATTTTATAAGATATTTGCCAAAAAAATAACAGCCTTTTTCCATAGATGGTGTGGTTATACACCAGAGAGGCCCGTTATTTGAATAAAAAGGAATTTCTAGGTCATCGATCTCGCAACCAATTTAGTAGTATAAATTTTGGGTAAACCGGCGAATCATATGAATAAATTCTTCGCGGGCTCTCAACCGTATCAGAAGTTCAGTTTCAGACCCTTCGGGAGTATACTGAATATCATGTGCATACGGAGATGTGCACATCGGTAGGAGAACGGACACACCATTGAGATGAGAATAAAAGAATACTGACTGTGCATTAGGTTAGGCTTCCCCAAAAAATCAGCGGTTGTATACCACAGTCTTTCCGTAACAATATTATCGCCTTTGACGACGCTTAACCGATAAGCAGAGCTGGCAGAACCAACAGACACTGGAGCCAATTGACTAAGGAAGCCATTGAGTATCGGCCGGAAATGCGGAATTTTAACCCTCTCATACATGGTTTCCTCATGTGAGGACGCCTAATCTCTCTCGTTAAAATATGCCCGAAATTCACTGGATTGGTTTCCGTTGCCACTGAGTAATTTCCTAGTGCAATTTCGATGCACCCGAAAGGATTTTACTGTGTATTATAGTCCAGCTGCGTTGAAATGGTCCTTCTCGGTGAACGGTGGGTGGAGCTACGACTACCTACCCCAACTACCGGCCTTACCTTCCCTTCCTTACTCTCTCACTAACACACTGAAAGAGAGGCAAAGAGTGTTGCCAGTTTTCCTCACATCGGCGAAGGGAAATTAATATAACAAACTAATATTAATAAACTTATCTATTGGCATGTTACCATAAGAAATCCGAATCAAAGTCCAAAAGGAATGTTCGAAACAGTATCGAAAGTGAAGCCCGCAAAACCGAGAGAGAACCGAAACGACAAGAGCTGGCAACTACGATGAAGTGGCGCTGGTAGGGGAGGCACGGTTGGGGAAGGAAGGAACCCGGAGTGGGGGTAGCTTAGGACAGAGAGGGGGTGCGCAGATTTTCTTGCGCAGGATCATTTCCACGCGGCAGGACTCTAGTTCCAAATTGCCTCACCAAAGTAGAAAAGTTAGCAAAGGAAGGGGTTAGTGGCGCCGCTACCTGCGCGTGGAAGCCTATTTTGGTTCTGATTTAAGCCGTCAAAATTCAACGAATAGCGAGAGTGTGTAGGGAATGTTAATAATTGCTGGGTTTGATAATTTGTACCACAGTTCTAACTTTTCAATGATATCGACAAAAAGTTTTGCGTCCTTAAACAAGGTCATCATGGTCCTGCTTAGTCGAACTCGATACCATATCAGAGCGCTCTGAGTTCTATTGTTTTTGATGCTCTAAAAACTTAAAATTATTGCGCTCATGTGCCAATGCTTGGTTTTTATTTTAACGCACACGCAATGATAATATTTATATAGATTTAAGCACTTATTAGTCAAGTACTTTTTGATTAACACTTATAATAGTTGTGGAACAAAAATAAATTTGATACCTTTACTTCAAGATCTGATGACGACAGTAATTCAAGATAATATCAGAGACGTGGGATACGCACTCAGCCAAGTTTTGAAACCTTTTATCAACAAAATTAAGTTACGTGGAATATAAAATTGTTGTAACAAAAGATCCTTCTCTCAGTAGCCAATTAGTGACATCCTGACCTAAACTTTATGGTATAGGTATATTACGGATAAATCGAAGTCCTGGCATCAATTTCCATGGAAGCGATGGCGGAGTTAATCATCGAAGCATCGGTAGTTGAACTCGTAACCCGATCGGAAGCCCGTGAACAATTTACTCATACATCTCTGATGTTTCTTAATCTTCATGTTTAGATTATTTCGTGATTCAAGAACCATCTAAACGCTTTCATATGAACCCTTTGTACGATTTTACACCGAGCTTAGTTGTGGTGCGTGTTTCCGCATTGACCTCATATTCATGATCCATGGGTTTCCGCGGGGCTTAGTGGGGGATATTGGTTCTTCCGGTTTCCGGGCATACCGCTCCATCTTGAGGATAATATTTCCACAAGATCGAAAAAACGCGGAGGGAAACCCGGAAACCGAAAGAAACAACCTTCCCTGCATTCATTTTACGCTGGCTGCGACGCGCAACACTGCGACGACCCTTCGTTGACGGTAATACTCTTTTTTATGACGTCATCACATATAACATGGTCCGTGAATGTACTTTAGCTACTGCTCTATTTCGATTGATTTTTTGCCTGTTTGAATGTCTTCCATGTTTTCCATGCGACAAAGAAATGTTAGGTAAGCCCAATTTTTTTCTTACTACATTTTTAATTTTGAAATTTTCTTAGGTAGCGGGGGCAGTTAAGGACACACACACAGTTCCGTGAAACATTATGCTGTGAACAACAGTTAGAGGCACACCAAATAACGGGTGAAACATCGGCGCTGATAGAATATTGCTGGTAGTCCTGTATTCTACGCATTATGAAATATTTTACTCAAAGTAAAAATATCATTTAGATTCATGGAAGTTCCTTTGAAGATTTTATGTATCAGCAGCGATGGGCGGAAGGGGAAGGGTTGGCTAAATAAAGCCAGCAAGCGCATGCAACGGATTCAAACCATGCAGATTGTAGCTCATAACCGCAACCCAGCCACACGTGCAGTACAAGTGGAACAGAATGGAAGGCGAAACAGTCGGCTTCAGCCATCAGTTGCCGCTGCTCAGCACAGAGCGCAGTGGCCCGGCTGCGGCACGATCACGGAACGAACCCGTTGTTTGCAACAATCGCTTGAAACATTTGTCTGAGCGAAACATTTGCGGCAGCAGCCGTTTCACTCCGACAACAAACACTTTATTCCATCACTATTTATAACCATCCTTCCTCCTCCTCGTCGTCATATGTGAGGAAGAATTCTCACATATGACGCCCATTCCAATGACACAAATGACCCCGGCTGGTACGTGCCCTTTCCAAATGTATCCACTTCCGCCGCCAGTCAGTCGACTCCTCTTCGGGGCAGGCTTCCCACCCTTTCTCCACAAACCGTCTAATCTCCTGGATGTGCGAGCGAGAGCGAAATGATTCCCTAAGCCTTCAATCCGTCGTCGCAGAGACGTCGGGGGAGAGGAGTGATTCTGTGCCGGGGTTATCTTTTGACAACGGAGCCAATCCCGAGCGTACCGCAGCGCGAGAAAGAGGAAAAGGCCTCACTGAAATTCCGGCACAAAACCCATCCAACACATCCGACTGTGGACGTGGAGTTTCTTGACGCTCGATAACCGACTCAAAAGGGCGGAAATTGAATCCCGGGTGGCCGCCGCCGCTTAGCCAAAGACGGACGGCAATTCAGCCGACCGAATGCGGACGCAATATTTCCGCATCCAGTTCGACGACCGGCGGCGCGGTGGATCCGAGAGGCCAATTCCGTTTCCACAAAGAGAGGGATCTCCCGACGGAGCACGTCCACATTCGGGCACGCAGTGCTGCGATTAAAATCAGGGCACAAGATTTCGATTCCGTTTCCTATTCGCTGAAACATTCTGTAATCCAGTGGTTCCCAGACAATTATATGCCCCACACCCATAAAAAATTAAACATGTTCTCCTTCCCCTTAAAGTATTTTCTCGCCCCCCAAAAATTTATAATCTATTTAAGAATTAAAACGAAGGAGACCAAAACAAATTTGCTTGGTCAACTTGTAATAATGTTTGAACAGAAATGAAACACCGCAAACAAAAAATGTTATACGCCCAATAAAAAGTACCCTAAACATAAACAAAAAAGTGAAACATTATCTCGTACTAAAATCACATAATAAGGAGGCATACACTGAAATATTATGCCTCCTGGGATACTGTTTTGCACCCTTGGCTGGGTAAAACTGCTGTAATAATTACTAGATATAAATAAATTAGCATCAATTGATTATCTGAAGCTCATTTGAAGAAGAGCCCTTTACTAAGGATAAATTTCCCAGGATTCCGGAAACAATATATATTATATACTACTAATTTACTTCACATCGATGTTTAAATCTAAGTGAGGAACTCGTGATACCATGAATCTCATGAAAGTTGTTTATTAAAAACTGGAAATTATATATTCCAAAGAATTATTGGAAAATGACATACTTGCTGAGCAATCAGAAGTAGATATTGATTTTTTCAAAATTGTCCCAACATTTTTTTGGATTGCATCAAAAGATAACGAGTAATATAATACGAAGATTCATGAGAATGGAAATGACTATAATAAAAAAAATGATAATGGACCGCGGCACTCCATGCGTCGGAAGCAGGGGAATAGGAAAAGCAGGCCCGAAAAGATTAGAAGTATTCGCAACTTGAAGATCAAATGGACTGATAGAACAAGAAATGAAGAAGCTACGGAAGAGTAGAAGAGGAAAAGACTGTGTAAAACATTTTCAGAAGAGTGGAACCAGAATGATTGGACACACCCTGAGGTACTATGAGTTAGTAAAAAAAATCATAAAGAAGGAAAAATAAAGGAATAAGTTTTAAGAAGGCCACGGGATAAAAAATAGACCAAATAAAGAGGAATGTTCACAAAGAACTACCAGAAGCCAGGGAACCATTAGATAGAGAGGGTTAGAGGGATGCCGTCGACAAGTATTAGGATTGAACGACCAATGAATGTAATAAGGGGAAGGGTTGAATGAAAGAGTGCACTCAAACAATATTAGGATTGAATGACCAGTGATGAAATTATAAACGAGGCAGAAAAGCTACAGAGGAAACTCAAGATCAACATTGCCATTTAGATAAGCCGTGCTGAGTAAGTTGATCCAATTGCAAACCTAAAACTAACACTCACTCCCTATCTCTGATGACTATCTCTCGGTTAATTTTGGACACAATGGCTCCCCGCATCGTTAAATTTAACTGGCTGAAGAAATAGCAAGATTTTTCAACTATCTTGTGAAATCGCATCGCCATAAATACGTGCTTGCACTCACAAAAAGTCTTGCTACGCGCGTACCACATTGTGACTCTCGGCATTCATCTTGCCTCACCTTCCGCATCATGCGGTTACAAAATCTTACGAGTAAAACTCGGCCAATCTCTCACGGACCCATCTGCCGCACCTCAAATACTGCGAGCATTTGGGATCCAGCATAGAAAGATCATATTCGCAAAGTAAATAAAATAAAGCAGCCAGAGCAGTTAGCAGGCTAAATGGAAAGCTGCTTCCAGCAAAAATAGAGGGTAAAACAGCAAATGGAAAATCTACATCTAAAAAGTTCCATACTAGTTTGGATGACGATGGGGACTTGGAGGGTAGGTTAACACCTCGGCTGGATAGAAGATGCTAGGTCTATTCGCAAGGTTTATTTTACTTCAACATTAGGATCAGCCGAGTTGTAGTACAACAGGGAGGATACTATTTTTAACCACACATATTTAGAATTGATATCAGTGATAAAATAAGAGAGATTCACTGTCGAACTCATGGTTGCAAAAATTTGCTTCTTTCTACGCACAACCACTCAATCACAATTTTTATAAGTTTTCTCTCTATAGCTTTCATATTAATTTGTTACGTACTTCTAATAAAACATCTTACGTGCTTCCTGTATAACTCTTGCATCTCAATGCATGCTTGCATATTTATACCAACAATATTAATACTAATGGGGTATATAAAATTGGTAGCATTAAATGTAATGCATGCCAGTGAAATGTGTCTTCCTTATTGATATTTTCTAGTTGTTACTAATGACTTTTTAGTTATAGTTTCACTAAGTTTTTTAGAATATAGTGCAAGATAGATAAAAAACCTCTATACACTCCCTACAGGGTATCATGTGAGTGCGTAAGTGAGAACAAAAGCAGAGCGAGACAGTAAGTTTCTACGTCAGCATACAGTTCACCTCTGTCCTTTCCCACGTTCAGTTTTTTCATATTACCTATTCCCTCCGTTATTTGTGGCTGGTGTCCTAACATCACGTGCCAGCACCGGCCTGCACGACCTTTTGTAGTATATACATAAGTTTTGAGACGATCTATTTTCCGTCGACCACAAAAAACATTACGAATCTTGACCAACACGTTTGGTAAGATCATGAGAAGAAAAGGATGGAAAAACACAACAGATCGAACAGATTTAGAATGTTGTATTTCCCGCGCTGACACTTAGGGTATAGTTAGTTTATTTCGATAGGTGGTGAAGCTTACAGGTTGGTTGTCTCCCAACTGCATGTTTCTTAACATGCCACGAAGAACTAACAGCAAGTCTCGCATGCTTCCTGCATGACTCTTGTATTTATGAGCATTAATACAGTTGCTAAAAATACTATAGTACTGGTAATTTCATTAACAATATTATCGTACTTAGAGTGTAGAGCATGTTGATGAAATTTCACTCTATGTCAAGTATTTCAAGGGTTTGGTTTATAAATACCCGACATTTAATTAACTTCGTTGTATCATAACTTTAGAAGAATGTAGCGATGAGCAGTTTCGTTGGAGGGATTAAGTTGAGCATATGCATGGGAGAAGGCGTGAAAATTTATAAAAATAGATAAATAAGTCTAGGTAGTAAAGGAAGCAATTACGACCCCAAAGTAACAACTCATTTTTATAGATTTTTGCTGGGCAAAGTTACGAAAGAAAAAAAAATGTTTTTTTACGCTTTAACATTACAAGCAAATTAACTGAAAAAGAAATTCAGAAAAAAACGATGAATGAAAAATAAAATTCTTTGCTAAATAATTAATGATGAAAAAAATAAGAATTTTCCTTTTATGCCATTTATTTTATGTTATTTAAAATTATGAAAAGTTCTGGATCCCTCAAACCCTTCATAGCCTCGTCACTGAACGAAATGTAGTGCATATTGGTAAAATCTCGCTTTCTACCTCACACCATTGAGGTAGTATACAGCATACATTGTAGATGTAGTGCGTGGATACACACCCTGCGATCCCCTGCCAGGCGCCATGGTGTTGCTCCTACCTGCCCGGAATCTGCTTCCGCGGTCGCGCCGCGTCAGCGATTGCGTAAACGGCGAAGCGCCCCGAGACGTGAGCTAACCCTGGCAGCGCTTCAAGATAATCGCTTCGTGAGACCGACCGCGAGGAGATCTTGCGCGGGATACGTCAGCATAGCACATCGGTCAACAGACAGAAGGTGCGCTTCAATTGTATCCATTACAGTGGAATGTACCCAGCGGGGTACAGGGTACGCGCATTTTGTCAGCAATTTGCTACTTGCGCCAAGCCTCGGCAGATCACCGTGAAGGCAAGAGTCTGCACGCCAGATTTCACGCTACACAGACTCCATTCTTTGGAATGGCCTTCGTGTTTTTTCGAGCCATATTCGGCCCGTCACGAAAAGTGCGGCAATTGGTTTCATCAAAGATTAATCCACATTGCCAGCAAGAGCAATGGAGTTTAGACTTCTTTGCACGCATTTCGATAATTCTCGTGACCAGGTACAGTGGAAAGGAAGATATCTTGTACGTGCGTGTTAACAAGAATTTCACTCTCCCTGTGGAAGGTCACATGGATTCCTTGGAGTCGAAATTCTTTTACTTTCATTTACTGTTAATTGACCGTTAATTAAAATTTAATTTTCAATTGCTCTCTTATTGAAAGCGTGGTGAATAAATTTGGTGAAATATATCGTCTATAAACTCTTCTCCTGTTGCACCCCGGATCAGGTTCTTCATCTCTGCCGACGTTGCGATGCGCGACTGGCTTATCATCCTCAGGGCTAAATGGGTGTCTCTTATACATTTGATTGCAAAGAATTAGTACCTACGCGTGAAAAATAATTTCGTGTTCCATATATTTTCGACTGTACGCCAGAAAATTTTCTGTTGACCACTCATCAAAACCACATCGATTGGGTTAACCTTGGCCATGCTCTTTCTACGACCCGAACAAAAACAGGCGACGTATGCTTAAATTGCACAAGGTTTTAAATTAATCACACTCTACCCAAAAACTAGATTGTTTCTTCGATTATCCAAGGAATGAGAGATTTGAAGTTGGTGCGAAGGCTTCCGCAGTGCCCTGTTGTAGTACGCTACATTTTTCTTGGGATTTCACCGTGTAGCTGTTTTTTATGACAACGGTTTCGCCTGCGTTCCACCCGGCGTCTTCAGGTCGAAGTGTTGATGCCGGACAAGTCAAAATATGTTTATTTACACCAAACAATACAGAATAACAAAAACAAAAAAAACGGTGTGGTCCAGAATGGACGGCTTTATATAGACCTGGCAACCTTTCACTTTTTGGCGCCAATTTCTTTCCTTTGCCGTGATTGGTCCGTTTGTTTAAAGAGTCTTTTCCATGCGTTGTGGAGGTAATATCCGTCTTCCCGGTTGAAATTCAGAGGGTGTTTGGAAATCTCGATAGCCTCCCGAATGATTCTCGGGAAGTATCGAGACTCTCTGGCGACCACGGAGAAGGCCTCCGTGGTCGCCAGAACACTTGTTACAAATTCTCCAAAATCTGAGTTGAATTTCGCATCGCACCTAGGGTTTCCATTTGGGTGAGTTTAAGGATATCATCAATTTGAAATTTCTTTCTAGTGACAAATATGTATTTAAAATTTTATAAATTACGTGTTGAGATAAAATTTGAAATGGGTTAGTATACTTATTGCACTATATAAAACAGTATGTTGAGCGAAATACATTGAGCCATTTGAGGTCTCTTGGATTCGTAGGATTATAGAGCGCGCCGCTGTGGGGCTGTGTTGGTGATCTGCTGCCGATGAAAATTCAATACCCGATTTCTCCATTATCGTACTGTAGAACCTATAGTCCTTCAGTTCTCGGCAGTAATTTGCGGAGCTGAAGTTAGGGCAGACCGCGAAACTTCTTCTCTCATCAGATACGATTAGGGTTGTGGAGTACTTTGGTGCATGAAGATAGATTTTCTGGCTAACGGGAATCCTAAGAGTTATTTTTCGGGGATATTTAAATAACATAACCCGGAATTTTCTTTAAATTGCAAATTCCCTCGGATATTAACGCTATCTATAAATTTGTAGCAATGAAAAGTCAAAGAAGAAAATGAACGGAGATGACTTAATCTCTATTGAGATAATTTATTTCTGTTTCGCACTTTGCATAACTGTTTCCGATTTAACTTTCTCAGGATTTTTTTATAAAATGAACGCTGTTTGGCGAAACCGAGTGGAATGGACTCATGATGATAAACAATTTATAGTATCAGTGAATTCCACAAGATCTTTCAAATAACACTGCACAATTCGTTTCACCCCCCAGGGGATCATCAGGTACATACAATAATTTATTAATTTACACACTTGCAGTTCACGAGAAGGAGAGGGGCATTCAGTGGAATAATGAGGGAGAAGACGAGAAGAGGATAGTAAGGTCATATAAAGTACGTGCATTTTTACAGTCACATCCTGAAAAATAAATCACCATTTGCATTACAACTTATCGACGCAAGGCACCAGAGTGGTTTAAATTACGCTCTCCATATTGTACGTAAGGGCACAAAAATGGGAATACTTGAGAATCTTCTCCATCAGTTCTCTTCAAAATTGGCGAATGAAAACCTCTTTCCCTCCCCCTCACCAACCCTGGATGTCGTCCTACAGCGTTTTGTCTCCCCCCTCCCAATTCCTTTCATCCCCCCCGGCTAAACCTGGCCACCACTCGAGGTGAATCACCACCATTTAGCACGGCTTCCCACCCCTCATCGCGACCTTCCTTTCCTCCTCTCGTGTTCACCCCCATTCTCCCCGCCTAATCCCCCCCCCCGACTTGTGAGTTGATATTTATTTCCTCAAGAGGCTGAAAACTTTATTTGGAGCGTAACGGATGAAACCGGTTGTGCGGCTTACTAAAAAGATTTTGTGGAATTTGAAAAGCCGCCATGAATTTTTAATCAAGAAGTTATCCTCCCTGCGAAATCAGCCTTTTTTTAAAAGATATTGAGGGTATTAATATTAGATCTCATAATAATTGCATTCAGATCGTAATGAATCATAGAAAGATCGATAGAAATAGATAGAAAATTTATAAAATGATAGATTATGGATGGAATGGTAGATAGATGATATATGGTAGGTATAGATTATTTGCAGATGATACGGTTATCTACCGTGAAATAACTGAAGACACGGACTTAGGAGTTCATTCATCGGAATGGTAGATAGATGACTCATCAGAAACTAATAAAATGCGCATAAAATACGCACGGCAATGGAATTTGAATTGGTGACAAAGTATCTCCTTCTGTGGTCCATGCCTGGTGACTGTCACACATGTGGATTCAATGTTGAAATTTTGTATTTGTAAAAATATATACTCACGATGATTCCGAAACATGAACATGGTGCAAAAGTCTTTACGGTGATTGATTTTGGATTGACTTTGGTGAGGAAACTGATATGGAAAGCAAATAAGTTTGAACTCTTTTTTTAAAACCCTATGCTGATGATTATAAAAAAAACAAACTTTGCTGTGAATAAACAAGAATTTCCAAGGGGATATAATTTTCTTTCGGTATTTCCTGAAAAGAATAACAATACATGTATTGATTTTCACATTAAATCTTCGATCTTTATTGGCCCCATTGACCGCATTTTTGCACAAGTCAATTGTAAGGAATTGCTTTTTACAGAAAGATCGAAATGCATGCGGAGTTAAATCAGCGAGCTGAATTTTCACACTCCAGTTGTAGCGAGGACCCGTGAGGAGTTGCTAGTCTCCCATCTCCCCAGGTGGCGGATAGGGGAACGCCCACCAGATATGGAGGGTACTGGGGAAATAAAATACCCAGGGTGGACCAAAACAAGCATCTACTTCCTTGCAGTTAGTAGTTGGATCTACAAAGGCTTAAGGAAGACAACCTTGATAAAAAAATTACCTGGTCCTCCAGGTTGGGCATAGAGCTGACAACCCGATCCCGGAAAAATAACAAAACGTTATGGAACCAAAACAAAGGCTCGGATAATGGATGGAAATTATGGAAGATGACCTTGGCGACCGACACGGAATGACGATTTATTGGTTGCAACATGGAACGTACGGACTTTATTAAGACCTTGTAGAATGAATGAAGTAGCAAATGAAATAGCAAAATTCAAACTTGATGTGGTAGCACTTCAAGAAATAAGATAGCAAGGGAAAGGAAGAATAGACAAGTCGGTATACACACTGTTTTATAGTGGCCCAGAGAGAAGATCTGGTAGATATGGAGTAGGGTTCATAATAACTAAAAGAATAAGGAAAAGTGTAATGGAATTTGAGGCAATAAGTGAAAGGATATGTAGAATAAGATTGAGAGGAAGATTTAGGAAAATGACCATTGTAACGGCCCATGCACCAACAGAAGAGAAAGAGATGAGAGAGAAAGAAGAGTTTTATGACAAGCTAGAGCAAGTATGTGGTAATATACAGAAGTACGACGCGTTTATGGTAATAGGAGATTTTAATGCTCAGGTGGGAAAGGAGGAATATCAAAGAGTGGTTGCAGGTAGATATACTCCACATGAGGACACAAATGAAAACGGAAATCTTCTCTGTCAGTTTGCAGAAAGTAACAACATGATAATAAAAAGTACATGTTTTGACCACAAAATAATACACTTAGGCACTTGGAAAGCTCCTAATGGAACGATTAACCAGATTGACCATGAATTGGTTATGACACGTCATGCATCATCAGTCATGGATGTAAGAGCCTGCAGGGGACCGAATTGTGATAGCGACTATTACCTAGTGAAAGCTGTAATAAGAGAAAAACTAATAAGTGTACCTACTAAGTGAGAGGAGCACCAAAAGAAAGAAGTGGAATGCATCTAAAATGAAAGATGAAGAGACAGAGGAAGAATATCGCTCCAGAATACAGAACAAACTGAAAGAAAAATAAATTAAAAGGCAGACAAGTATCGATGAAGAATGGGAAATGATAGAAGAAGTGATAAAAGAGGCAGCACAAGAAACGTTTGGAGAAAAGAAGACGGAGAGAAACCAAGAGTGGTTTCATGAAGAATGCAGGGAAGTTATTAAAGAGAAAAACAACGCCAGAGAGAAAATAAATGCTGCAGAGAGAAACCCGAAGCAATACCAAGAAATATAAACAATTAAGAAAGAATGCACATGAGATATGTAAACAAAAAAGAAAACGATGTACAAAAAGAAAATACAAGAAATAGAGGAATTGCATCAAAAAAGTGAAATAAGAAAATTTTACCGTGCAATACATAAAATGAGAAAAGGGTTTGAACCAAGAGTAGAAGGATGTAAGGATAAGAGTGGGGAAGTAATCACGGAGGAAAAGCTGGTACTGAGTAGGTGGGCAGACCATTTAAAGAGATATTAAACAAAGAGGACGAGGAAGATTGGCGGGGTAATGTGCCTGAAGAAGAAAAGAATAAGGGAGCGGCATGGGTACCGGAACCTACGATAAAAGAGGTTGAATCAGTAATTAAAAAGATGAGCAAGAATAAAGCACCCGGGGAAGATGGCGTTATCATAGAATTGATCAAGGCGGGCGGTAAATATCTCATAACAACAACACATAGACTTATTACAAGGATATGGAAAACTGAAACCATGCCACACAAATGGAAATCTGGAATAATATGCCCAATATACAAGAAGGGGGATAAATTAGTGTGTGATAACTATAGAGGTATTACACTTCTTTGTGTAGTATATAAGATCTTGTCCGGACTGATCTGTGAAAGAGTTAAATGTTATGCAGAGGATATCCTTGGAGAGTACCAGTGTGCATTCCGGCCGGGAAGAAGCACTACTGATCAGATATTTGTTATGAGACAAATAATGGAAAGATTTTATGAATATGACGTAGATTTACACATCTTATTTGTAGACTATAGGCAAGCCTTTTACAGTGTCAGCCGGAATGGACTTCACAGAGCTCTAGGAGAAAATAGCATACCAAAAAAATTAAAAGATTAATAAGAATGACTATGAAAGACACCAATGCAAAAGTAAAAGTAAGCAACAGGCTTAGTGAATAATTTGAATTTAACACAGGAGTAAAGCAAGGAGATGGGCTCTCAGCCATTTTATTTGATCTGGCTCTGCACAAGGTGATAAATGTGATTGATCAGAAGGGTACAATATTCGGGAAATCGAGTCAGATATGTGCGTACGCAGATGATATTGCAATCATAACAAGGACAACGCACAGCCTTAAACAAATCTATGAGCGAATGGAAAAAGAAGCAGAAAAAATTGGACTTAAGGTTAGTGAAAAGAAGACTAAGTATATGATAATGTCCAAACGGGAGGCCAGAAGAGTGGCACAGGATCTGACAATAGGGGAGAAGAAGTTTGAAGGAGTTTCTTGCTTCAGATATCTGGGGGTAATGGTATATAATGATAATGAGATAAGCAGAGAAATAAAGGACAAAATACAAGCGGGAAATCGAGCGTATTTTGCAAACAAACAATTGTTCAGGGACCAACTCATTACGAGAAATACAAAGATGAAAACATATAAGACGTTGATCCGACCAGTGGTCACCTACGGTTCAGAGACATAGACCATGAAAAGATCAGATGAAAATGCCCTTAGAGTATTTGAGCGACAAATATTAAGGAATTTATATGGACCTATAAAGGAAAATGATGAATGGAGAATAAGGTATAATGCAGAGCTGGATCAATTAACTGAAGGCCAAGACATAGTTGGATATGTAAAAGCTCGGAGAATGGAGTGGCTGGGTCATATAGAGAGAATGGCGGAAGAAAGGATGCCCAAAAGGATAATGAGGGAAAAATTCTACCACACCAGAAGGAAAGGCAGACCAAGAATCAGATGGATAGATGATGTTACTGCAAACCTGCCGATAATGAACATAAAGGGATGGAGGAGTAAGGTAAAGGATAAGAAAGACTGGAGGCAAATTGTGGAGGAGGCCAAGGCCCACCAAGGGCTGTAGTGACATGGAGAGAGAGAGAGAGAGAGAGAGAGAGAGAGAGAGAGAGAGAGAGAGAGAGGGAGGATGTAGCGAGGAATACGCAAGGCAACACCCTCCGCCCATTCAAGTGACTGGATCAATCAATATGCGTGCTGTTCATTACATCAGCGTTTTGATGAGCTGGTATGAGAGATTGAGAGTGTTTTTCATTGAGCCAGGATTAAATGTTTAGTTAACTGACATTGATCGGGAGTTAATTTTAAACTAAGAGATGTCGAAGTTTTTTCTCCTCTGTTTCCGTGGCATGCATTCTGTACCATCCCGTAGAAACACTCCTGGCTCTGTAATTCACGTAATATGCATGCAACGATTTCAAGGATGGTATTAATTGGCTCTCTTCAACTTAATTTTTTCATTACATAACATCATTTTCTAAGATACCAGGCTAGTTACATAGTTCTCAAGGGCCTTAGGCTCATTTACATTTCACAATGACGGATGTTAAGGCTAAGTTTGTATAAAAAATATAGGAAAGTGAATTTTGGGCCATAAGTTCAAAAATAAAGTCATAAGACATCTGACATAGCTTTTTAGATGATGTACTTGCACAAAGATTTTTTGATTTTTCATACACTTGTGGACGGATGAGACATAAAGCAGCTACGGCTCTGATCTTACACTAGCTTATCACGTTTAAAGATTAAAATACCCTGGCCAGTGACGAAATTACAGCCGAAAGTGCAATGAAGGACTATATTTCATATATATATTATTTGGATATTTAAAACAAGGATAAAATAATCAAATCTTTTTATGAGAATATAGGTTACCATCATTTGACAACTCATACATTCATTAGTAATATTATTACAGTGTCTCTGTGGTTAATAACAAATTGTTCTTCTATAATTTTTGTAAAACATTTTTTAAAAACTCAAATACTACCAAACATACTTTTACTTGGTAATGTAACATTCCTCTACCTGATAATTAAGCAAATAAATAATAAAACTCTGGTATGATTTTTAATATTTGGTCAATCATAATGTCAAAAGTTAGAGAAAGATATGTGGAAAGCTATGAATGAAGACAAAGACTTTATACTGGGGCAAACGTATTCCTTTTCCAAAGAGACGCTGATTTCGTGCTCTGATTCCTTCAGATACTCATATCGGCCTCTCTAGCAAACTTAAGCTGATTAGCAGAATGCAGATCCTCGTGGACTCAGGAGCAAGGCGACGGGTGCATTCGTCGCTCGGGGAAAGGAAAGGTTGATGGAGTCTCAGAGGGGTTAGAAAGACATTCGTTTGCAAAATGCGGATTGATTCAATTACGTCTGCGACTTCATTTAATGAAGTCTTTCCGCATGGGATTCACTACGACCAGCAATGGCGTCACAACTTCATAATGCGACAAGATTTTTAGAGCATCCATCACAACCAAAGTAATTAAACAAAAGGTATTAATTATTTCCGTTACAATTCGTTTTTTTTCGTCAATTTATTATCAGCGTGCAGCACAAGAAAAATACTCTAATGTGAATAGCACAATGACCCATAGCCACTATTGCCTCCAGCAGAATGTTTTGCAAGGATTTCGTCACAGTTAAGTATCGTTCGATTACAAATGACATTCTATGATTTCCGATTCTTCAAGAACAAAAAAGAACCTACTCCCTCATAATTGGCCACGGAAAGAGACATTCTGGGCACATTAAAGTGAGGTAAATGAACGCAATATTTTACGGCGGCTTACCCGAGCTACTCTAAACCACTAATACCTACCCATCGAATTCAAAGTATTATAAGGAATCGAGATGTGGCATCGAATACAAATCGAAATTCGATATCTTTAAACTAGACGCACAGTAATATCGGCATAGAGTTAGTAATTGTAAAACAAATAAAGAAGTAGATATTCGAAGTATCAAACAGTCATTATTTCGAAAAGAAACAGTGTAAAGCAACTCCTAAATATCGAAATATTTGAAGTCGATATTGATAATCAAGTATCGACACGCATCGATATCAACATGATAAATTCAAGACAAAGTATCGGCAAGCCTTTAGGCCGGCGATACCAAAGAATTCTATGAATTAAAAAAAAAGTTGAATCCATTACCTCGGGACAGCTTTCTCGGGTGATGCTGTGCCAGGTGGTGAGAGCACTCACCGTGGTGCGATCCCGCGGCCGCAACCGACAGGAAGCTGTCTCGACGCCGCCGGGTCGCCTCGTCGGACCCCTGGCGCCCGAAGCAGCGAGCCTGCTTGAGGCAGAGAGCGGGGCCGAGGCCCGTGGCGGACGGCCCGGCCGACGGAGGTCCGCCCGCGGACGAGTGGACACCCTCGGCGGAGGAGGAGGGCCCCGCGGCGGAGGACGTCGACGGCCCGTGGGCGCCGCCGCCGCCGCCGCTGCACTTGCGCTGAGCGGAGGCGGCGGCCGCCTGAGCCTCGAATTCTGGTTCCAGCGCCCTTCGCGGCGTGGTAGTCTGGACAGAGAGCACTCCAGCAATGCCATGGTCCACCTGGAGTGAGACAAATTTCCCGGGTTACAATACTCATTAAACATTCAACCCTTTCCTGTGAGTAAATAGCATTAAACAGAGCACGAGCATTTCAGCGCAAGTATCTTCATATTCGTTTAGCACGTAGGATGCCTCTTCAGTTTTCCCTGCATCCTCAATTTTGTGACGGTAAGGAAGTTGTGAATGACAATTTTACGATTAAATTCTGTTAGATTTCGGTTTGAATGATACCTTACAAAATACCTTTTAGTAGCAAATATAGTGCGCCATACAACTCCTTAGATAACTGCATGATTTCTTGAGGAGGATAATTTAATGAGGAATTTGCTGAATACTTCCCCCATGCGAGGCATAAAAAAGTTATCCTTTGTCATTTTCATGTAAAAGGGCCCGTTCTCTTTTAGCAAAGGTAGATAACATTCAGGTCTTTCAGGGATATTTTTAAAAGCTCCTCGTATAAAAATCACTATTAACCTCCTTGCCTATTCAAAGGCTAATCTTTAACCCTGCTGATCTCCAAGAAGGATCAAAAGGCATTCAGGTCATCCCCGAGGTATTTTCTCAGAGCTCCTCTTTTCAAACTGCATCGGGCAGTTTACTTAATTTTTTTCGCTCCCTGTTCGACTTCATATTCAGCCTAATTTCCGGGAGTGTTCTTTCACGTAAACGAGTTTTTTTTACTTTCAAGATGTTATCTCCTCTTCCATCCTTGAGCTCCTTTAGTTCACAAGTAAATGACTCAGAGGGTAATCATTCCTTCAGCAATATAAATTATCCACAAATTCCTCACCTAGCAGCATCAAATGTGCTCTTGAAGGTGTTGACGTATCTTTGATCTTGTGAGTTTCACAAAGATTTATCTTTCAACGTCTCACCACCTAGTTTCAGCCTTAAAAAGGTTGGTTCGCGACTGAGTGAGTCATAATTCTAGCGGCCTCCCGATTGTTTAGTTATGTACATGAGCCTTTAAAAGAATACTGATTTGATTTGTAATATGTCTAATTTAGAGAAAAGCTGAAATATCGCATTAAAAATGAATATTAGGAAGACCAGTCTACGAAACGATTTTTTAATCGAATGCCGAGAATGGAGTCGAGCAGCGATTATGCCTAACTAAGTAATTAGATTTATGAAACCTTTTAAACAATATATATCACCAGAAATATCTGAAAATTCATGTGATTGTTATATTACAATATTTTCTCGAGTAAACACTACAATTACATTTATTTCAAGGTTTCTTAATTTCTAAAAACTTTGGCAACGATGTACTGAACTTTTTTGATGTCCTGGTTTATGTACGTGTACTGAAGTGCTTTCCTACTTTAAACACATTGAATAAGTTCTTTTTAGAAGTTCTCATACTACATAATAGTCCTTTTCAGAATTAAATTGATCACTGAATGGTGTTATAGTGGAGATCAGTACTATAACGCACTTTATATAATTTAATTGCTGCTACACTGTCCCAATGTCCAATCTAGCGGTGGACGATAGGAAAGGTAGCAGGTGGTGAAGTGGAAGGTGTGAGGTTCGGTTCTCTGAAGTGGAATATATTTTTCTTCTTTTCTTCATATTTTTTTCATAAAGACCTTTTAAAAATTCTGTTTTCAACATCGTAACTGGCTTTAAAAATATATTTACCCCCAAAAAAGATGAAAGTTGAATGTTTGAACAAACGTTTCGTTGCCTACAAAAAATTGACTCAGAATTTCGAACAGATCGACCGTTCAGGCGCTAGAGCTCGAAATTGTGAGAAATGATATGGAAAATAGAGTTAAGAAAGTAATTTATATAGATGATGGGCTAGTTGCATTAAAAATAGGAATGTTACCTAAGGTCATAATTCAAATATTACATATGCCTACTTCTGCCTAAGACGATGAACAGACATGAATTCAAAATCACAAAGGTATACATTAGGATTAAAAAAAAACTAGCTTGTATTATTCAGAAATATTTATAATATCAAGCGTTCATTTTTGCTGTAAGTGCCGCATTTATCAGTCGTTTCAAAGTGACGTTAACTATTATTATGTGTCAACAAAATGTTTTAGGAATATTTACCGGGCCTGTTTGGGTTATATGAAGCCCTTCGTTTTTTGACTGACTCTTTACATTGATCGAGGTGGTACTATATTTTTAAACAAACAGTTTACAGCTTCTGAAATGTGCCTCTCAGTTTGAATTCCCGTGGTATGTGTAAGTTCACTTCCAACGCTGCCACATGTATGACCGACCCCAGCGCCCTGATAAGCTAACTACTGTGTCTCGGATAAAATTTCGATAATAATCATTTAATTTCTCAAAAACTAAGTCGTGACCTACCGTCATTTTATGTCATATCCTTTTTTTGTATAAACGACATGGTTTCAACACTCTAAATCTATATTTCATGTACCAAGGATCCGCTCCTACTGTATTACGTAATGTAAATATGGCTATTTTCAAATGCGATTGTTGGAAAAACTAGGACGGAAAGGTGTATTTCTAACTAAACCAATACATAGAGGGCCATTTCTTCTATAAATCCTGCGAATATGAAAAAAATGATATGGACTTTAGTTTTCGGACCAACCTCCTTAAGGCGGTTGGAGCGATTTTAATTCACAGATTTTCGTGAAACTGAGCTCACATGTTCTTATTAGTGATAATTAGTGATTGGTGGTATACGGCAATACTTGGCCCCGGTGGCGGCGGGGTAAATTCCTCGCCTGCTAACCCGAGGGTCGCGGGTTCGAATCCCACCTGGGTAGATTGTACAATGCCCAGGACATGGATGTTTGTGTGTGTTAAATGAGTTAATTGTAAGAGAGGACTGTACAGTCCTAAATTCGCTCGCAATAAAGACAGGTTATTATTATTTGTAACGTTACTTCCGTAACGTTCCCGCTCCGAGTCCTCGGCAAGCATTGGGATTCATTGCCGTCATAATGGCCGAGGACTCGAGAGGGGTTTGGCAGTTTTCGCAGCCACGTCCGACGCCCATCGGATTAGTGGCTACGCTGCGGTTGGGTGATGTGTACGGAGTAGACGGAGGGACCCAAGTATAACGGCCTTCTGCATGCGAGCTGCAAGTGACTCCGCAGCCTGCAAATGACTTGTCGCAGCCTTAGCGAAAGAGGTAGGAGGGAAATGCAGAACAGAAAGGGGCTCAAGCTATCGCCTTGAAAAACGCCACGGTGGTATGATACCAACTCTGTCGAGATACACCGCTTGCCTGCGGTCAGGACAAAGCGCGTTCTCCAGAGTGGTATCAGGCGTTGAATGCAGGACGCTACCTCTGGGTGGACTTTCATCAACTTCAACCCGGCTACAATGAGCTCATGTGAAGTGGTGTCAAACGCCTTTCTGTAGTCCACCCAGGCCATTAATAGGGTGCGCTTATGCTCGATGGCATCCTGGCATATGCATCTATCTATGAGCAGGTTGTCCTTACATCCCGCGATTCCACGCTTTGAGCTCCTCTGCTCGTACACCTCCTCCCAAACCAGCTGGACCTGGTGGAGGATAGGGTCGCTCAAGATGGAGGTGAACGCCTTGTATACAGTATTGAGGCAGGTTATAGGGCGGTAGTTCTTAGGATTGGACAATTCTCCCTTCTTAGGTATTAGAACCGTGCGTCCCTCAGTGAGCCACGCTGGAATTTCTTCTCTACCCGAGAGAAAGGACGTGAAGATTCTGGCGAGATGTCGGTGGGTGGAAGTGAACTTCTTCCACCAGAAGTTATTCACGGCATCCATTCCAGGAGCCGAGAAATTCTTCTTGCCAGAGAAGGCCTTCTTCACGTCACTCTCTGTGACTGAAAGAGGTCCATCCACTTTGTGTAGGTGGCAGTCGCAAAACTTTTTAACGAGACCTATGGCCGGAGTGTCTCCGTTGAATGGCTTCGACGTTTCATAGATATCCTTCCAGAAACGTTCTGCCCCTTGGGTGGGTGGCGGAGATTCGACGACAGACTGAGGTGGTCGAAAGAGACGGGACGGGTGAATGAGGAAGGTTGAGTTCTCCCTCACGGCCTTATTCCTTTTCAGGAGCTTTTTCCGGGCCGTGGTGAGTGCCCGAACTCTATCAACCGCGTGCTGCTTCACGGTGAGCAGCACGTCCTTGTTCAGTGTGTGATGGTGAAATCTGAGGCTGCGTGCTATGCGGTGGACTTAGGGTATGAAAGCCCGCCCAGATGTGATGTACTCCATCACACACTTAATCCTCGAAGCCTGCCGCCTCGCCAGCGTGATCTTGGCCTCCAATTGTTCCAGCCGTTTTGCCGCTTTGTACTCCCAAGAGGTGGGCATTTGGGAGTTGGCCATTGTTTTAGCAGCAGCGTAGACCACGTAGTGGACCGGCCAGAGGTCCGATGTCTCTGTTAGAATTTCGTCGATAAAGCGATTCAACCGGGTCAGGACGTTAGTCCGCAGAGAGATCTTCCGATGGATATCTCTCTGCCTGGTTTGTCCAACATCATAAGTGATTTCGTTTAGCAACCGCGTTCGGAGTTCAGAGTCGGCCTGATCTACTTCCTCCCTACTTGTCGGCGGTACGGACGGTGCAGTAGCTGTCAAAACAGCCTGTAGAGAGACCGCTTGTGTCAGGGAGGGTGGTCTGGCCGGTGGCGTATTCCTCTGAACACGCGGTTGTTGGGGAGTTTCCTTTTTTCGCAGGTGGTTGGCATAGTCGCGCAGATTCAGCTGCGACAGATGGTTATGTTCAGGATGCATCTCACACCACAAAGAGTGCATCCTTGCCATATACCCCCTGCGATTGGGCTCGTTGGCGGCATGTCATGCAAGGAGGTCGCCTCTTAGGGTTTCCGTCCACTCCATACGAGCTCCCTTCTTGTTGGTGTTATCATTGTTGCCACACCCAACTCCACTAGGGCCCCCATCCGAGAGGGGCCGGTTGTGGGTGACACTTCTGGTTATCTTCCTGGGAACCAGATGAAACTGCATGTGGGGTGGTTAGCCCCACACACAGACGTCCACCGTTGGCCGGCAGAGCCGTTACTAGGTACGCCACGAGGAGGCTGGTGGTCCGCTTTCGTACCCTTACCCCTCTTTCTTTAGGCATTTCACAATCCTCGGAATATTCACATTACGATCAAATGAAACCATTGTAGCTAGCCAATACCAAGGTATATAAATGAGGTTTATGATGATGGTTCCGAATACTTAGAGCAAACAATAAGCGTGACTACTTTTCCATAGTCACGCCAAAGAAAGATGAGAGAGATATGGGAAGAGCTAAATGCGGGTATGAAGGTGAGAGGACAGCGGATTGCTTCCATAAGATTTGCTGATGATGGGTCGCTGTTTGGTCAGTTTGCCGATGGATCGCATTACACGGCTGTGTCGTAGGAAAATTATTGCGAGAAACTAGGATTGAAGATTAATCATAAGAGAACGATAGTAATGAAATTCTCCAAAAAACAAAATTGCGATCAATTATAACAAAGGAAGGGCAGAAAATAGAGTAATGATAACAATTTAATTACCCCGTTGACACAGTAGAAGGTACATTAGTAAATTATGAGTGTGAGAGATGTTCCACAATGGGCGAGTACTGACGATGAAGAGTTTGGGTAAGGATGTTGAGAAAGAGTTAGGTAAGCTGTAAGCAATTAGAAGCTAACTACTTCTTCAAATCTCTTCAAAAAAGAGGTAAATACTCTGTTAGCTATAAATAAATAAAAAGTAACAGGTACCCCCCAGCCACTGGAAAAGTAGCCAATTCAAGCTCCTTTTGTTTGCAGTTACTTATATTCGAAAATATTTTACATTGCGGTCTATTTCTCTGATTTCTGAGCTGAATCTATGTTTTAAATGATAGAATTTGGCGTTGTATGTGACTCAAAGTTTAATTGATATAATAGCATGAATATCCCAATTAATGATTTTTTTGTCTGCCGGACGATTCTGCTGGATCGTATGTCCCTGGAATCCCGATAGGCTGCTAAGCCTGTCATCAGGTTATCCAGGGACCGCACCAATAGAACTTGACATACATCCATGTCCTGGGTAGTGAAAAACCCACCCAGGCGGGACTCGAACTCGCGACCCTCAGTTTAGCTGGCGAGAAGTGCTACTTTAATATTATATAAACAGCTAGCTCTCAGGCCAAAAGGTATTCAATCAACAATTTCTATGAAAAATTTACTGTAGAATTTATATTTTATCAGATGTTATTCGTCAATTTAAGTTTCTCAAATTATAATTTAAATACCAAGAATTAAGCCATTATACGTTACACGATTTTTCATGATGATCCTTACATAATTCCTATTTGATGCCATGGTTTAGCAAGAGTAGCTGTCGTAAACAGCTGTAAGCTACAGAAATATTTGAAGCTACTACTTTGACAGCTCCTTGTTAGTGAAAATGAACGAGATAAATACCCCATCTACACTGCATGTGCACTGAAGTAGAGCTTACTCAAAAGCAGCACTTAAATGCAAACGAGTGTCTACACGCAGATACTAAATCTACCGTAGCCCCAGCTAGTGTTCATGGAAAGAACTTTACATTGCACGAGTGTTTGAGCTCATTTTGGTGATTTATAATCGGAGTAACAGCACAAAAACAATGATGAATAAGAATAATGCGTGCACAAATACTCAAATCCTCATACAAATAATGTAAGCACAAGTACAATGCGTATGATTATCGAAACTCCTCGACCTATCATTGATCTAGACCTCGACCACCTCGATGGAACACCATCGATAACACCCAAGTCCACTTAAATCATGAGAGGGCGTCTACACGGTGCAATTAAGTGAAAGGTGCAATTAAATGCTCACTTAAGTGGTCTGTGTAGACGCAGAAAAAGCTACTGAGTAAAGTAGTTGCTACAATAGCGCGCACAGAGTAGCTTCCTACTACCCTATCATGTTCAGAAATGACTGATGAGGAGGGGGGATGGGAGAAGATAGGGGGTGCTTTAGATGTGCTGGTAGAGGGACTGTTGAACAAAGAACTTCTCCCATCAGATGCGATTGAGTTTGCAGGGTATTAGGCGCTTAAAGAAAGGCATTCTGACTCACTGAATTTCTCTCAAAATATTGCGTGATATATCGTAACAAGTATGCTAATTTATTTGAATTTGTATCATAGTTTGCAATTTACAAATATAAAATTCTAATTTCTCACTTTTAAGAAATTGTGAATTTGTTATGTCTAGAATTGTAATCTCACCATGATGGCAACCCTGGATGCGATGAAAAATCAGTTCCGAGATGGGACCATAGGTCGCAAGTGTTCTATCTGTTATTACTCTTGAACTTCACATCAGAAGTTTTATTGGAGGTGATGCCATTGGCGGACCAATAAAAAGTGCTCTGGTGGATGTGAAATGAAATTCAATGAAGGGTGAAGAGATGGAGATGCGAAAGGATGGATGCAAGTCAGGGGGAGAGAAGATGGACGGCATGAGGGGAGAAGTGACGCTGAAAGACCTCGGTGGAGGGGAGGGAGTTGGGCAGGGGCGATAGGGGAAGATTATGGAGAGGAATGTAAACGGGGAAGGAATTGATTGTGAACCAATTTGAAGCGGTAACGGTTGAAAACTTTTCAAATGAAATCAATCAATTGAAAAGTTTTCGTAACTTAATGTCTTTGCCACTGAGACTTCAACCGCTAACGCCTTATTGATCCCTCATATTGATTACTGTTCTTTGGTATGTCAAATATTTCAAAATCTCAGTTATTCAAACTGCAAAAAATTCAAAACTGAGCAGTACGTCACGAGTACGATGTAGCACATAAAGAGCATATTACACCGTATTACGATAAATTGAAAATTCTTAAAATTGAACGTAGAAGAAAATTGCAAATGGGTGTATTTATGCATAAACAGTCATAAAATGAAACTCCTCCCAAAATTTTTCAGCCTTATTTTGATAATTTGGTTTAAAAAACTAGAAATACCAGAAATAAAAACAAATTAATTGCACTCTGTCACAGAATCACTACGTACAATAACTATTTCTATGTAAAATCATGTAATGCATGGAATTCGATTCCGCTAGTGTTGAAAAGGATCAAGTCAACAGAAAGATTTTAAAAATGTTTGTTGTCTTTTTATCTCAATGAAACTGGATATTCTGGTAAATATCTTGCATTGAATTTATGAATATTGTCTCCTTGATCACTACAACTTATTGAGATTAAAATTTTCAATATTTATTGTGAACAAGTACTGTGATGTGATAAAATTCTCGCAATGGAGTGAAGTGCTTTTAATGTGATTGTTATTATTTATTTGTTTGAGTTGTAATTTCGTATTCCTGCTCCAAAGGAAATTATCTCTTGAGCCAATAAATATCACTATCATCATTATCATTATAAATACGAGAGGGGAAGATTGTTACGCTTTGAAATTGTCAATATTTGTTGAGAACAAGTACTGTGATGTGATAAAATGTTCGCTATTGAGTGAAATGATTTGAATGTGATTGTTATTATTTATTTGTCTGAGTTGTAATTAAGTATTCCTGCTCCAAAGGAAATTATTTCTAGAGCCAATAAATATCATTATCAGCATTATCGTTATAAATGGGAGAGGGGAAGATTGTCAAACTTTAAACGCCCGTCTAAAAATAAACCCTTTCCAAAGTTCAGGTGAGAAAATGAGTAACTCGGCGAAAAAACAAGTATAATGGATGAACAACTAAAACAGTAAGTATATTTGAGCAACTGATGAAATTACAAACCAAGTATTCAAAAGTCAGTCAACCTATGCTCTGACTTTAAATCTAATAAATCATTAATATTTACGAGAAGCACATGCCAAGCTCTCTTTCTCAAAAACAGCTGAGCGAAATATACTCTACGCCGTCTCGGAGTAAAAGGGCGCGCGAGCAGTTAGGCGTGCCGCCACAGCGGATGAGGTTTCGGCACGGTTAAAGTAAAATGGGTGAAGAATGGAATAACGGAGATAGGTAGTCTCGAAGGGAATGGAAATATTGGCATACATCGATGGTTTACATAAATATCAGACCTACATATTGATAAAGAGATATCCGAATTGTGAATTTTCCGTGGAGATATTCTTTGAATGTTACTAGTACACTTTCGGAGAATTCTTTGCACTTGGCAGAAAATACATTTTGAGCATGATTCAATGTGGCAGTGATATCGGGACAATAACAGCTGTAAATGAAAAGAAATTGGAATCAATGGAAATTTGTTATCAGAGAGTAATAAAATAATATAGGAGGAGAGATAATCAACGACGAAGGCTTCGAAGAGTTTGCGAGACAAGAAGTATAATGAACACTGAGAAAAAGAGGAGATGATTGGAAAAACATTGTTGCACCGTAGCCAATTGAAAATAATAATGTAAGTATAAACGAATGGGAAGAATAACAGAGGAGGAGCAAGACTGGGGTAAATCAGAAAAATTATGAAGGACGTCCAAGCGAATAATTATGAAGAACGAAGCGGTTCACGGAAGGAAGAGTGGAGAGCTTAAGCATACCAATCTTGGAATTGATGGCCTCATATGATGGAGATTACTCCCTCGTCTACCAAAGCCGACTTAGAGCTGATCGGTATAATACCTTAAAAAAATAGCACCCAAAAATGAACTATTTGATTAAATATGCAAATATATCCTTTCATTTCAGAAACAAAAACATAACCTCCGAGAAATAATTCGTTAATGGCTAAACTGTACTGATTTAGGCAAGACTGAACTTTGATCACTCGGCCATATATTTTTCACAATATCAAACAAAGGCTGTGAAAGAGTTCCCTAAGTAAGTACTAAAGATGAGTACCGCTTTGATGAAATCCCGCTTTAGTACTAAGCATTACGCAACGAATAATGCTACATAAATAAGCATTATCAAAAATTAGACACACTATGGATTTAAAGTCAATATCTGTGTATAAGTAGAAGAAATTCCGATGGATTGAATTAACTTTTACTGCCTGTCAATTTTACATACTCCCACAATTTAGCCAACTACGGTGAAGATAGTTACATTAGACCCATTTAAATACTGCTCAGTAGGCGTTAACTGTCTAATGATATAACCTTGATGTTAAAAGAGTGTTCGAGTTTTGCATATGACATTATACGAGTTGACTTGAGCGCTATAAATGGGGGATCCATTCACCACGGAAGTGCATTTAACCAGAGATTGTAAAAACGGCCAATATTTAAAATCTCTGCGAACCGAATTTCTATTCAATCGGCCTCACTCTTCACAGTGCTTAAATATGAAAGCTGAACATGAAAAATGGAGTATTGCTCACCGAATTAAGTCTGGCACATGACATCATTTCCGAGCAGTCCAAATGCCTCACAAGCATCTGGGCATCAGGGCGCTTAGAGCACGATAATGAATGTATCCGAATCCAACCGTCAACATTCACTGTGAGTGGCGTGAAAATGAAATAAAGTCGTCGGCTTCCTGTACCCGTCAGCAAAAGGCATCGCGTTCGATCTATCTACAGCGCCCTCGTGGACTGAAGTGAGCGCGGCAAACAATGCAGTCGGCGACGGTGGCGCCATGGATTCATTCACGGAGGCCATTTCAAGCCTCCCCTTCGCTGCCATGGAGACGAAGTGAGGAATTGGACGGCCGCCACTCATTTGTCTCCGTGGCAGTCAGAAACATTTTCGATTTCCCGCAAATTGCTTCGTTTATAATGGTCGACAAAAGCCACAGGCAGGGTTGCAACGTGTTGAAAAGTACGACGTACGTTGAATCGGTTTGGCCATGTTTGTAATCACTCCAATGAGTGGGTAACTATATGCGCTGTAGCTTGTGTACTTCACATTAATTGACTCGCAGAGCACTCAACGAGCACTTTCCAGCGATCGACCCATCGACGGAGGCGGATCGCGTCTAAATATCAATAGTCCGTTCCACATTCAGTTGACAGCATGGGCTCTAATGGGGACTAGTTAGCGCGTTAATCTCCATAAGGCCGGAAGTGCGATATTGCCGATTGTAGTGGAAATATTGACTTAGCACCATTGATGCACAATAACTGCTCTCAAGAGGCCTTTCAGGGTACAAATATAAATCCCCAGAGTAAATTGCTTTATATGTGCTCGGAGTTGGAAATGGTGGCCTCAGAGACCTATAGTTGAGCGCATTAAGTGTAGCTTTGGCAACAGTGTCCTTTGTGGGGCCCATACTGCCAACTAAACGAGGTATGCTTTATACACAGGGAGCTCGTTACAGTTTACAATTGTTTTATTTAGAAAATAATATTCCTTATGTTTGTTCTTTAAGATCTCAATTGAGTTTTTTTTATTCACGGTCGTTTCTAACCACTAAAACCACGAATGTTGTTCATTCAGCCTCCTTGTGAAGTTGAGTCCGAGTTACTCATTATTCATCTCCTTGAGCAGAATGCAGAGACGCCTCCGTTTCCTTTTTAGGCGCAACCACTCCCACCCAAAAATGCCAGGCATAAGGACTTCGTCGGGCCTAATTCCAGGGAGAACTGCAATATTTTTTCATTAACAAATATTTCTACAGTTAAAACCTCTGAGGGGCGCATAACTGATTTAGCACGCTCTCTCTCTAATCTAGATTTCTTTAAAAAAATTCTCAAATAATCACACGTGAAAAGATATACACTTCATTTCAGAATTCAATCCTTTTTTTGTATATCTTTTTTGTATTATGCAAGTAAATATGGCTAAAATTAATCAGCGTTTACCTCTGACATTAGATGCTTTTACATAATTACCAGGGTAACAAACCTTTTACCGATAGATTCTTACACGTAGGATAGAGTCCAAATGATCAGTCGAATCCATCGGATGGAAAACATGAATGTTTGTGGGTATATATGTTCAAGGTATCTAGACTAGAATGAATTTACTGGATAAGGGTCTCTCGGGTATTCCACCAGGTAAGCTGGTCCATATCTCGCGACGTTTCCGAGAACGACTTGTTCTCCGATACGTCGGGAGATACGGACCTGCTATCCCGGTGGAATACCCGAGAGACCTTTATCCAGCAGGTACGTCGGGAAAAATCTAAGATATTTCACGTATTAATCTAGATCTCATTTAAAATTTATTCAAATAAAAGGACAGGCATTTTAATGACATGAAAGGAGACAAGAGGAATGCTGAGCTCAATGTTAATAAGGTCTTAGAGAATGCAGTAGTTAAATTAATTGTACTTAAGACTCATCGCTAAGATATAGCTTCTTAGAAAGCCATGAAATTCTAGCATAACCGATGTCATGCCCAAAAAATGAATGAAATGAATGAAATTATCAACCGTCCGAATTGTGTAACTGCCCAATGCGCTACATGAAAACGATGATGAAGATACCAGAAATTGAAAGGATCTTTGGACGAAAGAAATAATTAGAATTTTACTCAAGAGTGACACTAAAACAAGGAAGAGGGTTGTTTAATACTTATAAATACGATAGACCCGAAGGAAAAATTGATTATTTGCTGAATATGTGGTACAAAAAAATTATCTGTATTTCCCTGTGATATGGTTATTCCATATCCCGGGGAGAACGCCACCTCAACGGTCTTTAAACAATAACAGAGGTTTCTACCATCAGCTTGCTTTATGTCGCTGAGAAGCTTTCAAACGGTCTTAATAATATTTTTGCTCAATAATTTGATTTTGATGAAAAACTTTTTTGAGGCGGGGATCATTGGGATGATAATAAAAACGGAATTTTTGTGACAGATTAGCAACGCCTCATACGGGAAAGCGAAATAGGTGAGAATTATTCCAAGTGGCTCCATTGATTTAGCACGCTCTCTCTCTAATCTAGATTTCTTTTAAAAAATTCTCAAATAAATAATTATACTGAAGTTGGCATGAGGGTGAAATCACTACAAATAGTACTCAATGACATCATCTCATTATAAAAAGCAATATCTCACATTTTCAATGATATCTCAATATTAGCTATTTATCGCATACTTTTAAAACATTCAGCAAACCGTAGAAGCCATTCCATATCCCACGGAATACGTAGGAAACGGAATACATGGGATATGGCATGGTTGTGTGATACGGAGAGATGTTAATGTTGACAAAAACAAGGAATGTGGGGAGATTGCTTTGGACATGTTACTCTACGTAGTCCGTATGTTTTCCCAGTTATTTAGATAAATAAATTTATGATTTTTCGTTATACATCTTTAAAACTGTCAAAAGATAAGTTTTAGGAGGTGCATTCAGCGTATGGCGCGATAGAAGAAAATAACGGTTGAAATGCGTAGAAGTAATGAACTAACCTTTAGGTTGTCATATAAGCTAAGTTGTGTCATTAATAGAACTATATGACTTTAAGGATTCAAAAATGTGTTGGTAAAAATATCTAGTACCGTCTTTATCATTACTATAGGTGTTATGTATTACTATAGGTACTAGGTGTTTATATTTTTGTGTTATTTTTTGCTCAAAGCAGAATTTTATATGTATTTTATATTTTTTGCTCTGATGGGGAAACCTAGAGAATAATTAAACCTATTCTAAACCTATTCTATTACTAGTGCAAAACCTATCCGAAGCTCGGTAATATCGGCGTCCAAACACTGGTTTGGCACTTTGGCTCGGTTCTATCGGCCCGGCCCTGCAGTCCAATTCGCGAAAGCATTCGGCGCGACACCAAGGGAGCTGGGTTCATTTCACGATCTAGGACAATTAGTTTTTCTCTTAAAAATTCGCACTATAGTGAATTATTTTACCGTTTGAAAACCTAGATTCGTACGCTTTCCCCATAGATAATGTTCACGACAGCAAACCAGCGACAGCAACTGTCTGATGTAAAAGACAGCTACCGAACTCTTAGTAAACATATAGTTTACTAACGGCCTAACTCATTTTGTGGTAAACGTTAACCAGACATTGGAAAACCAAAGCTATATGGATGTAGCACTAGTCTGGGCATATACATTATAGCTAGTTTTCCCTCAAATGGCTGGCGACAGGGTGGGATTGGGAAAACAGGTCTCCGCTCTTCGCGTGAAATCAGGTGCGGCGGTGGAAGGGAGCTCTGTCTGTTGAGGCGGGCGATATGGAGGAAGCATCACCACTCGTCTAAACTTTGGGATGCGGTATTATGCGACGGGGAGAGTGAGCTAACTTCATGTTTAAGTTTGTCTGATGATTGGTGTGCATGAGGCAAGGCACTGAGTGATATTATCCACACTTACGCCACCGCTACACGGCTGATCCACTATATGTAATCGAAAATTGTGGGACCAACGGCGGCTTCGTTCGAAGAAAGGATCACACTTATAACCCACGTTCTATGCTGAATTTTGATAAATTTAAAGAAAAGAGCGACGCACGAAGAATATTTGGTGAAAATAATAAAAACAGCCAGTTTTTCGTTTAGTTAGTGATAAATAAAATACCTAGGTCTTTTCTATATTTTTCTCTCAACTGCACGTTTCGCTTACTAACGGCATTGTCCAATACAAAATTAAGAGAATGTTTGTATTTTAGTTTAGTTGCTGTAGGTACGGCCGGAAAATTATAATTTTGGGGTAGGTTGAGGGAGGCAGGTAACGGTACCTATTTGAGTACTTCTCAAGTTCATCGAGTATAGAAAAATTCAAAATATTTTATTTCAATTATGAATAAAAATTGTAAAAACTTATACTTAGTGACGCCAAAAAATTCTTAAGTCCAAAATACGTAACTTTTGATGTGTAGCTGCATAATTTAGACAGGAAGTACACTTCAAACAACTGCCATTGAGTAATCTTGGCGTGGAGCTTTTCACTTGAACGACATTCATTCCAGCTCAGGGGGAATCGGCCGTAAAGTTATGGCCGGTGAAATCTGGTAATGATAATATAATGCAGCAAGGAAAACACTTGCACCAGCGTACGAGGAACTACGCCAATCATCAGGCTTATTGGAACACGCAGTATATTCCGTGGTACTTTTGGAAATGGAGGTATGTTACTGCTGAGAAGGCCTCCGTAGCCAAAGATAAATAGTAATTTCCAAAAATAAAGCCCTTTCAAAATTGTATCAAACAGCTTGAAAGTTATGTACAATGTACCTATCCAGTATTAACATTCACTCTTCTTCAAAATCGCACAGGAAGTGAAACTTTCATGAATATACTATGATTTTGAAATACAACACGTTTTCTTTTGGAATCTAAGAGTGACCGCACAATCGACGAAGTATGGCAAAAATGTATTGAATTGAATTGTCTAGGAGAGTGAAGGAGACTATTTAGCGATTTAGCGAGAGATTCATGGCTATATTGAGGCATTAAGAAAAGGAAAGGATCAGGTTGTGAAAATGCCTTTGAAAATGTTGGCCATTTTTGGAAAACCCTGGAAAAAGGGAAAGAATTAAGGAAAACTAACGTACTTGAACCCATGTAAAATATACCGGGCTAACATTTGCCAAATTTTATCAAAGTATATCATTAACATACTTACTTTCACCAAAAATACTTTGAGATCCAACGCTTTCGCAATTTTTCTACACTAATTTCTTACGCTGGCATTATGCTGGGCAAAATTTGGAGCATTAAAAAACTATCCTGTTCCTCTGTTCTACAAGCAACATTAATTTGCAGATTAATAGTTGGACATTGGTTTAAAATACTATGGTAAAATTTGTGGTCTTAGTTAAACACTGACCCAAAAATTAAGTTCTGAATGATTAATAGATAGCTAATTTATGAAATCCAAAAAATCATTTTCCACTCTATGACGGAAACATCATGTTACTCATGTCATCGAAAATTCACTGAAAAAATAAGTCTTAACGGCGAGCGTTAACGTTAACTACGGCATGGGTGGAAAAGAGACCAGCGTAACAGGCATCTCATTTGGCAACGGATTTGCCTTCAGCCCAACGACGAACGAGAACTCTAATCCAATAGATCCTCCCGAGAGCTGCAGTGAGCAATTAGAAATAGACGCCTGGACACGTACAAAATACACAGTTCATTAAACAGGAAGAGTCGTGAGCTGCACATTGGCGCTGTGCTGAGGCAAAAATAGCTCTAACGCTCTAATTGATTCGTGGATGAAATGCCGAAAGGACGACTTAAGCCGTGGCGCTGTGGCCAGTGAGTTTGTCGAATCTGCGTCGGATGAATTTCCCAATAGAAGCGGCGGAAAAAAAGAGAATCGGTGATGCTCAACCACACGCGGAGAAAAGGAGGTTCATGTTACTTCGTGACACCTTATGACTGCGCAATGACGGGGTTGCAGTATCGCTCATCCTAACTTCCATTACTTGCATGTTTCAGCATGTAAACAACCGAAGCCGTTGTAGGGCACCGTGCTACAGAAGTCGTCTTACGTGGCCTGCGCGCCCCTCTCTACCGCGGTTGGCCACCATGGTTCCGTGTACAATACTGCCACTAACCTGGTAACACTTGTACTCCTTATATACTAATTGGAGTATATAAAAATATTCCACCTGATTTTATTGCTTCGTTCGAAGGGAGTTGAATTTTTGCAGGGACCAAAAAATTCAGATATTGCCGCGCCTGAATTTATATTATATTTAATCTGCAATGTAACAGCGAATCAGGGCTTATATTTATGATAAAGGAACCCTTTGGTCTAACATAATGAACAACTACTCAAAAAGTGTATTAAATTTAATGTTATATAAATTACTGAGAAAACAGTCATTTCATTGTTGCCATGGATGCCAAATTTTATACACTATCGAATACCAATTTCATTGATAATATATTTTGTATCGAATCCGTCACAATAGTTAACTTACCTTTTATCTCCTTTTTGGAAAATGTATGAAAAACCAAATAAGAAAAGATGCACAAAGTGTGTCTAAAGAGGTGCCTTAATTACATTAACCATACGTGATCACATCGCTGTATACGGGCTAAGATCCGCTTATCCGGCTAACGGAAAATACAATGCATGTCACCATCCAACTACAGCCTACATCTACTTAATCACAAGCGTATGAATGAAAGAATTCATACATACATCACAGCATAACTGAACACAATATGATATATGATTGATTATAATAACAATATATGCCTAATTGCAAATTTGAAACGGTGTTGGGAAAAATCGAGAAGGCCAAAAAATGGACAGAACTTTGGCTTGTTTCGAGGTTACAAGCCACCACGATTCGCCTTTTATTCTTCATTGAGATAAATCTTGATATTTACGTATTTGGTCGTTATGCATATCAAATGTGTCAAAACTTCATAAAGTGTAGACTACACAAAACTTCATAATGTGTCTTAACTATCGTTGATAAGAGCCATTAATCATTTTAATGCATTCCGAGAAACTCATTTGAACGAGCCGCGAAAGCTAGAAGTCAAATACAGCATTCCCAATGATACACAGAATCAGGAACGCGGACTAGTGCGTCGGCGGTCATCGATTTATGGACACGCGATGCTTGCTGGGAAACCTATGGAATGAACGGGGGGCTAAAAATGAGCGCAATTATTACGCTATCATCGATGTACGACGTACTATTCACGAAGAAGGGTGCAGTCTTGTGGACTGAAGGTGACGTATTGATCGCAGCAAAATGCACTCTTTCAAACAAGCTGACACATCGATTCCACCGCTAAGAACGGAAACTGGGGCTCGTCACGTGCGGGACCGCAAACATGATGAGACCGCGGGCGCTCAAAGAAAACACCAAGCGACACAAAGAAAGGCAGTTTAACTAAGTAAGCTAAAAAAGGCTATCTATTGTAACCATTAACGCTACCCTCACACGTAGAGTAATGAATCTTTGAAATTGATATATTACACACCTATTGGCTTCAAATTTCATTTTTCGTGCTTTCATGTCTAGTCCCGACCCTTTTTCAAAGAATGTAAAAAGCGAAGTTAATGCACGGTAATGGACACCGTGCGACACTATTTTGTGTGATTATGAAGATATAAAATAACTTATAGACGGCTTAGTTTTGCGGTCGACAGGGATCCCGAAGCTTAGCTAGAATTAGCGAAGAACTAGCTAAGCTGAGGTTACTTGAAAAGTTCCGATTATGCAAGTTTCAGGGAGACAGGAAGGACATTATGTTTGAACCAAAACATCTCTAGCCAGGATAGAAGCAAAATGATAAAAAGGATATATAACTCACGTGATAAGTACAGCACCTTATTCTTCATTCGATCTACGAGTGACAACAATGAGTTCAGAGCTGAACACCAGGGCTCTCCAAAATTGTGTAAAAATTCACAGTGGAAAAATCATCCGCCTGGACTGGGAATCGAACCCAGATCCCTCGATTTCACACCGAGTGCTCTAACCAATTAAGCTAACCAGGCTGCCTGGGTAGTTTAATTAGTTAGAGCACTCCGTGCGAAATCGAGTGATCTCGGTTCGATTCCCAGTCCAGGCGAATGATTTTTCCACAGTGAATTTCACACAATTGTGAGATCACGAGCGGGTGACTCAGTTGAAGTAACTGCGCGGCTAGTTCCGTGGTTCTTTGATATTGACCAGGGCTCTCCGTTAACAAGCGATTCACTCTCGTCCTTTTCCTCTCACGATTTATTTTCCCTACATTTTCCCTTGTCGTGGCTGTTGTGAAAACATCCCCTTCCACACGCTCTTGTGAAAGCTGGTAGTGTGTGATATAGACGTGAGTGCAGAAGAGACTAAGCTATAATTACGGCACACCAGAGGTTAAAAAGATCTCAGAAACAAAATTTGGTCAAAAGTTGAACTGAATGTATGTACAAAAAAATACAGCCAGCGAACACGCATCACGAGTCCAATCAATTCCACCGACCGCAAAGCACGTGCACCGGAGAGACCGCAGATAAACATTTCGAGAAACGGATCCTTCAGTCGATAATACATTTCCCACGCGAGCAGAGCGCGAGAGGCTGAACATGACGCCTCTTCTCTCCTCCCCCTCGATTCAATCCCACAAACCATCGGACGCGTGTCGCTCGCCACCGCGGCACACGCGGATGATTAACAAGTGCCCAGCCATAACCGACTCGAGCGACAGCGCCTACTTTTTCGGGGCTCCGGGAAAGCCCGCTCGCATCCTCGCAAATCCCCCGGACGCAAAAACGATCACGAGAAAAGAGGAACGGAGGATGTGAGGGAGAGGTTATTGGCCTAATCCTCTCCCCAATCCTAATGCCACAGGCGGGGTTTTGCGTGACGTTCATATCATTTCATTGAACCATTTGCCACTCTCGTCGTGTACATTTTACTACGCTTTATTTTCAAAATTCCTCTCAATTTTATTAAAAAATAGTTGAAAAGCCAACAGAGACAGGTAAAAGTACCGGCAAAATAGCCAAAAAGTAAGGAATGTATAAATAACGGAATAGAAATTGATGTCCAGTTTTTGCTTAAAACGAAAAAGTATGTCTCTCTGCGGTAAACAATGTATAATATCTAAATGTTAAAGATTTATTTGTAAAAAAATATTTTTGGTGAAGAAGGTGGATCTGTCTATGAGCAATTTCCTTTGTGATGTATGTATTTTGAAAATGCCCGAGCCATGTTAGTAGGCAACATGTAAGGAAGTCCTCTTGTCGCCTATTGGCGCACATCTGAATCAATATGCCTTACAACAGAATCATCCTTATGTACACGTAGGTTTAATATAGTACTGGTGGAGTTGTCAGTTTGAAAGTGACCCACTAAGATTGTCCCTTGCGAGTGTCATCTTGAAAGTGTCAACTCCTTTGCGAGGTTTTAAGCCTGCAAGGTCAACAATCACTCTGTGTAGTTTAATGTAGTCCAATTTTACTCCTCGCGAGTATTGATTCATCGAATTTTGGGGGTGAGAATACCTTTTTCCCTTTTCCATTGGATTAATTATTGTGAATATAATTTTTTAGTTGTATGTATATCTATCATTTTATTTGTATCTTATTTAGGATTCACTCCATTCTTACATCCACGCCCACTTGAAATCAACAACTGAACGTGGCTGAGGGTTTACCATAGTCGTATTAAGCGTTTGTTGACCATATGGATGTTCTTGAATTATTGTAGCTGTGGGATATCATCAAATGAAGTGCACATTCGAAGGACGACAAAATGCAAGATGTAAATATCCCGTTCATTAGTGAACCGATGGATGAAAATTATACCGCGTTAAATGACAGAAAAACAATTACGCTCGATTAAATGTAACTAGTACTAAGGTTCGGAAGAGATACCCGCTCGCACTCTCAAGGAGTTATCCCCACATGTGCCATTTCCAGAAATTGCAATTTAAAAAGTCCTTATCCTATTAGATTTTCGAACACACATATTTTAGAAATAACTCAAATTTCCATGAAAATAAAAACTGTCTTCGTAGAATGCAACATGACTCTCAGAAGAATTTGCGAAACCCAGCTTGAAGCAATACTCAATGATTTTATCTTCAGGCAAAACAGAAAAGTAATTTAGCCCATTATTAAAGGGTTATAAGTAAGCATTAAACAAGGTTCATCACAAAACAGCAATTATTAAAATTCGTGGAGTAATCCAAATAGTACATAGTCGTTTGGATACAAGAGTTTCTAGCTGACCACAAAGACAAAGAAGTAACCAATGGCGATAGTGCCAACATGGTTTGAGTGACATTGACTTTTTATTATTTTATCATAATTATAATCAAACAGTTACAAATAAGCCATTGGCATGATGTTAACAATAAAAAATACGAGTAAAAAGACTAAACCTTTAATATACTCCTACTTTTTTAACCTGATTCTAAAAATAATTAATTTATTTGGGAAGGGTACAAATAGTTTTGCTGATAGGTCATTCCAGTCCCGTATGGTTCTATTCAAGGAGGAGGACCGCTTTACATTTGTCCTTTGTGATCGGTACTTTATCTTGAACTGGTGATCATTTTCCCCACAAAGTTTGGTTTTACTATGTCCGTCTCAAATTCAACCCATGCTTTTTCCTCACTCACTATTTTATATATATTTCCTCACTCACTATTTTATATATCCCACATTGCTCCTTTTCCTCATAACCTGTAAACCCTCCCATCCCAGTACTCTAAGCATTTCTTTAGGACTCTCTGTTTTATTGTGTTTCCCTAGCACTTACCTAGCCGCTTTTCTTTGCACCTTCTCCGAGTACATTACCTCTCTTTTTAGGGTTTTATGGGCCTTCTCTTAAGTGGTCGTGCTGCTCTCTTTGAGGTTTCTCATTACCCAATGTAACATTTTGAAAGCCTTTTTAACAATGTGTTCCACGCTTAAATCCATCCTTAGGGACAAGTGGCAATTCCTTGAGGGACAAGTGGCGTCCCACTAAGGAAATGTGCTCTTCAGGTTTCGGCGCAGTATTCAAAATTTAGCTGTAAATTCTATTTAAATATGCTATTTCGATTGATGAAATCTTCTCGGGTGTGGCACCGGCTCGGACTTTATATGGTCAACGTTTTTCTAAGCCACCCGTTCATCTTATTCTCTCAGTTTTTGCCACGTGGAAGATAAGCGAGAGTCTCATCAAAACGTCAGTCATAGAAAGCCCAACCCGTTGCCACACACGAGAAGATTTCATCAGTCTCATCCACCGGGAAAGCCTAGGGCAGAAAGTTCCTCAGAATCCGCAAGACAGTATTATAGATAACTAGAAAACGTCATGATAATGTAAAATGTGTTATCTCGCGTATAGAAGAAAATCTGTACTTAATATCTCAAATTAATTCAAAAATTATGGATGTGCCGTGTGTCTCAAATTTAAATATAGCATTGAATTGCAAAAAAATAAATCAGTACGGTAAATTTTTCACCTTGACGTGTAGGTGTGTCTAATGAGAACACACATGCAAAGTTTTAAGTGAAACCTGCGCATAAATAAAAATCTCTCCAACCACTTTAAACAAAAAGTTGGAATTGAGTGTTTGTTTTGACTGGCACAGTGGACGGGTGGAACTCGCGGGGGGGGGGGGAGGAGCCGTCGGTGGAGAGGGGAGGTCCTGGATTTAATCAATGCTCCAGGTGCGACCCCTAGCAACCCCTGCCGCCGCGCCACAGATGAAGAGCGATTTAGACCCCCACTCTCTCGCCGAGGGATGCTGCCCCCGCACCCAATGGATGGACCGAGAGTCGAGGAGCGCGGGGTGCCGGCCGCACGTCGGCCGGCGCCGTCTGCGAGCGGTCCCTATCCGCGACGGATGCCCTACTTGGGATGGCAAAAAGAAATTCAGGAAACTGCCACTTATCCGTCTCGCACGAATCGATATTTACAATGACGAGCCGGGAAGCCGCGCTATCGAAGCCGATAAATCAGACCACTGAGTACGTACCCACCGCGGTGCGGTAAGGCGAGGAAAATCGTTAAAGTGTTTATATATCGAAATTCAATAGTCATAAGGAAGTGCCCGACTGGCTCCGCTATCAGAACACGTGGGGAACGCTTGCCCTATCGGATCACCCGAAGTCGTCACTTTTGTGTCGTTCAGAGGGGATAAAATTTAGAGCTCGACTGGAGGGGAGGAAAGCTTAGCAAATACGAGGTTTCCGGGAAAATAAATTTTCGTAAGGATTCGCTCTCTCGAAGCACACGTCGAACAAAACGAGGGGAAACTACATTAAAACGCTCAAAAGAGGGCCGGCGAGGTCGATAACCGCTGGAGGAGATAACGAGAAACTGGGCTTCCAGCGCTCATGCTTTTGTGTAGTCAGTGATACGAAAAATAATTAAACAATATCAGTGCATCATTGGACGGCTTGTACACACATACGGTGTGCGCAAAAATATATTTTTTCACGATAAATCCTAAAAAATTGTATTAATCGGCAATTTATCATTATTCGGTCATATCGTTTAACGCCATGCTGCAGTTTTTGTACGGTAACGACGCAGCTGTATCTCTTTTCAGCCTTCTTCAATGTCCAATTTTATGGTTTTAGGTTATTACGGAAAGTAAACGAAATATTTGCCATTCGCACCATTAAAGATATGGGGATAGAGTGTAAAGGCCGTTTTACACGGGGCACGAAATTGCTCAACTTAACACTGCATTAATCCCGCTATCTGCCGTGCAAAAATTATTGTGAAAACGAATGCGTGACTGATTTACACGGTGGTTGTAAGCATGCATTTATTCGTGAATTCCAATTGTCTGATAAGTACGCTAAGAGCGAGTGTTTTGTTCAAACAGGAGAGATACGATATTCTGTAGATTCTGTACACGACTTTGTTGACATTCAGTGAAAAATAAGGTTGTGGTGATTGTGGGATTCTGTGATATTGACATTGAGTCACTCTCTCTCTCTCTGTGAGAAAAATAATGGATCAGGAGGAGGCTGCATTGATTGCTGCAGAGCTAGCAGTAGTGGGAATTATGATCAGAGCCCATAGAAAGGCGTAACCGCAGGAGAAGAGCACTTTGGATGCGGGAGTGGATCCGTAGGCGAGAGGAGGGAATTGGCATTCTTAATATGGTCCAAAAGGAGCTGGCTGTAGAAGACAGGAATGCCTACAGCAATTTTATGCGGATGACTGAGGAACAATTTTACGAGCTATTAAATATCTATCTAAATAAATAACAATATAAGTTACTGTAAATATCTTCCCACACAAAGAATAACTGTAAACACCTATCGCTCAGGTCACGGACTATAACATTTCTATTATCCTTGGCTCAGGTTATCGAACCTTTTCGTCAGTCAACTTCTCGTGAACTTAGATGTCGTTAATTCTGCGACCGCTAGATGGAGTGCTATTCGTACAAATTGCAAGAATCTGACCTCCGAATTAGAGCAGGGGCTATTCTGACGTCTCGCATTCATGCATTCGTGTTATTGAATTTCGCCGCTTTACACGGTGCATTTTGAAATTCACGATTGCACATACATTAGCTTGTGCAATTACGTGCCCCGTGTAAAACGGTCTTAACGGTTGATTTACTTTGGGAATCTGTAGAAAGGGCGGAAAGAAACTCGTCATCGAAATTGGCTCAATGACGAATGTATACCTCCATTGAAATTACTCATCACAGAGAATCCAGCTAAGGATCGGGTTTCCACAGAAACATTTCCACATCTACCGGTATTCAAATGTGGACTCAAGTCTGGAAGTTAGTACTCTAGTCACCTAGGACTTTGGGACTTATCGTAAATCGAACCCCATAGTAAAGCTAGAGAGAGGACAGGGAATACGCATCTAAAATATTGTATGGCTTCTCAAATGTAGTAAGTCTTAACTCCGGGTTACACCGCAACTTGAACTGAACAATTTTCATAGTGCTACTAATATTAATAGTGTACGTTTAAAAGTTTCAATTGTAACATGGTGTAATTAGTAATGATTGTTTGTGTAACGACTATCCACGGCAAGAAAACCTAATGGTTTTGGTGTCGTACCAAAAAAACAGATGATAAATAAGATGGAGATCAAATTGATTAGCATGATGGCGTCTGAGCCGTCATTCTAATGTAAGCAGACTTTTGAGGAGAGTATCTTAACGCAGGTTCACTAATCCTGGTTTTAACAACAACAACCACTAATTGTTTCTCAATTAGCATCTTTTGCTATTTCAGCAGTTGAAAAACTTAGCGAGGTCTTCACATAAGTGCCGACATTTCCCGATGTAATGATGAAAATTATCAAATACTACTACTGTTACATAATGGGGCTGACGTCATAATAGTCAAGCTAGAAAACTGCCCAATATGAAATAGATTAAACACACATCCTTATATTTGCTTTCTACGAGTTGTTCAACCATCCTATTTTCTTATCCATCAGCCAACATGAGTGTCAAACAGACATTTACCCCCGGGCTTTAGAAGCTATAATAGACCAGATCCCCATTTCTGTTACACAATTGATCAAATCCATAACATGGATCCCCGTAAATGGAAAGCGGCCATGTGTCACAGTTTTGAATAGCATCAGCGTTGGTTTCCTGCACAAAAGCAGTATTATTTATTTGTAATAAGACCTACATATGACGGTATCACCTCTAAGCGGCATATCAAATGAATGGTATGCCGAAAACTTTCACTTCAAAGAATCTTTCATGCATTTATTCAATAACATTAAATTCACCATGAGAATGTAAAGCGATTGACGCAGTTATTCCAAAAGAAGTACACAGCTAAGAAATTACCAGTAAGAGGCTCATAACATAAACAAAATTGGTGACATTTAAATTCTTAGCATGATTATTGCTTTAATATGAGAATATAGAATAAACAGGTTGGAGATAACTATAAGGAACATGAAGTAAATTGTAAATTTCCGTGATTTTTACACTATTCACGTGATTTTGAGAAGCCTACAGTCCTCTGTATTTTGCCCTATGATCTGACCCTACTTAGTGCCAATGCGGCGATATCGCACAAAATAGTTCGGACTGCAATAAGTAGAGTAAAACGTTACCACAATTGATAGAAATTGTTATTGACAATGCCGATTTTGTATCATTAATCGTAAAGCACCACGGTATTGTGAGAATTTTGCTTCGCCAGACCAAAGCACTCATTTCAAGGAGTATTCGCAGGATTTCCATGTTTTTCTCCTTCCGCCAACGTGGTTCATGGGCTAAGATGGTTTTCGACTAAAACCACGACTTCAGCTGGAAGCCGAGCTAAATCGAGAAGCTGAATTGTTCGCCTTTCAAAGGCCGTGGGGATTGGATCCCGTCTTGGTATTAGGGTAGCCCAGTGGGGCTCAGCCGCTGCGATGAGACAAGAGACAAGATTTTAATGTCAGTACGCAGGGGTAATAACATTCAATTTCGCGGAAATCATCGGGTAAATGAACATCTGAACCGTGAGATTTCTTAGGGGAAACTTCTCTCAAAGTCAGCAGGAGTGCCTATGCCATCCAGCTTCTTTTTTGGCAAAACATGCAAAAAACTGCAGTCGGATTCTTTTGAGATGAACCAGAGACCCTGCAGGTGTTAAGACCTTACAATACGAGCATGACTCATAAGAGGAATGCTCGTTGTGCTCCTTGTGGGGAATGCTAATGACTTTATTCATTATGCCAATTGAAAGTTTTATGAAATTTTCTTCATAATGAAGAGTCAACTTGATCTCATTCCACGCTTTATTTTCTCTCACCGACACAGGTTTCGGCACATCTCTCCATTTTCAAGGTCATCTTAAAAAATTTGCATGATCTGCCGAAACCTAGGCCGGTGAAGGAAAATAAAGCTTGGAATCAGACCACGATAAGTTTTCGCTATGAAGAACATTACAAAATTCCACCGAGTTACGCAGCAATCAGTATCTCATATTTAATGAAATATTGCAAACGCACTACAAGGACGTTTCACTCAACTTTTTAAAGGATATCAACAATCAAAAACTTTTATATTCTTTAAATTTCTATCCAATCAAAATATAGAGGAAATGAGAATCAGTAACTAGGGGTCGGCTGTGGATCAATATACGTATAAGCTTGGTGGAACAACGATGAGCGCGGAAGGACGTAAGTACTTATAGTATGGAACAATAAAATTGCCCCAGAAAACGAAACGCGATGAACTCCGGAGTTAACGAATGGCAAAGAGTCTTTAATTAATGTCGTGCTTATGGTTTCACAGATTATATGTGCAGCCATGTCAAGTTCATAGTTCATCATTCCCTGGAAATAAATGGATAATTTTAAAATTTTTCATAACTATGACTCCTCCTGCGTTTCCGCTTCAAAGATTTTAATGTACCACGCATTTGAGAACACCACTTAAACTGGTAGTCGTCAGGAATAATTAAGCGTAATTGCTTTCGGGACTTAACATTTAAAAAACATTTTTAAACAAATATAGTTCGGAGCATCTCACATTTCTCCTCCCATCATGGAGATGCGCCCTCATTGTGTTTTGTTCCCACGCAGTCATCGTTTCCAGAGATAGACATCTGCTGACGGGAACAGAAAGCATGCAATTTTTATTCTTTTTTTTCGCAAAAACACAGCTCTTCGGGAGAATAATGAAATCCGTCCGAGAACTGCGGCGCCTCGCACCGGCGAAACGACATAATACCCGTGCGCAATCGACAACAAGTGCGCCCGAGAGCACTTAATAACTGCAGCGGGGGCCGAGAAGGGGGTGGCACCGTAAAAGTTCGCTGATGAACCGAACTCCGCGGGAGTCTCAGAGAGGATGTGAATGGGGGAGTAGGATGGTATGTGTGCGGGGGTTGGAGGGGGGGGGGAGAACGACCTGGCTCGGACTGGGGGGGGGGAGGATTGCACCGAGAGGATCGGTGGGTGGGAGGAAGAGGGAGGGGGGGGGGGAACGAGCACGGGGAGAAATCCTTGCACATCCGAATGCTTGCCGCACACCACGAGGCTGCTCTCCCGAGCGTTCGGCGGTCCAGGAGCGCGCGCGAACAAGAGGCGAAACGAGGAGAGAGGCCAATGAAGGCGGGGGATGGGGAGGAAAAGGGAGGGTCGACCGTTGAGCAAAACGAGGAGGATTGGCGACGAAGATTGCGTCCGCCAGTCTCCTGACCTCATTTCGTAAAACGGTCCCAAGACTACATATGACTGCTCAAACCCCCCCCCTTTCCTCCCCGCGCGACGCCTGGGTCCCTGCAATCGAATATTTCGAATGGCTGGAAAATAGAGCGTAAGAATACCAGCTTACCGCAGCGATTTTCAAATCGCGGGAGCCTAATTGTGCGGGGCGATAGTGGAGGTGTGAAATTGGCATGAATAAAACACATTCTTTACAACTTGGTGGTTTTGAATTATGAAAATTTCATAATAAGGTAGCTTATACAGTGCAACAAATAAAATAACACTCGCAGCTCAGATATAAATGCTTGAGCGTCATCATCAGGTGATTTATGGACGTTTTTTTATCCCTATGTACGCATGAATGAAGGGAATGGGGGGGAGGGAGGAAAAAGGGGTGATTAGGGTGGTGGTGGGGACGGGTGTAAGTGAGGGGAGAAGGAAGGAGGGGGAGGGAGGATGGAAGGCAGGAGGTGGGAAAGGTAGGGGGAGGAAGTTAGGAGGGGAGGAGGTAGGACGAGGAATGTACAATGAAGGGGGAGGGCTAAGAGGGAGATGGCAGTGAGGATGGGAGAGGATGCAGGGTACAAAGATTCGTTAACAACCGTCACATCAGGGACAAGCAATTTTTTTTTAAATTTAAAACTGCTTCAGTAAGTCAATATCACTTAAAATACCGTGAAATTTGATGGATATCGCGAGACTGATGTTGAACTGTTTTTAAGTAATCTATCGGTAAGGATCCGTTTAAGCAGAAGTCAGAAACAAAACCTCTGGAGTTTTACGAATGGAGGGCCCTATTGACATACAATGTGTCATTCTACATCTCGGCCTAAGCCCTGCACTTCTTTACCCCGTCTATAAACCCTATTCTCTTTCTTCCCCTTCCCCGTTGGCCCAACATCCTTCCCTCGTTTACGGACTTGAGTTATCCTTCGCCTCCCACTACCTCTTCCGGCCACCTACTTTACTTCATTAAAAATTTAAAAAAATAAAAAAACAGGACCTGAAGATGATGTGAATGCACAATGAAACCTGGGTCGTTGTTTTAATAAATCGAGTGGTTTTTGTAAAAGTTGACATCTTAAATTTTTTAATGATGGAATACCACCAAGTGAGACTGACGAAAGTGAGTGATACTTTACCTCCTCCTAATCTCGAATAATGAGTAAATCCATGGAATGTTGACAATACATTCACGTCAAAACTGATACACACGCCTTGATGATGGATATGAGTGACATAGTGATTCGTGCAATTTATTCAACAATCGTGGTTTCAATTTAATTATTCCTCTTCTTCCCCAAACATGGTAAATTGGTGGAGACAAAGCCAAAGATTTCGAATTGTATAAACTGACTTATTTAAGCAGCTGAAATATGCTAAGTTACCAAACAAGTGCGTACTGGCTTCCTGATACTTCCAAACATTTACCATCAAATATCATCTTTTCTTGTCCTTTTTTGAGGATATTTTTCTGGAGTTTTGGTCAATTGATCAAAATAAACTCTTTATCGACGTTCGGCAAATTTTAATGACATCATCAGGGCTTTAAAATTTAATTTGAATTGAATAGGAGTTTTTTTTAAAGATTATCTTATGGTTAATGTCGTGTAAACTCCTGTGCCATTCAAACTAAGGGCTGAACGCCCTGATATTTCCAATACACAATTGGAAAAATTGTTCGCAAAGACTATTTCAGTTTATTTTAACTAACTGACCAAAACATCAAGAAAATATGTCCTCAAAAATATTTGGTTAACTATGAACACTGCTTGATATCTAAAAAAACCAGCTGTCTCCTGAGGTATGATAAATTGCTCACGATAAAATTTTTAGTGGCGAAAGAATCGCAAATTAGCGCATGTACACTGCAATAGGTGCCCGAGATTTTTTTATGAAGTCAGGTCTGCCAATTGTTATTGCCTAGCACGGAAATATCTTACAACTTTTAGAGCTCAGCTGGCAGATTAAGTTAGTAGCGAATGGGAGTTAAGTCTTGATACGTTTATCAAAATTATGAAAACTAAATCTTAGTAATTGGCATTATTCTAAGATGCTATTCTGTAAATCCCTACATGGTGGCGCCTTATCCATTTCACGAGACCGCTTTCAATGTAAAGATTTTGAGGACACCTATTAATGCTGTCGGAGATTTCAGATTTAAGCGAATCGATTTCCGCAATTTCTCGCATCAATAGAGGGAGTAATTCATACATTACCTAGGGCTGAACATCATGACTTCTAATCACTTTCATACTAACCTGGGACATTAGGACCACACGCCACGCGGATTTCGCACGTTCGACGAGTTTGATTAAATTTCATGTTATCATCATCGCGCATTAAATGGTTACATCATCACCCGAAAGGTAGCTGGCACCCTGCAGTAAGCTCATTTTCTGAGAATGAAGAAGGGTGGAGGTGTCTGGGAAGCAAGGTGTACGGACGTGTGCAAAGGAAATTCAAGGTTAACGGTGAAGTTCGGATCGACTATTCAATACGGCAAAGCATTCTGCCTCCCCTTTCCGGAAACAGCTTTGGCTGAATGTTGCGTTTCTTGTGGTGAATCTGTGAAGTGGTGAAATATGTGAAGAATCATTCTACTGAAATTCAAAGATTCGACTTGCTTGCATCACAATATTGAAATAAAAATAATAACTGCAGCCATCCGTTGGGGTTAGAATAAAAAGTAACAGACGACGACAAAGCCAAAGCAGAAGGCGGAGAAAAATGAAATGGTAAAACATTAATACATATTCTTGCCTCTCAGCGCTCTAAAAAAAGGAAGCCAAAGGTACAATGGACGCCCTTTCTTCCCATGACCGAGGTCCGGAATATTTTTGCGAGAGCAAAAGCGCTGCCTTTTCGACAAAGAGAAGAAATAAAAACACAAAACACGTGCGAAACACTGCGGAGAGAGAATTCGGCATGCGTCTCTCCAAACTCAAAACAGGAACATCGAAACAAATCTGTCAATGTTTCCAAGGCAGGCGAGGAATCCCTTTTCTTCCTCGCGCTTTTTTTCGCAGCCTAGTTTAAAATAGAATGCCACCTTGGGGGTAAAAAGGGGGCGTCGCTCTATCTTTAGAGCGAGACCACGGTTCCGGAGGGGTCTCTGAGCAGTCGCGGGAGGAGGAGGGGCTGGCACGCACTCATGCGGAGTCACGCCGCATCTCCCCGGCGGAGTACCGATGCTCGCGCGTGTTTTACGACAACCGCCATGACTTCCGTATATAGCCGAATAAATAATTCCATCGCACACCGACTGGATGCTATATTTGGACCAAAACGGGGCAATAAATTCCCGAGTCATTTACATGCGCTGTAATAAAGATGTCTCACGATAAGAGTTTGAAATATAACCTTGAAAATCATGAATAGGCAATGTGGACAATATTATCAACGTTTGAGCAATGAGTGAACTGTTCTCATTACGTAAACTGAGCGCAGTAAAAGACAGTAGAGTGCCGAGGACTAGAAAAATGAAAAGAACAAGATGCCTCGGGGCTAGATGCAAGCGGGGAAACGGTAACAAGCGGTGGAAAAGGCTTATCCGGCGACTTCCGATGCCTAAGTTGAGTGTCCGTGTTGATTGATTTCTACTCTGGTAAGCTTTTTAATCTCAAACTCGTGAAACAGATTGCTACGAGGATAACTAGTGGCTTAAATGAAGGCAAATGTGAGCAGCCGGCCCGAATAGCTAACAGGATAGGATCAGTGCAAACTACGTATTCCAGCTATGTTCGTCCGTATGTATTCAGTGAAGAATAATTAACCTTTAGACGTGCAATCCTATTTTGTGCTTTAGTAAATGCTTATCTTTGCAATGGTAGACTAGACATTCTTTCAGCCTCAAAGAGAGTCAGAAGTTGCAAATATCAAAGCAAATGAAAAGCTTGTCTGTAGAAAAATGAGAGGGAAAGTTACGTCTAGACTCCTTCAGACTTGGGCTTAGTGGCACGCACTCCAGCCTCAGCTCCATGCTCAGCGTTTATTCAAAATTTCACATTGGCAAGTTTAAAAAAATGATGACGACGTAAAAATGAACCCCATGGGAAGTGCTGCAAAACGATCATTTGACGAAGTTAAGACTATCGAACCATTGGATATTTATAAAACATAAATAGCCACGACGGTCACGTTATCCCGGATCATCTCAGTGGATGTATCGTTTTATCCGACAATTTCAATACGTAACGAAGAAAAAGTGCTGTTATATAAACAAATGGCTTTAGCGCTCAGTGCATTGCGCGCGAATGGTAAATGCCGATTAACGTTGGTGACGAACTGCACTCCTGAAATTAAACAGCATATATCTTTTCTGTTGCCGTCGAAGGAGAGGAAATTCTTATACATCACAGGCCTATTAACAATGGACGAATCGTTATCCTCCCCGGGGATTTTCATAGGAAGTATCTAATATAGAATTCTAGTCTGAATTCATAATTATAATATCTTCTAATGCGGGATCTGTGTTTGGGAATTGAAATAAACTTTGTAATTTCCACAGCGTCGCTGGGCGATATCATCACCTGGCGATATCTCTCAGTGACGAAACCTAGATCGTCAATAGAAATCTCTTACGTTGAATTCACTAAGTTTATTCAATTTCCAGTAACGAAGTAATTCCACAAAGTTTCGCTGGAATTCATCATGGGATTTGTGATTATCAAATCACATTAGCACGCACGCACGCATTCGACGCATATAACTCAAATCTGCCTCTAGTTAGAGTAAATACGATGAGGAAATCTTTTAAGTGTGATATTTAGTATCATAAATAAGAAAAAGACTGGCAGGAGCTCTCCGATTGATTAGTATAACCCAATTAATGGTGCGGAAGGGTCATCAATTCGATATAAAATATAGAATACGCAAATCAAACTTGATGAAAAACACATTCCTTAATAGCGGAACTCAAGAGTTACCTGAGTAAATCGATGATTTCTATCTAATTCGGAAAATAAAATCTAAAGGAAGTTTAAGCTTTTCTTAAAATAATTAGCCTTATTTCCTGTCTCACGTGTGTGTATTTTTTAATGCTTGAATTATTTGTTTATGTATGTATATAGGTTAAACCAAAGTTATGATTACTACCAGCAGGCCAGCGTCTCATTGTTTGCCTGTTTGATAAGTAAAAAGTGTCGTGGGGAACCAAATACTTTTCTAACATACTTTGAGCCTTTCATACACCGTGTTCTAAATCAATTCTTACAGTTCAGTGCTAAAGCGCGAGACGTACAAGATATACTTTTAGGTACAGTTTTTCGGTGATGAAGCAAAAAAGCTGAAGAAAACCGGGACACATTTCAAGGCGACACCGAAAATAATGTATCAGCTTTGACACGCATAGCCAGGCTCACAAATAAAGCTCTCAGCTCAAGGGCGAACCTCTCTTGCTCGCCACTCCGGAGTCGGATTTCACATCTCCCGAGGTAAAGGTTTTATACGCGCGGCCCCGAGCAAAGTGATTCCCCTCACAGCGTTTCTTCATCTGATGAAATTCAATAAACAGCCTCATGGAGCACTCAAAAGTTTTCACAGTGACGTAACAGTCACCAAATTCATCCACAATTCTGGAGGAAGGCTTGCTTGAAATAGCAAACGAGAAAGCATAAATATCACCACGAATGGACGGAATTTTCCGCACGTACATTAACGAAAATCGGATTGCACATTTCAATTCATTGTTGGTTTCTGCCATTATTGAAAGAAGAGGCTTTGCACGACGAGTCATTTTCCGCCATTAAGAAAGCGGTAAATAGCAGAATTTCATAGCAATAAAGTTAATCACCATTAAATCCAGGAAATTTCTTGTAATGAACATATTCCTCTCGCTGAAATGAAGAGAATATCATCCATATATCCTCAGAAAACCAGGGAAGGAATAAATCTAAGAAAACAGTGATAGAACTTCAACGACTACATTCGCCGGGAAAGCCTTAGATCTTTCTTCAGTGATAGAAGAAAAATAACATTATGAATTAGAGTACAGGCAATTTTCCACTTAGATTAATTTATCTAAGTAAAAAATTGCCTTTACTCTTATATAATGAATGATATATGATGAATTCTTTCCACCAAATCAAGCCTGATAATTCTCTTTCTGGAAGAAAAGTATATTGTGTGAAAGTTTATGAAGTGAAAATTTCTTTTTATTTTGCAAAATTTACAAAATTGGCTGTAGAAGATTAATTTAAAGTGACAATCCCTTCTTTGAGTTCTCCTTTACATGTAGTTCAAAGAAGTTGATACGAGAGACACAATAATTGTTTTATTAAGTAGTTTATATGGGAGAGACAATAATTGTTTGATTAAGGTGGTTGGAGCGATTTCCGTTCATGTACAGATTCGCGCGAAACTTTTCATACACATACTTCTTGGTAATCTATATTGAATAAATCGTAAAAATTGCATTTTATCAACTTTTTTTTGGCAATTTATTTCTATTTTAAAACATTGTTTTATTACACTTCACGTAGGTTTCGTTATAACTCGATTATATATGTTTACATTTTCTCCTAGACGTGAAGACATACATTTCATGTTATTATATTGTTTCCTATTAAATATCGATATATCATGCCGAATAAAAAACACATATTCAACAAGAGTTTCGCATAAGATTTGAATCCCGTGCCGTAAACCACAGTCATATAAATGCTTTCAATGTGGCGAAAATTTTAAAATATCATTCATTTATAATTAACGTTACCACATTTATGATTATTTCCAACGTGTATATAGATGCTCTTTAGGGAAGTGTGGTCAAAGAATATTTTCCAGACTTGAAAAGTTATTAAAATGTGCACTGACTCACAATTCGCGCAATCCAACCACCTTAATTTAGCGTAGAGGAATACCAAACGACATTAATTTGTATTCTTGATAACCACGATAACATCAATCTACTGAAAACCATTCCTACAAGAGGATAGACTCCTTCCAAACTAGTGTACGGCTCATACGGAGGCTTCAGCAGGAAATCAGCGAATAGGTAGTCCATCTACTTGGAGAGCGGGGAGAGGGTAGAACTACGGGGGCATTTCCTTTCCCGTTTCCTCATCACTTTTGGACGATTTAGACCACCAACAGGCTTTGAATACCCAAACTAAATCTTTCTCGTTTGCCCGCAGCCTCGGCGATTTCGAATAAGTGAAGCGCATGCCAACGCGACCAATCGCAGGGCGTATGGACTATCCCCTCAAATATGACTTAATAGTTAGCGGAACGTGAGGTCTCGAGAACGGTTTAAGGGATGGAATCGAAGGGCGATGTTCGGTTCGCGGATCTCTGGATGCTGGATCTCTGAGACTCACGTAGGACGAAGGAACAAAAGCTGCCAATCGGCTGTGAAGGCAAAGGGAAACTTGTGGGATTACTGGAGCTGCTACCTGAATTCTACGAATCATGATTTTCAATTCATTGCGAGTTTCCTGTGAGGTTGGGTTGAGCACACTAAAAGAGCATTTTGAAGCGCTCTGCCTCAAATATCCATTTCCTCGGGAGATTTTGCTCTTCACCCCTGAAAACTTCCAACCCACCTCGCCGACAAAACAATTTAGTTTCTTCCCTCTTATTCCCTATTGTTTTTCGTAGCATCCTTCAACATTCCACTGCTTCTATTTACCCACTCACTCACCATTTACGCTCCATGATTTTACTTAAATCAATAGCATTGGTTTTTATTTTACTTGCATATTACACTATGTTAGAGGACGTGTGATGGGCGGTGTTAGAACGTCACTCAGGAAAAGGGATGAAATAGGAAAAATGAATCCGAAAAGGGAAAGGACGGGAGTGAACTCTATGTTCACGGAATGTTTTAGTGTCTCCCTTTGATTTTGTCGTGGCCACCAATGACATGTTAAAAGAAGGGATTTCCGAACCAATTAGTGCAAAAGCACATCTCTCACTCTAGTTGCTTCCAACAGCCGATGATTTACATTGCGTTGGTCAAGAAAATATCCTCCGTTTCACTCTGAAATTTACGTGGTCTGAATTTTTCAAGTCACGTGAGCCTACTCCCGAGAATCCTGTAGTTTCTGAGTCTCTAGGGCTCCCAACTTACTATCAATGTACGTGTAGTCTTTATTTCTCAAGTGAATGGAGGACTTGGCCGTCCTCTCTTGTAATGGACTCCTCTATAGCAATGCACTAATTTTCAAGCTGCTGGGATTAAAGACACCCTGTCGGGACTCGAACAAGCAACTTCATGATTGGCAGGCGAGAATTTTACCTGTCGTCACCAAGGCCGATTATTGGTGTTCCCATCAGCTGTTTTAAACTCTGTTCGTTTGTAGCTGTTTTTAAGGAAACGTCCGGCTCTAGTTTGCATGTCATGCGTGGACCATACCCTTTGATTGATCCTTCAAATGCTCGAGGTGTACCCGAGTTGCGGCCTTACTTGAGTGAAACAGCATCTCTCTTTCAGGTTTTCACCCGAGGATCTTCTTAATTCGCTGGGTGGGTCCTAGTCTTTTTAACGGCGATTCTGCTTAGAGGATTGAGATTTCATTTTATTAGCGGCGGAAAAACTACGGCGGAGAACTCACAAAGAAAGGGATAAAGTAAAGCGTTAATGTTTGAGATCTCATGCCGGTAAGTATAACAATCAGATGAAGGATCGTGTTGGTGTGCCATGTAAGAGTAATGACTTTCAATTCCTAAGATCAGGGCTCGAATCTCGGTGGTAGAAATGTTTCAGTGGAGTTATGATCATCACTTGTGTGCCATCTGGAGCGTAATGCGTCCGTCGGATGGGAAGTTATACAGTGGTCCCGTTGCCTACTGAGCGCCTTTCATAAAGAGTAGGCTGAAGGCGACGCCAGGTTTCTCTGCACCCTTCGTCTATTGACCTCCATTCCGTTCCTTACTTCCCTATCCTGTAAATGACCGCAATTGTCGGTCACCTACTCAAATAAGCAACCAGCCAGAGGAGCAGAATAAATCAGCATCAAGTCGGCGGCACAAGGGGGCGTGACTGATGTGACATGGACTTCCCTTCTCCATCCTCCGTCAAGCAAAGGTGTCGAGATCCGTCGCCTCCACCGCCCCAATCCGTTGGGTGGTCCCATTGTGTGCGGGCCACACCGCCAAACGCAGAGCCGAGTGCCGTCGGATTGGAGTCTGAGCGGTCGGAAGACATTGTTGGAGCCATTCATCATAAGTGGGTTAATACTGGCTCTTTGCGTTCTTCTCCTCACACTAAACCTCGTCGACCGCAACAGTCGCCCCCGTCTCCCGCAGCGGTTGGCAAGCGCTAGGGAGACGCCGACGGGATAGAGAGCGCCAAAAACAGACCAAGCAGGCGTGTTCGGAGGGCGCCGGACAATGGCCGGGACGGGACAATGCACTGTTCACCACGCTATTCCCCACTCGCTTCCAAATCCCAGTCGGGACGAGCGTCGCATGTTGTGGTAGGGCGGGGAGCGATCAATCCGACACGGGGGGTGGCGATTGGACTTTGGGAACAGGATTATTACTGTCAGAGGAGAGTTTCTCTGTCTCTTTGTCCGTCCACAAATTTCCATTACGTAAGACACTTTATCAGTTCATTTTCTTTGTTTGCAGTCTTTTTCTTTCTTTTTCATTGTTGAAGTAGAAATAAAAGGCGTACGAAGTCGAGACGAACGCCAAACGAAAAGGAAATATGATAATGACTCTTATTATTTTACGCAAATTTCGTTTACTGTTCAAAATTACGAAAAGTATAAACATTCACCTTCAGGCGTCTCTTTGTGGAACAATCCTTGTACTTTGTAGTAGTTGTGGAAAAGTACAAAGATTTTTTAAATATGGATTCAAACAGGAAAAGTATGTTAAAATACCTATAAAATTGCTGAAAATGTCGTGTTTATGCGAAATCGTTCCCTTGAAGACCGAAAGGATTGTTGAAGCCGTCTCATTATCAAATTTAAGGAACAATGGTCATTCAATAAAAATACATTATTGTGTTGGAAAACAAATTTTCACCATTTGCATAAAAATTGAGCATAGTTAAGAAATACATCCAATTATTATCGGCGTAGAGTTCTAATTAAACAGAGATTCATCATGCATGACGAGGGTTTTTCCAGTGAAAAATAATGGGAAAAATATAAAAAAATCTCCATACTGAGTGCTGCTCCGGCAATGGCGCCCCGATCGATGAATCACTACGGTAGCTCGAGCACTTCAAACACCATCGCTTAGCACAGTGAGAAATAATTTTAATTCAACGATTGTGGAATGAATGCTCCGGTAATGGGAACACATGGAAGAAGAGTTGGTAGGCCTATGCTGACAGAATGGTTGAGGGTTGGCTGGTTAAACAGGTTTTTGATAAAGAAGTTAAAGGTGTGCGAGGAAAGGGTACACCGATAAAGTTGAAAAGCCGACTGAAATAAGCTAAATTATTGGTTAAATAGCCGAAAAGCACTGAAAAAATAAATAATGACGAACAGATAAATGTGAAGTTTTTATTTTTTATGAAGACCAAATATATAGCTATGGTAAACAGTATGTGTAAAACTTATATTTCTCTGCATGCGCCAATTTCAGTGAAGCAAGGGAAGGTGTTACTTGGCAGTTTTCTGATGCGTGTATTTTGAAAAATGGATACGCCAACACCATTTGCCAGTAAGTGGTGAACGCATTTGGGGTTTCGATTGCCATTTATTCCAGCAAATATGATTCAATACTTCTAGCAACTGGATCATACGTACGTACCCGAGACCTTTTATAAAGTATAAGTGTTGGAGGTGAAGTAATGGACGAATGTACCCGAATTTAAAGAAGCGTAAAAGGCTCGGGAATTATGGAAGGCGGTATTTGGATAAAGCCAGTTTTCCTTAATTCATCATCAATTCTTAACTTCTTTTGACTGCGCCCATCCGGAAAGGGAACAGATCTATGGGTATGCATGTATTAACGAATGTATGCGTACCATAAGTACATATTGTCCAAACCACCCCACTCAATGTCGGTATTTGTCTCACAAAAAGATATACCATTGCGTTACAAAGCAGCGTCGACCCCAGTGATGCGTTGTACCTCGATTCTGAAAAAAGCAACGAGATATAATGCGGTGAAATTTCAAGTTTCCATGGAACGATGTGGGAATGTAAATGGAATGATTCACTTTTCGCAGCACGCTTGCGTCGCACTTAGGCCGTACTGCATCGCAGCGTCGGCGGTGGTTGTGCGATGCTTGAATTTTGAAAACTCTATGCCGAAAGAGCTCTGTGGAAGTTTCAATGAAACCGCATTGGAAATGCAACTCAACGAGTGGATGTCACAGCAAATTTACACCTCACAGTCATATTAAGGAGGATCTAAATCTCTTCATCTATCACAATTTCAACGTATGAGTCCCAGATTTGCATTAGTTTTATCTCACGATGAAAAGCACAAAAATATTGACATCAATATAAGATCGATAAACATGCTACAGGCGACTGCATTCTATCATTCACATTTATGTCTCGAACCCATTCTAAGACTTCTCACTAGTACTTCTTTCATTTAATCTTAGTTTTATTTATCACGTCCTTTTGTATCATTGTTCAGGATCACGAACCGCCGAGCGTCTTGAAGATCTGACGAACATTCTTCTCAAGCCAACAAATACCGCGGCTCCCTGGACAGAGTGCGTTCAAAGATGTTGATGGAACCGTCTAACACATTTTATAGTATGCAGTGGGTATTATTTGTGGTCACGCAAGATAAATGTTACTAAATGTTTACTTTTGAAAGGCAGAGACATTATTTGAGACAAATGCCTTGTAATTAAGATGACGGTATGTCTCTTTCCTTGTAGAATGAGAAACGGAAGATATTTATTTGTGCGTGTCCTCTCCCAATATAACTTAAATACATTTTACTATTGACCAATCAGGTTATTGTGCTTCGTTTAGACTACTGTCGTACGTACCAACAAAGCAACCCCGCACGCCTTCACATTGCCATCATTAACTCAGTGTAACTCTCATCACCACGGCATAGCGACGAAAAAGTGCAGAGTAAGCAAATTAAGTACGGAATACCATGTTTCCAAGGCGTTTTGAGGCTTTTGAAATGTTTTTGAAGCAAATGACTAATTTCTATGCTAATTTAATCAAGTAAGATCATGTGATTCACTTTAAAGATTGACTTTATTCCACCGTTATTCATTATTTCCGTTTTCCGCTAGTGACACCAGTGCAATGTCACGATAACGTGATAGTGCTAGGAACTATGGATTAACACGGTGTGAGCGTGCATCCACACAACGAATTAAGTCTACCAACGCACGGATCATCGTACATACGATTATAGAGCGAACGGGGCATTAGGGCTACGGCCTGTCACGACAGAAATACCGGCTCCTAATCAGACACCAAAGTTAAGCATCTTTGGACTCTGCTTGAATTAGAAAAAGTGGTCTACATACTACCCAGCGAGCCACCTCACGGGTGAATGACGTCTAGGGGTACCTGGCCTTCATATGATGTATTGCTAAATGTGATTTCAAGGGGTGGTGCTATCTGTGGCGCTAAATCCTTGAACACGCGTGGAATGGCATTATGAGGTTTAGTCCCGGGAACCCTACCAATACAGCGGAAATACCTCTCAGCCCCATTAAGATACTTTGGAAAACGTATGGGATGAATTCGTCATGCCAATGGGCACACTACGATGATGCAAAATTCTCTACTCCCTCCCTCAGCCGGGTGTTGAGGAACAAAAAGTGACTCTCGCCTATAAATAGAGCCGCGCCATATCTTCTTCAGCTCCTCCTTTGCGGCGTGCGGTAGCGTGCTTCCCTCACGGGAAAGTGTCCACGTTGATCAAATACCAAAATAATGGGCTGAAATGAACTGAAATTTAGGTTTTAACCTTTAAGGTAGCTGGAGTGATTTTCATGTACATACCTATTTGATTGAAACTTTGCATGTCTGTACTCATCAGAAATAATATTAAAGTTAAACCATTGCATTGTTATGATTTTTTTTGGGATGCAATATTATTTTGGCATTTAACCGTAAGGCACATGACGTGCATTTCTTACTATTTCGATGCATAACTATGCGCACAAAACGCGGAAGAAAATATTTCTTATAATCATTATTGTTTCTACCAAATATCAAGGAACCTCACCAACACAACAATTGAAAAAAAACTATGATAAATATAACTTCGTACAAACTTTCAATACTGCACTAGAATACTTATAGCACCATGTAATACAACACTTAAAGAACATATTCCACTGTAATTATGTTTAAATTTCTAATACCACTCCGAAAATTCTCGTCACAATATGTTTCAATTAAGGAAAAAATCATTCTGGTAACGTTTCTGTCAATGCCTCTATGGTGAGTTTTAATGCATAAAAACTCAAACGGTTAAGGATTTCATCCAATCCACAATCCCTCCTGCGGTGTACCAGCGCAAGACCGCACAGTCTCGATTTCGCTCCGAATAAAACTTCCATATTCATTATTGTTTCCCACTTAGCACTGAACAAAAATGAGGTGAAAAACATATTGATGCATGAAATACAGTTATAACTTCAAAAAATTTCGTCACTCGGAGCCAGTGTAGCGAAGGCTATTGAAGTAACAATTGTTTTCTGTGGAACACAAAAGTTTTTAATGTGGAACTTTCTTCATTCACTCTGTAATTCCAAAAAGTTTCGGCCTCAACAACCGATCACTTACCTGTTGCCACTCACAGACAACACTCGGGACAAACAGGAGGATAACTCCTCTTATTCGAGACCAGTTCAGCGAAGCTCAACTTCACTGATTAAGCGGGAACTGGTGTTTGTGTCGTGGCAGGTCGTTGTCGGACAGGCGACACGAGTGTACCTACCAAATATTTGTTTGTCAAAAAATTCTTTCACTAAGATAAATTTTTATTTTGAAGGCTCACGAATTATGTCATTTGAGAAGCGGAAACATTCCCACAGCTTCATAAAGCGAGCATAATTTGGGAGGACGCTTAGTTCTGTGCTTCCAAAACCGAATCTCATATTCTATAAGAGATCATTTTTTTGGTGTTTGGGACCAAATGTATTGAATACATTACCCGATTGTGTTAAAAGCATGAGGAACGAGAAATTTTTTTTAATTTGGGACCAAATGTATTTAATACATTACCTGATTGTGTTAAAAGCATGAGGAACGAGAAATTATTTTAAAATTTGTTAAACAAATGGTTATCGGCGCACGGCTGTACAGATGACATCATATTAACATCTATTGCTTTGTTATCCTATGTTGCTATTCGTGATTCGTGATTATCAATCGTGATGTAACCTCGATGAAGAAAAATCTCATTTTATTAATTAATATTTTACTGGCGCAAAAGAAAATGTTAAGAGTGGTAAGAGTTTTTATGGAGACTTAAGAGGTTTTTAAGAGGTAAGAGTGCTTTATGAAGATTTTTTGTTTAAAATCGGTAATGTCATAGTACATGGAAAATAGCCTCTCCACTGGTATTTATGACCTTTTAGACTGCTTAACGCTCCCAAAAATTTGTAAATACTATCAATTGTACTATAAACTGTGGGGTTATATTAACAAATAATTATATTACTAACATATTACTATACTCTATTTATATCTAGTGAACAAAAAAACTAAATAACTCGCAATTTTATTTATCAACTGAAATTTCAAATACATAAACTACAAAAATTCCTGGAGCTCAGCCATTGCAAAAATAACAAGGTAAACTTTAAATGAGCAAATCTAAACGTATAATTGACAGGCTTTTAATTAGCTTAAAGATCTGCACCGCAATGAATAAGTTATAATCATTCAAGGTATATAATTAAAAGTTTAATTAGAGTTATAATTTTAAAAATTCTTCTTCCAAGTATTTCCTTGAATACACGCGTATGGGAGCTTGTAATGACTTTACTGCTCCACGTTAAGCAAGGTTCTGTTAGGCAGAACAGTAGATTTACATAAAAGGTAATCATGTAGAATCATCATTTTTATTGAAGATGGCAAGCGGAGTCCATGGCGTGTGAACGCAAAGTATGGAGCAAGAGTCGAGCCTCTGAACCCTTACCGCTAACCGCGGCGGTGGAACTGGAAGGCGCACGGCCGTGATACTACTGTCGATGGAAAAAATGATATAGACTCGAGTTATGATACCAATTAAAAATTAACTATACAACCTACATAACACTAAGTATATCAAACTTCTATATATATTAATTTTGTAGCATGTTAGTCATTCTGTATCCGTTTATTTTCTTTGTCTGTCAATTTTTGAACTAGAAGAGTGAGTATACACCAGGGTTGAAATTCGCTATGAAAAAATCATTAGACTTGACCGGGTCAAGTCTAATGATTTTTTCATAGCGAATTTCAACCCTGGTGAATATGCACCCGTGCGAGTGACTTCGTACCATATCATTCGTTACATGCAATGTTTGGAAATTAGAAGAGTGAGGTTTGGTGCGTTGAATGTGGAATCTCTGTCTTCATGATTTGGTAGTAGTTTGGGATTTTTATAGCTTGGGCGTGTGGCAGGGGGTGTTAGGTCACCAGCCGTGCAAAGGTGTAAGATATTTGGATATGAAATGGAGATGAAATGGAGACATAAATTAAAAGGAGTGTATTTAGTTAGTTTAAATAAGATCCAAAAGAGCGGGCGTTTGGGCGTGTGGCAGGGGGTGTTAGGTTACCATCCCTGCAAAGGTGTAAGTTATATTTTTGGGCTGTGGTTGCAACACCAGATGATGGGAAACACAGTGACAAGGGAGAAAGGTCAAAAGGGAGAGAGGAAAAGTGGAAGAGCGTAAAGGTTGAAACAAAAGAAACCCACAGTGCTCTCCTATTCAAATGGCTTTAAAAACAACAAAGGAGAACAGTGAATGAAAACAAATCATTTTCACCAAGGGGCAATTTTTAGACTAGGACACTTACCCCCTGCGGGTGCACACCCCTGCTCACGGAGGGAGCAGGCTAGCAGCCTGCTAGTCAGCTTATTTAATTCTGCATCCAACCATTAAAAATAAGCATTTTTACAATTCACCGATGATATGATAGCAAAAAAGAGCCTTTTTTGCGTTATCAAACGGACAGCTCTATATAACACTTCAAAAGGAGTTATCTTGACGTTCAATCGCTATAAAAGTTTTAAACAGTATAGACACAACCTTTCTGATTGTAATTCTCCACAAGTAGGCACCCCATCGAACCTCCCGTGCTCCAACGTATGGCTCCCCAGTCGACGTCGACGCGTGTTCGGGTGATGCGACCGGCAAGAGTTAGCGTCCTTAATATTTAAGAAGCGGCAGTTTCGTGCCCTTGTTCAAGATACCCCAACGGCCATCAAACCGCCGGGTTTATGGACCGGTGTGAAGGGGTTAAGCGGCTCACCGCTCACCTGACCCCACAAGACGACGCGCCATCATCGATTCCGACGTCGGATTATTTGCGTTGCGCCCCCCATTGTTCCTCCGCGCAAAATCTCGCTCCCAGGAAATCGCGTGCATTTAGCCGGCGGAGGGAGGACTGGGAGCGCAGCCTCGCGTATTTGACGGCGCAGGTCAGAGGGGTCAGCTGCGAGACCATCCCGAGTTCCCCGGACCGCAAGTTGACCGTGCCGCACTCGTCCAACGTACTCAAGGCAACCCTGCATCCTCATCGGTGTCTTCCCATCGTCCCACAGGCCGCTCACGACGAGAATGCATGCCGGAGCAAACAGTCGGATGGGAGATTAAAGCTTGATTCACATGGACGGCAAACGAGACGGAAAAGCGGACGACGGAAAAAGCGGAAACCAATCACAGGCTGGCGGAGAACCTGTGGGGAGCTTAAACCGGTGGAACTGGCGGATAGAATTTTTTTATATTTTCCGCCATGATACTGCTAACTTAGTAGTACCTTAGTAGTATTAGTAGAATGAGTAGTACCATGGTTTTCCGCTTTCCGCGGGAAAAATATGACGTCAAAAACGATAGAGCAGCTATATCCGCCGTGGTTGCGGGGAATACAAATCAAAATCGCGGAACCACGGAAAAGGGAAATTTCCCACTCCGAGCGCGGAACAAAGAAGTCTCTTAAATACAAACTTTCAGCATATTATACGCAGTTTTCATGATGTAATTTATGATCTACCTTTTATTCATAAAGTAATAGCCTTCATTATTTATTGCAACTCACTTCTACTCAGTTAACGTTATGACCCCAAAGAAGAAATCCATTTCGGCTTAAATCAAATAATTATTGAAGTGTGTACCAATATATGATACTATGGAAAAATAAAGGTTTTCTCATAACAAGATCTTTTCAATGATTTGTTGCTAAAGGTCCAATTTAAATTCAAAGATAAAGTACCAAAAAATATACGATAATGCCAAGGAATATAGTATAGTAGTATATGCATAATGGTCAATGAAAGTACATATATCTACGTGCATAGAAATGGACTAACAATAATTTGCGTATTTAATGGATCTTTATTTTATGTATCGGTTACATTTTCCTAATAATCACACCCCGAATAAAATTTTAGGCCCCATAAATTCTCTCGTATCGGATTGTCTGTTACAACTTCATTCTTGATATGAGCGAATGAAATCTTGTAATAAATTTTATTTTAGAGAAAGATATATATAATCGAATAACTTTTCAATTTATTTGTAACGCCAATAGTTAATAATTTGGTGTTGTTCTTTCGTAAGTTCTTTTAGGTAGGAATGCGCACACCACCATGTTTACTTTCCGTCACCTTTCCATTTTCCGACTTTCCGTTTCCATGTGAATGCCTTTCCACTTTTCCGCCCGTCCGCCTTCCGTCGTCCACTTTTCCGTCTCGATTCCGTCCATGTGAATCCAGCTTAATGGCAAGCCTTTGAAGGTGATACTTTCCAGCGTATCTCCATACAAAAGCTTGATGGTCTTAATGGACAACTCTTATTTTTCCACATTTACTGGATTAAATCACGACCAAGGTTGATTGATAAAAATAAAATATTACGGGTATATGCCGCGTGTGGTATCGGTTTTGGCCGATACCACTCGCGGCATTTAGGGGGAGGGGGAAGTTGGAGGTAGTAAATTTTTGCGGATGACTGGGTTACATGTAATGCTGATTTTTAAGCCACCATCTCTATTAAATTATAAGTATTTTTCTTCATCTCTATGGCCTCACGGATGAGTCGGGGTCTTTCCAGTGAATGTTTCCACCTTAGCGATGAATTAGGATTTTTCAAAGTCGATCGCGTGTCCTAAGGATTCGTGCTCAGCTACTGCAGATTTAGTTGCTTGTCCCAGTTGAATGTTTGAGCTCTTCCAGTCTAATTTTGACTGAGCGTCCAGTCTCGCCGATGTATTTTTTACTCATATTTCCGTAATATTTAATTTTTATCAATCAGTTTGAGCCGCGAAAGCTTCAATCAAGAAATACGACCAAGGTTTCCTCACTGAGAGAAATCATAAGGGTGGCACCTGATGTTGTTGTTCAGTGACAGAAACGAGGTCGTAAGTATGTTGCCCTCCATTACCCTCCATTAAAAAATGACATTAGAAAATCGTTGCTCGGGTTCACGAGAATGTTCGCTAAGACATTGCTTACAAATATGGGCAATTTATAACATTTTTATGATCCTACCTGGAGGTAAAGGATCTCCATTTGTAGTATGTGCAAAGGTTTGCAAACATTTTGTCGTACGCGACCTGGTGATCACCTGATTTGCAAAACATTTTGGTTTCTTTTGCCGAAATTATTATGTAGGGAGAAAATGTAACACTAACTTTCAAAATTGATCGTTAAATCATATGTCAGTGAAAACAGATTTGCTTTTAGTAGCATAATTAAGACGTAAAATAAAAGCACGTTGACGCCGATGGAGCCATTTTCGGACGGGTGAAATAGCCTCCTTAACATGGAATAATCAAAGTTTCCAATCACCGAGACTACCATTATTTTTCGAATAGTTTCTCAGTTTTCCAACCATAACTCAATCACGTAGAATCCTTTGCTTAACGAAGGTAAATTATGTTTCCCTTCCACCATTGTTTAATATCAATAAAACTCAATAAATGAGTAGGTGAACCACCAAGTCCAGATTTACACGAGAGAAGCAAGGATGTTGATATTCGAGCCACCTCTAGTGACACGCTTCCTTGGACAATACTCATCGTCCTACCTTAGTATTACCAACTTCAAAGTTTGACCGAAAAGAGTTCATTAGGCATTATTGAGAGAAAAGGTTCACAAACAGCAATTCTGGCACTTGTGTGAAAGTTACTATTTTTCTAATAATAATCGTGAAAAAATTAAAACCTACAGTAAATTATTAGTGGTTGATTTGACAATTCACTTGATTGTAGCACATTGAAGTCCTGATAAATATCTTTTTTTTCTAAAATAATCGAGGTATGTACGCTGTTATCTTTATAGAAAGGGGATTACAATGCCAAAGAGTAATTTTTGGAGTACATTTGAATGATATTGATCAAGTGCTACAGGAACAAGGAAATACATTTTTGGGAACGGTATAAAAAGAATCTATATTTACTAGATGCTCAATACTTTTCCACAATTATTACGATACACGCAAGTGCTATAAATAGCAAGCATCTTTTCAATATGGATTCTATTATAAGACGCCTGAAGTCGTAAAGTGTAGTATAAGCAGACTTGGAAAAGTACCTCCCAAAGATTAGCGCAGGCCTGGTATTTTTCCATTCGAAAACACACCGCAGCAAGGAACACGGGAGGAAAATGTTACAACATAATCACTCAAGATAATCGATGCGCCTGCTTTTAGGAAAGATGGGAAGCGAATGTTTACCCAAGAGAAGAAGAAGAAAGGGAGGGAGACCCGACGGAAATTCCTCGCTGCGGATGAACGGCGCCAATCAAATGGACTGTTGAACCGCAAGACGTCCTGAGTGCGTCTGGATCGGCAAACACTATCACAAAAACATTGATAAGAAGGGCAATCTCAGATCATACATATTCTCGGAAACTGAACAGAGAAGCAGGGATGACTACTAATGATTGAGAGATTAGTTCTCAAGGACGTACTTTCACTCTAATGGAGAGAGGACTAATAACAAGGTAAAATGTTTGGTCAACGCTGAACCATTCTCCAATTCCTATTCTCCAGTTGATGAATTATAGATGAAAAGGTCATAAGGCTGACGCTGTCCCTTGATGGAAATTTTTACCGCGAAACTCTTTTTCACAGAGCGTCTACTCTTTTGCCGGAGGGCGAGAAGTCACTGCAGGAACAGTTCAATTGTACAAAACATGTCCTCCGACTTACGACTATGATTTTCTGGTGTTTTTCAGGATTTTCACTATAATGATTCAGGAGGTAAATGAATACTCTGCGGAGGGCTTCGGAGTTTCACCTAATATATGTTAAATTCACTTGATCTCCGTTGGCCACTAATGGAGTACAAGCTACTGGACCTATGTGATATCGCGCGGTTTCCCAGGGCTGAGCCTCGAAATAATGACTAAATTACCACATAAGCCCTGGTATATTTCAAGGGTAAACAACGAATTTTTCACGGATACCAGACACCGTGTTTGCTCCGGTATATTTTGGGACCGCGCGAAATCCTCCATGGATTACGTAGTAGATGAACATGTCCGACCACCGCAGCCTAATCCCTGGAGCCGCAATCCTGCCTCGGAGAGACAAAATAATGAACCGCCAGCAAGATGGCTGGCAACTCCGGCATGTTCAACGACGAGAAAGGCCAGTATGGCGGAAATCAAATTATAACAATTCGTAATTAACTAATAAATGTTGAAATATTATTATTATTATTATTTCGTTTATTTCCGTGGGCCTCTGGCCCATGAGGCACTTACAATGACATATTAACACAATAGTTGAGAAAGAATAAAAATTATACAAAATAATTACATTTAAAAAGAAAGAAAAAAAAGCACTTATAGGCAAGAACATTGAGTGCGGACGGTTAACAGATATAACTAAATAAGTTTAAGTATTGAATTTTATACAGTGAATCGTAAAAGTTCATAAGTCAACCAGAAAATATATACATAGAGCATTACACAATACAAAGAATAGGAAGTTCAATGATACATAGATATTTAAAGACATTGTAAAATCTTGAACATTAAGTTTTTCTCAATAGTTATTTCGTGAAAGAACACCCTTTTGCAGTAGTTTATATACGTTGTTTTTAAATTGATTAACAGTTTTGGCGTGTCTTATTTGAACAGGTAGTAAATTCCAAATTCTAGAGGCGTTTACTGCAAAGGATTTATTCAAGGGGGAGGTGCGGTGCTGAGGGATATGGAGGTCAATGACATGATTTCTGGTGGATATGCTGTGCAGCTCTGATTTTCTTACAAACCTGTCATTTAGGTAGGGTGGATTACCGGTGGTTAGGATGTTGAAAGCCAAAGTCATCGAAAGATAGATACGACGCTCCTTATATTTGAGCCAGTTTAAGCGAGTATAAGAGTCGCTTACATGGTCCCATTTTTTTAGATCACAAATGAATCTAACGGCTGCATTCATAGTGACCTGTAGTTTGTTATTATTGTCGTCATCAAGGTTTGAGAGCAAATGAGTGCAATAGTCAAAATGTGGAAGGATTAATGTTTTCACCAAAATAGAACGTATATCAGGGGGTAATATCTCCTTCGCTCTAATTAGTTGGTGAAGAGATCCTAGGAATTTACGCCTTACAGGTTGGGTTTGTGGCCTCCAGCTAAGGGTACGATCAAATGTAACACCGAGGTTTTTCACTGTTTCTTCATACGGAATGGTACAACTTCCAATGTGAATTTTTTGCAGATTTTCGAGGTCTATTTGGGATAGGAAGTGATTGCTCCCGATTAATATTGCTTTTGTTTTGCTTTCATTTAGCACTAAATTGTTATTCTTCGCCCATCGGTGGATTCGCTCGATATCCTCATTGATGAGTGAAATGGAAGAGATAATATCTGATACTGATGAGTGGCGATATATTTGAAAGTCATCGGCATACAAGTGATAGTTGCTATGCTTAATTACATCGGGCAGATCTTTTATGAATAACGAGAAGAGGAGAGGAGGCGGGATGAGAACGGAGCCCTGGACAACACCGGTGGAATTTGGACTCCAATTTGATTGCGTATTATTGGCACCCACCACAGCTTGAATGCGATCTTTGATGTATGACCGGAACCAGTCGACGATGCTCTTAGAAAAATTTAAGGCACTCAGCTAGCGGATGAGTAATTCATGACAAACAGAGTCGAAAGCCTTGGAGAAATCAAATAGAACCAAAATCGTCCCTTGACGCTTGTTCATTGCGCCTTCTTATGTCCTCAGTGATTTTCAAAAGCGCCGTTTGGGTACTATGGCTAACACGAAAACCAGACTGCAGGGTGTTTAATAGGTTATTTTCGGAAATATAGCTATATAGTTGCTGAAATACTATTCGTTCGAATATCTTGGCAAACGCACACATAATACCAATTGGTATGAAATCAGCCGGTTTATTTGGCTCAGAGCATTTAGGAATTGGATGAATAAGTGAGTGCTTCCAGGTCACAAGGTACTGTGAAGTTTGAAGGGAGGCATCAAATATGTTCAATAATGAGGGAAGTATGACCGGGAGAGCCTATTTGATACAAGAGATGGGGATCATATCATGACCTTAGGCATTTGATGTGATTTTTTTGCATGCGCTAGTAACTGAGGAAGGTAGAACGTGAGAGAAGAAAAACTGATTTTGATTAAGTGGAGGGGGAGTGTGGGGTTTAAGGGATGTTCTCGGTTCGCTTTTGACAAAGTGGTTATTTAATACATCTAGATGAATATTTATAGAGTATTCTTATTGATTTTCGGAGGTATAATGCCGAGATTGCGAATGGTTTTCCACATAGTGCTGGAGTCAGAGTTTTTACTTGGAGTCCGTTTGAAATATACAGATTTTGCATTACGTATCATATTCTTCACTTGGTTGCGCAGCGTTTTGTACGTGGTGAAGAGACCCGGATCTTTATAACGCCGAAACATAGCCCTAGTAATATTTCTTTCTTTTATTTTTAACTTAATTTCTGGAGTGAGCCACGGTGTCGGTGGGTGGGTGACACGTTTACTTCGGATTGGAGCGTGCGAGTCCAGTGTGTTTAGGAGCAAGGAATTTAAGGTTGAGACTTTGTTGTCAATCGAAATCCGCTCATTGACGGAGGACCAGTTAACCTTGCTGAGATAAGTGATGAATTTTTCTTCGTCAAATGTTTTGAAATCTCTGAAAGTTATAATTTTTGGCAGGAAGAATGGAACCATCATTCTATAGGCTAGATATATTTGATCGTGACAGGAAAGAGGGGGACCCGATGTTTGACCTGGGTATGTAATTTTACTGAGGTCGTCAACACAGATAAGATCTAATGGAGTGCTGGTGTTCTTCGTGTGGCAGGTTGGCTCCAAAAAATTATTAAAATACAATAGCAATCTCATGTCATACCTAGTAAACTATAGGGAATGTTTTAATGTGATGAATGATTCCAGCCAATGCGTTCTAAAATATTCATAGTTTATACCAGTAAGTTATCGCTATAGAAAAGCTTCAAGATGTATTTTCCGTTGAAATTAATTGGAATAACAATCACCTTCGTCATTGTCTCTGGCCAAAACAATAATTAGCATAATTTTAATGAGCATTAATCTCGACCTTTTCGTGTAACCAAGATTGAGATGAAAATGAATCCACGATAAGCCAAGGTGCAGTTGTCGAAATTCTAGGAACGCTATTTAATGGGTAGCTGGCATATTACACAGCTACTGCATGAATATAAATGGATTTTGCAAAGATAAATATACATTTGGTATTTTGAAGGTTACCTCCTATTTTTAGGCATACACACCTTTCGCATGGGAAGGAAATTTAATATATCGGTAAGCTCGAGAGTAGCTTCCTTGCAAAAATTTACGCGCTAAATGGAAACAATCAGGTGTTTCCCTAAAGTTTGCTTTTCCATGAATATTCCTCGAAGTCGAAATAAAAACTAAGCAGGGAACTTAAGTTATGACTAGTGAATCCGAAGAAGAAATTAACCACTCGGGGAATATAAGCTGACGATATCGCCGGGGAGCCTGAGAGCACGGGATAAGGGATAAAATCTTACTGCACTCAGCTCCTGACTTTTTCATGCTAATCCAAAATGAATTATGCACAAATTTCCACATTCTACCAACGCATGACGGTTCAGTACACAATATGAAGCTGAGAGAGAGTCTTAAAGCTGAGCCAAGCAGCCTTTCGAGCCAAGGTGTATTACTCCACAGAGAGGATCCAACGCGCTCCGCCAAGTGCTCCTTTCTGGCTCCAAGGCGAATGATAGGGCCTCAGTGAACAACGAAAACTTGGCATACTCCAGAAATTTTCGCCAAAGAATTACATATCTCACAGAAATTCCAGCCGAAAAAGAGAATTATGAAACACAAACAGTGTGTACTGGCTTCGCACGGGTAGCAGAAATAATTTTACTGATCCATGCATAAAGGAAACCACGCCAAAGTTGAGCATTTTAATTTTTTCCGGCGAAATAAGAGTTTCAGCACTAAGTCTTAAGTTAATGTAATTTTAAGAAGAAAAAAAGACTTCTGCGCTGATTCAAATGGCTATCTTACGGAAGGTAAGTGCAGGAAAACTGAGATGCAAGTACCAATTGAATATTACAAAGTCAACAGATTTGGAGGCCGACTTTTCGGTCCTTGAGGCCTTTGGGAATTACTCATATAGCCTATGTCCTTATTCGTAGCATGTACCTCCGTGAAATATTTTTGGACAATCGATTCCAAGTCTATTGCATCTATAGTAGACGGATAGAAGAGTAACATACGCAGCGATAGACAGCACTCCATATTTATGTATTCGTTCATATTGATTCACGAGTGATGCTGGACGCACCACAGAGATTTGCCAACGTTAAACAACTGAAGCTGGCCAGAGAAACTACCTGCCATATATAACTTAAAACTATTGGCTGGTGAACTTGATAAGGACTACTAGGAATATGGATTGTCATTTTATGCCAAAAATAGGTTTCACAGCTAGGAAATTGATGCAGAAACTTGTGCAACAATTTCATTTTCTCAAAAATAACGTGGAAAAATAAAGATAATATTAATAATGTTGGATAAAATTTTCTATATCACAAATAGTTTTGGAGGAGTACATAGCGTCAAATTAGAGGTAGTACGCATAACAATGCTATAAGTACTATTAAAAAAGTACATCTCATCATAGTTCACTTAAAACTTCTACATGGATACTACCTTTGTAACAATATGGAGGCTGATTCTTTCGCTACATCATAAATTGATGCTCTTTTCACGCTGTACTAAGTTCGCTTTTCTTAGAACTGTATCGGTATTTATTTATCCCCTGGGCACATTAAGCTGTACAAATACCAAACAAATATTTATTAAATCGTTCTGGGCACAAGCCCTATAAGGAAAAATATGAAAAAACATAAATTGAATGACACAGATTTTTAAAAAAATGATACAACTAATGTGATAAGTAATATTACATACATATATGAGACGGTATATATGAAAGGTGCACAGATTTTCATAAAAATACTTACATTTCGAAAATGATTTCATAGATTCAGAATAATTTTGTTACAATTTAAGGAAATAATCATATATTTTAGATTTGAAATTCTCAGTTGAATGAAAATATTTCATATTGGATAGTACTGTACTATACGCAAACTCAAATTATTGGTACAGTAAATCTGGTTCCTTGAATGAAAATAACTGACGCTAAAACTCACACAATAAGTATGAACGTCAGTTTTTCACAGTTAGCCATTTATATTGTTCTCAGTAGATTGAAATGTGGTCTTGGGGCGCAATCTGAAGATATAGCGTACACATGATTTGTGTGCGCGTTGTAACTTTGCAGGCAATGTATCGGGCAGGTCATTGAAAACTAAGGAACAATAATCCATTTGAGGAAAAATTAATGTTGAAACTAACGGTTTCTTAAAGCTATATGCGTAAATTAACGCCTTAGTAAATATATAGGGCGATTGCCTGTCAGTCAAGAAGTTAAAATAAGTTCAAATCTTTTCCCATTATCCTGAAAATAATCTATATTTCAAGTACCTGATCAACCCTGCCCTTCACCTATGTTCCTCGAAGCACAACGTAATAACGCATGTCCCAGTTCATTATCTCCTCTTTATGCTTCCGTAAAAGAGAATTTATTTCGTTTAGTAATTAGACTATACGTTCTCACCCCAACTATTGTGAATATATGAGATGATTGGCAGTGCATTTCCCACCGATGTAAAGGCCATAGGCATTATACCCAAGCGTTTTGTTTGTCATTTCAAAATTAAACCTCGACGACTGCGCAAAAGCTGTTGGTTGAGCTCTTTTAAGCGTCGAAGCTGAGCCGAAACAGCTGTTCATTATCATCATCATCAGCAGTCATCAATCCGAGGATTGGTCTGCAGCAGCCCTTCACTCCGCTCTCATCTTTAACAATCGCTTTATTCCGAAATAATTTTTCACTTTAACGCCCTCTATGGTTTGCTTTGCGAATTCCATTCTTGGTCTTCCTCTGTGGTTCTTCTCCTTTGTTTAAACCTCCATTGTTGTTTTTAATTGGCTATGATGCCACAAAATGTGTCCAATAATCTCTTCTTCTTCTAATAGTTTTCATTACACATCTTCTCTCTCCCACTCTTCGCAGGTGATTCTCTCTATTTAATTGTCGTCATTCTTTGATATTACGACATCTCCATCGCTTCCAATCTCTCCACTCCACTCAATCGAATCAATGAAAACCAACTGAATCAAACCTCTTCATTTCCACATGACTAATCATTTGGACGTCCGTTATAATTTCGCTTGTGTATGTCAATCACGATCTTTCTATGTAATTATTCCACTTTATTTCACCTTCCAATATTGTTTTCAATCGTCTGTTACGTCGAAGAATTTGTCCAATTAGTTTGTTTCTGTGTCTTTGCCGCAGGAATTAAGAATGGATGTGAAACCAGGGCAAGGTAATGCGTTTGAATGTAAATTAAATACGAAAATACGGACTTCTTTAGCGGGCACAGCGGACAAAAAATATGCTCGATGAGTCACCCCTCTCGATCATCCAAGCACGGCCATTAAACACTCGAGCGATAAAATTTTTACAAGGAATACCACTGTGTCGGTCGTTCACGGGACGCCGGCACTCAATTAACGGGTCGTCTCTCTTTTGCCTTAGCGACGGCGGTGGCCTGAAGCGGTCGCGTCCACGACCAAGGCCGACCTCTGAAAACGAGTCACTCCCTCCCACCAAACCCGCCTCAAGAAATCTCCCCGCGACTTCTCTCTTGGCGGCCCTAAACGGCCAGCCGGCCGGCCGGTCGAGCGGCCATCACGCGCCAAGTTAATCCACTCGCCCGTTTGATTATGCCAACGACCTGCTTTTGATCTCCGACCCACTTCGCTCCCTCTAGTCCACGGCTTAATCTCATTCATTCACGACTTCGTGCGCCTTTAGTCCCGAGAATTGCCATCACACCTAGGGCATAGGGTTGGCTAGAGTCATGGCTTTGAATCGTTTAAGTCCGGTCACAGTCAAGTAACATACTGAGTGTAAAAACAAGGTACGGCCAAACTTTCAGGATACATGGAAGTTGATTCCTTTTTTCGGGTTTTCCGCCGCGTCGGTTCACGTTGAGGACAATATTTCGCCGGCTGTCCTGCTGGCTTCCTCAGGTCCATGTGACATCTAAGCTCCGCGAAAGCCTTCATCAGAATTTCAGGATACATTCCTCACACGTAAAACAGGAAAATGTCATGGAAACGGGTCCGGAAACGCTATATTTCCATGTAAGAACTCATTTTCTACAACTCTTCATTGTAAATTAATCAAAGAGAAAACACAGGAAGAGAACGTGCCACCATACGACTTGATGCTCTTACATGAAATGAACAATATACGCTCCTTTGTCGCACTAATCCCGGATGCGCTGATGCATCCATGGAGTAGTGCGTGTGGTTTCGTAGCCTTTCACACTACGGGTACGAGGACCCTGCTTCTTGTACCGGGGTTTAACATGCAAGAACTTTCAAATACCCCCTCATGAGAAAGTCTATTAAGAGCCTGGAACGCTGATCCACTCGGCTAGTGTGTATTTCCCATGATTTAAGAATTATTGAGAAGAGTTTTAGAAAATGAGTTCTAACATGGAAATATCACGTTTCCGGACTCATATCCTTAAAAAATTTCTTCTTCCACGCGTGAGGAATGTGCCCCGAAAGTTTCGTCGCACCTAACTGTTACACTCTCAATAGTGGCAACATTTATTGTTAACATCCCTATGCTACCTTGCTGTTGAAGTTGATAGCACCGCTATCGCAGAGTAAGTAAAACTAAACCGCCCATTGGGAGTGCTAAGAAAATGCATTGGATCAAAAAGGATTCCAGTCAGATATTATCAAATTCAGTTGAACGAAAACTCCATCCGTCTAAGCAGCAATATTTATCTACCTACACCTGAGGTTATCCCGCCAAAAAATTTAATTTCGTCTAGATACGCGATGTGTAAAACTATAACAGAGCGTAATATTTTCCCCTCCCTTGACGGTAAGTTTACAAAACCATTTTCATTTGTAGCATTATAGTCATCTGGATTCTGAATTGGATTGAACAGTATTAACAATTCATGAACCATTGCCGAATTTCAGCGTTGTAAGGACTGGTGCTAATTCAATGGAAAGATCGTCCTGTTATTCCTGAGTGCTTTTAACCCAGTCTGGAAGTGCCAGCCGTTAAGAAAAAAAGACGCTGGCAGTGACTGCACATGAAACCGGAGTACTGCTTGAAAGCTTACTTCATGGGGTGAAGTATTGACTATTTTTAAGGGAAACGAGTTCGTAGGACAGTCTTCATTAAGTAAAAACCAAGAGCCCAGAAGTTTTGCAGCCCTTCGCAACAAAGTCGGATGAAAGGTGAATTCAAAGGATACCCAAATGACTCTTCTCAGGCGGATTCGGCCACTGAGCGTCTCTGACCGCAGACCCGTGCACGGAGCCTACATAGCGCTACGGAGACGTTCGACGGCATGGGCTTCATGGAGAACACTGTTGACAAATTTACGCTCTTTGGACGCACCGCTACGACACGTAGGAAATTATTTCCAACCATACGATTACTTTAAATGTAGTTAATTCAGGGAATAAAAGCATATTGAAAGGGTCTTAGATGTGTAGTTAGTATATTGCACAACACAATATTAATTCCTTGCAGCTAATGACAACATTGTATCTCCGCCCTTGTGGAAGTTTACTCCCGGGAACGAAACTCCCCAACGCCCCATTTACGTTACTAGGGTTAGAATGATAGTTAATATGGTGGCTTGACTAACTTGCGTTTACACGGAATTCTTTAACCCTTGTTAACATTCCGTTGTCTCAGGCGTAACTTTATGGAATTTGCTTAGCGTATTGAATGAGAAGCAGTAACTTTGTGATTCCACATTTATTTATTGTAAACGACCCGGGTTTCGATGTAGCACGTCATCATCAGATCCACCTGATGATGACGTGCTACGTCGAAACCCGGGTCGTTTACAATAAATAAATGTGGAATCACAAAGTTACTGCTTCTCATTCCTTGTTAACATGCCGGTGGCCTCCGGTGGAGAGTGAAGATGGTGATGTAGCCCACAGCAAAACAAACATCGCAAGTCGCTTTTCACTTGTTCAAGGGCTGTTGACTATATTCACGAAACTTGTATGGGCGAGATAAATGATTGAATATGCAAATGTTTCGCAGGGTTAGACTTCTCATTCATTAGCATTTAACTATACACTTATCATTTCGTGTCTATGCATTACTCGATGCATCGAAAGATGAAAATTGAGAGGGTAAATTTCCTTAATAGAACATGCCACTCTGCTATACTTTACCATTTGGATACCCCGAGAATATTAAGTTATTATGTCGTTTGCACTCTTTTATTATAGGTAAAAACAATTCAAGATGTTATCATGACATGTAAAAATTAAAAATAACTTCCATTTCGAGTCCTTGTCTCAATAAATGCAGCGGAATGAACGACTTTTTCTTCCAATTTCTGCCCGAGACCCGTCCTCGCTTGTGCTTGTTACGTAAATTTTGAACTTAAAATACGGTTCATCATTCACCTTGAAACTGACGCATGGATAGGGAATATGACCAGATAAACTCTCGTAATATATTGTCGCATCAAGTAAAAGCTACAAGTAGACTGGATCACTTAACTACTATTTTTACTAACCTGCGTTTACACGCGTTAAAATGATGGTAGCTATTGCCAACCATGGCGTGGTTAAAAAGTTGACTACGGTTAGCGCCAACCTGCGTTTACACGGTGAACTTTTAGTAGGGTTTGACTAAACCTGGTTAGAAAGCTAGTTATTTAAACAGGGCACTAGAGCCCACACTGCCAGCTAAATGTGAAGCGCTCTATACATTGAGAAAAAGTGCATGAACGGTCCATTGCCCTTCATCAGCGCACCGTCATCCTTGTGCTCATCACCAATTTCAACGACTCCTCGAGGAATCGGGTCGGTGTTGTGTCTTAGGGTACCGGCTTCCTGAGGGTTCGGGTTTGAATCCCGGCAGTGGTGAAGATTTTTCAGCGGAATCCTGATCCCCTCTTGGGTGCTTTGTGGAGAGGTATCCAAGTGTAGAAATCATTCCCATAAAAAGGCCTGATGTATTAACTTGTCGGCCCCTTGGGACATTTCATTGGTGAGGATGGAGCGATTTTTGTATATTTACAGATTTTCGTGAAACTTTGAACACCTGTTCTCATTAGGGAAATCAAAAAATAAATGTGAAAATATGAATATAAAAAAATTTGTTTTTTTTTCTGCAATTACATCCCATGTTAACACGTAGTAATATGAAACACATGAAACATTTATGTATTTTTAATTTGATTACATATGAACCGATTTTCATCAAAACGCGTAATTTTATATCTCATATTTATAGAATCGGGTCCAACAAATATCATGGCGTCGCGCCGAGTTTAGACTTGAAAAAACATTTAAAATAGAATTTTTGCCTAATTGTGAATACCGCGCCAAAAATATCAATAGCTCAAGTGGTAGCATAATTTAATTAAGGCAAAAACGCTAAAAAATATTCTTGTCCCATTTCCATCTATGATTGCATGGTGAGTTCCACCATATATGCCGGTTTACTTAAATGTGGCTGCAGTGATTGTTTGACATATTTGAAAAAATGTTAAATGGGCAATCAATAACCCAGGATTAGCACTCCAACCACCTTCAAGGATGAGACAATACCGACGCCGGGTTCCCCTCCACCCGCTCTCTAATACCCCACAATTCTACCGCTGAATACGAGCCTAGCTACCCCTCATGGTGCAAAAGCCCTCCGTGGAGGGTAGAATTTGCAAAATAACCAAACAACCTATCAGTCCTTAGCTGCCTCCTCGGTCGGATCATTGCCTCGACACATGAGGTGCTCGGGCGTTCGCGAGTCGAGGTGCGAGGCGCGTTCGGTCAATTTCAATCTTCACTCGAGTCGAAACCGAGATACGAGAAGAATGGCGAGGGGTACTTGGACTGGTGGAGTTTCAAAGTGGGGGGGAAGGGTAGGCTGTAGCTCGTAAATCAAACGGATGATGAGGAACGAGGCACAGCCTGACGCGGAGCCCAGCACTTGAGGCGAAGTATCAATCGCAACTTTAGTGAGATCGTCAACTTCTATCCTGACCCGCCCGGTAGGCTTTCAGCTCTTACAAAATCATTAGGCGAGTCCCGGCGAGAAGCACATCAAACACCTCCGCAGCTAACGGCGATAATAATGATTGATGAATGACTCGGTGGAATTATGGGAGCACTTCATCAAAACATTTATTAGGAGCATACTTTAATATGGCAGTGGAGCATTGGCTGTAATCACTGCTGAACAAAGAAAGTTGAACGCTGAGGAGATGTGGTTCTATTGAAGAATGATGAAGCTTAGATGAACGGAGAGAATCACGAGTGAGGAAGTCATAATGAGAGTTGGAGAAAAGATACAAAATCAAGCCTCTGAGGAAGAAAAGGCGACTGATTTGATGACACTTGGACTAGCCACGGTATTACCTTCACGAAGTTACCCGCAAGAGTAAATGAGTACGGAATTCCTCGGAGGAAAAAAATCATTTGCTTTGACGCTGACTCGAACTCAGATTACTTGATATCGCTCCGAATGATTAAGCCAGCTTAGCTACCTAGCCGTTCTCCTCCCACATGGGTGATATTTGGAGACAAATTATCGTTTTAAAAACAATATTGAAAGGATAAGTGAGAAAACAGAATTATGGATAAATAAAAATGAGAAATACAATTGAGAAATACACGAGGTATGTGAAAATGGATGGCTCGGATTGAAGAAAAAATGAAGACTCAATTAGGAATCATTCTTTGGCCTCATGAGGATGCGTCCGATAAATAATGCTATTTACTCCATTGTGGAAATTGCGAGTAGGCTGGTAATGGAGGGACCTTTTGGTGGGGGAAGGAAGAGTAAAGAGAAACTCGGCGTCGGTATTAGTCCTCTCTTAATGAAAGGTGAGAACAGTTACACGTCCCATCCGAAAAGTGACCAAATCGGTTAGCACTTGCTCACTCCAAACGAATGGTGCATGAATGAAACGGCTTGTTGATCGTTTCAATTTCATCGGAAGAGAACTAGGTGGAGCAATGGAGAGATCTTCGCTTCGAGAGACAACTGATGAAGAATGACTCGGTAGCGTTCCAAACTGAAGGAAAAAAGATCTTTTTTTACGTGAATGCCTTACTTCCACATGCTGATGCGTTTAGTCCACTCCCAATGGTGCAAGCATATTCTTAGCCTTAATCTTCAATCAGTTGCACTCAAGTGCACACACAAACGTACGGGTCAGGTCAATATGACCCGAGATAGTAAATATAGTTTTCAAAGAATTGTGCGAAATTCACAGTGAGAGGACAACTTGCTCCTTAAAGCCGCCATGAGGTCCACAATGATAGAGGACACATGGGTAGCTTAATTGGTTAGACCACTCGGCGCGAAATCGAGGGATCTGGATTCGATTAACCAGTCCAGGCGAATGACTATTCCACCGTGAATTTCACACAACTGCGTGGTCTCTAGCGGGTGACTCCGTTAGAGTCGCGCGGCTTGTTCCGTAGTTCTTCGAAGAGTTTTTCTATACAAATCTTACATATGTAACAATAATTATTAGGAAATTAACTCAAATATGAATAAAAGTGTATTTTTTCATTGAAAATCAAGTAGTAAAAATAATCCAATTAACTTTCTTGATAAATGGCTCAGCTGAAACTCAAATAAAATGTGTCTTCAAAACAAGTCTTATATTTAGCCTTTTAATCATCGGGACACTTAGATAAATGCAGAGTTCTTTAATGTTTTCACTACTGACATTATATTCGCACATGGTTTCACGTCTACAACTAAAATAGCTTTATATTAAAGAAAGAAAATTGACTTTTACCCGTATTTTCATTCAGTATCACATTTAGCATCATGTAACGTCAGTCACAATTAGTGAATAACATAGCGCTGGAGGGTAGGGTTATGGTGTTCATAGAGGGCAGAGGGTTCTTCTTTAAACAGTACTAAGAATAGGAATTAAGTTACATTAAACGGGCCTGTATTCCTCGACCGAAAACGCAATTTTGATTCCGGCGTCTGCCGCTTTGTCTTTTCTTCGAGAGATTTTCGCTTTCCAATCCAGCGCACTCCAGGGAAAACAGTGCCACCGCTGACACAGAAGAAAATGCTTAGCGCGAGTTCTCGATAATGTTCGCTGTGACGTTTTTAAGCACAATTCGCAACGTATTAATGATTCCACAAGGAGATGAAGAATTCCGATCGCTAGTTATGGCATAGAGTTCTAGAAATATGTGTCAAATAAATTATGGCGCTCGCCTAGTTTACGACAAATTAACATTCCTTACTCGGTCAAATAATTACGTGGGAGGCAAAAAGTCACAACGCTTAATATCAGCATTTACCATTATTTCAGAGGCCTGAGCAAACAAATTTGTTTTCAGTGGCATTAAAGAGGCGTAAGAAAAGTGCGTACACGTCTGCGGAAGCGTTTTTGGCCGTGGTATGCAGTGCCCTTAAAATACTTGACGGAAGGACCACAGACTGGAAGGCAAGGGTGCGATGTGTCCTTTCACTTTTATCCGAGGACATTCTCCAACTTCCTCGGAAAAGCTCATTTCCACATGATATCACATTTTTCACAGAATGAATCACTCTCACCTAAGCGTTCAGTCCTCTTTTCCCTTTTCCCTTCCTAATTCCATTCTTTAGGTCACTCGAGACCTTACCCATCCTACTGCACATCATTACGGCAGATTTCATGGTAACGCATGGACGTAGACGCTGCTGTTATGTACAGCCTCCGGCCATGGTACCGTTCATGAATGTTAAACGGGCCTTACTAATTACATCTACATCTACGTAATACCCTGCGAGCCACCACGAGGATGTGTGTGGCAGGGGGAGAGAACAAATCCATAGCGGAGAAGTCATTCGCCTTGACCGGGACTCGAATCCTTTTGCCTCGATATAGAACCCAAAGCTTAAATCATTTCAGGTACCGAAGCGTCCCTCTTCCTGTGGATTTTCTCAGCCATTCCCCTCCGAGCGATATCGAGTGATTGAGGTTTGAGCCCCAGTCAAGGCGAATGCTTTTCCTTCCGTGGAATTTCCGCACTTAAATATGACTGCGGATGAATCCATAAAGGTATTAGCGAGGCTAGTCTCAGAATTATTTAGCTTTTATGCACTAAAAGTTGAACGATGGCCATAGTTTGTCGAAAAATTGTAAAAATTAAAATAACGATTAAAATCAAATAAAATTTTTTCTAACAAAAGGGAGTACAATTTTTGCGATTGTTTGCAAATGGGGGGGCGATTCAAAAATGTAAGGATACCGCTATCTCGCTTGGATTCTCAACAACAAGGGCACAAATCCCTGGTGGAGCGTCGCATAAATTGATCATATAAAGAGGGAAAACCGAATGGAGAAATATCTCATAAATATACGAAATTCAAACTGAAAAAAAATCTTTCGCCCGAATTGGGAAGGAGATATGTCTGTTCTCACTTTCTTCAGTAGCTCTTCTTTTACAATTAAATATTGTGATGGTATGAGATGTATCACAACCTGAGGGTTGAGCAACAAAAAAACAACGGCAACCACAAAATGCGATAGCTGGAGAGAATATATACGATTCTCGCGAAAGAATATCAGACAGATACTTGACCGGCAAACACCTGACGACGGAAGTAGGCGGAACGATTCTCAGTAAAAGACCTGTCATGTTTTCGAGTGCCTTTGGGGATCCTTGCTATGATAGAATAGGGTATTCGCTCACTTTACTTCGGACCACTACTTCATCTACCTCGTAATTCGTACAACCCAAAAACAAGGAAGGTTACAATATTAAATATAAATAAATATTGATAACTTCACGTCAAGCTGTCAAATATCTTGGCATTCCCACTTTTCTTAACAAATGGGTACGATTTTGGTGAATGGACGACGATGGGAGATTCGAGTCCAAAAAGGAAGGCTACCGCTTCCTCACAGATTCCGTGGATTCTCGACAACAAGGGCACAAATCCCCGAAGGAGTGCCACACGAATTGATAGTGTTCACCGGGGCGAGAAGACGAATCTTTTGTGACCACGCCCGAGTGGGACCCTGCTCCCGAGAGGTAAGAAACCTTGTATCGGACCCTCGCGAACTGGCGACCTCGTCCCACTGCGGGATGTTCCCCCTATCGAGGGCTGCCGCCGCCCTTTCTGCACCACAGTTCACTCGGCCGCTCGGCACCCCTGAATGGAAGATGCCGCGCCGCCCAAGAGTACGAATGATTTCCGCGCCGCTGAACCCATTGTGGCCCAGCGCTTCCACTCGGCAAGTCGTCAGCTCCGCCCGACGGCGGAAGGAAATATTCGTGAGGGGTCCAACGGCACAGGCGACAGCCGCGTCACCATATTTCCGCGCCTTCTTCTACGTCCGCTCGACTGGATTAGGGCTCCGGGTCAAGGTCCGTGGCGAAGCACTTAAGGGCCCCTGACAGACGGCTTCAATAGTGGAGGAACGGGGAAAATATCTAATGTTCTATGTTCACATATGCATAAGCATGACTTGTATGCTCAACTTAGTGGCTGCAGTAATTACTCCCACTGACACTAATCTGAAACGAAATATTTCAAACAGTTGGTAGATGGAGACCGTATGTCCATTGCTTTCAGTTCAGCCCTCATTTATTAATGTTAATTAACGCCAATAGAATACGTCTAAAAATTATAGAATCAGCATTCGTTATTTTTAATTGAAACTATCGTAAAAAAAGTACCACGACTCCTTTCTTAAAATGAAAACATTTACATAGGTAAAGGCATTGACTGAGTCAACGTAGTTTATACCCCAGCATAATATCCAACGGAAATCATGGAAACCAATCAATATTTTAAAATCTTGCACAAAATTCCAAACAAATGATGGACTAGTTCATACTTTCAATTTCATCCTGAGCTCATACAATTTTCTACTTCTCTGATGCATCATAAAAATAGAAATCCATAATTTAGGAAAATATACATCATGGAGATTTTCCACCAGAAAGATACATTCGCTAATGATGACATTTTCGGGGTATTTTGATGAATTTGTGATGATTTCCAAATTATAATTAAACCTCAATTATGAAGACTTTACTCCTAAAGGATTAATATATTTTCGCGGGAGCAATTTCAGGAATTAGCACTTAGCCCTGAGTATATTTCATTAGCGACTTGATTCAATAAAACTTAAGCCTTGACATAATTTATTGGCAAGGCAGAAGAGCTTAGCATGAAGAACATACTTCAAGCTAAGCTCTTCTGGCTTTGAGCCTGGCTCATCACCGAACGTATTTATGGTGATTCAATGCTGTGTTTGCGTGTTTTATTCTAATCAATAATTCCGTGTAATATTACCTCGGTAATCTCCCACAGGTAAGTTAGTTGACTTGGTTGACTTACATCATATTTATATCATCCTATCAGTCGGAACTTCGATAATGGACTCTAATGGACGAAAAATTAGGGACCAGTGAGCAGTATTTAATTTTATTCGTTCTTCTAACTCTTTTCAAGAAAAAGAAGCAGTACCAGTTTACCATGCAAAAGTTTATAATTCTGCCGGAACATGTAGCAGCAGCAAGATGTCTGCGAGTAGAAACGTCAAAAGAGACGAATGATAAACGTATGAACTACAATTGACCCCTTCCTCCGGCAGATTGATTTGAATTGGCCAAAAAAATAGCAGTTACCAGATACGAAAGGTTAAATAAGTCACTGGTGCTTTAAAATTCCAATGTTAAATCCCAATGGTAAAAATAGAAAAATGTCGCGTGACGGATACCGAGGAATTCTGGAGCATGGAAGCCTGCCGCACAGTGACAGCTTCGCTCCACGACGACCTTGACAACGACCACCACCCTTGATATTAGTGAGCTCTGACCTCTGCCCTCCGCCCTCCAGCTGACCAGTGAATCGCCATTACAATCGGCCGATCGCTGCCTGCGAGGCGAACATTCGCCGTCGCCTGACGAGACCTTCCGGGATCAGACCCCTCCGGTGCCACGAGGGCGGCCAACAGTTGGACCAAATCGGAAAAAGATGACCAAATATTAACTATCCTGCATTCCTAGCATTCCGTATTATCACATTGGAACTCTAGGTAGAGTTACACATGTCTAGTGACGTAGCCACTGGGCATGTAGATTTACTTTCCGGGGGAAGAGAGTGGTGGAGGTGGATTCCATACACACCTACATCTACATATTACCCTGTAAGCCACCTCAAGGGTGTTTGACAGGGTGTGACTTATCAATAACATGCACTGCATTGTAGAAATTAACTTCCACCAAATTGCACAACACTATGGGTAAGCTAGAAATGGTACAGAAACTATTTATCTATAATGTAACTTCGTAAACGTGATAGAAGAGTCATGCTGGGAACATGTGAAATATGGTCTTAGCACTACTGAGCAGATTTAGAAACATGCATAAGGGAGCCCATCAATTAATCAGCTACACTCCCTGTCAACTAACTACTTCAAAGTCTTAACGCAGCCATCATGGTCTCTTATTGGTCGTGGGAAAAACGACATTTTAAACCTGTCCATTTTACAATCTATTTCCCTTATTTTGTTCTCATAATATCATCTACTGTAGTATGTTGGAGTTCGTAAGATATTGATAACTTCGTCCGAAAATATATTGGTTTTGAATTCACATAAAAGATTGAGTCTAATTTTCAATCGACGGTCTGTAAGAGATTCCCATCCAAGTTGTAGTAAGAGGTAACACTGACAAGACTATCATAACTGCCTTTCACGTATCTTATCTGCACGTATTCCTACCCTGTTTTTAAGCTTCCCTCATGAGGATCCCAAACCCTAGCAGCGGATTTCAAGTGGGATCTAACAAGGGAGAAGTAGCTGATTTCTCTGACTTAGTCGACCCTTTTTCAAGTACTCTTTTAACAAATCCCAATTTAAGATAAGCTACACCAGTTATTTTCCGATTATGTTAGCTCCACGAGAGAACATTAGTTAGTTTAACTCCGAGGTATTTTTCAGATTCTACAGTCTCTAGTAGGGTAGTTTGTACGTAATAACAGTACTGAGGGGAGTTTTTCCTTCTCCAGAAGTTCATAACAGAATTTTTTTTCAAGTTTAATTCTAGTTGCTACGCATCGCACCACACTTGATTTGCCTTGAGGTCCTTTGTTTGCACCACCTTGTCATTATTGCTGCGGATTTCTCTATACACAACAACATCGTTTGCAAAGAGTTGGAGTTTTTATGTCTATCAGTTCACCAACATCGTTAATAAACAGAAAGAACAGAAAAGGACCTATGACACTCCCCTGAGGAACACCCGAAGTGACTTTAGCCTCATTGGAGTCCAATACTATCCTCAGAGGGCGATCACTAAGGAATTCTCTAATCCACGAAATTACATCGTCGTCTAAGCCGTAAGATTTTAGCTTAGTTAATTATTTACTGCGGGATACTTTATCAAATGCTTTTTTTTAAGTTATGAAAAATCGCATCCACTGGAACGTTATATTCACCGGAGAAATAAATATCGTGAGCAAACAGTACTAGATGAGTTTCGCAAGATCTTTTTTCCTGAATCCTTGTTCTGGTTTCATGAGCAAGTCCTGCATATCGAGGAGTTTCATGACTGACCTTACAATTATATGTTCAAGAACTTTGCATGAGATAGATTTTTGGGATATCGGTCTGTAATTCGATGGACCTTCCTTATCACCACTTTTAAATATTGCCGTTACATAGCCATTACCCAGTCTTTGGGTATTACGTATTCCTTGATGGATTTTCTAAATATTATCTGCAAGTAAGGGGCTCTTTCTGAAGCTAAATCCCTATACACGCGGGAAGGAATTTTTTCAGGACCGGGTGACTTATTTTGACGGAGCGACTTCCTCTAATGTTCTATTCCGTGAGCACAAATTTCAATAGGCAGCATCGTTTGTCGGTAACGATCATTAACCGTCACGGATGTATTCTGTGAAGACTTGGTGAAGGCGCTGTGGAGGTTGAAGTTTAATATATTAGCTTGGTCCGAACAACTTGTTAATACTTTGCATTTATCGTTTCTCAGTGGATTAAGTGTAGGTATTATTGCCTCGACCTTCCATTACGTAATACCAAAATTCTTTTGTGTTATCCCGTGACTGTTTGCTAAGTGTTTTCCTTTTGGAATACATCCTAAATAAAAAAATAACTCTTTAATATCTTTAAAAATAGTGCTATTGTATTCATCATTTGTTTTGATTTTTTTTCAATTAATGTATTTGTAACTTAAAATAACCGTAGCGTATTCTTTTTCAAGTTATCTCTCCACTCTGCTTACGCTAAATTCGAGTAGGTCAGTCAGCAAGCAGACAGAACATTAATTTAAGAAATCAGTTGTTTCAAGAAGATCATATAGTGGGGCTGGGAATCCTGCATTTCCAGAAAGTCATATAATAAAGAATATTCTAAGTACAGGGCCCAGATAGAGTATAATCGATGACAGCAAATTTTAAATATTCCCTAAATGCAATAATGAGAATTGCAAAGCAATAGTCACTCAGTTGTTAATTGCCGTAGCTTAAAGATAATATTCCAGAATTCCACCTTTTAGTTCACAGCACTGAGTGTAACGTCATTATTGGCACAGAAATTTGGCAGACAGACAATATTTCAGGTAGCAAAGTCTTCCCAAAATCGTTCACTATTGATGGAAAAGATAGAATTAACCGAGCCATAGGCGGAGTATTTGTAGCTGTAAGGAATAAAATCGTCAGCCGAGCGAAAATTGTTCCAGAGACCAGCCTTAAATCTGTATGGTGTTCAATTAAATGCCCTAAATCCAAAACAATATTTGTTTTCTCGTACTACAGGCCACCCAACACTGATATAAATTCAGTTTTAGAACTAGTAACACCGATAAATAGCATCACATCCTAAGATACCGGAACAAATTTGATAATGAGTGGAGATTTCAATGTTCCCTATATAGATTGTAAGTCCCACAGTTTTATTACCAGGTGTAGTGATAAAGACGTTTAAGAGTCCCTGCTCTACCTCTCCTCATCAAACGCACTACTTTAGATGGCTACGGCACCTAACAAGAGAAAATATTCTTGATTTACTGGCAACAAATATAACAAATCAAGTGATTTAGATGGACACTGTCGAGGAAATTAGTGACCTTTGAGTAATTAGAGATAATTTTATCCAAAACATCAATATATTATTTTATAAGAAAACTCTACATTTTCAAAAAATGGGATTTTTCGATGGGTTCAAATGTCGTAAAAAAAATTCTTTTCCCGTCTTCCAAGAATAAACTCTTAAGTTAGACGCGGAGGAAACTTGGAAATTTTTTTTTCGATCGTACTTTCAGGAATCAAAGATTTTATCCCCAGTTAAGTAAAAGAAGAGAGCTTCAAACGAAGATGGCATGACTTGGAAGTGAGGAATTCGTCGAGGCGACCGATAGCACGCCACGCCGAGATGAAAAAGAAATCCGTGCATATTTATCAGCTGATGATCGCGAGTCAGTTATTGAAAAATATAAGTTTTCTGAAGCCGCTACGAAGGAAGCGTTTCTTCGCCGTGCCCCAGAGAAGGGAAATACTGAGTTTACGATTGCATTGTGAATACGTGCTGGGCTGCTACGATGGTTGTGTGAACGAGGCATAGCTTTAACGCTAGGGCGAGGGACAGGCCGGACGCGACCGCAGAGCGGCGTTTACCCGCCGGATCCCCTCTCCGCCCGCACGGGGAGCCAAATGTCGCCGTCCGTCGGCCACTCTCGCGTCTCCGATAATAATCGTCGATCTTGCCTCCATCACCGCCTTAAGGAATCGAGACGGCAAATGGGCGACGCATCATCGACTCCAGAGATGAGTGAGACAAGGGGACCACGCCCGCCCCCGGGGCACTTAGCCACTTGAGGGCCGATGAGCCGGTGGCAAGAGAAATTACGTGTGGAGCTTCACGACACTCCACGGAATGAGCCCCTTAAGCGACTTTCCAATATCGAAAAACAGTTGGAATCTTTCGCCCAATGATTGCCGAAGATACGTACTTGGGTATATCCCTAAGGCATCCAAACAAAAGGCTATGAATGTCATATTGGTCCCGACGATCGATTTATTGCTCCATGCCAGTAAAAGGAATCTACAAGGGATATGGTTGAACAAGAGCAATGAGCATACTCTGTCTGCTTAAAACAGTAACAAAACAGCTTCAAATTCAAATGATAAATTAAAATTACAAATATTTATTCTACCCAGATGCTTTAGATTGACCGTCACCAAAAACTTCTAAGTAAATTTGAAATGGGTAAATCTCAAAGTAAAGCCGCAAGAGAGTGACAATTATTCTCTAAATCACTTCAAAGAGTTCTACCGCAACCAATAATTATTTTAATTCAGAGTAAACACGCTGCGTGACCAAGAAATAAGTGTAAGTAGAGATATATTTATTTTAATCATCTCCTAATCCTAACCTAGAATAAACGCGCACGGGAGATTTTTCTGGCTATACTGTTGACTTTACGTTAAGCCGGAATCATACTGTCCGGCTGTTGGCTTCATTTCGCCGTACCAAATTGTATTCCTCACACGGAAGTAACCACCCTTCCTGACGGATTTAAGGCAGTTTAAAACAGAACATCATTTCAAATCAAGTTCAATGACTTTTTTCTCATCACGATTAAAGTATTTTACCTATGAAAAAATGACAAAATATCAGATAGATACCATTACAATTTTTATGATTATTGCAAAAATATACGACGTATTTTCCATAGGAAATGAGACGGTCATACTCTCCAAAGAGACTTTATTAAATAATAATGAGGAATGGCTAACAAGTGAGTCACATCAGAAAATTAACATATTGCAATTTTCATTAATTAGCATGTTTCACTTTTTATTAATATACTGACCTAAGTAAGCATATTATGTTTATTACTGCAAACTTAAGTAATTTAAAACAATTTTTTGCACTATTCATAATCTTTACTTAATGCACCGATGCTTGAAATTTATAATAAGTGAAAATAGTCTCCATTTTAATTATGAAAAATCTCGCTCAAATCAAATTATGGAGTGATTTTTCAATTTACCAAAAAAATATGTACAATTCGAATGAACTTTTCCATCGTACTGAAACGCAGTTTGGTGATTTGATTGATGAAATTGCTATTTCCCTCTTTCATTAAGCCCAAAACGAGCTATTATTCAAAGAGAAACATTCCTTCCTGATGAAGCCCAAAATAATGTTGTAAACTACCTTAAGGGTTGTAGTAAAATTTTCAGAAATTTCTCTTTTACGTCAAGCGTCATAAAATACCTTTCTCTTTGATGGTGTTTTACTGTGTAATTAACATGCTAATTTCATACGTCTCTCGAATTGCCTTGGATTCGAAAAAAATCAAAATAGTTACAGATTCTCTATTTCAGAGTTGATTGAATTGATTACTTATTTTTATGAAAAAATATAAGGATTTAAGGATGAAAAATAATGCAGAAGGTCCTCGAAACGTGCCAATCCCGTAGGAAAGCCTGTGCCACGCCGCTTTCGCCACGGGATGGTATTGTGCATTTCCTACATAATGTATCACAAAATGAAGCAATATTTCTGCCAAAATGAGACCTAATAGACGTGAAGCAAGCTCTCTGAGGCAGCTAATCAAGGAAATTCGGGATTCCGGGGACATGCGGGCCAACAGAATCGTCCAGAAAGCAAAAAAAAAAAAATAGTGAGGAGAAAAAAAATAACTCTACTCACATTTTTATTTGTGTTCACTTTACATTGCTATAACTTTTTTAACGGTGAAGCACTTTTACTTAATTAAGAGCATGACTGCTGATAATGGTTTGACCACACCTCGAAAATGCCGCGAGCAATTGGGACCCAGGACAGAAAGATTTAACGCAAAAAATTAAATACAAAAGAAAGCTGCGCGCTTCGTTAAAAAGAGCTGCGAGCGAACATAGAGTGTTTCTCAGCTCTTTGGGGGATTAGGTAATCGGAGGCAACACACTAGGCTTAGTTTGCTTGAGAAATAAGAACTGGAGTGCTTCAGAGAGGCACAGAGAATATTATCCTGACACCACACAGCATCTCTGGCAGAAGCGATAAAATAAGAGAGACACGTTACGGAACAGACAGGTGCAATCATTCTTTCTTTCCATTTATGAAAAGTGACCAGAGTAAAAACTTAGCTCCACTTAAAACACCCGGTACTACACTTCACCATTACACCTCCAAAAACTTTACCCTTGACACCTTTATACGGCTGGTGTCCTAACACCCCCTGCTACACGTCCATGCGGTGGCTCGTAGAGTAGTATATAGATGTGCCACGATATTGAGCTTGCCTCATTCAAATTTTAATTTGATATTTTTTGCGACGGTTGAGCTTTAAGTATTTAGACAAAAAAGTATTTGCAGTTTAAGTTAAATAATTAAATTACAGTTATTTAGCTACTTTATTTACTCCTCTAAGCGGACGGAGCATGCTAATTTCGTTAGTTTGCAACTGCGCCGCGTATCAGTTATGGCACGCATTTCCTCGGCGAATTAGACTCAATGAACGCCCGCATCGAGCCTCGTTTAGGGAGCCTCCACACGATTCCCGACGGTCGGGGGTGGAGAAAGAGAGAGTGGATCGTGAAATTCGACAGCACATGGCAAAGGTCCAGCGAGACGCCACTCTCGACTCACATCGACCGGAGGACTGCAAATAATGCAAGAGAAAGCCTTTGGCGACTACGCTGGCTGACGGCCACGTGACTGACTGCTAATCTAATATCAAACGGGAAAATCGGCGGCTGGGTGCTCATTCAAAGAATCCGATCGCAGTCGAGCCTCGGACAGGCGAACACAATCGCTTCGTCTATTCACTAACTGACCTTCCCCCGCTTTCCCCGGTCACCGCCTCAACTGATTCAAACTATATCAAGCTGACGCTATTTTTATCGTAACTTTCGATACAAGCATTAGTCGCATGACTCAAAAGACTCAAATGCTCGAAACTTCTTTTGCTACGTCCTCTGGGGAGGCGTTGCGGTGTCGGCCACGGGTCGCCCATCTGCTGAGCGTGAATGATTTACCTTCTCGGTCCTGGCGTATTGTATACAATACACCGACGCACAGTGGTCCAGGTGCTCTAAAAAGCTGGCCATAGGTTGAAAAATAAAGTACCAATTCAGGGTTAATAGAGAGATGGGTATCGAAGTCCAGATATCACCACGCCCAAAATCGACGCAAGCAGGTAAGTAGGTGAAGACCTGTCGCTCCTGCGCTATGTGAAAGAACCGCGACCGAGGTTGCTAGTGAATAGTACGAGTGCAACAACAAGAGCGTCATTTTTTGGACCCGATAAAACCGGACCTGTTTCAACGATATTCATTATGAAAACTGAAAGAAGCAGGAGAAAGAAAGATGTTTTATTTCATATGAATAATGGTATTGCAAAGGTACCATGTGTTCAATTTTTTGCGCCATTTTTGATGCAGTGAATACGGCATTTGCGGCTAGAAACGTATGAATAAGTCAAGAATTGTATGTTATTGTGTGACCACATCTGGGCCAGCATGTAGACAAAAGTTCTATCTTGCAAACAAAAAAGAAATCGCGGTCATCAGAAGTCATCTGCGGGAGCTATAGGAAAAAAACGTAATTTTGAACGAAATGTTTGGCGGGAGTGTATAGACTCGTCTTTCTTTTGCGCAATCAAACGCGCTTTTCTTATATAAAAAATGTATTTGATGTAATTTAACTGTCTCAAGTCAATTTAGATATGTTTCAGCTAATTGCATAGACGGTTTGGTCATAATGCAACAATATCACGATATGATATACATCGATAAAAATCAGGCTGACGCAGAAAGTTTTCCACATATATTCGTGCATTGTTGCTGGGGTGACCAGAAATCAAAACAAATACTTCCTCGATGTATTTGCATTGAGTGGAGCATTACGAGGAGCATCGCCTGGTAGATGATTCGAGTATGTTTATTACATCCATTGTGCCTCTTCTGCTAATAACGCGCAATCGCACGGTTGTATGGAAAAATCCAGCTCCCTCTTCCACGTTTTTCTTTCGGCCTCTTCGGTTGCAGTTTGGTCAAGAGACAACTACAGTAATCAAAGAACAACACGAGCGAATGCTGAAAGAAATTAATGAAATGCACTCCCATATTCTGCAAGTTGGCTCCGTACAAGGCACGGTAAATTACTATCTCTCTCTCACAATGATATGCGGAAAGGTGACTTATGCTATCACTAACACCTCTTCCACAATGAAATGTCACTTGTGTGGGGCCACGAGCAAAGATTCTAACAACATCGATGCATGTTTATTGAGAGAGATCAAGAAACAGAACCTGTAGTACGGTATGTCGTCTTTGCATACGTGGATACGATGCTACGAGTGCCTCTTGCACTTATCTTACAAAATTACTGTGCAGAAATGGCAAGTAGGCAAAAAAAATCCATCGTATTCTGAAGTGCAGCAGAGGAAGAACATGATTCCGGAGCGATTTCACTTGGAAACAGGTCTTCTTGTTGATATGCCTAAACAAGGATCGGGCAATACACACGATGGCAACACCGCTCGGTCCTTTTTCCGAAATGTCTCCAAGACGGCAGACATAACGGGAATTGACACCCAACTCTTGCATCGATTCCACGTAGTTTTGCAAGCAATAACAGGCGTACATGAAATCGATGCAAATAAATTTCATGACTACGCTGTAGAAACGGCCCGCTTGTTCACAGCGTTGTATCCGTGGTACAACATGCCAACCTCAGTGCATAAAGTACTTCGGCATGGAAGAAACATCATCTCCGCGTCTCCCTTACCAATTGGAGCAATGAGCGAGGAGGCACAGGAAGCTGGAAACAAATTTATCAAAAAATTCCGAAAGGAATTCGCGAGGACTTGTTCCAGGGAGCATAACATGATGGATGTTTTACAGCGCCTGATGGTCCACTCGGACCCTCGGATAACAAGCTTGCAGAGAAAAGTATTCAGAAGCCGTTCAGGGTAATATCCAGCGAAGTGATCGGCATGCTAGCTTCTCCGCAAGCCATAGCAGAAACAGAGGAAGGCTGTGAATCTTCATCAGATGAATCTGATCTTCTAATGAACGCCAGTCCAGACAATAGCTTTACATCATTATTATAAAGAGTATATGAAATAACCTACTATTGCGCTTAGGTCAAAATAAATACTTTATTATATAAACATAGAGTATGCTTCTTATTATATCTAATTAAATGAAATGCTTAAATTTGATTTTAAAAATAGAAAGTGATACTTTACTAATAAATTCACACATATTTGTATATGCTATGGTACACATCGTATCGCACTATTAAACCCAATTTTCTGCTAAAATTACAATAAAACTTATGTACTGATGAAAAGTTTACTAAACCTTCACACTTGCACACACCCGCGGACATTAAATTCACGTCTGAAAATTTTAAGGTGGTGATTTCTTAATAAGTCCTCCTTTATTATTGAATAAGATAATACTTCATTGCTATAGGCTACCGATAAAAGGCAACAATATAATAATTACTTATCGCAGTACAACTATTATTGATATAATTTGTCATACGGCTTACTAGCGATTCGGCATAGTGTTCTGTAAAATATGGAAATTGAAATATAGGCACATGTTATGAGATCATTAATAAATATTTTTTGATTGTTGCCTACTCGAGGAATGAAATGATAAATTAATATCTAAAATTTCCGCAAAGTCTTTGGAAAATGCAAAATTATTCGCATTTCTATTCATATTTCGCAAAATTAGACTACGAATTAGTGATAAGCGACCAGAAAGACCAATAGGTTCGTAATTTGGTTTAGATTGAACGACCTTTTTGACGATGGCCAACTTTTCAGCGTACCTGGACCACTATGCGACGTTTGAATTTTTTCCCGCTCAGCAATGCAAAATATTGACAACGCCACTTGCTGATAAGTGGCAGCACCATTAAGAAGCTTGATCCACGGAAATATTAACTCTGCAAAAATGGCTTACAGTGCAAAATGTAAGGATGAAGAATTTTCCAAAGAAAATGCTGGACATATCTCGGGACTGAGGAGGAAAAGGTGGTCGGAGCGCGAATCGTGAGTCACTGAGTGCACATTTTTATCACTTTAGAAGTAAACATATGCGGCACAGCATTAAAGAAACTAGGTCTTGTTAAGCGTATAATAGCAAGGTGCTCAGATGAAAAAGTAAAAGTGAGATTTTATTTCGCTCTGGTTAGGCCACACCTCGAATACTCCGCGAGCATTTGGGACCCTGGGCAGAAAGATTTTACCAAAAAATTCATAAAATACAAAGAAAAGCAGCACACTTCGTTATAAGCTGCTACGAAAGAACATAGTGTGTCTCACAACTTTAAGAGGGATTAAGTTTGGAGCGCCTAGAGACTTGGATGCTACACGCTAGGCTTAGGCTGCTACAGAAATTCTGAACTGGTATGTTTAAGAGCGACACAGAGAATATATCATGACGCCTCACTACATATCTAGGGCTGACAGAAGCGATAAAATAAGAGAGATGCACTACCAAACAGATAGGCATAAAAAATCGTTCTTTCCGCGCACATATAAACAACCACAATAAATAATGAGCTCCTCTAAATACACTCCCATAATACACGTCATCATTTCACCTTCCAAAACCTTATCCCTTACATCTTTACATGGATGTTGTCCTAACACCCCCTGCCACACGCCTATGCGACGGCTTGGAGGGTAGTATGAAGATGCAGATGCAAACCGAAAAAAAATTATCGAATTATTCTTCACTTAAGGTAGCCCGAGCGAGATAGTTCCCTAGTAATAGAGACAATATTCGAACTATACATTTTAATTTCACCAGCTGTGCGACACATCAATTAAATATTGCATTATTAATAGTGCAATAATATAGTTTTATTTGACAGAATTTGTAAGTAATTAAATGAAAATATCTAAATAAGTCTCTAACTTGACTCATTATTTGCGCGCCGTGCGTTTTAAAACTCCTTCAAAACGGAAGGTTACCAAGAACCTACCGCGGTGACAATTTTAATATTAAAAAATAGTTGAGAAAACATACAAACTACAGGCTGTTAGTTTTTTACGACATCTAAGCATTAGAAAGACCTTATTTTGTATATAATGTCTCTCTGGAGTGCATAAACGTACCATTTCCCCTGTAAAATGGTTGATATATTTTAGCAAATATATCCGAAAGTAATGTGGTAAGGGGTAGAATTTTTTGTTATTGGATGGGTGAGATGTATTTCTTCAAAATGAAACCTAATTCATTGTTTTATAGGTAAAATGATATTTCGCTCAAACTACCGTAAGTACATCTGTTTATACTGAGAAAATAACCATTCATATTGTAAAATAACTAATCCTTAAAATATATTTTTAAATTTTCTTTTCATTATATGCACTTCTATGGCTTGGGTTTACGACGCGAATTTTGAAATTCAACCAAACTCGTATGTAAATACCTGTTTTTATTCGGCATAAGACCTATATATTAATAATGAGCCATAGTCATAATGGAAAATATGTTTTCACGTATATGAGAAAGTCCGTTCACATGTCATCGTATTATTAGGAAATTTATGTCAAGTGCTATAAGGCTACGTGTTAAAATAGCATGTAATTGCCAAAAGACATAATAGGAAACATGCAATGTTTTTCTATTTAGTCAGTGTAGTTAACTAATAAGTACAATTATGCAAATTTGTACATGTGCAAAATCGCCCCTACCACCTTAAATAAAATCGTACGTTGATGAAAATACTTCACTTCGTAAATTTTAGCCGCAATTGCTATCTAATTCCAGCTAACTATTCTTTAAAAGATGACATGCAGTTTTTTCATACCCGTGAGGAATGCACATCGGTTCCTAATGCCTAATATAGCATATTCTTTCAATCTTTCAAACAGAATGAACCCAGCTATTCATTCTAATTTTGCAATTCTCTGCTACTTGAAAAGCGATTATTACACACCATGCGCATTAATGTACATTCAAACACATGGATACATAAAACGTTAAATCAAAATAAAAATGTTTTTACGGAGCCTTGAGACAATTTATCATGCATTAAATGAGCAAAAATGCATCTATAATATATCCGGCAAGCCTCTGCAAAGGTGAGTGGTATGAATATATTGCCGAGGATTGAGAATTACGAAAAATTGAAAGCCTCTTATTTCGCCTGAGTTAGGTGAAGTGAGTAATGATGAATAATGAATCATTTTTGCCCAGTTGTTTGCAGTTTAAAGCTTCTGCAATTATATTGTCAGGATTTACGTGCTGCAAAGGTGACCGAATGAATGTCATTGTGGGTTTCTTTTTTCCTTCAACATCAATACACATAATTTATCTCCACCGAGAAATAAAATTTGCCGGGTTCATGCAGGTAAAAAGGAAAGGCAGGGGGAAACGCAGCTCGTCAAGCGCTTAATTTTCCACCACTCGGCAAGGGAAATTTTATCGTGCTTAAGGTACTTCTAGAGAGATTTTTTTCCCCGAGTCATCACAGAGATATTGCTCAAATTACATTTTTTTTCTTTCAGCAGCTATAAGCAACATGAAGTAAATATTTCTTGAAAAATGCCTCAAAATTATAGGTTAATATGAAAAAAAATAACCAGTAATTTACCAAATATTGTTGCATGAGTCTTAAATATGACTAATAATTTCTTCATGCTAGACGGGGAAAATGACTACGCAACGGAAGGTTTTTTATGATTTTGCAAACATTACTCCAGTGAGTAATTGATTTATTTTTTGAAATAGTTGAAAAAACATACAAGCTAATCACTGTTAATTTTATGACGAGATCTAGATGTAACTAATTCCTTATTAAAGAAAGTTCCCCAGAAGTGCATAACCGCACCATTGCCTATGCCATGTGACTGGTATTTGTTGGCATATATCTCAAAAAGTAGTGCAGTAAGTGGCCAACATTTTGGCAGCTTTGGAAAGGTAAGACATTTTTCTATAAAACGAGACTAAATTCATTGAATTATAGGAGTATTTCGACCTTTTTTGAACATTCTTACATATTTTGAAAGATAGTGTTTGACGGTGGATGGTGGCATCGCATACATTGGAATAAAAGCTTCCTTCGCTTATACCTAAAATTTGGCTTCATCTTCAATTTAAGGCAGCTCGAGAGATATATCTGTTCGCCTGGAAATCAATGAGTTTGGTCTCATTGTAAAGAAAAATATCTCAACCTTCCAAAGATACAAAAATATCATCCCTTTACTGCATTACTTTCCGAGATGTTAGCCAAAAATATCTAGAGATTTTACATGGCAAACGGTGCGTGTATGTTCAGAGCTGTAAGTTCAGAGAGAACTTTTTTTTTTAATGAGGAATTTCTAGCACTTAGTTCTCGCCAGAAATTTCACTAAGTATGTGAAGTGTTATATTTCCTTAGCTATTTTTAGAAATAAGTCACGTGCTTACCGCAGTAATTTTAGAATATTCAGAGAAAAATACCTTTCGTTGTGAAGGAGTTTAAAACGCACTGCGAGAAATATTGAGCCAAATAAAAGGCTTTTGTTTAACATATATTAATTTGACTACCAAAAATTTCAATCACATTTAAGTGTGCTCTCGCAACATTATTGTTACAATATTAACCTCATGCATCTTACAGTTGTTGAAATTAATTAATAAAATTCATATATGGTCTTTCGTATGATTAGGGAAAAAACGTGCTCGAACTGCCTAAATTTACTTATGAATTGCTCTCTTCTTGAGCCACTTTTTCTCTCTAGCACAAAAACTGGTCTAATGCTCGGACTTTGTTTCATTCCCGTCAATGCCGTACGGCTGTTCCGAGGCTCCTCGTCCCGAGGATTCTCGTACGCTTATTTCGCGGAGGTATCGCAGAGGTGACTGTCGGGAGAGCAGAGGCGACGTCGAGAAATGTTTTCCGCGGAAGAAAAACGGGCGAGCAATCCGCTGGCAGTTTTTCAACTTGAATGGCCACTAACTCCGACAAGGGCTATCAGTGTTCCCGCTGCCGTTATTATCGACTGAGGACATGTCGCCGTCTCTATCGTTGGGGGGACGAATTAAAAGCTTGCTGTATCAAAGGGGAAGAGTGCCGGGAGCGGAGGGAGGGGGCTCATTCATCCACCTTCCGCAGCGGGCACTTCGCCTGTTGACTCTGCCTCGCATCCTCGTCTACCCCCCACCTCTCCGCCCCCGCCGCCCCCCCCCCGCGCAGTCGTGTCGACGAAGGTGGTGCCGCCACTCTTCCCTTCGGAGACCTACATTCGACGGAAATTCATCCGGTGACGCATGGCAGCAGGCAAAGGGAAGGACTTCTCAGGGTATAGATTCAAAGCGAGGACGTTTTATGCTCGGGAGGCTCCGACTCGGGAGGCTCGGGAGGCTCACGGTGAGGACATGCATGCCTCAACGCTCACCACGCAGGTACACTCGAAAGTCTGCCCGGCAGCCCCGAAGCGCGACGAATTCCTAACATCAGAGGACTTTTTCTGTTTCTCTTGCAATAAAATCAAAAAACTCTGGTTTATAGATACGGTGTCAACTTAAAATCCAATTGCTATTGTCTATCTTAAATAGCTATTTCGTTTTCAATATCTCTGACAGTAAATAATTTTATTTTATTTATTTATTTATTTAAAGTAAGAAAACCACATACAGCTATGGTGCCATTTTATAGTAGCCATGTAACAATACTCACACTTAAAGACATATACAAGCAAACTTAAAAACTATATATTTATTTTATTTTGGTCACAATGGACGATTTATGCTAGCTGTTCAGTCAACCATCGCTACTTGATCTGTCATTTCGTGGGCACTTCTACCTTTTTTATGATACATAAGGAAGTGAAAGAGCGAATACTTGTGCATTTCAAAGAACAGTCTCAGCAACGTTAACCAGGGGTTGTAGCCCGTGACTGCTTTTGGAGACTGTTAAGCAAATCGCGATTACGTTCCATTTTATGAATCAAACATCTCTTGGGATAAGTTACAATTGGTTGGATTGGATTGGATTTTTGGGGAGGCGACCGACGGCTAAGGTCATTTGCGCCATAGGGGAGAGGTAAGGGAGGAAGGGTGGATAGAAACGCGGCGTCGGCATTAGCCTACTCTTAACGAAAGGCGCCAAAGGGACCACGGCTTAACATCTCATCCGACAGACGGAGTACTCCACTTGAAGTGCCCTCCACAAGACACTCAAGTAGGGATCCGGTTACTCTGAAAAACATCCGCCACTGCAGGGATTTGAACCCTGGCCGCCCGTGTAGGCGAGTACTCTAACCACCACACCAACCCGATCCCCCACAATTGGTCTTTCAGTGTAATGTCTAATGTATCAGCTGGGTTTTACTTATTAGAACTGGTAATGCCATGAATATGGGTTACGCGCATACTGCAAATGATGCAAAAAATAAAAAAAGTTACTTCAAAGTTTGAAACTGCCTCCTGAAATTTACGTAACCTTTCCCAAGAAAAACAGTTCATGACACTGAGATACTTAATAATTTGGCGGGTTCATGATTAGATTCATGAGCGACACAGAGAATATTATCATGACGCCATTCTACGTCTCTAGGTCTGACAGAAGCGACAAAATAGGAGAGATACATTGCCGATCGAATAGGCACAAAAACTCGTTCTTTCCGCGAGCGACCACAATAAAAGTTGAGCTCCACTAAATGTACTCCCATAATACTAGTCACCATTCCTCCTCCCAAAATCTTACATATTTACACGGCTGGTGACCGAACACCACCTGCAACTTCCCCATGCGGAAGCTCGCATGGGATTGTGAAAATGTAGATATAGAATAAGCACTGTTTTTTTTCGTGCTAAAAATGCTCGGAGGTTTAATACATTACGAAACGTTTTCAATAATATTAGTTGACCAACCAAACAATAGTGTCAACATCAGTAATGATTTAGACTAGTAGATATTATGCAAGTACTCGAAATTTCTTTTACCTTTATATAGAGCCGAGGACGAGTTTAAATGGCTCGGCTAGTGGGTATCACCAATGAGGCTACTCACTTCGGCATTCATGTTTCAAATTCTCCCCGTATGACATTTTATACTTATTTTATATTTTGCACGTGTCATGATTTATTGACTACTTTCGCACCCAATTATTTAATTTTTGCATTACAAATAGGAACATGGTGGTTACTATGTCACACTTCAATTTGATGTTAATTATGAAAAGCCATAATTAAAGGGATGTTTCTCACATTTCGAGATAAATTTCATGCATTTCATCCATTTCATTGTATGATAATTTAATTAGAGTACACGACTCACTTAAAATGACACAGGAGCATTCTATTGATGGATCTAATTTGATTATTACGCCACCCATGATGAAACTGGAGCCATTTTTTTCCGTTGAACACGATGAACACTGACAAAACACTTCACTTAACAACAGCCGTTTGAAATTACTTCCACGTGTAATATTTGCTCTCTGCGTATGCAAACGATTTCGTTCACGCTCAGGAAATGCCGTCCCAGAGTTGAACGTATTCAGTCTTCTCCCACAAGGCCGAGCGTGAAGAGACAATGCTAAGAGAGCGGGACTTTACGGGGGAATGGTTTTCTAATGAGTATTTGTGTTTGAAATTGGATTCCATTTTGCGATACGAAGCGCATAAAAGAGGGCTCAGGAAGTAAAGCGAGGGGACTCTTCAAATAGGCTTAGAACCGCCGCCGGACGACCTAATCCAATTGCAGGGAGAGGTTTTGCACGAAATCAAGCCCCTGGAAGCAAGCTGCCGGGGCAGGAGAATGGATTGTGCGTGACCTTGGGGGGAAAAGAGAGACGGCAGGGCCTCGCCATTGCCAAGAGATGAATATCCCACGTTCCTCGTGAAAGCGGTAGCATCTGGCAGAAGGGTGGTGGAATGCTGCATTTGCCGCCACGGAGGAAATCGCGAGAGAAAAACTCAGCGAGCTCAATTCCAAGGTTGGCATTTATACATTGTTAGGCGGCTTTTTATTATGCTACATAAACCCAAAAGCGCCTCTCATCCGCACAGAATGGTCCTATTTATGCTCTAATTTATAATATATGTATGGATAAGTTTTCTGTGGCTCCGTTTTTAGTTATCTTAAAATGTACTTTAAGCGGGAATAAAGGGCGAATTCAAAGATATACGGAGCTGACCACGTAGTAATTGGCGTCTCCAGCTATTGATCACACAAATATGTGAAATATGCAGGAAAAATCTATTATTCTAATAAAAGTATTGTAACCAGTTATCCCACCCTCTTTGACGTCACCTTCCACTCTGGAATCCCATTGTGCAATAAGGATGACGGTACACTCTAGAGGTACCGTGCATATAACATTTATTTATTATAACTTATATCGTAAATTGTCAGAGGTCCCGTATTAGTGTGCAGAGCGACTCCAACCTCAAGGTAAAGCCAGCAAATGGGTGTTCGCTGCTGATAAAATCAAAGAAATGCGAAAGTAGCCTCGCAGTAAATCCAACGGAGCCGCGAGTAGGAGTCGCACACATTTGAAGAACGCACCGAGGAAAAACAACTTTCGCCTCGGCTAGGACTCAAACCCAAAACCTTCGATGTTGCGTCGAGTAGTAGGTATTCCTAAACTACAGAACAGGCTCTGAGACTCGGTACTCTGAGGAGTATGTTCAGAAATGTGTCACCATTAGCGGTTGACAACGATAAAGTTACAATGTGACCAGTTCCTCAGTTATTTGAATAGATAATTGTTCTTCGGAGTTCCAGGGGCGCGTGAAAAAATTTTAACGATGGCCTGAGTGGTTTGAAGTAGGGATGAGTCGATTCCACTTTTCTTCGAATCCGATTCTAATTCTTTCAAATCGATTCCCGATTCTCGATTCCATCGATTCTTATTCCTAAGAACAGGTGGGATATTGATATACCAGTAGCGTAAGACTATTATTTAAATTCAAGTATTGGCTAAAATAAAATAACAAAGACAGTTAATTCGCTCAAAAAGTATATTTATTAACAAATAGCAAATATATCCTCAGCTTATTGAGGTAGATAAAAAGTACAAATTTATAGCCTACACCCAAAATTTCCGAGACAAGTATGATGTAATAAATAATATTTTATTTGAATATTTATCTATTTGGAATCGATGGAATCGGAATCGACTTTAGGCGATCGATTCTCGATACCGATTCTAATCCTGAGAATCGGTAGAATCGAGAATCGACATTTGGATTCGACTCATCCTTAGTTTGACGTAGCAGTAAAAATATAATTGACGACATTTTTCCTATGAAAAAGATAGAATTCTTGGATATAATCGTCGAAGAGTTTCGATAATCAAAAGAAGCTCGGAAGCACTGAGGTATTTCCCGAAAATGTTTTTTAACGAAGTGGTACAAGCGGTAATTCCTGCCAACAGGGTGAGTGCTTCATGGGCGCCGCTTAGTCCTGCCAAAGCTCTGCGGACGGGAAAATCCCCACGCAGGGTCTTTGCCTCGAGTTCATTCGCGAATGAAAGATAATTTCCAGGCACATGATTCGCCCTAAATTTGAGCAAAAAGTATCCGATATTTCGTCAGAGATAGAGAGTGAGAGAGAAAATAGATGCTCAATTGAGTAGAAGAGAAGCTGTCAGATGAGAGGACTGTTTGATTAGTCGTGACCCCACGACCCTTTGACCGGCCGCAAAAAACATCCTTCCGACACGCCTCGAGAGTGGCGAGGACGAGAGGAACGGATATCAATGTCGGTTTACAACCGACGAGGGAGGCAACGCGGGACCCCGCCCCTTTCGAAATGTAACCTCGCAGTGGCAGGAAGAGGTCCGTGTGCGAGACAGTAAAGTGTACGTTACTGCATGTGCCGCGGGAGTACGGGTCCATGTTTATTCCGGCCACGTCCAGGTCGCGCCTCCGAGAAGCAAAGATGCGCCAACGGCCGAGAAGAGGCGCCCCTCTCCTCTTCCTAATATGGAGACGCCGAGGACGCATGCCATCGAGGTCAGCCCTCCATCCCCTCCATGTAACCTTTCTTCCTTCCTCACTCCCGCCTCGCCTCTCGTCCGAGTGGACTAGGATGGACGACCATCAAATGCAGCCGCATTGCATCCATCCCCTCACTCGTCGTCCCGCGACTGTGTCGTTAAATCTCCCTAAGTACTGCGGTGATCCCGGGCGCATTTCCGATATCAATGAATTTTTCGGGACGAATGGCCGCAATATCATAGCTCCCCATTAAAAAATAGTGAGAATTATTATTTCCTTAGAATAACGTAAACATAATCGTTTCGCCGCAAAACTGCAGTCATAATAGAAAGCCCGCGTTCATAGCCTATATCTGGTGATATCGACTGTTATTGAGAGCAGGAAGCAACAATTAAAAGAAGAATTTTTCCAAGAATATTTAGCATTAATGAATCCGTAATTATAATACAAAATTACTTTTAACATTCACACCTTCATAAAGTGTACTTTTCCCCTTTTTTCATGTTTCAAGTTTTTGTTCTTTTTTGTATAAGTTTCTTATTCTTTGTTCTTGTCTGTTAGTTTAAGGTATACTTATTTGCTTGTGATGAACTACTGAAAAATTTCATTGCAAAACACAAATCAATCTATTGTAAACTTGTATTATTTGTATCATTAAATTTCATTATTTATTTGAAAAAGTTCATATACTACCTATGAAATTATTATTCAACTGTACAATTATGCAGTTAGAAGTTTATTAAATTTTTGCAATGCGTAAATAAAATAAAAAAAAATCATCGGAATATTATATTAAGATAATTTACTCACAGCGCTATATTCAATCGAATGAGTGATCATCAAGACTCCAATTATTTGACCTTTGATTTCATGAAAATATTCATCACGAATCCAAGAAAAGAAAGAAACTAGAAAAATAACTGAACCGATTAGTCGCGAAAATACATGACAGATTTATAGGCACCGGAGCTACCTCACACTTAGTGCCACTATTAAATCCGTGATCAACTCCCAGCTGGCACCAAACATGAAATGATACTAAATCGGTTTGGCATAGTAACTCAAGGATTATCTTATAAATGTAGATAGAAATTTATATACCCACTTGTATAAATGTAAATGTATATTTGTTCCATGGCTTCGCAGAGTACATTAGGCGGCAAACCTTTATGCTTAATTATCACAATGAATATAGATTTTACACATCTCGCCACATAAAGCTATACAAATTACTGATTTCAAATATTCATTCTTTCTGACATCCGTTGTCTGTTTCATCGGCAGATTAGTGGGGTTCAAATCTTGCTCCCAAAGGTTTTTTTTTGTAGTTACACGCAGAACCGGGTGTTAGCGGAACAACATAATTTTTACTTTTAAGAGCATTTTATAGATGAATAAAACTTTTCTTTCTTTAAGTCTGTTGTAACTCTATAATTTTTAACTTTTTAGTTTTCAGTTACTTGTAATGAAAATTGAACTTTATTAATTACATCTGTGATTATTATTATGAATCATGCCCCAATGTTTATAAATTGTTGATTTGTTTTCGAGTGTATTAGTAACGTGTGTTGGCCTTTTATTGAACGGATCAGTCCGTGAACGAGAGCAGCAATTGATGAGAACGAGTCCTTCAAGGAGAAGAGGGGTGCCGTAATTGACGGTTCATATCTCGAATATGAACACAGTGTTGATTAATTAGTGTAAGAACTAATTTATAAATGTATTGTAATCAAGGTGGGTCTATTGACAAAGATTCAGAACTCTAAGTCGTCATTAAGTTGATTTGACGCAGACGAGCAGCTCGTTCTCAAGAAAACCTTTTATTAACGCGTAATTGTTAATTGATCGCAATTATTGTTAAAAATTAATATAATTTCAACAAAGGTAAATCTATAGACCAAGTTTCAATGCTCTAAGTCTTCCGGAAGTAGGTTCAACTTCAATTACAAGATTTGACCCAGACAAACACCATATTTTCAAGAAATCCTTTTAGTAAACGCGTAATTAACAATTTGTCGCGAATATTTAAATTTACTGTATTGTCACCGGAAGTGGGTAAGTTGAGACAAATGTAGAGCTCTACGACATCAGGAAGTTGGTTTATTTTTAATTACAGGCTTTGATCCAGGCAAACAGGTGAAATCCATGAAAACCTTTTAAAGAGAAGAGAAATACCCGCATAAATTATCCTTATCGCCATAACGGCGCGACACTGTTATATCAAATAACAAAAAAATCCTGGCTATCACAACACTAAGCACTATCTTAAGAGATTACCTCGAAGCTCGAAAATGACTGCAAACAGAGGATGAGGATTGACATGTATGCCCTTGGGTTATGGTTCGGCTATACTTTGTCCGCTTTTTATGGGATTTGGACCACCGTACAACGGCTTCCAGTCTGGCCGCGCATTGCCTTCTGAGCAGTGAAGATCCAAATATAGCTCTGTCACGCCGATTGAACTTTGAACTGTCCCTCAAATGTCCCTCAAAAGAACATGAAATCCATTACAAAAAACTAAGGAGTCTGTAGAAATTTTCCACTTGATTTATTTATATCGACATAACGCGTATCAAAGATGCAACGCTACAGTAATGATTAGGTTTCTGGCTATGAAATCTTAGGGAATAGAGCCAGAAAAAGGGATCGCATAATCACAAATTTACTCTTTCATTCAATAGATTAAGGCTGCCTTATGCGTTAGCCACAACATGTTTAGGACGCCAACGAAATGCAGTCACGACACGATGCAGATACGACGCTCCATTTCTCTTTCACAAACTGCTTACGGCAAATATTTCGACAGTTCGGTAACTAAATTATTGGTTTTTTTATTAATGATGGGGAAGACAGTAAACTGAGGAAATTCGCCCCTTTAAGATTAGGATAGGTGGGTAGGTAAGTGCCTGCGAGAAGGATTATTTGGGTATTAGACGAAGGGCGGAAAGAAACCCGGCATCGGCATTGACCTACTCTCAACAAGAGTTGACAAGGGATCGAAGGTTTTACGTTCTTACCAACAGATACCTTTTCTTCTTCTCAGACAAGACAAGTTCGCTCCACATGGCACTCAGCAGGGATTAAAAATCCCATAGCTACATCTCCGCCACTCCCGGAACTTGAATCTGGGCCCTCGAGATGGAAAGCTGATACTTTATTCACTAAGTTAATCCATTCCGAAGGCTCCTAATTTCACTGTGCTAGTCACTGGTTTGGCCGTAGACCAATGAGGTAACGAACCTTTATTAGAATAGTTTATGGAAAAAAAGGAAAATTCAATAGAGAGAGAGAGTTTACAGACAGCTCGTAGAACAAGCAAGAAAGAAAGGAAGACCTTGTGTATGCATTAAATATATGTATACATATTATATATATATATATATATATATATATATAATATGTATACATATATAATAATATAATATGTACGAGATAAGCAGCCCGCGCGCCATCTATTGGCCGCTCTCGTGGGTCATGCCCTGGGGAGTGTTTGTTCATATAAACCCCTCGCCGATTCCAGTGTTTTCTTAGTAGACTGGGTAGCTTGGTGGTCTGAGCATTAGACGCGAAATCCAAAGGTCCGGGGTTTGATTCCCGGTCCAGTCGAATTTTTTCTGCTTGGAATTGGCCATCTTTACATCTTCACACCACCATTGTGTCTGTTGATTTTATGTGTTCCTATCCACTTTCTTTCTACCTTTCTGTATAAACATTTATATGACATATATATATATACACATATATAAATACGTTGATGGATTGGAGTCAGCCATGCGGCGATGAACACACGATGTTGATAGGATGGAGGAGATAGATACACAAAAAAGAGACCTATCCACTTTCTTTCTACCTTTCTGTTTGAACCTTTATTTGCATATATTAGAACTTCAATATATTTGCTCACGAATAATACGTCAGCTGACGTAAAATCCTAACATTGTAATGCATGATTAACAATATTAAAGATACCTAAAAACTTATTGTATATATATCAAGACGTCAACATCTCTAGCTTGATTCCAAAGTTATTTTTCCTGTTTTAAAATATATACCCCGCAGAATAGTTTGAAATTTATCGTTTTACGTTCCGAAGAAAACCCTGTTCCCTGTAAATGGCAGCCATTTTCTAACAAAAGAAGGACAAAAATAACTTAAGCCTCGCTACCTACATCTTCCTTGATGCTTTATCCAATGGCTCCAATTCTTTCTATTATGGCGATTTGTTTAAGCTGCACTTGCCAAAAGAAGACCAATTATAACCAGCATCATACTAAATCACCAAATTTACAGGAATTCTTATTCAAAATTGAATTATATATATAAATTGAACTGTCAAGAGCGAGGCATGGATTTCATGCGAAGCGAGGTGAAATTAAGTCTGAGTGCAAATCCTAGTTCATTTCTCGCATCCGCAAAAAAAGGCGTCGAGCGGAAGTCTCAGGTGCCTTCCGCGCACGACAGTAAAAGTCATCAAAGAGCTGGCACAGGCAAGGCCGTCAAAGACAGCTAAGCATATTTGCTTCACCCGTTCCCTTTGCCCGAGGCTACCGAACCTAAACCCTTCCCCTCCCCCCTCCTCCAAAACCTAGTGATATTGCCGTCCTGGATTCAATTACTCTAATGTTTCAAATATACCTGCCTGTCTCAGTAAATGGGCGAAGATGAAAATTATAAAACAAAATATCCCGCGCTTTTCAAATACACCTAACGCTTCAAAGCGACGGAAATAAGATGAAAAGACCCGGAGGCAGGCCACTGGAATAGTGGAGTTGAAATGACCGTCCAATTACTCTCGACACGTGTCGTCAAACACTGAACTCTTCGCCGGGTGGGGCTTTCCTTGCTTGTCTCCGCAAAATGTGCCCGCCCCGACACTCCTCCTCTACGCCCCCACTGCCTCCTCCTCTCTGCCCCCACCAACCCCTTCTCCACGCCTCCACCTGCCACGGCCCGTCGGCCGTGAGGATCGGAGTGGTGGCTGGAAAACATAAAAACAATCAGGCGAGCTGGGGGCAGTCGACGAGGGAGTGTTTTTCATTTTGAGGTCAGAAAAATGAAAAAATCGATGGCAGACTTGCAGTGCAATATTGAGAGTGGAGAGTTCAATGGGAGGAAAAAAAAATAAAAAATATGGAATAAAAAACCATACCACTTCTCATGTTTATAATTGGCCAACAAGTGGTGAATGTTTTTTGCATGAGAGTACGTAAAGGTTATCGATAAGTAACAATTAAATAATTACGTTGAATCAATCACTTGAGAATGAAATTGAACGTGCACGTAGTATTAGCCAACATCACACCGCCTCTGTTACATGATTTATCACAGGAATATGTAATATGCAATGATAGCATTAACTAAAACTATACTTTTTCAGTAAAGGCGATAATGCTTGCGAAAAGCATCGGACGTACTGCTCCATATCATACTATTTTGGGTACGGATTGACTAAAGCCGAAATTTTATATGAAGGATAGTGGAAAAAACTGATTTATGTTCGCTAATCACAGATAAAAAGTTGCGACTCATTAGCCATGTTTCAAATTAAATATTTGAAAGAAGAAAACTGCTTTCAAAGTTCATCATTGCGGGTGTAGATGACCACAAGACTTCGTGTTATATTCTCCAATCAACAACGAATCTTCCATCATGACGTATCTGCTCATTGAAAAGCCTGTGGATTCCTCTCTATTATATACAAGTACTTCATATAATTTGCTCCTTGTCTTTTCCTTTACATTCTATGCTTCTCAGTGTCGATTATAAGATTTTAAAATAGCGTTTATCAAGCGTCAAGTTACTTCGGAGTGATGGCAAAATTGTGACTATTTCGATTTACCGTTTCATTTCACGAAACTCCCCCGACATGGTTATCTGAAAATTTATATGCAGTCGAAAATCAATAAAGTAGCAACATACATCTTTGAGGATCCTCAACTATCATACAAAACTAATATTTATGATAGAATAGCGAAAAACAGAAGTTATTTCGCTTGGAAGCCACATTGAAACTTGTTCGGCGGTTCTGTCAGAGTAGAAGGCAAAACAATCCGGTCTAATACTGCAGCAATTTTTTTATGTCGGCAGAAGTTCAGAGGATTCATGTTGTAAGATCTGCCATTAAATAATATGTAGAATAGATACATTTTTTGTTGCATTGTAATTTACGAACTCATTAGCAACCACCATTAATAAAACTATTTACTATGTTCCTATAAAGAGAGTTAACAGCTCTCTGCTGGATTTTTAAATTGTATTCTTGATTTCAATGTTTACGTGATGATCTTGCCATTTCAAGAAAAATGTTGAAATTCTTTTAACATGATTTAAGAGCCAAATTCATCAATTTTCAAATGAACTCTCGAAATACATAATCATGTTGAATAATTAAAAACTATCAAGTTCATATTTTTATCATCTTACAATAGGTATCAATGATCTGGATTAGAGTAAAGCGAACATCCTTCACATACCTAGGAAGTACCATCTAGTGGGTATAACGGACGAAGTGCAGAGTTGTCCAATATAAGAAAGCGTTTTTAGTAAAAAGACAACTGCTGTGTTCAAAAAAGATTGGACAACAAACAAGAGAAGAGAATGTGAAATCATTCGTGTGAAGCGTTGTACTCTCCGGATAAGAAGTATTGACTAGTGGTAAAGTAAACTAGAAAAGAGGAAAAGTTTTCGAATCCTGTTGTTGGAAGAGGATGCTTAAGATCAAATGGACGGATAAAGATGTACTCAACGGTATCTGGCGAGATGTTGTGGAACATGATTTCAGGAAAAATTAAAGGAGTTATAATAATGTCCACATGGTTTTTTATTCATACTACGAATTACGAATTCGTAGTACGAATTAAAAATTCGTAGTGGAACCATGTAGACGAATTACGAATTAGTACTACGAATTTTTATTCGTACTACGAATTGCGAATTCGTAGTACGACGTAGTACGTAAAAAGAAGGACGAACCCTAAGGAACACAGTACAGAGAAGAAGAACTAGATGGATTGGACACACCCTGAGGCACAATGGGTTTGTGGAGAATGCATTTGTAGGAAAAAAAGAAGGAAAAGTCCCAAGAGAAAGATTCGGGAATAAATACACAGACCAAATAAAGTGGAAAGTATACAAGAAGGGATACAAGAAAGTAAGGGAACTAGCATAAGATCGGGAAGGATGGAGGGTTGCAGTCAACTAATCATAGGATTGAACGACCAATGATAAATAATCACAGACATGACGAAAAATCGACTTAGTATATTCCATACTTAAAATTCTATTTCTGACACAGGTTTCGACTGCACAGCAATCATTATCAAGGTACATTAACATCATATGCGAGTCAATATATAGAGAAAAGACGTTGGGGGAGGGGGGAGAGCGGGGGAGAAGTGAATATGGTTAATTGACAGTCAGAGACGTGCGTCACGGTCAGGTTCGGTCAACTGGAGGAGGTAGACTGGTAGTATATGGTATAGATAATAGAGAAGAACAGAAGAACAATTAAAAAACCTTCTAGCTGATGAAGACTGCCAGTCCACACACAGCACATCGTCGACATATCGGAACCAATAAAAAACGTTCTTGACGAGAATATTATTTGAATTAAAAAGTTTTTTCTCTAAATTGCACATAAAAATTATGCTAATAATGGGGATATGGGTGATCCAATAGCAAGGCCATGAACTTGCTAATAAAAATATTAAAATGTTTTTTAAACAATTAAAACCATTCTATAAAGTTCACGGTGGAGAGGAGGAAATAAGAGTAATTTCCTTGACCTAACAATAGACATGAACACGAATGGCTACCACAAATTTTCAATTTTCCGCAAACCCACATACACTGACGTAGTTATTTCTGATGATATCTGCCGTCACCATTCCCACAAGCTGTCTAGTTTCTACTCCATGATTCACCGCCTTGTATCTATGCCACTATACGAGCCCAACTTCCAACAGAGTTGAATATTATTGAATTGATTGCTCTCAATAATGGACACAGGAGTGATTTGGTTGACAAAATATTAAACCGTGCAACCAAGAAAGAGACTGTTAAGTTAATCACTTCCCTCAATTTTAACACGCATGACGAGCCACCCAAGCGATGGTGTAAACTTCCCTTTCTTGAGAATATATATTTTAAATTAATTGAGGCCCTTCTCAGAATAAGTTAAATGTTTCTTTTTACAACCCAAAAACTTTAGAAAAAATATTATTCAACTCGAAGGACGAAGTGACGCGGATGAACAGAAATGGTGTGTATAGGTTTAAGTGTATTACTCCCAATTTCACTTCCCAATATATTGATCAAAGTGGTCGTGCCATCAATATTAGGGCTCGGGAACATAAAAAGCTTTGGTTGAATGGAGATCTTTCGTCATCTTTTGTAAAAGATCTAATGGAGGAAGGCCAAGGAAGCGATTATGTGCCTGAAGTGTTCCACATCGAGAGAAAAGGGGCCAAATTGGACTTCCTTGAACAATGTGAAATTGTGAATGCTGCCTGCAACAATAATGTGAAACTTCTTCATGAATGTGGCTTTTTCTTCTTATTCTCCTCCACTATCTATACCTTTCCCCCACCACCACAATTGACCGAACCTGACCGTGACATACGTCTCTGGTGTAAATTAACCACCTTCACTTCTCCTCCATCTCTTTTCTATACCTTGGCTATCATATGATGTAAATATACCTTGATAATGATTGCTGTGCAATCGAAACCTGGGTCGGCAATAAAATTATAGGAGTGGAATACACTAAGTTGATTTTTCCTTATGCCTGTGACAATTTTCCACAAGGTTACACCTTCAACTATTAATTTTTATAAAAGAATAATCATGATGGTTACCTTCGACTAGAATCTCGAGAAATATTTCACTCCTACCGCCGAATTACGTTTTACGGATCACCAGCCGTTCAGTTACCGAAAAAATCCGACTAAGTACTAATAATACGTGGTTTCATCGCGCTGTGTAATTGTCCCTGGCGCAGAATCCTTTTCCCATAAGCAGTCACAGAGGCAGTTTTGTTGATCATTGGTCCCCATGAATCAATCATTCAAATTAAATTGGGGAACTAGGTTTTCAAAGGGAAGATCAACATACGGAGGATATATTTTGGCCGAGATTTGCCACAAGAATACCATCTGGGATAAAATTGCGAAGGGGCCATTATTTTATCCTTTGAGGGGATTTGACGAAGGTAAACAGCAGTGCCTGTTAGCGGCAGTAGCTTGGCCGCAACGATGGAATTTGGAGCGTGGTTGGTGCTCAGTCGAGGGAATAATGGAAAGGCCCTCAGTGCGCTACCCCTCATTCCGTACGAAGAAGCACAAATATTGGATATCTTATTTATCTGACAAATGAAAAAGGAACGATGTAAAAGGAAACTCGGCTGCAGAAAACCTTTTATCTCTTACAAGTGAACCGAAATGATAACCCTGCTCAGAGGCTCTGACTCGGCTGCGGTGGCAAGAAAGTTAAGGCTAACTTTAGATATTGTTGGGAATTCATGAAATATTACTACATTTTAATGCTTACAAAAGCAATATACGACAGAGGTAGATGTTTCAGCGTATCGGAAAGGTATTAGAAAATACACCTGTCCCCATTGAGATGAAATTGAGTATTTTTTGGAAAATGAATGAATGCTTTAATTATTTTTTTCTCGCGTCAGAAAGGATATGACTGAAGGAAAATGAATATTTACAACAAAGTGAGACAAATAACCAGCGGGGAAGGGGGCTCCGCTTCGGGGAAGGGCGAAGTGCCGACAGCGTGGGTGGCAAGGCCACGTTTATGCGATGAGAATATCAAATGTGAGACAAATTGGATTAAATAAGAGAATTGGAGCAAAACCAGAACCTAATGAGTCACTCAAATGTGTGCCTGTCATCAAGAATAGTAGTTTATGAGATAAGGGTGAAGCTAGGGTCCAATATACCTTCTTCTCATATAATAAAAATATCGACAATGTCTTCCCTGTAACTTGAGCCGGTTGTATTGATATTGTGAGCTACCTTCCACCTAACCGCACCAAGCACAGCACTTAAGTAGAGAATTTTCTATCACTGAAGAGTTGCTTCGAGTGTGGAACTGATACACTATCCAGGTACAAATTTGATCATCAGTTCAATTAAAAATCAATTACATTTTCCCGGAGTAATTCCGCAAGTAACAGGGCGTAAATTCCAAAAATCCATTTTCGCTAAAGAGGAAAATTATGGAAAAAATTCTCACAGGTAGCGTAAAAGAGCTCGGCATTAGCAGAGATCTTGAATTTTATTATTAATTTTGATGATGTGAAAGAGCTCTGCATTAGCAAAGCACTGATTCCAAAACCGGAATGTTGCGGAGCTGCGATGGCCCTCGCTCCACGGGCGAAAGCTTACATTCGGAAAAGCGACCAACGGGGGCGAAATGCACGCTGCACATGTTCGAACGGTGAATGTATTCCGGTGGCGCCCCATTCCGCCATAGAGACGAAATCAATAATACAGTGGACGACGGGAAAGCGCTGCGGGCTCAGCGATATGCAGATCGAAATTCCCGGAACGCTAAGGATATTGTATGAGTCGGAGAGAATCCCCGGAGATGATACACTGGGTATGAATATGGACGGGAGATTCCAAATCGTCAAGGATATTCAACGCGATTGTACCCCTCCAAAAGACTATCAAAATAGTGGGCCAGCACTCAAAATAATCGATGAGCTGAAACAGGACGCGCAGATATCATTCGAAAAATTTTCATATGCTTTATGCTTTCCCCTACTTCTTGAATCTCCATCATCATATACGTTTATTTCTTTAATTTATTAATTTCTGGGAAAAACACGAAACAACTAAATTGACCATCTTCAGGTATCTGAGCAACAATAGACGTACACAAAGCACTAATACCCAGGCCGGACTCGAACCTGCGAGCCTCGTATTAGCTGACGAGGACATCAAACTATCGCCTCTGGGGCCGAACCTTTTTCATAAGATCTACTTGGACGCGGAATTATAATGGCATCCATCAGAGAAAATGTAGTTAACCCTTCAGTACGATCGCTTTTTCACTTCTTTTAAAATGAGTGCAAATCAAATTTTTAGTTGTGTTTTTTCTTACTAACTAATTTTATATAATGTATTAAACGTGTGATATAATTTTTTATTTTGTATCACTATACCTTTTACTAATAAATGATGCTCTTGTTGGGGTCACTCTCGTGCAGGTTATCTTAGTTATTTGATTGAGCGAAATTCATAGTGGAAAAACAATTCGCCTGGTCTGGGAATCAAACCCAGATCCCTCGACTTCGCGCCGACTGCTCATACCAATTAAGCTACCCAGGCGTTAGAGCACTTGGCGCGAAATCGAGGGATGCGGATTCGATTCCCAGTCCAGGTGAATGAAGGGAAGAGAGGGGGAGGATAGAGAGAGAGAGAGAGAGAGAGAGAAGGGTGGAATAAAAAGAAAACAATTGAACGGGGACGTTCCGCTGTGATTCTCACACAATTGCGTGATCACTAGCGGGTGACTCCGTTAAAGTTACGGCTAGTTCCGTAGTTATTTGAAAACTTTGTCTTTTGTATTGGATATATTACCCCTAATTTCCTTTCCTTCCTTCGAAATCTCTAAAAGTTGCAATATCCTTTATTTCCCTTTCTTATGCCATATTGAAAACTAAGATTTATATGATTTATTATTCTGGAGTGTAATTATAACATTTGTAAAACTTGTTAATTGTGGAATATAAAAATAAAGTAGAATTTTTCTCCAAATTGCCAAATTCATGAGTGTGATGAATAATATGCATACTCATATTTACCTAGTGCTATTTTACTGGAAAGATGGCCTCCACAGCAGCAGTCACTTCAGCAGTTCAGAGACCAACTGAATTGTCACACGGAAAAACACATCACCCGGGGATAACTTTGGAGAGAGCACAACTCATTGGCTGAGAAAGGTTTTCACATCTCTAAGAGAAGTCTATCGTAGAGTACGATGGAGGTGATCTAAACGATACAGAACAGTCACACATATCACATTAATTTGAAAGACGCCGGTTGGTTTGGAACTAAAAATCGGCAGGAAGGTTCAACTAAGAGTTCGCATTCATTCCTGCATGGGTTGGCAGATGGAAAGCCTCAAAACCTAGTGCATACTTTGTTTTGATGCCGCAAAAACTAATGAACATAAGTTACGAAACTTTTCTCTTCTCCCCGGCGATAGCCATGAAATAAGGCGACGTAATTATTGTGTATGGACTATCAGAGGAAACCATGAGACCGCGACGAAAAGAGGGACAAAAGATAGTCATATAATTACGGTCGGTAGGTGCCAAACACCCAGATCTGCAGAAAATCTTTTTTTTTAACAATAAACGAGATTTAAATCAATCTAATATTACGAGCAATAAACTAAAAACGACTTAAAACTTGGCCACTGGAGACATGGATTTGACAATGTGGGCGAAATAAAAAATACATTCATAAATCCCTTTGGATGTTGAATACCCACGTGACCGTACTCAAGGGTTAATAAATAATTAACAGAAGTTGCCAAACCTTTTGCAAAAATTACTCGAAAATCTTCGAATAAATCTACAGTCGGATTGAGTCACGACTATTTTTGCCTGGACGCAGGCAGAGTCTATGACGAGAAATATAGCTATGGCCAATTAAGGTGGTATTTTCACTTCAGTTTAGTCATTTCAGCACAAGAAATGAAGCCTTTTGCCACTTACTGTCTTTAAAATTCGTGGTTCATCACTATTAAGATGGAATATATCTCACAATGCCGCAGACTATCCACCGAGAATGATAAAAACTATTAAGTTTTGCTCCTTTATTTTTTCCCTAGGGCAAAACAAATTTTATGTGATCCTGATGATTGTAAAAAAATTTCAATCAAATTCTGAATTGATTTTTTATCCGAGAAACTGTAGTCTGATCAGTTAAGTTCTGCCTTAAAGATTCGCGTTGAAAACTATACTGTCGCTGCATTTCATGTGGCTCCAGACGAATGGCTTCAACAATAAAATATTCGCATTAATAACGCATAATACTTCTGCCAATTTGTTCAGTGAACAGTGTCCAAAACCTAGGAATAAAATTCATACCTAGGGTCTTATCCAGTAAGGATACGACACGGTTGAACATCGGAAGTCCGTGGTTGTGACGTCATGGCCCCGGATAATCACAGCTTTTAAACACCCTATTTGAAAATTACGAGGCTGAGTCGTAAGAATTTTGTCACTGTCCAGGATCGAATATTTCATAGTCGTTTCTAATACTCTCCCTGGAGTAAAGAGTGATGCTTGAAGAAGCATATTGGCAAAGATAGGTTCTATTAAAACGCATCGACTCGCTTCGATCGATTTCAGAAGCTTTTGGAAAACGAAGGGCTGATGGCAGAGAGAGGAGTTTTTTGGCATCATTAAATTTCTTCCCGGGTTTTCTTTCTAATCAATAAATCAGACATTAGGTGACGTCTTTCGATACCATACACATTTATCGCTGCCGGAGAAGTAGGTGGGTCAGATTCAATCGTGCGCGAGACATTCCCACAGTTGCTTCGGAAGCGGCTGAACGGGAAATGAAAACATTGCAAACCGCCTCGCGCGAGAACTCCTAATGGCCGCCCATCCTTGAGAAAAGATATTGCCTGCCGGGATACTATTGGGGTACTTTAGGAAATGATGATGCCTCATCTCTTGGGCCTCGATTTTAACATTCCACACAGCAATTTGGGTTTTTTATTTATTACCTATCATATAAGATTATTTTTGTAACCAGCTTGTAATAGTTTGTTGATTAGAGTGAGGTGAAATAAAAAAACAGAAAATGACTATCCCTGTTGATCAGGGTTTCCTAACTTGGGGTGCGTGATTACATTTCAGTTTTTTTTGTGTTAATGGTACATTTTGTAAGGTTTACGCAAATTTTAATTTGTTGTAATATTTTAAATTTTCCTTAACACTCCTTTTATTTATATCTATCATTAAAAATTTGTAATATAAATTTGTTTCGGTCACCTCCACTTTTAGTCTATTAATTTAAGGGGTGAGAGAACATGAATATTTTTTTTAGGAGTACGAGGCATAAAAAGGTTGAAAACCACTGCTTTTGATCGCTCGGAACGGAAATGTAAATTTAAAAAGTATATAAGAGCTGTAAACATATGATAACCGTCGAAGTATCGCCTTAACTGTAAGGGGTAACAAATATTAGTAGCAGTCAAGTCCATACACCTACTCTCGAATCGATGAGTGGTATGACTATGGTGTATACCAGACTTAGGCAACCTTCGACTCGAAAACTGTCATAAAATTGTCATAGATATTTTCATTATTCAAAACGATGTCGTGCAATCTGCCCCATAGACCAAGAAAGTGTCGAATCCGTCTCACCAGAAGAAGATTGGCCGTACCTGGTGTATACGGTGCTGTCAAATTTGATCGAGCGACAAAATGCAAGAATTGAGAGAAAGAGGTGCGGAAATTCCTAAATCATGTGCCAGCCATATATGATTGAATCAAATTAATACCATTGTAAGGAGGAAAAAACTCACTGGTACGGAAAAAATTGTGCAGAAAATAATTTCATGCGCTCAAAAACCGAATAGCCGAGCTAAATCGTATTCATTACCTTCGAAGTAACAGATGTATTCCTTATACACTAGAACACCCGCAGGCGTCATTTCGATTCCTCCGCCTGGAAAAAATAGCTGTAATTTTTTAGTGACCATGTCGAAGCAGTTTCTTCTCGTGAATCTTCCTTAATTCCACTACTATTCACTGTGCAAACTGTTGTAACCAGTAAGTCTCATATCTTCAAATTAATTAATTGGCGTAAAAATCGATTCCTTCAATCTAATATCTTGAATGAAGGCGATTGCTACTGCTGAGTGCTATAAATGGCAATATATATCGTGAAGGAGTATTTTCATTATATGCTCATCAATCTGCGATCGCCTCATTCCCCCTCCATCTCTCCTTTCCTTCGGTCCGCCTAAATTGATTTCGTCGCGGCTCGCTCTCGTGAGGTAAAACACTGTCAGAGGAGAAACGAGTATAAGAGGAGTGGCAATCTGAGAGGCGGACAGTCAGCCAGTCAAGCACAGACTTCTGCTCCGCGTAATTTCCTAGAGTTCAAACAGCCAATTGCTCACCATTGGAGGAAATATTTTTTTTTATTTCGACGATGGCACGAAGGAAATGACTGAAAATCAAAGAAATCATCGCGTTAGCATGCTCTATAGAGCTTTTATTAATATTGCTTGATCCCAATGGCTGATAAAAGAGCGCAATTTTATTTTGAACAAATAAATGTGTGTAAAAATGCCTACAGGCAGATTAGATTGCTTTTTCACAAGAAAAATCAACTTTCATTGAGATGGATTGTAAATGACACTCAAGGGTTTCATTTCAACTCCTCCATGGGGCAATAATTCCGGGCGTTCTAGCATTAATACGACTCTCACAGAGTTCATCAATCATATTTGAAAAGATCTCTGGGTACCAAGAACGGTAATACTCGCGTAACAAGGTGCTTTGCCTCCGGCGAAGGAAAGCTTCTGAGCGGCGCGGATGGAAACGATTCCATTCCTCCGTCACTCCACTCATGTCACAATAGTTACATCTCCTTCTCTTCCCGACAACAATGTCACCGAGGCAAAGACGCCGAACAATAAAAGAGGCTCAACTGCATAGGAAGGCTCTTTCCCTCTCCCTTATCCTCCGGCAGTCCCCGTTTTCAATTCCTGAGCCGCCGCCGCGAAAATGTGCCGCCTTCGGAATAGTTGAATCAGTTTAAAAACCTTCACTCTCCAAAAAAATGAGGCACGTGCCGACGAAGCGCACGGTGGAGATTGAAGGATGAAGAGTTTACCTCTTTTTATTCTTTCGCGCACGTGTGCACGGAGCCGTGTCGCGGCAAAGAGCGGATATGGAGAGCCAAGTGGGAGATTGATTAAGTTTCCCCGACGCAAGAAGATCACACCCCTGGCTCATTCCGCCGGAAAATTCTTATCATAGAAGTTCGAGGAAGAAATTTAACTTTAAGTAACCGAGATGGGATAGATCAACCGATGGAAGTTACGGGGAGAAGTTAAGATGAACTGACTCGTGCAAAAAGTACTTTCCTCGAGCACCATCGCAAGAGCTGAAGACGCTCGCAGAAATTAATTATTGGAAAAAGTATCAAGTACATTTCGATGCAACTCATATTTTTCCTCTGAAGAACCGCCTCTATCAAAAAGATTTAGCCCCCGACTGTTATGCGCACAAGTGGCGGCTAAGGGGTTTATAATTGGATGAAGACACACGCGAGTGAAAAGAGTATTGCATTAAAGTATGCGTGTTAAAACTTTTAAAGAAACTTCAGTTATTTAGCGGCTAAAAATGTGTAAGGCCCCTCACAATACTCTCTTAGAGCGCACCAATGACACATGTGTAACCGATTCTTTTTATTCTAAATACATGATGATAGTTACCGCTTATTTTAAGGATATGTGGCATCAGCCACGAGGGATTTTGCAGGCAAGAAATTCATGTTGTTGATTGGTACAGAAGTTTCTACAGAAGGTACAGAATCTAATTCAAGACAAACGAGTGGTATAAAAGATTTCCGATCATTCAAATACTCCTACGATATAAATCGAATGAGAAATATACTTCAAAAGCTATATATTTTCGATATCGGGACCGAGGAGTTACAGTTACAGCTATCTCAGTATTATGCAATCCGCAAAGCTGTAAGAGACTTCACATGGCTACAGGCGAATTACTCAGTGTAACCAGAGCCTTGTTCCGGATGGCGCTGAGTAGCAGGCTATTCACCAAGAAAAACTAAGCATAGATACCTACTCGCTCATCTTTAAGTTGCGTCACTTTGGTAGAGTTCAGTAGTTATAGTTAGCTCGATGTAACTGTGATTATTATCGTGAATATTGTGCGTGACTTTTGCTGTGCAATCAAAAGCGGTAGTAACCTCCAAGTACTAAAAGTACCGCACAAGAGCAATGTCCCTCTGCTTGCGTCCCTTGATCGAGCCTTGAAATCGTGATTCTAATGATCAGTCAATGAAGATCGTTATAAGCTTTTCAGGCTTGGGAAACCCCTCAATAGCAATTATATATAGACATTCTTTCGATAACTTAACGTTTTTATTGCTTGGTTATTTAATATTCAGTGGTCAGTAATATTCAGTGGTGGCACATTTTCCAGGCAGTTATCAAGAATTGACTAACTGTAAAGTATCAATTTTGGCCGATAATGGAATGAATCCCTCGCTGAAATTTCAAATAAAAATCATACACTGCAACAATTTTTCCCACAATGTGTCTACCAATTTCTGAAATAACGCCCCAGTAGGTGAATGTTCTCATCAGGATTTCAGTTTTGAAACTCTCCGGTCACTCTTATGTCCGGCTATATATGTTCAATGAGTTCACAATACTTTGCTATGAGGTGCTGAAAAAATGGAGTAGATGTACTTTCTAATTGCTTAATCAGGATTTCATAACTTTTCAAGATACTTATTTCAGGAGTAAAGGCAAGATTCTCGCCAAATTATGAAACTCACTCTCTGCTACAAAATGTGCCGAAAACGGGTTTTTCCTTCACTCGGCTACCTTTAAAGCTGCATGATTGACATCGCGGCACAGGAATCAACGACCAGTCTCCTTATATATTTTTAATTCCCTGGAATCTCCTTCGGAGGCAAAGAAAGATTAACGCTTTCTAGTTCCAATGACCACTGATTCTATTCTGTGGCGTTCAATCAAAGGATTTAACAAGAACAGGATGAATAAGGTGCAGGGATAATGTCACAATAGGCTACCGATGCTAGTGTAAGCCACCGATTGATAAAAATCACCAGAGGCTGGGAGAGTGGTCATTCTTTAGAAACCCCTTGGATACCTCGGTCACATAATGGGACGTTTAAGCTAGGCAGGAATGCACGACGCGATCACTACTCATGGATCTCAGACATTTCGGAGCGGCTATTTGGGCGCGACCCCGCGCCAAAATGTCCCATGCCCCTAAAATCTTGCAAAGAGAGGGGACAATGCGCTTGAAAGTCGGAGAAAAATGTGAAACGATTGAAATCGATACATGATAATATATCCTGAAAAAATCGAAATAAACAATGAAACTCGAGCAGGGAATCAAACTGGAGATAATAGCATAAACCATCAACTTTGTTTCTCTCTTCTTCTTCATCAACGTTCTTCTCAAATAGGCCCTCTACTCGTTCGTAATCAAGGGCACTAATCACACCAAAGATGCCAATGGGATCGTATTCCTGGTTCCTGTCACCATTATAGTAGACCCAGTCACAATAAAAGTTTAAAATAATACGACTAATAAATTCAGGCTTCACTTTGTGGAACCTCTCCATATCGGAAATCAAAAACGTTTAAGTAATGGTCCACTAATATTTTTATTGTTTACGACCCGGGTTTCGTCACGTAATGACATCTTCAGCTCCTGACACCTGAAGATGTCATTACGTGACGAAACCCGGGTCGTAAACAATAAAAATATTAGTGGACCTTTACTTAAACGTTTTTGATTTCCGATAAAATAATACGAATGGGACGGATGCTATTGCTTTAAAGGTATGCGCCACCTCGCGATGAAGAGGTTGAATGACTAGCTTTCATTCACCGCATACGTGAACTTCTGTAGATCACAGTTCTGCCGACATTTCAGAAGACTTCTCTATTTGGATGATGATGGTACATGTCTTCATGCCATCTTAGACCTGATGAGTACTCAGATGTCAGTGATACCCGTGTGGTGAAGTTAACGATCAGCTGATAGCATAAGAAAATGGTGGGAACTCAGTTGCGCCACGACTTGGACCAAGTTTCGTCATTGAAGATGAATGAAAAAGTAAATGTGTGATGCTCTTTTGCGGAGCTATAGAAAGCAACAAGTGAATCGAGCAAGCACCTGCACTGATGAAACGTTTAATTTAGGTCTCGACGCGTAACCAGCCAAAGAGTAGCAGAGCTCATTAAAATTTCCCCTCCAACTGACTGTGGAGATACTGGAGCCCTAACCAGCGGAAGATTGCGTCTGTGCCGGAGCCCTTCGGGGCCGCCTCAACTGACCCGACTTCGACACCGGGCGCAGCACCACCCGATCGGGATCCTGTTGACGCAACCAAACCCTACGATGTCAATTTCTCTTGCTCTGCCACTGCTACCCTTATCACTTGGAGCACGGAGCTAAATGGAATAGACTCGTGGAGTGGAGAGATACACTTCTGATCGTCAACTGTAGTGCTCGCCCGACTGAGACGTCTAGTCTTGACTTGACGTCCAGTTATGAATGTATAGATTACATTTCTCACGATATTGCCACAGCAGACGTTTCTTATTGTCACGGGAAACGTGCGATAAGGCATTTCCGCCATTCCCTGTTTAATAAATAACATTTCTGGAACGTCTGAGTTCTTTCTTCATTACGGTCGGCTCTACGAGACTGTCCCCTTCCTCTAAGGCCCTAAACGAAAATGCGCCCATAACGCAGCGGTGGATCTCTGGAGCCCCCAATGTTTTCTCTCCACTCGGTGTCCTCATCGCCCTCCCCCGTAGCGGAGCGAGCGATACACAGCATCCAGACCGTTTAGGCGCCCATTACGACCGGCACCCCATCTCTCGACTCCGCTTATTGAATTCTTTCGCCGCTTTCCTCCCCTCCTTCCTTCCCTCCCCCATCCACCTCCCACCCCTCGCCTTACCGCCGCCAGCGCTCACCATTCGACACCTCCTTTTCCGTTTCGTCCGAATTCAACGATCTCTTGCTTTTTGTCCTTCAAATGGCGGGCGGGCGTCGCTCGTTACAACTTTCGACCATTCCCCCCTGGCGGGATCAGGCGCTCGTTCCCGGGTGCCCGCGCGTGAGTTAGGTAGAGTTCATTCAGTTGAATAGACTTTTAGGGATTGCGTCCAGTGGAGAGATATCTATCCGATCGTCATTCTTCGTGAACGCTCGCTATGGAAAACGTATTTGCGAAGGACTAGTTAACTTCTGAGCGTCAGGATGTGCCTAGGCGCGCCTGTTCATGTACATCCTCTTAATCGTCTTGCGATATCAACGCAATAGATGTTCCACATTGACAGGGGAACGTGTTATAAGGTAATTACTCTGTCATCTGTTAATTATCTCAATTACCTCAGGCTTCACCGGGTGGAATTAACATAAATCCATATTATTAAAATACACGTCTTACTTTTCCACAGGATTTTGCTAAGAATGACGCGTTTCATTGGATAAGGCATCATCAGTTACCTGAAACGCGTCATTCTTGAAAATGATTTTTTTGGAAAGCAGTTAATGTATTTAAATGATATGGATTCTCTATTGAATATATAATTTCATACGAACGCTTGTTAGGAGTTCTTAAAGTGAATGGAGTTCCAAGCATGACAACGAGCTGAGAGATACCTATCCGATCGTTTACTGAAATGTTCGTTCTCCTTATACGTCTAATTGTGACGGATTATTTGAGGCCTAATCATATATACTACTGTCTCTACTTGTGACATCGCCACAGCAGATGTGTGATTAGGCGCTTTCGCCATATTCTGTTTAATACACAAGCTTCCCTGAATGTCTGTATTCTATCTTCATTATACTCGACGCTTCGAGAATTTACCCTGTCTTCTAACTAGCGTGTGCAAGGGTCAAATTGATCCAATTTTATCGAATTCCAATTGATAAACGATGAGGCATTTTGTGACAGGAGATCACAGAGATGATGGAGTCACTATGCTCTTAGCCAACGGACGGCGTAGTTATTATTTCCCATGTAAGGCTTTGGGTAGCAAAATTTCTGCTTCACGTGTCATCTTCATCACTCAGAGGTCAAAGAACGGTGTACAATAATATAAAGAAGCAAAAACTGTTTTAATATATGAAGGAAATAGAGATTATGGCGTATTATGTAAGAAATTATATTGATGTTGAAGAAAAGATTTTAATTCCCACCAGATCCAATTGAAAAAGCTCCTGTCTCAACCTTGTCGCCATTTACCTGTTATCTGAAAGTTAATCGTAGGATCGGTAAATAGACCATACGCAGACTGCCTAAAGGATGACTTGAAAAAGCATTTCCTATTGAAGTGAAGCGATTGTATTCTCGGCTGTGCCACAACTCTGCGCTCCCCCTAAGGGCTTCCACTATGCCAACGCGCCAACCTCAGCTACGAAACGCTCCCAAGTTTTGGCGGTTCACAGGCTCACCGAAATCATTAACATCCGCGGCACAATATTTCGGAATGGAGCCCTTTGGGCGCCCTCGATGCCCTTTCCAGGGGAATGCCACGATCGACACAGAGCCGTACCTAAACGAGGAGGAGGAAGAACGCAGTGAGTGTGAGGGAGAGGTCTTGGTCACACTATGGGAGATTATTTTGAGGGGACATTGGTATTCGATAGATGGTTTAGTAGAGGAAAAGATGAAACGCACCTGCTGATTCGCAGCATGAAAAAACTAATGTGGATGTTATGGAACATGTGATGGAAGACATCACAGAATAAAACGTTCAAAGCTAAGAAAATCTAAATCCTACTATTTTACCAGCGGCAACTTGAAACAAGAACTGCATTTATCTAAAACATTATAATCACATTAAACAAGGATTATCAAAAACAAACATAAATTTAAGAAAAATATACAATTTGATAAACACAGCCATATTCATGAGGATGTTCCACATTATAGCACACTTTTGTAATATAAACGGAATAAAACCTCTCACCTGTATAAAAATCTCTCTCATCTCCTGGGTAACTTCTTTGAAGCAAAAAGAGAATGAATTTGAGGAAAAATGTGTCTAAAACCATTATTGTCACGCCACCAAGTATTAGTTTTTTACTGGGAGAGTGGGAATACTGGAAGAGTGGGTATAACGATTGTGTAATGAGGGAAAATGATGAGGCAATAGATCAAGTGGACGATTTTGTGAATCTTAGCCGCACAATTGAGAAATATCGAAAGATAGACGAAGAGATTACAAGGCGTTAGAATGCCGGAAGGGAATTGTAGAGCATAGATAAAATGAGAAGCATACACAGGAATGAGCATTTGTCTAGGGAAGCGAAAATCGCAGTGTACTGATGTGTTCTCCTCCCGTCATTATTATTTGGCCGCAGAACCTGAGTATGTCGTCATAGCAAGACGAGTAGGCCAAGTGGAATGGAAATGGAGTGGCTGAGAAGTGATTGAGAGAAAAATAGGCTGGATGGGATGTGGGTTGAAATCTTCACTAATGGATATTTATTTAAGGGGTGAGTTTCGTTGGTTTGGCCATGTCGAAAGAGTGAATGAGAGTGGAATAACTAAGCAGATATGTGATGTTAGAGTGAATACTGTAAAAGGAAGAGGTAATCGGCGAAATTTTTGTGGGAGAGGAGACTGAAGAAGAGGAAAAAAAAGGGGCTTAAGTGTAGGAAAGGGTGTATAAAGCAAGTAACGAGAGTAAGAGAAGCGAAAGTGATTTGCAAGAATAGAGCAGTGCGAAGGAAATTGTTTGAAGGGAGGCAGTTGTCTGGGGGTAACGGCAATCACTAAATTCTATAACTTTGTGTAGCCAGAAAGGAATGACTTTATTTAGAAAGGAATGTGAATGCATGCATGCAAGATCTCTCAAAATATTTTTTTTCCTGAGGAAGACTAGAAAACTATGCGCTTTTGGATTTAACTCGAGACAGTTTGATTAATAACGGGACTGTCCATAGAGAAGCAGTAAATTGGGGAACCCTACTGGAGACGGAAATATATTCGCCTCCGATTCTCGGTTGGTAAAACCGACCTTCCTTGAGTATGAATCTGCGGCGTCAGTCATCATCGCAGTGTGCCAAACGCTATCGCCAGGTGCTTGATATAGAACATTATCGAGAATAGGGAAGGAAGGGGTGAAAGCGGATTATGATAACTTTAAGAATGCCTCAAAATCACAGCAACTGTCTTTTCTTGTCGCGATTGTACAAGGTTAATGGAGACCAGACAGACTGAACTCTCTGAACTGCCAACCAGACTATTACCTGATATACATTAAACTACGAGATTTGGTTGAGAATATGCAAAGATGACTGGCAACTGGCTATCGAGGAGAGGTGGGTTGGCTGACTCGGAAGGCATTATTTAGGGATAAGAGGGAGGGGTGGAGAGAAACCCGACGTCGGCATTTGATCTCAACGAAAGGCGCCAAGGAGAGCCCAGTTCAAAGTCTCATCCTGTGGATGGAATGCTTCACATACGGCGCTTCCCACATAACACCAAATCAGGAATCGGTTTCCGGGATTATAACCTGAGCCTTTATGATGGGAACCATTGACAGATTATCTTACCCATCCGAGTCCTCACAGAGAGATTTCTTGCTGGTTCCAAAAGGCGGAAACTTCAGAGGACAGTATAAGCCTGATAAATTATCCAGGGAAGCAATTTAAGCACACTGAAAAGTGAAGACGTTTAAGTTGACTGTAATGGTTATCGTGGGCTATTGAACGCATATCATACTATTTTAAGCGCGTTGAACAAATTCTAGGACCATAATTCACTTTAGTGCATCTCTTTATGCGTTGCATCTCATCATACACGAAGTAATGGAAATGATACAGAAATGTAATTTTAATTTGTTTCCTGAAGTGTATTTTTTTGACTTGAATTGGAGTTTCTTCACAGTATTCAAAATTTAGAATAAATTATGTTGGAGTATTTTGTTTTCGAATATTGGAACTGGTGTGACACCTTGGTATTTATTGGCAACATTATTAAAATAAGAAATATATGATAGCGTATTTAGAAGAAAAAATCGGATACGCAATCGCATTATCACGAAATATAATATACCTTGCCATTGGGCTACGGGTTAAAATATCATTGAATTGCCAAAAAACAAATCGGTAAGATGCACTTTTTTCACTATTACCGATAGATATCACTCATGATAATGTTCTAAAATTTTCACGCAAATCTGTTTGCGAACAAAAATTGCTCAAACCACCTAAATGGTCACTTAAACTGTAGAAACTGCCCGAACGAAATATTACGATAAAAACGATATCAAATAACATTCCAATGCCAGAGCACAGACAGAAAAACTCAATCTTTCAATTTCGTATTTAACGATAGCATTCGCTTATTAGCATTCCCAAGAGGTGGCCTTCTTATGCTGCGCCGAGACAGTTGATAGCCTCCCTTACAAATCATCTCACGAGGCGTTCCCGGTTCTAAGCTTTTTCGAGAGGCACACAGACGCCTCTCCCCCTCAGTAGAGCCGGTGTTGGTTGGTATAGCATCTTTCCAAAAACGATAAATGGCAGCATTCCATTTCCCCATAATCCGCAAACCATACCTCCCTTCCTCCATCACCTCCCGATACTCCTTCCCCTCTCCCCCTGAATCCCTTCACGACCAGCTGAGGGGTACACGAAGTGGGGACTCATCGATACGACAGACGACTCGTGGAGTGAGTATAAGGAGTTTACGGGCTTCGGGCTTCTTCAATGGGGACGTGATACGAAATCCATGTTGCTTCAGGCTCTCGAGAAAAATGAGCCCCTACGCGCGTCGTGTGGGGAAGCGAAAACATCTGACGCCCTCTGCCGCACGAAACGGACCCGCATTCAAAAGGGCTCTCGCTCCATTCGGGACGCGGGAGCAAAGCAGTAATTAAAATTCCTATTTCACGTCTCACCGTAGCGAAAACGCCACAATATTCTGGAGTCTCTCGGGAACTCACAATGGCACAACCTTCGGGCTCAATTCAACCAATCCTGCACATTAGAGAAGGTGCCTTGCTGATCTGGTTACGGCACCAAATGAATATGTGAAAAGATGATTTCAAACTCTAACGTTTTCAGAGGAACAATAATGTTCCATACAGTTTCAGCGGTACTTTCATCCTATACTTATGAAATAAATGATAATATATAAATGGTTATATTCGTAAAAAATTCTGGATACTTCTGTCGAATAAAGTCGTCTGTAATACCCAGGGAACAAAATCATCTGTTTAAGGAAATTTTCAGTTAAATCGGAGAATTTTCGAAAAAACTTTTCACCTCTCATTTTAGCCACGGGGGACCCAATGTAGGAGATATTTAGTCTTGGTGGCAATGGGAATTCTTTGGTAAGCACTAATATTTTTTTGTTTTAACTAGGAGCCAACGTTTATGAATGCGAGATTATGAATATTTTGTACTAGTGGTTTTGCACGTGTGTAACTGAGGTGCGCGTGAATGGGTACCAATAGAAATGAGAATGGAGGATACGGTTATTTGAGAGTTAATTAATTTATCATTGGCCATATTCTGATCAATAAATAAAAATAGACTTCTCGCAGTCTAGTCTACGCAGCTTCTCGCATATTGATGCCAATCAAAAATGGCACTGGGAAGGGTAAAATGAAGTTGGGTATCCCACCGTTGCGCACAAATCATTCGGAATATGTATTCGGAGCGCTTGAAATACCGTCATATGCCCCAAAGTTAAGGAGACAAAACTTTGTCCGTGATTTTTTTTCGTTTAAACTCTTATGGTAGTGTTTGAAAATGAGAATATAGTAACGGTAGCAAAGGCGTAGGCTGGAAAAAATCTACGTAGAAGCATTAGAGAAAAACTCGTGAAAAAATCATATGCAAGGATTTCTGAAATCCAAAGGACTTTTGGATAATGGTAAATAATGATCCTGTCGGGAAACTTATGTATCTATAACAGTTATTTAAGCCTACTAGTTGAGGAAACATGCGTTTTAAATCATATATATTAAGAGTTTGGAAGGTATCAGTGGAAGGGAATAAGTTCTGCCATGTTTAACAATATTTTATACAATGTCGAGTAAGCATTTCTTTCCTCTATCGTTTTTACTGTCATTGAATTGGACCAATACGAGTGCAATATGGAATGATAAACGCTTCAATGGTAACCATTGATTGGTATTTTCAATAAAATTATTTTTTCAACCCCAAAGTTTCAAATTATCGCATGCGATGAGGAACTCCGTGTTTGAGAGGCTGAGAGACAGCTTTCGTCAAGTAAGCTAGCATTTTCCATGGAGAAGTTGCCTTGTTATTTGCAAGGGATTTCGGATCGATTTCAGACACAGCCCCTTCGCTGTTGCAACAGGGCTCACTCCTGCATGTTTCGGTCATTTTCAGAGGATAGAATTACTTCTCTTACTTCATAGTGCGAATCAGAAGAAATGCGAGAAAATTAGGAACTAATGACGTCCATTTAGTGAGAGAATATGTCTTCTGTGTTCACGTCCAAAATTAATGTCTAGAAAATTATTTATTGATGTCCACATTCATTGAAATCCATCATCTTCAGCAATGTCAGGAAAAATAATCATAACTCCTCAAAAGATTATATGAATGATCTTTATTTCGCGATACTTTTTAAGGTAAAAAGAACATTCCCAATCACAAAATCTATTCCCAAATGACTGCATGGATTCTTAATCACTAGCTGGCTACCTTCACCGAAGTTTTATGTATATTCTTTAAAATCCAACCAACGGATTATGTACTCTCACCCATTATCAATCATTTATTTACCAAGTGGCACAAAATGAACAGGCTATTGTGAGAAAATTTGGTATCAGAAAGTTATTCATACAATGACGAACCCTGAAGAATAAAATGCATATTAAGATGGATCGCGACAATTCCTCAGAATGCAATTCACACTAGTGCAATATTTCTCTAAGATTAATATATCATGGAAAAGGAAGTTAAGACCCCGTAATTCCTCACAATTATCTGAGTTTTCGCAATATATTTGAGAGAATTAATGACAATCCCAATCAAAAATTTTACTTCCAAATCTCTACAGGTATTAATACCCTCTGTTTTCCCGACGGGAACAATGTTTGTCGAATGAACAAAGCACTCCATGCCATTTTCAATTCATCATTTTCAAGGAAGCTAAACAATTATGGCCAATTAAGAGAGAATATTGGCAATAGAAAATTATTCACACCATTGCCATTCCAGAGGAATAGAACATTCGCATCTTCAACCGGGATCGTGACAGCTCTTAAGAATGCATTGCACACCCGCGCAAAATATCTTCAAGATTAGAAGTATCCAAGATCGCGCGATGCCCATATCGTCGCTCAAAACTTTCCCAACCGCGAGAACTCAGTCACACATCCAACCGGCAATCTTTTCCTTTTAAAGCATCCTCGCGTCTTCCAAGAATAGTCTCCCCGTCACCATAAATCACGGCGGGCCACGCGGATAGGCAACGTGCCATCCGATTTCACTTTCGTCTCCTCCTCGGGATTCATTTCGATTCGACGCTCCTCTCCATCTTCGCGCTGCCACAACCCGAGGACGCTTCATCCGTCTCCTTGGCGGCCCGCCCGCCCTCCCACACCCCATCGACCAAAACATCCCCTCCCCGAGACATTATCCACCAGACGCTCCCTGCCCCTCGCCAAACACAGACGGAGGGACGGAGATCGCGAATCAGGTATAGACGGCTCGTGCTCTTCAATGATCGAGTTTCTCTTCCTGGGAGGAGGCGAGTCTTTGACGTAGTATGAGTGATTTTCGTGTAAGTGCAGATTTGTGAGATACTTGGCATACGTGTACTTATTAGTAATATGTACCTGATGGAGGCAAAAAATATTGCATGTTATCGAATCGATTTCATGGTAAGTTGATGCTATTTTAACCCTCTATGGACGGAATCATAAAACATCAGCATGAAAAAAATACTGCTACTATAATAGTTTTTAAAAGTGCCATTTAAGCATTTCTTTAAAATTGCAATATCTTCGATAATAACATTTAATTTGAAATTTAACATATTTTTATTGTATATTTTTAATTTAAAATAACACTTTACATAATACTATTTACACAAGGTATACATTACATTCATAACGCACCTTTTTTAAACTCTCCCAATTTTTTCTTCATATGACAGCTGAAACTACTCATTTCAGAGCTCCACCAGGCACGGCATCGTCGGTGAATGGCGTCACACATTCATTTATTCAAATTGTTTGACAAGCCACCGAAAGAGACGCAAATTTCCACACACTTGATCCGAGGCGTTATAATTCTGTCTAGCGCAGCAACCAAATGGAAAAGGCTCTTAGAAAGTAGATATTTCAATGATTTTGAAACGAAAAAAATTTGACTCGCTCGTCCATAGAGGGTTAATACGTATCCTTACGGCGCTTAACATGTAACATTTCGAAAGAACTCGATTTTATAACTACAGATTTTCTGTTTAATGCGAAAACATACGTTTCATATTACAATGATGATTCCAATAAAATATCAATATATCGTGCCGAATAAAAACACGTATTTACACGGGATTTTCGCATAAAGTTCAAATTTCGCGTCATAAATCCATGTTAAAACAATGCTTTTATGGCAATGAAAATTATGAAATACAATTCTGGCATCATTCATTACAGCGTGAATGGTAAATTTCCAGCATACGTATATGTAAAATTTGGTCCAAGAATTTATTTCTGATTACCAAGAAAAATTACAGTATTATTCTTCTCAACATCTTGATATTAATAACACATCCATTATATCGAGTTTAGGTCTCTATCAAGTAGAGGTATCTATCATGACAATGCACAAGATAATGATGCTCAATAATTATCTTTATTTAAAGTGCAATTACAGAATTTATCTGACTAATAATGATTGCTGATGCAATACCCTAGTAAGAACCTCCAAGGTATTATCAGTTTTTTATAAGTTTGTATTGGTGCTGATGCTTTCATGTGCTTCTTAAATTGTAATTATGGTTTTGTACCTTCCGGTTTTCTTTATGTATAACCCTCATGATGGAATAATTAAATTCCGAAACGTTGGCGGAGGATAAATTTTTTAAAACGTAAGACCTAAACTCGACATATTGGATGTGTTATTGTTATCAAGAAAAATATCAATAATGACTCAAGATTAGTATTCCAGCCAATAAGGTGTTAGGAATGGCGATAGTGGGTCACCGAGGCCATATTTTAACAATGTTTCGAGTTAGTTAAAAGAAGTTCTACTAGCACACCTCGCTCTGTTGCACCTGTTTTTGTTGTGGAACCAACCATGTTTGTAGTAGCAGAAAAGATGCAGGAATTAATACCCACAGGTATCCTTTAATCAAAGCGGATGATGACTTCACTTTTGGGCACGACATTTGAGATTTAGGCGAAAATTCTGTAGACATATGTTTTTTCGGATGGGTGTGACACCTTTATTGTTGTTTAAAGACACTATATTAATATAAATTACGTTATTTCGCATTTAGAAGAAATTCTGAAAATATTTTATCGAATTATTTCGAAATTTATTTCAATTTTTATTAGGCAACGTGTTATAATGACACCAAAAAACCAAATCGGATTAGGGTGCAATTTTTTCACTTTTATCTAAAGATATCACTAATGAGAACATGTATTCCATAAGTTTCTCAATAATCTGTACATAAACAAAAATTACTCCAACCAACTCGAAATGCAACATGATTGTGCGACACCGGATCCTCGTTGATGAGTTATGAGCAATGAGAGAAGCCCATTCTAATAGGAAGCCACAGTGGAGGTACTCGCATGAAAGAATAAAGAGCTTTCTGAGATATCAAACGATGCTGCGGAGCTTCGAAATTGCTAGTAGTCGCGGTTTGCCGGTAAAATTTCGTGTTTCGCCGTCATTTGTTTAAACTATAAAAGCAATCTGATGATAATAATAACAAAAATGCATTGTAATCTATTCTCGAGGAAAAACTTCATTTTCAAGACCCCTTATTCAAGTGAAAAATTCTTTTAAAAAATCATCCATTTGGATAAAAAAATATTATAAGGGAAATCTGTTTATATGAATCCAAGAAATTGATTTTTTCGGTATGATTTACGTAGAATAATAAAAAAAACCAGGTGGATTGTATACACCCTGAGGCTCAACAGTTATATCAAGGATATAACTGGAGGAAAAATGGATGAAAAGTCCCCAGAGGAAGGCTTAGTAATAAATGAACCAAATAAAGAGGAAAGTACATCGGAAATGGTACCAGGGAGTAAGGGAACTAAGTAACACTAGAAACTGAAGGATGGAGGGCTGCAATCAGCCAATCTTGGGATTGACGATCATTAAATGCATAAAATATTGTTCAAATTAACGATGACGTATACTATCGATAAGAACAACTTTTAAAGCCAGTACTGATAGTCAAAAATAGTCAGACTACACTATTCAGGTTTTTGCTTTAACAGTTCTACCAATATTCCAACATTGGGTTGAGTTCGCACGGTTTATGAGGAAAACTCATAGAACAAATGATGGCTCTTAACAGGGAAGCAGGAATGAACCAGCATATGAAATGGAATTTCAATTCCGGCTTTTTTAGAGATATTAATAATGATTCCAGTCTACCTATGCCAATATAAACCTGAGAAGCGCCTCCAAATAAGCTTTAGGAATTTCAGTGGAATTGACTTTGCTCAAAGGAGATTAAAATGAGGAGGAGGAGGTATGACCATGAACCCTCAAGGGCGAACGTGAGACAAGAGCAGGGATTCATGGGAAGAATTTTGTGCCGAGCATGCGTAGTATAAAATATTCAAAACTGCAATGACGGAATTGACTTCAAGGATCTTGCAGACTGTCGCCTCAATCTCTATTGTGAACTCCTTGCTTGGTTCGTTAGACCAAAATTCCTAATTTATTGCGACATATTCTGGAGTAATAACTTCATTTTCATTGACTTTCATTCAAATTCACCAAAATTACCTCAAAATCCGACTTTAGCCGACTACAATTCCAAAAACGAGCTAATTTCATGTATTCATCTGGCTGCGGCCAGACGCATACATGAAATTGGCTCGCTCATATACTTACTTTCAAGATAATTACGTTCAAATTAAAGGACAAAAACTAAGGTAATACAAATAAAACTTAACTTAGCCGATTTAGAACAAATTAAACACAAATCGATAATCTCATCATCCTTTCCCTTTAAACCGTTAAGAGAGAAATAACTGCTACGATGAAAACCAGAGACAATTATGGGTAACAGTACCGCCTGATAAACTCGACTATAACGCTGATCACGAACATTAATACCTACCAGCAATGTTTTTCGAAGGTCCGCGTGGGTACTCATGAGATGGCGGCAACTTTTATAATGTGCTATCCGTGAGAATGCCAATGCATATATTCACACCTTTGGGCTCCATTTATGCCTTACAACCAGGTGTTCTCAACATTAAAATGGATATCTTGCCTTCCTACACAACGGTAGCGAGCCGTTTAATTTTTCATGCGACACCATCGCCGGCGGCGCCTCGAAGCGAGTAACAGCCAACCCCTCGAACGCTCCCTCACATCTTCTGCTCAACCTCTAAATTTGAGGGTACTTCATTCAAATCAGAGAGAGCACTATAATCATCCTGAATTTTATTTCAAGCGACTGATCCTTAGAGAGCCCACACCTATAGTTTCTCCGTCACGAGGTCACCATTAACGGCTGGACACCATGAAATTCCGTAGTAGGCCAAGGAATCGATTTTTAGATAATCAGATGGAGATTACTTTCAATGCTTGTTTTTCAGGACGAAGGAAAATTAAGAAAGCTACGCGTCTGTTCCGGCACTGCGATTGGACCTTCAAGATAAGTGGCGATATACAATCGCTTAATGGGCGTGACGCTCGGCTGATGGCGACCAAGGGAGTGCTGGACTCAAATCCAGGAGATGTCTGAGGCCTTTCACGCCAAGAACAGACTAAATGATTCTATAGACGTTGATTCTCTACCAGGAGTACTGGTACCCCTTGGGTACACTAAATAGCTCACTACAGGGTGCGAGATAACGTTTCATCCCTCTAATGATTTTTCTCGTGGCAATTTCTACGTATTTTAATATTTTGTTTACGTAAAAGTGCCTTTTTCAGGTTTTATGCAACTTTTGACTTCTAGTAAAACTTTTTTCTTTATCTAATGTAGTATTTAATTATATATTATTGGAAATTAATTATACAATTTTTTGTCATCTAAACTTATATTCTTAAATAAATTATTGCTGATACTTTATTTAAGGTACGAGAGATATTACTCTCAGACTTGCGAGAACATATTAATATTTTTTATGGGCGTGGTGCATAGGAATGTTTGAGAACCAATGTCCAAGACCTAAGTGTGTGATGAGATAACACACATATCACCGGGAAAAAGCGTCTGAATAAGCGTATTTCTCTACCCATCAGCACTGGGCTAACTGGACCCAAATCATTATTTTCGACCGAATCCAATTTATGATTTTAGTATCTAGTTAGCAGGCAGAAGAAGGAAAAATTGATTAAATGGATTCAGTACAAAAAATAAATTTAGGTTAAAATAGTGGCTTTAAATACTATATTGCTTTAGCGCAAGATAAATTATAAGACTTAAAAAACCCTTTATTTTGCCACCTCTTTCCTCTTCTAGGTATGTTTGCACAGTATCTAAAAAACAAGAATGAGCCTCAGAAGCATTGAAAATTGGCATTAAACTGAAGCGACTGCAAAGAACTGTTAACTTACAGTGAGGGATCCTAAACTAAGGATATCTGAAGGAAACGTCTAGGGAATCGAAAAGTCTCGAAAGATAAAAGAGCTATGCCGAGCCAAATCTGCCAAGCGAGTCCCTCGAGTTTGAGTTATTTAATAATTACTCCAGCCTTTCAAATATCACAAGAAAAGATAATTTTTTTCCCCTATAGGTTGATAGTCCAGAAACTGATTTCTAACTTATAAAACGAGCTTAGACCATCTACCACACCATATTTCGAGTGAGTTATCTTTGCTCGTATCATTCAAAGAATATATCCCAATTTTAAAATAAAGATCTCACTTTTATAATTTTTCAGGCATATCAGCTACTTGTTGAGCTGTATTTCAATATAGTTCCCAAATAATATCAGCCGTTTTCCATGAAATACGGCTCTAGCGAGTGTCCCTGAGGGGCATATGCCGAAAAAATGTATAATATCTGACACGCAGGGCATGCAAGAAGTGTAACAGTGTGTGTTTTATAGTTCATTTGAATTATTTTTAAAAATAAAGAATTGTTCACTATGATTCTTCTTCACAAAACCACAAAAATAATTCTTCGGCTATGAAGGCATATTCAGCTCCCTGTCGTAATAAAATAGGCCACATTAAACCATCGTATTTGTACGTTGTTTTCAATTTTAGAGAGGTTCAGTCATAAAAAAAAGTTTTTGAGCCGTATAAATTACTCTATTTAGTACCTCTTGCTTACACGAGCCTAAATTAAAAAAATATATACATAAAACAATTTCCGTAATGGCTTGAGAGAAAACCCTCTCAAAATTACTTTGAAGTTTATATTCCCACGAATTGCGCCGGCATATGGCGTCATAGACCGAGTACGGAAACCCTTTTTCACCCAATTACGAAGTTTACCGATGGATTACCAACGTCCCTTCCCTCGCCTCGCTCTGCCTCCTAATACTTTGTGCGAGGCCCTTTCTCTCTCTGCGGAATAAACTCTTCGACAATATTTCTTACCCCAGCTCCGTTGCCCCTTCCCCACCATAATCACCCCGGTGTCTTGGTATCATTTTTATAAATCGGTTACACATTGCAGGAGGAGTGGGTTGAGATTGCTTGAGCGGTACTCGCTAGTTGCTGAGTGCGCGTTTGAATAACTTTTCAAGGAAAGGCAAAAAATACTCTTCGAGCACACTTACCATCTGTTTATGGGGTGGAAATATCCAAACATATAGTAATACCAATAACGAGTAATATTTTTAAATTCTCCGTCTCAATTAAAGCATAGATATAATTTGAGTTTTTGGCGTGGAATCCAACACGCAAGCGAAAATATATGAAAACATTTTTTTTTACGCAGCATGATATAATTGTTGTTGACCAGCATAAAAATATGAAACGTATAATTTGCAGTTTTTATGGAGTGGAGTAGATATATATTTCAATTATTTCGAAATACTTGTGTACGTTGAAATAAAGCTTATGTTCAAATTGCATAAAATTGCAAAAAAACGAAATCGGTAACGTGTATTTTTTTCGCTTTAATCCATAAATATTGCTAATAAGTGCTTGTTTTCAAAATTTCACTCCCATCTGTACATAAGGGAAGATCGCTCCGTCCACCTTAAACGCTGGGGTGGGTAAGGGATTCCATCTCATCCCGCGAACAAGTCCACATTTTGGCCCATTCTCCCTCTCCCACCCCGCCTCCCCTCTGACCTCCTCCACCCCCTCTACCGTCACCCAAAAACATTTTCCCTTCCCTCCCCGCCCTACTCCTACCCTCTCCAATGCTCTCCCCACCATCGCCTTCTCCCTATACAATGTTCTTTTCGTGAATGTACAGTCACTTCAAAAAGTATTGCGACACGCTAGGCTGGCGGTTCCTATAGGTCGGCTGTCGAAGCTCAAAGTACGTCGGCTAACCTGGGCCATCTCTGGTGGCGCAGAGAAACTACACGTACACTTTTCATTTTCCAAGACACAACGCGCCAGGTAAAGGGGGACGGCATTATGGGAGCGCTCTCGTTCAGAGGCGAGCGCAGACTTGCTCCCAGAATTAGTCTTGAGGAGGCGTAGGGTGTCGCGATACTTTTAAATGGGACTGTACATTTTAGATTCCTACGTTTTACCAATCTTATGCAGTGACTGGGGTTGGAATCGATTCCAGACCGTCGATTAAGAATTAAACTTCATCTTTATTGGAAATTCCAAACCAATATATTTTCAGACGAAGTTATTAACATCTGAAGAACACCGACAAACTATGATAGATTAGGTCATAGAAAAAATTAAGGGAAATTGACAGCAGAACTGGCAGATTTTAAATTACGTTTTTCTAGCGAACGATGAAAACCCATAATGGCTGCTAATGACGATTTGAAGTAGGTCAGTCGACAGGTAGGGTAGCTGATTAGTGGATTTTCTCTCTAATTCTTGTTTCATAATCCGCCATGTATTATTTAAATCACGTTTCGTAAGATTCCTGCATGACAGCTGTATCTCGTTTATATACTTGAAATATACATTAATAAAAATAGTTTTTGTAGCATTGATAGCAAACCTGTAGAATAGTGCATGCTGGTGAAAGTTACTGGTGCATTGTAGTCATGTTTATGATAAAAACCCCCTGCCAAATACCTTCAAGGTGGCCTGCTGGGTAATATGTCGGTCGATTCAAATTATGACTTAGTTATATATACTTCCTATGCTGCTGCCTCTGATTTCTACAATACATACGTCGTAAACATAATTAGTCAATGGCAACGCACGCATTACCAACGTGTGATGATTCAGCGCTGCCATCGACTAAAATTGCTTCATGAACTCGTTTATGGTCCCTAATAGTATGAGATATTCTTCACAAACCCAATTTGCCTTCGTGTTTGACCAATCTATCTGGTCTTCTTCTGAAAAGAATTCCACAGGATCCTTTCCTCTGCTACTCATGGCTATACTCTTTCATTTCTAATGGATGGATAAAATAGGAACTGAAGTACTGCGAAGAATAAGAGAGGAATGGAACCTAAGGAACTCTATAAGGAAAGGAAGAACCAGATGGAGTGAGAACACCCTGAGGCACAATGGACTTGTGAAGAATATAATCGCGGAAGGATAGTGGGAAAAGTCCCAAGAGGAATCCTAAGAGATACATTCGTAAGTTGAAGATATATAATGAGGAAAGTGCATTAGAAGAACTACCGGAAAGTAAGGGAACTGGTATTAGATGAGGAAGGATGGAGGGCTGCAGTCAACAAATTTAGGGTTGAACGACCAATGATGATGTCGTAGTCTTATCTTATGCATGAAAAGACATACTTTGCTCCCATCGCCGATTTCCCTTCTCACGAATGAGTATATACTCTCAGGAAGTCATGACGAAAACCAGACCCTCTTGCATTGTTGCAGCATAATTTCATGCAATAAATTTATATTTTCCATTGCTTCGTTCTTTTTGAAGGCGTAGAATTTACGAGACATGCAAAACACATGTTTACACTGCATTTTTTACTCCCTGTTGGAGCGTCAAATGCGCTCTGCTTATACATGTCCATAAAGGACAATATGAAGAATGTTACATTCGTCCTCTGTTCTCATCATAATAATTTTTGGGATAATCTATCAGTTTAATGGAAGAGCGTAAATATTTTCTAGTTTTCCACCAACGCAGATCTCTATCTATATTCAAAACTTTCTTAACTCAGAATATATCCAATGTCTCTGGATTCCGTCCATAAAAGCTATTCTCCTTGTTTCCTTTACTTGCTTACCCAGCATGCTGTCCTCTATGACGACCTTCAGCAAACTTTTGCTCCCCATTACCTCTTCCGTCCATTTTCTCAGCCCCCTCTTAATCTCCTCCAGAAGCCTCCTCTCCTCAACCACACATACATAACATATGTGGCACAGCATTCAAGATACTCGGTTTTGTTGAGCGTATAATTGGAAAGTCCTCGGATGAAAAGTAAAAGAGAGATGCTACTTCGCTATGGTTAGACCCACCTCGAATATGCTGCGAGCGTTAGGGACCTTGGTCATAAAGATTTAACCAAAAAAGTATTAAAATACAAAGAAAAGCAGCACGCTTCGTTAAAAACTGCTACGAGCGAACATATAGTGTCACACAGCTTTCAGAGGGATTAAGGTGGGAGCCCCTAGAGACTCGGAGGCTACTCACTAGACTTAGGTTGCTAGAGAACTTCAGAACCGATGTGTTTCAGAGTGACACAGAATACTATCATTACACCATACTACCTAGGTCTGACAGAGGCGATAAAATACGAAAGATGCATTGAACTGATAGGTACAAAGACTCGTTCTTTCCGCGCACAATAGAAACTGAGTTCCACTAAATGCATTCCCATAATGTATGTCACCTTTTCACCTCCCTTACATCTTTACACGGCTGTTGACCTAACATCCCCTGCCACACGCCCATGCGGCAGCTCGCAGGGTATTATGTACATGTAGATATCACCATACCAAGCATTCACTCGGTGGACGTAATTGGTGATGAGATGGTAATGCCTTCACTGTTTAAGAGATGCGGACTGCGTGAAATTTTCAAATATACGTAACGCTTTTATTATGACATCTCAGAGTAAATTCGTGGATGTAAGCATAAACGTACCCGAGCGGCGGCGCAATGATCGACAAAGCGTTTCTCGTTTCCGTTGCGCGCGGAATGCTCGGCAGAACCCCTCGGGGAGGAGATGAACATTCATTATATATATATTCATGGTTCTTCCTCTTCCTCTCTCTCTTTTTCTCATTTTCTCTCCTAACCCATCCCCCATTCTTTCCTCTTCCTCCTATCTCTCTTCCCTCATCCCCCAATCTCTTCCTCCTTCAATACACTCGCGCTCTATCGATTTTTAAACCCAACACACATTTTTTCCGGCCTCGGCTTCCGACGCACATGGCACGGTGGATATAAATAATTCGCCGCCCGATCCAAAAGGGGAGAAGGATGGGCACGAAAGCGAAAGTCGTCCCGGGTCATTGGGGGCTCCTTTTTCGCCGCCATCGGGGCGGCTAATTGATATTCCTGTTAAGCGCTGCGGGGTGTGGTGAGTGGCAGCTGTGGCTCTGTGTTCGCTCCAACCATCTTTCCTCGTCCATTCCCCACACTCCCGGAGCAGCCGCAACCCCCCGGATCCACGCTTCCGGGTTTTTGATCCCCGGAGGCGGCTGAGTGAGTGATTCCCTGACCCCGGAAAAGCTCGGCGGTCAAATAAAAAAGATGGAGTGAGCGATGGATGTTCGCCCGATCCCACGCAACACGCGATTATTGCGGTGAGGTGGCGAAAGTGAACGCTGTAGAGTCTCGCGTTCAATCAATATTGCCACGAAATTCTCTCTTTAGATGCGCTTGTACAGTGCCAAATATTTGAAACGTAAACTGAAAATTAAAATCATTCGCCTACAATGGCACTCGATGCCAGATGAATCGATGTCGCGCCGAGTACTGTAACCGGTTAAGCTTCTCAGGAGTCCTCTCCCACTGTAAATTTCGTCGAGGTTATAAAGGCGCAGAGTGTACCCACGAAGAACCATGTATATAATGACAAGAAGTACCCAGGCTCGAGCGCAGAGCGCCACCGTCCACGGGGTAAAGCCAACCTCAAGCACCCGTGTGTTTGCTTTTGACATACCATAAGGACTGTGGAAATGGCCATACAATATCTTAAATGGAGTCAAATGAAGGCTTTAATATTATGAATAAATATAAAGCAGAATAGGAATCATAAAACTTCACATATGAGAGATCACTAGCAGGTGATTTCAATATAGTCGCTGCGTGGCCAGGTCTGCATTTTTTGGATTTACGAGCCAAGAAAGGATATCGCCAGTGAAACATGGGAGAGGTGAAGAGCGTGGGAGAGAGAGAGAGAGAGAGAGAGAGAGAGAGAGAGAGTTTTTTTGAGAGAGGAAAGATTACAGGGCAAGTCGAGGGGAGGGGGGGGTCAAGCAGAAGTCGGTACACTGGGCAGTTCCAATGAGGAATCAGGGAAAAAGATATTGGGAAAAGTGAGGGTTATCGGTATTCATTGACGAAAATGCTGCGGGGCTCGGTTAATGTATTCATTCGCAGAGGCTTAAAGAATTCCTGATAGAGTGGGAATTGAATAAAAGTCCATTTTATAATTTTTTCATCCTTCAGAAGGAAATAAAATCCCAATGGCTCTAGAATGTATACGTTTGTTAGCTATTGATATGTGTTTCATTCCTAGGAGCAGACATTCATCTTAAACTATCCTTCACTATATATTTTCTACACCTCTCACTTATGGATTTTCACTACCTACTCATCCTTTTCTTCACTCCTACTCACCTCACCATTTCATCACTTCACTGATCAAACTTCTAATCTCACTCGGAAGGCGTGACTCAGGCATCTCCGAATGATAAATTGAGTTCTTACAATCACCTCGGCATACATGAATGGTGTCCTGCGTGATCTGATTTCGCGTATAAAATAGAATCATGCATTAAGTGGAATCAGTATCTTACCCTATTGAATATTGAAGTATTGAAGGAAAACACGTTTATTAACCGACCGATCTTCTAGCTTACGGCTTAGCCTCTAGCCGTACCTACTGGACAAGGGAGCAGTGTGGGGCTCGACCTTGAACCGGGTTTGAATATTGCATGCCCGTTGTGGAAGCACCCCGGCCTTCCTTCCCTTCCTCACCTTCCCCGGCCACAAACCCTCGGGGCGACTCGAAAGGTCCTATGTAGATATAGACGTTGACGTGCCTGTTATTTGCATCCTTTTATACTCCCACGCATTGAAGAAGGTTTAGCAGTCGAAGTCTAAAACAGGAATTCAAGTTTATCGGGGCTATTTCAGGAAAAATCCATGATTTTTAATGCGATCGTTGGAAAGGTTGGATGAAAACAGAGTATGCAATGGAATTAATCCAGGCTTCATTAATAGAAGGATTTTTCCAATCTACTCCAAACTGAATGAAATCTGAGTAGGAAGGGGGAAAGCCACCATCAGTCCCGTTCAAATTTCAGAAAGAGAAAAGTCGACAGAAGCACTAAAATCGCTCATCTCATCCGATCAATCACATGTCACTCAATGGGACTGAAATGGGTTTTGAGATTCATCAATAGCTTTTGTTGGAGACCACTGGAAAAATTGATATTATATAAAATAAAAAGTTTTTTCTCAGTTTTTCATGCCATATTTCTTGTAATATGCGTTCTCTGGAAATATATTTTCAATCATTTGAATTCTATAGCTATTTTAAAAGCCATAATATTGACGCAATTTGATTTTGGAGGACGAAAGGAATAACTATGAAAAAAATAACAAGATGAGATGTATGAGTTTCGGATTTTTCGTTTGGTTTGGACGTTTTATTGAAATGCAACTCCGTTCAGGAATCTGAAACTTTCGTTGAAACATTCCACTCTATCGGTAAAGAAAGTGAAAATGTGCGTCAAAACCATCTAGTGCCACATGACTGGAGGTAATCAGAGTTTGGATTTTTAATGTAATGTTTATTTAAGAACCTAAGGTAGCAAAAGGCCCTCTCATGTTTGGTTCACACAATTAATTCACCTCGCACGTCACATGAATAAGAAAAACATGGAGGTTATTCGGAAGTAACTTTTGCTCGGGAAAAAGTGCCCACAGAATCGTTGAAAGTGAAATTGATCTAGTAAACTAAATGTTTGATGGGCATAAACGAAGGACAACAATATTGACGCCATAGAAAGTAAACTCAATGATTTGGCCTAATTTCTGCTTTAACTAAATATGCGGTACCCTTGTTTAAAAATATAGGAAGAAATGAAAAGTATTGAAATATTGTCCTGCCCTGATACAACAGATTGTATAATCTAAAGGTACTACGAAAGAATATTGAGAAAGAACAAACAGATTGGAGTGAGGACTTTTTGCAAAGTCAGGAAATCGACTGGAAGGCTATCCCTTTTATACTCCCACACATTGAGAAAGGTTTAGCTGTCTAAGTCTAAAATCGGAATTCAATTTTATGCGGACTATTTCAGAAAAAAATCCATGATTTTTAATGTGATCGTTTGGAAAATTTGGATGATGACAGAGTATGCACTGGAGTTAATCCAGGCTTCATTGATAGAAAAGTTTTTGATGGAGACTACAGGCAAAATGATATTATGTAAAATAAACGGAGGACTTTTTTTACTTTTTTTTGCTGCCGGACGATTCTGTTGGCCCGTATGTCCCCGGAATCCCAATAGGCTGCTGAGCCTGCCATCAGGTTTTCCAGGGACCGGACCAACAGAACTTAACATAGATCCATGCCCTGCGTGGTGAAAAACCCACCCAGGCGGGACTCGAACCCGCGACCCTCGGTTTAGCAGGCGAAGACTTTACCCCGCCGCCACCTGGGCCGGCGGATATTGAGCTATTGTCACCAAAAGCTGACAGAGGCCGCTGCACTGAAAGTTAGAACTAGGAGCCACGAGATTGATGCCCCGTGAAACAATTTCCTCAACTCAGTACACCCATTTGAGCAATTTTATGAGCATTAGCGAACGGTAATCTCCTTGCCATTATCGAGAAACACTAAAAAACTCATCCTGAGCCCTCAAAGTGAAGACCGGATTTGATCGATGAAGACACGTTTATAGGTTACGAATCAATGCGTGAAGCGTAGATTCCGAGACCAGTTAGCCCTATGATCCCTTATTTTATCCCTTCTTTTATTCCCATATTTTATCGTTTCTGTTGAACCTGGAGACGTAGAGTGACGTAAAATGACTCTGTGTCGCTCGGAAACACACCTGTCCTGAAGTCGTCAAGCAAACTAGGCGTAGCGTGCAGCTTCCGAGTCTCTAACGACTCCCAACCTAAATCCTCTTAAAGTAAGACATGTAGTGATCTGTAAAAAAGGTAACTGACCAATATTAAAGTCACATGCCCTCAACCGGTTTTGTACCGACTCCAATGCATGTTAGATGACATTATAAATTAGGAATATTTTTTAAATAGTTTTTGTGATAATTAGCCTAATACCACATTAAATACCAGCTCGTTTACCCTCCGATAGATGATCTTTTCGTTAGGTCTCCACCCGATGAGTCCCAAAATGATGGCGTCAAGAAATTGAAAAAAATTGATATGCAATGTATTCCACAAGGTCACAAAGAGGAGTGGAGACATTGGAGAAAGAACTACTTCCATGCACTATTTTTCCGATTTATAATTTAAACTTTGATTAATACAATGAAACAGAAGCATGATACTTTGGGAATTCAACGAGATTGAGTACCGACGTATATAAAGCACATAATTAAGGCTATAAATAATGAATTTGAAGCACGGTGACAATTAATACATTGTAGTTATTGAAATAAAAACTTATAATGAGGCATGGTTTATTTACTCAACGCTCGCCGAAGGTGAATTATTCAATTCTAGACAAAAATTGTTGTAGAGAAAATAGCAAGCTTACGGAATAATCAATTAAGGTCTTATATGTCCACGTTTATATCTCCAGAATTTTGGTCTGCCAATTTTAGAGAAAATAGAAAAAAATATTTTAAATTTATTTTCACTGAGAAGCGCTAAACTTGGCAACATGTCACACTCAACCAAAATAAGAAACAGTCAAAGCATATTTTAAAGAATTATTGCATTATAAATTGCATTTCAAGGCCTAAAAAAATTTTTAATCATTGTGGGAACGCAAGCGTAGAATTGTGGTCGACATGTACCATCATAACAATACCAGGCTATGTGAAGAGAGCAATGAACAACTTCATTCTTCATTTCAAAGTATTGGGAGCGAGGGATTAACCGCCATTAGTACCTTAATCCTTCTACACCGATGTTAATTTTCATTTAAAAAGCCCATATTCCCTCATTCCTTAAAATGGTCGTACCCATTGCACACAGTCCAAGCCTCAACCGTTCTCCGAAGGACCAAGGTAAACTTAGCCCACAATTTCCTGGCATAAAGGAGTCTCTTGTGTAAATACGAAAGTCAAATAATGCCTCCGAGAGCGATTCCGAAACCACATTCATAATACTTGTGCAACTTTAATTTTCGTCGATTAAAATTATATATATATATATATATATATATATATATATATATATATATATATATATATATATATATATATACATCCCGCTATCATTTTGCCGTCCTTACACTCTGCAACATTTTGGCATCCACCAGAAATATTTATGTATATTGCTATTTTATCGCGTATGTAGAACAACCGAGTGATTTCCGCCCTTGTGTACTATTTTGTTTTTCGACAACTATTTTTTTACAGGAGATATACGTGCACCTTGAATCCGTACAGACAGGTAACATTTTGGCATCCTTTCATAACCAATCATTATGGCGTCCAGAGTATATTTTTTACATTTGATCATCAATTTGGAATCCATTTTGTATATTTACTACCACTACGATATCATTTTGCCTTCCTGCGCTGTTGCCAAATTTATCTATCATGGAAGCTTCGCTCTCGCTTGTCATTTTTGCAGTTTATAGCTGCTATTGCATTAAATGGGCGAACGTGTTGAACTTAACTATTAACTACTATTAACTAAATGTACTAAAACTGCCAAACAACGATTATAATCAGCATAGGAGTAAACATTGTATCACTAGGAATATACAGGGTGGGGTAGAATGGACTTTTTTTTTAAATGACTTCCCATCTTTAATTCAATTCCTGTGGGAAGAAACAAATATATATTTGCTATTGTCTGAAAAAGGATTATTATTTGTTTGGGAAAACACATTTTTGACATGCAAAAATTGATTTTAGTACCTGGAGATAAATAATAATATTTCAAAGCAGGGAGTCCATTCTGCCCCACCCTGTACTTAGTCAAGTTTTGTTGAAATCAATATCTTATTTTGCTCCTCATTCATGTATTTCAGTTTTGTTTCGGTATGCTAAAAATACGCCTAGAGGAAAGCGAGAGAGGAATTAGACTGGCGCAGTCTAGTAGGTAGTCCGCGGTGGCCTATCACGCAGCACTGTGTCACGAAATCGATTTGCAGGAAAAATATTGAAGATTTTCCCAATACTACAAGAAGATTCTTCCAATAAAACTAGCCGGTTTAAGGTTTAAAACACGGTTTAAGCAACATGCATACAAATATTACTTTCACAAAGCACTTGGTATTCTAATACTGGGTTGTAAATCAATAAGTTTCCATCATGTCACATTCCACCAAATTCGCCCTTTTATTTCATTATATGTGGAAACGCGAAATACGCGAAGGACTCTCAAACTGTATTTATCATTATCCCAGTATTTTCGCGTTTCATGTTTACAATAGTTGTTAAATTCAATTAAAATACCATCATTTACGTGAAAATTAATCAAAAAATGAAACACAAGCGGCTGAAAAAGGGGTCAATTAATCTTCATAAGTTAGAAAGGGATTTGATATTTGCTGGCATTTCTTCTATCACTAAAACATATTAAAATGTTACCATGAAATACATGAGTCAATAGAATGCTAAATTATATTCTTTTTCCTTATATAATACAATAAAAGAGTAAGTTAAACTTCATTTAAGAAGAAGAATGCCAAAACCCTTGCTTTTTATAAAGCCAGGGACACAACGTGTTTATCGTGATGACAACGCGATGACGTGGGCCGTGAATCAGAACTTGTATAATTACGGTGGGGGCTCAAAATTTAACTTCACTTTTCACAACTTCCATGACTGCACACAAAATATAACTATTCTAATGTTTATGGGACAGCAAAGGCAGGAAATATCTCTTCCTTGAAAAACTGTGGCTTAAAGAAGAATTTATAACCTAGGAAATTACAATTTACTCTACTATCCTTTAGTTGGTCCGAAGGAAATGCTTCTCCCTCCTTTGCTTATCAAGTAATGACTGATAAAGAATTTTGATAAAACGCTGAGAAGATATGAAAGTGGTTGTTAGTACTAAGTGGAAATATTTTCACAGCATATAGTGAAGAACTACGTCTAAAGGAAAGCATTTTTACTGGACTTGAAAACAGGAAGATAACCCTAGGCCCTGAATTTCAAAATATAATAAATAATGGGATGCTGAAAGCAGAAAAGCTTAAGAGAGGTGAGGAACAACTTTTATTTGTTGCCATACTGCCACTTAAAATGCAATAGGGTGCCAAATCTCGTTAAAAATCCACTTTCTGCATTAGCTTACAGACGCATTTCCTCAAAATCGTGGGGCGGGAGGAGATAATCCGGGGGAAAGATTTTATAATGGCATAAGTGTTAGTTAATATGGATACTAAGGCTCTGGTAAACTTTAACAATGGGAAACTACTGCCGAGGCTTTAATAAAGAAGATTCAATTCCGCACAAAAGATAAAAATTGACAAAAGATAATTATTTTCGCGGCAAAGACGGTTTAGTTGGTATCTTTGAGTACATTTTACAGATTTCCGCTAGAAAAAAGTTTAACAACAACTTACTTTACCCCCATTATTTGGTTCATTACCAACATTCTTTGCCTTAAAATCACAGTTGCTGGTGTATCTTTAGCTGGAAAATAGTTCGCGGATTCAGTAGCTACCGATGCCTAAACTTATGGATAGTGAAGAGTAACGCAGTTTTGGAACCTTATTGGCTGAAGAAAGATTAGAATAAATTGTACATATAAATGAGCCAAATTAATACCATCAATTAAAGTCACCTTTCTATGAGGATAAACATTAGAAAGCAGTATCAATTAATTCGGGTGTCACTTCAGCAGAGAGGAAAAGTTTTGTCAATATTCAAAATAAATACATTGGCATTGAAGGGTTTATGCAGTTTTTTTATCACTACTGCAATATTATATTGCATTATCAACTAAATATGCCACTTTGAGGAAAAAGCAAACACCCTTTGATTTAACAAGTATTACGAAGCTCTACTTAGGCTATTTTGCCTTTGAAATTTACTTTTTTAATATCATTGTACATAACAAATCCAGTTTTTTATAAATGTTTTGCATAAAAATTTTAATTTTTAACCACGTTTTGTTGTCAAGGACCTCTGGATACTTTTTCTTAAGGTTATCACACTCTTTTTCGGGGGTATTTTGTTTTGTATGTTTTTCTTAAAATATGATGCCACAATATGTTTTTGCTCCCGTCCATGGGGAGAGTATCCTTTTAGTTTTTTTCGAAGTACAAGGGGAAACATTAGGTGATCTGATTTCATTCCCTTTTTCTAGCTCGAAACTTGAGAATGAATCGCCGATTACATTGCTCATATTCCTATCATCCTCATCATCTTTTTCACCTCCATCATCATCAATAGGGATCTCATCATTTAAATTTATGTCTATTTCGTCGAGGGCCATGCCTTTGAAATTGGAAGTGTCACCATATCGGGTTACCGCTGCTATCGCATTACTCATGGAGTTAGTTGTCGTATAAAATGAAATGAAATCTCACTCCACTTATAGAGACGCGGATTATTTTACCATGAGAGCGAACGGTCAGTTTACCCTTCAATGCCTCATTATTTTATATTAGCCTTCGCCAGGGAAAAGTTCAAATTTCGTATTCCCACGTGTATCGAATTACTTTTTCCTGCTTACTTTCGATACAAATGACTCGAGATGCACACCAAGAGGACTACATACGGGAGGCCCCAGTTCGTCCCGTAGAAGCTTGATTTATATTGCCAGGCAAGTGTCTCCATATCGGGTTTCATGGCTATCGCATTACTCATGGAGGCAGTTCTCGTATTACATGAAGTGAGATCTCACTCCACTTATAGAGACGCGCATTATTTTACCATGAGAGCGAGCGGTCAGTTTACCCTTCATCGCTTCATTTTTATTTTTTTTAGTGGCCTTCGTTAGGGAAACGTTTAAATTTCGTGTCATACGTCTATTGCATTACTTTTTCGTGGCTGTTTTCGATACAAATGACTCGAGATTCACACCAAGAGGACTACATACAGGAGGCCCCAATTCGTCCCGTAGAAGATTTATGTTGCCAATTTGGGCATATTTTAATTGTTTTTTTATATATCTGCAGTGGGGCGATGAGTGCAAAGCGATATATGTATTTTCAAATTATAAAACAGGGTATTTGGACTCGCAAGGAAGAGCTTTGAAAATTTATGAATTCGATAGATAATATCATCATGAATGTAAATTTTGGTCAACAGCCCTTTTCAATGTGCATTGGGTGACAGCAGATCTAGCGGTCGACTGAAGGATATTTAAATATTCGTCATTCACCCCCTCATTACACCCCGTGAGATACCATGCGGAATTGACGTTGACGAGAACAGAAAAAATGTTTCTGGAAAATGATTCTAAAAAAAAGTATCTAACAATTTCCCTGGCGAAAATGAAGGAGGCTGATGACGCTGCTGGAGTGCGTTTACAGGTGTTCTTTTAACGTTCCTGTGCGTTCTTTGGCGTTTTCATATCGTTTGTCGGTGTTCATCCACGTTAATCTGTTTCCCTCACTGTTCTCATGCGTTCGTAAACGCTGTTCCGACGACCTAGGTCTGAAACGCTAGGAGAACGCCTTCTGAGAGTGTTTGCCTTTCTGTTCTGGAACACTCAAGAACGCTATCTGACTGGGCTGTTTTGGAACACAGATGAACGCCCGAGAAAACGCCTACTGAGAGTGTTTGCATTTATGTTCTGGAACACTCAAGAACGCTGTCCGACTGAGCTCTAATGGAACGCAGATGAACGCTGCCGAGAATGTTTTGAAACATGTTCGAACGCTCCAAAAGCCATGACACAGTATTACCATTTTGATTGCAAATCCATTGTGAGAATAACTGCAACTCCACTAACAAATCCATTGTGAGAATAAGCTTCTGAGAAATAATAAATCGCACCCAATCCTCCAACATCAATATCTAATAGACATCTAATGGATATATTTTAGCGGTCCACCTTCATCTATGAATTTATTGAAAACACAGCCGTTTTCTTTCCGGTAGTCTGCGTTTTCTTTCCGGTTAACAGCGTAAAAGGTCGTAAGTTCGAATCCCCTAGCCAGTAAGAATTTATTCGATGTATATGTTCACTGTTATACGAAGTAATAAAATAATAACTTCAAAGGTCTTTAAGGGCACAAAGTTTTTTTTAAATATTTTTACTATGGCAAATTCCCAAATTTCTAGATGAGTGCCTAACGTTCATATTACATTATGTTGACTAATGCTCTCAACATCCTAGACAGGATTTTCTGAAATGCACGTAAGCGCTGAAGATTGTGACTCACAGGGCGTTCACGAACACTCGAGAACGTTGCTAAACACTTTGTAGAGTGTTTGAAAACACTCCAAGGCGTTCACATTTACGCTCGAGAATACACTGGGATGGTGTTCTTAGCGCGTTCTTCGCAATTTATGAACACCTCCGTGGTTTGTTCCTAAACGCTCAGAATACGCTCTCATTTTCGCCAGGGTTAGTACATACAATTACTTTCAAATTCGGTTTTTCAAAGTGTTTGTCTCATAATAGAAAAATAGAATTATATACGGAAAAATCATATTTAAACGAGCAGCAAATGTTGAAATAATAATCCATTCGCTGATAAAAAGTTTTCGCACGCATTCTCTCCATATCGCTTGAAAAACTGATAAAAACTAAATATTTGTTTCATCTTAGAAAGACTACCATCGTTCATTACATTAATTGTTAACTAAATACGACGTATTCGCATTTAACTAGTCGAGAAAATCTGCGAGTGGTTACAAGTACAAGTTTGAGAGCAAAGGTACTGTATTATACTTTTTGTCGAAAGTAGAGGTAGTTTAAAGAAAGAATTAGTCGTATTCTAGCATTATTCTTGAATTTCCGCACAAAGTATTAATATAAAAAAGGTGGCTTTCCAGATACACAATCCATTATTTTTCTACTTAATCACCTGAAAGAGTTATTCTTGCGCCAACCTGTTGCGGTCCCATGATAACAATAATTTTGTTATTGAAATTACCGTTGCGCAAATCCACTTAATTGGCTTTGGACCAAGTAAAAACTGGAGCGGTAGCGCCGGACGACAAGAACTCCGCTACCACGCAGTCCACCGAGGCATCAAACCTCGAAAGAGTCTTGGGTGAGAGAATTGCAGAAAGCCGCGAGGAAGAGCGATGTTGCCAAACCGAGGACGCCACTTGCTGCGCAGACTGAACGGAGATAACCGCGACCAAGTTATACGCCGCAGTCAGTGCCACTCGGCCCGGAATTATGCTGAACTAACAATATACGAAATTTGTACATACTGCCAACAAATTGGCGTCCATACTAATTTTCGGAAATGGGGTCTACATGATGTAAATAGTCGATTCCAGTGATTTTTACACGTTTGTAATCCGGCGTCCGGTATACGGCAGCCAAATTACACTCGGACGCCAGATCAAATGCAACTTGCTCATTAACGGGTGCCAAAATGATAGCGGGATTTATATATATATATATATATATATATATATATATATATATATATATATATATATATATATATATATATATAAAGCGAGTTCTATACAGCGGTCGCCCGTCTCTCGCATCCTCTTCTCCAAGCCTCCTTGTCTCTCCAGTCTTCATTCTCTAATTGTCTCCTTTTCATATCTTGGGTGACTTGCTTTGTCCAGTCTTCTGGTGGTCGTCCTCTCTTCCTCCTCCCGGGTGGTTGCCAATTTAATATATTTTTTGGCCAACGTTTCTCCTCCATTCTTTTTACGTGTCCATACCATTTTAGCTGTTTTTTCTCTATTTCCTGTATGGTGTTTTCTTCTACTTGCATAATATTTCTTATATTTTCATTTATTATTTTTTGTAGTTTTGATTTTCTGCTGCTTCTTCTTAGAAAATCCATTTCTACGACCTCCAGTCTCTGCCTATCCCTTCTGGTCAATGCCCATGTCTCTGCTTCGTAAAGGAGTATATTTACGATTAAAAACTTAAAAAAATTAACCCAATTGAAAATGTGGTTGAACACGTCAAAATCGGTCGTAGAGAAACTTAACCAAAAAAATACATGATAAACTTCAACAAAGTAAATTCACCCACCATCAATTATAATTATGATGTCCGCCTTAAAGCTTTGCAAACGATGTGGAAGGAAACACAAGAGCTTGGAAAAGTGCAATACGCCCTTATTTAACTTTAGCGTCAGTGCACCACGATAGTTCCCCATTGGTTATGCACGCCTATTAAGAGGCAACTACAGTCACGAAACACAAGGGCAAAGAGCAAAACATTATCCACAAAAGGTATTGTTTTATGGGCGACAGGCAATTTGGAAGCAGACTTTCGTAAACGACGGTACCTGCAGAACTCTCGAATGAGACGGCGTGGGCCAAACCACTTAGCCAAACGGCTGATGCCAAGAGAGAGGCCTTCACCACTTGTGGCTCTCCTCATTTGCATAATTAGCCTTTCGACGCGCGACTGCCTTTCCGTATCAATGTGAGAGGAAAGGCCACGTTCACTTGATAGGGCAATAAATCTCGATGCGATAAATGATGAGTCGATTATAACATTCCCGAATGAACAAATTCCAAACCCATCCCGAAGAGCGTGGGAACGAGGAGAGCTTGACGTAGGAAGAGGGAGGAGCGACGGGAGTGGAGGGCTATGGATATGGAGCAGGGAGCTGGATATAGTAATAATATGTATATGTTTATAGCTCTAATCCAAGCCGCCAAAGAACAAACACTGAGTATATTGTTAATCATATCACAGCCAAACAGTAGAATAAAAACAAAACAAATGACGATACAAGGACTGCAGATATTATTTTGGATTTCATAAGGGTTGGCAAATTTTTATTATAATAGTCACATTTTTACACAAGGGAGATTGGTCCTGATACATAATTGACCGACGTCTTAAAATACTGAGTGCCAATAAAATTAGGAACCAGTATTACAAAAACATTAAATGGGATGCTTTTTTGATTAGATATTCGCAATTTTTGAAGAGGCATTTTAAAAGAGGAGGGAATTCTATGGGGTGGAAAGAAGACTTCTAGAAAAGCCAGGTCAATACATACGTTACCTGGCGCTATATGGATCGGAAACCTGGTCGTGGCAAAGAGAGGGTGTGTGGAGACTTGATGCGTTTGCGATGTGGGTTTGGAAAAGGATGAAGAGGGTGAGCTGGGTGGAGGGGATAGACGACGTGTTGTGCATGGTTGGAGAGGAGAGGAAGCTGATGGCAGAGGTTCGGAAGAGGAAGAAAAGATGGAAAGAGGGCGTTTGGAAATGAGAGGGAATGTCGTAAAAGGTTATAGGCGGATGAAAACTAGGGAAGCGTGGAAGAAGATAGGAATCCTGGACGAAATGAGCATAGGGATCGAGACATCGGGGGGTACATAAAAAGGTCGTTTCACTCGAGGCACTTAATTGCGCAATTTCACGTACATACTTTGGGTGCTCGCGGGCACGGAATAAGAGCATGAGCTATTCATCAATCTACCACTCATGAATTTCCGCATGAATTCTCGGAATTGACGGCTTGAAACGAAGCAATTCGAAATGCACATCCACACTTACAGAGAAAACCTCAGATTGTGCGATGAATTGCAAATGTTAAACGGCCTGGAGAGACGACGGCAGCCGGAGAGCGCTGAATCGGACGCACTGAGTGCCACAGGTTGATAAGAAAGAGTGCACCAATTATTCGCCGCGGCCGGCATTGCGGTCCGGGCCCCGCGGGGAAACGACGCGCGGGCCGAGAGAAAAGAGAAACAAGAAGGAAGATAATGCGAGAGGAGGAGGAGGGCATCTGAATCCATTAAAAGGAGGTCAGCGAGTCGCTCTCGCATACACCGCACTACTTCCTCCGCACACCGTGCATGTTCGCGCGGCTCCTTCACCCGAGGCGGCCTTGCACTGAGGATTTCCGAGGCGGGGCCGCTTGGGAGAGGTGGGCGGAGGTGAGGGAGACGGGAGGCAGAGGTGGGGGAGTAAACAACCGCGGCAAAGGTCAATAAAAGAAACACGAGAGGGACACGCGTGTATGTGTGGAGAGGAGGCAGGGTGATTGGGGGGATCTGGGCGTGATGGAGGCGCATGGAACGCAGTTTGGATGGAGCCGGGGAGGAGTTTCTGGTGGGGGGCGGGAGAGGTGGGGAGAGAAAAGAGAGGGGAGGGGTAGAGAGGCGAGAGGAGATGGCGAGTGTGGCATTCGGGCGGGAACCGGTTGGGCGGGCGGGCCTCCAAATGGAACGAGTGTAGGGCGCATCGTCCCAAGGCCTCGGGGATCGACTCCAGATCGGATAATTTGCGTGGCGAGAAATAGTTTGCTCGGCTGGAGGATTCGCTTCCTAAACGGCGCTGAACGTAGTTTGGGGTTTTTCTCTAAAGGCTGCTTCACACGGTACATTTTATTGGACGAACGAATGTATCATAGAATGTACAAGAAACTGAATGTAAATAGAGCAGGTTCTATTTCCCGTTAAGTAATTCAGACAATCATACAATTTACCGCTTTACACGGTACAATTTTCCTCATGCAAGAGTTTATACATTCGTTTGTACAATAAATTATGCCGTGTAAAGCGTTCCTAAAAAGACTGCAAACCATGGACGGATTTCCATACAACTTTGACAGCTCAAGTAGCATGATGTAAATATCATAATATTCATGACGCAAACACTTTGTATATGCAAATGAATTATTCAGTAATAGATAAAATATGTATTTAAAGCTTTGAATTGGCTCATTAGTTTCACGCCTCGCGCTAAAAAAGGCTTTACAAGCGAAGGCCAATAATGAAAAATGTTAAAAATTATCGAGGCAGCAAATTTAATGTAAAAATAGCAGGAAAAACAAGCATATCAAGCAAGTTCAAATTTATGACGCGTTCTATGAGCGAGAAAGTTGTCATTAAAAAAAAAAAAGTTTCTCTGGAGGGCACATTTGCGTCAAATCCCACATCAAACGACTCGCTTGCTGTAAAACAATTTATTTGTGGTATAACACATTGTAATTGGCCAACAGAAAATACCTTCAAAAGTAAGAGTTACAGATGATAATATTTCGGTATTACTTGGAAGTATGAAACCATATTAATTTCCTCGAGGCCAAATTCATCGAGTTTCATGCGAAGTGATATCTTGCTCAAAATTAATTTGATTTTAGTTGCGGCAAGAGAAAGGCCATTTCCAGGTAGAAGACCTGGTATTGAACAGCTGAGCTTGAAATATTCAGATCAGAATATTTCCAAAGTAATGTGGGCGACAGCGAAAGCTCGCAATATATCTCTAGAACAGATAGAAGGGGCGAAATGAGAGAGGTACAATGACAAACTGATTGGTACATAATTCCTTCCTCCCACGCACCAGCGGTGACAACAAAAGAAAATAGAGCGAGGCACTGAGACACTCCGTTCACTTTGAATTGACTTGCATTCTTTCACTGTTCCAATTCCTTTTTCCAGAGCTGGTTACTTAAAACACTTTCACACATACCTCTGCACAACAAAATCATAGATGAAATAGTCCATTGCCATTTTTTCCTCTGCTATGTAATGATAGAACAAAAAATATTTCATCAAAATTAAAATCAAAAGCAGTAAGTTAATTTCAGAAAAATACGGTGCTTTCCATTATATCGGCTGAATTGAAAGACGTGAATGCGGAGTTGGACGGAAAGAAAGACAGACGAGGAAGTTCTTGGTGCGGTGGGCGAGGAAGGGAACTTCTGAATTAAATCCGGGATGGGTATTTTATGTGGCTGGAAGAAATAAGGACCAATGGGCATCTAAAGATTATGCCAAAGGGAAGGATACTGGGCATTCGAAGAAGAGGAAGAAAGAGAACAGGTTTTAAGGACGGGATGTAGACGGGTGGATCGTAAACTTTGGCGGAAAGGAAATACTAACGGTTGATAGAGCTCTGAAAGTGTATCAAATAGGGAGGCGTCCCACCGACTCTCAAAAAACCTACCTTCTATCGGTCGAACACTTAGACAAATGAAAATTGGAAGGAATTTCAATGACCTTCTAAGTCTGATTTTAAGCGCACGTTAAAATGTATATAAAAAGCCATTTTAAAATGAGCCCTGGGGAAAACTTTTCCTCTTCCAAATCGTTTATTTTCTAAGCACTCCCTTTTTCTTGGACGGTGTCCTCCTGCCACACTCCCCCACTGACTCATTGTGAGGTCATTCGTCGTACGCGAATGAAAGTGAAGGAAATGTGACTCCTATGCGTGAATTTCGAACGTCTGGGTGGCCACTCACCGGAAGTATCAAAATCTAGTTAACATGAGTGTGTTGTTTCAGGTTCCATGTCACCTGGACTTGAATTCGAGGGGTACTCCAAGTTCCTCGGAAACTAGGACAACACGCACGTGTCTGTCGACGACATTTTAACGCTCCCGGTCGATTATCACCTGGACGACCGAATAGCATTTGTACAGGAATCACATTTCCTTTGTAATCATTGGTAATTTGGATTAAGGTATTTTGAGCGAGATGTTTCCCCAGTCATATTAGAGACCAATTTGAATTTCAATTTTTTATTTCACCAAATGTAAATAGTGTGAAGAAAATGTATTTCAGTTAATGGCGCAAACATGACGTCTTACGTGGCTGATTTTCCCAGAAAAGTAATGAAATATGCGTACTAAGTCTTACATTTGACTCAATTGTTCACGCCGTAGGAGGTCAAAGCCTTCACAAACAAAGACATCCATTGGTTTTTACTATTAAGCAAAACTTTTGAAATGCGGTGAATAATTAACTTATTTTTCAAAATAGTTGAGAAAATATAAAAAAAGTACCCACCATTAAATTTCTGAAGAAATATAGGATTTTGAAGTTCCACAGTTTTTAAATTAAATCACCCTGAAGTGCATCCCCGCACCATTTCCTATGAAAAATGGCCGGAATTTGCGGGAAAAATAACTCGAATAGCAAAGCAGCTGGTAAGAGTTAAAGTTTTACTAGATATTTTGATATGTTTAAAAATATAAGGTATCATTCTTTAAAATTAGACCGAATTCATTGAATTCTGGGTAAATTGATATCTCGCTCAAACTACATTAAACTTTAAGGTAGCTTGAGTAAAATATTATTTTACTTAGAAATCAATGAATTTGGCCTCATTGTAAAGAAAAATATCTCACCCTTCTAATTGCATCAAAAATTCAACCGTTACCACATTAGTTTCGGAGATATGGCCAAAAATACCAGTCCTTTTACATGAGAAATGGTACGTGTATGCACTCCAGAGAGACATTATTTACAAAATGGGGTATTTCTAACACTTAGATGTTGTAAAATAACTATCAGCATGTAGTTTCTATGTTTTCTCAACTATATTTGAAAATTAATCATATTGTCACCGCAGTAAGTTCTTGGGTATCACACAAAAACCCTCCGTTTTGAAGTAATTTCAAACGCACCGCGCGAAAAAAATGAGTCAAGTTAAAGACTTATTTAGATATTTTCATTTAATTATTTACAATTTCTGTCATATAATACTATATTATTGCACCATTACAAATGCAATATTTTATCGATGTGTCCTACAGCTGGCGAAATTAAAACGTATAATTCGAATATGGTCTCTAACACGACTGGGGAACTATCTCGCTCGAACTGCCTACAATGAAAGTCACTCGCGAATTTCTTCTCGCATTACGTATTACGAGGGAGGGTACGTACACATGAATGGCGGGAAGGAGGGAACGAGGACTCTGGAGGAGTATTGACGATGAGGGGCGGGACCGGGAGGGGAAGAGAGGGAGGTGAGGGTGGGTGAGAGTTGAGCAGCGGGGTCATGGAGGGGAGGGAATCGATGGAGGGGAGAGGAGGATGGGGAGGGGGTGAGGAGGGGCGGGATGCGTGATTGGCGGCGGAGGAAAGGGAAAGGCTCGCAGAAGAGAACCCGCGGCGGCGGGGGTTGGGGGTTAGAGGCGGGCGATGGGGGGGGGCGGTGTACGGGGGGGTGAGGTCGCGGCGAGGCATCCATCCTCTGGCAACGGCGAGAACGCATCCGAAACCGAGAGTCCCCGTCTCGCTCTCCAGGGACCTTATTCATTGCGGAATGGACGCGGTCGAACCTCGGTAAATCCGTGGATGTGTCGTCACATTCATTTCTTTAGTGTTTTCTACCTCCTGTTAGGTAGCTTTTTGAACAATATCCTTACAACCTAATTTTTGGCGCAGCCTATCGTATTACCTCCTATACGCGATCCGACATTAGATTCCTCATAAAACCCTCATACCCATCACACAAATATCACACACTCATCACACTAATGCCATACCCATACTGTCGGTGGAGTAAGCATAAAATCTACAGGTACAGTAAAATATCTTGGAATTACCTTAACCCGATAAATAAAATTAGAGAGCTAGATTGTAGAACCGATAGGTATAAAATGTCATTTTTTCCGCGTACCATTCGGGACCATAACAGCTGTGATCGTCGTCATGAATAGTTCGAGTATTGACAATAGGCAGGCAGTAAATCTTTCTCATTATATTCTCTACTCTCTTATTTATGCATGATGTAAATATTCATGTTCTTATTTATGCATGATATTTTGAATGTGTAGTAGTAGTCTTTGTGTCCCTTGCATGTTGGAACGATTGAAGATAGAATGTTTGTTGGGTATTAGATTTTTAATTGGCGCTTTGCATGTGTGGTACGCGGGTTTTAATGTAATGTCGGTGTTCTACCATATCATTCATGCATGCCTGGTGTGGAAGCACCCCCTGCCACACACCCTTTGGGTGGCTTGCAGGGTATGACGTAGATGTAACCCACTTCCGTCCACCGTAGCCATATGGCTACACCCTTGCGCACCGAGTATATGACGCTTTGTGGGAGGAACCGCGGATTTTATTGCAATCTACTCTAACACCACGTCGTTCAAGGCCACGTTAACTAAATTATTTTTCATGCGTGCTTTAGGTGACCCTATGAGTAAAATACCAAAAATTCATCGGAGTCGTAAACAAAAATTTTTCTGGGCGGAAATGGGTTAACTTCTGATATATCGTGGGGAACAGATACAAAACATATGCGGAACAGCTTTAAGGAAACTAGGTTTTGTTAAGCGTATAATAGGAAAGTCCTCGGATGAAAAAGTAAAAGAGAGATGCTACTTCGCTCTGGTTAGGCCACACCTCAAATATACCACGAGCATTTGTGACCCTGGTCATAAAGATTTAACCAAAACAATTAATAATATACAAAGGAACGCAGCGCGCTTCGTTAAACAGCTTCGAACGTACCTACAGTGTATCACAATTTCCAGAGTGATTAAGGTGGGAGCCCCTAGAGAGATATTACATCGCTCTGGTTAGGCCACACCTCTAATACGCCGCGAGCATTTGGGACTATGGTCATAAAGATTTAACCACGAAAATTAACAAAATACAAAGAAAAGCAGCAAGCTTCTTTATAAACTACTAAGAGTGTACATAGAGTGCCTCACAACTTTTAGAGGGATTAAGGTGGGAGCCCCCAGAGACTCGGAGGCTACACGCTAGACTTAGTCTGCTTGAGAAATTCAGAACTGGCGTATTTTAGAGCGACAGAGAAAATTACCATGACGCCTCACTACATCACTAGGTCTGACAAATGCGATAAAATAAGAAAAACACACGAACAGATAGGTACAAAAATACGTTCTTTCCGTGCACAATAAGCGACCACAACCAAAACTGAGCTCCACTCAATAAACTCCAATTATACATGTCACCATTTCACCTCCCAAAACCTTGCATCTTTACTCAGCTGGTGACCTAACACCCCCTGCCACACGCCAATGTCGTGGCTCGCAGGGTATTAGGTAGATGTAGATACCCTCCACCGCTCTTCTTATTTAGCCCAGAATTCCTATCCCCTTCTTTCCTCCTCCTCTAATTCCCGTGGTCTACCCTCTATCACATTATTTAACATTCTCTCTATATAACGTTCTTCACCCACCTCTTCTGCCTCCTTCTTACCTCCGTCACTAGCTTCCTCTCCTCTCCAACAATATACAGCACCTCCTCGTTTGTCCTTCTCGCCACCCAGCTCACCCTCTCCATCCTTGGACAAAACTCACATCTCAAATGCCTCAAGTCTACGTATTTCCTCCCTTCACAATTACCAAGTCTCCGACTCATTCAGCGCCTCGCCCCATATCAGAGGTTTCGCCAGCCTTCTCTTTATTTAATATTCTCTTCACATCTCCTCCCAGACTCCCCCTCATTAATTCCCTTCTACTTAAAAAAATGTCCTGAGCCATTGTAATTCTGCATCTGTCTAATGTCCCATCTACTAAACTCTTTCTCCAAAATACCACTCAGATGCGGTAACTGTTTGACTTCACAGACACTGAATATTCTCTATTATGGAATGGCCTTATTTGAAATTTTCGAGACAGCCAAAGTCAGCTCAAAAAAGAGGCTCGTCACCAAAGAGGCTCGGGAATTCCGAGATCGCACCGAATAAACCCGATTAATACTCCCAGAACTGCCTAACCAATTGCCGCGAATAAACTGTTGCCCAATCACCCGCTAGTGACAATACATATGTAATCCACTATGAATTACAGAAAATTGATCAAACATCATAGGTTTTTCCCGGTGGATGATATGAATGAAGTCTCCCCGGGTGTGGCGTCAGGTGTAAGCTTTCCATACTCGACGTTTCGATGGGCAACTTTTTCATCTTAGTCAGGGAAAATGTGCAGAGGAAAAAAGCAAAAATATCCCAACCAATCGAGTACCAACTTATCAAATATAAACACCTGATCAAACCCAAACTCGGCTCTTAGTTTTACCCGGAGGAATATTTGCGAGTTAGTCGTCGAACCGTCAGGCTTACGAAAGCCTAACCCGGAGCCACACTCGAAAGGACTTCACCCATACACAAATTTGACAGTCTCCACATTAAAAAAAATGAAGCTGTGACCTCAACTCTTTGTCGTGTCATGTGTGCCCGCTCATAAAATGTAATTTAAGGGAAAAATGACTAAAAAATTCAAAAAGCTGGAATGGTAGTTATTCAACAATTGTTTAAAAGAATCTCAGCCTCCAAAGCGGCGTGTAGCTAGGGGTATAAAACACACCAGCCTAGAAAAATGGCTGGATGAGTGAAACGGAATCAAGGACAAAGTTAGGATGAGGAGGAAAGTTAAGTTAATGTGTAAAGAGTGTCGTTGTTTCACGTGTGTTCTTATCATCATCGTTTCTAACGTTGTACGGAGAGGAAGAATTTTAGTCCAGCCATCAGGCCAGCTGTTCATCGAAATTGCGTAGCCGCCTTATCAGTCCTATAGATATCTAAATTTACATAATACCGTATGGACGTGTGGCAGGGGGTGGTAGGTCACCAGCCGTGTAAAGATGTAAGTTTTGGGGAGGTGAAATGGTGACGCGTACTATGGGAGTGTATTTATTGGATGTTAGTTTTTATTGTGGTCGCTAATTGTGCGCGGAAATAACGAGTTTTTGTACCTATCTGTTCGGCAGTTAATTTCTCTTATTTTATTGCTTCTGTCTGACCTAGAAATGTAGTGAGGCGTCATGATAGTATTCTCTATGTCGCTCTGAAAAACATCTGTTCTGAATTTCTCAAGCAACGTAAGCCTATCGTGTAGCCTCCGAGTCTCTAGGGGCTCCCATCTTAATCCCTCTAAAAGTTGTGAGGTACTCTAAGTTTGCTCGTAGCAGTTTTTAACGAAGGGTGCTGCTTTTCTTTGTATTTTATTAATTTTTTGGATAAATATTTATGACCAGGGTCCCAAATGCTCGCGGCGTATTCGAGGTGTGGCCTAAACAGAGCGATGTAACATCTCTATTTTACTTTTTCATCCGAGGACCTTCCTATTATACGCTTAACAAAACTTAATTTCCTTAATGCTGTTTCGCATATGTTTTCTTTGTGTATTTCCCACGATATATCAGAAGTTAAGGTAATTCCAAGATATTTTACTGTGTCTGAATATTTTATGTGTACACCACCCACAGTATAGGTACGGCATTTGTGTGATGGTTTAGATATAGTCCAGGGTTGAAGTTATATCTTCTCTGCCATCCTGGAATCCGCCTGGTCTGAATCTTGTGCTAAAACCCTATTAACACGTAACGGGATTAGATAAGAAATTTCAGTGACGCAATTGTGTGCTCTTCCGAATTATGTTTATCCCAAGGAGTGTGCAACTGGGGCGGCCCCTGATTTTCTTGCGTTTCGAGCACGGGGATGCTAGCGCCCTGGGTTTCCTTCCTCTCTCCTTTATCCTCCCGAAACTGTTCTCGTATCGTCACCTCTGCCCTCTCTTGTCACTGAATTCTACTATGTGAGTCAGCCTTGGGGATAATCCCGGGTGATACCTACTCGATTGAATCAGAATGATAAGGAATCAGGGAGTAGAATGAAGTAGGTGGGACAAAGCTTGAATGCGAGAGAGAGTTATCACGGCTCACGATCTTAAGCCCATGCTGACAAATCCGTGTCCGATCATTAATCTCTAAACATCAAAAAGACGGATAAATCGTAAAAATATCCTCGGCAATATCATGGAGTCTTTTTCATGAGATTCCTAATGATATCCAAATATCGGAAACGCTGAAGAAATTACGTCTGGGTTAAAGTGGTAAAGTCAATTTTTGCTTCAGGAATCTAGTCAAACACTCGCATCATTTAGTGTTTTACTAGCAGTTTATATGAATGGTTTGTATCTTCGGCCATATTAGTAATGGAAGAGGTAAGGTACCCAAGACTGGACGATTAAGACTTTCTGGATTTTAACCATAGAGAGCAACAAAGAGCTTTTCCATCGATAAATCTACGTAGGCCTAATACATCAGATTAAGAAATCTATTTTTGAAAAATGCAATATTTTCTAAGTATAAACTTTCAAATGGTTTTGTGAATAGACTGATCAGTATATACTTTTGCATTAAGCACAAACCAGAAAATAGTGTTTGATAGACCATAATAACTATCCTGTTTCAGAAAGAAAAACATAAATACTTATGTAAAATGCAAGATACATATCGTCAATCACGAAAGGTTCTAGAGAAAATTCTGCCTTGTAAATAATACGAGTTCCTTTGTTACTTTGTGGTGTTCCGTGTTTATCATTAAATACGGAATCGTTATCATTATACTTTATATCTAGGTGATTAAATAAACTAAGCTAATTCATTACACTAAACTGAATAATTATCATATTTGATTCTTCCTTGTACAGGAGATAAAAAGAAACTTATAATTGACTCTTCAGGCTACAAAACACGAGGAAAACTGTGAATATCGAAGTATTAAGACATATGACCTATGTTTTTAGGTCGGAGAACTGATGGGCAGTGAGCGTGCTTGGAGATGTATGATAACCGCAAAATTAATTTTTTACTATTCCTAGCCGTCGAAGAACTCATTCAAAGAAGTGAAATTAATGAAAAACATTTATTTTTGCCATGACTAGTGATCGATCAGTGAGAAAAGTTGCTACTTTGCCGCCATTGTTTCGCAAGGATTGCCCTTCGGCCCACGATTGCCCCAGCCTCTTCCGCACCATTCCCATATCTGGCGCGAGACTTTCTCCGATTCTCAACTCCCGTCACCGCGTGCAGTTGCTTACCTGATCTCCGTCTTCGATTCACGACATTCGACACCGCTTAATCATCCTCCGTCCGCTTCCCAATTTGGCCATCGTCTCAACCCCTCATCGCTCACGAGTGCAAACCCGCTTGGGGATGATACTCCGGGTGCACGCTTTCGGAGAGCGGCCGGAGGTAAGGACGCGGGGATTGCCATTAGAGGCGAACCCAAAAAACACGTCGCTTCCACCCGTATGACCGAATTGTTGAATGATATCTACTAAAGAGACTGGTCAAAAATCCTGCTGAAACAGATTTAATGTTGGCGAAATAGCCAAAAGGTAATGAATAAAGTAAATACTTCAATAGAAATCAATCTGAGGTTTTTTATTGTGAGTGAAAACCATATGTGTAACAATGGTAATCAATATATAATATCTAAATGAGACTACAAAGATTTCTTTGCATACAACATTTAAATAAAGGTGGCGTAGCTCTCACAAAGATTCACAAAATAATCACAGGCTAGACAGTTCTAAAATATAGCTTAAAATCTCTTTCACAGTTTGCCAGAATTATTAAAAATTTATTTTTTTCTGAGAAATGACGCTAGCATATCGAAAATTTAATACACCCGCCTCATAATCATACGCCAGTCAGTGGAGAACGTACATTGAAGCTTGCTTGCTACTTATTGGCAAACATGAATTACTATGCCTAGCATCTGAATCATGCGAAAGTAAACGTAACCATTTATATGGCACGTGATCTACGAAGACGGATATTGTGGATGCCGGTACCAGACACGGCATTGACTTTACGGAGTCACCCGCGAGTGTACATAATGCGACATTCCACGGAGGAAAACTCATGCACCTTAACTAGGACCTCCCCAAGCTCTCAAAAATCCACTGGGAAGGACGGGTCAGTGGCTTAATAGGCGAAAGCACATGGAGCTATATCAAAGGTTCCGGATTCATTTCCTAATTAGCCCATTTGTCCCTTAGTTTCATTAGTCAAGACAAAAGATATTTCCTTGACAAATTCCGGACTTAAGTTCTGAGAGGAGGTACATGGATAAGTTTAATGGTAACTCTGAAAAGCAGAAGCCGCAAACCTATTGGGCTCATTCTACGACACAACGGCCCAATAAAATCAGTTTGGAAGCAGAAATAGATCGGAATACCAATCAAGGTGGGTCAATAATGGAATAAATTGGTCAAATGTGTTAAATTTGAGATTCTAATTGATGCTATTCCCAATAAAGAGGAAAGTACATAGGAAGAAACACAAGGGAGTTAGGGAACTAGCATTAGATAGGGAAGGGTGGAGAGCGGCTGTCAATCGATCCTCGGATTAAACGAGCGGTGATAATGTCGACGAAATGCATTTGCAAGTTAAATAAAATTAAAGAGAGGGTATCAAGGCAATTTATTACATGTTTTAAAGCGAGAACCTCTGCCTTTTTCAATTTATTCACCACTAATATCGATTTCGTTTCTGTCGGGAGAAAATTAATGTCCACCTGGAGAAATACTGTAGATAGTGATATTTTCGTTCCGGCCGGTCAAATTGCTCATATATAAATTAAAAATGGCACATTGGCACATTCATACTCTCGTGCTACGAAGAATCTTGTGGGGAAAAAATTGAAGCCCCGCCACACTTCAACGCATCGTATATTTGTTCATTAAGGATGGACACGAATCTTCTACCGTAGATTTTTGAATGAGTTATACCTTTTTTTTTCTCGCCGGTGGATCATGGATTTCCGAACGGAACGTGCACGTGGAGCGCCGTGGGCATTGCTCGTCCTTCCTTTTCCTCCCGTCGCACGCATCGGATGCTTATTCCACGGCTGTATTCCATCCCGCCCCTCCGGATGCGAGCGACGGGGTTGGTGCACGGGAGGGACGTGGGAGGGGTGGGTTGGAGGAAGGAAGAGTTGATGACGGAACGCATCCCGAGAGATTATTGACTATGCTCCCCGTTCACGGCGATCAGGTCGTTTCCACAAACGGAGAGTCCCGATCCCACGATCTCTCGCCTCCCCACCCACCCCGCCCCCTCCCCTTCATCTCTCACTACTCCTCTGCATGCGGCCGCCACAATGCCATCGGATGAGAGACGAGCAGCGAGCAAGAGGGGTCGAGGGCTGAGCGGTGGGCGGTTTGATATCCTCCGCCTCTTCGGACACGATATCCGGATCCGCCGTCGGGCTATCGATTTTATTTCCGGTGCAAAAAAGGAAGTGGACCCTAAAACAGAGTGGACTTTGGGCAATAATGACCTTTCACTCCAAAGCCTCTGCCACCTCAAGTTGGAATTCCCTGAGCATGGAACTATGTGGTAAGATGGTTATGAGTGACGTTAATTCATTTAGGGAATCCTTCCGGTTAAAGGTTGGCGTTATTGAAAGATAGATAAAATCCTCAAGATTATTTACACGTTCAGGGCCCAGTCAAATTCTAATATTTACTTGTTCACCTCAGTACACGATTTACCCTTCTTTATTCCGTCCATTAAACCTGTTCTCCTTCCACCTCTTCTCCGCTTGCTCAACATCCTTCCCTTTAGCATAGTGTTCAAATGCCCTTATTACTTCTTCAAGCCACCTAATACGCCTGCCCCTGATTTCATCCAGAAGTTTTATTCCCTCTCCAACCACACTGAGCACCTCCTCGTTTGTCTTACTTTTCGTTCACAGCAACTGCTCCATTCTATCCCACACCCACATCTCCAGCGCCTGCTGCCAATTCTCGTTCTCCTTTCGCAGGGTCCACGTTTCTGCCTCATACAATGCTGCAATCCATATCGAGCTCTTAACCAGCCTCTTTTATGTCATTATTACCTAAGGTCCCCATTATCAGATCCCTACACTTAACATCCATTTTAAGATATAGAAGACTAAGATACAAGACTAAGCCTTGAAGGGATCATTATTGGTTGATCGATTTTAAGTCTGGTCGACAGCAGCCTTCCATTCTTCCCTATCTAGTACCAGTTTTCTTACTGAATGGTAGTTTTTCTTATGTTATTTCCTTATTCTTTGGTCTATTTATTCATCCCTTTCTATTGGAACTTTTCCATCTATTATACTTCGAGTGAATTCTTTAAAAACCCATTGTGACTCTGGGAGTCCAATCTATCTGGTTCTTCTTTTCAATGTATACTGCCATAACTTATTCGCCTATCACATCCCTGGGCATTCACTTACGGATGGAGGTAATGTCTAACAACACAGAAATGACGTTCGTGATTATGAGAGAGGATATGAGGAGCCATAAAATTCCTCAGAATCAATACCGGGGCCTCTCACAACGCCCCACTTCGAAAGTCTCATCCAAGTGAGTGGTATCGCCCACAAAGTTCTCTGAAGAGAAAAGAGCTTCATAAATATCCTGCCCTCTCCAAATTACCACACTGATATTTCATTTCCGCTGTAAGACATGAGGCTTTAGTACGGGAGTAAAAACCTTGCGTTTAAAACTTTCTTGTCCATAATCTCTGAAAATACGTTTCATTTTAAGATAATCTGAGGAGCATTCTTGATAAGAGTAAGGCACTGCTTCTCTATCTCCTAGTGGTGGGGCAGAAAATTGTTCATCGGATAATTTTGCCTTGCCAACGAAACTACGGTAGTGGCGAAGGTCTTCTCAGGAGATTGGAACCCAGGGAGGATTGAGCAATGCGGGTATCTATATGAGCCAGGTGGACAACTTCTATTTCCGTGTGAGAATAAAACAGGCTTAATCATAAAAGAGCCAAGTTTTTTTTCATAAAACAAGCAAAATTATCCAAATTTATTTGATAAATTTTCTAAACGTGATATAGGATCAATTTTATCATCCTCAAATTCATTGCTGAATAAGATTTTCCCTCTAAAGAAAGTTCATGTCAAATGATTTTCTGAATAACAGAAAAAAGAACACAATAAGAAGGAAATGTAAACAAAAACAAGAAATAAACCGCAGCCAAAAGAATATTTTCACGCCATTTATTAATTTTCTTCATTAAAATAATATATAGATGTACAATAAAGCCCAAACACATAATTTACACCCTAACCTAAGATGCATTTTAATATTTTTCCATCTTCCTCCCCCTTCAATTATGTGCTACAAAAAAACTGAACGTTCTCTAACAAAACAGGAATTTTTAATACAGGACCAAATGTTCCTGCTTCGAAAAATAAATTATAACTGACCACACTTTGAATTTGCTATTTTTAAATCCGAGGACTCAGCAGCAAGATTTTGATTTTTGTATTTATGTAATGTGACATATTTCTTGAAAAACCTAATATAAATTTTGCGGAGCCCCAATGTTGACCTCAGCTGGGGTTCTCTTTAATCAAACCACGTGGTATCCATTTGAATGAGTAGTGTATTTATCTAAAAACAAGATGAAAGGAAAACGAGTAATTTTTGAAGTGAGATTCACAAGGTTCACTGTTTTGAGGCACTCCTCGGAGTGATTGAGTGAATTTCCACTTGAAGTGATTCAATTTTCTATTTGAGTGATAGGTGGGACACTGGCATAAGAGTAGCCCTTCTAAACCCTGAGTAAGCGCGTTAGTTAGATTTGAAAGGGTCTATCCCTCTGCATCAAAATCATAACATGACAATAGGCATATTTTCCAAGTGTGTATGAGGATTTTTAGATTACACTTCAGCAACAGTTTTCCAAGTCCCATGTACAAGAGATGTAACGTCATTACAATCTTCATTGGCATATCTTTTGAATATAGTTGATGGCTGTTGAAAAAGCTGCTGGCAAGATTTATCTTTTCACTGACTTTTATGTTTCCAGTGTATACTTGGTAGCATTAATTCTTTTGGTTCATCAGAGCTCTGCATGTCTAGTTGCGTTTAGAGTCCGACTTAGCAGATAAAAAATAGGAAAGGTGTGTTTTTTGATCAGTTTATTTTGCAGACATTAAAGTCAGAGGAAATTTGTTGTTTTCTGTTGTACTTTTTTACTTAAAAAATTTTCAAACTTAATTATTTAAATATAATTTTGTTTTCTCTGCAAGTGTTTGGTCATATAAAATCTTTTACATTTCCATTCAATGCTGCAGCTTAAATGGCATGCTGAAGCCACCAGTAATCACACTTCCTTTGTCATCTTACCTTTGGGAAGTTACACTTTCCACCTTTTAATTCATGGAGTCTTTTGTTTTTTTATCGTTAATTTTGTCATATCCCTCATTTCATCATTCAGAGATTTTTTGGCAATTAACTTCGCTGTAGGAATTCTGAATGGCCATTTAGTCTTTGACTTTTTTTTGCTGATAATAAAACCACAGAATGGTCAAGCAAGTGATGACATGGACTCGGGGGAATGGAAGTACACGACCCTCCGAACGCCTGTTCTGGATTACTCCTTAATTTTATTGTTTCAATGCGACATTTCAAATCCCTTGTTCTTTGAATTTGTTTTTTTGTCAGCGGTTGATGGTAATTCTAAACAATTTGTGAAATACAAAAGAAACGGTTACACTGACTTTGGGCTTCCCTTTCTGCCAAGTGATGACCTTTACACCCCAGCAATCGTCAATTTCAGACCAGAAGTTGCAAATTATCACTTGCTATTATGGATAATTCCTTATTTTTTGTTTTTTTTAACGACACTTCCAATCCGTTGTTCTCAGAATTTGTTATTCGTTGGTGGATGATTTTGATAATTGACAATTCGTCAAATATTAGATACTGTTTAGCTGACTTTGGGCTACTTTTCTGCGAAGTAATGGCCATTTAACCCCAGAAATCATCAATTTCAGACCCAAGTTACAAATTATCCCTGGATATACGATCCTCTGAGATAGAGACTGCCGGAAGGAGATTGATTATAGCTGGTCATAGTCAATTGCTTTGCCTCGTAAATTGGGATTTTAAAATGGAAGCTCTTGCAAAGTTAGTTCCGCCTTTAACTTACCGTTAACAATTACTTACCTTCAAAAGAGTTTTCTGAAGCCAGTTTTGGTGATAGTGGAATAGGTAAGCCAATTTCACCTCCAGTGTTATATATAAGGAATTCTCGGTTTAAAAAGCGAAAAAACCTCTTTGAAATCGAAAAGATTATCGGATTGATACACATAAGTGAATATAAAAGGGCATCATGGAGATGAGGTTTTAGTTTACTTAAATTACTTAAATAGGCTTCTATTGATTTAATTTATCTACGGGGCCATTGTGATTAATTCAAGTGTTCTTAAGTTGTAGACTAACACTCAAGAACGTACAATAATTAGAAAATTGTCCAGAAACATTCTTCAATGAAAGGGATATGTTTTCAAGTTCTGTTCGATCATCTGATGAACAATGGCTGCAATCAAAATGTTCTCTACTCAAAACAAGGTAACTACCGAAATGCCTGCAAAAAATACACCCCAAAACCTTCCACTATACCCTAAACAGTCTATGTTATTCAATTGGATCAATCCCTCTAGTTCTTATACCTAATAATTTCCGTGATGGATAAGAGAAGAAAAATCAATCCATAACATTTGACAACGTGGATAATAAATACGGAAGAAGTAACTTTTTATTTCACTCTAGCACTTTAAAACAATTCCTCAACGTACGGACCAGGTAGGGTACATGTTTCCGATGACACATCACCACTGTCTTTACCAGATGGCAAGAGAACTCCAGCCATTTAATCTATTTATCTAGCCATTATTACTTCCCCATCGTGAGTTCAGCTCGCACACCTTTGTTTTCACTGTCGAATACAGGCACGTTATAGTCAGGCGGATCCTAATTACGTGTAGAGGAAGCCCGATGGCTTACACTTTGTCCACTCGTGGCTAATCTGCTAACCGGCCAATGGCACTCAATCGCTTTTGCAATCAGCCACCCATCCGTACCGATCGACTACGCTAAGACTGCTACTAATTTGGGTGGCTCGAGTACCATTTTTCCCTAGCCTCAATAGAGACCTAATCTGAACTAAATATTTCAATTGGAATTTTTCATATGGTGAGGAGAGCAACAATAGTATCTAAAAACCAAACCAAAGGCTAATATCGGTAATCTTTTAAAAGTATTAAGATGAGTTATTAACTTATTTAAAAAATTAACTGATAAAACATGAGAAACTACGCTCCGTTGAACTACTGCCTTGATCTATGCCTCATCAATTCCTCATTTCTTTTATAATGTCTCCCTCTGCCTCTTACTGCCGCAACAAATTCCTTTTGAAAATATTTCAATGTTTTTGCTGATATCGTGAATAGTAGTGCGTTGAAAGGCTGATAATTTGGAAAAAATTATATACGTTTTTATAATGAGGACTATTATTTTAAACTTTAGGGTAGTGAGATCATTCAATATCTTATAAATGTGTTCAGCCCTGAGAAAAAGTAGAAGTTACCATAATCACAATCATGTAAATCAGACGCAGGGCACGATAGTAGAAATGGGCATGGTAAAGCTCTCACTAATATATTCTAAATAATGCTACAGCTGTGATAATCTAATCTAATGACATAACTATTAGACTGCGCAATTACCTTGGGTCTATATTAGAAATACCACCAAAACCATAAAATAGATCTTCCTGACACAGGGATTGGTAACAATTTGGCTCCTCTCATTTTTCTTCATAAATAAGTCTTTGAAACTTTCATAAAATTGTCGGGCCTTATTCTCAGTTTATCGATTTCGATCGATTTACATTCCATTTGGATATATACTTCAAGTAAAAAATGTTCAAGTATGATGTAACCTTTGATATTTTCTCTTTCATCAAACATATGTCGTTCATTTTTCTTTAGTATTTTTCATTTGAAATTTTTCTCCTATTCCAATTAATGTTAAATGTTTATTTGTTGGTGAAAGAGTTAAAGGGTTGTTGACTGGAAGCGGGGGGAGCTCTGGAAATTTGGAGAGAGAAGGTCAGATGTGTAAAGGTGATCGCTCTAGATGAAGTTGTGTAAAAAGGTTGTATCTAGTGGTTAGCATAATGGAGAGAGAAGTGGAGAGGTTTAACATTCAGACTGGTGACTGCTGAAGATGATTGAGAATGAATTTAGTTATAATTACTTTATGTGAGTTGATTTTTATCTCTCTTTACCTATACACACAATTCTTATAGAGGATTGGTCTTGTAAAATCAATATAATCGTCTCTTGCATGCGTTTTAGAGGTTTATTTCTGCATCATCAGGGCTTGAGAATAATAATTAGCATAATTTCATGAACGGGAACGTTATAGGTCCAAGCAGGCTGAGTATAATGCATTTTATTTGCTAATATGATATTAAAAATCCAATTTTTCATTAGCTGAAACTGTCACGGTTCATATTTGTGAACTATGGTTTCATCAATCGAGATTTCCCGAGTCTCAATTTTTGTAGCACCAACGTTTCTTCGACTTTGCTAGGTATCTCTTTAGGATTTCCGCACTATGCCTAGATATTAGTGGATAATTCCGGCGGTAAAACTCCTGGTACTATATAAAAAAGTTGATAAAATTCAGGTCCTTCTGCGCTTACCACAATCCTGTCCTTCTTCATATACCTAAGAATATTCATTAAAGTAGAGAATCAGAAGAAACCACCGACCCAGTTTACCGACATCGACGCGAGCCCACTTTTCTGGCAACGAGGATTGAATTTGAATCTAGAATTCATCGCGGGGTTGAAGCGCAGAAGGCCGTGGATCGGAAGAAGTCGCAGGGGAAGGACTGAGCATCGTGAAACCGAATCGGACCGTGACGTCTTTCTGAGATGGGACTATTCGCATCTACGGTTGCCGGTTAGGGGAAGCTGTCCAGAGGCAGCATTTACTTCACGAAGTGTTGCGAGAAGGTGCGACAGCGCATGTCGGAGTTGGAGTGCGAGCTAGACGGCAGGAAGCTTCAGGTGGTTCGAGTAATTTTTGCTTTTGTGAAAATTTGCATGAAACGTAGCATGTACTTACTTATTATAAATATGTATTATTAAAAGTGAAAAAATATACGTTACTGATTTGATTTCTTTACAATTTGATGCTATCAGATATGTAGCCATATGGCACTTGACCTATATTTCGAAATGATCCGATTCCACATACACCGATTTTGCCATAAACTCGAATTTATACATTCATACTATTATAATGGCTGATAAAAAATATCAAGGTAATATACCGAGTGAAACATGCGTATTCACATATGATTTTCCCTTCAATTTCGAATTCCGCGCCGTAAATACAATTCATAACTATGCTTTAATTAAGAGGAACATTTTCAAATATAGTTCTTTCATCACTTACTATATGCATGGTTATTTCCACCAGGCAAACATACGTACCAAGTGTTCTCCAAAAATATTTTTTTACTTACTCGAAAATTTATTAAGATGTGCACTCAGTAACTTAATTTTTGTGCTACAGCAACCGTAATGTTATATATCAGATTTTCCAAGGTTTGAACAATATTTGTGGAACTGCGAGCTGAGAAGTCTTGGTTTGACTGATCTGAACTGAACCTTGACTGAAAGACGAGTTGCAATTGATTGTGTTGGTGTGACGCTTTGCTGCGGAATAGGTGAGTGCCTTTACCGAATGGTTGACCATTCTGGGTGCTGTTCCTGATGTTTACGTATAAGGACGTTGTGTTGTAATAGATTTGTGAGAAAAAATATTCTTGATAATGTCGTATTTGGGCAGAGCTGCTAAAAATATTTTGCGTAAAATCTCATATTGAGTAGGAGCTGACGTGGGGAAGGAAGCTAGAGCCGTAGAGTATAAACAAGCAATATTAAATAGTAAGAATTATGACAAGAAATTTGTTAAAGTTATCTACAGTTTTTCCCAGAAGAAAAAAATATTGGAAGGAAAACAAAAAGCAGAAGATAAAAGATATGAAAGAGAATAAGAAGCAGAGAGAAAAGATTCTAACGAGAGACAAAAGAGAAAATATTGAAAGCAGAAGATGCTGAAAGATAGGAGATTTCAGTTAAAAATGGAGAGGCTAAAATTTTTCCAAACTAACTTAAACTGCGAGTGCCATTGACTGGAAAGGGAAATCGCTTGGAGGGTAATACCGAAAATAGATTCAACCCGGAATATGGATAAATTTAACTTTCACGGGGTAAATATTAGTGTATACCTTGAATGTTTTGAAAGACAGTCTAATAGGGCGGGTATTCTGGAACACCAACTAGTATTTTATTTCACGCGTTTACTTCCAAACGAGATGATATAATTTCCCGGGAACCTAGAGAAAAAAAGATGGCTATGAATTTGTAAAAAATGTACTTCTAAAGATGCACAAATTGAATGCAGAAATGTACAGACAGTTATTTTTAAAGCAGCCTAAAGTAAGTGGTAAGGCGTGAAGTGATATAGTATATAAATTAATTATTTTTTCCAAGGATGGATGGAAGGCATGAATGTGTTTTATTTTGAGGAGTTAAAAAGACTGATAGTTACCGATCAAATGAAAAGAAAGGTACCCATAGAGGTGCGAAATTACTTGATAGGCGAATGGCCAAATTTCAAGGATGTGTTGAATGTGTTGGCAAAGAATATATTACTATGTTCATTTCAATTCACTCCGCAATGCTTTTCTGATGGATTCATTTATATTTCTCTCTTTCCTTTAAGTAACTTTAGAGAATAAAATTGTACTTTACGTCAACAAAATGAGCTAATTAATGAGTTTGTAGAACAAAAAATTCGGTTAGCGACGGAATTGTCCCTCAGATTTCGGCGGGTGTAATACTCAACCCGTCATCTAACGAGACTGACTGGCCATTAGACAGCAAGGGACGAGCAAGGATGGTGCGAAATCAGATTAAATAGTTTCATTTCTTCCAGTACCATATGATAACTAGCGTTTCGTCAAAGCACACATGATTCCTATACGCCGCTCTACTTTGCAGTTGGAATATACCAGATCTTGCAGCAATATTTGATGATGAATTGAAATAAAGAGGGTAGGCTTGTAATACGCGCATATTTAACATATTTCCTGAAAAATACACCAATTAATGCTTCTCCTTCGGGACTTTATACGGGCGTTTGAATGGTTGGTATTATTTAATCTTTCTTGCCAATAAATATTAATAATGCCAATTAATACCAATTTATGCTTGTCGCGTCCTCTTTAGCGACTTTAAATGGGCATTTGCATGGTTGGTATAATTGAATTTATCCCCTAATCGTTTTTTCATTGACTTTTCAATTCCATTTATATTCAATTGGGCTTTAATAAGTGTAACACTACCTCGATAACCCTTCATGGAGCTAATTGTTCGTTTATAAGCGCTTTGTTAACTAAAATAATTTTGCTCCTACGACCTGCCACTTGCAGACGGCAGCAACGGATCGGAGGATGACCCCTCCGTGTTGGACCAATCCCATCAATTCGATTGACAGAGTGGAAACCGGTGATTCTATTGTGATAGGCCATTACCCAACTACTCGCCATTCTACCCACGAAAAGAAGGATTTTTTATTCATTGATTTCATTGATTGAGAGCTCAAATTTCGCCGACAGCGCGCTCTTAGGTACGGCACTGATGGGCAATTCCCACCCCAACTGGTTCAATCACAATAAAGCACGCAAGATCGTGTTTTTGTTCTTGTTTCGTGTGTATTTTTTGCAAGACGCAATGAAGCTTAAGGTGGTTGAAGTAATTATGCTTTTGTAAAAAATTGCATGAAACGTAGCATGTATTTACTTATTATTAATATGTATGATTAAAAGTGAAAAAAGTTGAATGTTACTGATTTGATTTCTTTACAATTTTATGCTATCAGATATGTAGCCATATGGCACTTGGCATATATTTTGAAATGATCCGATTCCACATACACCTATTTTCCCATAAACTTGAATTTGTACTTTCATACTATTATAATGACTGATACAAAAATATAAAGGTAACATACAAAGAGAAACACGCGAATTCACATACGATTCTCCCTTCAATTTCATATTCCTTGCTGTAAATGCAATTCATAACTAAGCTTTAATTAAGAGGAAAATTTCAAATATAGTTCTTTTATCACTTATTATATGCATGGTTATTTTTACCACGCAAAAATACGTACCAAGTGTTGTCCAAAAATATTTTTTCGACTTACTCAAAAAGTTTATTAAAATTAGCACTCAATGACTCACAATTAGCGCTCTAGCAACCGCAATGCAACATGTCAGGTCTTCGAAACTTTGAACAACATTTTCCACGTACACTCACCCATCATGCCATATCACATCTTATTTTTCGGTGAGCACAGTGAAAAAATGCTATAAAAGCAAGGCTAGCTCTGCTTCAATAATTTTCCCCGTACTGTCTTCTCTCAGCTAACGTCCTTTGCTCTTGTCACGTTTGTGGCTGCTTTATAGACGCTCTCTTAATTCTTCAGACACCATTTAAAAGAGTCTTTCCTCAACACTCACCCATGACTTTCCCAGTACTTTCTCTTATTCCCACACTATTTACTCTAACATCACATAAAAGACAATATAAACCGTAATACAAACACAAATAATACGGCTAAACTTTATGAAATAACGTCATATGACACAAGAAAAAATTTGTGACTTCCACAAATTTTTTATTTTCGGCCAGGTTTCGTCGTATAGTGGACATCATCAGGTGTTATCTCGACAGATGATCAAACTCTTTGCCGAAACGTGGTCGGAGTTAAAAAAATCTGTCACTGAAAAATTATTTCTATGGTGCTACATTTATCATAATATTTATGTAATGATGTCATACTTTTAATTAATTGGGCGACACTTCTCTTGGATTTTTGTCAGACCCGTGCGAGGAACATCCGGCCAGTGAGCAGACACGGAGACGGCTTGACCTACGTAGTACTCTGACCCTGAGAACCTCGTCTGGTGGCCCTCGTTCGACCTCCACATTGGCTGACGGAATGTGGTGGCCGTCCCACCCCATCAAGCCCCGATAGCGCGCCGCGGTGTAATAAAGCGTCCGGGATATCGGGCTGAGGGCGGGCGGGCCTCGAGTCACAAGGGCAGGACGGGTGGCGCCAAAGGACGGAGTGCGATTTATGCGAAAGGGAGACAGGGGGAGGTGTAGGATAAGAGAATGGGGGCGGCAATATCGTAGAGGAAGGGTGGGGGTGAGGAGAGACGGCGCCAACGGCCCTCCAATCAATTGCCGGATGAGAATCAAAGTAACCATGGAATCGGCCGCTGCAGCAAATGGATGGATACATTGTGGAAAGAGACCGACTATTGAGACCGTTTGCACCAATGAGAGGACAGGTGGATAGAAAAGGGTTTGTATTGGGAATTGAGAAAGAGATGATTAAAGCTAGGTATCGGCATCAGCCTACTTCTAACAAATTTTGGCAAAGGGCACCAAACAGTATATCCAAACGAAAGAACATATTTAAGAATAAAACACAGTTTTATGCAAGGTAAAGATGAAACTCTTCGTAAATATGTAATAAGTCTGTCGTAATTATTTAACACGTTTGGCTGCTAAATTGTTTATTGGTAATTTGTGGAAGTGATATTTAACTGAAGTCAATACCACCTCATTAATGACCGGCAGACTGAATGAAAAGGGAAAGGTTAATTTTGGGTATTGGGTATATGGAGAGAAGCCTGGCGTCTGTATAACCTTGCTCTCCACGAAATGCACCTAGGGACTGTTTAGCTTCCCATAGGACGGACTGACTGCTGCACTCAAAATGATCTTCACAGAATCCTAGTAGGGAATGGGATTTCCATCGAACTTTGTAGCACAAAATGCTACTTATTTTGGGTTTAAATCACAAGAACATATTGAAGAATCAGTTACATCACATGGCAAAATATTCATGTTATTTGCATTATCTCCAGTATTTAACTCGGCGGGGTGAAGATTCACGACCACTTAATTATAAAATTATATCGTACAGAAATGAATTTGTGTCATCAAGTAGCCGATAGCTAGTAATATACTGGGATTAGAAACCTAATAGTGCCACGGCTTTTTTTTAAGAAATAATGTGCAAATTACTGAATGAAAATGCCCATTAATTTAAAAATATACGAAAAAGAAGAATATCAAAAGGCGTTTCTGCTATTCATACGATAATTTATCCTAAGAGATTAAGTGTATTTTTCATGAACTGTTTATTGTAAAAGGTTTTCTGTGATGTGTGAGAAGGGTTTAAAGAAAATATACAGCCTTCCATAGCTGTAAACAGAGGTTTAACGGTAGGAATGGCATTGCATCGTAAACTTGAATTACGAGCAGATCCATGGTAGACCCATAAAATATGCACAACCTAAGTGACATTAAACGTCACGACATTCAAGTAAGCACCAGTAAATGCGTATATAATCGATTGGTATCTAGGATTGATTTCACAACCGTTCTATTGATCGGATGTGATTCAAGTACCGTCAATTTTGGTCACACACCGCTCCAAATGCAATGAAATGGAAAACTTGTCCGCTAGCCCTCTTTCTGTTCGAGACCTACCAGTGAAAAATTGAAAAAATTGAATTTGGACTGGCCTACAGTGAAAAAACTTAACATCCGCTTTTCAATGAAATGCAGGAAGAAGCCTAATTTGACGGAAAGCGAGGATGTTTCTGACTATTTAACCAAATCTCAGCCAATTTAATTTTTGAGACGGCAGTTTGAGAAGCTAATTTATCGATGCTATTTCCGTACACTTAGAAAGCTCCGGCTGTCAAGACATTCGTGGTTTATCATAAAAGAATGCTAGACATTGATATATCAGACGATTAGGTAACTCACCAGAACACAGAAATCCAACATTTATTTCCATTTTTCCGCTGTAGTGTTTATCATTAGTAAAATTAACTGGGTTTATTTTACTATAGATTAATTTATATTTATAAATTTATAGAGGAAGTATTCTATAGACACTCTGCATTTTAACTATGAAAAGCACATTGTGACATGAATCTTCCGAAAAATTATCCCTAATTAGTTTTTTGATAAATCATCAGATAAAAGTCTGTCTGAGAAAGTCGTCTCTTCATTTGTAAACAAGTACATTAACCAATTTCATGGTATTTGCGAGAATCCTATCACATTATCGTATATTTACGCAACCAATATAATCAGCTCGTTGTATTGCTGGTTAGTGAACTGAAAAGGCAAAAATGATTTACTTAGCACCTGGTTGCTAACTAGGATAATTCAACGTATACACTAACTCACCCTACCCATCTGTCAATACGAGTTGACTGATAAAATTTGAGTTTCAATGAGATCCACTAAATGAAATGAACTCTTCGCAATTTGTATTTAAAAACAATCCAATCATAGTTCATCCCCGCATACAACATACTTGGCTAATCTGTACGCAATAATTCGGAGACGAAGAATTCGCAAAGTGTTATCTTTTCGGCATCAGTAAATTTTTCATTGACAGCATTGCTATATTGGGAAAAGTTTTCCCATAAAGGGTTAATCTATGCCAACGGGAAGTCATCATCCCTGCTCCAGCAACCTGCTCTATAGTCACCCCTGTGAGCGACGCCGATGTACCGCGACTTGGGAGCAATGAGGGTTGCGCGTCTCCCCGGGGCCGGAAGCCCTTCGGAGATGAGCGAACACGCCGGAGAAGCCGGGAGGCATGGCCGCCGGGAAACGGATCCTCGGAGGAAGAAGGTGACGTAGAGTGAGAGGGAGCTATAGCCCGAATAAAGTGTCCGCAATTTTCTGGGAACGTTCCCCGTTTGACATCGAGTTTGCACATTGAGCTGATTCTCGCCTTCCCTCAACTAATTGAGAGCCACGTACTCCATTATTATAGTAGGTTTCACAGGATGCTCCTTTTTTTGCTCATCGCTCGTTCCTAGCTAGAAAAAAATACAGTGGGTAAACGAGAATTGTCCATTCACAGCGATTTACCTTCGAGTGCCTTCCATTAAGCAAAAATAAATGTTGCAATTGAGCCTCAAATAACGAAATTACCTGAAAGATTTTGAATTAATACGTAAATTCTAATGGATTGATAGCATATTAAGGGAAATGACGGCAATTTTATCGAATTATTTATGAATATGTACCTTAGGAAGCCAACCTTACAGGGTTAAGTGTAATTTATGGTAAAGATGAAGCGATCATGGCTAAATTCTATGCATGTTACTCTTCTGAGGATACTTTACACCAGTATCAATGGCTTAAATGACTATGACTTGTTTTATACAAAGCTACCGTAAGTAAGACAATTCATACTACTGACAAACAACTGAAATTAAATGCACACTACTGATATTTATACATTACATTATTACCAAGGCATTTTGAAAATTCAAAATGCCTTAGTAATTTCTCAGTTTTATATTGTACTACAGGTTTCATTGCATAGGCGATTTGAAAAATTCCCAAAAATTACCTCAGAATTTTGAATAATCATAATGGATTATCACAAAGTGTAGCTGAAACCATCGAATTTACGATGATTTTTGTAATCAACACGTCGGCTCCGCGACATCAGCCACTGCTTCCTACACTTATGAGAGAGTAGCCAAATGAGAGCCAAGAGATCCGGAAGATTTTATTCTTAAGGAGCTTGTTGTATATCGTCCCTGGAAAGGTTGCTGACTCTAAATAATCTCATATCTGAATCTTTTTACCTCCTCTGGTATCCTTTTGTAAACAGCAATGGCATAGTTGAACGAGACCCGCTACAGTGCAGGCTGCGTACAAGCTGAGACGTATGACAGATATCAATAAAAAAATTTTTTCTTCTCTCAAAGCGGGAACATGAAAACGCATACGCTAGCTCACGACACTGTCAGCAGTCATATTCGCCTCAAACTCCGACACAGGAAAGAGTATGATCATGTTTTTCCCCCTATTCTCTATGCCGCCGCAATCCTCTCCGGCAATGCCCTCACCCTATGAAAAGCACTCGATAAATTGAAACATTCAAGTGATTTTCACGGCATCGATTAGCCATGCAGTACATTGAGAATGCCCTTAGACCCCATAAATATACAGCCATGCAACGCTTTACTCCCAAAAAAGTGCTAAAATGACCGTTATGACGCAGATGAAAAACATGAATTCTACCGATGCATCGAATCTAACAAATTATGCAGCAGATGAAGGCCTGGAAAAAGTCGAGTTTATGAAATACATAGAGAAAAACAAGTCAATTGAGAGTCGAAAGAAAAAAAACTCGCCATCTTGCATCAAACCCCTTTTGCACCATTACCCTTGCTTAAATTTGAAATTAAACTGATTTGATAAATTATACATCCAACAATGTTAACGATTATCCTATTCAGTACCTACGCGAAAAGAAAAACTGGCCTAATAATTAAGCTGAATAAAATAGAAACCGACCAGACTCGTAAAAACCAATAATTAAATAAAGAAAATGCCATACAATATCGGGAAATCAAATATTGGAGGATGTGGAGACTCAAAGACGTAGGGACGATAGTGATTTAGTCCTGTCTACGTTATCTAGACTTGTCAAATGGAGACATCAAAGGAGAGGTACAAGCCCCAAAGTTCATCGTAAATTTAGGTAATGAGACTAGAAATCGGAGAGACGGCCGATTACATTATTTTAGTCGTTATTTATTCCTAGAGCGCATTTGGAGAAGCACAGAGACGTCAGAGCATACGTGCATTTCAGCAAGTTGATTCACGTTTGTTTAAGCGATAGTTTGAAGTCCTTCTGCTGGTCTTATCTTATCACCACACAGCGGCGGCATCTGGATTACTAACAGATTGGACTTTTAACAATAAATGCATATTTACTCGTCTCTTCTAATACATTTCCTCATCCTGTCATGATTTCGACATTATTAGTCTGTAGATAACTGAAAAATTTCATTTGAGAACGAGATCAATCCAAGAACAATTGATGGCAAGAGCTGTCTGCAGAACAATTGGAGCTTTTTTACAAGATATGCCAGTATTTTAAGAAAATTTAAAAAAAATAACTTTAAGGGTTGATTGTATTGACCGTTTAACTGAAAAACAATTGTTTTTCACTCCAAATTTGTGACATAAAAGTTCCTATACATGAATATAAATTGAATGTTGCCAAAATCTGTATTCATGTTACAACATGGACTATATTAAATCAGTATTTCCTTAACGTATCATAATAATGTCAACTCATACCTCAAAAGATAACTCAAGGACTCAGGTTGTCATTTCTCTTGTCCGCTAACTTAAGCCCAGGAAGATACTTAATTCATAATTCATTTCATTTACACAGATACACAACAAATGCATTGTTTTCTCAAGCATTGTTTATTGACAACATTTATTTTCGAATCTGTCTCAAAAAGTGTTCATACTTCTTACGTTGACAATGATGAAATAAAAAGCTATGTACGAACTATAACTCAAACAATTGCGAACAGCCACATTTATCACAGCTTTGCCAATATTTGTTGAGCGTACTATGCGCATTTACAGTTTACAATTTAACTCCCTAAATTCATAACATGATGTCATAGAAACACGGGCATAGAACCAAAGATAATTTTCATTGCTCTCCGCGAAAAGGAGTTCCTTGAATTTAGGGAGCAAAAAGGATGTAGGACAACTTTGACACTCAGTAAAAGCACGTTTAGAATTGAGGTAAAGAATAAATACGGTAACAGTTAAAGCTTATAGCGACAAAAAGTAACAACATGGCAGCTTTATTCGAGTTATAGAGGATGCTCATAGGGAGGTACAGCAAATGAGTGAAGAGATGAACACAGATGGAAAATGGGAAATGACAACAAAATCATCGAAAGCCTTCGGACTTCTGCACACGTCGTAGGCATATATCACTCGGAAATAACGCTACTTGGATGCAAATGAAGCGCGAAACCAGCGCTAGCTTTGCTGCGGACGAGAAGTGTACAAAACGCAATGAAAACTGCACAAGGGGCACCTACGGATAAAACAAACGTGAGGCCACAAATAGAAGTTACGTTATTGAACTTGAACTAAAATTGTTCAGGTACATGTAACTTCTAATTTTATTTCATTACCGCTTGCGTTTACCTTTTTCCCGAGAAATTTAGCTTAACTCATCTTCATATAATTGGCCTTAACCATGCCCTTTTTTAGTTTTTTAACGGCAATGTCATAACGACTAAGTAGATGTGGTTAGAAATGTCAGTATAACTTAAGTAAGTAATATAAGGTTTGATCAGTAAACAAGAGGAAGCTTCATTATGCTGCTCATCTACTAGTTTACAGCTTATTTAATTGTATAATCAGTGCTAAATAAGTATTTGAGTTGAAAATAAGCACTCAAGGCATAAAGGTGCAAAATATAAGGTATATTGAATGTAAACCAGAAAGAAAACTAATATAAATTTTCAGCACACACATGCATCTCAAGTAACCAGTTTCAAGTAATGGAAAGTAAAAATTTACTCAAGGCTACTACTCAAAGTTACTACTATACATGTGTTACAAGATTTGGCAATATCATTATTTGCGTGGGACATATTGGCGTTAGAAACTTGGAACTTCTTAATCACAAAACTAAAAGTTCACAGGGGAAAGATGTTAATAGTTCCGTTCGATAAAATTCTCTTCATTAACTTCTAACCATCGCTCATTAAGGAACTCAATGTAAAAGTTCCACGAAGTTCCACTGTGAAAATAAAATGAAAATAAAATTGTAGAAACAAAAATAAATGACATACGACGTTTTCTGCCAGAGTGCCAATTTCCGTTGGGATTTGATTCCACAACTGAGAGCCAACTAACAATGAACATCACCTCGAGAGTGATTGGAGGAAGAAAACTGCAGTTCCACCAAGTTTTATTTATTTTCACGACCGTATTCGCCGCACAGAAATATCTTCAAAGGAAGAAAGAAAGTGGATAGGAACACATAAAATGGACAAAAACACATATAAGTATAGATACACACATATAAGTATCTCAATATACATTTGAAGAAGGTTGAACTTTATACGTACACAAATCTGTGCTTATATAGATACAAAAAATATCTTTTTCACCTGAAGATTCTGCGGTGAACATGTTTGTTCAAATAATGTCATGCGGACCTTTGCGTGACTGCGGAGTGGTTTTATCTCAGATTCTCCCCGAGATGAGAAAATTCCACCTGGTGCGGCTCGAGACCGTTTCCTAAAACAATGAAAATCGTAGGGAAGCGGTGTTACTGTTCCTCTCTTCTACGGCGGTGACCTGGAGTTCGACCTCCATCCACCGCTTGAGAGCAGGGCGCCAACTAGCCCGGGTCGCCGGGACGGGATGGGACGCGGAGAGACATTCGAAAATTTGGACCAGTGTCGCCGGGAGGGAACAGGCAAGGGGACCCGGCAACTCGTCAATTCGCTCTCCCCCAGGCACCCTTTTAATCCTCTTTCACGCTGATTGAGAGACGGACATGTCTCCTCTTCTCGTTTCGGACCGAACGAATACGAATTCCCACAAATACTACATGGCCTACTCCTCCTCCCATTCTGACACCCCCCACTTCGTTTGCAGCCTCTCGGCCCCGGCGAAAGGCAGTTCTGCCATGATAAAAACCAAATTACGGAAAATTTGGTTACATGACGGCAGATTTGTCGACACTCATACCCGCTAGATTAAAATGTTTCGACTAAATATTTGATCAAACGCGTAAGAATATCTATTTATATGCATGATTTGAAAGAAATAATATTTGGTTCGAAGTCATCAATCAACCATCATCTCAAAGAAATCCAAGAAATTAGCAAGCATTTCATTCAAACTGCCTGTTATTCATACTCGTTTGCTGAAATATTTTAATAAATTTTTGACCAGAGGAAATGGGCTAGATAGCTGTTTTTTCAAGATAAACTTGTTTCACAGCCTAAAGACTTGATTAGCCATTATTGAAACCATTTACCGATAATAGATCCAAAAAGATTTAAAAATGATTAAGAGTGTGACTCTTATCGAAATCAGTAAATAACTCGTATGTTAAATTTTAACATCCGAAAATGGCCTCTTTTAGCCTTTTGTTCTACTTTTTCTAGCTTTTAGAACTAAGTCGCGTGCTATAAAGAAGATCATCAATACAAGAACGAAATCAGAGTAAACACCTTATGGTGACAGGCAAATATTTTTCAGACTCTGGTGGTGGCGGGGATAGATATTCGGTTGCTAATCCTAGGGTCACAGTTTCAGTCTCCACCTCGTTGAATTTTTACACTAAGCCATGGATACTTGTATTTTTCCGTTGTTGCTGATTGATTTACTCAATGTAAATGACTGTTTTGAGCGGCTGTGAAAAACAATTACGTTCATTTTTCACGAAACATATTCACTTTTGCCTGTGATTTTATTGCCATCGTGCCAGATCGAGCAGAATGATTGTTGGACGAGACAAGTCCCATATTCTCCCATACTTATTCTGGTCAACTGACGGACCATCGATAATCCCTGCGAATGAAGTTCTATAGATCAAGCGATCCACACGCTCCACTCCTCGTCCGCTGTTTCGAAGCAGCAATAATTTTTGTCTGAGACGAGTCATCAATACTCGTTGTCTCTCCATGTCTTCAACAGGACCGAGATGCTGGATTTCCGATACAAAACGGCGGTCCATCGGGCGAGAGGGATCAACCGCACTTTTCAATTGTACGCTCCGACCACAGAGAAACGAAATCGACCCATGTGCACAAATCTAGTCGGGACACACTCCAAAACAGGAAAACACAAAAAATGAACATCTCGAGCAATCGTAGTCGGCCTTTAAAGCTCAATGATTAAGGCATCGAAACGAAAAATTCAGACGTTCCGACTTGAAACATCATCAGATTATGCTGGAATGTTTTTCTCTAAAAATATTAATAAAATCAAAAGAATTTTCTTTTCTTTTATGAAGTGCAGCTAGGCTAATCATGAAAAATCATCACTTAGCAAATATCGAAGGTAATTTTTTCCAGCTGGAGTTTCAAAATTAGCTCCCGCAATTCACAAAATTACTCCAAAATACATAATGGGATTCATTTCATTTTTACAAAATAAAAATGTATGATGATGGAGAGTTACATTAAAGCAACGGAGACATCTTAAACAAATGAATGGGTTTAGCTAGTTTTGAATTCCACTGACATATATTTGAAGAAATACGACCGGATTTTCAACGACGCCAAGGATTCTTCAGAAAAAAGAGGCTCCAATCATTGCAAAAGTTGACAGAGGTGATTTTCAAAATTTATCGTTTTCTGCCATGATTTTGAAGGGGGAAATTGCAAAAAAAAAGTCTTGTTAGGGATACGGTTCCTCACTTTGCACGATAAGATAAATACGGTCGGATAGGTACGATGGTGAGACAGCGGGAATTTGCATGAGGTGTAGGCGAGGGGCGTGGAAATGATGGATGGATGGATAAGGGCTAGCCAACCGCTCCATTTTGAAGCGTCGATGGAAGTCAAGGATAAACTTATACGTTGGCTAGGGTTTTGAACGTAGAACGAAGTCATAAAAGGGCTCAGCTATTTGCCCCGAGTCTTTTTGGGTTGCTCCAGTGAGCAAACTTTATGAGTATGGACATCTGAGCAGGTGGATCACTCGATCGTGGCCGGCACACGAAGCATCTCCGAGAGCGGCATCATGTGTGCCACATTTCCGCATATCGCTAGGGATTACGGTGGCGGGGAGCACAACGAAGGCCTCGTCGCAGCAATTGCATTGGAAACTTGGATCTATTATTCAAGTTATTGCATGCATGAAGGGAAATGCATTTCCTGAATTGTCGCGACTCAGTATTAAGGCCTGGAATACCTCAATGAATGACAAAGAAAATACTAAATAAATGATTAAAAATACCTCTCTAATATATCAGTACAATATCAATACATATATAATAATATCTCAGTTTCTTAACTAATTGTTCATACTTCACTACATTTGCTACTCAGAGTGGTTCCCTTTTCACATTTTATCAACGGGAAGAGTTTCATGGATTTTAAATTAAATTTTAGTGCGCCTGATTACATTAATTAGTAGCGATCTAAGTGACCTTAACCCTTTGAGTGCGGAATGACGTGATATCACGTCTGGTTGTCTTAACGCTGGTGCTAATGACGAAATATCACGTCAAGGGTACCGTGAGTAATCCAGGGGAAAAGAATACTTAAATCCACCATTGAGTTGTTTTGTTGAATACTCATTGTCTTTGCTCATGAGATGCCATGGAAATTAGGAAAAAGCATGGAATTAATGTGGATTCCGTGAAAACATTTTTTGAATGAGCACTTTTCTAGACATAGGAGCAGGTAGCGGCATTATTTTACTCAATGGTTCTTTTTAAATGGTGGCCGTTCCACGTTTTTAATGATTTATTTACAAATATCACAATGCATAAGACTGGAAGGTGCCGTGAGGGAATTTTCCTTCCACAAATGGATTTCACTCAGATATAGGATTAAGTCACTAACACTAAATGGAACACCAGATAGAGAATTATAATATTTTCCATAATTAACCCATTCCCACATTTATATTATAGAACAACCAATAATGGATACGAGTTGAAAAAAAATGAAAAATTATGCCATTTCACGGTTGTGCCACCTTAAAAATATTTTCAAAATTTTAAAGAGCTTTTTGATACCTAAGTTTCATTTTTTTACATTTTGAATATTACACTTGCAAGATCAGATGACTCTCAAGTTTTTTCGAAGCAGTACAGTGATCAGGTGAGCGGGTTATAATTGCCCTGGGTAAACGATAGTTATGCAACTGAGTTGGTTCTCCTGTGATAAACAAACAGCCATCACCTTCACGTTTCCTGAGAAAAAAAGGAAACTAAAAGTATGAGCAACATCACTCAAAAAAACATGATTAAAAGTCAAGTTATCATATCCTCGGCGCCTTTCTTCAAAAACACTGCCGGCCAACACTATCTTCATACGGCTCTCCAACCTTCCTTTATCCACCCACTCCTTTAATAAGGCGAAAAATAAACTACCGTTAAAAATGTTTTAGATCACACATCCACCCACTATGCGCTGAAAATAAAACTCATCTCTTGCCATCGCCTCACCGGACTCAATTCTACGTTATTGAAATGCATGGTATGAGAAAATAACACGAGACAAAAAAGTCGCCGAAGAGGCCACAGATGTGATTTCCGCTTAGATTTGTGGCTTCATCTCTAGGGTGAGAGAAACATAGGACGGATCTGTGTTGATGGGAACCCCAGGTCGAGGCCATATCGAAGCGTCTGGCTTGAAGGCAGCATCAAGTATGCTGATGTGTCGGCGCATTGTATGGAGTTAAGGGGCTCGAAGGTGAGGGAAAGGCTATCTCCTTGCCTGCCTGTCTCTAATATGATTAATTTTCAAATATAGTTGAGAAAACATACAAACTACACACTGTTAGTTTTTTGACGAGATCTAAGTGTTAGAAATACCTCATTTTTTTAAGAATGTCTCTCTGGAGTGCATACACGTATCATTTCCCATGTAAAAGGGCTGGTATTTTTTGACAAATATCTTACGATAAATGATTACGAACGTTAAATCTTTTTGAATTTTATAATACTTTTTCGAATGGACAGGGAATTATTGCTTCAAAGGCAGAATTTTGTCATAATACGAGGTGAATTCAAGTCCCCTCTTTTTTCCGATTTTTTTCCTCAGGACTGGCTACTGATAGAAACATGTGGTTTGTTTTTAAATACGCGCTCACTCATTGTAAAAGCGTGATAGTTTTAGCAGCACTGTACGGGAAATAAAAATTCTAGTGGCAGCGTAGAGAGTTAGGACTGTTGTTGATACTTAAAATGGCGACGTTCTCAGATCAAGAACAGCGTGTAATCATTCATTTTCTCCATTTACGTGGTGTGCCACCGATTGAAATACATCGCCAGTTGAGTGAGACATGTGGTGATGGTGTCATGGATGTGTTCAATGTGCGTTCGTGGGTGCGACAGTTCAAAGAAGGCAGAACATCGTGTGACAACACACCAAGACAATCTCGGCCTCGCACCAGCCGGTCTGACGACATGGTCGAGCGAGTGGAGAAAATTGTTTTGGAGGATCGCCGAAGGACTGTGGAACACGGCGCCTCCAAATTTAGCATTTCCGTGGGGTCTGTGCACACAGTCGTGCATGAGGACCTGAAAATGCGAAAAGTGTCCTCCAGGTGGGTGCCGCGAATGCTGACGGATGACCAGAAAGCTGTGCGCGTAGCATGTCGTCAGGCAATGTTGACGCGTGATTACGGCATGAACGGGACTTTCTTTTCATCGATTGTGACAATGGATGAGACATGGATATCGTTTTTCAATCCTGAAACGAAGCGCCAGTCAGCTCAATGGAAGCACACAGACTCACCGCCACCAAAATAATTTCGGGTTTGTGGCAGTGCTGGAAAAATGATAGTGGCCATGTTCTGGGACAGCGATGGCGTAATCCTTACTCATTGCATTCCAAAGGGCACGACGGTGACAGGTGCATCCTATCGAGATGTTTTGCAGAAAAAGTTCCTTTCAGCATTGCGTGAAAAACGGCCGGAAAAGACTGCGGCGGCGGCACGTGTGCTCATTCATCCAGACAATGCACCAGCACATCGGGCGAACGCTACGCTGCAGTTTTTTCGTGACAACACCTTTGAAGTGATCTCTCATGCTCCCTACTCACCTGACCTGGCTCCTAGCGACTTTTGGCTTGTTCCAACCATGAAAGACACTCTTCGTGGTCGCACATTCACCAGCCGTGCTGCAATTGCATCACTGATTTTCCAGTGGTCAAAGCAGACCCCTAAAGGAGCGTTCGCAGCGGCCATGGAATCATGGCGTCGTCGTTGTAAAAAATGTTTACAGCTGCAAGGAGATTACGTTGAGAAGTGACAGAAGTTTCACAGTTTGCGTGTGATTAGTTTGTGAAAAAAAATCGGAGGTGTTATAACTCGCATTTGAGTAATGAAATACTTGAATTCAATCCTTTCCGGCGTGACCTTTTGGAAATCCATTATTGAATAAATGATGACAATACCAACTATGTTTAAAACTACAGAGTTCTTTATTGGTACAACTAGTTTCAACGCTACTGCATATCTAAAGGTACCTGAAGATGACGCTCAACGCTACTGCGTATCTGAAGGTACCTGAAGATGACGCAGCAACGTTGAAACAAGTTGTACCATAAAATAACTCTGTGGATTGAAAGATAGCTGGTATTGTCATTATTTTTCAACTAAGTACTTAATGTTAACAGATAAAAAATTATTTTAAGATTTTTTTGCATTCCTAGTGTAATATTTGTTTGTTTCATCACATTCCAGTATTACGCATTACCATTTTTCAGTTGTATTGCCTTAGCCTTTGAGGTCTCATACACCTGATGGTCGTGCTGTTTGAGCATTGGTACTTTCACTACCTCCTCCGGTACCACCAATTACCAATATTACCTGGTGGTACCGAATACCGTTAACTTTTGCCCATCCGCAGAGAAAGCATACAATTCCACGCCACCCAGAGGAAGAGAAGGAATTGCCGGTGAGGACGAGAGAGGACGAGAGGTGGGACACTTGTTGCCAGCTGGCGAGGCGGCGGGCCAAGGTGAGGTGGGTTCAGAGGCGGCTGGTTCCGCTGCCGTGGATCGGACTTGAAATACGTCGGAGGAGTGGGAGGGGCGGGGAAGTGGGGGGAGGGGGGCGGAGGAGGGGAGGGAGGGAAAAAGTGGACAGGCTGGTTTGGCCTCCGCTTCATTTTCACGGATTTATTCCGGCAAAGATGCTAATTGACGCGAACTTATCGACTGGCAGCGACCGTTGAATGCTCCTTGGCGTGCGCCTGAAGGGTCGAAGGAGTACACGTCAGGGAGCTTGAAGAACTTTGACGAGTTCGCAAGAAGCACTTCCTCGGGAAGATGTCCAAAACAAATAGAGGAGCTCAAACTTTAGAGAGGAGAAAAGAGGAGTTTGTCAATTATTCCCTGTCACGCACCGGGTGTGCGATCAAACAGACGGGAAAGGTAAAATGAGCCCACAAGTGCACGCAAAATGACATGCAATACAGAATATTAATCTACACCAACAAATTAACCCGCGAGTCACTGTAGATGCGTCTGGCATGGGTTGTTAGGACATCAGCAATGGAAGGGAAGGAAATAGGGATTAGGACGGTGGAGAGGGCAGAGGTAAACTGTAGTATCGGTGCGCTTAAGGTAGTCCGAGCGAGATAGATCCCTAGTCATAATAGAGACCATATTCAAATTATACGTTTTAATTTCACCAGCTGTAGGACACATCAATTAAATATTGCATTATGAATGGTGCAATAATATAGTTTTATGTGACAGAAATTTTAAGTAATTAAATGAAAATATCTAAATAAGTCTTTAACTTGACTTATTTTTTTCGCGCGGTGCGTTTGAAACTCCTTCAAAACGGAAGGTATTTTGTGATACCCAAGAACCTACTGTGGTGAAAATATGATTAATTTTCAAATATAGTTGAGAAAACATACAAACTACACACTGTTAGTTTTTTGACGAGATCTAAGTGTTAGAAATACCTCATTTTTTTAAGAATGTCTCTCTGGAGTGCATACACGTATCATTTCCCATGTAAAAGGGCTGGTATTTTTTGACAAATATCTCCAAAAGTAATGTGGTAAGGGGCAAACTTTGGTGTCATTGGATAGGTGAGATATTTGTCTTTAAAATGAGACCAAATTCATTGATTTCTAAGTAAAATGATATTTCGCTCGGACTACCTTAATGTCAGCGACACGCTCTGTTTTTGCTATAGTCAATTCTAATGGTGCATTGGAAAGCGAATTTTTGTTCCAATCAGTTAGGCAGTCTCTCTTATTTTCTCGCATCAATCATATCTAGAGATACAGTGCCGGGTAAAAATAAAATCCTCGTTGCCATAATGAAACTCCCCAGATCAAATGATTTACTTAATTTAACCCTTGCGAGTGGCCTCCAAAATTCTAGCAATACACGATCTTCTTGTCCTTTTATCAGCAGCATTACATTATCTGTACTTTGCTGTTGATTACATGTGGTTATCGTGGTGTAGTATACTGTAATTTGCACGTGGCTCTTAATATATGATGCAAGTTCAACGCATTTCAGTGGCGCGATTCGGATTCTAATTATAAGCGGCTATGATGCTAATGGTGTAATTATAGGAGTCATGAGCGAGAAGGATTAGCAATACACCACCTGCCATCATGAATATGTCAAAGAGACGACAGCAGTAGTATTTATAACCCCAAACTCCTTGGAAAACAGTAAAGGGCAATTTAGAATGAGATTTACAGCTATATTTATACCCGTTTGTGGGTACATCGGAAGCGGTCGACATAGAGGTGAGACCTGTTCCTAAGTACAGGAAATACACGTGGGTTGGTTACGCTAACACGTGGGGTGGTACTGGAGATTGGACATCAGTTTTCACGCAAGCTCTCACTAGAGTCGTGTTCGGAACCTTTGGTCTGTTTTGACAACGCTACCACGTCATCTTAGACCAAATATGGTTAAGGTAGTCGGAGAAAGATTTTTTCTGAGTCAAAATAAATGCCATTTTCAAATTTTCATTTTTATTTAAACAATAGTAAGAGGCATGAAGTAAATATGGTAAACAATTATGACTTTTTGAATAAATTGCATTTTATATTACCAAAAGTCTTGGAAGATAACAAAATATACAGGTATAAGATTTTAACAGTTTAAAAGTATATTGGTTATTGGCCAAAATTTGTTATCATTGGAAGGATATAACTTTTTGTTATCAAGAGTGAATTAAATTAATCGAATTTAAATCAAAGTGATACCTCGCTCAAACTATCTCATCACCCGGAAGTGCGTCATTTTCTACCACCTCTAGAGTGTGCGCGCACTTCCTTGGGACGGGGCGGCGCAATCAAATGGACACGTTCCCGATGGCCCTGACCGCGGCCATGGAGAACTTTCCCTCCCGCATATCGCCGCAGAGGCGCCCGAAGGCCGACAAGGCGCCGGCGCTCAGAGGACCGCGGGGCCCGAATTTGTCTGCCGATCATTTGGAGGAGGCGACAGACAACTGAGGTCATTTGCGCCGTAGTTTTAGGTGGTTGTAGCGACTGTTGTTTGTTACGGATTTGCGTGGAACCTTGCATACAAGTACTTGATAGTAATAGGTATAGCTCAAAGTGAAAAAATGCATATTGCTAATTTGGTTGCTCGACAATATAATTTTATTTCAACGCGTATCCTCGCAGCACTTGACATTTATTTTGAAATAATTTGATTACATACGTATAGATTTGCTCCAAAATGTGAAATAATATGTTTCAAATTGTTATAATGAAGGTTAACAAATTTAAAAGGTATGTACCACGTTATAATTGCGTATTTACAGATGATATTTGCGAGAGTAAATTTGTTGCAACAAAATTTTCATCAGTTTACTCAAATGACCATATGTTTTACACTCCGTGATAACTCTTCTCCTGCCCAGCTTATAATTTTGACGATGCACAGCATCACAGGCATCGAGAATCAGTGTTTTATTCTCCTTTTATATAGAGAATCGGTGAACTAAATGAGATCGCGAGTTGAAGGCTGGAAGAAGTTTACAAGCTGGAGATTACATTTACGGTGGTCACAGAATTTTTCATTCATATTTTGGAGAATTATTTTTGATTCACTGCGTGCTCCTTTTAAATCTATATAAAACGCTATGCGCCCTCTGCTGAGCGCTTCGTCAGGAAGAGTTAGCGTTATGGTGGACTATCCTCATATGTATGCGTGTATATCCGAGTATATCGTTGGCTGTCATTCTCTTTCATCTCCTTCAAGTTCCTTTTTTGAGTATTATTATTTTGGGAAGAGATTTTTCGGGTGAATCTCACAATTTATACCTCTTCATGGTTGAAATTAATTGGGTGCATATTGTTAGTTTGTAATTGAAATAAAAAAATGAAAAGAATGGTACAAGGTAATATAGAACACAATTTCTGACGAAGCGGTCATAAGAGATCGTGAAGTGTTTAACGGTAATTCAAAAAACACCGAGAAGCTGAAGCAATTCTTGAAATCATGTCCTTAAGTCAAAAACATTATCAATGGTGACTGCGTGTGCCATAGGTAGATTAAGATAACGGAGTTTGTACAAAAACTAAAATTCGGAAAAAATGTTTTCTTAAAAATTATTTCCTCCGAAATAATTGTCTTAAAATTTTTCTAATGCTCTACCGCACTAGACTGAAGATGGCTGGCCGAAAAGTAGGCGGAGGACACGATAAATATTATGTTTTTTTTGTTTGATCACCATGAAAATAAAAAACACCAAAGGAAATTCAACAGTTAATACAAGAAGAGGTTAGCGTAATACAATGCACACTCTTCATGAAGAAGAGTCCTGAAAAGGACTCGAAACGTTACGCGGCAATTAAATAAAACACAGGAAAGAGGGAAAAAATTAAATATAAGTTTCAGTAAAACGGATCATCAATTATGATAACGCTTGCCAAAAATATAAATAAAAAATACAAAAGATAGAAAATTAAAAATTTGTACTGAAGCTTAATTCTTAAAAAAATATTTTCATGTGTAAAAAAAACACTTTCAAGCATTGGGACTGAAGACGGGGGGCTGTTGCGTAAATAAGGCGAGAATACGGTTGAAAGTGAGTGTTATTCGTTTCCTTGCAAGAGAACTTCAAAAAACACCAAAAAAATCAATCGTTAAATGCCGACATGCCGAGGTTGACCTGCCACTATGCACCGCATTTCTGATGGAGCACTCAGTGGAGGACGCGAAAAGATGAATGCACAATTCAAAAAGAACGTAGTAGAACGTAGAGTAGCAAAAAATAATTAAAAACATGGACTTCAGTCAAAGTATTTGACAAATATTAATTAACTTTGCGATGTGTTGAAGAAAATACAGAATTTGCACAAATAGAGATGCATAAGGCTTAATATGGTGGAAGGAATTTATCGTAATAAATAAGAATAAAGGCAATTTTCCTCTTCGATAAATTTTTATTCTTCCTGTTTGTGTCTGATGATGATGTAGTACATCAAACTCTAGGTCGAATAAAAGTTTATCTTCGTGAAAAATTGCCTTTACTCTTATTCATTATGACAGATTTTGCACTAAAACTAAACTTTCGAGAAAGTATTTTCATAACGTTAAAAAATATCACTTAAAAAAAAAACACTTTTCGCGTTTAACTAGACAGAAGACGAAGGGCTGGCAGTGGAGTAGGATGAGTAGGAGGAGAGGGAGACGTAAGGTGAAGGGCAGGGGGTCGGAGTCACCTACGCCTCGGTCGCGAATCAACAGATGCGCGGGGAGGGGGCGATGGGGTGGGAGGTTTCGAGGGTTAAAGCGGGGAGGGGGGGTAGAGGATTAATGGGAAGGTGAGGGGTGGGACTAGTTGCTCGTCGTAGGCGCGGTGGGACGGGGCCAAAAGGGCTCTCGAGCCGCCCCTGGGATCGAGGGGTTGGGCGGGATTTTCAGCGACTGTCGGGCGAGCGGATTCACCGCTTCTTGCCTGGCGACCGCATTCGGAGCGACGAATTGCCAGACGAACGCAAAGCGACGATGGTCTAAAAAAGGCTCTCCGGCAGAGCCATCGTCACGGATGTATTTTATTTGGTTGTGAGAGAAACCCGAGCCAAAAACAGCTTACTGCTACGCTGACTAGAACGCCGCGGAAAATTCTGCGACCGACTCGCGTGATTATTGCCGCGAAGGGATTTCCGCTGGTGCCGATGTTTGGATTTCTCGATTTTAATGGAGTTTTAATCTGTGCCTAAAACACGGGAATGAGTTGAAGTATGTCGGATATCTGCATGTAGATGAATTGTGCGCAAAGCTGGTAAGGCTTTGCACACACAGGCAAGTAAATTTGTTCCAGGGAAGCGTTAAAGAGAACGGGGGAGCAATGAAAGAGTTTAGCGGGAAGAGTTCCGCGAGTATCGAATGACTAAAGACGTGATGTTACAATGAGTTACAGAAGAGAGAACGTGAATGCATGAAACTTGAGGCGCAATCATGAGTAAAAAGTTATAAAAATATTGCGTAAATTTTGTAGCACGACTTTACTCGTCGAATAAACGTTTGGGGAATTCAAAATCATTGAAACAATTTGAATGGCTGGAACTGGGATTGAGCCATATGAAAAGGCAGCAACAGACGCCAGGAGGGATTGTGCCAATAGGGCGAGGGGATACGATGAGAGGATAAAGCGTTGTGAACCCTGTAAAACCAATCTTGAGATACTATCTAACAAGGAATCACCTGCACTTATGCGCATATTTCCTCCTACGAGAGTGGGTGAAGCCCCGAAACGATAACGCGTAGTGGGGATGATAGGAGATTACATGGTGACCTGGTGGCAGGTCGTTCGACCTTGTTAAAGGGAAAGTACACCTTGGAGGGGCAAGAGCCAAACATCTGACGCCCTTCAAAGTTGCACTGACGAGGCAATTGAGCGGCGACTAAGAAAACAAAAGAAGAATTGTAACACCCCGGCGTGCTTTCCAACGACCTTAAGCGTGGGGAGCAGTAGAGCCACTTTTTCATCATTCGCTTTTCTCGGAAACCCCTAGACAGCGATTTTTAAGTGAAGAGGACAGAGACATCTGGCCTGAAGAGGAATCTTCAAGGGAGCTCCTTATTTACTGAAAGTGGTTGGTGAGGTTTTCACTCCTTTCTCTTCTCCAAGTTCAACCCTAATTATTTACTCGTAAGGTGCTCTAAGAAGACTCTCTTAGTCAAACGCAGAGCTCTTGCCAAGACAACTAAACCGTCTTACCTTTGGAGGAACTCTTACATTTCTGCGCAGTAAAATTGCATTTAAAATTCTCAGGAGAGCAGTTGTAGTCGTAAATACGTCATGGGAAATATCATCAAGACAAGTAAAGAAAATGTCTGCCCTTAAATGAAAAGAGTTCTCGGATTGCTACGTGCTGACCCTACGTCACGCATAGCATTAACTTCATGGCCCTAATTATGTTGTTTGTTTGCTTTAATTTAATGCATGTCTCCTGAGCACAAGTTTTTTTTATTGTTAGCAGAAGATTACAAGCTGTAAGAGTGATACTTCTACATCATTAATGCAGCTATTCATGCCAAAATTATAAACACGCATTGATGACTGACTGATGGAGTAAATCCACTTTGACAGCACCTTGTATCTCCTGTAAAATATTCGTCAATACATCGGACTTCTCTTCAACTTGGAATGCAAAAATTGAAAATTGAAATTTATTTCATCGTAAAATGTTTTCTCATCCAACGAAAATCAAATATGAAGACTCTGATGAAAAGAAAAACTACTACTTTTGCCAATGAGCCATCCTAAACCAAGATGCAGTTTTCCCAAACACGGATTGAATTTTTGCATGAATAAAATTATTTTTCAATTTTACTACGAAACTGAATCATGCAATTTAATTAAGCAGAAAGATGATATTGCTAGAGGCTTACTGGTTGATGAGCCAGGCTATTTTTCGGACGGAAAAACAGACTACCTTGTAGGGGATATTCCTAGGAACTTTTTTGATGCATTCTTCAGCTAAGGCGGTTTGAACGAGATTTTTTCCTTTTATTATAAGATTTTCAAATTATTTTAAATTTAAGCAACAGGAAGAGGCATGAAGTATTTATTGCCTCGTAGTAATGACGCAAAATTTAAATTTTAAAAATCTAAGATTCTCAGTGATTAACTTAGTAGACATGCAGAATATTTTAACTCGACTAATTTCCTTCACTTCGCAGGCAAAAATGCCTCGATAATTGAAGATTTTTTTTTTGCTATTATTTTATAGCTATTGGGATGAGTAATTAATTAGTTTTTTGTGTGTGGTTGAAAACACACACAAAACACTGTTACATTTATGACACTATCTATGCGTTGTATATGACTAACTGGTAATTATTCCCTCCGGAGAGTATACCCGTACTACTTCCAAATAAAAACTGGTATTTTTTGGCATACGTCTCGAAACTTATAACATTATTTATTATTTCGTTATAATTGGAAGAATGAAATCTTTATCTGTTTATTTATGCCAAATAAATTCAATTTCATTTAATAATGCCGCATATCTCGGTCAAACTAACTTAAGACTGGCATAGAACTCGGAAAGTTAAAGGTAAGGACGGAAGGCAAGAGTGCAAAATGCTGTATCCCGTCTGCATGCCCCCATACATATGCCCCTCCTCCACGAATCTCTCGTCCCACATGGCAGAGGTCAGCGGGGCGCCGATCTCGGCCCGGAGAGAGAGCTAGAACCTCCGCCACACCCCTTACAGTTTCTAGGCCCGAAATAAAAGATAGTCGTTTCCATGGTGAGCAGAATCGAGGGGGGGGAGGGGAGGTTAGGCCAATGCCTTCATTTCTTTCAAGGGGCGATAAGTGCCCGCCACATTGGGACTCTCGGTGAGAAGGCGTCGCTTTCGACGAGGGAAGCACCGCTCATCCCAGACAACAGGGGGAGTTGAAGAGGACAGCGATCCACCAACGCAAGAAAACCAGGGATGTCACACGTCATGCCAGGCGGCCCAATAACTGGAGCCCTTCGAGGCCACCGAGCGTGATAGATGGAGTTCTTTAAGGGGGTTGGAGCGAATTCCATTTATGCGCGATTTGCGCGACACTTGGCTTACGTAGTGTTATTAGTAATATGGTTGCATAAAAGTGAAACTAATGACATGTTACCGGGAAGGTTTCTTGGCAATTTAATGCAATTTAAACACGCAATCTTATGGTACTTGACGTATATTTCGAAACAATTCGATTCTCTATGCAAAGATTTTCTCTTAAACGCGAAATAATGCATTTCTCATTATCATAATGGTGGCTTGCAAACAACAAGATGTCATGCCGCGATGAATACACGTATATACATATGTTTTCACTTAAATTTTGAATTCCGCGCCGTAAATCCAAGCCAGAACACTGTTTTAATTAAGACAATATTACTTATATTACTGAATGTATGGTAATTTAATAGTCTAAACATTTGAGATTGAGCGAAGGGCCACCTACAGTTGTTGGGTGCACAGCGTGTGAGTCTGAGGGGAGGTCTGTGTTCATTCGCCTGGTATATCTCATCATAATGGACTATTTGATACTTGTTCCTGCACATGAACATCTGCTTGCGATACTGCCACTGCCATAGCTGACGTCTCCCATTGGCTTGGGGAGCGTGTAATCTGGTGCTTTCGCTATCCTCAATTAAAATACACAAGATTCCCTACATGGCTAAGTTATCACTTCATTTTACTCAACGCTTTAAGGCCACCATAACTCGGTCTAGCACAGTAAAACCTCTATATTACAGACAGCAGTAGTACATATCCACTTGCAAGTGATGTTTTTAAATAAGAGGTGTGACAAGCTTATTGATACGTACATTTCGTTTCATAGATGTATGTAATGCATAAGCATCTGAAAGGAATTGATGAGCACCAAAAATGTTTTTCCGTGGAATTCTTAAGTAAAAGAGATTCTTAAGTAGCAATAACAAATACTTCACAAGCATCAATGCTATCGTAAGATACGCTATAAATGCTAAAGTAGTCATGTAGGTTTAGAGGATTCCACAAGAAATATGCCCGTTTTGGAAAAAGTAATTTCTGAAAGGTGTCCGTGTTCTTAAACCGGAGAGCCCGTATGTGTGATGGTTTGATCAAGCATAGTTACACGTCACTCAGCCCAAATACGTTGCATTAGTTCGGTACATATTTGATGTTCACAGAGGTATAACTGTACTTGTCCTCTAGATTTGTTTGTCCATAGGCGAAGTTTGGGTAAGGGTAGCACTCACCCCTTGTAAGAGACAAAACAGTATCGTTTGTAACAGTAACATTTAAATGCAACTTGGAAAAATAACCCCTTAACATTTTCGCATTCATTTCATCACCAATTCGGCTTAGCAATGGTGAATTTACGATATATAACGTATTTAATTCAATCGTTATGACATTGCAAGTTGATTTTTCATTGTTTTCTAATAATATACGTCCATTAAGTAGAGCTGGGGATGATGGTTGACAATAGCGTGAAACAGAACAAAATCTTAACCATCATATCAAGTGCAAAATCTCCTATGACAATCACGTTGTATCTGGTTACGAGAGACTAATAGCTGCACAGACAGTTGTCAGCCACATTTGCCAAGAGGATACCAGGTTTGATATCAAGTGATGATTTCCACACCAGCCTCATAACTGTCGAGCGATGCGATTGCCAGAATAGAGATAAGGACATTGGAAATCACTATATGGATCCCGAAATGGAGTGATCGGATGAATTAGGGCTTTTTACCAGTCACGGCTTTAGCTAACCCCTCGATAATCAAATCCAACACCTGGGTGAATGATATGATAGGCATACGCTTAAGGGTTCATTAAAAATATCTAGTAGAAAAAAAGCATAGCCAGGACCTTCGGTGGAACTTAAATTTCCTATTCATGTTAAAATGGACTCATGAGAAAATTTCCTCTTTTGTTTTACTCGCTGACCCAGGTTTCAGCATAGTGGCCATTCCCTGAGTGAGAAGGTGGGGAGGTGGTCCTCTGTGCTGAAACCCGAGACGGAAACTCGTGGAGACACCTTGAAAATAGCACTCAACGCTGAAACCTAGATTCAAGAATAAAAACAACCATGGCAAAGTTTTAGCAATTTAGCCGATTTCCATATGAATATTCATTACTTCAACCAAGTTACGCCTCATACTGTTTTGTATGTTAAAATATCTAGTCGGGAATGCATGCTTAAGCATTTCTAGACTCAATAGCGTCGAAAAATATTATTCTGAAAATGCCTCTTGCGTCGTTTTCATCGAGTGGAATAGAATGGGAGTACTGATTCAAACAATTAGTTTCTGCGTGCATTTGCGAGCCAGAACTTCGATTGAAATTCAATGGAACGATAAAAAAAAAACTAAATAAAAAATTAAACTTCACCAATAAATCGGTGCATTGTCAAGCGCATAGTGGCCATTGTTAAACAAGCTTTCAATGAGTATGAAGAGAGTCTGCATCACTTATCAACGATAAGCTTAATGGACTTTCATGTACATGCTCGCCTGGAGTGTTTGCAAGAAGGACGACAACACGTGAGCGTATCTTCTAAGGTGCCATCCTCTTACTTTCACTTCCTAGTTACATGAAAGTCTATCCCCGAGCGATTCTCCTCTCGATAATTTGAGCCTTAATGCAGGCCATATTCGAATTTTTCTCACCAAATATAAGAAGCATTAAGTAAATATTCCAATACAAACGGCGTAAAAATATCATTTTATGTGACTGAAATTCGCACAAATCAAATAAATATGCAAATATACTTCTTTAACTCTACTGACGCTTCTCACTAACGATAAAAACGCCGTCATAACCAAAGACATTTTTGCAGCTGTAAAAATTGCTTACGTGAGTCATTGATTTATTTAAAAAAATAGCTGAAAACATTTAAAATTGGTACTATGCACAGTGTTAATTCAAACAAGATTTTTGTATTCTAAATCGCAGAATTTTGACGAAACATACGCGTTGGAAATAAATTTTTTTATTAAAACGTCTATGAAGCGAATATCCTTTCCGTTTCCCATGAAAAATGTCTTTCGGTTTTTACCAAATCACTCGAAGTGATTGGAGCATGGTATTTGGAGGATGATATTTAGTTATCTTTAGAAATATATGATAATTTTTCTTAATATTGAGACCTAATTCATTGAATTTCATACGTCGTCTTGCTCAAAAAGCCTTAATTATTCCCCGCAAGAAGAATTTTCAGCAAGGAAGCAGAGACGATGTCGTCTTCGTAAATTCTCGCCTACGACTTCTTTGGTCAAGGAAAAGATTTTGATCTCACAGCCTTTATCCTGGTCGCTCAGTAAAAACATGTCCAGAAACCGATTTTCCGCATGACTGTGGTTTTATTATTCCGGGTCAAATCAAGGAGCTTTCCTTTATCGGGTAGCATGATGGCGGGCAATACCTAGATAACAACCCATATAGTGCCTTTATGAGCGCGACTTTTATGAGGCCGCCACAAGACAAAGGACACTGTAATGTGAATATTTGAACAAAACTCGTAAATCACTGTCAAAGTTTCATGAACAGGTAGATTCATCCGCGATAAAGGTTAGATAAAGAGTTAGCCTTTTTTCTTCAATTGCTAGTTTCCGTGGTGCTGATGCGAAGAAGCTCGCATCAACGCCGCGAGCATGTTCCCAGGGGTTTCTGCTGACGAAGGGTTCGCCAGTACTCCAACAGGCATCCACCATCAGCTTAGGAAATTAAGACGCCCGTTGAAACGCGGTAAAGCTGCTGTAAGCAAAAACACTGAAGAGGTAAAAATTCGAAAGAACTTGGAAAGTCAGCTATTTATTTTGGGCAATCATATTTCATAATTATCAATTGGCAGAAAAAAACTGATAACTCTTCAATGTAAGGAATAATACAGTTTTGCTCTGGAATTAGATGACCACGCATCTGAACATCATGCATTCGATACTTTCCCCCTAAAAAGAGGTCAGTAATGAATTAAAATACATTATAATTGTTTTCCATTGAAAATAGCTTTCAAAAACATAGGAGAGTAAAAATTCTTTTCGCTGATTGTAAAAACTAAATTTTTTAAGAGATACAGCAAAACAATTTTCAGAGTAATCCTAAGTAGGCGATATTTCAAAGGTGAAAAATTAAATTACACGTATTAATATTTTATTCTGAAAGTAATCCTTGGTGATGTGACACACTCTAGAAAAAAGTTTAAAAAATTAAAGGTGGAGTTAGTGAGCTGAAAATTTAAGTTGCGGCCTCTTTAACTGCAAGTTACTCTGTCGTATTCACTAATTTTTCATCAATCAAAGTTTTAAAAGTTCTCAGAAACAGCAGAATTTTATTCAAGAAACAGATTATTGACATCTTTCGGTGCTCAGTGCCGGGCTACATGATGAAAAACTAAGTTTATATGCAGTAAACTCTCAACGACGGTAAATCCTTTATAACCTAACGGTGCATTGGCAAATGCAAAACTGAAATACGAAGGATAAATTTTTCTCCCAGCACCGAACAAAAAGTACTTCAATAGATCTTTCAGGGCTTCATTCTTTTTATCTCTTCACGTTGCTCCCACGAGAAGATTCCTGGTTCACGACAGAAGGAGTTTTGGCTACCTGCCGGTAACGCACGCTGGAACCTCAAAAGCTACTCCGGAAAGCTCACGCCACTCGGGTGTGAATACATCATGGAACTTCTGAACAAATGACTCGGAATTCTAGAAATAAGGAATTTATGCGTGAGGAGCGGCGCACAGATACGAGGGGAGGGGGCTAAAGTGGAAAGGGAAAAACGAGAATGGGTAGGGAAGGGGGGAATGAGGGGAAGGAGTGAAAGAGAGGAGGGAGGGTGGGAGGTAGAAGGAGGTCACGGGAAGGGAGGGTGGGAGATGACAGCAGGGGACACCGCTTAGGCGGCAACGTAACCACTTCCCTCTTGGGCATAAAATCCCGGAAAATATTGGATGTGGAACAAGCGTGAGGGCAAGCAGGAACCAACTTGACTCAGGAAGATTCGACTACGAGCACTCAGCGAAGAGAACAGAATTGGAAAGGATTTATATTTAAATCTCACGGACTTTAGCGCTCTAAAAACACGATGAATCCACCAACGTCAACTCTCCAAGTTCAACTTTGAAAGGAAAAACCGAAGCTTATTTGCTATTGTACCCTTCACAAAATATCATGACGCAGACCTATGCGGCAAGGGATGGACGTAGCAAAAGAATGGTTAGAAGGATAGGACGAACGGAAGAGAGGAAGGCAACGAGTGAGTGGGAGGTTAGGAGTAAAAACACTCAGCGAAATAGACACAAGGCACACACACACGGCTAATATGCGAGAGGTCAAAATCTCCCATCGCTATTACTTTACCGGGGACTGTATCTTGGAATTCCATTGCGAAACGAGTCGAAACGGGACGGCATGGTGTGTTGTCACCCAACTCCTCGAAGCGCTAGCGTTGGCAGCATTCAGTATGGTTTTCTGGATGGCTCTTTACATTAAGCAACCTTCCTGCCCCGTTTCGGAGCCCTTTGAAAGTTCCGTAGCCCGTGTCCACCTCGCAGCTTCAGGAACTTTTGCGTAGGCTACATGTCGAAGGTTGACTGTAACTAACACCCATAACACCCGATTTCCTCGAGTGAAAGATAAGACAGTCACCCTCCACGTTTAATCTCATGTTTGGCAGAAAGCTTTGCTACCTGGTTTATCACACAGGATCGAAGTCCTAATGAATTGCCCGGATTTGACATCGAAACCCTTTGAGCAAGCAGTCGAACGCTATCTATCTAGTCCCTCCACAAAGCCGCCAATCAAGTGATGACTGAAGATCTAAAATGTTCCGACGGGCACCTACATCTACTTGTAAACACTTGGCTGTTGGCTTTCCTTTGCCATCCTCCGAGGTAAACACAATCGCGGTATATGGGGAGTCCGTCACCCACTCTCACACTGCACTGCCCCTGGCTGTGCCCTTTGAGGAGCAGATATTGCATTTCGGTGACCTAGAGCCGGGGCAGGTTTACCCGCCGCGAGATCCCCGTACAAATAGGAATAAGATATCTGCTGCATCAAATTCCCTGTGTTCGACGCCACGATTCTTTCATAAATACTTCAACGATTTTGAAAATCGAAAAGATATGAGCAAATTAAAAAGATTAATGTGATATTGCATGGATTTTAACTTCATTGATGGGCAATGAAATGCGCAGTTTTCACAAAAATCAAGTTTAATTGCAAGGTTTTTCTGCATTTTATGTCTATCATCATTTATCACCTGATTGACTGGATTGATTGGGTTATGGATTGACAAAACTATGCTTTATTTTTCTCAAAAAAAGAACAGCTTTATTTGAAATGCGGTTTTTCTGTACTGCATGATAAATATAATCATCATCAAATGATGATACGTTGATGATGTCTTCTACTCAATGGTTGTTCAATCTTAAGTCTGGTTTACCGCAGCCCTCCATCCTCCCCGATCTAACATCTTTACTCCCTCCACAAGTTCACTTACTCCTTGGTAGCCCTTCGTATGTACTATGTTGATAATGCAGCATGGACAAATTATGGAGTAACTATAGAGTTGTAATTATAGCTGTTTCAATTCGTGGAAAATTGCGTATGATTTCGTCCAACCATTCAAATGATTATGGTTTTTATAGAGAAATTAAGAGAGGAAAACCAAACTTCAAGGTTAGAATGGCCCCATATGAATCTACGCTCAGAAACTTTGCTTTGCCAACACGCATTCTCCTTAGCCGTAGAAAGAGACCTCACCTATATTAAAATTAATTGGTTTACCGTAAGTATCCCTGCAAACTTAAGGGCTCTACTCGATGCAAGCAATGAAACAGACCAATGATGTGAGTTCGGACGCGCCTTACTGTGCGCCTGGTGATCCTGGTGACCCTAACATGCACTCAAAGGACAACGCAAGGGTCTTCACAAACGAGAATTAGCTTCATTAGACCGCTGGTTGCTGACATTCATTAAATACATAAAGGAGACGTGGGGAAGAAGAGAATACATCATAGCTGAGAAGAACACATTCGTGGCATGTGCTAAGGACTGATTGTAAGTACCATTTATGTAAGAATTAGACGAGGGTCAATAAAATCCAACAAATCAGTGAACATCGATAAAAATAGAAAGTATGGGAGAGATTTATTGGAAATCGATTATATTGGAGGCCTCTGAGGTTACAAGGATCGAAAGTGAAGCAACAACTCAGGAAAATTTCTTAATACAAGAGTTTCCACCTTCGATAATGAAGAAATTACTCGGACATTAAAATATTTTGAGATATATTACTGAAAAATATGATAAAATGGACTTCCGTATTGTTAGATTAAAAGTATCGTTTTACTACACGCGATCAAACATTCTACGGTTACACTTAAGCACATTTTGACCGAAAGAGTAACTGAGAACAAAATTTTGAAACAAGCCTCAAATTAGTTAGAAATTAAGGTTTTTTAGTTCTAGAAACTCGTACCTACCTGGGGCATTTGGCGCGAATCATCCAAGATGTAATCAAAGCCATCCAGCATCTTTCTCCTCGAACCCACGTGGTGACTCATTTTACATATGTCCGTCTCACCGTTTGCGCTGCGACTCATTTCACCCATAAATCTCATTTTCGCCACCAACCCATCGCACTTAATCCCAAACTCTCCTTCGCTTGATTACCTCATCGTCCTCACGCAAGATATTTGCGTGTTGCAGGACCGGTGTGGGAGAGCATTCGCCCTTTGGCCGGCCCACGCACGGCCGCCGACTCATTTATGCACATATTCCCACGATTATCTCCCGTGCATTACGCGAAAATACTTTTGGATGTTCCCAAGCGCATATTCAAAGCAGCGTGAGAGATGATAATCCCATTGAATTAGTACATCCCAACCCTTTTACGTGGTTCCACTGTATAATTGCTTCGATCTCCTTTATTCTCGCTTCTACGTAGACAAACTTGTTCTTCGATATGAACGTAAAATTAATCTCCTTCCACGCCATTTGTTCCAAATTGAACATGAAATTACATGGTGTCAGATGCAAGGAAGGGTGAAGCACTGGGATATTAGTAGTCTACTAATTGGCCGAGTTAATGTGAAATTAGCCCAACTCCGACTATAGGAAAGCCGAGTAATAATAATAATAATAATAATAATAATAATATTTATTGTTCAAGGACTACATATCCTTTGGAACAAAGTACAGTTTAACTGAAAAACTCTGTGGCAAAAATAGTATTTTTACAGGACACTACAGTTTACAAATATGAACATTCAATAAGCATACATTAAGCATTAATGCAATAATATTTACAATTACTATAGTGCAAGCTAATAAAATATATAAACAATTAGTAAGGATGAGAGACAGTTTTTTAAAGAAATAAACAAAAAAAATCAAGTGTACAATGAAATTCACACTGCGCTACAATAATATTTTTTATACAAGAAAGATAACATTTCCGATTTAAATTTATATACATTGTTTGATTTTATAATATGGTCAGGAATACCATTCCATATTCTAAGGCCATAATTTATTGTGGATAACTGATACATATTCGTTCTACACCTTGGAATTTTAAATCGTCTTCGTCCTCTTACTTGTCTCCCTGGAACACTTTGGTTTCTTATAATATAATTATACAGATAATCAGGGGTTTTAGTTGATAATATTTTGTAGATGAACACAGATAACTTAAATATTTTTCTATGTTCCAATTTCATCCACTTCAATTTAACATAATAAGGACATGTTCGTAAATACTCGTATTACATATATATCTTACTCCGGCATTAAACAAGATTTGTCATTTATTTTGTAATTCCTTAGTTAAATCAACAAATACAAGGAGACAATAATCGATATGAAGAATTAAAAGATGATTAATGAGTTTTTTACGCAGCTCAAATGGAATTAAATGTTTAAATTGTTTCATCTGCGCTAATGTCTTGTACACTTTGTTGGAGTAGTACGGAAGGGTCATCTGGCATGCGTTATTTATTGAATGAGCTCTAATATTTCTATGCCCATCCGCAGTGTGATGATATACACTTAATTATGTGAATTAAACAAAGTGAATTAACAAATTCACTTAGACGAAATAATGTATCTAAGTACACTATTTTAATTTTCATCCATAGAATAGACTTAGATTGCCCAAAACACGATGGCTGAGTCAGCTATCGAAACGTTGGAAGTGTATTCCTTAACCTGGCGGAAAAACAAGGATGATTAATTAATGTTTCAAGTCATATTTGGGAGCCAAAAAAAATGAATTCTATCTTTTCCTTGGTATTATTTTAAAGAACGTATTTCGCTGATGGCATGCCTTAGCTATTGAAAAACTAAATAAAGATACATAATATGCTTGAAGCTTTTTCTTCAATTACTTCTATACACACGAACAGCAAAATATCTGCAGGGATGGAATCCTTCGACTAAAAATTGAATTAAATAAAATAAGAATTGTAAATTTTGATTAAAAGACAAATATTCAATGAAAATGAATGTATAGCAATGCGTTGATATAACTGAATATACACCCGGGTATCATGGAACCTCGGTAAATCGGGGCTTATATAATAGAAGCTCTGCTGTATTTTATTGAGAAAAAAATTAATATTTTCGGAAAGAGTAAATTCCTCCAGGGAAGGGTTCAAGTTTGTGCAACTAGTCATAATTTTAATTCGGTTATTTGTAAATTACAACCATAGTTGGAATCAAAATGCGTTAATTCGTCATATATGTCGCTGCAGTCGACTTTTATAGATCGGGAAATTGCTCAATTTAGAGTAAGCTCATCAAATGATCAGCATATGCTATACCTTTGTTTAGTTGTTCAATAACTAAGGCGTACCATCAGCAAAATACGTGTGTTAAAAGAATACCAAGTAAAAAATAGAATCGGTATTTTTTGGCCCCCAAAGATGACTTGAAACATTGATCAATCATCCGGGTTTTTCCACCAGGTTAAGGAATAAACTGCAATCGTTTCAATAGCTGACTCTGCGATCGTCATCTGGGATAACTTTGAAATGGGAGCGTCAACTTTCGAAGCGTCGGCAGCGCATTACCAGTCCTGATGGAAAACCCGTGAAGGCTCACGGTCAAATGGAGAATGTCTCGTGACGGTCTTTTTTATGGCTCAAGCCATGGTTATACGATTGATCCTGACGGAACCCCCCGACTCTAGTCACTTCAAAGGCCATAACCAGATGCTGTGCGAAGGCCGTAATAATTTATAACACGCTATGAACCTTCATCTTAATTAAATTTTCATTGGTGTCTCCGTAATTCCCATTCATCTGTTCACATCATCCGGAACAATCGCTGACGGGCATTTTGGCGGGCGCACCATGAAATATGCGGCGAATAAAAATTATTATCGTAATTAAAATTTATATTCGAGCAAAAAATGATTGAAAGAGCTGACAGAATTGTTGACCGCAAATTAGCTTATTTAGAATACTAAGACTTGGACGGTAAAATATTATGTATCCCTAAAATAACATAATCTCTTACTCACTACGTTAAAGAATCAAAAACCTTGAAAATAAATTCCACATGGTGATTACGTGTTCCTACTTAAAAAATACGGACAGCTCTACGTGATATATACGTTGCTTCGCCATGTTAAGAAAATTTCATTAATTGTTTTCGATGGAAATGGTAATGGGTCAGTATTCACGAAGAAGTTTTACTCTCCTCAATGGAATATCAGTGAACTGAAAAACATTTCAAGCACTTGGTATATGGGGAGAAGATTTCATGCTACGGAACTTTTTATCTCGACGGAGAATACTCAGTAAAGGAGATCCTCTCTTGTCCCTTGAGAAAAACACCCCTGCTCTTCCATCCCGGCAGCGCTTGTAAGCCCCTCCTACGCGAAAGCTCCCCGCACTGCTTGCTCAATGGCAAACATTGGAGTAAAATTCTCACGACACAACTGTTAACAAAGATGCAAAGAATACAGTCTTTTGTAGCGGAAAATGCCTTACGCTGAAAGAGTGACGAAGCAGAATCCCAACTGCTTTATGAGAAATATAAATGCTCCAGAACCCGATGAATGAAAAATATTCATGTCACAGAAATATGTTCCCTTGCACTTAATCTTCCAGCAAAAACCCTTACTCAAATATGCAGATTTGCATATAACTACGCCATATGAATGTAAGCAACAATCATCCTTTAAAAAGAATAGTATAGTGTACTGGAAATAACGGTGACGAGCTGTCGTATTCTTTTCATGTACTCTTAGGCTCAAAATTAGATATAAAAAACGGAGATCTTCCCATCAAAAATTTAAAGATAAATAAACAGGCCTTATTTCTCGTCAATTTAGGGGTAAACTTTCAATTATTACACAAGAAGTACAACAATTGTCCCAAGAATTAGTTCCAAAAAATTGTTGATTTTAAGGTTAAGTCCAATACTAAGAAATGCATCGTATCATCCGACGGCAACACACCGTTGGAATTGCACAATTTTTCTTATGTATATCAACTGAACCACATTAAACGCGGCATTGTTTAAGGCCTTTTCAGAGTTAAAATCTCGATAAGAGACTGGATAGTGCATAATTCTCTATTTTCGATCCACATTGATTCGATATTTAATGAAACTTTGCCGAGTAAAAAATAATAAATTATAAATTTAATTCGTTTGTCATCAAAGGTTTTGATCAATTAAATCATTATTAATGGCCTTAATAATGACTTTATGAGTGAAAAATTTAGCCTGCAAAAATTTTTTAACGCATATTTTTATATACAAGCTTTTCTTCATTTGATAATAGAGTATATAAATTGAACCTGGAAACATTAAGTATATATTTTAATTGCTTTGAAAAATTACTTTTGTTTTTTTAATAATAAACGACTACCAAGAACTACAAGTACGCTTAAATCGTGGCCAACTACTTAATATTACTCGAGCACACCACATATTAAGGAAGAAAGGGTAGAGGTTAGTGACCTTTCGCGTCGAGGGGCCAAAATGCCACATTTACCGAGTCTTGTTAATTGGATTGCATCCCCAATTTTAGGTCCCTACGATTTGTAAAAAAAAATTTAGCACATTCTCAGGGCACAGTTGCTCAACTTCCAGTTGCTATCATCATAGACTGCGGTCCGCAGAATGTCGACTGTTTCTCGAGAAAATGTTAAGGTTTAAGCTATTAAAATTGTGGAAATACAGCCAAGGAAAGTGTTTATCACAATGGAAATAGAATTCTAAAGTTGAAGTAAAAAAATTTAAAATCTGGAGTTAAATTGCGTTTCTACAAATGATGTAGACATTTTACAGTCAACCAAAACATATGTTCCCGTAAGAAAATGGTGAGTATGCAGATGAACTGATCTTCCCCGCGCAACATGAGAATTGGTGTTGTCACTTCAAAAAGAGAGCACGACAAAAGGCGATCTCAATTTTGGCGAAATAACGTCAATAAGTGTTGAAACTATTTTATACACAGCATATATGTGATTGAAGTCACGACTTTTTTAAAAGTGGTAATGTAGATCAGGAGAAAATCAATTGTTATGTTCAAACATGAATTTAAAATTAACTCAGAGAGCTGATATAATTTAACGAAAGTTTTTCTCACGACTGGAAAAAGTTAACGCCGGAAGCGGAGTTACGAACATTAACACAACAAAAACCTTTGCTATTAGAATGGGTGAATGAATTGATACACCAAAGAAGAGCAAAAGATATGGAAAATTATCGTGGGAATTCTAGTGACAAATACCGATGCTTGCGTAGCAGGCTGCAGTTAGCCGGAGACATAAAGTCGATCCTAGGCGATGACTCAGTTGTTCTCAACCGCGTTTATCATTTTTAAATGAAACTGGCCTTTTTAACAGTATTTTAAGGATGTAAAATTTATTTTTTTTTTTAAATTTGACTAAGAGTACATATTAAAAATTTTTTTAATACCAATATATGTAACATATATACTTCTTTTATAAACATGACGTGTAGTGGTGCAAAATTACCATGTTGTCGACGCACCCTATTAACTAAATACTACAACTAATTCTAGTTTAGAAGGAATGTCTTTGAAACAAGCGCTTTCGAAACTCCTTTTAGATTAAAACACTGACTTATCACTGATGGCCATTTTGGACTACATAGATACAGCCCTCACATTTTTGGCATGAAAATCCAGCGATTACGTTCACTATTAAATACTCGCGCTTTGGGGATCAGCGGGTGCACGAGGGGAGGAAGTCGAGAGGAAGGACATACACACGACCTCAATGCTTCGTGCACAATAAGACGTCGCGAATGCATCGGAACTCGGGTTGGTCTTTGAATAAGTTAGCGCTCACGGGGTGGCGGCGAGCTTCATTAGCATCGCATTTACATTGAATGCCGAGAGATAAATAAATCGCTCGGCGTGGGAAGTGCGGGCATCGTCACCGCCATTAGAGTTCAAATGGACGACGCGAGAAAACGCGGCCGAGAGCGCCGGGGACGACGGACTGCGACACATTGACGCCGCACTGCCCGACTCTTGACGTTTGATGTGCGATTTTGTAAAGGCGTGTGTTTTTGCGGAGATATGTACGGGGTGCACCGATTGAGTTGGGACAAATTTTACGACACAGTCCTCGAACGAAGAAAAAGGAAATATAATACATAGTTGTGGGTCCAAAAACCCCTTATTTTCATGTTGGAACTCATTGAAAATATAAAATTAATGTTTGTTTATTCGTCTTCGATGAGCTACAATACCACTCATCAGAATATGATGGAACTTTATTGAGTTGTTCTGCGCGCGTCCGCGAAGGTTTCTGAATTATTGAATTCATTGTAAAATAGGTGGAGCGAGAGTCGCGAGAGAGAGAACCTGTTGAAAAATTAATTGGTACATAAAGGTGAATACAGAGAGGCGTTCACTCTTATTTGACACATTTCAAGCTATCCGGGACTAGCCACGGAGTTTCACTTTCACGGAGTCAACCGCAATGCACAAATGTGCGAATTTCCACAGAAAAAATCATCCGCCTTGACCGGGATTCGAACCCAGATCCCTCGATTTCCGGCCGAGTGCTATAGCCAGTTAAGCTACCGAGGCATCCTCTTCCCCTATGGATTTTTTTGACCTTTACGGGACTACATATTCTCGACTGCCGGACATACAATGTAACAATCAGTTGCTACTGAGCGCTTAGCGCCACTGCCCACGAGGAAAGATCGTACTTTGAACACAGAGAGGCGTTCCCCCTTATTTGACAAATTTTAAGCACTCCGGGACTAGCCACGGAGTTCCACTTTTACGGAGTCACCCGCGACTGATTGTTACATTGTATGTCTGGCAGTCGAGGACATCTAGTCCTGTAAAAGTAGAAAAAATCCACAGTGGAAAAGGACGCCTCGGTAGGTAATAATAAAGGTGAGAATAAATTGCCAGTAAAGAGTTGAAACTGGTACACACAAATTTCCGGTACGCATTAAAAGCTGACTGGAATTTTTAATACTTCACCTCATAATAATGGAGATAGAACGACTCTACATAGTTATGTCTGAAACGCTTTCATAATAGCAAAACCTCTGGGGATATCGAGTCTTCACGGATTTTCAGCGATGTAGTAGGGAGGGAAGGAAACGACAATTTTGACCTACGCGATAGTTTGGCATTGAGCTCTAGGATAGACATTTTCACCGCACCGTACCTCACCGACCCGTAAATTTTTGCCTCACCGAGTACTCCGGCCTCAGCCTTCGAGGGCACACCTCAGCGACCGCCTCAAAGCACTTCCGCAGCCGACTAGTGGTAGACTGGGGGACGGGGGAGTACGGTCGAGAGAATTGGGGGGGAGTTTGATGGCACCAATAGGGAGGTGACTTTAAAGCCGCGGCCACCTGAGGCCGTCCCGTCCTCCCCCCTCTCATCCTTGGCTCCGGTGTGACACTTTGGTGACCCTCGCCCCCCGAGGGGAGAAACCGCGGCTTTTGGCGAGCGGTGAGTTTTACGGCTCACGGGGGGTCGAGGTGGGCCAGAGGAAGGGGATGCGAAGTCGCGGGGGGGGGGGGAGGATTCCGGGGGAGTGACTTTCGTGTCGGCAGTGGATTATGGCGACGACTGCGACGGCAGCGGTGCACAGTGGGCGAAAATCGAAAAAAGCTGGCCAAAATCCAAATTTTTTTCTTTTTTGGGATTTGTAAATGGAACAGTGTGATTTTAGAATGTCCATGGATTAAATAACCAAAACTAGTTCCATTTTTAGGTCTTTATTTGATCAGCAGACGGCGTTGAAGTTAAAGGAAGTAAGTCAGAAGCCGAAACTGCGCGTTTTGCGTGAAAAATGCAGTATTCATATTGGTTTGGGAGATTGATACTCTTAATTATGACACTTAAAACAAATTTTCCAAAGTATAAATGTTTTCAAGTTATCTTATCCAGAAATATTTTAGTGCACATAAATCTTACATCTATTAATGGATAATTAAAAACATTCTAAATTTCACCAATTTTTTCCATAATGCAGACAAAAACTTTACGATAGCCGCGGGAATCCCCTGAGATATTTACACCATGTTGAAGAGTAGTCTCTCTACTACTTTTTGAAAAAGAAAAATCTTACCCCGACGTGCCCCCTTCCACTACGGATTAGATAAGCCTGTAAAGAAGTGCTACTACCCGGCGTGGTGATCAGCCGCGGAGGTATCTGATTCGTTTGTGGCTTACCTGGAATGCTAAGGAAATAGCCATGATTCAAATTTTTACTCGAATAGTCATGACTTATGCCATAAGCAAAGGAAAAATTTCAAAGTGAGTGTGTTAGTACCCTCAATACCTCCTCCGATTAAATAAAAAAAGATACATCACATTCGCCGCACCGCGACTCGTGGGTCGCATAAAGCGGGAGCACATGACTGCAAGTGGGGTATTTTCCCAAAATTTATTACGATATAGATAAAGGAAATTTCTCACCCATTGTTCCTTTCCAATTATTAGTCTCTTTGCCGTTTCAAAACGGGAAATAATTTCTCTCTCGTTTGGGCTGGCCTCAGTCTCTCTCTAACATTCGGAAGGGTCTAAACGTCAATGATTATCACCACTCGAAAATGAGTATCCTCATAAGAAAAGCTTGCCATTCCGTTTAAGCCAAAGTGTTCTGGTGTTTTTTTCTCTCCTTTGCATAGTACGGACTCAAGCAATTTATTTACTTCACACCTCATAAATCTTCTTATTTTTCACTATATAACCTTTCCACCATAATAGTTTGGGATGGTGCGTGACTCTCCTTTCATAGTTTCCCGGGTAAACTAAACATCCTCACAGCCTTCGAGACCTAATGCGTATGGTGACAGACATAATGAGATTTTGTTTGATGAAGTAGGATGTAGATGTGGGTTAGATGCAAGAGCAGTTCTCATCCTCAGTTAGAGCTCAGACAAAGCGGTTTGGGGAGTACCAACTACGGAGCCCTTCGAACCTTTTAGCTGTGTTTCTCTGATATCTCCGAGGAAATGGGCAGTGGAGAGAGAACACGGAAAGAATTTCACCATTTTGTTCTTCAGGGAAAAGGGAATACAATGGAGACAAAGAAATTATCTGCAATGCAATACTTGCACGATAAATTTCAACTGGGAGGACTCCAATCCTAAACTTGCATAAGACATTTCCGGTACGTAAATAATTTCAAGGTGTACCACTAGCTTAAAAATGACGTACTCCGTGAATAATAGCACATCTAAGACTTACTTATATTTTCCTTATAGATATCAACTCCTTTCCGCCCACCGCAGCCACATGGCTACACACTGACGCGCCGAGTATACGACACTCAGTAGGAGGAACCGTGAACTTCATCGCAATCAACTTGTCCACACTATGTCGTTCAAAGTCATGGTCGCCAAAACAATTAGCATGAGTACTATAGGTGACCATATGTATAATACAAAAAATTCGTCAAAATCGCGCACAAAAATTTGTCTGGGAGTAAATGGGTTAATGCAGAGTTACTTCATCGCTTTGCTGCTACATTGAAAGCCCTTTAAAGTGGACTGGCCATAAATTACTCTGCTTTCGCGGATTACTGCTCATCCACTGCTGCACTTCGTGTGCAATTGTACCCATGGTATTTCATGCCACCCACAGTCTACAAGGTAGACTTTCATGGAGCGTTCATTGGCAGATCAGGAGTCCTCCCAATTGGCCAATTGTCGGATGAGGCCCTTGAATCCAAGCACAAGGATATGCGGAGGGTCGGGGAGCTGCATTCCAGGATATTTTCGAGATAAGCTGGATTCGAGGATAGCTTCCAAAGGCTACTTAAGACCTCTGATCCGTTGATTTAAATGGCAGATGAATCAAAAACTCCAAAGAGGAGCATACCAGAAGATGATGCAGCCTGCTCCTGATTGAGATGCCATCGGACTCGGAAGACGACAGTGACGAGGTCGATACAGATGTGGATGACTTTTAAAAGAATTCTTCTTTGCTTTGGTTTATATTCATTTTAATATTAATTAATATAATTCAATACTGATTTATTTATTGATTCATTTAATACCAAAGGTCAATGTCCAATAATGCTTAATAAACATAAACATGATGAAATATATCCATTTTAAATTAAAAACTTATTTCACTTTGTCATTACTACATTAGATGTTCGATCTTGTATCGATGAAATCGCATGGATTTTTTGGGAGAAAATAGATCCTTGGGCTGGGTATCGATATATGAAAAAATGAAGTAATTTGAGTACTATACTCCACTTAAAGGTATTTACGGATGGTGATGTATAATGAACGTTCATTAGATACCTAAGAGGAGATTTCAATTACCGCCATTTTGTTTTTAAGAGGCCCCTGCATGTCATGAATAAAAATTGGTAACAGATTATTATTTAGGATTAAATAATCATTATAATTGGAAAAAACAGTTGTTTTATCTACCAAAAGGATTAAGTTATGAATTTTGACCAGCTTTTTTCGATTATCACCCACCGTGCGGTGGTGGACGTCAAAGTGGCGGCTTAAAGTTGGCAGGAGCACTAATCGTGAGTCGTTGAGTGCTCAATTTAATATTTTATCAGTCGTTAAAATTCTTGGGCTATATTCTACTATGAAGATCTGCTTATTCGGTGGATATCACCACACAAATTGAGCCATAACTGTAGCAAGAGTTCCATTCAACATTTTTCGACTTAAAACATTGTAATGCCTTGGATATACGGCGCGAAATTAAAAATTTGCGCTTAAATCATATATAAATACGGATTTTTACGTGGAATGATGCCCTGATAATTATTAGCCACCAATTTAAAAATATGAAACGCATTATTTCACATAAATGGGAATTTATGTGCATTTAGGAGCAAATTACTTTGAAATAAATGTGTAGTGCGATAAAGATACGTGTTAAAATAGCATTGAATTGCCATGAAATCATATCGGTGACATGCATTTGTTCACTTTTTTCTATGCTTATTAACAGCCATTACACTTATGTAAATTTTCATGAAAATCTGGACACAAATGAAAATCGCTCCGACCACCTTGAAAGCCGACGCGGAACATCCGTCGGCGGTCCTGGAAGTCAGCGTGTGGCCGTCTACTTGGCTCTCGTGACACGCTGCTGTCAAGTCAATTTCTACCCATCGACCGGATTAGTCGCTTTGTGACATCGTAAAATAAAGCAACCCTCGTGCCTGTTCCTCAATCCCTCGGTCTAAATTGATTAATAGATTTATTTATCGGCAATTTTCTGCATGGTAAGTTTAGATGGACTGTTTCTGCGCTGAGTGACGTAGTTATTCCAATTTCGCGAAGAATCACTCGCCGGTCAAAACTCAATTCATGAGTCATCTATAGTTAAATAGTGAGGCGTATCGTGGAAATAAATAGGAGTGCTAAATCAATAGTTTAAATGGTTTAAATTAAAAGTTCATACAAGTTGATTTAAGAAATTCATGTCTCATATCTATATATACATCTACATAATACCCTGCGAGCTGCGGCATAGGCGTATTTCAGGGGGTGTTAGTTCACCAGCCGTGTAAAGATGTAAGTTTATGGAGATGGAATGGTGACATGTATTTTGGGAGTATATTTCGTGAAGCACAATTTTTATTGTAATCGCCTATTGTTCGCGGAAAGGAGTTCTTGTACTTATCTATTCGGCAGTGTATCTCTCTTATTTTATCGCATCTGTCAAACCTAGAGATGTAGTGAGGAGTCATGATAACATTCTCTATGCCGCTCTGAAAAATATCAGTTCTGAATTTATCAAGCAAGCTAAGCCTACCGTGTAGCCTCCGAGTCTCTAGGGGCTCCCACCTTAAATCCTCTAAAAATTGTGAGCCACTATATGTACGCTCGAAGCAGTTTTTAACGAAGTGCGCTGATTTCCTTTGTATTTTATTAATTCTTTTGGTTACATCTATTTGACCAGGGTCCCAAATACTCGCGGCGTATTCGAGGTGTGGCCTAACCAGAGCGAGGTAGCATCTCTATGTTACTTTTTCATCCGAGGACCTTCCTATTATACGCTTAACAAAACCTAGTTTCTTTAATGCTGCGCCACATATGTTCTGTATGTGTAATCTCCACGATGTATCAGAAGTTAAGGTAATTCCAAGGTATTTTACTGTATCTGAAGAATTTATGTTTACTCCACCCACAGTATAGGTATAATGAGGGCAATGTGAGATAGCTGGCTGATTCTCTGGAATAATTTCTAAACTCTCGTTTAAATCAAGCTATCACGTACCCCGGGTGGTGATCGGTTTCAATACTTCTACTAAGAGATTTCAATCAACCCTAGACTCTTGACTGCACACTCTTCATTGAAGACTGATGAATTTCCTCCTTATATTCCTGTTTTCTCAAATTTTCTCTTCCATAAAGCCATTTAGCGTCTCAAAATCATATGCTATTTCCTCTCACCGTCTGCTTCTCTCTTCTACTCAGCCTCCAGGAGCAAATCCCTTCTCTTTTTTCTTACCTTCTGTCACAATTTTCTTGTCCATTCTTCTCCTTCCCCTCTCTTAATGCCACGTTACGGAAGCAATCTCCACTCACTTGATCCCGCCTAAAGTCACTCATTTAGGCAGCACGCAACGGCACGATCTATATCACGCTCACGGTCGACTTTTTCGTCCCATTAATTATGATGGTTCCAGAAATCAGACCTCGCCCCTTACTGAATTGATTTTTCGGCTGACATATTCCAATTCCTTTTTAATAGCATGTCCATTAACCAATTCCCAAATAGATTGGTCCGTCAGGTTCCAAAGGACCAATTTTTTATTTTATTTTTTTTAATTTATTTTCACTGCCCCGAATACAGCACATTAGGCCATTTTACGTCGGGTGAACAACAGTAACAACGGACGAGACACAGAGACCCATATCCTGGGCATATAACATTCCACCCAGGCGGGACTCGAACCCGCGACCCTCGGGTTAGCAGGCGAGGACTTTACCCCGCCGCCACCGGGGCCAACAAATTATTTACGAGTTGATAAATGGGCATACTAAATAAATTATTCCGTTAATAAATGGCTCCATTTGGAAATAATTATTAACTAGTAGATTAAGCAAATACTCAATAAAACTGAATAAATTGTTTCAATTTGACCACTCGTATGTTTATGTTCAACGTGAAATTCTCACGTGAGTGAACATTTTACTTCTCTCTAAATTCCGAATGGTTAATAACGCTGAAAACCTTAGAAAATCTAATATTTAAGCAGGATTTGCGGAATCGTTCTAAATAGAAGCAATCAATCACTGCGTTCACAGATATATTGGTACTTTTAACAACTTAAAAATGGACCAATAGTTAACAGTGGGTGCGTTCAAACGTGAACAAACCCAATTAATGCTATCATGAGAGTTGCGTGCGCGCGTTTCACGATGGTATCGGGGGGAGGGCGATGTGTACACGTTGGGCGCGCAGTCGGACGAGCCCCCCTCCTCCTCCGACCGCTGGGTCAATCGATAACGCCCACGGCCCCGCAGCAGCCCAACCTCTCCCCTCCAACCCCTGCCCAACACCCTTCCCACCTCGCTCCCCTCCGCCTCGCAGAGCCTCACTGCCACCGCCGCCTCGCACGCCACGACGAGGCAGAGCAAAGCACGCCCCTCTCTCTTTCAAAGCGCGCACCACTCGACTCTCTTTGTGCACCACGCGTGCTCCGGCCCATTCTCTTGCGGCCTCCGATTACGGCGGGCCGCACAATGGGCCGACGAGAAATAAGAAAGAACAAATGCAGAAAAAAATGCCGCCAACGGCGATGCGAGGCGTGCGCCTCACACACACTAGGTCACGGAGCGGCACGAAACGATGTGGAACTCTCGTGGACTTTCAAGCATGAAACCATGAATATACATTATGGATTAAAATGTAAGTCTCCGTTGTATAGGCTACACTATTGTCTCTGATTTCCGAAGTACAGATGTCGTCAACAAACTTAATTGATGGCAGCGCCTACATTGTCAACCATTGATGATCATGACGTCGGTACTGTCAAAGACTTAGTTTGATTTATGAACTCGAAGCCTAATATAGTATGGATTACTCTTCACAAATCAATTGTGCCACAAGGTGTGCCCCATACGTTTAGTTTTGTTTTCTCTGTAGCGTTTCATAGGACCTATTCCTCTCCTACTCTTCCATAAACCGAATTTAACGCTGTAAAAATGGAGTTTGTTGTATACGAGACCAAAATTGTACAAAATCCTGCCTAATACAATGAAAGAAACTTCTTGTTTTAATAAATACAAAAGGTTGATTCATAGATGGATAGTAACCTTTGTTATAATTGAAAAGTCATTGTAAAAGGTCTATATATCGTGTATATTATGCTTCAAGTCATATTTGCTGTACATTCTATGTTATAATGCCTATTTTCTAGCCACTACAATAACAATTTTCTTTACGCACTAAAATTCCATTCAATGTTTTCTTTATGTACTTAGTAAATTTTGGTTCTATGTATGTTCATTTCTGCATATTAGAATTTTGAAGTTAGCCTCATTACTGGCTTATTGCCTTACAGGCTACCTTACCTCCTTGAATGGAAATAATAACTGTATCAATATATGTATGGAAGAATAAAATATTATTATTTTATATACTTTTTCAATTCTTATGGGTTATAAAATTAGAACTGAAGTACAGAGAGTTGTAGAAGGGGAACGGCCAATGGAACAACATTCAAAGAAGAACCAGATGAATAAGGCACACCCTGAGGCAAAATGGGTTTTGGATGAATATAAATAGAGGGTCGTAGAGAGAAAGTCTCAAGAGGTAGGATGAGGGTTAAATACATAAGACAATTAAAGAGGAAAGTATATAAGAAGAATTATCGAGAAGAGAGGGTAATACCACTTGATCGGAAAGGATGGAAGGTTGCAGTCAACTAATCTTAGCGTGGAACGACTAACGAATGCATATAAGTTAACGCGAGCCTGAGACACGAACACAAAGTTGAAGAGATATGAGTTACGTGAAGTTTTAAAAAACTGATGATTCATTTTGGCATCTCAGATTAACTTTACAAGTGTTAGTATCAACGCACTAGAGTGGCGGCGCAACATTCGACTAATTTTTTGTGTTTTCTTTGCGTGCAGATTGCTTGGCAGAACCCGTTGCGGAGAAGATAAATATCCATTGTATGTATTCACGATTGAAACCTCAACAGGTAATATTTGCTACGAAGAAACATGATAAATGTACAGCGAAGAAATCGGCCACCTTGATTGAGATTCGAACCCAGTTACTTCTACGATTGAAAAAATTCCCTATCTTAAATGATTAGATACTTAGATTTTCTAAGCAGGCAGAGTACCAGACTTTATAAACCTGGGTCTGAATCGTACATCATGGCATCGTGGGCAGATCAGTATCTTAAGCTACAGCGTCTTCTAAATTCAAGCGTTCGATATATTTTTAATCTTCACAAACATGAACACCTCACCACCTATTACAAACAACTGTGTTGGTTGAATTCCAGCTCACGTCGCAAATACCTACTTGTAACTTTTCCTTTTTTTCTATCTTAGCCAGCCACTAACCGTCCTACTTAATTGATATATTTCCCAAAAAAACTACTATAATGCAATGGTTACTTGAACTGAACCTAGTAATCCTCTACTTCTGGCCCTACCATTATTATTGTGACCGTGGTATTGTCTCTGAACCACAACCATTCACAAGCCGTTTGTCGTGGTTGCCTCACAACTCTGGAATTCTATTTCAATTGATTTGAGGAAATCTCGTTCATTGGCAATTTTTCAATTTCAATTGTAGGGAATTTTATTTAATGAATGTTTTCCATAATAGTTTAGCCTGTTCAGTATTATATTCTCATTGCCAATTTTTTTCTAGACAAAAATCGTTCATTTTCATGGTCTATTCATGTTTTTTATTATATTATATCACATCTATACCTATATTTAAATTCAATTGTATGACATATACAGTTATTATTTTTTCCTGTCTTTCTTTTTCTATGTTATTAGGCTACATGTATTTTCTGATTTGAACAAAATCTTTTGTTAATTTGTTAATTACCTCGCTGCTATTTTCATTGTATCGTATTGTTGCTCAAAAGGACCGGTCCCAGAGTATAATAAAAGTTTATTCTATTGTATTGTATCATGTTCATTAACGGTGGAAAAAGTTTTCATTCGAAGAGGACATATAGGTAGCTCGAGTAGCTAAATCACCCGGTACTAAATCAGAGAGACTGTAATTAAATCACTTCCCAGGCAAATGCAATTTTTTACTGCGATGTTTCACGTACCTCCTGAAGAGTTGATTCCAGAAGAAGTCCGTTTCAAGAGTAAAACATTCCTGTAAATTGAAGGGAATATCTTCAAAGCGTGGTTATAACTACGGATAAAGTATGCATAGAGATAAATTCTAGATCGATGAGCAGTAGAACTATCCCTACCGAGTGCAATTTGAATTTCATTATTCACCATCTGACACCAATAATATGTTTCATGGAATATTAAAATTCATTTACCAACTCTGCGATATTAGTAGCAATACAAACTAGGATTGAATTGGATATTGGGGAGATGACCGACAGCTAAGGACATTTGCACCATAGGGGATAGGTAAGGGAGGAAGGGTGGATAGAAACCCTGCGTCGGCATCAGCCTACTCTTAACGAAAGGCGCCGAGGGGACCAAAGTTTAACATCATCATCCGACAGACGGAGTACTGTACTTAAAGTGTCATCCACAAGTTACTCGAAGTAGGGATCGGGTTCCCTCTGAAAAACATCCTCCTCTGCAGGGATTTGAACTATGGCCTCCCGTATGGTAAGCCAGTATTCTAGCCACACGCCAACCCGATCGCTAGGAATCGCCAACTAGGAATCAGAGTTACAGCATAGTAATGGAACATATATTTACTAAATATTTATTTACGCTTGTTGATTATACTGGGGAAGCCTCCGTTAACTGAGGCAATTTGCGCCTCTTGGGGATGAGGGAGATCGGGTTGGTGTGGTGGCTAGAGTACTCGCCTACCACACGGGCGGCCAGGGTTCAAATCCCTGCAGAGGCGGCTGTTTTTCAGAGGTAAACCCGATCCCTACATGAGTGTCTTGTGGAGGGCACTTCAAGTAGAGAACTCCGTCTGTCGGATGAGACGTTAAGTCCCCTTAAGGTCCCTTTGGCGCCTTTCGTTAAGAGCAGGCTAACGCCGACGCCGGGTTTCTATCCACCCTTCCTCCCTTACCTATCTCATATGGCGCAAATGACCTTAGCCGTCGGTCGCCTCCCCAAATATACAATCCAATCCTTGGGGATGAGTGGGTGGACTGGTAAAAAGGGATTGCTTTGAAGAATGGAGGAAGGCTGGAAAAAAACTCGGCGATTTCATTAGCTTACTCTTAACGACAGGCGCCGAGGGAAACCACAGCTTGACGTCCAGTCCGACGGACAAGGTATTACGCTTGAGATGCTCACCACGTGTCTACCCGGTGGGGATCAGGATTCGTGATATTAAAAATTCCCCACCGGGCCTTCAAAAAAGGAAGTCAGCGCTCTAATCCACCACACGTACCCGATCCGCTTTAGAAAACATAAGGGGGTGAAGAACAATGCGGAAGGCCGGAGATTTCAAATGAGTATGCCTTGTTCAATTCCGGGAGCCACCCGGAGAATCCGGAAGAGATGACAAGCCTGATTATGCGCAGTGGAAAGTTTGCGCTCGCGTGAAATAATAAAAAAAACACTTCCAATATTTACTCTTCCCTTCCTGTTTGATCGACGGCGTGCCCGGACGTAGAGCGAGCTCGAAAGCGAAGGGAAAAAGGGTTTTCTACGTAGCGGAATAACTTGAAGCGGAACAAATAAACACTGCCATCATATGGCGGCATTTAAATCAACTACATTGTTAAGTATGATATGGCCTCACCACCGTGAGTATAAAGCACTAAAAGTAATCAAAGGTCCATGCAGAGAAAACCATCTTCCAGCAAAGAAAAAGCGTTTTTCGGGAGCAAACTTGATATAAATGGCAATTTTCAAAGAACTACGGAACTAGCCGCGTAGTTACTTCAATGGAGTCACCCGCTAATAATCTACCAATTGTGTGAAATTCACAGAGGGAAAATCATTCGCCTGGACTGGGAATCGAACTCAGATCTCTTGATCTCGCGCCGAGTGCTCTAATCTTGGGTAGCTAACTGCTTGATTAGAGCACTCGGCGCGAAATCAATGGATCTGGGTTCGATTCCCAGTCCAGACGAATGATTTTTCCACTGAGACATCCACACAATAAAATGGAAAATGCCACATGCTTAATTATCTCGGTAACCGCGTATTTTAATCTAATAATACATTTCTAAACTGCTTTTTAGGCCTGTTGATTAGGAAAAAGTTTTAAATATCAATTCCAGCGGGCTTCTAACATGTGTACTACAGTGCTGCCAGCAAAAATTGCTGGTAATAACTACTAGCATAAATAGATTACCTATCTTACATTCCTTAAGTTTTATTACAAAAAATGTTTTTTTCTGACGAAAAAGCTGTACAAAAATTACTAAAAACAAAAAATTGAAAAGATAACAATTCACTCAGGTGAATATTGACTCAGTTTTTTGGCCACTTGGTTGCCTCAATTAATTGCACTGTTTTCTGTAAGTCAAAAGTGTCTGGGTGGTTGTTTTAAACGAAGTTTCGTGTATCAAACTGATATTACAGAAATACTCCCACTTTTGTTCGTGTTTAAGCAATGACGCGATCCCTTAAGGCAGGAGTAGAGAATTGCTTCGGCCAATGGGACAACTTTGAGAGAGCCGCAGTTAGCGTAGAATGCACCTTCCACAACTGGTCATATTTATTTGTTAACGTTACATTTCATTTAATGCAAAGTAAAATTGTGCATTGATAAATAAACAAAGCAAGAAAAATAGTGGTGAACATAAATTTTATACATTTATTATATTACTTTAAATTACTCTTGCTCGCTATCTAGTAAAATTGCTGCCTACATGGCTACCAATATCGACTGCGCATGCGTCGAAGGTATTTCTCTATTGAAGTTCCGGGAAAATTTTCTTTCGTAGAATTAAATCAAGTCTCGGTTTCAGTTGGCCTCGGAACTGGCAGATTACCGTAATCAGTGGGCGAGAATTTCAGAATTGAAGATTTTTTTCCTCAATGTTTCCGCTGGCCGTAAATTACCCACCGCTGCCTAATGGAGAGCGGGGGAGGGGAAGGCGGTGGTTGAAAAGAGAAAAATGGAGAAATTAATTAAAAATATAGGGAGCGTTATGAGACCAAGAAAATCGTGGGTAACAGCCAGTTACATATTTAGGTCGATAAGATCAAATTTCAGCTGCACTAGCAGTCTTATGCATGCCAATAATGGTATTTCGGATTTGATTGGGTTAAAAATGAGTGATCCTCCTTAAATGATATAAAACAAGTCTTTTAAACGTGGTTTTCTCAAAAATATCTCACATGTATGCAGTCATTTATACAAATTGTGATTTATAAGCTGATTTTTAATAGTATCTATATTATATACCCCAAATAGGGTGCCGAGGAGTACATTATTCCCAAGGTGGGAAATATAAATTCTTTTTCGAAAACAGATAACGTTGAGTGCTTCTATTCACAGAAACGCCCAATCTGAATTCTACCATGAGAGGCTAAAGTACAATAAGGGATAGAAAAAGTCTTGTGAAAAATTACTGATCTAATAACCAATTTTGTCTCTCTTGCGGCCACCAGAGTTGAATAAAAATGAAGCGCCACGAGAAAGACACGAGAAGAAGTGATTCCGGTGGAACTTGTTTGCAGAAACAAAGGAAAATTACCTCCCGAGGGGTGTAAATAAAGCTCAACAAAGGCAGCCTCGAAATCAATTTTATCCGAAATATTTGTTCACAGAAGAAGATTCGCATCGTGGTCGAGGAAAATCTATTAGAATCGCGAGACACCCACTTAACTTTGGCGATGGTAAGGGCGGTTCGATCCTCATCTGCGAACATAATTATACTGACATTGCAGATTCAGAAATAGAATGGGGGAAGTACATTACGCTGAAATGAGTCGAGGGTGTAATGACAGAAATTATGTAACGATGTAGATGGGGCTTTTGTTACCATACATTAGATACTGAAACAAAGTGATCATTCAGATGTAAGGAATGGATCAGCATTCGCATGGGTAGAATGACATTACCAATAGCATATTCTAATGTCATTTTCTCATGAGAATGTTTTTCATCAAAGCCCCGCAACGCAAAAAAATGTTATAGAGGGATTTTCAGTGCCTTTCATGGAATTTATACTGTTATAAATTATGGCGTATAAAAAATAGAGACATAGTTTTTCTTCAAAGAACTTCCAGCAATCTGAGAGCGCGTCTTAAATTGTTCAAATCCAGAAAAGAGAAAAGCGAGTATGACCGATCTTATAACTCGGAAAATGCCTCTTCTAAATGGAACAGTAAAATACCGTTAACAGAATGCTTGGGAAACATTTGAAACAATTCATATTCGAATGCAGCTCATTAAACAAAGATGAGTAAATTAGAGATGTGAAAGAAATAGAGACGAGGAATAATTTCTCCCTCATACGTAAAGTGCATATATGCAAGTGTCTTATAAGTACTTAATGAAATATTTAGAATTTTCTACACCAAGTATCTATTATTTCCACACATATAATGTGCAGAGCTTCATCAATCACTAAAATATGACCGTTGTAACATCGGTAGAACATATGTAGCGGGAGAAGCATTATTTATGTGCTCATATGGCGTGGAATAATAGATTTAGGTCTGTTAGTCAACGTTATGCGCGTTTTCATCACAGGAAGATAGCGGGTAATTAATCATTTCGTTTACATTTGAAATAATTTGAGTATTTACAAAATTTGAAATATTAAGTCAATCACGTTATGACCAAATGAATTACGATTGAACATGTAAGGTTGTCAAAGGCACTGCTCATGCAACACATAATAGAATTTCAATTACTTACGTCACAAAAACTACGAATTCGTCCACTTGCCCTCCTTGTATTCAAAGCGGAACATACCTGAAATGAAAATAAAGAGATTTAGATAAAAGGTGATGTGTGACATGGTTAATTTAATCATTTAAGGCACTGATTTCTTGGTTTAGTCTAAACTCACTTTCTCAGGCGAGATATCGTAGAACACCATACTGAGTAAAAGCTCAAACGATTTCGTACTGTCTACTAATTTTTTTTAAATTTCATCTCTTGCTACACGTTGTATTCTATGTTGTATTAGTTTATATCTATGTTGTATTAGTCTTGCCTGAGGATGACTGTTGTTCAGTTGAAACACGTGTAGCAAGAGGTGAAATTAAAAATTAGTAGACAGTACGAAATCGTTTGAGCTTTTACTTGGTTTAGTCTAGTTTATATGATAAAGGAAGGAACGCAAAATATGACAAGATTTACGGGATTTTTCGACTTAATCTAACGAAACAGTTGGAAAATTGTTAGCAAATATGAAAAAAGAAATTACACATGGTAAGCAAACCAAAGCCTAGTCTGGTGAATGAATAATAATTGGAACAATCGCTTATGATGAACCATTAAATTTTTCACTTTATCTCCAAAAACTTACACCTTTACACGGTTGGTTACCTAACACCCCCTGCCACACGCCCATGCGGCGGCTCGCGGGGTATTATGTAGATGTAGATGTAATTCGCATATCGGAACTCTGTTGCAAGAGCACTCTGACATAGCTATACCACCAATTCGAACTGTGAGAAAGATACCAAAATTATTTTTAATTTTTTCATTATTCAGGACGCGGTTACCTGCCTTGTAAAAGAGACTTAAAAGAATAGAAACAAAAAATGTACATATTGCAACTGTCAAAAGTAACTGAATCGGATTTGACCTCAAATTTTTCACTTCATTCAACTGAAATTTGTCTCGGTAAACCTTTAACATCAAGAGCTCCCAAAATCCTTCATCCGACGAATTTCTTGGATGGGGATACGCTACTTAGGCTTACTTGATGAAAATAGAGATATATTAAAGTTAGCGTGGAAATATTTTTGAGTTTATCGGCAATGGTGACGCTCGGTAAAAAACCCGAATGTTATCTTAACTAACAATTAACTCACAGATGTGTGTCAATGATGCTTGAACCAGCCATTTTATTTTGTATAATGTGATTTTTTTACATCAATTACATCGAGAAAACAAGCATTTGTAGGAAAAAATTTCCAAGACACGACAAGAAAAAACAATTCTGGGCAGCTACTTTTCATGCGATAAGAATTCGCTAATGCCGATTGTAATACAAACAGTTCGTTCGGCAATATTTCTTACAATGCGAACAAAAGGAATTAGATATTCGCAGATGCATTCCCATTAACATTTCTATGAATCTTCGTTCCACTTTTAGTCTTGCTATTGCTTACGATGAACGTTCATTTTGAGAAAATTTTGCTGCAAAGCAGTAGTTTGGGGCGATCAAAACAAAGCTCCTGGCTCCTGGTAGATGTAAAGTCCATTTAGAGAGATGCTTCAGACAAGCGATGACCAAAACCACATAACCGAACTCCTCCTGCAACCACCGCTGCCTGTCTGCGGTTGCTGAGGGCTTGCTGAAATTGGATGCCAAGCATTGATTTCCGAGGATTGTAATGCATCCGCCATCCGTCTTAATTGATTTATATCTTAATTGAGTATCCCTCAAAATGTTCGTCAAATTTTCCTCGGCTTCTCATAGGAATTTAGAGTCGTAAATGCATACCAGGTGAAATAAATCGTACAAGGTGTATATGGACGACTTTTAGTTTAAAGAAATCTGCAAATTACCCCAGAGTACCCGAAAAGAAAATTATTAGTTGCGACAAAAAATTGTAGCTTTTCTTCTACTGACAATATAAAATACTTACATCAAAATATGATGGTAAACAAACAAATAGTGAGTTTTCCATTGCAGTCGTAAAATTTAAAAGGTATGGCATGTATGATATTCACGATATCACCTTTTATTTTCCTTAATGTGGTCAATTAATTCGAAGGGGTCAGAGTGCTTGACATTTTGGGATATCCAGAAAGTAATTTATGAGACGTGGCTCTTGCATATAGGGTTATAAATACAACAGCATATAGAATACGTGGGATTCTGCGCACTATCATCGATCTTTAAAACAACTTACCAAAGTAAAGAGGAGAGCTTACATGCAGCTGTAAAATGAGTTCAATAAGGAAGTTCTATTTTCTAGAAGACGAGTGAATGAAGATATTAATTTTATTCAGAGATTAAGTTGTACCATTTTATAGAAATTCAAGAAGACTGAATAAGGCGTCCAATCTAAATTGGGAAACTGAGGGTAGACCTTCCAAGTTTTCATATTTGCGGCGATTCCCATCGGTATCTCTATGGATTCCGCGTATCCCTGAGAGCTGTTGTAAGCCACGCTGCATGCACTCGCACTATAATGACGGAAGCGAGGCGGAAGTACAAATGCATCCATACGACAAGTAAAATTTCACCATCCATACGTACACATTTCTTCGGGCGTGGGCTGCCAGCAGATGGCTAACCTGTACCGAAGTCATGCCTGTACATTGGTGGGAATATAATTTCTTTTGGGTAATTGAGCGCTTCAGGGCTGAACGCGACGCTAGACTTCGTGCAGCTGAAAAAGAATTTGAATCACGCCTGAGGAAAATTTGTATCAAGAATCTCGGGTTGTCACGTCACCACGCACGCACGCACGCATGAAAGTCACGCACTCGTACTGTGCACCACCGCAAAAACAGTGTGAGAGCCTTCCTGAGCATTCCAAGCTCATTCTGCACCTATTCGTCTTCATTCACGATTACGAGCTTTAGTCAAAACTAAAGAAATGGAAAAATTAGCTATTTAAAAATCTTATACGATTCAACTACTGTAATAAAAAGAGCAGTTAAAAATGAGAATAAACCAGGTGTTCTTCGAAACACTTCAATAATTAAGAAAGAGCACAATTAACACCTTTTTTAGCTAAATGAAAACCTTTCTTTAAAATTTATAGCGAACATTTTTAGCATTAATGTCAAGCTTTTGGATCAGTAAAGTGTAATGATGATTGGCGCAACAGCACTTGAATTCTAATTAACTTGAAATAACACTAATTCAACCGTGTGCTTTTTATCTAACACATTGCAAAATATTTAAAAAATCAGTATTTCTCGAATGCTGATGAAAGAGAGTATTAGAAGAAAAATATACTTAATCACGAATCAAGATTAAACTATCGATATGATATGGTTTAATGATGATAAGTATCAAGCCATTCTAGTTCTATGCCCGCGACTAATTGCATCGGATATAGCTTAAATAAGTGTGTTCATAAACGGCATTAATACATGTCTATTGGCAACTTCTACGGACCATGCCTAGAGGGTGTTTCTTCGTATAAACCCCTCACCGATTCCTCCAATTCTAGGACGACTGAGTGTCTAGCAAGGTGGTCTGTGCATCCGGCGCGAAATCTGAAGGTCCGTAGTTCCGTTCCCCACCGAGTTTCAATTATTTTCAGTTGGAATCGGTCATCTTCTTACCATCGTTGTACTTTATGTCTTATGTGCTGCCAATCTACTTTCTTTCCTCTTCTCCTTATTTGGAAATTAAAATAGTTTGGAAACATAGGACGTCCTGTAGTTCATCACACCGACTACCATAACTGAATAAGCCGTAGTTCGTTTGCATATTACAGTTGCCTCCAAATATACCAGAAAGCTTAAAACTTAATGCAACTTGCAAGCTGGCTACAGCACCAAAACAGAATCAGACAATTTTATATAAATTTTTCTAATGGTTACATATGGGCATAGATGACTGATTCAATTTGTGGAATAAATAAGGACTCCTTTAACATTTGAGACCCATTTGTTTATGTTAAAAGATGGATTTCACGAGTAACATTAATGGACTACATAAAAATACACCTACTCATTTACCAAAAACTGATCACTTATTTTAGGATGATAGCCCATGGTGTAATGAAAGTTAAAAAATAGAAGCTGAACTGATAAAATTCTATGACAATTAGTTTTCCCCGTAATGACATAATGATAGAAGAGCATACATCATTAATATTAAATAAACGAAAATGTTGTAGGTCAACCAGGAAGTAGTTTAGCTCAGGGAAACTTATTCGGAAACGGAAGATGAATTCTTCTCGGGGTAAATATAGGTCTTTTAAAGACGGTGAGCGAGTCATGCATTGAAACGTCGGCGGAGACGGAGTTCCTGATCCGGCGTGTAACTCAAGACGAAATCGTCTCAGACATTCGTCACAAAAGCGCGTATCTTTACATGCTTTGGTGATATAGTTGACACGAACTTAGAGAAAATATCGAGAAGTAAAGACAGCATGATGAATCACAAGGGAAACTCTACACCCAGAAGATTTCCCGATGATGTTGAGCATGCTATCCACGCATAAACTCAATGCCACTAACTTGGTTAAAACTTAATGACTCCCTCATACCGTGACATGGAAAGCACGGAGAAATTACTCTCATCCGCTGCAGTCGTGCAGTGGCGAAGTGCCAGCCTCGAACAAGTGAGTGATGCCGCCGGGAACTGCGCAGCAAGTAAATTGACCGATCGCTTCACGGACGAGCACCTCTCTTCAGAATCGCTACTCGTTCCCACTCGAGGTCTGCCTAACACCCAGCAAAGGCCGCATCCATGACGGCATCCCCTCTAATGGCATGTGCTAATTCCGGGTGCCGCACGGTCGCACCCAGGTAAGATGCGGCGTATCCCTCGCAACATGAGCTACCTCATGAATATGACTATTTCTATTCCGTCAGGGATAGCAACGCAGCAGATGCCGCTCAGCAGAGAAGGAGATTTATGCAAGAGCCTACTTACTACAAGAGCTAGAGCAAGATTCACTACGGAGACGGACCTCTCGCAAAAGTTTCTGGCGCTGGGCAGTGGATGGCATTGGGACATGGGATACTTAACTTCCATAATCTCATGAAATGGGGAAGGAACGCTGCTCAGAGTGGTGCGTCAAGCTACACTACTATCGTACACTTTATCGTTCACACTATTATCGTACATACGATGGTACCTGAATTCGAAGTGTGAATGCACGTTCGGGCCATGGCAATTATGGTAATGGAGTTCCTAGCACTATTGATTTGCAGTGATAGCGCTGATGTCGCGAGCGGACACCGGAAATGATGAACAACGTTAATGAAAGAGTGACGATCATTTAGGATAAGCAGATGATGTTACTGTTATAAATAAGCATATAAATACGCTATTTGCTTGTAAAAAATGCATAGCTTCCATAAGCTACGGGAATATGGCATTCCTCATTTCGTTCGCTTGCTCTTTACTTGTTCGTCGCGATCCCCTGGTGAGGTGAGGTTAGTATAACGCAGAGTTAACGATAGCCGTGTGAATGTATGCAGGATTGCTTTGATGGTCCTTACGATGGAAGTCTGCTGTTAATACAAGCGCCTCGAGATGTGAGATGATTCACTACTATTACCAGGCCATCCCGTTTCACCTCTTCGCACAATGAGGCCTCAAGATAGGGCCTCCGCTAAAATGATGGTGATGGGTGATTTTTACTTCCTGCCTTGCAAAGCCTTGCGAATACATACGCCATTTTCGCAAAGTAATTTAGCACTCCGTCCTCAATCCCTCTGGTTCCCTCCCTCTTTTCCCTCCATCGCTTCCCTTAGCCTCCTCCTCTTCCCTCCTTTCCACGCAGGAGAATGCCAGGAGCTTTGGCGGGAGCAAAACAATCACCTTAAGGCATGGAAGGGAATGAATATTTCCAATAATGACTTGAACAATATTTTCGATACACTTTTGGCAAGACAGGAAATGCCATAATCTTCCATCGCGGAGTTTATGTACTCAACAAAAATTGAACGATCTCCTGCTGCTGATTTCTAAAGCAAATGTTTAAAACTGCCTCAGTGAGCCCCAATTTCATCTTCACCAGTTTATGTCCTAACTTAATGCTTAAGAGGATGTTAGGGGATGACAGCTACACATTTCAACAAGACATTGATCTATTATTTTAAAATTTTACCATCTATAAGACTGAATGCCCTATTACCTTTTCCTTTCACTGTAACTTCCAAACTACTTCAATCATTCATTCCATTTTTCAGTGGAATTGAGATATTTTGAATAATATTGAAGAATGTCAATATCGTGGATGATCAAGCTACCTTCATAAAACCGTATATTAACCATAAGCAGGCTTATTAGGCTCCATTTGGCCATAAGTATTAAAAATTTACGCAAAAAACACTCTCAGGGTTAGATTTTCAATGTGAAGCCACCTGATAGAATCATCTTGTAATGGTCAGAAAAGGATTTTGCCTGGAGTTTAAATTGTTACTGGATTTTATTCACCCATGTAATTGCAAGTGAGATATGTGCCATTACAATTAATTTATCAGAGAGAAACTTCTAGAATTCCAAAGGTAGAACCAGTGCTTACAACGACTAAGAGCAACCACAAGCCTAAGCCCATGATATTAACAAAAAAACTATGACAAGTACCCTGAGATCCACGAGTGGGATTTATGCTAAGAGACAAGTTTAAGACAGGCATTTAATATACTATATAATATTGTCGGTTTGAATTTGAAAAGCACACATTAAAGTGATCGACCATATAAGTAAATTGTGACTCTGAACGTAGAACAGCTTTAGACAAAATGTACAGTTCACGTAAAATAATCTGCTCCATTTAAACGATAGGATGTATTGATATCAAATTTTTTTAAGTATCGATTAACTCTGGTTAAAAAATAAAATATCTCGTAAAAAATGGCTCGTGTGCCCACTTGTCCTCAAAATGATGTCTCTACTTTTCTGTTCCATATCCATTCGCACGTTTTCCTGAACTTTATTTTATAGAAGAGATAAATCCTTTAGGAACGATGCAGCCTACTGAAGCACCATGTTGGCTTTTTTTAGTCAAATCATCACATTCATATATGTTTTTAAAAACTTAACTATTACACGTCCTTCCGCATAGAAGTTTAATTTTATAATATTTTGTAAACCTATTCTCCCCCGAACTTTCCGGTTCCGTTGATGCTATAATTTTTCTCCGGAGTGGACTGTGTTTTTTTTGCAATGAACCAGCTAAAAGCACTGCAGCTTAAAATTATTTTCGACATCATTGGAGTACTTTCAAACATTCTATCCAAATATACAAAGATAAAATCAAGCATGACATTCACATTGATAATGCATCATTATTACAAAACTGGACAGGAAGAATTATCGATATGTATGAGTATTCACAGCCAAAGACGAGTTTACTGGATGATATATAAAGAGTAGCATTACCGGAATATATTGCACACCAGTCGTAAAATATTATCGAATCTCCAAAATGTACATACCTATGCCAGTAAGTTTCCAACTTCTGAATTTAATTTTTTGTGCACTTTTGGAGCAAACTTTACTGAGATATATAAAAATATTTCGAGGGGAATCTCTCCCGTACACTTAAAAAAGTCCAAAAGGAAGGGTATTGTCAAAAAATGCCATTCATTTTGCTTCCAAAAGAGCTTTTCTTTTTTATTCTTTTATAAATATATGCATTCGCGGATAATACAGCATTTATTATGACAATAAGCTAATGGTTGGAGTCTAAAGTTGGGCCAATTTATTGATCAGAGTTCGAGGAAAGCTGTCTGCCTGCAAAAAATGACGCTCGGTTCTGAGTAAACCTCTCTCGCACATTTCATCGGTTACAAAAGAAACTTTTACTGAAATTTGAAAGACTTTCAATCATGAAAAATACCGCAAACATCGGCACAATAAAACAGCTAATATTACAGAGGTAAAAACCTTAATTTCAACATAAATGAACTCCAGTTAAGGGAGTAAAAACTCCTAGCAATTGTATTGTTGATAAAAACCTGGATACCAGCCCAGTTTTCAATGAAATATCGTAGCATTTTTACAGGAAGAAGACTCAGTCATACGCTAAACCACGCGAAAGTGAAGTAAAGGGGACAATAATCCAACTCGTATGGATTTATTTCCAGTACCATTGGTTCCTCGTCCAGTGCTATAATTATAAAACTACCCTTTATCTTGAAGTTCATTATGTCTTGCTAAAAATGTGTGTCAAAATACCAACTAATGATCTCACAAGTAACTGATATTGTGTTTTTCGAACTCGTCATCCAAAAATGTATGTTTCACTCGCGGCATGGTCAACGAATTCTCTTGCAATCAGATTGAGAGGCTGAAAGATTTACCTGTATACCACCTACCTGGAAACTCACTGATCCTATAAGCACTGCAAGATAGCAAAGTACATAAATTTTAAAATGAAAATGCTATTCAAAAAGGTCATTCCAAAGAAAGTGACTACAACCGCAAGGTATATAAAGATATGATAATGTTCTAAAACTGTCAGATCAAAAGAACAGAAAGGGTGGGCTATTTTTGGCCAGTTAACTTGGAGTAGTTTTGGCAGTCAAAACCCAGTATATATAAAACGATACATCATCGAATGAACAATAAAGTGAGGGACTTAAATGTGAATTTAAAAAGTGAAATTATTGGCAGATATTTTATTTTGCTATTCACGTTATGATATAGCATGAAATACTGCAAAACCTGTCGCGAGGCAAACAGCTGACGAAAACTGGTAGGAATAAACAATCAGTTGGAGCTGTTCTAATTATGTATTTTTATTATACCCGATATTATAGTTTTACGATAAGATAGTAAATAATCAAGTACTTTTTGATGAATTTATTATTTTAATTTAATAACCATTAATGTGTTTTACAATGTACAACTACAATTTTTTTTCAACAAACAAAAAAAGTTTTACAATGTCCATCAATGAAAGTTTTCGATTATGGTTTAGTTGAACCGCAAGAATTCATTACTTAGAACTGTTAGACATCAACTATTACAAGATTTACTTGGAAACTGAAAGATTAGAGTCGTAAAATTTCAATTGTAGTCATTCAGTCAATGCACCTCCACACTAGTTCATTTATACTACAGTTCTGAGTAATATATCTCACCACCACGTAACTAAGAAGTACTAAAACAATTTATCAAAGAACGGAATATATTTTTAAGGTATTACTCGTAGGCTCAAAACCACGCATAACAAATGGTTATCCAAGTTGGAGTGGAAATGATTTTGCGCTACACATAACAGTGCTGCCCAAAAAGAACTGTTCCCGGACGAAAAATTTTCTCGTCGGAAAAGGCTACTAAGGATCGCCCACATGGTGCTATCATGCTGAGGGCCTTGATCTAAAGGGAAAAAGTGGTACTCCCACTCTTCTGGGACGAATATGAAGCCAGCCACTCGTCCCCATCGTTAGTTCGCCTTTTTTTCGCCATAAACATGAATATTACCTAATGAGCTACAACGAGAAAGGAAAAATGTTGGTCGATTAACATGAACTTCACACAGCTCGCCATAAAATTAGAGTCACAAATTCTTGTCAAAAACAAATCTTGGCAATTAAGTACACAGTTAAAATTGTGACGAAGCATAAATCCTCAGTTTACCCTCAATGTCCTGCATTAAGTGAACGCAAGCCAGTGTATGAAATCATGAAACTGTTTCCGCTCCAAGAGGGACGCAGTGACCGAATTTCACTTTATCGCGTGCCTTTTCAGCGTTATCAGCATTCACAAAGCCCCGAGATTAAAACCATTTTTCCTGTCACTCCAAAATGTTCTCAAACCCTTTCCTCCAAACCACTTGCCTGTGAGGAACCCCTTTGGAAATCCGCAAACGAATCCGAAAAGGAAATGGGGCGGACTTCGGCACGGTCAGGACTCGGGAGTCTCGAGACGAGAGGGCGACGGTAAAAGCGGCGCGGGAGGGAACGGCGGGGGAGGGAACGGCGGGATTGGGAGCCCCGGAAGACAACTCAAAAAGCGCCACCCACCGTATGCAACTATAAACAAACTCCGCCAGCGACCTCCCAAACCATTCTTCGCATCAACAAGTACGTGCTTTCGGCTCATAAACACACAAGTGTCTCTCTCCCCACCCTACACTTTCTCATTGCGCCGGGAGATTTCCATGAATATGTCGCGTGACTGCTTGCAATACCCTAATTTCTCTTTTGCTCTCCTTCTCCCATCCATATACCTCAACAGGCATACGTTACTCCCTCACCCTCCACGGCTCAGAACCCTGAAATCGTCGCATATTCATGAGGGACGCAGAGAGAGAGGTGGAGGTGGGGTACGAGAGAGGAGGTAAGGCCCCCTTTGGTGGGGGCGAGGGGGGGGGGCGACCGATCCGGGAATTGTAAAGGGGGGGCGCACTTGGAATACGGTCAGATGGTTGGAAATGCGCGGGCTGCTGATGCAGAATGTGTATCAAACCCCCCCCCCCACCCACCCACCCACCCACCAACTCCCCCTCCCACTGGCTCTATGGAGGCTCCGCATCGCTAAAAAGTGAATGCCAATCGAATGTGACTTCTCTTTCTCGTTTTCCTACCCCTCCCCCCGGCCTCTCCCTCCTGCTAGAATTACATCATCTTGTGCCTCCGAATCATACCGATCCCAGAGAATGAATAAAAGATCGTGGTGTTCTCATGTGACCATTTGCACGGCTCTCTAGCCAGAATAAAAAAACGCCGGGGAAGTATACCGAATATAGTCCTGTTGGCAGGAAAAAGCTACGGATCCGATACCGCTTTAGGCATGAGATTCATCGACGAGAACGGTATAAATGAAAATTAAACATGAGTACGGAATACGGCCAACGATGAAAGATTCCAGAACCATCACCGTTATGAACCGAAAATAGCTCTTATGCCGGCCATTGGCGAGTCTTTTTATCAGGCACATCCTTGGGAAAAACAATAAATCCGAAGCCCGTTTGACTTGCTCCAAAGGAAGATGTGCACATCAAATGATAGTAATATTGACATCAATATTGAAATCCGAACTGAACGAATCGAACAATCAAAGCAAATACACGAGTTGGGTAACCAAACAGCGTCGCCAAACTACTTTTATAGACAACGCGTTACCATGGAATCAGAATATCCTAAATACATGGTCAAATAAAATAAATAAGCAAGTAGAAACTGATTATGTGTCAAAAATACGTAGAAAATAAGTTTAATCGATATATGTCCAATAAAACTTGCCTCGCGTGCGACGAAATTATTAGTGATGGATCAAGCCTTGCACCGGTTGCTCTCAAAATAATGATTAGAACAAAATAGATTTGGCGTAGCTCACATTTTAATACTACCCTTGTTTCAGATAAGAGAGAAAAATCAAATTTATTTAAATCAACTCAGTCATTAGTTTTTTTTCCTTTTATCTCAGATCATCTAGACAATAGGAAATAGTCCGATATGAAGAAAAGCCAAGATAACTAAGAGGTAAGACCGTGAGCTGCATCATGGGTTGTCCCTGATACAATAGCTCCTGATACAATAACCCACAGGGGTAACCTTACGCGAGAAAAATGAAGCCACCAGCCTTGCGCATAGGCCATGTTCTGACTATGAAAATATTAACTTCTTCCCTTTAACTCCGTGCATTTTAGCGGTGCAATTATGATCGAATACGGGACCCAGGAGCTAACATAAAACGTGAAATGTAATTATATATTAATATTAACCTTTTTACCTTAAAATAATGCTTGCTTCGATTCTTCAATTCACGACAGTTCGTAGCAATACAGAAATAACATATTCCTTCAACATCGTCTGCTATGATGCCTTTGGAAACCTAATACTTAAAGAAAAACCTCCCATTTCCTATGAATACTACATGCAAGTGTCGTTAGGGAAACTCCTGTGTATAAATGACAGTTCCAAAGCTTATATTAGTCTCCGTTTATCACAAATGGACGTAATGGCGTATAACAGGAATGCCTTAAAATATCGTCTGATACGATGTCGAATAAAACCGAATACCCACTGATCGTGTCCATTACGCATTCCAAGTATCTTCAATCGTCGTCATAGAATTTGCTGAGTGCAAATGTTTTTTTCAATCCCGGTCAAGGCGGATGATTTTTTCTCTGTGGAAATTCGCACATTTGTGCATTGCGGGTGACTCCGTAAAAAGTGGAACTCCGTGGCTCGTCCCGGATAGCTTAAAATTTGTCAATATTTTTTTCTTTTTCTTCAATAGTCCTCAATTAATTACATGAGTACGTAAAAATGGATATCACAAATGCATACAATTTCGTCTTCTCCGGTACTAATTGTGAGCATGGCCTGACGAAAAGTGGCCTAGGACACGGATGGCAACAAGTTAGCCATCACATTGGATCATATTTCATCACAAATAACTGTTTGGACCTATAGGATTACAGATGATAAATGTAATAATGAAATGCAAAAGCTCTACAAAACATGTAATGTACTCCCTACGAAAAAAATCTATGGAAAATGGTCAAAATTATTTTATTAGCACACCTTTTCAGCTATAAATATTCATTAAAATGCACCAATAATCATTAATTTAAACGAACTCTTAATTGAAAATAGAGGCGTTCAATCCCTCATGAGGCTCATCCCTACAAGACCAAAGCTAGAAGTATACATAAAATCGAACGCAGTCGACTAATGCAGAGGATAAATATGTTCAGCACTAAGGAACTTTGGGAAAGACAAGAATATTAGTAGTTGTTTAGATGTCTTATTTATTTTGTTTTGGTAACCAAATGTAGAGCACGATGCCATTTTTCACGCACAGATGGCCGCTCGGGGCACCCGCCTTATTTCCCCAATTTACGATATAAAACACGAGACTACGGCACTTGTGTTGATTTTGGAGGCAGCCATAAGCACGTTTTATTCGCTAAAATCCTCGATGGACTCAATATATCTTAAACTGAGCCACAACACAGCCACAATAGTCACCAGATTTCAGTGCTTTTGCATAGGATCACCCATGTTTTCATAATCACAACATGCAAAATTCGGCTTCAATTCTCCCCGCTGGAGAGAACGTCAAGGCTACCCCTGTGCAATAACCCTATGGGGTACGACCTTGGTGGCTGAGGGGTACGCAATTAAAGTAGAACATTGGTGGGCATGAGTTTGAATTCTACAGAGTAGTTTTATAACGAGTAACTTCAAATTATACGGGATTGTGTTTTAGGAGATGGGTAACTGAGGGCGGCTTCTCTTATTTGCCCCGTTTGAGTGCCTCTTCTAAGCAAATTGACTTGCGTAATCTTTGACTTGCAAAAGATTTCTTGTTTCCTTCTTTTCTTTTCTGCCCTGTTTGAGTACCTTGTCTAAGCAAAGAGACTCGCGTAATCTTTGAATTGCAAAATATTTTGCGCAACAATGCAACAATTATTACGCAACAATGCAGAAATTGAAAAATCTTTGCAAGTCAAAGATTACGCAAGTCTATTTGCTTCTTTCTTTTGACGTGACACTCTTCATTTTGGATTTGGACGTTTTGGATGGTATCCACCGCAAATACCCTGCACACTCAAAACCAAAAAGAGAAATTACTTGAATTACTGGGTTTTTAATAACTATCTATTAGTCCTAGAGGGAGAGGTTCCTTTGTTAGTCGAAGGAGATATTTTTTTTGCTTAACCACAAAATAAAAGTTATTACAATTTACCCAATGAATTATGTACAATAATAACTTTTGTTGCATCAAAAAGGTGGTTGGAATGTTTCTAATTACAAGCAGTCATATCATTGCTGTGTCCAGAGTAATTAAACTTGAGCATTTCTCTTGGTTTATGCAAAAATATTTGATTCTATTAATAATTAACCACACGCAAATATATCTAGTTAAAACAGATTTATATCTTCCTGGTAAAAGTGGGGATTCCGAAAAGGCTAAAATACGTGTTACTCTTTGAAGTAAGTTTCAAGTCTCAACACTGACCTAGTACACCACTATGTTAATTTAACGTTCTCTGAAATAAATACGCCATAAAATCGCTATTAAATACGATTACGATATGCGATTAAACAACGATATCAATCCTGGATTAATGGAAGCCCAGGACGAGCTTTATAGACCTGAACTAACATAACAATGAAATGAATTATGATAAAATCTAATAATGAAATAATCAATGCCTCTTTAGGAAATTACACTAGGTATTCAATCTCAAGGTTCCCAAAATATTAATGATAAATTTGCAAACGTTGCATGTAACAAATGATGTGGTACGAAGTCACTCGCACGCGTGCAAATAGGCCTGAACATCTAGTTCGCATAAACCCCCCTCGAAATTCGCCTTGAAGGAAGATGGCTTGGTGGTGTAACTGGCTTACACACACAACCTGCAATTGGGAGATCCGGGTTCGAATCCCGGTCAAGTCAAATGCTTTTTTCATAGCAAATTTCAACCCTGGTGTATTAATGATAAAATTTGAATTTCTGACAAGCAGGAGGATATCAGATACGAAGAAGAAAGCTACAGACTCAAATCCTCAGTTTAGTTTTTAGTTCTCTTTCATGTAACTACGGCGGAAGTTTCTTTGAAAACGCAGCATGAGAATGAGTCTACAATTCCGCACAAATGGTGTGAGACCATGGGACTAAACTACTCATAATAATTCAATTTCTATGATAAACTTCCCCCCTAACCTACACACTTAGCAAATAGGTGTCGCGATTCATAGATAGGATCAGGCATAGAGAATGACAATCAAAATGTTGGATTTCTGCATGTGATCTACGTTCGTCACCATCTTTTAAGATAACCTTTCCAACTGAACACGACGGAAATTATCATGTTCTTAAATAGGTTCTAAAATATGGGAAAAAACTGGAAATCAGGTTCATACTCGCACAGATTTCGCTCGAAAATATTTTCAAGTACTCATTTTAACAAGAGGGGGCACTCGGCGTTAAACTTACAAGTGAAAAGAAAAGATAAGGGGCGGAAGTGGCGAGTCAGAAGTTTAGGGACTGTATGACACCCTAGAATCGAGGTAGCCCAGGTGACCTTAGTCGCCAACCAAGTTACAAAAGTGAAACATACATTTGAAAATCGTTTGCAGAAACGTACCGTTGTCGTAATGATCTATCTACGGTACGATCTAATGTATAATGAGCACATTGTAATAGCTATCAAGATAGCACAGCAGTTGAATGCAATGATGACAATACCGCCACTATTCTCAGAAATACTGCATAGATTTCATAATTTGCAACTTAAATTTTATATTGTGGAGTAAACATAAAATATTCAGATACAGTAAATATCTTGGACTCACCTTAACTTCTGATATATCGTGGGGAACACACATACAAAACATATGCGGCACAGCATTAAAGAAACTAGGTTTTGTTTAGCGTGTAATAGGAAGGTCCTCGGATGAAAAAGTGAAAGAGAGATGCTACTTCGCTCTGGTTAGACCACACCTCGAATACGTCGCGAGCATTTGGGACCCCGACCATAAATATTTAACCAAAATAATTAGTAAAATACAAAGAAAAGCAGCACGCATCTTGAAAACTGTTACGAGCGAACATACTGTGTCTCACAACTTTTGGAGGGATTGAGGTGGGAGCTCGTAGAGACTCGGAGACTACACGCTAGGCTTAGGTGGTTTGAGAAATTCAGAACTGGTGTGTTTCAGAGCTATACGGAGAATATTATCATGACGCCTCACTACATCTCTAGGTCTGACAGAGGCGATAATATAAGAGAGATACATTGCCGAACAGATAGATACAAAAACTCGTTCTTTCCGCGCTCAATCAGCGACCTCAACAAAAATTGTGATCCACCAAATACACTCCCATAATACACGCCATCATTTCATCTCCCAAACCCTACATCTTTACACGGCTGGTGACCTAACTCCCCCTGCCACACACCCATGCGGCGGCTAGCGGGGTATTATGTAGATGTAGATATTCTAAAATAATGTTTATTTTCTTACTATCTATTAGAATTTATACAATTAAATAAATAATTTAAAATCTAAAAACCCGCGCTTTTTTCTTGTGACGCTGTATAACTTACAGAAATAACTTGGGAAGTTTCATCGATTTTCGAGTCATGAGCAACCCTACAGAAAGACAAACGTATTTTTCTCTCGGACGGGACTGTGATGAAGTGGAGGGTTCAAATACTACCGACCCTGACCTGATGCCTGCCAAAGATTGATTACAATCGGACGGTGTTCTGCGGAGGCATTTCGGCTATATGGGGGGATTCGATGGCGAGCCGATTTTTTGCCTTTTATCAGAGCGAGGCCATTCAAGTCCGATGTTTTTGGCTCCAATGAAAATTTCTCAACGGCTGGCTTTCTTTGCAAACCAGCCCTAAGAAATAAAGAATAAAGATACCGTTGATATTGCACTCAAGTTCAACAGCAGATAAAGAATACTCGTTAAAACATACGTATATTCGAAATTCGTGCTAATGAAATGCACTTTGGTATGATTAGAAAAAGAAGGGATGTTGTTAAAAGCGAGTAATTGAAGCGCACACATTTCATCAACAATGAAAAACATCTTCTCTTTGATTGGAAAATAACTGGAGGTGAAAAACGCTCAACTTTAATAAACTGGTCACTCAGTGCTGATGTGTTGAAAACACAGGCACTCCAATGCCAAGCCACACGTATTGCGGCCGCGCAATCAGTGGCTGTGGCGTCGCTCGACCGTTGCTTCTCACCGCTGCATTCATCAGCTCTCCCTCCGTGGATGCGCACCTGACCGCATTTTTCCCTTGGACAGGTCATTCAAATTGCATTAATGTTTAAACGCATGTCGTTCGATAAAATCACTTTCTTGAGAGGAATGAAATCAAGGGCGATTTCACTGGTTGAAACATGCCAACAAGTGCGCATCAGAGCAGATCAATCAAGTTCATTGCGATGCGAGCGAAATAAATGAGGATGATATGGAATGAGATGCAGGATATCAAAGAATCTACATTTACAATAACATTTATATTTAATCCATAAACTATAGTTCTGCCAACTAAATATTGGATAGTCGATATATCGATTTTACTGGTAGTAGATATATTGACTCTCTCTATATCGAAATGGAAGCATCGAATAAATGGTGTATCATATGCAAGTAGTAATTGCCGGGTTAGCAAAATAAATCAAGTAAGGAAAAAGGATCAAAGAAGTTACTGCTAAAGACATAGACACCGCAATATGTTTAATGTAACATCATCACGTAAACTGCCTTTCGTCTGACTCATACTTTTCGATCAATGTTTCACGAACAATTATTATACGAGCAATTATTGTTATTATTCTAGTCCAGCTTAGGGTCATTAGAACGCACAAGTTCTTCCACCGCGTCAAGGTTTTAGCCCAAGGGATGGGTAGCTAAATGTTTCCACATATTTTAGTATAAGATGTTTTAATAATAAGTATGTTTCCGATATTTTTCGACATGATTAATTTCAACTATTCATAGCAATATATTTGCCAAAAAAGTTTTTAATGCTTTCGAAACTTCGCTGAAAATATCGATTATTCGGTAAATTGATATTTTTTGAGCATCTCTAAATAAGTACAATAATTGAAGTTTTCGTTGTTGTACATTCAGAGCTTTAATTCATCGGCTAATTATTATACTTTGGGCGCTAAAACGTCGATGACTTGTGATCTCTTCAAAAGTTAACGCCTATCCTCTTATGCCTTTTACCAGCTCCTTTCAGTTTTTAACATTGCGGCAGCAATAATGGGCGATCAAAGGTTGGTTAAAACGCATCAAAAGTTAGGAAAGACGTGCTATACAGCAAAGGTAATTTTGCTAATGCGAAAGTGATGGTGAAAATATGCGGAAATTAACTATGTACGAGTTAGTCCGACCAGTAGTCTCCTTTATTATTTGTCAAGCAAAAACCAAATGACTTACGGACTATTAGTATTTAAAGCCGGAATTCATGACATAAAAGAACTTCCAGATCGACAAAGGTTAAAAGAAGTCCGATTAAAGAGGCTTTTCAACAGATGTCTGAGTGATGCCGACATGATTTTCATTGCCTTTCGCAGAAATAGCCAAAAAGATAAAATGAAACTCGGGTAAGTAACGCCGAAAATTTCCAGAATTCATCCAAGAACGCTTATGTTCACCGCGGAGACAAAAGCCGACACATTAAGACCATAAGGTTTCATATTTCGCGAGTCCCCACGGTCTCCTTGTCATTCTAATGAAGTCGTTAGTTTTCCTGTCTGTCTCGGCCGGCCCTTTTTCCTTGTTTCACTCCGCTATTCCGGAAAGGTTGAGCGGTCGAGGGAGGTGGGAGGAGAAGCGAGTGACTGACGACCTTATCTGGTGCGGGATCGCCGCACCCACAGACATCGGGGAGGCTTATCTATCTTCGGGCAAGAAAAACGATCGGGAAGGAGACGAGCGTCGGGAGGGAAAAACAGAAGTGAGAGTGAGACGAGAATGAGGGTGGAGGGCGAGGACGGATGTGTCGGGCGGCAAAGGGAAAGGTTTTGAATGCATTGGGCATAAGAATTTAAAAAATAATTTGCTTAAAATGAAAAGGTGGAAGTAAAAGCGAATTCTTATAACAAAAGATACATGTAAAAGGAGATTCTTAGCTTAGTATTTATAATGATTTACTTCTACTTAAAAGTAAATCCTTCGACTGACGAGTAAATGATCATCTTGTTTGTCTGGAAATAAAGGAATCATCTGTTGCGCAACTCGCCGCCACGTGGAGAGCATTGACCAGTTCAGTTGTGCTTTAGCTTGGTAGTGGTTTTTATGACAGACATTGACCACTATTTCCTCGCTGACATCCATTAGATATCCCAGATCAAGAGCATATCTTTGAAATATTTTCATTTTAAGTAATGAAGTCAGTGTACCGCCTTGATAATTGACAGGTTCCCCTAAGAAAGTGTTTGCTAAACTCTGAATATTTTCTTCCTTGAACCAAAACACACATTAATATTTTTGAGTGTGCTTGAACGAGATTTATTAACGATACCTAATAATGACAATCTTTCGTCGAAACTCGGGTCGTGTCAGTTTTATAAAATACGTGGTATTGTAAAAGTTTGGTGATTAAATATTTGAGCTTTATTAACTTTTATGTTCCGCAAATAAGCCATATCTGCTGTAACCGCACAGAACTTTCCACTTTTTAGTTGGGTCTACCACTGAAGAGATATATCAGTTTTGAAGGATTTGTTTTTCATTCAGAGTAAAATGTGAACTTTATGCACACCCTTTTACTTCAGTCTTGAGTAAAAGGTCAACAGAAGAACAATTTTCTGGTTAGTAAATGTAAAAGGTTTTCCTTCAGTTTTTATTTATACCTCTTGAAGGATTTTCTCGGAGTTTCGCAAATAAAAGGTTTTCCTTCTGTTTATGCATATGGCCCATTGATCTTTTACTGTTCAGACAGTCTCGAGAGACTTGCTGTACATAAAGAGGATAAGCTGCATCTTTGTTGGCACTGTTGAGACACCATCTCATGCTCTCTCGTCTCTGAAACGCACGCTGTGACCTTAGAGGTAAATAAATTCATGGGTTCTTAATAGACACAGTTGTAGGATAATAATGGTTTAACATGGCCTCTCTCTCTGCATAAACATCTCTTCAATGCATCACTAAATGCAAAAATGAATATATTTTCTCGTACATGATCGTTCCGCAATTATGAAGAATGAAAATCGCCAGTATGAAAGGTTGGGGAGTATTTCGCCGTAAAGCTCTATATTGGGAAAGTATGGACCATGGTACAAAAAGAGACATGGGGGAGATAAAAAGGAAGTATATTTCCCGGTAAAAATGTATTTCCAAGCATTTACGCGAGATTTAATCATGCGATGTCATCATTTGCGATGTTTCGTACAGGATTTATATTTATTTTCCCGAATCATCTCAGTCATCGGCATCGGCCAAGAACAAACGTTGCCCATACTCTTATAATATAGAGAGTAATCTCCTTTTGTCTCCTGGACTAAGGTCAAGACATATTTCTCTTTTTCATATATTCAACTTCGCTCGAGTGCGCTCTCACGTAAAAACAGTCGAGTAGTGTAGAAACCCCTGCACGCTGCGCACTCGGCCTCTTCTTCTGACACATCGATAAACACGTGAGCACTCTTCACCTTCCTTTAAAATGATTTATCATAATCAATATTTCCTTTGATACAGTCGTTTCAGCATAGAGGGACATGAAAATAAAGGCATAGTGTGTTCACAAAACCATCCCGGCCCGTCGTTCCTTTACGGGGTAGGCGTTGTCAGATAGTCCGAACTCTCGCCGTTAGACTTGGAAAAGGGACTTCAATTTTGATTCCTTCCTCCTTACGGCCCTATCCTTTTAAACCGTCTTCGCTTCCGCCGATTTCATTCACTGTCGTGTATTTGCCCCTCCTATTGTTATCACTCCTAATATTCTCCCTCTCGAGAGCCTCTACCACCACACTCGCCCATGACTTCCTCGGTCTACCACTTCCTCAAACACCATTCACCGGCCATTTATCTGTCTAGGTGGTCACATTATTCACCAATTGAGAGAATCATACTTTGTGTATTTACCGGATCAAAACAACGTGGGAGAGGAAATTGTATTCGCTCTGATACCATATGTACCTATCTTATCGTGTGCGTTATGGTTCAAATAAAAATATTTCCAGGATTTTAAGTTTCTGCGCAGCATTCAAGGTATTATCAGGCTTCACTTACTGGGGAGTCATTATACTTTAAGTAAAAACGTTGTATATTGGTGGAGATATTTATTCTATTTTTATTTCGTTTCAACGTGACCTTTAGAATATGCTTTTTTACCACTAATATGATTGGGGAAAAGGTAGAAAGTAGAATTGACTGATATGTATCCATTCTATTCTACGGCAACGCTTCAGTGAGTTATATTTCCTTCAGAAACATGGATATTTAACAGCTGGGGGGAGATGAAAAGTATAGACCTTTTTTTCATTAATCCAACAAAATAAAAAATCATTTTATGTAAAGAGTAAAAAGAAGCCCTGGAGGTTTGTGTGAATAAAAGTTTCCAGCATAAAGTCACCAAAAATGTCCACTCACTTTTATGTTTAAGAGGTTTATAAATTTGCACTTCCATCAAAACAAGCAAAAATAAATTTTGAGAGTTTTAAAAAATAATTTTTCCAAAGGAAGGTTGAGGGCTTGAGGAGAGATTATAAATGAGGAGCGCAGAAGCACTGAGAGTGAAAACGCTGTAACGCAAGTCGTCAGCGTTGGCGCTGGTTACAAGTCCCTCCCGGGCGATGACAACCAGCAAAACATGTTAACGACAACAAATCAATAACTCTTACACACTAATAATGGACCGGAAAGAGAATGAGAGTTTTATAACGTTGGGAGAAATAATAGCAACACAAATAAAAATCACTTTAAGAAGTTATAAGTTGATAGATAGCGACGGCGTATCAATGCGGAAACATTACAAGACCAATAAATTCTAAGTATCAAGGCAAATGCTGAGTCACACTTACCATTAGTGGAAATTCCTTCATTTTAATTAACTGAAAACGATATTCAAGGTCAAAATCGAGGAGACCTATGTACATCATATTATAGAATCAACTGTAATCCGGAACATGAAATAGTCAATAGCGTTGTCAAGCATCAATCTTAAAGGTAATCGGGAGAATAACAACATTTTATCATATTACAATAGAAGCTACTCAATTCATGTATTTCAAAATACGCAAGACTGAAAAACACAGAAAAAAGGTTGCATACATGTGGAGAATGGAAAACTTTTCAAGATAACTAAGAACATAGCGAGACTCAATGCCTCATATAAGAGTCTGGGGTATTGTTATGATCGATTTGGTGGGAAAAGACTTTGAGAGACAAAGTTGGACCAAGTTTGTCCTATTAGTTGAATAATAGGGATTCACTTCAGTACTACTGTTCCAAGTATTTCCGCTGCCTAAGCTTGAATGTGTAAGCGCTGTGAATATTAAAGATGCTCAACTGTTTATTTAGATCATAAACTCCCAATTTCAATGATAATTATACCTCCCATAAAACATGAGAAGGCAAAGGCCCTGAGGTGATATATTCAATTTGACTTGCAATGAACAGAAATGTTAAAAAATTGTTTTTCAAAGGGAATTTAGTTCCGCATATTTCAAGATGAATGCAACGAATCACGCAGAGTTTTATAATCCATTAGTCATAATTCGCAGAACTAGATTTTTTCCAAAATTCGTCTGTAAAGGGATGCAGTAGAATAGTAGTCTATTCAAGAAATCCGTTGACCTCCATTGAAATGTAACCAAAGAAAAAGCTGGTTGATGGAGGAGATCGAGAATTTTTCCTCTTTTTCTCTTCTTTTGTGTGACAAGCTCAAAAATACCAGTAAACACGTCCTTCAATCGTGAATGTGGGGAATACGGTTTAAATTTGCGAACAGGAAGAGAATACTTCCATTGTTGAAATAAGAGATTATTGAAAATACTTTACAGGTAGTATAACTGCAGACAGCAGTGCAGTTTAAGTTACATAGAACGGGCTGATTGAATGCATAGTGTCCAAATGGATACCTGGAAATTAAGTGGCAGAAACTAAACGATACACTATTTCCACACCTTCCTCACCTTCAGCATTCAGGTATCGTGGGTCCCTCTTAAAAGAAACTATGTTCAGCATACACGTTTGCTCAATAAGCTCTAAATATTTTGAAGTCAATACGCAACACAACAGAATTTGCGACAAGGCTCTGGGCAAAAAGCAAAACTTCGAGGCGACGCAAGATTAATTATTATATCTGCCATTATCAAGGGACTATTCCAAGAGTCTCAACCTTCAACCAACATTGCTTAAGGAGATTACTCCACGGCTGTGTTAAGTCAAGACAAATACTATATTCCTACACTATGTTCAATAGGTAATAAACTTAACTTCTCACTGATGACATGCGATACCTTTTGAAAAAGAATTACGGCACAACATATGCAGAGTATTCCGCGAATACACATTTAATGATCACAAAAATGGCCATGGTTGGTGATTAAAGTGCCATTTTTACAAAATTAATACAATTTGACATCAATTATTGCAGTAATTCAATAATTACTGTGAAAAGAAAGTGGCGAGAACATATATTTTATTTTTATCAAATTTCCTGACAGTTTTTTCTTCCTATTAAAAGCTTACCAACAAAATTAAAAATTCCATTAGAAAAATACAACTTTCCCCCGGTTTCTTCCATTGTCATAACACGATTCATTTTAAAGGTTAACTTTCGAGAGAAATTGCGGGGTAAGGTAAGATAATGTTGTTCATATTAGATAGAGGACATATTTCCCAACAAAGAGTCCTGATTGTAATTGTGCATTCACTTCCTTTTATAGTGGAACCACCTTAACAACCAGGTGCACTTCTCCATCGTCCAGGCAGGCGTGCCAAATTTTAATGATCAATGCCGTGAGGATGGAACAGTGGAGTCACCGAACTAAGAGCTGAACGCTTTAATCAAAGGCATTCCATCACATTCTTCAGGGATCTCTAATGGAGTGCGATGGCTCACAATCGCATTTACATTCATCAATTCCCGATGCGCATCAAAGGAAAGGTGGAAAAATGTCGGGGATGAAAGCGGAAAAGCCGGGTGGAGATGAGAGACGCTTGCGGGGGAACCCATGCACCACCAGCAGCACCACGGATGTTTTCTCCTCCAATCGAGTTACATCGCTCTCGAAAAAAAAGTCTTTGGGAACGGGGGGGGGAAAGCGATTTCCATGGGAAGAAGCGTAATGGGCTGCGGCGTAATGGGAGGAAGGAAGGGTGCTCAAATGTAGCGAGTCAGAAAGGGAGGAATTCCCTCTGGGGGAGCGGGGGACGTGCATTGAAGACCTACACACTATTCGCGCAGATTTTGCTATAAGATATTTTTCCACATCGTATGTTTCGTAAAAAACGCAGCGTGAATGTGACAGATGAAGTATATTCAGGCCGAGGCAAAATTTAGTTTGAGTACATTTTAAATAATTTCGAAGAGGTAAACATTTAAATTTCAAATAACATCTATAAATGGTGGGTACTTCCGACTAAGAGGAACGGAATGTCCTCGCTAGTGTATTAGTATAGGCACACATGCGCAGATTTACTTTAACTTCAGGTATATCGTGGGGAACACACATACAAAACATATGCGGCACAGCATTAAAGAAACTTGGTTTTGTTAAACGTATAATAGGAAGGTCCTCGGATGAAAAGAGATGCTACTTCGCTCTGGTTAGGCCACACCTCGAATTCGCCGCGAGCATTTGGGACCCTGGTCACAAAGATTTTACCAAAAAAAATAACAAAATACAAAGAAAAGCAGCATGCCTCGTTAAAAACTGCCATGAGCGTACATAAGAGTGTCACAGCTTTTAGAGGGATTAAGGTGGGAGCCCCTAGAGACTCTGAGGCTGCACGCTAAGCTTAGGTTGCTTGATAAATTTAGAACTGATATTTTTCAGAGCGACACAGAAATTATTATCATGACGCCTAACTACATCTCTAGGTCTGACAGATGCGATAAAATGAGAGAGAGACTCTGGCAAACAGATAGTTACAAAAACTCGTTCTTTCCGCGCACAATAAGCGACCACAATAAAAACTGAGCCGCACCAAATACACACTCATAGGACATGTCACCATTTCACCTCCAAAACTTTTACATCCTTACACGGCTGGTGACCTACCACCCTCTGCCACATGCCCAATTGGCGGCTCGCGGGGTAGTATGTAGATGTAGATGTATTTACATATTCAAAGTTGAGCTTTGAGACTCGGATGCTGATTTTTCAATGGCTATTTATTTCGGTAAAATTCATATTTTTTTATCCTTCAAAGGGTACACTAGATGCCTAAATCATCAAATTATTAAACAACCATCGAAAAATTTTGCCCACTGCTTTTATTCAGTCTAATGTTAATATTTTTTTGCCCTAATTCAATACCTAGAGCGAAATTTGGGCTGAGTAGTAGGGTGGGCCGAAAAAAGATTGTTTTTCCGAATCAAATTTGCCATATGCGGGAAAGTTGTGTACTAATACCAGGATTTTCTATGCAAAATTTTTTCGAAATCGGATAATATTAACCACTGCCGCCCGAGCTCTCAAGTTTCAAATTTTGCGAAAATTCAGGCGGAAATGGGAAACAAACGGTTATGGAGAACAATATATTAAATATAGTGATATATTGGTATATATCAACAATAGATACATGTTTTTAAATTTTAAATCTGAAATTTGAAGTTTATTTGATGAAATCTATGGCTTATACAATGCCTAAGAATAAACAACAAATTTATAGTATAGGCAATTCGCACAACATCCGCATCCGCGTCACTTCAAATAGATCACTTTTGGGAGCCGTATTTGGGATAAATTAATATTTTTTTCGAATGCAACTTCTTTAGTAATGTCTCATCCTTCATTTGGGTATAGATAATACTTTAAAACACGAAATACGGTACGTTTTTAAACTAACTTAAATTATGGCGACGAATCACGGCCCAGATATTCTTCACAAAGATGAGTCAAACATTTATTCTCCTCCAAATATACTGCATTACCCAATTACTAGTTCTTGCCCCACCTGAGCTGAGGATTTCCTTCGCAAATTCAACGAATTTGTGTGTCGTAAATGCTCTTGAATTAGATTGCAAAAGGAGTGGGTGTTCACTCGGAGACAAAGCGGGCTTCGCGCTGGGAAAGATCCTACGTATCAGACATTTTAATGCACTGGTGGGATCAAAACGAATTCATTAGGTTGAGGTAGTCATCCAGTTGGTATTCATTGCTGTGAGTGAAAAACGACAATGTGTAGCGTAATGTGGTTTCGGTTGCATGAAGATTGACGGAATGGCAAAAATTCAGAAAAAGCTTACAAGTTGTGGAGTGGAGTGCCTGATATTTGGTCACCCGACAAGTGCGCGGGTAATGATTTGCCTACTTATGAGGAGATGATGAAAATGGTTTTGTACTTTCGGTACATTTAAGAAGAAAGTGGAAATACCGATACATCTGTGCCGGGAATCGCGAAGACTGTGGCTCATGCCATTGAAGACATCTGGAATAGATCTTCATTACCAGTTGTCGGACATAGGCAAATTGTGAGACGAATTATTCAATACCATGGAAAATACCGCAATATTCTTCGATCTGTCAACAAGAAGACTTTCATTGATCTGAAGCAAGAATTTCTTCGTCACGCGTGTCAGCTTTCTGATGTTGTGGCATGTAAATGCTCTAGTGAAACTGATTGTGTTTGTAATAATACCACCAAAGTGCCATTTTTAGAACGTGAATTCTTTCAGGACCAGAGAAGTGATAGAAAAATGATTATCGGTGCTATCGATGCCCAGGAAACTAACAAGAGGAGGAGGAAGTGGAATAGGTTAGAAATAAAAAGATCATTAGAATGTTCCACGCTACCTGAGCAAGAAGTTTCTGAGATTTGGGAAGACTCAAGTGAAGAAACGTCTGCAGGTGAAGAATTACTGGACGCAAGTGATGCTGATGATTTTTTGGAAAAAAGGTGGGTGTAAATAATTTAAATTTGTCTAAATTTGCATCTGCCAGTGAAATATTCTGTATATAGAACCGACCTGCTGCAGCACTCGCATCCGCGCTTCTAGTTGATATCGGGATGGTTTCTCAAGCAGACCATGTCCTGGTTGTAGACAAGAACAATGTTAGGAGGGAACGAGAAAAATTGCGTTCCTCTCCTCGAAGTAATGTGGGAGATGTTACGATCCAAGCGCTTTACTTTGACGGGAGAAAAGTCTCTACATTCGAATACAATCAATCAAAGCGAAAAACTGTTGTAGAGGAGCATGTGACTCTCGTTCACATTACTTAGGGTATGTCACTCCAAGCATAAGCAAAGCTGTAGAGCTGAAGGATGCGATCATGAAGTTTCTCACAGAAAAAAGGATCGATTTCAATGGACTGCGAGCAATGGGATGTGATGGGACCGCGGTAACCACCGGCAGGCATGCTGGGGCAATCGGGAGAATAGAAATTACACTAGGAAGGCCTTTGCATTAGTTTGTTTGCCTACTACATTGCAATGAACTTCCATTAAGGCACTTGCTTAATATGCTTGACGGCCCAACTGTTGGCCCTAAAGCTTACCCTGGCCCTATTGGCCAATCGTTGAGCAAATGCGACGGCAGGCCAGTTGTAAAATTCACAAAAATTAGTTCCCTTATTCCTACCATCAATACAGAAGACTTAAGTAGCGACCAAAAATACCTGTATGATAACGCACGTGCTGTTTCAAGTGGAGAATGCCTGGAGAGTCTTTCAGCGAGAAGTTAGGGGAAAATAGTTCATTCCAGGTGGACCACAACAGCAAATCGCATTCTTCGATTATATGTTTCAACCGAAACTCCTTCAGAAGAATTGATGACATTGACCACTTTTGTGATGAAAGTATACGCTCCTATGTAGTTAGCGATAAAATTGAAACCACAATTCACGGAAGGTCCGAAGCATATCTTGAACATGATACATTTTAGGAAATATATGGATTGAGACATCAAATGACGCCTTTACTCAATCAATCAGGGAAACGCTTTTTTTGCTCACCCAGAGAATGTTCTACTTGCAATGCTAGCCGATGAGCGAAGACCAATCCGTGCGATGGCAGTAGAAAATATATTAAAATCAAGAGAAATTCAGAAGATGGAATTGAGGAAATTCGAACTTCCAACTTTGAATTTTGATACACAAGATTACGTCGACTTAGTTGACTTGGAAACACCTCGTCGTAAGTTATAAGTAGTTTCTCCACGAAACTAGCAAATACCTACTTAAATAAATACTTGGTGATCAAGCTGTGCCTCCTACCTCGATTAACTGATTTTTTGTGGTAATAGCTCAACATGAATAAAATTCTTCATCAAAATTGAGGTTAGTTTTAAAATGCTTAACTTATCCGGCAGTTTTAATGTATTATCTATATCCAAATGAAGGATGAGGCATTAATAAAGAAATTAAATTCGAAAAAAATATTAATTTATCCCAAATACGGCTCCCAAAAGTGATCTATTTGAAGTGATGCTCGGAGGCGGTAAAATTATTTGTGTTGTGCGGATTGCCTATACTATAAATTTGTTGTTTATTCTTAGGCATCGTATAAGCCATAGATTTCGTCAAATAAACTTCAAATTTCAGCTTTGTGATCTGGAAACCTGTATCTATCGTTGTTATTTTTACCAATATATCACTATATGCAATATATTATTCTCCATAACAGTTTGTTTCCCATTTCCGCCTGAATTTTCGCAAAAATTTAAACTTTAGAGCTGATTTAGAACGGCAGTGGTTAATATTACCCGATTTCGAAAACATTTTGCATGCGAGATCCTGGCATCAGTACACAACTTTCCCGCATAGGGAATATTTGATCCGGAAAAAAAACTTTTTTCGGCCCACCCTATAAAGTAGCCTTTCAGTTGGACAATAAGCCGAAAAATTTGGAGGACTCGTTGTGGTCAAAGTAGATCAGGTCTGTGCTGCAAAAAAGATGAATTTGACGTTCCTCATATTATTTTCCAGAAAATACAATCTTAATTTTCTTATTTCTTCGCACAAATGAAATTACCTCGCACAAATGAAATTCGCACAAAAGAAATATAAAAGGGTTGTCATATTTCTAATAGATACATAAAAATACTGCAAGGAAAAAATTAAAATGTGAATATTAAGATTTTCCGTCCCTTAGGTGAGATTCTATAAAGGAAATATCGATTAACTAATTTTGCAAGTCAATAACCAGCATTTATTTTCGATTTCATGAGTTCAGGATTTTCCACAGAGAGAATGTGAGTTGTGTGTCCTGATGTGAGAGGAAAGCTGCACATAAAAATATAGATGATAGCATTAATTAATTAGATGATAGAATTAACACACATTGCATGTCAACAAGAAATTCCCCTGTATTGGAAACGTACAGATATTGCAATTCATAAGGTAAAAGGTTAGCAAAATACTATATACCGCACACTTTTAATTGCATGCCAAAACACCTTGATGATCTTAAAGGTATGGTAGTAGTAAAGAAAAAGGTACATGCATGGTTACTTGATGAAATTAAACATTTTTGATTGGTTGTTCTATATATTTGGCATGAATACCTGTGTATTCAAAAATGTGGAATGCCTAAATCTGGCTATGTTTAACGTTCTCAAGTTGTAATATTATAAATTGTTGTAACTTGTTTTTTTGTGTTTTTTTGTATACACCATTTTTTTATTTGCCGCATTGTATGTATATGTGTTGGATCCTTCTGAGAAGCCATGTGGCTTAGAGGGACCGTGTTTGTTTACTTACAAAAAAATAAATAAATAAAATATTTAAAAAAAAATTATTTGGCAAATAAGGTTTCAAAGGCTAGCCACCGCATTATTTTAAAATATCTTTTTTGATACCGTAAACTATAAATAGAATAACCGGAAAAATTTGCATAACTTAAGTTTCTTGAATAACACAATCGTTAACTTTTGCATTCCTAAAACTCGGAGCAATTTTCGTTCTCAAATGACGTGTACTTAAACGAGCTCAATAAAATGAGAGCTGCGAAATATAGAGATTAGGTCGGTGTTACGGCTAAATTATTCACTATTTGCAAAAGAAGATTGGAAGAGGGTAACGATTATTGTGACAGAATCTCGTCGTCGCATGAAAAGTGCGTTCGCTGAGGGAATTCACGTGATGAACACATTATGAGAAGGGATTGACTTCCATGAATCGAGGTCCGAAAACCCATAATACTATTATCTTCCACAGTCTGGTACCTTGCAATTTTGAAACTCAATTCAGAGTGACCTTTCGGGAGAACAGCTATTCGCGACATCGGATAGACGTCCATTGAAATAGAACGATTCACTGAAAACTCAGTTCGGGATAGAAATTGTTATAGTTTCTATTTTTATCTTATAAAAACAGAGGGCTGGTTATTTGACGAAGTACTTGAGGTCAAATAGTGTTTAAATAATTTGCTTGAAGCGAACACATTTAATTCTATGGAATGCTACACGTTGCTCATTTCGGTGACTAGATGGTCTTATATCCCCGAGATCACCATCCAGCAGCTAATGCTCCTCATATGATACCCATTTCTACGAGCATCCAGAGGAATTCGCCTTTTTACACATAGATCGGGAAAACACATGGCTGGAAGAACTGAGCTTTCATTAATAGTTAATAAATTTATCGAATCGAAATATATATCATGCACAAAACGAAGATACAAAAGACCATATTTTTAATGACTTTTGTCACGCGACATAATAAGCGGGAAGAACTCAAATGTCAGAGATCAGAGGAAGAACTCTGCACGATTAATGACTGGAGTCAGAAGAAAGACAGAAGACAAAAGACATTGAGAGATCATTAAAATTTTAAATTATGGACCGAGGAAGGATCGCATAATGTATGCACCCGAGTTCGGTCTCGCCTTCGCGATGTTTAAAAGTGGAGGGGCCTGCATCGGAGTTTGCAAGGAAAATCTGATAGTTCTTCGTTGGATGGTCTAAATATTTGCTCACTGTAGTTTTTGTGAAAGGAATTTTGATAAAATCCTGGAACCGTTGACTATTGCACTGATAAACCAGTCTTAACGTTCGCAACCCTGTGGTTTTTATCAAACGAATGGCACAAATTAACGGAGAAATGATCTTGTGGTACCGCTTATATACTAACAGAAAATTATTCCATACACATCTTCTCCTAAGGATACAACATTTGCATGCTTTATGAGTAACTTTTGGAAGGAAAAATAAAGCGTATTCGAATAGAGACCGAATCGGATGGGGAGGGACATGTCACAAGAATCGAGGTATTTCGTGCGAACTTCCTCTCACCTTCAAATGTTTTCTTTTTATGTTCTCCAACCCTCCGTATGCCTGATTCAAGAGAAAATATTTACAAAAGCCGGTAATCGGGAATCCAGTCAAGTATACGCATTTACTTGAGCATTTTGTCATAAAACTCATTCTCAAAAAAACGAGCTTGATGCTTGGAATACTGTAGTATAGTTCCATCCTATCGGCGTGTTTGCGTCGTCAGATCAAAAGTGGTTTTCGGGGGCCATGGAAGCCCTCCAGATACTGTTTTGGGACCAGATGAGGTTACAAAATAAATCAATTTAAAATGGCTTAACGTCCAGCTGAAGTCCTCAGGAGCTATTTTATCTTACCCACTCATGTAAAGTAAATAGTGATAAGCGGTAAAAATCTAATGAGAAATGCCGAGGGACAAACTGCTCCATGACTAGCCAAATTGAAAGAATTCTCTTCATCTACAAACAATTTAATAAGAACAACACAAGGTATGCTTCTGCCCTAATATTAGCATTAAAATATAACGTCTGCTTAATTTCCAAATCACAGAGAAATGCACTAATGATGCGGTACACAGTTCCGTTAATGGGTGTAAAGAAAGAAGTTGCAGTTTGGAATTCACAATAAAAAAACAAAAAACTGAACTTGGTGGTTTCTGGTGAACTTGATAGTATTAATTTTAAAATCATTGTGGAATCCGACAACAATTATCAATTAGCCCCTATGAACGTTTCTTTCATAGCTAAGGCAAAACCAGTAACTAAGTAACATCGGGAAGGACGAGATGCAGAGCTTCTGAGCTTCGCGCTCCAAGTGAACGCAGAGATTATGAGAGAACATTAATCCATCGTGCGCGTCCGCAAGCGAGAGGAATGCGGTCCTTTGAAGCCGCGTCCGGCATTAATTAACACTTATCTCACTCGACGAGACTGGAACTAATCGCAGTCAGCTGCATAAAACATTGCGCTTTTCAGAGCGATAATCACGACATTGGCATCGATAGGCGTCTGCCAAGAAGCCGAAAGCATTCCAACGAGCAAATATCGGGGCCGTACGATGAGTGCCCGCTATCTTTGGCGCGAGAGTCAGAGGTAAGCCGCGAGTTCAGCTGAGATTGAATTCAAGGAAATTAAAATACAAGCATTGACGCAAATCTGAAAAGGTAGGAAAGGACGTAAGTAGGGGATCGAAAACGTGGATTGCGCAAAATCTCATGGCGGAAGTCTAAAAAGGGAGTGTTTTGTTGAATTCATAGGTATTCATCTAAATAGACCGAGGCGACCTCTCTACTTTTGACAAAAAACAATAATTAAAATATATTTATCAATAAAAGCGAAATATATTAATAAAAATAAATAAAATGTGAAGTAGAAAATCAAATGAGACGAATTCTTAAACATCCTCATTTCACCAAATAAAAAAATCAAACAAAGCAACAAGCAAAAAATATACAAAAAGCATAAAAATGATGAAAAAATATTAAAATAATGAGAAAGTATTTATAAAAAATCAAAAGTATGAAGAATAGTCAACAAGAAATTTGAAGCAGTCTCATTAATTACAGAGGGTAACTTTAAGATTTCAAATTGAAACAAAAATATCAGTATTCGACCACACTACCCATAACTGCCTTTACATGTTGAACGACTAGCCGTGATGGGGTGAACTCAGTGGAACACATTTACTCGCGTTTGAAACTCAATAAGCTTGAAGCAAATTGACCATGATGAGAGAGACTATGTCCGTGAGGGCAAACAAGAAGCTGCTACGGACAAGGATTAGAGTGACACCTTTACATTACCCAGGCAAAAATTTTTTCTTTTACTTTTAATTTACTCTTTTACTTTCACGCTCTTTATTGCACGAGAAGGACGCCGATGAGCACAGACTGTGAGTGTTTAGCGAAAATTTACAAAAAAAACTCAAAGGAATTCACTTGGAAATCCCTTTTGAAATTATTAATACGCCGGCATTCACGAACAACCACAGAAAAACTTATGTGGGCAAGGTGCACTCATTGCATTCCGAAACCGCAAGTAAGACTTCAAGAACCTTTTACGGCCATGAAAATAAAACCTTGATGACGTTTTTATGAAATAAATCTACAGCAGTGCTCTATGTTCACTCTGCAAAAGCGAAGGCTTTGCCATTTCCACGGTAATTCTCCAATAATTTCCCTAGAATCTTTAGGCTGTTATTACCTTATGTAGTCAGGAAAGGCCGTGAAGAAAATGAGAAATGCATGTCAGCTCCGCGTGCCTCCACTGATATAATGAGGTCATCACATTTTCCGACTTCTCCATCAATTTACATTGGCTTTCCTCCATTATTGCGATTCGGAAGTTGTTTCACATTTCGCACGAACTAGGAACAGTGAAGTGAGTTCAAAGCTTAAATCAGTTTTCAACGTTTACCGTTATTAAAGGGCACCGAATTCTACAGCATCGAGTCATATAATCTTCTATACGCAATTTTGGCATTTTGAAAGATTCCCCGAGGATTATTCATTAGAAAAATGAGTAATAATAACAGCATACTCGGAAATGTTGGCGTCGTGTACTTCGGCAAACGGCGAAGGTATGACATTAAAGTTGCTCTCAGCATTAATGATTCATTTTCTATATTCGCATCTAAATGAGAAACTTACATTAGCAGTATATCAAATGAACTATTTTATTATTATTCTGAATACGTGAGAATTCCAGACCTCAAGGCTGATCATCCTTTGAAAAACGTTTTCAAAAAGTGTTTTCGGGGTAGACAGAAATGATTTCCTTAATCGGAAATCTTTCATCAGAAGTCTCTAAAAGATTTTTTCCTAAAACTTTGCTTCTCACCATGCGTTTTCATGAATTCTCTTTGCTCTAGAATTATTCTAAGGTAATGCTCAATTCCAATGGTGTTTCGTAAGCTGCCAGTATGTTAAGATCTATGGACAACTTTAACTGGCGCATAGCTTAGAGCACTTCGCTCCCAGCGATGGAAATCTCAGAAAAAGCGGCTTGGAGCGTAGAGGCGCAGCATATTCTGCTAATGAGACGTGTGTCAATCCCCGAGTCAATTGAACCTGGTGACCCTGTGGGTCCGGCCCTAATACACCCACGCCAATCATCCAGCCAACCACCGGTGGGAGGAAGTGGACAGCGTGGCGGCGGCCCCGACGGAGAGTGTCCACTGTCCACTCTGTGCGATGTCTCGCGTAGATTCCAAACGCCAGAGGTGAGGTGCCTTATTGTCACCTCGTTCTCGGCGAGGCTCTATTGGTTTCGAAATTAGGCGAGGACAGAGCAGAGTAGGTCCGTGAGCTTACTCCGTGAAATTTCTAGGCCTTCTTTAAGAGTGGATTTAACTAAACTTTTTACCTTCCTCACAGTTTTTTGGTAAACACCCACTGGTTTCAACAATTGAGTGACGAGAAAGAATAACGTTTGTATTATCCTTTTAAAATGACTTGGAAGTGATGAAACCGGTTGGCGTTTCTCAAAAAGGGAATGGAAGGTAAAAAGTTTATTCAATTTCACTTTTTATTGCAGTTTGAGCGAAATTTTACCATTTTAAGAGAGACCATATTCTAATGTTAGTTTAAACTTTAATAGCTATTAGAAACATGGAGTAAATACTCTTATATAAGGCGCAAAACATTGTCTAACAATGCTATAAATCCAAGTAATTAACTAATTATGCATACACGAGTATTTGATTTCAACCATTTACGTCCGGCGGAAAAAAAGACTGGATATAGAGAGGGTTTTTTTGTGATTCTATAATATTATATGAAGTACCCACTTTGAAATTCTTGAAAAGAAATAGGTTTTATAAATCTTCAATTTTTTAAAATTATGTCTCTCAGGAGGGCATACTTGTACCATTTCTCATTGAAAATGGCTGTCATTTATTGGCACATATCTCAAACAGTAGTGCATTGAGTGGAAGATACTTTGGTAGTTTGGGACATTTTTTCTAAAAATGTTACCAAATGCATTAAATTCTACATTCAATGATATCTCGCTCAAAATACGTCATGATTAGCTGCACAAGTCACCATTTTCAGCGGAAGACTCGAGTCTCTTGAGACTGGCTCTACATGTAGGAATAAGGTAGTCTTTACACTTGACTTCGAGGAATCCCAAAGTCGAAAACCTTCGTTTCCACCTTCAAAAAGCTCAATCTGGTATTTAAATCTCCTTCTTAGCTCTCCATAACTCATAATCAATTTTTTGGATGGGCTTCTCCGATGGGTTGCGAACGCTACCAGCCTATTTCTACTCTGCTTCCCCTGGATCTTTAACATTTTCATGCAACGCTCGAGTGACTCTAAATCGCTCTCTTAAGTCTAATGCAGTTACGTCAGTAGCGTTGTCTACCATAAATTGTTTCGCCGACTTGCTCCTTAGCCGACCCCATTCACTCGAGCCTCCGCCAAGGTTCACAGGCGGATACCACTATGATTTGCTTCCACTATACCTGAACTAAAGGGCGCAGGGAGAGAAGTAATGGCAGAATGTTTGGTTTCCCATTCCAGAAGAATGAATGGCTTTCCCGGATGTTCAGCAAGACTACAAATTAAGCATGAATATATCTTTTTCGGGATAAATGGAAGGGATTTAAGTGCAAGTGAAACGCCAATTATGCGCATTAGGTTGATAAACGACAGGTCTGTGGGCTTTCGGGACATGAAAGTCATTTTTCATAAGGTGCAAAATGAAACTAGTGGCAAAAAAAGTTACACCTTGGCTAACGCTCAGGAAAGATTTGATATAGGCACATGTCAGGAGCTAGAAAATATTTAAACCAAGAAATTCAAGGAAGAAGAATCAAGAATAGTCTCTTCTCGATGGTATTGGGTCCTTAGTAAGCTGAAATAACATGTTATGTAGAAAGTATTCTTTACGGTTGAATTTTGTCTTAGCTTAATATTTATACAAAACATTCAAGGAAGACTGATGTGCTTTTTGCCATCGACGGAAATAAATTATAAGGTATTTTATACACCCATAACATTAAAAAAACGAAATATACTTCAGAAATAAAAAAGTTGGGAACTTTAGAGGAAAAATTGTTACAGTTTATTATATTTTAAAGAAATTGGGATGGCGAGGAAAAAAGGTTATTTCTATTAAAACCTTTCATTTGGTTTCCCAAAAAGCTTGGCAGATATTTGGAAAAATCTATTATATTTGGATGAAAAAGACGGAAATACAGTTATCTTAAATATGTCCCTTTTACTGGTAATGTGAGATGGAGAAGTTAGCTTCAGAGCCGTAGAAACAATAATCCACAAGCCTGACTCTCCAGTATTAGGTTATTAAGAATTCCTAAGCATCAGAAGATGACTATTCTGAGATGGTTTTCGCCGCATTGAATAGTATGCCCATTCGTATTTAACGACCAAGCCTAAGTTTGCATTTCTCGTCGGGGTTTCATCGACTCCACCATATTTTCCGAAGTGGAGCGTCACTCTATTTATTATACTGACTTTAAGGGTTTGATTGAAAGATTTATTTGCACAATTCAATTTATCAAGGCTGCCCGAATGCCAGATGGTGGAAAGTTCCGAGACCACCAATGTATGCTTTTACGCTAATTCATTTCATTCAAATCACTGCTTAACGGAATGCTCGTTCAGGAGGTCTGGAAATGGCCAAGCTGCATTTGCTCACGCAGGATGAAATCAAAGTCGAGAAAATAACCGCAGAATCACTTATTTTAATTATTCCTTGTATTTTATTTATCATGGGTTGGATGGGAAAGAACCGTCCCCACTTCCCCCAACCAAGTTTACATACACAGACACTCATGTCCTGGGCAGATAATATTCCACCCAGGTGGGACTCGAACCCGCGACCCTCGGGTTGACTGGCGAGCACTTTACCCCGCCGCCACTAGGGCGGCATGTGCAGTATATTAAGAAAACTATCAGTAGTGATAAGAAATTGAAAAAAAAATCTAGCTTCTTCCGAAAGTTGATTCATACCACCCATTAGGCTGCACATTCCAGGGCCATCTTGTAGTGGAGGAGTGTTTGCTTTACGACAGGTTGTGAATCAAAGACGCGGATCAAATTCGAAGTTTCGAGTCGTGACCTAGCTTACTTGGGACGCATTTGATGGCATATTGTTAGCTCACGATCAACCTTGCTTGCAGAAAAGATATAGATCCCGAATTCATCGTAACACATACAGTTAGATTCTCTTATTAAGGCTAGGGATAAAAAGTAGTGTAAAGTATTCAGAGGATTGCCTGAAAATTAGAACGATGCCAATACTCTGTTGATGGTTAAGACACCTCTATAATTAATTAATTAATAGAAATACAACCCAAAAATAAAATACTGTACCTTTAACCCTGTTGTATAGAGTTTAGTCTTTTTTATAGATTTCCATTAAATTATGAGTATTTTTTTCACAGATTGATAAAACCTTTCTGCTTGCCCGCAATTAAGTTTTGACATAAACGTAGACTTCATATCCATTCTATAACCATGACATTAGTTCAAGAAGGCTCATTTTACTAGCAACTATCTGTCACATTGGGTATCATGTTCTAATCATTTTCCTTCGGTCTTAGAAATGGTAATCAATGTTCCAAGCTACATTCTTACATTAACTTTTTAACTTAGATTTACTAAACCGACTTAATTTAACTTACGGCCCCCATTGGTTTTTAATTTGTTGTCGTTTGCTACCATTTCGTTCTCTCTTATTATATGAGGGTTGCGTTATATCCCATCAGATACTTAATAATTTAAGAGACGTCTCATGTTCAATACTTAACCACACTTGGAATGAAAACAAAATAAACGTCTCCTATTGATTGAGAGCACAGTTTAAATGGGGAATTTTTGGTACAGGCAAATGTGTCAGAAAAATATTAGTGCCTCTAATCATTTCATAAAACGTGTAATCGAAAAATTGTAATCTGCCCTACGGGTATTGTGCTGCTTTCACGCCATTCGACTGCATCTCCATTGGCTGCATCTGCTGATAGCAGCCATCGGCGTAAAGTAATTGAAATCCCACAAAGATAAATAATGAAATTCAGTGAGCGGGTGTATTCCTAGTTTTAATGGCCAAGCAGACTAATCTGGGAAAATACGATTACGGTTCTAATGAAGCGTCCACGCTTTGCCAGCGTTGTTCCCAGCGGATAAGCGGCCAAACATGAAGGACAAAAAATGTTTGCAATTACGTTCATGGCTATCATTCCCATCATAATTAATGACCGATAAATGGACACAGTCCACGTACGCTAGGTAAAAATGCATGGCCTTCCCGACAATGTGTCATTGTGAACTTTTTAGGGCAAGGTTTTCATTAACCATTTCCGTAGGACATACAAAATGGAAAGAAGAAATAAGATTGATGCTCGACATGCGGCATCCGATTGTCTTGAGGAGTTCCCATTAGAGTGAATCAATCAAGGCAGATATTTTGCATAATGAAACTTTAGCATCCAGTTCAGTAGCTACCAGTTCTTTGAGGCAGTTAATTTCCACATTTTTTCGCTCAAAATACCTCAAAAACACCATTGGCGCAAACTTTTAACTCCGAATGAATTGTTCTTCGAAGGGCAGAGCCAGAAATGAAAAGACTGTTTAACAAAATTAAAGAAAAAAGAGTAAATCGCGATAGAAACAAAGAGTGACGAAAGTACAAACTTTTATTATTCAAAACGCATGTAACACAGTTTAAAAAAATGAAATCTTAGGATTGGCAGAAGAGGTTATACAAATTTTTCACAGTATTTCAGCCATTTGATGATTGGTATAAGTTACTCCATCATGAAGCTTCCATACATATTTATTACCCAGCCTTAAACACAATTTTCTAGCCTTCAATTCCTAAACAATGATTCAGCGTTTCGGCCTGGGGGTATTATATTTTCTCAGGATAATAAACTATGTTCAAAACCACATTTTAAAAAATTCTTAGTAAATTTAACTGATACTAAAATATTTCAAAAGCAAGAGCAAATGTTTTCACATCAGTCACAAAAAATAATTTTTCATGGTTACAATCAATAGAAAACGGGGAAAAAATTGAATCAAATTTAAAAATGGGAACACATTTATGATTAAATTTTTAAAAGGAAGTTGAGTGTGTTTTGTAAACCAAGGGTGAGGTAATATTCTATTGCCTAAACTAGATTAAACCACTGGACAGATGAAGCCAATGAGCATATATGTAAGTATTAACTTTCGCACAATCACTGCCGGTGGTCTACAAATTAAAAAAAATATTTTATCTTTAAATACCACATCTGAAGCATCCTCAGGCGTACGCATATAAAATTGGGGAAACTGGCTATAAGAAGAATCCATAGATAAAAAAGATGTTAAGGAAAATCTCTCTGCACATATTATCTGCTTTCAAGTGGTGCCCATAGGAAAGCACATCATCAATGCATAAAAAGTATAAGCTATCTATTGGACGAGAAACCTTTACCATTCGCACTTGTTCTATGGACCTCGGAGTGGAATGGAGTTCCATATGTGACGCCAGATGGAGGGATACCTATTCGACCGTCAACTGTTGTGTTCGTCTGCTAGCGGCATCTTATTGTTAAGAGCTACATGACGCCTGTTCATGTATATATATATAATGACGTTTCAATATCGCTATAATGTGTTCAGTAACATGTGGTAATATGATTTTGCTATTCTCTAATAAAGACAAGTTTCACGAACGAAGTGAGTTTTTCTTCATGCAACTGAGCGCTACGAGACGACAAGTCCTCTAACACTCTTGCAGGACATCTTCAACAAATTCCCTCTTTTAGCGAATATAAAAGCTTTTTAAAAGTATGGTTTTCTTTGAGACACAGAAAAGGTATTTAATTAAATAGGTTAATTTAAAAATAAAAAATGATGAGTATTTCATTTCCACATAACTCTTTATCTTAAATACGAACATTTTGTCTGGGACCAGGTGCTGACATTCTACAAAAATTGTTTCCTCCCGTTCCCGCGCCACTGTCCAACCACCGCTGTTGGGTCATCGCCACGAGTGCAAGGATTTTCTCGAGCACCGCATTGCATTGAGAGCCGACCCAAACCAAACCGTCCCAAACCAAACAGACGCAACCCAATCCGATCACGAAGCAAAGCGACCTCATCCGACTCCATCCGAACTGTACCGGCACAATCAGCTCCGAGAAGAACTCAACATTGACACATAACCCCATCCGGCCTCGAGGGAAAATTCTTGCACTAAAAAAATGCCCTTCAATGTCACGTTGAGAGAAATAAAAAAACGGTAAGAATGATATGATAAAAACATCGCTAAAAATATAAAGGCAGGATATGTTCGATGATGCAGAAAAGAAGATATTAAGGCATTGTCAAAATGAAATAGTCTTACCCGGTAGCTTTAGGGATTTCTATTTCCCCCGAACCATTATATATGCAATTTATTTGTTTATAATTTCATGCTAAACCTTCCTTTAAAAGTGTCTCGCATGATTGACTCAAAGAACTTAAAAAGTTAATTAGAAATAAAATTTTCATTTCAGTCATGAAGCAATTCCATTAAGTTACGCCGAATTACCTTAACTAAGTTTTTCCAACGTTTTCTTTACAGTGGAATAACAAATGGTTTTGACCGTTAACGAAAGTAAACAATCATTCCCAAACAAAGTGAATTAATGAAAAGGAAACCAACATAGCAAACACGTTTCGTGCCAAGTATGTCACCACCAATTCTCAGGCATCCATCTCCCAGGCGACATATGTTACGCAGCGTTCCCGGCCGCATTAACAATACTCCAAATTCCGTTGTTTCCTTGTTTCCACAGAATTCCATGCAGTCAAGATCGCTTCCGCGCAATGCCTAACTGGCTATTTCTGCGCCACTAATGACGCGAATTATTTGACACAATATTCGACCTAAAAACGAAGATCTGACTGAATAAGTGATAACGAGCCATTAACCTGTTCACAACGAGATGTAAATCCTCAAAAGTAGAGTGACGTCGTCGTATAAAGGTATCCCGCAAGCATATATAGGTATATATATTGCTGCAATAGTATAAAATGATATCCAATAATGATAAATGTGACGTTTGATTGAAGTGGTTATTGACATAGAAACATAGAACTATCAGTGTAGAAATTTCCGGTCAAAAAATAAATTAATTACATGAATAAATAAATAAATAAATAAATTTTAAGCTTCCTGCCTCCAATTTCCACCTCGATTGTTATTTCGTCGCTCAGCGCGGCACATTTTATTTCCTTACCAGCCATGGACACGGCACTACTAAATTTTTGCTAGCGACTCTGCGAAAAAAAAGTATTGAGACTGCAATGATACGTGAAACTTTAGATACAGTGATGATGGACGATAAGTGAGATATACTGATGATTCATAAGATATTATATTGCACAGGGTCGGTTATTTCGTGAATCACGCATTATTTGGTTCGTTGCGTACATATGATAATTATCTTTACATTCAGTTAACATCAATGATATACCTATATTGAAGTGTTGATGGCTACGGCCACAACGATGTTTTGATGCAGATCGTGCTTATCGAAGTATAGGATGTGATTATCCTCTGCTGCTTGGGTAACGGCGCGATAGCATGGAAAGCGCGTTCGATAAATAAATAAATAAATAAATAAAGCATAAAATAAATAAATTACAACTCGTTGTATTAAATCAATGCATTCGAAATATTAGCTGAACATAATTAAAGGGACCAAGATTAATCACGTGAATAGATGGAACGCCCTCGGACGGAAAAGTAAAATACACATGCCCATTAGTTCTAATTAGATCACATAGTGAGTGCGCCGCAGGAATTCGAGATGCTCCCGAAAACGGTTTTAATTACAAACGGAACAAAATTCTAAGGAAATCCCGCATGTTCGGTTAAAAATTGTGGATAGTGACAGAGTTATGTAAAAATATCAAAACAGGATTGGAATCCAAACGAGATCCGTACGTTACGTATCCATGGCTTAAATTGATTAAAAATTCACAGACCAAAGGAGCCAAAAATTGACGCTAAAGACACCATTTACCCTATTACCATCTGGAGAAATTTTATGATAAAATCTCGAAGAGAGGGGTTAAGGAATGTACCCATTACAATATTCAGATACGACCTCTATCTGTAGGGAATCAAAATCATAGACGTCATTGGCACATACACTTCCCCTCTAATAATTCTTTTCCAAATTCCTTCCTCTCTTATTGGCTGGTGTCCTAGAGGCGTGCTTATACGATGCATGTACATACTACGAGGAAAAGGTTTACCAACGAATGGAATGGCATCACTATTGTTGCGGAGAAAAATCACCATTTTCTGATAGAATATTATTCTTATGTCTCGTCCACGACGACGAAAATTCAAACAGTGAGGTGATTGACTCATCTTCGAAGTCAGCGACAGAGTTATGGCCGCTTGCCTACCCCGAGCGTTATTCGCGCTGGCCACGAGAAAGGAGACACATTAGATTACCCTGAGTGTATTTAAAATGTTTGAGTGAATCTCTCTCGTTCTGGCCTTACTTTTCTCCGCATATTACTTATTCCTCTCCTTTTGTTCCTTCGCTTCGCTCTTACTCTCCCATTTTGGCATTGACCCGGGATTCACACTGCTCCGCCGCCATGCAAGAGGGTTTCCTCTTTTAATAGTGAATACAAATATATGCACAGTTCAATCACGGTGGTAGGCTTATATATCAAGATGGTTAAGCAATTAAATAAGCTATGAATAAATGAATGAATAGATAAATACTAAAAAAGACAAAAAAAACTATAGGTGAGAAACATATGACATTTTACTTTTGACTGATTGATTTTTTGAAATGCTGGACTATTTCTTCAGAATGCATCTGGGTGGAACATGTATCCGCTTGTAACAATGATACTGCAGCTATCACATATTCCAGTAAATGAAAAATATCTGATTGATTGTATTTCTTCAAGATGAAAATTGACTTTTCAAAAAATACTGCCGTGTTTATAGATTGATATACTTATCATATTTCATTTTCAGAGTCTTAAATTCATTCAATTTAAGCAATTGCAAAGAGAATTAATGCATTTGTGGTAGATTCTCTGTGGCTCATATTATCTATCGATTTCGCAAAAAAATATAAATGAAACAATTTTTCCGTATCCTTAAAAAACAGCTTCAACACATCGTAATCATATTTTCGAGAACGGTTTAGCTCATCCTTTACCAATAATCAGTATTTAGTTTCCCCCATGTAATCACTGACCACTTGAAGGCATTACCTCATTGACCCTATTAAACTTAGAAACAATGTAGCTTGCCGACACAGAGGTGCAACCTGTCGTTGTCTCTTGGTTTCCGTCGTTGGCATTCTGTCATTCCTTTACTATTTGGCCCCTACATTTTGTCTTGTATTCAGGTCCAGTGAGTTTGGTGCCCCAGGTAACTCAGTAATTAACGTACCCTCCTCAAATATTCCCTGAATTTCGTACAATGTGGATGAGACAGTTTTCCTGAAGTAATATCATTTTTTCGTTATGTAGCAGACTTATGTGACAATGTTTCTTATTCCTCATGATTTTGGGGGATACTTGAAAGAAAAGGAATATCATTCTTGTTTCTGAAGTACTTTCAATTACTAAGGTTTTTTTTACCAATAATTTCGTGTTTCCCATTGCCTTATATGCCCATTCTTAACATTTATGAGGTTTTGTCATCAATGAAAGCACAGTAATTTGACTGGTTCATATAGAGATAAGAATGAGAGAAATCCGACTTCGCCATTTAACACTAGTTTTAGTCATCTCTAACTTTTAACTGGCTCGCAGTGTCCCATACCGTCTTCATGGAGGCAGTTTCTCATTGCGTGAGTTCTACAATTTAAACCATCATACCTGCCCCGCCAACAATATGATAACTGAAGGACATTTGAGAATGTTGCTAACATCATCTTCAGAAATGCATCTGTCTCATCTTCTTTTTCGTTATGCTATCACATTATTTCCCCCCATCAAGCCAAGATTGCTGTGTTTCTATTAAAATACATCGCCCTCGAAGCCGGGGCGACAGTTCAGCCTGTCTCAACTATCCCATCGATTTTTCCTTCTAGTCTGGACTCAGAGGCGTTTTGTGAATATCCGTTAATCCACACACAGCTCATAAAGAGCTGTAAAAGCAAATCCATTCAAATTCGCACCATATCTGACCTATCCGTCAACTGCCATGAGTACCTTAGTGACAAGCTGCCTGCGGTCTAACCTGCAGAATTTCGCTTCAGAAAACAACCTGTCATTACCTGATTTCGACTTAGATGCACGAGATAGTGCAATGGAACGTTTTTCATACATGCAAGGGAATTTAATGTGGGCGGAAGATCCTCGGGGCAGGCAAGCGGCTTGTACTCCGTCACCGACTTCGAGGATGAGTCTATAAACCTTAGCGTTTGAATTTACCTCGTCGTCGCCAACACCGAAGAATACTATTCTTCGGTGACGAACGACGGCCGACGGAAACGAAGATTCAGAAAGGAAGGTGGTTTTTCTCCACAGTGATAGTGGCGTCACTATGTTTGTTGGGAAACTGTTTTCCCCTTTGTACCCGTACGAGTAGATCCATGAACACATTCATAATAAAATCTGCATCGTGTAAACACCCAAAATCGCGCAAATGCATGACCATGTGGGAATGTACGCACTATACGCCATTCAAATGGAGTGGAAAGCCAACTTGCATTAAAGCTGATTTAATAGGTATTTTATTGTACTTACGAGCTTATAATTGTACTTACGAGTACTTACTTATTGTACTTGCTTAAAATATAATAGACCCCGTCCTTGATAGGCAAGTTAGTCAATGGAGTTCGATGTAAGCTCTTAAAAATATATATCAGAATATTTGAAAGGCGTATCTTTTATTCCAATCAACGAAAAAATCTCAAATTGAAACCTAATCAGATAAATTTACAGCACTTAAAAAATATGGTATAAGCTCTCAAATGGTAAGTGAAACCATTTTGTATTTCAAAGGCAGAAATAAACAGGAATGAAAATCGTTTACTATGAAAAGTGTATATTAGTCTTTTCATCATACTTGAAAAACATATCACTCAGTATTTAGCACTTGGCTTACTAACACACAATAATATTTCAGGAGCTGGAATAAAACCTAATATACCGAAAAAGCCATTGAGAAGCATTTCATACTTCGCTTCTCTCATAGAAACATACGCTCAAGGAAACTACGAATTTTCTGTTTTCGAAATTCTTATCGAATCCGCGGTGAAAAGCTCACTCTACGAAATTCAGCCTTCCGTCAGCCATTTACATGGCTGGTGGATAAGGGGAACGAGCACACAGAACACAAAGAAACCCATTCAATGCCTACGGGTGCTCTCTGACATGGACATTTCTTCCATATAAAAAAGAACTTTCAAAGAGCAGAACCTTGGGAACGTCTATCGTAGCAGATACAAATGCCACAGAGAACTCAAAAACTACAAGAGAATAGGGCTCCATTTCAGTCCTGGGTAATACAACGGTTGTGCATTTCGAAATTAGCAAGGGAAACTATCCAACGGGAGATAAAAGAACTCTTCCGGAGATCGAATTAGAAGTCGCGAGCTTTGGGCGAGGAGCAGTGCTGATCATATTAGAGCAGACGACACTATGGCCATATCGAATTAACTTTATTGAGAGTTGCATAAAAGCTATCAGAGGTAAACTCATCAAAGTTTCACTATGGCTTGTACGGTAACACACATTTCCTGATACGAAATTACCAGCGATAAGGCGTGAAGTTTCAACTTTTGTGACTATAAAAGTATTATAGGCAAAACTTTCTGAGGTGGTCATAAAATCCAACGCTAATACTTTTGCTGGATGGATAACGGAGCATTCCGAAAATTTTACGGCTTACAATAACAATTTCCCTCAAGAACTCGTACACTGGGTGATGTAACCGCCAAGAGAAAACTCTGGGACGTCCTTTATGCCACGCAGATGACAACCTTGTCTGAATTTGAACTTTTTCCATTCGAGATAACAAAGGACTCATCTGTATTAATGTATGGACGTATTTCACTCAATTTGGTTTAAAAAGAAGTAATTCCAAGACGAAATTCAATTAATTAAACAAATTTTTGCATTAAGAGAGAAATCGGAAGCAATTCCGTTCTCAAAAGCCAACTCACGAAGGCCACGTGAAGTTAAAGACCTGGTTAAACAATTGAGGCCACAATATTTTCCCAAACACGAATGGGAGGAAAACCAAATAACAAAATGTGGTCTGGGATCTTACAAATATTAACTTGCATTTCACGTAATGAACTTTACATGACATGCCTATGTAACAGCGTTTTGAACAACCTCCGTGTATTAGAAGAATGCTTAAGACAGTTCTTCTCAAGCTACTTCCATAAAATTTTCCCCCAATGAGTACCAAGAGACAAAACTGACGCCGCAAATGAGGTCCGGAAGTAATGGAACCGTTGCCTGTGTTCTTGACTGCCCTAAGGTGATATGACGTCATAATATTCAAATCACCAGCGTTATATAGACAATATGTATGTATCCTAATGACTGTGCGAGGATAAACTACGGATCAAGGGGAGAAGAAATTAAGCAACCTTATTTGACCGGACAGAAAATGCTCATAGTTGGAAAAAATATTTCACCATTATGACAATCGATTAATATTGGACACTAGATGACCCGAGCGAATATTTCGCACAGTATGCAGCTTCTTCCTGTTTCCTCCTCCTTTCTTCCTGTTCTTCTACCTGTCGAATATTTCGCACAGTGCGCAGCTTCTTCCTGTTCTTTTACCTGTTTCTTCCCATGGACAATTGTATGTTATTTATGTTTGTGTTAGAGATACATAACGTAAACGTAAACAGTAAATGGTCACACTGATTGCATGTAGAATGTAAACAATCTAACTAAACGATGTGTTAATAGATGGCGCCTCCTACAGTCTTTTAAGCACGTAACCATTGCCGACATATTAGTTGATTATATTGTCAGCAGATGGCGTTGTATCATTTTTTTACAAAAACTTTAATTTTAAACATTTTGTCTATTTTTCATCAATATTGGGTAACAAGCTTTAAAACGATGTTTGAATCATAAATTTTGATGAATAATTATGGAAGTTATGGCGTTGCGACAAAAAAACACCTTTGAGGAATAATATATACGGATGTGTGAAGTCGATATACCTCGAGAGAGTAATCGACATGGAAAAATCGAAACTTTTAAGTCAAATTAATGGGTAAATAGTGAAATTTGAGATTGAGATTGTATTTTTCGTCAGAAGCCGGTGATTCAACGTTTAAAATGATACCTCATTTATCACTGTAGGTGCAGTATTAACGGAGCATATTCGGAATGACAGAAAAAGACCTTTCTGTAAAAATATTGGACATGGGAAACATTTAAACAATAAATTCACAAAGTTTATCCTTGTTCTCAATACTTACAAAGCTCAATATCCTTTTTCTCAACACCTACAAAGCTCACATGGCATTTCTAAGAGTCTTTAAATTAGCTAAAATCATCGACGACCAAAGGACAACAGCATATGGAGCGTACAAGCTACTGAGAGCTGACAAACCAGTGACACCATATTGTTGGAATCGTAACGATTTGGCATTTTATATCAAGTTTCGTTAAATCTAATCTTACTAGCCAGTATGATCATGTGACTCGCGATTCGTATTTTTTCATTTTCTTATTCGTACATATTCAAGACACCAAAAATTAAGTAAATTCTAGAATCTAAATACACTTATGAACATATTTTTACCGCCTGTGTCCAACAGAAAGGCGGAAACTGCTCGTTTTAGCGAACAGAGCTCGAATAGAATCTCAAAGATCTCAATTTATTTACCTAAGCTCATGAATGGGTAAAGCGGAGGCGACTGTGAAATACCTTAAACGTGATAAATGGATATTTGCCCGACAAACTTCGGAGGAGAAAGTAAACGAGTTAGACAGGTTGCTCTCGAAGAACTTGACCTTCGCAGTTTTGAGGGCTAATGAGGAACACGTATGGCAACTGTACGGTGCAGACTAATCCAGTACGCGCCAGCTAGGTTAGAGGATGATTCCCCGCGTAAACATCGAGTCATGTAAAGTGGTGGTCGTGAATAGATTATGCCTTGGAAGACTTGTTTGTAATGCCCCGTTTACATTACTAAGGTTAGAATGATAGTAAATATGGCGACTTAACTAACTTGCGTTTACACGACATTCTTAACCCGAGTTATCATGGTGGTGGCCTCTGGTGGAGAGTCAAGACGCTGATGTAGCCCACAGTCCAACAAACATCGCAAGTCGATTTTCATTCGTTTCTTGTGCTGTGGGCTATATTCACGGAACTTGTATGGGCGATAAAAAAGATTGAATCTGCAAATGCTTCTCACGGTTAGACTTCTCATTCATTAGTATTTAACTACACACATATCATTTCATGTGTAAACATTACTTTTTGCATCTAAAGATGAAAATTGAGAGACAAAATTACCCTAATAGAACAACGTGTTACTAAGCTTTACTTTACCACGAAGAGACCCCGAGAATATTACATTATTATGTCATTTGCACTCACGCATAGAAACAATTCAAGATGCTATCTTGGCATTCATTATTTATAAATAACGTCCATTTTGAGCCCTGGCCTCAATTTATGCAGGGAAATAAACTACTTTTTCATCAAAATTTTGCCCATGACCTGTCCTCGCTTGCGCATTTAAGGTAAATTTTGAGCCTAAAATACGGTTTATCATTCACTCATGCATTTAAATACATTCTGCACCTTGGTATTGACGCATGGATACGGAATATGACAAGATAAACTCTCGTAATATATTGTACGCTTCACGTAAATTTACATGTGGACTGGATCACTTTACTACTATTCTAACTAACCTGCGTTTACTCGCGTTGAAAATGATGGTAACCAGCGCCAACCCAAGTAACTCTAGTGTGGTTAGAAAGCTGACTATGATCAACGCCAACCTGCGCTTACACGGCGAACTTTCACTAGGGTTTGAGTTAGCCTGGTTAGAAAGCTAGTAATGCAAACAGGGCATAAGCAGCACAGGATTACGTGAATAAAGGTGGACTTCCTTTTTCATTGTATCTGCCTATTGACAAGTCGTAATGGAACTGTTGTCTCCAGGCGAGTGTTATGTACGAGGGTTTACATGTCCCTGTATGTGTCTCCTTTCATTATATCTGTTATCATACCAAATTTCTTCCTTCTGCCTCTTTTTCCATTAATATTTCCTTCTATAATGAATTTCTACATGAAACTAATATGTAATACGTGGCCAATCCGGCTAACCATACATTTATTTATACTTTTTAACATTGTTTGCTCCTCCTCAATCCTTCCCAGAACCTCATATTTTCTCCAAAGCGCTAAGTAATACATTTCTTATCGTTACGTTGGCTGCTAAATTAAATCAAGGAGTCACATCGTGTCCAATATTCGAAAAAAGAATATTTCAACATAATTTCGTCTAAATTTTGAATACCACGCCGTCAATTCATTACATGCTTTAATTTAGGGAATTAGTATCCATAATAACATGAAATACTGATGTGAAATACTTCTACGAGTTACGCCTAATGCAGTCATGTTTATTGAGAAAATAATTTTGTACAGAACTCTAATTCATCACTATATAATTGCTATAATATTATTTCCATTACTGCCTCGATCGTGTTTCCCAACGCATAAACATATGTACTCAAATGAAATACGGTCCTAGTTTTTATTTTAATTTACTTTAAAAAATATGAAAATATACTCTCAATTTTATGATGTCCATTTCCTCAGCCGTCGGTCGCCTCCTCAAACGGCCAACCAATCAACAAAGGGACGATGTACTAACTTTTGAAATCATATGCTCCCAGAAATAAAGATTCCCTTATTGAAGAAAAAAGTAAAGCAAATATTTTGAGTGAGCGCAAAAAGGGCATTTGACCGGAAAAACTAAGTGGAATCGAATGTTCGAATGAAGGGTTTGCGCGGGGCGTGCGTTAGCAGACCGCTGCCACACCTGCACTTGTGCAGGGGGAGAAAGAGCGGAGACATGTCACAACTCCGTTAAATTACCAATACTACATAAACTCGAGTTTCAGAGTCATTATATTAAATGAAAAATGAGAAAAATGACTAATTTTAACGATAAAACAAGTCTTTCACTTCAAACGGATTTATTTCGATTGATGTTGTAGAAGAGCGATGCTATTACCCTTTTTCTCGCCTTTTGCAAAATTAAAAAAAAACTTTTACCAGTCTCACAATGTAGAGGAAACTACGGGTCTTTTGATACTTACATTAAATTAGTGATTTTGATTATTTTAGACTTCTCTCAAGAATTGGAATGCAGAAAGAAAATGATCAAATTTTAATAAACCAATCATAATTAAAATCATTTAAGATAAATTGAAGTAAAATTCAGATTCATACCTATTATTACCACGCTATTTCTCGCTTACGTTAAAAAAAATAATAAACGATAGCATCCCACATAAACGATTAAGATGACATTACACACAGCACAGTAAGTGATACACAGCACGTTGCTTTAAGTGTAACAATACCTCTGAGGCCTAATTTATGTCGTCATTTGAATCGTGACCAACATTTCCATGGATGCGATACCAAGACAATGCGACGGGTATGCATGCCTAGGGGTTCACTAATTGACCAACTCCAAACGCACATTGTTTAGTGATACAAATGGACAAACATAATTATAACTTTTCATTGTATTAATGGATTACCCTTCTTGTGCCTCACGGCTCAGCCGCAAGCAGTACGGCACACAGGCATCACAAAAGTGAAGGTTGATCACTTAAAAGCCGAAGTAACACAGTCGACAGAGCCGCGTGACAATGGAGACTCGCGGCCAAATTGCCAAACGATTGCATGGCGGGGACGCGTCAATTTGCAACGTGATTGCTCCGCCGTTGGACTCTCTATTGTAAAATTAAGAGACTCAATGCTTGTTCCACTTTTCCACCGCTGCCATTTGATGCTGCAGACGTCCTCTGGCCTTCCATTCAATCACTCAGCCGAAGCTGCGCGTGTCTACTGTAACACGATGAATGCATGCGACGGGGGCGGGGAATGCTACGTCGCCACGTGACGCATTTTCAAATCCACCAAAAAAATGAAGGAAAACTTTGTGCGACGAGCGAGCGTAACTCTGCGCTATATGATTTCAGAGAAAAAAATTTCGATACAGGCATTCGTTGCCAGTAGTTTGATTGAAAGCGAGATATCCACATCTGACGAAGGAGGAGGACAAAGAAGAACGAAGCCTACAAACTGAATGGAGTAAAGCACGGAGTGGTGAGACAGGTGACCGCACAACATAAATATCAAGTAAAAAGAAAAGAACATACTGAAGGTAAGAAATATAGAAAAACTTTGATGCAATAAAAATTTACGAATCGGTTATCACTATAATTTACTTCCCCCTATAAAATTACCTTTGTAATATAGGGCTAACGGGCATGAGTTTAAGTAAAATTTACTGATTTGATGAGGATTGTTAAAAGTGGATTAAGAAAATTCCATCATAAAATTCTAATTGACCACTGACAAAACCGGTTTACCCAATTTTCATAACTTAGTTGTGGATTCAAGTGATAGCAGACAGCAAGTGGTCCCCTCACCAGGCACATCTCTTGAAGAATAATTAGAAAAAGTAAAAATTTACAAAAATGATGGAGAAAAAGGCATAGTTCACCATCACTGTTTTAAATTAATGAATATATGTGGAATAGTACCACATACTATAACGCTCAAAAGTACTTCAATCCTAAGATAAATTCATTCAGAGTAGTTTGGAATAAATCAAGTTTTTAACGCTCATTGTATACCGGTATAGTATCAAAAATGCACTCATCAACAAATTTACATACATGTTATATTTCACGTCAAAGAATTTTAGTTAATGGGGAATAAAGAAAAAAGGGTTTCTTCTAAAACAAGCACAGGAGGGGACATTTTGACTGCAAGGGAACGGGTAAATCTAGACTCAATGATATTGTAAAATTGTCATTCTACTATTTGCGATTCATCATTGATTATTCAGTTTAAAACTCCGATAATTTCCATCATGCAATCAATCGACGACATATAGCTTATTTATAAAACGACAAAAGAACATATATGCAAATGCTGCGACAAGCAGGCAGTTTAAGTGGAGGGTACATCTTTGACTGATTGCACTTTTTTAATTAGACGCTAGTGAGTGAAAATCAATTTTTAAAACTGTTCTAAATTTAACCAAGATCAAATCATTATAATGTGTGTGAAAATACTTTCCTACATGCATTTATATAAGAAAAAAATTATCTCTTGAAAAATTATGAAGTAGGTAAATAGAAAAGGTTATTCAGGGCTAAAACATGCAGACTATTAAAATATCACTTAATTGAGCAAACGATAATCACTATTTCTTTTGCGTTCATTACGTAATGACTATTGTTACAACCAAGCCCTAATCCGGAGCGAAGCTCTACATTTATCATAAACTTGGTCGATGTAGAAGCAGTATGAGTGGTTTTGCTGTGATGTGGGATAGGGAAAGGGTGGGTAGAATGAGTTTGTGGAGAGAGAACGAGTGAGGAAGTTTTTGACGTGGAGGAGAAGGAGAGGAGTTTATCCAAGGGATGCAGCAAAATTGAGTGAAGGACGCAGTCAGTGATAACGGAAGTTCATTAAGGGTACTAAACGGGAGAATACTAGGCGAAAGCGGAAGAGGTAGCATGAGAATATTATCAATGGACGGTTTCAAAAGATAAAACTTCCAGAAGGTTATTTTACTTTTAAATGGATAGTTTTGCGAAGACTCCCCGCGCTCCAATCTCCAATCACAAAACATAACTCAAGTTGATGACGGCCATGGAGTTCATTAGAGTGCTTGCGCATCCATCCTCTGTACTCAAGGCCGAGCAACGGCATCAATTAGGAAGACTCGGGAAAACGTTTCAACTGACGGCGTGCCCACGACTGAAAGGCATGAAACCATTATCAGGCGCAAGAATCTCGGAGAATTCTCACTCGTAAACGTTGAAAAACACCGAATCGCTATTAAAAGATAAAATAATTAAGAGACGGAAAGAATCAACATGCTGTAAATGCAGCGATATAATTACAAGGAACGAGGCAATGGAGATGTATTAACTATTCGCAGAATTTATAGTCCTTTAATGCGCGGAGTTTACTGAGCTTGGAAATATGACACTTAAAGAACGATTACGACAATTATCGCCAATGATAACGAAGAAAGGATTGACCGCGAGTCACTTACATTGGAGAGGGAAAGATTATTACATATAATTTAACATGGATAAAAATGAGGCGTATTTGAAACGCTATTTGTCGATTTCTCTATCGCAACTAATGACGAATTAATTTAGGCGATTGAGAGGAAAAGTAGCTCTATCATTTGAGTCACTACAGAGCAAGAGAATTTATACGGAAGATATGAATGAGATCAAGTGTGAACAAAGATGCTAGCGATGATTTTAATTTGCATGATAATTCCAAAGGGCAAAAAGTATAAAGGATTAACTCTGAAGATTTGTAGAAATATAAAAAATGTATAAGAAAATACTTTCCGCCTCTGATTAGATAAACCTCCACGTTACCAATAAAAGACATTAACTTGCTTCAATATCTCATTTCTCTAGAAATAGATCCATAATAGCTTAATAAATTAAATTAACAAATTAAATAAAACAAATAAAATGCTGATGGTGAAGAGTCTTTTTTGAAAGACTTTTAATTGAATTACCACGTTGAATAACCTTTGTGACTGAGCGCAATTTATCATGAATAATCTCCGATGCTCTTGAGGGGGTTTCTCCGACAAGACTATACGTTTCTAAGAATCACAAATCACATCCTATGAATCAGGACGAACTAGGCATAGACCACAGGTTGAGGCACACAAATTTTATCCGTACTCATTAAAAATACTAAATATTCACACAATCTTCACTCAAAATGCCAAATTGGCCATATCTATCATTCCCTCCCCCACTAAAAGAAACATTGCCCAACGAGGAGTACTCGTCCATGTCACACAAGAAACAGCAACCCAACTTAGCTAGGACGTCCTTCAAAATGTCGAACACTTCTGGCAAACTAGTGATTTAGGTGTATTTTTAACATTAAGTTAACAGCAACTGGGACGCCTATTCTCGCATAAAAGTTTTCTGCCTGGTCAGGCTAAAGGTTTAAATCCTTGAGTATGCGTCCAGATCGAGAGTAAATAGGATGGGGTATCTCCTTATGCTTTAATTCAAAATCGGTTTCACAGCAAACAGACCGAATTCGTGCCCATAGATGTATTGTGGAGGACAAAATAGTCTTTATTTCAAGATTTTTTCTAACGGGTAATTCATGTGAAGCGACGAAAGAAGATTGGCATAGCGTTGAATGGTAAAATATATCAAAGCGACAATTTTTATTTACCCTATAACGCACTGCAGGCAAGGGATTTTTTTCACTTACATCTGGAGAGGAAAAAATGAGAAAAAAATAGTAAGTAATGACGACATCCGATTTGCCGAACATTTGGACACATCAAAACGATGGAACAAATCTTAAATGGTAATGGTTCAAATAATATTTGGAAAACAAGGAAATCTTATGACATTTAAACTGCCAACTTTTGCTCTCATAATGGGAATAGATAATTTAAAATTGATAAATAGCTTAAAAAGTTATTAAAACTCCTGAATCATATTCATTTCTGCCGGGAGAAGAGTGGAGATGCAATGAAATGCTTATGTATGATTATTTCTGTTTTAAATCTAGATTTTGAGAACAGTTTCAATTGCCTCCATCAAAATTAATTGTTTCATCGATGAGGATATTTTAAGGGCACCGCGAAGTTTTACGACACTTGTCTGCGTTACTTTCTAAACCACGAAGGAATGCTCCAATAGGGTCAAACTACCAGACTAAGGACCTCAAATTCCTCGTTGCACATTCAGTGTCGTGCCCTCTCTCACACATTTCATGGTTATCTTTGTGATTGGAGCATTTTCATTAATCGCAAAAAACGAGAAACGAGACAAGCGTTTCCTTTGAGAACTTGGAATCACCCGGCGCGGACATTGCCCCGCGAGTGACTCCGAGGGTCATCTGGCTCATGGAAGCGATAAGTTGAATCAGATCCGCCCCATTAAATGAATACTTTGAGATAAATGGTAGAGAGCGGAATAGACTTGTCGTGGATGTAGCATTTTTATCTCCCGGAGTGCGAACAGACTCATGTCACTTTGCACACATTCCCGCCCGTAGGTTCCTTCAGAACTACAAAATTAATTTCTAACACGAAGGAGTCCACTTAAAATTATCTGCGGTCTGACATGGCAGGGAATATAAAAAAACCGTTCTCTTGCTCGTAGGATGTAGACAGTGATTAGAAATAAGGAAAATGAAACCCTCACGAGGGTTATCATTTCCTGGATAATTCAAGTACTATAGAGCAGCTCGTATGGTGCCCTACTTGCTAGTGCAAACGTATTTGAACCAAGGGAGTATGGGTCGAAGGATATTGGTAGGCTGAATAATATAATGATTGAACAGGGTAACTCCGTCATACAGACCCATGAGCAGAACCGTAACAACCAGCTCACGGCTACCGCGCATGCACTGTTTCCACTAAAAATTTAAACCCAACGATCTTCGGCATAAAAAAAGATGCGGAGGCGAATTTCCGAAATGTCCCCCGCGGGGCCCGGCGTAACTAGCGCAGCCAGCGATGGAGAGCCACTGGTCCCCGTGGACCTACTTCCCCCCCATGCGGCCTTCCTCCATGTTTGATGAGGTGGCACAGTTTCCTGGTGGCCGGTGAAGGGCGCCGCCTTGCGGGGGCCCTGAACGACAGGGGTGGACGCCGCATTGTGCCTAAATGGTCGCACACGACAAACGGACTGCTTGAGTGGATGACACCGCTGTTATCGTGCTCATCAATAGAGTGGGCGAAACATAACTTGACTAATTTGTCTCAGGACCTGGTAGAGAACAAGTCTCTGCCAAAGTATGAGATGATGGAAGCGAAACGTAAAAAAATGGAATTGTTTCCAAGTAAAAGGGTTGAATCTGAAATAGCAAACTGTGTACAACCTTAATAAAACTACAGATAAGAGTGTGAGAGCAATGGGACAAACTTCAACAGTCTACACCACATTTTTATCATAGATTAGACAGTGATGCAGAGAGATGATACGTTTTTAAGATCATCATGGTGCATATGCTGACGTTCGTATGAAGCACTAATATCCGGAGAATGAACTTCCATCGGATTTTAAGATTTCATTCAGGAATGCTTCTTAACGAAATCACCCGATTTGAGAAAATAAATACATATTTGGAATTGTTGTAAACCACTACATGCCAAATCCACCAACTCACCCACTTCGTTGGGCATAAGTTTTTAGTCTGATTCTATTTTATCATGCATCTACATCATCACATTGCCCTGCAAGCCACCTCAAGGGTGTATGGCAGGGGAAATCATGGTTTCAATTCGAAACAAAGTTGAAAATTCACTATTGGCCTTTCTCTTTCTCCAATGACGGCCTATTCGACATAGGTATATATGGACGAACACATGCCTTCAACGTTGAAAAACAGCTCAGGTGGAATTGAAACACAAAACCTGAGGGTTGGTAAATGAGTGCGTAACTTATCTTCCACCGAGTTATCCTCTGCCTTGAAGCCTCCATAAATTCCGATTCTCTCCATGATTTGGTTCGGATATCGTTTCTGGGCTCAAACTCGGTCCCTTCACGAAATTTCACCGAATATCTGATGTAGCCCAATGAATTTATCATGACAAAATCCTGCAACAAAATTGTTGGAGCCGTTTCCGCAATAAATTTGACATACATACGATTATGGGTTGCAAAAGGGTACAGGAAATTGATTTGCAAAAGCTTTGGGGACGGCTTTTCTACCCTCTCCCATTAGAGTACCATCTTTTCCCTGAATTTTACAATTCATTTTTTTTCTTTCCATTCTCGCATATGTGAAATTTACAAATACGATTCATAGAAAGACATCTCTTTTCATTTAAATTGAATCAGATATACTATTTAAATCGCACTGGAAAATGCTGCTCACTCACTCTTGGCTATCTGAGATGTGTAACTTCATTATCAGCCGATTGAAACGGAAAATCGATGATTTTTGGCAATGATGACTCTCAAAGAACGCCTATTTCAACTGCATAGAAAAAATTTTTGTACTATTGGAACGCATTTCAGTAAAAATCTTTCACAATTATTCATTCTTTCATTAAAATCATCTTGAAAGCAAAAGTTCATTTTCACATTAATTAAAACTACTTACAAAGATTGAACGGTTGCTGTTAACATATAAATTTCTAGTCGTTAACCATCAATAAAATAGTTCGAATTAATACTGATATTTATTAAAATGAGAATTAGTCCTGACAAATGTTGAAATTTGAAACGAAATGGAGAATCTCCTTCATAATCTCAACTATCTTAGATGGCTAACATGTAATTATTAGTTAACCTATGTTAATTCACACGTATGTGTTCTTCAAACAAGCTCCAAGAGCTTTTAGAGGTTGTGGCAAAGTATTATGCCTAGAAACAAAAGCCATAACCTGCATATAATATTCCTTAGAAAAATTTTGGTTAGTGGGATAGGAATTTGTCAAGGTAGCGATTAAAAAAATGAACTTGAATTGCATATAACGCTCATAAGGAAAGTTGTACTGCTTATGTTCGAGCTTATTTCCTGTATTGACTGAAATGCGTAGCAACATGAGAGTTCTTTGTTGTTACTATTGTCACCATAATTCTGATTTTGCCCTTAACTGGAAATCTATTCATAAAAATTAAAAGAATACGGAAGCTTCCTTAATTTTGCTGCAGATATTATGATGCCCATCAACAGTCACCCTTAACTTTTCTATATTTAAAAATTGCGCCGGAGTCCTTTTGTAGCCTTCAAGTGATGCACTGAGCAGAAAAAATATCGAACGCCTACAAAGTGTATACATACGCGGGAAAAAACCACAAACATATATCTGTGAAAATATACGGTACCACAATTACCATTACTATAAGGGTTGATTAGTTGAGGCAAACTTAAATCATTCCAGCGACTATCAAGATGCAATATAAGTCAGTATTTGACATAAAATTAAAGATGTGGCACTAGAAAAAATTTCCGGCAAACGATTGAGACTAAGAAAAAGAGATTACCGGCAATTTTAGCCAGACGAATGGTCGAATCAATACTAAGGTTGGAACGAACGTTTGCAAACGCCAAGAATGCGACGCCTTAGAAATCAACTTGAGCGATACATTCTATCGGGAAGGAGCTCTTTAGGAGGAGAGTGTATGTCCCCGATGGAGAGCGACACACCCTTCTCGAATAACTGATCACTTTCTATTGAAATGAAATTGGAACTTTTTCCAACGTAGCACGTGCTCCCACTGAAGCTATTTTCTTGGTTGAAAGTTCCTGGCGCTTGTACAGATACCCATTTCCGTCCTGGGCATGTCTTTATTTGATGTATTCCAACAGGGAAGGGTGTGAATGGCAGGGGTCATCTTCTTTCCTGATATCAATCAGATCACATGCGATCACTGCCAACCTCACTTCACTTTACGTCGCACCGAAGCGCGAGGAACTTTCAACCGAGATACGCTTCCACAACGCTCTCTGAACGGATTCATTGAGAGATTCATTCCCCTAGAACATCTACATTTTTGGGAAGGAGGAGACGATTATCTTCCACTAAATGGTCGGACTTCACTCGCATTTCATGAAGCAAGTTGCAAAAAAAACGACACTAAGTCGAGGAGTTCACTACGATGGGGAGCTAGAGCAAATTGCTAATAAATGACATAATTTTTCATCTCCTCATCACATGGCTGAAGAATAAGAACGAAGAATAAGAATATCTCCTCGCTACTACCAATACAAATAAGTCAAAAAGCACTGCAACTCACCTACAGCCTTATCTACGCACAGTATATACGCTTCATTCACTAGCAGAATCACCCAGCAGTATGACCCCAGCGTACTCCAGGTATGAGATACTACTTGATGATTTTTAAAATTTGCATTGGCTTCTTCTCTTTGTTTCTGACACCGGTAAAACAAATGATTTTGCCGGCAAATTACTAAAAAGAAAACCTATATTGTGGGACGACCAGAAGACCACTCAACAGCACGGTCATACTTTTCTCGTCGCCGATGTAAATATATTAAAGAGAAAGGGAAATACAGTAGAAACTATTTCACCCAACTTGTGCATGAGTTATTCACATGTTTTCCTTACTAACCGCGCTTTCTCGGCATGAATTATTCATCTAAACAATGAATTATTCACAAGGGTAATGACAGAAACCCTATAAACGCAGGCTATTGCCACAAAATCTTCACGTGCCACAACATGCACTGAATATTCGAAATTCAAAGAGGTTCGCGGATAACAGAAAGGGTGAAGATATGAATGAATTATTTCACTATATCAAGTATCACCCTCTTCACTATGACAAAGAGATCACATTCCATTGGTTTCATGACGTGCATACCTTCAAACTAGTATATCCCATAGAATTCTTGGAAATACGACGACTTCTTAGTGACTGCACACTTGACTTCATTATTTGGCAGGCGTTCATTGCGTGTAATAATTCATCGCCTAACTGAAAGATGTATCTATCACTAAGGATTGCGTAAGTTCCATTACGCTAGTCTTCAATTTTGGGGACACTCCAAAAATGGTATCTTCCATCGTTCGTTACACTAAACATTGCCTTCCTTTCATCTACATGACAGATGGCGTTAGAAGGGAGGACATATTCACATTATTCCGAGAAAAAAAGCATCTTGACTGTCACCGAATCGTTATCACTGTCGACAACAGTTTCAGACTTCATTTGGCCGAAGTATAGTTTTATCAAGTGAGTAAGAATAGGCAGAGCATGGTAATTTACGCTTTCCATTCCTCAAATTGTGCGAAAGATACAATCTGCTGTATCTCTTCTGGAACAAACCCTGAGAAATCGCCCAAGGTATGCACAAGGTTGAGTTTTTGGTAAATTTGGTCATATCCTTCCGGTCATACGTTATAAAAATGCGGAGAAGCAGTAAATCAAACAGTTATTGAGTGGAAACGACGGAGACATTAGACAAAGAATTTAATAGTGCATATTCACTCTAATCGATTTTTCCAAAGCATCTAAAGCAAGAAAACCATTAGAGACCGAACCACTTCCGGCAAATGACAAGCATCGCTCTTACACTTCACGGCTTTATTAAACAGCTTAGGTACATAAATACAAATATTATCCTTTGCCTGGAGAGATACCAGCCAAATTACACAACAAGTTTACCAAAGAAAGGAAACACTACCTGAAAACCAACGTCTACAAATATAGGAATATAATGCCCAACGGGTTGCACCCCGTGATTGTAAAATAGCTTATATAACTCCCATTTCCTGAGTATAGAAGTTCCTCGTAGCTGAAGGCTCTACGAAACTAAATTGCATACATTATATTAGAGAGTTTCATTTACGAGTTACACCGTGTTATTTCTGGGTCACAATCATATAAGATGCCAATGTCAACAATTACTAAGGCAAAAACCTTAGATAGGCACAAAGACTTCTTTTATTAATCACACACATTCGACATTTGAAAAGCTGGAGAAGGGTTCAATATGATCCGCTAGTTTTGAAATTCATAAAAGCTCTCAAATGAGTCTATCATCACAAAATAATGGACAAACTAATTACAAATCAAATTACAGAAAATGCAAATAAATTAATTTAAAATCTTTTGTCTGTCCGGGGACGAAAAATAATTATCGTTACATTGTGGCCAACAGAGACAGAAGCGAGTAATTATTCTCGGCATCGAACTTGTGTAGGAAAGGCAGTGCAAAACAATGCAATGAACAGAACAGACGAAATTATCGTAAAATCACGAGAAAAAGCAATTAAGGAGTTCCTCTCGCCTTAAATTTCTCCTGCGCCAGACAGAGGAAAATGCGGGTTAGGCATGAAAAAACTGGGTTTCATCAGTTGGGTGGCGGGTCACCTATACTTAACTGAAGAATTTGATGACCGTATAACATATTACTAGCTGCTTTTTTGGCTTTACATACATTTTTCAATGTATTCTTTTCATAATATGCGTTAACTTTGGGCACAATTTAGGCAACCCTCATTTTACAATTTTTTAATTCAAATTGATCATATACAGCTATAATGCAATAATAAATAACTTATCTATTCTAGAAAGACTCCTTCCGAGTATAATTTCATTAGAGGATTTGTAGACGTAAAAAACTAATGTAAAGTGATGAAATGTGCCATAATAATAATATGTATTTTATCACTTTGCCCGTTTGTCACCAGTGGAGTTTCATTTGGTAACTGTGCTCACATTTCATAAACATAGAATTCGTTTTGAGCTCCTGAGTTAAAGTCCGATTTACTTAACGTGCTGAAAATATAACCACCTCAGGAAAGAGAGAATTGAAGAGGAGGGTGCGATAAGTTACGTAAAGAAAAGATACGCGCAAACTAAGATGGAACGTGGAGCTCTATTGGTCAGGTACTTGGTCATTGCGAAGGGAGAATGTACGTAAACTTGAGGAGTTAGGGATATGGGTTTGGAGAAGGATGGAAAGGGTGGATGGGCGCAATGAGAAGTCATGGGAGTGGTATAGTTCAGTCTAGATTCTTCTCGGTAATCTGAAGAGAGGCTACCCTGGATAATCAGGAAATAGGATAATACGAACGTAAATTGGGACAAAAAGAATATATTTCCATTCTTTGCCTTATTTTAGTTTTTCGAATTGTCATGAAAAAATTAGAAAGAAAAGGTGAATCCTGGTGTATAAATTATCCAATCCAGTGTTGTACTCCGAAGTTCGCGGGCACGATCCGAACTGGCGTAATATGGCCACAGCAAAGATATCCGTACTAAGGTTAATACGAAATCTCGCAAAATCAGGACTTACTGGATTTTAAATAACCACGGCCGCCTGTAGATAAAAAGAGTATTTTAGACTCCTCTGTTTTGATTTTAAAATTTAAATAAGTTCGACTAAGATGCCATAAATTATTTTAACCCACTAAAGCTCACGAGCAACTTAAGTTGCATTGTGAATAAAAATTTCCTTTTCCCTCCAGAGAGCCCGGAAAATTGTCGCAATAAGGTTCATTGAAGCTTATCCTTTCTTTTAGCTGTGCTATTTTTAGAAAGAGTACAGGTTAAGGGTTAACGATACCCTGGCGCTTCAACCCTTTCAGGGTCAACTGCAGCCAGTTGTGCATCTGATTATTTGTTACTCGGAAGTGTATACCTTTATGCTCCTCTGAGCATAAATTTGGTTAACATTTGCCAAAATGGTAATTAAATATTAAAGTCCGTTAAATAAAAAATTTTCTGAATTCTTTTACATTTTGTTTATTGATCGTCAAAATTTTGATGCAACTATAGTTGCTCCTGGGAACTCAGCAGTACTAATTTTTGCATTGACTTAAGCATCCTGACGTCTTGAAAAAGTGAAGGCCGAATTGAATTTACTCAAAGTGTAAAAAAATTGGTAAAAAGGTATTAGTTATTGATATATAGTACTATTAATGTCAATATAATTATTTAAAGCCCAATTAGAAATAAACACTTGCCGATAACCTCCGTTACTTCCAATTGACGGACAACTCAAAGCCTTAAGTTTCCCATGTACTGTAAAAAATACACCAAACCTTTGAATTAATGAAAAGTAATGCTGAATTCTTGACTCCCAAGATGACTCTTAGTTTAGATTTAACAATTATTCGTTATTTTTTTTAGCATAGTACAGAGAAGGTGGTTGAATGCAAACCTTTTCAGTTCAGATATAAAATGTGGTGTCAGGTACAGTCAAATGGCCGTCTAATTCCCTCAGTGCCCCTTGGCGTACAGTGCTCAAGAACTCGAAAGTCACTACGAGATCTTAGGCAAGGGTGCATTTTGTTAATACGCATTTTTGGCATGCTGAAATAAAGCTACCAGAAAAAGGGCTCCAGATTATAAATTGACAATATATTTCCTTCAGAAAATTTGCTGCATACGCATTTTTGGCATGCTGAAATAAAGCTACCAGAAAAAGGGCTCCAGATTATAAATTGACAATATATTTCCTTCAGAAAATTTGCTGCATAGGTCACATATATGGAAATAGGAGGGACGGGCACACCACATAAATATTGAGCCACATGTAATGCTTATTGGGTAACAGAAAAAGTATAAAAAAGCTAGATAGACGACTAAAGAAGTTACCGAAGGTGATTTACTTGTTATTCGATGGAACTACTATACAGTTTTCACCACAATAACGGATTTTATACAGGGAAGAATTTGGTTACGTAGTCAACCATTACTCAATGAATAAATACTTAGACTATACCCATCCCTTCACCAATTGAATAATTAAACAAATTTATGGGATGTGAAGATCTGTGTGATATATTTTCGGTCTTATACAGGGTGAACATGAGAATAAATGAGTAGTGGTTGTCATTTTTTGCGTGGACAAATGGGATATCCTATGGTCAGCGTTGTAACAATCTAGTACATGCATTTTCGAAATGTAACTGTTTATGTGCAGTTTTAATGAGAATAAGGTCCATTATAGATGACAATTTTGAGATCTTGATCTGATGGATGTGGTTTCAAACTCTCATAAACAGGGACTATATTTATTTCAGGAAAAGTCAAAACAGCCAATAAACAATAAAAGGGTCGTCAAAATATGAAATTTCCCTTCTATGACTGTCTGTTTGTGCTGAACATAATGTTCCAATACACCCAGAATGTTATATTGAATTTTATGAAGATTGGACAGCATAGATTTTGCGTATGTGCGATTACTCTGAGAAAGTTCTAAAAACATAACTTTGCAGTGGTCAGGACATATATTAGCTCTATTTAGTCCCAATGTGTTTCCCTATGTATGTTTAAAATGGGGAATATTTATGTAGAAATTTCGGTCTAGTTCTTATTTTAAGGGAAAACCCCCATTTCGTACCTTTAGTGCCCACAAGCAACTTAAGTTGCATGCAAATATTTGCCGATTAAGGTTTTTAAAAATTAAAATGATTGATTTTTGGGCTAAAGGAGTCCAAACAACGTAAATAAAACAAAGAAAAGGTAGTTTGAGAAAAAAATCGTTTGGGTACTAATGGGCTAAACAATATGTGGGGAAACAAATATGAACCTGAAATATTGAGCGATCTACGGTTTCAACTGATTTGTCATTCATGTATTTATTAATTATAAGTGATACATAATAAATAGCGACCAATAAACGGAAGAAAATCAAAGGTATTATTGGGCAGAGTAGCGAGACCCAATGAGAAATTCTGCAAGGAGTTAATTGATACGCTAACAGCAAGTGGTAGATAAAGCGAAAACCTTGAAAACTTGGAAAAAAAGTCATCGAGGCAGAAGTATATTTAAAACATACTCATATATGAGGCAGTGAAGCTTGGAAAATAGCTGCAGCCTGAAGCAGCTGAGGGAGTTACTAGTGGAAAGGTCTAGTGAAGAGTTGGGCAGAATTAATGCATGACGAAAACAGAAGGATTAAAAACTGATGAAAATTGAGGAATGAGGAGTAAAAAATAGGCAAAATTACCGTGCTCACTCATCAATCAACAATCTATTCAAATCAATGATAGTAAAAGAAATGAATGAGAAAGATTGTCGTGGAAGAGCAAGGTCGGAACGGAATTGATGTAGCGTGCTGCGAAGGACGTGAAAATGAAAATTTACGCATGGACAGAATGGTTGGCTGAGGGGATGCAGAGTGGAGTGTTGAAGCAAACTAATCCTCGGTATGGTGACTGTTGATGATGACGATGGCCATTTGTTGAATGCACGATGAGGAAATGAATAAATAAACACCGACAACTCTCGGAGACTAGCACTTGAGCGAATAGGACTGCGACCTTCTCAATGGAAGATGTAGCGGAAGTGGGGCCGATGGGGCGGAGGGAGGGAATAGGGTGGGTGGCACGGAGTGGCAACCAGGAGGGCGTGCGCATGGGTTTAGGGAGGCGGAGGGGGGCACGACGCGTTAGTTTGGCACGGGGCGAGGAGAGGCATGCAGTGCACGATGGGCGAGGAGGCTGGCGACACAATTGACTTGGGACGCCGTGAAGTTTGAAGGGCGGGCGTAAAAGGAGCAACTCGCCTCTCGACCCTTTGAATAATGTCCGCGGCTGCAGCGAGTGGTTTCGGAGATGCAGAGCAACCCTCGAAGAGCGGCCGGACCCAGTCCCGTCCTCGGCCACATGCCACCACCTCCCGTGTCCTCGTCCCCTGAGTTCGTGGGTTCGAGTTCCGCCTGGAAATTTTTTTGAACATCCATATTGTGGATATTTGCGTAGCTAACAGGTTAAGAGTAAGAAAAGAGCTCACCTCATTAACCTTGCCAGCAGTTTTTTCATGTGCTGACTTGGCGAAACTTTGCATACACGTTCTTATTATAGATATCTTTCAGTAAAAATGAAATAATTTGCATTTTACCGATTTGGTTTCTTGACAATTCAATGCTATTTTAACTCGCACCCTTGCGACACATTGTTTATTTGGCATATTGATTCGATTAAATATGAATCGATTTTCTTCAAAATGCGGAAAAATACATTTCATATTATTATTATGGTTTGCTACTTATTCCAAGAGGTCACGAAGAAAACAATTTGCAAACAGCATATTTCAATTCTATATCGCCTACATTTCGAATACCGTGCCGAACACACTAGCTATATTAGACTACTTTTGAGGAAAAATACAATAGGGTTCTTGCATCATTTCCCTGTCTGCATGGTGAGTTCCAATGCAAAAATAGAATAAAGTAAGTGAAACATGGTTCATTTTACTTCTAACTCCATCAAAAGTCTATTACAATATGATTCACGATTACCGCTTTATCTACCTAAACGCTCGGATATAAATACCAGCTACGGGTGCTATCAGCTAAAATTAATTGTATGAATTAAAAAAGAAGTTTAAATTTCATAAAAATAATAGTATTTCAACCCTTTATGTCCTTGTATGGTTCTTAGCGGCTCGTCAAATAAATAAACTATTAGCAAAGTTAAACTACTGCATATTTCACCGAATGTTTTAATGCGATAGGTTTCATCAAATAGCCCATATCATTAAGTAGATCGTGCAGGAGCGTCATGACATATATTGTCACAAGGGAGGAGGGTGGGTGGGTGATAATTTGTTGGTTTCAATTAATGTGGTGAAGTAGGGGTTGCATTATCCTGCACGCGGAGCTGATGCACTTTCTGAGCTTTTCACAGCCAAATAACCAACAAAACATTCAGTGGAACGGCATTTACACTAATATTACTCAAAACGCTCGCATAATCAATACTACTCCATATAAGCGAATTGATGCGCCTTTCATCATATCATTTCTTTAGCCATCTTCTCATGTTCTCTTATGACAGTCCACATTGAAACCTACGCTAGTCCTAAAAAAGTCCTTTCATTCGATCGAAGTGTACGCATTACTTTTATTATCATTGGTATATCACAATCATTTCTATTGAAAAGACCTGCCAGTTAAGATTGGTGAAGATTGATGAGGGTAAATTACCTTAGACTTTTACAGGTGCAGGCCCCAATTTCCTTTCCCGATCTCATTCTTTAGATGGTCGTTCGTGATACCTTCCTTCATCAAATTCAGAAAGCTCATTAATCTTCTATTCTTTAACAACTTCTCCAGCAGCTTCTCCGAAACGGGTTTCGGTATACCTTCGCTCCTCAGTTCCAGCCACCTAATCTGTCTTCTAATCACGTCTTCAGTTTGCCTCCTTACCCACAGTGTCGAACCGTCGGTACTTGCTTGGGCTAATAGGTATGGAGTGCAAGGAGATGCTTCCTCCGTCTCCACTAATTGGGCGACCGCATGCCTAATAGAACAAGAATGTACCTCATTCCCGAAATAATGAAAATTTTTCACTCAATCCTCCGTCCAATAGTGAATCTAAGCAATTTGTTAACTGATATCATCCCATAAAACTGGGTGACTTGGGTATTTTTTTTCTGTAGAGGCTGTGAGTAACATTATTTTTAATTAAAAAGATGCATTTGATACAATTAGGAAATGAAAATCAGTAGTCATGATAAATTTTTTTAATATTGAAAAATGCCCAAAAAATTAAAAATAGGGGTTTTTTCTATGATAAACCCTATAAAAGGTATATAGTGATCAATTTATTAAGCTGTTTCAAAATTATTGAAGGGAATTTGCTTTCAAGCTTTTAGATTTAGCTGTTCATTAAAAAATTGATATCAATAATATTGAGATCTGAATACTTTGAAGCTGTCAGAGGAATGTAAAACTGAGCGACTTTGTTAATTGAAAAACAAACCGTAAAATACTGTTCTTCTAATTTATTTTAGTTTTCAATAATCTCTGGTACTGAACATAGTCGTAACTCGGGGGTGGTAGCCCCCAAATATTGGAGGAAATCATTTTCTGTAATGTTTCCAACTCAAAGTAAACGGACACATCTTTCGATATTCCGCTAAATTTATTTCAGTTAACTTATTTTACTTCAGTGATTAGCATAGAATACGAAAGGTAAAATAAGGAATAGTTTCATTAATTTCCTAGTCGAAAATCACTCTCGAAACCTTTCAAATCTATCTATCCTGATCTCCCGGTAATCTTTGCCAAAATCAAAAATTATTCAAATTACTCCCGTAGTACAGGATAAAAACTTCTCTTGGAAATCAGGTCGAGTGAAACCTCGCGGAGATCAAAGTCACCCCACCACGCCAATGGGAGAAATCAGTCTCACGCGCGGGCGTTCTTGTAAATTAAATATTTTCTAGTGATAGAACCGCCGAATTTGTGAAAAAGAAACCATTGGATTCAATAAAAAATACTGACCGATGATAGAAAGTTTACCACTTTCTATTATTGGTCAGTAATTTTTTATTGAAACCTTTCTTCTGAAAAAGATGACACTTCGAACCATTTTCCGCTGGCTCTGCTATCAAGAACTCGGGGAAAACATCGATTAAAAGCAGGAAATCAGTATAGATGTACACCAAGATACCTCACGTAAGATTCCTTTACCGCAAAAGGTGGACCTAAAATAGCGTGAACTTTAGTACTATTCCCACTATTTCGTCGTAGCCGAAGTCACCCCGGCGATCTAAGTTTTACGGTAATTAATTACAAGATAACGCGATATAAAATTGGTGCGATTCCCTAAATCTATGATCCTTTAAAGTTCAATATTTCTGGGACTAACCCACTCCTGATGATTTGGTGCTCCTAAAAAATGTGAAAAAACACTTTTTTATGCTTATACAATTTCCATTTTTGCATAAAAGCTCCATATTTTTAACTGTAGGGTGGAGGATATAGGAGGAAGAGGACAGCTAAACCATTTCTAGCACTTGTTAACGTGAATTCCAACCGAGAACGTGGAACTCTGTATCTACACAGTAATCTACCGAGAAATAAGCGAAGACGTGGACTTTGAATTTCTGTCATCTGACCTTAACAACGTTAATTCGTCGTGCCAGGAGTGGGGTTTAGAACTAAATATTAGTAAATGCACCACAGTTTACTTCCTGCGAAAGTCATCACATAAAAGCCTTACTTAAACCGTGGGTGGAGTGAACATAAAATCTTCAAATACAGTAAAATATCATGGAATTACCTTAAATTCTGATATATCGTGGGGAAGACATACAAAACATATGCGTCACAGCATTATAGAAACTATGTTCTGTTAAAAGTATAGTCGGAAGGTCCTCGGATGAAAAAGTTAAAGCGAGATGATGCTACTTCGCTCTGGTTAGGCCACGCCTCGAATACACCGCGAGCATTTGGGACCCTGGTCATAAATATTCAACCAAAAACATTAATACAAAGAAAAGCAGCGCGCTCCGTTAAAACCCATTACGAGCGAACATGTAGTGTTTCACGGCTTTTAGAGGGATCACGGTGGGAGCCCCTAGAGACTCGGAGGCTACACGCTAGGTTTAGATTGCTTAAGAAATTCAAATCTGGTGTATTTCAGAGCGATACAGAGGATATTATCATGACGCATCACTTCGTTTCTAGGTCTGGCAGGAGCGATAAAATAAGAGAGATACATTTCCGAACAGATAGGTTACAAAAACTCGTTCTTTCCGCAAACAATAAGCGACCACAATAAAAACTGAGCTCCTGTAAATACACTCCCATAGTACATATCACCATTTCACCTCCAAAACTTTAAAATCTTTACACGGCTGGTGACCTACCACCCCTTGCCACATGCCCATGCGGCGAATCGCGGGGTAGTTTGTAGATGTACAGGGCCAGCGGGGACGGGAATCGGCAACCAATCGGAGAGCGGCAGTATTGCCGGCACCTCTGCGGCCGTCAAATAAATGGCGACTCCTCGATGGTTATCTCCACCTCTGTATGGCCTGAGGACGCCAACAGCAGAGTAGATTGAACGCCCGCATCATCATGATACCAACGCGAACGAAACCCGAAATGCCGCCAAATTCAATTAAATGCCGCCAAAGCCTACGTTAGGAATTTAATATTTTCACAATAATATTTTCTTCATTTTGCCCCAGGTTTTGTAGAATATCAAACATATTAATATAGGCAGATAGTTATGAATATTTATAAAATTAATTCATTAGAGAGATAGAGTTTCAAAGCCAATTAAAAATAAGTCACTAGCGCATCGCGTATCTCCGTGTGCCGCTGGCGGGACTTACGTGAACTTTCTTGCTTATAGCGCCCGCAAAAGTTCCCGGCGCTGAGCTTCACGGGAAGATGGGGAGTTAAAATTGAAGGAGAAGTGATAGGATGGGGTGAAGAGAGGAAGGCAACGAGAGAGATAATGAGGCAGGAGAACCAAAATTATTCGCGGAAAAAAAGCACGAGGCTCGTACATGCGAGGCAATCGGTTAAAAATCACCCATTGCTATAAATGACTCCATCTACATCATCTAAATCTGCGTCATACCCTGAAAGCCACCCAAAGGGTGTGTGGCAGGGGGTGCTTCCACACCAGGCATGCATGAATGATACGGTAGAACACCGAAATTACATTGAAACCCGCGTACCACACATGCAAAGCGCCAATTAAAAATCTAATTACCAAGAAACATTCTATCGTCAATCGTTCCAACATGCAAGGGATACAAAGACTACTAATACAGATTAAAAATATCATGCATAAATAAGAACAACACAAGAGAAGGATTTACTGTCTGCCTATTGTCACAATTCGAACTATTCATGACGACGATCACAGCTGTTATGGTCCCGAATGGTACGCGGAAAAAATGACATTTTTTACCTATCGGTTCTACAATCTAGCTCTCTAATTTTATTGGCGCGATCCAATCTGCCGTAGTACGAGGGGGTTAATAGTATGCTTTTTACGTTGTCAGAGAAATGATTTTCTTGAAATTTAGTTGGAAGGTTAAGCCTATAATTTAATCTACGCTGTGATAGCGATTCCCATCCTAATTCTTCTAACAGTCCAGACACACTAGCCAACTTATCGTAGCATCGTTTCACAAACCTAGCTCCTCTTCGCTGTACGCGATCTAACTCTGATATCAACCCAAAATCTAGGACCACATTATGAAGTCTCATCGAGAGAAGAGTCGAAATGGGATGACAGTTAGTGATGAATCATCCAACTTCTCGAAGCGCTACAGTTGGCAGGAAATGGAAAGGTTTTCTTACTGACCCGCCCAACTAAAAAAACCTTCCTCCTCTGTTTCGCAGGATTTTCGAAAATAGCCCATGTGGGCTATTTTCCGTAGCCCGTGCCCCTAACTCGTCCACTGCGAGGGCCAGGACTTTAGCTATAACTCGACGTCCTCGTACGCCGTCTCTCGGTTGAGGCACTCAATCTAAGAAAAATTAGCGATTAGCGTAATATACATGTGATGAAGTAACATTTGCAAATCGCACGGCGACGTGCACTTGTTATTTGAACAGATACTTATTTATTTTTTTATTAAAAAAAATAGTCCACATACAGCAAAATTGCCAATTTAAAGCGTAATTGTAACAATTACAGCAAAAATAACTTTAATAACAACAAAAAACTTGAGTAAATTAAATAAAACTTTGTATACTCCACAATAGGTTTATTAACACGGCCCGGGTCTCGACACTTCGTGTCATCTTCAGGTCTAGTGGAGTTCACAAAGTTATATTTAATTTACTATGAATAACTTCCACCAAGTCAAGCCTGGAACAATTTCCTTTGTGAAAAAAATTTGACTTAGACGATCTGGAGTTGGCGTCCAAGTCAGTTACTGTTTAGGTTCTCTGTATATTTAAGGAAAGATGAGCGGAGGCCAAGTTGGTGAAGTTTATTGGCGATGGGGAAAAGAGATCAATATCAGTGGGATGTGACTTTATTAGGGATGAGAGACGGAGGAAGAGCGAGCATTCTTATTAGTGATAGTCTTGGAGTTGTTATGTGGAGTAATGAGTTAGCTCGGGCAGGACGCGAAGGCACTCCGATATTGATGAATGAGCTGAGATCGGGACTGTCAGTGGAAGAATAAAGGATATTGTAAATGAGTTCTACCGTATTTACCTGAATATAAGACCCCCTACATATAAGACTCCCCCACTTTTGAGGCTCAAATTACAGGGAAAATATAAAACAGGTGGGAGAGCCCTCAGGGAAGTACCCAGCCAGTTTGGAAAGAATGTGTGATGCTTTGAGTGTGTAAGCCCGGTATGGAGTTCAAATTCATTTTGCGATGAGTTTGAATGCGCTTAGAATTTGAATAGTCTTGTAAAATAACTTTAAATATTAGTATGGGTAAATACTAGTCGGCCCCGGTGGCGGTGGGGTAAAGTCCTCGTATGCTAATACGAGGGTCGCGGGTTCGAGTCCCGCCTGGGTAGAGTAATATCTGCCCAGGACATGGGGGTTTGTGTCTCGTCCGTTGTTACTGTTATCCACCCGACGTAAATTGGCCCATTCTGCTGTATTCGGGATAGCGAAAATAAATAAGTGAGCACATTATGCCAAAGCGTGAAATGATTTCATGCTGTGTACATTTTCAGGTATGATAAAAGAATTAGAACGCGTGCAAAGGAGATCCGCTAGGTTTTTTAAAGGTCGTTATGATAATTGTATAAGTGTTACGAGTTTAATAGAAGAACTAGGATGGGAATTACTATCAGAACGCAGGTTAAAATATAGGTTAAACCTTTTAAGTAAATCCGAAACCGATTTGTTCACAGATGACGTTAGATATATATTAAGAACCCCTGCGTATTATGCTAGGTTTGATCATATTAACAAGATTAGAGAGATAGATTGTTGTACCGATAGATTTAAAATGTCATTTTTCCCGCGTACTATAAGAGAGAACAATAGGCAGCGTTGTAAAGGGATATGTAGGTGAAATATAGTTAGAGTAGTCTGTAGTGAATGATGCATGTAATAACAACCAATAATCCCTTTCTTACAATGTAGATACTAACCATCTAGCTGCATGTGACCCTATTATCTAGCATGCCTCCCTTAAATATCCTAGTCGCATGTCAATAGGGCGTTTGGTGATCTTCATCCCCTGCTACACACCCTCGTGGTGGCTCGCAGGGTAGTACGTAGATGTAGATGTATGGGTACTCCCTCTGTCTTATCCTCCCCGTATAAGACCCCCCCGTATAAGACCCCACTTTTGAAACATATTTTTTGGGAAAAAAGGGGGGTCTTATATTCAAGTAAATACGGTAAGTCGGAATTAAGTCTGTGATGGGAGGGACTACAAATATACAAATGGAGAGGGAAGATAGTATCTCGTTTGCAGATGCATCGCGGAAATTTGGAACTCTGTATTTCACTATTTTAGCGATGAAAGTTGAAAAGTATAAATTTACATCTTGAAGTGCGCCTCACCTATAGGAGCGTTTCCTTACTGGTGGGATGAGGGCTCCAACCACCTCGCCTTAACGATACAACACTTTCTTCCCCCCTCTCCCTTCGAAATAATCCCCACCTCTTCGTCACTGCACGCGCGTGTGACAGTGAGTTTGTCGAGCGTCCGCACGTGAGTCACGTCTCCGTCGGAGTGTCAGCCTCATAGAGTTGCCAGATGACGGCTCGCCGAGATAAAAACGTCAGCCGCGTACGCAAACAAAGCTGGTAACATTACGAGAACCAGTCTCTAAAAGAACATTCTTCGCAACAAGAAATTCACACCAAAAATACCAAGAGTCTGGATACAATAAAATATAGGAAAGTGAAGGCTTGGTGACTGACAGGGTGGGAGTCAAGGTATTTCACCGACTGTATGTCAATCCACAAAACCTGTGTCGGGGATAACTCTATGTCGCTAGAAATCTTTTAATATATTAGATACCATATGCCTTGCCCACGGATTCTTGGATTGATTGGCATACTTCTTGCTTTCTCTCTGGAGTTAAGATGACAATTTTCTCCAGCTTAGAGCAAGCGATACGTTAAAAAATGAGTACGTTGCTGATATTTTAGGAAAAATTGAAGTGAACGAAGATGTTGAGCGCAGAAAAATGCAGAAATCCCAAGGTCAAATGCAGCCAAGACTTGAAAATAAACATTTGCAAAGTAGTAAAAATTTAAACGTACAACGAATTGAGAAGAGCGAATGACAGCCTGAAAGTGTCCCTCTTTGACGTCACTGCCGTCGAGAGCCGGCAGTCTTTGCCGCTCCATGACGGGTACGGGCAATCTTGGTGGCGTGCATGAAGGTCTGCGAAATGGGGGGAATAAAATTGATTCCTGGATGTTTATAGAAATCGGAAATCAAATGGATTATCATTTATTTTTTAACGAATGCGGAAAAATTACTATCCTCCAAAAATAGAAGAATCAGCGGATAAACAGGAAACGCGATATAATACCCGCCAATGATCGCAAGAATCTCGAAATTCTCCTGTGCAGCCGACGTTTTTAAACAACTACGCTACTGAATTTTCATTCTACCTCTAACTAAATTCTACATCTATGTAACTAAATAATTCTAACTTTTCATTCCATTTTGAACTAAAATAAATAACTGAGATACATACAAAGGAATATTTTCCTGATTATGGCTTATATCAATGAATAAGACCAAGTTATATATAATTATACTTCAAAAGTTCTTTATAATTTAATCGAAAAGTTTTTTCAAAACCAACAAACAAATACTACAAGTACTTTTCTGACAAATACTAAAGAACAAAATCTTAAAACACCAAGATAAACTCATTCCAGAAAACCAGCATTCGACTTTAATGGGCAAGAGTAAATAAAATTGGAATTCAACGACTTCATTACTCTACGCCGTTGTAGTTTTGATAATGAGGCTCTTGTTTCCTATGATAAGAGAATGATCCATGAATGAAGCATATTCTTGAGTTGGAATGATCTATGACTCATTAGTCACATCAATATGGATTAAATAAGAGTAGCTGGGTTTTCGTGTAGAGTTTTAATTGCTTGAAGATGCGAGAATGTAAACTTTGCGGATGACTGAAATTGCATAAACATTTTGAGAGTGCGACCACTAATTTTTCACGCAATACAATGAAAAATGTGTACATGTCGATCGGACTATGAGCTTAAGTGTAGCTTCATACACTCATGAGAAAAGTATTCATAGCTGCGGTTTACGCACAATGCATGATAGCAACAACTAAAATGGATATTAATCATAAACCAAACCTAGGTAACCATTAACAGTGTATTAAGAGATTAATGTAGAAGGATAAGAGTGCAATGGACTACAATATATCAGGATGCTGTTTCTATTTAATCCTTAACCCCGTTATTAGAAAGAAGTCACTCCTAAAAAAACTAGTTTCATCTCAGGAATTATCTCCTAATAATCAGTGACAAAAGAGTTCATCTTCCCATCATATTTTCAACTTTCACCATGACGCGTCAACCAAATAGGCTCTCTCCAACAAGACGCGATTTCACCCCACCAGCATATCTGTTTCCCTTGAAGCATGAATGGACCTGAACCTCGAGAGTTCTCAACTGTAAGCCAACATCAAATAACCAGGAACTACAAATTTGGGATGATGGCTGCGGATAGAAATATGACAGACGTCTGCGAGGTTGAGAAAACGGAAAGGGAAAAATATGGTTTTCTAGGAAACGGTAAAGCGGCGCCGAGGGCAACAAGAGAGATTGCCGCTGACTCTCGCATTCGCTCGCGGCTCCAAAACCCATCCGTCATCGTCCCACGTTTGATGGCCGAAATACATTGGGACACCATTGGATGCGGGTGGAGCCTCCGACAGGCTGCATTTCCCAAGTCAATTAACAATTATCTACTACCGCGGGAGTTCATCCGCAAAATTTTTGCGCCTTCGTGATAAAAAATATATTCCATTGCTTATAAGTTGTAGTTACAAAAAAGACAAATAAGTCTCGGGAGAATAGTACCTGAATCATACAGGCAATCGAGAGATCTGAGTCCGAGTTTCGAAAATAAAAAATTATTTCTTTTTTCTTGGTGGCTTCAACACGCTACAATTAAATTACACCTCGCTCACAAGCGCACGATTGCGTATAAAATTTATTTTCGTCTTTTGCATTCAGTATATGCAACTTCTTGTTATTATTATTAGAGTTGATATGTTTGCTTAGGTAGGTTTAAATAAAGAATTGATGCTTATACAATCTTTTCTAGATCTTCCTCACTTATCAGCAATTAAAAATATGCAGTCAGTTATAAGGTTGTAAAACCAAAATGCAGCTAGATCTTAGTAGATTACCTACCAGCACCTCATTGTGGTGCTGTGATTAGAGACCTAAGAAGTCCTCTAGTATTACGGCTAAAAATACTATAGAATTGGACTCTCGGTTCAGAGTAATTGAGGAGTTGAATGAAACCGCATGTGTAAACCCCTGCAAAATCGGTCATGCCAAAGGGCGTCACGTTCCTCTGTAAATATAAATTTAAACCGGATCCCTTGCTTGGGAATGAATGGCGGCTCATCATTCTATTGAAATGGGAACTTACTCTCTGTAGATCTTCTCGTCTTCCTTGCGTAAGGGTGTGTGCCAATAAGGTCTCTTGCCCCCTCTTAGCGTAAGAAGTTACGGCGACTTTTCGATATGTATTAGCTGTGTGCCAATAAAATCTCTTGCTCCCTTTTCACGTAAGAAGTTACAGTGACTTTTCGATGTGTATTAGCTGTGTACATGCGTTAGTCAGAAATGCCTCTATCATTTTAATTTCTTTGTGGGTAAAACTGGAACAGAAATTTATCATAAAAATTGCAGATAATACTAATCCTTAGTGAACTTATCGATGAGAACAATTCACCTTACTTAGTATAATAATTACACAAAATACCTCAATTTATATCCGCAGCATACTTCGAAAGAATGCTCATTTTTACGGCTAAGATTGTAAAATTTAAAATTCTATCACTAGCGATAGACACACTATTATGTAATAAACGATAATGACACCAATTCTCATTTGGTCGAGAGATCAGAGGTTTCCATTAATTATTTCTTGAAGAAATGCTCCTTAGTTAAAAAGTTTCCTGTTGAGTCATTACTGATTATTAAAAGTCCTTTTTTGTAACTACAACTTGAGCCACTTCTTTTCAGTTGACCTAGATTATCTTTCTCTAAGTCTTTAGAAAGCTTTACGCTGCATGTACTGTATGGATCATCAGATGGATCATACTCAATGGAGGTGAAACTAACATTGTCCAATACATTAAAAAGTCTTTAAAATATTAACGAAAGCTTCCTCCGCAAAACATTCTATGAAATAGCATTTAATTGTTTATTTCTACGCAGTGACATACAAGAGTTTCCCTGTGTTTTGATGACGTAGCAAAATCGAATGCCATTTGTCACAGTAACTGAATGAAAACAAATTAAATTCATCATTATAAAATTAGGTCTATCCAGATCATTGCGATCGTTTCATTTTTCGTCAACTATACCATTAGAGATTTTTACAAAATTCATGTTGTGATTTCATACACTCACTAACAATAGTGGTATCTTTAAAAAGAACTTTTTGCTAGAGCTTCTCTTTCATTGCACTCCATATTAATGATTCCATCGGTACATTATTAATCGAGCATATAATTATGCTGTCACTCTGATGCCGACGGTAAAAATTAATTAACTCATTCATGATATGATACAAGGCTATGTCATTTCAATGCGTTTATTGAGGCTACCCGATGCTTTTTCACCGCCCTTGGTAGGGTACAGAGTCTACAATTTCAACACAACGTTGGCGATTTCCAAACTTGAATTAGTTCCATGAAGTTAGATTGACTTTTTCCGCCAAAAAAAAACACAAATAAAATAAGAAAAGCATAAATCATTACGAAGTCTTCAACCCAATAAACTAATTTTAAATAATTAATATGCATAAACTAAGTTCTTTGTATTTGGTACTACCCATCATCAACGCATAGGCCTTTATCCCAGTAGCTAAAGATGCCACGTATGCATTGAAATTGGAAGCATCGGATAGATATTGATCTGAAAATCAAATATATTCAAGTTAAATTTTCACTCAGTTCAAGCCAATTCTATCAATTTAAACTAGTAATTATTTCATTACAGACAAAAATTTCAGTGGTGTATTCGACAGATAATACCTTACACGGTGCAACAGTATTCAGCAACGCAACCGACAGGAGATTAGCCAAATTGCCACCTGATATTACTTCACCTCGTTAAATGCATTTTTTAATGTAACATCAATCAAATCGCATTCAAATGCAAGAGATTTCAGGATATCAAAGGTCAGGATGGCATCGATTTCAGGACTCCGCTTCGGACGATAAAACAAAATTCTGTTGACACTAAGATTTATTTTGAATACTCATAAATGTGGCATGGTAAAAATGTCAGCGGAGAGGGGAGAGAAAATTATCTTCTACTCTCGCAACAGAATGTCTGTTTTTAAGCATATTTATTAGTTTATCTGCCATTGTTAGCTATCATCTAGCAAGCTTCGTCAAATACCACCCAATTGCGAAACCTACTACGAACTAGGCGCGCATTTGGCCATTTGGGCTAAGGATTCTCCGCCCATTCCTTCTCGTTACGCAATACTAAGTCTTTATAATTGTATTAAAAATTCAAAGCTACACTAGAAACCATTAAAAAAAACCACTCCCTTACATTTACAGAAGTACGCATAATGCCTCTCGTGCGTAAACTGGTGAAATAAAGACGTTTCAATCGCGTCTCGGAAGCAGAGGGAGTATGATGACCCACTCACGTGATTTGAAATACAGCCATTTGGCCATCGCTCATCCGAAACATACAACGGCGCAAAAACTTCGTGGCATAAAGGGCTTGTTGTCCCGTCCCGTCCGCCAGATAACCCCGCGGGGGAGACGCATTCCTTTCCGGATGGCATCCGTCGTCGTTGTCGGGCGCCACTCCGTGAGGATGCCATACTCCTCCCGGATCTCACATCTTGGAGCGAATTGGCGGCGTTTTCCAATCCGTTCAAAAGAGGCACGGAGCAAATGAGACAGTGGTTTCGAGCATGGTTGCGTGCTTGTCAATGCTCTAACCCCTAGAGTGGTGAGTAAGGTGACGATTGAAGGGTTCATGCCCAAATCTACGGGTCACCATGCCTGTATAGCTACACAACACATCAAAAAGGCATGCAGAGTGAGCAAAAAATCCGATTTGGGTAAAGTATGTGGAACGGCAAGTTTAGAATTATGGAAATGCAGACCTTTGAACTGGCAATTTTTTTTTAGAAACAATGTGGTATTTATACGGTGGATGTAACAAAATAAATTGAAGTCACGTGAGACAACCCAGTTAGCAACTGTATGTCAGTATTAAATTATCCTGAAAATGGGTTTTAAATGAAGCATAGGTAATAATGTCAATAACAAATGTTTCTATTAATGCGTATTCCAATCCTTCCAACACTTCCACTCATGTGTACCTCAAACCTAAACCTTTGTACCCACCTCCTACTGCACTCGTGAAAAAGAGTATTACAATAAAGAAATAGATATTGTAAATAGTTTACCTAAAACACAAAATTAACAAGTTCCTATACAGAGCCATCATACAGATTTGAAACATCAGGCGAAGCTGTCCGTATGGCATAGATCCCCGTTAACATAATCCAGATATGCTCATGGCACACATGCCTTCTATACACTATATATATGCCTTCCGGGAATAAGATGGTGACGGCGGTAGTCAGATGGTAAAATGACAGTCTGGAAAGCTTCAAGTCCCAGGTTTGCACAAGGATTGTGTCTATGTTTGTATTAGGATGATGGTTTAGGTTAAATAATATAATTACCCGCACTTGGAATGCTTATAACTCTTAGTCTAAAACTTTCAATAATGAGATTAATGGCACAATAATTTGCTGAGGCTAACACTGCGAAAAAGTACCTCCTATTCATGAAGTAAGATCTCCTAGATTAATTTGGCTCACGAAGAACTAATTATTTCTCATATCAAGAAGATATTATATGAATGAAATACATACGGCACAAGCATGAAAGAGGATACTTTCTCTTTTTAGCTTAAACAAACTCTTTTTAGAGCCAATTATTTTGAGCATGAGAATTTCACCGTAATCCTAGTAACTCCCATGCACACCACATAACTGACAGGGATTTAAAGTACAGTTTGTTTGCGAGCATCAAAAAAAAGCTTATTACTACTGCTGGATAATTAATCCAAGTATTAGTAAATTAGTATGCTTAGTCTTGATTAAACAAGTTTAGGACTTCTAATCTGTCCTATGGATTGGGACAAGATCGAACAAATATCATGGGCTATAATGCACGAGTATCATAAAGAATGTCTGCCTATCTGAGGAAATAAAACAGATATCTTTATGATAGTTGAATTTTACTGGCAGGCTCTCAAATAATACCGAATAGCATAATTTTAGCGGGACTCATTTTATTGCACATACTCAAATGAAAACTATAACATCGAATTCAAAAGAATTTTATCGCTTGAGAAACCATCCAGTTCTAAAGTAGGCTCCCAATACGCATTTTTCCCGACAAAGGGAAACGACGAAAAATTGAAGCCCAAGTAAATGAGGCCTGAATCACGGAATCCAGTTGGTAGGGAATAATTTTTAAACTAACACCGCTACTTGAAGAAAATTGATATTTATCACAGAAGTGATGTTTATTTGGCGCTATTGTTACACCTTGCTCATGGAAAAAATTGAGTACACTGGTCCCTCATTAGATGAGGATTCGCTAGTAAATTACCGATTGCTTCTCATTTATCCGCGCGAACAAATATAGCGTAAATAACAAGAGCTTAAGTTGGTACAAATACATATACATGGTCATGTACTAGTGGGTGTTAAGAAACTGAAGAAGCAGGAGGTACTCCTGCCTTTGGAAAACTTTCATTGGCTACTTGGCATTGGATAAATTTCATTTCTCTACTTTGAACTTTCTCTAAGCGTATTACTGATGTAAAAGATAATGAGGTCATATCTGGAAACATTTAACCAGATGGAAATGATTCATTTTACACAAGGCTGCCCCCCCTTTCCGATAAGTGTGGATGCAATTATAGATCGCAAAAGTATTTGGAAATATTTTGGGCCATGTCTTCGGGCGTTATATTTTAAACAGATTACACTCTGACCTAAAGGACTATCGCAGATATAGTCTGTCAGTTAAAAAAGAATTAATTACAGATATTAAGCTGAGAAAGTTGATTTACTTTCCACACATGCGAAATAAATGTGCCCTTTGTGTGGCTAAATGAACCCGAGAAAAAGTTTTTTGTGTAGCTCAAAGAAAGTCTTATAGCAGATCAGTCTTAGATTATGCTACCAGTTGTATAATATGCATACTCCTGTGATGAAATAACTGACAGATTTATTGATTTGGGTTCACTGGAATCATCCACTTCGATCTGAGACCGTTTCCTGGACCAGCGCCATTTATACTCAGCCGCTGCGAGATAGATCGTGAATGAGCAATTGAGCATGTCTCTAGAGTTGCCATGGATATCAACATTCCCGATACAGGGGAAGTTTCATTCCAGGCAAAAATGCTTTTACTATGTTCCGTTCCTATCGATTACTATCGGTAGTCAATGAAGTTGGCCTACACTCTGTAATGGTCCCCGCCGATCTCCAAACCCACTTCCTTCACTTATATTTCCGAGCAGGGAAGGCAGCGTCTTCGCTTAATCAATTTCTGTGACCTCAATTGAAAACACTATACAGCTCGTGATATCGTCTTTTCATCGCGTATCATCTTACCCAAAGATCTGTCGCCGCTCGTACATTATCCACCCAATGCCTTAAAGCTTAAAAATTGCCAGAGAACTGGAGTGATATAGTAAAGTTGCTTCTGATGGATATTTTGGGTAAGAAGAATATTACATGGATCGGAGAAAGGAGCATCAGTTTACATTTAAGATGTATAAAACACATCTTAAACGATTAATTCATTCATCATCTTTGAGTCTCACTTTGGATACTGCAGCCTATCAGGCTGCAGTATCCAATACCTGCAATGATTAAAATAATTACATTTGTACAAGTTAGAATTTATTGTCTGAACTAATTGCGTTTCAAATTTCACTTTCAATAACGTAAGTATACTTATCGTAGTGATGTTTGCGAAATGATTGCAAAGAAAATTTCCCCGGAGTCATATATCCAGAAAACAAGTAGCAAGCAATGCCTGATCCAGATCAACATGATGTGAGGTTTGCACGACTGATAATTACACACTAAAAGCATGGAGAGAACGCAATCGCTACCCTGACTCACTACTTATCTTTCCTCGACGGGGCGGATGCCATGCGAATACAAATATGGAAAGTTGACCGCGGGATTTACATGCATAGGTACATAATTATACGGATCATTTCCAAGACATGAAGTAGGTCGCTGTTTGCTAATAAACGTCGATAGAATGCGATTGCATCGTTAAAATTTTTAAAGTTTCACTTCGTCAGCGTGATGAAGAGAACAAAAGATGTGATCGCTTAGCATCTCATGCTGCGGCATTGTTCATTCGTTTTCGTCTATTTTGAACACAAAACTTTCTTTCGCAAAGCTTCATACGTGACCAGTAAAATCAGTTTTCCGCACCTGAATGCTTAACCTGTGCGGGAGCAGATGAGCACATGTATTTGCCATACCTTTTTACTCAACTCGAGTTATATCCTTATTTGTGTCCGCATTAATTAACTCGATTTAAATAAATTCCGCAGCGTGCTCAAACACCATTCCAATGAAATAACTTCCGAAGCCATAAAGTGAATAAACGCCCTCAAAGCCTACATCAGCCAAAGAGTATATAATGGGAATATATGTACAGGAGATAGCAATGCACTTTTACCAACGAGAGCCCCAAAGCCTCGAATTAAATTAAGCAAATATTTTTTTCAAAATGACACGCAGAGAGAAGGCCGCATTTCAACCCATTGAAAATGCTTTTAATTAAGCCATACGACGAAAACGTGATTAATTTATTCAACGCTTAATGCATTGCTTCTCTCAACTAGGAGACATTATTTTCTTTATCTGTTTCAACTCCACAACCGAAGATTAATTATCACAGCTATCATTAAATGATGAAATTCTTTCACATGTTAACCGCTAAAATTGATTTCACGATTATGCGCTCGAGTCATTTCAATAAATTTTTTGCAGGATCGAGTTTAATAATTTTATCATTATTATTTGGCGTTTGATAAGTCAAGTCCCAAGGGGAAGCAGGCTGCCGTATATTTAATAAAACCACGACAAAGGAGCGCGTGACAATGCCTTGGCCAACCGTCTCCCAAACCCGGCGTTTAGGATTCATTCAGATTATCAGTAAATGGAATGGTTGTGGAACTGAAACAGGTAAAGAAAATAATGTCTCCTAGTTGAGAGAAGCAATGCATTAATTCACCCGCCATGTTTGAACATTTTCAGATTATCAGTGTAATAGTTTACTTCCTTTTATATTTCAAATCCAATGGGAGCCGGAAATGGTATTTCAATGACAAAGAATAGTCGACCTCTATTCTCGGGTGTTCACCGCACCCGCTGGGATGCGGGGGAAATTGTTGTCTCGAATGAAAGCAACTCTTGCTGTGAACACCCGAGGGTGGAGAAAAAGGTGCTTCAACGCCACGTAAATCTACGATATAATATGACTAAGAATCCTCAACTATACTGCGTAGAAGAAGGGTAAGGTCGACCATGGCGCAGCTTTCATTACCTTTTCCCAAAGGTAGAGAGGGAAAAAAAGGTTCGGAGAATTAAAGAGACAATCGGGGACGCATGGAAGCAATAGATGCCACGGGCGGGAGTCGCGGCGGCCGCCGACGAAGAGCGACGAAGAGGTGAAACCAGTGGGCGGGGGATAGGGACAGTCCCCGAAACAGATCTACATTACATCTACATAATGCCCTGCGAGCCGCCGCATGGGCGTGTGGCAGGATGTGTTAGGCCACCAGCCGTGTAAATATGTAAGGGATAAGGTTCTGGGAGGGGAAATGGTGGCATGCATTATGGGAGTGTATTTAGAGGAGCTCATTTTTTATTGTGGTCGCTTATTTTGCGCGGAAAGAACGAGTTTTTGTACATATCTGTTCGGAAATGTATCTCTCTTATTTTATCGCTCCTGCCAGACCTAGAAACTAAGTGAGGCGTCATGATAATATCCTCTGTATCGCTCTGAAATACACCAGATCTGAATTTCTTAAGCAATCTAAGCCTAGCGTGTAGCCTCCGAGTCTCTAGGGGCTCCCACCGTGATCCCTCTAAAAGCTGTGAAACACTATATGTTCGCTCGTAACTGTTTTTAGCGAAGCGCGCTGCTTTTTCTCTGTATTAATGTTTTCGGTTAAATATTTATGACCAGGGTCCCAAATTCTGGCGGCGTATTCGAGATGTGGCCTAACCAGAGAAAAGCAGCATCTCTCTTTTACTTGTTCATCCGAGGACCTTCCTATTATACGCTAAACTAAACCTAGTTTCTTTAAACCTTCACGGAATCTCTTGCGAGAAAGACAATGTCAGTTTGACATCATCAAATGTGGGTACAAGGTTCCACTGGGCACCATAACACATGGGAGCTTAAGGTTCCCGTTCGAGTCAAAACGAGTGATGAATTCAAAATTTTTGTAAATCGTCTTTTTAAAATTCTGCCATCGTTGATGACATGCGTCAGCTCATTGAAACCCAAAATAAAGTCACACATTTGGCGAATTATTCCACGCATATATGGAATTAACACTTTTTTTTACAGACATAGATGGTGATTGCTACGCCCCTGATCAAAAATTACCACATTTTGTCTTCGATTTCCGAAGTGATTATCTAACGACTCCAAAAAAAACACGGAAAGATGCACTTTCTTTATTTTCAATTCATTCTCTGGGAGTTTTGGTGTTTCCAAGCAGTTTTCCGTCAAAATGGGATTCATATTAGAAAGAAAAGTTCTATTTCTCTCCAATATTCTTCCATTCTCCCATTGATCACCATGCGATTTCAAGTTCAGTTTGTGAGAAAATAGCGCGGAAAGTTGACATTTTTGTGGTTTTTATCAGATGAATAACATATTTTTCGGTTTTTATCCAGAATATGAATGGAATGACAATCGTGCCCTTTCCTGGTGGCACCACCTCAAGCAGAAGATATGCCCACCTGATAAATTGTTGGGTAGATCCTGATTAAGTACTCATCGCGACTGCAAATTCCTCGAGCGAAATACGTGCTGCCGATCCCAACTTTCCGAGGATGCCCACGTTAGCTCGCAGGTAATCAAAGTGGGTCGATATGGATTCGGTGAACTCGACTCCGCGGTAGCGGCAGTGGTAATTATTGGCGGAAGCGACTGGCAAACTGAGGAGATTGGCACCAATCGGAATGGGAGGATGGCTCGGGAAGTGGTTGCGACTGCAGGCGGAGGGGAGTGGATTGACGCGCCGGCATCGGCCCACCCGGAGAACCTAGGCGTTAACCATGCCAGACCGCTGCAGTTTTCTTCTTCATGCAGAGGTTTAAAAATTGTCCTATTTTAACTAAATTAGGAAGCTTCAGGCCTGATCCGAACTTCAAGCATATTAAATGAGAACTGATAAGTGTAAAATGGAGCGCAATATTTCTCAAATACCATCAGTTTTCATAAGTGCTCCAGACGATACCCTAACCATCCTTATCCCAAGTATTAGATATACAAGGTAGCTTTATCACTCATGCTCCTCCCTGATGATAATGTAGCACTTACATCGAAAACAGGGCCGTAATTTACAGAGTTCTTACTGATAGAAAATTTTGTACCTTTTAAAACATAATATTTTTACCATTTGGTACGTAAATATGATTCAATAAGGTAAAATTATTTTGGTAAAAAACTAATAACAATGGAAAGAAAAGTAGCATAAAAAGCTTTCCTAAAAGTAGACGAATTTCAACGGAGCGGTATTCGGAAATATGGAGTTGTAGGGTTACAAACTATCGCTATGCCCAGAAACGATCGTTTCCATTAGAGTCGAGTCATTTTGAGAGAATGTAGGCTCCATATAAATGCTGTAATCGTGATAATTGAGGAGGATCTCACATGTATTCCTCCGCCGGGGCAGACAGCCCAGTTCTCCCGCCAGATCACCTCGTTCCATCCAGATTGGCACCACCCCGCCGCAACTCCCATTGCTCCTCTACTAATTCCTTTTTCATTGTGGCGAATTTGAATTTGCATTTTTGTTTCGTAGCCACATCCCTTAATGCACTCCAACCGACGGTGGAGAAAATTTGCTCGCGCGGTGCTCTCGCTACGGAAAAATTCGGACCGCCACCACTACACGGCAAATCTTGCCATCGGCGTGGAAAGCCATCGGAAAAGACATCTCAACTAATCTTATTCCCTTGCGGGTGCATAATACGAGAAACCACTAGCAGTAATTGCGCACGGCGTCGAGCGCAAAGCGGCTGACGTGAGCGCGGCACCGCGGCTCCTCACCGATGCCGCAGCGCTCGGCGAGGCCGCCATTAGATTGTGACTCATCGCCACTCCCGATGAACGCTTAATCGATTGGTCGCATTCTTCGTGCTTAGAGGTTTTTGAATTCTGTGAAACTGGGGCATAACAAGCGCTTGGAGCACCTGTCAAGCTTGCCCATGAAATTAATTTTGCTTCACTACCAATAGTAAAGTGAAATTCAAAAGGACGGTTTTAATTTAATTAAGGTGCCTTTAGTGTATTTTTACCTGGTCATATTTACGACAATTTTTATATTTTCATGTATTATTTCAGCAGCTGTGAGAAGCATTCGCTAAATATTGTTATATGAGTGGCCCAAAAATACTGTTTTAAATTCAGTAGTTAACTAAATATGAATGCGTTCAAAAGTATTGAAGTTAACGCATTCTTTTACGCAAGTCGCTGAAAACGCCTTCACAATCGAAGATTTTTAAAAAATGGTTGAGTATTAATACAAACTACTTATAGTTAAAAACCTGACGAGATCTTTAACTTTGGAGCTCCTCATTTTAAAAAAAATCTCTGGAGTGTATACCCGTGTAGATTCCCATGTGAAATGGCTGGCATCATTTGAAAAAAACATCGAAAAATAATGCAGTAATATTTTGGTACCTTCATCTACATCTACATCTACATGATACCCAGCTAGCCACCACGAGGGTGTGTGGCAGGGGGTTAAGATCACCAAACATGCCCTATTGACATGCAAGTAGGATATTTAAGGGAGGCATGCTAGATAATAGGGTCACATGGAGCTAGATGGTTAGTATCTACATAATAAGAAAGGGATTATTGGTTGTTATTACATGCATCATGCACTACATACTACTCTAACTATATTTCAACTACCTTTGCTACGCTGCCTATTGTTCTCTCTTATAGTGCGAGGGAAAAATGACATTTTAAATCTATTGGTACGACAATCTATCTCTCTTAACTTGTTAATATGATCCAATCTAGCATAATACGCAGGGGATCTCAATATATATCTAACGTCATCTGTGAACAACTCTGTTTCGAATTTACTTAAAAGGTTTAACCTAAATTTTAACCTGCGTTTAGATAGTTATTCCCATCCTAGTTCTTCTATTAAACTCGTAACACTTATACAATTATCATAACGGCCTTTAACAAACCTAGCAGATCTCCTTTGCACGCGCTCTAATTCTTTTATCATACCTTCCTCGTACGGATCCCATATACTAGCGGCATATTCTAAATGAGGCCTGACAAGTGTAAAAAAACAAGGCAAGTTGAGACATTTCTCTCATTGATATGATCAAATTAACTGAATTTAAGCTGTTTTCAGGAGTTCATTTTGAGCCTTTTTGCTTATTAATTGACACGTGAATCGACGGAAAGTTATCCGTCAGTATAATCGTCATGAAAATTAGGAGGGCATGACAGTACGGTGGTCTGCGCATTGGCCCGGCAAGCCAAAGGTACGTGGACTGACTCCTAATCCCTTTGGATTAAATCTCGTGACAATTTGCGCAAACTGTAAAACTATTAAGGTAATGGCATATGTTGTCCAAACCAGTCTGGAAATAATGTTTGTAGAAAACATGAAGTACGTGGTCTCGCGATATTTGAATCCAAAGTAACAGTAACTGTGAGATGACGACCGAGAACCATGGTCACTAGAGCCGTCGCGAGGTTGGTTTGAAATAAATAAACGTAGGACACTCGTGATAAAGACTATTAAAAAAGGAAATTTATGCATACATAATAACTCTATCAGCCAAAACACAAAATTAACAAGTTCCGAGACAAATCTCTCATACAGATTTTGGAATACCAAGCAAAGCTGTCCGTACCTCCCTAAAATTTTTTAAAATATGATATTTATACATAAAAAAAAAGTCTTTCAGCCTTTCATTGAGTGAATAAGATGGCGGTGGCAGTGGTTAGATGATAACATACCAGTCCGGAAAGCTTAATGTCCCGGGTTTACACCAGGTCGGTGGTTATGTTTACCCGAGGATGATGGTTTAGGTTAGATGATACAAATTAATTGCGGATGTTGGAACACATAAAACCCCAAGTCTAAAACTTTTCAATTGGAGATAACTTACGCGACCATTTATTGAGGCTACCATTGCAAAACAGTTTCCCTCTTCACGAATTAAAAACTCAGAATTTACTTTCGTTCACAAAGAAAACACAGCTTATACTTATACCAATGAAATTACTTTCGATACAACAGGATAAGAGACTCTCTTATAGATCAAACTCGAGGGAAACCCGGCGAAGTTTTGCCTGCTCCCAATGAAATGCAAAAACGGATACCCCATTCGGCGACGGAGGATTTTAGTAAGTGAGCCATCCCTATTTAGTAAACGCTCTCGGCATGGCACCTCAGTGTGCATCGGATTTCTTCAGTAAAATCACCTCCTATGCCAAAATAAAGGTTAACTACAGCAGATAAGAGTAAATAAAACCAAAGCTATGGGTAATAAAATAACTTTGCATAGGCTGTTCTAGCAATCCCTTACACCGACGAGTAATGGATTACACCATGAGGAAATTTCGTGTTCAAGCCTGGGAATTTCAAGCAACCATGACAATATTACTCGCTGCCAAGACCCTTACTTGCAAAACTTGATCAATATTTCCTCAAACGTATGGCTCAAAACTCTGCTTACAAGTCAAAAAAATGCTTCTCCAAAACTTTTGAAAGTCATTCATTGCAGGACAGAATTTTCGACTCTTAAATCGATTACCAACGCCATAATAATATTTATTTGCCTCTATGATCCTTTACAATAAAATTGCATGATATAAGGCACGTCAAAATATACAATCATATAGTACAACAGAGTTACAAGGCAAGAAGTCACAAGTCAAGCAGTATTAAAAAATTCATTCACAGAATAAAAAAGCTTTTCACACAGGAAAGCCTTAGAGCTGCACCCTTCGTAATTACAACATCAACCTGTCAGGACAACATTGAGTCAATATAATGCATGCCAGTCGCCATCCTTAGCTTGCTCACGTAAAACCATTCAATATCGATAACGTAAAGTAATAGAGTATAGGCGGAATTAAGTAGTAGTTGAAACTCTTGGCTCTGATGGGGCGTCATTGCCACGCCATCCGGAGAATAGCAGTAAATGTTTATCTAACATTTTTTAAGCTACTGAATATCCCATTTTATTCTTTATCGAAGAAATAAGAAGACTCTTATCTGTGAGAGAGATGGCCAGTTTCTTATTGACCGGAACACAAAACGTAAGCCCGTCGTTGGGGAAAAAATTATTCTGAACAAGTAGCAATCTTTCCATTTGGTTACTGGAAATCTGGAAAGGCTATATTCGCTGAAATAAAACTATGAGCACTCCACCACTCACTTGTCACATCAGCAATTAGACGCATTTCGGGTTCGGATTTGTTGTGAAGCACCCATTACACCTCATTAGGTTTAAATATAATTGAAATTTTGAACGTATTATTTTTCACAACTACCGATAGCATATACCATGGCCATTTTTATTGGGTTTATTAATAAGTAGCAGATGACGAGTGCATGCAGAAATTCACTGAGTGGAGAAAAAATCCAGCCAGATTTGACCGCGCGACCCCAGCGTTAGCAGATAGTTTTCAAGCCCTTGGCAAACTTTCAACCATGGAATCGTAACCGACGGTCTTAGTTTTCTCTACAGAGGAAAGAACGAGCCTCTCGAACCATAGATCATGTTTCACGCCGATAGCTGAGTAATGCATGATGTGTTCGTAGGATCTAAGGTCGGCTGAGAGCCAAGCCCTGATAAAGAGACCAAGATATTTTTACGGGCAACTGAGGGCTCTTAAGAAGGGAAAAACTCCCTTCCTTGGGGAATTGGGGGACCTTGGGGAAAGGCCCGTCACCCACAATGGAAAGTAAAAAACCATTTTCGAAAAACGCTTTTGTCATATGCCTATCTTTTCAATTAGGTCGACACGTGAGTTCCATTGTCCATTTAAATCGTGATTTCAGCAGGCATTTATTTCATCTCGAATTTCTAACAGAGGCTTTTCTTTCCGCTCGACGAAAAGAAATTCAACTAACTTCCGCCTCTAAACCTAATTTGGTAAGCATATCGACTACCGTTGCTATTCTCAATATTTTAAATTAAGTGGCAATCGAGGCAAGGTGCGTATAACGAAAGCTAGTGTCGAGCGTAGGGTTGTAAATTGGTATTAATAGGGATCACAAGGCATTTCCATTCTACGTCAACCCGATAGTGCAGGAAGCTATTCTGGAAGAGTTCTTTATACAGGGAAAAGGAGGGACAATAAACCCCACGGAAAATCCATCTCTTCACTTCAGGACTCACTTACTTTACGCGATCAGGTCCAGCGGTCCGCCCGATGTCAGGACCAAGGCTCTCCACTCTTCTCTTCTTTTGGCAATTTCCCTCCAATCTTCCCAGGCTTCTATTTGCCGTAGATCCTCTCTTATATTATCCATCCATCTTTTCTTTGGTCTTCCCCTTGGTCTTTTCCCCTCCGTGCTCATGCAAATTGCAAGTTTTGGATATCGTTCATCGCTCATCCGTTCCACATGTCCTATCCATTCCAATCTCCTGCTTCTTAGTAGTCCTACTATGGTGTTGTCTCGATAAAGGTCATACAGCTCCTGATTATATCGCCTTCTCCATTCCCCTGTCAATTCGTTTTGGACTGGCCCATATCCTAAGCACCCGCCTCTCAAATATTAAGAGTTTGTTTAGATCTTGTTTTCGTGTGCTCCAGCTTTGGCACCCATAGACAACCACAGGGAGAATCAATGTCTTGTACAATCTTATCTTAAGCTCTCTTGATACGTTCCGGGACTTCAATATATTGCTCAGAGCATAGAATGCCTTATTACCAGCTTGAATTCTTGCTTTTATTTCTATTTCATTTGATGCCTCTTCCGACAGAATTGCACCAAGATACTTAAACTCTCTCACTCTCTTATAATTTTCTTCATTTATTTTTATCTGTAGAACATCCTATAACCATGTATTCAGTTTTATTTGGGTTAACTTTCAGGACAAATTTTCCGGCTGCAGTTTGCAGTGTAAGCATTACACTCTTAAGTTCCTCCTGGGACTGTGACATTATTACAATATCATCTGCATAGGCTAAATGGGTAATATTCTTTCCACACGATAATACACCTATATGATTATGGTTATCAACTTGCCTCATAATCTTTTCAAGGACTATATTGAATAAGATAGATGATAGTCCATCCCCTTGTCTTAAGCCAGTTTTTACAGGAAAACCTTTAGTTATTTTATTTTCTAGTTTGATTTTCACTTCTGTATCGGTGACACATAGTCCTATTAGTTCAACGAGCTTTTATGGAAACCCAAACTCGATTAATAGATGTAGTAAGCTTTCTCTATGTATTGAGTCATAAGATTTTTGAAAGTCAATAAACAGTTGGTCAAACTCGTACATTTTTTCACATACCTGTCTTAGGAAAAATATGTTATCAGTTGTTTATTTTCCTGGGAGAAAGCCACCTTGATATTCTCCTACAATGTCACTGGCTAAGGGTTTAACCCTAGCTAGGAGACACTTAGAGAAGACTTTATAAACCACATCTAACAGGGATATTCCTCAGTAATTATCGCACTTCAATTTATCATTCTTTTTATGGATTGGGCATACAAGGGCTACTTTCCAGTCATGTGGGATCACTTGTTTTTTCCAAATAATACCGATCAGTTTGTGCACTCTTTGCACAAGGACTTCCTCTCCAGCTTTAAGAAGTTTTTCCGAAATTCCATTTTCACCAGCACTTCTCCCATTTTTCAGTCGCCTAATATGCTCATTTATTTCATTTATAGTGGAAGGAGGGCATTCTGGTTCTACTGTAACATGTTCTACGGATTCAAATAATTCATTAGGTTCCTCTCCATTCAACAGTTCACTAAAATATTCCGACCATCTTCTTGCTATCTCCTGTTCTGCAGTCAGAACTCTTTCATCTCTGTCTTTTATAAAGTGTTGTTGCCTTCTTGTCCCATCTTTAAGAGGCTTTATCTTCCTATACAGCTCTTTGCTTTAATTCCCATGAAAATCTGCTTGTGCTTCTTCCATTAAATCTTTAATACATTTTCTCTTAACTCGTCTGAACGTCGCCTGGGTTCTTTTTCTTGCTTTGTCAAATGCAGCCTTTCCTTCATCATGTCTTCCACCTTGAATCCATTGCTCTTTCGCCCTTTGTCTCTCTTTTAACGCTTCTACACATTCCTTATTAAACCATATTTTTCTCTTTCTCACCTTTTTGTGGATAACTGTTTGTGCAGTTTTTGTTATAGTGTGTTTCAAACTGTTCCACATGTTCTCTACCTCTTCACAGTCACTTATATTTGAAATTTCCCTTAAAGCTTCAAAACGATTTGTCAAGGTAATCTTAAAACTAGTGTGCACGGGGCTTTCATTTAATTTATCACAGTCAAATACGGTAACTTTTTGCAATTTCTTAACTATCTTTGGTTTCCACTGAATTCTTACAACTACTTTGACTAGAAAATGGTCTGAGCCGCATTCAGCTCCTCTTTTTGTAGTTACATCAAGTATCCACTTCTTATATTGGGAATCAACTGCCACATGATCAATCTGATTTACATATTTACCATCTGGGGACACCCAAGTTCCTTTGTGTATGTTTTTCTTTTCAAAATCAGTGCTACTAATAAACACCTTTGGAGGCACAGAAGTTTATAAACTTTATCCCATCGTCATTAGTCACGCCATGTCAGCTGTGTTTCCGAATTGAGCCCATAAATATTTGTTCTTTCCCTAGTTTTGCATTTAAATCTCCTAAGATTATTTTACTGTACCCAGCTGGGACATCATCGAATACAGTCTCCAACTCCTCATAGAAGGAATCCTTCACTGTATAATCTCTTTCCTCAGTAGGGGCATGGCAGTTAATGAACTCTAATCTATGCTTGGTCATGTCTAAAAGAAGTAAGGATACTCTAGAGTTGATTGACTTAAAATGTACTATATTGTTACTTAAACTATTTCTAATCACAAAGCCCGTTTCCAGAGTATGGTTTGGTTCAGATGCACCATAAAAGATTATCGTGTTCTCCATTTGTACAGAACCTGTTTCCGACCATCTTATCTCCTGTAAGGCTACTAGGTCTAACTTGTACTTTTCTACTACTCCAACCATACTTTGAGCTACGCCAGGCTGAAATAGTGTTCTAACATTCCATGTTCCAATTTGTAAACCAAATCGAAGTCCATTGTCTTGCCTAGGTCTGTTTCCAAAAGTTCCTATCCGTTTCCGAGGCCTTGGTGTGACGTTATTCCCAATATGATTTTACAGAATAGGTTGGTAGCCTATTGCCAACCCCCAATGGAGGACCAGGGAATTGCTTTCGGAGTGTCCTTCTCCTAGGATATTGTCTTCACTACGACTTAAGGAGGCTATCGTACTCCCGGTTTGACATCAGGGTTTCCTTCTCCTAGCCTTTGGAGTCCTCCCCTTACTTGTACAAGGCAGCACAGGGTAGTGCTTATTTGATGGTGGCACTTACTCGCCATGTCACAGCACCGTCGTCGGGTTCATGTGGATTTTGATGAGTTCAACCCCACCACAGGTTACCCTCACCACACCCTGATGATGCTACCGCCTCGGTCCGGGGCTGCTTATTCGGGTTACCCCTTATACAAAGCTGTCCAACATATCTGGTGGAACGTCCGCTATCCGCCACCTGCGAACCGTCCAGTACCTGAGGGCTCGTTTCCCCCGCTATGGGGATAGCAGGTCACTTCAGGACTCAAGGGGGTGAAATTCATTCTCTTGGTGAAAAGAAAATCCACAACATTAGAGACTTGATAACGACGTAACAAATATCACACCGTGATAATTGTAGATTTAACTTATTGTAGGAAATAAATTGGTTAGTAAGGATTTGTATTTAAACAGCGTAACCCGTCAGATATCATGTATGAATTCATATTATGAACGAAGGTAACCAATGATTCTGGTCTCATAGTATGCGTTAACCGCCTGTATGCAAATGGGAAGATTATTTTTTCTGGACTGTTCAGCAGATATTATCAGTCCTGGAAGATTATATATTCCCAAAATACGATCGGCGTCCTCATTAGATTTTTTAAACATATATTTTGGAAACGATTTCGTTCGATAATTCCTTTTTCCCTCCGAAAGTAACCCCTCCCTTGAACTTAACCGGCATGACCATTCAAATATCAACTATCGCAAAGACGTTCAACTTTATGCGGCAACTCTTCCTGCATTTCCCTTCAACCTCCACTCATTTATATTCCCCTTCTCTAGCATATAATTTCTTCCCTTTCATAAATAAGGCAAAGTGTGAGGAAAACTCTGCCTTGCTCATCATTAGAGCCAAAAAATCATAAATACGGCTTAGAATACTACTCTGCTTCTTTGCGGGAGTAACTGCATTTTTAAATCATGCAATGCACAATTGCTACTAAACATTTTTAATCAGTGTAAATCTCCTATCCACTACTTATTTCTGACAAAAGTCTTACGGATTTAAGATAAATACTATTTATACGATAATTTCGGGCCAAGAATAAGGAGCTAGAAGTCCAAGCCTTGCACGTCTTCCTCATCCTTCTTCAACCCCTTCGTACTACGGCAGATTAGATTGCGCCAATAAAATTAGAGAGCTAGATTGTAGAACCGATAGGTATAAAATGTCATTTTTTCCGCGTACCATTCGGGACCATAACAGCTGTGATCGTCGTCATGAATAGTTCGAGTATTGACAATAGGCAGGCAGTTAATCTTTCTCATTATATTCTCCTCTTTCTTATTTATGCATGATGTAAATAATGATGTTCTTATTTATGCATGATATTTTGAATCTGTAGTAGTAGTCTTTGTATCCCTTGCATGCTAGAACGATTGGAGATAGAATGTTTCTTGGGTATTAGATTTGTAATTGGCGCTTTGCATGTGTGGTACGCGGGTTTTAATGTAATTTCGGTGTTCTACCATATCATTCATGCATGCCTGGTGCGAAAGCACCCCCTGCCACACACCCTTTGGGTGGCTTGCAGGGTATGACGTAGATGTAGATGAACCATTTCTTGTCCACGACCGTGATCTACATATTCGACAGATTTGGTGTACGCCAAGTGGCATACACATCTAATATTCCAAATCAAATTGCGACCCAAATCCAATGCCTCCTAAGAGCGTTTGAAACCTCTGTCAAAACTTCCCATAACCTCAATGGTGGTGAACGACATTGATGGGATAGGTTTGATTTGCGGAAAACAAGCAATTTTTTGATGGGGAAAGACCAGTTTTTGCGAGAGAATATCTTCAGAGACATCTGGTTTCCCATACGCCCCCAGCTGCATACGCTCATTCGTGCTAGATGACTCAGGATGACTACATGCGATAAGACCCTTCTCTGACGCATAGCGCGCCAAAAGGGGAACCGTGTCCATTTACACCGACGCACGTCATAATCGCGAACAAGTAAATAAGCGTCCAAGCAAAACAATGAAAATTCTACTCGTCGCATGAAACGGGAAATGTTTCAACCCATAGGTATTAGTATCGGTTACCCTTGCCACGGGTTGCCACTTTTCAAATATTTCGTAATCCAAATAACGATACGCCGCAATACGTCAGCGTTTCCTTGGGGCTGCATCAATTATACTTTCTCACTCCTCCGCTGTTAGGACCAGAGAGCTTTCAACCACACAAAAAGAAATAGAATAACATTCCAAAGGCGATGCAATGTCCTCTATTGGAAAAGGTAAAAATTAGTATTTGCTGAGAGTATGAAAGTAGAGTTGAGATGCCCGAATAGTGTGGGACTTAACTAATGGGAAAAAATAAATGCATGGGAACCACAACCACTTGAACCTAAATTAGTGATAGTTCAATGGTAGCTTATGCGGTGGAGCATTAAGAGCGTTTTACATGTGATGAGATCATTTGGGAGACGCAGATGGGAAAGCATTACTCAAACATGTACCTCTCATGGAAACCATGAATTAACTACCTCTCCACTGTCGTAAAAAGTTCGGTGTTACATCTACATCTACGTCATACCCTGCAAGCCACCCAAAGGGTGTGTGGCAGGGGGTGCTTCCACACCAGGCATGCACGAATGATACGGTAGAACACCGAAATTACATTGAAACCCGCGTACCACACATGCAAAGCGCCAATTCAAAATCTAATAACCAAGAATGATTCTATCGTCAATCGTTCCAACATACAAGGGATACAAATACTACTACCACAGATTCAAAATATCATGCATAAATAAGAACATCAATATTTACATCATGCATAAATGAGAACGCAGAGAATATAAAAAGAAAGATCTACAGACTAGCTAGTGTCACTAATCGCACTATTCATGACGACGATCACAGCTGTTATGGTCCCGAATGGTACGCGGAAAAAATGACATTTTATACCTATCGGTTCTACAATCTAGCTCTCTAATTTTATTGGCGCGATCTAATCTGCCGTAGTACGAAGGGGTTAATAGTATGTTTTTTACATCGTCAGTAAAATGATTTTCCTGAAATTTATTTAAGAGGTTAAGCCTATAATTTAATCTACTCTGTGATAGCGATTCCCATCCTAATTCTTCTAACAGTCCAGACACACTAGCCAACTTATCGTAGCATCGTTTCACAAACCTAGCTCCTCTTCGCTGTACGCGATCTAACTCTGATATCAACCCCGTTTCGTATGGATCCCATACACTAACAGCATATTCCAGATGAGGCCTAACGATTGAAAAATAACAACGTTCTTTCACTTTCTCATCACATTTTCCGAGTACTCTCTTGATAAAGCCTAGCTTCCTATATGCTTGACCGCATATTTCCCTAATATGTTTTCCCCAACATAGGTCGTGAGTAATTGTGACCCCTAAGTACTTAACAGACTCGGCGTGAATAATTTCCGTATTTTTAATTCTGTAAGCCCTACCTGGCCTATTTTTCTTTTTCCAAAAGCTGACTGCTACGCACTTTTTTATGTTTAGTTCCATCTGCCACTTTTCGCACCAAGCATGAATAGCAAGTAGGTCGATTGTTAACGAGTCACTATCTTCGGAATTGTTAATATCCCTATACACAACCGCGTCGTCTGCGAAGAGTCTAAGCTTACTTTTAACGACGTTGCTAATATCATTTATGTACAAAAGAAATAAAAGTGGACCAATGACACTTCCCTGAGGAACACCCGATGTAACGCTGTGTTTGACATGATACCGTTACCGTGTTAAGGTTCAATAAACGAGTTTCAAACAAGTTGTTAAGTTTTTCAACCATAGCCAGTAACTAAATTATTCCGGAAAAAAAGCAAGACAGAATGGTAGCAAAAAAGTATACGTCTACAGCTACGTCATACCCTGCAAGCCACCCAAAGGGTGTGCGGCAGGGGGTGCTTCCACACCAGGCTAGCATCAGTAATACGGCAGAACACCGAAACTACATTGGAACCAGCGTACCACGCATGCAACACGCCCATTAAAATCTAATAACCAAGAAACATTCTATCGTCAATCGTTCGAACATGCAAGGGATACAAGGACTACTACTACAGATTCAAAATCTCATGCATAAATAAGAGCATCAATATTTACATCATGCATAAATAAGAACGTAAAATATATACAGAAAGAGATCTAAAATTTGTTTTAAAAATTTGATTAAAATGTGTTGAAAAAGGTTTTTTTCCGCGTACCATTCGGGACCGTAACAGCTGTGATCGCCGTCATGAATAGTTCGAATTGTGACAATAGGCAGACAGTAAAACTTTCTATTTATATTCTCTACGTTCTTATTTATGCATGATGTAAATATTGATGTTCTTATTTATGCATGATATTTTGAATATGTAGTAGTAGCCTTTGTATCCCTTGCATGTAGGATCGATTGACGATAGAATGTTTCTTGGTTATTAGATTTTTAATTGGCGCTTTGCATGCGTGGTACGCGGGTTTCAATGTAATTTCGGTGTTCTACCGTACCATTCAGGCATGCCTGGTGTGGAAGCACCCCATGCCACACACCCTTTGGGTGGCTTGTAGGGTATGAAGTAGATGTAGATGTAAAATCTAGGTAATGTATAGTTATAGCTAGTATATCAATGTAATGGTCCAGAATAAAAAGTCAATCTCCAATGTTCATTTCGAAATATTAGTTGTAAGTAGAATTGGAAACAAAAGTTCATGTGATAGATTAGCTATTATGAAAAGTACAGTGAATATATATATAAAGGCGCGGAATAAAACTTCCTCCTGCTTTAGATTCACAGTATATGCGGACCCATCACTCCCTCATTACGCATCGTAAAATAACTTTCACAGTGATTGAATCAATGAGAGAAGGATTTTCTGCTCGCCAGTTCTCAGGCTCGTAGGATGCAAATGCCGAGCAACATTCTAATTGAAATCTAGATGTATATTTTTCCACTCTCAGGCCTCATTTAATCAATTTTACTCTTTCAAAATAGCAAGACATTCGTTAAATTTTTTTTATTCGGGACATTTTAAAATTATGAATAATTGCAGGAATAAGAAATACCACGAATATTAAACGATGTCAATTTTCCCATAACCATTGCTTAACATATCTGGTTAATTTATAGGCACATTAAAGTAGAAACAAGAAGCCAAAAGCTACTTCAAGTTAGTTATCTGAAAGTATAAATTAGGAGTTTAGCTGAAGGTGGCGACAAGGTAGCAACTTGGAAAGAGTCGACAAGCTATATGACAACATGAATCAGCTAAATTAAGCGAATTTATTTTATGCATAAGCATATATTGTATTTCGCCGAAATTGCATTGCATTGGATGTATCAAGTTTTTCGTTCATCTCGCTACTTGATTATTACCGATTCAACTTACGTGCAGAGAGTAATCGATTCTCAAAGTAAAATTAATCAGCCAAATCGCTCCGCTAGCACACAGCAGCTACGGTTTTACACTACTGAAAATTATCAAGTAGTCTTGCAATACATATTAACCCATATAACCCGTATATTTTAAATTTAACTGCACATTTTCACAGTTGAGTAATCGACACAACAACATTTCGGACAGCATCAGGGTTTACCACAAATGGCAAAGAAAATTGCTGAACATTATTAGAGATGGTCGGAAGTGGAATCCATGCGAAATAAACATAAAGGGAAAATATGAAATAAACACACATGTGCCTCTTTAATCGAGAGGATGTGTTCTTTTTTAATCCGTCCACATAAATTATAAGTGAAAACTTGAACTCTTGAAAAACCTCGTCGGGAGAATCCCACCCGTTCATGAAAGAGATATTCGCCACTGGAAATCAGGTGGTAGGAATCAGGAGCGCCGTTCATACTTCAAGAAATATATCGCGCGGGTTTCAACAAACCCTGGCGTGAATTTCCGGCACTTTGAAGAAGAAGAGGGTTTCATTTTCTCCAAATTACGCGACTTTATATCAGCATCTTAAATTAGCGCGATCACAACCCTCAAAGTGGGATTCGAGCTCGCGACTTCTAGAATACCAGGTTGATGCGTTACCTACTTGGCTACCGGCCTGAAGTTAATTATTATTTTTCCTTTCCAGGCTCATACCTTTACATTAAATCATGATTCAAAAATAGAATTGGGGTGCCGCGGGAGGAGAATTCGTTAGTAGATTTGGCAGACGGGTAAGAGGTAGGCAAAACCGGATGGCGGGGATTTATCGACGCATCAACGGTTATGGTAAATTGTAAGGGACGCTACTTTTTGAAATTTGCTGACGATGAGGTTTTAGAACACATAGTAACTCTCCACGCTAGTTTAATAATGGTTCGTGACTGATTCCCTTGATTAACATCATTATCGAACATACTATACAAGCTAGAGCAATAATAAACTAGCAAATTAAATTACTAGGTTTAAGTCTGTATCCTTGGCACCATTCGTTTTCGTACCGCCATTTCATACTGCACCGAACGCACCGGATGCGATGCTCGGCGCCGTCACTCGCGTCACTTGGAAAATAAACGCAGCTCCGTCGATGAGCGTGGCTAAGAACTAAACTCGAGGAAAACACCATGCGTCTCGCAAATAACACGGTGGAGAAGATTGTTAAACAGGCAAAGATTACACAGACCCGCGACCGTGTTGCAATTTCATGCTCGTGGTATCACCACAGTGTCTCGAAAAGACGCGGATTTAAATGCAGAGAGCGCGCTCCACGACCCTTAAATGCTACGAGCACCGAGGGTAATGGGGGCACTTGCCGTCCCGTTGCCCGACGAACGAGTCGACGACGTGTACGCACTTTGCAATGCCGTCAACATTGGGCGGCAGCAGCAGCCTTGATTCCTCGGCGGGCCACCTCCCGTCCCCCGATAACTGCGTTCACCAGGGCGAAACAAATGACAGGGCACGTGAATGTGCGACCGAAAATAAACGATGACAGAACATAGCAATGATGGAATTAGAATAGGCACCTATCACATACCATAATTTATGTGGCGTAGCATTAAAGAAACTAGGTTTCGTCAAGCGTATAATAGGAAGGTCCTCAGATGAAAAAGTCAAAGAGAGATGCTACTTCGCTCTGGTTAGGACACATCTTGAATACGCCGCGAGCACCAAATAAATGAATAAAATACAAAGGAAAGTAGTGCGCTTCGTTAAAAACTGCTACAAGCGTACATATAGTGTCTCGCAACTTTTAGAGGGATTCAGGTGGGAGCCCCTAGAGACTCGGAGGCTACATGCTAGGCTTAGTTTGCTTGATAAATTCAGAACTGATATTTTTCAGAGCGACATAGAGAATATTATCATGACTCCTCATTACATCTCTAGGTCTAACAGATGCGATAAAATAAGAGAGATACTCTGCCGAACAGATAGGAGAATGTTCTCAATTTACTTGCCACAAACATCCCTGAAAAAGTTATTAAAGTTGAAAATGTCGATGGAATAAGCGACCAATAGGTAGAACACGTAAAATTTTCCCTCAATACTGAAAAAAAGTTTAAATTAAAAAGAAATATTTACCATTTTAGTAAAGCAGATTTTAACGGATTTAGGCGTGACTTAAAGACTTCTTTTGAAAAATTCCAGAACATCAGCAAAAATAGTGATACAGACAACACATGGAAAGAGTTCCTCCAAATTACGCGGTCACTTGTCAACAGATATATACCTCATAAGTACAAGAGTGAGACAAGGGAACCAAGGTGGTACAACGCGGAGGTTAGAAAATGTTTAAAATGCCAACGAGTTAGCCACGCGAAACTAAGAAAAATGTAGCTGATAGCGATCTAAAAAAATCGAACATTATAAAAATTGTAAAGCAGCCGCAAAAGCAGCCCTTAGAAAAGCGTGTAGTGAATTCAAGAGAAAAGTACTCGGAGAATAACTAGAGGGAAATCCGAAAGCATTTTGGTCATACGTTAGGGAAGTACAGGGAAATAAAAATTCAACGGTTATTCCTTGAAAAACGATATAGGCGTAATAGCAACTTCCAGTTTAGATAAGGCTAATTTGCTGAATTATTTTTTTCAGAGCGTTTTTTATCAATCTAAGCCTAGTTTTCACAAAACCATACCAGACCGATTTCAGCAACCAATGCCTCCGATCGATATATCTTGTAGCGGAATCGTATACTTATTAAATAATATTTGCCCGAACAAGTCCTCAGGTCCTGATGAAATTCCAGCTCGTGTGTATAAAGAATTAGCTCTTGAAATGGCTCTGTAACTAAAAGTAATATTTAACAAATCCCTCGTAGAACACGCGGTTCCTAAAGCCTGGAAGACAGCAAACGTGACCCCAATTTTTAAAAGCGGCGATAGGGAACAGCCATGTAATTATAGACCAATATCATAGACGTCATTATCATGTAAAATTATAGAGCATATAATAGTTACATCAATAATGGGACACCTCGTCAGCCAGGATTTATTGATAACAAACCAGCATGGGTTCAGAAAGGGACGATCTTGCGAAACTCAATTAGGTCTTTTTGTTCATGATATTTTAGTTTCCGGAGAAGGCAACGTACAGATAGACGCAGAGTTTCTTGACTTTAGAAAAGCACCTGACAAGATTCCCCGCCGTAAGTTACTCGCGAAGTTAGCATCATACGGGATAGACAGTAATATAGTAGGCTGGATAGGAGACTTCTTACATGCACGCGTTCAAAGGGTGGTATTAGATGGTTTCAGCTCAGGCGAAGTAAAACTTACATCGGGTGTTCCCCAGGGAAGCGCGATAGGCCAAATTTTATTTCTCCTCTACGTAAATGACTTGAATACAGTAGTGAAAAATAGCAAGCTCCGTCTTTTTGCCGATGTTGCAGTAGTGTATATGGAAATTAGAAATGAAGAGGACAGTCAGTCTTCAGCTGAGGATTTAGATGCGATTGATGATTGGTGTGATAATTGGCAGCTAGAATTAAATTTGAAGAAATGCGCGTTTAGAACTATTGGAAAAAGAATGGCTTTCCCCGGAATAATTGTTGCATCAAAGAAAAGAAAATATCTAACATAGAATCTATTAAATACTTAAGCGTCACCATCACTGAAGACATGTCATGGGGGAAACACATCAGGGAAATAACTAGTGTAGCAAACCGTAGATTAGGATTCGTAAAAATGGTTCTAGGCAAATGCCATGAGAGAGTACGAGAAAGAAGCTATTTTACACTGGTCAGGCCTTTTAGATTTGTTAAAGGCCGTTATAATAATTGTACAAGTGTTACGAGTTTAATAGAAGAACTAGGATGGGAATTACTATCAGAACGCAGGTTAAAATATAAGTTAAACTTTTAAAGTAAATTCGAAACCGATTCGTTCACAGATGACGTTAGATATATATTAAGAACCCCTGCGTATTAAGCTAGGTTTGATCAGATTAACAAGATTAGAGAGATAGATTGTCGTACCGATAGATTTAAAATGTCATTTTTCCCGCGTACTATAAGAGAGAACAATAGGCAGCGTTGCAAAGGGATATGTAGGTGAAATATAGTCTGTAAATAGTGTCCGAGTAGTCTGCAATGAATGATGCATGTAATAACAACCAATAATCCCTTTCTTACAATGTAGATACTAACCATCTAGCTGCATGTGACCCTATTATCTAGCATGCCTCAATTAAATATCCTAGTCGCATGTCAATAGTGCATAATTGGTGATCTTCACCCCTGCCACACACCCTCCTGGTGGCTCGCAGGGTATTTCGTAGATGTAGTTACAAAAACTCGTTCTTTCCACGAACAATAAGCGACCACAATAAAAATTGAGCTCCACTAAATACACACCTATAACACATGTCACTATTTCATCCCCAAAAAAGGAACACGCTTACACGGCTGGTGACCTAACACCCCCTGCCACACGCTTAAGCGGCGGCTCTTGGGGTATTATGCAGATGTAGATAATTAAGCCTTGAATGTGATTTTCACAAGCCATTATTTTACACGACATGCGAAGCACGTTGAAGTATTTAAGTCAATATTTTATTCAATGCACTTGGTATTTTGTAGGAATAAAATATGTATAACAGGGTCAAAAAAACGCGACCGTTTCAAAAGGGTGGTTTTGGCCAAAGATAATTTCTTCTTCGACCTTTCGACTTCTTTTCCAGGAAAGAGGGATCGAATAGGAGGCGAAGCAAAGAACATGACTTTAGAACCCAAGGCCAGTTCAAGTCCAGGAGAAAGTCGAGAGTTTTTCATTTAAGTGGCATGCGGAAAGTTCGCACTCAGGTCCAAATAGCACAAGGGCTGCATTCAGTCCACCGGATAATGCTGAACTAAGGACTCTTTGGAGCGATGGCGAAATGATAAAGACTGACACCGGGTTTCTCTACTCACTCAAGTGAACCCACTCATATTATCCATTCGAACGGTGATTAATTTTATTTTTTAATTAACTTTAGCTACCGGTCGCCTCCCCCAATAGCTATTTCAAACTACAGACCTGAATGGGGAAAAGTAAATGAAGCCCGTTGAATATCTAATCTTCAAATAAACGAAATGGGAAAGAAAGTTATCATCAAGTGGATACCGTGTCCATATTTCGCTAAGTTCCCGAATGACGATTACTTTCACTTCTTTTTTGTGTAGACATTATCGAATCACAAATAACCCGATCATAACTGTCGATAAGTCTCGTCAAAAAGTAGGGAGTAGAAAGAGCTATTACCAGGAAAAAATAAATCAATGAATAAATGGGGCACTTATTTATTTTTTAAAGTTTCCTTCCTTCTTGTGTTGAAACTATTCTTTCAAATTTCAAATTACTACCAGCATTTCATAAATGTCCTTAGAATATCATCCAAAGAAATCGAGCCGCAAGGAACCAATGAATTGAGGAAATCGGGTAAACGACGGAAATAATCATCCTTGTTTCACTGACGGATTTGACTCAGAGGCGGATTTCTCTGGAGTATCGTAGATGAAGTTAAATCTGCTGCAGAACACAGAAACCACTTTCGGCAAATGCAAAATTAACGAGAAACTTGGTTTTAGCGCGAAAAAAATGTTTTATCTTGTTAATCGCTTGTGATAAAAATACTTTAAGAAAAACGCGGAATGAGTGTGTCATAATTAATTAACATTGGAACTCATATAAAAACCGATAAACTCAACCAAGTGTATCTCATTACAAAGAAAACATATCGTCTGAACGATGAAATCAAAATATCAGACACTTATTGCAAATATTTTGTGGATAAAATAAAATAAAAGCAGTTTTCCAAGGAAAAAATGATGATGTTACGTAGCAAAGATTATTTTAGAGATGCAGTCGTAAATAGCTAGTGCTTTTTCAATGAAAAATCCTAATTTTTTAATCATAGGGGTATTTTTCATATAACCGCAAACGAATACCTCTGGTTGTGAATGTTTTCTGCGTAAAACGTGAATAACAGAATACTGTAAAAACTTTGGGGTTAACATAATGGAATTCATCCATAACCGAAAAAAAGACGTTCTAGGCCGAAATGGTTATAAAATTTTGATTATTATTTATAAGCTCAGTCATGAAAAACTACGTTTATGGGTCTGAAATATCACCACAATGTTACTTCAGGCTTCTTACAAGTGTTTGAATTTTACAATGCAATGTGATTCCCACTACGTCTTGAGAGAAATCTCGCTCAAACTGCCTTACAGTACGTCAACAAGAAGCTGTTCGCAATGAAACTCGACCTAAACCTTGCCCCGCGCGGCCTTTCTCCGGACGGCAGAGAGTTCTCGCCGGAGGGACGGGGGGCGGTGCCGCCAACTTCGAGCCGACGCTATCATATCAGAAGGCACTGGCCCCAACACTGGTGCGTACACAATGTCGGAGAAAAACCTCCTCTTAAAGAGTCTGGGATATTCGCGTGCTGGTCCGGCCACGCGTCAAAATCTAATCCGCCCGAACTCCCCAGCACGAATTCACAATTTTTAATGTCTTGAATGTCAAGCACGCACGGAGAACGGCGATCTTTTTTTTTCGACGAATGGGTCGTTTTTTTCCAGTCCCGTGAGCGATAAGATTCGACGAAAACAGGAGCCACCATATCGCTCGGCAACATTTCCCGGCGGAGTATTTAATGGGAGCGGAGCAGTAAAGAGAGGCCGACGCCATAATCACGGTGTGACTCAAGTGCAACTTAAGGGGTCAATTAGCATTGCGTGCGGCGACCGAGCGGAGGGCGGAAAAAATAACGTGGCCAGCCGGGCGCCAAGGCGGGATTTTCATTCAAGATATGGAGGGGAACGAATAATGGGTGGCCAAACGCACGGGGACTAAATTATCTGGATTTGCTCTCAGAGCATAAGAAGAGTTAAATATGGAGAGCTCTGGAGTCACAACAAAAGGTCGATCTATTTTCCAGTGGTGTAAAAAAAAAGTTTTGCGGAAATTCGTCAATCATGGAAGCCGTCAATTTCCACCATAACAGCAGGAGGGTAGAGTGGATGGATTTTAAGAGTCTCCTAACTTTTAAGCTAAACTTGAGCGTACAAGTTAAAGTTTCAGGCTCAACTGTGTGGAAAAATGATGCATGAAATAAAATCTTGCTTTGTACTTTCGAAACTGGCTTATTCGTACCGACCATGGTTTCAACAAATGATGTCATTATCAATAATCATGATAATGACATCACTTTTCGAAACCATGGTCTATATAAAACAACCATTGTGAATAGAGCAAAGCGAAATTTTATTTCGTACACTCAACAAGTTTAAAAAATAATACCCCTTTAGACGATTCATTTTTATGAACTTATAGATTTGCTGTATGTTTGGAGTGCTTTTCAAATCGAAAACGCTGTGAAAAATTTTACGCTCAATGAATATTACTTCACCTTTACTTCGTAACCCAACCCCAGGCAAGTTGCGAATGAACAACTGCTTTCAGACCATAGCAATGACTCGCAAAGTAATCCGTTAAAGGCCCATCAAAACTTTCTTACGCGGGTGAGGAAACGCAAGGGAGTCGCCGGTGAATTATCAAAGTCAAAAAGAGCCGTGAAAATTGTCGGACGGTCAGCAAACTTTCGCTCCCCGAAGAGCGCGCGCCGCGACCCGCTGCCGAGTCCCACGGGCGCTCGAGGGTAAACAAAGCGGCGGCGAGTGACGGCTCACCTTGTGCATTGTCTGCATGATGATCGGGATCGTCTTCTTGCGAGTCCTCACCGCAGCCGAGCCCTCCGCCGACCCGCGGGCCTCCGTCAAGCCGCGACCCTTGCCCTCCATCGCACGTCCGAATTCCGCAAAGGCCCTTATTCACCTCACACGACGCGTGTAGTGGGGGATGTCACTTGTTTTCGGGGTCACACACAACACACAAAAGAACGAGCTAAACACCGATGGTACACGATAGGGTGATCAGTCACACAAACACACTCGCGAGTCCCTACCGAATTCTGTGTGCGCGTCCGTGGCCACGGGCCAAGAGCGCTCGCTCGGTCGTTCGCGCGCCTCGCGGTGATTGAGTCAGCCGACCGTCGTGGCGGACCCGAGCCAACTAAACGTCGCCCGCGAGCGGGACCGCGTAACAACGCGGGCGAGGCGACCGTGGCGCCGCCACGCGGAGGCCGCCGCAAGCGTCCCCCTCCTCCCCCCACCTTCCCCACCCCCCGCAAAATACTTCGAAACCGCCCGACGACGGCCCAATCGAGTGAGTCCTCTCCTTCTTAGCAAAGGTGGTCCATCGCACATTCCGGAGACGGATGTGAGTGGTGGGGGAAGGGGGGGGGGGAGATTTTCCGGCGTTCGCATCAGTTGTTCCCGGTGGCACGGCGAGGCGTAACCGCGGTCGTCGTCCACGAGGGAGAGCCTCACATTGCGGGTAACGAAGAAGGAGTGCGAGTCCCCCGTCCACCTCGAGTGTTTACACACAAAACGGGAATGACGGAGGTGGGTGGGCCGTTAAAAAACATGTGCACATCGTCGCGAGAAAAATGTGTAAAAGCTGAGACTCAAAAAAGAAAAATGAGATTCACTTTACTCATCCGGATGGCTGAAAACTCATAAAAAAAAGGATGAATAAACGTGAAAAACACATAACATCACTACTTACAAGTATCGAGAGTTCTTTCAATATCACTGGAATAATGACGAAAACCTTGTTTTACAAATTCCACTTTCTCAGGCGAGATATTGTAGAACAGCATTTTTCCAATGATACTCAAAAGATATCGTACTGTCTACCAATTTATTACAAACTCTTACAACACGTGTTTCAACTGTCTTGCAGTCATCATGTCTTTCCTGATGATGACTGCAAGACAGTTGAAACACGTGTTGTAAGAGTTTGTAATAAATTGGTAGACAGTACGATATCTTTTGAGTATCATTGGGCTTGTTTAACATACTCAGGGTAAATGCGATATTCCATTTTTTTCGTTAAAATATCTGAATTCACGATGATAAATCTACTTAACCTCCAATGCTCCAATCACACCTTAAAAAATGATGTGGTGCGTTGTTACGCGCACGGATGGAAAGTTATACATTGTAATTCGCCATGACAAAATCATTTGACCGAGGAATCGAACCTGGATCACTCAAGTGCCAATCAGGTGTGCCAGCATATCACCGAGCCAGTTTAAGATGGCTTGGAGTTGTAACTAGTTAAGTACACCTGACCATCAATTGGTAGGTACAGGTTCGAATCCCGGTCAAGTCAAATTACTTATTTTTTCGAGGCAAAATTTATCCAATTGGTTTCTAACCCCAGTGATGACAAAGCCGCATTAATTCTTTTGGTGAACTTTATGCTGCGTGGGTGCTAATTAAAAGAGGTGGTTACTCCCCGTGAAGGTTTACATAAGCCGTTTTATAATACGCCTTGGACTGTCGCTCCATTTGGGTGTGAGTGTCGGCTGATATGGGCGAAGGAACGGCTTGCCTGAGGCAGCTGTCATAGCGAGGAGACATTTGCCGTGGCATTATGAAACCTGTCCTCATGGACTTCTAAATGTAATTCAAGCCAAAGGAATGACCAAAATAGGTTTCTTTCACCATGCTGAATACCATGAAATTCACCCCCTTGAGCAGAAAAATATGGAAAAAAAATGTGATGATTCCGGATAAGTAAATAAAAGATAGGGGGTATTCTGAAAAATGACTGAACAAACTTGCAAAAATTGCGATGTAAATAGTATTATTATTGCTAATTATGCGAAGCAAACCGTTAAAATAGACAAAATAAATAAATAAAGCTCATAGTTCTGGGCATTTGTTTGTAAATTTTCCTTTGCTTTATTGAAATTTAAAGAAAATCCTCCAAATTTTCCAGTCCTATCTACCACATGTACCTGCATCTTCATCTCTGCTTACTATCTAGCCTTATTCATCCCCTTCCTAAAATATATCCTCTTCTTTACCCTCCGTCACTTACCGACATTCGCCCCTCTGTTACTGCCTTGAGCAACTCTTCGCCCCACATTACCCCGCCCAACATACAAAATACTTCCTCTTTTGTTTTCCTTTCCACCCACCGTACCTTCTCTATACTCCTCCACATATCCACCTCCTCCGCACTCACATCTCGCACGCTACTTACTCTCGTCTTCATTTCTCAGAGTCCATGTTTATGTAACGCTACACTCCATACCAAGCCCTTCACCATCCTATTCTTCGTATCCTTACCCTCGCCATCAGCTCTCCTCTATACATTGCTAAATGTTTCCCTCGCTAACACGATTCACTTCCTTATGTCTTTGCGAGTATGCCAATATTCTTCCAGAGTCGTACCCAAGAAATTATGACGACCTATTTGCTTCAGTTAATGCCCTTTTACTTTTATGATCAGCGTTGAAGCATTATTCTTTCCAAATCTATGTAACTTCTTCCTATCCTATTGAAATCGATCTAAACCCCGTTCCAAAAAATACCTTCTCTTAACTAATGAACAATGTCAACCGACTAATTCTGTACCATAATACTACTATCATTTCCTCGGTCTGTGTAAAACTCTTCTTCCTCCTCTAAGCTTACATTTGGCAATCGTAGCTAATCATCCGTCTTCCACTGTATCTATGAGGCAATCCCATTCCGTTTTCACCCATTTATCCGTTCGTTGGTATTCTCGACATGACAGTCTTTTCTTATGTTTCCATACATCTTTCTATCCAATAAGGTTTTATATAAGATTTTTGGTGAATTTTCATTTTTGCAGTTTATATACGTCTTCCATTTTTATATGATACTGCGCTGGACTTATTGAAGTCATTAGCTATCGTCAAAACATTGCATTTGATGTATAGCAAATCGGTAAAAGGTTTTTTTTTCTATTGCTCCATTGATCTCGTTCTTAATAAACCCAATAACTCTCGACAAAGCGTCTATGAAATATTTCATTGCATTCCCTCCTCCCGAATGGTTCTCTATTCTGAATATTCACTCAAACTAAAATTACCCGTAATTCAGAACGTAACTGATCCAATTCCTTGGCATTCATTCTATTTTGCTGACCCGTTAAAATATCGCCTCGAAAAGCGCCAGCTACTCGAAATTACCTTGTCGTCTGGTGGAGTAAACAGGAAAAGAAAAACCTGGGAATTTGTTGAATCGCGTTCTTCAAACCAAATAAAGCATTGATTCATTCTGGGTGGTTTTTTTCAAAACGGTAAATCATAAAGAATTGATCCGATTCACAGCGAAAAAATCTTTTTCCTGGGCTAGGAATGTTCCCTAGCGCGTGACTTCCGCTCAAGTCTGACTGCTTAGCAATAGATATACATTTCTTATAGAAGATATTATTAATTAATCCAAAAACAGAAAATCACAAGTAAAAAAATTTAATAATACAAAAACGGCATTTTTACTTTCATTGCATTAAATTCCCCTTGTTAACTCGTAATGGAATGTCTATTCCTATGATAAATGAGGGTGCTTAAGTTGCATACCAATGGAAAAAATGTGCACAGGTCAAGAAAATGTTTTGACTCTAATTTTTCAAATGAGCATTGCATTGTGGAAGCATTTAATATCAGTGAGCCATTTAAGTTCCGGGAGTGACAAGAACTTCATGAAACCACAACACGCTCGCAAGGAAAATCATAGCCATCCCTAAGGACGGGAAAATCTCTTTCCAAATAAGACCGCAATGAGACTATGGCTAATGTACGAGAGGTCAGGTTTAAGAACTAATTCACTAACGTCTAAGACCTTCGAAACAAGATTTTTGTAGAAATACACCTGAGTTGTCAAGTTGTTGTAATTTCACAATATACGGGATATTACATCAGAGAGGATCATAAAGGTTATTTCAGCAGAAGATTTACTGCATTGATGTCATACTCAATTAATAATTTGATTTTTCTGTAGTTACAAATCCCCTCCTCTTCTTTAGCCACTCGATCGAATGACTTGCTTTAAAAAAAAAACATTCTCGTTAAAACGACAGTACACTTTCTAATCGAGTAGTGGAAGATAACTTACGTAATAGTTGCATTTCAACATAGAATTCGGAACTTCCACAATGTACCTAAATCATTTCCATTTGAAACATTTTCTGTCCGTACAATATCGGTATGCCTCGTAATACACCACCGCAAAAAAGCTCAATTTTCGAATATTTTCGCGTTGACGCCATTTCAGCCATATTAGGCACTCATGAATATATGATAAAAAACACTTGCTGCACGCGAGCATATGTGAGATCTTAACTGATAGCAACAGAAAAGACGCGTGGGCGATTCAAATCATCGCATCGGTGTTTTTTTCCTCGGAGTGGCGGAGCCTGGCCTTTTGGAGCGCAGTAAACAAGAACACGGAGTGTGCGGAGAAGGTATGAACAAAAAAAACAGAGACAACCGGACGCCTGAGGCGAGGTACGAACCAGATTCGCGGTGAGAATGAAGGTCGCAAGATATGCACTGGTAAGGGAAATTGAGGCTCACGGGACTGAGAGACGGAGGAGTCTTTAAGTATAGGTGGTCCACGGGCACTTCAATTCCGATAACGCATAATGGTACCCAGAGGCCAACGAGTTCCCTGTGGAAATAGGTAACAAATGAGATAGTCCGTCCACGTGATTGGCTGCTCGATGTGGGCGGAGGAGTCGTGACGGGAGACGCGTAGATACAGAGCCGTGGACAGTAAACAGACTAAGCTGGACGCTCACTGGAAGTTCGAACGTGCTTCACCACCAGAGTTGTGATGTGTTCAAAATTTATTCTCAGTTTACAAGTGGACTCAATATGCTATCTGGGCAATTTGTCGCTCTGGAGGTTGAAATAAAAAAGGTGTTCGTGTCGTATGCATTCTGCTGGTTGTTTTTGTTCCTCAATAGAACAAAATGAATTGATGAAAGAAGAATCACAATCTCACTGAGTTAATGAAGTTTACTAACCCAGTATTTAAAGCAGGGGCATGGACGTAGCCAGGATTTATGTTAGGGTGAGGACAGGATATGAAATTCATGAATATTACTTTGCACATTTTAAATTCTGATTCATTGCATAGGTTGGGCAATATGTCGTCGTGTTAAAGGGATTCCAAATGCAATTATGAATCAGGAAAGCTTACCCTGCGTACGTCTTATTTCTACTTTTTTGCCCAGAATTTTCATTTATGAACATTATTTGTGAGGGGCAGCTACTCTGCCTTCCCGTGGCTACGCCCATGAACAGGAGTAGTATCATAATTCCTTTTTTCACGTTGTCGCGACTGTTATGCCGAGTCAGACCCCAGTGGAAGGGCAATGCTCTTAGGTATTGTTTTAATCATAATTCATCTATGAAGATGTGATTTAAAGTGCATGAAAAAATTTGAAGATTAACGATCATGCTCTCATGTGCGATCGCCTCCCGGAAATATTGTGGCCAAATAAAATAAAAAAAGCTTCATTGAATTGAATGGCAGTTCATTTCTCTAAACTGTTTTTTATATCTTTAACTCCAAAATCATATTTATACTTTGTTATCATGAAGAACGTGGCAGTTGTTTCTTCAATGTATATCATTTCATGGAATTCCTTCGGAAGCATGACAATTAGTATAGGCAGGGTCAAATATATATGCCTTTCTTGCGTCGTATATTTGTTTCTACGAGCATTGAAAAAGCACCAATACATATTTTTACAAGTAGCACAGGGATAGAATCGCGCATTTCTATCAAGAGAGCGAAATATCAAACGCTCTACTGAAAGCAATAGAATTTCATGTAGATCGAACACAAAATCTTTTGGCTGAAGACCGCATTAGTCATGAATATTCTCAAAAAACACAAAAAACGTCCCATTCACCAAATTTTACCATAACTTATCACATAAACGGAGCAATAACACAGTGCTACATATGATTAGAAGTTTACAATCATTAATAATATTTTGAAAGCAAGTTCATCAACTACACGGAGAAAACTAGTTTAAATGTAAGAACAGTAACCAAGTCATCAAATAAGGCTTCAAAGATCGGGTTAATTACCTTAAACTGGGATGAAGTCAGTACATTTTTTGATGTGTTAAGGCCTCTGGTACATTTCTTTTTTATTCGATGAAATTTTAGTGAGAGTAATAAATCTGTGCTGACAGTTTCACGTTTGAGTTTTAGCGATCAAACAAAACAAGCTCAGAGAAAAAGAGACTTGGCTTCTATTTCAACTGCACCCCATTAGTTTCATGCTCGGACTGCTACAGACTCTATACTCTTTGGATAATAATAATAATATTTATTTGACTCTATGATCCTTTACAGTAAAAGTCATGAATATTCTCAAAGACAGATAGCTCTCAATATGCCGGCCGAGCAATTTGACTATGTCCACCTCTTTTAGTGCCACATTGTTCACCATAAAGCTATATTCCCTCTTCGGTTTATTACTATTAGAGAAACATAATAATTGAGATTTACTTACATTCAGATTTAGGCAATTATTTACACACCATTTAGTCAGATTGGCTATTACCTGCTCTCCTGCCTGTATCACTGCATCCTGCTTAGAAGCTGACAGAATGAAATTAGTATCATCAGCATAGACTATATAGGATAAACGTTCTGTATACTGGAGGAGAGTTCAGGCAGGTTATTAATAAATAGTAAAAATAAAGTAGGTCCCAACACAGAACCCTGAGGGACAACACTTTTCACAACTCTGCAAGTAGAGTTCGATGTAATACTATCCTTGTTGACACTGACATATTGTGTCCTATGGTCCAGATAAGAACATAACCAATTTATAGATATGCCCCTAATACCGAAATTATTTAGCCTACTGCATAGGATTTTATGGTTGACAGGCGTGAAAGCATTTGTGAAGTCAAAAAACAAACCTACTGTCTCTAGCTTTTCCTCAACTGATAAGAGGATTTCTATCCATCGCTTGGTGACAAGCTGTTGACTTATTACGAACAAAACCATGTTGGTATTTTGAAATCAGTTGATATTTCTCCACGTGAGACATTAATCTGCCATATAAAAAGCTTTCTCAAAGATTATCCCAATCTGATTTTGAATGGCGATGGGTCTGTGTGAGCTAAGATCATTCGAATCACCTTTATTCGTGTATAGTGGAATGACTTTTGAAACTTTCAAGGAGGATGGATAAACACCGAGATATACCTTACCAACCCTCTGTGTTTATTAGATTTTCCAAAGTAAATAAAGTGTTAACTACTTCTCAAAACCGTTGCAATCTTCATTGCAACTTTTGAGGCAATCGTCTTGATCGCTTCCCCATAATTTTCTGTTCACTTTTTTCTTTTGTATTAACATAGTCACAAAATGAAAGAGACTTAGTAAATTTCCTCACAGTTTTTACACTAACTTATGCCATAAAAAAGGTTTATAGGATCATTTTTGCAAAACTCGGAATCGTTGTTTATGCTCTGTCTGGTAATGCCAATAAGAGTCCAGAACACTGACTAACCTCCGCGCCGTCGTCTACCACTGTCTTCCGATAGTCCGCCATTTCCTTCTTGAATCGAAATTTTCAAATTTATACCATATTCACCGCACTTTCAGACTTTATCCCGGTTTACAGTACGTAATTACCATATTGCAAACATGTGGGGACAAAAAGGTACGTTTTGTATTTGCACATTGTATCATGGTGACTCCTAATTAATTGAGTTAAATTAAAGAAATTAGGTGCTGCCAAATCTCGAGCCGATATGCTGAATTATTCTCTTGGAGACATCACTCACGTGGCTCAGTGAGATCTACGAGAGAGGTATGTGCCTTCCAAGTTTCAAAATTTTGACTTTTATAAAAGCAGTTGCTTCTACAGCTGCAATAGTAAAATGGGCTAAAAAAAGGGATTCCGAGGCAGATTGCCACAAAGAATGTGCTGTTATTCTGTAGCCTTCATTTCACATTTGGGCCAACAAACCAAAACCTTAGAAGAAAAGTTATGGCCCTCCTAACTCAGCTACCAAAACACAAAGTTTACTAACTGTTTAAGTAGATTCTTCTAAGAATATCAGATAAAAATCACCAGTCTACATATCTCAGCTTTTGTGGATTCATCCACACGCATGAGTCGCTAATTAAGACATGATATCACCATAAACATGTATTATTTTCCATTACTCCTCGATGGAAACGTAAATTTAGGAATAAAATTATTCGCTCATTCTTGTTCTGCCAGTTTTTATTTCATCAACTACTTACACCGAACAAAGTGAAGAAGGCTACGAGAGAGAAGATGAAGGAGAAAGAAGTGTTTGCACATATAATATTCACTACTTACGACGCGTGTTCTTGCCAATTTTAAACTTTGAACATAATTTAGTTATGAATCGTTTAATTCAATTGAATCAATTTCCCCTATCCTTGTATTAAAGGGTGCCACTGTCATATTTTTTTTGAGTAAAATCATATTTCTCTGCGATATACCTACTAACATTAATCACGCTGAGGAGTATTTTATAGCAGCTCACCTAACCTATTTGGCCACTCAAGTCCAAGAAGGCTTTCGGTCTCACCAACAACTTTTTACCATCTCTACCTGTCTTTCACCCGTTCGTTCTCTTTAACTTTTATAATGACCCCTTTGGTATGGTCTCACCTCGTAATCTGGGGCTTCCAAGCAGTTTTTTTTACCACTTCGCTTTCTTTGTGAAACCATCTTCAAGTTTTAACTTTCCTCCCTCCTACACATATGTCCAGCCCACCCTACCGGTCTGTATTTTGTAAATGGTATGATGTCATAATTTTAAATACCTCACTTAATTTTTTATTGAATCTTATTCTCCACTGCCATCCTAAATTTATTGGTCCTCAAATCGTTCTCAAAATATTTTTCAAATGTGATTAATCTTCTATCTAAGTTTTTGTTCAGAGTCCATACTCTTAATCCGCACAGTACCACCACCGGATGTTTTATAGTTTTACGTAAATTTTCATTACTTTTCCTTCAAGAGATTCTATTTTTGCAACTTCCAGTATCATCTGCTGTCATTCAATAGTCATCAGTTCATTTCTGTTTCTTTATTGCTGTCTTTATCTAAAGCAATTCTTCTTACCCATCTTGGTTCCTACCATTCAATGGTATTGCGTTCTCTCGTCATTTATCACTAGTTCCACTGATGTGGCTAGAGTTATTGATTCTTGAGCAAGGCTTTTTAGTCCACTCTAGTCTTCTCCTAAGAGTACGACATCACCCGAGGAGGCTGGGATTTTCACTTTAGTGTCTAGTAAATTATAGCTAGATCCTCATTTTAGAACGCTCACTCAAACAGTTCAATCGCGAGTATCTTCGACACGAAGCTCCTTCGCAAACAACACGGTCATTTTAAAGCTTCCAGGCTCACTTTTTATACAGAATTTCTACTAATGGACCACTGGATCAGTGCACCTGAGATGTGCTCAATGTAAGGAATCCCCATTCGTGAAGATCGTGCCGGGAGCGCCGGGGGCGTCCGACGGGCGAGGCGCGTGCTGAACCCAGGCATCCGTCGGATTAGCGATCCGGGCGGGCCCGCCTAAACGTGCGAACACAGCTATCGGATCCAACGCCTTTGGGAACTAATTCGCCTTCATCGACAAGTGTATCTTATGGGAAGTAAACAGCGTATAATGGTGGAGGAGCCATGCTCTTCTCACTACGGCCGCGGATCATCAGTCGCAGAAGCGAAAATGAATGCAAAGTAACTTAGTTGCTTTGAGCGAGATATCATTTCCCCATGAATTCAATAAATTTCCCATAATTTTACATAAAATGTCTCACTGTCCAAATATAGGTCTCAAAATACCTGCCTCTTACCTCACTGCTTTTCGATATCTTTGCCAACAAATACCAGCGATTTTGCACGGGAAATGGTACAGGTATGCGCTCTAGAGAGACTTCATTTTAAAAATAAGGAATTTCTAACACCTAAATCTCTTCATAAATTAAAAGGTGAGTAGTAGGTATGTTATCTCGACCAGTATGTAAAATACATCATATGCTCGCCGCAGTATATTTTCAAAAACACAAAAAAGCCTTCGGTTTTGAAGGAGTTTTAAACGTACTGCGATAGATAGATATATTTAATTAATGAGAAATTCAGTAATATAAAATTCAAATGCATTACTGCACCATAAGTACTGTAATATTTAATTCATGCTTCCTCCAGTTGCTGAAATCAAAACGCAAAATTCGGACTTGGTCTCAAATTTTTATTAGGGAACAATCTCGCTCAAACTATCTTAATACTTAGCGTAGGGAGGATTCGAATTATTCACGGCGCTGAGTTTAAGCAGTGTTCATCTTACATAACATCGCAGTTAAAATATAATGATTTAGCTTATAAATGAATGAAAATAAAACAATTTCCTTATGATTGTTTGATTTAAGGTATGGCCCTTATCATAGATTCTTCGACCACGTGGATTCCCTTCATCTAACATCACTGACCGTATTTATAAATTGGCTGCATTTATAACCGTCAAATGTACCAAAGTCTTCGACAGAGTATAGCCAGGATTTAACAAGCAGGACGTAGGAAGAGTGAAATTCAATATTAATTTGTGAAAGGGAGATGCAACATCGCTCTGGTTATGCAAAATCTCAAATAAGCCGAGAGTATTTTGGACTCTGTACCGTAAGATTCGATCCGTGAAGTAAATAAAATAAAGAGGAAAGTCGTGCACTTCTTTAACCCTGTAGTAGTCATGAAAAAAGCCTTTGTTACATAAGTGCTCTAAAATCTCCTTGAACATAACTTCGTAGGGCTTCAGTACTCAACCATGTATCGAAAACCAGTGTCGCTATTAAATTTTCCTTGATTGTAGAGCATTTAAATTAGAGCTAATTTTGGATGATTAATGTTCTGCATGTGGCTTTAGAGGGTTAAAAACTGCAAGAAGTATTAGTGTCACACACTTAAGGGAAGGAATATAATTGGAATCACTAGGGTCTCGGAGGCTGCACGCTAGGCTTAAATTACTCGAAAAATTCAGACCACGCCAGTTTCAATAGGAAACTGAGGATAGGATCTGCTCGGTCATAACAGTATTTTACGGAGGTTGGTATTTCCTTGATATTTCCTTGGTATTTTGTAAATTTCATGGATGAAACTTCCCTGTGCAGGGTCCCAAATGCTAGCGCCGTACTCCAGTTGTGGCCTAGAAGAGCGGTTCCAAAAATTTTTCCGCCACGGAGCCCTTTCGAAGCAAAATTTTCTCGCGTCGCCCCATGAAATAAAGATTATTTAGTTTTATCTACGTTCCATGAGACATATTACACATACGGAAGTATGAGAAATAAGATATAAGAGGTGTTTAAATAAATTAATTAGACTGGTAGCGTAGCGTTCAATATGGCAACATTTACGGCTTCCAGTCGAGAGTTAGGCGGGGCAACAAGTGATGTTCCATTTGTACGAGTTTAAACACCGTAGGATCATTTAGTGGTTCGTAGAAAATTTTTCAAGCATTGTGTTTTCAATTTCTTTCTGAAAATGAGTGGTATGAATTTCGACCCTCTTTTGGCTATCAGGTCTTGCTTTCGACCTGGTTACAGTGCAACGGAAACTTTTGCAATGATTCAGTAGGGTAATATGGACTATATTTTGCCAAGGGCCCAGGTCTTGAGGTGGTTCAAAGCATTTTCACAAGGAAGAGAACAGATTAAAGACGAACCTCACAGCGGAAAGCTAACAACTGCAAACACTTACGAAAGTGTCACCAGATTCCGGGATTTCATGCGTTCAGATCGCCGCATTACAGTCAGAATGATCGGGGATCAGTTGAATTTGACTCTCGCCACCGTTTATGAGATTTGGACTCATGCCTTGGGGATGAGAAAAGTCTCCTTGGAAATGGTTCCGAAAAACCTTTCAGAGGAAAAAAGAACAACAGGAGGGACACGTGCATTGATTTTTTCGAGCGGATTGTTAAATGATCTGCTTTTTCTGGAACGTGTCATTACTGGTGACAAGTATTGAGTCATTCAGTCCGACTTAAGTCCATAGGACTTCTTTCATTTCCCCGAATTGAAAATTCACCCAAAATGACCTAATTTCGGGACAGTAGACGAAATTTAAACGGCCGTAATAGACCAGTTGAAGGTAATTTCGGTGTCACAGCTTCACTTCTGCTAAGGAGACCGTAAAAATCGTCTCAATCTCTGTGGGACACGCCAAGGCAAGTATTTTGAAGGAGCTATGTGGAATTGTTATCTTATTTGAATAATAAAATCATAATAATCAGTATTTTTACTTTATTTACGCACATTGAATATATTAATAAAGAAAACAGTAGAAAAAACTCTCGATGGATGCAGAAATTCAATTTTTTTGTAATTTTCATGAATGCCGCGGACGAAAACCCTGAGAGTCCCTTGCGGAGCCCAAGGAGCTCCGCTGAGAAACGCTGGCCCAGAGAGTGTGGGATAAAGACCCTCTTTAACTTATAATCCGAGACTCATCCCACTAACAGCTCAATAAATCTTAAATATATTTCATTGCATTTGTATTGAATTTGTTAACCTAAATATAGGTGTCAAGCTACGGCGACTCCTATGTATCTGATGCCATCTGCTTCATTTATGATCATTTCCTCTTCTTCAATAATAAAAGCTCGTGTTTATCTCTGTTTTAAGAAATTTTCTGATGTTATTTACTATCAATTCAACCGATACTGTCCTCATTTCTCAGTAAAAACACTTTATTAACAGCAAGCACGTATATAAATGTGGTCCGGCCTAACAAGCATGAAGTAAACCACAGACCATCAACATGGTGGAAGTGTAGCGGAACCTTTGCTCAGGACCGAAGAAAGGCAGCGCTACTTCTGGTACTTAAATAATTCTCAGGAAAAATACCCCTTAAAAGCCAGCCGGATATCAATTGTTAATAATTTTCAAATTAAACTTGAGATTGCGGCGTCACGGTCAACTTTCCGAGGGATCTCGCTAATATTCCTCCGGAGTCATCCGTGAGTCGCTGAATTCCAGGAAGATGCTTCAGCAGGAAGGCAAGCAAACAAGAGATTAGGGTCATCCAACCGTTCCATCAGCAAACATTAGTTTCGATACCTTAATTACAGGCACAAGCCTCAAAATACGACGTCATCTCTCAAACAGTGCCGCGATAGTGACTCAACCTTTGACACAGCGCAGCGCTTCGTTCCCTGAGTGGTTCTCGCCCGAGTTGCAGCCCAGAGCGACAAAAATAATTGAATCAAATTTCCTTGCCGCCGCGTAGACGACTCCCCTCGCTCAATCCCCTGATAAATTCGCGACAGTTTTGAAAGATGTGCGGCAGGGAGTGAGGGGGGGGGACGAGAGAGACTTTCGGTGGTGCCGGGGGCGGAGGTGTGTGGCAGGCGGCGAGGCAGTGTGAGCTGTGGTCGGGCGGGCAAGCTAGCACTTCACCCCCCCGCCTCCCCCCTCGTAGTAATGTCGCCCCCGGGGGCAGGCAGGCGAGGGGGGGGGGTGCTGGGGAGGAGGCCTAAGGGGAGCATGGGTCGCTGGGATCCGAGAAGGGTTTTTAAGGGCATTAAAGGAGGATGCGGAGCGGGCCATCCATTCTTTTTAAGCAAGCACGGTGGACCTTTTCCTCTCTTAAGTAAGTACCACGGCAGGAGATTTAGTTAGGCTGACTTAGGATTTCTCAGGAGCGGGGGAATGGGCGGGCAGAGAAAAGGGGAACGGAGGTGAGGATTATTCGGAAGTTAATGCCACAGCATCAGCTAAGTCGTGCGAAACCACGGCGCCCAGTAAAAACGACCCGAAAAATCAAAGAATTTGAACCTAAATTAATTTAGTTCGTATCTTCTGCTTAGTCTATACGATTCTCTCCTTCAGTGCCTTTTCAATGAAGTGAATTAACGACGGGGAAGTATCAAATGGTAAGTATATTGCTGCCGACCTCCGTGACTAGCAAAATTAAAATAAATAAGAACCAAGAAAATCTCCCTAGCGCTAATTGCCAATTGTGTAACTGTAAAATAATGGTTTACACCTCATTGCTACAAAGCCCATATAAAAGTACAATTCAAGTGATCACGTTTATGATGAGTTTCCCTCTGAGCATATTTCCTGGGAATACTTCTCTGCTTAAGATACTGCCATAATTTTAAAATTTCAATTAAATCCTCGCAAAAAAGAACGATTTACGGGTTTTGTTAAAATAAATAAAATCAATTTTGGGAATGCTTCATTTATTGACATTAAAAAGCATCTGAATGAAATTTGCATTGAATCCTACCCGAAAAAAACCCATTAGAGCACATGATAAATCCTGCGAAGTCTAGTCAGCGAAAGCACAATTAGTCCAAACGGTGGCATTGCCGAATCCCAGATAGAGAAGGAAGCAAATGTACACATTGAAACAGTAACTTGAATTCCCTAGGACTGAATTCGAATATTTTTAACGGTGATACATACAATACGGATCATTTTCCCAAGTTAAGTCATTCCGTAATTACTTATACTCAATTATGACGCACCAATCAATGAGGATCCTGTTAATCTGACATTCACTAAAAATATTTTTCATTTGGATTATTTCGTAATTAATTGATTTATCCTCTCCCAGTTTTCCTCGAGTGAATTTCATCAAAATAATTCAAAGAGGTGATCCGCAGAATTATGGTCGATAAAAAACTCAAAGGATATATTTTGGAGTGATTGAATAATAGCCGTGATGTGGAAATAATTTTGAATCAAATAAATAAAGTAAATTTGCTGAAATTTCTTTTTTCGGGATCTTTTACACATCAATATTTGTGATGAATGAAGAGGAAAGTCTTTTGGTATATCTTGGGTGATACGCGTAGAGTGTTTGCGGAAGAAAACCACCAACTGTTACTCTCAAGAGATGAACTGAAAACAAATTAACGTTCATGCGATTTAAATAAGGTTGGTTTAGGCTCTCGGTAGGAATCGGTTCGATTCGTATTAAATATGTATTAAATAGCATTATCAGTTCTTTTTGAACAGTTATAATAAGCATAAGCCAGTTACCTCGATTGTACTTTTAATGGAAAATAAAACACTAGCATTAAAATAAACCATAAAATGTGGATCTCACTTTGTGTATGCTTATCATTGTAAAAAGAAGATCCTAAAATTTGTTTTACTACAGATTTATCATACTTGTCACTACTGGTTTCGTCTGTTACGCCATCATCGGGTGCAATGTACACAATATGCACAATGTATACAAGTAGCTCTAGTCAAATATTTTCTGTGATTTTTGAGGCGCACCTAACAACTGACTGATTTAATTCAATGAAGCAAACTCAATGCGGAGCAATAGCTAGGAAAAGGAGGAAGTCGTTGTATTTCTTTGCCGCAGGCGAACACATAAAAGTTTAGAAATAAAATAACTTTTATTTCTTTTATGCTTTTGAAAAATTAGTCTATCTTTAAAAACTTGTTACTTGAAATGCGTTGGGACTCTCCGAAAAATGTTTATACATGCTCGGAGAACAACGCTCCGAAGCCGTTATTGCAAAGAATTACTATGTCACGTCCTGAATAATGGAAAATCGCATATCCATGATAATTGAAAACTATTGTTATTTTAGAACCTATTCATCTTCAGCTTCATAGATTTTTACCCTTCTAGAGAAATAAATTTCAATATTTTCCGTTGACTAAAAATCGAACATATTTTTCGCCATTGTATCAAAGAATGATCAGATGCTGTGGCTTAATGATTTAACTGATAGAAAGCTAAGGAAATGTGACATGAATTTATAATGAGAACAATACGAAGGCAGGAAAACATAGAATGCATTGTTATGCAAAAATATTTTTAATTGGCATTTACTTTTAGATGTTTCTTTCATTTCCATCTCTCTCAAAAAAAATCCTCTTAATTTTAATTATGCTATTAATTCTGAGCCTCTTAATCGCGTTTCTTCAGTGAAGGATCTGGGTATTTTAACAGATAGTAAACTAACCTACTTGGACCATATTCAATTGATTAAAAGCAAAGCCATGTCCCTCTTAGGTCTCCTTTACCGCTTCACGGAAATCACTAACCCCCAAGCCCTACAATTATACTTTAGAGCATTTGTTCTTCCTCTCACAGCATATTGCTCACCCATATGGTCGATCGCTGCTCCAACTAATCTCGCCACTCTTAACAGCGTAACTAGTTTCTTTGCCAAAATAGTAAAATACAGAGTTTCCCCCTTACGCAACATGCCTACTGATTCGATCCTATCTTCTCTATCCATCCCCAATCCCTGCAATCAAAGAATCAAAACCGATTGAAAATTTATTTACAACATTCTGAACTCAAATATTGATTGTCCTGAATTGCTTTCCTCCATTAATTTCCGAGTTCCTTGTCGATCCACACGTACGCACTCATTACTCCATATGCCTATCCCTAGACTATCCCTTATCAAGCGTTCCCTTCACTACCGTCTCTCCTCACTTCTCAATTCTCTGCCTAATAACATTTATCCCTTTTTGCTCTCTTCCAACTCCTTCATCAATCTTGCCATGTCCCATTTCTCGGTAAATAACTAAACCTCTCCCTCTTTCCCCCATTCCACCTTGCTTTTGGTTTGTTTGCATTATTTATCATGTACTCTTTGTTTTGTTTGTTTGTTTACGTCTACATTACGTGTTTATTGTTACTGCGACACTGTAAACTGGCAGAAATGCTGTATGTGAGCAATTACTCAAATAAATAAATAAATAAATAACCAACTAACCAAATGGGTAATTATAATGGAAAATTATTATAAAAAGAGTATACAATTCCATGGAAAAACACATTGCATGTCAAAAAGAAATTCCCCTGTATAGGTAACGAACAGATATTGCAATTCATATGGCAAAAGGTTAGCAAAATACTATGAACCACACACTTTTAATTGCATGCCTAAACACCTCGATAATCTTAAAGGGATTGCAGAAATAAAGAAAGAGGTACATGCATGGTTACTTGATGAAATTAAAAATTTTTGATTGGTTATGTTCTATATATTTGGCATGAATACCTGTGTATTCAAAAATGTGGAATGCCTAAATCTATAAGCTATGTTTAATGTTCTCGAGTTGTAATATTATAAATTGTTGTAACTTGTTTTTTTAAAGTGTTTCTGTATAAATCATTTTGTTATTTGCCGCATTGTATGCATATGTGTGGATCCTTCTGACAAGCCATGTGGCTTAGAGAGACCGTGCCTGTTTACTTATAGTAAATGGAAAACAACGGAAAAAAAACGTTGTGCCGTTATCAAATTACCAGGGCAATCAATATTCTCAGTTAGAGCTCTATGCAGCTCATGATTATAGAAATTTATTTTTGCTTGAAAATTTCTCACTCACACTAATCATTTAAGATCAAGTCACTCAGAATTGAAAAGGAAAATAAATTTTAACTTTTCCAATGGAAATAATGACGAACGATCGTTTGTGCCCTCTGAGGATTGCGTTTTCCTCCTCTTGTTAGCCAAAACGCTCGAGCTAATAGCATGGAGATATGTCTGACCACAGGATACACACAATATCTTTGCAAAATCTTAACGCGAAATTATATTAACATTTATTTTGATTTTTATTCATACTCAGTATTCCTATTCAAATGTGTTGAAAAATCTTACAACAAAAACATATTTCTTCTTTGAAATCACTGACTACGATATCCATTTTTAAAAAGAAAATCTATGGCGTGCAGTGACGTTAGAATAAATTCACATGAGATTGATTAGGAGACCAACAGAATTGAACAAACACAGATGTGATAAATAAAAATTGTTTTATTTCGTGGTTTTTTATTTTTTTACGGTTTTATTTCATATTTAACGGTATTTCATAAAATTTAATTTCATAAAAACGGTTTTATTTCATATTTAACGGTATTCTATTTTCAACATGACCATCCCGAGATATACTTCCCTTACTTTAGTCTTTTCAATCGAATTCCAGGGGCCTCATTTCCCCTAAAACTTGTTATAACGGTGGCAAACAGGTTGACGGCTGAATAGCTGTCGTGTTATTGCGTAATTTTTTGCGTAAACTACAGGAACCGAAGATAATCCAACGACCATGTGCCTCAAAAATTGCTTTGACTACCCGTGACCGGAATGAGAATAGTAAAAGAGCTCATTTCATATTCCAATTACTCATCACACAATATCGGTGAGATACATCTGCAATGACTTGAAAATGCTTTCATTTCAATAACGAAAATAAAAAAAGGAAAGTTTACTGTGTCCATGCATTTTAGTGTTGCCAAAACGTGGTAGCAGGTGCAAAAGGTTGAGCGATATGCTAAGGAGGGTGAGGCTCGTGTGACAGAGGTCGGAAAAAGAGCAAAGGGGGGAGGACAGCAAATGGCAGACAACGCTTGGCGACGATAAATAATTGTCATCAATGCTTGATACGACAATGTCTACGAAGCAAGCAAAGCAGAAATCCTGCCGATAGAATACACTCACAATATCTTTGCAAAGACATGCAATCTCCACTCCATATTAATATCTTTTTAACGATTTGCGTTCACACTCGTTTGACTTAGCATTACTATTCAATTGTCTGAAAAAACTTCCAACCAAAATAACTACGGCGATATTGCTCGCCACCCAACGGGGACACCCATGTAAACCATTGGATGGAACGTCAAAGACAGCTGGCGATCTCATTTTGATGTTTACAATGAATTTGATGATTGATAGCAGATTTTGATGCCTACAATGAAGGTATACGATCTTGGGAACTCTGGTCATCCACGCCCGGAACGACCTTAGACTCTAGTATGGACCCATATCGTTCGAAATGGACTCCTCCAATTAATATGGAGTTCTACACAACAGCCTCTAAGCTTTGTTACCACTACATATGGTCGAATTCAAACAAGAATTAAGAGTAGCCGTGAAACGTTCGAGTGGAATTAGAAGAAATCGAAGCATCCGATGAGGGCAAAATGTACGCAAAGAAAGATTCAACGATAAAATCCAAAGTTGATCCGAAACTAATTTGGCCGTCTGATCTTATCCATGAACTTAAACTAATGTAATCACCCTTTATATTCTTACCTATTATGAGCGTTAGTGACATATTTATATTTATTTAACTATCTAGTCGAAAGCTAGACCGTGTTCGCTTCGACAGCTCGTCCTTCGAATGAGATAAGATGCCGAAAGTGATCCGAAGCGAAACGAGAAAGTGATATTATGCTTGATAAAATTAATAAATATCAGTTACTTAATCGAATATCAAAGTTATATTGTCGTACATATGATCTTTAACTATGGAATTCCATAGTCAATTGGAGCACTCAGCGATTCCATAACAAACTTGCATACACAAAGGAAAATATTGCATAATTCAAAAACTAAAACGAGGAATATAGGTTCCTCTTAGGATTCAATCCCAGTTGGGAATACCGACTCTTCATGCTTTAACAAAAATACATCAAAATCAGGCAAAATAAAAATCGGTCACTGTACCGCCAATTACAAATCACTGCAAAGAGCACACACAACTGAACTGAAAAAATAAACAATGAGAAATATATTGATAATGCCAGAACACATACGAGCGAATGTTATTGGGTACACAGCAACTTTCAATAAGAATATATAATTTGGGTGCCTAGATGAATAAAGCAATACAAGCTTTTTGGCAGTACAAAAATCACTAGTGCATATTATGTACCAATTAGAAAACATATCTTACACAATGTATTAATAGCGGAAGTATCACTTCTCTTTGCTAACAAAAATTCATCACTCATTCCTTTTAAACAAAATACCTCTGAACTCGAGCACGTGACTGCATACCACATCATTTGTGTCATCGCAATGATTTGAAAATTTATCTGGTATAGCAGTCGCAAAAGAAACTGGCGCTGCGCCTCGGACGATTTTGGGACAAGGACCTCAGAACTTTTAAGACCATGCCTGGCGAGGGAGGAAGGTTGTAAATTGTGGAGCGTCAGTGAGCGAACCTTTTCTAGTTGCTGTCAACCTTAGCGCCTCGGTAAATTCCATGAGTTACAGCTACCTGGCGCCCGGTTTACTGCATTTTATTCGTACTATAACCACTCGTTTGTATAACCATTCATTTCTATACCACTCCTTGCACGTGAAAAGGAAGGTCACGTGTAAAGCATGAAATTGTTGAAGCAAAACCACTTGCCTAATACCCCTGTGTGTGTATGCCTGGCAAATTAGTTCGGCTCCCCTGCCTCGTTCTCAGCCTTCCCCTTCTCTACCTTCCCCTCCGTCCGTTCACTTCACTCCCTCCGTTTTACTTTTCCCGTCCGCCGCGCAGAAGTGCTCAAGGATCTTTTGCTTTTCTTATAAAAAATGCAGTTCGGGAGTAACTCGTCAATTCATAGTTGAGCACTCCGCGGCCATTATGGCGGTGTCGACTCATAACTACTAATTGGCCCAGTGCAGAGATCAATTTCCGCGACAACTTTGCGTTCCTTACCGACTTAAATCTCCTCGCCGGCGGTTACTCCTCGCGGCTCCCCCGGTCTCTCCACCCGTCCTCACCGCCGGCCTTGAGAACGATACTTCGCCGCTCTGCTCCAGCCGACTCCCTACATCTACTCCATATCACTCCATCTTTCCTCCCCCCCCCCCAAACGGCCACCGGCTCCTTTGTTAACTACTTTGATATTGACTTCGATGAGCGTCCATATGGACAGAATAGTGATTTCTGATAAATCTAAGGTCTTGCAGACTTTCTCGGGCGAATGAGATCGAGTATGAGCCAAAAAACGAACAATTCCTTCGGATCGATGCAAAACGATGATTTAATTGCAACCCTTCATTTTGAAAAGCCCTTCCCAACCCTTCACAGTGAAAAGGACGATGAGGAAGAAAAACACGGTTGGGAGGATGATAAATTATTTCTAAAGCCGGTGTCCCACGGTAGATTTTTTGCAAATTAATTCATAAATACTCAAAGAGTAACTCTGCGCATGCTCACGCCAATATTAGATGAATTTTTATAAAAACGAAAACTCCGTAAATTCTTCATGAAACTCGATCACTGATTGGCTTTTCTGCGCGCATGCACTTCGACCACCACCATTATGTCCTCGTAGTACCTCGCACCTCGAATATTATACTACTATTTAATAAATAGGTGATTTTTTTGATGTTGGAACTGCGATTCTTGACACACTCTTGCCGTTTTGCTTGAAATTAGGAAAGGTATTTGTAGACTATGCGAGATATCATGGTCAAAATTAACGATCAAATATGGTTTATCGACGAGAGGGAAATCCCTTAGTTCGTATTTTCTTAATAACTTTATTTTAGGTTACTTTGGCATAGATTGATGATTTATGCATTTATGTATTCAGTTTATACCGTGCTTGATATTTAACAAGTGCCAATTTTTCGCTCAGTACATTCGTAGCTTCATCCAGAAACTTTCAGAGCGGTAATCTGGAGATGAGCGCGCTCGCCTTGCGTGTGAAGGATCGTGGTTTCGATGCTCAATTGGAGAACTTAATGGTGTACGATTTTTTTAAAGTCACAAAATTTTAAAAAACTCAGTAATTGTAATATTTTCTTACAAAGTGATGGATGGTCTTATCAGATCGTTATTTCTATCTTAAGTTCCGGACTTGTTCTACGGAGAAGATAGTTTCGGCGACTCTGCGCTGGGGAATAGTTGCAAACTGCGACCGAGCGCAACCACTGATATGCCAGTAGCCCTCTCGACTATGACTCGACTTGTGAAGGGTTATATTTCATTTGGGCAAAAATAAACGAACGCTACGATTCTGACGTGTTCCATCGTGAGCAAGCATGCATGTTCTTGCAATTATTTCATTTTATACGCATAGCTTAAGTAATTCCCGTGTAATTACAGCAAGAGGTGTGTGCTATTCCATATCATGACTCGTAAGTCTCGCAAAAATATCTTTTCTGCTTGTTCTTTTCATACAGAGAATACTTTATTGATGGCAGCATGAAAGGTTCTCTTCTCGACCATCAGCTGACTCAGCGCCCAATTCATGAATTTTTTCTGCTCATGTGATATGGGATCCAACAGTTCACAAAACTTGATTCATGAATATGGAATTAATAATAAAATTTACGAAAAATTACCGTGGGACACTGGTTTAATGCGTTTCACGTTATGAAAAACTTGCGCTTTCTACTTTTAATGTTCTACTATTTAATTTAGCGTAAATTACAATAGAATTCTACCTCAGCTTAACCGTCAAGCAAATATATACATTTCAGTTATATGTATTAAAACTATGAATCAAAAATGCTATTACGCATTTAATGATAATTCATGTGGCTGTATTGTTCAATTTCACATAAAATATTTTTTAAGAATAATTATTTTTAAAATTTACGTCAATAATATAAGAGGTCACCTTCAGGGACCGTCGAGTGTCAATTAAGGGAACGACACTTCGGAAAAAGGTGTTTATTCTTCGCAACCATTCACAATCACTACCTTGACAGCATCACCAAAAACTCGCCTTCTCAAGACTGCCGCTCATCCGCTTCTTCTTCTTCCTCGTGACCCAGAAACCATGGCTTGACGTCCCCTTGCGACCATCTTGAGTCAATCTCATTGGTCACCAACAGCCGCCTCATAGGATCCCATATCAGCAGTTTCCCACGGACTGCGTATTGCCAAAGGCGACTCCAACACCCCTATCTAAATGGAGCCTAGTGAGCTCAGCAATATTAAAAGACCAGATAACCGCCTCCGAAGATGGACACCCACACTATGGCACGAGAAACCCGCTGAGCTCATTTCAGTAATCTAAATGACCCCATGCCATTCCTCCCTTGGGGAACAAATTAACAGACAAATCCAAGGGAATGGATCTCGCCAGCCATGGTCTCAGTTCACTCAGAAATTTCACTTACAATACGGCTATTTAGACCGAGCGCAACCACTGATATGCCAGCAGTCCTCTCGACTTATTAATGTTTAAAGACTAAAGTTTGAAGGATTGTATTTCATTTGGGCAATAAATAAACGGACCGCCGTAATTTTACATTTTTAGCTGGAACACAAATTTTGTTGGTTTATACTATCGAATTTTCCCTCAGTTATAAACAATCTGACCGAAATATGTCATCCTGAGGATCGAACGCACGTCAGTAGACATAAAACCGATCTAGTCCCAAGACATCGAGCAAACTTAAATTAAAATGGCAATCTAACCATCCCCTCGGCTACGTTTTGAGTTCACAGCTATTTCCTGCGTACTCTGTGACTCTCTACTACTCCTCACCTACGTTCCTTTTTCGTTGGGCAAAACTCTGGTGCAAAATAAATCCTATCAAAACCACTCCCAGCCAGGCAGCTGAGGGGACATACGAGGCTGGCAGTGGGAAGGGAGAGGAAAGGTTGACAAGAGGACTAGCGTTGCAGCGGAAATCAATCCAAATCGCATCTGCTCGAACCATTAGTCAATACTTTTTTGACCGTAGGACTTAGTGTTAAAATCACGGTCGCGCCGCGCCGCCGCCGTTAAAATGACCGGCGGTGGCGGCGTGGCTTGCATGGCCTGCGGCGCGGCGAAACCGGCGCGGCGCCCATCTCTAGTCTCTACTTTGTTTAAGAAATTTCTTTGCCTTGCTTTTCGCGTGTAAGTTGTAGTTGTATCTTCTCTCTTTAGTAACCAGTAGTAATCTGCCAGCATCTTTTTGTTCTATTTCCCTTTATATCTGCGTTCCATTTCGTTTCGATCCTGGTGAAATCTTTGTCCTTGCTCTTTGCTCAGCAATCCTAGGTTCTCAGGGAAATAGTCCAAATATGAATGTGACATTTACATTTTTAAGCTCATTTTGCAGCCTAAATCTTGGAAAGAAACAAGCATTCGATTCATCACTTGTTCGTAGTCTGAATCATCTGAGTTAGCAAGAAAGATATTGACCACATCTCGGAATGTTGTCCATACCGATCGTTCTGCAGCGCACATAACATCTTCAAAGTCAGCATCAGAAAGAAGTTTTCAGATATCTGGACCTGAGAAGATACCCTCTTTAAGTTTGGCATTACTGATGCCTGGGAATCGATGACACTGGTGCTGAAAGCATTCATCTTCATTGTTTAGAGCCTCAACGAATTGCTACATACTACAATTAATACATGCTAGATTGAAATGAAGTGGAGGTAACAGTACATCGGGTTTGTCCACAAGTATTTTTATTTTTATATTTTTTGAGCCTACAATCCACTGTCTACGAGACCATTCTTTTTGGGTCCAATGATGTAACATTTCTCGATTGTCCCATTGGCACAGAATGCAGGGGTGCTTTGTGTAACTTGTTCGTAAACCTAACAGAATACCTATCACTTTCAAATAACCACATACTTGCCACTTGTGTTCCAAGTACTTCAGTTTACACGACATAATCTCAAGATTTCTCTATGTTTCTCGCATAGTAACTGAAAGTAACGGGAACGGATGAAAGTTTGCTTTCGTTGTGAAGAAGGACGCACTTCAAACTACACTTGAAGGCATCGATAAAAAGTCTTCAGTGGAAAGGGTCATACTATGGTACTCCTAATTTCAGCATAACCTCCGAAATGTTGTTGCAGTAAACCATAGATCCCTCTTCAGAAAAGAAGGGTGTAAATTCTTGTTCACCATGTCTGTACCAATAGTACGTCGTCCCTGGTGCCAACATGTTCCTTTTACGAAGTCTAGACCCCAAGTATCTCGGCAGATTCCTTTGTAAGAGCAATTTCTCGAACAAGGTCATTTAATGCACTTAGCCTGAAAAGTTTCGGTCCTTTTTCAACACCTTCAGGTGAGTGGCGAGTGAGTCAGGCGAGTGAGAGGTAGGGCCGGCCATTTCTGCGTCAGATTCAGAAGAGGGACAATCCTGTAAATATTCCTGACGCTGTGGTACTTGTATATCAGGACCATGAGGAACGGGTAAAATTTCGGATGGAATATTTTTTGGATACACAATGTTACTTTTTTTCCTGCTGTGAAATCCCTTCACATTCACGGAACAGAGGTTGCAGTGGGTACTGTGGTCTCTAGATTCTCGCCACACCATTGGAATTCCGAATGGCAATACTGTTCGCTTATCGTTTCCCCATTTCCGCAACTGCTCTATGCATAGATATGAGGTCTACAAGCCGTAAGTGGTGCCCGCGGCTTGTTTTGGTCTCCCAGTATGATGCCAAAGTGGACAGAGTAGGCTTTCCTCACGGACTCTGCTATTTGGCGCCGCTGCCTTATCGGCACGAAACTTCCACACACATAGCAGAATGTATCTGGGTTGTTCTTGCAGTCACGACGTGGCATGTTGATAAAAGTTCAATAAAAAGATTAACAGAGCATGTCACTCACATGTAGAACACATATGAAGACAAAACTCTCTTTTCATTAGCAAGCAAAGCACAACTCAGACTGTAGCGGACAAAGCACAACAGCATTATGGCGTCACTTAGCTAAACCTGCGGCGTAAATATGCTGGAAGTTACGTCTGATTGCAGGAATAGTGCAAAAAAGATTTCTTGTTCACGATATTTAATACAGAAAAATTCACTTCCATTACAAAAAAAGCCTCATGAAACTATGTATATGCTCACGGATATTTTAAAATATAAATACTTATGACACAGTTATAACTCTAATGTTAATGGCACAATTATTATCCTCTAAAATAAGACCTATTCTTAATTTAGGGCTTAAGTCATCACAATTACTCGTAAGTGGGCAATAATCTGATTGATTCAAAATTGCGTAACCATATAATAATTGACGTTCAACACCGACCAAATTGAGTTTAAAGCGTAATATATGAAACGGAGTTATGTTCGGCTACCTATCTACAAAAGACATCATCCGACCTCTATTTCTGAGATAAATTTGCGACGAAGTGAAAAGCTTTTTTGGACAATTCCTGCAATTACACATAAATTTCAGCATAGTTATGCATATTTACGTTTTATCATGTAATAATTGGGGTTCAACACCGACCGAATAGAGTTTAAAGCGTAATATACGACGCGAAGTTATGTTCGGCTACCTTTCTACAAGACTGATTATTTTCCCTCTATTTCTGAGATAAATTTGCTACGAAGTGAAAAAAATGGCAAAACTACTGTGTCATAATAAACCTACAGGGTATGTTCATGAAAATATACACTATGTTGGAATGAGAATTACTTTTCTTTTTTTATGAAAGCATTGGCATCACTCGAATGACGCTCACGAGTTTTCTGTTCCCAAACGTCATGATAATTTAACGACCAACGTGTTTGCTCAATCTTAAAATCTAAGAGATCTAAAGCTAACCATCAATCTACGAGGTCTAAAGCTGTCTATCAATCTATGAGAGTATTTCCATTATTTATGTGATAAAGTAATGTCCCACGTCAATCATCACCTAGCTACCTACCTAGTCCAATCTAGAGGAATATATTGTGAGGGTAAAATAAGAAGACTTTTGTTGACTTAATTGCCCCTATTCTGGAAAATCAATACTCTCCGTAGTTTGGGCGGGACAACTACAGTTATTAGCGTCATAGAAATGTGATCAGTAGCCAGCCAGTCAGGTGAAACTAAGATCTTTTGCTACAGGCTACTTCCCTGTAGAGCTTTACAATTCTCTGTCACATATTAACGAAAAAAGTAATTAAGAAGACAACTATCAGAACTACCTCTAGAGGAAATCACAGAAAATAGATAACTTAAGACAGCTTTAGATCAAGATAACCAGAACCAGTTACCACATCATAAACTTAACTCTATAGAATTTTCTGTTAAAATCAGTCCATTTTTCGGAATTATTAATGGTAACCCAAAAGGCGAAAGTTAAGTGTAGGTAATTGCAGAAATTTCCACATTTCTTCGAGGGTTAAGAACGCAGAAGTTACTTTGATGCTGACTTGAGTTTTTTAAACACCTTTAAGCAGCATGAATTATTTGTCAACCTTTCAGATAATTTTAACCGAGTTTCAATGGTAACACAGTAAAACTGACGCACCAGGAAGTTAACAACATCGTCCCAAAAGAGGTAATTATTACAGCTATGTTTTTACAATATCGACAGAAAAGGCAATTATTAACGCACTACAATATGAGATGAAATCAATGAAAAGGTTATTCGTGAATAAACTAAATAAAGGAAAACTGCAGTCAACAACAATCATAAGAAATCAAACTGAAAGGCTCGACAGGTTATAAAAAAGAATACAAGCTCGGGAAAACTTAAATGGAAATTAATATTACTGTGCTTAAAATCGTATTTTTCCTGTTCTGTATTGTGAATGTTGTCAAAGTGCTGAAGTAAAGTTATCACGGCGAAAAAACACAACAATATAACACGGTGTAACACTTTATTCATTAAAGGACTTTACTTAAAAAGTGCTGATTTAATGCAGTAATCCTGCCTTTCGTCAAGCGCACTAGTCTTAAGAGACTTCAAAATTACTTCTAACATTAAGAATTTTACGTTATCACACACACAAAGCAGGAAGCAGGAAAACTAAAGACGAGGCCCTTCTATTGCGCAACAACCTCTCTCTTTCCCTCTCTTTCATCCGTGGACCTTTACTTACGGCCGAGTAGTCTCTTCAACTAAATATCGCTTATTTGCGAAAACCTTTTCCCCACAGTAGATACCGAGTCAGAATCATTATTATCAAAGTAATCTACCGGTTAGATGTAGATTTAATTGAAAGTCGGAGACAATTCTCCAGATTTCATGCGTGAAGGGCCGTGAAGGAATCTCCCGATAATATCCTTCTTCATCTCAACGTACGTCCTACCCTTTATCCTCCAATCCATAAAACGCACTCTCTTTCTTCCTATTCCCCGCTTGCCCAACATCCTTCCCCCGACACGGCCTTGAGTAACCTATCGCCCCCATCACCACTTCCAGCCACCGAACCCGCCTCCTCCTGGTCTCATCCAAAAGCTTCCTTTCTTCAACCGCCATATCAAGTACTTCCTCGTTTGTCTTCCTTTCCCACCGAACCTTCTCCATCCTCCTCCACACCCACATCTCGAAAGGCTGAAGTCTATTGTCGTCGTCCTTTTTCAGAGACTACGTTTCTGCCCCATGCTTCATATAAAGGTCTTCACCAGCCTCTTATTAATAATTATGCCCTAGGTCCCAGTCATCAGCTCCCTTTATTACTAAATGCGACCTTCGCCACTGCTTCTCTCCTCCTAATGTCTTTGCTAATATACCAATTTTCCTCTGGCGTTCTGCCGAAGTATTAACAAAGCTCTATGTGCTCCAGTTTGTGCTCCCTAATTTTTAAGGCAAGCCTTGCTTTCTTTGTCTCATAGAATGCCATTACCTTTACTTTCTCACGGTTTACCATGCCCCGCATTGCTTTTCTAATGCATCCATTAAAGCGTACATTCCCTTCAAAAATTGGCTTATCAACGCTTCGTCATCCGCGAATCTAACCGACTTTACCAGCTGGCCTCTTGCTTTCATTTCAACATCCAGTATTAACCATGCCTCTCTCACCATTTCCTTGCATAAATGTAAAAAAATCAAAGACGACAACGGTCACCCTTGCCTTAATCCTAAAACCTGGAACAGATCATCCCGATTCACCATCATCCACCCTCACCTGTAACCTTTAGCTATAAATAAGTTTCGGAGGAGTCCCCTGTCCTACAAACGTATTTCCATTTTCCCAAGTATCTGTTCTATTTTCTCCCAAATAACTCTGTCAACCACCTTTTTGAAATTCATGGAGCAAGAGAAAACATCCAAATAATATTCTTTATATTTAATTTTATATGAACTCTCATCACCGCAATTGTATCCCGAGTTGATCTACCCTTCCGGAATTCAAACTAATCATCGCCAGGGTGGCAATTTGCTATTATATCCAGCCTTTTGTAAATTATTCTAAGCAAGACTTTTGATGCATGAGAAATGAAACTAATTGTTCTATACTCCTCACTCCTTGGCGCTTTTTTGGAATAGACATTGAGACCTTTTTCACAAAATCCTCTGGCCATACACCTCCTTCGTAGACCCTACGAATAAGTTCGAATAAAAATCGTCATTCCTGGATACCTAGGGTCTTCAGCTACTCAAATGGAATTTTATACTCTACCCTCGGCTTTTCTTGTCTTTATATTTCGTAATGCTCTCTCTTTTTCGCAATCAAGAGACATTGACCAGAGGTTATCCCATTCTATTTTTCTTTCATTCTCTATATCTAGGTAACCTGGTCATTTTCTCTGCCATATGGCTCCTCCGCGTCCGTGTATTATTTCCATCTAATTCGGATATGTCACTCGGCAGCCAAGAAATATATATTCAGATGTAGTGGAATTCAGATGTGGTGACGACGATGAATTGGGTGCGAGGTGAATAGAGTAGATATTTCCGAGCATTTATCACAGCACATACAAACAAAAGACACAACAATGGATGGAAACTACGCAATTGAATTCACGTCGTGAATATAATGGTTTAGAAGATCAAACCGGCTACTGAGGAAAATCATACAAATGCAGGTGCGTCACATATCTGTAAAGTTTTTATGTCAAATAGTGTCTTTCCGGTTCGCGATATGTCCACCGAAGCATTCCTGCTGGCAATATTAATTCCCAAAATCCTCAGAAAATGGCTTGAAAAGGCTTAAAAACTCTTCTAAAGCATTCTCAACTCCATCACCGAGAGTCATAAAATACTCTTTGTCGCTCATCAGTAATAGAGCTCTAATTAGATTCGATTCCACGCACTCTACAATTGATCTCCCAATTCCCAGATTATCATCGTTCACGTGACCGTTTCCCCTCAGCCTCTCTTTTCTTTCCAATTCACTCCCGGGTAACATAGATCTCTTTTCGCTTCCTTCCAACAATTCCTCCTACCCGCGCTGTCTCATCCCTCAGACAATACATAGCTCTATCTATCTCTTCCATTAGCGTAATATTGTAGCCTTTATTTTCGTTTGTCTGCGCATTCCTCATGTAGGTGTACAGGGAAGGTGCCATTCATAATAGGCGCTCTTCATTAGTAGTTCCGGAAATCAACACTGTTTTGACTGTATCTGAACATGCGGAAACGGTGCCTTACACCACTTATACGACCAAGCTTGCTTCATCTTGCCATGTCGACCCGTGTGAAAGTCATTTCCACTTCCTCCAATAAACCGTGCTCCCTGACCGGTGTGTATTAAGAAGTCCACGATCCACGTCACCCTCTACATCTCATTTCACATTATGCTCTAATGTGCCACTGAAAACTTGCAAAATTACTTACAGTACGCTGAATTGCTTTTTAAAATACGAATATAACAACCTTTTTGCACGATAAAATTAGCAGCGATACTAGTTTTTCCGACACCGTCTCCCTAAGCCATCGCCGTTCTCAAAAAACGTCGTATCGTCTCCATACAGCAGAAAGAGTTCACTGCAAAAGACAAACTACTGATTGAATTTGTTTCATTTTTTACTAATATAATTAATATAGAAGCATTATATTTCGTGTAGCGACATAATGAGTGGCAAGAAGGAATCGAAGGGTGGAGAAATATTTAATAAAGATATGTCACTCACCATTTGAGTAATACCGCCAACTCTCTCCGGACTCGAACTGAAAACAGTACATTATGCTGTATTTACTCGCATTTCACTCAAAATCTGCAGAAACGCTTCCTTTAAAGCAGAACAAAACCTTATAAATCGTCACAATAACCAAGATTCCGGAACAAATTACGGGACTTGGAGGAATAGTCCTGTCATTTTGCATTGGAGAGTACCGAGAACACAAACCGTTATCAGAGAGTGACTGTGTCCACGCTCGTCTATCTGAACACGCCTTCGGACTGGTCGGTGTGTGAGCATGAGTTGAAATGCCATGCCATTTTATGCCTATCTAGAAAATGTTTTTGAAAAATGAGAATTAAAGCAGAGAAATTTCAGGAATGACTGCTGTGATTATGAAAAAAAATGCAAAAATTTCAAACTCTAAATTACATCCGTCTTCTTACGATGTAGCTGCTCGTCATATTTTGTGGATGAAAGCATGATGATCTTGCCGTTAATACCACGAAAAACTTGAACGCATGCCGAAATACATAAAAGGACACATCTCTACTTTCTCCTGCTAAAAACACAGTGGGGAATCTTGTACCCGATGGGATCCAATACGACAGTAATTACGGCCGTTCAAAAAATCCTCACATTTTTTGCCAGCCTCGAGATGCGTCAACGGGTGTTTCCTTCAAAAAGGCAATTCTCCACGATTTTTTTTCGCCCTCCCTCAGTCTCACAACACCCACCGCCGCCCCCCTGCCTCCCCCAGGCTCCCCACTTGGCATTCCGCCCCGGGCCAGCGCCCCTCGCCACCCGCCCCCACCTCCCACTTCCGTTTACACCCCTCCACAACTCCAAAAGTCGCCCTAAATGGCGCTCACGTCGCTCGGAGGAATGCAAAAGAAGGCCGTCGCAATAAATCCCATCTAGTCTCATACAGTCCCGTCAAGCAATATAATTTTATCAATAAAGACTTCATCTACGTTTGCATATGCATAAAACCCTTCAAGCTATTTTAAGGGTGCATGGTAGAGGGTGGACTTAGACCATCGTATATACACTGTAACCCAATCTAATAAATGAGGCAACCTGTTTTAGTGCATTGGAAAAAAACATGCAAATAATTGTAAGGAGGCGATTATTCGCCATAATGTATTGCACTATTGGTGTACCAGCAATACAAGATAAATTATATGCATTGACGCGCTTTGCATCTACATAAATATATAGACAATATATAAAAGAGGTATACCTGGAACATGGATGCTATGGTTTTAGTTCTAAGCAGCGTATGAGGATGGAATTATGAGGGAGAAAATCAACTGGATAGATTCTTGTCTTACTTAACAACAAACCGAGTTAAATGTCTAATGGGCAGCTTTTACGGGCTCTTATGGACAGATTTTAAGTTATGATCGTTTTACGTTCCTGTAAGACTCGCATGGGTAGCTTTTCAGTTCTATTTGGTCTTGTGGTAAGGGATATCTCTTTATGGTATGATGATTCTGAGTTCGAGTCACTCTAAAGGAAATTGTTTATCTTGCAAATTTCAACATTCTACAGTGGATCAGATCATGAAAATAAAATTAGGGAGATATACTGCAGAAGAGACCGATTTAAAATGTCGTTTATCCCGCGATCGACGAGACCATAATGTCTGCGTTAAGACTCTGATATAGGTTGGTTGACAGGTAATGTAACTGATTAAAAAATGTGCTCCCTAATGCATGTTTTTAAATCTGCCGCACCGTGCTAACACCATGTTTTGCATGTTCCCGGCATGATCCTTGTATCTTGTTTACGTAATAGTATTATATATTAATTTAACCATTTGAGTGCGGAATGACGTGATATCACGTCATGGTATTCATTACGCTGCTGCTGATGACGTGATATAACGTCAAGGGTATTGTGAGTGTTCCAGCTTTCATTAGGAAACTTTCACCAGGCCCCCTAGTGAAAGCTGGAACACTCAAGATACCCATGACGTGATGTCACGTCATCAGTACCCGCGTAATGACAACCATGACGTGATATCACGTCATACCGCACTCAAGGGGTTAATAGTTTCTGCAGCATTTGTAGCATGTGCATAGTATTTGTTGTTGCATTTGTGCATGTGCATGTTGGTGGTAATTCATCCCCTACCAAACACCATTAAGGTGGCTTGCTGGGTTATAATTAGATGCAGACGTTATCGAACGGGGTAGAAATGATATTTAAAACTGTCTATACTTTAATAAAATCTCTTCGTCCGTAAGCACTTCCAGCGCGCCAAAACTATTAACTCAAGAGACGCATACAATCTATCTACATCTTCATACTAAGTAATGAGCCGCCCCGCGGCGTTCGGGATATTGGGGAACCCTACGTTAAAAGGGGAAGGAATAGGAGAGGAACGTTGGTGGAAAAGGTTTGAACGTTAACAGAGTGTATAATCCTCTCCATCGGTTCATGTCATCGTCAATAACGGCAGGTGGAAGGACGGAATAATACTACCTATCAGCTCGGCTGTGTATCTCTCTTATTTCCTCGCTTCTATCAATTTTCGAGGAATTTCTCAAGCAACGAAAGCGCTCACGATCAAAAGGCGACTATATCTACATGTACATACTACCCTGCGAGCCGCCGCATTGGCGTGTGGCAGGGGCTGTTAGGACACCAGCCGTGTGAAGATGTAAGTTTTTGGGAGGTGAAATGGTGAGATGTATTACGGGAGTGCATTTAGTGGAGCTCAGTTTTGATTGTGGTCGCTCATTGTGCGCGGAAAGAATGAGTTTTAGTACCTATCTGTTCTGCAGTGTATCTCTCTTATTTTATTGCATCTGTCAGACCTCGAGATGAAGTGACAAGTCATGATTACATTCTCTGTGTTGCTCTGAAACACACCAGTTTTGAATTTCTCAGGCAAACTCCGAAATTCACGCCAAGTTGTAACCAACCACTTTGTAAACGGCACCTCATAACTGGCTTTTGGTAAATGGGAACTTCGTATCTGCGGCATCTCGCAAATTCAATATCTCGCTACCAGACGTAAAACTGAAGTTACCATTTCGTAAGGATTCATTTTTGGTAAGAGACCAATTCGTATTTGGAAGTGTGATCGAAATAGCATAAGAAATGCATAGACTGTAGGACATTATGATTATTCAGGTTGCAGTTTTTGAATTTTGAGAGTACCAGGACTAGTGACGGTATACCATGAGGAATCATCCGACTTTGAGGGTGCCAGGAAAAGTTTCGGTAGCATCAAAAATTTGTCAAAAGAGCGATCTCCTTACTGTGTTACATATATGTCTTTAACCTCGCGGACGGTGGCGCCAAGCGCACGCTTTGGGCTGCTTCTGTAGCTTCATATGTCCGACTCTCCTGGAAAACTTGTACCTTTAAAGCCCTCAAAATTACATTGTGGATAAGATTGCCTCAGTAGGCTGGCTACAGTAGTTATCACGATATCAATGGATGCGGGTTCGAGTCTTGATCAAGGCGAATGATTATTCTTCCGTGAATTTTCGTAATTCTTTACAGATTTAAATAAAGTCGTGCCGCAGAAGGAATTATTAAAAGTTTTTGAGCGTTGATATCTCAGGATGCGACATCACTTGATGCAAGCGGTAAACGGTAATCGGCGCATACTATCCAGATCTTTGCGAAATTGTTGCACGTTGTGTTATGTGAGGGCCTTTTTGGGTTTCAATGGGTCGCAAGATGTATAGTTTAACTGGTTAAGCGATCATATCTCAAAGACTATTAACATTGTGAGCATGCTACGGCGATCGGCATCCGGCGCGTAACTGCTCTCTGTATATCGTGGGAGCCACTCTCACACTAGACCTGTAGGGGTCACACTTGACGTGTATCCTTCCGTCAGATGGGACGTGAAGCTGTGGTCTCTTTGGTGCCTTTTGCTCAGAGGGTCAATGTGAGCACAAGGTTTCTCTCCACTCTCCCTCCAACCCATTTACCCTTTTCCAGTCACCATACCAACCTATCCTTCCAAATTATCTCTCCTCCGCCAAAGAATTTTGGAAAACTATAGGGCATATACTTATTGACTACACAGCACTCGTTGCGCAAGATAATCCGGGGTAACTCACCAATTTATCGACTTGCATCATTGATAACTCCGTTGGCGCTTGTACGTCATCACCACGTAAATAGAATGGAAGAAGGACGATTTATGCATTTCCCCTGACAAGGCATGCTTGGTTTCACCAAACTCACATAATATGAAATCTGTTCAATATTATGATTGGGTTCACGATCCGAGAAAAAGCTGCTCGTCTTTATGGATTTTGCCGAATTCCTGTGTATCCCTTGCGGCCCAGTTCTACTTGGCAATCCATTTTCTTTCATTATGTCGAACGTCGTGTCAAACTAAATGGTTGGGCAGTTTACTACGTGGAATTTTGTAGAAAATTCCTGTGAAATTAACATATATATTTCCTGTGAAATTAACTTATATATATTTTTATTTTGCAGTAATTTTTTTTACTAGCATCAGAACAAAAGAACACTTGGGATATTTTTATTTACCTAGACCCAATCATTGTTAATCATTTATCTTATTTTATCTACGTGCTTGATTTAAATTTTAGGGTTTTACATATTGCATACACAGTTATAAAGCGGGGTTTTCTAGAAAATGTTTAGGCTTTTTTTAAGTTTTTAGGAAATAAATAGTGAAATGGTGAAAACAAAAAATATTTAATCCATTTTTCCACTATTTTTTTCGCCTCGCACACCAAAGTTTGGTTCATTTTACCCTTGGTCCATTTTATCCTCTTCCACCAAAGCATTCAATTAGTTTCACCATGTCCTTCTCCGCCTTCAACTAATATTTCCCAAACCGCTCCTTTATATGCTGAAACTAGTAGTTGCTAGCAAAATAAGAGTTCTCCACGGTCAAAGTGAAATCCCCGTGAGACTGACGCTTTGAGTGTTGAAATCGGTCTGGGTAGCTAATAAAAAGAGTTGAATATACTTTGATTTACTTTAAGAAACGTGTTCATGAGTCATCCTACGTTTTTAGTTTATGATATTTGCTATTTCATTTCGTTTTAGGTTGTGTTATTATGCATGAAGTACATTATGAAGTTCCTATATTATGAAGTACTTGATAAAAATTTTAGTAAAACCAATCAACCCGTTAATATAATTTATTCTTGAAATTTTCTGCTGAACAGAAAATTTTATACCCTAAGAGAAGTTATAAAATGGAACAGACTACAAAAACTAAGGAAGTATTGTATAAAGTGGTAAGAAATGGAATTCATCTTTAAAAATTCTTCCTCTTTTTCCCAAGGTCTCACTGGAACTCCCTATCTAGCAAATTGGAATGAATTACGAAAGTCAAATTCTAACCCAAAGAGACAGAATCGTAATGAAGCTCAAATGATTTTGTACTGTCTACAAAATTTTATTTCCACCTCTTGCTACACACGTGTTTCGACTGACTAGCAGTCATCATCATGCAAGACTAATACAACATAAACAGATATGAGCTTATATAATACGTAAAACACCATATTTACGTCACACTGGGAAAGGATAGAAGGACAAGTGGGAGAAAATGGAAAGAGGGGGGGTGTGAGGGGAGAGGGTGGTTTGTTGGAGGAGGTAAAGTTATTTAACAATGGTGTCAAAAATAGGAGAATGACAAACAAATTCGTTCTCATTTAATAAGTTCATTTTCTTTCGTTTCCTTTTGACTTTTTCCCACTGTTCCGAAACATCTAAACGGTGTCCTTTATCCAGGGAACGGAGGATTTTCACATTAAATGTGGAGTGGTGAGATTCTTCCATTAGATGTTTGACGAAATAAGACTTTGGATCGCTGTTCACCAAACACCTTTTGTGTTCCGACACCCTAGTTAAAAAATTTCTCCCAGTTTGACCGACATAAACACTACCACATGTGTCACACTTAAGTTCATAAACCCCCTATCCTATTTTTGACACCATTGTTAAATAACTTTACCTCCTCCAACAAACCACCCTCTCCCCTTACACCCCCCCCCTTTCCATTTCCGCCCACTTGTCCTTCTATCCTTTCCCAGTGTGACGTAAATATGGCGTTTCACGTATTATATAAGCTCATATCTGTTTATGTTGTATTAGTCTTGCCTGATGATGACTGCTAGTCAGTCGAAACACGTGTAGCAAGAGGTGGAAATAAAACTTTGTAGACAGTACGAAATCATTTGAGCTTCATTACTCATTATGCTGTTCTACGATATCTCGCCTGAGAAAGTAGAGACAGAATCGTGTTTTATGTAGAAATAAAACTATGGTCATGGAGGCTTCCCCACGTTTTTTGTTATTTCTTGTCCAATTGTTCGTCCAAAAACGGAGAATCGTGCGAAAACTTTAAGTCAGAGTTGTGGATGAGTACAGTCATTTATCTCTTCTCTTCAAATGAAGCGATGAAAGAATTGTTATCTACTTTCGCGTGCCACGTGCAGAAATAAAAGAACATTAGAGTGTGTCTTCCGTATTAACGAAAGCGGAAGTGTAATCATCTCGCGAGTCATCATCAGTAATATCTCGACCTTAATAGCCAACCGAATGTTTCAGAGAGGGAAAGCAATTAAATGTGAATTTTTCATCACTTCCACACCCAGGAGTACCATCGTTGCCCCAAAACTGTAGGTGATATTATACGACTTGAGAGTACTTCCTCGTCATTTCTTTTAGGAAAATTGCCTCTCTTTCTTCCGTTCCTCTCCCTCCGATGTAATTAGAATGGGGATTTCCATTATTCTCCACGATAATTGCAACCACGTGGATATTAGCTACACAATGTACACTCGATTGCTGTAAAAAAAGAGGTCTTGGAAAGTGGCACATAAATAAACGAGTAATACTAAAACTCGCATATTTTATTGAAGCATGCACGAGTCCACGGGACGAGGCAATGTGAACAAGAAGATAATTACAAAGAGAAGGTCGATAAATAAGTCGGCTAATGCATTTTGGTAGAGTTCTCATCGCCAAGCATGCCAGTTAAATAATAACATTTCTTGCCGCATCTATTTTACCTTTCTAGTTTTCATGAAAAGACTGGACTCGGACATATGGACACATTTTAAAATATATTTCACCAATATTTGATCTAAAAAGCCTCGTCATGCACAGAAAAAGTTTCCTAGAAAAGAAAAATTTGCTGAATATCCTCCAGAAACCACTCAGTTGACACCCGAGTCCCCGAACAAACTTTTCCTTAATTCGACAAATATTTCTCGGTGACAGCTGCCAAGTTATCTTCAGAAGCAAGAAATATACATTCGATTTGAACGTTTAAACTCCTAGGGTACATCTACATTTACGTAATACCCTGCGAGCCACCACGAGGGTGTGTGGCAGGGGGTGAAGATCACCAAACATGCACTATTGACATGCAAGTAGGATATTTAAATGAGGCATGCTAGAGAACAGGGTCACATGCAGCTAGGTGGATAGTATCTGCATAATAAGAAAGGGATTATTGGTTGTTATTACATGCATCATGTACTACAGACTACTCTAACTATATTTCACCTACCTATCCCTTTGCTACGCTGCCTATTGTTCTCTCTTATCGTACGCGGGAAAAATGACATTTTAAATCTATCTCTCTAATCTTGTTAATATGATCAAATCTAGCATAATACGCAGGGTTTCTTTATATATATCTAACGTCATCTGTGAACAAATCGGTTTCGAATTTACTTAAAAGGTTTAACCTATATTTTAACCTGCATTCTGATAGTAATTCCCATTCTAGTTCTTCTGTTAAACTCGTAACACTTATACAATTATCATAACGGCCTTTAACAAACCTAGCGGATCTCCTTTGCACGCACTCTAATTCTTTTATCATACCTTCCTCGTACGGATCCCATATACTAGTGGCATATTCTAAATATAGGGTAGGAGTATTGTGGCCGTCAGTCTGTCTAAATATTGCCGGCAAATATTGTGTGATTGGTCTTACTGTACAGGTAAATTATACGATGTGAAAAAATAGTTTTGTTCTTTTTCTGAGCCATGCTGTGGAGGTCGGGAAAGGAAATGTTTAATTTTAGCATTTAAAACTACTAGAGCTACCAATTCCGGCTGAGGCGTCGATAGCGATGCGTGATTTTTATTAATTGGAAGCTTTTAAATCTGTGTGGAAGGAAGTACTGTGACTGTTGACGGTTTTTGATACAAAAGTTTGATGATGACGTGAAATGTTGAGCCAGATCTTACGTGAATGGAATTTTGTGCAAATGTACTCACTGAGCATATGCGTGCCCACGTCAAATATTACGTAAATGTATAATTTATGCAATCCTTTTCTTTTAATAAACTATAATTTTCCCATTAACTTCTTTGTTCTCTTATGCAAGAATGTTATTATTATCTGAGAATATTCTATGTAATCTCATGGGGCAGGAGCGTCGGTAATAATAAAGATATTTTAATTATTTTTCCTCCTTTAGGCAGGGTTACCTCATGTGGAAATGCTTTTTCCCATTAGGGAAAAGGGTAAACGTAGCTATCAGTTCTTGGTAGATTGAGATTTTTATCCTAGTCATAATGTAGATCAGGCTCGAATTTTGCTCTATGATTTCAGCAGCTGCAGGTAATAATTGCATTATTAATGGTGCAAAAGCAACATTTCATTTGACTGTCATTCTCCGTGGTTAAATAAGTATATCTTAATAAGTCTTTTACAAGACTCATTTTTTTCACGCGGTACGTTTTTGACTTCTTCAAAACGGGAGGTTTTCTTGTGGTTATGAAAAAATTGGTGACGTGAGTACGTGATTTATTTTTTAAAAATAGTTGAAGAAACATAAATCATACTCACTGTTAAATTTCTCACGAGATCTCGGTAACGTAAATCCCTCATTTTATTAGAAGATCTCTCTGGAGTATATGCACGTACCAAATTCCATGAAAATAGCTTCTATTTATTGGAAAATAACTCGAAAAGTGTTGCGGTATGTGGCGGATATTTTGGAGTCTTTGGAAAGAGATGTTTTTCTTGAAATTCATTGATTTCTGGGTGAAATGATGTCTCTCTCAGACTGCCTAAATAGCGCATTAGAGCCATATTGAGATATCGCTGCAGTCCTTCGGATCGTAGCTGGCCATTTGATGTCCACATGGACGGTGATAATTATGAAGTTTTCAGTCTCACCCTCTCACAAATTGAAAGCGCTGCGCTTACAAGTCCAGCGGGGCGCAAAACGAGCCGAGGGCAGGGAGTGGGCGAGTGAGCCGCACTCTGAGCAACTCTGCAGAAGGGGTTTTAACGACTGTTCAATGAGGCTTTCCATGATGCCACCGCAAAGGAAGCGGAAAGGAGGGCCAAGTCCTTAGTTTGTTAAACTGGAAACCGTTATATCTTTTAAACCCTAACCATCCAACCCACGGGATGCGAAATTATCGTTAAAGCCGACGTAAAACTCCCCGCATGCTCACCGTCGCAGCTTTGGGAACGTAATAACTGAAGTAAACTTTCGGATAATCCATTGGAATACATTTCCGTTGCCACCACTGATGTACAAATCGGTGCAGCTAACCTAAACGTATTCCTACGGCTTAGTTGTAATTCTCAGTTCATGCAACTATAGGACATAATAACGTACCCTGCGTACACGCATTCATTCTATACCATCATAACTCTGTGCTGCTGTGAACTCCAGCAATTTCAGTGAACAAATAATGAGCAAGTGAACGAAATAATGATTCCTTTATCCCTTTGATGCTGTGAAACTTACGAAATGGTTTTGAAAGAAAATGACACTCATGATTACTTTTTTTTAGATTATACATACCCTTTCTCCCATTGGATTGCCTTGTGTGATTAACGTGATATATCTATGCCTGTTCCCGCCCACGACACCACCTTCAAAAGTGTAGCATCATAGAGTTATTAGTGTAACAGAAATGGCGCTGCCCCTACTCGGCCGTGTGCTAAGGTGAAAACGCTTCCGCCATGTTGAGTGTCCGTCATTAATAATTAGCCTATAGGCCAAAAAATACTTATCTTTCTCTGAACTTAATATGGAGTAATCTCTCCATCTTCATCCTCTACACTTTCATCCCCTTGAATCCTGCGGTGCAATAATTTTCCGCTGCAATTCTTCTCCAAGTTTCTTTCCATAGGAATGAAAAGATTAACTTTGCTTTCCACAATGGGTGTCGTCGTGTCATCTTTAGGTACCAAATACAGAATTTATAGGGCTTAAGTAAAGATGTGGGGAGTATTTGAAATATTTTAAATTCGTTTTTAAAATAATGTAAGCGTCTATTTATTCATACACACTTCATAACAGTATTTTGAATGTCAAATTTGAGATGTATACAGAATTTTCCAATGCTTAAAATACTTCTGAGAAATTTACACTTTTGAATGGCCGTATTCGAGTGAGTGAACTTTGCACCAATTGACCCAAAATTAATTTATCTTAAATTTGAATAATGAAAAAACCCTATTACAGTCCATTTGCATGAAAAAGAAATTTTTGGAACAAACCACTAATCGACAGTAGACTTCTTCCTTTGCAACAAAGTTTGCTACTTCAGGAGAAAAAAAATCAAGAGGGAATCATTCTATAAGGAACACCTGAACCTCTACTTTCAAACATTTGAGGGAAAAGCCCTTCTCGGGAGTGACTTCAATGAAATCCATCGAATTTAAGAAAGCGATAGCAATATCATGCGTTTAGCCTACCGGATAAGTCGAGGTTTAAAATTGTTAATAGAGTCTCCTTATGCCACCAATGTCATCCAAGCCCTTTCTCATGGTCAGCCTCCATTCACACACTATCAGAACAACAGCAAGACTACTAGAATTGACCATATTTTCATATCCAACGGCATAAAAACAACTGCGCTTCATCCTACTCAACCGTGCCCATACCCTTCTCTGACCACTGTGCCATTATTCTAAACCTAGATTTAAAAATATCAAAATAGCAACCTCTCCGAAGCTACTCAAACTCTTCCCCACTCTAAAGAATGAATATACAGACACAAAATAACGATGAATTCCCAGAAAAAATCCCCAAAAAAATTCAAACGCTAATTAATCACCCGATGGATTAGAGAATTCCTTACCGATCGTGTACAGAGATTAGTATTAGACGGTACCATCTCCAATGAGGTTGAAGTTACTTTGGATGTCCCACAGGTGAGTGTCATAGGTCCACTTCTATTCCTTCTGTATATTAACGATATTGGTGAAGTAGTAGACAGTAAACTCCGACTATTTGCTGCCGATGCTGTAGTGGACAGGGATATCCGTAGCGATAATGATAAGTAAGCGAAGGACCTTCAGGCAATTCAAGCGTGGTACGACGCGTGGCAGCAAGAATAAATTTGAAAAAATGTGTAGTGATGAACTTCTGGAAAAGGAAAAACTCTCCTCAGTAGTGTTACTACGTACCAAATACCCAAATTATTGCCATCGAATCTGTAGAATACCTCGGACTTAAACTGACAAATCATCTCTCGTGGAGCAAAGATATTCGGGAAATAACTGGTCAAGCTAATCGTTAATTGGGATTTGTAAAAAGAGTACTTGGAAAGTGCGACGATAAAGTAAGAGAAATTGACAACTTTTCCCTTGTTAGATCCCACTTGGAATACGCTATCAGTGTTTGGGATCCACATGAAGTGGGCTTGAAAACTGAGTTAGGACGATTGCAGAGAAGATCAGCAAGATACGTGAAAGGCCGTTATGATAGTCTGGTTAGTGTCACTGACCTCTTGCAAAAACTAGGATGGGAATCGCTTTCAGACCGTCGATTGAAAATTAAACTAAATCTTTTAAGTAAACTCAAAACCGATTTATTTTTAGAAGAAGTTTCCAATATCTCACGAACTCAAAAATACTACAGTAGATCACATCATGAGAATAAAGTTAGGTAAATAGATAGTCGAACAGAAAGGTTTAAAATGTCATTTTTCACGATTTCAATAAGAGAATTATCTGATTTATTCATATGGACCATAATGCATGTTTCGAAATCTGCCTAGTAGTGCTAACATCATATATTGCACGTTCCCTGCATGACTCTTGTGTCGTATTTACATAGTTACATTTTAGATTATTTTAGTAGTTTCTGTAGCATTTGTAGCATACCCATTATGTGGTGCATGCTGGTGAAAGTAAATTTCTTCACTGTAGTTCATGTTGCTGATAAGTCACCCCTTGCCAAACAGCCTCGTGGTGGCTTGCAGGGTAATAATTAGATGTACATAAACTGAAGTTTGCCGAGGTAGAAGTGGTAATGTGATAACACTGAAGAAAAAATGGTGTGACCAACTGGTGGTAAAACTTCGGAATCGTCCACCACCGTCTTCCGATAGTCAGCCAAATCCTTCCAGATTAGAAATTTCCGTGTTTGCACCATCTTCATCCCGCTTACCAACTTCACTCGGGGTTACGGTAGCAATAAAACCGAGACGACAAAGATGTTACTCTGTAATAATCAGTATGCAGAATTTCCGTCGTCACTGAATACTGCAGCGGAACTAGCCAAGCCTCTTATTGTCTGTCAATTCTCTCTATTTTTGCACACGGAAGAAATTTTTAAAAATCTTGTAAATGGCACAGGTTTTAAATTTTATCCATCACAGGTACCTTAAATTATTAATTAAATTGTGGTAATCAAACCTAGTTTCACACGCTGCTCTTTCTCAAACCTAAAACTGAGCATAGGAGCAATGGGAATAAAAAAACGACCCCTTTAAAAGCCCAGTTTCAGGTGTCTAGCGTCATATCTATTCCTGAAAAAAAAACATTCATCCGGTATAATAAAAGTGAACAATCTTGGGCTGCAGTGGACACTCTTTTATAAAGCCGGTATCATCCACTCTCCAATCTAGAGGACACTTGCATTTTATGTTTTTAAAAGACATTTGCAGAATGAAAATAAAGATTTATCAAAGTGAGTTTTTATTATTTTTATGCCACCTACTTTGGTTGGTTTCGAACTTAGCCGCAGAATTTTTCTCGCACTCACAGGCAAACAGCAGCGAGATAATTCATTCCTTTGACCAATTGATGAATTTTGCCTTGATATTGCCATTTTACCATAGCACCCTTTCTCGTCCTTAACTTCCTACCATACTGTCCCCTTGGCACTCACTCCCCCATTCAGAAATAGCACGGTAATTTCGCACTGCAATTTACCAATAATGATATTGACAACGTATACCTTAATCACTTTTGTTGAATATTTGTTGCCAATAAATCAAGAATATTGTCCAATTTATTTGGAACTGTAGCTATCTGGTGTGGGTATTGGATGAGAATGTGTACAGCAGGGATTCGCAGAGTCTTTGTCTATTCCCCCAGATATGTAGCCGGAGGTCCTCTAATCTGTAGAAGAGGCATTGAAATATCAACCTAATATTGAATTTATTTCGGGATTCCTGGATGCAATGATATTCCTTTGTGTTTATAGTTGTAAAATTGAAGTGACGTCAGTGTTAGACGGCTTGCAGTATGCGAACACAAATATTGTTTTTTGTATAGGGCATCTCGATGAGCACCATACTATTCCTAGGCTAGTCTTTGGAACTATTACCGCTCGCCTGATGATTATATTCTTTACAGCTAGATATACTGCACCCCGGTTCGATTGGACGAATATTTTTTAATAATGTTGAAAGATTTCGAAAAATTTCTCTTTCAGAAATATCGTTCGTCATTCAACTTACTGGTCCAAATGATGTTACACTCTGTGCTATGAATAAAATGGTGAAATTCTGGAATCTTATATTATAAATCACGGCAATTAACTACTGAAATGAGTATTCCTTCATAATTAGCACGTGTGCGTTCGAGGATATTTACAAATTGCTATTTCAACATCTACTCAACTATTATCACTCTCAAATCGCATCACATCTACAATGATTCCAATCTCTTTTGCCCTACACTTTTCTTTTTTCAGATTCTACTGCTATATGGTGGCTGGCACCGAGTATATGTTATAACAAAGTGTTTCCTGACTACTAGACTTATGTTACTAGCTGCCGTATGAAAGATTCAATATCCATACTGGTAAGAATAAAAAGGCAATAGTAAATTTCTACACTCCTTTAATAAGCACCGACCATGGTTTCGACACTTCATGAGAATGACATCCCTTGAGAATGACACAAAGGGTCGAAGCCATGGTCGATGCTTATTAAAACTGTGGAAATTTACTATCGTCTTTTCATTATTACCAATATGGTTACTAGCTGCCATCAGACTCCTCTTCTGGTAGAAAACCTTTTTATGTTGGTCTATTCAGCATACGTCTTACTTATTCCTTAAATCGCTAGTGATCCTGTTCCACAGCTGGCAAACTTCTTCCATTCCCTCTAAAATACCTTCTCTGATACCTCTCCCTTTCATTAGTCCGAATTGGTCTTCAACCAGTTCAATTGGGCTTTTTAGTATGTAAATACTTAGAGTTCTGTAAATACTTGAACCTTTCTTTTGGAGAGATTGCCTTCCACCTCTTTGCATGAATTTTCAACCAAGTATATCCGGCTTTTCTTGCCTAACGGCTTTTAGTACCTATATCCGCCTTGACCGGGATTCGCAATCCGGGACTCCGGGACCCGATCCGGGACGCGAAATTCGCACATTTGTGCATTGCGGGTGACTCCGTAAAGTGGAACTCCAAGGCTAGTCCCGGTTAGCTTAAAATTTGGCTTGGATTAATTGGTGGTTTCATAACTAATGGTATGGAGTTATGAGGTCTATAAGTAACCAAGATGGCGGATGCGAAAGAACCGCTTGGAGACTTAATTACTTGATAAAAGAGTTCGTTTGAGACAAATGACCAGTTTTTTAAATCTATCTGGTTATTAATTCTGTGAATTTGCAAATATTCATAGGCTAAACCTCCGTAAACTCTATCCAGCCGTGGGAGATTAGATAAAATATTCGAATCTATTAGCCATTGGTAAATAAGTAAAGTGAATAGTACATGCGTTCCTGAAGTCCAAATATAATTATGAGAGCAATAACTTTATGGATCTCATAACTATTGAGTCCAATGTTTTTGCAACCGGCCACAAGTGACAAATACTAGCCTCAGGTGATTTCTATTCGCTTATTCAAGCTATTCCTCTCGTCATTACGGTGTAATTGTATAGGCTATAATTATTAACGTCCTATGTTGCAACTTTCACATTACGCCGATGGCTGACATAAAAATTCAACCCAATGGGCTAACTTAACAACTGCGTTTGATTAAAAGTAACAAGTTCCCTGGTCCAGAAGGAATGCCTGCACGCGTGCTCAAGGAGTTAGCGTCACGGATTGCACCATTCTTAGAGTTTCTTTTCACCAAATCATTATCCGAAGGTAAGGTGCCTCAAGACTGGACAATAGCCAACGTAACACCAATATCAGCAGAGTCACATCCAGTGTTCCTCAAGGAAGCGTGATCGGTCCTCTTTTACACATTATTTATATTAATGACCTAAGATTTCGAGTTGGCAGTAAATTAAGATTATTTGTAGAAGATACAGTTATTAAGCGTGAATTAACCGAAGACGCGGACTTAGAAGTTCTGTCATCGGACCTTAACAACGTTCATTCGTGGTACCAGGAGTGGGGGTTAAAATTAAATATTAGTCAATACACCGTAATTCACTTCCTGCAAAAGTCATCACACAAATGCCATACCTACACTGCTGGTGGAGTAAACATTAAACCTTCCAATAAAGTTAAACATTTTAAATTACCTTAACTTCTGACATATTGTGGGGAACATACACACAAAACATATGCGGCACAACATTAAAGGAACTAGGTTTTGTTAAGCGTATAATAGGAAGGTCCTTGGATGAAAAAGTCAAAGAGAGCTGCTACTTCACTCTGGTTAGGCCACACCTCGAGTACGCCGCGAGCATTTGGGACCCTGGTCAAATAGATTTAACCAAAAAAATTAATAAAATACAAAGGAAAGCAGCGCGCTTTGTTAAAAACTGCAACGAGCGTACATATGAGGACCCCAGAAGTCAAGGGGTCTAAGTAACAAAATCGTTGTTTTGAGAAAACCTAAGTCGAAGTTGAAAATATTTGGTACAACCCACTAAGTAGTTAAGAGGCATTACCCTAGATAGCATCACCTGTCAAGAAAATCACTTGGATCCCTTTACCAACTAAAAGATTTATATTTTCACATCCCATTCCTGTACCTAACATATATTTTTTTAAATGTCACTTAGACCCCTTGACTTTTGGGGTCCACATATAGTGTCTCACAACTTTTAGAGGGATAGAGGTGGGAGCCCCTAGAGACTCGGAGACTGCACGCTAGGCTTAGTTTGCTTGAGAAGTTCAGAACTGGCGTACTTCGGAGCCACACAGATAATATTATCAAGATGCCTCACTACATCTCTAGGTCTGACAGAAGCGATAAAATAAGAGAGATACATTTCCGGAACAAAAACAGAAAGGTGCAAAAACTTGTTCTTTCCGCGCACAATAAGCGACCGCAATTAGAACTGAGCTCCACTAAATACACTTTCATAATACATGTCACCATTTCACTTCCCTAAACCTTACATATTTACACGGCTGGTACCTTAACACCCCCTGCCACATGCCCATGCGGCGGCTCGAAGGGTAGTATGTGAATGTAGATTTGGAATGGCTACGTTTAAATGGTAATGGAGGCTGATCAGAGTGTGCATACTTGGGATAAGCTGGATGATAACAGTTATCAATGATTATACTATGCATCATGTTTAAATTGGCATGCCGAATTCTCAAAAAATATATTGAATTCATACTTCGGAGCGTACGATAGAAGCAATTTAAATATAATGAAGAAAGTAAATGGATTTTTTCTACAGTAAGAATGCACTGGTTTACCATTGAAAAGAAGAATTTTCTGTCTTCATCATAAAGATGAATGTTATCAATTTTTAAATCCGCGACAAGATTCAATTCTATGGGATAGCGCTGGTTATGGAGGGGGTTATAAGATGTTATGAACAAAAGTAGACAGATGTCCTTCAAATATATATTTTTATCTATATTTTATTGATGATAAACTACTGCATTTATATATCACTTGGAACTTGGAAATGTTGTTTGCCGGTTTAAATGTTTTTTTTGTTCCATTTTCCAGTAAAGAAGTTTAGGGCACAATAAGCAATGATATAGTTTTTACCTGCTCTCAGCTCTAGCTAAGACGATTATAGCGTTAATTAAATATAATAAGGAGCGATTTCAGCAGGTGTTTCAGTTACTTATCCATAAACACTTAGAATGACAAGCAATAAAACAAAAAATGACAAAAAATAAGGAATTAATTTATCAGATGAGATTACATTTAGGGAAGTGTACTATTCTCGTGATGAAGGGAAGTTGAATTTCGTTGGAATGGTAATGATTTTCCAACTCTTAATTTTCAGAATTATTGAAAATTGAATTACAATCTATCTTAATTATGCTCCTTGTACATGCGTGCAAGAAAAACACCATCAGACCACACCGTAAGGTCCGACGGTCTACTGTTCGATGACCTTCGTCCTCTTCGTTAAGTTTTCCATCGATTATTCTCCAACCTTTTGAAATCGCCCGTCGGCCTCCAATCTAAGAAATTCAACTCAATCGAAGGTGAACGGATGCCTAATGTTCAAACGTTAGGCAAGATACATAAAATCGTCCCCCTTGTGGCTAAATTCACCTATTCTACGCGACTAAATGAACTCTTCCTTTGCACCACTCCACATCTCTCTATCTCCAAGCTCTAGCTTATATTCCGACACTCATCTATATTGTGGCGTCATGCAGCGGAGTTTGCACGTCACTTGTTTTGTTTTCGACTGCTTCTGCTTCCCTCGTCGTTTCGTCTGCCTAGCTGGACACTGGCGGCGCTGACGGATCGACAATGTATAAAAGGACGTGCATCGAAAGGAGCGAGCCTTCTATTTGTTTCAAAAGCCTTCGTCAAGGAGGTGTGTGAAAACTGATTTTTTTGTTCAACTTTCACGAATGAAATGCTAACTGTGGTAACTTTATGGAATTCCATATTTTAAATGGCTTTATCATAAAAACTTTTACAATCCACTGTGGTCAAAAGCAACATGCACGATCCGGATTTCGAATGCTAGAGCATCATTACTAGGTGCTAAATGACGTCATTTAGCACCTGATAATGATGCTCTAGCATTCGAAATCCGGATCGTGCATGTTGATTTTGACCACAGTGGATTTTTGAAAAGTTATTATAATAAATCCATTGTTCAAATTTATTTAGTGCATCAAGGCTTTCTCGGAGGGTGGATAAGTACTGTATTTCATTTTGTTTATTTAAAAAAATATATTTGTCGTTTGGAAGCAACTTTCCCGAAAGTGTGTGCTATTATTATTTTTGACTATGTCCTTCAACTTCTCGCTCAGCCGGCGGTAGTCTCCATTAACAATAGTTCTCGTTTTCTCTGTGTGTTTCTTCCCCCGGGACCTTCAAGACCGTGAGGTGGGATTAATGTAATGTAATGCTGCGTTGGATATATCCTTAAACACCTTATCTATTGCCCTTAACCTCTGCATGAAGCACTCCTTCCTCATCCCAGCCCTACATTTATTGGAAATGTAACCGATTTCCACGCAACTGAAAGATCTATTTCATTGCACATCGTCACGTCTCTCTGTCTTCAAAATGTTTCTTGTAAGTATTCCAACAACCATCAACATGTAGACTACGGTAAATGTGTCACTGAAAGCGATCCATTGAATTCATTCCGTATCTGTCGCACTTCTTCCGCCTCTTGGCTCTATATTTAATGATTTATCTAAATGAACGCCTACTACGCGAAATAATTATATTTCGTCTCACTACCCCTCATCTCTCAGTTGCAAAACAGTCATACATTTTCAGACTCCCATCTACATGTCATGCTGCGCAAAATGTATCCCCGAATGCGATCTATTGCATTTTTTCCTTATAAGCCACTCCTAGTTCCAGCGTCGTCCGTAGATACCTCTGCTTAGTTTAATGAGCTCAATTTGGAATGCTTTTCATGTTTTATTATTGTTTATTATTTGTTTACCGTTGTTATCTTTCATAATATGTCGTTATTATGGCTCTGTTTACAACTGTTACTCATTCAGTTAATTTGATCTTGAGCTTTTTTGGTGGAGATTAATAAAGTCAGCCTTTGCAAATAAATGTAATACATTTAATGTAGTTTTAAAATACCCAAAATGATAAAGAGAATTGTACTAACCTTGAATGAACATTTTTCAATGTGGATTACTGCATGCATATCCTCTTCTCAGGCAAGGAATGATGGTTTAGTGCCTCGGACTCTAAACTGAACGTATGATCATTATTATAGAGGGGGACATCATAAAGGGGTCCAGGATTGGAAGAAGATATTCTTGGTAGCAAGGAAAGTAGTAAAAAACAATAGAAGTGTTGAGAACCAGTAAACCTCTGTGCAATGTTTTGGATGTGTGACCATAAATTCGCTGTAGTGAGTAATAACGGACCATGAGATTGGAAGCATGGTGTGTGAATGGGTGTTGGTGAGTGAAAAATGGTTTGCTTTGAGATTGGTGGAACATGCAGCAAAACTGTGACCGATGTGTCAAGGGTACGTGAGAGAGTATGCAAAAAGTGAAAGAGAGGATGTGAAAAATGATAGGTGAAGGAGATGGGTTAATTATCATGTGCCGAGGAAATAGCACCTGAGATGACTAAGAATGCTCAAGGGTGGACTTTTCCGTTATTCCACGACTCCACCCAAATTTGTCAATGATAAATGTTACATGATGGACTGGAAATAAATAAATGGGAAAAAGAATTAAAAGGAAACAAAGATAATCCATAAATACATTTATTAAAATGAGTCTCAACATTTTTATTTTCCTCTAAGGAATTCAACAACTTGATGCAACAGCCTTTCGGCTGCCTCCTCTGCCCCCTCCTCCCGCACCCAACTTCGGGGCACTGAAAACAGCTGGTTGATTTCTAATCCATATGCAACCTCTTCAGCTCCCTCCCGCTGTCTAGAGGCAACACGTCCATTGGTTGATTGGGACGATGAGCGGCCCTGACCAAAACCATAAAGATGAAATTTGTTTTGAATGGTTCTTGACCGTTGCCCTCCCATGCTGGATGAGCTGGGATTCTAACGATAAGCTATCCATTTGGACTTTAATGACGGTTGGTAGCAGTCCTTTTCAGGGAGTTTTTCAACATCCATTAGTGGAATAGAGAAGGAAAAGTACTGGTGCAAATTCAAGTCTATATCGGAGCTTTTAGGGGCACATTTACCATTGATTAATTACCTGAAGGCAATAAAATTATTGTACCATTGCAATAGTTTGTATTTATTGGTTCTCAATTGGATGAGCCCAAAGGAAATCATCAAGAATACCTAAAAAAAAAGTTGCTTAAATTTGTGATTTTCCTGAGATTTTGTCAGATAGTTTGCCAATATTTGGGAGCTCAAAATAATGCAAGAATAATATTCAAATTGTCAAATTTTTTGGAGGCCATTTTTTATATTGCCCATAAAGTGCTTTTAACCAAAGTGATCTTTTGGGAAAACTTGATAACAGTTTTATTTACGAAGATAAAAAATAATTTGGAAACCATTGCATTTATCTAAAACTGATCTTTATATTTTACTAGATAGATTATAACAGATTATTGAAGAAATTGACTGATATCAATACCAAAAACGGCGCTTCACTTCGTCAAAAACTACATCATTTAAAGGAAATTTTCTATGTAAGAAAGTTATATTATCTTTTACAGTTGTATCCTGGGCAGTTCTACTTTGTATTTTCCTCTGTAAAAGCATTAAGACTGAGAACCGAGTTTTTAATTCTATATGGTTCGTAGAACATGACAACTCGAACTAAAATTACATTATTATTGGTTAGACATCTAAAAAAGTAGCCAATGAAAACAGACCATATATTTCACTGCATTATATGCAAAATTACATATTTTTCATCCGCTTTGAGAATCAATAGCCTTAAAGACTTAATAATCAAATTTATACTAGAAGATTTTATTTTTAAGTAAATCATTCACTCGGTCACTTTTTAAATATTTAACCTTTAATTTATTTATAATAATAACCTATTTAGTGCTGCATGACGTGATATCACGTCATGGTTGTCTTCACGCTTGTACTGATGACGTTATATCACGTCAAGGGAACCGTGAGTGTGCCAGCCTTCATTAGGGAGCCAAGTGTAAGTTCCCTAGTGAATGCTGGAACACTCAGGGTACCCTTTACGTGATATAACGTGATCAGCACTAGCGTAAAGACAACCATGACGTGATATCACGTCATGTCGCACTCAAAGGGTTAATGTTATCACTTAAGTCCGAGGTACCATGTTTGATACACCACATGAAATAAAAAAATGAGGATCGTGCAAATTCTATCCATAAAATGATATAATAGGGTATCAGAAGGTATGCAGGGACAGAATAACTAAAAGAATAATTGACCGACCGCCTTTACAACTCTAGAACAGCTCCACCTTCGGCGAGGAAGAATGAGCTTAATAAGTGTTACGAGACTATCCACGAGACATTCATTCGTTGTCCCCCCTCGCAAATGTCTAGCCACATAATTTCGCGGTATAAAGTTCAAAGAGAACATAATTTACCTTTTCATGGGCGTCTAATCCCCATCCACCCTTCTTTACACAAGAGTCCCGCTATTAGAGAGAAAAAACGGTTCTTTATAGTACGCTCGGCCCTAAAATTCAAATGACAAATATCTCATTTTTCGAATTAAATATAAAAAGATCGATATCACTCTTACATTCCCAGATTTCATTTTTAGTGAGAGAAAAATACTTTTCTTATCATTCTTTTAATAAAAGAATTCAGCCCATTTTTTTCTCATATAATCAATGGAACCTACAGAAAATGAGAAACCATAGTAATAATTGAGTAATTGAATATTAATTATGTTTCTGTGACAATATATCATAATGCTAGTTTGGGGTACTATGTGCTCCGATCAAACCTAAGCATTTTGATTTACGTTAAATGTACTTAATAAGTGGTGCGCAAAGCAACAGAAAATATTCCACAAGCTATCTTCCAATTGTATCAATTAACAAGTTTGACCTCTCATGTCCTGCCAGCACTCTCGTTCACGACCAGTTCGTGATTGTTGTCCAACTGGTGTATCTCGAAATTTACTCTACGACGTGAATTGATGTCAATATGACGAAAGTAAAAATGGCACGTCATATGCAATATCAGACACTGGTATAAATATTTTGAAAAGTAACTGTCGGAAATATTTCTGTCATAATTATAATTTGCACCAATACACTCAAATACGGTATTTCTGCCACTGATGAGGAGCTACCATAGAATCATAGATGTTAAGCGATCATTATTTGTGGGCAGCGGATAAGCAGTTATGAGCAGAACTGTAGAACTAGAGCTATACCGATATAATCAATTCCCACAGTCCCCATGGCTTTTGCTCATTAATAATTCTTTGCTGAAGGGAATGATTGGCTTTGTTGTGACTTCTCCAGTTACATAGCTAAGAAAAAGTAAAAATGCTATTATCCTGAAAAATAGGTATGAACTCTTTTGTTTATCGAGAGAGTTCTTCCATTTTGTAGGCGTTATTCCGATGCCATTGGTACACAGAGATGTGGCAGTCACCATAATTTTATATCAATTTCTTTTCAATCGGTTAAAATCTGAAAGGAATTCCCTGAAAGAGAGGTTTTCTTGCTAGATCCCTCTGCTTGGTTGCGGAATACGAAAAAATGGAATGTGAAAACTTTATCCTGACGCTCAAATTTCCGTCACGAAGGGAAAGCTTGAGTCGCTAACGTCACTCATTGAAATTTTAAGTGAATTTCAAAGATCTTCTCACCGCCAATATTTTCATTTCCCGACAGCATTATTTTCTTCAATGCGTATAAACGCCACCGACGAACGAGGAATTGTTACTTCAATACAAAATCCGGTTCTCATACGATTACAGCTAGCTTAAGCCAATGAAAAAAATATTATTTGTAAACGTGTTTTAGTTCCTGTATACAACATTAGTATATTAATCTATTTCCTAACGCTATGAAATATTGCTTGTTTTTAAGAGGTGAAGGCACACAGGTTTGCATCTCCTAAACAATATAACATTGATATATAAGGACAAATGTCCAATTACTAACAGAGCACAGTAAGGCTTTTAAAAGAAATACGGACAGAAGATAGAAAAAAGACAGTAATAATTATCGCCATACTCGTATAAAGAGTACAGAGCGTTTCGACACACGCCGATGTAACCTAATTTTTTCATGAATTCAAATCCCACTAACATGGCCATCATGCGCGGTTTGTCCAATAAATTTATTTAAAAATAAAGTGAGTTTTTGGATTATTTTTCATCTTAAATTTTTCTACATAAATAATTACGACACTGTGACACTAAATAGGAAATTCTGACGGAGGTGGAAGAAGTAAAAGAAGAGAACAGAATAAGAAAAGTCAGCGAAACGGAAGGGAAAGCTGAAGTTGAGTGTTTTCTATCTATATTACGATAGTCTATTATATTCTATCTCTATTATGATATCACCTACATTCTTTAAGTAGTATTGGTTATTCAGAATTGTCACAACAACAGCATTTTACTATTAACATGTAATGTTGAGTTGAACTTCTTTAAATATAGATGCCATAACTTTTTATTTTACCATCTAAGAGGTCTTTAAGGCTTTAAAACTTAGGTTTTATAGAAAAATCAAGCAACGGCTGTTTAAAATGGCATTTGAAAATAACTGAGTCAAAACAAATAAGAAGACATGTTCAACCAGCATAATTGTGCAAAACAGATTGTAGGTCGATTTAAGTGAACTTTCGTGAATTCCGTGCTCCATTATCGTTAAACAGGAGAGTATAGATGGGACCACATTACTATCCCGATCCTCGTTAGAGAAAAATAAAGAGAAATCCCAGTTTAATTCAAATCCTTTAGAAGACGCTCGCATGCGGACTAAGCTGTAATAGAAACGGTCTCTCACCAATTCAAACAGTCCTTAGAGTATATATTTTATGTACTTTATAGCTCTGTGGAAGAGTCCACTGGCGAGAAATTCTTGTAGTAAACATATCTTGCTGCCATCTCTTGGTGTTTGCTTGAACCTCCAAAGGGGACGCACACTAAAAGAAAGATGGAAAAACAAGCAAGCGTTTCTGTTCCGCGTGCGCCAAGGGCTTTCTCTCCACTCGGGACAAAGGACGACGCAACGCAAGTCTCGTAGGCATTTTAGTGTTCGAAAATAATGGCGCTCGTGATGCTGAAGCACCAGCGCAGACGGTGGCGCTTTCCTTTGCTCGGCGTCGCGACACACTTAGCAGATTGCATTCGGGCATAAACCACGGGGTATGGAACGTGTGGTCTCGGTAACGGAGGGTAAGGTGAGCTAGTGGAAGGGGGTGGCGGGAAAATGCGGTGGGGGAGCGTGGTTGGTGAAGGATTCAAGGAGTAATGATTGGTGGAGCACATGGTTGCCATAAGTCCTGAAAAAGTGGAGTTATCCTGAATTTTGGCCGATACAAAAGCGATAAGACTACATTTTTTAGAAGTCGGCAAATGTCGAATGTATTGTCCCGTTTTTTTCTGCTTTTACCTAATTACACCTTATAATGCAGGAAACACAGCTCAGGTCATCGTATTACGAAAATATGTACTATTATATTATGATAAATACTAAGGGTAATCAGGTAATTTTTCTCATACAAATGAACAGATTTCACTATAGATAAAAAACAAAAAACTACATGTATATGAAATCTTTTTAATTGATTACTCTTTCTAGTCTTTCCTCACTAAAAACACTGTAAATAACGTACGGCATATTAGTCAAATATACGTAAACACAGCAGAAAATATGTTTTAATAACTCATGCGGAACCTACGACCTTTCAATTTTTTGGTATCCCTCATTGGTGAAATTTTAGCCACAAAACAATAATGAACTGTGTCGTAAAATCAAAATAACTTGTAACGACACAGATACAGACGTTAGATTTGCTCTAAGTTTCAAATTGTATACTCTCTTTGTTAAGGGGCATCAGCCAAAAATATGATACACGATAAATGGATGCAACATGCCATCCAGCTAATACCCTGAATGTAGAAAATGATAGCGCAAAGTGATGCACACACAAATTTATTTCTAGACGATAGTAATTGACACTGAACTCCAGTCAATGCATCAGTAATCCCGTTTCACCCTTATATGACACTCCAGAAGACGTTTTAGAATGCAAAGACGTAACCGTTAATTCTATCTCAGAACAAATCGATGACATACAAACAAATCATTTGGACAGGGATTGGAACACTAGCTCACTCGGATGAGGCCACAGTCGTTTGTGCCGCTCAAACTGTTTTAAGAGCAGACTGAGCCATTAGCAAAAAATGGCAAAAGAACGCAACGAGGTTATCTTAACGTAGTTTTGGGACGGCGGCGAGATTTTCTGCACTACTTCTGTTTCTTCCTTCCTTTTGCTTTCTAAGATCACCTCTACGAAATATGAAGGATTTGTGGAGGGATTCCAGCTAACCGCTCGAATTTGAGACTGACAGTTATTTTACAGTTTGTACACATTGTTTGTTGATTCTCGCGCGTTCCGCGATGAGGTTTTGTATTCAAAATCATTTATTGGCCAGCAAGTATTGACCGCAGTTAATCACATAAAAGTCCTATAGGGGAAAAACCGTTTAAATTTCTCATTAGACCTTGTATGAACTTTATTTTAGGAATTCAAAAGTACGCTATCAAATCAAATTTATAGACCAAAGCATTCTCCCAAGTGATAAAATTTTCCGTCGTTGAGCCGCGTGAGGAATAAGAGTCATTGACTCAACCTGATCATGAACTTCCCGTAATTTTTTCACTTCCCCATTGAGTGTAATCCTTCATTATGAGATAAATTACACATCAGGCACAAACAAACATCTCTGTTGACTTTTATGAAGTTGATCGATAATATTTTTAACAGACCCCACAGTTATAATCATGAATTAAAAGAAATATTACCGTTCAATAATCATCATATAAAATTATCAAAATCGAATGCAAATAGTCCTTAGAGCGTTATTGTGAAAATTATGTTACAACATTTAGTAAGGCACATCACGTGGAGCGAGTCAGTCAAGAATCTTCGCTGGAAGACTGAGAGGCATGTGAGCAGTGGATTGCATGCCAGGGAGTGGTGAGCAAAGAGGAAATAGATGGCGAGACGAAAAGACTAAATGCCCTGGACGCTTGAGGGGAATAAGGATAAAAGTAAAAGGGGAGAAGGGAGGCCAGAACGACCTAAATCGTGGTGGGAAGAGGTTCTTCATGTCGAGCTGGGGACTAGGAAGATTGAGAAGATTGTTTGAGAGGCAGGACAAATGGGCTGGAAAGATGAACGGGTGCAAGCTTAAGTTTACATGGATCGTCGTAGCGCTCCAAGCATAGAAAAAATATATTAATAAGACATTTCCGCTCGGTCACTTAGGCGAGGCCACTTTGGTGCAGCCATTGCAGACGCTAATTTGGAAACATTTCACACGCTCGGACAGTGAGAATGCGTGCAGAACATTTTCCACAATCTGATTGTAAGAGGGAGGGGGGAGGGAAAGGTTAGGTCATGAAAGGAGAGTGGGAAGGAAACATTTCATTTAGCACACACAAATTTTGTTTTTTAGAGTGTAAAAATATTTCGTGATTTTCTAAATAATCCAATCTGTGCCCCTTACATTGTATGTGAAGGACTTCCGGGATGAAGTCACTTCGGTGGTCTTCTTCAATTAGGTACTTGGCAAATCGGGGGCAAATATTTCCGTTTAGTAAACAATATCGGTGTTCTTTAACTCTGGTCCAGATAGCGCGTCCACTTTAATTAATGTAAACAGTAGAGCAACTTATGTAATTACACTTTAACAAATATACACCACATGTATCTAACGCATCACAATTATTTGTGGCACTTTTAAGATGTGCAAATATTTGTAAATTTGCATAGGCATAAACGTTTACAATTTTGTAATATATATGACTTTTAATCATGATTGCTATCAAATTAAACCTTATCTTTCCATTTAAGAAAAATAAACTCTATTGAAAGTCTTTAAACTCGGGATATCACTGGAAAACATGTAAAGCTCATTATCCCCCATTATCGATGTTCCGAAAAAAAATTCATCGTGGAAGCATTGAATTTCAAATTCATGAATTAGCTTATCCGTAAACGAGCCCGTGGAAAATCATCTCAAACACCCTGCCAATATTATAGTAATAGTCCACGAAATGGTGCAGTCAATTTTCAAACATGACCACCTCTCAGAGTCCGAGAAATTACGTCGAATCCTAAATGTGGACATAAATGAAATAACAAAAATTGACTCGCCATTGCTGGATATCTTTCAGAAAATGCTACCTGAATACAGGATAGTTATTTATTACTTGGAAAGAGTACATGAATATCGGAAAGCGTTGTTACAGTTAAACAACTGGTACGGTGATAAGGACAAACTTAATAAAAGATCGGCTGATATATTTCTGACCTATACATTCAGAAAACTTAAGAAGTAAAAATATGTCTCTGGGGTTTAAAAATGTTTGAAAAAACTTACGATAACACGTAAGTAAGGTTAATATTTTCAATTTTGGAAGTATGAGTATACATGTTCAAAATAGATATTGACATCAAACCACTTCTTATAAAGCAAATAAAACCTTGACGCAGGTTCCGAAACTCGGGTTATTAGTATAGGAAAACATAAATACTGTTCACCATACTACGGTAAAACGAGTAATTTTCATAAAATATACTGAATATTAAATTAAAAGCATCTGTAGAATGGACGGATTTTATTTTTTCGCTCAGTTATCCAGAAGGCAATGCCCCACATTGCATTACAATGTATGTAGCCGGGTATTAAATGATATTATTATTACAGCTCTCACTCAAAACGTTTTGGGGAACTACATCAACCATAAAAAACTCCATAGCACCATTTGGCAAATATCAGTGTGTAAGAGGTTTTTTACAAATAAAAAAACTCCAAAAACCTTTCACTCTACCTACATATTTGCAATAATTTGTTGACTGAGGTGAAAAAATCTTAGGTGTGGGCATTCGCATGCAAATCCTTATAGCCACCAACAAAGGAAATTTTCACCGAAGGGATGAAATTCGCCAAGACAAAAAATAATTAGACTTGACCGAAATTTGTACCCGGATCTTCCAAATGCCGGCCAGTGCAGCTAATCAGTTAAACAACTAAGCCATCTTAGTTGAATATGACTTTCTGTAGTGTTTTGGTAAGATTGTGAATGTCAAATGAAATTTTTTCTCGAGGCGAATTTCGTTTCTTTAGTGAATATCTTTGCACCCGTGTACTAGATTGCCAACCAGTTCATTTGTGAATTCCAAAACTATTTTAAAAACATCAAAGGGATACAAAAGAAAAGAACTGCATACCAAGCCATTTGTGCGTTTTGCAATGATTTGGGGGAAAACAAAATTAAAGGAAAACAAATGGTGAATAACTGCATACCAAGAAATTTATGCTTTTTGCAATGATTTGAGGGAAAAATCATATATAAACAAAACAAAAAAAGCATACCACGACATTCATTCATTTTTCAATGATTTGGGGGAAAACAAAATCATAGGGAAACAAAAGTAAATAACTACATGCTATTCTATTTGTGCATTTTGTAATAGTTTGGGGGAAAAATCATCAGTAAACAAAACAAAAAATAGCATACCAAGACATTTATACATTTGGCACTGATTTGGGGGAAAAACCATAAGGAAACAAAACAAAAATTAGCATTACACGACATTTGTTCATTTTGCAATGATTTGGGGGAAAATCATTGGTAAACATATAAAAAATAGCATACCACGATATTTATACATGTTGCAATAATTTGGCGGGGGGAAACCATAAGTAAACCAAACACAAAATAGCAAACTACGCTATTAGTGCATTTTGTAATGATTTTTGAGAAACATGGGAATTTCTTTAGCCACACAGATGGCCAAAGACGAAAAGGGTGAAAGAGAAAGAAATCTAAGCGAGACAAGTCTCATTCGGCCATCGACGAAGAAATAAAGCACTAGCATGGATAGTGGATTAGAATATAGAAGAAGTTAGAATATTCAGCAGGTAATAACATTTACAAAAGAGAGTAAGGACAACAAGGATAACTAGGGAAATACAGTACATATGCATCTACATACTACCCCGCGAGCCGCCGCATGGGCGTGTGGCAGGGGGTGGTAGGTCAACAGACGTGTAAAGAAGTCAAATTTTTGGGGATGAAATGGTGACCTGTACTATGGGCGAGTATTTCGAGGAGATCAGTTTTTTTGTGGTCGCTTATTGTGCGCGGGAAGAACGAGTGTTTGTACCTATCTGTTTAGCATAGTATCTCTCTTATTTTATCGTATCTGTCAGACCAAGAAATGTAGTGAGGCGTCATGATAATATTCTTTGTATCGCTCTGAAATACACCAGTTCTGAATATCTCAAGCAGCCTTAGCCTGGCGTGCAGCCTCCGAGTCCCTAGGGGTTCCCACCTTAATCCCCCTAACAGTTGTGGAACACTATGTGTTCGTTCGTAGGAGTTTTTACCGAAGCGTGCTGCTTTCCTTTGTATTTTGTTAACATTTTTGGTTAAATCTTTTTGATCAGGGTCCCAAATTCCCGCAGTGTATTTGAGGTGTGGCCTAAGCAGAGCGAAGTAGCATATCTCTTTTACTTTTTCATCCGAGGACCTTCCTATTATACGCTTAACAAAACCTAGTTTCTTTAATGCTGTGCCTCATAGTTTTGTATGTGTCTTCCCCACGATATATCAGAATTTGAGGTAATTCCAGGATATTTTACTGTATTTGAAGATTTTATGTTTACTCCGACCACGGTGTAGGTATGGCTTTCGTGTGATGACTTTCGTAGGAAATGAACCGTGGTGCATTTACTAATATTTAGTTCTAATCCCCACTCCTGCACCACTAATGAACGTTGTTAAGGTCAGTTGACAGAGCTTCAAAGTGCGCATCTTCGCTTATTTCACGATAGATTACTGTATCGTCTGCAAATAATCTTTATTCACTGCTAATTAGAGAAATTAGGTCATTAATATAAATAATGAATAAAAGAGGGCCAATCACGCTTCCTTGAGGAACACCCGATGTGACTTCAATTATATCAGAGCTAAAACCGTCAATAACTACTTTCACTTTTTGATCACTAAGAAAGTCCCTTATCCAGTTCACGATTTTTTTATTAACTCCGCATGAAAACAATTTAAAAATGAGTTATTTTTTAGGAACCTTGTCGAACGCCTTCTTAAAATCAAGGAATATCGCGTCGATTTGCCAATGCGATTCACCTGATTTTAGGATATCATGAAGGAAGATCGCAAGCTCTGTTTCGCAGGACCTGCCTTTACGGAAGACAAGCTGACTGCTGTGTAAGAGGTTATAATTATCCAGGAATGCCATAATATTGCTAACGACAATGTGTTCGAGGATCTTGCATAAAAGCGATGCTAACGATATAGGCCTATAATTTCCTGGGTCACTTCTATTTCCTATTTTAAATATTAGTGTGACATTGGCTATTTTCCAGTCTTGGGGCACCTTGTCTACGGATAATGATTTGCTAAATATAATTTCTAAGAATGGTGCAATCTGCAGCGCTAACTCCTTGAGCACGCGTGCAGGTATTCCTTCTGGACCTGGGGACTTGGGTTACTTTTAATCGAACGCAACTGTTTAATTATTCCAGCAAACTGAATTTTTATGTCCGCCATCGGCTCATTAACGCCCGGAATGTCTAAATTGTGTATTGTGTCATCCTTAGTAGGTGAAGTCCAGTAAGAGTGAAACATAATGGCAGTCAATTGCTTAAAGCATTACGTCCAGTTGGGGAAGGAATGTGTAAATGAGGTCGGCATAAGTAGCGATAGGAGCAAACAAAAATTGTTAAAAAACGCTGCCAACATGACTGCATTTTACTTTAGAGGGCGGTAAAATACCTGCAGCGCGCTTCATGGCAATGTTTTAAACCCATAAAAGCTGGATCAAATTTCATTGATTAAGTTCGCAATTCGATTGAAGAAGTCAGTCAAAGGAATTTGATTGAGGGCCTTCGAGAACTTGAGAGATCACATAAATAAAATAATGAGCATTTTGAAATTGGCAATGAAAATTTGCAACCTTGGGAACCTTGGTAGGCAAACGCGGAGAAAACCTGCGTGCGGAGGCCAATTCGTCGGGAATGGACTCTTCCACTGAAAAGGCCATAACGCTATACTATGTTTCTGAACCTTTACGTATAAGGTGACTGCACGACACGATTTAATCTACGGAGAAGCTGCATCGACGATCAAAATTCAGCAAATGACGTAACATGGAACTGCGGTAAACAAATTGGCGAAGTGGGAGCGAAAAATGGTGGCGTTTGTGCAGAAGGCTCTTTTCTGAGGAAGAACTAGTCCCTCACGGGCGGGTAAGGTTATTTCCGCGTTTGGCTTTAACAGGGTTTCCAAAGGCGCAAATCTTTGGAGCCAACATCAAAATGCTTAATAAGTAACGAACACCAATTTTTCGGCTCTCTGCGGCTCTCATCCCAATTGCTTAAATGGGCTCCCCTGATGGCTTGTGAACTACTTCCAGTGTATTTTGATCCGAATTTGAAGTTGATCGTGAACATACCAACAGGGTAAAACGCACTGCAGTCACTTTCCAGCACTCTGAAATTAGTTGCAGTCACCATGTGCCATCCTCTTCCCTCGGCTCGTTTGCCCACCGCTACCACGCAAGCCTTCTCCTTCTTGGCGTCACCCTTCGCAACGGTGACTGGCACCAAGATTTGCTGTCACGACAACGCGCCAGTTTACCGCAGGTAATGGAGGTTTAATCACGCCTCGACCACGACGGTCGTCATTTTCAAAATTTGAGGTTTGAGGTAGTGAATGACCATAGATATTAGGAAGCATAAAACCAACGATTGCGGTATGGGGACCGGGATATTGAGAATGACAACAGTTCATCTGAAAAAACTGGAGATTTTCGGAAAAGAAGAGAAAATTGGGCAAATACAAAACTACTACAGTAGCTGAAGAATAAAACATATTTTACTACGCACTTCATTGGACAAAATTTGTTCAACACGTGTTTCGGATGTCACGCAGCCAGAATAAGGCAAAATAACTAAAAATTACCTTTTCACCGCGTACATAGGTTTCCTTAAGTCACTCTCCCTGATTATGGCTGCATGACATGCGGTAATATTCAGTATAAATTTAGTTCAACCTGTGTAAGGAAAGATGTGTCAACGGTAGACTTAAAAAGCGACATTTAGTGCTGCTAACATTTCTTTGTAGATGCATTTGTTCGGGAAGGGGCTACATTTTTCAGATTATTTTAAGACCATTAAGCAAGTGTTAAACTACAAAAATCTACAGTAAGGAAAATAATGAAATATTTCCTACGAAGTACGAAGAGACAGATTTGGCAAGTATTTTCACACGATCATTACTAGTCAGCTAACTAGAGATTGGTTTTCTGGAGCCATCGAATCAGTATTCTTATCAGCTTGCAGCTTCATCCATGTTTCAGTTTCCATTGAATATCATATCGAGAGAGTCATGGAATTTGAAAAATACTGCACTTCATCGCACACCACGGTTTTAAGGAAGCATTCTAGAAATCAACTGGCGGAGACATCATCTGTAAAGAGGATACATGAGACTAGTGCCTAAATGAAGAAGAGAACATAGCGACAAGACCTACATAAAGAGCGATTGGCTTTTACTTTGACTGACTAACATCCAAAAAGAGAGAAAAAAATGGTATTATCTGAAATCTGGAAGAGAGATGGATGCATGGATGACAGAGAAAGGTGAGTGACGTATCTTTCCAGGAATCAATAGTGGAAAAACACGAGATCAATAAATACTTATAGAACAAAAGAAGTAATCAGTAATACAATTAGTGAAAGGCTGAAGAGAGGAAAATTATACAATCGTGCAAGGTGAGATCAAGAGGATCTTCTGAAGCAAGCTTAATCTACTGGCGGCACAAAAATCACATTATAGTTAAGAAAAACCCATGAAAACATGCGGTAAAAACTTACTTGAACCACGTACCTTCATGGGTGCTAGACAGTGTCGATGGCACAGGCTGAGAAAAAAGATTGTAGGTAGGTAATGCGAAGACAGTGGAGTGGAAAGCGAACGATGATTGACGTCAAGAGGAAAGGTGAAGGAGAGAACAAAGCACAATAAAGAGGGGCTGGAGAAATGATATGCATTTATTTACTACCCTGCGGGCTGCCCCAGGGACGTAAGGCAGTGGCCTGAAGGGACACGAGCGATGGAAAAGGAGGGTATAGATAGGTAAACTGCACATCAACCCTGTACCACATGAAGCTCTCATTTTATTATGATCACCAATGGTGGGAGGCAAAGAGGATTCCATTCACCAATCAATTCGGCAGTGTATCTCTTATTCGATCACTTCTGTCAGTGCTAGAGATATTGCGGGGGGTCAAAATAATATTTGATTTCATTTTTAATTCCGACAATCCTGAAAACAGCTCGACTGGCCTTTTACATTGGGTGTTTCAACAAGTAACTTCGGAAACCAGTAACAAGTGACCACGCGAAACAACCATGTTTCGTGGGTTTAGTCTGTGGTGAAAAATCTACTCAGGCAGGAATCGAAACCGCGACCCTCGTATTATCATGGGGGGACTCCATCCGTCTCCACCTGGGACGATCCAATATCCTCCGAGTCTGACTTAACCTCAATTAATCTGAAATTTTCAAGTAATCTAAGCCTAATGTGTAGCCTCCTTGTATTAAGTGGCTCCCAAAGTAGTCCTTTCATCAGCTGTTTAACAGTCTCTGTTCTCTCGTTGTGGTTGTTAACGAATAGTGTTGCTTTCCTTTTAAAAAATGTTGTATTTATGCTATCTAAATGTTTTTTGCAAGGTCCAAAATGCTGGCGAAATCTCTGTTTCACTTTTTCATCACTGGAGAGCACTCCCATTATTCGCTTGATGCATCCAAGTTTCTTTGATGCAGCATTGTAAAGATTCCGTATATCCTTTCCCTTAGTGTAGGTGAGAAGCTAGGATGAATTAAGAGAATAGTAGGAATGTCTTTGGTTAAAAAGTGAGAGATTCTTCATCGCTTTAAAACTTTCTTACGACCTTAGTAAAGATTAAGAAAAGACGGGTAGCCATTAACTAACCCGACGTATATTAGATAACAAAGCAGTATATGAATAAGATAACGGGAGACTAAAATGGAGAACGAATGGCAGACAAATAAATAGACATGAAAGAGAGGTGACATTGGAGCTGTCAGCTGTTTCCATAATTACAAGACGGTGAACATCTGTTTTCGAGATGACACCATAACCTAGTTTGATAGACCAATAAGTACCTGGCCATAATTATCTAATATGACGCAAAAATTTAGTTGCTCATTGAGCACTATATATTAACATAGCGGAGAGTGTGTCTATAAAAATGAACGCTTATTATCTATAAACATCCAAACATATCCCCTGGCCACGTATGTAACTACTACTTAGTGTAGGTATTATTCGCTGAGATCGCTATATATTTTGGTAATAACAAAATTAGATTTTGAGATTTCTCTTCCTGTTATCGACGCCTCTCTCCTTCGACCAGGGTATCATATTTTCACGCTCATGAACGCAGGGGTTGAATAATAAGCGACACGCATTCACTCTGACATGCTCACCAATGCACAAACGCACGACATAATCTTTGGCATAGAATTGAATGGGATCTTTTCTGTTTATTACTCTAATAAACCGCCACGGCGCTCAGTGACAAACAACACTGAGCCATCCACGTAACATCGCCTAAAAATCTGATCTCAGTCCAGAGCATACATTGCGGAGTGATTTAATTCCGCGGGGAGGTCATGAGCAAGATGGTTAAAATAAACTCTCTCTCTTCATTTGCATGTCGGAATGAAGTAAGTAGACTACATGGGGAAGGGGCATGGCGTGAAATAAAAAAAACCAACGACCACTTTAGATGAGGGCTATGTTTTTAACGAAAAAGGTATTCTAACGGAGTCAGTTTCCGTTACACTCCGGGCACACAAAGAAGCAACCCAAATAACGATTTCATTAGGCTGGGAGTGCAGCCAAATTAGTTCATCCCGAAAGAGGAAATTCTCCCGCAGTGTTGCAAATTAGCAGCAATTTAGTGCAGCAAAACAGGTCATGAATTATGCAGAGGCAATAAATCGGTACTAGCAGGAGTCTTAATATTTCCATCCGTATTGACGGTATTTCACTGATCATATTTAAAAGTTTGAATTGAAAATTTAAAATAAATAACCACAAGGAATGTAACTGGAATAATGGGAGGCTCGGGTTCGGGAACTGCGAACTATTAGCGAGGAGCACAATATGGCAACTTAATATGCATTATGTTTATATTTAAAGAAGATATTTTCAGTTTAAAATTTAGATCAACACTCGTCACATTGCTGCGTTTATGATATGAACTACGCTTTAATTTATTTCCATTTGACTTAGAATATTCACCCCATCAATCACTCTACCAGTTCATGCTGGTTTTGCTCATTTAGATGTAATTCTCATCCCAGAAAAGTAGTTCCTTGTACCACAGTCATGCTAGGGACTTTTTCATACAGCAATTTCCGCCGTTTTTAACACTAATAGGGAGCAGCATTAATTTCGAATCCCAACTCCTGAGAATTAAATGATGCAAAAACAGGTCTATTAATACGGTCATTTGTTTTGAATAAATCATACTTGGCGCAAAACACTACATAGGAGTAGATAATATGCCCATACCTTATATCATACAGTTATAAAATTCGTTTAAAAGCACAGAAATAACGAAAATGGAAGACTAATTCTTAAGAGCCAAATTCAAATAGGCTCAAAGATATCGGGGTCTGAATATTTCACAGATAACTGTCATACTATAAAAATACTTAGATAAAAGACAGTGAAACTTCTTGATTTTCAAAAGGGAGAAATGATTTACTTGAATGGTATGATACCGATTAGTACATGAGAAGAAATGAAGAGATTAAAAAAGAATTCATGTGACCACATAAATTAACTCTAGTCGCTTCGTAACTCAAATTATTTTGATTCCCATCTGAGGGAAACTTTTGGTCAGATGAAATTGATGCTACTCATCCAAGTAAACAAATAAGAGAGTAGATTCGTAACTGAGAAAGGAATTTTTTTTCACGGCATCTAATATTGTTTACTTAAAGCGACATATATATAGGATTGCACGTGAATGTGATTCAGAGAAATAAATATAGGATCGGTTGGACCGGAATTTGGATCGATTTAGGGGATGGAGCCAAGCATATTGGTTGATGAGTTCCAGCACAGTCTGTGATTTCGAAGGAGGACCATAGGTCAGGAAAATTCTGCGCCGTTAATTGGCTAGGCGTGAACAAAGTCAGTCCCAGACCGAATCAGCAGCCTTCCGCTTTTCCTCATTGGGCTAAAAAACAGACTTACTCAGTGACTAATTGCTAAAATTGTCATCATAATGCAAGTACACGGAATATATGAAGGGATTTTCGGAGAGGAAAGGTTGAAAGTATTCATATTTCTGGAATGCACTAGTTTTTCGAGTATATTACAGCAATATTAGTTAATTAATAAATAATTTATAGCTAGATTAGCTAAACTTCCTCGCTCCTTAAATACATTTAACAACTTAGCTCGTCAACTTCATCAAAATTTTGTGTTTCACATACCTATGTTCCTCCAAACTTATGATAAGCTTATTCTTTTAGTTTGCGGTACACTTGCCGAGAAAGGCAAGTTTTCACGTTTCTTTCTAGCTATCCTACTTATTCTTACGTAAAAATACTGAATTTTTAATAAACCTGTCACATACAAAGATATATTTCTGAAGATATTTATTACAGCTCAATTCAATTCCAAAGCACCTAGATCATATCAACGAAGCGATGGTAATTTTTCCACAGATTATCCATAAAGGTTTCCGTTTGTTATGTACTTTTTATTGAATGAAAGCATATTTAAAAAATTTCCTTGTTGTGGGATAGTGTCTAGGCCACGACTCCGTCATACGCACTTCGTTTATGTTTTGAACTAAAATCCGCTCCCAAAAGTTGATCACGGAGTTTTAAATTGACAGCCATTAGGTTTACTTTATAAGTACAACTGGAATTATTAAATTCACATCTCACTGAAATCAAACTGCGATCAAGAGTGAAAGCGGTTTCAAGCCATATTGCAATGATTACTCATCACTGCAACTATCAGTTTCTCATGGCTGATAACTTTCCAAAAAGGTTGGATGAAAGCCAAAAGGTCATCAAGGTATAACCTGTTGCCATAGGCATAGCCAGTGTTGTGTGGCTAGCGCAGTGAAGTCGCCCACTTCGCATGTCGACCTAACGGTTATGATCTTCGTCATCAGTAGGGACCAAGTGAACGACGTCCAACGGCTCTCCGCTGGAAACTTGTGTCGAAGTGCTGCGCGCCCCATAAATAGACGACACTTAGACGTGACTGGGCAAACTTTGTTCATCAGCGTTCTTAGAAAGATCGCAAAGCAATTGGAAAGTGCACGGTTTGTTTGGCCCTTTCGCTACCCCTCCCCACCCATTTCGTTAGAAGGACCCTGAACTACAGTGGATTGACTTCGTTACGTTCGGAGGGTCGAGGAATTATCGCCTCCGGTGGACACGGCGGGGATACGGGCACCAGACGCCGGGAGCCCCGCTTTCCACAATTCCGCATAATTACTTCGAGGGCTCCGCACCCTTACTTAGTGAAGCGCCGAGAGCGGCAGGAGGGTCCATCACGTAGCGTTCGGGTGTGGTGGGGGTAGGAGGGACCGGGCGGAGGGCGAAGGGAGCGGGAGGGACACCCACCGAAAGACGAGTGGGGTAGAACGCTCTGCTATCGGTGATACGCTTCCGTGGAGTTTGGGATTCCAATTTCTGACGGAAGTTCCTTCACACAGACGAGCACGTGGGTACTCACTCGACTCGGCGAGATCGCCGGTCATGCAGAACCTTGACTACGTCAATCTGGCAGCTTGAAAGGTAATCGAGTGAGGGTTTCCCGTGACACGTGTCATTGAATGAACACGGAGGACATTTTTAAGAAGCTCGTGATTTGAGAGGCGCTAATTTTGTCTACAAAGATGCGTGGGTACGCCTGGGGGCGTCGGGAGGGGAGGAGAGTGGGGGGGGGGGGGGCAATCGCTACTTCACAGGATCAACAAAAATGTCGCGTGCATGTGCCTCTAGGGAATAGAATTGGTATTCGGTGACTTGAGTACTGGCTTCCTAAACATACTCCCATTAAGACTCCTAATACATTGAGTGTAAAAAGTATTCGCAAGACTCCTCATTTTTCAGAAAATAACGACTCTCTCTTACTTCTGGGCAAGTTTTTGCAATGAAAAAAATTGTGCATGTAGTATTTAAGTACCTTTATTGATTCCATAAACAATGTAAAAAGAAAATAATGTCATAAACTTGTAAAAAAATAACAAACAAAAAATATTCGTATTGATACGCACAGAAAGTATTCGTACGATCCCTATTTTCGCGGGTGAAATCGGCTCTCTTCCGTCTGCTAGTGATATTTTGGATGCAATTCCGGCTCGGACGTATCCCTTTTACTCTTCTCGAAACTCAGACATTGACAGAACATCGTTCGGGATGCATCACACGTTGTCAGAATGGGCCGAAAGGGTCCAGAAACTACTGAAAGCGAACGAATAGTTATCATCCGACACCACAACAAGACGCGGTCCCTCATAAGAATCGCAGATGCAGGTGGGAGGCCTCGACCGTGCAGTCAATAATTGGTCGCTTTTCTGCCACAAAAACTTTCAAAACAAGCCTACAACCGGACGTCACCGGGCCCTGACTGATGCAGACAGCGCTTTGTTGTCCGAGAAGTGAAGAAAAATCCGTGATGCAGTGTGCCTCAAGTTTCTGCCGAGCTTAGTGTCCGGGTTCGGGTACTAGCGGAAGTGGAGACTATTCAAAAGAATTCACATCCTAAAACGTTACTGAACAAGTTTTCTCTTCGAGTGACTGTTGCAGTTTATTCTTCCACAATTCCACGGACGAATTAAGTATCAAGCTCCGTCGTCTTTTAAACTCTGAACGTAAACTCTTACGTCAGATATATCTATTTCTGGTAGAGGTAATCACATTTATGCTTATCTCAAAATGCTTTCCTGGCTAGATTAAAAAACAAGGAGAAAATATATGATGGCTTGTTTCAGCAATTCAATATCTAAACAAAACGAACCCCAGTACACAATCGTTTTTTCCCAAGAAAGTAAAATTGATTAATATGGTAACCAGAATTGATCTGGGTAAGGAATTCACGTCCTTCATAGTTTCCATACTAGCTTCCTCCGTAATTGATAATTGCATTTTCGTCTTCCACCATTCCGCAGAGGAATTAAGTTTCAAGCTCCAACGCAATTTAAATGCCTGCGTTAGATATTTCATTGTCTTGTGGAGGTAATCACATTTCCGCTAATCTCAAAAAGCTGTCCTGCCTAGATTTCAAAACTTTGAGAAAATTTATGATAGTCTATTCCACGTATTCTCTAATTAAACAAAATGTACTCCAGTATTTCATCGATATTTTTCGAAAGGGAGCAAAATCTCCAAATGCAGTGGCCAGAATTCATCCGGACTATCATTTTGTAATCTCTCTCGTTCCGCTACCCCTCAAAAGACGTTCACAGTTGTAGGATTCCATATCCATATTATCTTTCCCAATAATCTAACAGACTTCGTCCTTGAGTCTATTCAGAAGGAAACTTTTTAGTCCATAATACTATCCATTTCTGATAGTGTGTTTAGTCTTACCTTGCTCTTAAACAGCCAGTAAAAAAGAATGCATCGCGAAGAAAATGTTCACGTATGTATTTCATCGTATGGGCCGTAATTAGCACCCATCCGTTTTCATGTAATTACTAATTTCTGACTCGCGCTAGAATTTATTGATCCCATATTTTTGGCTGAATCGTAATGTTGAGCTCACATATCTGAAGCTTAAATTGTGTTTGTTCCCACCAGATGTAACAAATCAAAGAAACGTATATTGCCTTTAATCTACTATTATTTATAACTAGGTGCCGTATGTAAATTTTCATCCTTCGAATAGAACTAAAATCAGTGAGCTCTTTTGCGCCGTTCGTAGAGAGTTGGCTAATACCGACTCCGAGTCTTTCCCCCTTCCTCCACTCCGCAGTAACCCTTCCCATGCCTATCAACCCACCTACCCGTGATGGCTCAAATGGCCTCTGTTATAGGTCGCTCCCTCATTTCACCGACGAATACCGTGCGCTTCGACGCATCAAAGTTGGAAGCATTTTGATGCATGATAAATGGGAATGCTGCTGGACAGAACGTGGATACATCATGAGGGATTTGAGGATGATCGCTGGCCCCAGCAGCGAGATGCACGTGATCGGGCCGAGGGTTAATGCAGGGGTGAGAGAAAACTGGCGTCCAAATAAGCCGTAATGGAAATGCACATGGGTTACGTTAAGAAATGCAGACCTGGAGAAATGGAACGAAGGGATCGATTAGGGATCATACATGCCCATCACGTCATTTCCTTTCTGGGTAGACATAGTCAAAGAACTTAGCTATTGCTATGAGGCCTATAAAATGGCTCTCTCTTAACAATTCTCTCCAAAGTATCCTATCATTGCTCGCCTATTTTTCTCCTCATACAGTCAAACATTGCTTCATACACGCTCTTCCATTTGAGACTCCAAATATACCTATCTCGGGTTTCTTTCACCTTACTTACCAACGAAACTCATGATCTGCCTCTTCTGCTGTTTCTGTCATGGTCTACTGTTCACTCCTCTATCATATATATGTTTCGTCATTTAAATCGCAATAATTCTCTCGATGTGGTCAAACCAATGAAACGCTCTCATTTCATGTGTTCATTACTGAAGCACACAATGCTCATTCTTTTGTGACTCACACGTTCCTCGTCCTACCCGTCTTACATTCTCCGCCAACTCTACTCATGGAACCCATAAGAATGAATTTCTTGGATTAGGTTAAATAATACTAAACGGCCCGATGATAAACCATCGACGTCAGTGTAGCCTAAGTTCGTCAGGGATGACGGAAGAGAGGAAACTTTCGCCCCTTGTTAGGAGAGAAAATGCACGGCGCCCGAACTCAAACACGAAGCTACAAAAGGTTTTTTATAGGGCGCAGGGGGACCGGTTACATTTTTGACATCCGCAAAGCCATTTGACTACGTAGTCCCATACCATGAGACACCGATTTCTCCGAAGTGACCCCTAACCTACTGTTTTCATGGTACTTTCCACAGACTACCCTCTTAAATGCCCTAAGAAGTGTGCTTCATTGACTACCGGTTTTGTTATCCCCAAAACTAACCAAGTTTTTTATCACAATAAATAATACGTGAAGCAAAGCATTCAACCCAGTTAATCTTGGATCACTGTAACGCAATAAGGTGGGCTAACAAAATTGAGCATTAATATGAAAATTACCGCAGCTATTTATGATACAATGAACAAATTAGTATCATAAACGTCGATGATAATAACAGGAATCATTAGATTCGATAATGAGTAAAGGGAAAGATAATTTTCAAAAAGTGGTATCAGAGAAATTTAATCAGGATCTCCATAAATGGCTGAAGAAATATAATTATACTCCATATATGCTGCGATACATAATGCTACGATAAGTTGGCTAGTGTGTCTGGACTGTTAGAAGAATTAGGATGGGAATCGCTATCACAGCGTAGATTAAATTATAGGCTTAACCTCCTAACTAAATTTCAGGAAAATCATTTCTCGGACGACGTAAAAAACATACTATTAACCCCCTCATACTACGGCAGATTAGAACGCGCCAATAAAATTAGAGAGCTAGATTGTAGAACCGATAGGTATAAAATGTCATGTTTTCCGCGTACCATTCGGGACCATAACAGCTGTGATCGTCGTCATGAATAGCTCGAATTGTGACAATAGGCAGGCAGTAAACCTTTCTCTTTATATTCTCTACGTTCTTATTTATGCATGATGTAAATATTGATGTTCTTATTTATGCATGATATTTTGAATATGTAATAGTAGTCTTTGTATCCCTTGCATGTCGGAACGATTGACGATAGAATGTTTCTTGGTTATTAGATTTTGAATTGGCACTTTACATGTGTGGTACGCGGGTTTCAATGTAATTTCGGGGTTCTACCGTATCATTCATGAATGCCTGGTGTGGAAGCACCCCCTTCCACACACCCTTTGGTTGGCTTGCAGGGTATGACGTAGATGTAGATGTATTTCTTGATACATTGTTCTAATGTGTGGAAAATCATAAAATGTATCAGATCCACAGCAACTTAAACTGAAATACTTTGTTTCAGAGTAAAATTACAGTGAAAAATAAAATAGTCAATATTCGTGCATTAATATGTATTTCAATTTTAAAGCAAAGCTAAAGGCTTCAATGAATAATTATTTGAATTACATATATATGTAAATCAGTATTAGTTAACTCAATATATAAGCGTATTATGAGGTGAGCAAGGCTGGTACACTTCATTTGTTCATTAGTAAACTACATCTAGATCTACATTGCCACTCAAATACGACAAATATGGAGTAGGATAACCCACAGCCAAGCAGAAGTAGGTTCCGCCGGAATAAAAGATTTTGTTTTAGGTTAATATTCTCCCACTCCTTGCACAATTAACAAGCTCTGAAAATACACAGGAGTGCAACTAAGTGTTAATCTCTTCTACCTTGGTATTTACATCACCCTTCACCATAAAGGAGTCCGCATTAGTGAAAAGGAATATCAATTCTCGTAACCCCGATGCCAACCGCACGAAAAATCATCCACCTCGGGCAAATGTCAAATTCAGATCTAATGGGACCTTTCGGAACGGGATCTTTCTCTACCTTCCCAAAAAAATCCCAGAAAAGTAAAGTGAAAGACTGAAAATGCATTTTACGCGTCATATTCAAGGGCGTCTCTCACTTCCCACTTCCTCTTCACGTGGACTTTGATTTCGTGCAATAATTAGCACTTACTTCTCTCGAATTAAGAATGGAAATTGCTAGCTTCCTCCGTTACAAACCTGTTTACTTTTTCAACTGCTTAGGCAAAGATGAAGAAAGTGTGATGAGGAAGATTAACTTATTTAGCAAGGAGAGGGACTCTTAGCTAACACTCGGGTCAAAAGCCCGAAAAATGTGCCACATTCTTCATGCGCCACGGGGATTATAAAATGACAAGTGAACGATGAATTATAAAATGACGAGACTACATGCTTTTAAATAGTCGAGGAATGTGATTGGGCAGCAGTTATATATATATTCACTCGTGTCCTTTGATTGAAAATTTCACGCAAACGGCACGAGTGAACTACCCCAACCTACCAACGTTCGAATGAGTCCTCACTTGAGTCGAGGGTTCCACCCAGATAACACTTCCGGGCATACCTACGTCATCAACTATGGCAGGGACAATATGCAGGTCCTCGGCTACATTTTTACAATTTTCTGGAATCAGTGTTGTATTCAACCCTGGCCACACCATTAAATTTTGTGGATGATTTCCATTCCCAACTTTTAAGAATAGATGTATAAATATATGTACTGTTCAACTATGCATCTTGATATTTATACTTTATGCGTATTTTGTTCGATTTTGACGCTGCATTTGCATTGAAATCTCTAATTTGTATATTTGTGTGTTGCAAATAATTTTTATATTTGTGTGTTTGCGGGTTTGCGTGGTGGCTAGGGAACTGGCTAACCATACGGACGGCCCGGGTTCCAATCTCTGCAGAGGAAGATGTTTTTCAGAGGAAACCCGATCCCTACTTGAGGGTCTTGTGGAGGGCACTTCAAGTACAGTACTCCGTCTGTCGGATGAGACGTTAGTTAAACCGTGGTCCCCTTGGCGCCTTTCGTTAAGAGAAGGCTAATGCCGACGCCGGGTTTCTATCCACTCTTCCTCCCTTGCCTATCCGCTATGGCACAAATGACCTTAGCTGTCTGTCGCTTCCCCCAATATCCAATCCAATCCACAAACTCTAGTATAGTAAGTAGTGTGGTAGTAAAACCAAAGTGGGGAAAAATATGAAGCATGGTATTTCCTCTGATATGGAAGTACACCCTTATGCAGCAAACGGAAGTTATTTGTTCTACTTCTAACCCATGACAACGCGCAAGTGTTTTTTCGAGATTTCAACTCTCCCTGTCGATAGTCACCTGGGTGACCGAATTCGTGCACAGGAGTTAATATTTCTATTGATTTCCATGGCAATTTGGATTATCTTCAACTTATATTTGCAAAGTTTTTTTATTTCAAGAGTGTTTACAGAAGGAGTATCAATTTTCGGCTTGAAATCCGCTCAAGACAAGTATCATATACGCTAGATAAAGAAAATTGGACAAATTCAGATCGCGCATATTTCAAGGTGACATGGAGGATATTATTTTAACCCCGCTCTCGAGAAATGACAGAAGAAATAAAAAAAGAGAGATACATTGCCGAACTGATTGCTGCAGAAATTTCTTTTTCCTATGCACCATTAGTGATAGAAAAAACAGTAACGATGCAAAACAATGAGACACGGAACAGTGCAGATCCTTTTGTCCTTTCTCTCTTCGATATCCTCTCCCCTATTTCTTTCCCTTCCCATGACTGGTGTTCTACCGCCCTCAGCCACAAGCCCTTGCGTCGGCTAGGAGGGTGTTGGATGTAGCTGTATTGAAGCCAACATACAGCTCACGCAAAAGTTTATGGCACAGAGTTGTGTGGCAATATGGGAATGTAGCAGTAGAGGGGGGGGAAGAGAAAAAACAGAGGGGGAAAGTGGAAGGCAGTGGAGAGGGAGGATAATCAAAATTCCTCGTACAAAATGTCACGGCACACTCATAAGACATTCGGATGAGATCATTCATATCTTGGACTTTACAAGGGACCCCACCTTGAGATCTTATATTGAGCGTGTCGAAATGGGACAGGAGGGAGCAGTGAAACATTCCACTTCTCAAAGCGCCTGCGTTGAAAGCTATTAGAAATTATCTCTGAATCCTTACACTCAACAACCTCTCACACCTGCTTCGCAGGGTTCTGAAAATTTCGTAGTCCATGTTAGAAAATGGACAACTGCGCAACGCCAAGAAATTTTTGCATGAGCTATATAGTTCCTGTCGGATGTAAGAGCAACTTACCTCCATCAGTTTGTTTCTAATGGTTTGTGAGCCCATTTCGGGCGTCGGCTGTCGGCTGTCAGTAGATGACGTCACATCGGCCATCTTCCTGCGAGATGTATACTGCCGGAGTTTATGCCAACTTTTGAGAGTTATCACACCACTCCCCTCAGCCCCCTGAGTTACCCCCTGTGGACGAGAGAAAGAATGTCATTGAACTATTCATCAAGTTCTGTCCATTAGCAACCAACACAATGAGATGAGCACGATAGGGAGTGATTAGCTTATTGATTAATATTCATCGATATACACTACAGATGGAAAATGGAACACTGTAAAATAACAGATTATAACTAAAACAAAAAAATAGTTTCCAAATTTTCTTCTTATAGCACTAATGAAGGTTTGAAAAATGCGAAATTCACCCTGATTGTTACATATTTTAAATGTGTGTGTGTGTATATATAAATGCGTTGATGGATTTGAGCATGGCAACTGATCAGTGCTGTGACGTCAAATTATTTCCCTCAATTACATGACGTCACAGTGCTGAGAGCAGCAGAGTTGATCAGAGTTGAACAGAGTTGATCAGAAAGCGAAGTGAATTGCTCAGTGCGGCTGAATGCACCCATGATAGTAGTTGATTTGCCCAGTGTTCCAAAAATGGAACACTGTAAAATAACAGCTTATAACTAAAACAAAAAAATAGTTTCCAAGTTTTCTTCTTATAGCACTAATGAATAACTATTACTGGGTTGTGATTGGTCGGCAAAACTGACGGACTCTGCTCACCACGTAGTACAATATACCTTAGTAAAGAGATATAGAAAGAAAAATGGCAACATATTGTCGTATTATGAGTCATAGTTATAAAATCACATAGTTTAAGCAGCTCCAATACTGGAACACTAGGCATAAAAGGGTTAAAATCTCTAACCTGCCCTTAGACGGTCACTATGACTTTGGTGAAATAGCTCGTGCGTTTCAATGAGACCTTTTACAACTTTACATATTCAACTTCTCAACTAATTACTCTTATTGATAACTGAATTGCATTATTTGGCATCCAAACACCTCATACACACCCTAATTATCCGCTTAGTCATTTCCTCCAAACTTTCAGCCATTCAAATAAAACATTCTCCATATTTGAGCGTCTCAATGCGTGATAATGTGAACTTGAGTCATTTTGCTGCAATACGGAGTACACAAAATGAAATTCGCAGAGCGCTGGCACTGATTGCTTGGCCTGGAATATATAAGTTCCTCTTCAGCACTGGGAACTCCTTAGTTGCTCCGATACGGATTTCGTAAAACATCTACGTTACCCATTTTCGCCGTAAGTATCACTCTTTACGGCGAAGCACGTGGCAGTTCCATATGATTAAAAGTTAATAAAATCTGATTTACTTAAAGCCAGTAATTTATTTTCAAAGCAATACAGAAGTAATCTAGGCAATTTGAATAGCGAATAAAATAAAAAATACAAGCAAAGACAAGTAGCTGTTCAAATTATTTACAACAAGTATCACAATCAATCTACCAATTTACTACAAGAATCACTTTAGATAGCAAACTTTCCTTTAAACCACATGTTCAGTCAATATGCTCAAAAGCTTATCGCCTTATAGGTTTTTTAAAACGAAATTGCATTCCCAATTTTTCTACTAAAACTGCTGTGCGAGCATACTGTACGATCGTCCGACCTGTTTTAGAATACGGTAGTATGATCTGGAATCCACACCATGTCACGTTAGAGAGGACACTTGAAAAAATACAGATGCGATTTGTGAAATGGCTGTGTTCTCTGGATAATGGTCCTGTCTATACAGCATCCGAATACCCCAATTTTTGTAAATTTTTTACGCTCACTCCACTTGGAGTCAGAAGGAGGGTTTCAGATGCAATCTTCCTGCGTAAAATTGTGATGGATGATGTGGATTCCAGCCATCTACTTGGCTTAATCAACCTGAATGCGCCTCCAAGGAGAACTAAGCACTCTCCACTCTTCAGATGCCACTTTAGCCAGGTGGATGTCTGTAAATATGAACCGCTTACTAGGATGATGCGCACGGCTAATGAATTTTTGAATAATTATAAAGATGCTGATTTTATTTCTGACCCTTTAGTGTCCCTAAAAACGAAAATGTTCGTATTTTTTAATGGAACCTAAACAGTTGTTTTTCTTTTTCCTGATTGATTCATGTACGCATTTATTTATTTTATTGTATTTTTATTATAACACATGTAATTGGGGTTACCTGTATGTGTTAAATAAATTATTAGTATTATTATTATTAAGTGCAACACCTCTTTGCTGCTGGGTCGTGCCCTCGATGCAACGCGACGGTGACTCAATTGTATCCTAAATAACAGCAACCCGCAAATTGAAATCGCCACCGATTCAGACGGGTCCATACGCTCTTTGACTACAACAAATCTGATTTATATTATCGTAAACAGATTTATATGTCAGAATAACAGAATACCATTCATTTACGTCGTAAAATAAGAAAAATAATATTTAATCCGATGAAGTTACCGACCATTCATCACATCGTATAAGAAAAATATTAAGATTTTATGTTCAATTAGTTCCTCTTGAATAAAATTGAATTCAAGTTATAACACCACTACGATACTCTATATGAAAATCGATTGAATATATAAATGTAATGAATCCACTTCACAACTTCATCTAAAATAATGGGTATAAAACCTATAACTAAGTTCATAACCTCCATGAAAAAAGAGTTTATGGCATAAGTGAAAAGTTGTGCAATCATCAAATGAAAAATCTAATCAATATGCAGAAACTAAAAGGGTGTGGAATCACTTACTACTCTGAGCGATAGTTTCACATATTTTCTAAAAATTTCTTTCGAATCTCGTAAAACACAACGTGGCAATATGTAGTGGTTGTTTTCGGTAAACTTCTGGGCACATTTCAACCTCGCTGTCTACAGAGATAGTATTTTTTTAAATAAACAGGGACTCGGTTTTTACTCATTAATACGAGAGCTTATTTTCGCAACATGGTGTAATAAAAGGCCATATTGATCACTACCTTGAAACCTTGAGGCATAAAAATATCCCATTTTCCGAATAATAAATAAAAGCGTGAAGGAATTGCCCAACCTTCTTCCAACAACATGAAGCTCATACCTAAAGAAATCTATACATTCCGCATCTATGTCGTGAGAATTAGACTTTTTTCATATGTAACATTGATTATAAGCCACTTTGCTAACTCAAAAGTAAATGCGAAATATCAACACAAAATGATATCCCGAGTCAAAAAATACTGGTTCACACTCATTTTAAACACTTTAAAAAAGCATTTTCCCCGAAATAAAATACCACTCTTTGGAGCAAAACAAAGAGAAATAAAAACAACCCAAAGACCTTTCTACCTCCATTTAAACCTTAACCTTTAAATCTTTCTGCTCCATTATTCCATATTTTTCGTAATAATTTGATTAAGTTTGCACAGATTTTATTCTAAACGCAAAATAATACATTTCTTAAAATTACAGCTTTAGCTAACAAATATTAAGCTATCGCACCGATTCCAATTTTTTTAAACAACATATTTCAATATTAATTTCTCTTATGAAGAATACAGCGTCGACAACTCTTGTCATAATGTACTTCAATGAAGAAACAATAAATATAATTATCCCGGGAACATTTCCATCACTGCCCATACGGTGAGTTCCAAAGCATAAAATATGCTCCCGCTGACGGCTTCATCCATTGCCTTCCCAAATAAAACAAGCAGCTACCCAAATTAATGAGATACTCACTGCAAATAAGACAGTGAGACTGGATATTGACGCAGGCACTGATATTACAAGTACAAAGCATAGGATAAGCAACGATACACAGAAGGGATAAAAAAGTAATATTCTCCTAGCATTAACAAACCAGACCATTCAATTAAACTCTATAATCCAAAAGACGACGAAAAATTAAATATATAAAAATAATCTTTAGTATTTTAAATAATTTTAATTTATTTAAAGGTTTTATGTTGAAAGTAATCCGAAAAAAGTACATACATTATTCGACAATGACCTGTAATTTTTATTCTCGTATTTCAAATAATTAGAAAAGTAGAGGTACATCTGACTATCAATTTCTGCAATGAGAATAAGGAAAATATTTTCTCACTTTATTGGCAATGTGTTGTAAAATTAAGTACTTCATTTTTTAAGATGCATTGTGAAATAGCAACGTGTACATTTTTTAGTTTTATCAAGAGCAATAAATTAGTTTTAGCTAGTTTGATCAAACACAAATATCCTATACAGCTCATCAAATATGAATATTCTTTCCATCCAATTAAATATCACATATTACCTGGGGAGTTTTTGACGACACAATTTGACAAAATACTTACTATACCAAGGGTCACCAAGATTAAGCTATCATCAATGATATATGATGATATAACATGCAAAAGTCTTTTAAATTTGTTTCTATAAACATTTTGTCAAACTGCAACTATCAAGAGGGGGTCAGGATACTAGATTCTTTCACAACATTTGCGTAAATAACATGTGTTAAGAAGCACTGAGACTCCATGTATTAGAGGTTCGTATTTAGCATTAGCGAGTTTAAATAAATAAAAATACTAGCTGTTCTTTAATTTGATTTAATCAATGGTAAGCGATATTGGAACCTTTTTGGTCCGAGTAATATAATCGTGTCTCAGTGCGAAAGTAAAATATTTAACTCATAATAACTAAGCGAGGAAATAGAAAAAGGGCCCGCCAAATTATGCTAATTTTTCAAAATATTTACATACGCGCTGAAACAATTGCCATAATAATTACATAATGAGAGGAAGTTTCGGCGAAGGGGTGTTAGAATACTCTTAAGAAATACTTGTAAACAGCGGAAGAATAACATTCACTCTGTGGAAGTAAGCACCTTGAGGATTAAGGGTTTAGCCACTAAAACCATAATTTGGCCAGTTTGAAATAAATAGAAATAATGTCAAAGATGAAGAAAATATGACCAAAAAACAAAATAAAAGTCTAGGAAAGAGGTGAGTAAAATAAAAAATCTGAAGAGAAAAGTAATAAGTAGTACTATGAATATCGAAATTCGAATTTTTCTGTCTTCGCTTTAAAAATTGGCAATAAAAATTACGGTCCCCTACCTAGATTCTGACGTTAACTGAAACATCTAAACGTGCGGGAGGAAAGTAAGGATGCAAGCGTAATTAAAAGGAAAACACTAAAGAAAATAATGTTGATAATACATCACGCCAAAGGAGGAATCTCTATAGAAGAGGGTTTCATTTTTGCACCAAGCACCCGCGGAGGGCGTAAAAGAAGCATCAGGTACAGTCTAAGTATCCCTCATCAAAAAATATGTGATTAATTTGTGTGAAGGGACGAAGCTCTGTCCGCTCATGGACAAGTAATAGACAGGAAAATAGCCCCTACCATAGTTCCTTGCTCGAGTTCTCGCTGTTTCAGCACATAACACAGAAGTGCCAAGTGTAAAATGGTCTTTCCCATTTGCACCCTTCGCGCACGCATAAAGGTCCACGCCGATAACACAGGCCTTCTCCCGCGCCTCCTTCCATAGAGGAAGATGGAGAGGGCAACACGATATTTAATTGTAACATGACAAACGAAATATCAACTATATTGCCCCCCGTTCTTTCTTAAGCTACCTCTTGATAGCACGGACGATGGACGCATAAGAGGGCATGATTAATTTTAACAAATAAAATATATATATGAAAATTTAACCCCAAAGGTAAACTCATGCATATTTCGAGTGAGTTGTCGATGGGAAATATGATGAAATCGCTTAATTTGCGCATCAGACAGGGTTAAGGTTAGTCGGAAGGAGCAAAGACGGCAGACCGAACACGCCCCCGTCACAGATATAAGCATTGGTCATCATAGCAAGCACCCTCTCCGTCTACCTCAATGAATCCAACTCATTTCCTGACCAATGCCCGCCACTTGCGTACGCTCCTCGCGTCAAGAGGAGAAACTTATCTTTCTCATTCATCATCCTACGGCCCTCTCCGCGCGGGAAACGCACTAGAAACGGCGGTCGCTTGCAGATTGTAGTGTACCCTTTGGCCACACAATGGCCGGCGGCGGGCTATAACGAAGCCGGGAAAGGTCGTGAACGCTTAGCGCCTTAAGGTGGCGATCCCTAGGTGGATGTATGTCAACTTCTTACGCAGAATGGTCTCAAGAGCGCTGGGAAGCCGACTTCTAGCACTCGGTGCTGCTTTTCGAAAATATGGCAAATCGAGTTATCCTAGCAAATAATGGGAAATAAAACTTTACATAGGAGAGCTCAATTTTCAACGGTGGAAGTTAAGTGTGCCACTTTAGAGGGCAGTATCCATCTAAAACGTGATCATGAAAAAGCTATAAAATAAAATTATTTCGTAAAAATAACTCTATAAAGATTTTGCTTGCTCAATATTTCACTCAGGGAAGTATGTTCGTGCACTCAAGTTTGGTCAAGCTAATAATTTAAGCCTTAAAAAACGGGGTCGGGTAGATATTAGCTTACAGTCAGCAGTAAATATTCATTTTGTTATTTATTACATTGATATTGCAATCAGACTTTGTCTGGTGGCAATATATCTAACATTAGTTTCGGTGGAAATAATACAGTAAAGTTTGTAAAAATACGTACTCCTACATAAAACATTAAACACTCCTCTCGTTTTTAATTGTACATTTTTTTCAATATTTACATTCCTTGATAATCGTTTTGTGAGTTCTTCTCGTAATTGATTCCATTCAAAGATCCCGCAAGTCTCTTCGTCATTCGCACACGACCCTAGATTGAACCGATGGAAACGCAGTATCATTATTTTCTAACAAAAACAATAATCCGAAATTTATTGGTGACCTAATTAAACTCGTCTTATCGTTTCAGTTGGCTTGGTCGTACAACGTGATATTAGCATACGCTTTTTTTCTATAGGAGAGAAAAATATTTTGACGTATACTTCATTTCACAGGTTAACTACTACGGAAACCCGTTGTTTTCTAATGCATAATCCGAGAAGTGATTGAATCCCCCTTTAGCTGTAAAAACGTGAGCAATTTTCGGAGGCGGAAGTTGCGCATCGCTCTCGCTTCCGCACCCTATCAATGGCCAGCTGTTCGAGTGACGAAATACCTTTTTTACAAGCGTATAAAATTGACCTACACTGAATATATTTTGACAAGTGCAAGATAGACAAACGAGGGAAAAATGAGTGACCATGAGGTAAAAATGTTGAGCAATGTCTGTAAATACATTCCAAAGAGTATTGGTTTTGAAAGCTCCATCTCCTGCAACCAGGGAATAATTCATTAAACCTTTATATATTTCCGCCACCTTTATCCACGACTGTCACACGTAATAAACACTACTTACGTACCGCCATCACAGCTTGCATTAATTTTGCGACATAACTACTATACGAAGAGAGCTTGCAATTCACGCTAAAATAAAATTATGAACGCCGCCCACCAGAATTTGAGACACAATTAAACTATAGATGCACCTCTTAAACTATATTAACCCGGAGAAACCATGTGCAGTCACTGAATTATTGTTTAACCATAAAAAAATCAATGTATCGTTAAATTTAAAGACCTGCCGCACACAAATCACTTCGTTTTCCGCACGGGTTTCTGCTAGTTGCGGCGAGCTGAACACAGAATTTTTTTTTCACTCCTCAGAGAAGAAGAGATCAAGATCTCTTTTTAAAAATTAACAAAAAATGAGCTAAAAGGGGCAAATATACTAAACAAGTAAAGAGGTACTAAGCTTCAAAAGAAGGAAAGACTCTCACCTTCGTTGGGTAATTCCTTTTTCTTGAGTACGCTCTTGTATTGAGACACTATGTTGGTGCGGACCGCCTTCGCTCTTGCGGTAACTTCGTACGCCTGCTCGTCAGACAAGTGAGTGACACTACCGCGTTCACGCGCGCGCTCTCAGAGAGGTTTGAAATAAATTTTAAATCAACATCCGCGCGAAAAAGAACGTATTAATTTATTTAATCGTTGACAATTATCAGCGCAAAAGGTCAAGACCTTTTTCAGCTAAAAAAATTACCCAGAGCAATACTTAAGCTATTTTATTGTACACATACCCTTCTAACGGGCACTGCATAGTCCAACAGGAATTGGAAAGTTGGCGAGAATATGAATCAAAATCAACGATTGAATTTAGTTTAGTGTTTCTTTTGTTCAGTTTCATTAGGTTCATTGGAAGATATGAAATCTAGGCATTGGAAGTAGTACGCCTTATATGAGTCAAGCAATATGTGATCTTAAGAAAAACAATGAATTTGAAATTTCATTTGGCACGATAGATGTGGCTGGGTGTAACTCCTGACGTGTAGCTCTACAGGAAGTATCAAGTATTAAAACACTTCCAAATGACTATCTTAATTATGTATAGATATGAGATAATAATCCAACAAGAAATCATTGAGCATTATTGTTATAAGCTAACGCATAGCGATCGAATTAGTTGTTACTCCGCGAAAACCGTCCTAAAGTTGTGCATATACAAATGGAAATACCCCAAATACATTTATTTGAAGTACGCACATGCACTAGTGATGACAATGCTTCCGTTCGTTACAGGTACCAGGAGGTCTTATTCAGTGTGTGTTTACTTAAGCCGCCCCTAATCGCAGGGGCGGGAAATCGCGCGCCTCAAGTTACAACAGCGGCTGACTTTCTCTAAGTAAACGAATGGGTAACAGTTGAGAGCAAAATCTATTTGAGCACCGTTGTCTCAACGAGAGGGCTTTCATAATTGAAGCTTACAGAATGGCTTTCGAAAAATCTATCTATTCAAGGTAATATAAAATAAGGCTCTCTGTTAACTTTATGCGGTCTAACCATGGACTAGGAGGAGGCAGAGGGGCATCTCCCTCGCTGAACGATACATTTCATTCCAAATCTGCTAGGTATGGAGCCAGGCTGGACGATCTCCTGCCCCACTAACATATATCAAAAGGTTTTGTTAAACGTATAATAGGAAGGTCCTCGGATGAAAAAGTCAAAGAGAGATGCTACCTCGCTCTGGTTAGGCCACAGCTCGAATACGCCGCGAGCATTTGGGACCCTGGTCAAATAGATTCAACCAAAAAAATTAATAAAATACAAAGGAAAGCGCTCTTCGTTAAAAACTGCAACGAGCGCACATATAGTGTCTCACAACTTTCAGAGGGTTTAAGGTGGGATACCCTAGAGACTCGGAGGCTACACGCTAGGCTGAGGTTGCTTGATTAATTCAGAACTGATATTTTGCAGAGCGACATAGGGAATATTATCTGACTCCTCACTATATCTCTAGGTCTGATAGATGCGATAAAATAAGAGAGATAATTTGTCGAACAGATAGGTACAAGAACTCGTTCTTTCCGCGAACAATAAGCGACCACAATAAAAATTGAGCTCCACTGAATACACTCCCATAATACATTGCTCCATTCCATCTCCAAAAACTCACACCCTTACTCGGCTGGTGACCTAACACCCCTTGCCACTCGCTCATACGGCGGCTCGCAGGGTATTATGTAGCTGTAGATGTAGATGTATCTCCAGCTACAGGTTGGCGTCCTGAACTCCATGCTGAAAAAATCCTGGCTACGCCTTTGAGTTTTACTGAACATTTCAAAGCTTGTTTTCATTTAAATACTTGCTTGAATTGGTCAACAAAGTAAATATCCAAGTAAATAAACAGAATCATTTGTAATAAAATTGAATGTGAGTCCAAAGTCTTACAAGAATGCATGTGCATTCCTCAAATATATGTATTCGGTTTCTATCTACGACTCTAGGACGGCGTTGACAGATCAGCAACAAATCTGTTCAGTATGCTATAGCTAATAGCAATAATTCATAATTCATAATAATTTAAGGGCTCATAATCTAATATAGAATAACAGTCACCACTAAGAAACGTATTAATATTTCACATTTTCGAATAGAATTTCACGCTAGAACTACCCCAAAGACACTTCATGTTCTAAATAAAACCAAAAATTCATTGTTTTTCTTAAGATGACATATCTCTTGAGGCAATTAATGCACATAATTACCATACATATATTTCTCATTGCTGTGCATACGAACTAAACGAAACTGAAATTATGGAAACTAAACTAAATGGAATCGTTTAGTATTTATATTCCCGCCGACAACATGATGAGTCACACAATGATACCAGGGGAATGTGAAACAAATAGTTATAATTTTATTTTTGGATTATCAACCTAATGAGTTCTTAAATATAAATGGATTTATCTGCAATTTTTCTTGGCTATGTTTTAAATTTATCTCAAAACTTAACCGATGTCGTGCGAGCGACGCGAGCGGCTTCCTCACTTGTAGTGCGACTATTGAAGTGTGCGGACGACGTGAGGGAGCCAGGGAATCGCCTCCAGCCACGACCAAACTACGGGATCAAGACGTCCAATCACAGGTCGGAGTCTTTTTTTACCTTTAGAAGTTCATTCGCGATGTACTTGTGCAGGATGTTCATATTGTGCAGGAAACTCTTTTTCCTACGATTTATTGTGCAATAGAATATATGTTCAATCGGTGCTGAATCCTCGGTCTCGTCTTCGTAACTAGCAGCGAGGAGAAGAAACCCAAGCAGCTGATTGAGTGATTTTGTTAGGCGGCAGATTTTTTAAATTTAACATTAACATAATAGTTATTTTTTAAATATCTTCGTGATTTGACTAAGTTCCGCCAGGTTTCTCAAGCCCGTTTTACATGGGACGCAAGATTACACAGTTAATAAATTGTATGCTTTTCTCAATGAGGCGCACAATTATTTTTTAATAGTGGCAATGGCTATTTTTCCATTTAGCGTTCATGCATTCGCGCACGAGTTATAGCAACTCACCGCTCTACATGACACAATTTGAAATGCACGTTTGAACACATACCGGATTGTGCAATTGCGTGCCTCATGTACAACGGGCTTAATATTTCTTGAGATGCTTTGTTTCGCCGTATAAGCTATTCTAGGCTTGAGGAAATGTTCCAAGTTTTATTTTACTGTGACGTGAATCATTTCTGTGCATAGATGACGTTTACTGAAATTAATGTAAGCCGTGATTACAATATGCTCGCAGTGTTTTAATTGCAAGTGGATCTGGAGGCTGGTATTGAGCAAGTCACACAAATTCTTTTATATCGGTATATCCAGTGCTCTGTAACACCTCTCGTGCCATACTTCAATAAGTTTTTGTGGCAAAACTTAATGTAAAAAGGATTCAAGAATTCTGACCAGTCCACATGGGTGACAGCTTCCAAAATAGAAATTTTGTTTTTATTCTGATATGTAACTCCAGGCATGATTCTGTGAGTGTACCTGATCGTAATACCTATTTCAAACGTTTAACTACTTTGCCCAAGTGAAAAAAATGTTGTTGCCATAAGCGTAGGTAGCTTTAATATGAATGCAGAGCAATGTGATTAATTAGTACGCGAAAGCTACTTTTTGTCAAAAAGGAGGGGGGTGCACCGTTAATTACGTCCTAATACAAACGTAGATACGTGGTTGATATGTGGAGAAATGTCCGCCGTATTTGGACCGCATTGCAAAAGTGTAGCGTTTACATTTTCATAATATCCAGCGACATGCCGCAGAAGCGTTTGGCAGGGATTGTTGTGACAAAGCCATGAACGAGGAGGGAAAGAGTACAACGTTGAATGTTTGTGCCATGCCTTTACTATAGCCAATAATGTTACGAGTAAAGTTCCGATATTTGTACTTATTTCTTAGGCAGCTTAAAATTTAACATTAAGGCAACAGCTATTTCAAGAATATGTAAGTGAATTTTTTAAATTCCAATGTGTTTAATATAGTTCATGAGATGATTCGTTTCACCGTATGAGAAATTCTAGTTTTTAGAAAGTGTTCAGACTTTTATTTTATTGTGAAGTGCATCATTTTTATGTTTAGATGATATATACAAAAACAAAAGCAAGCTGTGGTAGCAATTTGTTCTCAGTGCTTTAACTGCTAGTGCCTTTGGTGGCTGGCATTGTGCAAGCCGCACGAACCCGTTAACATTAGTATGTTCAGCGCTCAGTGACAACGCTTTTCACTACTTTCAATTCTAGAGATATAGCGCAATGTCAACATAATAGCCTCCATGTCGTACCAAACCTCACCTCATCTTAATGTTTGAAGTAATCTAAGCATTGCTCACAGACTCCGTGTCTAGGAGTGTCTTAGATTCGACCGTTCTATCCGCAGTAAGGTACTGTGACTTAAAAGTGACATAGAGTACCCTAGATTTGGACCATGCTAGCATACGAAAAAAGCCTGTCCACACAAGGAATCAGTTTTAAGACTCAAGAATAAACTATAGCATTCACCGTAAGGTTAAGACTTAAAATATTCGAGTTTCATCAAGAATTTAACTCACAAATATTTCTCTGAGAATCTTACCCACGTCGGCTGACATATTATAACAAAAGCGAATACTTATGACGAAACTCCGCTAGAGCTGATCCGATGAGTCGTCACGAGTTTTGAGTCGGCCGTCTTGGAAATATTAGGGATTTCGTCATTCGGACATCTAGCCATTGTTCGGGTGCGGAAGTGCTGGAGATAGGCGACTCCGGCTCGCGACAATCGGTCACGTTATTATGGATAACATGGGATTTAATAGCTTCTCCGTTAATGGTTGGTTGTAAAAGTATTTGTTGGGTTTTCCTCCTTTTCGATACTTGAATCCACGTGTTTCAGGAGTGCGGAAATATTTTTTTAATCCATGGTGAAAACACAAGGTCACGCATCCTAAAATCACGGTAAACGGCCAAGTAAACTAGAACAATATGCATTTTGACTGCAGTCACCAACAAAACTAAATAAATCATTACTGTGAGCAAGTAAAACTATTAGCACGGTATGAGAATGGCGATGTGTGGTTGAAACATCGATAGGTGACAAGAGTAGAGGTTCTGTTAATCGGGTAGTGTAGATAAATTTTAAGTCGGCTGTTACCTATCGCCTCCGAATCCCATTTTCACGAAGTATAATCCGCATCGATTTGATCACCAAAAATTAAAACTGTAAGTGGTGACCTACATAAGAACAATGAAAGGAATGGCTGAGGCCTCTTTTGGCTACTCAGACGAATTGTTTAGACTGCAGTCATTCACTTTTGTAGATATAAGTCCATTCCTCGGAAAAATCTCCGCCTGTGGCGGTGGCTCACAGCCTGCCGCCTTGCTAAGATAATCACATGCGGTCCAACGTGGTGACAGGTCAAAGTATAGCCTTGAAAGCATTCGCATATGTGTTGGAACTCACTGTAAAGGCAGTAATGAAACTTATGCTAGCACGGGGGTGGTGAACCTATGGCACTCGTGCCCAAAGTGGCACGCGGAGCTGGGAGGGCGCTAAGGTGTACCTCTACCTCACTCGATGGGTTGGCACGCGAGTCGAGCGAGTATACTCTTATTTCATAAACTTTGGCACTCAATCGCCAAAAGGTTCGCCACCCTTGTACTAGCATAATATTTTAAATTATTTTCCTATGTTCCGATGTTTCTACATCTGCCGAGTAGTGCTAACACCATGTTTTTCATGTTCCCTGCATGACTCTTGTGTCTCGTTTATATAGTTACATTATATATAATTCTAGTAGTTTCTGTAGCATTTGTAGCTTACCGATAGTGAGTTCCTTGTTGGTGAAAGTAAATTTCTTCACTGTAGCTCACATTAGTGATAAATCACCCCATGCCAAACACCCTTGTGATAGCTTGTACGGTAATAAGTAGACATAGATGTAGATGTAAACAAAGCCCGCTACGACTAATTATCGGCGCGATATTAACACCTTGGCATTTCTTAGCTACAATTTGGATAATAAGAATGATGTTACTTCGAGTCAAGAAGAATATTGTTATGTTACGAAATATGTCATGTATCATAAGTCTACAAGTTAATATAGCATTGGGGTGCCAACTAACCGAATTGGCATCGTGGATTTTTAAAAATATTTATCTATAGATATCGCATATGGGAGAACATATGATACATTTATCGCAATTCTGTAAATATACGAAAATCGCTCCACCAACCTTAAAGAAAAAAAAATGTATTCTAACGTAGGGGAATATTGAAGGCATAACGAAAGCGATCGACCATAGTGATAGAAACAGTTGTGCAGTTTGTAAAAGATATTATTTGATTTCACGGTACCATGATGATTAATCTAAAAAAACTTTATATTTAGGGAGATAGTGCTTCAAAAAAGTCCCTCATTTTCTATCGAATATTTAGGACAAATAGCTGAGCATAGAGGATTATCTTTCGCAAAAGAAAACAGGCTTCACTTTCGTGAAAGAAGACGCTATCCGCTCTCTTCTTTCGTCAATCGCCCAATGAAAGCTTACACGCTCAAAACGCCGCAAATGGGGGAGGAACCCGCGTTGGTGGTCTCGCACGCAGAGCGGAGTGCTCTAGTCGCAGCGAGGAAATGGTTGGCGTGATTTGCTTTTGTTTCTGACCCCACCACACGCGCCCTTAGTTTTAACTTCGTAGGGATGCGCAGTCTCATGCCTGGACATCCACGCTCCCATGCTGGTAGCGTTATATTCATTCACACTCTCACTTAAATGACTTTTGTTCCATGTCGCTCATTGGCTGGACCACTCGAGGAAGATTGCGGGTACATTGCACCCATGAGAGAAGTATGAGAACTTTGCTTTTCTCGTTCGTGATTTAGAGATCTTTCCTCAATCCGCTCGCTAGAATTTTACACAAGGATTGACACTAGTTGGTTTTGTTTTAGTTGGGGAAGGGGACCGGAGAGAGAAGTGAAATGTGACATTAGTTTACATCTGCATCTACATACTGCCCAGCGAGCCGCCGCATGGGCGTGTGGCAGGGGGTGTTAAGTCACCAGCTGTGTAAAGGTGCAAGGTTTTTGGTGGTGAAATGGTGACGTGTATTATGAGAGTGTATTTAGTGGAGCTCAGTTTTTATTGTGGTCGCTTATTATGCGCGGAAAGAACGAGTTTTGGTACCTATCTGTTCGGCAGTGTATCTCTCTCATTTTATCGCATCTTTCAGACCTAGAGATGTAGTGAGGCGTCATGATAATATTCTATGTCGCTCTGAAACTCACCAGTTCAGAATTCTCAAGCAGCCTAAGCCTAGCGTGTAGCCTCCGTGTCTCAAGGGGCTCCCATCTCATTCCCTCCTAAAGTTGTGAGACACTATATGTTCGCTCGCAGCAGTTTTTAACAAAGCGTGCTGATTTTCTATGTATTTTATTAATTTATTTGGTTAAATATTTATAACCAGGGTCCCAAATGCTCGCGGCCCATTCGAGCTGCGGCCCAATCAGAGCGAAGTAGCATATCTCTTTTACTTTTTCATCTGAGGACCTTCCTATTATACGCGTAACAAAACTTAGTTTCGTTAATGCTGTGCCGCATATGTTTCGTATTAATGTTCCCTACGATATCTCCGAAGTTAAGGCAATTTTTTAATCTGTAGGGTAAGGGATTCGACTATGTTTGGAGAGTAGAGGGTTAGAGGAGAGAAACCTGGCGTTGACCTTTACCCGCTCTCAACGGAAGTTGCCGAGGAATCCACATTTTAATGTCCCGTACGACGGACGAAGTGCTGCCCTTAAAGAGTTCTTTGCTTATGTCATTCGTGTAGCAATCGAGATTCCACTGAAAAATATCTGCCACCGCCCGACTTCGTACCAATGCAATGGAAGGGGCGGCAACCTAGCCATCACACCGACCCGATTCTTCCGCGCAATTTTTACCCAACTCTAACTAAGATTAGATGGAGGATTCAGTGTTATGAGCAATGCGTCTTGTGCAGAGGCCTGAGGGAGAGTCGCGTTTGGCTAAACGTGATGTCAGGCTACGATTCAACTGTTGTAGACGGATCGGTATTTCGGTACAAACGGAGTGAACTGACAGAACCGCACCGCTACGCAAAGGAGAAGTAAAACTTTCCACATTTAGTAGACAACATGGGCTCTAGCGGAGATTCGTTGCCTAGATAAAACTCTAAATATCCAGAGGTGTGATACTACCAAATCAGCAGGAAAGTTAACATAATGCTATGCTGCATACTAACTGCATATCTGAGAGTCTACCAATTTTCAAAATACATTCCGTTCAGTAACTTACTTAAATTTACATAATGTTGGTTATGGCTGCTTGCGTGGCACAGAAGTGCTACTTCGCTCTGGTTAGGCCACACCTCAAATACGCCGCGAGAATTTGGGACCCTGGTCAAATAGATTTAACCAAAAATTAATAAAATACAAAGGAAAGCAACGCACTTCGTTAAAAACTGCTACGAGCGTACATATTGCGTCTCACAACTTTAAGAGGGTTTAAGGTAGGAGACCCTAGAGACTCGGAGGCTACACGCTAGGCTGAGGTTGCTTGATTAATTCAGAACTGATATTTTTCAGAGCGACATAGAGAATATTATCATGACTCCCCTCTACATCTCTAGGTTTGACAAATGCGATAAAATAAGAGAGATACACTGCCGAACAGATAGGTACAAAAACTCGTTCTTTCCGCAAACAATAAGCGACCACAATAAAAATTGAGCCCCACTAAATACACTCCTATAATACATGTCACCATTTCATCTCCAAAAACTTACACCCTTACACGGCTGGTGACCTAACGCCCCCTGCCACACGCCCATACGGCAGCTCGCAGGGTATTATGAAGATGTACATGTAGATGTAGTGAGCGTCCACGAGCAGGCTGGGCAACAGCGAGCTCCATGCTGTCACATAAATATGGAAAGATCCACAGCAGTGAATCACCGCGTGGCGGGTGAGAGTGGGAGGATGGGAGACGGAAGAAAGAAGTGGAAGACGGTGGAAGAGTGGAAGAGGAAGGGAGAAGACGAAGAATGGGAGGAGTGGAGGGGCAAGGGGGTAGGGGCGGGGAAGAGCAATCTGGTGAGCCCGAAGCGAGGGCAGCAGAACACTGGCCATGGCGTTGGTTCGGGAGGGGGTGGGGGAAGGTCGCCAATCTGTGCGTAAACAAACATTCATTTGTCTCCACCTCGAGCCGAACAGTCTGACCGAGCGGTAACGTCTCAATCTCCGCGAGACTTATTTAAGGGATAATCTCGTGCGGATAAGAAGTCGAAAGTTTATCACTCGGGGAAGGAGGAATGTGAGGTAGCTAATTCTTAATCTACAACTACATTCTACCCGGCTAGCCGCCGCATGGGCGCGTGGAAGGGGGTGTTAGGACACCAGCCGTGTAAAGATGCAGGGATAAGGTTTTTGGAGGAGAAATGGTGACGTGTATTATGAGAGTGTATTTTAAGGAGCTCAGTCTTTATTGTGGTCATAAATGTGCGCGGAAAAACGAGTTTTTAAACCAATCTGTTCGGCAGTGTATCTCTCCTATTTTATCGCATCTGTCAGACCTAGATATGTGGTGAGGAGTCATGATTATATTATCTGTGTCGCTTTGAAATACACCAGTTCTCAATTTCTCAAGCAGACTAAATCTAGCGTGTAACCTCCGAGTCTCTGGGGGCTCCCACCTTAATCCTTCTAAAACTTGCGAGACACTATATGTTCGCTCGTAGCAATTTTTTACGAAGCTTGCTGATTTTCTTTGTATATTAGTAATTTTTTTGGTTAAATCTTTATGACCAGGGTCCCAAATGCTCGCTGCATATCCGAGGTGTAGTCTAACCAGAGAGAAGTAGCATCTCTCTTTTACTTTTTCATCTGAGGACCTTCCTATTATACGCTTAACGAAACCTAGTTTCTTCAATGATGTGCCGCATATGTTCTGTATGAGTGTTCCCCACGATATATCAGAAGTTAAGGTAATTCCAAGATATTTTACTGTCTCTGAAGATTCTTTGTTTACTTCACCCACAGCCTCGAAGTTAATAAAATCGGCCTGTCATCCTCTATCGCAATGATGCGTCCACGAACAGTAAGAAAATTTAACGGAGTAAAAACGAATGAAGGCTATAAACCTCAAATCAACCTAAATTATGGGACTAAATAAAAGGGCTGTGGGAAATGAGGCACATTAGAAAAAATTAACGTGGTCACATGTACACCACACGAGAACTTTTCGGAAACACCCCGCCGTTGTAAAATATACGCGCCAATTTGCTTCGGTTTCGTGTTCAACACTACAATCAGTTTCAATTTTAATACATTTCATTTCACTCTAATAACTCAGCCGTACAGGATTCTTCATTAACGGCACAATTCAGGCGGTAATGGAAATGATGCAACAACTTTATTTTTTCATTATTCCTAATGATAGCATGATTTTTCAGGGAGTGTTGGGAATAGCGACGAAATTACATGTAAATAATTTGTTTTTGAATATTGGACTCGGCGTGATGCCTTGGTATTTGTAACCAATAATTAATGCATAATTTTGCTTTTTTATAAACAACATGTACAATGCATGTACATACATACAATGTACATTAGTACAATATATATTGTACATATGTAATAAAATTATCACGAGATGTACGTCAGATGCCATAAGGCTTTGTGTAAAATGGCATTATATGGCCGAATAACCAAATAGGTGTTATGTAACATTTCTCCTTTTTGTCAATGGACAGCACAAATGAGGATATGCATGCAAAGTTTCACCCTACGAAAAAACAGCAAACATAACATAACAGGATTCTTCATAAACAACTTACTTCTGAAGGAACTGTAGCGAGGAGAATTTAGTCGTGAAGTGAACCAGGGTCACCTCGTTGACAGACCAGGACCGTCGCTAATCGTTGAGACTTGGCAAAAAAACTTTTCGATACGTAATCAAGCTAATTATTTAGAGGGTCCTCTTTTTCGAGAATTTGCCAGTAGGTTTGTCGATTGGTAGTTAGGTTGATTGTTTTATGAGCCATACAACTCCAGACTTTGAATGTGGGTATGCCAATTGGTTTATATTGTAAATGAAGTTACTTCGCTTTTCATCGTTAATTTTATTTAAGACGATGATGATCACATGATGATGACGTGCCGCGTTGAAACCTGGGTTGTCTTAAATAAAATTTATATGGAATAACAAGTTTTCTCCATTCACAATGTATAGGAAATTCCATGAAGATGCCAATTGGTAATTCGATTAAATATTTTATCTTCCATATATTTCGAGATTTTGATAGTAGGTTTGCCAAAAGGTAAATAAGCACACTATTATAACTGCCCTCTTTATCGAGACTTAGCAAGTAGGTATGTTGTTAGGTGGTTTAGCGAATAATTTTAACTGCCCTCTGCATCGAAACTTGGAAAGTGGGTTTGTCGATAACTAGTTTACTTAGCTAATTATATTATTTATTTTCAACACCGAGATTTTCCGGATGTCGATAAGTGGTTCAGTAAATTATTTTATCCGTCCTGCGTATCAAAACTTTGCCAGTAGGTTCTCCGACAGGTGGTAGAGCTAATCATTTTATCCGCCCTCAACATCGAGACTATGCATGTAGGTTTGTCGATGGGGAGTTTATTTAAGTAGTTTAACAGCACTACACATCGAGATTTGGAAAACATGTCGATAGTTAGTAAAGGATAATATTTTTTTCTGCCTCAGAATCGAGATCTTGCAACAAGGCTTTCCGATAGGTATTTTAGATTATTATTTTATCTGCACTCTGTTGCGAACTTCGCTAGCACCTACGTATGATGATAGGTATTTTATTAAATCGCTTTAGCAGATCTCGATATCGGGTATTCGGGAGAAGTTTTGTCGATTGGCAGTTTAGCCAATTATATAATCTGCCCTTTATATCGAGACTTTACTAGTAGGTGTGACGATTGGTAGTTTTGTAAATTATTTCATGCGCCCTCTATTTCGAGACTATGCATCTAGGTATGGCGGTAGATAGTTTAGTAAATTCTTTATCTGCCCTCAATATCAAGATTTTGCAAGTATGTCGATAATTTACTTCGCTTAATATATTTATTTGACCTCTACATCAAGACTATGCAAGTTTGTTTGTCGATAGGTAGTTTGGCTAAATAATTTATTTTTTTACTATACCAAGATGTTGAAAGTAGGTTGTCCGATAGGTATTTTAGCTTATTACTTTAACAACCCTTCGTATAGAGACTTTCGAAGTAAGTTTGTAAATTGTTACTTATGAAATTTTTGTTGCTTTATTTACCACACACATCGAAACTTTGCAAGTAAATATGTTGATAGCTAATTTGGCTATATATTTCATGTCCTCCGCATTGAGATTTAAAAAATTGTTTTGCGATACATATTTTAACTATGTAATTCATCTACCCTCTAATTCGAGACTTAGAGATGTATGTATTTATGCAAGTATGTATTTCGGGAGGAAGTTTTGTAATTTTTTTTATCCGTCCTCTATATTGTGACTTTACCAGGTTTTTCAATAAGTATTTCGGTTAATTTTTGATCTGCTGACAGCTCTGAAACTGCAATTAGGTACGTCAATAGGCATTCTTAGATACGTAACAGTTTTAACAACAATTTGTATCGAGATTTTGAAAGCAGGTTTGTCGATAGAGAGATTAGCTATTTTTTCTGCCCTGTAGATAGAACTATTGCAAGTAAGCACTGAGCGTCTTAGCCGGGTAATAACGTGTTTGAAAGTTACAGGTCTTGTTAACAATATCTTAACTAAATTTATTCATCAATAAATTTACATTTTTTTCTATTTTGTTTATGCCAAGTATATCTATATTGCTACGTATTTCTGACGTGATCCACACGAATATATTCACATAAGATATTATGCGGTGCAAATTGACCTCAGATGTCGACGCACCCCAAAAAAAAAACACTACTGCTACTGCAAGTGGGCATATCGATAAATAACTGAGATAATTACTTTTATTGCCCATTGTATCTTGACTTTGAAAGTAGGTTTGTCTATAGATAGTTTAGAAAACTGTTTTATCTACCATCTATTACGGCACTTCGCAAGTAGGAATGTCGATTGGTAGTTTACCTATGCCTGACTTCAGTATTGAGACTATGAGAGTAGGTTTTTCGATAGGTGGTTTTGATAATTATGTTATCTGTCCTCTCTCTCTCGAGACCTGAAATGTAGATGTGTTGATCGGTAGGTTTGTAAATAATTTTATCCGCCCATGCAATCGTGACTTGTAAGAGGCATTGTAAGCAGGTGGTTCAGCTAATTATTTTATCTACACAAAGCACATAGTCTTTGGGAGTTGGTTTGTTGATATTTATTTTAGCTAATTATTTTATCTGCCCATTGTATCGAGACTTCGCAATTGGAAATGATAGGTATTTTAGCTAATTAGTTTATCAGCCTTCTAATTCGCGTCGTTGCTAGTAGGTATGTTGGTCAGTAGTTTAGCTAATTATTCTATCAGCCATCTACAGCAAGATTTTGAATGAACAAGAACTTACCGAGAAAGTTTTTCGATAGCTTGTTGAGTCAATTATTTTATCATCCCCCAAATATTGAGACTTTGCAAGTAAGTTTGTCAATGTACTGTTTAACTAATTTTTTGTATTCTCTGTAATGAGACTTGCAATTAGATCTTACAATTGGTAGAATCGCTTATTATTTGATTTGATTTTATCTTAATTCGCTACATGTTTGCACGGAACATTTAGGATTTTCATGTGAAACTCATGTATCACTGTGAATTTAGTAATTGCCAGAGACCTAGGTAGTATATTGTTTTGTGCATGTTGGTTCATTTTTCTCTCCTGTAACACTTAATGGTAGGAATTTACTAATGTATTTACACTCATAAAATCATTTTTTTTTAGATTATATTGAGGTGCATTTTGGTGAAAACCCACCCTCTGCCACGAATCCCTTGGGTGCCCAGCAAACGTAGTATATAGTGGTAAATGATAAATGTTTTCCTTGTACAAAATCATATGCAATCGATTGCGTACAATAGTTATTTAGGTTCAGTGTCTTCGCATGATAAATATAAATTAAAGGACACTCTTATACCTCAATTAAATGGCAGAAATGTGAATCGGATTTTTCGGATCGATTGTTGGTGATCTCCCGACGCCCGACCCGTACGCTTCCCTCCAGACTTAGGCCCATTGCAGCGATGAATATCTCGGCATTAAATGATTAACTGTCATGGATCTCACCAACTAGGCCCAGGCAAAATATGTATTGATCTCCCCAAATTACCTATCCTCTCTCCATCTTTCTCGAGACGCGATCGATATAGGGGTAATGGGACATTTCGCGCCGACCATTTCGGCGCTAACGGCGCGGCGTATCGGCGTGAGACGGGTGGAATATTATGGACGACGCTGCGAAACAGGCAAAAAATCAATAAATTTTGCATATTTTTTGCTTCAAACTAAATTAAATTTTGTCCTATATTCAATAAATTTTTCGATTAAGATTTATCGTATTGTCGCGCAAATTTGAACTTGAAAATTTCCATTAAATAACACAGAAACCGAGAAGGTTTATTTTGGCAAAATGGTGGGCATCAAGTTAGTAACAATAAGATTATAATTTGTTTTTGAAGAACCTTACGAAAAAAATCGCCTGCGGAGTTAGCGTTTGCATAGAATTGCACACGATTAAAATACAGAGTATTTCATTCGAAAATAACAGTAAAAGCATGAGCCGAAAATTTAGTGATACACGAAAAAATACAATCGCAGCGTCGTCCGCAATATTCATCCGGTCTCGCCCTGAAATGTTCCCGCGCCGAAATGTCCTAGACCCCGAAATAAGTCACTCACATGAAATATCGAGGACAGAAGTAAAGCTAACTAACCCAGTTCTGCGTTAAGAGTCACGTCGAGGTAGTTAACAGAGATAAAGCACGTTGGGAAAGGGACATCTGTGAACAAGTCACTTCCGTTCCTCCCTCCTTCCGACATTTCCCTTCTCAGGTCATTTCACCCACCACACTTGCGGTAGCTGGAGCGGTTGACGAGGCTCATGCAGTATTCATTTTAGTAAATTATTTGTACCAAAAACATATAAGTTTATGCATTACAACGCACCATTCAGGCGGTAATGGAAATGATACAACAACTTTATTTTTTCATTATTCCTAATGATAGCATGAGTTTTCAGGGAGGTGTTGGGAATAGCGACGAAATTACATGTAAATAATTTGTTTTTGAATATTGGACTCAGCGTGATGCCTTGCTATTTGTAACCAATAATTAATGCATAATTTTGCTTTTTTTATAAACAACATGTACAATGTATGTACATACATACAATGTACATTAGTACAATATATATTGTACATATGTAATAAAATTATCACGAGATGTACGTCGGATGCCAAAAGGCTTTGTGTAAAATGGCATTATATGGCCGAATAACCAAATAGGTGTAATGTAACATTTCTCCTTTTTGTCAACGGACAGCACAAATGAGGATATGCATGCAAAGTTTCACCCTACGAAAAAACAACAAAACCTATACAAACAAAAACTGCTCCAACCACTTTTATTATCTTCCTCCCCGTTCCACTGAATTTTTTTAAAGTTTCGTAGCCCAAATCCAACAATCGTCCCCCGAGCAGCGCGAGGAACTTTTGCGAGGGAAATACTATAAACAACGAGTTTCTTCCCACAAGCATCCATCGTACAAATAACGGATGCTTCCGCGGAGACTGTGACGCTTGATCCTCGCATCAAAATATAGAATTAGGTCACTTAAACCAGTGCGTCTCTCATTAGAAAATCTGAGGGCAATCGGAGAAGAAAGAATGTTGAAATACGTTAAGATGAAGGAATTTCACGGAGTATAATTTCATTAATCGCCAAATGCTTCCATGCTACCAAACTGATGTCAGAAGTCTTATACATGGATTCCATCTTTGCTGGGCCAATTCTGCTCATCATGTCCATCTTCCTTATCAAACGATCATTCTACATCCTGATTGCAAATATCCTCCAATTACCAAAGTTATCCTTTCACCTCTTTATCATCGTATATATTATTTCTCAAGGGTGTTTTTCTGTCACAACGCCATAACTCCCATTATTCTTCATAAAAATTAATGATTCAAACATCGCTTTAAAGCTTATGTTCCCCACTATTGACGAAAAATAGACAAATGGTTTAAAATCAAAGTTTTTGTCAAAAAATTTAAAATTAAAGTTTTTGTTAAAAAATGATACAGTGCCATCTCTTGACAATATAATCAACTAATATGTTGGCTATGGTTACATGCTTAAAAGACTGTAGGAGGTGCCATCTATTAACACATCGTTTAGTTAGATTGTTTACATTCTACAGGCAAAAGATTAGTGGTAACTCACTTAGGTGAGTACATAATCACTGCTAAATTCATTAACTCCAATAAAACTGGACTCATACCCCGCATTAACCTCACACCTTCTGATCCAGCCAAACCTTTCCAAATGATGAGAAAACAATTCCCAACAAAGGTAGCCTTCGCTATGACCATTAACAAAGAACAGGGTCAGACACTTCAAAGAGCAGGACTGTATTTGCCAGAACCTTTTTTTCCCATGGACAATTATATGTGGCTTTTTCACAAGTGCGCAAATTGAGTGATATTTATGTTTGTGTTAAAGATACATACGGTCAAAGCGTCAACGATGATCACATTATAACTACTAACATTGTCTTCAAAGAAGTTTTGTAAAATAAAATAAGGCAGGAAAAATACTGTGATAAAACACTATGTAATGGTCCTGCAAAAGTTGAAAAAAAATCAGTTCTGTCAAGCCAATATGTACACATAGATAACGACTTTTTACAATAAGACTGAATTATTTATTACTGCTCTTCTTAATAAAATATCTTTCATTAATTAATATTTGCATTTACTTATTTCCTCATAATAATTTAACATTCGGTGTTTGATTACGATACTGTGCGAAATATTCGCACGGGTCAGCTAGTGTATTAGCATTCTGGACGTTCACTGCATACCGCATTTTGACGAAAGAATAATTCTTTTCAATTTTCCACAAATGAATTTTTAATATTACCGGTTTCGATGTTTTACATTATAGTCAAGCCAACAGTATCTACATCTACATAATACCCCGCGAGCCGCCGCTTCGGCGTGTGGCAGGGGATGTTAGGTCACCGGCCGTGTAAAGATGTACGTTTTTTGGAGATGAAATGGTGACATGTATTGTAGGAGTGTATTTAGTGAAACTCAATTTTTATTGTGGCCACTTATTGTTCGCGGAAAGAACGATTTTTTTGTACCAATCTGTTCGACAAAGTATTTCTCTTATTTTATCGCATCTGTCTGACCTAGAGTTGTAGTGAGGAGTCATGATAATATTCTCTATGTCGCTCTGAAAAATATCAATTCTGAATTAATCAAGCAAACTAAGTCTAGCGTGTAGCCTCCGAGTCTCTAGGTGCTCCCACCTTAATCCCTCTAAAAGTTGTGAGACACTATATGTACGCTCGTAGCAGTTTTTAACGTAGCAGTTCAGGTAATATGACGGCTTGGGGACATTTTGAGGGAGAGCTACTGGGAGCGGATTGAGGGGAGGGAGTGATTCACTGGGAAGAGATGGAATGGAGGGAGAGGGGAGAGAGGCGAGGAGGACGGAGGCCGAGTGAGGAGACGGAGATTACAAATCACTCCTCTTTACCAACACCTCTTTCTCCTCTCCCGTAAGGTAGTACGAGCGAGATAGTCCCCTAATCATAATAAACACCATATTCGAATTATACTTTTTAATTCCACCAGCTGTGAGACACACGAATTAAATATTGCATTATTAATGGTGCAATGAAATAGTTTTACGTGACAGAAATTGTAAGCAATTAAACGAAAGTATCCAAGTAAACCTTTAACTTGACTCATTTTTTTCACGCGGTACGTTTGAAACTCCATCAAAACGGAAGTTTTATTGTGATCCCGAAGAATTTTCTGCGAGGAAAATATGATTTATTTACAAAAATAGTTGAGAAAATACACAAAATACACACACTTGATTTTTTGACGAGATCTAAGTGTAGGGAATGCCGAATTTGTTAAATAAGGTCCCTGTGGAGTTCATACACGTACCATTTCCAACGTAAAAGGGCTGGGTTTTTTGGCAAATATCTCTGAAAGTAATGTGGTAAGGGGTTGAATTTTTTATTTCAATGGAAGGGTAATATATTTTTCTTTGAAATGAGACCAAATTCATTGATTTCGCGGTAAAACGATATTGCCCTCAAACTACCTTCATTCGTGAACATTTTCCCCCATTCTTCTTGCCTACAGCTCCTACATCAAAATATATGCATACCCAGATATTGCCTAATCTGCTGCCTTGACTGTACAGTAAAACATCGGAACTGGTCGCATATAATATACTCACATCTGTATAAAAGTGCAAAGATTTCTTCTCTCATCGTACAGTGGTTACAACAAATTAGATCTTACTATAGAAATTACTACCAATAATATTTTATATCAAAGCCACTATTCAATTGAAATGAATTGCTAGACAAAAACAAAAGTTATGCCGATTACAAAGGCCAAAAATTCAACAACTTATCCAGTATAAACTTATAATGAATTCGCTTTGTAATATTCCATAAGGTATTTATCACTCCGACCTAGGTTTCGACTTAAGTCATTATCAAGGTCCTTATTAAAGGTCCTTGATAATGACTTAAGTCGAAACCTAGGTTGGAGCAATTAATAACTTGTGGAATAGTACTGAGTGAATTCATGTGAAATCATCGCAATTTTGTTCCACCAAGTGAAGCCAGAAAACTTATTATATACCTACAGTATAAACTTAATGGTTGAAGGCGTAACTTTTGGGAATGTTACCGCAGACATGACGAAAAATAAAAATCTCTTAGTCAATTCTACACTTAAAACTTTTATTCCCGACCTAGATTTCGATTGCCTTGCAATCATTTTCATGTGAAAATCATTCACCTTTCCCATCTTCATATATTCATCATCAACCTTTGAAAATGATTGCAAGGCAATCGAAACCCAGGTTGGGAATAAAAGTTTTAAGTGTGGAATTTACTAAGAGATTTTTCTTTTTCGTCATATCTCCGACTAATCCAGTCTTGAAATCGTCTTAATTCGTTATAAGAAAGTGATAAAGCAAAATAAATAGGCCATTACTGCTTAAATGAGAATAACCAACAATCATGCCGTCAATAAAGAACTACAAAACAGTAATTAGGCATGAAAGAGATCCATATATAGAAATCCATAGCACTTGGATATTTCAGATAGAGGACGATACAGAAGATGTATTCGTTAACCATGTACACCCTCAACTCTGCAGGATTTTAGAACTCTTAATCGTCCAGTCCAAGCGGCTGATTACCGAGTAAGTCTTTTATGACAAGTGACCAGTTTGTGCATCGTTCTTCAATGCAAAAAACCAGATGGCCATTGCCTTAACTTTTGATTAATTCGAAATTTTTAAGTAAGATTAAGTTTAATTACATTGTTTTTTCTGCAATGATCTCCTAAGTCATTACTGTATTTTGATCTACCAAAAACACTGTTTAACGGAAATTTTACCTGAAAAAGACGTTTTACAAAATTTCACCTTAATTACTATAGGTACATAACTGTCGTCTGTTTTCATTGCCCAACTTTCCAAGATTTCAGAGTATTTCATCGCTGATTCCTTACCGGTAGTTACTGAATTAGACACAATTTGGTATCCAAAGTCTTTCATCATTTCAATTCAAGCCAATGCGACATTTTTCAATTAGAAAATTTATTGCATTGACAAGAAGATAAAGCAGGACATGAATATTCTAATTACAGGTTGGTAAAAGGCTGTAAGATCTTGTCCGTTCTTCATTCCCTAATTTCTTCGACTTTGGATAACCTCATGTCTCATTCCTTCATGGTATACACATACCGAAATAGCGATAATTTCCCATTCAAGGTTTCTTCACGATTTATTGAAACAAAAGCCATGCATTATTTGCCTCAAAAATATTTATAGAGACAAGGCAACCACAAAAAGATATATTACTCTAGTTTATTCTCTTCTCAGGAGAATAAAAGGCGAATTAATTTCTACTTGAGTGTCTTGTGGAGGGCACTTCAAGTACAGTACTCCGACTGTCGGATGAGACGTTAAGCCGTGGTCCCCTTGGCGTCTTTCGTTAAGAGCAGGCTAATGCCGACGCCGGGTTTCTATCCACCCTTCCTCCCTTACCTATCCCCTATGGCGCAAATGACCTTAGCCGTCGGTCGCCTCCCCTAATATCCAATCCAGCGAATTAACTTTGTCGTTCCTTACGTTTCCTTGATTTCAGCGTACTTCATCCATCAGTCCTTTACGGTAAGAACCCCTGGTCTCAATTTGATATCTAAAGACCTTTTCCATACTAGTAAAAGGAATGCAATTCTTCATTTTTCTCCAAATTTTTTATTGTAGTAATACCACCATGAAAATAAATTTCATACAGGACTATTCCATTTGCAGGAGATCTGAAGGTGAGAAGATTTCGTCCGTTCCTCATTCCTAAACTTGGCTAGACTTCAGAGCACTTTATCGCTCAGTTTCTACCGGTAAGTACCGAATCAACCCTAACTTAGTGTATCCGCAATCTAGTTCTAATATTGTAAAGACAATGCTATGCTTCCTTTACTTTTCAAATATTACTTTAGTAAGAATGCAACCACAAAAAGCTCATACAAGGTTATTTTTATTTCTGGTGATCTGAGATCAATAAGAGTTATCCGTTCTACATTCTCTAACTTTCATTGACTTTTAAGAACAACATCAATGAATCATTAACGCAAAAGACCCTTTTAGATACAGCTGGGCAGGCAAAATCTATTCCTGATCTTATAAAGCAAATGAAAATAACGCTTTTTCTGTAATATAATTATAGCTACTATGATGCAACGGAAGGATATTTCACATAGGATTATTTTTATTGCAGACGGAAAGAAGGTTCATAGCTCTCGTCCGCAAAAAAACCCCTTACTTTGCTAGATTTTGGAGGTTTTCATCGCCTATACCTCACAGGTAAGTACATAGTCTGCAACTGTATGTTATCTCAAGTCTATTTCTGAACTAGTAAAACGAATACAAATTTTCGTTTTCCTCAAAATGTTTTACAGTAACAGTTCCATCACGGAAAGTCATTTTACCCACGAAAATTCTAATTGCAGGCAAACGGAGAACGAATAACTCATTCCCTAACACTGCTTGACAATAAAGCACTTTATTGCTCAACCCTTACCGGTAAGTACCGAATGAGCCATAATTTTATGCCCGAAATCTATTCCTCATCTTTCAAAGCTAATTCAATGCTTCGTTGTCCATAATTGTAGCATGATTTCTCTTAAAAAAATATTTTACACTATTTTATTTTAATTAAAGGTAAACAGAGAGAAAATAACTCCCGTTCACCTTTAATCCTCCAATTGACTTCGGAGCACTACATCGCTCTGTCCTTACAGGTAGGTCCCGAATTATAAATTATTTGCTGTCTTAAGTAGATTTTCCGAACTAATGAAACGATGCAAATTTTCGTTTTTCTCAAATAATTTCATAGAAACAACTCTATAATGAAATGATCTTTATGCATAAACAATTCTAATTGCAGGAGAACGGAGGGTGAACAACTCTCGGCCGTTTAACATTCCCTATCTGCTTGACACCGGAGCAAGCTATCGCTCAGCCTCGACAAGTAAGTACTGAAATCGCCAGAACTTTTTCACTTCTTCCGACCTACTTAAACATAGAATGCTTCATTTTTGTCGAAATGTATTGCAGTCGCAATAATCCCGCATGTAGGCCCTTTTAACAGTATCATATTAATTACAAGGAAACATAAGGCAAATAATTCGTACGTTATTCCCTAACTTTTCTTAATTTCGAAGCACTTGATCGCTCAGTCCTTTCAGATAATTACTTAAATAGCCATAATGTGGTACCCACAATCTTTTCTGAACCAGTTAATCAGCCATGAAAAAACAATTTACCCAGAATTTTTTATATTTCAGGGGTTAGAAAGGTATATACGGTCGGCCCTTGTTCATTCACAAAATTTAGTATCTAGTGACTAACCTACTCGTCAAATTACCCTGATCCCCCTGAGTGTCATCTTCCACGTACAGTTAACCCTGGAATGATCATAGGATACGCCATCGTTAAATCGATAACGAAGTCATCAATCTCATCAGAATTATACGAAATAAGTGATTGTATACATTTAATGTTTTTATAGAGAGGATTTTGAACGTAATTCACATAAGTGGGCACTATTTTATGTTTCCTGTTTCCATCTCGTTCGCCCCAAAAAGTATAGTTTATGCTTCTGTATTCAACCTTAGTGTCGGATCACTGAGAGGAGACGAATTCTTATACTTTTATAATTACGAATCAAAGTCAAGCTTCACCTTAAGAAATTTTATTTGCTGAAAAATATAAAGGGCCAGTGATAAAACCCTGGGTAAATCGTTCGAGGATAGAGGCTGCTAATTTGTGATCTGCAGAAAGCAGCGGCAAAAATTCAAGCGCTCTTCACATTGCACAAAGGCTCATGAAATATTTTCCTTGGAGGATATCAAGTTTCATAACAATTAGCATCGAAGACTCGAAATAAAATTTTATGGCTAAAATAGACAGCTACCTTCAGTTGATTGGGAAATTGAAAATTCAATTATTTCAATATGTAAGGTATTATTTGAATGCTAGAAGTCTTTCAAGATACCTAAGTAACACTCTCTCCTTGCAGTAATATCAAATTTGAGTCACATGAAATATGAGCAGAGGATCATTACTTACGGGAAAGGAAGGGATACGAGGGAACCGTAGCAGGTTAAACGTAGAATTCGGTCATTCAAAAGTGTCAGCATTACAACGCTAGAAGCAGGTGTCTTCGAATACATAATAAATCATCAACGTGTTGAATGTTCGCCTTGAAAATTATTGAGTACAGAGCGAAGCGAGAGATGTGACTTTTGTGCTTGGCCACGAAAGTCATGACGCATGCACTTCACCAGGAGAAAATAGAAATTTTCAAGGAAAAAGTCTTCGCAGAATACCTATGACAGCCTTTCGAGGTATATCGGTGACAGAATACGCTATGGCACTCAAGTCACTCAAGTTATTCGTATTTTCCTTTCGAATTTACTTGCCTTTTGGAATTGCTTCCGGCGTTTAGCACGTAGAACAATGGTATAAATCACAAATTACGGGGAAATGGTGAAAATTGAGGAGAAGCAAAGTGATCACACCGTTGAAACTTGTCACTCAAAGTTGACAGCACCGTGGAGTCGGAAGCGGACGACATTTCAAAACATTTATAATTAAAAAGCGATTTATGTTCGCTCTTTGAATGGTGTCGAGTACGTAGTGGAATGGAGGAGAGAGGGGTGGCTGTTGTGCTCCGTTTGGCACAAACAAGGGGGCGTTGCGAGCGGAGGGGGGGGGAGTGGCGGGGGGTGCAGTAGGGGTTGGGGGGATGGGGGCGGGCGATCGTTAAAGAGAGAGGGGGCACTACGTGGTGTGAGGGGAAGGGCGCGGCCGGATGGAGGGGAAAAACGGATGATACCCGAATGAAACATTGGTTACATCTTGACGGCAGCATCACGATGGATGGAGCAGTAATTGTGGGTCATCGAATGTACATTTTAAATTTTTTTAAAAGTAAGTCGAAAAAAGTTATTAGAACACGTTTCACTTGAGTGCACCTGATAATGTGTTGGAACTCACCATACAGGTAGAAATGGAAATGATGCACGAATTTAGTTTTAAAGTTTTGCCTTAATTCAAAAATGTGATATCCAGGGCTTTTGGAGTGGCGTTAAAAATTTACTCGAAAATTTATTGAAATTCGTTGTTTTTGAAAAGTTAACGCGGATTGACAGTTTTGTTTTAGCAAAAACTATATTATAATAATAATGTAATAAACAGTCTTGATAAATACCGCATCAATAGTAAGTCAATTTCTAGGTGATGACATTTAAATAAAATAGTGGAAAAGGCAGAGCTTGAGAATGAACTCTACAGTACCAACTTTACCCACGACGAAAATATACCGTGAAAGAAATAAAATAACAATGGTACATGCATTGCTAAGCCTGCAGCAAAAATCTGTACACATCTAATGCAATTATTAAAAAATACATCCCAGATGCCAGAAGGGTACGTGTTAAAATAACATTGAATTGCCAAAAAAAAACCGCTATGATGCCTTAGTGTCACGTTTCACTACAGATAACACTAATGAGAATATGTAGGCAATGTTTAACGCTGGTGTGTATACGAGGTGTGTGAGAAAAGTAATGAGACTGATTTTTCATTTACCAAAGTTATTATTTTTTTCAAACAACAATGTTATCCCCTTCAAAGTAGTTCCCTTGGGCAGCTATACACCGGCGGAGTCGTTCCCACTCTTGGTAGCAGCGCTGGAAGTCTTCGACTGGTATGGCTTTTAACTGGTCGGTCACAGTCTTTTGAATGTTCTCTGGAGTTTCAAAATGACGTCCTTTTAAGACATGTTTCAATTTCGGGAAAAGGAAAAAGTCACAAGGACTCAAATCAGGTGAATAGGAGGGTTGAGGAACAACAAAAATGCGTTTTGAGGTCAAAACTTCACTGATGGAAATGGCCGTGTGACACGGGGCACACGTTTCTTCGATTGTCCTTCTGTTCAGTTGTGAGGTTTTTCGGCACCATTTTGGCACAAATCTTTCGCATGCCCAAATCGTCTGTCAAAATTTAATGTACGGTGAAAGTGTTTAAATTTAACAGTTCACTCATCATCCTTATTGTTAAACGACGGTCTGATCTCACAAGAGCCCTCACACGTTCAACGTTTCCGTCAGTTTTTGAAGTCAAAGGTCTCCCTGAGCGAGGTTGATCTTCAACGTGTTCTCGGCCTTCCAAAAATGATTTGTGCCAGCGGAAAACTTGTGCTCTTGATAAGCAATGTTCCCCATAGGCCTTTTTCAACTTTTCAAAAGTCACACTCGCGGATTCACCCAGTTTAACGCAGAACCTGATTGCACAACGTTGCTCTAAATTCCGATGCTCCATTTTTGTCACACACAACAAAAACGCAAGTTCACTGATGACGCTGTCAAAAATAATGTGCTAGCTGTACGGAGTTGAAACTCGGACTGATAAAGTGGAAGAGATAAACCGGTCTAGCACAGGCCGGTAGACACGACGTTGCCAGATCGCCCGCAGTGTTGCCAGTCTCATTACTTTTCTCACACACCTCGTATATAAGTTGCTCCGACCACCTCAACACTGTCCCGAGCTTTTAAAATCTTGGCTTCAAAACTCAGTCGCAGCGAACTCGACGAAGCCCAATCTACGTATAAGTTACAAACTGTAGTGCCGCTCCAGAGGATCCTTGAAGCATTTGTAGAGTTTTTGGGCTCTAGAAACTTGTTAAGGCATATCGCCTTCTTCTCGTTACATCGGATTGGATTGGATATTTGGGGAGGCGATCGACGGCTAAGATCATTTGCGCCATAGGGGATAGGTAAGGGAGGAAGGGTGGATAGAAAACCGGCGTCGGCGTTAGCCTGTCTACTTGAAGTGCCCTCCACAAGACACTCAAGTAGGGATCGGGTTTCCTCTGAAAAACATCCGCCTCTGCAGGGATTTGAACCCTGGCCGCCCGTGTGGTAGGCGAGTACTCTAGCCACCACACAAACCCGATCCCCTTCGATACATCGACCTCATCTTTTTCAGAAATATTAAATCACATACGTTCAATGGTATCAGGCTCAACTATGTGGAAGTTGATATTTACAAATGAAAAAACGACATCGTTTTCTTCCGCTGATTTATTTTTTCGGGTACCGAAAAAATAAATCAGTGGAAGGCCGTAGAGAGTTGTAATTTCTCTCGACGGACCTCAATTAGCAAAGAAAGTAATTCTAAATTGTAAAACTTGTAGAATCACTGAGCTTTGATTTTTTTCCCTGCGAATAATTTATCCTAATAACGCATGCCTCGCATCGAATGTGCTTGGTATATTAAATGAAGGAAGGAAACATCTGGAGGAGATTTGGGGAAGGCAGAGTGGGTGATTGGAAGTGGTAATGAAGGATAGAGGGGTGCTGGAGGCCGTGAGAGAGGACAGGAAGAGGACAGGAAGTTGGAAGAGGAAGGGAGAGAATAGGTTGTTATCGATGGGATAAAGATAAGTGGAGAGTATGATGAGATGAAGAAATAAATTGTGTCGGTAGATAATAAACTGCACTAGTAAACATCCACAGGTTTTGTATTCATACAGTACATATGTGGCACAGCATTAAAGAAACTAGGATTTCTTAAGCGTATAATATGAAGGATATACCGTGAGCATTTGGGACCCTAGTCATAAAAAATTAAACCAAAAAAATTAATGAAGTTCAAAGGAAGGCTGCGCGCTTCATTAAAAAATGGTACGAGTGAACATATAGTGTCTCCCATCTTTTTGAGGGAGTAAGGTGGGAGCCCCTAGAGACTCGGAGACTGCACGCTAGACTTAGTCCGTTCAAGAAATCCATAAGTGGTGTGTCATGGAGCGACACAGAGAATATAATCATGACGCCATATTACATCTTTAGGTCCGACAGAAGCTATAAAATAAGAGAGATGCTTTGCCGAACAATTAGGTACAAAAACTTGTTCTTTCCGCGCACAATAAGCGACCGTAATAAAAATTAAGCTCCTCGAAGTCTACTCTCATAATACATGCCACCATTTCACCTGCCGAAACCTTATCAATTTATCTTTACACGGCTGATACCTTAACACCCCCTGCCACATGCCCACGTGGCGGCTCTCAGGGTAGTATGTAGATGTACTCTCTTTCACCTGAACCAACCGCAACTGGTAGATTACCCTAATTAAATAATTATTGCCATTTTTTTTCGTCCATTCAGGATCAAAAATAAAAATTTATCATAACATAATAATAAACTCCAAACATTTCACTATTTTTTCTCGAAATATTACTTCAAAAATATTCAATACGAAAAGAATTTCGCTTACCCCTAACTGGTTCGCTCTACAATTTTGTCGTTAACATTTTCTGAGCTTACGATGCAATATTTGGTTCTCCAAATACCTCTGGCACTACTGACAACGCTATTCTACGATCCTTATAATTTACAGAAGCATTTGGCGTATTTTAAAGAGGAATCATATCAACATTCAATCCCATTTGAAGAGCCATTCGACAATGATGATGTAATCAACCAAGACACTATAATATACATTGGCCCGCGAAACGAGGCAAAATTTGCAACCGTTCCAATTCATTAGTATAAGTAGCCAGCACTTCCGAAGTAAAAACAATAGAGTGACCAGCGTCAAATATTTATAACTACCTCAGAGTCAAAAGAATGTCATTTTCAGTGAATTCACCAAGACGTTCAAACTACTCTGACTCCCAACTCCCGACCACCACAGACTCATTCCACAATTTTTTACAGAGGTTTTCAGAATATTCAGTTTTTTTCATGAGGTGTTCAGGGTGCTCTCTGATTGAGAGCTCAAAATTCGACAGAAGTGAGGATTTTAGAGCTATCCCAACCCCGACTTGGAAGCATTGTGGGGAGAATTTACGAGCCCAGTTCGTCGGATAGCACATTAAAGCGAGGATCTCTAGGGTCTTTACGGGCCAAGTGAAGTCGACCCAATCAGCCCCCTCCATCTTCCTTGCATTTCCTATAAATCCTACCTATGCTTCACTGCCCTCTTGTCCTACACGATGGCAAGCTATAGATGCCCCCGATAGTAAATGGTGCCAATACAAAAATTCAGGAATGAAGGGAAAATTGTGGAAGTTTTCGGTTCTTGATTACTAGAAAAATTTCCAGGCATTCAATTAACTCTTGGAGTTAATCCAGAGTTTTCATTATCTTGACTCTCAGAATAACTAAAATGCCGAATCACAGAGTATTCACAAAAACATTTCTGCAGCACTCAAATCATTATTTCCGCGTACAAGAATGCAGCGTGGCAATATGACGCCTGAGTACATTCAATGTAATTTCCAAAGAGTCGTTGAAATTAATTTCTCAGTGTACATAGGGAGGAGCGTCGCCACTCAAACATTGAGGCAGACACGAGTGAGCACAAATGAGTGTTGCATATTGTTCACTCTGAAAAGAATCAAGCGGGAAATCTCTTCTGGCTAGGAGACGAAAAACTCAGGATTTCTCAGTTTTAAGTTACGACCTGAGAATATGCAATCCGTCAAGCGTAATAGGACAGCTTAATCGCATTGGTGGTCTTTCTCTCCATCTCCTCTGGTGATTTGAATTTGGAACGATTAGGGGGCGTAGGCGACGGAGAAATTCGTTTCGGTCAGCGAGGCAAGCGTCCCAGATGCTCTCGACTGCCCAGCCCTTGCAAAACCCTCAACCCCGATGCCGAGGCTCCGTCATCGACTAACCCTTTTAACGATCGCTACATACCTCCTGCCCCTCCTCATGCCCCCTCACGTCCCCCCTCCCCTTTCGCCCCTTTTGTTTGCTACTGACAATGTCTCCTTGTTTGCGATCAACAGTGCTCACCAACGATCTCACGGCCTCCTCATTCTCACCCACCCCAACCCATCGCCAACTGTCACGATCCGCGTTTAGCGTCACATGTCACCATAACTGCCACGGCTGCATTCAATGTTACTGCTCACTAAATCAGCAAACTTCCCCATCACAACACTTCTCTTCTGGTTGGGAACTGACAAAGATGCCTTATTTTATGTCTCAACATTTTTATGTCTGAATTTAATACAAATTTCTTTCATTTCAATAGTATTTCCCCCACCTTAAATTGAATAAAATGTTCCTGATATTTATTGATAAGGAAATTACTTAAAATAACATGTTTGAAGAATGAAAGTTGAACAGAAATTTGTCTCATCATGCTAATTAACATAGTATTACCATGATAAAGACAACTTTGTTTCAATCTACACAATATTTACGATAATACGACCCAGGTTTCAGTAACTTCGTGCCATTATCAGGCGATGATGGCACGAAGTTGCTGAAACCCGGGTCGTATTTATAGTAAATATTGTGTGGATTTAAACAAAGTTGTTTTTATCATGGATATTACTCACTTCCACAAAGTTAATCCAGAGACGATTACTTATAGTATTACCATTTTCGCTAGCAAAACAAAAGTCACGTCTAGAGCAATAAGGTTGCATGAAATTAAGCAGCAATTTAGATTTACCTTTTGAGCTAATTCTGAGACCATAGTTTTGTATCTTCGATTATTAGGAGTAAATCAGGAACTGATCTCCCTTTTATTACCTTTTTCAATTAGGTTATCACAAAAAGATATTTTTTCGCATTTAAAATCCCTCTCCTCGCTAATATCCACTCGTATTAATCATCAATTTAATTTTTTAGAGCAAGTATTTGTCTTATACTCACCCGATCTTCAATGTGACTAATATGTAAACCATTACTAATCATTGATACCATCAGTGATTACTGATATATTAAAATTTTATTCACATGTTTCCTTTCCAGCACCCACCCAACCACTTGAATCCCAGTCCTATTAAGTACTACAACTAGAACAACTCAGTTGACAGGTAAGTAAATATGCCCATTAATTCCTTTGATAAGAGAAACCCAATGATAGGAGTTATATCTCTGATAATTTAATGCGGACAGATCAAGTGACTTTCCAAAATAGGCATACAGATAAGAATTCTTTTTACCCACCGAATTGAAAGACTGTTAACGTTCGAACGAACTAGAATGTCATAAAATACAATTATAAATATGACGGTGCATGACGCAATTCAAATTAAACGAAGAAGTATGTATTTTTCTTCCTCTTTCAACGGCTCATGTATATTTTGACCTTATAATTAATGAAGTTCCAATTACTTAGGTCGACATTGACTCTCACATTTGGAAGCAGTGGAAACGTAATTTATAGCGTAATGCAAAATACAATTGTTTCCTCCACGATAAGAGGGAAACTTTATGTAACTGACCCCGCATAGATTTTGTTTCTCCTTTAACAATTGCTATGCGTAAAAAAATAATGTACCACGTAATTTCACAGTTGTAGCAGTTAGGTAGGGACAAAAAGTGGCATAGGCAAGGAGACGTAGGATGAATAAGAAAAGGCCCAAAAGATGCAACATTTTAAAATCGCAAGTCAATATCAGCGCATTTATCTCTGAGAATTGACTACTTCTGTTAGTTCCAGCAGTTTAAAAACGCCATAAAATCTGCCAATGATATTTTTAACTAGGCTTGTCGACAGGTAGTACTGCTAGTCAGTTCACATTCTCCCTATGTTTGTATCCTTATCTGACACCAATTACGAACAGCACGTCGTGCATGTTCTTGTATGAACATGCATATGCATATGAGCATACATGAACGTGCATGTTCTTCTCATGTATGTCACGTGAGTAACTCTTGTATCCCTTCGCATTAATGTAATTGTAAAAACATTAGTGAAAATAAATCAATAATTGCCAGCTTTTAGCACGTCATCAATTCTCTCGGAAGGACTGCGAGTTAGCATACCAGTTTCTTAATGACTTTTATCTCCCAAATGGACTATCCTGGCCGAGATGCCATCACCATCCTGGCCGACGCGACGTGTCAATGAACGATTCGGGCATTCGTGGAGATATCACGCATCTCAGACATCAAATGCTTTACTGGAATCCAACTTCACAGGGAGTAATTAAGGGCCATTGTGTACTAGAATGGTCTTCCTGCAAACTATTAAAGGCCTTTCCTGGCAACATCAATTTTTTAAAGAAAAAGTGCCGACATTTTATTTTTTCTTGTTTGTTATTTTCATTTTTTATTATGTTTATTTCGTTGATGATTGACAATTTAAACGTCAGCACAGTATTATTATTATTTTATTGTTACCACCTGGCAAATGGACAACTTGTGATACTCTAGGTTAATGATGATAATCAAAGGTTTGAATCACCTGTCTCTGGCACAGACTGTGCATTGACACTCAATCAAAAATGACTTATTGAAGACAAGAGAACCGAAATTAAAAAGATCAAAAAGTATTTCAAACCTCTTAAATAGAGTAAGCGTGTAGCACCATGTAGACGGAGTGATTCGCGAAGAGGATTCGGGAGCCACATGTTTATTTCCAACACAATGCCGAACTATAGACACTAAAATTCCATCTCTCCACGTTAAAGAAAACAGCATAATATATTCTCACGGCATAATGATTTCATATTTCGATAGATCTGCAACACAGTAGCGTTTAGATTAAAGGGAAACAGCTTTTGCACAAGATCAAACGCAGGAAAATCCTTTAATCCAGTATTTTATTCATTCCACGCATCAATCAGCCTGAGTCACTCATTAATGCCCATAACTACATCGCATTCACGAGGTCAGCTAATTTAAGAGGCTTCACATGCTCTTCATGCATCGTGGTTGATTACTTAAACAGTGGCTTTGTTTGCAGCCATGGTGTCATGATCAAAGAGATCAATAGCCAGAAAGGGAAAAAAAAGCCACCAACAACAAATATCCTCATTTTATAAGTTGAATATTTAAAAATGCAAATAAATTTGTTAGTATTGTAATAACTAACAGTAACCTTTGACGGCATGCTTAAAGAAGCAAAGTTTAAATCTACTCCAGGAAATAAATACCAGCGTTACACCAAGGGAATATAAGTGTAAATAGATTGGCAGGCGACAGGATAACGTGACCGGTGACGAAAATCAAATCCTACTTTTGATAGTGTAATCAACAGATGAATGAATTAAAACTATAAAAGAATCAAAGTATATATTATGTATACAACTTTTAGGTAGCCATACCTTTTTCGGACCGTTCATCGTAGCTGTCTAGTCGAAGGACAATGAAGTCAACTAAAATCACGGATTCCCTGAAAATATAAAAGGAAAATTGTTAGCTGGGATACATATATCCTCAATCACATTTCAATACTTTTAACAATCAGTTTAGTAATAAGTTATCACAGCCATGGCAAGCGTCAGTACTCCAGGGTAGGTACTTAAAAGAGTTACTTAAAGAGAGCCAAACTAATCATAATAACACCTGAGATGATGAAGTCTCATTTTTTCACTTCATATTCCCTCAGATGACTCGTCCACACGTCCATTTAAAACAGACCAAGAAAATATTTGGTTTCACTTACAAGCAAAAGATTTAAATTTCCTACAGAAGCCCCTCACTAACGGATTCAATTCTGGCTCTTAAATTTTTTTTTTGCTCTCTACGTAAAAATCACCACAAAGCAATGACATGCACAAATTATTCGCGCAGAAATATTAGTCTACAACAGTTTTGAAATGATAACAGAGCGTCATTTTAAACTTTATTGAGGAGATATATTTGTGTAAAATTTGACCGTACATCTTTAACTTGTGAGAGAGAATATTAGAATTTTTGCATCGATTCGGCAAAAAAATTATATTAAAATGCAAACAAAAAGTCACCCCAATATTATTATCACATATTATTCTTCCAAGCAAGCAGGCATAACATATTCTGCAGTTGTTGTAAGCGCTTGAACGCTGTCTCGTATCCTAGTACTCTCGTTACCTGAGGTGATTTTCTTCTTTTGTTCAAAGCTCATTTTCCCCATCTCTAAACCTCACCGTTATCTCTCAACCGCGTTTTTAAACCTTCCCAGCTGATAGGGATACCGGATCTCCTATTCCTACCTAATTTTCCTCGAATATTCTAATGCCTCGTTCACACAACTAGCGTACATACAGGTAGCCCGAATTAGTAGTTCGAATGTACGTTCGAACCACGGACTATACAATATAATCGGACCATGGTAATTCATGCCTCCCAACACTGTCAATTATCAGTGGTAGTACTGGTATCGAGAGCGGAGACCGGAGATGATGAATAAATATAATAAAAAAGCAAATATTTAGATGAACAGGATGATGTTACGGTAATCACGGACCATAGAGAACATTCTCACAATGCAACAACACTGCGCCATGAAAACAAGCATATCCACCGAAATTATATGAGCAAACCGCACTATCTAACTATATCACATTTCACTACGAATATCACTTCAAACACCACACATGACAAAAACAATCATTGCTCTAAGATCTTACACATCTCCTGAGCTCCCCACAGCCAATCCACTGGCTAAAAAGAAAACGATCCTCATCAATTAAATGAACTTAGCAATATTCACTGATTACAGCTCTTTGGTAAGTTAAGGGCAAACTATACCATGAAACCATGGTGAAAATAAAATGTATACAAAACATGCAAAAGGCGTGCAGAAAATGTACATACTGAGCTTTGCACACTGGAACCTGCACTATTTCGTCACCCTTTTTGTCTAAATACTAACATGTACAATCTTCAGTCATTTTGCGCGTTTTTTAAGCATACTTTAGGAACACCTCTAGCACACATTTGTCTCTGTTTGACAATTAGCACTTTTTATTGGTTTCCATGCACACTTTCTTCACATAAGGTGTTCCCAATCACATTTTTGTTACATTTGTGAACAATTTATACTATAGGAATGCCATTCACAACTTTTGCACATCCACGTCGACTTTATATGCTTACTTTAAGCACACGCTGTCAATCACTTCATGCTCGTTGTGCACTCTGCACAATATGATCACTTGACTTACATTTCCTGCACCCTTTCTTGCACTTTTTTATACACTCTATGAAGATTTAATTTTCGCTATGGATACTTTGAGACAATAATGTTACATATGCCGCCGGGTAATATATCATTTCAGGGATCCATTAAAAATCATCGATGCACTAGTATACAAACGCATGCCAATGATGAAACGAATACAAGAAAAGAAACTCCTGAATACGCCAGATTCAGTGAAACGAACGATAGCCTCGGGAATCCTCCAGGAAAAGAAGAAATTTCTACACGGAATAAGAAGTCATAGCCATACTTATTGACGAGTGTTGCGAGGAAATGGATTAATACGACGACTCGAAAGTACCTCAATATTGACAATAAAGTAAACCGGTATAGCGTTCATTGCTTTGAGCAAATTTATGCTATTACCTCCCAACTATGCGTTCAATTTTTTCGTCTTGTTGTAACACGTTGAACATATGGACCCGAAAAAAAAACGAGCGAACCACTTTAATAATACTCGGTTCTTCTTCTTCCAGTGAATCTGTCTATTGAAATGTCTCATTGGAAGTGTGAACTCCAAGCATTTCTGTTTTAGGTGAATTTCTTCATTGCCATGTACGTCCCTACTCTCATCATATCTGTCATCACACCAAATCTCTTCCTTCCTCTCTCCCCGTTTGCCTTTCCTTTTATGTCGACTTTATGCAAACATCCTCTCCGTAATATGAGGCCTATACAATTTTCCTTCCACATATTTACACTTTTCAATATAGTAAACTCCTCTTCAGCCCTTTTCTCCTTATTTTAAACCTTATCGGTACATCCTATCTTCTCCATCTTTCGCCAGAACTACATCTCAAAACTTTCTCGATATTTTTCTTCCCTTTTCCTCATTGTCCACGTTTCTGATCCATACCAAACTACATTCCTTCTTAACCACCTTGCAAGTCTTTTCCTTAATCCTTTTTGATACTCCTAGTTGTCATGAATTCCTAAACTTTTCCGGATGTTATTTTTTCCTGAACAATTCTACTCCTAATTTATCGTTAACAGGACCCATTCCAGGGGATTATGCTTTCCAAGTACTGAAATGACCTAACGTGCTCGCTTTTCCTGCCTTTCATCTTTAGTTTTACTTCTTGATCCTCTCCAGCGATCCTCACTATCCTCAATTTGTCAATATTATATTTCATTCCATACTCCTCTCCTTTCCTCTTGATCTCCTGCGTGATTCTTTGTAGTTCTTCTTCATTATCTGCAATCACAGCCTAATCATCTGTACATCTCACGGTCTTCAGTTATTTTCTTCAACCATTATCCCGCTGATTCCTTTCAAAACGTCCTCCATCATTTTGTCCCCATCTATGCAGAACGACGGTGAGGAAATGCAACACCCGTCTCACTCCTCTTCCTAGAGTAAGCTCATCAGTCTCATCCTCTTCGATCCGAGCCACTACTCCTTGACCCACGTTCATCTGTTTTGTTAAACTTGTATTTTTCCGGTCAACTCCAATTTCTTGCAGGATCTTTATTAACACTTCCCATGTCACCTGATCGAATGACTTCTCATAGTCAATAAAGCAAATGTACATCTTGTTCACCTCTAGCATTCCTTCTATTTGTATTCTTAAGCACTCAATTGCTTGTTTCTATACTTCTTCGAAATCCAAACTGGTCCTCTCCCAAGTTTCCCTCTATATTCCTCTCAGTCCTCTTTATTATCACTATGACCATCACTTTTTCTGCATTGGCCATAAGACTAATTGTTCGGAATTAATTACAGATTTAGGCATCCTTTTTCATCTCTTCCAATCACCAACATTTTCCGAGGGTTTTTTTCTACAATATCGTTCAACATTCGCTTGTTTAACTTTATACACTTCCAATCACCAAAATCTGTTTAGGGCTTTTTTTATTAAAAAAGAAACAGTTCAAAATATATTCTCTTTAAAATGTTTACCCTTTCAATTACCAACATTATTCGAGGGATATTTTTTCTAAAAAAAGAAACCGTTCAACATATTCACTGGATAAACTTTTAACAAGGCCAATCACCAATATTTGTCGAGGGATTTTCTTTTCTAAAAAATAAACCGTTCAAAATGTCCGCCGGATAAAATTTTCACCCTCTCAACCACTGACACATGTCGAGGGATTATTTTCCAAAAATAATTGAACCGCTCAACGTGTTCGTTTATTTAACTTTTAACTCTCCCAATCATCAATATTAGCCGTTTCTGCATGTCCGCGGCAACGAATTTTAATCTCAAAAATTACTAATTTTTTCTAAGGAATTTTTTATAAAAAAGAAATAGTTTGCCCATGTATATCCTGAGTCTTTACCTTCTACATCTTGATTTGTTACAATTTTACATAAATTTGTCATACGACTTCCTCAATTCGTTAAATATGCATAATTTTTAAAGACGTAGACACTAACAGAAGCCCATTTCGTTGATGTCCAAATACTTAGTAGCTTATAAACTAGACACTTCTTTTACACACAAAATGATCTTTCTTCGCTCTCAAACTTTTTAAAATAGTAGACACAGTTCTTCCACCTCGTAGAAAGCCCATTTTCAACAATGAAAATTGCCATTTTGGGCCCGCGTACCGTCCCACCGAAGCACCCCTGATTCACTCTACAGGCCCGCAATCTTGTTGGCTAGGGAAAGAAATGGTATATGTTACAGGTATATGCATACCTTTTGCTCGTACAAACATGAATTGGAAACTTCGTGCAGACAAAAAATCCTATCTCATATCCTCTTATCCTCCTCACGAAATCGGCTTTTCCAATTCTTAGAAATGTCATTTTCACAATTCAAAATTGCCATTTAGGGCCTGAACCGTCCCACCCCAGGAAATGTATGCCGGGAAATAAGGGCATATTTTGTTAGATGAAATTAGTGAGTATCCTTCTACCGGAGCTTCGGTAAAACTGGAAAAATTTCTTCGACATTGGTCGAAAAAAATTACGAAATTGGTCCTTTTTTAACGCAAATATCTCAAAAACCAAACATTTAATAGGCGAGTTTTTAACATTTTCTAAATGCGCACTCATTACAAAACAGAACAACGTCACTGTCATTTTCGCTAAATCCGGAAGTTTCTCACACAGATTTTTTCCGCAGTAGTGACCGAAGCCGCACTTGACCTATATAAAAATGATGATGTTAGATTTCACGAGAAGGAACACATCGAGATTAACAAACCTACTTATTCCGCAGCAATTGGATTACAAAGAGGAATAATTTTAATTATTACATTAGAAGCACCATTTTTTTCTATTTTTTCCGAGCCCATTTCCATGGATGGTTTACCCCATGAATGGAATTAAGAAGTATATGGCCTCCGAAGGGAATATCACCCCTTGATCTTACATCGATTCAAATTTTAAATTCGTTGATCTCATGAGCATCAGGAATTATACCATATATATGAGACAAAGCGCTCGTTATAGACGTTTACTCATTCCAAAGTAGCGGCATGCTACATTTAATAATACCCTGCCAGCCACCTCATGGGTGTGTGGCAGGAAGTGAGTTATCACCCGCATGTACTACACTGCGCCACATTATTATTCATTAAGGCTATTGGCATTTAAAAAACATGCAAAAATTAGTCAGGAGACGTCATTTCACCAACATGCACCATACGATAAGCATGCCGACAATGTTAGAGAAAATATCTGTGTTAATGTATTTTGAAACAATAAGTGCAAGGGCTGGTCCTTCATTACGCGAACAATCTACAACCACTGATGTTGTTTTCGTAGGACGGATATGCGAGGAAAATGGTCCATGGCTGCATTACTCCATGTGCGCGTAATTCGAGGAAGAGCCGCCTTAACGTTTTCCCGTGGGACTTCTCCACTCTAATGAGCGACGACCGTTCAAGTTGACGAGGCTCCGAAGTATTGGTAGTTGGAGCGAATTTTTCCTCTTCTCATAGTAGAGAACATTCAAATTTTATGTTTCTTCAATTTCAGCAGATGTAAAAATCATTAAATTAATTTTGTAATATTTATGACCCTGAAACAGTTTTACATTACTGAATAATTCAATAATTTACCAATGATTTAAGTAATTAATAAATATATTCTCAAGAATTAAATTTACATATTAATGAAATTTTTTTCTCGGCTCATTTTTGCACGATTCTGAGAAACCGTCCGCGTATTTTTCTCAATTTTGATTAGATTTTCCTGATTCATTTGTAAATTAGTTATGAAAACATGCAAACTACTAGTAGTGCGGAGTGAATCCATTAACTAGCTACACAACCTATCGAAAAACCTATTTAAAAGTCTCATTGGCAGTTTTTATGGTCTCTCATTTTTCATGGAAAGAATGATATTTTAAACCTGTCCAGTACAAATTTAAATTGACGGCGGTAGAACGCTTATCGTCACATCTGTTGGCAAAGGTCAGTAACATGTACGAGATTATCATAACGGTCGCTGGCGTATCTTTGCAATCTTCGCTGCACGAAATTCCTTCTCGTTTTTTTCAAGCTTAACTCATAAGGATCCAAAATACTTGAAGCATATTCCAAGTGGGGTCTAACAAGGGAGAAGTAGCCAATTTCCCAATGTTTATTATCGCACTCGCGAAGTACTCTTTCAATAATTTTCTCATTCAACAACAACTCTCCATTTTCTATTAAATTGACCGATAATTTCTCGAATACGTTAACTACACGAGAGATCACTAGTCATTTCAACCTGGGTAGGTATAGAGATTATTCCAGTCCCACATTGTCCATGCCCCATGCAATAAGTTTAATGAGGAAATTTTTTTCCTTTTCCAGAGATGCGTTAGATATTTTTTCTATTTTATTCTAGGTGCCACTTTTGGATTTCCCCGAAGTTCTTCGCTAGCGATCACCGGTGACGACAGGTTACCAAGTTTCCCAGTTCAAAATGGGAAAGCGCCAGGCTTTTGAGATCAAGTGCGTTGTATGCCGTCAGAAGGTAAAAAATGGATTTCAATGCAGTATTTGTTTGTATTGCTTTCATGTAAAGTGTACAGAAAGCCAGCAGTATCACGGCAAAGAAAGACGGGTGTGCGGTAGATGTAACGATCCGAATCTTCCCATGAGTGTTACAGAGCTCGAAAAAGAGATTATTCTGCTGCGAGCCAAATTTGAGAAGACTGGGAGAGCCCTGACTAACGTCACTGCTGAGAAACAGGCGCTGAAAGCAGAAGTTGTTCAACTGAAAGAGCAAGTAGAGGAAAATTTTGAGCAGCACTCTCGCCGAAGATGCGGAGAAACGGCCCGAGACGATTCAGGGCTGGCGGAAAAAACGAAGAGAAAGGAATCGGAAAATGGAGATGATCAGAGAGATGGGCCTTGGGAGAACACCCAACAGGATGGGCAGCTGAAGGACAGCCAGGAGATAGAAGACCAAGCGACTGGGGAGGAGACACCTTCAGGAGAGCCAATGTTACCCAAGATTCTCGTAATAGGAGACTCCATGGTAAAGTTTGTTGGAAACCATGACATTAATGGCGATGTGAAATTGCTCTGTTACCCTGGCATAGGGATAGAACTCTTGGACCGGATGATTAAGAGCATCAACATTGAGGAAGGAATTGTGATATTTTACGTAGGGACAAATGATTTGCCAGTGGTTCCTCCTGACTATATTATGGGTTATATGTGGGATTTGACTGTCTCAGCCAAAAGTAAGTTTACCAATTCCATAATTGTCATATGTGGATTAATACATAGAAGGGATTTGTGTGACAAAACTATTGACAAAATCAATCAAAACATAGCTTGGGTGTGTGAGCAACAAAACCTAATTTACGTGGATCCTAATAACTGGATTGGAGACGAGCATTTGGGCCAAGATGGTATACATCTTAATAGGAAAGGATCTTATGAACTGACCATGATATTCAAAAATACTGCTGAAAGACTGATAGCGGGAGACCTGTGACGGCCTCAGGTGGTCTCAGGATTGCAGGCAGTCCACCTCAGAGGAGATAAAGGTATGAGTTTTGCATGGTAATTGTCATAGTATTAAATACAATGTTAGAGAATACGATATGTTCATTGACGCATACAATTCTGATATGGCTATTGATATGGAGGCTAGGCTTAGTGGCCACATTATATGAAACAAGATTTTTCCTCGTTTTTTACCATTCAATGAAGGGATAGGGATAAAGAGGGGACATCTATTTTTACAGTTAACTCATTAATATGTTCTCTGGAAAGGGCAATAAACGATTGTGAGAATATGTGCATTCAGTGAACTGGCGACGCGGCCACGTTTGGGAGTGAGAAGGCATTTGAAATAGTTCACCGTCTCACAAATGAGGACTCTGTACAGGTAGTGGAAAAACCCACCAGCGAATAGTTGGTGTGAGTTTCCGTAAGTCATTCATGTCATTTAAGGGACCATATTCGACTATAAATTTAAATTTAATTTGCTTAAAGAAGCATGAAGTAAATGTTACAATAAGATTATTGTGGTATATGACTGAAAAGATTAGTAACTCTTTAAATATACCTACATAGGTATTTAGACTATTTCTTGCCGCAGTGAAAACGCCTTCACAATAGCTATTTTTGCATATCTGTGAAAAGTACTGCAGTGAGTAATTCAATTGTTACTGAAACTAGTACACACGGCCTAAAAGCAGCAGTATGGTAAATTTCTAAAGAGATTTATGCCCCAGAAATTCCTCATTTTTATGTGAAATCTCTCTAACGTTCGTACCCACAACATATCTCCTTAGAAAACGGCGTCTATATTTTGGCAAGCATCTCAAGAAGTAATGTGGTAAGTGGCTGATATTTTGGTATCTTTGGAAATGTGAGGAATTTGTCTTTAGTGTGAGCCTAAATTCATTTGACTTTATGTGAAAATACAACTCGCCCAAACTACCTAAAGACCTGACGATTGGGTTGAGAGCATTGACGTATCCCCAAGAAATTAGCAGTATGGCAGTAAAACCCTCTGGACGGTATTGGGTTCCAGTCAATGATGAGGGATAGGAACTCCACTCGGGTTCGTGGAGGTCAAAATATTTCAGAAATCAGGGAGGCATTTCAATTCTCACATCAATCACTGATCCTGAATTTTATGACAGTAAAATCATGTCACTGAAGATAAAAATTTGAGTAAACGCACAAAAAAATGGAGTAAAGGCTTGGAGTCACTCAAAAAGAATGAAATATTAGTCTTTAAATTAAACAGGGAAAAGGAAATAGCCAAGGATATTTTTACCCAACACGACCTCGAAAGATAGTGGCAATCTATTTTATTAATGCTTACATAAGCAGAAAAACTATAAAAAATAGAAATTCATGGGGAAAAATGATCACCAGTTCAAGATGAGGTGATGGTCATAAACAGTCATATAGGACAAATGTTAAAAAGTTTTCATATTTAAAAATAATCATCCTGTATTGGAGAGATTAATCAGGAAAATTATTTGAGCACTTGCCAAAAATTTAAGAAACGGTTTAAAAATTCCAAATATGATGCAATACATGATAAGTGAGAAATTCCTAATAGGAAAAATCATTCACGTCGAGCTTGAACCCAGATCTCTCAATATTGTGCCTGGTACCTTAAAGCACTTGGTGCCATATTAACCTTTACCTTCCTGAGTTTTTCCGTAGTCGTAAGCCTTGCTGGCCGGGGTTTTTTAAATGACCAGTGTTTTTTAAATGTCCATCAATGTGCCAAATGAACACGCTCGGCAGTCTAGGGACACAATTTTTGTGCCGGAGAGACATGCTCGGAAGATAAAGGTTAAGGAATCCGGGTTCAAGTCCCGCTTGTGGCAAATGATTTTTCTTTCAGGTGATTTTTGCTCTAATGCAGGTTATTCTGTAGTGGTAATACTGTGAATAGTCCTGATATCCTCGAAATTTTGGCAGTGCATCTTACTGTACAGCTGAAATTTCTTGGCAGTGGTATGGAAGTTCTCCTTCCTTTAGGCCCTGGTGTTTGGATATTATAAGCATTTCTTTGATTGATATTATACTTGATTCTCCTTAAATTTTCATGTTTTTTATGTATTATGCTTACCACCAACTTTTAACAATGAGTTAATAATAACAATGGTTTACTTCAGTACCAGGAAGCCATCAACCAGAAAGTCAATGCCAGCTCAGCGGCCAGAACCTGGTAAGAATTTGATATGCATAAAAATGGGATGACAGTATTTTGAACCACGGCTCATCATTGTTCTGAGCATGTAACAGTAACGCTTCCAATGGTGTGGTGAACTCGTTTGATTCAATTTGTGAATGAAAGTGTTAAAATATTTTATTCTGCTGTCAGAAATATGAGACTGACAATAAAATATTCATGTATTGGTTATCCCCTGAATTCTAAGTTGCAAGTTGAATTTAAATGCTCACATTTCAGCAAAGCTATGTGCAGCCCCTGTGAACTATGAGGAAATTTTCTAAGCATAATGACATCTTTTAAGGCAGGACCACCAGGTTTTTTTTATGGGAATCTAACATACTTTACTCAAAGAAGGATATGGGAATTTCTATGTAAGAAAAATGCTGAGTGTTATTTTATATTAACCTTTGTGCATCAAAAATGAAATAGGTAAACAATCCCTATGAATGAGTTGATTTTCATTTGGATTTTGATATTTATGGAAAGCAAATTTCCTAACTGAGGAGAGTTGGAGACATTTTTTCATGCATTTATTTTTCGTGATGTGTCATCATCATAGGAGGTGGTATATTAGACCACAAAGTAACCATCCACACTGTGATCATATCCTCAGGCAGGTATAAAATTTAGTCCAAAGAAATGCACAGCTGAGAATAATTTTGGCATTAATTTAATTTCAATCAGAATAATTGTATGTAAAACAAAAATGCATACTTTGGCTGTGCTCATTTTGTTTCCTCTATAGCATTTTGGCATGAAAAGTGATCGAACATTAAGTGTCAAGTAAGTAACAATCATGAGTGTCACTAGCTCAAAAAGCAAAATCAGTGGCAAAATAAAAGGCATGCGCATGATGAAGGAAAATTCTGTAAACAACATAAAGAAAGAATGCAGCTTATTTCTGTCTCAATTTTGATAAATCATACCAAATTTTTGGCAATAATACACCTATATAGCATATAAATGGCAAAAATGACTACTCTCTTTACATTATATTTTGCAGAAAATACAGCATTATTAGGGCAGCCTAGATATTCCAAACCACCAAATTAAGCTATGGTAACTGCGACAGACAAAATTAGACTTTTGAAGATAAAACCTTGAGTTACTGTTCAAACACATCCAAACCATATCAATGAATATTAAAGCATTGGTGCAAACTGATCAAATTTCCAGAAAATTAATACCAAGTCTCATGACATGCCATTCATACGAGTAATGAATATGAAAATTCTGATAAACAGCCACATTCCTGTAATTACAACATGCTGATGTTAGAAACTCTGAGTACAAATTCCACAAACAATAGCAGGCAATCGCATGGATAATGGCTGCTGCCATTATCCAGCTGCCAATTTCCAATTGGCAGCTGCTAACAGCTGCCAATTGGAAATTGGAATATGTTGAAGAGTCATCACTATGTTCATCCCAAGATGCTATTATTGTAAAAAGATTTGAGTTTGTGTTAATATCAAATTAAGTGTTGATTTCAGAATAATTCTACAGTATTATGTTTGCAGTATTAGCAAATTATCTGTGAATACTATTATTGATTATAAAATATTTTTGTGTCAGTTAACAGATAATGTATGTAATTTTGTTTTAAAATAGATTGCTACAAGCATGCTGATTGTATTCCTAACTGAGATTTAAGTTGCAACATTATTGCAATACTTTTCACCATGTAAATGGAAACTGGAATACGCTGAAGAGTATTCCATATTTTCAGCGTAAGATGTTGAGCTGGCTAGAAAGCGTTGAATTTTTGTTAATTAAATGTGTATTTGTAATCTCAGTACAAACCAATGTTATTTTGTATGCTTGCAGACTTCATTATAAATTGGTGGAAGGTGTCACTGTTAAGGACATATTTTTTGGATGGGGTAATATTAATGTATTAGGTTAAAAGAGATTAGCATGAGAATTTTCATTGAATGCTTCATGTACCAGAGTTTTTTTCACCATTAATAAAATGAGTTCTTTCTTAATTTTTTGCTCTTAGCATAATTTGCTCATCATCATAAGTTTTCCCTAGAAATACTAAACTATTACTGCACATCATAATCTCCCACTTTCCGCAATGAGCCGGAGGAGTGCCTTTGATCATAAATTTTTAATGGCCAACTTAGTCATATAATGACTCAAATCACTCCTTTTAAGGCCTTTTAATGGACTCTAATATTTATGCATGAATAAAAAATACTGGTAGGCATTTATAATTGTTAAAATATATTTGCTAGCTCCTAAGACAGCCAAAGTGGTAATTTCTGCCACTCTCACGAGGTTTTCTTTTACACGGTCATCCACTTAGAATCTTTTCACCCACAAAGCAGATGGCAGTAAATGTAAATATATGTGTAGAGCAGTTTCAAATTCAAACCCCCTGCGTGAGACATTTCATTCCAAATCTGCTCTTTGGAGCCAGACAAGATGGTTACAGGTGGGTGTCCTACAAACCCTAACAAACGGCATATAACAACCCTGGCTACACCCATGGCCTCATCCTATGCAAGTCCCTTCTTTAGCCAAACAGAGTCAATTATGGTCTAACATTTTTCTCAACACTTGCCCTCAGCTTAAGAAGAGAGCCATGTTTTGACCTCATCTTGAAATCTAGTGGTGCCACGTGGTTCTTGAGAGGGATTAAAAAATGTGACCTTTCTTTGCTTGAATTCCAACATTGGGCTAGAGGATGGTCATATATACATTCTGATATTCAATAATGAAACTGTTCTGATTCATATTAAGATAATAACCTACTCAGCATTTTAAGTAGCAGTGCAGTCAAGGCTAGTGAAAGATTGGATAGTAATATGTTTTGAGAAAGATAATACCACAGTAGGAGCAACTCAGTTTACAGCAGAAGCATGCTGTTGGGTATATAATAGAAACTAATATTTAATACAGATAGAGAATGATATATTTTCGCACCAAAAATACAAAAGAGTATACCAGGGCTCAAGCGCGCTCACCCCGGAATCAGTTATAGGATTGCCTGCCTAGAATACCCTCACCCATGGAAATCTTACTGTGACAAATGGGCATAGAAAATCTTTGGGTTCACCTGGCAACATGGCTGGAAACAAGAACAATTCATATACATGATCAAGGTTCAAATCAAGTACATTACACATTCTTATGAGATTTACTGGTATGTAATATTTTCATGCTATTATTTTGAATTTCTGATTAAAGACAGAATTTTAAGAACGAGAATTTATATTCCATTTGTTAGAGATGGTGGTAGTCCTGCATTTCTCTTTGGAAACTTATCAGCGGAAATAAACAAATTTTTCCACTTTTCACAATATCACTGAAAATTTAAGCTCTCACACCATGCATTATAATTATCATCAGGTGATGTGCTCAGGATGAATTCTAGTGCACTCTAGAGTGATATGATAAAATCAGAGGAAAGTTAATTTTGTGAAAAATTTAACCCAGCAATAAACATTAGAGTGATTTTAATTGGGAGATTTCAAAACTTTGCTGTGAGACATGAGAATTGGACTCGGGAGAAGATTTGGAAATCTTTGAAAGAATGAATGACTCAGATATTACCCTGATAATTGTCTTTTCCTTCTCCCTTAACCTTTCCTCCATTTCAAGCAAACCACTTCCCTAACCCTTTACCCCCAAACACCTACTTCTGACATCATCAAAACATGCTCAAGAGATTTTCAAAGCTTTAGTAGTTGGCATAAAATTTTGAAAAATAAAATGTTGTTAACATCTAGGTAACACAAAGTATATTGTTGCAAGGATATACCAGAAAAGTATCTGAGTAAATTTTTGTCACTACTCAGTGTCCAACGAGGGACAGGGCTTCGACTCACTTTTTGATACAGAAAACTGAAATAGTGAGCAATTTTGGCCAAAAAAAGTGAGGGGAAAATGTGGATAAAGTGAGGAATGAGTAAGGAAAAAGTGAGAAAATTGGCAATTTTTACCCCATATTAAACTCCTGTCAATGACTAAAACCCTACATTTTGCTATATTTTGAGCTGGAACTTATTTTTAAAGCAGTAGCTACAGGGATAAAAATTACAAAGTATCAGACAATGAAAACATATATTTCAGATTCTAGAAAGCATAAAGAATTTAAAAAAATAAATCTCGACTAGAGATGAGCCATATAAATTAGATAAGAATGAGGTACATCTACGTACTACCCTGCAAGCCATCACATGGGCATGTGGCAGGGGGTGTTAGGATACCTGCTGTTTAAAGATGTAAGGGATAAGGTTTTGGGAGGTGAAATGGTGATGCCTATTATTGGAGTGTATTTAGAGGAGCTCAGTTTTTATTGTGGTCGCTTATTGTGCATGGAAAGAACGAGTTTTTGTACTTTTTTGTTTGGTAATGAATCTCTTATTTTATTGCTCCAATAAGACCTACAGATGTAGTAAGGAATCATGATAATATACTCTGTGTCGCTCCATGACACACCACTTATGAATTCCTTAAACAGACTGAGCCTAGCGTGCAGTCTCCGAGTCTCTAGGGGCTCCCACCTTAATCCCTCAACAAGATGGGAGACACTATATGTTCGTACTCGTACCATTTTTTAATGAAGCGCGCAGCCTTCCTTTGAACTTCATTAATTTTGTTTGATTTAATCTTTATCACTAGGGTCCCAAATGCTCACGGTATATCCTTTCTATTATACGCTTAAGAAATCCTAGCTACTTTAATGCTGTGCCACATATGTATTGTATGAATACAAAACCTGTGGATGTTTACTAGTGCAGTTTATTATCTACTGACACAATTTATTTCTTCATCTCATCATACTCTCCACTTTCGCTTTGAAAAATATCAGTTCTGAATTTCTCAAGCAACCTAAGCCTAGCGTGTAGCCTCAGAGTCTCTAGGGGCTCCCACCATAATACCTTTAAAAGTTGTGGGACACTATATGCTCACTCTAAGCAGTTTTGAATGAAGCGTGTTGCTTTTATTTGTATTTTATTATTTTTTTTGGTTAAATCTTAACCCCTTTAGTGCGGCGGGCCGATATATCGGCTTTGGCATCTCAGGCGAAAAGTGCGGAGGGCCGATATATCGGCTCATAAGCGAAATATTGTTTAACTTTTGCACACAAATACAATAACAATTATTTGTTGTACGAAGTACAAGCGTTTTTTTATTATTACCTAATTCAATGCATACGCAATAAGAAAAACTGCATATGGATATTTTAAACAATAACTTTATAATATTTATTTTCCTAGAGTGATACATTTCATTCTAGTTACCCTCCGCACTTCTCACTAGAACCGCTGGCAGGGGTCAGCACTAAGAGGGTTAATGATCAGGGTCCCTAATGCTCACGGCATATTCGAGGTGTGGCCTAACCAGAGCGAAGTAGCATCTTTCTTTTACTTTTTCATCCAAGGACCTTCCTATTACATGCTCGACAAATCCTAGTTTCTTTAATGGTGTGCCGAATATGTTTCGTGTGTGTGTTCTCCACGATATGTCAGAAGTTAAGTTAATACAAGATATATTACTGTTTCTGAAGATTTTATGCTTACTCCATCCACAGAGTAGGTATGGCATTGGCCACGGATGACATAATGAACCATACATTATGAGATCAAATGTAAAAAGCAATTATTATAAACAATAATAATTTTAGTCTAGCCTGTGTTCACCTGTGCCTCTGGATCATCATCCTACCACTTTTTGAAATTCTTAAAATGCTGCTCTATCAGAGACGATGTCCTCTTCTCAACTATCTTTTGCACAGGCTCCTTTTTCTTCAGCAAGTTATCTGCCCATGACTGCAGTTTTGTGCCCCCTCCAACATACGAATTGGGCGAATCTGACTTTTGTCATATCTTGTTTGGCAATAGCATCCCCTCCAGCTTCTTTTTTGCCTCATTGACCAGTTGATCAGAAGCCTTGCGTTCCTCAATCTCCTTATTTCTTGTCGCATGCAGGTCATCCTGCAGCTTGCCCAGTGCCTGTTGTCCTTTAGCTGGGCGGCCTCTCACCTCTCCTGGCGAGAGTTCTCCTCTTCTTGTGACCTCTTCAGCTTGCGTTCTTTCAGTTTCTGCTGAGCCTCCAGGTATTCTTTATACTTGCTGCATGCTGCCGCTACATGCTTGAGCAGCTGAGACATCATGGGCACATGTTCAGGGATGCCATTGTAGTCTTGAACCCTATCCCTGTTGTTGAGCTTGGCATTACCAGTACACTCCAGCATAGCTGGACCAGTCAGCCGGAAGCTGATTTCTGGAAAAAGAGAATCCTCCCTCGACATCAGAACTGCCACAGGCCAAACAGAGGGCAGCTATCACCACTCATCTTACAAGTGGATACTTGGGATCACTGGCAACATCTGTCTTGGTAAATATCTGGGTCTAGTAATTGTCAATGCTAGTTCCAGGTTCATACGAGAAAGATTTCCAGCTGCAACAATCTCCACTCGTCTCAAAGGCCATCTTTGTCCACTCCCATCAGCGTCCGCAGCATCTTGTAAATGGATACAATGTTCTGCGAAGAGCTTTCCTTGATATTTTGAGACTTCCAACATTTCAGGTGACGAGCCTCTCTTCCCTTTGCCAGGACTGATTTTGGAAGGTGGCTCGCAGCCATGTTTAAAAGCTTCTCGATGAAACTTCAAACTCTGATGAGGTGAGCTTTCCTGTTTGACAAGAAGCCATTTTTACTCATTTCCATAATATTATTGTCATTGAGAAAGAAGGCTTTGTTCATGCATTCTTGCTTGCTTGGGAGCAGCTCTGGCCGGCAAAAACTATTCAGCAATATGAAATATAGACTCTCAACCTCTTCATACAAAACATGGATCATCAGCTGCTCATGCTAGGAAAGTTTTGAAAATCTTTTAAATACTTTAACACCATACAGGACAAAGGTTATCTCTTCAGGGAAGGCTTTATCTTTAAGGGTGTTGGCAATAGCCTGATAGCACTTGGATGCAAGGGGCTTTTCAACATCTTTGCCTTTCTGACAGGGTAACATTTTAAGAAAATAGTGAAAAAGAGAGCATTTTTTCAAAATATTGAGAAAAGTATCCCGGTTTTTGAATAAGTGAGTAAAAGTGAGAAAAGTGAGTCAGTGGAAGCCCTGTCGAGGGATGTTAGAGAGATGAAATAAACTCAAACATGGGAACTAATATGACACACTAAGAACTTATTCATTTGTTTGGAATTTGAATGAATGAACATTCATAGCTAGCGCATTCATTGTGATATAGGAGCAATAGAGCCTGAAAATCAAACTCAGGGAGGCATGTCTAAATTAAAATGTCTGATACATTGACACCTGTAACTTTCAAACTGCATTCAAATCCCAGCCTGAGTTTTGTCAAATGTGCTTCACCAGTCCTTTCATACCAATGAAAATCAACACCTTTTTTCCCAATATGAATACATTACGGTGCATTTCTGTTAATCTATTTCACCCTACAAATTTGCATGCAGCACAAAGGTATTGATTTCCATAGGTATGGAAACTAATGTTGGGTGAGTGCTTTCATTAAATTCCAGCATTGGTCAAGAGTCTGGTCAAAAGACACCCAGTTTTCTTTCGACCAGAGTCTTGGCCAATATCGGAATTTCAGAATGATTCTGGCCTCATTTCACTTAGTGTACTCGCCTAGGTGAATGGAATTCATGAATGGCACTTTTTTAGTAAATTTTTCTTTCATTTTCAACTCCAGCCCAGAGTTGAAAATGAAAGAAAAAGTTTGCTAAAAAAGTACCAAGAATGATATCTTAAGGTGATATTGAAGTTTTACAACAATTTTCAAATGCTAAATCCATTTTCAGTAATAATTCCACATAAAAACTACATGGGTAGAAAAAAAAATGAAAGAAAAAGTCTTTTGGTCAACTTTTTCTTTCATTTTCAACTCCAGCCTAGAGTTGAAAATGTTCAATAGTTCATTTGCTGCTGTTGATGTTCAGCGGTAATTATGACTTCCATTAACTTTCATGCCATTTGCAAAGAAATTCCATAAGAGAAAAGTTAGTTTTTATTTGTGTTTAGTAGAACTTAGTTTTGTGTAAACTGCGATATTCATTGTTTCAAGGAGTACATGGAAACCTTTTTAACAGGATTTGATCATTTCTTAAGCTAACACAGCTATTTTAGTTTTCCTTCAAGGGTGTTAGCTTAATATACCAAAACTAAACTGCATGCATCAGTCGCTGGTCCCTATGCCAGGCATGTGCGCAATTTTTAATTTTGTGAGCAACCAAGCCTGAAAAGGCATTTAAACCTTCGTAACCCATGGAAAATTGATAAATCAATGAGAACTGATACCTGATCCCCTGAGTCAGCTTCTGATTCATGGTAGGATTCTAAGGCACCATTTCCTGCCCCTTCGGCTGACCTTAGTTTATTTTTAATAATTTGATATTAATTGTCTAAGAAGACAGAAGGTAAAGAGAATGAAGCAAAGGAAAAATAAGACTAGAAAAAATCCAGGGTTGAAAATGAAGGAAGAAATTTAATAAAAGAAAAGGGTAAAATTCGAGGGAAAAAATCTAAGCTACGACAGAATGATACCATGGACTCTGATATAAGAGTGTTGGATTCTGAAATTTCTTTGTGCTCAGAACATGTGAGTAACACTTTAAGCGATATCAAAGATGACTCAAACAATTAATTCAACATAAGTGATTATGCAGTAATTGTGTTCAAAGAACTTTTCTGTGGACTTATTCACATATAAAAGTAACCAAATGTGACCAAGAATATCTCATTTCAGCAATGAATATGAGTGGTCCATCAGGGTGGCAGGGGCCAGAGAGAAATATGAAATTTGGTGCAGGAGCAAGAGCATTTTAGGTAAGATAAACCCTCCCTCAGCAACAAATTTGAGGAGCGTTTGATAACAATTTAGGAAAATAGCCATTAAGGTCAGCCATAAGATCTTCAATGGGTCAGTTTTAAGTACATACTGAATTAAGAGGGTCAGGAAAGGGAACATTTCAAGAATATCTATTTGATTTTTTCCATTCTTCTTTCGGGATTTGGCCACGTCGTTGTTTTCCTGACAACATTTCTCCTCCTATCCTGGAGGCGTCTTCAGGTCGAAGATGATCTGTAGACTTGTTCAAAATATAAAAGATGATCTTCAACCTAAAGACACCTCCAGGATAGGAGGAGAAACGTTGACAGAAAAATAATGACGCAGCCGAATCCAGAAAGAAGAATGGAAAGAATACCTGCTCGCCACGGAAACCTTAAACAGAATATCTATTTTAAATTCATTAAATATTACTTATTTGTTTAGTTCATATTCTGAACAAAAACAATCTTAAAAAAGAAATTTCGAATGAATTGCCCATTTTACAATGCATACCTACTGTATGTATTACAAATTTCTCTTTAAGTCTGTAAATGGATGACAACGATCTTCATGGGTCAGGCATTGGTATATTTAACTCATGTTTGCTTTTGGCAGTTCTGAATGAAATGTACAGCTTTCCTTGGTGTACCATTTTTTGTAAGGTTATATCTTCCTGCATATGGTCCCAAACCCTAATGACCTATTTGAGGTTTGGCCTAACCAGAGCAAAGTAGCACTTCTCTTTTACTTTTTTTATCCAAGGACCTTCCTACCATATACCCTTTAAATTCTAGTCTCTTAAGGCTGTGCCACATGCATTATGTATGAGTATTCTCCCTGATAGGTTTGAAGTTAGAATAATTCACATTCATCCTAAAATTACATCAAGACATTGATATTAATCACTATGTTTACCAACCAAACTCAGATCGATATGAACTCATACTGATCTGAGAATCCTGAGCCAGCAGACTTGGATAACCTAGTTTATCAATGCAAAATCGATTGAAATATCGATATAAATCAGTTCATATCGATTTGAAATCTCAGACTGGCAGAGAAAGTGGGCCGAGGTAACCCTCTTCTCATGTTGATCCCACTAGCCCATTGAATTTACCATACTGAGCTGAACCAGCCACATCAATCTGAGTTCGATTGGTAAATGTAGTGATTGGGAATCAAGTACATGAATTGCCCATGTGGAACCAATGTGTTCAATTTGTGACAAAATAGCTAAGAAGATAAAGGTAAGTTATCCTCAGTCATCTATAACATGCATAGAAAGAAAAACTCTGACCAAAGCAGGGAGAGATCCCCTGGATTCCACTTACCCCCTTTGAACACCTCTGAAACAGTGCTCTTGCATTTGAAAGATTTCAATGCATCTTCTAGAGAATTATAAAAACTAATAGCTATATTTGCTTGGAATTCATGAGATTCTATATGTAGACACCTAACCTCGGCACCAAACAGAAATCCTTCTCTTTGAGTGACGAGTGTGTTGCATCGCCAGATGCCTATGTTGCTATGCATATTACAAGGGAGTCTCATCAAGGTATTCATTTGTAGAGCAACCTTTGCTGTGCAGAGGAAATTATGCAATCATATTTATAAAGAAGAGAGAATAAATCAACCAGTAAAAATGATCAATGCACAAGAAATGACTGAGATCAATTGCTGGAACTTTTAGGACTCAACAGAAAATGAGGAAACTATTTATTTCTATTCCCAGGAACACTACATGGGCAAGCATAAAAATATTCCTCAAAGTGAATTATTTGCATGGTGTTTAGTTATTCCTAGATGTCTAAATATCAAACAAAGTATTAACCTTCAACATGCTAACCATCCCAACTTTCAGTTTTCACTAATATCAATTGGAGGTATAGGGCAATAGACACATACAACCAGGCCAAGGTCATCCTAGCAAAAATGAAGTGTCCAACAAAGTGTGCAAGGGGTGATGAGGAGGTGTTCTACATGCTTCACGGAGTGTTCTGAACGCTTCGTGAAGGTCTGCACGCTTCGTGAAGTGTCCTGCATGCTTCTTGAATGATTCAACAAGTGTGCTGCACGCTCCTGGAACGCTTCGACAAGTGTGCCGTGAGCTTCGTGAACGTTTCATGAAGCGTGCTGAACATTCCCTGACATGCTTCTTAAATGAATACTTCGTGCACACCTCGTGTTCCAAATCACGCTTCCTGAACACTTTGTGAACATTTGGTGGACATTAGATGAGCACTTGCTGAACGCTTGGAGAACATTCGAATGTGCACTTGATGAAGACTTCATTTTTGCCAGGGCATAGTGGCTAGTGAAAATAAGGACTAATGTACTAAGAGTACACTGAAACAAGGAGTTCACTGGCTGAGCGTATGGAAAAATGTATGGTGGATTCATAATTGAAGCGCAAACAATATATGCTGAATGTCCAATTTTTTCCATCTGGTGGTATCCACAGCACACATTTCAATCTGAGCAATAAAACTTAAGCCTGGAATTCTGCAAAAGAAGTTAATAGGGGCTGTCACTGCACGAAGTAGCATTCAAGTGTTAAAGCCAATATAAGACCACTCCGTTTCAGAATCCCAAATAAGTACCTTAAGTTACAATAACAACACAGGCCTGCAAATTTTAGGGACTACAATGCTTTTTTGATGCTAAGGGTCCTTTCCCACGTAATTTTGTGTGCTGAATCCGAATCTATTCATGAAAATTGGCTACAATGTCAGGATTTTGAGATATTCTAACCTTAAAGGGTCGAAATGGCAAATTTTAGATCTTTTTGAGCTTGAACATTTCAGAAACCAAAGGTGATAGTGAAATTCTGTAAAAGTATTCAAAGTCTGCATAAAAAATGCATAGAATACATTTATGAAACCTAGAAAAACTATTGTTACCATAACCTGTATTAACTTGGCAACTATAAAAATTTCATTTATATTCAACTATACTATTATTTTGAGTGCACAAACTTGAAATATAAGATACAGGTTATGAAACAATAAGCTTTTCTGACATCATAGCTGTATTCTAGGCATACATTTATTTACACAAACTTTGAACGCAAAGGATACCCTTATTGGTCTGTGTAATAGATGCCAAACCTAAAGAAGTATTAGTGTGATCATATTGGCATCCAAAAATAGGCACATCAGATTGGAAATGCATTTTTAGTTCCGGTGTTCACTCAATGAGTAAAAACCATGAAGTATTTTTCATTGACCTCAATACGACCTACACTATCAACTTTGAACTGCTGAAATAGGCAGGGATACATTGGTTGCATTCGATATTCATTCTCATTGATGATTCAGAAATATGACTCCAATTGAGTAACGATCTATAATTATTACTATTCATTAGATATGTGTTAGTTGAGTAATGCTCCCTTCTAGAGCCTCAGGTAAGCTTCAAATTTCAATCGCCAGCAACCTGACAGAGGTTTTGCAGTTCGGTACCACTGCTGGATAAGTATTATTATTGAATAATACCACTACCTATACCTTACTTGATTTATAAAAATACTCTTTCATTGTCACAGCACATTCTTACATTGATCTTTTAAGTTTACCATTCATCTGACTGTTATCATATTAGCAGGAAAATAGAGGACAAACAGCAATACTTAATTGTGCAAAATTCCAAAGAGAAAAAATCATCCACCTTGACCGGGATCCGAACCCGGATCCCTCAATTTCCGGCTGAGTGCTTTAGCCAGTTAAACTACCGAGTCTTCCTCTTCTCAAGGCGGATGATTTTTTCCCTGTGGAATTTCCCACAATTGTGCATTGCAGGTGACTCCATAAAAGTGGAACTCTGTGGCTACTCCAGGATAGCTTAAAATCTGAGCAATACTCAAGTTTCAGTTCTGCCTCCCTCACACCCTACCCATAAAGGATTAACCCATAATCACAGACACCATTTTTTCTAACGTTAATAAAGACATGCAGCTTCAAAGACCGCTTGTGTTCATTTCCTAATGTTTCATTAAAAAACATTGTGTTAATATACATTACATATATGTTTAAATTAAGCTTACTTTTGTTATACTGCCAAATTCATATGAAATATGATATGAAACAGCAATACAATGGTTTTTTAAAAAATATGTTGTGCAGCTTACTGAATGTGGAGTAATATGAATTGAATTTCATGCAAATGAATCTGAAAAAAATATAATGGTTACAGAAAATATTCATTCAATATCTTCCACTTTAAATAAATCTGAAGGTCCAATTAAATATACATGAGTAAAAATATTGAAAAAAAATGTTTTACTTAAGGATGAGATCAAAAATACTTACGTAATCACAGACATGAGGTCTGACAGACCACAGAAAAACTTAAGAACTAATTTCCTCAAAAATCAGTCTCAGTAAACATCATTTTAGGTGATGGATTCCATAAATACTATCTAATTTGAAGGAACTAAATTATGTTAAAATTATTAGTGAGGCAGAGATGGAAAAGAGTTACATTAAAAATGAAGCCTATGGTTACGGGTTAATTTTTGCCATGAAAATGACTAGTGCAAAATTTTATTATGATTTTCAACATTCTTTTGCTAGATTGCCCCTCTGTGCCACCCAGTTACACTCATTATGGACTCAACAAAAGATTCTGAGTGGCCACAAGGTTATTAAGGATAAAAAAATTTTAACACTGGGAAAAATATCTGGAACAAAAGTGGCGAAGAGGCATTCAAATCAAAATTGGTAGGATACCTCTGTCACAGAGCAATATAATGGTCAAAGGATGAAGAGGTGTGACTTAAGACTTAAGAAGCAAGGGAGAAAAATGTTATATTATAACCCTGCAAACTGGATTATTAAGGGAACCTATTGGACTACTCTTGAGATATAACAGTCTCCCAAAAACAAAAATTGAAGGAGAAATGATTGATGGAATACATTAACCCTTGCACTGTAACTCAGGGATGCCCTTAAAAAAAATTATGGCCAATAAGATCGACAAGCAGGAATGCAGTAAATGGCTGTTTCATTTTTTGGTACTGCCGACATAATTCCATTGCTAAATTCATTCTACCATTAATGAATAAAGTTATTTGAGTCCTTCCTTGGTGACATTAAAAAAAAGGGACAAATGAATTCTTGATTACATTTTTTCTGGTTGACAAGTTAATACTAGCTTCTAATCAAAATTTTTTGGCATGGAGTAAGGGTTAAGTACAAGATACTTTTCAAATAAAAAAATATTTAGGAAAAAAGTAGTGCCGCACAAAAAATAGATTTCAGAATTACACCAATATCCCCAAAGAATAACCTAACTCATCCTTCAGACTGCCGACAGATTGCTGAAATAGGGTAGAAGTTTTGTGGATGCAATATCTGAGGGGCATGTAACTCTTTCTAGAATAGCTTGGTACAATCCATCATTTAGTAAATGATGAATTCAGAGTGTCCTCACATAAAATGGGCAAGCCTTTTAAATAATGAAAAAACTTTGATTAGATTCAAGCTTACATATATTGCCTCAACCTGAGCTTAAGTGTAATTTTCTCTTCTTAGCCAAGACATGCTCTTCCTAAGGGCTCTTTCAAAAGGACTCTGAAAAAGCATTCATCTAAAAAAAATATTTCTTAAATAGCATCAAAGAAGAGGTTAGTGACAAGGAGAATGGTTAGAATGGCCATATGGTGCGGTATGTGTTTAAAAAAATCAAGCAAGTGCATGATTTGGTGTACCCGGGTAGAACATTTGTAAAAGCTGGGAGGATAGATGACGTTTCTGCTTGAGGCTTTCATGATTCTGTAGTTCAGGTAATTCCACTGTTTCTGGGTTATGCTGCATTGCATTGTCATATATACATAATCTGCTATGCACAGGAGAGTATGAGATTTCCTGCAGCTGCAGACAGAAGTATTTGGGACAAAGCAAGAATTTCTGTCTAATTGAGTGAGCACTACAGGGTTCTGAAAAACAGGCATTATATTCAGTCAGCAGTCACAGAGGATGCCTTTTGTAACCTGGAACATCAGATAATGATTGGTGATGCACGAGTCTCAGCCAAGGAAAAGTATTCTATCCCTCTAATCATCTGGGAGGCTATTGAAATTGAAAAAGTAAAAGAAACCTGCTCGGTGAAAAGTAAAAAAAAGCCTGGTGGTGGCGGGGTAAAGTCCTCGCCTGCTAAACCGAGGGTTGCGGGTTCGAGTCCCGCCTGGGTGGGTTTTTCACCACCCAGGGCATGGATGTATGTCAAGTTCTATTGGTCCGGTGCCTGAAATGGTGCTGGTCCGGTGCCGCCACATGCATGGGGTGTCTGGAAATTGCTTGTAGTAAAAGTAAAAAAAAAATAAATAAAGTAAAAAGGGAGGAAGTTCCAATTACATAGGTGATGAAAATATGAGGAATGGATACTCTAGTAATGGAAATACATGGAATAAATGTACTTCCTCTTCTTGGCCATATCAAGAGAATGGATGAGAGTCAAATGACAAAGCAAATTTATTATAGTGGAGAGATTGATGTGACAGGGAGAGGTAATCCAAGAAAATCAAGCGTGGATGCAGTGGGAGATACTCTGAAGAGAATTAAAATTATATTTTCCAGGGAATATAGATCTAATCATGAGGGAAATATTTTATTTGTTTTATGCTGAAACTTTGCATACTTATCATACTTCCTCATGGCTGAGATTTTTGTTGGAATTCTCAGCCCTGAGGAAGCATAATTAATGCAAAAAAAGTTGGCATAAAAGGAATACATTAATTTATTCATGATTGGATGTATACTTCCTGAGAAAAAATAAATAAGAAGGTGAAATCATTCTAATGCCTTACCCCATGCTTTAACAAATAAATTCTCTTCTCATCGCCCAACATTGTTTTAAAAGCAAACATTTGTTTCATTGTTTAAAAGCAAACATGAAAGCAAACATTTAAAAGCAAACACAAAAGCCTGTGATCAAGTTTAAACCATTCCTTTCAACAAAGACCTACACTACATCCAGGTCATTAGTTCACAGTTTTGCTTCATTTTGCCTTAAACTGACTTTACTACAATTGATATCTTCTTTGAGATTGATAATTCATCCTAGGAGGTGGTATTTTTTCAATGAAGTGTCTCTCAACTAAACAAGGGGATGGTGGAACAACTGGGTGGTCATTTGCTGGTTGATGAATTGGAGGCCCTGGTGCAAAAAAAACGGTGCATAAAATGTGAAAAAAGTTTGCAGAAAATGTTTATGCTGGTCTTTGCACACTCTTTGCACTCTTTCTGTACACTTTTTTCTGAATATTATTATGCACAGTCTTTACACACTTCGTGCACATTTTTCATGCACACACCTTGCACACTTTTTGCACACTCTTGTCACTGTTTATCAATAAGCACTCTTTATTCATTGCCACTATGTCTTTATATGATTGTGAATTATGATATTTAACTGTCAAAATTTTTATGATTATTGATAAACCACCCCTTATTTACATTTGTAAGTGGGATTACAAGTCTTGATAAACCACAATTTTATCATTTTTTCAATCATAGTAACTATGTAGTTTTTCACCTTCATGACCCTTCTTTTTCCTATTTGTATTCTTTAATTTCATCAAATGTTCAATACCACTCATGCACATTTTAGTCGCACTTAAGGAATGCTATTCACACTTTTTGCACATTTACGTGCATTTCATTTACATACTTTCGACACACTTTATTCACACTTCAGGTGCTCCAAATCACACTTTTGCCACTGTTTTCATACTTTTAGCACACTTCATGCACACTTTTGACACTTCATTTACATTTCTTGCACATTTTTTTGCACACATTTCTCACACTTCATGCACTTTTTATTTTCACCAGGGGAGTACTTTTTTACTTTTACAGTGATCGTAGAAGGACAAGTTATGAAAGCTCAGATGATATATTCCATAATGGCGTAATGAGTTTTTGCTCTCCAATAGGAATGGCTGAAGCTTTTCGTCTTTAAGATCATTCCTCCCATTTTTACATTTTATTCTAAACTAAAACAGGTTTATATTTTCCATTCGTCTCACAAAAATTGTTGCCATGGAAACTTGAATAAATTAAAATCGTCAAATTGTTAAGCCCGCTTTACACGAGATATTTTATACGTTCAATGGTATCAGGCTCAACTATGTGGAAGTTGATATTCACAAATGAAAAAACGACTTCGTTTTCTTCCACTGATTTATTTTTTTGGTACGACATGTTTCGACACATAGAGGTCATTTTCAAGTACTTGAAGTACTTGAAAATGACCTCTATGTGTCGAAACATGTCGTACCAAAAAAATAAATCAGTGGAAGAAAACGAAGTCGTTTTTTCATTTGTGAATATCAACTTCCACATAGTTGAGCCTGATACCATTGAACGTATAAAATATCTCGTATAAAATACCTCTACTAGGTACTTGAAAATGACTATGTGTCGAAACATGTCGTACCAAAAAAATAAATCAGTGGAAGAAAACGAAGTCGTTTTTTCATTTGGGATTACGAGATATTTTATTGTACAAACGAATGTATGAACTCTTTCACGAGGAAAATTGTGCCTTGTAAAGCGGCAAATTGTACGATTGTCTGACTGGGAAATAGAACCTGCTTCATTTCCATTAATTGTTTTTGAACAATCCATGATACATTCGTTCGTGCAATAAAATGTACCGTGTAAAGAGGCCTAGGCCTTTATACTTCTTGCAACACTTTTCTCTCAAACTTTAAAAATTAGATTTTCATTGTTTTAGTTTGCTCTTTGGAAGCATTTTATGTAGATAACGGTAATTTTCCAGCTACATTTGTGACATGGTCCAAAGAAAGTTTTGCCAAACACAATGAGTTCTGATAATTAATTCTAAACAATAGCTTTATTAAAGCTTTAGTAGCTCTATTACTAAACAATAGCTTACTTAAAATAAAGAATCTACCAACCTTATTACACCTGCGGTTTTGCGATGTCTGGCTGGTAGTCAGATTGCTAAAGTATCAATTTCCGCCAATTTCTCTCATTTGCAAAATGTTTTACGTCATATACTTAATTGATTCCCGTTTCGCTACGTTCAAATAGTTTTACTGTTGCAGAAGCAGAGGGTCACGTGGTATATTTCCACCAATCGAAACGAGAGAATAAACAAGTGACCAAAAAATGCCGCCAAAAGCCCTTGCGCTAATTAACCAAAACAAGTCAGCAATGTCGAAAGGAAGGTAATTAAGTTTTCTGAGCATTGAGTGCGTGACAATGTGTATTTTTGCAATGAAATAAGTGCTTTATGTTAAAGGTATATTGTAAGTAGTTTCTTTATCGGCGTGAAGTATTCCAAAGAGATATTGTGTTCAACGAAAACAAGTGTTATGATCGTATGGTTGCAAGAATGTGAATTGCCAATTATCCCAGTTCATTCAAAATGAATATATGTGACGGAAATCAGACATTTTACCGTGTTTTATATATTTCTAGCAACCGAAGTCGTCTACGTGTGAAGTGTAAACTCTCGGAAGCAGGTCAGAATTATCAGTTGAAATTAATTGAACGGTGTGATCATGAATATAGAATGGCTATGAAGTATGTGTGTGTGGGTATGATTATGGAATATTTACATGTGAATACTTTATTCGTGTGTGTGAATTTATATTGCTGCGCGCTCGTGCCATGAAACACTAAGCTACAGAGCCGGTGGTGAGAGGAATTTAAGTGGAGATACCTTTAATTATATCGTTGAACACTACTTTGCTGTTGTGGAATGTATATCATTGTAAGTACAAATTACAGTTAGGAGCCCTTAAGTTTCGCCGAAGCTTGCTGTAATCCTTAACAACCCTCATAACTAGTTATTATCGTGTCACGCTCCGCAGGAACGTTACTTGTAGTTATCTGCTGCATTAGTAGTTCTTGTGTGTTACAATATCAGCAGTATTTACATGTTAATCCCAAATTAATTAGGTAATAGTAATAATTGACAGTTCAGCATAAAAGATGCTTCAAACTGTATTTGCTTAGTTGTGGAAGTATGGACTGAAGTGCACAGAGCTCACAGCGGCACGATATAGCCTATTTTCTAAAATAAACGGTAGATATGTTACTGAGGGTTCCACGTATAACGTCTAAAGGAAATATTATATTCCGATAATCGAATATTTTAGCCAAAATGTTAGCCCATATAAGTACTTAATGGCGCCAAGTAGAAAAACATTTTGAGGGGCCAAGAGAGCTGTGTAATACTACACCTCGGAATCCTAGTCGTTTGAGGGTTTTCTTATAGGCCGTCACTTTCATTACCTTAACTTCAACTTTTGCATTACTTACAATAGCCCTCTTTATCCTGTGAATAAATTATATCGCTATTACAAGGGTTTCATACAGAATGTCACGATAGTCTGTGTGATGTCTCACCCGACGAAAAGATTCTGTACCGATAGTTGGGTTCGTAGATACAGAATGACCCCCTTGGACTACAATAAATATAGAGACACAAAACAGATACATTAATAAACACTAGAAGAATGTGAGTCTTGGTGGAAAGAAAATTAAGCAAACCAACATAACCCGAACAAAAGAGATGAAGATTTTTTAAATCATTTTTTTAAAGATTCGTTGTCCACGTTTAAGATGAGGATGTGTATCAACAACAATTGTTGTAGATGTCAGAATATGATATGGATATTTTGGAATCATTGAGGGGTGGAAGTGAAAAAAATAAAATCGGAAGGAGTGTGTGGAGATGTACAGCCAGTACGGATAAAGGTCATTGATGTGGAAGGGGTTCACTTGGTGATAATGTCAAGAGGTACATTATTTTCAATTGAACTTCTTCTTTATGAAAAGAAACTAATCCAACCACTGTGAATGTTTAAGTTAACATTGACTAGATCTCTTATCAGAATGGCTGTAGGCGTGAAAAACCTAGAATGTCTGGGAAAGCCACAAAAATTGAAAATGGTGGTTAATAATGATCCTATGTATGGCAAGAATGAGAGAGGTAAATAGAATGTTTCAAATTCATTCAAATTTATCTAATGAGCCACCATTTGTAGGCCAGTGGGAAAAACACTCAGTGTAGACTAGACGCTGGCAATTCACCAACCAGTAGAACCAAATGCCTGTCTTTCTTCAAGTCTAAGCATGATATGCAAAGAATGGAAAAATCATCTCCAATTAGTTAATCAAAAATATTGCTGCAGTTCCTCATGAGAAATTTTTAGTGGTATACCAAGCAATTAAGCTACCTATATCATGAGGTCTACACTTAACCAGTGATACAACTACAAATTAGGTTAATGAAACAAAGGTTTTTAACTGCAGTAATTTGGAATTTTTAACCACAGGAATATATGTAATATAAGTCTTAAATTCCCTGGAAAAAAGTACTTTTGGGACACTATAGAAACTGTAGAAATTGTACAGTTACTGAAGGATTGAAAGTATTTTCCATATAGTAAGTAATTGGAAAGCTAGGTTCCTACTGTTTCCTTAACATTTGTAGTACCTTATAGTTTTTACCCCTAGTGTTAACCATCAAGATGAAGCTCGGGAAAGATCAAACTAATTCAAGAGATCAATAATGTGAATTATGGTTGCCATTTTATGTGAAGGTTTTGCCAATTGCATGTATATAATGTCAGTGAAATTTTGCATCTAAAGGAAAGGCTTTGCATTTGAGTAATTCAAATGAAGTATGTACGATGTTGTATGAAATTCATTGAAATATTAACTTCTTTCAAATAAAGTTCATTTGATGCAAATTAATTTTTATGGTTAACTTTATTGAGGAATAATGCCTCGTAAGATTGATATCTTACTGCTTGACCCATAATCCCTTGGATTTCCATGAGCATTAATGCTTGTTCAGCATGTGTTTTGTTTGGTCTTTAGGTACATGTGTTTCAAGTATTTGTATGATTTCCCTTGGTTTCATTCATAAGTCAATGCATTGATAGAGGAATGGCAGTGGGTTGATGAAGGGAGAGAGAGGTAGTTTGGAATATGTTTTGGTACATTACCTTCTACTCCCCTGCTACAATATATAATTTTTTTCTTCAGTTGTTTGTTTCATCAAGGTTGATGCGGGTAAATTTTATTTTTAATCTGTGGGAGTAATGTTCTTTTTTGACTCTGGTGTACCAAATGCATTGGACTGCATGATCTGTGAAACTATTGGGCTCGACAATAATTTTTGTACGAACACAGTTTCTGTTTGGATTCATTTGTACTGTTGAATTCACCTGTCACGGGGGGATTCAACTGTAACTGTTGTATTCAATGGTAACTGGTAAACATTTCAACCATAAATTGGGAAGCAGCTGAGTACAACAGTTGGCCACAGAGACAGCTGTTGGATTTAGCTCTTGTCCCAAATTGGGGCTGAATTTTTTAAAAGATATACAGCAGGTTTTTTTTACAAAGGTAATGGCATTTTGCATTGCTTTTCTGCTTAGTTTTTCTAACATCTTTTTCTGTATTCATAGTTTTTTCAGTACAATTTTTATCTATGCAGTTTGCCCTTCAGCTCTGTCATACTGTTATATCTTACAGGTAACTTTAGAGTTTGTCTCTACAGTTATTCTCTAAAGTTTTCAGGCAACAGTTTTTCTGCAGTTATCTACACCAAACTTTCTCAGGGGTTATGTTTCACTGTACCCCTTCCCCTCGCTAAGCACTCAGGTGCTGGATTAATGCGCTCTGCAATGCGTCCATCTTGAAACCTACACTAGTTGAACGTGATCTATTCACAGGGCGTTGATCGTGATCTATTGTTGGGCGTGGGCTGGACCTATCAAAAATTTTTGACGGGAGGCCTGGCATTGCTAAAAAACATTTTGGAGAGAACAGGTTTTCCTTCCCATTTCCCCATGTTTCTGGTCAAACGTAAACAATTTCAGCAATATTTGAGTGCTTTATCCATATAATCTTGTTAGGGAAGTTTGTATGACAGTTAGCTTCCTCTAGTGTGTGCAACAATGAAGCCACTCCAATACAATGCAGCATCTGTTTAACCCTTCAGGAGGCACGTGGGCCACAGGGGTGGCCCACAGTGTTTCATTTGTGTGCTGTTTGTCATAGAATGGCATAATATACTTGTTTCAGTAGCTGCACATCATTATGTCCTCAATAGTCTCACATGGTCGTTTGTAACAAATTGTTGCATGGTTATTATTAAATAGCGTGTAAAAGGAAGCCAGCATGACTGGACCACAAATATGGCCCATGCGACTAACTGTGTGACCTTTTTCCGTCGGCAGTCTTATAATAATAATAATAATTTTATTTCTGTTTGGTTACAAATGTAACATAGAAATCGTCAATTTATAGAGGACAAACAACACATGAATTAAAAACATAAAAGACAGCTGACAGTGGTACATATTTTAGCTTCCAAAGCTTACCAGGCTACAAATATTATATAGTAATCGTCAATATAGATATAACTGCACATAAAATAAGAACATATTAGACATAGGTACATGATAGATCACAGTGATTTAATATATACATGTTATGGCTTGAAAGGTGTAGAGTTCTTTTTGTTGACATATTTTTTACACAAGTCGTAGTACTCATCTAGCAAATAAATTCAATTTTGCAATATAAGTGCTTTTAATGTGTGCTTGAATGAGTTGATATTTTGGATTTTTTTAATATCTGGTGGTAGAAGGTCAAAAAGTTTGGCCCCTTTGTGATATGGCCCTTCACTTGCGAGTTTAGTTGACCTCTGTTCAATATGTATGTCGTGTTTCTGGCGGGTGTTTATTTGATGTATTTCATAGTTTAGATCAAATGCGTTCAGATTTTTTTTACATACATTATTAAATTAAATACATATAAGGCAGTAAGAGGCATTATTAGTAAGGATTGGAAATGTGCCCTGCATGACTCCCTATAGGGTAGATTGAGTATAGCCCTGATTGCCTGTTATTGTAATTTAAAAACTTTATGAGATTGATGTGAGCTACCCCAGAAAATAATCCCATATGACAAATGTGACTGAAAATTTGCATAATAGAGGCATTTTCGAATACCAATACTGGTACTTGTTTTTAGATATCTTAATTGAAAAAGAGTTTTATTTAGCTTAGAGATAAGGGTTTCTACATGCATAGACCATTTCATTGTTGATTCAATGTTTACCCCAAGAAAATTGAGGTTTTCAACAAATGTTAAATCATTTCCGCATAATTCTACTGGTGGTGTAAGGTCTCTGCCAAAATTAACACAGACTATTTTTTGAACATTTATGGCCATCATGTTATTTTGACACCAGTCTTCTAAACATTTCATAGTGGAACAAGCTTTCTTTAGTAGATCTGATTTTTTATTGGATTCAATGAGAACATTAGTATCATCTGCAAATATTATAGTTTTTGCTTCTGGGATACTCTCAGGTAGGTCATTAATATACAATAGGAATAATAGAGGCCCAAGTATGGAACCTTGCGGAACACCCATTTCAATTGCCCTTTCATTATATGTTATTTTATTATAATCAGTTGTATTGAAACTGTTGGATATTTGATATAAATTTTGTCACAATGGTTGTTCGATGCTCAAAATATTTCATGATTTTTCAATGACTTTGGGTTTTGTCCCACTAATGACTATAAATATGTTCCATAGGGAAAAAGCTAAACAAACAATAGATATTAGTCTATATTTATTCTTTGTAAAAATATTTTTATTGTAGGCCCGTGCTCCCAATATTATATTGTAGGCCCATGCTCCCAATCATGTGACAAAATTTTACATGCCCACTGAAGGGTTAATGTCTGCAAACAGATTTTTACCCTCCTCACCCCACTATTGGCTAGGGCCTACCTAGAGATGGGCCATTCTGGAAATTACCATCATGTTTTACAGAATTTACCGTAGCTCCTGAAAATTACCATGATTTTTGATAATTTGAACTTATGTCTCGGATATTATTCATACTGATATATTACAAACGTATTATTTTAAGTCAAGGCTAATTACATTTATTACTATCTTAATCATTAATAAAGGCATGTCCAACTCATGCGTGGAATACTCATGTTTTACTTAAGGAATATTTGAGGGGTATCATTTTCAATGGTTTGAACGAAACTTTCTCTTGCCAAAGGAAGAACTCAGAATTTTGTGTGGGCTGCCATGTTGGTTTTTGATTCTTCTTTCTTTCTAATGCATTAACATAGTAATAACAATGGTTTAAATTTCTTTAACACCTTGCTATTGCTATTGGCTTTCCTATTTAATCCTCGTGAAGCTATTAACAGTAGAAAATTAAAAATTACCGGAAAATTATGGTAATTTTCAAATATTACCTTAATTTATCACAGTAATTTTCCTTCAATGAAAATTACTGCAATGGACCCATCTGTAGGCCTACCCAAAAATAATTCCTAAATACCGTCCCTGTCTCTTTCTAATGAAAACATTGCGATGTGGATTCCTGCCCAACCACTCAGAACCCCTCATGCTCATAAAAGCATATCATTATAACTTATGCCTAGTGAATGATTGTAGTGATGTAAAAATTGGGTGAATTAAAAATTGTGGTATATCTCTCAGTGTGTTGTGACATTGTGCCGCCTGCTACAAATGATTTGGATAGTTAATATTGCTCTTTTCAGGTATTTCCGTCGTGTATTTCGTTTTTTTGACAAGTTTCTCCCCTCTTCCAGGGGGCGTCTTCAGGTCCATTGCACATTTTGTAATTGTTATTATTTATTTCCCGTTGTTATGTATTTTGTTGCTAGTACATCTAGGACCATAGGGTGTCTCCATTGCCCGCTCCTCGCTGTGGTTTCACCACTCTCTCCCAGGTTGAGGCAAGTGGGTATCCATCCTCCCGATTGAAATTTGATGGATATTTAACCAGCTCTACCGCTTCTCTGATCAGCCTGGGAAAATAACGATTTTCCCTTGAGAGTACTCTCACTTGGTCAAAGGCAATCTGATGTCCTGGCTCGAACCACGCATGCTCTGCAACTGCGGAGAGGCTGAATCTCCTCTTTTCGGTGGCCCTCAGGTGCTCTTTAATTCTACATTGAATTGCTCTCCCCATTTGGCGGATGTAGGATTTACCACATGTACATTTTATTTCATAGACTCCCTCATACATTGCAGTGGGAATTTTGTCCTTGGGTTTTGGGATGATATCTCCAATTTTCTTCGAGTTTGAGAATCTCGTCACTATACCATACTTCCGAAGGAGCCTACTCATCTTTTGTGCCGTCCCTGCAATGTATGGAATTGTGGCATATGCAGCTGGCTTTTCTTTAGGTCTGGCTTTCTTTAGGTTTCTTAACCCTCATATGGATTCTCTGCGCCTTAGCGGCGCTCGGGGTTTTAAAAATGATTTTAAAATTTTCCATTCCCATGGATCTTTCTGAAACTTTCAGTAGTTTACTTTTTCTGCTTTCTTAGGCTAAATATATATTTTCGTATGTATAGTGTGCATAGTTTTCATTTTATTGGCCTCTAATGAAAAAAGTCACGTCGTGGATTTACGGCGCCGCTGCGGCGCCGAGAGTTTCCTCGTCGCAATGTCAGGGATTGCACTCTCAATACTAATTTAAAAGTTATTATGTTTCGTATGAAATGGTATCTTCTATTTATAATCATAATATTTAAAAGTTTAAACTTTATAAACAAAATTAAATTGTTTAACAGAGGGAAAATTTTACTATGCCAATTTTGCTTCGTCTTTTATCTAATAATCATAATTTTTGCCTGTTTATAATGTTCATTGACAAAACTTCATCTATTTGCAAGAATAATACTTAGAAACTCATGGATAGCCTAAGGGTGTTTTTTCCATGGCCTCTGGCATTATTTTGTTAGGATACCTTCTCCACTCCGCGTCCCTCCTCCGCGTCCGCGTACCTGCTGTGCAGATGGCCAACTTTGGGGACATCCCAGGGTTACTATGTATATAATTATACCAAGCAGCAATTCTAAGAAAATTTAACGACAATATATGTACAGAATTCATGCAATAGCGCCTCTTTACCTTCGTGTGGAAATTTCACGTTGAATGAGTAGCTGAGGCTCGGGACGACTATTCAGAAGTTTGACTGACCACCGTGAAGAACACATTGCACGGTTGGTGTTATGTCTCGTACCTCTCATTCGAAAATATTCCTTTGCGGCTGCGATAGTCTTCACAAAATTGCTGGCGATAATATTATTTCCCAGGACGTAACTGTTTACCTATGGATTGACATTGACAGAACTTACATGGTAAAAATATGTTCATGATGAAAAAATACATAGACGAATTACCACAGTGAAAATTTGTAAATATATTTCTCGTTTCTTTGTATACTCAAATGCACAGGGGTTTTAGACCTCCAAAGTTTATCAACGTGAAAGGGTGAGTGAGGAGGAGAAAGGTGGGTAATTCCATGGAGGTTTTTTTGAGGTGAAGGGGTGGAGATACATGGTGGAGGGTCGACTGCCAAGGATCAGGGAATACCGGGATCGTTAGGCCAGGTAAGCGTAGAAAATCCGTATGGCGAAGAAAAGTTGAGAGTGCAAGGAGGCAATTAGACACAATAGGCTACTCTTTCTTTATCCTTCCATCGCTGCGTGAGGGACATGAAATCCACGCCTTATCGCAAAGCGCCCCGGGGTGGCCCTCCCTTCATTCCGAGAAGGTCTAGTTCGGGTGGGTCGTTGGAGGTGAGGAGAAGTTCATTCAGTTTTTGTGGGGGGAAGAAAGTAGGCGGAGAATGACAAATAAGGAAGCATAGTGGGAAAGTACGGATGGTCTCAATGTTTGGGTCAGTGTAATGCTACGGAAAGAAAAGGTGAGGGGGATCCTCCCAGCATGAGGGTATTTTGGTCACCCCAGAACAGTAGTTCCCCTTCCATCAGTCCCTCACGCAGAGCCGGACCGAGGAAAAACCTCGCCATCATATTCCATGTTTTTTCCATTTCCTGCTCCTTCTTTCTTACCACCTACAACCCAAACTTCTTAGAAATAATTATTTTGGCCTTTCCCACCAATCCAGAAGCAAAACCTCATCTGCCGCACTCCCCCGCATCTTTTTTACCTGTCCATCTCTATGGAGACATCCTCAGTGAGGGAATGGGCTCCGCTATAGGCCGAAAATACCGACTCTTCTAGCCCACCCTCCAATGCGGCACTGGACTCTTTGACGCGTCGCTGCTTGTCCCACATTACTCATATTTCACAACCCATCTGACTTTCATCCTTTCTTTTTTTTAGAAATTGCAGGATATAAACTCACAGAATGTCCGTTACATTTGCCTTGATCGTCAGAATATAGCCCTTAAAATCACGACGGTATCACTCGTCTCTTCTCAATCCACCAACCCTTTTTCAATTATTAACGTTTAAGAACTCAGGCTTCTGCGCACACTACAAACATATAACATGTGGGTGGACGTAGTGAAGCAACATTATTTTACATCGACCCATTTGACTTTTATTCGGTCCTCATTTTTAGTATTTGGATACATAAAAAATAAAACAATGTGTACATTATAAAGCGCAGTTTATCCAGCATTGCATATCAGAAAAAATATTTAAAACAACCATTACACATGAAATTAATACCTTCATTTGAAAATAACCGTATAAGGGACCAAAAAAGAGAGTATTACGACAACAAACGGAAAAGAATGCAGTGTTGAAGATGTTTAGCTATAACTTCTGTAATAATGGGTTAAATCTTGCAAAACACGGTTAAAAATAAATATAATAGAAGTCACTAGCATTATCAATCAGAAAACATGCTAAGAAAGGCCAAGTTTCAAAGATAATGACAAAATAGAACGCAGCGCCGCTGCGGCGCCGTAAATCCAACGGCGTAACTAAATTCGTAAATCCATATGAGGGTTAAAGACCTAAAGAAAAGCCAGCTGCATATGCCACAATTCCATACATTGCAGGGACGGCACAAAAGATTAGTAGGCTCCTTCGGAAGTATGGTATAGTGACGAGATTCTCAAACTCGAAGAAAATTGGAGATATCATCCCAAAACCCAAGGACAAAATTCCCACTGCAATGTATGAGGGAGTCTATGAAATAAAATGTACATGTGGTAAATCCTACATCGGCCAAATGGGGAGAGCAATTCAATGTAGAATTAAAGAGCACCTGAGGGCCACCGAAAAGAGGAGATTCAGCCTCTCCACAGTTGCAGAGCATGCGTGGTTCGAGCCAGGACATCAGATTGCCTTTGACCAAGTGAGAGTACTCTCAAGGGAAAATCGTTATTTTCCCAGGCTGATCAGAGAAGCGGTAGAGCTGGTTAAATATCCATCAAATTTCAATCGGGAGGATGGATACCCACTTGCCTCAACCTGGGAGAGAGTGGTGAAACCACAGCGAGGAGCGGGCAATGGAGACACCCTATGGTCCTAGATGTACTAGCAACAAAATACATAACAACGGGAAATAAATAATAACAATTACAAAATGTCCAACAGACCTGAAGACGCCTCCTGGAAGAGGGGAGAAACTGTTGCCAAAAAAACCAAATACACGACGGAAATACCTGAAAAGAGCAATATTAACAATTATAAGAGTCGCGGAAGCCTTCAAAGAGATTTGGATAGTTACTTGGATGGGATAGCCAATGGTCTTTTAACAGGCCAGGGAATTAGAGAATTTAGTTCACTCAGGCCAGGTGAAGGGTTGCTGTCCAAATTGTGCTGGCATCTGATACAAGAGGGACTCAAATTCTAGTTATGTTGATATTATAATCATCTTCATTGCAATTTCCTCTGAGTTTCTCTACTCCTGATATCTGCTCCTTAAAGTCTTAACATGTTTATCCCATTATAAGACTATATGTAACACTGGAACAAGAACAATTTCATTAGTTACGAACAGTATGAGGTAAATCGGTGAAATAATTTTCAGAACCTGAAAGTTTATACTGAACATCTAATTAGTTATTCACCTGAATGAAACTCCAGAAGCATTACCAGATTTTAACTGATGCAGATACCACTGAAGTGTTCAACTAATAAGTGTATGCTTAGAAAAAGATACATAGAGTTGAATTTGTTCATTGCGTAGTTTAACTGAAATTTAAAACACCAGCAAAAAGGAATTTGAATAAGGGTGGGTTTGAAATTAGGGGTATGTGTTAAATTGGATATCTGGATGTATTTAAATAGCTGTGAAAACCATAGCTCATACAGTTTAAGTCCCTAAGTATTTCATTTTAAGACTTAAGCTGTGTTGCAATCATGCAGAGTTAATAGAAAAATAGTGAACTGGACAAGTGACTTTCTCAGTGATTGAAAACAAAAAGTAGTTATTGATGGTTTTAGCTCTGATATGGTCGAAGTCACATACGGTGTTCCTCAAGGAAGTGTGATCGGCCCTCTTGTATTCATTATTTATATTAATGACCTAAGCTCCCAAGTTAGCAGTAAATTTAGATTATTTGCAGACAATACAGTTATCTACTGTGAAATGAGCGAAGACACGGACTTTGAAGCTCTGTCATTGGACCTTAACAACATTCATTCGTGGTGCCTGGAGTAGGGGGTTAGAAGTAAATATCAGCAAATGCACCACAGTTCACTTCCTGCGAAAGTCATCACAAAAATGCCATGCCTATACTGTGGGTGAAGTAAACATAAAATCATCAGATACAGTCAAACATCTTGGAATTACCTTAACATCTGATATATCGTGTGGATTACCCATACAGAACATACGTGGCACAGCATTTAAGAAACTGGGTTTTGTTAAACGTATAATAGGAAGGTCTTCGGATGAAAAAGTCAAAGAGAGATGCTACTTTGCTCTGGTTAGGTCACACCTCAAATAGGCCGTGAATATTTGGGACCCTGGTCAAATAGATTTAACCAAAAGAATTAATAAAATACAAAGGAAAGCAGCACTCTTAGTTAAAAACTGCTACGAGCATACATATAGTATCTCACAACTTTTAGAGGGATTAAGGTGGGAGGCTACACGCTAGGCTTAGGTTGCTTGATAAATTCTGAACTGATATTTTTCAGAGCGACACACAATATTATCATGACCCCTCACTACATCTCTAGGTCTGACAGAAGTGATAAAATAAGAGAGATACACTGCCAAATAGATAGGTACAAAAACTCATTCTTTCTGCAAACAATAAGGGACCAAAATAAAAATTTAGCTCCACTAAATACACTCCTATAATACATGTCACCATTTCATCTCCAAAAAACTTACCTTTACCTTTACATGGCTGGTGATCTAACACCCCCTGCCACACACCCATGCAGTGGCTCGTGGGGTATTGTGTAGATGTACTTGTGACTCAAGGTATATTGTGCTTCCCTGGGAGTATTGAGGCTAATGTGTGGATATCAATGCATGGTTCTTCAACTATCATGAGCTTTGCCATTGCCAGTTGGTTCCCAGCACTGCTCCACATCTCAGTGGATTCATTCTTTGATTCCTCCTCTGATATTGTATAAGATAAATTCATTTGAAAATATGTTTATGCATAACTATAACTACCTGCAAATGGGGAAGTTTTTCTTGTACCATGACTGCATTGATTGTGTTTAAAACAAATAAAGTGCAGCATTGATTCAAGTTAATTTGACAGATAGTGAAAAGGGAGAATTTATTGATGAGATAGCAAGGATTTTGTGCACATATGTTTTTATCATTTGGTAGGGATTTCATTTTGTTCCATTTGTGCCTTATGACCATTCATAATTTGCAACAACACAGGTGGAAGCTCCATGGTCTCAATCAAGTTGAAAAGCTATGTCCTACATCCATGCATCATTGCATGCAAAGAAAGTAATTAGTTCTTTAGTTCCGCTACACTCATGCATTACCAATTCCCTTGCTCTGTCCTAAAAAATACTGTGATCTAATGAATATAAATTTGCACAAGTCCTTGCAGAATTCAAGGGCCTCCTATATCTGTACTTGAAGGTAAGTATGCTGCTGAAATAAATTCATTTGGTATGCCTTAAAATCAATCTGAATATTATTTGTACAAAAGTGTACTTCTTCCCACTTTGTTATATGGTAGTGTAACATGGGTATGTCAGGATAGACATAAGAGTAGACTAAATGCCGTGGGTATGAGTTATCTGAGGAGCGTTTGCAGCAAAAGTAGGATGGATAGGGTCAGGAATGAGTGGGTAATAAATGAATGTGGGTTAGATGGTCCAGTAATGGACATGTATGAAAGGAGTGTGCTTCATTGGTTTGACCATGTTGAGAGAATGGATGAGAGTCAAATAACGAAACATATATAAGAGTGAAATGAATGGTGGGAGAGGTAAGGTATGCCGAGAAAGTTGTGGTTGAGGAAATTCTTAATAGGAGGAATATTAGGAGTCTTAAAAACAGGAGGGCATGTATGAAACAGTGTATGGGGGTAAATGAGGCAAAGGAGGATTGAAAGGATAGGTCAGTATTGAGGAAATCATTGAAGCAGAGTAAGGTGTAGAAATATGTATGTATGAGTGAAACTTTGTGACTGTGCCTGCCCCGGAAGGGAACAGCATGATTAGTATGTATGTATGTAAACTTTATTTGTCCCCGACCAACCTGGCCATTATCATTATGGACTATTTCAAGATCAGTTGGATCCACTGTGCACAGACCAGTTTGGCTGTGACATTTACAGACCAGGCAAAACTGGTCTGAAGTGGTGTTTCAATTATCTTCCCAGTTAGACTAGTTGCAATCCTCTAGATCCACCCAAGTCCCAGACCAGTTTCTTAGCTGTTACAGACCAAATATTTTTACCGGGGTGATATCATAGTACATCATCGTTGCAAGCGAAAGCTCAGGAAGGTAACAGTCAAGTCAGTTCATTGACCCATGCCACAGTTAAACTTCAATGCTGAAGCAGTGGTGGTAATTCTTGTAAATGATCATGCAAAATCCTCACTTTTGCCTCTTTGAGGGGGCAACTTTATATAATGGCCAAATGAAGTAGATTTAATTGATACTGTGAATCATTTCATATGAAATGGCTATAGCCTGACAAAAACCATGCAAAATTAAAGAACGTAGGATTAAGGAGAGGAAAATCATAAATTCACTATTTTTGTGCTTCCAAGCCCTACATTCTCGCCCTGAAAAAAACCAAAGCAGCAACAGTACTTATAATTCAATTGATTTTCACGCTCTAAGATTTCATTATCTCCATTTCTACTGCTATGTGAAATGAAATTTCAGTCCATTTCATGGAATTAACCATGCCACCATAAGTAATAGCCATGTCATACTAACCAGAACCAGACACACTCCAAGCTGGCTATCTAGAAGGGGAAGGTAGTAATTTGGAATGTTGATAAAAAGACAGGATTCTACGAGAATAAGTAAGATGAGATTAATAAACAAGGTTTTCTTCTTCTCTTCACACTCTAACCTCTTCCCTGCCTAAAACAACCTCATGTGAAAAATTTCTGGCTTTATTTCTTGAGCAGTCTTATCATTTAACTCCAAATGAACATTGCATGAATATTCACAGGCGGTTGGATGCTTTGATTTACTCTCACAAAAATTGGTGGGTACACTCTTCAGTGTTTTTTTTCAGAGTACATAACTGATGCAGAATTCACGGAGGGTGATCCATAATTCCTACAGTTATACGTATGCGTGATCCCCTGAACATCATCTCATCAGTTTCCCAAGGAGAAGCAGCTCACCCAACTTTTAAGTTCGCTGAATATGGAAAGCTGGGCTCGAGAAAACCAATCTTCTGATTTTTGACTGCTGATGATGATGTATTTGAGTAATCATGAGCTAGTCCATGATTGAAATTATGTAAGTTCCTGATTGCTTGAAAGTTTTTTTAAAATCATTCCCATCTTTCAAAAGCTTTTCAGAATGATCCATAATTTTCGTCGTTTCCCCAAGGAATATTCAACTTTATTGGCATGGCCATAATTTCAAAGGCTCAAAATTTGACATTCGTGGAGAAAAAATCAATCCAAATTTTCCATTTCGAATCCAGATATAAATTCAGTCAATCGCACTCATCTAAAAAAAGGGACATGGGAGCAATAAAAATACTTTTCCTGGAATACAATGGCGGAAGAAAGGTTTTGCCTGTGTTCCCACGGGTCAAGAAATTATGTTTTTAAGAATAAATCGCTCTTTTTCCTAAGGGCTTCTGAAGTTCTAAAGATCTGATCCTCGAATGCCATAGCTTCTGGCCATAAACCATGCTTTCCCACTGACTTACACACTCAATCTTAGAATGCATCCAAGATAATAGCACAACTGGCAGTAACATAGGTAGTAAATTAGTAAAAATGTTCAATAGTTCTTTTGGTGAAGGGAATGACAAGACCAAAGAATACATTATAGTGGTCGTCATTAAAATCATTTGATCGAGAAAAAATTCTTTACTCTTCACTTATTTTTAAGCCAAATCAGTACATTTCAACTGCAGTATTATCTTGGACGGACTCGAGAGTAAAAACTTCATATTAAATTTGGCATTATTATAAAAGTAGAGCTCTATGGTTCTAAAGTAAAACTCACCATTGTATCTACATATACTTCAAGAGTAACCGGTGGCTGACGCCCATCCCCTGCCGGCCAAGCGTGACATGATGCTCGCAAGCTCCAGTCTGAAAAAAAGGTAATTCAACATTAGCAATGAGCCACTGTACAAAGGCTGAAGTTGAAAAAAGCTGGCCAAAACCCTCTGTAACAGTCTTCGTTGGTAATTGATTACTAATTTTTAGGAATTATTTACTTTAACATGTCATGAAACCTTTTTAGAGTGATCTGGAGCATAAGGTCATAATGGGGGGCAACAAGAGCTAAAAATGTGGAAACAGTGATGTGGGTTACATACACCCATGGGCTAGTTAAAATTATTAGGCAAGGATGTCAGTGAAAGGATACGACTATTTAGTTTTATGAAAATATTTACTGCAAAAACTTAATGGGAATAAGTTAATCACATTTTTGAAACAAGTAGATTTATCTTGAATACATATTACATTTTGGCGCATTTTAGCCAGAGAAAATTACAAAAATAATAGAGTCAAAAAGGCTTTACTATTAATGATCAAAATGCTACATCATTTCATTGTCTCATTTTCCGAGTTAAAGTCTTCTGAGGAAGTCATTTCTTCATCTCGTTCCCTTGTCTGCTCATACTCAAGAAGATATTTGACTTCCTCCTGTATGTTCCTGGTCACCTCACGTGGTACTTCTGAGGAACAAGACGGAAGGGGATCTGATGGTAGGAGTAATTGATGGGAAATGTCATGACTCATGGCCAATCCTGGATATTTTCCTTGTGTTGATCCTGAAATCTTCTTATGTCCTTGTTTCATGTCTCTAAGGTCTCCTCTGAGAACTGACCGATTGGGAGAATTGAATGTTTGGCTATGTCTGCACCATGAAATAATTATTTATGCACAGTTGGTAATGTATTATACCACAGATAAAGGTGAATATATAATTTTTCCTGCTTCTTGACAACATTTTGAGAAAACTTCATAACTATTTTCCGCCCAACTTGATACCACTTTCATAATCATTGAGTAGCTGGTAAATTTTTTTGGAAATTCCTGAAAAACAGTAACATAAGACATGCTTGCAATAGGTGACAGTTTTATAAGGTGAATTTATTGAAATCACAAAAGAGAAGGTAAAAAGTTTAGTACCAGTTAATGCAAATGATATGGATATTAAATGGAGTGAATATTATTTTAGGAAAAGGCTGCAAAAAGATTTCAAATTTTTGAATGGTATTTCTTGGAAGTACACGCATTATATACCTCTGACATAATATTTCTATCAACGCTTATATTGAGCGCTTACTGGAAATTTCCGTGGAGAGTTCTGGGTTGAAGAAATAACGTGTCGCTGTATTGTCATCATTGGTCATTCCAAATCCTGATTTAGGCAAGTCCACAGTTGGGCACATTCTGGAATGGAAAGCCTGTGGCACATTCTTTTTTTCTCTTTTTCTTAGCTCATTTTCTTCTATCTGCTGACTTTTTCCATGTAATGTTCAAACTCACCTGAGGCAGATGTACTCTGGGGATATTTTAACAATGCTGGCGGCAATTTTATTTCCTCTTTCAACCAATACGTATGTCCTTTTCAAAATCTGTTGTCTATTCTTGAATTCTGATTCCACTCCCGGAAATACTGATGAAAAAAATGTTTCTACAGGAAGACCGCAAGCAAAGTTTTTAATTTCCCCTCTCACTCCAAGTTGAGTTTCTTGTGTAAACACGGACGATTTCTTTTGGTCCATTGATTTTCTTCTTCTTTCAATGGGAGTACTGTGTAAATCTGGGCGGGTCGCTGAAATAGTATCCATATCACAGCACTGACTCCACGCTCTTCAACACTACCTCGAGCAACGAATACTGAAGGGAGTATGATGCCCTACGCTCAGCCACATATTTACGGCAGAATTCGAACCAATGGCAGACCGGCTATATTTTTGGAAAACCCAATTTTTAGAATTGTAGCAGGTGTTATTTGCACTGTTTTCAAGTAAGGAAAATAAATCTGGGTGCAGGGAGAAGCCGCCTTAGACAAAGGGTTCATGAGGAGCCCGCGTACCGTTAGGTTTATTGCCGTCTCGGTTTCTCGCGGCATGGTCTTTCCTCCTAGGATTAGAGCAAAGAGTTAAAATCTTGGGGAAGGGTACATATCAGACGGCCATTGAAAACATGCATTCTAAACAAAATGTGCTCAATAGCTGGGGAAATTCCCGGTTCTCAAGCAGAAGCTGAAAGATCCCGATTTTCCTACCTCGCGCGTCACGCTGGGCGTAGAAGAGAACCACCCTTCTTTGTTTCACGTTGTCGCGCAAAACAGGAAAGGGTGCGATTAGGTGAAAGATTTTTCTTATCCATCATATAGTATAGACTTGAACCAAACTTCTGGTGCAAATATCTCAGGAGCGGAAAGCGGTGTTAAGTACTTTTATCCCTACCATAGGCAAAAATAGCAATATACTAAATAATGTAGAATTGCTAAATAACGATCTTTTGTCAAAATATTTACCTCCTTAACAACTAAGAAGATGAGTGTATAAAACAATTCTCAAAAAGTTAATTTTCTGTACTGTATTCCAGCACCATTAGAACAAACTTAGAAAATTTTCGTTAAAATCTCAGATTCCAGGTTTCATGAATTTTTATTTATTTTCGACGATTTGTAAAAGTTTAACGAACACTATGATGGGAACTGCCGCTTTATGTAGCCTGATTATTCTAAAATATGGATATTTCATTCCTGGCTGGAAATTAAAAAGTCGAAACTTGAAGTTTTGGCCAGCTTTTTCCGATTTCAGCCACTGTGGCACTGCTCACATCAGAAAATTTATGAACTTATAAATATCAAGGGTGAGAAAATTCAAAAGGAAAGCACAAATGCGTCAAAACGCATACGATTAGGAGCATTGATTAAAAATATCTCAATTCTCTTCTTCGTCTTTTGCAAAGTAATTTTGGTTCCAAGACACAATCATCGTGCATAGTAGCGGGGAACACATTTTTTAGTTGAGAGGTGATTTGGCAATAAATAATGAAGCGATAGGAGATGAAGTTTCTCGCATAGACATACACATGGAATTATTTAGGCAGAGGAAGATAATTTATTGCGTTTCTCAGACCGATCAATATTTTAGAAATATTATAATTTTTTAAATAATGATAAATACCTCAATAACTTTAGCTGATATTTTGACGAGAGGGAAGGACTGTGTAATAAATTTATAAATTTGTCGACATGTGTGGTGGAATAAAGCCTTTGCCTGCCAACCCTAGGGTCGGAGGATCGAATCCCTGAAAATGATTTTCACCTCCCAGCCTATGGCTGTGCGTGTTATTCCGGTTATAATACCAGAAGAGAAAGGCTCTTTTCTGGATAGTGTGAAATAAATATATAAAGCGTGCATACTGTCCAAAAATATTCCGAAAAATATGCATGAACATAAATTCATCAAATTAGGGTCAAAACAAAAATCGTGTAGTCATAGTAGTTAAGGTGAAAAATAATTATAGTGCCTCCATAGTTCATCGCACTCTCAATTTACCTATTCTAACCACTGCCCAATTGCCATTCTGTCAAATCTACCTGTATTCTCTTCCATTTGTCCCGTAACGTCCATCCTCGTCAGACTATTCCCAATTTTCCATCGCTTGGATCCCTGCAACTAAAGACGGGCTACCCAGAGATGGTCATTGCTTTGAGAAACCAAACCACAAGAGAGAAACAACTGTTAAAAACGTTGTAATAACGACTCGCTTTCGTAATGAGCAAAAAATGCTCGGAACCCTGAAACTTGTACTTAGATCGTCTCATGACTTTCCTCGCCAACACATGTTTTCGAGTATTCAATGAGCGGTAGACCGTGCAAACCGAGCGTTTGATTAATCAATGAGAGGTGGGAGGTTTCAATCGGAGGGGCCGGCTCCAGCTCACTGGTTGTCCCGTGCCCTCAGATTCTGGGGACTCCTCAGCCAGTCCCTCTCTCATAAGAACGGATTACGTATCACGGGATACAATGCAGCCCTGTTTCACTTCGAGGATCGGACTAGGGTCCCTTCGGATGCGGTTGGTGCGGCGCGGGCGTCGACGACCAGGTGGGCGTGAAATTTTCGGCTCGACGCTGTGTGCTACTGAGGTTTCACGCTACTCGGGGGTTCTTCAATCGTTTAACACTTCCTAGTCTCCCCGGAGAATGGAGCACTGGTGCTTACCGATGGCATTTAATCTCCCAGCACGATAATTTTGTCTACATATTTATACCTCCGGAGGGAAAATGAACGGCTTTTAAGACATACCTGAAATTCCAAAGGCTTGGAATTTTATATAATTAGACGTGGAAGGAAAAAGCAGATGTTAGATGATACACAATGTGCAGAGAAATTTTATCTCTTCTAGTCCCGCATCAAAGTCGACGCATACGGAGCGCGTTATCCTTGGTTTCCATCGAGTGCAGATTAAAAAACGCTTTCGCAGGGTTGTTGAAACCTTTGTGCCTAAGATTGCCAATGTATCAGTGTGCAAAAGCACCTATTAGGATTGTTACTCACGGACCAGCGTCATTGATCGTGTTTTTAGAATAGGCTAGCAATACTCCATAAGTTTTTCCGCGGATCGTTTTTGAGGATTAAAGTGTTTTTAGTAATAAACCGGAGTAGTTGCTCCTCATATTACTTAAGCATCATTAGGCTGCATCTCCCTTCAATGATCATACAAGGGATCATATGAGAGTCGAATTGATGGCTCGCTTTATTTATTCAATCCATCAATGCGCGTGCGTCCTAGCCATGAGAAAGAATAGCTTTGTGTTATTCCTTACTCATATAAACTGTCGACTCTAAAGTGAGCTGCGATATTAAATTAGTTGCCTACGATTCGATAGTCTAACGAAACATTGCCATGAGGTGCGCTAAGAGGGTTACTATTATATTCAAGAAATTTTAAATTTTATTATCTAAACCTGAAGCCAAATCGTAACAGAAATAAACCGATAGGGAACATAATTTTCTTGCGATTTTGCCATTGAGGATAAATGTTAACCGTCAATGGAATGCATAATATGATGAAAACTTGAACTATCATTTAAGTCTTAAGGGTGACATTTCATGGGGGAGAGGTGGTTAATTTTCTTTGGCTCCGTGTCAATCGATGAATGGTGTTTTGACTCATAAGTTGGTATCTAGATACTGATAATTACGATAATTTGCATGAAATGAATTTTTTATTTGAAAGATAATTTTATTTTTATTAATACTGCAGAGTTACAGAATATCAACATATGAATTTTAAGAACCCCCGAGGCGAAAATACTACAATTAACCCCTGGTGCACATTGCAACCAATGTTGATGAGTATTTGAGATAATGGTGGCGATGGCATCTTCATTGTAGCGTTCCCACAACATTTAGTGTTCAAGTTTCTTTGAGGAACTACCCGATTAAACCTTAGATCTTTCATTACCCGATTGAGTTTCATTTTCGTTTGGAGCAGAGTTATTTGCGGATATTTTAATTATACTTTTAAGAAATCATTTTGTAAAAAATGTTACTTGAATCGCACAAATAGGACCAAAATTATTTCACATTTCCAGCAAATAATTCATGAACTACTTTGGTGTCATAGATGAATTCTTCTCGGGTCACCCACCGGTAAACTTTGAGCTGGTGAGTTACTCGGAAAGAATTAACTTATGTCATTCGCCGGGAAAGAATTAGTACATGCCTTGCAATTTTCGTCCATTCTACTTGCTACCAATTAGAGTGTCAAGATTTCAGCCTCCCTCCGAGTTTAACAAAGTCCTTTTTTTGGAATGAGAAAATTTTCGTTTTGGTTTTATTTATGGTGGTAGAAGGGTGGCTTACAGTTAAGGGAACTACTATTAATACTTCATCTGATTGGTCTCTCAACAACTGGGATTAGACTGTAGCTTCAATATACATTGAATAATTTGAGGAAATTGCCTTAAAAATATCCATCTTTAGCGGGAATTGAACCACAGTCCTTTGGCTCTCCGGACCAAAGCGCAGATCAACATGCCACCCAGACTTCCTGATTTAATAATCAATTTAGGAAGGATATACGTGATCTAGAAGTCGGTCGATGAAGGATCGCACACTTAAGGGAATATGGACTCCTTAGAAGCCACATCCCGCGGAGATAAATCACATAAAATCTATTTTGCCATTATTTTAGTAGCTAGATATTCAGATTTTGCACCTCTGTCGTATACAGCAATGAAAACACGAAGCAATTAAAATATGAAAAGAATCCGCTTGGAATAAGAATCACACTGTGGAGCTTTGGCTTGCCGGGAAAATGCGCTACCAACGCATATTCTTCAAGCAATTGGGTAGGCATAATTTTTATGTCCTTAGGTTAAAAGTTTTTTTGATTTATAGATGAAAGAATGAATAGTTACATCCTTATAATTGATTGTTAATATACTTGTAGTTGACAGATATTATGCTTTTGCTGTGTCTTGAGATAAATGTATGTACTTGAGTTTGTAATTGTTGTAATCATAGCCTATAGTAAATATCATCATAGAATCGGATGGTCCGTAAAATTAACTAATATGGATGTTTCTATCGTTACACTCTTTTATGGAACACGTGACTCTCTCTGACTCCCTGTCGTTGGACGCATGTGTGGTGCAATTTAAATGTGATTTTTACAAAGCATTTACACTCCGCCGCCGGTGTTGCCAGGTCTGTCACGTCTAAGGATTTTATACCCAGGAGTAACATTTGCCATCGCTTAAATCCTCTGTAAGCCAGAACTTAACTCCCATTACTATCACTGCGCGTTAATTTAAGAGTTCAAGATAGGGAAATTATTTTTAACGCAACGACTGTTCATTTTTAGCAAACTATAAAAGATTTTAAGGCCCGCGAAGCTTTTATTTTGATTGCATTAACTTAACGGACGATGTCGTCACCAAAAGAACTCAGACAATGTCTACGAATCGGGACAAATCTTAGAATTCCACAAAAAAATCTAAGAGAAAAATAGTTTACTTCCATGAGTTCTACTCCGAGTAGCTCCAGAATGGCTCCACAGCCTGGATAGAACTAACTCCTATTCTTCTCGACACATCTCGTCATTTGGGCTAGGAAATAAATCGTCTATTTTTCAACTACGAAGCGCTTTATTTACCTCTAAGAGAATCGACTAATAATGACATTTACCACTCGGAAGTCTGAAATTGCTAAAACAAAAGTACCTCTGTCTCACTCGCTCTCTCTTTCGGAAAAGCCGGAGTTAATGCGGGGAAGGGGGCCCGCGTAAATTTCGAGGGCTGGAGAATAAATTCATGAGGGGGATATTGCATGCAAACCCGTGTTATTGTGTTCGCGGACAAGCGTGATACGCTGACGTACTCCCGTTTCTATACACCACATATGTAATACACACGAGGCGGAATGGCAGATCAAACAATGACAATGAAGTGGTCGGCATGAAATATTGATTTTCCTCAGCGCCCGAGAGTCTGCATTGTTCGTAAGAAGAATCAAGCGGCATAAACGAATAAAGGCCGGGTTGGGTGCCGGGGGGGGGGGGGGAAGGGGGGGGAGGAGAAATGAATGGGGGGTGGGGGAGGTAGCGGCTCGCGGGGGTGGGAGAGGTCGGAAAGGAGAGAGGTCGTAGGACAAGGGGAGGGTAAGAAGAGATGGAGAGGCGGAGACGAAAGCGTTCTTATTAGGGAACAAATTGAGACCGCAGCTTCCCTCTGTCGACCCCTAAGCTCACTAATGTTTGGATTTAATAATGTGCCGACCACGACGAACAGAAGAGATGGCTCGGAATCCGGCTTATGAGAAACACCGAGGAAAGATTACGAAGGTCTCCGTGTGCCGGCGCGCACGCATATTTTTGCTGATAACGGTTGCCAGGGTCAGCAATGACCCGATAAATAACTCTTTATTTCCTTATGCAAGTCCTTCGTGGGAGGTTGGTCGGATGTTTGGGGCCGGGCGACCCTCAACTTAGTTCATTTGGGCCATTAAGGTGGCCGGGTTCGGTGGTGGTAGAGTCCTTGCCTGGTAATCCGAGGGTCGCGGGTTCGATTCCCGTAAAGCTTGTATTTCTCTATGTAGGGCATGGGTGTTTCTATTGGTTCGGCTCCTGAGAAACTCGATGACAAGTCAAAATGGGACAAAAAAATATCGTAGGGACATACGGACCAGAATCGTTCGGGAAAAAGGTGAAACAAAGGACAGGTTGGTTGGTCAGTAAGGGAAGAATTCCTTGGGGAAGATGAATGGTGAGAAACGCGTTGGCCTGTTTTAAAGGCGCCGTTTAACTTTCCATCCGGGGAGCGAATTTCTGTACTTCACTGGCTCTCCCTGTGGAACTTAAAAAGAGTTCGGGATTCCACGATAAAATCTTCGACACCGTCGGGATTCGAACCAGAGCACGTGGGATAGGTTACCAGAACTCAGACCTCAAGTCGCCACACTGTCGTGATCCCTGTGTAGGTCCCGAGTTTGCTCAAAAAACGATGCATTATTTAACTACCCCACTGGGTACCTACGCAAAAGTTGTTGGGCCAATGAACGCCATTAGATCATAAAAACAAATCAGGCAAGGCTAACTTCAATTAAAAACATATTAAGCGTTTTCCTATAAGCGCAGTATCTACTCCGTCCCTTGTTATCTCTCACCCTAATTCTCTCTCTCGCCTATAAACGATCGATTAGCGCCAGGTAATGTAAATGGAAATTGATATAATTAATGACAACGATGAAACGCAAAGCGCAAGAGTTGCGGAAATGGGCGAGGGAGATTCTTCGGTCCTTGGATCAGTTCCCATCGTTCCCTTGCACCCTCACTGAATTGTTTGCTCCCTATGTGACGTCACTTCTGGAAACTGACGATCAAAAGGAGCAGACGGAGTGGACATTAGCAAATTGGATGACGGCCACTGTGTCTAGCATAGTTAGCACAGATTTTCATTTACCAGTATTTGTGTAAATAGATGAAGCGATATTTGAAGATACATGTAGAGAAACTGATAAAAATATTTCTTTATTTTTCCAAAATAATATGCCGATGATACATGGGCACATAACCCCATCTTCCATTATTTAGATGTATGTATTGATAGAAATCTTCAACGATAATTTTTTTCTCAGATTCAGTGAGAAGTACTCAAGCACTGGGTTACGGAACCCATAGTATTTAGTTACTATATCCTTGAATTGCATTGACCATTTGCAAGATCCATTGGTAATTTCTTACGAGGACTATAGATAACACAGCTTGTAGTATATTATCAAAAGGATCCAAAGCAAAACTATCAACGACAGATATTTAAATAGTTGAGGGAACAAAATAAAGCGGCATGTCTTTCAATCAAAGCGTTTGCTTTTAGGTACCGGTTTCCGTACCTCATTCTTTGTCTCAAATTTTTTTCTTACTATTTCTTTCATTTAGTCATAAAATACATTTTTACTTCTACTTTTCTCACGTCTAAATAGTTTCTCTTCCACCGCTTTCCTCGTTCTTTTGTCTCTCTCTCCCTCTTATCTTGCTTCTTTTTTAGTCCTCTACACATTTAAGGTGGTTCTGTTTATGTATACCTTATTGCAACTGTCTAATGTTTTCCTGCTTTTAAATTACGCGTCTGTTTCTACGCTCGAATTAAAAAAATTAATTAATGCTCACGCTATACTCATGAATACAGGTAAAGGTTCTTAGCAACGCCAAAAACCAAAATAGTGACATGAAACTTGTCCTTTTGTCTCTATCAGGAAGGTAAACCTTTCCTAAAAATAGATATGTTAGAGAGTCAAATTCTTATAGAAGCCCTGCCTAATTTTCACATCATCGCCCAAGATTAGGTGCAATGAGAAATCTCACTGCTGTTCTAATGTATGCCATTCCATTTTGATATTTTTATTCGTCTCCTTTATAAATTAACCAGAGTTGAACTTGACGAGTCAAAGTCTCTTCTCATTGCTGCAAACGCTCGAAATGATTTTGCATTACAATTGGTCTGAAGTTGGAATTCCCAGTTAGTCTTAAATCAGAGGACTGTCAGAAATTTAAAAGTTTTAAATTGCAGTCACATCGTCCATACATTTGAATGTGCATGTACATTTAAATATTTCACTCAAGTAAGAGAAAGATTGACAGCCTCAAATGAGGCCTCAAGTTTTTTCATCACAATGCCACACAATTTTCCCCCTATACTTTTTCCAAAATATTCTTTAATGCTGGTTGAATGATAGAGTAATGACAAAAACGAATGATATATTTAACCACACTGTGGGCATCTACGGCTTCCGGGCTACTTAGACTTACTGAACAAAAGACGAAAATTTAAAAATTTATACTAGGATAACTCAAATGCTGTTATTGGGATGTGTTCATTTGTCTAATATTCCACGTAGACTAATAAAGATGTGTACACGGAAGGTACGCATTGCCTATTAAACCTTCCTTTTCACAGACTTTTACTCCATAGCTATCATCGTCGTCAATGGTCATTCAATCCTAAGATTGGTTGACTGCAGCCCTCCACCTTTCCCTATCTAATGCTAGTTACCTTACTTCCTTTTATCTCTTCCTATTTACTTTTCAATTTATTTGGTCAGTGCATTTATTCCTGAGTCTTCCTCTGGGAACTTTTTCTTCTTTTTTTCCTACAAATGCATTCTCCACAAACCCATTGTGTCTCAGGGTGTATCCAATCCATCTGGTTCTTCTTTTCTGTATGGTGTTATATATGGTCCTTTCCTCTTCTACTCTTCGGTGCACTTCATCACTTCTTATTTTTTCCGTCCAGTTTATCTTCAGTATCCTCCTCCAGCACCAGGTTTCGAAGGCTTCCAGCTTTTCCAATGATCCATGCTGCCGATCCATACAGTGCCACGCTCCACACGAATGTTTTCACGTACTGTTTCCTGGTTTGTAGTCCTATCTTCTTTGAGCGCAGCATTTGTCTTTTCCCCATGAATATGCTCTTAGCCTGGGATATTCTCCGCTTGATGTCCGTTGTACTTCTTTCGTCCCACGTGATGGTACTTCCGAGATAGGTGAAGGAATCCACTTGGTCTAATTTCTCTCCTCTCAGGTGACTTATACATTCAGATTTTCTCTTCCGCATAATGGGATTTTTGTCTTCGTTTTATTTATTTTCATGTTGTATTCTTGGAGGACTTAGCCCATTACGTTTAGTGGCCTTTGAAGATCATCGCGATTTCCACATTTTACTGCTACATCATCTGCTATGCGGACATGTTTATTTCTTCTCCGTTTATCTTTATTCCTTTAAGTCCAATTTCTTGCGCTTCTCTAATGGCCTCCGCCAAGGACAACTTGAACAGTGCTGGTGAGAGGTTACATCCTTATCTAACTCATTTTTTAACTTTAGCTTCTATCGGACGTACGTCTCCCATTCGCATTGTGACGACTTCCCTCCTGTATATTTGGTAGATTATTCATATGTCGTCGTAATCCATTCCATGTTTTTCCAGCAATCTGAACATCTTGTTCCACTCAATATTGTCCAAAGCTTTCTCCAGGTCCACGAACGCGACATAAAATGGCTGGTTTACATGTATTTTTTTTCTACCAATACTCTCGGGGAAAATTATGGTCTCTCTGGTACCCCTGTTCGTCGAAAGTCCAAACTTGTTTTCCGAGAGGTAATCTTCAATTTTCCTTTATATTCTTCGGCTTATTATTAGCGTATTTTTAATGCATGTGATACTAGACTCAAGGTTCGGTGCTCCTCACATCTCTCAGTCCTTGTCTTCCTCGGTATCGAAACCATTAAGCTTCTTTGAAAGTCCTCTGGAAGCGTTTCGCTTTGGTAGCTAGTTTTGATTATTTTGTACAGGTTATCCTTGGCTTTACTTCCGAGCGCTTTGATGATTTATGTGATGATATTGTCTCCCCCAGGTGCTTTGTTTTTCTTGAGGTTTTTTACTGCTCTATCAAATTCATTCCTCAGTATGAGTGGGCCCAGACCTTCCTCTTCAACCTCGCTTTTGTTAAGGAGGTTGGTCCGAAAACTAAAGTCCATGTCATTTTCTTCATATTCGAAGGAATTATAGAAATAAAGGCCCTCTATCGATTGGCTTAATTAGAAATACACCTTTCCTTCCTGATTTTTCCAATAATCGCATTTGAAAACAGCTATATTTACATTAGGTAGTACAGTAGGAGCGGATCCTTGGTACTTAAAATATAGATTTAGAGTGTTACAACCCATGTCGTTTATACAAAAAACGGCTATGACATAAACAAGGATTTAAGAAATTGATTTGTGCAAACATGATGGTAGGTCACCGACTTAGTTTTTAAGCAATTAAATGATTATTATCGAAATTTTATCCGAGACACAGTAGTTAGCTGATCGGGGTGCTGGGGTCGGTCATACATGTGGCAGCGTTGGAAGTGAACTTACACATACCGTGGGAATTCAAACAGAGAGGCACATTTCAGAAGCTGTAAACTGTTTGTTTAAAAATATAGTACCACCTCGATCAATGTAAAAAGTCAGTCAAAAAACGAAGGGCTTCATATAACCCAAACAGGCCCGGTAAAATTCCTAAAACATTTTGTTGTCACATAATAATAATTAACATCACTCATAAACGACTGATAAATGCGGCACTTACAGCTTTAATGAAAGCTTGTAACCATAAATATTTATGAATAATAGAAACTAGTTGTGTTTAAATCCTAATGTATACCTTTGTGATTTTGAATTCATGTCTGTTCATCGTTATAGACAAAAGTAGGCGTATATACTTGAATTATGACCCTAGGTTACATTCCTATCCTTAATGCCATTAGCCCATCATCTATATAAATTACTTTCTTTACTCTTTTTACCATATCATTTCTCACAATTTTGAGCTCTGGCGTCTGAACGGTCGATCTGATCGAAATTCTGACATTCAATTTTTTGTAGGCAACGAAACGTTCGTTCAAACGTTTAATTTTTATCTTTTTTGGGGGAAAAATATTTTTAAATCGAGTTACGATAATGAAAACAAAATTTTAAAATATGTTAGTGAAAAAACTATGAAAGAAAAGAAGAAACATATATTCCACTTCAGAGAATCGAACCTCACCCCTTCACTTCACAATCCGCTACCTTTCCTCTCGTCCACCACTTAATTGGAATTATCGAGAGTGTAGCAGGAATTAAATTATACAAAAACAATGTATAAAGTGCGTTATAGTACTGATATCCACAATAACACCATTCAGTGTACAATTTAGTCCTGAAAAGGACTATCATGAGTTATGAGAACTTCTAAAAAGAACTTATTCAATGTGTTTAAAGTAGGAAAGCACTTCAGTACACGCACATCAACCAGGACATCAACAAAGTTCAGTACATCGTTGCCAAAGTTTTTAGAAATTAATTAACCTTGAAATAAATATAAATGTAGGGTTTACTTGAGAAAATGTTGTACTATAACAATCACATGAATTTTTAGATATTTCTGGTGATATATATCGTTGAAAAGGTTTCATAAATCTAATTACTTATTTAGGCATAAACGCTGCATGACTCCATTCTCGGCATTCGATTAAAAAATTTTTTTCGTAGACTGGTCTTCCTAATATTCATTTTAATGCGATATTTCAGCTTTCCTCTAAATTAGACATATTAAAAATCAAAGCAGTATTCTTTTAAAGGATCATGTACATAACTATAACAATTGGGATGCCGCTAGAATTATGACTCACGCAGTCGCGAACCAACCTCCTTAATTATTAGGTTTTCTTCCAGCGGCGTCAGCCCTTGGTAGAGTTCTTTGATGTGTTGCTTCCATCTATTCCCAATGTCTTCATCCTCTATCTATATATTCCCGTTTGCATCCATGATGTAGTTTCTTCTCGCTTTCCTCCCTCCGAAGTGATTTGTCACTATCTTGTATGCTTTTTCGGCGTTTCCCTTCTTCATGTTTTCGTTGACTTCCTCGCAAAAGCTTTCGATCCAATCCTTCCTAGCCTTCTTGTATTCTCGATTGACTTCCTTAGCTTCTTGCAAAGGGTTGCCTCACCTTCGTTCCTGGATTTTTTGTAATTTATTCTTTCTTCTATTAGTTTCCTAATCTCCATCGTTAATCGTGGCTTCTTCGTGTTGGCTCTCTTACTCACCAGTTGTTCCTCTGCCACTTCTGCTATTGTCCTCTTCAGTTCATCCCATTTTCTCTTGATGCTCATTTCTGCCTCATTTTATAATTTCCTGTCGACGGCTGCAACGAATATTTCTGTTTCCTTCTTCGGCCAGTTTTTTCGTGTCCCACCTTGGTACGCGTTATAGCTTTCTTGTATCGGAGGTCCGTGGCTGTTAGGTTGTGGTCACTGTTAACATCCGCACCGGGATAGCTCTTGCACTCCTTTACTTGGTTTTTGTACATAACTCTGACTAGTATGTAGTCTATTTTGTATCTGGAAATATCCTCTGGCATCTTCCATGGATACATATTCGCCGATGGTGCTCGAAGAGTGTTAGCTACTACCATATTCTTCTCTTGGCCGAACTCTACCAGCCCTTCTCCCTTGGCATTTCTTTTTCCCTGTCGAACACGCTACCACTGGTCCAACCTGGACCCCACCATATATATGTAAAAAGAACAAATTATTTTAGAGGCAACCATAAATTTACAGCCTCAATCAAGAAACATGTAGTAACGATCGAAATAAATTCTGTGAGAAGCACAAGTTTTTTTTTACGAAAAACTCGGTTTGAAAAAAATTCATTTACCTGAAACTATGTATATACGTACGTCATTATCTGAGTAGGTTTTTAGACAAGTGCAAGCAACTGTGTTTTAGGGAACCGTAAAATAATCCTTGTCGGCTAAGACTATTATTGTAAAATATTTTGGAGACTGTAGTATTTATAATTACTAAATTTCTACCATTTTTACTCAACCGTTTAATCAAAGCTGAAAGCATCAAATCACCATGTGTGCATTATTTTTACCATGTAATAAAAGTCTCTGGGGGTAATTCACTGCAGTAGTCGAAATCAAGGTCGGCATTAAAAATTCATTCGCTGGCTCAACAATGAGTTTTTTGGCTCGTTCTGCCTAGAATTCTTACTCGTCGCTCCGGAATATAGAAGAAAGAATATTTTTTTTAAAACGCTGGAATGCAAAACAACTAAAACGAGGTTATTTGAATAGGAAAGTAATTAACTAGACAACTTCCGCAGTACTCTCTCGGATACCAACATCAATAGGGATTTCTCGGATTAGCCCATGCAATTACGCGGTGGAAGCGGCGGCGAAGAAACCCCGCTAGCTCCGGAGTTTTGATTCAGCATTCAACATCGTCTGCGCTAATCCACAAAGACCGCCCACAATTTTTTTCTTAAAGCCAATTCCCCCACTCGGAAACACCAATGATGCATTTCTCCGGAGAGTTAATAGCCTCGTGGATTCCTTTCTTCCGTTTCGCAAGCAAATGCTGGGAGAGAATGACGCGGGGAAGAAATTTGATTGCGAGACTGTATTTGTCTGACGATGCTCACTTCCGCGCCAGAAGCACACAGCACGCCGCTTTCGGAGTTTAACCGTTTTAGTGACGCACCCGCCCGATTGGATACCGTCGCCGGAATTGAATGGGGTAGAAGAAACCTAGTTGGCAGGAAGAGAGAGGCCACATCGTGTGCATTGAATTGACTGTGATGGCCGGGGAGGAAAGAACGGGAAGCAGAGAGACGGGGAAGGCGTGTAAGGAAGAGCGGTTGAAAGGTTGAGGTAAGGGGGGTAAGGGCGAGGGAATAGAATCGAGTGAGTCTCGAAAGGTCATCAGGAGAGTAGGAACGCCTTTTTGCATTCGCGAGGACGAGAGGGCTTTCCTCAAGGCGGAGTCATTCAAGGAACAAAAGGGACGAGACGGCTTCGGGGCTTTCCCAAGAACACGGACCTTATCCACGGACACAAAACCGCGCTCAAAAACAAGTATCAAGAGCGGGGTGAAGGAGTACCACTTGACCCGGAAGACTGGAGGATTGGATTGCTATTGTAAACTGGCCGTTTCTCAGTCCGACTGACGGAAGTCGTTTACGTAATCTGTTGATGCAAACTCTTGGAACTTCCTCAGTTAACACGAAAAAATAGAGGCGTAATCTCAGACAAGCAATGAATAAATGAGCAGAGACAAAAATTAAATAAAAGTGAGAGAAAAATAACTTGTGGAGGCATATAAAAAAAACACATTCACCATAAGCTGAAAGTGCCTTGATTGTCATGTAGTCGAATTTACTCTAAAGTTTTATACGAGGCACTTAATTTCGCGGTTTAATGAACTGATATTGCAAAAAAATGTGTATGGAACTCGAGCAGGGACTATCTTTATCTCTTTTGTTCATAAGGTCGCGCAGTATTTCTTGTCAGGCTCTGTTTCCAGTGACGGAATATTCAATGCTCATCCATCCATGGATAAAATTTGCTATTCAGAGCCTCATGTAGAACGATCTTAAGCTGATAACAATTCCTTTATCATTGCCATGTCGGCAAACCTAGGAGAAATTAAAAAATTGCATATCATGAATTAAATACGAGCAATTAATGTTCTTGGACACAAAATCAATCAAATTTCATCATAAATCTATTTTATGTAACACTTTTCAATACATATATGGAGGCTATTTGCCTCTTGTGAAAATTTATTACGAGTGACTAAATGCAGGACAAAGAAAGAAATTCTGCTTTGAATGCCATCAATTCAACTCACAAACATTTGGCAGTAAAATTGAAATATACTATGTTGGAGAAAATTATTCAACATTTGACCTATTTAAATGGGAGATTGCACCAAGAGCGCCAGAAATCCTTATCGGTGACTAATTGACTATTGTTAACGCGGAGTGAATAATAGAAATAGGCATTCGAAAATCTGGTATGCATCAGGGCAGCAGTGGTGGAGAATATTTTTGCCAATCTTTCAATTAACTTTACAAAAACTGACATAATGATGCGCAAACAATACATCTCTTTTATGATCTAATCGCTCTCCTTTAAACATATTTTTTGGTAAAATAGAGCCGTAATGTTGAGTAATGACCTGCCTTTAGAGGATTTAGCTAATACTCGAACATATCTTTATTAGCAACCCCTGCTATTAAGAATGCTAAGAAAATCATAACCACGGTCTTGCCCACAAAATCTGTCTGAAAATTTCCGCTTCCATTTACTTTCGCGAAATAAAAGTTTCGCGAAAAAGTCGCGTAACTTTTCTGCAACTGTGGGAGGAACGTTTTCTGCATTGTGTTCTGCAGATTAAAAGAGGGAGCATCACAAAAGTCAGGCAACAACGAGAACTCACTGTGACACAAGGCGAGACAAGCTCTAGATTTGCGTGAAGCTCTGCAAGTGGAGCGACGCGAGTTAAAGCTTAGGCTGCAGTGGGTAATCGCGTTCAATACCGCCGGTCCATTTACGGCGACTAGTCTCACAACACGTCTCGGTGAAGACGACGCGACCGTCGGATCGATGCCGAAGAGGCGCGGCCGATTTATTTGGATCCGCGATGCTGTATTTTTAAGTGTGCGCGCCCAACTCCGCGGAGCTCATCGACAACTTGGAACGGATGGACGAAAGGCGGCAGACGAAGAGTATTGAACACGTACCGGCGTGGAGAAGGGATTACGAAGATGAATTGAAAAGCTTTTCAACCAAACAGAATATATTGAACAACACAACATAAACATTCCAACTCCACCATCGGGATTGAGCAGAAAATACGAATTTGGGCAACATGTATTTTTATATTCCCCTTACATCCATTCATGAGATCATTCAAATTCGAAACTTTATTTTCCAAACTAAAGGAGAAAGAAAAGGATGGGAAACATACAAAAGGAGGTTTAAAAGGTGGAAAGATGGCCGATTCCAAGTGAAAAAGTTTTCCTCTACAATACACGTTTCCATCGCTCCACATACTTTTTCTCTTTTACGACAAGCTCGTCAGTATGTGAATCAAGTGGATTTAGTTGCTCATCACCATGTGATTAAAGTTTAAGTTTCTTCGCTTTTTTGTTTTTCTCGGCTTCTTCCATGTGCGTGCATAAGGTTATGAAGCGATGAAAACGTGCGTTATGAAGGAAAAATTCTAATCCTAAAGAACTTTTTTGATTGGGAAAAGATTATTCTACAAACCAAACATACATTCAAATTGATGACAAGATCAGACCTATTACACAAAAGCTACCGGTCATATATATAAATTTTGAAACCATCCAGCTTCTGATTCAAGTCGTATATTAAAATAGGTATTCCGAAGAAGAAAAGAGAGCCATGCCAAAACCTTTGCAACTAATTTACCCCCCTTTCTTGAGCATCAGTTAACATTTTTCTCGTTCTGCAATACACTCACATATATCATCCTATGAAGCACCAGCAGACATATATCCCCATTTCCCTCCGCATTTTATTTGTGTTATTCTTCGTTGATAGACCATGGAAGCATCTTGGGATGAAATTCGTGAAAACGCAAAAGACTTGGTAATTCCGAAATAGAAAGTAGGCAGGAAAAATAGGTAACAGAGGGTGATATAGAGAATACTTCGTCTCATTAGCCAAACTTTTGCGTTCCGACTTACCAAGGAGAGATATGTACTTAAGCAATTTAAGGAGGTTCCTCTGCCGCTCGGTGCGTCAAAAGCCGGTGAAAAATCCATCTTCTTAAGTGTTTTAAGAAGTCGATTTAAAAAAATTACCTTACGTAGTCACCTGTAGTATATAAACAAGTACTTAAAAACTTTGTGAATAAGGTGTATCGAAGCACTTAAAAGTGGGAAACAATTTTTAAAACTCATCAGTAGCTTATTTTGATCTCGGTTTCTGGCTGGCAACTCGTTGCCACGTTTAATTGCTCTGACAATAAATTTGAGCTAATCACCGCTATTTCGTGATCTGAAATGTGTTCCATAATTTAAAAATAAGTTTCAAAATATTTACATGGAAATGTAACTCCTTATTTAAATATAATGGGTAAAAATCATGTGTTAGAACGACTTGGCAACGGTGGTAAGTGCAACATTGCTCAATTACTGCGTTCACTTGTTTTCCTGCTCTCGTGTTGGCGTGTGATTGAGTTTGTTAGTGACTGCTTTCCAGGAAATCGTTAATATTATACATATATATTTGTATAATACATTACTGTATTTATGTATTCATTTATATAAATACCCGTGAGTATTATAACATATCTTCAGATAACTTTCGTTTCCTTGGAAGCTATCAATTTCCTGCCATGCCGAGGGAACCCGGACAACATTACCGGAACAACGACAATTTCTAATACTTTTTTGTCAATGTATTAAATTTAGCGTCAATGCACAAAAAATCTAGCTCCACAAAGTTCATTGTAAATTCCCGTCTGCTCTAAATCCTCTCGTTTCGTCACGGCACAGCCGCACAGCGTTGCCGATGTGGAATCAATCTGCAGCGCCACATGTTAGTAACTACGTGATTTCTGCTATTTTTGTTGCAAAAATATGTTAATATCATTTAAACCAACGTGGTAAGGGTATATTTTTTTAAATATTATCATGATTCTTATACTGTGGCGCACCTTATATCAGTTTTTTGTCAAAACGACATTTATATTCGAATAATAATCTACATTTCTTCTACTCATAGGCAAGCATTTCCATAAGATCCTATAGAAATTCTCTCATTTTTAAATGCGATTTCCGAGAAATATAGCGTGGAAAGCCTAATTTTTTTCAACGGCAATCGATAGAGTGAAATAAGAAGGGCTTATTTTGAAACTTTCATGAAAATGACATTTACTTCGTTTCTCGGTGGAACATCCTTAACTATGCCGATTTGCTCACGAGGCGGAGAACTCAAACACCGTGAGCACTCGCTTGGACATTTGTGTTCATAAACGTGGCTGAACGGTTTTCTGCATTGCCGGCAATAGTAGTCATATTTAAAATCTCCGGTGAGCGATATAATAGCATTTAAATGATTCTTGCCATAGATGAGGTTGATTTCTTTCCTCGGGTTTCCGTCTGGTGCAGGGGTGGATGGTCCTTCGTAGAGCACTTCGCGACCTTTACGATCCGCAAAGATTATTTTTCATATTTTGTTAATCATGATTTGATGTGTTCTTTTCCGCATTAATGATTTTGAAATTAGCCTAAACACAGGCTCAATGCCTTATAGGCTACATTATTTCCTTAATACAGAAAACAATATTTGTAATGAAACATGTCAGGAAGAATAAACATTATTATTATTATTATATATATATATATATATATATATTATTATTAATGAACATTTACCATAAACGGTAGTTAGTCTAACAACCCATATTTCTCCCAGTTATCAATTAAGTACGAAATAATTCAAAGTATTATAAGAAAATTTTCAGACTGAGGAGAGATAATCAACCACGAAGACTCATGTGGTTTGAAAACTACCGAGAATATGATACCATCACGAGCATAGCAAGTTATTCCTTTCCAACGAGCAAGCTATTTCAAGTTATTTTCATGACACTAGTCAAGGCACTTCAGGCAATATTTTAACTTGAAATATGTAACGCGTCGAAAGTGTCACATTTGTTTAAGTCCCGATAGTCTTTAAAAATTGCTCCAAGAGTGGGACCGTATTCACAGCACAGGAGCATCTTCTTCCCCTGGCTGAGAGACATGCTACAAATATTTTATCTCCGTGTTTATCGTGAATGCAATTCACAGCCACCTCACGTGCGAGCAACAATGGCTGGCGTAACACTCCAACCCCCTGGCCGAGTTCAAATCCTTGAGCCACGCCCTTCTCATCGTCTTTCTAAGCCATTCCGCGAGCGCTCTACGCTCGGTGGAACAGAGCTCGCACGAGCAATCCCGATAATTCAAAACGGCCATTTGTGCGAGGCTTTCGAAGCGGTGTACCCCGAGCTGCCTTCGCTCTCGCACTGGGGGGGGGAGAGGGGGGAGCCTCCCCGCGCTCACACCTGAGGCCGTCGCGCCTAGCACGGACCGCGGGGGTGGAACACGGCCGCAGGAAATGCATGAACTGCCTACCGCGGCGTGGTCCACTCAAAAACGAAAGAAAGGCACATGTCGAGAGGCCTCGATTTATCGCCGAAATTAATCGCACGTGGTCAACCACAGTTTAAACGGTGAACAATTTCATTTTGTTTAAGAACGGGTGGCTTTTGCCTGGAAACAAGGACAAATCAGAAAATATTTTCCGAAAAGTGGGGAAAATAGGAATCGAAATCCGAAAGCACTCCGTGTGTAATCGCTGATTCTAAGTCCATTCAAGACACACGCAAACCTAGTCCAATATGAAGGTCTACAAGTGGTGTGGCGGCGATATTGTGCAAAACTCTCAGCGAAAAATCCTGAATTGGAGTCTTAGAACACAACTGATAGAGAAACTCCACTCTTTCAATCTTTTCATGTCTTAGATTGAGAAAAATATAAAAAAGAAAAGTTTTATCTATGACGATTAGCATTGGAAAAAGATATTATTTAAATGATTTTTACAAATGAAAATAGTAAATACTAAAAATAGAAATATATTTGCTTCTTATCGTCGCGAGCTAATTTGACTTGTGAATATTCCTCGACGCTAACGCCGCGCATAGAAAAAATAAATGCTCATAAAAATTGCTTTCAGGAAAATTCTTGAACTCACAGGAATCATTTTGAGTCCTTATGTGTTTATTCGTTCGCTGCTTCTAAATTCCCTCGGCGAAGAGATATTCATGCAATGACAATTATAATCTAATATTTAAACTTAAAACGCGACATATTAAGTTAAATAAAGTGTTGAACCAAGCGATTATAAGCTTCCTAAAGACGAATGCTTACCCAATTATCCACTCTGTTTATCGTAGGTAGTTTCTTTATCTTGGGAACACATGGCATCAAGAAAACATGTAATCTCCTCAAAATATCGATTAATTAGATTAGTTTCAGTAATCATACTTGAAAATTTCTAGGGATAATCGGTCACAACCACGCCGAAAAAAAATACTAACTACTGAATAATTCACAGTCCCGATGCGGATTTAAATTACTCGCCGGAAAAAATCGCTGGGACAATGTTTCTCAATTAACTCAGCATTAGCAAAGAGATCGCCGAAGAGATAGCGAATGCTAACGAGCGAGTAAAACACAGCAACACAGGGCGGACGGATATTATGACCAGAGGGCAGGGCGAATGCCGCGGCGCCACCGGGACCAATAAATGGAAAAAAGACTGCGACGTCGAGGGTGGCCCTCGATTTTAATTCCAAATTCCGGGCCGACTACTAAGTCCTCGACCACTAATCCCCAAAGCTGAACCACGCTAAATTTTACCAGAGAGAGAAAGAAATTGCTGCAATTTTTACGGCTAAATGCTCGTGGTAGAATGAAACAGAAAGATACACTGCTATTTGACTAATAAATAAAATATGCATGTATTTTGGGGCCATAATTTCCAAATTTTTCATGGTTTTTTGATTTCATGGGTCTTGAAGCTTAATATATTTCCTTTTCATGAAAACATCACGTGTATAAAATTTGGAGTCAATCAACTCCCCGCATCTCGTGCCGTAGGGGTGTCAAACTTTCAAACTTCATGGGTAATCTTTGGTTGCCTTCTCTCTTATCCGACACAAATGGTATATATTGATATTGTTCCTCTGTGCTAAACAAATTTTTCCCTTATGAACATTTGACTTGGCTAAAATATCAATAAATTGCCGTATATATTACATTAACAACGGTTATTTTTTAAAAATGTAATGTCCCCTGGTGAGATGCAGCACGCTTCAACTTTCGCCTCTATTACCTCAATTAATGATTAGACTTCCAGTTTTCCGTATTGTTTAGACACAAAAGTTAATTAAATTAGATATTTCAAATTAAATTAATATGTTAATTATTTATAACATTTCCTTACAGGCTCTACGTGAAGCTTATGAGTTATAAAATATATACAGAAAGGAAGATCTTGTATTGACGTTGTTTTTACATTAAAACAAATAATACGAAAACGAAGATAACTTAACCTTGAGACGCATCAAGCATTCATAGATAATGAAAAAACATTTGATCATGTTAACAGAGATATGTTGTGGTCAATTATGGAGAGAAGAGGATTTCCTAAACACTTAATAAAAGTTACTCAGAGTCTATATAAAAACACCAGAATTGTGATCGATACTGAGAAACAGATGACTCGAGAAATTACCATTAACCAAGGTGTGAGGCAGGGCTGCAGTATGCCACCAACTTTGTTTAACCTATACATAGATGACCTTATAAGAAATTGGAAGGAAGATAATGTGGAGCCAGGCATAGAGTTGGGACCCTCTGAGTATTTAAACACATTGCTATTCGCTGACGACCAGGTTATTATTCAGGATAGAGAAGATAAATTAAAAATGGCGGTTAACAAATTACATCAATCGAGTAAAATATATAACCTAAAAATATCAATAGCAAAAACAAAAACAATGGCATTCTTAGGAAACAATCCAATAAGAACAAAAATTGTTATAGATGATAAAATACTCGAACAGGTATCCCACTTCCAATATTTAGGATGTGATATAACTTATGAATATGATGAAGATATCACAAATAAAATAAACAATTTTCAGAGGATAAGTGAGACAATAAGAAGAACTTTAAAAGGCAAAACAAGAAAAGAAACCCAAATTAGTTCTATAAGGTTTTGGCAGTCCCTACAGTGTTGTATTGGTCAGAATGTTGGACAACAAGACAAAAAGAGCTTAAACAAATAGTCATATCTGAAATGAAATTTCTTCGAGCAGTGAAGGGTTGTACAAGAAGAGATAAATTAAGGAGTACACCTATAAGAGAAGAACTAGGTATTCGGGCAATATCAGATAGATTGGTGGAGTACAAAAATAAGTGGAGAGAGCATGTACAGCGAATGCCTAAAGAGAGGTTTCCAAAGCAGGCTTTGGAATATAAGCCATTAGGGAAAAGGAGTGTTGGGAGGCCAAGGTTGAGATGGTGATGTGAAGCCGGAGCAGGCTGAAAGCCTAATCCTGGAAGGAAGGAGAAGATTTCTTTACAGACAAACTAACCAAATAATATGTACAAGAAAGGCAATAATGAGATTTCACCATAGATTTGTGGGCATCAAGGTACTTTGTCAGTTATTTTCCGTAACCAGACAGGATAACCACTTTTATCAATCGTTTAATTACTTTGCTAAATAAGTATGAGTAGAGGACGGCCACTCTTTCAACAACATCATTTTCCGCGCTCAAAGCTTTGTTATCTTCAAGGGTGTAATCCACGAGGCCATCCCAGAAAGCTCTAGTATCCCTACTTTTATTTCAAATATTTATAACATCTCCGAAAAATAGAACAATATAATCCTAATTGTTAATTTGAAATAACAGGAAAGCCAATGCGGAAATAAAGTGAGGATATCTAATGGCCTTACTTATGGCCGGTTGCAAGAACATTTTGTTATGGAATCAATAGTTATGAGATCCATAAAGTATAAGTATATTCCGGTTTCAGGAAAACATCCACTTATTACTTATTTACCATGAGTTAATAGCTTCGAATATTTTATCTAATCTTCCGCCGCCGAATAAAATTTACGAAAGTTTTGCGTCTGAATAATTGCTTATGCATAGATAATTATTAGTGAGTAAGAGTAAATTAACTGGTCATTAGTCTCAAAACAACTCTTTTATCTAGTAATTAACTCCAAGCGGCTCATTGCGCATCCGCCATCTTGCCTACTTATGGAACTCATAACTCCATACCATGAGTTATGAAGCCAATAAATTTATCGAATGTTTATGCAACACTTATTGAATGGTTGCCATAGCTTATTGGTTCCATAACTTTATAGAATACATATGTGTCGTTCCTGCAACTGGCCATTAACGAATTTACATCGTCATGAAGGGTAGCTTCTATTTTTCTTTTTAATTCTATAGTCACTTATAAATCATAGAGTACTAATTATCCCATTTATCACCATAGTACAATTTATGACAATTGAAAGTCTTTGCTTGCGCAAAAATCCGAATTTCGGTTCATAAGTTCGGATAAAGTCCCAAATTAAAGTGTCTCAGACGTTACTCGGTGGAACCGCAATGTGGACGAATTTGAGAAAGCTTTGTTAATTCCATATATGAAAGAACATTTTACTCATCAATGATTCGAATGCTCTGGCATCATTTTATAAGTACAGATAAATGGCCGCGACCTAATATGCATTAAAATCCAAAATGGGATCTACATCAACATCTACATACTACCCCGCGAGCCGCCACGTTGGCGTGTGGCAGGGGGTGATAGGTCACCAGCCGTGTAATGATGTAAAAGTTTTGGAGATGAAATGGTGACATGTCCTATGAGAGTGTATTTGGAGGAGCTCAGTTTTATTGTGGTCGCTTATTGTGCGCGGAAAGAAGGAGTATTTGTACCTATCTGTTCGGCAGAGTATCTCTCTTATTTTATCATCTGTTAGACCTAGAAATGTAGTGAGACGTCATGATAATATTCTGTGTGTCGCTCTGAAACACACCAGTTCTGAATATCTCAAGCAGCCTAAGCTTAGCTTGCTGCCTCCAGGTCTCTAGGGGCTCCTAACTTAATCCCTCTAACAGTTGTGTAACACTATATGTTCATTCGTAGCAGTTTTTAACGAAGCGTGCTGCTTTTCTTTGTATTTTGTTAATTTTTTTTGCTAAATCTTTATGACCAGGGTCACAAATGCTCGCGGCGTATTCGAGGTGTGGACTAACCGGAGCGAAGTAGCTATAGAAGAAAGGATAGGGTAGGGGGGGTCGGGTTGGTGTGGTGGCTAGAGTACTCGCCTACCACACAGGCGGCCAGGGTTCAAATCCCTGCAGAGGATGTTTTTCAGAGGAAAGCCGATCTCTACTCGAGTGTCTTGTGGAGGGTACTTCAAGTAGAGTACTCCGTCCGTCGGATGAGACGTAAAGCCGTGATCCCCTTGCCGCCTTTCGCTAAGAGCATTCGCCGGGTTTCTATCCACCCTTCCTCCCTTAGATTTACAGCGATGTAAAAAATTAGTTTGTTCTCACGGCACCTGCAATTGAGGAGGAAGACTTGACGGTCGATCTTTTATGCGTCGCTTACCGTCGTCATGTGTATCACGTTGTCTTAAAAGCAGTGTACCAATCATTTGAAGGACCTTTCTCTGGACAAGACAAACCCCTTTTAATGATATGTGAGAGCCAGCAGTCAGAAATCACCAATAACTAATTTGAAACCGGATTAATGAATTTCAAATTTTATTTGGTTTGAAAGGCAAAAAAAGACTAAAATTGGCGTCGTAAATTTTAATTAGGCGTTAAGAATGCTTTGCATAGAGAGTCGTTTAATAATTGGTTGTTATCTTTAAAACATTGCAATTTTGATCTAAATTGTTTAGTAGTCACAGCCACGAGGTGATTACCATGGGTTCCTGCAGTTCTGCAGAGTATTTATTAGAAATATCCCAAAAAATAGTACAATTCCTGTCACCAGATGCTGTTAATTATGGTCATCGAATGGTTTGTGCGTTGTACTGCTTAAAAATCATGACGCAAGAAATCGCGTTTGTCAAAGCAGGAAGAGGTTAGGTCTACAGATTGCGCGTATTTGTAGTTTTTCATTACGTACAAACTTGGAATTCTGCTTCACTAGCATTTATACCTCCAATGTCGGACAAAACCCTATCAATTGTTTTTTTCTTATTAACATTTCCTCACCTCTAAGCCCTTGTGACAGACATGAATTTTTGCTGTGCTGTGACGGAAATCTTCCCGCAACAAATTCACCTTCCGTCCCTCACCTCAGTATACCTTGTTACGCCCTATCCCTTCTTTTGATTCGAGTCGACGGCTAAGGTCATTTGCGCTGACATTTACAGCGATACTCAGATTTACAGCGATGAAATACAATAAAAATTACTGTGAAAGTACGGATTTCAATGAAGTTTGAGCCATTTCCTATAAAATTTTTGGAACTAGCATATTTATCAGATGAATAGTTGTATGGTTAAATAGTTAACCATATGCTCTCTTGTGCCACTTTGTTTGATAAATTACTTGCCAGGTAAAAAAGGCATGCGTGTCTAGTTTTACTTTTTGCTAATCTGATTAAAATGCTAACGGGAAATATTTTATGTGAGATTATATAGGAAAAATATTCCTCCATCGTCGACCAGATTTCTCCGGCTAAGTGGCTCAAAGAGACAAAAGAAATACATTGCTAAAGCGGGAAAAGACTACATAAAAAGGTAGATTTTGGAACGCTTTATATGTTGAATTTTGGAAGTTATTCAGTCACATTCAGTTTGCTACTAACAATGATAAACGGAAAAATTTGCGTATTTTAAAGATGATGAAATAATATATGGCGGTAATACTGAAACTTACGGTAAAGAGAGGTCAATTTGTTTTTCTTTTGATACTTTACCAAATAATGCTGAAAACTAAGAACGTCTTTTGACACTTGCAAAAAGCAAGGAGTGGGGACATGTGCTGGTAAGGAACGGGAAAATTATTCTTTTAGGTAAACAAGCAAAGACTGTATACCTAAAAAGCTTTGAAAGCTAATATACATCCACCGAAGATGTGATTACTCGGATATGTCGGGGACAAAGTAATGGTTGCGAAGTATGGAAGTTTTACTTTGTCCTTGAAGCATCCAAAAATGTGAAAGTATGAAATTCCCTACGTGCAATCTATTAAGATGAAATTTTATAAAAATATCTTAGTTGCTTGCTCAGGAATTTTCAATTTTCCACCGAAGATATTACAACATGTTAACTATTGGATCTGTCGTAATTTCTCGTCCACAGTCCGATTCAAGGGATTCAAGCAATTCTTGATTCTTTTCAATTCCTTTGGTTCTTGCGATTCTTCACGAACCACTAGATCGAAGAACGTGATTCAATTCATTCGGTTCATACCAATGAATCGTTCATAAAGAACGATTCACTCATGAACAACACAGCTCTAATCCACTCTTAAAACCTGAAGACGCCTGCTGAAATGCCGGCGAATCTGCCGTACGAAGATGAATCGACGCGGAGGACATCCCGAAAAACTAGCCACGCCTACTCCACCACTCCGCGGAAGCCTTCATTCATATGGATGAGGGGAAGGTCTGAGAGGAGACGCAAGGAAAAGACGCACAAAAAATCTGATTTATAAATTGACGCCGTTTTGGTCGGAAATGTGGCCATTGTGAAGAGAAGATGCACGCAGACTTGCAGCGTTTCAGATGAGGGCTTGGAGGAGAAAGGAGATGGTGAGCTTGGTGGCGAGAAGGACGAGCGCGGAGGCATTGGACATGATTGGAGTGGAGAGGAAGCCGGTGGTGGAGGCTCGGAAAAGGCAGAAGAGGTGGATCGAGGACGTTTTAAGTGCAGAGAGAATGTTGAAGAGAGTAATAGAGAGGAGAAAACTGAGGAAGAGAGGAAGAGAAAAGAAAAGGATAGGAATTATGGGCGAAATAAGACAAGGGAAACGACATGAGGAACTTATGAGGGGTCTCTTGACGGGTCATCCATAGGAGGGAAAACGGAATGATGTGCCAGAACTTGTGGACGTTAGGATAAAAACTGAGCACAAAGCTTCCATTCAGCCGGTAGAATATTCAAATGAATAAATGATTCGAGACAAATTATTTCCCACATATGCTCCGCATACTACGACTTTCCTACTGGCATTCACACGCTTAACTCTCCCCTTATTAGGAAAGATTAACATTGCTTTTTTTAATGCACCAAAGCAATAATCTCATGACAGTTAAAACGAAAACATTCCGGAAAACTACCGTGCCATGAAAATATATAAAAATTAAGGATGAGTCGAATCCAAATGCCGATTCCACCGATTCTCAGGATTAGAATCGGTATCGAGAATCGATCGTCTAAAGTCGATTCCAGATAGATAAATATTCAAATCAAATTTCGTTTATCACGTCATATTTGTCTCAGTAATTTTGGGTGTAGGCTATCAATTTGTACCTTTTTATGTACCTCAATAAGCTGAGGATATATTTGCTATTTGTAAATAAATATACTTTTGAGCGACTTAATTGTCTTTGTTATTTTATTTCAGCCGATACTTGAAATTCAGTATTAGTCGTACGCTACTGATATATCAATAACTCACCTGTTATTAGGAATAAGAATCGATGGTATCGGAATCGAGAATCGGGAATAGATTTGAAAGAATCGGAATGAAAAAAAGTGGAATCGACTCATCCCTAATAAAAATGAATATCAATGTAAAATATGCTTAGTTACTTTTTCAAGTTACCCACCCACGGGAGATTCTTTTTCTCTCTCTTACTGTGATTCCTCAATCAAGAGGCTGCAATTTGAAAATATCACATATCTGGCAGCGTTGCACTTGGAACGCCCTATCACTGGACCAAGTGCGAGCTACTAATATGAGCCCACGGTAAAGTGAAAACGTTGTCCGCACTTCGCACAGATTGCCATGTCTCGAACACGTGAAGATGACTCTAGAACGACGTCGAGAGAGAGAGGTAATCGAATTTTGTGGCCTCCCTAGCTCCTCCTCCACTCCACTCTCCACATTCCACACTCGTGCCGTGGCACGGGCCACGCACCCCCTCGCACGCTCCCTCACGCACAGCCCCGAAGGAAAGGGCACCGTAGCTCGAGTGACCTTGAGGCAAAAGGGTTCGAGAAGAGGAGGCAAGAGGGGAGGATGCTTGTTGCCGTCCCCGGAGAGTGGGGGCGATCTCCCCGGGGCTGGAAGGGGAAGGAGTGCGGTTTCGGGGGGGAAGGGCGCCCCCGAGGGAGGAATGGTGGCTGGTGGGGGTGGAGAAAGGCGGGAGTGCGGAGAGGACTCGCTCTCTGGAGCCTTCGTGGGTCATAGTGGGGAGAGACGGCGGCGTCCCGGAATTGCAAGGTCGTCAGACATACCCTATGAAGACTTCTCCCAAGTGGCAAAACTTGAGAACAGCAAAGGAGAAAATGCGTTGAGAAAAATACGCGGAAAGAAAAAAATGGTCTTCCTAAGAAGCTGAAGCAAAAGTTTTGGAGTAATCCAGTGCCTTCCTTAATGCCATTTCTTTAATGCGCTAGCGTTGAAGCAGCACGTCTCTTTTCTATGCTCAAGCAATGCGGCTAAGGCGAAAGTAGAACATCCATATTGGGAGCTTAATGCATCAATACAAGATTTGACGAAAGTAATCCTCTAGGCAGGACCGTAACATAAAAGTCTCAGCTACATTAATCAACTTAATGTATGTACTTCCAACACCATATTGAAGTGAAAGGAATAATACCATCGCTCAAGTGAAATGATACTTAGGGACCCTGATTAATGTTTGGTATTTGATATAGTAGTTACCACAGACACGCATTAATGTTATCAGGCAGTCCAAAATGAACGAAAAAGTCAATAAATGCGATAAAACAGAAAATGTTATGCGGAAGTATAGAGCTGGAGTAAGTTATTTGAGGTAAGACAAAAGATTAGAAGAAATAGTGAGACGCTTTGTTAAAAATAAAGCAAAAGGTGCTGAGTTATGGGCACAAATCTAATACTTCGTCTCAAACTGACTCAGTGTTTTATTTGCTATACTTTTAGATAAATGATTGCTTTTAGTATGTAAAACCTGAAGTTGCACATTCGAGTGACACCCAGAGTCTGAAAACAAACGAAAGAATGAGGAAGCATAATTCAGGAGTCAGAAAATATCTGAGTAAGCGACTTTTGAAAATGTCATTTTTTTAGTTCCTGCCCCAACCACGGATGGGTAAGAGCGAGACAAAATCTTGCGCAGCATCTGATGAAAGATCAATGGAATAAAGACCTTTAAAGGAAGGAAAAAGGTAAGAAAGGAATACTATGAGATAAACACGCATGAAATCAAGGAAGTGTAATATTTTTATGCACCCACAGTATTACTGCAGAGACGAGACAAAAATGGAAGGATTACTTCTACTGAGTACTTGCAGATATTACGGGAAGAGGTTTCACCCGAGCAATTCATTAATGGAGTATTGATCATAAATAAAAACTGTATGACTATTCTTAAAATAGAAAAGTCCCGGTAAACTAAGAACAATAGAGCAACCTCTTCAAATTTGCACGCGATGATGGTGATACTCACAAGTCAATAAGGTCATGGTACTAATTTGGGCAAGTGCTGGATTCCCATTCTGGAAGCCAAAGTTCAAATCCTCGCAGCGGCAGAGATTTTTCGATGAAGTTCCGATCCTTACTCGAGTGCTATGTTGAACGGTAACGGCCTGATTTCCGCGATAATTTTGTAATAACTGCAATATATTTACATGAATTAAATTAATAATTCTGTGATTTTGTAATTTTTGTTATGCGAACATGAGTAAACTTCACAAAATATGGTCCTCGTTATGTATGAGTACACCGTCAATCCCCCAAGGGCAAAATAGTTGTTGGAAGCCGTATTTCATTGAAAATCTCCATGCAGGTTACTTAGTAGTAAAAATTAGGAAACTAGTGAATAATATTGACATTATCTTTAATAGTTTTCGTACGTCTAACCACCCCCTCCCACACGCCCTTAAGATAGATAGCATGGTGCCATGTACATTTACATCTACGTCATACCCTGTAAGCCACCCAAAGGGTGTGTGGCAAGGGGCTCTTCCACACCAGGCATGCATGAATTATACGACAGAATACCGAAACTACATTGAAACCAGCGTACCACACATGCAACGCGCCCATTAAAATCTACTAACCAAGAAACATTCTATCGTCAATCGTTCCGATATGCAAGGGGTACAAGGACTACTACTACAGATTCAAAATATCATGCATAAATAAGAACATCAATACTTATATGATGCAGAAATAAGAACGTAGAGAATATAATGAGAAATATATACAATCTAGCTAAGCTCACTATTTGCACTATTCATGAGGAAGATCACACCTGTTATGGTCCCGAATGGTACGCGGAAAAAATGACATTTTATACCCATTGGTTCTACAATCTATCTCTCAAATTTTATTGGCGCGATCTAATCTGCCGTAGTACGAGGGGGTTAATAGTATGTTTTTTACGTCGTCAGAGAAATGTTTTTTTCTGAAATTTAGCTAAGAGGTCAAGCCTATAATTTAATCTACGCTGTGATTGCAATTCCTATACCAATTCTTCTAACAATCCAGACACACTATTAAATTTATCATAGCTTCGTTTTACAAACCTAGCTAATCCTCACTGCACGCGATCTAATTCCGATATCAACCCCGCTTCATATTGATCCCATACACTGGCAGCATATTCCAGATGAGGCCTAACGATTGTAAAATAACAACGCTACATCTACATTAACACCTTGCAACCCACTTGAAAAGTATGTGGCAGGGCGGTGAGTTATCACAAACGTGAATTGCAATATTTCATTTTAAATTTCATGTAATTGCAACTATTAATGCATTTGCACAAGCTTGCTAATACTTGTCAGGAGGCTAAATTTCACAATCATTCACTACATTATTCACATGCTGCCAGTGTTAGAGAGACTAGGTGTCAATAATTTTGCAACAACATAAATGCACAGAGATATGAGTTGGAGAGAAAGCATGCAAGACGAGTTTTTGTTACCATGTAGTTAAGTATGCTAGCATTAGACAGCAAGTCAACGATTTTACGACTTAACCAATCGAAAAATCTACTTTAAAATCCCATTGGCAGCACCTTTTCTATCAAGTTTTGCACATTGCAAAATTTAGATACAGATGAACCGTTTTGCAGACATAAAACACAAGCTTCGCCCTCTCCCTCGCGGTTGCTTCCTTCACACCCACTCCTGCACGCCCCATTCTGATCTTCCCTCCCACTTACCCCACCCGCCCTCTCCAACACTGATTCGGTGCACCCCCCCCCCTCTCAGGGTTCGGTCGTTTGCCCGTCGCATGAACTCATCCCCTAACGTGCTCCCAATTCCGCCCTTCGTCTCCTCTACATCGATTCCCTCTAACGTCTAAGTCTACGACAAACCGTGCAATCACATTCAGGGTGTGTGGCATCCAATTATTCCCTCATCATCAAGTTTTGAGTATCTACATCTACATACTATCCCGCAAGCCGCCTCAAAAGGCGTGTGGCGGGGGGTGTTAGGACACCAGCTGTCAAAAAAAACATCAAAGTTCCGCCTAGCATTTAATAAAGTCCTTAATTGTTCGGGGGGAAAACGAATTCCCATACCTATCTGTTCGGCAAAATATCTCTCTTAATTTATCGATTCTGTCGGACCTGGAAATATAATGTGGTTCTAATATGATGTTCTCCGTGTCGCTCTGAAAGATATTCATTCTTAATTGCTCAAGCAATCTAAGCCTAGCCCGTAGCCTCCGAGTCTCCAGCGGCTCCCACCCTAAATCGTTCAACATCTTTGTAACGCTTTCTGTTCGGCCGAAGCAGTTTTTGGCGAATCGCGCAGCTTTCCTTTGTATTTTACTAAGTTCATGGACTAGGTCTTTCTCCGCCGGATCCCATATGCTCGCTACATATTCAAGGTGAGGCCGGACGAGTGCGAAATAGCACCTCTCCTTCACTTTCTCATCCGAAGATCTTCCCACAACACGCTTGACAAATCCTAGCATCTTCAGGGCTCTGCCACAAATATTTCTTATATGTGTCCCCCACGATAGGTTCGAAGTTATCGTAACTCCCAGGTATTTCACTTCATCTGTCGCATTTATGCTAACGCCATCCACAACATATACATGGGGATAGTTGGACGACCTACGCAAGAAATGCACCGCCGTGCATTTGCTCAGATTAAGTTCTAGTCCCCACTCTTTGCTCCACGCATGAACGTTGTTTAAGTCCGATGACAGGATTTCAAAGTCAGAGTGATCACTAATTTCGCGGTATATGACAGCGTCGTCGGAAAATAAACGTATTTTACTGCTAATTCGGGAGCAGAGGTTGTTTATATATATAATGAACAAAAGTGGGCCAATAACGCTTCCCTGCGGGACACCCGAAGTCACTTTAACCATATCAGAGCTAATTCCGTCAAGAACTACTTTTTGCTTACGATCACTCAGAAAGTCACGTATCCAGTTCACTACTTGTTCGGTTAACGCTCGTACGTTCGTATCAGGCGACGATTTGACAAATGAGCGACTGATACCTTCATAACAAAATTTACTGATACTTTCTGCATTTCGATACTGAGTTTATTTCTCCGTCCGAGGGCAATTTTGCTGCTCTCCCGGTAATATACCTGAATCCAAAGAAACCACCTTGATAGTGGCAGAACTTGCCGAAACCTAGGTCGGTGAAGTAAACTCAGTAAGTTACACGACAAAGTATCTTTTTAGTGATTGCTTTATCGTTTCCTCTTAAGGTTCAAACAAATACACGCTTCCCTGGCCTCTTAAAGAGGACCACAATGTCCTTCGTAGAATAATACAGGGCTAGGCCAGAAACCAGGATAAAAATGCGTTACTAAAATACATGCAGTACACTTTAATAAGGATTTGAAGAGGGTAAGAAGGGTACCTTTTTTTAAATATGTCAAGTGTTGGACTTACGGACTAGATATTAATGAGTCGTTAAATGCATAACCCTAAAATATAGCGGATAGACAACTTTCCGTCTACTTCATCAATATTTGCCACATTTCCTGGCTTCTTTATTGTACCACGGCCCTTGAATTATTATGGCTTTGCACATCATTGGTCAAATACCTACTATTACTCCACCACTATCAGCCGAAGTTAATTTTCCTGTGAAATTAATATGCCTTATGCTCTCAACTTGTTTTAAGCATATTTTACATTAATATTCATTTTTATTAGGGATGAGTCGATTCCACTTTTTTCATTCCGATTCCTTCAGATCTATTCCCGATTCTCGATTCCGATACCATCGATTCTTATTCCTAATAACAGGTGAGATATTGATATATCAGTGGCGTACGACTAATACTTAATTTCCAGTATCGGCTGAAATAAAATAACAAAGACAATTAAGTCGCTCAAAAGTATATTTATTTACAAATAGCAAATATATCCTCAGCTTATTGAGGTACATAAAAAGGTACAAATTGATTGCCTACACTCAAAATTACTGAGAAAAATATGATGTGATAAACGAAATTTGATTTGAATATTTATCCATCTGGAATGCAGTAGATTAAAGTACTAGTGAAAGAGTACTAATTCATTTGGGAAACCAATTAATGCACGTCAATAGGGTCCCACGATGTAGCGGATTACTTTACTAAGGTCTGAAGAGAAGAAAATAGCCTCGGTCTCTCACCTTTTCATCGTTGTGCGCATTTTGCTGTCGAACTCGGAAATACAGAAAGAGGGATATCCCTCTTAGAGCTCGCTAGCATACATTAACGCATATTATTATTTGAAAGTAGCTTTAGGCATATAAGTATGATACTTTACTTACTGATTTAGGTTGATATTTTTTTTGTAGTGTGGTAATTTTTTCACTACGTATTTCGCATACGCTGCCCTTATTTCAACGTTGCATAGGTAATTATAGGTGTTACTATGCATTCCTAAATCATCCTTACGCACTTGATCGTTAGTATCGTAAATGAGACTAGCCTACCATTATTGTTTTGTAAACAACGCAAGTAATGTGTAACATTGCTGTGAAGCTGTATGAAATGGTCCTTGCCCAAACCTGAGTTGCAGTAACCCTATGAAAACAAGTGGAGAGCATAAGGCATATAAATTTCACAGGAAAATTAACTTCGGCTGATACAGTGGTGGAGTAATAGTAGGTATTTGACCAATGATGTGCAAAGCCATAATAATTCAAGGGTCGTGGTACAATAAAGAAGCCAGGAAATGTGGCAAATATTGATGAAGTAGGCGAAAAGTTGTCTATCTGCTATATTTAAGGGTTATGCATTTAACGATTCATTAATATCTAGTCCGTAAGTCCAACACTTGACATATTTAAAAAAGGTACCCTTCTTACCCTCTTCAAACCCTTATTAGTCGTTGAGCCGACTGAAAAACGTCCTTTTAAAATGTTTTAAAACCCTGAGGGTTGAGTTCAATACATTTCAGAATGCGCAAAATAGGACCAAAAAATTGAGAAGTTTTCCATTAAACTCAATTTGCGATTTGCGTGTCCACATATTTTTGTTTCGTAACCCACTCAAGAGATACTCAGATTAAGGGATACAAATAAGTGTTTTTCCGATTCTGCAAATGATGGATTAATTTATTAATAGTATTGCTTTCGTTTAAATTTTTATTATTTTTTGGAAAACTTCATTTATTAAGAATCCTTTGAATATTACTCTAACTTTAATGTTACATAGATGAATAATCGAGGGGCTGTAGGACAATTAGTATTGTATAGAGAAGGAAATAGCAAGTGGAAAAGAACGCTCACTAAGCAGCATCCGCAGCGAAAACATATTGATAGTCGGGAATTGCTAGCGCTCCTACAAGGCATTCGTGGCCACTCACAAATATATCACTCACAAATATATCTTGAATCAACACATCTTTACTTCAGCACAATATCATGGCGAAATGTGCCATCATCGCGTGTCATTTAGTTGTGTGTGAAATGGAAAATTTAAAACTCCAATTTAGAATTCCCCAAATCAATTGTTTGTGCTATACGTGTGTGTAGCCCCAGTATGGACGATGGTAAACGAACATTCCATTCCAATGTCGCTCCACTTCATCTGGGATGCCGCAACACTGTATTCCTACGAGATAGATGGAACGTCGGAAAATACACCAAGTATTGGGATTGAATATACCGCAAAGGCCTCTTTCATGTATCATCCATCACTTTCCTACTCTTCCCATCGACTACCTGGCAATATTGAGACTGCCTTCCACGATGTCCATTCATCTTCCCATAGCGCTCACTCTCAGAGCCTCTCGAAGAATCCTGATCATCCTCCGTGCTCGCGGCTTGTAATGCAGTGATCCGAGGTTGTTTTTATTGCCCGATGTTTGCTTAGTTACCGACTCAATCAAGGCCGAGCTCCGAGAACACTGTGGAGTCCGTTGCGTAAGGAATAAATCGACCGGCAGGCCTTTGACGGTGTCGGAGTAGTTATCAAACGATGCAAAAAATAATTTAGACTCAAAAAGGAGCGAATAAATTATAAAAGTGACCTGGAAACATCCCTGATGAGACGTAATTCATCAGGGATGTTTCCAGGTCACATAATCTTTCATCCGTGATCGAAGTCATAAAAATCTTTTTTTTTTACTCTAAACTACTAGAAGTATATTCTTTAGCACATGAAAATGTACAGCATTAGTAATTAGTAAAACCAAAATAGGCGAGTATAAATTTCACTGCACCAGTGTCCTATCCAGTTTAGCCGTACAATTATAAATTTAACCCTGCTCTACCTATAGAATGCCAATCACCAGCGCAGAGAAAGCAGGAAAAGTTGCAAATAAATGATGTCTGTGTGGGTAAGGGACGTGACTTCCTCTGTTATCCTCCATCTCATCTATCTTGGAGCGACCCGATACTCTTGACGACCCATTCCTTAGCCTTTCAAACCCACGACAAACGGTGAATCAGATTAAATTTCAAGCTCCATTTTTCTTTAGAATATAGCACATTCTATCCACAGGTTGGATTCCACTCCATTGGCATCCTAAGAATGTTGGTAGATTGATTACTTGGAGAGTAGACCGACAGCTGCCGTCATTTCCTCCTTTAAGGATAATGTGGGTGGGCTGAAGGGGAAGCATTATGGGGAATGGAGGAAGAGCGGAGTGAAACCCAGTATTTGCACTAGACTACTCTTTACGTAAGGCGACAAGGGATGCACAGGATAACGTCCCATCCGACGGACGAAGTACTCCATTCGACGGCTCAACCCTCAAGGCATGCAACTTGAGGTCAAGATCCCTCTGAACTGTCCGTCAGCTCTGAGGTTCACACTCGGGCCCTTGAGATGGGAAGTCAGTAATTCGATCCTCCGCACCAGCGAAGTAGCCGGGGGACGGCGTCCAAAGAGTCCGGATTCCCTTTCTTTACCCCGAAATATGGATTGGAGTTCGAAATGTGGCTCTTGGGACAACGTAATGTTAAAACGAAACTAATGTCAGTAAATTTAAAAGCAAGAGCTATGGATATTTCCGCCCTTCAGAATGTAACATAGATAAAATATTTTTATATCGATTATAATACCACAGCCTCAATTGCACAGTCCACAACTGCATTGCTCTTTTAACTACCAAAACATATTTTGTTCCTAATTTTAAATATTTTTCGCCCCTCTACCATCACTTATTATCATTTTGTAACAGAAATAACAATTGCACTTTTCCACAAGATATTCTAATGCGTCGTCCGCATTAGAATTATGACGAACTTTCACGATATCTCGCCCGAATCTTTTGAAACTTACTCAACATGGACTAATGACACCGAACAAAATCATGGCCACGTCGCTGTGCCACACCAACCGGATATTTTCCTACTTTGCTTGGGAAAATATACCTTCATATCTATTTACGATATTACACGGCCGAAGCAATTTCCTTGTTGAATGATGATTCTATTAAAGAGAAGTACTATTACGCAAACGTTGTGGTTTATAAGGATTTAGTCAATAAAAATCTGAGGAGCAAGTAATTACAAATGTCTTGCTTATGATTTACGGATATGATGGGCCATGCCTTTCGGTATATAGACATATGATTCACCGAAAGTAACTCATCCGGTACGGAGACCCCGTAATTATGTTCTAATTGTTCGGAAAGTAATTTTTAAATTGCGAATGCATGAAAAGACTAAGAAATAGAATACAATTATAAAAATATGGATTCCGGAGATAATCGACAGTTTGGACCAGTATGAATGGGGAAAACGATGTGAAAACGAGTTTTTTTGCAAAGGAAGAGTATGAACAGTGAGAGGATGATAAGAATCAACGTCAGGTAACTAGCCCCGAAAAAAGAAAAGTAAAGCGCTACCAAGGGGAACGTATGAATGACGAAACTCCGTGAATAGAGGCGAATCAAACGCAATCAGTGGATACTCAGATTAGTGTCCCAACAATTTCTCTCCAATGGAAAATAGTAATCGGGAGAGTATGAATGGTTGAAAAATTGTGTGGATTATTCCCTTCAGAATACACATAATAATGATAAAAAACTGACCACGTAGAAATGTAGGAGAGATGAGGGATGTGAGTAAGAAAGACGTATTATTTTCAACTCTAGAACGCTTGCGCGTAAAGAGAAGAGACGTTTTATAAAGAAATAAAATTAATGATTAATATCTCATCGCTCAATTCAGAAATTCAACAAAAATGTTGATAAAATGGAGAGATAATTGTTTCTGTGAAGTTAGAGGTAGATTAATTGTCATATGCACGTATCTCTGGCAAAAGACAACATTTTCAGATCAAAGTTTAGAGATTATAAAATGCAACAGTGAGGCTTGTAAGGGGAACACGGTAAACAGTGGATTTGAGGCACTTCCGTTGCATTGAAAAGGGAGTAGTGCAGAGGATTTAAATAATGTACTAGCTGACCTGTGCGAACATTTCGCACAGTATGTGGCTTATTCCTGTTTCTTCCTTCTTTCTTCCTGTTCTTCTGCCTGTCGAATATTTCGCACAGTATGCGGCTTCTTCCTGTTTCTTCCTTCTTTCTTCCTGTTCTTCTACCTGTTTCTTCCCATGGACAATTAAATGTTATTTATGTTTGTGTTAAAGATACATAACTTAACTTAAAAGGTAAACGGTCACACTGATTTCTTGTAGAATGTAAAGAATCTAACTAAACGATCTGTTAATAGATGGCGCCTCCCACAACCTTTTAAGCACGTAACCATAGCCAACATATTAGTTGATTATATTGTCAACAAATGCCACTGTTGAATTTTGATCATTTATTTAAATTTTTTAAACAAATACATTAATTATAAACTTTTTTTTATTTGTCGTCAAAAGCGGGGAACATAAGCTTTAAAATGACTTCTGAATAATTAATGATAAAAGAATTAAGAGAGATATGGCCTATCCACAAAAAACACCTTAGAGAAATAATATATACGGATGATAGTTCTATAACATTGGACGGGATGTATGCATGAGAAAGTTATGTTCATAAATGTTTACAAACTATTTTTGTAAGCAAATATCATATAAATATGAAATCAAAAAGTTTTAATTGCATTGACTTACCAGATGACCATTCACCCATGTACAATCACTATGTGCATTTCGTACTGTTTTCATTTTAAACCTTTTTTTTAGTTTAGAATTAAAAAAATGTGTGGAGTCGATATACCTCGAGCGAGTAATCGACATGGAAAAATCGAAACTTTTAAGTCAAATTAATGGGTAAATAGTGACATTTAAGATTGAGATTGTATTTTTCGTCAGAAGCCGGTGATTCAACGTTTAAAATGATACCGCATTTATCACTGTAGGTGCAGTATTAACGGAGCATATACGGAATGACAGAAAAAGACCTTTCTGTAATAATATATGTGATTAACCGGAGAGATCGGAGGATAAGAAGGATGAAGAGCGAGAAACTGGCAAGGAAGTGGACAATTTGCGACAAAGACTGGGAAATAAACTGCTTGGAACGGATAACTTCGAAAGGAAATAGAAAGCTAAGAATGAGACTTGTGATAGAGAATGTAATCAAATTAAATAACATGGATGTAGTTTCATTTTATTCCACAAATCTGTGAAATGAAGAAACGAATCTGAATTCCGGCAGAAAATTATAATCTTGGGAAGAAAATAACGGGTGAGGAACGGATATCGCTGCGGAAATGGAAATTGAATGTCACAGAAAGACGTGTAATGCAGAAAATGCCACCGCAGAAAAGTGGTCGACACCTAGCCCAGGCAAGGAGAGACTTGAGGTGACAAATAAAGATAAATCTAGGAGAAATGTGCAGAACCATTATTATTCCTTATTCCAAAATAACTTAGTAGCCGTATTCAGAACTATCTGACGGTAAGTTCACCTTTAATTTGTTTTGCAGTGTAGGGAGAAAATCTCGTAAACTTGCAGAAGCAAGTAAAACGCTAAATACTGGCAAATGAAAATAAACTTGGATGTCTATTATTCAGCAATCTTCAGACGCCAACTGACAAAGTACTGCTTGGTTAAGCATCTGGAACTGACTAACTGACAACATTAACCCATTGGTACAAAAGGCCGGTGCGCGCGGATTGCTAGACTTAGGCGTAGACTTAAGAGACGGCGATCATCCGTTATGCAGAGTTACTTTTGTAATTACGTAATCAATTAACATTTTTAGAAAAATTTACCTTACTTTAGTTTTAAAATGTATGAAAAGCAGTTTTAGGTCTTAGATGCAAACATTTCTCACCTGTTGGTTATAAATAATTTGTGTGCAAAACTATTTTATAAAAAGCAACATTATATAGAATAAATAGTTTATCAGAAAAAACTGACGGTTGAAAATAAGGCCGAGCCAATCTATTGAGACAAGTACAGTAAAGCAGCAGAGTGTTGTAGTACTCAAAGGAAAGACGTTTAATTTGAAATGTATACATTAGCTGCAAAGCACCAAATGGGATGAAGCGGAGATGAAGTGAGCAAGACTAGGAAGGTGGCGTGACCGGATTTCCCATTCCTCGGATGGAAAATGATTAAGAGAGTCCTTCACTCGTTTTCCCACTTTGACTAATCAACTGAGGGAACATTAGAGACAAGTTTTGGAAAAGGCAGAGGAGGAGAACACACAAAAGAATGTGGTGGAGTAACAAAATAAGTGTCCATAGCTGATAAAAATTATTAACGTAGCGAAACAGCCAAGGGAAAATAATTACCGGAGAGGTTGATTCCTTCTTTCGGGTTTTCCGCCGCGTTGGTACATGTTGGGGACATGTCCCCAACATGTACCAACGCGGCGGAAAACCCGAAAGAAGGAATCAACCTCCATCAAAGCCCCGCGGAAGCCTTCAACAGAATTACCGGAGAGATTGTTAAACGATAAATTCTAAGATTTTGGAATGCAGTTAAATTAAAATTAACCATTTCTCAGGAAAGATTGATGGAGTGTGAATTATATTTACCGTACCTTGCTCAAAAAAGTTGTTAAGTAAAGAGATGTCCAGTAATATTCTCGCATCTTCTATTACTTAATCATACCCCTATTTCCACTGCTGAGCCAAAAAAGAAAAAGTTCTGGGATTCTTAGAGCCTCTAGCAAAGTAATCACCCCGCCGCCTCGCTGTGGATTCCCGAATTTTCCGTTGTTCACATTCTAACTTCCCAAACTCACTTCCTGATATAAAAATTTTCGTTGAAATTCCAGATGCCTAACCTTCATTACTCTCTCTACCCCTGTCCTCCAATGTTCAAGCTCTTTATCGTCCATAAAAAATCAACTTCCGCCTCATTCTTACCATTCCTTTTCACTTTCTTTAACTTAACGAGTTTTTGAAACAACCTGGGCGAGTTTGTTTCTTCTAGTCGCACATCGTATGGAGGAAACATAGTAATATTGATGACACAAAACTTTTTATTATTAAATTATTTGAAGATTTGGCATGACTCATTTTTTTCAAGAGGTTTGTTGAAAATAGCCTTCGCAGATCAAAGAATATTACAGCGAGTAATGAATTTATTAATTAAAGCAATTGTGAAAAAATTGGAAAAAAACACCGCTACATTTTGGAGGCAATCCGTGCGTCAAAACTACTCCACTATTTTCAGTAATGTTTCTCAGGAGCACCGAGCCGTTCGAAATACCATGGAAAACTGCGTTTATTTTCGTCAAATATCTCAGAAAAAGAGTGCAGTAAGTGACTCTTATTTTAGCATGAAATGAAAGATAATATATTTTCATAGTGAGGTCAATTTCAATAAATTTCACGAATGATGGTATCTTGCTCAAACAACCTTTTAAAAATCCGACATTTGCATGAAAAATATATTAATATATTTAACACAGCGTTGAATAAATAATATAAGCATGCCTCATTTTTGTCAAAACAGTTTCTTTAACATTGCCATGCGACCTTTTCCACTTCCATTTGCACCAAACTACGTCACTCCCAAGGTGTTCACTTTCTCATAAAAAAAGACAGAGGAATATAGACTAGGCTAAGATTAGTTAACCTTTAAAGTGCGAAGGAAAAGTATGTTAGCCAGCTCTGAATGAAAAAGAACACTCAGAGTCAAGCTACAGGAGAAAATTCCGGTCAGAAAAAGAAGCATTTAAGAAGAATATCTCCTCTGATGAAGAACCCAGGCAAATATTGTTTAAATTTAACTCCGGAGCTGATTTTAGTGTGGTTCCATCGACTGGTCTTTGAGGGCAAAGAAATAGCGGGTGTAATGAAGTTTCTGATAAGTGAATAAGGAAATTAATGGAGGAACTCCGGCTGGCAGGGTGGAACGATCAATTAGCGTGCAAATGAGAGAGGAAGAGGAGTTGGGAGTGGAGAGTCGAGGGTCTGGTTCGACAAAGAAAGCAGGAAAAGAAATACACAGGAGTCGTAAGAGTGGGGATGGAATGACGGCCATTATATTCCGAAACATTCCACATAAGAGAAGCATATGGATGTCAATAAAAGACAACCTTTAAAGGGCATGCACATTGATCGGTCCAGGGATTAAGACACTTAAGAATCAACCGTAAGTGAAATTCACCCGCAAAGACGCTGATAAATAAATATCAGCGCTGATTTTTCACATTATAAATATTTTCTTTATATAAACCGCTTCCCCAGATTTTTTAAGGATCTGTGTTTGACATTTAAGTATTTAATCAATATTAAGAAAATATAATGAAAAACACTACTGAAGGTAATACGAAATTAAGGAAACGCTTGTGTACATAATGTGTAGGTTGCTCAACACAAACTGTAATAATCTGTAGCCGAAAGGGTGAAGTGTTCAGATAATGACCCGTTGAACCTTCATTGCGATTAACAAAATCCGGTTTATCTCCAAGAACAACTCAAACTGTTTTCTGAATCGGAATTTTGCCATCTCGCTGTTCTCTTTTTGGGTAGGCACAGTCAAAAAGGTTGAAATCTCGCTGATAAACCTGTAAACATGACTCAGCTTTAATAATTTCCCATTACTGCCCTATCCTCGCATTTCTCTTTTACTTCAGCTTCCCTCACTCACGCTCTCCGGTTCTAATGACACCGATATTCCTCTCTCCTTAACAGAATATCTTCCGCCACATAAATCCAAGACCTTCTCGATCTACTTCACTCTTTTATATCTTTTTTTAAATCCATTTCCATCCATTCTCTCGACATGACCGTACAAAACAATTAACCTGCCTAGCTAGTGGAAGAATTATTTACTTCCAACGGCTATTTCAGAAAAAAAACGTCTAAATCCTGATAAAAGTTATGCAATTCATGACTAAAACATTGCATTTGTTTGTTTTTTACTCATAACATTCTATTTTGCCAATAGATGCTATGAATACCGATGTATACAATGGGTAAAATTAATTTTCTCTGACGACCAGTCACGTTTTCATCATCATCAACATCCCTACAGCACAAGGTGGATCTCAACTTCCTCCACCATATGCTTCGAATCAGTTCTTCTTCTTATTTTCCTCATCTATCTCGTAACTCCCAGAGCCCTCAGTTCCTTCTCTACGTTTTGCAGCCACCTTTTTCGTGGTCCACCTCTCCCCCCTTCCGTGTTGCTGTCGAGCAATCGTTAAGACATTCCCTCCTCTTCCATACCTTTGAAATGACTCAGCCATGCCAGCCTCACTAATTTGGAGGACCCAACTCTATCTCCCTCTCCTAGTATTCCATACTACTCTCAGACGACACCGATTTATTTTCAGAAGTTAATTTGAAAATTAATTTGAAAAAATGCGTTGTAATGAACTTCTGGAAAAGGAAAAACTCCCCTCAGTACATTGATTTCGTACAAAATACCCAATTAGAGACTGTAGAATCTGTAAAATACCTCGGAGTTAAACTGACTGATGATCTCTCGTGGAGCAAACATATTCGGGAAATAACTGGTCAGGCTAATCGTATATTGGGATTTGTTAAAACAGTACTTGGAAAGTGCGACGATAAAGTAAGAGAAATTGACAACTTTTCCCTTGTTAGATCCTACTTGGAATACGCTATCAGTGTTTGGGATCCACATGAAGTGGGCTTGAAAACTGAGTTAGGACGATTGCAGAGAAGATCAGCAAGATACGTGAAAGGCCGTTATGATAGTCTGGTTAGTGTCACTGACCTCTTGCAAAAACTAGGATGGGAATCGCTTTCAGACCGTCGATTGAAAATTAAACTCAATCTTTAAAAGTAAACTCAAAACCGATTTATTTTTAGAAGAAGTTTCCAATATCTCGCGAACTCAAAAATACTACAATAGATCACATCATGAGAATAAAATTAGGTTAATAGATAGTAGAACAGAAAGGTTTAAAATGTCATTTTTCCTGCAATCAATAAGAGACCGTAATGGCTGCGTGGAGACTTTGAAGTAGGTTAGTTGACAGGTAGTGTAGATGATTAAATCATATGCACCCTCATGCATGTTTATAAATCTGCCGAGTTGTGCTAATACCATGTTTTGCATGTCCCCTGCATGACTCTTGTGTCTCGTTTTCGTAGTTGCATAATAAATTATTTTTTTTAGTTTCTATAGCATTAGTAGCATACTCATTATGTGGAGCATGCTGGTGAAAGTAAATTTCTTCTCTGTAGTTCATGTTGGTAATAAGTCACCCCCTGCCAAACACCTATGTGGTGGCTTGCAGGGTAATAAGTAGATGTAGATCTAGATGTAGATGTAGAAGTTATTTCTGATCCCCCACATCTCTACTCTCCTAACTGGACCATGAATTCTTCACATGATTTTCCTTCACACCTGCTGAATATTTCTTCATCATTGTGGGAAAAAAACCACATCTCCGCTCGGTATGTTGCCATTGCTCTCATTTGAGTTACGCATTATCAATTGTCGTCCTTCACAAAAAAGTCAATTCAAGTAAACGTCTAACGAGCTATAAAATTGCATCTACACGCAAATACAGTTGTATCTGTAAAATAGGCCTCTCGTACAATAAGATTAGTCGTTCAGTATTAAATTCACACATTACTCACGTAGTATTACATTCATGTAAACAAATTTGCTATCAAACATATTTTACACGGTGGCTATTTTATATTACCGAAGAGACTGCACCAATTAATTTGGAAATTGATATTTTTTACCCAAGTGGTAATCCCATGAAAATTCGATAATATGGCGCAGATATTTTTGATGCTACGGCTACTTTTTTAATGGGGAACTTTTACACTCTCTTTCACAGCTAACACAGATATTCAAAATTTTCAGCAAAACATAAGAACAAAGGCCAAGTCAGTGACGTTATTTATGGTTAACATTCGTCATTCCGATAAATTAAAGGATTTTCACTTCATGATCGTCCTTTGATCAAGGTCTAGGTAAAACCAAAGTTAAGATTTATAAAATTTTGGCCGGAAAGAAAATTAGCCGCAGTATTAGTATAGCCTTAGCCTTTCCAGCCGTAAATCAAGCATTTTCCAAAATTTCTAAATTTAAATAACATCCATACCTGTGTCCTCATCGCTGTGTCTGGACGAAAACAAAATTATTATTTATTGCCCTCCTATTCATTCTCCCTTCTTTAATTAACAAACATCCGCGCAATTTACTATCCATAAATATTTAAGTTTTGAAAAGTTATAACCCTGGAATGGAGCAACAACCAGCTTGTGTTCTAACGAAGTGGAATGAACCATCGTGAAACAGGAATTCACAAAACAGACTATATCTCAATGTTTTCCTAAAATACTGGCGACGTCATTGCGGAGATAGAGAATCCTGTAATCAAAAGACGTACACACGAGAGGATATATTACCCAGAATTCCCGCGCGGACGGGGACGATGGCAGTGTGGATATCCCATTGATCGCGTCGTCGCTGAACCCAGTCGGGGGTGACGCCCATATGCTATCACTCATTGTAACCTCTCACGTCTGGACTTAAAAAACAGCCCGCTTTTTGTGGTGCGCTTAATTCGACCGCGTTAGACGGCGGTGCCGGCTTCCAGAGCCCATCCTCGACTCCGAAAATTCGACTCGCACTCCAGCTGGTACTGGAACGTTATACAGTACACATAGATATTCATCAAAATTTTGAACTCGGGAAAGGAAAAAAAAATCAGATGCAAGATCTGCGTAGGCTATGAATCCACGGTTGCATCAAACGGACAATAAGGTCCATGTTCTTCGCCAATCCGAAAAAAAACACAAAACACGATTTTCATTATCCATAGAACTTTCTTTCCATGTTCCTTCGGCCCCGGTGGCGGCGGGGTAAAGTCCTCGCCTGCTATGGGCAGCGATTGTTCCGGGTTTCCATCCGCGTGTATCCATTATTTAATGAATGAAATAATGGATACACGCGGATGGAAACCCGGAACAATCGCTGCCCACAGTCAGAATCTCCGCGGAAGCCTACTGGGAAAAATCCTCGCCTGCTAACCCGAGGGTCGCGGGTTCGAGTCCCGCCTGAGTAGAATATGCCTAGGACATGGGTGTCTGTGTATGTAAACTGGGTTGGGGGAAGAGGGGACGGTTCTGTCCCATCTAACCCAGGATAAATAAATATGAGGAAATGAGGTATGTGGTTCCATGTTTCTTTTTTCTCTCTTCTTTTCCGAGAGTGGTTACCTACTAATACCTAGTTATAACTCCAGGCACTCTAAAACAGGGTAAACTTACCCATTTCACGCGAAAAAATTTGTCTGCTACATGCTTCAGAACAGAGTTGGTGTCTTGTAGGCAATCGGTATTGCATGAGAAACTATCATCAAAAATATTTCCCCATATTAAAAATAAGCTCCGGTCAGTTTTGTTCTTCTTCCTATGGGCATACCTCTTGCAGGTCTGCCGTACATTTTCTTCGGGCTGCAGTTATAATTAACTTCATGTATCACAGTACTCACACATCTTATACCATGTCATTGAGCATAGAAGGCATCATTTTTAAGAACATAGATTTGCAAATGTCCATGATTAATATAACAAAAAACGAGCTTGGGAAAAACGAGCTTTAAGAAAGTAAATGATATGAAAGGTACGATGCTAAAATAATCATTGCTAACAAATTTTATGGGTATAGGTGGTGTAATGCACACATTAAAAAAAGGTCACAAAATATAGCAAATCTTAATGCGATATAAATTTACTAAGTACTGATAAGTTTTTACTGCAGTTTGCTAATGATCCCAAGTTGTTCTTTGGTTTACTTTGCTCTCCCTCTATCCTCCAGCGATGTCCTCGTAGCTACCGCAAGTGCTCCGAGACTTGAAGCAATATCAATGTCAGCACTTAAGTACTTAACTTTAGCAACAACAATTCGTTTCATTAGGAAACTTTATAACCAGCATTCCTCCCAATTTGGATAATTTGAGCTTTTCCGAGTGCAACGCTTGAAACCCGTTAGCAGTCCTCCACTTGCATCCGGAAAGGAGAGTGAGAACGGCGTATGGCAGATGGCGCGACCGAAAGAAGTGCACAAAGGGAGCGATGCAGACGATAGCATCGATTGGAGCGCGTTCTATCGGGAGACGGCAGCGATGAGCACGCGGGACGGACGGAAGGCGGGCGGGGGAGTGGGGGGAGGGGTGCGCGGGTCCACAATGGCGACCGCGCCTTCTCGTGATGAATTATTAGGAGCCCTCTCGGAGTCGGGCGCCCGACGGGTACGGGTGCACGACGCCGCACCACCAAGTCAAACTTCCGCCGCCGAAAGGCCGCGGTCCGTCTTTGACGGATTCAAATCATCTAGTCGTCAGTAAAAAATTGAAACTTGAACGAGCCTTTCGTGCCGCCAAGTCACGGGACTAAACGAGATACAATGAGTCAATCTTATGGATTTGCATGAGCAGGTCACCCTGACCTTTGGCCACAACCATGATAGGAATCGCCTTCAGACATAAGATTAAAATTCACGCATTTTTTAAATGTTCGTTCCAAACCAATTTGTTTTCCGACGAAAGTCATTACATTTTACAAGATTCGACTTACTACGGTAGATAGTCACGGTTTCCCGCGTCACTTGGAATTTTATCCATCATGAAGATAGGAAAAGAAGTTACTGCAACTCCACATAAATAAAGTGGGTGTTGCACGCAACTCAAGCTCCTTCCTCCCCCACCTCCCTGGTCAAACAACACCCATGGTAGTTTTTGGTCCACACCCATGGGTGCACACCCGTGGGTGCACACCCATGGGTGTTGACCAAAAACTACCATGGGTGTACACCTATGGGTGTCAATGAACATACTCCTATGGGTGTTCACCCAGCTAACAGTGTCTCCCACCCCAAAGCTGCACTTAGACATAAGATTAAAAGCAACGTAGATGGTAGAATTACACTGCATCACTCTCATTTTCTAATTTTAAAATGATCTAGTAAAATTTGCACCCACTTAATTTTTACTTTCTTTATTAAACTGGAAATAATCACACGAAAAATTTAAAATACAAAGAAAACTAATCATCTCACAGAGGTGACTGAGGAAGGGCTAACACCCGAAACGTTTTTCAGTAAGACTGTGCAAATGCATTGGTGTGCACCCATGGATATGAGTGCACACCCCACCCTCATGGGTGCACACTCATGAACCCTTTGCAAATGCATGGGTGTGCACCAAAAGCAAAAAAGATGAATTTGGTTTGTTTTTATCAGATCAAAACCCATTGTTTATTACATTTAAAAGAAAATCATTGTTACAGAAGAGCTTAAATAAAATTTCTTCTTCTGTAACAATGATTTTCTTTTAAATGTAATAAACAATGGGTTTTGATCTGATAAAAACAAACCAAATTCATCTTTTTTTGCTTTTGGTGCACACCCATGCATTTGCAAAGGGTTCATGGGTGTGCACCCATGAGGGTGGGGTGTACACCCATTGGGATGGGTGTATGCACATGTATGATAGGGGTACAGCCATGGGTGTTGGACGCACCCATGGGTGTTTTTCGACCAGGGCTGTCCTTCCCCGCCCCTCCTTCCCCAGCTTTGTTGTATATTTAGTGACTTTTTTTGAATAGTGTGCCCGATGATGCTGCACTGGGGCGAAACCCGGGTCGTAAAATTTAATTTTATGTGGAATTTCAGTACCTTCTTTTCCTATCTTCATGACGGTAGATAGTATTGGTGAGAACTCACCCCCACAACCCGCTCTAAAGGTGACTAACTGGGTATCATGTCTATGGAGATCAGATCACAAGGGTAAAATTAGGGAACTAAGCTAATAGAACGGAGAGGTTTAAAGCGTCATTTTTCCTGCAACAGATTTGAGGCCATAATATGAAATGTGTAACTAGGTTTATCGGTAAGTAGTGAAGCGAGTTAGTCGACTTACTTCCTAATCCACCGATTCTGTCTGTTACCTAGTACCAACTACTTCCTAACTTGAGCTTCAGAAAATAACGTCGTGGATTTTTTCGGTATAAGTCATGTATTTTTGTCCATTATGTAGTTTCCTAAAACATTAATACAAATAGTATCCATAGCAATGGCAGCATACCTATATTTCAATGCATGTTGGTGAAGTGTTACCTCCAGATAAGTACTTGCGTATATTTTAATGGACACCACTGGAAGTAGCTTCATTGATTTTATTGGGGTAATGTGGTGCTCATTGGTGATAACTTCCCCCTACCACACACCCTTGAGGAGGCTTGGAGGATATTATGTAGATGTAAATGCTCCTGAAATAGAAGCACAAGTTAGGGAGTGAGGAAGAACATCAAAACTTATGTTTGGAGCATGCTCAAACATGGCAGGCGATTAGACTCACGCCGCAGGATTACAACTTCCGCCCCCGGTTTGCAAGCTCTCGCTTATTACCGAGGACATGGAAGAGGTGGGAGGAAAGGATGGGTAGGGAAGGTTAGCGAAACCACTGCCCCTTCGAGACCGACACCAATGAGGCGGATTGAGGTCAAAAGGACCTCAAGGGCCTCCGCCTCCCCGAAGTGCTCGTTTTAGTTTGGTTCCCCCAAACAACTGAGACGAGTAACCGTCGGCTCCGCTTTCGCTTGAGCCTACCGCACATCTCTGCGTACCGAGAGAGCCTGTTGCCCAAATATTTGGGATAAGGTATCCCTCTGATTCGCTTTTTGGGTTGCCGCCGTGCGGTCTGCCGACTTACGTCATTGGAGTGAGGATCACCGGACCCAATGGAGGGTCAAAACGGACCAATTTTGGTCAAATGTGTGAGTACAACCCACTCCTCAATAGGTCCCGGCAACCCCTGCTCAAACATGGCAGTGAAGTGTGGGAATCAACAGCTGAAGAGTATGTAAACATAGCACAAAGATAAATGTAGTGTTATTGAGTAGTGATTCAAATGAAGCGGATGGAGAACATATTCAATAGTGAAGTCTTTTGAAGTTTCTTGGGGCTGCAAAGAGGGGGAAGCAAACTTACTGGGCGCATTCTGTGACTCAACAGACTGTTAAAAACAGTTTTTGAAGAAGTGAAGGGAAAGTGCTAACGAGGAAGAAGAGTTATGGAATGAATCAGGATAATTGTGGATACTGAAATGATTACATGTGAAGTAAATGAATACGGTTACCCAAGCAAAGAATGAAGCGGAGGGCTGCAGTAAATATATCATCTGATTAACGACAGCTAATTGTAATACTCTTAAATACCCTAAAACGTGTGTCGAAAATGAAGGGACTACAAAATGAACATATATGTAAACTAAATAAAAGGTTCAATGGTGTTCATACTTAATAAATAGTGTTCTGGGATAATGATGTAAACATAAAAGTCAACAGTTTGCGCCATCATCCAGGAAGAAGACCATATGTTTGGGTAAAAACCGTTTGAAGTAAAGTCGCACAACTTTGGTACGATGGTTAAAAAAAGGTATTGATGATAGATCATTGGGTTAAGCAGGCACATATCATCCTAATTTATCTGAAAAATTAAACCCTGCTATACATTTGCGGATTACGCCGACCAACATTAATACTTCTACACACAAGAAATGAATGATTTTGTCACATACATAAGACAAGCCTGATTCATCATCGAACAACGTCCGTAGCAGCGTAGACACGCCGGAAGTTGAAGCTACACAGAAGAGAAGACGGCAAAATGGTACGTAGCTTTTCGATTAGATTATTAGGAGAGGTACTTTTCCCAAAATAAGAGTGCTTTCCGTATTATATATTATACATTCTACGTGTAGTTGAAGTATTAGTGAGTTCCAATCACTCTGAGAGGATGGAGCAACAGTTAGAGCTCCTCGAAGGTTCCTAATTTCCAGACAGTTCGACGTGGGAAAAATGAGTGGAAGGCAGTCCAGACAGCGACTGTTCCTCTACGAGGAATTGGCAAACCACCGCAAAGACTCTGTTTAAAATCCAGGCGATCAGTTTTACTTAGATAATAAATCCTGGCAGCCTGTGTCTGATCCTCCGAGGCAAGTGCCATGCCCAACAGCGGTGGAGGCTAAGCCACCACGGTCTTTGTGGCATGAAATTCCGCTCAGTAGCTGGGACGAAGTCCAGGGAATATAAGGTACTAAGAAGGACCGTGACTGTTGAACAACGGACCCGCTTCGATAAAACAGAGCTACGGAATTGATGAAGTTTTAAAGGAAAAATATTGAAAGGAAATATAAACACAATGGGGTTGACTGAGGGGAAGTGGAAGTAACGCGGGGATTATTGAAGTGCTAAATTAATTGGTTAATCAAGGAACTACGGACCAACGATAATAATTTGTGTAACGGGTAAACAGCAAAAAAATTGAATGCAGAGGAGGGTAGAATAAATATATATTACCGTTTGATGTAAACGCATACCCCAGTATTTTGTTTATATATCTATTGAGTCTAGTATAAAATATAGTATAGGTGTACAGGTCGCAAGAGAGGAGGAAGAATTTTGATACATATCCATGTCTCAGGGTTTATTTTGTGGAAATAATTGACGTTAAATGATTCGTCTCGTTGTCAATTCCACCATCTTTTTTATTCTCACCTAGATAAGAATAAAATATGGTGGAATTTACAAAGTGATAAACCACTTTATTTGAAATTATTGGTCGCACGACCAGCGTGAAGAAATAGTTAGAAGAAATTCGTAAGGTTAGAATTAACTATTGTATTTTTAGGCTGAAGCCAAGGAGTAAGCCAAGAGAGAAAAAAGAATAAGGGGAAGAATGAGAATTTCAAGTTATCCTAATACGAGAGTCATGATGAAAGATACGGAGAGATACGCGGAGATATCCAATGGACTGCACATTAGTGAAACTTAGATTGAGGACCCACTAAGTTTTAAATGACATTTTCCGCGGAACAGATGAAATTACTGACCATAATTTAGGAGAATTGAAATTTTTCCACTATCTTAAAGCCCTCATGAGTCTTTTTGATCGGCCATGCATCTAACAAGCTAATATGTTTTAGTTTTTTTCGACTAATCCCTCTTTTCCACTTAAACTTAATTGAATGTCGAAAAAATCCGCAAATTCCGGAACAAATCCGGGCTTCGACCAACGCAATACAGCTGATTTTCCACATTATTGGTATCATGTAAAATCACGCCAACTAAGGTAAAAATTAAATTTATTTAAAAACCACAATCCATCAATCCGGAAGGAAGTAAAAGATAAAAACATGGATCAAGAACGGCTTTCAAATATAGAGTATAATTTTATTAATAATATCTTTGCATTACTCAAAGACTTTCAGTTTTATGACTGATTATTTCACTCCTCAGCCAGCAGTGTTTTAAGTAATATCTACACATTTATCTCTGGAGCCAGCAGTAGCAACAATTTTTTTTGGAAGGGGATTATAAAATATCATTATAATCATCACCACGACTCGGGCGCCTCGATTCTTGGAGTACTGTTAATTTTTTTACAAATTATATTCAGGGGTGTCTCTGAGAGTTCTCCGTAATTTATTTTTCATTAAAAACTGAATAACAAATTTTATCGATTCAATTATTTACGATAACCTAATGTATGGACTGAGGAATTTTACCTCTAATGAAATGGAAGAATTTATGAGTCATATTAACACATGGCCACTTAATTGTGACTTCATTTCAATTAATCATTAAATGTATCAAAAGATTAAATAACTTCTCAGCAAGTTCCTTGAAATTCAACGGCATGAACAGTGGAAAAGATAAATCTTAATGGCTTCCATGTCCTCACACCCGACCGGTGGCGCTGAAAGCACCCTAAACGTTAAGATAAGGGTGTCGCGGAAACTGCGAGAGTTATTCATTTTCGATTTAAGCGCCGGAACGTTGAATTTGTGGCGAAGCTCATCGAACACCGATCACCGCCGGTCCTCCCTACCCCACCCCCCGGCCCCCTCCCGGCCTTCCCCCTCCTCCCACGGGCCGTGAATCAAACCCCTCCCTCAGTGGGCGGCAACGGCGGTCCCCCCTCAATTTCCCCTCCCCATCAACAACGCCATTCACGGAGACGACATAACAACAGCAATCTCTCTCCTCCGGAACTTTCTGCAAACCACGGCGGAACGACGGCGGCTGGCGTGGTGTGGGAGGAGGGAAGGTGGGTGGAGCAAAGCAAAGCTCTCCCATCCCCTCTTTCCCTCCCTCCATTCACATCCTTCCTCCCTTACCCGATGTGTCCCTCCTCAACCCTCATTCACATCAGTGGTGCATTAAATTGAAAAAAAAACACTTACTTTCGAAATGCGTTAAAAAATATGTTTTGCCACAACAAAATTTTCCAAGATTTTTTCGGCTAAGGCTCATTCTCCGTCAAAAATAGTCAGCCCCTTCTTTTTGCTTGTGACAAAAAAGGAAAGCAAATTCCGAAGGTTCAGACGATATAGTGCGGGAAGGAAACATCACTGACAAATCACCAAAATATGGGATAATTATGCGAGACAAGTAAATTTACTTGTGTGTAATGTGCCCTTTATGTGATTTTTCGGTAAAATTAAGCAAAATTGTAAACCATATATATTAATTTTATTTAACTAATTATATTGAGCTTTACAGTTGGTAGCAAAAATAGGCCTGCAAAAATTAAATGCCTTCTTTCAAACTCAATGTACTACTCAACCTACCTCCAGTGTTGCTAACCCTTTGTTCACTGCGAAAAAGTATTTAAGATTTTCACAGAAAAGTACATTGTTTTAGTGGCCATTAGTATCACCCGATGTTCAAGATGTTCTATACACACATTTAGACAGTGCGCAGCTCGGCTTTCAAAATTCCCACCGCGTTGTGTTCTCTTTTGATGGCGACCGTTTCTCCAGCCATCACGAGGACGTCAATGGATCTGAAGTCGACAAAAGACACCGCCACACGAATGAAATCCTGAAAGCCGAGCTGTATATTTCAAGTCACAGCTAAAACCTATGAACCAACAATATTCGTACTTCATGTGTGAATCAATATAAATAATAACTAACTTCGAAGGGCTGATGACCGAAACTCTAGAAAGTAGATGTTGCGTCTTATCACGGGTAAGTGTACAAGATAATCGCAATCCACAATATAAAGAATGAAAGATACAAGAATGATAAGAGCAAAAAATGCCGAGAAAAGCCATTAAGACATTCATGAAGAAGAGACAGAGTCTTCTATCGCGGGTGTCCCGGCCGGATATGAGAAGCAGCCAGAGAAGGCCTTCGCTCGTATTAGGAAGACCCGTACTTAGGGAAAAATAACCCGTCGGAAATGATGACCAAAAAATTTTAGAGGGTAGTCAGAGCTGGTGTATAAAAGAGATTTTTCACGTTGATGAAATGAGTAAAGAACGAAAAAAAAACAAAGAGTAAAGTTTCATCCAGAGTTAATGTGACTGAGATGACTCAAATTTGTCAAGGACATATTAAAAGAGGAAATGTCTCCACGAACATAAAAAATTAATAGGTTGAATTAAAAACTGGTGTAAAAGTGAGAGAACAACTAGAATCAAAAGAAATTGCGTTTAGATTAGGTAAGGAACTGGGCAGTGGAATTGGATCTTGCGTGGCTGCTATCTAAGCCTACAAATTACCCTGCAAGCTGCCTCAAGAGTGTTTATCGATCATAAGGTAGAGTAATGACGAAAACTGATAATACAAATCCTATTATAATATTAAAATAACATAAATCAATGCAACAATATAGTTAATAGGGGAAATTCCAAAGTAGTGAGACATGAATAGAAATGGCGCATTACAAGCTAATAAGTGGCGCAACGAAAATGCACACCCTTTCGAGCTTCAGCTATGCTTTGTGCTTTCGTGTGGTTGAAAATCGTGAGGCATTATTTACGCTATCATATTTAGGAAAGATGTGTTTTCCATCCATTTGATTCACGAAAAAGAGGCTAAATTTCCCGTCACCACTGCATTCAAAAAATAGGCTTACGTGTACAGAGGTCCAGGAAAACCGTTTCTCTCACGATATGGTTTCGACGTGGCCAGGGTGTCGTCTTCAACAATCACCTCTTATCTCTCTCGGTTCCAACTTATCTTCCACCCTCGAAGATGAGGGCAGCCCTTGCCCTCGACCACGAGAAATCCAAAATTGCTCCTAAATAATCTTCAGTTGAAGGCTTTCCATTGCACGGCGGCCTAGTTCTGCGGGCTAAAGCTCAGGACAATTACATCGTCTTTTTTATAGGCCTCCTCCGAAGAAACACTCGCTGGCTTATGACCGTCTGTGGAAAGTACCATGTGATTTTCTGGAAAGTGGGGCAAAAAGCTCGTAAAAACTCAGTATTTGTGACCAAAGTTCTCCGATTAAGAAAATTCAGAGAGACCAGAATATGTATTCTGTACAGTATGGGAAATATGCCCAAAAATTTAGTTTTACCCGTGACGACCAGTTAAATTTAGTGAAATAGTACCTAGAGCCAAAAATAAATTTCCGGAGACATTGAATTATTGCTTAGCATAAATGACCATGTCACTGAGTTTTGAAATACTTCAAATTTCACGGTAGTAATATTATTTAAATTATTTCTAAAAATTAGAGAGAGAAAGAGTAAAAAGAGAAAGACTTTTGCAAAAGAAATACATAAGGCCTAATGAGTAATCTACATCTACATAATACCCTGCGAGCCGCCGCATGGGCGTGTGGCAGAGGGTGTTAGGTCACCAGCCGTGTATGGGTGTAAGTTTTTTTTGGAGATGAAATGGTGACATGTATTATAGGAGTGTATTTAGTGGAGCTCAATTTTTACTGTGGTCGCTTATTGTTCGCGGAATGGACGAGTTTTTGTACCTATCTGTTCGGCAGTGTATCTCTCGTATTTTATCGCATATATCAGACCTAGAGATGTAGTGAGGGGTATTGATAATATTCTCTATGTTGCTCTGAAAAATATCAGTTCTGAATTGATCAAGCAACCTCAGCCTAGCGTGTAGCCTCCGAGTCTCTAGGTGCTCCCACCTTAATTCATCTAAAAGTTGCGAGACACTATATGTACGCTCGCAGCAGTTTTTAACGAAGCGCGCTGATTTCCTTTGTATTTCATTAATTCTTTTGGTTAAATCTAAATGACCAGGGTCCCAAATACTCGCGGCGTATTCGAGGTGTGGCCTAACCAGAGCGAGGTAGCATCTCTCTTTGACTTTTTCATCCGAGGACCTTCCTATTATACGCTTCACAAAACCTAGTTTCTTTAATGCTGTGCCGCACATGTTCCATATGTGTAATCCCCACGATGTATCAGAAGTTAAGGTAATTCCAAGATATTTTACTGTATCTGAAGATTTTATGTTTACTCCACCCACAGTATAGTTATGGTATGTTTGTGATGACTTTCGCAGGAAGTGAACTTTGATACATTTGCTGATATTTGATTCTAAACCCTACTCCTGGCACAACGAAAGAACGTTTTTAAGGTCCGATGACAGAGCTTCAAAGTCCGCGTCTTCGCTCATTTCACGGTAGATAACTGCATCGTCCTCATGATCTTAATTTACTGCTAACTCTCGAACTTAGGTCATTAATATAAATAACGTTTAATATAAATAATGCTTTGTAAGTAAATATATCGCTGGAAAAATCATGAAGCCCATAAAACTGATCGATCTTATCGTATCCCGAAATTCCGTAAAAAATAACTCAAGCACAGATCATTGATATGGTTCGTCGGACGATGAGCTAGACTGAATACGCAATCGCATCAAGCCACCTAAAACTGAAACTAAACTGAAACAACCATTACATACAGCAAATGGAAACCACTGTGCTGTACATTAATATTGGAATTAGAATGATTAAATAATGGTCGTTTGGCTGGTCGATCATATTGAGGCTGTCGACAGCTGAGATCATTTGCGGCACTGAGTAAAGGTGATGTGTAGGATGAGGAAATGGGAGTTTCGCTGGAGGAAAACCCGACGGTAGCATCAGCGCGGCTGCCCTTACCAAGAAGCTCTATGGATACCACAGTTGAACGTCCCACCCGCCGGTGGGAGTACTATTCTTTCCATGCTCCTTACATAATATCCAATTAAGAATGTACATTTTGCTGAATAATCTCCACCTCCGCAGTGGCACGAGCCCGGGCCCTAGTGATGGGAGTCCAATCCTTTAGCAATCACATCTACTCCTTCTCATCATGAGTACAGGAACTAACCGCTTTCAGAACGGCTTTAACGCGATACTTCGTTGAGTCGCCCACTTGACATTTCTTCATACAGCTGTTGCCACTCCGAGAAAACGAAAATTCGCAAGTCTACTACCAGGAAACAAATAAATGGCGCGAGAGAATGGGAAGTAAAATGTTTCAGTCCGTGGACAAAATAACATGATGCCAGCTAGTAAATAGTGTTGGTGGAAAGATGTCTGTAGCGTTCTAGTTCTCAAGGAATATCTTTACAGCGTTAATCCGTCTGAAGATGACCAACTCATTTGCTGACAATAGTTTTCTCCAGTTATTCTGCTGGCATCTTCAGGTAAGTCTGTTTTAATGTCTGACCTAAAGACGCGAGAATTATTGTCATCAATGGACAAACTTACATGGACAAAACGCCCGAAAACTATCACTCATCGAATTATTTAGGACTGCAGTCGATTGTGGGGCCAGGTAGTCCCTGCGTAGAGCGCCGATGAACTTAACCCACCACAGATGTTACAACTCGGAATTGCAGGTTTGGCGGTATAAGGTATTTCGAGCGATATTTTTCTCTAGTCAAGAAGTGACCATATTCTGATATTATTATTTTTTTCAGCTGCTGTAAGAAGCATGGAGTAAATATTTTTACATTGATGGCGCAAAAATGTTGCAATATATGACGGAATTTCCCCGTAATTAACCAAGTATGTATGCAAAAGTTATTCATTTGACTAATTTTTTCACTTCGAACGGGGAAAAACCTTCACATCCGAAGATTTTATGCAATTCTGTGAAAGTTACTGTTGTGAGTAATTGATATATTTTTTTAATAGTTGAGAAAACATACAATGTACCCACTGTTCAATTTCTGTGAGATCTAGGTATTAGAAATTTCTCATATTTTGTGTCCCTCTAGAGAGCATACTTAAACAATGGCAACGCGCGCCGAAAATCCGAGCTCGCTATCCGACATGGCCGGGTTTCATTCTGAAGGGTTCCAGATCGCTATTCGGGAGTGAAGTGCAGAGCAATTCAAGGTCAACCAGCAGCCAGCCAGCCAATTCGCCAGGAGGACGCGAATATGTGGTCGTTCGGCGTCTTTCGCCGAAAAAGGGTTGATTTTAGCAAAGGGTTTCTCTCCGCCCTTCCTTCTCATCGTTGGTCGTTCAATCCTAGGATTGGTTGACTGGAGCCCTCCACCCTTCCCTATCTAATACTAATTCCCTTACCTACTGGTAAATATTCCTATGTACTTTTCTCTTTATTTGGACCCTAAATTTATTTCTTGGTCTTCCTCTGGGGCCATTTTGCCTTCAATCATGATCTTCATAAATCCATTGTATCTCAGGGAGTGTCCAATCCATCTCGTTCTTCTTTTCCGTGTGGTTTTCCATATGGTTCTTTCCTCTTCTACTCTTCTGTAAACTTCATCGCTTCTTATTTTGACCTTCCGTTTTATCTTCAGCATATTCCTCTAACAACAGATTTTGAAGTCTTCTATTCTTTTCTGGTCAGCTTTTCCAATGGGCCATACTTCCGATCTATTGAGTTCCACGCTTCACACGAATATTTTTACAGACTGTTTCCTGGTTTTAGTCCTATGTTCTTGGAGCACAGTAGTTGCCTTTTTCCCATGAATGTGTTCTTAGCCTGGGCTATTCTCCGCTTAATGTCCGTTGTACTTCTTCCGCCCTACGTAATGATGCTTCCGAGACAGGTGAAGGAATCCATTTGCTGTAATTTCTCTACTTCCAGGATGACTTCTACATTCAGCTTCTCTCTTCCGCAACTAGGATTTTGGTTTCGTCTTATTTATTTTCATGTTGTATTTCCACTTCACTAGCTTGTATGCTATTTCAGTGTTTCTTTTCTTCATGTGTTGTTGACTTCCTCGTAGCAGCTTTCCATTCAATCCTCCCTAGCCTTCTCGCATTCTCTATTGACTTGGTTCCTTAGCTTCTTGTAAAGGGTTGCTTCTCATTCCTTCTCTTTTTCATAGTACTCTCGTCATTATCGGCACTGGTGAATACGAATATAGGTTTGCTGCAGCTCTCCTACCCACTCTTCCATTGGATAGCCTTTTAATTTCGGGCTCTATCTCCTCCGTAGACCTCTTTTGTCATTTAAATGATATGAACACTTGGTAAGTCCTCCCAAATAAAAAACCAACCGGTTTCGAAGCAGAGTTATATCTCCTTAATGAAGCTCAAAAGATTTCGTACTGTCTACTAATTTTTATTTCACCTCTTGCTACACGTGTTTCGACTGACTAGCAGTTATCATCAGGCAAGACTGATGACTGTTAGTCAGTCGAAACACGTGTAGCAAGAGGTGAAATAAAAATTAGTAGACAGTACGAAATCTTTTGAGCTTCATTACTCATCATGCTGTTCTACGATATCTCGCCTGAGAAAGTGGAGTTTATATCTCTTTGCCCTTTGCAGAAATGGTCAATGTGCGTACACACGCCGATACGATTCATTCCACTCTATTTGATCTTCATAAATACATGCGCTTAGTCAATCTCTGTAAAGCACGAGAAAATGTAACCTAATTACGTAACGAGGCCTTTTATCGGAAGAATTGAATGGGATCGCTGAGTGTTTTTTAATGTTAGAGCTATCCGTTTATTAATACATTTGTATACGAGTCTTCATGTAGACGTCCTGCACCATTTGCCTGATGTATAGCAGTCTTGATCTTCCTATGTCAATCTTCCTATTCATTTCCTCTTCATCTATTATTATTTTTAATAGGCTAATAGATTGCAAAATACGTCCTATAAGTTTGCTTCCTCTACTTTCCAGCGTTTTCATTAAATATCCATCGTCCTCTACTCTTCTTCAGACTAATTAATTGGTGATTCTCTTCATCCACTTTATCTTCATCATTGTCCGGTTACACGATATCCATCGCTTTCGTGTTACAAAATATGACAAGATAGTTAGTTCATCCTCCTTCGCCGAGTTTTTCTAATTATCCTTTCCTCTTCAAGTCTTCGCAGTACTTCTCCGTAGCTATTTCCCTCCGTCCATCTTATCTTCGTCATTCTTTCCTAGCACCACGTCTCCATCTCTTCCTACTAGGCGTTTCGCCTAACGGGACCTCTCACTTCGTCCATTATAAATATCACTCGATTTAAATTAAACGCGCTTATAGATGTTTTGGACAATAACAAATTGGAAACATTCAAGGCATGCCAATTGCAACGAAACCAAGTACGAAATCTTACGATGCCCCAGTTTTGAAATGCAATAATTTTAAATAATTAATAATAACTTTATTTCTATGAAACATACAAAGATGAAACTCGAAAAATCTATAACAAACATATCTATCCTCCATTTACAGAAATATAGTTGTCATTGACGAACTTGTGTTTGAGTTACAAGGTGTCAAAGTTGGAGCTTTTCCCGCGCGCCGTAAATAACCGGTACTTTTTACGTTATAACTGTAGTAAAAAATATAAAAAATTGATCAAAAATTCAAATTTGCCATTACATAACGTAGAAACGAATGAGAAAAATGATGGTGTCGTTAGGTTTTCTGTAAGTCTTTTCGATAACTTTTTATTTGTACCCAAACTCGAGTGCACATAATTTCTGCGCCGACAGTATATCTTTTGCTCTGCGGTTTCTATTGTCCTCCCGCCTCCTCCCGCAATGGACACGGGTTAACCCAACGATGCCATAATAAACAACGACCCCGGACTCAGACGTCACCATACGTAGGTCGGTTAAGGGGGTATCGGGCTGGTGTGGAGGCGGGAGTACTGGCAGCCCATATCGAGGGCCCGCGTTCGCATCCTGGCAAAGGAGGAAGTTGTTCAGATGAATCTCGATCCTTCCTTGGATGTTGAGTGAAGAACGCCACAAATGGACTCCGTCCGTTGGAATGGACACAAAACTGAGACCCTTCGGTCAGTGCCGGACAAACCCCCGCCCCTCTCTCCGGCCCATAGTACGAGACGTGACGTCATTAGCGGACGGAGCCCCATTGAAAGTTTAACATCCGTAGAGAGGGAGGACGAGAGATAGTCGCGTGTTCACTGAGCGACCCCCCGCCCGTCTGCACCCCCGACACAAGAAATTTAATCCCGTCGGTGTGGTCCTCCACCAGCACACAAAGAACACTCTCCCCGGAGCACTCCCCCACGATAGCGTGCTCCCGTCGTTCCCGCAGAGCAGCTCTCCCCACACTCCCCACGGAGAGTCACCCCCCGCCAACCACCCCTTCTCCGTGCTTAATTCTTTGCAATCGATACGGCGATATTCTCTCCCTCGTGGTCCCAACGCCCCCCTCCCCCGTTTCGGAGAGAAGCGCATTTTGGGGCGCAGCGGGAAGTGAACCCAGACGTGGCCGTGTGGGGGGAGGGAGACGACGTTGGGGGGTGGACACGGCCGTGCTCTCCCCCGCACGACGCAGCGAAGTCGCCCAAGTGTGCGCTCCGTGCACGTCCTCTCTCCCGGGAGCGCACGGGATCGAACCTTCCTCGGCACGATCGAGGCCCACGCGAATCCAAGACGCAGCAGTGGACGCCAAGAGACGATCCACGTCCCCAGCACGGGAGTTCATTCAATTCAGTCGACCAATGCTAGGATTGGTCGACTGCAACCCTCCACCTAGAGCTGTGCGAATGCTTTGAAATCGATTCGAATCGACTCGAATCAGGCTGAATTCTGCCTAAATTCGCTTTCTTGGTTCGCCTTCTTAATTCCCATTCTTAATTCTTAATTCGCCTGCGAATCGGGATGCTTCGAAACCGAATGATTCGAAATATTCGAATCTCATAGATTCGTCTTCGAATCATTGCACGAATTCAAAGATGGCGCTCATTCAAAAAATGGTGCTCCGTCCGTTTAGACGATGTTTTCCTCACGCGAAACGAAAATTTAAACGACCACATGTTATTCTTTGTGCCACTAGAGATGTATAGGCTAATGTAAGGCCCTGAAATATTGTGAAAATCTTTATCACTTAAACTGCGCATAAGGTTTTGCATTGTATTTAGATTCGAATTCGATTCGCAAGCGAATTTTTTAGGGTGATTCGATTCGCTACCAAAATGTAAAAAATAGTTCGTTTCGCTTCGATTCGAAATATCTTTTGGGAGATTCGATTCGGTTCGATTCGAAATGAAAATCCCTGATTCGCACAGCACTACCTCAACCCTTCCCTATTTAATCATAGTTCCTTTACCTCCTGGTATCTCTTCCTATGTTCCTTCCTCTTTATTTGGTCAATAAACTTATTCCTTGGTCTTCCCCTTGGGGCTTTTCGTCTATTTTGCCTTCAATTATGTTCTTCACAAATCCATTGTGTCTCAGAGTGTGTCCAATCCATCTGGTTCTTCTTTTCTGTGTGGTGCTCCATTTGGCCCTCTATTCTTCTACTCTTCTGTACACTTCGTCATTTCTTAAACTCGGACACAGATGGCACAGAGTACTATCATTTAAAAAAATGGGGTTGCGGCGAATATTTTCCGTGAAGATGCACAACATGAAGATAAATATAAAATAAAACAAAGTAAGGTTTATGGTTTTACTGCTAAAGAAGCTCTTATCATTAAGCGTCGCTAGCAGAAACCAAATTTACACCTACATAGTACCCTGCAGGCCACCTCAATGGTGTGTAGCAGGGGGTGGGTTATTACCAACATGTACTACTCTTACTCCCTAGGCCATTTATATCCAAGTTGATATTTAGCCGCACCAACATATCCCCCCCATCTCGTTCGGTCCGTTGCATCCTCCTCTGCAGCTCCAACCCTCTCCAAATCCATCTCTACTTGGTTCCACCATCTCTGTCACGGTCTTCCCCGGAGTCGTCTTCCTTCTGGATTTCCTCTCAAAACCTCCTTCATCACACATCCATCCTCTTTTCTTAACAAGTGTCCTGCCCATCTCATTCTTCTGCATTTGATCTCACTTATTTCGACATTCTTGTAAAGGTCCCTTATTTCCTTATTGTACTTTCTTCTCCACCTTCCATGTTCATTTGTAGGCCCGTAGATCTTTCGTAACATCTTGTTTTCAAATAATATCAATTTTTCTCCTCCTTATTCAGTATCCATGTTTTAGATCCATAGAGCAATACTGGGCAGATTATTGTTTTGTACAATCTAATTTATGTTTTATGCGGCCGGGATTTCGAAGCTTGGAGCCTGTGGCATGCACGTAAGCATCTACTGGCTTGATTTAATGTTTTGTTTCGTTGGTTCTTTTCAGTTGTCACTTGATTTAATGGCTCCTAAGTATTTAAAATAGTCTACTTTTTCAAATTCATGCCTCTTAATGTGTAGGGAACCTATATTTTCTTTTGGAGTTCTTGAGAAATGAATGTACTTTATTTTTGAGTCACTTATCTTTAATCCTATTTTTGCCGTTGCTTCAATATACTACATTGTTCCAAAATAAAATCAATGAAGCTACCACTAGAGGTGAATTAGAAAGGAAAACATGCAAATACTTGTCAGGAGGTGACTCTTCTCAATCATGTCTCACACAGTAGGCATGTCTACAGTGCTAGAGAAAGTCTTTGTACTGGTGAATTTAAAACTACATTAATGAACAGATATTCAAAAAGTTATACCGGAAACATGCACGACGTGCTGTTATTTCTAAGTACCAGATAATGAAAGAAGCATTTCGTAGTAAATCAACTACCGAGCAACACTATATATAGTGTTGCCGCGAGATTCGAGACTTTCTCGTCTCGTCTCTAGTCTCGTCTCGTTTTCGAGACGAGACCGTAGTGGAGAATTCGAGAAGAGACTCGAGACGAGACCGCTTTTTGTCGAGACGAGACGATACCACTTCCACGAGACTCTCGAAAGTCTCGAAATGCAGATATGTGAGATTAATTGGTATTTAGTGTTACATTATCCCTAAAACTACGTCCTTTTGCTAATACGAAGTAAATTTCACGTTTTCCTAAAGTATTAAATTTTCAATATAATTCAATTATAACTTTTCGATAAATTTGCTACACATAAAAAATTATTATTTGCCAATACCACTACTTTTAATGGCATGAACGTGACTTTTGGAGTCAAATAATTGAAATTTATTGGCTTGCTGCTTTTCCTTATTACCTACGTTAATATAAATGAGCTATTTTCTAAAGCAGTAATTTTCAGTGCTCACGTCTACGACAAAAATATTATGGATTATAATCGTATACGGTGTTAAGTATCGCCCAGCGGCACTAACAATCCTGCTTATAGCTTGCGTGCTGAGAAAAAAGGACGCCATAATTTCGAATTGGGCATCGCACATCACCTCGACGAAACGATAGATGACAATTGAAATCACGATGTACCTCTTCCTGCATGATATACCTTACTAGGTTAGTAATGATGTTTAGTATGATGCCGTTAAATTGTGTCGATGATGATACGAGAAAAAGAATTACTATAATTGGTTTTCTTTTGACTTTAATTGTTTAGATTTGCTTTTATTTAGCTAACGGAAATTCCATTCAATCAAAAAGTCCACTACTGTAGCGTCTAACCGGAATTTATTCTTCAGCCACTCATTCTAACTCCATTCATCCTACTTAAGCCACAAACATCTTGGAGGTACCCCACTTAAGCTGCACTCAGTCCATTCCTAAAGGGGCAGGGTACCTCGCGAACAATATATTTGCAGTCTGTCAAATTTTACACTGCTGCGATGGATTGGTGGCAGATAAAATACTGCGGTTTCACGATTCGCTGTAAAGATACAGCTTTGTCTCTTTTGTATGAGATTCCTACTTTATTGAAGCGATAAACACGTTTAGTAAGTCTAAGTCAACCATTTTCAACCATTCTGTAGATTTCAATCAATTCCGTCTCTCAAGTCTTTCTTTACGAAAGGTCGATCACTAAAAAGTACAATTAGAGTGAAAACTTATCTAATTATCGAAGTGAGTGAAATGAGAGAGAATTTTTATTTTAATTTCAGAATTATGATAGAAATAATGACTTCTGAAATGCAATAGTTGACTGGATGGTGCAGAAATACCTCACCGATTTTTTAATGATGATGATACTGAAAACTCTTTCAATATATTGAATCCCGCCGATAAATTCCTTAAAAGGACAAAGTTGTGGCAAATGGTACTTGACCGTTATAATAGGATGCAGATGGCGGTGTTGCAGTTGCTGAAACAAAATAAATCCAACCTGTCTTTCACCATCGCTGGAAAATGGTACTACGGAATCACGACTCATTTCATAGACGAGAAGTGGGAGTACCAATCTCTTGTTATTTACTTCGTTCCATGCAATAGTAACCACACAGGAAGGGATATTGCTGCAGTTTTTATGAATACCCTATAATCCTTTGAACTGAGCACAAACTACGAGAAGTTGACGTAGATAACGCCTCCGCAAGTACTAAATTCATGGAGGAACTCGGCAAGATGCTCCCAAGTTTTGATAGCACTGATCAGCATTTTATATGCATGGCCCATATATTTAACATTGCAGTACAAGATTTTTTAAGAATATTGTCTAAATTTTAAAGTTATGATGAATAAATTAGGAGAAAATTATGTTACCCTTCCACTCGTTACCGTTCCATTCAATCTTTTGTTGGATAAGCTAGAAAAAAATAGTGGAAATACAGGACAACAAGCCTGGAAAAAATGAAGGTGATTAAAACTGTTGCTTGTCTATCAAGCTGCTCGGGACAAGATGTTAAAGCACTACCGCCAGACGGACTGGATCTATTGCGTGGTATTAATATTACACCCTCGTCATAAATGTGAAACTTTCTCCGTGCTATCACGGGGAAAAGAAATGGAGGATAAGTCCCTTTTTATATTCGAAGAATTGTTCAAAATCTATCACTATTAGTATTTCACTCGAATGTACACCACTCAGTCAATAGATCAAGAGAATCTTGAGAGGTCTGCTTTGGTATAAAGTGATGAGGACGACCTGCTACATGTATATTCTCTGTATAAGCAAGCATGACACAGTACTGAGAGGTAGGTTCTTTCGACTAAACTTTTCTCCTAGCTTACCCCTTTTTGATTAATTTAACTTACCTTAATTATTTTGACTATGCTGAACAGAAAAATTAAATTAATCTCTAAACTTTTATTTGATTTCTTTTACTAATCAATAGATTTTTCGCCCCTTTTTTGTTATCAGTAAATTTATCCACGAAATTTATCCCTTGTCAGTCATCCCAGAATGGAGAATGGAGGAAAGAACTTGAAGACTATCTTCGACAGCCGAGATCCCCTAGTAAAGTATATATATTAACGTTGTTGAGGGCAAATGAGCCAACTTTTCAGTGCTACTAAATATGGCGAGTGACTTCCTTAGCATCCCGCTACATCTGTACCAGCGGAAAGATTGTTCTCACGGGCACCATTGAGAAAGCATAGATACCGCATGGGCCTCGAATCTGCCAGAAATTCTCGTAGGTGACGGGCAATTTGGCAAGTCAAATAAAAACTTTAACTTGAATTAACTGTTTAAACCTGAAAAGTTATTTAAATTACTTTTTGAAGCAAAAATGTTCATTCTTTTTTTTAACCAATTACATTATTTTTATAGCTCTATTTTTTAACCTTCTGTGGATTTCTCTATACTAACGTTGTGACTATGCAGCCGTTTTTCACCAATTTTATGTTTCATATTTTTAGCTTATTCGTTGATTATCAATAAAATCATTGGTTGTACATGCAGTTTGATGTATTCCGTGTCCAATTTAATATATATTTAAAATTCATACAAATGTCATTACTATTTCAAGTGTACCGATTCAGTGATTACATACGCAAAGTAAACTGGACTTTTTATGGTACTTTATCTTGGGGGAGACAAGACTGGGGTTCACGAGACGAGACTCAAGACAATACCAGAGTTCAGAGTCTCGTCTCGCGGCAACACTGACTATGTACCTATTAGCCTATTTAAAAGTCTCGTCCGCAGCTGTTATGGTCTCCTATCGTTTGCGGGAAAACTAAAATTTTAAACCTGTCCGTTCTGCAGTCTAATTCCCTAATTTTATTCTTATGATCTGATCTACCGTAGTATGTTGAGTTTCTAAAAATATTTTTGACGTCGTCAGAAAATAAATCAAGTTGAAACTAATATAAAAGATGAAGTTTCACTTCAAATAAACATTCCATTTTTTGAAAAATGTCAGAAAAATCAACAAGGTAGAGATAGCTACGCTTAACGAACCTCGCCGATCTTCGCTGCACGCGTCCAAACCCGGATTTTAAGCCATCCTCACGTGGATACCAAGTAGGATATAACAAAGGAGATGTAACTGATTTCTCTACCTAAATATTGCACTTTCTGAACACTTCTTTACCAAATCCCAATTTGCGATTAGCTTAGCCAGGTATTCCTCGAAACTAAAGAAAGTAGCAGAATTTCAGCTCTTGAAAGCGAGCCGACTAGTAATGGCAGATGTCAGGAAGATACTCCGAGTAAAGTAGAGTAAGCCAAGAGGGCAATTTACCAGAAAAAGAATCGACCAACACCCAGTAACTTAATATTGAAAGAAAGGAAAAGTTCCATTCAAATGCGTTTTAAACAGGCTGTCATATGGGAGTGAAGCTTGAAAGTCAACTCCCGCAGAAGAAAGGAAGTTGGACTCGATGGAAATTCGACGTCACTGGAGGAGGATGGAGAGTAAATGAATGGAAAAAGGCACCAACGAAGATATTCTACGTATAGTAGGAAGAAAAAGATTTATAATGAAAACTCCGAGAGAGGGAGAGATAGAGAGAGAGATAGATATATAGAGAGGAGACAAACCTATTTGAGACATTCTGCGACACAATAGCTATTGAGAGCAGCGATGAAAGGAGAATTTAATGGGAAGAGTTACCGAGGAAGACCTGGGAGGGAACACATCGGGAAAATGAAGAAAACAGTAAGGAGTTAAATTTATTGGGTATGAGTAATTTGATGAATGTTTACTATACAGTTACCTAGCTTTACCGCTAGCTCTCTTTTACCATGAGATGGCATGAAGTGCTCATTTTCACACACGTGCTCAGCTGATTTTGACAGAGATACTGAAATTTGGCAATGTTAAAATATTTGTGATCAATGTGGAGTTTGAAGTCAGAGCACAGGTTGACTGACCCTTGAGTAATTGGTTTGAAATGTGTTTATCTGCTAATATATGCTCGTTTTATAATAGTTGTTTACCCTTAATACTTTTTTTGTTGCCGAGTTCCTCATTTCCTCATCTGAATCTATGAAAGAGTTATAGATTGTATTCTCAACGGTTCATTTCGCAGAATTACTCATTGCCCAATATTTACAGCCATTGAATCTAGTCTCACTTTTACACTCTAAATTTGACCGAACTCTGACGTTAGGTTCACCTACATCTGCATAAGAGCTTGCAAAACACCACAAGAGTGAGTGGCAGGGGGTGGGTTATCACTAACGTGCACTGCAATGTACTCTTATTAAGTTAACGAAACAAAGGCCGTTTATGCATCGGCAAAAGCCTGCAAGTACAAGCCAGGAGGTGAAATTTTACCAACTTGCACCACACTATAGATGTGCTACCAGTGTTATATTACAAATAAATAAACGCAGAGAGATACAAGAGTCATGCACGAAGCGTTCGAAACGTAATGCTGGTACCACGTTCCACATAGAGAATCAAGTAAAAGGGAACGAGCATAGATTACGCCAGAAGGTATAACCAGTCACTCGGTATCACTACCCTAAATACTTGACTATCTTAAAAAATTGGATCGAATTATATCTGTATCAGAAAAGTACTCCAAGCAGGCGGGTACTTGTAAAATGCTCCCGTATGAAGATGCTATTTGGTTTCTCTCCGGTCTCAACGGATGGAAGCGAAGACGCAAGACTCAAAAATCGAAACGCTCATACCTGCGCCGAAGCTTTAGACTTTCTTCGATAGTGCCGCGACTTCGCCACACTCGGTGCGAGAGCGTTCCCTCACCAATCCAAGCTTTTGGGGTAGTTTCGGCGAGATTTTTCCCTGGTCATTATAGAGACTACTTTCTCATTTTATTTTGTTAGCATCTAAAAGAAGTATGAATGAAGCATCAAGAAAATATTTTTATATTAGTGATGCAAAATCAGTTTTACATTACTGAAATTCCCAGTAATTTACCAAATTGTACACAAAAGTCATTGATTTGGCTCATTTTTTCACTTTGTACGGGGAAAAACCTTCACATTCGAAATTTTTTTTTTGCGATTCTGTAAAAGTTACTGCGGTGAGATAATGATTTACTTTTTCGAGGAGTGAATAAAACACAAATTTTACCCACTGTTCAATTTCTTAAAGATCTAGATGTTAGAAAATACAATTTTTTTAAATTTAGTCTCTCTTGAGCCCATACCATTACCCTTTCCCGTGTAAAATGGCCGATATTTGCGGACAAGTATCTCTAAAAGTAGTACGGTAAGTGGCAGATATTTTGGCATCTTTGGAAAGGTGGGATATTTTTCTCTGAAGGCCGCTTTAAACGGTACATTTTATTGTGCAAACGAATGTATCATAGAATGTACAAGAAACTGAATGGAATTAGAGCAGGTTCTACTTCCCGTTAAGTCATTCAGACAATCATACAATTTGCCACTTTACACGGTACAATTTCCTTCATGAAGGAATTTGTACATTCGTTTGTACAATAAAATGTTCCGTGTAAAGCGGCCTGAAACTGTGACGAAATTCATTGAATTCAAGAAGAAATGATCTCAAGCAAATTTGACGACGAAAACCCGCACCCCACACCCGCACCCCACCACCGCACCGAGCGCCGCACTCGGCATCCTCGATCCCTCCCCTCTCACGCACCCACTCCACTCGACGGGCGCATCGCCGAAACGTCACCTCGAGACGGAAATCAACAGCCGTGCGGAAACATCACGCAATGCCCCGACGAATCGACGACGAGCGTGGTGATAGTCTGGAGAGTAGATAGGCTGGAGGACGGGATGATATACGGGGGGGGAGGGGATCCCGCGGGCTCCTTATCCAACACAAAAAATATGGAATTCCCGAGGTTAGAATTTTATGTGTCACACCAGTCTTTTAATAACGTCAAAACATACGGGTATATTGCAATGATAAGGTGGACGCTATGCGCATAAGTGGTGTACAGTCACTTCAAAAAGTATCGCGACACACTACGCTTGCGGTTCGTATAGGTCGGTTGTTGAAGCCCGAAGTACGTTGGCTATCCTGGGTCGTCATGGGTGACTATGAGAAACGTCTGGTACACTACGGCATATATTCTAAGTCAAGTGGGACTAAACTTCGACAGTGCTATGGACTTCGTTAGCGTTGGAAGGCTAAACACTGAAATGAATTCACAGCGGGGAGCAAGGGTATTCGCAACTCAGAGGCATCGCAATCATACTCGGCAGTTCTCTTACGAAGAGGAAAGTGAAAAGAGCGTGGATGAGTCAGTATTTGCCTCAATGATGGATTCTCCTTTGACGGTTGGTTGCATATCAACTCTTAAAAGGGATTTAAGACTCGAGTGTAGTTAAAAAAAACAGTGCTTAATATACTTCACGAAGCAGGCCTGCGACACTTTAGTCCGGCCTGGAAGCCAAAATTGACTGAGGACCAGAGGGCTGCCCGTTTGGATTCTATCACAAAAAATATCACCAATGGTTAATTCTTTCGGGACCTCTTTAGCGATGAAAAGTTTTTCCAGAGTAATGGAGACGGAAAAATTAGCCTGTGGCGTCCAAGAGGAACTCGATAACTAAAATCACTGCTAATTTTAATCGCCTTTTACTCGTGGTTGTTTGGCATATGCATTGTCGCGTTTCTTTTTTTTAACAATTACGCTATTACTTATTTGTGACTTAATAGCGATATGTGTTCAACAGGTGAGCTGCTGGTAATTAAAGGAGTAAAAACGGTACTTTATCCTTTTCAATTCTCTACCTCAAAATTGTTATTATATTGCATTTTTTATAAATAATCAAGAAAATGGTTTCACAACTTTAGGATACTACATACTAAAACAATAATACTGTCCAATGGCTTTAGTCAATATATCTCATAATTGTCCATTAGGCGGTCAACTTAAAATATAAAAAATAGGCGGATTATGAAAACATTACCCAGTGCGGAGCCCGAGAAAGATATTTAAATATAATACACCCGGAAAATCTTAAATCATTTATTAAAATATCAGCCTTTGATGCCCGAAAGGCTCTCTGGTTTGCTGAGCTTAGACGATAGCAGTCCCCATTCTCCTTCATGCATAGATTGGAGCTCGTTTTCCCATGCATTCGTCTTTTCTTCGTTTTACCTCCGTGCGACTTCACTCGTATAATCACTCAATCGTTTACTCCATTCAATATTGCATTTTCACCACATTTCCCTTCTTACTTCTTTCACCGAACACATCCGCAAGGCCGAGTCAAGGAGGAACTCTGTCCTCGCCTCTGAACAAGAGCACTCCCATAATGCAGTCCCACTTAACCAGTCGCTTTGTCTGACGGAAAATGGAAAGTGTACCTGCAAACTCTAATTGCTACCAGAGACGACCCAGAATAGCCAACGTACTTCGAGCATCGGCAGCCGACATATACGAGCCGCTAGTCATGCGTGTCGCGATACTTTTTGAAGTGACTGTACGTAGACCATCGTGCAATGGTTGTGTGGGGGTATACGCCGCCGTAGGGGTGGACGTCGAGAAGCTTTCAGGATAGGATTGGATTTTGGGGAGGCGAACGACAGCTAAGGTCATTTACGCCATAGGGGACATGTAAGGGAGGAAAGGTGGATAGAAAATCGGCGTGGAATCAGCCTGCTCTTAACGAAAGGCGCCAAGGGGACCATGGTTTAACGCCTCATCCGACAGACAGAGTACAATACTTGAAGTGCCCTCCACGAGACACTCAAGTAGGGATCGGGTTTCCTCTGAAAAACAACCTCCTCTGCAGGGATTTGAACCCTGGCCGCCCGTATGGTTTGCCAGTACTCTAGCCACCACACTAACCCAATCCCTGAGAAGTTTTCTGGTTAGAGCAAAGGAACACTAAAGTGTTTTTTTAAACATTCCTGCCGAAAAGAGTAACTTTGCTCAACACATTTTACCTGGTGACCACAATAGTGATTTTAAAGTGAAATTTCTGTATTTTACAGATGACTGACCTGGGCTAAATACTTTTTTACAGCTGGAAAAGTGTAGACGATGCCGTGACTTAGTATTTATTCAATGTCTGTTATCCGCCAATTCCCCCATACTCTCCCGCTATCGTAAAAATCAGCATTCCCCTTCTTCCATTTTTTTCCTTCCCCTACCCCTTCCACTTACTGTTGACTTGCTTGGTGGGCGAGGCCTACCGAGGAGTGTGATTCTATATTTGACCAAGAATTGGTCCGAGAACACTACTCTAATGACGCACGCCGACTGACCGCGCTGCGCCCACCGTTAAAGTTGGCCGGGAGATACCCCATCCCAAATCTTTGGGCAACGGGCTCCTCCGGTCTTCAAATGACGTGCGGTAAGTTTTCGCGCGAGCGAAAACTGACGGCGACTCGTGCTACGCTGCCGGGTGAACCCAGCAACTACGAAAACTTGGGGGTGGAGGAGGCCCATTGGCGTTTCGACGTCAATCCGCCTCATCGGTGTCGGACTCCAAGGGGTTGTGTGTTTCGTGTGGCGTACCCGACTGTAATTGTCGGGTGCCGGCGGTCCGTACCGCGGTCTTTTCCCCTTCCCTTTACCTCCCCCCTACAGTGGGAACAATCGGGTTGAGTTTGTTACAGGTACCGACCCACTGGCCTCCCGCGCTCGTAGACGCTTTCTTCTGTTGACGCACAGAGATGTACTAAGTATTGTACTTTTTTAATCACCTGATGATGATGCCTATGCATTGAAACGTGGGTCGTCGGTAAGGTTAATTATTTTGTGGTTTGTAAAAGTTTCCTCACGGTAATAAATATTGACAAACATGGCGCCGAAGGACATTTTGATCAAACCTAGGCGTTATTATAGTTCGTACTCAATCCAATATCCATTCTAAAAAAAATCAGTCCTTCCATAACAACATAGTTATAATTTTACTCCAAATAAAAATTGTCCAAAAATAATCATAAAACGTTAGCCAACTATTAGAATCATGCTGCTGCTTTAAACTTGCAGTGATAATAAGAAGAGAAATGCTTGATGAGTCGTATTAAAAAACGAATAGCATGTAATTCTAATAATTACATACATAACATTAAATGTCAGCAATGATGAGTTTAGGATGAGGACTCGGAACGAGAGATCTTACGGGGTGAGCGGAAGCTGGAGAATGCGGAGATAGATAGGCTGGGAGGAGATAGACTGTGAGTCAGCGAGATCGAGTGAACGGGGGCAGGCGACAACTGGAGCGGCATATATTCAGCGATACATTCGGGAGATGACCAGAGGATCGCCCAGATCAGAGGAGCGTGGGAATTATATTGGAGTAAGAATGGTGCCAAAGAGTGAAGTCAGTCTGGAAGGATAACAAGAGAATTCTGATGGTGAAGCTGTAAGGAGAACTAACGCGCACCGTGATGTTTCAGGGTCTACATGCTAACATCGAGCCATTTGGAAGAAGGATTTTAAGAAGAGTGCGAACAAATGGAAGAGATTCTCGGGACTGAGAAGGGGAAAGAATACTGATCATAATGGGAGATAGGAACGCAATGGTAGGGGAGGAAAAGGGGGAAGCAGCGTGGGAAATTTCAGACTGGGAGAAGGTAATGCAAACGGAGTAAGATCAATAGAGTATTGCAATGAGAAGAATATGGTTATAACTAACACTCCCATGAGCTACATCGGCGTAAGATGTACACGTGGAAATTTTCAGGGTATATGGCCAGATACCATACAGGCTAAATCCTTGTCAGAGTCAGATTCGAGAACAACGTGAAGCGGTGCAAGTACTATCCCGATGCAATGTAAATGGTGACCACAGCCTTATAGTCATGGACAGCCACCTTCGATACACAAAAATTAAGATGATAACGCTTGACCCAAGATGGGACGAAAATTTTGGCTGAAGAGGACAACAGTGAAAGATTCTCCGCAGCCGTTGAAAGGAAACTCGAGAATGGAGGAGAAGCGGACAACGAAGGAGGATGGGATGGGCTAAATGGGACAATTGCAGAAGGGCAACTGATGAGAAAGAGAGCCGACACGAAGAAACCATGAATGACAAAAAAGAATAGAAAAATATAGAAGAAATAAGAAAATAAATGAACTCCAGAAATAAAGGTGAGGCAACCCTCTTTAAAAGGCTCAGGAACAAAGTCATTTGACATTGCAAGACGGCCATGGCGGAGTGGGTAGAAAGCTGCTGCGAGGAAATCAATGAAATAATGAAGAGAACACCAAAACAACACACAAGCCAGTAAAGGGAGACTTCGCAGAGAGAAAAATGAAAAATAAAACTAACAGGGACGTGAATAGGAATGTATTGATAGAAGTCGAAGAAATAGGAAATGGATGGAAGCAGTACGTCAAAGAACTCTGCCAAAGGCCAAGGCTACTAGAAGAAAACCTAATGAAACGAGATCGAGGTGGACGAGGAAGATCGGTACTAAGGAATACTGAAAATAAATTTCGACAGAGTAGTGGAAGGTCTTAATAAAAACAAACCACCTGGAGCAGACAACATCAATGGAGAAGTCATTAAAGGCTTAGAACGAAATCCAAGGGCAACCTTTACGAAATAATCAAAGACAGCTACCGATGCGGAAAACTGCCGAAGGGCTTTAAAAGGAGTATAGTAATTGCTTTGCCAAAGAGGAAAAGGACTGAGAAATGTGAGGAGCACAGAACTCTGAGGCTAGTGTCACATGCATCAAAAATATTTACGCGAATAATAGAGCGATGGATGGAAAGGAAAATTGAAGACAACCTCTCGGTAAATCAATTTGGATTAAAAAAGAACAGAGGCACCAGTAAGGCCATATTCTGCCAAAGAGTAATGGCAGAGAAAAAAATTCATGAGAAAAAGCCACTGAATATTGGACTTGAAAAAAGCTATCGACAACGTTGAGTGGAACAAGGTGCTCGGGCTTTTGGAAGAAACTTGGAATGGACTACAAGGGCAGAAGAACAATCTACCAATTATACAAGAGGCAAGTCGTCACTATACGATTGAGAGACGAAAGACATATAGCAGCTGAAACTAATGAAGGAGTAAGACAAGGATAACACGTTACCAGCACTGTTCAGCATATACTTGGAGAAGGCAATAAGAAAAGCACAAGAAATTGGTTTGAATGGAATTAAGATTAACGGAAGAGAGATAACCATGCTCCGCTTTGAAGACGATGTTACAGCCCTAGCGGGAAATCGCGATGATCCTCATAGGCCACTGAACGCAATGGACCAAGTTCTCCAAAAGTACAAATGAATAAGACGAAAGCAAAAATCATAGCATGCGGAAACTAGAAGCTAAATGCTGAATTCTTAATGAGAGGAGAGAATTTGAAGAAAGTGGATTCCTTCACCTAGCTCGGAAGTACCATCACGCGGGACGGAAGAACTACAACGGACATCAAGAGAAGATTAGTCCAAGCTAAGGAAGCAATCATGGTAAAAAGATAACTGTCGTGTTTAAAATAGATAGGACTACAAATGAGGAAATTGTGTATGGAAACATCCGCATGGAGCGTAGAAATCTATGCATCGGAAGCATGTACCATTGGAAAAACAAACCAGAAAATTCTCGAAGCTTTCGAAACCTGGTGCTGGAGGAGGACGCTGAAGTCAAATGGACGGGTAAAATAGGGAATGAAGAAGTGTACAGGAGAAGAGAAGAGGAAAGGGTCATCAACTTAGAATTAAGCGAGGTTTGTTAATTGGTGAACCGAAGGCCTAATAAGCCGCAACAAGTGAAAAAAACTCAATTACATGCTTCTTCAAAAATGCACATTAATTTCAAATTAACTGCTGAGGATCCGTTTTGTACTGATTTTTATTTCAGTATCTTTCACATGAAATGGCATTAAAATTCCATTTTAGGGAGTAGGAGAAGACTTTTTTTGCAAAACTTTCAACAATTTTAAAGTTTAATTTTGCAGCATTCTAACCGATACACCAAAATTCAATGGATATTGTTTGTTAAAAGTAAATGTTAATGTAAGATATTATGAGGGTTGTTACGTACCCCCTTCAGTACATTAAGTTCTGCTGCATGGTTCATGTGTAATTAAGTCTGCTCTACTGCCTATCGGAAAGCTATCAGAGGAGGTCCAGGAGTCTTGAAATAAAGATACGAAAAAACAGTGAACACCACGCGCGAAAAATTTCAAGGCTCCACTCCAATGAAGATGCTTTACGGAGGTTTAAATCTGTACGTTAGGTGCTACAACGAATAAACACCGTGGAGCTATAAGCTTGCCTCAAGAGGTCCGCGAACTCTCAAAAGGATCTACGGACTCGGCGAACGAGCACGAGAACGAATTCGGTTCTGAAGGATCTGACTTTGAATTCTATAATATTTCTAGGAAAATAAGCCATAAAATTAGATTTTATAAAATTGTATTCACTGTTTTGCATTCAAATGCAATGTTTATTTAATTTTCATTTATTTTCAGTTTCTGCATCACTCAGTTCACTGAAAATTTGACCCATTCAACATTCACATAAATTCATCTCATCACTTTTTATCAACCAACTTTCTTATTTAAAATGTTTTTTACTTAACGTTAAGCTTTTAAAGTCATAAAATACTTGGAGATTGTATATTAAAGTATATTAAACCATTATCAACTTTTGTGTAAATTTCTCGGGCTCGCCACCGAGTAAGATATTCATAGGCAGCCGACGTTTCGGGTTCCGACTCGTTATCCATTCTCAAGGCTACTGAGTGTTAAATCATACATTATCAACTTTTTTGACTAAACATATTTTTCTATCCCTCGATATCTCTTAATATATTTGATTATTGTTCAAAATAGAGCAAAAATGAAGTATGACACATAATATATAATTGGCAGTTTATAATGCAATTTGACAAAAATTCGATTTTTATCCCACTTTTTCACGATCCATAAATTTTCAGTGAGCCGCAAAGAAGGTTATTATCAACTTATGATCACAGGGCACTGACAGTCTCCTAAAGACAAATTTCGCCATTTATTTCGTTTTAATGGATGTACCCTTATTACCCTCTATTTTGTATTGTGTGTGACCTCGTCCTCCCTCACTTCTTCAATCAGAACATCGTCCTCTTCCAGGGAAAATCGGAAAGCCGCACTGTGACACACACGCAGAAAAGTACGAGAAAACACCGTCCTAGTACGTAGCTTTGCGTCTGTACTCGAACTGCTCAAGAAGCAGTCGAGCCGCAGATGCAGACAGTCGTCTGGGACGCACAAGAGAAACCCCTCCATGGAGAATACGCAGTGGCAGTAACATGCGTCCAGATGCTGGACGCACCAGTGAAACCCCGCCTAAAGGAGGCAAGCGAGAACTCTATTCCACCGCCGCAGTCTTCTCGACAAGTAATAAAAGTCCCAGTAGTGTACTCGCAATAATCTAATGAAAGAAACCAAAAAAAGAAAAAATAATTTTCCTTGCAAAAGTTTTACAAAAATTTGATAATTGTTCAAAGTATAGATCCAGTTCGTTATCATCATCGTCCAATCTTCTATTTACCTCCTGCCTCCACCTTGCAATTCCCACTGCCCTCAGATCTTTTTCCACCTCCTACAGCCATCGTTTCCGAGATTCTCCTCTCTTCCTGACCCCTTACGTCTTGGACTTTAGCATTACATAGGTATTCCGTGATCAACCATTTTTCCTATGAGGCCCAGCCATGCCATTTACAGAGACTTTGAGAACCTGACTCTATCTTCACCTTCTCATACTTCATTCATCTCCTAGTTCATACTGGCCCTAACTGTTCCCTTCCGTGCTATACTTCAGAATTTCCTCAGCATTACTCAGTCATTCTTGGATAGGACCCACGTCTTTGCTCCATGTATTACAACAGGTCTTATGAGGGTCTCATGTATTTTTAAGTTATTTTTTTACAAGAGAGTTGATTCAATTTGTGGTACATTAGCAAAACATGTATTATTTCGCAACACTGAAAAGTCGATCCATACAGCGTTCAAAATGTTTTACCACTTTTTATTCTCCCATATTTTTACTTTTTAATCTTCTCTCTCATCTCACACGAAATTTTATTTTCATTATCTGAACTGACTCCATGATAGGTGAACCTTTTTACGCCCTTTAACTAATAGATCACAATTTGTATGTTTTTCAGGGCACGTCTGCTCTGTAGGTATTACAATTTCATATATTTAGTATTTTTTCATTGATATTGAGACTCAGAGACCCATTCTTTTCCAAGTTACTTCCGTGATGTAAAACATTTCCTTAGGGCAATTCGCATTCAGCGCTACCAGAGGTATACAACTACATAAGCCATTTCCGGCTTGGATGTTTGGATTTGTAAGCAATTGTTCCCAGTTAATATTTTTTCATGTGCTTGTGAAAAATTTAGTTGATTAGCTGATAGTGCATCCTCTTGTCTAACTCCAAATGCCCTCTTGAAGACTTAACTTACTCTATTAGCAACAAAAACTTTACTTTGGCATTCCTTCAGGGTCATTAAAAAATATGATCAGTTTTTCGGAATATTGTCACCTGTCAATGCATGGAAAATCTCTTTCCGAATCACACCGGCGAAGACTTGTCGGAAATTAATGAAGCGTGCTAATCGTTGTTGTATTCGTTGCATTTCACCATTATTTGTATCTCTACGAATATCTGATCGATGGTGTTTCATCCATATCTGATGCCACACTGGTATTCTTCAAGAATATCTTCGGCATAGATATTCGTAGCAGGTGGATACTGGTGAAAATTTATTGTTTTGTTCATTTACACTGAGTCACATAAAGCTCCCCTTTTTAGAGATTCTAACACGGTTCATTTCACCCAGAAAAATAATCTGGTACGAACTCTTGGTAAAAAACGACAGAAGTAGATGTTTACTTTAAGAATAGCTTTTGATACATGCACAATGCCTGAAAAATCTCTAGAAATCTCTTAGTATTCAGTCTTTCATTCTAATATGTCACGCTATTCCCTTAATGACTTAGACGATATTGTTCCTATAGGACTCTTAGTTGATATCCTTAAGTCATACGTATTACTGCTTGGTATGACTGATTACTTTGATTTGCATTACTGATCTCCTCCACAATATCCACCCTTTAATATGTATTAATTTTTCTTTTTTTTCCAGAAATTTATTTGCTTTTTTCCTCCTCTCTATACTTATCTCTTGTTAAACTAGTCCCCCTTTGTAGCATAATGTACCTATTGATGATTTTGTACGGTTATTGAATTCGTTAATCCATGAATGGAGTCATATTAAGTTTTACATGATCAACAGAGGTACCCTACAAAGATTTTTGATGAAAAATTTACGCAAAACTACATATTTTTCCTAAATCAGCACAACCATTACAGTTAAGAAGTATTAACTCGATTCCTCTATTTAAAACCGTTTGCATTTTCTCTTTTTCAATGAATTTCGTCAATTAAGAAAGAGTCACATTTTTATACTCATCATTTTTTTAAATATTTCCTATAAAAGGTGGGACCACCCTCTTTTTATCTTTTGTGGGCATCAATCTTTTTCAACAAGCAACATTCAAACGAGTCGCATCTCAATTACTATCGCAAAAATATTGCGTTACTGTTTTGCAATATCGTAAACGGGCATTCAAAATTAAAAATGGCTGGTAGTACCCGTTCTCCATTGCCCTGAAGAGGGTTTCAACATTCACCCACCAACTTGACTTGATCTTTTTGCCAAAAAAAATCCACATTAACAGCACACTGAGTCACATAAAGCTCCCCTTTTTAGAGCTTTTAACACGGTTCATTTCACCCAGAAAAATAATCTGGTACGAAATCTTGGTAAATAAACGACTGAAGTAGGTGTTTACTTTAAGAATAGCTTTTGATACATGCACCATGCCTGAAAAATCTCTTGATATTCCTTAGGTGTGTTATTCCGTGCATCAATGAAAAGGATTATGGTCAAAGAACGCATTCAGTGTTTCACCGCAAACGCTTAAATGCGGTAATTCAATGACGAAAGCAAAGAGTAAGCCCCCCGAACACCCAGCCGTCGAGTCATCCAAAAAACCGATACATAAAGATCCTGGATGAGTAAAAGGCGAATAATTCTCGACCACGAACCCCAGTCTAAGTTTGCTCATCTCAAAATTCTCAAACCGAAATCCAATCACGGAGAGAATACCTCCACTTCTTACTCTCATCTCTGAAGTCACTCACTGCTCTCCAGCAATCGCTTAAAGTCCACGAGGGTCCTTGAAAACTTGAACATTCAATTCGTCAAAAATGCGCCATAATAATTAAAATACCAATTTACTTTTTATCCGTGCTTTCGTGGATCTTATGTCTGAAAGACATTACTAAAACAATGGAATGAAAGGCAAAATCAAGGAAATTAATTACTCTAATGAAATCATACACGCTCAATTTAAATCAAATTGAATGTTGCGTATTTGTTGAACACAGCCCTATCTGACTAAGCATACGGGAAGGATATTATTATTAAGAGAAATAAGAAAGCTTTCACTCAAATTTAATTCAAACGTACTAGGCATTTCAAACGTTTAATTACCATCAGATATAAAGATTTGTTTGACATGGAGGCCCGGAATACATATGTTGAGGTGTTGGAGTCCCTACCCCTCCCATTCTTACATATAAGTAAGAAGAGTAAGAAAACATAAGTCAAAACCGCTTTTCAGCCAAAAAAATCTATGTATCTGATGATGGTATTACAGCTGTAACGCCTCGTACGATTTTATGGAAAATATGAAAAAGTGATTTCGAGTTTGTATCAGGGCTTCCATAGTACGTTGTCGAAAGTAAAACGGTGAATCATTGCTTAGAATAAGTACTAATTAGGAGCGTTTCATTAGAATGAAAGAGGAGTCCACCACTATGTTTCAGTATATTCGAGATAAGCAAAGATTTTAGCAATAAATACGTGAGTTAAGCCACTTTCTTCTGACCTTTCTTATTTTGAGCTACCGGAGCCCGGGGAGCGCCATAAATGTCATCTTTCTATTTGGCGAACAACTGCTTCACGTAGTGAACATTCAACTTTACGATGTGATGATATGAACGCTCATTAAATCCCAAACTTAAAGGAGGACGAAGAGGAAAATGAGGAAGTTTTTCTTGCCACTGAACTCAACATTAGAATATTTTTTCCGCTCCGCAAGCAAGTTATACGAACCTTTGGGTAAAAACGAGACTTCATCCATTAGCAATGAACATTTGAAAGTCCTCTCTTGTAACAATGAATCCGTCCCTATGGTTCCCCTAACTAGAAAATTAAGAAAATTAAGTTTAATTCGGTTCAAGTATTTCTCAAACTTTTTTGTGGGCGGTCAACAGTAGCACTCCCTTTGTTTTTCTTGCACCAAAAGTTTTTAACTGCTCTTCTACCATACTTCTGGCTACCAGAAGAACCTTAAGTTTCTGAAGATGTGCATTCAAGATTATAAAATGCAAACAGTTTCTAACTCAGAGTTAACTAATGTAAAATAGTACTTTTTTCGTTACAACATTCTTACAAAACCCTACGGCCTCTCCTCATGACATTACTTTCCATAGTCACCAGGGACAGAAATGGTACGTTTTAAAGATCTTTCGGTGCAAGTACTGAAGTGCTACGTGCTCTGTACTGCAAAATATTCAGGTTGAGTCTGCACTTTCATGTTCATCAACTGGAAAATATGACAATTATGACATAGCCACGTTCCTGAAAGAGTCTGATGATATATCAAAAAAGCTTTGCTGTGGAAACAGTTTTAAGAGTCATTTGATGTAACTGATTACTGTATGAAGAAAATAAATACTGTATCAAAGTTGCATATTACCTGATAAAGCTCCACTGCGAGATGAAAGCATCAGGTCTAAAGGTGATGCTACTTCACAATGACATCTGAGTGGTGAAATATTGCTGGTTTTGCGTGAGCTTTAAACCTCGTAATTTCAAGAGCCAATGCACTCACTTATTCTGTAAAGTCAAATATCAAAGAAAACTACGATACCAATAGGCTTAGCTTTTTCGGTCAACATTGAAATATCTCAAGTAAATGAGTAGGCAGGAAATGCGAGCCGTCAGAGAAGATTACAATCCAGTGATTTATAAAAGTATGATATATAATACAGGTGATCATAGCTTAATTGGTGGGAAAGGAACAGAAGCATTCGATGAAAGCAAGAGAGTAAAGCTTCATTGATCTGTTCACAATAGACTTAGTCACGAGAAGAAGATTCCTTAATTCCTTCATAAAAATATAGGACCTAAAATCTTGATTTAATCAATGTAAAGGCCATTGATACGAAAGTCAACTGAGCACTTTTACGAGCAATGATAACTATTTCGAAGGAATATGTTCAGAAAAAGCTCCAAAACTAGAGAGGAGTTATGAAGCCATGAAAGAAAGAGGAAAAAATGAGCCATCTAGAAAAAGGGATGCTACATCAGCAAAGAAACTGCAGCCACAGAAAAAGACACTCCCAGTGAAAAATATATGAATAAAAAGTTGATAAGAATAAGAGAAACGGCTAAATAAACAAATATGTAGAAGAAGAAAAGGATAGAAGAACAATGCTAGATGCGGTGAAACTCGGAATAAGCGCGGGGAAATTAACTAAAGGGCTAGTGCTCGGTAATGAAATGCATTCAGAGGATTAAGTTTTTACATTGGGAGACGGAATTTAAAGCATCGCTCCATTGGAATATAAGTAATGGAAAGCCTTATTGGAGGAAAGCTGCGGTGAAGTTGGCAATGGAATATGTTCGATGGCACAGGCGCGATTTGAAGTCATCGGCAAAGGCTCCAATGAGGCCCAAGGAATCGATGACACAATTTTGGTGAAATATTTCGGACTAATTGACCTAAACCACCCTTGGAAATTGCACGATACTAGAAACACGGATGGGCTCATAATCATAGAAGACCCATTCCTAAAAATAATTGAGAAAAAAAGGAACTTTTTCTGGATATCATCCCTTGTAATCTATGACTTGGAGGTCTACAAAGGTGTCCAAAGGATAATGAAACGTTACTCATAAGAAATGAGAGTGAAAAAAAATTTAGAGTAAGAAAAGCATTGCGTAATAAGAGGGTATTTCCTTCCTCATAGGATCAATAAGTAGCGGAAAAGAATTAAACACCCTATTATTTTATCTGGAGACTTAAAAAAGATATTTGGATGAAACAAAATGCTTCGTATTCTCAAGCAACATCGTTAATGAAACCTTTCTTTCTTCTTTCTTAATGAGGGGATTCCGATGAGAGGATGGTTCCGTAGGGAATTGGTGAGAAAAACAGAATTAATATTATAAATATATGGTGCATTTTATCAGTTAATTTCTCTACGTTTTCTCGGGCTTCCGTCCGGGTAAATGGGTCTATGTTGGCCGACGTTTCCACACTTGACTCGAGCATCGTCCTCAGGGCAGAGGTGTATGACGTGACTGGGGAAGGGACGTCTATATATACCAAAGGGAAGGCCAAGCGCGAGATCAGGTAGTCATTGGTGCCATTTCTCAATTTCCTTAAAATAAGCCTCCAAGTGTTGCTTAAGTTTTTCCCTGAGTCTAATTGCGATGGCCTCCATGACTATGCGACCCCAGTATCCACGGGAGCGAGCAATCAAATACCGAATTCATTCCGTAAAAATACGGAATTCTCTCATTCGTTTCCATATAAATCACCAGAACAAAAAATCAAGAGAGTGATAAGAAAAGGAGAGAGGAAGAATGGTGAAGGTAAAGTAACAGATCAAATTTCGATCGATCTAATGAAGATGTTTCACGAACGTAGAGCACGGGGTGGAGGATTAATGAGCTGAAAACTCAGGGTCAGCGTAACGGGGCAAATTGAAGTCATTGGTTACCTTTATAGAAACCCCATTGTATTGCCAAGGGAACGAGTGAGGAGTGGAGATACGGAAAGGAATCAGTTTCTGACATGAGAGCCAGGAGAGGTCACGAAGATGCCCGGAGGCGTAAAGGGAATATTGAGACATTGGCTCCTTCAAACCGTTCCGTGGTTTGAATACCTTTTACCATGACATTGAAATTACTTGTGGCATTGAGAACAAAACAGTGAGTTTCAAATTTAATTAAATGTTCCATATAAGCCTATTAAAGCCTTTTGCGTATTAGCAACGAAAGGAGAATCCATCAAAGCTGCATCTTTATCCTGATGATTATGCGACCGAAGAAACACGCGGGGTGCGCGGGACCTCCAACTCTGAACCTTTATATTCCGAGCGTGTCTCTCGGCACAAAAATTGTGTCCCTAGACTGCCGAGCGTGTTCGTTTGGCACATTGATAGACATTTAAAAAACACTGGCCATTTAAAAAACCCCGGTCAGCAAGGCTTACGACTACGGAACAACTCAGGAAGGTAAATGTATCATGAAAGAGTGCAATTAACAACCCTCGAGATATAATTGAACTACTATCCGCCGTAAGAAGTTTTTAGCCCATTTCTTCATCTAAACTCCCTTGCATGGGAATGAATTTCAGCAAACTCCATTTATAAATCAGTCTTTTGAAGTAGGAACTCAGGATATTATATATTTATTATTACTTTTCAACGCCCAATATTCATCAGTTTTTCGGTGTTAGTTAGATCTCGCAGGAATGAGGTAAATAATTCAGAGGTTATGAAGGAAATTAAAACGAATACGAAAATTTAAGCTTCACTATATCCAAACAATACCCCTTGGGAACGCAACGAATGTGGCCTTCCGGCATGTTTTAGTATTGCATGTGGAAGCAGCTGCCGATCAGATATCATTTTTAATTTTTAGAGATTGAATATTGTTAAAAACAATACATATTCAAAACTTTTCTCATCAATTAAAGTACAGTAAATAGTGGTGAATAAAGTATATTCCTAGCAGTCAAAGAATACCGTCATTTAAAGGAGTCCTAAAACACAAACTTCATTGCAAAACTTATTTTAAACTAATGATTTTGGCTAATGTGATATCTTTACTCTAGTAAGTTTCACTGAGTTAAGGAACGGTAATGACCTTTTTCCTGTGAGTCTGTAGTCAGCGCCACGAGTAACATTCATGAAACCTTCGAGGCTGCTCTCATGTAGCCTGAGTGAAAAAAAGGGTTTGAGCTAAGTGAGGACTTAGTTAACTCCTAGACTTCCTCTATACTTTAATTAATCTAATACGTCGTTATGTTTATCTACTAATTGACTTGAAACGGATTTCGTCTTAAGTAGTTTACCGATGAGAGAGATTCATTTTGTCTTAAAATGCTACTGTCATATGAATAGTAATAAGATTGATCCAATATAAGGAAAATGGGTTGAAAATATAACACTAAAGAAAATATCCATTCGCATAGAATAAGACCCTGTCATAAGTCGTGGAGTAAATCACCCTGCTGGATATTATCGTAAAACTATTGCAGCTTCGATCCACTCATTATACGCAAACAATGAAATGAACAATTCATTTTACATTTCAAGTTGTAATTCATCAGCCACTTTAGAATTCGGACGATCATTTGAAATTTAAAAGGGCTTATCATATTATTTTTTGTCGAAATTAGGGTATAAATGAATTTCCAATGGCACATACCACTATCGCTAAAAGAAATCTTGTTGAGCTTAAAAATCTACATTCAAAAAGTGCTAACTACCTTCGAATATATTGAACCAAAGATAGGTTTTTAATTTCCTTCAGCAACGCCTCAAAACGAGAGAGGTAACTCAGTGCAATCATCTAATGAATAAAGCATAATGTGAAGTTAACTCAGCTGCTATCTTACATTCAACTGTTGAAGAAAAATGAGTTTCATACTCGAAATTTCAGCATAACTACCGCCAAGTATGTGAAGAAGGAAGAAAGAGAGCAATACAGTATACTACTGGCAGGGCCAAGGAGTGGAATAAAACCAGAATTGGTAGAGACAGAACCGAACTGTGAATCCGTCCATTTTTTATTATTATTTGCGTTCCGCGTTTGTAAAATATCAGGGGCGGGCTCTGTCGCCACTTTCACTCTAATAATGACTCTCAGTGGCCAAGATCACATGAAAAAGAGAGTGAGTCTTCAAGTCATGATTTCTTGCACGTAATAATATTAAAACTCCATGAAATGCGCGGAAAATCATTTACTGTGTCCTGGTTATCGTACATAAGATCGCTGGTCAAGAGTTTCCCATCTGATGATAAAAAACTTTATCTCGGAGGTTGACGTCGCTCTGGATGGGTGCCAGAGGAAGTTGTCGGGTGATCACCAGAATGAGAAATACTATGCGCTCATAAATCGATATTTCCCTTGCCATTGTTGTTCCATTTAATTTATCAATTGTTTGGCGAAACAGAAAGGCTTTAAGAGATTATAAACTTCCTTTCTAAGTTTATTATACCATGGCCTACCCAATATTTTCTCCTTTCAAGGTGGCTGGAATGGTAATCTTGAGTTATTGAGCGCATATTTCAATAATTTTTCAAGACATTGAAAAATTCTTGGAACACACTTCTTTTAGGTAAATCTGTTACACCGAGGTAAACATAACGCATATAGTAATACAAATGATACAAGGATTAATTTTGCTAAATTTGGTTTTAACTAAAGCACTGCTATGCCTTGAGTTAACAGCGCGTAATCATGTATAAATATATATGGTTTTTACTTGGTATTATACCTTGATATTAGTTAGTATTTTAGTGATATGAAACGTATTACGTCGCGTTTATGGGAAAATCCTTACATATAGGTTCGAATTGGTTCGAAACATATGTCACGTACTATGTGTTAAAACAGTTTTAATTTCCGTGAAACCAAATCGGTAATATGAATTTTTTTCACTTTAATCCATACATAGTACGAATAATTTCATGTATGAAAAGTTTCCCGTAAATCTGTGCGTAAACGATAATCGCTCCTACCACCTAAAAACAGCATTCTCAAATGTTGCCTCACAACTCCTCCCCTGCCCCACCCCGAGCACCAGAGGCCATTCAGAATAGGACAATGCTCGGCACCCACTCCATTTCATGCTCCAAAACGAAAGGGATTTCAAGGAACGCTAGCCGTACGTTGGATTATCATTTAAAGGGTTTATGTCACCACACGTTACGCACGCAATCGATATTTTGGATAAAAATGTCAACAACCGTTCTTCGTCGACTGCTTTAGGACGCACAAACGGAGAGTGAAAGAGAGAGAGAGAGAGAGAGAGAGAGAGAGAGAACTGGCGGATTGGAAAATTTCGCCTCGCCGCTCATGTAACTCTTTTTGCGGGCGGCTCTCTGCCGGGAAGCGTTTGAACCAGCCAGCGGCGGAGAAAGGGACGTGTGGGGGACAAGCAAAATCGAAGATTTCGATGATGAAAAGGTTTTGAAAATTATTTTTCCCCCGACTCTTATCTCCTAAAATGAGAGAGGGATGTACTCGATCGGGTCCGAACACAATGGAGGACTGACTCTCTTGTTACTCTCCCACTCTTACCCCCCTTCCTCCGTTCTCCTCCTCCTCCCCCCCACCAACATGTTCTCGATCCGACGCCGCGCCAGCCGCTAGTCTTCTATATCACTGAGGGAAAATAAAAAATCCCGAATCGAATGCGGACGCAATTGTCGGACGTCGATATCGCTTTACCCGCATCAGGGGATAAAAGATTGTTTCTAGGACGGAGAGTGAGGCAACATAGGGGAAACAGCACGGCCTATATCCAGGCATCTACGATCATCTACCAGCATCATATGTATTCACTCACTCAAAAGCCTACTCCAAGTAATGAACAGTTTGAACACAGAGATACTGTTTTATATTGACCGCATAATTTAACCATTAAAATAGAATAAAGAAAAGCTTTATATAACACAATCCGAGGGTCAAATGCCGATTTATAAGCACAGGAAAAGAAAAAAAATCCAGAAGATTAAAGCGATGCTGCGTGGTATCGAAACTTTGTGGACGTATAAAAAGATTGGCAACTATTCTCTCGAAGAAGTTCTTTAATTTCGTTTTCTGAGTTTTGATGTACTGCATCATCAACATCACCATGGTTAGGGCTGGGCAAAGTAGTCCAGAACCCTTATTTGAAATACAAAACGAAATACTTTTAAAAAAGTAGATAAAATATATAACACAAAACACTTTCACAGAGTGTATTTAAATTTCAAAACAAAAAATACGTATTTTTAAAAACTAAAATAATTAAAATACATTCTCGACAGAATGTAAAACCTAAAGATTTTGCATGGAAATATTAGAAAGACGAACAGTATTACATATATTTATTTTCACACTATTTAATAAGGAAATGGATTTTGTCACTAGAAGGCGCACTGTGTGTTATCTCTATTAAGCCTCTTCAAGAACATGCCCATGAGGCCCCTCTTCAACCGAGATTGGAACTAGTTTGGAGAAAAATGGGAATGGAGCTTAAGCGAGAAAGAAAAACAAGTGTCACAACAATAAAAAGGCATCCAGTTTATTTAAGCTCATACCAAAAACTACAATTGCAAAACGCTAAGCTTCAAATTATCAGCAGGAACCCTACAACAAAAATACACGTATTCTTTCTCACAAAATACGAGATTATCTCGAAGTTCAAAGCCACACAAACCTACTCTCATACCGAACAATCTCTTAACCCCACCTCAGGCCAAGACTTTACAGCCTCTACCTCCTCCTCTGATCTTTTCGGGAGATAACTCAAGCCTTTATTTCTTACAACTACCGGGTAACATCATTCAAATTGTTTTCTGTATATCTTCATCAAATCTTTCCAGTCGTAACTCCGCGGCAACCTCCATGTACGACCAATAAAAATGGTTGCCAGAACTTCTGCCTAATCTTGAAGCTCGTTGCTGCCTACTCTGCGTAATCTTGAAGCGCGTAAAATTTAGGCAGGTGCATATTCGATGGTAAATCAAGCGTTCCATATTTTCCCAGCCTCAAAAAATTCTTTGTTTCGCAGTTTTAAACGTCCATAAAACGTATTTTGTTACTTGCACAATCACAAGCATACGTAGAATCAGTGCTGCACAATTCCCCTTGCTCAGTGAATCCAGTGAATCATCCTCCTCCCCATGTCCGATGTATTTTCAATCCTCTCTCAACGTTGCATAAATTTTATATGTCGCTTAGCCTCATGACCCCCGATGTATGCGCCTCTGAGTGGGACACAGTTGTAAATAAATTCCCTTTTTTTAAGAATTGAATATTTAGAAAATATGAACGGAATTAAAACCATGTACAATCCGTCTAAATATCCGGAAAGCGTTTTCAAGCCACAATTTACTATGAGTGTACCTACAGAAATCGCATTTCTGGAGACTATGAATCCTAGAATTTGGATTCCATACACGATAAGCAGATATTCTCAGTTTTACGTATTTTTAAAAAGAGCGATTTCTCTGGAAACGAAAATTTCAAGAAAGTGGTGCATTAGGAGGGACAACCATATCTTCATAAATAAAGGTCACCATGGTGCAGAAATTTAGACGAAATATAGCCATCAAGTAAACCTTTTGTTAAGAGCTATCAGAATTTTCCTTGCGTGCAGAAAAGAAATGCGGCCAGTTCTCAATAGTTATCCAGTGACGCCGGCGATTTTGTACTGGAACTATTACAAATCTTAAATTTGCAATTCTCTTGGCTGATTTGTAATTCTACAGGCTTTAGAAATTCACACAACGGGCACATCGCGGAGCACCAAAGGTTTCTACGAAGTAGAGTGGAGTTCACCAAGAATGATTTTGATTATTTAAAAATACTGAAAATACCTCAAATACGTTTAAAAACAATTTTTTAGGGTGTGTTTTAAGTAAAAACTCTCTTAAAGATTTCAAATGCGCATTTCAAATACATGTATTTGAATTGCTACCCAGCCCTGACCATGAGGTATACTGAAACCCGGGTCGTAATTAAAATAATTTTTTCTTAATGAAAATTACGATTGTTTAATATCCATCCACAATAGTGAAAAATTAATGAAAAAACCCTAAAACGTGATGGCAGCGAGCGTGATGGAGGCATTGGCTCAAAGAAGAGTGAGCAGAACGACCTTAGTCGTCGAAGCACCCTAATCACCCTAATACTAACTAAGAGTGAGCACTGTAAGTGGGCCAACTCAGCGCCGAGCAGAATTTTTTTAATGCGCCTTAGAAAACAATCTGTACTGAGTCCAGACCTTCAGCTTCGTCTATCATAAATGCTTCCTGTAATTACTTTCGTCAAAATTTCCAGGATATAAATTTATCCCAAGGCTTTGTCCCTGAGATAACAAGGGGAAATGGGCTCGCGTAATCGTACTTTGGTTGTGAGTCCTAAAGATTTAACGAGCCCCTGAACTCATTGTTAGAACGAACGCCAAATGAGGGCTAGCAAATAAGACATGGTACAAAACATAAACAACATTTTCGTACTAATGATACGTATGAACATTTTATCACTAAATCATCCACCTATAATTTACGTGGAGTATTCATCCTGTTGGCATCAGTTTCTTGAATGAAAATTCTTCGAATAAGCAAGATGTATGTGTCAACAGCAACAGGTTTCACAGTTCCACAACAAGCTGTATTGAAGTTCAAGCGATTTAAATCATATGTTCCTGACTAAATTGACGTTACTCTTTTTATAATCTCTTAGCAGATTTTTATTATTAACTCCATCATTCTAAATAATGAACCTCTTTGCAATTTTTCTGCCCGTCGACACCAGGAAAAAAATTGAAAAAAGTTTCCGACTACAGAAAGGAGTCAAATTACTACAAAGTTGATATAAAATTTTTGCTGGACAGCTTAAGGACATAACGTGCTTTCCCATCTTATTCAACTTGGGCAATGCACCATTCCCCTCGCGTAAGTAATTAATAGAGGCAGGCACTGTTAAACGACTACGGTATTTTGACGAATTGTAGCGATAGAGAAGTAGGAAGTAAATTATTGATCAATGCAATAAATACACTCGGATTGAAGAAAGAAGCAAAGACCTTTGCAAACGGAGACATTCGAGGTGATGACGATGCAATTCCCACGAATGTCCGTGACTCCGTCCAGGTCGCCCTCCCACTACATGCGACAGGCATTGCATGTGCGCCGCAGTGCGAGGCAGCTCCCTTGGCACGAAGTGACTTTAATGTTCGCAGCGAATGCTCTTCAAAATTTAAATGTAGCTGGATCAATTATTGCCCATACTCAGATTTGCGTGAGACTTAACATATCCACACATTTCATTAGAAATTGAAAGTAAGTGAAAAATATACTTTAGCCCGGTTTGGATTTTCGGAAATCCAGTTCTATGTATTTGGACACGTAGCCTTATGAAACGAGATAAATTTCAAGATATTTAGATTATATATTCTGGTAAAAAAACAATCGTAAAAGAGATATTACATATTGCTATAATGGTTGCTAATGAATATCAAGGTGTCACGACGAGTGAAAGTTTCGAAAAATCAGTTTTATATGAAAATTTTTCGAAATTTTCGTCAAAATCTCAAGCAATCAACATAATCAATAGCTCAAGTAAAAAAATGCTAAATTTAAATAGCAATCCTTATATCATTTACATTACTGCATATGAGGGGAGCTCCACCGCATAGACAGATGTACTTAAATGAAATGCAGTCGAGGATTTTTTCGAATTGATAAACGCTACGAAAGCCAAGATTCCAAATCTTTAAAAAAAGACAACATGTCGATTTTGCTTTGTCGAATGCTTTCGTGTATTTTTTTCTGTTCCGTCGACGAAAAAATGTAAGTCCTCCATGAAAGGGTATTTGGAAAGATTTTTGGCAGGGATCGCGTACGTGTGGTAGCTTGAATGCTGGATTCCCATCCCGCGGCTCTGGATTCGAATCCCGGCGGCGGTGGAAATTTTCTGCCGAATTCCAACCCCGAATCAAACGCTATGCTGAGACACTTCAAGAACAGTGCTCCATTCGCCGCATAGGATGTTAAACAGTTGTTCCCTTGGGGCATTTCGTTTTTTGTTATCTGTCGCCAAGTTTTTCTCTACTTTTCCCTCCACTCCCCATTAATACTTCCCCGTCCATCAATCCTTCATGGCACAAATGATCTTTTTGTCAATCGCCCTGCTTTGTAGCCAACCATCCAATATACCTACTAGGAAAAGTAAAAGACATTTCACTTGTTGCAATATCATTGAAAATCTCTCAAATTAAGAAAAATCTGACTTCGATGTTGTTAATAAATTGATACTTTTGCGCAGCTATACCATTAATCTAAGCCGAGGAGTATACAATAGGGCACAAAATTGAATGAGGAGACCGACGTAACCAATTCCAAACACAACCAATTTCTAAACAATAGCGGCATACAGTTTAAATAACAGGCACTCAAATAAAAATACGGTGCTTGATAGAAAAACAGCTGGCCAAAGATAAAAATTCAAAGCCCTGGGATTAAAACAAATATTTGTTGAAGCAGTGAACTAGAATTGTACACTAACCTATAGTAACGGCATTTTATAAACACCACGGAAAAATACCATCAATAATAAAACAGAAATAGATACGTGAGTTTATGATTGAAGAATTGATATATTGAATCTTAAAAGAATTCTTTTAAACGCAGCGGAATCACGGTAAAATGTCACTTATATTAGCGTATGACGAAAAGACCAATATGGCTCATTCAATAACTGAAACCAATAATCGAATTAAAGAAGTCCCCGCATTTTTTTCTTTACTCATTCACTCAAGGATTCCGGGAAGGCCAAACGGCGAGACATACGTTCCGATAAAACTACCATTCGATCAAAACTAGTGCACGGATGGGTTGAGTAACCGTAATTAAAGCTTGTCACCGTTCCTAGAATATACTCCCGTTCCCAGAAAAGTTACGATTATACGACGGAACCCACGAGCGCGACACACGAATCAATGGACGAGTGCTGCAACCGCGGGACCAAAACAAACACACAAAAACAACGAGGGGGGGATGGTGGGGGTCGTGGGAAAATCAATCGCGGCCGATCGCGCGAGTAACAAGTAAAATGAGCCGCCCCTTCCCCCAACCGGCCCGTGGTGTTTACACTCGGGCGCCCGGTCGCTCCCCACGTGGGCCACCGGCGAACGGAGACGGGAGCGTGCGGACGAAAGGAACAGAAGAGACACCCTGCCGCTCCCGAGTCAATACGCGGCGCGCGAACGACTCGGGAGAGGAGACCGCAAGGAGAGGAGACGGCGAACGCTTTAAAGGAGCGGAGGAAACGTGGCCTCGGCCGTCAAATGCTCCCCTTTTCGAAGTTTGTGCTTAAATGATTGTGTTTGAGTACTCACCCGGACGGTGCGGACGACGGAGAGCGGCGTCGACGGCGGAGTCGACGGCGAGGACTTCCGAGCGCTTCTCGGCCCACCGCGGCACTGTGAGTGCGGAGCTGCGTTGGTCATCGATCAGAGCGGGAGGGAGAGCGGGAGGGAGAGGAGGGGGGATGGAGGGGAGGAATGAGGGGAGGGTGTATGTGGGGGGGGGAACCTCTTGAGGGGGTGGTGGGGGCGAAAGAGAGAGAAAGGCAGAGAGAGAAAGATAGAGAGGGTAAGGAGAAAGAACGGAAGGAAAGGGAAAGACGATTATTTGGGGCGACACGGAGAGGAGGCAATTTGCTCCCCCCTCCTCCACACACCGAAAGCGTTTAACTCGGAGGAGAGAAAATTAAAGGAGACGCGAGAGAGCTAGAAGGGTGCACATGCAGGTGGATAGGGCGGGAAGGGGATAACTTTACCGGAGACAAAAATGGGGGATTCTCGCGTGTACTCGGCGACTCTCCTCCGCTCTCAACCCCCAACGGTGCACGCGAATCGAAGAGAAAAAGTCGACATTCTTAGGTAAGCTAGAATGCGAGTGCCTACAATGTTGTAAAGCGAGTGCCTACGACGCAATCGGCGCCTCTCAAAAATAAGCTCACACTTTAAATTACTGATAGGCACGACTAGAAATGCTATTTTACATCCTTTTATCACTAGAGCGTGGTAAAGTAGTCATCTGTTTTACGAAAAATATGTCGCTAACAGTGTCGTAAATATTTTTTTAGTTTTTCTTTGGTCAGTGTTATTTTCGTGCGTATATTACCGAATGTAACTTAACATTAGAAATTAAAGAAAATGCAGTTTCATGAATTTACAACGCTTGTAAAAATTACAGGGATTTTTCCCTAAAAATATGGATTTCATGAAGAATTTTTATAATGATTTTATTAGGTCAATAAGGATTTTTGGAAGAAAAATCTCTCCAAAGTTTACTAAATAATATGTATACAATATCATTATCACTCTTGTTCATGATTACTATTTAAGGAAAGGAGAAGAAAAATTCAATTCCAATCATTAATATTCTAATCAATGCTGCCGAGAAATCCCTATGAATGTGTCGGCCACGAGAAAACGCATTAAAAATATGCATTTTTAATAATAGATTTTGCGTCTCAAAAACACCGCAGAAGTTATTGGCATGTTCAAATAGTTTTATTCATTTTCTATAGCATTTTCCCGGGAGGAACGTGTCAAGTGGCGGGCGGCAATAAAATATATCTTTGTATTTCTTCAGTGAAGGATGGGCGACGGCTGTTCAAAATAAGTTTCTGCATAGAAAATGAGCGCTAAACTTCGCAGTTTGTTCAAGGGACATCCCTCGTAGCGGCTACTTCACTGACAGAAATTGTATTTCTGATGCCTTCACCCTACAGTCTGCATTGGCATTTTCACTCATTAACTTGTCTTCACTAAATACGTAAAGAATTTTCTTATGATAACTTGCGGAGTGTGCACTTTTTGTGTCCCGTAATTTCTTCTTAACACCCATTACTGTCATCACTGAATTACTTGATGTGTAAATATTCAAGATTAGTTATCGACAGTAAACCCGAAGAAAATTAAAATGTTTCAATGTCAGCGAATCATCGCCCAAAAGATCTCGTGTATTTTTATTCATGCGATAAATTGAGAACATTGACACTGGTGGGAATAAAGCTGGTGGTAGAAGGAAAGGATTGCTCTATTACCTGAATTTCACGTAGTCTAATACACCAAAATATGAAATTTTTTATCAGGTATTATTACGGACGTACTGCCTTCTGAAATCATAATAAACCAAAATTGATTTTATGGTTCATACCTCTTAGAGATTTAGCATTAGAATAAAACCATATCAAAATATATAAATACAACTATTCAGTTTTGGTTTGCAAATAAACTTTCAGCTGGTATAGTTCTTCTTTTCCCACCATTGATATCTATCTGGGGTTTATATTTTGGGCAAGGAAATGTTCAATACCACAATTAGTGGCTCGCACAACAACTAAGAAAGCACATCATGGTTGGATGAAAATGAAAGGTATTTTTGTTTCAAACTGCGAGTTCGCGGCTTATTTCAGTCTCACATGAGAATGATCCGATGAGCTGTGGTTCCACGAGCGACTTTTTGTCGGAATAATACTGAAGAAATTATGGACAAATTCTTAGAATGGTAGGCGATATTTATATTAGGTATATTTTGACGCAGGATTACATCAAATTTTTCGTTAAAAACACAAAAACCCCATTTTAACAGAAAGCTCGAAGACTTTTCTGCGAACTATTATCGATGTGGATCGAAAAATGAAGTTTTTTTAAATTCTGAGAAAATATTTAATAGCATTGAAGAGTTCCTATCTTAACGATATAGTCGTAAAATTAGTTAGCCGACAAATGTGGTTGATATGAACTGATTGTCTCTGTTTCGTTTGATACTCTATCAAAAAAGAGTCGACTTAAATTACATTAAATATCCGCTCTGCACACTCCAGCTATCCGTTTCTCATTCCAAAGGGAGCTTCTGCAGGCAACACAACGTACCACATTACAAAAGCAATGCTAAGGAAAAATTGAGGAAAATTGGCCTCCATAACCGGCGTCTTCTTGAAATTTACCCTTATTTTTTCCAAGCACTCTGCTTTAGCGTCGTCTAAAGGCTAATTCTGAGCGCCATTCTAAGGGCATCGAAGCAATCTGGGTTAATGGAGTTTCCATTCATTATGACGCATTGGAGTACCTGTGCCTCTCGTTTTCATCCTGCATGCATCACCTCGTCATCCGAATATTTTAATGAATATGAGGACCCCTTTTTGAACTTGTTGAGCACCAACTTGGGATGATGGCGCATATCCTTCGATCCTGAAACCTTCTCCGAGTCGTTTTTTCATTCTTGCATTTTTAGTTGGAGAATTACCATCAGCTTGAGAATTAGAAAACAGCTCAGCAGTTAGAATCTCTATTAGATTCGGTATCATCCTAAATGTGAATATGAATGGACAAAATTTATGCGTCATATTTAACTGGTGTAAACAAAAACAATTGCCCTCCCGGGCTCAAATTTTAATCCAAATGCGTCATTTACAGACATAATTTATTAACATTTCAAAGTACATTAAAGTTTGAAAGATTCACGAGATCCAAAAAGGCGTTTCGATGGTTTGACATTACTACACGATGGCGCTTGCTTTTTTTATCTCAATAGAAACAAACAAATACTATTACTTCATTGTTTTCCATAAAGATTAAATTGATAATTTAGTCAAATTACGAAGCAAAACAAGTCAAAATTTGCATGGAAATGCGTCGCATATTCAGCAGCGATACCGTTCTTCGATGTTTGTGATAGCGTAGTGTTTAGAGGCATTCAAGCGTGAGTGAAATTTACAGAAATATATTCAAATTTTAACCTTTTTCTGATGAAATTGATGTCCAGTCCGATTAATAACTCATACATCAAATAAAAATAATTATTGAAAATAATTCAAGTTCCCTGTTATTCGAGGAGGGTGATTCGTTGACCTAGATGACCACTAACGCAGAGAAATATGTAAAGATGGCAAGTAATGCACCAGGGATCTTAAAAAAATGTTCGAAACACACAAAAATAGCAAATACTATGAAATACTTACCCGTCTGGTTTTAGTGAACTTTATTTCCTCGTATCTCTACTGAATCTTAAATAAACGGTCCTCTCTCCCCGAAGAGGTCAATTCAGCGCCATGGTGGAAGTAGTAAAACCTCAGTTAAAAAATCAAAACTATACTTTCCGGGGCAAGTTTAACTTCCAACGGTTTTGAGTACGTTCCCCATCACGTAAGGGTCAATGTGACAGCAATCGGTTCGTTATAATAATGTCTTGAGCATATTGCGTTCTACTTCATCTGCGTTTCGGTAGCGTATGACCTTGTGACCTTTATGGACGACGAGACGTAACGCCGAAAAATCATAGGCATTTGCATTCTTCGTGCAATGGTCACCTGCCTTCATTTATTAGAGAAACGTAATTTTATAAATCTAAGTCAGGTTCAATTACTCTTATGACTGGATGGAGTAATATTTCTTTACACGAATCAACTCCCACTTGGAGCGTCTTTTGATCATTTTCAAGGTTTTCAATACTAAATGGAATGTGAAATAAACTCAAAGGAAAGTTCCCCTATTCCCGAAAAATAATTAAAAAAGAGTTTGAGTCGTCGCTAAATTGTTGTAATACCAGCAATGGTAGACGCTACAGACACGAATGTTGCACGTGATGCCGGGACGACAAGAAAAACACAAATCGCGCGAGATCAATACAATCACTGAAGGAATAATTCGAACCCGACATTGTATTGTATGGTGGATTCATAGCAAGAAAACGCAAAATATGGAATGACATGCACCATGGTGCAAATTCTATTCCCACTCATGACCTCCGTTTGTCACAGTTCTATTCAATAGTCTCGAACAGATTCCGGAAAAAGTTATTTGTTCTACATGTGGAGCGTTTCTAGGGATACATTACCACAAATGGATTTGGTGTGATCAATTCTTGTTCCTTTGGAAAAAAAATTAGCACTATTTGAAATGACCGGGTTTAGATTTTAAGTGTGAGGATTCGAACTTTTTTTACTGCATTGCGATATAATTACGAGGACTGTGCGATACAGATCAATCGTAAAAGATCGAAGTGAATGGTAACCTCGAAAAAAAGGTGTCCTTATCATCAAAGGAGCGAAGAAGCGGAGATATTGGAGCTGGCGGAGTATTTCACGTGCCTGGGTAGAATGACGGCCTGAAGTGGACTTAGTATTATGCATACAAAGAGAGGATTTCCATTTTGAGGGATGAAAGATTTCTAAGAGGGGGGAATTAACGGTAGGGATGTGAAGACTTACAAAAATGCAGCATGGATTACTCCTGAGCATATCGTTGCATGGTTCCTGGGTCTGATCTCAAGTCCATCCCACATGGTTGATGAACCAGCACCTAATAAGATACCATGTACTTTAATTTAAATTTTAAGGCAATATCACTAAAATATTAAATTAAACAATCGGTCAATGTAAATGACCATAGCAGAAATTGGGTTATTCTAATTTATAGTTGATTTTTGCAGTTCATAATTTACACATAGATATTAAACACATACCTAAAGAAGGTAGAGATGGTGCCTCAGAAAGCGAAGGTTGCACTGCGTACCTTAAAGCTAACGTCAATGGTCGAAGGCTACTTGGTTCTCTTTGGAGATGGAGGCAAATTAGAGCCGCTTCAATTATGGAATTATGAAATTATGGAAAAGGAGCTTAGCCAGTGTGACAGCGATTGTGCTTGTTGGCCAGCATGTTGGTTCTATATCACATGGCACCGGAAAGCCATCGTGATCGCGAGTATCCTCGAATTGTTGAATCAATGAAACAGTCTTTAGCTCAGTGATGGAACGAGCATTTCGTTTCCCCGGCAGGATGATTCGTGAAAGACTGTTTCATACGATACGGCCACAGGGGAAAGCATTATAAAAATGAAAATGGAGCAGCTTTCGTTTTAATTTTAAGAAAGAGGTAATGTCAGGGACCTTTTGGAGGACATGGAGCATGCCATCTGTCTTTTATCTAGCTTTCCAAAGCCAATTTCCACAGCAACTTTAGTTTCTTTTCCGTGTAAGAAGTGTCCTATTGTAGTCCTGGCACGAGTCTGGAAAAGGGCTCTGGTTTTGATACAAGGAGCACTTCATGTAACAAGCAAGTAAAAGGTGGCTTCCTAATGCCATTAAGCCGCTGAATACGAAAATGCTTGTCACCAGGTCGAAATTTCACCCGGAAGCGAAATATCCAAAATGCGGCGAATATGAAAATATGCAGTTTTCTCTTAAATTTTCGAGTGAATTGATGGTATTAACGTCTATTCCTATGTTTTTAATTGTCATAAACACGAATCTTAACCAGAAATGACGTTTGCCAATGAGACTTTGGAGTGGGTAAGTCGACAGATCATGAAGCTGATGCCAACCAAACCACAAGTGTGCGTATAAGTAAGATCGACGAAGGTCACCGTTTCTCGCCACTAGAGTGATTGTGAGAGCATATCTCTCGTTTATATTTTGTTCTACTTTTTTCCTTTTCCATAATTGGTTGGTCACTGGAGTTATAGAAATACTCCTAAACCTTGATCGTGCGTGTGAGTGATATTCACGAGGGTAATTACCTCTCGACACCCGAGTGATTGTGGGAGCGCATTATTTATTCACCTTTTGCAACCCTTTGTATTGGTGCAATTGGTGGGTCAATGGCGTAGGAGTAATCACTCTGAACTCAGAGTGTGACGCTGGGTGTGATACACAAGGGTCACTGTTTCTTAACAAGCCGGAAGATTGAGTGTGTGTGTTTTATGTTCATTTTACATTACATTAAAGTGATTAAAACGAGATGGATTGGACATACCTTGAGACACAATGGGATTGTGAGGAACATAATTGAAGGTAAAATAGAGGGAAAAGTCCCCAAAGGAAGACCCAGGAATAAGTTCATGGACCAAATTATGAGGAAAGTACAAATGAAGAGATACCAGGAGGTAAGGGAACTAGCATTATTTAGGGAAGGGAGGAGGGCTGCAGTCAATCAATCTTAGGATTGAACGACCACTGATGAGAGTGATTAGTGGTAAGATTGAAGGTAAAATAGAGGGAAAAATCCCCAGAGGAAGACCCAGGAATAAGTTCATGGACCAAATAAAGAGGAAAGTACATAGGAAGAGATACCAGGAGGTAAGGGAACTAGCATTAGTTGGGGAAGGGAGGAGGGCTGCAGTCAATCAATCTTAGGATTGAACGACCACTGATGAGAGTGATTAGTGGTAAGATTGAAGGTAAAATAGAGGGAAAAGTCCCCAGAGGAAGACCCAGGAATAAGTTCAATTCCAATTCATAGAAAATATGCCGGAAACTGTATTTAAGGAGTAAAAGCAATAACGATATCCTCATGTTGAGTAAAATTCAAAGACCAAAAAATACAGTCAATTTTTCAGCAGCAATGCCCCTGAATACAGATTCCTCTCACAGCAAGAGCGTAATTACCATACTAATTGATCCAATAAGAATATTTGAGGCAAATAATTAATAAATTACCAGAGGTCGCTAATGAGAAATTCACAGAAAACTATTCAGAAACATGAGCGGAGGGGGAATCTGGTCTTCTTTATCCCTCCGTGCTGAGAAAATCTCACAATAAAGGAAGCCTGAAACAATGTCGATCTAATTGGAGACTCCCGAGTTCCTCAAAATTTTCAGATTTGATGACGGCAAACTTTGGTCAATTAATTAAGATTGACGAACCCTTGAACGTGACAGCGGTGGAAAGCTGATAGTAAGACAATGGTTAGCTTTCCGCTTTAAAAAGCTTCCGCTCTCAATTAAGAATAGACTGGCTGCCGTAACCTTTTTAAGAGCACCTCATTAACTCAACCACATCTACTGCGTGGATACACCGAAAAAATTCGATCAATTTTTTAATAAAGCGGGTAAGTTGACTAGCAGTGGTAACAAACACTTGCCAACAGTCAATCGTACTGGAATTCTTTGAAATCAGCAGTTGATGAAAAGAGCTAAGAGTTAAATATTTTTCCCATTATTTTTTAACCTTTAGCATACTGTAGGGGTCGTTCTATTCTAAGCTACAAGTTGAATAAATTCAATCGAAAGATCTCCTCGCTCATCAAACTGCTTGGTGTATATACATGGTCTTTATATATACCAAATCACTGATCAAATCTTACAACGCCACAACTGGTACTTATTATGGTATTCTTTACGCAACTTCTTCATACAGTAGGTACTTCTTTATTTTCTCTTTATGTATCAGACTAAAAATATGAGAAATAAGAACATTAAAATTTTTTAAGCATTCCTTACTTAACAGATTATCATCACTTCATACGTTTCAACTGTACTGGTTGCATTTGAAACTCAAAAAATACTCCCCATATTCCATTATCTCAAACACTTCACCTCACTAATGACCTCTCAGTGTGTTCATCTACATCTACGTAATACCCTGCGAGCCACCACGAGGGTGTGTGGCAGGGGGTGAAGATCACCAAACATGCACCATTGCCATGCAAGTGGGATATTTAAGGGAGTCATGCTAGAGAACAGGGTCACATGCAGCTAGATGCTTAGTATCTACATAATAAGAAAGGGATTATTGATTGTTATTACATGCATCATGCACTACAGACTACTCTTACTATATTTCACCTACCTATCCCTTTGCTACGCTGCCTATTGTTCTCTCTTAGCGTACGCGGGAAAAATTACATTTTAAATCTATCGGTACGACAATCTATCTCTCTAATCTTGTTAATCTGATCAAACCTAGCATAATACGCAGGGGTTCTTAATATATATCTAACGTCATCTGTGAAAAAATCGGTTTCGAATTTACTTAAAAGGTTTAACCTAAATTTTAACCTGCGTTCTGATAGTAATCCCCATCCTAGTTCTTCTATTACATTCGCAACACTTATACAATTATCATAACGTCCTTTAACAAATCTAGCGGATCTCCTTTGCACGCGCTCTAATTCTTTTATCATACCTTCCTCGTACGGATCCCATATACTAGCGGCATATTCTAAATGAGGCCTGACAAGTGTAAAATAGCTTCTTTCTCGTACTCTCTCATCGCATTTGCCTAGAACCCTTTTTACGAATCCTAATCTACGGTTTGCTATACTAGTTATTTCCCTGATGTGTTTCCCCCATGACATGTCTTCAGTGATGGTGACGCCTAAGTATTTAATAGATTCTTCGTTACATATTTTCTTTTCTTTGATGCAATAATTATTCCGGGGAAAGCCATTCTTTTTCCAAAAGTTCATTATCGCGCATTTCTTCAAATTTAATTCTAGCTGCCAACTATCACACCAATCATCAGTCGCATCTAAATCCTTAGCTAAAGACTTTATGTCCTCTTCATTTCTAATTTCCTTATACACTACTGCATCATCGGCAAAAAGATGGAGCTTGCTCCTTCCTTGCTTGCCTCTTACCTTGTGTTCCTTCAAACAATCCCGAATCCCTCTCGCCTCGGTGTAAACATTGCTACTTTGCCTCTCCACCAATTGTTGCCATCGCTTTCAGTTCAAAATATTTTGATTTTTCTTTCACTATCCAATACAGTGATATCATCTCTATTTCTGGCAAGTATCCATAGCATCAGTCGATTCTTTAAATTTCTCGAACTTAGATTTTAATTTGACTCTCAGTACTATCTTTTTATTCAGTCGTAATATCACCTTATTTTATTCACGTCTCCGTAGAACCTTCCATTCATCTCTCTTGTAATCATAGGTACACAACACTCATGATAATCACCACTGACACTGCCTTTAGTAACACTCATCTACAGTCACCCTTTCCTGTTTCTGTACCAATTATCACTTTTTACATCTTTGATCAAAAATCGTAAGAGTAAAATGATGTTCACAAAATACGAATTTTCTAAATACTTTCTACTTTGTTGACATAAAATATGACTACTAACTACGTTGCAAGATCAGATATGAGTGCTCACTGATAACTGCTACTTACGTTGGCAATTGAATGTAGCTATCACCATTAAATAGTTAGCGACAGTTATAATAATATCTATTTTTAGCAATACTGACCAGTAATGACATTGAAATTAGTTGACTTATACATGTGCAACCTTAACTGCTCAATCCGCGTGAGGTATCTCATACCCACCTAATCATTACTCCTTGAATACAAAGGATTCCAAAGGTCCAAGGAAGAACGGCAGCCAGAATTCCTTAACAAGGGTTTTCGGTTTGCCAGAGGGGTTACAAGTGGTGAGTCACACATCGAGCCCCGAGGAGCGTTGCGAGCCAAGTCGAAGTGGAGTTCCCACAATCGGTAAAAGGGCGTACACCCTAGACTTTGGCTGTGCGCCCGCTACTAGGCCATTCACTTCCCAATGACCTTTCAACCCCTACAACTAGAATTCTACTACTCAAGGAGGACGTGCCTAGCGTGAAATATTGACAAAATACGCTCGTGAGGCGCAATAAAAGACTATTTCCTTACAATGCAGATATTTCACGATCAAAGGCAGGGTAAATATGTTCACCATGCATGACAATTCCACCTTCAACTAACATCATTAGTACACTATCTTGCGAAGAGCATATATATGCGTCATTGATTAAATATTTTAAACAATGTGTCATTTCTTGTTAAGTTGACGATCAGCCAAACTAAGGAGCCGTTTCCATACCTATTTCTATCCAAGAGCCATATCATATGTGAATAATAGGCTGAGGATTTTTATTATGTGCACGCCTCACATAAAACAGTTCACAACAATTACCAATTATAAAACTCCTTCATGAATTATTTCCCCATTACTTCTAGCAGATCCTGTGCAGCCTTTATCTCCAATTCCACCTTTTGAGTCACGCATGTAGGTAAACCTTTTAAGTAAATTCGAAACAGAGTTGTTCACAGATGACGTTAGATATACATTGAGATCCCTTGCGTATTATGCTAGGTTTGATCATAAAACAAGATTAGAGAGATAGATTGACGTACCGATAGATTTAAAATGTCATTTTTCCCTCGTACTATAAGAGAGAACAATAGGCAGCGTAGCAAAGGGATAGGTAGGTGAAATATAGTAAGAGAAGTCTGTAGTGCATGATGCATGTAATAACAACCAATAATCCCTTCCTTATTATGTAGATGCTAACCATCTAGCTCCATGTGACCCTATTATCTAGGATATCTCCCTTAAATATCCTACTTGCATGCCAATAGTGCATGTTTGGTGATCTTCACCCCCTGCCACACACCCTCGTGGTGGCTCGCAGGGTATCACGTAGATGTAGATGTAGGTAATCTATGAGATCACGATATTAACTTATCGGGTGAGCAAAGTGCTCACGGCAAATAATAGGAGCTTCTCGCACACATTGCTTGCCTTATCTATCGCATACACGTAGTATGCCCTAGCACGCACGCAAGGGAATTCCATTCGCAAAATATAAGCGCCTCTTCGTCAAGGATCTTCGCCCTCGAGGCAAGGACTCTCCTTATCCCTTCCAAGGCTAACTCCCCGAGGCACCAAGACGCCCGAATATCTCACACGAAAGCAGCTATCCTTCAGTGAGCGGGCAGCGAGAGACGGCCAGCGCGAGCGCCATCTTGCGGAGGCGGTAAGATGGGGGAAATGCACGGGGGAGGGTGACAGGATTAACTAGCTGCCGAGGAAGAGAATGCCAGGGACACGAAATTGGCGACATCCACAATAATTAGAGTGAGTATCAGAACTTTGATATGACATTGTGGCGACAAGAACTTAGGCTTCTTAAATCATTTCCCAAGGCAAACAATTCAAAACACTTAATGACGAATGCCAAGGTGCCATGGAACGGTAAATTGTCAACTGACAGGATCGGTTAGGTGATCAAACGCCAGGACGGGACAAGAGTGTCGCGGATGCTGCCCACTTAAGAGTTGCGTCAGAAAATCAATATGACACTTTAGTTCACTCACCAAGACCTGTTAAAGGGCCATTTTTCTGTGCATAATCAGCTGTTCCTGAGTTGCAATAACTTTTGATGACCGTATATTTTTAACCTCCAACGCACCAGTCGAAGCCATTACTTCGTAGCCGATCAATGACTGATAGGAAAATCTGAATAAAATACTAATTCACAAAAGAATAGTTTTAATGTCAGCCAACAAAGTGTTCTTTAAGGCCAGGATAATTAGAATGGTTGAGGATTTTCCGGAATAACCATTGCGTCGAGTCTGGTTACGATATTTTGGGTTAATTCCGGCGTCAATCTTTGCGGCAAACTTGAAGATATATGACGTAATGTGCCCGAAACGTCATCAAAAACCCTTGACTCAACGCAGTGAAAATCCCTGTATTTCCCTGCATTTTGGTCAAAGCAAAGCTATAGAAATCGGCGTGATAAATATGTCCTTGAAACTTCGTTAAGAGGTATGGCAGAGGTATGGAATTTCATACGCAGTATGGCTGATCAAGGCCATCCACCAGCCATAGTTTATATAAAGTTATAAAAGATAAGTTTATAAAAGGTTTTCGAGAATAATACGAGGAAGCAATGATAGCATTCAAAGAAAAACAGTAATTTTCGCTAAAAAATAAGCAAATTCACAGCAACGCTTAGACAAAGGAAGTAGTGCGTCCATCTGCGTTCTCTAAACTTATCTCGTCGCCTTCTTAAGAACTATTTAGCAATCATAACTACAGAGACGGAGACCGTCGTAATGGAGGACCCTTACATTGAAACTTCAACTCAGCCGAGTAGTTGCTAAACAAGCCTTGGCATTGAATTTTCTTCCGAAACCAAAATACCAAATGGAAGTAATACTATTCTTTAACTAACGACTCTATGATTGAATTGAATTGATTATTATAGAAGCTCTCCGCAATTCGACGGAATCATTTTTGGGTGGCGATACCAGTGTTTTAATGAGGTAGAAATAACCTACCACTAATGATCTCAAAACATGGGTATTTGAGACCTCAGGCATCCAGAAAATAACACTGAACCTATATCGGTTGACTTCTCATTAAGTTTTACAATGCCTCAGAAGTAGTCATATAAAGTGGAATACGAGAGACACATCCAGGACAGGCAGAGCGGACTGAACAAAATTATTTCGTATTGTCTGAAGGTGTTTTCCCAAATAGCATTGCTAAATTTATTTTGAATTCTTGGTGGGGAAACCTTGTATGAACCATTAAAATAGGTTAAATAAAATTGAGCATTCGCTTAATTTTTAGTTTTGTTCTACTCAAGAAAAATTAGGTTGAAACCAATAAAAATTACATTCCACTATCATTTCACTGACAGCTCTCTCTCCCATAAGTTGCATGCGGAGTTAAAATTAATCCAGTGCTGTCAGCATCGATTCGAAGAAGAAAGTCTGCGATCATTTAATATACGTTCTATTACTTAATACCATACGCTAATACAGGTAGTAAGCTGGTTGAGTTTTATTCCTAAAAGTTCGTTTGAGTAATTTAGTGGCAAAACTTCAAAATCCCGAGAACAAGAGCGAAAAGAAAATTTGTGATGAACAAGTATTACGAGGGTCAACAATACCGATATTGGCATTGACGAGTTGTAGCACTCTCAAATTCGCGAATTTCTGCTTTTGCAGAAGTCATCTCATGCATACAATGGAACGTCAATCCTAAGAAAAGTAAGGCAAAATTCAGAGGTATTGGCGAGGTAAATTACGTAAATGCGTAATGTACTTAATCAATAAAGATGTCTATCTCTCACGACTCAATTTCTGCTGATTCCTCCTTCAATAAAAACTACTGATCATTTTACTTGGCACTGCACAGTCTGGTCCTTATTTTCAGGCTTTTATTTTTCTTCGTGTATGTGGGGTGTAAATATGTATGAGGGATAGCCATCGGACCCGGGAGAGGAAGGTCATTTTTGCTCGCGCGCAGTGAGAATGCAAATTAAGAAAAAAAGGGGGCAAGCATTTACGACCTCCAAACTCTTCGTGGAATTCAGCATGCTGTCCGCATGAAGCATAACTTCCCCGAATGAAAAAACTATTCAGGCTTAAAAAAGGAAATTTATACTGTATTCGTGCTTATACCTATGTGTAAAAACCATGTATGCGTAATTCGGGTTTGGCCAGGGGTGGCAGTATTGTGAAGGAAAGCTGATTTCCGTTATATACTACAAGATTGGAATTACAAATTTTACGAACACGTTTTTTGTTTATTGAGCTCAATGAGGTTAATAAATCGAAGTGATAAGATAATAATTTTGTCGTTGTTAGAATAAGATAAGATGATAAGTTTGTCGTTGTCGTTAATAGAAATATTTTTTGTAGCAAATCGCTCGCACAAAGCTTGGTCTTTTGCCATTTCCATACCAAAATTTATTTATTTATTTATATGTTCCTCGTTTAGTACATACTTATGAAGGTAAATATTCAAAATTTAAAAACGAAGGACATAGGTTCCCCTGAAGATAACATCCTGTTTGGGGTAAACCGACTCTTCTTTTTATAACAAAATCGCATGAATAAAGAAAATAACAAAGAAACAATCACTGTGCCGCAAATTACAAATAACTTTACAAACTTTAGTGAATATAAAAATACAGACAGTAAGAAAATGAAAAATGGAAAAAAAACTTGGTAATGCCGAAACACACTACAGAATCTTATTAGGATCACTGCAATTTAACGAGATAGTTTTTACAGACATAGCACTATAGGATTCTGATGCATAAATTAAGTAACATGAACTTTTACAGGAAAAAAATTCAAAGTGAGTTAATTGCAAGCAAGCGTAACACGCACAATACAAAATACAATAACGCTAGTATATTCACCCTATCCAAATAAAAGACCTTTACTCATTCCTTTTAAATAAATATACCACCTCCTTGTTCTTAAATAACCATTCCTTGACAAGTTTTATTAAAGTTCCCTCTTTATCAACACCAGTTATATTCATGGTAGGGAAACAAACAGTTTAGGAATTCAAACATGGCGGGTGAATTTTTTGAAGAAATTGCCATGAGAAAAATTCGGCCTGGACCGGGAATCAAACCAAGGAGCTTTGGTTTGCCAGACCAATGCGCAGACCACTACTCTATCCAGACTTCCTAATTCACACGGCAATTTTGGAGGATACAAGGTAACTAGATCTTAGGCCCTTGCGGTCCATCAAAGATGGCAACACAAGGGAGAAGAGGGCTTCAAAGAAGTCACAACCAAGAGTCAGTATCCTTCACCAGCACTTATGCCGTGCTTAGCCATTTGAAATTCAAGCATGGCGGGTGAATTTTTTGAAGAAATTGCCATGAGAAAAATTCGGCCTGGACCGGGAATTAGGAAGCCTGGATAGCGTAGTGGTCTGCGCATTGGACCGGCAAACCAAAGGTCCGTGGTTCGATTCCCGGTCTAGGCCGAATTTTTCTCAAGGCAATTTCTTCTAAATGCATGCATAGATAATTCCTCGTGTAACAGAGAAACAATTGTGGACAGTGTCTAGAGAAAAAACTGAGAACAGGAAAGTTTGAAAGCAAGTCCTTGAAGTGTTATTTCACTTGTTACTGTTCCAATTGCTACAGGCTCTTGTGTCCGGAAGAAGGAAAAATTGTCATTGGGAAAAACTTCGTGTTCTATGAAGAAAGATTTGACTTTGAAAATATACCAAGTGAAGACTGAATCCCGGAACACGGAGAGGAACCAGGAAAGGAACGAGAAGGTGACATCAAGGAAGAAGTCACAGTTGAAAACTTCAATTCAAATGATGGGGTTCAAGATAGATTTCCTATACCGGAACTGACAAGTGATGAAGATGGACTTGTCAATGAAAATAAAGAAAATACCACGCTCTACCAGGAAGAGGAAGACACCAAAATATCTACAGGATTATGCTGTTCTTGCGCTGAGTGCTGAATTTTTTGTAGATTATGTACCGGAAAGCTACAAGGATATCCGGCAAGTGCCGAGATAAAGAAATGATCGGCGAAAAATTTCATTGCTAGGTTTTGGTATAAACACATTATAATTTTCTCTTAGGGTATAGACTGGGTTTTTCATGCTCTCCATCACGGTTATAAAAATTTTATCTTAAAATCTTAAATCTTAATCTTAATCTTAAATCTTAAAAAAAAATCTTAAAACATTATAAACAAACAAATGCCTAAGGGGTAAAATGTTCACTTTTTTCAAAATATCAACCATTTCTATACCTTTTATTTTCGGATGTGGACCCTCATTTAACTGGAGGGTATTTCAAGCCCCCCAGGTCCTTCCTGTAATCCCTTCCCCCACTATCAAAATGCCCACTTTACGCCCATGGTAGAAAAAAGTACCCTTGATCTTTTTATTCACACTCCCATTTTTACACCTTACTCGGTATCAAAAAGTAAAGGCTAAAACGTATTTATATACATTAGAGTCGAAGAATTAACGGCATAAATTGATGAATCGACACTTAAACGGTGATTCGTCCCTTGATAGTTCAGCACTCACTTTCTCCCCTCTTGGCCGAAGAACTTGTGACATGGGTGATGGAGTAATTTTGGGGAAAATAAATTAATAATGCGGGCCAATGCTATAAACTGCACAGGTTGCGGCATGTCCCTTTCTTATCAGTACTCACATCATGCTTCAGCATTCGACTCGGTATGTCCATAAAAAAACGCAATTAGGGCTGCCACTTGCCCTCATTTTCTCGGACATGTCCCCACGTTCTCCTTGAGTGTCCTGGAGGAATTTATGAATGTCCGGAACTACGAAGCTTGAAAGTGGAATCCTCCATACCCGTGTCAATGGTGGAAAAGGATATTCGCCATGGTAGCATGCTAAAAGGCGAAATTTAAAGGACGCGGTAGATATACCAGGACGCTCTGGCCTATCGACCAAAATGTCGCGAGGTCGGAACTCGTCTGGGGCATGGATGTTCACTTGTCCTCGCAATTCTTTGGGATGGACAGTTCGATGTAGCTGGTGGAGTTGGTGAACTTAAAAAATCGATATCTACGACTTGATACTGCATGGAAATCTGTTCACCAGAATGTCAAAAATCATTTGGTAGAATTAAAACTATTAGGTGGCATGGCTATGGCATTTTTGGGAACCGCATTCTAAAATACCTTAATTGTTTTGCCTAATTATCAGGGAAATCAGTAAGCAAACCAACCCCAGGTCAAGGTTGTGACCTCAGTGACCGCTCATAGTAAAGGCCGACTACATTATCCATCATACATGGCAGGGCGTCAACAAAGACTTTTTTTTGCGATTTCTCACTGTGCAAGGCAACACCATATTTCAAACTTTCAATACTTTATTTCTCAAATATTAGGCACATTTTGCGAAGATCTGATCCACCAAAACGATCTTCATAAATTATTCAATTAAACTCTCTTAATCTTAAGTCGATCATTTTCGCCGAAACGTGATCCTCTGAAAAATAAAAAAGCCTTAGGTAAAATACGTTCATTTTTATCTCTTCGGTGAGGTAAACGAACTCCACAACTGTGCATGTCAGCAAAAACGTTAGAGGTGGTGCTGAAAACATACTGAAGCTGTGAAAGAGAAAGAAAAAAATAGTGAATGAGAGGTGCTACTAACTAACACTAACCTACATTAATTGACAGGAATTTAGACGGCAGAGTACGGAAAAATAATCCACTTTGGTCCATATTTAATACATGCTGCTGTTTTTTGGTTTTGATAATCGATCGAATCCTCAACTCCCAATCACAGCACACTTCACGATTCATGGCGCAGGCACACCGGAGATCACACGGGAGGTAATGGCGTGCCTTACAGGAAATCGTTTAACCCAGCTAGCCATGAAATCTTCATCACCGGACTGAATAGAAATTTTTTAGGCCTTCTTCTTAATTAAATCACCACTGAATATATTTCCCGTCCGTGCAACTGCAAACCACTCAAAAATAGACGAGTTGATCACTTCGTTATTTTCTTGCCGCTTAATTTTCACTCCACGGCTCCGGTTACAATAAAAAAGCTCCTTGAAAATATTGCCCCATGATTTCAAGTTCCATATACTTGATTTTTTACTCATTTGACTAAAGCCGCTTGCCTACCCTCTCATCCAGCTTTATTAAGCTCTTCGTAATGTCGAACCCTTTCCTCTAAACTCAAACAAATTCTCTTCGACATCTTCCCCTGGGAGATCGTACGTGGGCCGTCACTCAACGCGAAATGTGACGATTAAAATATGAAGTTACAGCGTTGCGTTCGAAACGACTCGCCGATTCGTCTTTTACGAATGTTTAAGGGCACCAAAATATTAAAAACAGAACCCCAGCAGAGAGGGTTAAGTTCTTCAGCTCTCTCCGAGAAGAGGCGTCTATCTATAGGAGGAGGTCATTATCCTCGAACTGGCATGCTGTTCAGACTCCCATCGGCTGGGGAAAACTCAGATTTACGACCTTTTCGATTGACGAATAGAGGGTAACTCCCGTCAATTGGTGGTCGTTGGTCGGGGTGGGCTTTGAATGGGGGCAATAAATACAATGAACATACGGGCATTACAATCGGTTCCGTAAGACACCGGTAGTTTAGAGGGTTGGTCGCTTGATAGGAGTGGTCGTTAGGGGAGGACGGGCTACACTGTATAACCAATAATATGGTCGTGATACTCTTGTTTTTGCATTTATAGAGGCCACAGTGATAATAACTATACTCACCTGAATCTCTTTCTGCAGAAAGCAACCGCCATACTTTATTATCACTGAAATTACAGCACTTTTTACCCCCAACGGCAAGTCTGTTAGGTAATATTATTATTTGAAGAAAGCGCCTCCAAATCAGTAGACCTATTCCATATAAATGCTGCGTATTTGATTCATCAGAAGTAGTGTGTAGGTACAATAAAAAAACAAATAATAACACCAGTAAAATATTGACCCACTCAGGCTCGATGATTCCCATTGAAGTCACTGCTGGAAATTCTTGGATGCTGTGGTATATTTCACAGATTTTACCTAATCTTGAAGTTGGCTAACGACAGTGAACATTACGACGGTTATTGATTATGGCAACAGGTCCTACTATAATCTATTATCCTACTGTTCAAGTCGTTCCAGCATGTAAGCAATCCTAATTGCTTTCTTGATCTGCCCGAATGATGGTCCGTTGCCCTCGAATTTCGCCAACCGCCTCTCAACGTGAAAAAGGTTTATCAGAGAAAACTAGGACAAACACGTAGCACCAGAGTTGGCCTCATTTACTAGCAACAAGATGCAAAAGTTACAGTCTTTTAAACTTCAGCATTTATGCCCATACCGTAAGTAAATGGTGTGTGATAACAACAGATGGTTCCACGGAGACCAAAAGACAAAAAGGAATATTACAAGAGAAAGGGCTTCAAGCGATATAACGTGGCGTCAGATTTAGAACTTAGGTCTTCCAATGCCTCGTTGAGTACTCTCAACAACTTAAATCCTCGCAACCTCCGTAGCTTTAATTACTTCTACCCTAGTGCTTGAAAAATGTCACCTAGTAACACTCTAGCAAAAAGAAATTAGTTTTTAAAAATTAATTGGTGGCGATCTAGCAACAAAAACTGGATATAAAAAAATCATTACGCAAAAATAGTTTTTTAAATGTATGATATCTATATTTAAATTATTAAAATTACAAGTTTACAGGTCTTAAAAGAGTGGCAGGCTAATGGACCTTAAAACCGTCATGCTAAAATATTCTGAGAACGGTAGCCCATGTTAAAATATTAGTCTGTCACTTATATTGTGCATGGAGAATGAATTTTGGAACCTTAGAGTTAGGCAGTGCGTCTGTCCTATTTTGCCACTTACAGCAGTGCATAGATACAGATCGGAGTCAAATAGTATATTACGTCTCACCCTGAAACTCATGTGATCTAAAATTTCAAGCCTTACGTGCAGCCTCCGCGTCTCTTGCGGCTTCGGACCTAGTCTCTCCATCAGCACACCTGAAAATGCCACCGGAGGATTAACAACTTCCAAAAATTTCATCTAATTAAGAATAACAATAGCATGTTTTAGCCGAATAGTGTATTTTTGGTGACAAGACCACTAATCCGCTCACGGACAATTCGAAAACAATGGACTCGTCCGCTGAAAAGGGTCGTCTTTGCAAATGTCACCATGTTTCGCCACCAACAAACATCTGTACTGCCAGTTCGGAACACCTGGTCATGTTCCAACAGTTGAAGCTTCAACACCTCAGCTATTTTGTTAAATGCCCATACGTCTTCCGCCGCCTGAAATTCACTTTTCATGTGATAATTTGTAATTAATTAGCCATTCGCAATAATAAAGTTAATAGAAAGTTTAAAAAGTCTTAAACCTTAATTTTACCTTTATTAGGCCGCCAAAGTAGAAGTACCAAAGGGAAAATATGTTGGCCGTGCAACACTCCTAGCGTTGAAATTATTCCTTGCAATCGTACGCTTAAAAAAATTAATATACCTACTCAGAAGCCGACTATCTCATGAAATAGAGCGAGAGAGCAATAGTTTTTGCAGTATTTTATTTTACCAGTGCAGTGGTGCCCAATAAATTCGAAGGAAGGCAGAAGTAAGAGCAAATGATAATTTCTTGCGTAATGTTCGAAGTTAATTATATCCAATAGCACGCCGCTGCAAAATAAGGCCAAGATATATTATTCAGGTCATTCGACTGCCCACGGGAACATTATTACCGATCAACAACAGGCTGGGGAGGGCAATAGAAGCATTTACGGTTATTACGTGTTAATCCAAGTTTGCAGCTCGCTCGAGTTTGATCTTCACGCGATCGTGAACTCGAGAACCTTCGTGACTTCGATGATTCAGTAAAGCTCTGACAGAATTCAACATGTGAAGTGAATTTATACTGTTCTCAGAGTAATGAATTACTCGGTTTTCTTTTGATTATCCGAGGCCAAAGGAATACCCACTCAACAGGTTTTTAATGAGAATGCTAAAAAACGGATATCCTGCCTTTCGTGTATCACGCTAAACCGCCGAATGAAGCTTGCTATCATGAGTGTGACAGTATCCAAATGGCTAATTGTAATTGGCAGCATTTTCTGGCGTTTAGGTCATTATTGTAGAAGACAGTGTGAGTCGTTGCTGACGATATTGGCATTCTGAGCGTTTTGACATGTGAATTCTCCTCAGTATATGAGGCAAAAATACATTTTAAAAAAGGACCTGTTAAAAAAATCACGACATGATATGTTTAATACCTACCAGGAACGTCAGCTGGTGTGAGGAACCTTAGGAGAGGATACAGATGATCTGAGTGGGAAATAGATTAGACTCAAACGCATGCAAGGAGAAAAATATCATGACGAAGATGAGGAGGAATAGCGGAATTCATGAGTGACGGGTAGTTATGTTATATAACGTCAGTACCATTAAAGATTTAGAGCACGGCGGTCGACTGATTTTGCGGGAAAATTACTCTAGGGTCGAGGGAAAAATTCAAGAAATTTGTTAATGTATATTTTAACATTTTCACGTACGAGAAATAGGTTCGAAAAGAAGACGTAATTTGATTAATACTAATCCCTGACTAAAAAATAACATGCTGGGTGTGAATACAGAAAAAAGATTAGTTTTTAGTGGACAGAAATCAGTTTGTAACAAGACTCATGACCACGAAATTTATAATAAGGCACAAAGTCCTTATGTGATGCTTAAATTAATTCAATGATAAAATAAAACGCAACGCCACTTCAATAATAGTAATTTAAATGTAAATTAAGTCTCTTTATTTAAACCGTGACGTCATTTTGATTTCGAACGAGGGAAGTAAGCTGAATTGCTAAAAAATAAAAGGGCGCGGTCAAATTTTACCATCACAGTCTACCAATAAATTCCCATCTTTTTTTCCAGATCCCTTGTAACCATTTCAATTATCCATGAAAGCTCAAAGTGCTTGACACGCAGTACGCGGGATTACCCACCACGACGCGTCATCGCCTGGCTTGAAGGCCCACCGTATAAGTGCGGCGGCGTGTGGGGATTTTCAGCCGCAAACACAGACGAAACCGCCTTCACATACCTTCTCCTTCACATACCTCTGATTGAGATTGATAAAAAAGCTCTAGCTACATTTTTAAAACACTTCCCTCAGTTGTGTAGCCATTTCTATTTGATTAGATTGTAAAAAAGTAATTTCTTGTTAATCTAGTACCATTGGGCGATGGGAGCTTGAAAAACGAGGGTCATTAACACAACCGCGTTTGAGATAAAGGTACGAATCCGCTCCAAACTTGAAAATGTATGACTTAAGTGGCCTAAAGTATAGCTTTCGCAAAAGTTCCTGGCGCAGTGCAAAGGATTATTTTGGAGCATGGGCTACGAACATTCAAAATCCTGCAAAACGGGGGAGGAGGGCTGGTTAGTGTGGGGTGTCAGCCAGAAAACGATTTCATTTGCCGCTTGGAATGCGCTTCGAGAAGTGAGATGACTTACCACCACCTGCCATCCCGTCTCGACTCGTCTCACAATGAGTCTCAAGGCTAAGGTGTTTATTTATTTTTAAGGTGCTAAAAATGTTTTATATTCGAGGAGGTAACAGAACAAAGCCGACACAATATTCTAATAAGTTAAGGTCAAAACATATTTCGTTATTGGGCTTAGGCATTGTCATACCTAAGCCCAATAATGAAGCCTTTAAACAGTCGTACACATACCTTGCGCCAAAGTTGTTCTGCACCCTCCCAGTCGAATTATGTCAGCAAAAATCCAACGTTATTTGCCTGCGCAAATTAAAAGAATGGCTACTTTCCAAAGAAGGTGACGAAGTGGAAAAATTATTAAAAGATTTTGTGTAATTTTGCTCGTAATTTTGAATCAGTATTTTGGCTCTTCTATGAACTCCTTTTATCTTTGTAAATTTCGTTTGCCATTTTGTGTAGGTTGTTATGTTATGAACACACTGTATGGTATTTGTTTTTTTTTTGCAACTAGAAAAAAATTGTAATGTAAGTGCACCAACCGCTGCTTCTTTGTTATAAGATGATGGTAGTCCCGAAACAGGTTTTCCTATGGGGTACCTATACTCCCCTTAACCAAAATTGAATATTGTGATGAAAAATTGTACTTATGTAGTAATTAGTTAAGGAGGAGTAAATGTTATTTTGATTTCTTCTATTTCTATTGTAAATGGTGAGGGGAACGGAAACCAACGTCATGCAATCATCTTTCATCTTTGCGATCGATCATTTTCGAGGGTTTAAGCTTCAAAAAATTTTAGTAATGGTGATAACCGAGGAAGCTTCCGCACGCTTTGCTCGGCAAGCTGCCGTAGAGGGAGCGCCGTTTCCCCGCCAAGTCCCGGATCACTCCCAGATTGCCTCCCCTCCACCACCTTCACTGCTCCCGGCGAAATCCTCGTGCTTTTGGAAGAATTCCACGACAAACCATGTACAAATTTCAGGCATTTTCGAAATGCGTCCACACTCCTTAAGGTGTCCGGAGTGGAATCCTGGGCTATTGACCAAGAGCACATTATGGCATTAATTTTTAAGCTGTGCTCATTTGAGTATTCTGTTAGCTGATTAGTAGGTTTTTGGGCAGTACTTACGATAATGACCTAATTTCTGTCTTACATACTTTCACTCCTATGGATGACCCGCCATTAGATCCCTCCCGAATTCCTCATATCGTCTCCCTCTTCTTATTTCGTCCACAATTCTTAAATGTACCCTTCCTTTCTCTTCCTCGGCGTTCTCCCGTCCATTATCTTTTACCACATTCCCTCAAAACATCCTCCATCCTCTTCTTCTGCCTCCTCCAAACCTTCGCCACCAGATTCCTCTCCACTCCAACCATAACCAATACTCCCTCGTGCGTCTTTCTCGTCACCCAGCTCACCCTCTCCATCTTTCAGCGCACCCACATCTCCAACGCCTCAAGTCTTTGTTCATCCTCCCTTCGCAATGACCCATTAAGCGCCACGCCTCACGTTACTGTTTTCACCAGCCTTTTCTTTACGCTTCTACTCAGAACCCCCCTCATCAATGCCCTTCTCTTTGAAAATGCTTCTTTAGTCATAGTAGTTCTACATCTTATCTACATCTATATACTACCCTGAGAGCCTCCGCATGGGCGTGTGTGGCAGGGGGTGTTAGGGTACCATCCGTGTAAAGATGTAAGGGACAAGGTTTTGAGAGGTGAAATGGTGACTTGTACTATGGGAGTGTATTTAGTGGAGCTCAGTTTTTATTTTGGTCGCTTATTGTAAGCGGAAAGAACGAGTTTTTGTACCTATCAGTTTGGCAGGGCATCTCTCTCATTTTATCGCTTCTTTCAGGCCTAGAGATGTAATTAAGCGTAATGATAATATTCTCTATGTCGCTCTGAAAAATATCAGTTCTGAATTTATCAAGCAACTTAAGCCTATCATGTAGCCTCCGAGTTTCTAGGAGCTCCCACCTCTATCCCTCTAAAAGTTGTGAGACACTATATGTAAGTTCGAAGCAGTTTTTAACGAAGCGTGCTGCATTTCTTTGTATTTTATTAATTTTTTTGGTTAAATCTTCATGACTGAGGGCCCAAATGCTCGCTGCGAAGACGAGGTGTGGCCTAACCAGAGCGAAGTAGCATCTCTCTTTTAATTTTTCATCCGAGGACCTTCCTCGGACGTCCCTACCGCTAAACATACTCTCCTCCAAAATACTACCCACATATGCAAGCTGCTCGACTTGCTCTATTTGGTGGTCTCCGACCTTATGTTCAGTCCCGCTTTCTTGATTCGAGAGAATCTCAATACTTTCCAATACAATAATTTCCAATCAACCCTAAATTTCTTTAGAACTCTCATAAATTTCGTCCAGTCCACCCTATCAAACGCCTTCTCGAAACACACGAGCCAGCAAAAACATCTTCCCCATATTCTAGGTTTCTTTCGACTAGCGTCCATATCACTTCGGCGCTCCCATTCCTCTCCTTAACTCAAACTGTTCGTCACCCAGGTATTTGTTACCCGTGGTCTCCAGTCTTCTGTTTATAATTCTAAGGATTACTTTGGCTGCGTAGGACATTTGTCTTATTGCCCTGTGGCCCTCGCAAGTTTTTGCCTTGTCCTCTTTGGTATCGGAATTATTGTTGTCTCTATTACGTCCTCCGGCCACACTGCATCCTCATAAATCCTACGAGTTAGAGTCCAAGTTTTCTCTCTTCCGTTCTGGCCCATAATATTTAGAAACTTTGGATGTGTGTGATTCATTCCCACTTTCTTATTCCATTTCATGTCTCGTAGTGCTCTTCCGATTTCACTATCAAGGATACCTGGGGGCAATCCTAATTCTACATACGCTATCATAACGCGGTGATATAATAGCGTTTGCCAGCGCTAGCGAAGCACCACGCGCGATTCTGTTTCTTCTGACGTTACGACCATTGCGGCAATACGATAAGCGTTGGACACGCTGAATTAACGCAAGGTTCGAAAAATAGATTTGCATTGTCGAGAAGGTACTCACTCTTTTAACGTATGGTCGCGGCGCTATGGCGTTATGGAGAAACCGAACCGCATCCTTGGTCCGATCCCCTCTCAGCCGATGTCCTCTTTCCTTTCTACATCCAACCGACAGGGCCTTTATTCCTTACCATAGAGCTCTGCCACATATTCTCTCCGAAACTCCTGCATCTCTTTTGGCTCTATTATCAACTTCCCTGTATTTCTGTTATCGCTGCGATTCCCTTTCCCGCCCGTCAACTACTTTACTCTCCTATACAGAGCATCTGGTTTTCCCTCATTTAGCTAGAAATTCTTCTGAGAAATCGATCTGATGCCTCCGCCATGATAATTTTCCTTCTCTTCGTAGCCTGTTGTTGAATTCATTATAATTCCTCTTGTTGAGCTCTGAGTTAACGCTCTTCCATTACCATTTCTCCTACATCTGCATCATTATTCCCTCCATGACCCACGGTTTTCTAATTCTAGTTGCACTTACTACGCCTACGGCTGCAGACGCCGCCTATGCAGTTCCTTTTTTCCAACTCCTGCAATCTCTTCCACTGATCTCCCTCCACTATAATACTCGTCAAGGTTGGACGTGCATTGCTTTTATCCTTAAGTGCTAATCGCAATTCAAGTTGGATGGGCTAGGCTATTATTGAACATCACCAATTGTTACTGAAGCAAGGTAGGTTTTTCTTGATTAAGGTAGTTAGATAGAAAGAGCGAGATAGTTCCCTACTCATGATATGGAGACCATATTCGAATTATACGTTTTCATTTCGGCAGCTGTCAGGAGCATGAAATAAATATTGTATTTTTAACGGTGCAATATTATACTTTGATATGGCTGTAATTCTAAAAAATTAAATAAAAATATCTCTATAAGTCTTTAACTTGAATCATTTTTTCGCGCGATACGTTAAAAAATCCTTCACAAGGAAGGTTATTTTGTGATTCTGGAACAATTACTGCGGTGATTGATTGCGGTGCGGTGGTGCTTGCGGTGATATATGATTGATTTGCAAAAATGGTTGAGCAGTGACTTTGGGCATCATTAAAAATGAAATCAGGGGAAATGCACAAGTTGTATATACTTTAAAATTATGGATACTATAAATTTCCACCTTTCCGTCCTTCGCGTTACAGTTACAATGACCCCTAGAGCTGGACTGGCGGGAGCAATTAATATTGCTCTCAGTAGGGCCACCCATGCCGGATTGGTCGAAGGGTAACAGCTAGACGAAAGATAGTCCCGTGATAGTGTCACGTGAATCACACTGTTGGAAAGTGGGGGTGGGAGTCCACTCCCAAATATTTTACTGCCCTGAAAAATGAATGGTAATGAAAGAGAAATGAACCCTGGCAACTACGGGACGCCGCCCACTGGGGCGGGTGACGGCCCTGAAGCGGGGGATGCAAGGCCCCCGAGGTCGTCATCTCACAAAATCCTTGCACAACAGAGCAATCATAGGACACAAGGACCAAGGAAGATAAGAAGAAAAAGAAGTGAGAAGGAAAGCACCGATAAAAATAGGGACTTGGAATGTTAAAGACAATGATGGGGTCAGGGAAGCTGGAAAATCTGGAACTAATATAATAATAAATATTGAATAATAGAGTAGAGGTAGAGGAACTAGGTATATGAAAGTGATAGTAGGCTAAATAATTTAGATATAGAGAATAAGGGAACCCTAGATGAAGATACCCTCAGGCCAAGGATTCTCGACAGTGAAATAGAGAAGGCATTGAAAGAAATGAAGGCAAGAAAAGCTGTAGGAGTAGATAACATATCTTCAGAGCTGCTAAAGAGTTTAGGAAGTAAAGCTGGGAAAGATTTTTTCCAACTTAAACGTAAGATCTAAAAGGAAGGTGTATGGCCAGAGGACTTCATGAAAACAGTATTGATTCCTGAAGAATGCATCAGAATGCAAGGACTCCAGAACAATTAGTTTAATTTCACATGCAGGCAAATTTTTACTTCGAATAATAAATTGAAGGTTGGAGAGTAAGGCCAAAAACTACTTAGGCGATGACCAATTTGGGTTCCTGAAGGGGAGGTCAACCCGGGATATGATAGCAGTGATGAGAGCACTTAGAGAAAGAAACACAGAGTATAACCAAGACGTTTTCGCATGCTTTATTGATTTTGAAAAGGCTTTCGACAGAGTAAATTGGAATAAACTAATGGAGATACTAGGGAAAATGGGAATAGATTGACGAGACAGGAGACTAATTGGAAAAATATATATATAACGCAAAGGGCGCAGGAGAGGGTGGCTGATGGTTAATCAGGGTGAGAAACTCTAGGTCGCGGGTTAAGGCAAAGGTGTCCATAGTCGCCATTGCTTTTCAACATTTATTCTGAGGAAATGGTAAGACAGGCATGGGAAGAACTTGAGGTTTAGGAAGAGTTTAGGAAGTAAAGCTGGGCAAGCTTTTTTCCAACTTAAACGTAGGATCTACGAGGAAGGAGTATGGCCAGAGGACTTCGTGAAAACAGTATTGGTTCCTATCCCGAAAAAGAATGCATCAGAATGTGAGGACTCCAGAACAATTAGTTTAATTTAACACACAGCCAAAGTTTTACTTTGAGTAATCAATAGAAGGTTGGAGAGCAAGGCTAAGCACTATTTAGACAATGAACAGCTTGGATTCTGAAAGGAGAGGTCAACTTGGGATGTGATAGCGGTGATGAGAACAATTAAAGAGAGAAACATAGAATATAACCAGGATGTTTTTGCATGCTTCATTGATTTTGAAAAAGCTTTTGACAGGGTAAAGTGAAATAAACTAACAAAAATACTTGAGAAAGCGGAATTAGACTGCCAAGACAGGAGACTATCCGAAACTTATATATGACTCAAAGGGCACAGGTGAATCAGGATGGGCAACTGTAGGTCGAAGGGTAATGCAAGGGAGCCCATTGTTGCCATTGATTTTCAACATTTATGCCGAGGAAATAGTAAGACAGGCATGGGAAGAACTTGAGGTTGGAATTAAAGCGCAAGGGTATAGGATAAAATCGGTTAGATTCACAGATGATCAGGCATTGGTTAGTGGATCTTCGAAGGCACTGCAAGCTTTGGTAGATGCTTCAGAAATGCAGTGCAGGATATTCAGAATGAAGATAAATCACAAGAAAACAAAAGTAATAAGATTCTCTGGAACAAAGAAAGCTTGGCTAGTGATTAAAGTTGGAGGACACAAACATAAATGCGAGTAAAACAATTTAATTACTTAGGTAGAAAGCTAGAGGAAAATGGGGAGAGTAACAAAGACATACAGAAGAGAATAACACTGGCTTAGGAGGTGTTTAGTAATAGAAGGGAGCTGATCACAGGGATATTGGGTAAGGATGTGAAGAAAAGACTGTTGAAGAGCTTGATATGGGGCAGAAATGTGGACCCTCAGAAAGGAGGATGAGAATAGACTCCAGGCATTTGAGGTGTGGGTGTGGAGAAGGTTAGGTGGATGGAAAGAAAGACTAATGGGGAGGTGCTTGAGATGGTGGGCGAGAATAGGAAACTTCTAAATGAAAACCAGGATAGGCAGGGTAGATGGCTGAAGGATGTAATAAAGGGTGATGGTTTGCAGAAGAGTGGGAAGAGAGGGAAGGACATTGGGCAAGTGGGGAAGGGGAGGAAAGAGAATAGGTTTCATTGACGGGATGGAGAAGGGTAGATCGTATGCTGAGGCGAAAAAGGATATACTTGTGGGAGATAGGCCCCTGAATGTGTGGAAAACCTGAAGGAGATTCTCTGGCATTCAGCAAAACCCACCTTTACCGGTAGGATACATTGTAATAAATAAATTTCCACAAAGTGAAACCTAAAGCTGTAGTGTAAAAATATACTATGATAATACTTACATAAGATACTTACAATGGAAGTCATTCACAAGCGATTAACCCATGCCCCATCCACATTACTACCATTTTGCTGTGGTTATCCATAACAAGGGTAGGAATTACCACTTTTGAGCCTTGTGAAATGTTTGCTATACCCTAATACATAGCCATCTGGCTGACATGAATATTATTTGGGGCAGGGCACCAGAGCATAGGCTCGAAATATTACAAAACAGAATCATCAAAGTTATCTATGGTTTTCCACTAAGAATATCTACAATGACAGTTTACACCCATGCCTAAACTTAACTCTCTAACTGGAAGTGCAATTTTGATTATTAATGTAAATCTTTCATAAACTCACTCCATCAAATTCATTTTTCATCTGTTTCCAACATCCATTGTTATAATAACACTTTATCCTCCTCCTATCTGTACCAAGTTCACACTTCTTCCATCAACTTTGGTTTAAACTGTATCAAATATCTTTTTCAATCAATTTAGCATTCCCTACCCTTAGTCTCCAACAATCTCCCTCCCTGGACACATTTCATAGATGAATAAAAAATTGCCATAGCAGAGAAGCTTAGAGATGATATGTTATTGAGCTTTATATCATCCTCATATTTGTATGCATGTTTACTTCTTATATCATCCTCATATTTGTATGCATGTTTACTTCTAGTAGTTTCTTTTATGATGTACCAGCTCTGGTATACTGAATAGGTAATCAAAAATTCTTTATCTTGATACTCTGAATGTGTAATTACCTACTTGACCTCATCTACTGGGTGATTACTACATTTTCCTTTTCCCTTTTTGACTTCTCTATTGGAATATATACAGTGATATTTTACCAGCCGTGCTAATGTTTATTTGTAAACATTTATGTCATAGTTTAAAATGTACCTACTTAATTTATATAATTTTATACATATTTGTATTAACTTTTGTTTTCTTCTTCCCTAAATTTATGTCAGTTGGAAGGAGTTTATAAGCTCCCCTTTGAATTATTATCTTCTGATACTACATGTGGGTACATTTCTACAAGAACCTAGAGCTCATTGGACATCTCTTTTTAAGCGAAAATAAATAAATAAATTAGAATGCTGAGTTGGCACTAACCATGGCAATCCATCTACAATGAACTGGTAGTAGTGACATTGAATAGTAAATAGTCAAACAATATTTTCCTGCACATTTATCATTCTCTTCACATTTGGAAAAGAATACCTCGGCAACCAATCGTCCATGATGTTAAGCTTTATCTGTCCACAGCTGTTTTCCGCCATCCAAATGCAAATTAGGTCCAATAAAAAGGTGGGCAATTGCCATCATGTGCAAGTGAATGGCAGGTGATGGTGAATACATATAGTGCACATTAAATCAGTGAATATTAAACAACAACTGTTCATGGTGACCCTTTCACTGCTGCAAACTTACTTGTACATTCGCACGGCCTGCTGCTGTGAATGTACTTTTATGCCTGGACTTAGTGGCTACTCACCAGCCCTTGAATCTATTAAAATACATCATACACAGAAAACTTTTCAAATGTTTCTTAATCTTCAAGTAACTGAAAAACAGATATTATAAATATACCTGTCTTGATAATGGCAAAGTTTTCAAGTTGACTATCTCTCAAGAATTTTAGGCCCAATGTTTCACCTGCATTGCAGCGAGTGTCTACAGGGATGAAGTGAATTTCACCCCTGAAGACACTCACTCCAACCAAGGATGTTGAACGAAACTAAAGTCATGGATCTGGAATGGTTCAGAGTGAGTTTACATAAAGTTTCGGTTCATGGGACTGAACCAAAAGTAGGAATAAAAGTTCCTGCTGTTCAGCGAAATAAGTATATACATGCTGGTACTTTCTATGAACTTATAAACAAGTTATTAGGCCCTAACCAATATAAATTTGAAAACATGGTAAAATTAAACTTGTGTAAGAGCTCAAAATAGAATATGGAATAACGTCCTTTGTTACAACACTAGTAAAGTTTCAAATTGTTCAATGAATCTTGGGAGAATTCATTACCAAATTATTCTCCACATTGTTTTATGCTTCAAATAGTGCTGTTTCACTTAAAACTTAAATATCCCAGAATGAATCACATGTTAATCGAAGAGGGGTTCAGTCAGCTTTGGTTTACATTTCATGTTCCTTAGTTCCTTCTCCACCATTTTCACTTGAGATACAAATCACAGGTGGCGAGAGCACAAGACTGAGCACAACATGGTATGAATGGTAAGCCCTGCATAGAGCTGAGCAGAAGATATGCTAGGATGCAGTTTTAAACACTCTCTCCCTCTTCCCCAAAACAAATCAGCTGCCACACAAATTCTAGGGTTTTTCTGAAATATGCAAAAATTCCCCGAGTTTTCTGCAACAAAAATTTCACTGGGTTTTCCTGGTTGCTGGACATCCTGACTACTTTTCCCCACAAATTAAATTGAAAGCAGGGAAGAATGGTGCTTCCTTCATGAAATACCAAGTTAATTTCCCATTACTATAGATTTAATAATGGTGCATAAAACATGAATTCCACTCCAAAAATGTGATATGGCATAAAAACAAATCATTCACCAATAATAAAATGATCTCATTTTAAATAACTCTTCAATAGATTGTTGGAATTTAAAGGTGGCTGAAAATAACTAACATATTTTGCTTCTTGTAGGAAATATATTTCTTGGACAATCTGAGAAACCCAGATGCCCCATCTTCCTACACTTATACAACAACATAAATGACACATAAGGGATGTGACAATAACTCAAATGACACATAAGGGATGTGACAATAACCCATAAATATGCCCACTTCTGGTTTTATAAATAATGTACAGTAAGCTTCCATTTTGAATTTGGGCAGGGAACAACTACAATTGCCAGAAAACGAAGACAAAAGTCCACAAATACTCAAAGGCAGAAGAGCTGATGAGGGTCTTCTGATAATGAACACACTTGATGGCGAGTATAAATCATTAAAACTACCATCTATGCCCATTGTTCGATTCAGTTAATAAAAATTTCTCACTCATCATTGCTCTTACAGTACTGCCAGCATTACAAATCACATTACAACAGAACATTGGAGAAATAAATACATAACATGCAGTGTCCAAATAATCTTTTTTCAATAGTTATAATATATCGACCATCATTTATTTTGCAGGATTCAATCCCACCTAGGATTTTTAATTAGTACATTTTTAATTTTTTAAATACTCAACACCTCTTATGCCATTAAGCTCAGATTTCGTAAGATTTTTTACAAAGTTTTATCAACAAGTTCCTCATTTATCAGCCTTTTCTGTGGAGGTGTTATTAAAAAAATTCACGATAAAAATATCAAAAAAGCTTGTTGCACAAATTAGTATATTTATATATATTTGTCTGAAATTCAACTTCACTAAATTTGCAGATGAAATGACTGATCAAAACATGTAGAAAACTGCGAAATTACCACTCAAGAACAAATGCTTCTGGACCAAAAGTGACCTAGCAGAGTATGATGAACTCCCATCATCAAAGAGGGCCTAAAAAACTTTAACAAATCTTCATCATTCCAATTTATTTAACCGTCCCCCACAGTGTCTATCAAAACTGAAGAACATTATTTGAGTAGACATTAAGATTTAAAAAAAAACTGATTGCTTTAAAATTTTCATGTCTTAAGTTTAGGGAGTTGTGTAAGATCCGGATGATACAATATAATGCCAAGTAACAAAATCGACAGATAGGAATAAGACTTTGATTATAAAAAAGCTGAAGAACAGGTAAAAACAGAATTTTATGGAATTTATGTTTACCACTATGCACCTGCATAACTGCAAATGAACAGGTAAATAATATATTATTCAGCCCATAAGGTTGCAACGAAATATATGAACAAGAGAGTTTTCTCCAGAGCACTCATTTCACACTATAGTGGAGTATACATATCAACTAGACAACCTTAAAGCTTCAAGCAGGCACATTCGCATCTGCTTCCAAGTATTGGTAATTGAGGTGAAATTGCATAATTGCATTTGTGATACACCTAAAAATTAAATGTACACTGTAGATATCCAATATTCAGAAATAATTGAGATCAGAATATTAGTTACCACTTATTAACATTGTTAACACATTTTGAGCAGTGATTCTCAAAGTTGTCATAACAATGGACCTATACCTTTAAAGTACCAACTATTTTGTAATGACTTTCAGATGGCTGCATCAATTTGACTTCATTTTAACTTTTAGTTATCATACACTCTGCATTAATGCCTCATAAACTGTGATTGCATCAACTTTCCCTAGAGTTAGCCTAATACGTATATATATGGGGAAACATGACCTTCCCCACATATAACACTAATTTCACAAGGGTGGCATTACAAGCTGATTAGGCGGGAGCCAATAGCATTATGTTACAGATCACCAGTAATAATGGGGTTGGACATCTGACAAGGGAAAATATATTGGTCCGTGCCACAATTTTCTTTGTTCAATAATTAGGCAGTAGTCTTAGGACTAGTAACTGAGAAACACTGCTCATGAGACACCATATACATAAAGCATTAAAAATATAAAAATTAATCATTTTAATGGTATTAAGCCACTAGTTAAATCACACAGACAAGCACCTTCAAAAAGTTTATTTTATCTTGTAGGGGTATTCTACGGAGCCCACAAACAGTTTTGAAAGACATTTACTTCAACAAGGAATATAGTACACATGGCAACTCCCGAAGTGGTGGTTTGGACTCGACAAAATCATTCATATTTTTAGTCTCTTGATGGAAACCGAACAGACAATGAATGTAAAACAAAATTCTAAAATGTCTCAATAATAAACTAAATATACAATTATACAAAATACTTGAGAATAAATGGCACAGCGTCAACAATTTGCTTGGAATAATTCATAAAGATCACATAGGACAGAATTATAAACCTAAACACTAACTTAATCAATAGCCAAGTCATGCTACCTAGGTAGCTATTATGGTACAGTTGTCCTGCAACAAGCATAGATCTAAGATGTGTCACTTGATATAATTTTGGCACTGATTTGCAGTTGTGCTCAGTTTAATTCAGGTACAAATATTGAGTGTTACTACGTTTAAAACAATTATGAATTTGAATAAATGTTACAACATACAGCAAAAATAGCTGTTCTGAAATAACATGAATTAACTGTCATGGAACATAAACTTCCCATATTATTTAGACAGAAAACATTAACACTTTACAGACATTTGATAGCACATGAGACTTGAGATTAAGCGAGATTAATTGTCGCTATTGATAAATATTTCTCTATTTGCCTTATTTGGGAGGAATTACTTCCACATTCACTTTCTGGGCTTTCATGCTCACCTCAAAGCAGCAGTACCTTCAAATTCCATGTAATTGCTCAACTTATGGTCCTACATGAATTTACCAAGCATAACTGCAAATAAGCAATACTTCTGCTCATGCATCACGCATTTACTGCAAGTTACCTCGTCCTCACTTATTTACAATTATACAGTAAACACAACCAAGTTTTCATCACCAGGATTAGACCTAGATTTTTTTCACAGCAACAAATTTTGATTGACCCACTTTAACAAATTCATTTAGTCATTTGTGTTAGAGGACAGAGTTGATCAATACATGAAATTAATTCCACTGCATTGTGTATCCTCCAAATTACTATTCCCATCCAAAGGTCTTCACTTAAGCTGGTTCACATTGAGCGATAAGGACCTTGCATTTTTAAAAACTGTAAAAAATGAAAGCACATTAGTAGATGAAAACACATGGTTCTAAATCAGGAATCCAGGACCATCAAAGCAGTACAAACTCTCTTTTACCTGTATTACAAGAGATGGACCACCAACAACAATTTCTGGTGGTATTTGAGTCAAAGGACAGTTCTCTATGCTCATTATCTGAAGGTTAGTGCAGAGAGCAAGCTCAAATGGCAAGTTGTGCAGACTTTGGTTATCATTGATGTACAGTGACTCCAAGTTTTCCAAAGTTCCAATTTCTTCTGGGAGGAAACTCAGATTGTTCTCTCCAACACTAAGATATGTTAGACTAGTCAAGTGCCTGTAAACATGAAACAACTATGCTTCAAATTTCTGATACAATCACAAGAAAAATCAAAAAAGCATTCCAAGATTCCATAATGTAACTGTGTAAGGTGTACAACTAGTGCAGTTATATTTCACATACTGTATCCATGGCTGACTTTTGAGACCTAATTTGAGGCCCACAAATTGGTGAGTAAAACTGCGCATTAGTCGATCTTTTGATGCCCGAAAGCTTAGCATGAAAAAAAATTAGGCTGATTTTTCCCAGGCCACAGGGTTTCACCACAGAGCAGTATTCCACTTTCCAAACCCATCACAATGATTGAGTGGAGCAATGAGTTAATTACATCATCTTCAGTTGAGGTTCAAAACTTTAAATGAACAATTTATCAGTAATGTCGGCCTGTCGTTGGCATTTTGCTATTAGAATCAATGTTGCTGATATCTGCTAAATATTTTTATGAGCAAGGTTCAAAACAAAAGGCTGGATTGAGAATGAGGTAAAGTTTTCATAAATCATTGTCAGAAAACTATGCAACATAATTGCAATGCAAGAGGAAATAACAAACAGACAAGGGGATCGGGTTGGTGTGGTGGCTAGAGTACTGACTAACCATGCGGACGGCCAGGGTTCAAATCCCTGCAGAGGAGGATGTTTTTCAGTAGAAACCCGATCCCTACTTGAGCGTCTTGTGGAGGACACTTCAAGTACAGTACTCCGTCCGTTGGATGAGACGTTAAACCCTGGTCCCGTTGGCGCCTTTCGTTAAGAGCAGGCTAATGCCGACGCCGGGTTTCTATCCACCCTTCCCCACCTTACCTGTCCCCTATGGCGCAAATGACCTTAGCCGTCGGTCGCCTCCCCTAATATCCAATCACATCCACAAACGGACAATTATTTACAAATACTCTATGCATCTCTTCTAGACAAGAGACCTCTAGCCTTAGGCCAATTTCATGCACCCGCGAACACACTATGGTGACTGAGAGTGATGTTTCTTCTCATCACCCAGCCTAATGGGTGGCAGGTGTTGTTTGTTTTGAGAAAGCTATAACACAGAAGAACAACTGCCTGACAAATGCATCATCTGTTGAGCAAAATTAGAAACCAGAATGGCAGGAAGTGAAAAATGCCTTCAGAGGTATGATGCGTTCCAAATCCCTTAATAATAACCTAATTACCATAATAAAATTTACGCTAGAGGGCATATAGAGTACATAAGAGATGGACACTCTTGTAACAATTTTGACACATCATTTTTGCTGGTTTTTGCTCAAGGCTACGTTGCTTGCTGCGATATATCGTATGTAGTGACTTTAGCGTCATCTACTTCAGGCGCAAATTTTAAAAAATCTTTAAATAAGACGATAATAGGTTATTAATTTATTAATCATTATTTTAATTGTTTATACTCATTGAATTTGTTAACAAAAAAACTATGTTATGATTTCGTTAGGAAAAAGTCACATGGCCTGCATGGTCCGTATCAAAATAACAAACATGGCGGCAAGTCGTGAATGTGAGAAGCGACCCAGGTGGCATTATTGCTCAGCCAGTTGGTGCAATAATTTTTCTGGCTGCAGATTAGACAAAAAAATTGCATTTTTCAACCTCCCGAGTGATTTAGCTAGGTAAGTACGGTGTGAATAAGATGGTTAGATGTTTTACAGTTATGACCGAAGCCTGCTCTTACTTTTGTATTGACATCTAATTAATTAATTTGGCCTATGGTCCTATAGTATGGCTGTGCGAGGATTTATGTGATTTTATGCCAAGTTTGAAAATGAATTCCACTTCATTGTTTCAAATGTTATTTTGAAGTTTTTGTAATAATGTAAATTGTGTCTTCAGTATCATTATTCACAATAAAGTTTGTGTGAATTCCATTTGGTTTCTTTTCATTGGAAATTATGTACCAAACCTAAGAAACAATATCAAATATCAGGAGACCTCATGAATTTTCATCATTTGGACCAATATCGGAAGAATGCAAAGGTCATGTTATATGCTATCGCTCAAGGTTTCAGTGCTTCGGTTTAAATTTGGCGGGGTTATCGTGGTTGGGAAGAGCCTGACCACTAGAGTGCCCTGCTAGTAAAGCATTACCGTTGAGGGAAGGGGAGCGTCGCGGTCTTGTTTTTGCTCTTAATAGCTCATTGATTACTACTAATGATGCCTTATTTCCTTATCCTCTGAGGGAATTCGGATTGTTATTACCTAGCATAATGTTAGAAAATAAAAGTAAAAAGCAGATTGATATTTCAAAATATTTTTGCCATATATATAATTATTTTCAGAAGAGTTAAACTTCATGCTGAAGTTCCTCTGTTATTTCCAAAATGTTCCACCTGGAGAGGATGGCACTATGAGGGTTAAAATAAGATTTTAAAAATTGTACAAGATACATACCCAATGGCCCTTGGTAAGCTTGAGAGTTGGTTTGACTGAACTATTAGTTTTTGCAGATCTCTCAAAAAGCCAATTTCATTTGGTAAGGTTTCAAGCTTATTTTCTTCCAAATCAAGAACTCTCAGTTTTCGAAGATTTCCTATACTGGCGGGTATCCTCTAGAAAATGAATGGAAGTCATGACATTTAGCATAAAATAATCTAATTAGCAGCATCTTAAGTATGTACGTACACTCCACACTGAAAGGAAACCACCAATGAAAAGTATTTACCTTCAAAAGGTTGTTGGAAAGAATGAGAACTTCCAAACTTTGAAGACATTGAATATCATCAGGAATTTTTGAAAGCTGATTAGTCCCAAGGTTTAATTCTACCATATTGCACCAAGTTCCAACATCTACAATGATAAAATCAAATAACACAGAGAAACGGTTGAAGAGACAGCTAATACTCAATCATTATATCCTAGCATTTCACAAAGAGTAGGCACACACTTGAAATAGCACAACACCACACACAAAAATACATTCAAAAAGATTGGCTAGCTAGCACATTACTTCCACTTCACCAATACAGCACAGCTATTTTATCCTTTTATGATGTGTCATTTCTACTCATTGCTCAGTGACATGAGCAACCATTTACAACTGGATCAACAAAACTTAGGACTAAATTCAACAAAACAAATACATCACGAGTACAAAACTTATTTATTTATAGGTTCCCCTTTAAAAGAATAAATAAATGCCAAAATACAAGAAAAAAGGAGATGATGGTCCTATAACAAGATAGTATCCTACTATGCATGCAAAACTATATGGATGGAAAGCTTTAACTAACACTTAAAACAACACATGAGTAACAATATGTCCACCACAAACCATATATGTCCTCCAGCTAACTCCCCACCAAAGGTTATCACTGATGACCTACAATGATTGGTTAGCCTTGTATTTGGTGGATGCCTCGGATGCATAATTCCCAGAAAACACAAATAAATGAAGATAATGACACATACCAAGTACTTGTCACTTTGAAAATAAACTAAAAATAAGGCAATCACCCATCTATTTTCAGCCCTAAACAAAAAATTATTTGTCAAACGAAATCACACTGAAAAATGAAGCACTTCCCATCTTCTTTCTTCAAAGTTACCTAGGCAGACAGACTGACATTACTAGGGTGTGGAAAAAAAATCTTTCGACTTTTTCGGAAACTGGGACTTAGGTGATTCTATTATCAAATAGAGGCCTATTATGTTAAATAGAGCATTTTTACTAACTTTTTTCAAGACTTCGAACATTATTGACACCCTTAGACTTTTATAAAGAATGAACTTTCCTCGGACTTATCATTCAAACCAGGTTCCAGGTTCTTCAGCCATAAATCACCACTCGGCCTGATTCTGAAGGCATTATTGCTGATATCAGAATGACTGCAATCAACACTTTTTTCAACTTGGTGTTGTCTACTTCAGGTGCTTCTCAACAAGTACTCTACAAAGTTCTAGCTATCAAAAAATAGAAGCTTGATGCCTCCCAAAAATTTATGCACTCAGTTATCTACCAATTTCTTTGTGGAAAATCAATTACAAGTTTTAAGTAGGTAATACTTACTCGATTCCAGGGGATAAAGTAAATATTCTTTCTCATACTTTTTTTATGCATCAAAGGCCACTGGTCTAATGAACTAACTAATTTGAACTCTGGCATTCTATTGAAAAGCAAAGCACTTTACACTCTTGGCTAATACAATGTCCTTTTCGAGGCAATTTATGGGAAGATTTCAATAATTACATCCTAGATCATATGCAATTTTATAGGAGGTTCTTGTGAGATACTCAGGTTCTCCATCCCACAGCTAATTTTTCCACATCAAGAAATTTCATGGAACTTGACATTTAAGAGGACGAAGACCCGCATAACATACGCAGACTGCACATACCCTTTTCTTTTTTACACCAGCCAGTCGCGTAAAGTATGTATCATTTGCTGCTGGATCAAAGCATTGATGGAATCGTGAAAGAGATACAGATATAATAGGTGTTAGATAAAAGGATAGGTGTTGTCAGGAGCCAAAGTGACTGAGTATGTTTCGCAATGCAAGTACTGACATGTATTAAATAACTACATTTACAGCAAAACTTTAAAAAAACCTTGAGTATCAATAATAAAGTTGAAGTACCTACATTTCAAGGACAACAATCAATATAAAATTTTTATATCTATGTTTCACATCACTGATTTCTCACTAATGATTTAATTATCTACACTAATGTATAAAAATGTAGTTGTGTATGTATGTTTAACCTATTTCTCCTTAAAAACTCCCGAAATGTTGCATATTTATAGCGTGTTCTAACTTGAGCTACAGGCAATATAAAAAGGCCTCAGTGACCCACGGAGCTCGAAACAGACCCTCTATATTTTATCCCATAATGAAAGCATTGGACTGAAGGAAGTTGTAAATTTACAGTTGGTGTAATGCATTTGTAGAACTGAATAGTGCTACACCAAAATCAAAACATACTTCGTTCACATCATTGGTAGGGAGGAAAATACTAACGAAAGGACAGTACTTACTGAAAGTTATCATATCAATGTTACCAAAACTGTGAAAGGTATGATTTTGATATATTTATCAAGTGACAACTCTCATTTATCTGGATTGATGCATAAATGATTACAAATTTAGGTATTATATGATTTCAAAAGACATTGCAGACATTAATACCGTAAATAGTTTTTGATACATGGAAATAGTTTGAAATGAAAAGTTTTTTTTTTAATTTGAAGTTTATCCTATGTGAAGGACCATATTTAGAAGGCATGAAAAAGCTTTCCAATTCCAAATTTTATTCCCTCAATTTTGAAGTCCAGATACGATTAGAAAAATAAAAATGCATAAGAGCTTTTGGGCGATGATGTGCTTCCATGGGACCAGATATTCGTTTCAACTTTCTTTGAATTTTCAGAAGATAAAACCAAATGTCTACAATCTTCACACCTTAGCCTAAGAGGTTCCACCTAAAACATTGAAGGCGTGAAGAAGAAACTTGCGGATGTGATGTGAGCATGCATGGTGTTCATTTGAAATAACTTTCCATGAGGAGTAAAGGTGAAGGTCTCCAGTTTACAAGTGAATCATATCTAATTCTCGATGTAGACTTTAAGAGAAGGTAACAGACATTTGGCATGGAATTCCCATTAGTTTAGAGGCTACTTTGAATTAGGCTCTCATTAACTTTTCTCTAATCCCATCAACTATAGGTTTTGTTGGCAGCAGTAATGAAAAATGATTAGGGTTGATTTTTCACCTTATTTGAAATGGTAGTCATGTACAGAGGTCTTACTATAAATGTATAAAGAACATTTTCGAAAATACTTCAGATAGGTACTACTTAATTTAAAATCCTCAATTTCCACATTACATCTTCTATCAAATCCCTTCTAAAAAGCCTTATTTTTATCTAAAAATCCCTGTAATACTTTGTGGTAATGAATAAAACTGAGCTATTAATTCTCATCGAGGTTTAATTTTGGAACGTATTAAGGAAAATACTTCAGAATTTTTATCAAAAATATGAGACTTTATAGGCAACATTTTTGGTAAAATTAAGGACTCTACTCATGATAACTCGCAAATCCTTAAAGTTGCTTTTATTTACTCTTATTTCTGATCAAAGCTCTAAATTTTGCTGCATACTTTCAAAAATACCTGGGACTTCTAGGAGACTTTATTTTCCACACTCTACACGATACCTCAAACATTAAAAGGACATTTATCACTAAGCCATTATCTCATTCACAGCCCTTGGCAATTCAGACGCTCACTAGCAGAAGCTCGAGTTTCCCTCTCACCTGCCTTTTCTCAGATGAACAGTGAAACCTGCCTTAAGCGGAACCTGCGTTAAACAGAAACCTGTCTCATCCGGGAAAAAAAGTTGGTCCCGGCAATCGTAATAGGTTTTCACATGCATTGGTACCCTGTGATAAACGGAAACTGTCAAACATGGAAATGGAATCCATTCCTGGGCATGTGAACCTGAGTTAAGCAGAACTGCAAAAAAAATTCATGGAAAAAATTTAAAAAATGGACGACCTAAACAAATTACAGCAGATAATTGGTCAGAACATGGATGCTGAGATATTTGTGGACTTCGAGAAACGATCTTTTGACGAGCGATGAAGGTGGCTCCCTAACAGATAGTATGAAAGAAATAAAGGCCTGTGAATCTGAAGAAGAGAAAACTGTAATATGAGAAGAAAACAAAAAGTCCTACAAAGATATGTTGGTTTCTTAAAAAGAATTTGCTGAATGTAGTCTTACCAAAGGTAACACTGATTTATTTAACATCTTAAATGGGACTATCAGCAACATAGAGAATTGTATTATACAGGAAAAAAGGAAAAGCAGACAAAAATGACATTATATGCTTATTTCATAGATCGGTTTTTATGTTATTTAGTTCAAATACAATTTTTTTACCACAATCTGATACTGTTTCATTATTCCGTAATAATCTCGTCTACATGTTGAATTTAAGTCCAACCAACCTTTGAGGCAATGTATGTTATGGGTGTGATATGACTTTCAAGGTCTTTTTTGAATTGTCCGACCCTGGGTTAAGCAGAAACCTATCTTATCCGCGAAAAATAATGGCTGAGATAATTCTGCAAAAGACAGGTTTCACTGTAGTTGCTCTCATTACTGCAAATTATATCAACCATCCTCTTTCCCAAGCAAAATAACAGAGCTTCAAAATATATTGTGCATTAGTAATGTAACAAAAGATGAAAAAGTATTCAAATATACATGTGCTCTATTTAAGTGAATAATAATTCTTTCCTCTCTACATCCGCGAACAAATACTTGCCAGAAGGATCATCAAAATCCATCCATCCATCATCCAAAATCCATCACTTTCTTATTGCAATTTCATGGTTGATGCATATTTATACATTAAAACTATTTTACTCGAGTAGCTAATACACACATTTACAAAAAATCTAAGATTTGTAAATTAATCACATGGCAAATCATTTTTGAGTGCACATGACTGTGCTGCTCTCACACCCTGAAGTATCTACACAGTGCATTTAAGTTCAGTGATTTCCCACTACCATGGCATAAGCATATTATTTTATGACCTACAGTAAATCACCGTCTCTCACCACTGTAATCACCTAAATAGTTAAGCTTATAGCAATCAGCTTACAATTATTTAACATCTGCCTCAGTAAATTTTTGCTTGAGTATCTTAGTGTGTTGTAAGTTCAGATAAGTTTACTCACGAAAAACTAATGAAAAATATAGGCAGTGCAAAATTTTCTTGGGAGCACTTATGGAGCACTGATAGAACTCACTGCTTTGTCCTGAATTGCCACCCCAACTCATTATCCCCAAAAAATATGAAAAATATTGAAAAAAAGTAGTAAATTGTTAATGTTTCCATAAGATGCTGCAGCTTTGACAGTATGAAATCATACTAACCCAAAATCTTTTCATTGATCAATAACATGAAGAATGTACAGTATGCTATAATCTAATTACCTGAACAAAGAACTTTCATTTGGGCATAATTCTCAGGGGCCTCAAATATCCAAATATGTAGAATGATATTTCTAATTAAATGCTCAATAAAATCCAATACTGTACTGGCAAGCACTTTTACATGAACCGGAGATGTGCTATTTTATGCTTGCCATAATATCTTCATATCTGCCATATATGGACAGTACTAATCCAAACGTCCTAATTCTGGTTTATCGTTCCGTTTTCCCTCCTATAGCTGACCCGCCATTAGATCCCTCTTAAATTCCTCATATCATTTCCCTTATTATCTGTGCACTTTAAAATTTTAAGCTCTGATGACATTCATCCCTTATGCACACAGCACAAGTGGCTGGTGGGTATCCTACATAGCGATTGCAACTACCAACTGAACACTTTCAACACTGACAGACAAATATCATCCGGGGAGTACCATCTGGTGATAACAAACAACTATTGTTGCCCAAGTTCACATTCTTTTAAGACCATTAATAATTGTATCACCAGCAAAAATAAAACTTAGGGATGGGTCGATTTCACTTTTTTCCATTTCAGTAAGGATCTTAGGTTTGGTCCTAGGTTAAGGGTCTTAAATTTCAACTTACTCTAGATTGTTCAATTTTCAATAACAGGAGAACTTCTTTTATTTGATTAGTATGCATATCTAGAATAATGTACCACGTTATCTCTACCTAACTGCATCCATAGGATCATAAAATATGCAATATTATCACAAAATTAAATAATGTTAAGTGTCTCACAAATTAGAGAATCCAGATGTCTACTTCTCTAAAAAAAAACGTTTTTGAAATTAATCATGGAATTGCTCGAGCCAGTAGATCCTGCTGTTTACATTTTTTCACTTTACCAAAGACAGTGCCAAAGTGGGCTGGTGGTGTGACTTACTTTTGTTGACTTCGGCCCAGGTTTAATGAACTAATGATAATAAGCTGTCAATGTGGAAGAAGTTAATGAAGATGGACTTTCCAGAGAGCTGCTGGTAAAATGGACTTCAATGTTAGAAACTAAGGATGAGTCGAATCCAAATGTCAATTCTCGATTCCACTGATTCTGAGGATTAGAATCGGTATCGAGAATCAATCGCCTAAAGTCAATTCCGATTCCATCGATTCCAGAGAGATAAATATTCAAATCAAATTTCATTTATCACATCATATTTGTCTCAGTAATTTTGGATGTAGGCTATCAATTTGTACTTTTTATCTACCTCAATAAGCTGAGGATACATTTGCTATTTGTTAATAAATATACTTTTTGAGCGACTTGTCTTTTGTATTTTATTTCAGCCAATACTTGAATTTAAATAATAGTAGTACACTACTGGTATTTCAATATCCCACCTGTTATTAGGAATAAGAATCAATGGAATCGAGAATCAATTTGAAAGAATCGAAATTAGAATTGAAAAAAAGTAGAATCGACTCATCCCTACTAGAGACCCACACTGCTGGATTTTCAGCAGGAGATTTTTCAGCCACTGTCACAACTTTTCCAGTTGCCAGAGGATCACATTCCACTTCATTTTTACTCACTGATTGCACTCGGCTAAGGATGGTTAGTACAAAACATTTTCGTCGTACACAGTGAAGCAAGACATTTCCTTAGAGATACTTCCAGACTTGTACAGCAAAAATTTATTTTATGCTTCTTTTGTTCATTGGTTAAAAGTAAATTAAATGCACCCCTGAATATCGAGGAATGACAAACATTACACCTTGCATAAAACCAGTTGGCTGCATCTACCATCGAGTATTTCCACACTTTAGAAGACAATGAGTGAAAATTTAACTGCACAAATAAGGTTAGACATAATTTTACCTGTTTCTAAACGACAGGAAAATATCAATAGAATGTTGCATGTCACTAGGTTTAAGCTAATACTCGACATTCAGCTACCCATATACAAAGTGCTCAGTTGTCTGTCACTGTCATACCTTTCAATGGTAACTTTCATTTACCTTTGACTAAATACTCAGTCAGTTTATCTTTTAACTTGGTGGCATTAACTGACAAAAATTTAAATGCACCATCCCCATCATTTCATAAGGTTCTGCTTTCCAACAATACTTCGGAATCTAAACAATATCTCCAAAGAGCCAGGCTGCAATAAATGTTGGCTAATTGACAGTCCAGCATAGGGATGAAAAGGTAAAACTGGCAGTCTCCACAAATTATGTTTTTCCATAGTGATGAAGCCAATGATTTGCTATGTTAATCTAGAAAATTAGTATAAAATTGTGCAAGATAGAGTTTTGATTCGAAAATATGTTGCTAATGATGTGAACAAATGAAATTTTGAGGTTTACAAAACTGAGAAAAGAATAGGAACTGTAGAGGAATCAAATGCACAACCACTGCCATCAATGCTGCATCCACTACCAATTGGTGCAACATGCACATCAAATTTTCAGCTAGTACAGAGCAATTTACAGGAACCTTCAAGTATGGTATGAGAATGTTAGCCACTTTCTTGAATAACTGTGAAGTTATATTTATTTCTGGAATGTAAACCATTACATTATAGCTTCCCACTTGTATGTAATTTCAAACTAATGGTTTCAATAAAGGAACATGTTTATGTTAAAGTGAATGGTGTAATTCTTTACTCCTGAAGACCCAAATGCCAGAAACACCCAAAATTCAGTAGTCTTGCGGTCCCAAGATTTCCAGATTTGATGTCATGTACTCAATACGTATACTTACTGTTACCCTGATGCATGGGTTGATTATAGTGATATCATGTTTTATAACCATCACATATAAGTTGGCTGCGAACCCTGCAAAACCCTGCCACCAGACACCCACCTGCAAGGCCTATTCTCTTTACTTTCCTTTCATCCCTTTCCTTACTCTTGCCTCATTCCCCAACCTTACCCTCTCCCTCCTTGCTACCTTTTCCACCTGAAATGCGGGTGTATGTATGACTGTATATGACCAATGTCCTTTACCTGACAATGTGGCTCACCAACGAAACATAAGTCGTAATTAAATCCTATTAATGAGGAACAAACAAAGTTTTTCAATTTTCAAGAATTTGGCCAATAATAAATATACCCTAGAATGCTTTACCTAATATGGGCCCATTTTTTGGAGGTTTTTCATCTTATGAATCATAACTGATGAACTACTCAATTTTACAATGTTATGGCATGAGACTTGTGGCAACATCACAAAGAATTTCCAAATGGATTTAATATTTCATATTCCCAGTGATTTCTAACTGGACTATGATAAGTTCATGACTAAAACCTCTACAGGATAAAAATTACGACTCTTTCATGTCCTCTTCCTTCAAAACTTCAGCCCAAAGCAATTTCAGACTCTGTTCAATTAAACAGCTCACTCGGTCCCAAATTCCATTTTTGCTTTACAGTATTTCCCAGCTCATCAGATGCACTTAATTTTATCGAAGGTCAATTCATTAACTGCCCCATCCCTTATGGGCTGAGGGGAAGTCAAAGCTTTCACTCGTCTGATTTTGCATTGCCATCTGAAGGACCCATCTCTTTAGGCTCACCAAGTGGATTTACATCTTGCCATTTGAGAGAGATTTTTCCAGAGTCACATTACAGACCATATTCGAATGGTATTTTATTCATTTCAGCAGCAGTGAGAAGTCTTAATTAAATATTGTAATACTAAGGGTTCAAAATTATAGCTTTCTGTAACTGAAATCCTCCATGATAAAATACATATATCTACGTCATTCTTTAAGAAGACACATGTTTTTCTCACTTTACAGTGAAGATGACTTCACAACAGGTTTTAGATGTGATTCTGGAAAACATTACTAAGGTTAGTAGTTGAGTAATTTAAAAAAATTAGTGGAGAAAATGTACAAACAACACAATCAAATTCCTGACGAGATGAAAGCTTAACAAACTCCCAATTTTTTAAATTAAGTCTCCCCTGGAGTGAACATGCATACCACATCAAAAGGAAAATTGCTTTATAATGTAGCAAATTTCTTGAAAAGAAGAGTCGCAAGTAGCTGGTATATTAGTACCTTTGGAAAGGTAATATATTTCTTGCTAAAATGAGACCAAATCATTGAATTCTAGGTGATATGATATCTCACTCATACTATCTTAATATTCTCCTAATATTTGGGCATTCTGTCTCTGTGCCAATAAATTTTCTGATTTTCAGGTACTGTTAGTCTGTGCAGGCTAATTTTCTATTATTCCACTCTTTGAGTTAATACTTGTTTTTCCAAAATTACAGTGACTAACTACATCCGAGGTTATATTAACCCTCTAAGTGTGACGGGCTGATATACCAGCTTTTGCATCATGAGCAAAAAGTGGCTGATATGTCGCCTCATACGTAAATAATGTTCAACTTTATAGCACTGAATTAATCACATTAATTCTTACGATGATGTAAAAGAATAGTACAATTACTAACCATTTCAATTAATGTAAAATAAGAAAAACAGAAAATAAAACTTTAAAACTAACTTAGTAACTTTTTTCCCTAATGTAACACATTGTAATAAATAACCCGTAACATTTCTCATGAGTACAGCTGACAGAAGGCAGAAATGAGAGGGTTCAGTAACAATTGTTGAAGAAGCAGTGAATATTAATGTTTTGTAACCCTGCATGCTTCAGTATAGACAAGAACCAAATCTCTGGAAATCTACCATCTGGCAGCATCTGTACTCCTGGCAGTCACGAAAAAAACCACATACACAATTCAGAAAATAAAAAATCTTAAACATAACTGATGTTGTCAAAGATTTCAACTGACGACTTCATTTGGATATATCCATTATCGGCCAGTAATTAGTTTAAATATACATATTTCAGAATCTTTTCTTTGGTAAAACATTTGTATAAACAATTTAAACAAATTTTACAACTTATTGTTAGTTGCATGCACTGCAGTCTGAAGTCCGCATGCTTTGCTGAGAAGCTGTTACTTATAGTTCACCACCTTGCCACTGTTATGTTACTTGATGGCACGCACACATTGTCACACCTATATCTCAACCTGTATTGCATATTCTCGATTTTCTCAGCCTGCTAAGAGCAAGGAACGTCGTTATACCTATGTACAGCTATTGATCAAGTCCCTTCTAAGCAAGGACTGCTATGCCAGAGGCATCAAAATTATGGCATAAAAACTTAATCAAATGCCATGAGAATATTAATCAAAGAGTAGCAATCGATGATTGCATTTATCATGGCAGGTTTAGAAGCAACATAATTCTGATAGCTAGCAACAAATCTTGAACATTTACATGCTGCAGTGTCCATGCAGCTCACCAAATAAGAAAAATGTATGGAGTAAAAATGATTGACAGATATTTTTAGTAAGAAGTCAAAGAATAGAAACAAGGGAAGAGGACAATATTTTTCACTTGGGATCTTTACGACACATTGTGCACAACACATCACAATCAGCAACAGAGAAAGCATGAACTGCAACATGTCAGTCGCATATGGGACATGACACATGGTGATAATGTCAAAAACAGCAAATCAGCTCATCATCAATTAGCCGGAGTATCAATCAGCAGGAGTGTTACAAGATGCAATTTTTTCATTGTTTTCATCTTGTATCATGATATTGTTAATTTGTTCCTAGCATTCAAAAGTATGAGTGAACAATTATGGATGTTTGAATCACTAGCCAAAGAATTTTTCATCTCATTAAAAAAAATTAACCCTCTTAGTGCTGACCCCTGCCAGCGGTTCTAGTGAGAAATGGGGAGGGTAACTAGAATGAAATGTATCACTCTAGGAAAATAAATATTATAAAGTTATTGTTTAAAATATCCATATGCAGTTTTTCTTATTGCGTATGCATTGAATTAGGTAATAATAAAAAAAATTCTTATACTTCATACAAAAAATAATTGTAATTATATTTGTGTGCAAAAGTTAAACAATATTTTGCCTATGAGCTGATATATCGGCCCGCCGCACTAAAAGGGTTAAGTAACAGAAAGTTATCAATAATGTGTTTATCACATTCTATGTACATTAATAAGTTACGAATAAATATATACACCATATCATAAAGATATCAATAACTTGAATTCCCTGAATCCAGAACGAAAGACTAATACCATGAAGCAACTGTAAACCAGAAAAATATGTAATCTGGCAACACATAGGTCCCAGCAAAGACTGGTTAAAGATGCTCAACTCTACTGTAAATTTAAAACTCTGTTGATATTCTGACATCCCATTTCTGCTCTGATTTTCTGGTATTGTCATAATTAATTTTTGATATTCAGCTATTCTGCTTGAAAACATTACTTTTTGTTGGCAAATATTAGAGTGAATTATCACACCCAAAATTTGATGATCCTTGCTAATGGATGCATGATGAAATATGGATAATTGAAAAACACCAGATAACTGAAAAGCACGGGACATGAAATGTACACATGGATTACGCAGCAAAATTCAAACAAAAAAGTATCTTAAACAACAAGGAACTGAGGCTAGTTGGGTAAGGAAAGCAATAAATGACAACATAGAGTGCTGTTATATTATTATGGGAGGTTTCTGTTCATTGAATTGAAGTCTGCACAGATTGGATCACATAGTGAACTTAAGCACACATGAATGATGATGAATGGAGTGATGTGCACAAGCAAAGCATTCGATAACAAGCAGCCAGATAGCATTCCATAGGTTCAACACAATATCCCTTTTGCATAATTGCATCAACAACATCCCAGTCATTCAGTCATATCTAGAATCTAAATCTTCAGAATCTTTCAGTCGGCAATAGTGGAACTAAATTGGCATTTGGAGTATTTCAGAATCCCCATGAGATAAACCAAAGTTTTAAGGGTTCAGGCTTCACAGAAGCCAATGCACAATAGATTTTCCATCAATGCTTCTTGATGTGCATTGCAGCAGGGAGCTGAGGGTGAACTCATCAGGATTGGTTCCTGGGACTCTACATCTACTTATACAGATGTTCTTTAAGAAAGATAAAAAACCCACTTTTTTCAATATAAGGATGACATAAGCATACATTCACCATTACTTTCTTCAAAAATCAAAGTGCATCCAATGGGCCACAAAGTACAGGGAATGCGATGATGTGACTCATGAGTAAAGCAGCTGGACAGCAAAAATGACCTTTCAATTAACAGAGAGTGAGTGTCGCAGAATGACCATCAATGTTGATACATCCTTAACCCTCAAACCTATTCCATTTCCTCTCACCTAATTTTTCATTCCGAAGTTTGTCTTCATCATAACATTCTTAATGATCTGCTTCATAAATTCCATCCTTAGCCTTCCTACAGTAATACTTTCCATTAATTTCTTCTAGGTTGGTAGGTGATTTCAAGAGGTAGTCAACAACAGGTCATTAGCACCATTGAGGACAGGTGGGTAGGTAGGTGAAGGAAGGATCTTTTGGGAATGTAGAAGGGTAGAGAGAAACCAGGCATCAGAATTATCTTACCTTTAACAAAAGGCACTAAAGGGACCATCGTTTAACCTTTCATCTGAGAGATGGAGTATTACACTTAAACCGCCCTCCACAAGAAATTCAAGAAGGAATTGGATTTCCTCTGAAAAATACTTGCCCCTGCCATGATATGAACCATGGCTGTCAGGATGGCAAGCCAGGACCAACCCAATCCCTTAAATCTCTCCTTCCACCAGCTACTATAAAGAGGCTGTTGTGTCTTACAGTAAGCCTGGTAAATGAGTCTCCTCCACTTCAATGTACATATAGCAAAATTCCATGCCTCACAATTAATACGACATCATGTCACAATTGTATTAACATAAAATAACTATCATGCATGTAAAATATAATTTTAGTACACAGGAAAAATTTCCCTTTTGAAAACAAAACATTACAAAGGGTTGAATGAGGTAAGTTCCATATTGTTAGTAGCTACCACCTTTCCACAACATAAACAATGACATTTTGACTAATCAATTCATCATGATTGGAGATAACATTGCATCAAGGAGCAAACATAAGCCAAAAGATTTACAACAAATATGGTAGTAGATTGGTGACTAAACATTATCTTAAAAACTGAAACCCATTTGGCATGGGTAGAATCAGGTTGCCTATTTAGTATGGCTTATGCTTTCAGAAAGTGAATGGGTTATCAAAGGGACAGAAAAAGAGAAGATGTATTATTTCCATATCTGTCTTCAACACAGAAATACAATTTAATATCTCAAGAACAGTATCTGGAACAAATAGATACTCCAGATGGATATTTAAAAACAAACTCATAATATTAAATTATGTACACAAAAACAGAGACACTTTCACTACAAATATCTAAAGAAGCAATAGGGGCATCAGCTGAAACCTCAGCAGCAGTAAATAAGTACACACATATGTACATATTTTGTTAGTTCAATAGGCTTCTGAGGCTATCATGCAGGTTGTACAAACATTCTACCAGAATTTCACACATTCAACAATGATTTAATAGACATAACATAGTTTCAGAAAAAAACACATACCTAAAGGTAATGATGTCAACTGATTTTCCTTCATATTCAACTTTGTTAAGTTTTTGGCCCGGGAAAATATTCCATAAGGGATTTTATCTATTTGATTGTGCTCCAGGTTAATTGAGTAGACATTAGTAAACTGGGCAGGTCCACCAGATGGGTATGCTGTAAATCCATTTCTGGATAATGTAATACTAGTTAAATTACACAAACTGGATAATAATCCATCAGGGAGCTGAGAAATGGCATTCCCTTCGACATTGAATTCGTCCATGTGCACACAATTACTGAGAGTCTTCGGTATTGCACTTAACCTATTGTACCTGAAATAACAAAAAAAACACAAGCATCAGGGATAGGATGCACAATAAAAATTGTACTGCAGACATACTGAAGCGTGAGTAAAGTGTTACCTGAGCCCAAGTCTAGTAAGAGCTCGAAGGTTTCCTATAGACTCTGGTATGTCAAGAAGCTCATTATGTTGGAGATCCAAAGTAGAAAGCTGAACACAGTTGCCAATCTCTTCAGGCAGATGCTCGAGATGATTATGAGACACATCAAAGGTTATCAAATTGGTTAACTTCCCTATTCCGGCAGGTAGCTCCTTGATTTTATTCTCTCGGAGGCTGAGCATAGTCAAATTCTGTAAACACAAATATTGATAAAATATCTCTTCATCAGATGGGTTTAAGTTACATTGCCAAATCAAGAAACCATTAATACTGAAGAAAATAATATACATATATTGCGTATGGTGCTTTTTCAATGCCAACACTAAACTATCCCATGAAAATACAAATGTGTATCAGCATACAATAGAAGATGATTCAAGGTTACTTGAACTGAAATGTACATGTACTTCTGGGCTTTCAGCTGTGTGACTCATGACCATCCAAAGTAAAGACAAAAATTATTTCAAAAAAAGTTTGAACTTCTTGCACAACTTCTTCTGGAAATGTTATGAAAAGCAAGCACAAAGTGAGGAATTGCCAAACAACCACAATGCATAATTTAATCAGTGTTATTAAGACCAGTTCATGTCTAAAATCAACTTCAAATGACAACTGTGAATTTGTTAGACATTCACAACTTCAGTATGTGATTAGCCATCAGCTGAAATGTGAGAGGGCAACCATCAGTTGCCAACTTTTTTCTTTGGCTGGGTCATGATACAGTAGTCAATCACCACTAAATGCCGCCATTCATTCATTTGCAATCCACAAAAGAGCAAGAACATGGGCAAGCACAAGTATTATCAGGGGTCTGTTTCTCAGAGTTACAATTCCACATGTTACAAGTCACATGACTATCTCACAAGGCAGATGTGTTACTCAGATATACCAAACCGAAGACTTGTACCAGCCCAAAAAAATGGCGGACATAGTCAAGACCAATCAACATGGAGCACATACTGCAACTACATCAGGATATTTAATTATTTCCTCTCAACTGCTGTGTTGTCATGAATTTCACCCGAAAGCCAAGTTACCAAGCGTAGCAAACTCACAAGTTGACTTTCATTTGAATAACAAATGAAAAATGACCTGCGACATACAAAAGTCACATTTAACTTATCACTGTTGAATGAAGGGCATGGACGTGATGGAGGGAATAATTAAATATCCTGATGTTACACTCTCTTTAATTTATTAGTAATAAACAACTACTTTTCAATTCATTTCTATCAAGGAATATGATCATTATTAACTGGAAATATGAACTGTAAGTTCAGATCATCAATATATATAATGGATTGTCATCTCGTCGCCAAAAACTGTTGTCTAGAATTTCTTGAACAAACAACATTTTGGAATGTGATGCCGCCTAGTGATGAAAGACAGAAGTTCAAATTTAAATACAGTCAATAGTTTGTAAATAAACATGTCTTACTGGTTTTACTTACAATTAATTGTAATGCAGTGGATAAAAAATGAAGTACTACATGCAGGACATAATTATACACTTTTAGGTCACAAAAATAGCAAGATATTATTCAAAGCATCAAGTAATTCATATCTCCTCAATTGTTATTGAATATTCACCACAGTCTCATGTTAACAACAATTAACTACGTCTATTTACGATTCAACTGAAAGGACTTTTTTTGAAGTGGCACCAAGGACTGGGAGAATTAAAAGTGGAAATTTAGGCAACATGTAGCTCCCCACAACTTCAGCCTTAATAAGCAGACACGGTCACCATTAATCTGTCCCATCTCTTATCTTACGATCCAAGCTCACTGATTAACTCCAAAGTGACTAATTAACTGTGCACAAGTTCATTCAGCAAGTATCATCTAATCTGAAGATAAAGTGAGTAAATTGTTTTGAGTCCTGTTTAATCATTTCATTCTTGCTTGTATTTCACTTTTAATCATCTATACTGAGTTCATCCATCTCATATATCTTCTTGTAAGGGTTTGCTTAAATGATATTTTTGTAAGAGGACTTATTAAATGTTTGATAACTGATGTTATAATCCACTTGTGATTTGATACCTGCCCATGTATTGTGCAGGCCAAGTGTATTGTGTTTGCGACGTTGACACCAATGAGCCAGGTTAAAGGAGGGAGACAGTAAATTCCTAAGCTCTGGAACAAAAAAAAAGGGTCTTCCTCTAACTGGAACCTGTAAAATAAATGTTTAAGGGCGGTTATTTCTCTGTCAGATGTATCGCTCCCGTCCTGGTTTGGCCTTTCGCCTCATCGGATAGCTATGCGGCAGTATAGTAGCATCAACCATAGACATTGAAGTTGAAGCTGAGTGAATGCCATCATTGGTTGATGTTTTCACACATTAGGCTTCTATTTTCAACTTAAGATTGAAGTTTAAGTTCATACTGACGACAATATTACACAAGCCTTTTCTGTTTTACTCACGATGATCATTTTACTATAAATTTTTTATGCCTAAAGAATAGTGTGGTAGTAAATAAAAATAACAAAAAAAGAAGAAAAAGTGTCCATTAATAAAACAAAGAAGATACTTGTAATTTAAGTTGAGAGCAACTTCTATGTTTTGCCTCTCTCTGTGATTGTTTAGTCTAGGTGATCATAATCTCGTCATTCTTAAGGCTGGGACACAATCATCGTGTACGTGTGACGTGAGACGTTAACGGGACAATGGGAGACAGGAAACGCAAGTCAGCGGTCACAATCGACGTTAACGCGGACCGGAGTAACAATTGACTAACGCAGGCGCAGCTTAGAGATCAGGTGTAAACAACTGTGGAAGTAAATAAGTTGTCTTGGCCAAGAGCAATCTTCAACAGTTGGATGTATCTGCCGACAGATGGCTCCCGTTCCCGGATTCTAACGGCTATTCTGCGTGGTTTTCCGTGTACGGGACACGGGAAGAGATGAAAGTTGCCCATCTCTCGCGTACACATACTCTCCATGCACGTAGATTGTGTCCGTTCGCTATACTATCCCGTCAGCCATCTTTTCGCGTATTACCCTTAACGGCTTACGTTACACGTACACGTTGATTGTGTCCCAGCCTTTAATGGACCTCATGTTATCCAAGTGAACGAGCCAAGCGTTGGTTTAAGTGAGTGTCCATTGGTCATTCATTGTCAAGGAATAAGCCTTCCCGGAAACCCCCTCAGCTGCACTAATTGGGAATAATTTTAGTTTTAGAGGGTGTTTCTAATGTGCAAGGTTTTTACGTTATGCAGCCACTGGATGGCTTTTCCTAACTTTGATACTTCAACTTTAATCTCCCGAGCATGTCTTTCAAGTGTCCAGAGTGCCGAGCATGTTTATTTGGCACATTGAGTGGACAAAAAAAGTGGACATTAATTTGCCGGCCAGCAAGGCTTATGGCAGCAGAAAATCTCTGTAAGATAAATGTTAAGAGGCTGTAGAGCTCACTTTTCCCATGTAAGATGCTTGCCTTCAACCATGAATGGTTTTTGCACTGTTATACCTAAGAAGTAGGCACTACCTATTTTTTAGAGAAGAGCTTCGATTTTGAAATTCTGTTAGTTTTGAATAATACACCTGGAATCCCTAGTATTTTAAAGATCAGCATCACAATGTTTAAGTTATTTAAATGCTACCCAAATGCTTATCCAAATATGAAATCAGTCATCCTGGCAATGGACCAGGGGACAACTGTGACTTACAAAGCTTTACACCTCTGAAACACACTAAAACAAAATATGCCAGTGGTTTCCACGCTTCGAGTGACAGTGAACTCAAAATGCCACCCAGGGAATTACCACACAAATATTACGGTAACAAATACTTATTTTCAAGTTGTACTATAAGTCATTTTCACGAAGAAATAATGATGAAACAAACCAAGAACTGTGGACTGTAAAGTTGAGAAACAGAGAGTATAGAAATTACGGCGCAATATTCACCAAACTATGTGCATGATGAACTTTCAGCTGATCTGCACTGATAAGGAGTGACTTGAAATCACTTCAACCAAGATGTTCATGTCAACAAAAGTTGATAGACGGAAGTCATTCTTCACATTGTTTCAGGCATGAACATAGACACTGTTTCAGGAATGTTCAATTTTTGCTTCACATGGAATGGTAGATGAGATGAACATTGGATATTTTAAATCATTAAATATATGCTTTAATGCATATCCCTTGCGTAATGCTATTCTTCATGGTGCTAGTAGTCATAATTGCACAGGCCAATTATATGCAAAGTAGAGATGGGTCGGTTCCGGTACCCGGTTCTCGGTACTGCCGGTTCTTGGCCCTTAGAACCGGTATCGAGAACCGATCGCATAAAGTCGGTACTTAGGAACCAGCACGGAACGGTGAATGAATGCTTAGAATTTAACGCCCAAACCCCTCAATACCCCCAAACATCCTAAAGCAAAACATGGAGAAAGCACCTGAAGTAAAACATGATGTAATGTGATATATTGGCCGATCATGTTAGTTTGACTTTTTTAACTTGGACTAGTTTTGTCACAGTTGGCTAATAAAATTATGGTGAAGATCTTGCTTTATTTACTGAGCTTTCTGGTTAATTTGCCTTTTAAGTGAAATTATTGTCCTTCAGTTCTTGGTTGTTTGTTGAAACTTTCCATTCATTCATAAAATAAGAGTCCATTGTTAGAACCGAGTACCGAGAACCGGGAACCGATAGGTAAGAACCGGACCAGTATCGAGAACCGGAAAAATTTAGGAACCGACTCATCCTTAATGCAAAGTAATGTTATCATACCAAGAGGTGGTATACGAAAGGTTTGTTGGTGCCATGCTATGAGAAGGGCAATTAAAATACAATTCAAACAGTTAAATTACAATTAATCATGGGTGACATACTTCAATATATAATTTCTTTCATGCCTTCATTCTTCATACCTAATACAGGTAGCAGCATTGCAAAACTGTTCATCATATTTTAGACGATAATATTTAAATTTAGAGCTAATATTGCATTTGTAGTTTAACTGATTAAACGTAAAATTAACATGATCCTTAATAGGAATGCTGCCTAACTCTGTACTGTGGTTTGAGTCTAGGTTTTTAAGCTATGCATTCCTAAGCTCCACCTATCGATTCCAACTAATGACCAACTCCAATCAAAACCAACTTGGTATACAACCAAAGCTTCAGGACTTATCCTGAGCCAGGGAGCACCTGTATTCTCATTCGGATGCCTGCCATAGTTCCCCACAGAAGTTAGCAACAAACTTTTAAAATTCAAAACAGCCTACAATAGGATTAAGGAAATTATTTCCATAAGCAATCATGAAATATGTATGAAACAATGTCTTGTCAAAGAATAGTCAAATACAAACAGGTAATAACAAAAAAGGGATAATTGAAACTCTGGAATATTTTCACAGCAAAATGAGCTCATTGCCAAAAACTATTGCACCCCAATATCAAATCTAAATTACACAAAGAACTATGAGTATAATAACAAGGAAATTAAATGGGTAGCACTATTATCATATACATACTCACATCATGAATGCTAAGGGTAAAATGAAGTAGAGTGATAAAAACAAAAATGTGACAATACTTACAGTCAATTGCCTTATTTCCTCGCCAACAACTTTAACTCGATTAAATCTGAGGAACAGAGTTGTTAGGGAAGTGAGCTTATAAACAACATCTGGAATCTGAAAAATAATATACATAAAACAATTACTCTGGCCTAAAACTCTTGTGGCTCTAATGCAAGCATAATAATTACAGTATTTTCAGAGAGCAAATAGAATGGCCATTTCAGTTTTCTCATTTCCACTGAAGTAGTCCACACAAAAGATAGGCAGCAATGCAAATAAATAAGATTTAACAGGATCTTATACACACAATAGCATGCGAACCCAAAACAAATACTGCTCCTAAAAATGGTATATTTGAAATCAGGCAGGCTATTCATTCACTAGATTTTAATTTCACACTCTTTAAATTGACTTGTCTGGAAATTGTCTGAATGTAAATGAGGCACACACATTTCTTTGTGTTTAGCATCCATTCAATTTCTGAAGAAGGTATTTGGGTTATGAAATGGAAGGATCCAAGGGAAGTTTTGGTTATATCTTCTGAACATGGTGCTTCCATGGTAGAAGTCGAAAACCGCAGGGGTGAAAAAACAATGAAACTGAAAATCGTCATCGAGTACAATAAGTCGATGGGGGAAATAGATCAACAAGACCAAATGTTGGCCTATTACCCAATCGAATGAAAAACTCGCCGGTGGTACGAAAAGGTAGGCATTCACATTTTTCATTTTATTCTTTTAAACTGATATAATTTGTACAACCGTGATCATAAAACCAGCTACTACGACTTTTGTTTAGAAATTATAAAATCCCTCTTAGCTTCCAGTCTCTAAACACCACTTCCACCACCACTGCCTCGAAAATCAAAAATCCACCTCCCATCCATGGTACCGAGAAACCCTGACACAAAACGAGCGCTCAGAAAAAAATGTGTATTCTGCAACCAATAAGGGTTGAGGAAGGAAACAAATTATTTTTGCCCAGACTGCCCGAAACAACCGGGCCTCTGCCTGGAAGATTGCTTCCGCCTTCATCACAAATATTAGAGGATTTTTTTTATTTACCGCTTAATATTGTATAAAATTTCCATTTCACAACTTTTATATATTATAAAGATTATTTCCTAGTTTTTTTATATTTTTATACTTCGAAAAAATAAATTGTTTACTATTCCATGACAAGTTTGTTTATTTATATGGTGTATTATAGTTTTTAAATTTTAATAAATGAAATAACTATGAATATTTTTACTTACTCTTGCAAAGCAATCTATTTTATGAAAGTATGTATTTATATACATGTTTTACACCAAAAATATTTCCAAATATTGTCTACGTCCTTCAATGCAACCTTTGTCCTGCATTTCATGTCAGTAAATGCGCATCATCTCTCAACATTAGGATTATAGCCACTGGTGTTCAATGACTCTTTTCCTTCCCCCACCCAGTCCCCACTCACGCACGAGAACACAACACCAAATTTGACCACCACTTCTTACTCTCCATTTTGCACTCTCCCCCCCCTCCCCTCCCCACCCACCCAACGCCATCCCTCTACAGGTCAGGAAAAAAGGAGTATGCAAAGATATTCGCTCTGGGCGCACATGTGGCCCAAGGTTTGAAAAAAGCTCACTAGCCTTCAAAATTTGCCCTCCCCCGCCGGTCTCTGAAATTTCCCTCTATTTCCTTTACTCTTCCTTCCGCTGAGACAAAACTCCCCTCCCCCCACACCCGATTGTCCCTCCTATGGGCTAATCCTCCGACCTGCCCTGTCGGAAAAGGGACAGACTGAGTTGTCTCTCCATCCCCCTTCTCTGTCCTCTCTAGCGCAGACAACAAAGACATACCTACCATAGTCGCCGCTGAAGACTGTTGAAAACATCGAAATATTCGCAATGTAAGTGTGCGTCTCTCGCTTTTTTTGTGTGCCTATCATGCTCATCTATACATATATAAGTAGGGATATTAATCCTTTTGGATTAAAAGTTAAAATAAACATTAAAACCTGGTAATTTCCAAGAAAAGAACATCTGAACCCATTATTGAGGCGTGAGTGATGACGTCAAGGATGAAGAAAGAAGGCGCTGCTACCCGACGACGCAGTGTATGAGTCCAACACTTTTTTTTGCCCAATCATTTCAGATTTGCGTCAAATGCCTAAAAATGGCAACTAACGTACAGTAGAAGTGTATATGTATACCATATTAAAAAATTTTGCGTTGGCCCCTGAGGAAAGATATGCATATATGCAGTCCTGAAAGTGTTAAACACCTTCATCCCGTCCTTCAGCCACTCCCCAAGACACAATTACTCCTTCCTCTATTTCCATCCCACAGTCTCTAGCACCCTTGTCTGGTTTGTAGATGAGGGCCTGCCGGCCACGATGCCTTTCTGGGATAAACAAGCCCTCCAAAAGATACCCAGTGATAGTTTACGCACTGACTATTTCCACTTGTATTCAAAAGGTGAGTTCTTCCATTTGGTGGCAAAAAAACCAATGTCCATTTTAAAGAATAGGGATGGGTCAGTTTGATTCTTTGGTTCTCAGTTCCTCTAGTTCCTTGGCTTAGAACTAGAACTGGATCCAAGGCCATAAAGAATCGGTACTCAAATAATCAGCACAAAAACCAGTTTGAAACCTGTTCACTCCATGCAAGTAGAGACTTAGCATTTAAACCCAGTGAAATATGGTGATTATGTGATTTTAAATTCTCATGAATTAATAATTTTCACCCGCAAAGAGGACTATGTGATTGATCAATCATGTTCAACTCTGGTATGTAATAAAACACCATGGAATTTCACATTTTCAGGTTGACAGTTTACTTCTACCTCATGTGGAAGTGTCAACACTTTGTTTTCAAGACTTATATTACAACATAATGAAGAAAATTTCAATAGTGCATAGGACATTGCTTCAGCTAATTTCACCTATACGAAAATTACTCTTCGCTGGCCCCAAGCTTTCATTCATAATCTGACTCACCCTGCCTTCGGTAGCCAATGAAAGTCAACAATTTTAAGAAAATTCAAAGTGCCTGGTCATGAGGATAGCAGCAAATGGAAGACACCCACAATATACAGTCTTTTCGTAAATTGTTATGACGACCTCTATCCCATGAATGAAGGACCATGATCTGCCACGTTAACTATAGAGCATTTGTGCAATTGTTTTCCATTGACCACTAAGCTTTCTTGATTACTCGACTATAAATGGGGGATTACGGCAAAACATTGTTAGATTAACTAGTTACACCAAAGTCCAATAATAGCATGCATCAGAATACTGTGTTTTTTGATAGACCACAGGTCTGAGCTTTTTCCCAAGAATTATTGTTTTGTTTGCTTACCTCTTCTATGGGTATCAAACTTAGCCATTCCATACTTCCATGATCCAATTTATGATGGTCACACCCGGGGGATTATTACAAAACTCGTAATGATAGCATTATAGGTGAAAGTTGCTGTTATCGCTACCCCAAGTTCTCACAACCATAGTGATCACAGAACTCATAACACCCTTGTTATGAAGTGCAGAGTTACAATAATACCGACCCTTAATAACACCAGCCGAAGAGGGGTCTATATGGAAATACAGTAGAACCTCACTTATGAAACTTTCAGCGGACCACCAAAAAAAGTTTCATAAGTGAGGGGTTTCATAACTGAGGTTTTATGGCAAGGGAGAGCAAAACCCCTTTCAGCTGCCCAATTTGGTCTGTTTGCTTCCTGGCTGCAATTACTCATTTGTAGGCAGGAAAATGAAACCTATAATACTCTAATTTACTCACAGGCAACAATCATTGTTCATTCAGCCATTTCTAAAATAATATCAATAAATTTACCCTGATTTGGTGACATGTGAAGAGCATTATTGTAAACTCATTTACCAGATTTCAGCAAGACTTACTTATGTATCAAATAATTTTTAAGATAAACATTTTTAATCAAGCTCGAGGCTGGGCAGGATACAAAACGATTACCAACTATTTTCCCACAGGCTTTCTTCTAACATCTAGGGAAGGAATCTGAATGCATATAAAAAGGCATTTATCGAAATAAAAAAACACAAGAACTTCTCCGGAACTAAAATCAATTATTATTTTCAGAACACATTTACAAATGAATTAACCCTTATTTTTGTCCAAAAAAATTCGTTATTGTAGTTTGATTTACGAAGGCCACTCGCGATTTTAGCACGTAACTTTCGAGGCTAATGAAATTGTTCATTTGAGCATCTCCCATTTCAGTGGTCATTAAGTATTTTCTTACTGTGTCCAGGTGGTCGTCAAAAAGTTTGTCAATATTTCTCACCGGAGCATTTATGAATCATCCGCACATACAAAGTCATGGAAGGGAATACCATCAGTCCCTGCGGGTAGATTATGTAACTGTCATAGGCGTCATAACCATTGTTCGTATGACGGGGGCGTCATAGTTATGACGGCTAGCGAAAAGGAGCGATTATGTATGTCATAGCCGTCATATCGTACGACGCTTGAAAACCCCCGTCTTAGGCGTCGTAAGGTCGTGGGATATGAGTATTTACATCGACTACGAAGGATATCAAACCAAGTATCGGCAATATTTCATTGAAAAATAGTAAAATATCATCGTATTTACTCTTAAAAATGTGGAATTCAAAAAAATTTACTTAGAATATGATTCTAATCTAGAGTGCAAACGTTAAATTTTGCGCGAATACACGTAAAGTATTGTGTTAAACATCATAAAAGATATGTGCATTATACCACATTAGTAATTTAGTCACCGACTGTAGAAATCTATATCTATATGTTTTTTAAACTGTAGATACCATCAGAATAGTTGTGGAATTTGCTTGGGGTAATCGCGATATTATGTTGTGCATGAGTTGCTATTCAGACTCACACGATGAATTGCAAATGTAGGTAGGTACTCTAATATGTTTTCTGAATTATTCGACGGATTTCTCATTTCGTTTTAAAATATGAAACTTAACTTCATTGCCACTATAACACATGTCGCACAAGAACGATTATCAAAAAATTGCAAATGATGTGTGTGGACTTTACTCCCGTTAACTCTACTCATTTGCACGCATAATCATACAATTACAACTTTCAAACTACACACATTTATTACGGACGATTATGGAAACTCAGGATCGACTAGTAGCCGGTGGGCCAAAATCTAAACTGCACACCTCTTCAAAATTATACCACAGAGTAATACCACAGAGTATACTCTGTGGTAATACCGTATTTGCCCCACCTTGCCGAGTTAACAAATGACGATCGATATACGATACCTGACGATCACGGGAATTTAAACTATCCGTCAAGGATAATAGCTATCCGTGCTGACGATGTTTATATGTACGTATAGTTTGATTGAAGTTGATTTTAATATGGAGAAATTAGAATGGGGTGAGCAGAATTTTACCGATGTTCCGATCTAAATTGTCGAATTTAAGGCATCATTACTCAATATTATTTATCTTCTGATCTATTATAAAAGTTAATTATGGCATATCAACCCAATGGTTAAACTGATGATGCAACTATAAAAAGTGGGGTTCCTATGTAGACGTTGTCCGCGGAAGGAAAACACTTGTTCAACGAATACTTCACCAAAAAGTATGGTAAACATTTATGCCTACTATCCTAATAATAATATATGACACATGCGAGCATGATTGAAAGCATGAGACTGATTGTCATAATCGGCTAAAATCAAAATATGCAATTTTTCCATACGGCAGCTCTATGGGAAGTCGTATAAGTGAGGTACTTCCTGTCATGGGACCAGAAAAATACGTTTCATAACAGAGTTCGTCGCATAAATGAAAGTTTCATAAGCGAGGTTGGAAATACATGAGGTCTTATGGGGTTATCCACGGGACCAAAAAAAATCGGTGTATAAGTGAGGTCGTCGTATATATGAGGGTCGCATATCCGAGGTTCTACTGTAACAACCTATAAATATGGCCATGGCGCATTGGTGCTGGGGTTCAACTAAGAGAACTTGCGAAGGTATATTATAAAAATCAAGGCCTATGAGAGTAATAATATGACAAGTTAAAATTGTTTATTATTTGACATTTTGAGGTATGTTTTTAGAATATTTCAGAGCTGAAAACCATTGAGCATTGCTAAGACTCCAGTATATTTCTGATGAGGGGTCATTTCAGAAACCTCGCTAAGCATATATTACCTACAATAATCAAAGTAACTACCAAGAGTAATACGACTATAACAAAGTGTTACCTACTAGGCATCTAGCCAAATGTTCTAAAAATATTCCTGAGTTAGAAATCAAGTGCATTGCAGAGATTTTAGAGAATTTCCAATGAGGCAGATTACCGCTGAGCATTGGCTTACAAACTAGCATTGATTTTATTGATTTCACTGTATACCTTATACAAGAAAGTTATACAAAGAGGCAATAACAGGTATTAAATTAATTTATCATATTTCATGATTTACTACCACTACCACTCATCTTTCACATCTAATGACATACAATCTCATTTCACATACGCGTCACTTTCAGACAAATTGCTGGAATGCAACATCTCCATGGAGAGAATTGCACATGCAAGAAATATTCACAGTGTGTGCACTAATTTCCTGAGTGCTCTGAAATTCGAATAGTTCGAATATCATGCCGTGGTACTATGCTCGTCAAGTTGATGAACTAATTACTTCAAAAGTGCTCCGGAAGAACCACAAGGACACACCATTCTTCATTGTAAACACTTTTTATTTATTCTAGTATTTCATCTTGAGTGAAAAATTGCTTTCTTAATTCTTTCACACAACTATTACGAGAGAATATTGTCATTGTGCCAAAATAATCCAGGGAGCAATTGTCGTAAATATAGCTGAAGAAAGCTTGTAAATATCATCAATGATTGCAGCTAGGTACGTGCTTTGCTTGTGAATAAAAGGTTTTGGTCCACCATAAATTATTTTCTTCAATTTAGAGAAATAATATAATGCGTACAATGCGTCATTTCTATCAAATCTGGAGCAGTTTAATGAATGCCACTTTTATCTTCCATTTTTTCACCAATAATAGCTGCTCAAGAAATTTCGGTAGCCGATGAAATCCACAGGACTGTATAAGCGGCAGACCTAATTTCGCAAATATTCTAGAGGGCAAATGTCCTAGAAAGTAAGTATCGTAGAGAGTTAGGGTAATATCTTCAATCTGCTTCATATTTTGCTACCTATTAGATTTGACACTGTGATGCGATTCCATACAAACTCAACCGAGGCTATGGATCAACCACCTCCGATTTTAACGATATTTGGCATAAAGGAAGAATATAATAAGGAAGGCCAATTTGCTTTATTTAATAACTTTTAGTAATAAAAAATGTGAAAGCTATGGCACTTTGAATATTTACAATTTAACGCAAAATGGCACACTGCAGTTCCAAACTTTAGCTCCAATGAATGTCTACCTAGTGGTCATATTTTAAATATAATGATATTTTTGTCATAAAAAGACAACAAGCTGCGTTTTCTATTAACCCTTAGTTTTCTAGACAAATATTCAGAAGAAGATTTTCTATTTTCCATTTGCTTTTATTTTAGTCCATATTTAGGGCCTAATAACTTCTAAACTAATTCTTAGAAAGGATAGAACTTAATTTTTCCAAACAGCAATGACAAATGGCTGTAAGCAGACAATATGAAATTTAATTTGTGGTGTACAACTATAGCACAGTGGAGCAACAAAAACAGATAAGTAAAAATGTTGATTCTGATAGTGCTTAAGATGAGCAATGCTTTACCTCAGTCTTTACACTGAAATATAGATTTCACAACAGCCTTTCAATACCAAAAATAAAAATGGTGGGTTATTGTCAAACACATGCAAGATATGGCGAATATTATGTTCCGCAACACATGTGTCCACTTTGAAATTTATGCATTGGGAAGTACGAGAGTGATCTGCACATATGCTGAATCGAATATCCAAACAAAGACAAAATTTTTAAATACTCAAAATATGTAAAAATCCAACATTTCTACTAAGTGGTTGTTCATTGAAGTCTCTGTGGCATTACTTCATGACTAGTGAATGATATTGACAACATATAATTCGGTATAAAGATCTGTCCATTAAATTGGAGCTGTTTCATTAATATTATTCCTACATTGGAAATCAAATATTTATTTCTACTGTAATCAAAACATAACAATTGCACCAAATTAAAGCAGAATTTTCTGTTGAATAAGTAATGGATTGCTATGTTGCCTAGTGAATATTTTTGTTATAATCCTATTGCCCCTCTTTTGTAAATGCACAATATCCTTTGTATGACACAATTCAAATATGAAATAAATGATTCCATATGACAAAATATTTTGAAAGAATGAAAAAAAAAAGTTCTAAAATAGCTTCCTTGCTCATATGCTCCTCAGCAAATAAATCGCCCAGCAGAGTTAGTTCTGAATGATTTTCTTGTACATTATTTCACTCATTTGATTGTACAAGGTAAAATTTAAATTTGAAAGTAAATGAGTAAAAATTTTAATCCTAGTTACAGCTTTGTTCAAAAACAGACAGCAAATAAGTTTTCAGAAAATATTCAATAAATTACTACCAAATCTAGTATTCAAATATTCGAGTATTCGAGGCTTGTAATTATATTCGAATTCCAGAAAATCACTATTCCTCCCATCTCTAATAAATATCAATCGCCATCGATTATTCTGTTGGCTTTAGGTTTCCAGAAGTTTTGGGTTAATAATACTGAATTCAAGACGAAGGCTATGATGCCACAATCAGGACCTACATGAACAGAAATTAAGTTATTCAGTAAAATATGAACAGCTCAATACGAAATAAAGTAAAAAAATAGAAATTTTCAGAAATCATTAGCAAAGGTTAAGAAAATGTAGCTATGAATTATAATGGTAACTGAACCAAAATTAATTATGCAGTAATCTGCCAAATTTGAAATTTGACTGGAGGCTCAAAAAATTGGCTCTGCTCTTCCCCTCTTTGGACATTTTCCCATCCGCTGACTGTTTACCCTCAGAATTAGCTAAAGGACATTCTCAAGGCATGCACACCATGTAAGTGGCACCATTCAGCCAATGAAGCAGTCTGCCAGTACAATTTCTGCCAGCACCTTCTGTGTGGCCCTTCCTGTAGCGACCTTTTTCCCACCCTGTCTTGCCTCACTTAAATAGTAGTTGACAGAAAATAACTTCAAAGAAACATAAGACTGTTAATCATGGCATAAAGGTAAATTCCAGCATTCAACTGTCTACATGAATAGCAGTTCCCTAAGTACCGATTGAAAATCTACACTGCCTGTACGCACTCATTCCACAATTTCCTCCCCTCCCAGGCTAACAATTACCTATATTCTATACCTCACCCATTCCACTTTCAACCTTGCCAATACCTACCCTCCTAAGCCTGCAAACCTCACAGCTCACTTTCTTTTACCTTGAGATGACGTGGAGTACACATCACTCAGCTGATTTTGACAGAAAGCCTGACATTTGGCACTTTGTTAAATTTATGATTATTCAGAATTTTTTAGTTAGAACACATGATGGCTGACCCTTAAATACTTGTTTCGTAATATGATTAGCTGCTGAAATATACTCGTTTTACTTGTGGTTCATTTAATATACTTTTTTGTTCCTGAGCTCCTTGTTTTCTCACTCCAACTTTGAAATGAGTTAGTCCCTACACGGGCATTTTCAGAGATAACCTCTTCCCCTCTCCCATGTACACTTCAATAAGCACAGCAACAAACAAGCTTAACTTCTCTTTCTAAAACTGAGCAATGCAAAGTAAGTACTTAATTCAGAACTAGAACCAAGAACTGGAACCAAGAACCAAAGCTAGGAACTGAGCTGTAGCTGAAAAAAAGTGGACCAGACCCAACCCTACTAAAGAATATTTTCATTAAGCGTTTAATCTCAACCAGGAGCAGCAACTGGAAAGAACAGAACTGTGAAGCATTTAAAGTGCTTTTGGAACAGGGACACTAAATTCAATCTCCAATTCCTCCCCCGTCTTCCTGATGGGGTGCAATGAACCACACTCCCATGTTCAGCTATGTTATGCCATATTTAGGATCCATTTGTCTAGAAAAAATGCAACTTGTAGCCACACACTAATGGGTCACCAAAACCAAAGACCGACAAGTTTAAGGACAGGGAGAGGGTGTAATTTAATTGGTGGCAAAAGAACTTTTTTGCTGCACCAAGCATCATTCAGTCATAACCTTTCAACTGCCTGAAAATCAGACATTTCTCTGCCAGATGACTTTTGAGGATGTACCTTCACCTAAATAAATCATTTCTCAAAGTGAGAACTTATTTGACTTTCCCATTGAAGAGTGGAATAAGAACTCATGGATATTGCTGCACTACAACTAACCTTGAGGCTAGGAGGAAGTTAAAACAATTGTGTCCTCAATATTTGAGAATGAATGAAACTTAAAACTCAGGGTACAGATTGAGACAAGTATTTCACAAAACAACCCATTTACGGTTTTTTCAATATTTTTCCCAGAGCTAATGCTTAATGTCCCATTCTTACAGAATAAACCATATGAAATCAGTTATCACATTTACTACAGATCAAATGATTACACTATTAAACAATTTTTAAGCCCTTACCTCACTCAGTTTGTTGTGTCGAAGATCTAGGACTTTCACAGATTTGAGGCCAGATAATGTGTCAGGCAAACTTGTCAAAGAATTTTCACTTAGGGCCAGAGTTTGAAGATTGACTAGGCATCCGATTTCTGGAGGCAATGTGACCAATTTATTGCCATAGAGATAGAACTCCACTAAGTGGGTCAAATCTCTAACAGTCGGAGGTAAATGAGTAATCTGTAAGAGAAATCAAAAGAAAAAATTATTAATCAAATCACTCAGTCCAGAAATTACTAGAATCAACAGAAAAACAATGTATATAGCTATGAAAATAAAGTTGTAAAAATAATCATGAATAATATCGAAAACACAAATTATTACATGAAATTTCTTCTTAGCTATATACATTGTTTCACATACAATGGTTAAACCCATTAATGTAAAAAAGTTAAGGTGCAGGTGTCACAAATAGGACTGATAACCAACTTGATTGTAACATATTTCCCCATTTCTTCACATCTCAGAGAGCTTGAATATATTTCATCATGATTACAAGTGAGTCTCCTGAGCTTTTCTGCAAAAATGAGGTAATTTCCCACTGTAAGTAACAAGTATCATAAGAGAAGTAAATCTTGTTAATATTTGGAAGATTCCTAGGTATTATTTCTATGGAAACCTTTCAATGAATAATAGATACTTTTAAAAACAAACCAATTTCTTTGCACAAAAATAAATTTACCTATGTCCATGAAATTTACACTAACCTTGGGCTGCTTCTTTATCAATAGTGTTCAGACCATATTAGTTACAACACACTCAATTCCATCACATGGAACTGGGAGCAGAAATGACATGGAAATTTTTCCACCATTTGGCAACATTCCTGATATTCCTATATGCATATACAGGTATCCCTCATCAACTATGGTTTTGTCAACCGCAGCCCTTGAGTATCCACGGTTTGTTTTTTGAGGACCAGCCTTCTCAACCTTGAAGGTTTCACTCGTTAACCATGGTCAAGTTGCCCAACACAGAAAAAATTCACATAATATCTAAATTTTTACCAAGCTTTGCAGATCACAGAATGTAATTTAATTTTGCGCTGTTGTCTTCTGCGGCTATTTAAAATTATTTTCCTACAAAAATCAAAGTCTTTTACAAAAAACTAACCAACTTCAATCCATGATTTTCCCATGCTGCAGAAATATAACTTGCTTTTAATAAAGTTTTTAACATCAAGCGAGAATTTACCCATGAACACTATCGCTTATATACAGTTATTCTTGGGCTCGAGCAATGGTATGCAGGATTATACATGATGGAATTTCCTTTCACTGTTTCAAATCCACACCCCCATCGAACATGTCCCTTGCACCAAACTTTGCCACACGGTAATGTGCCACTACATCATTATCATATTGTATCATATTGTATTAATAGTAGAATATGTGAAAGGAATTGTTCTTTAATTTAGAGTTCAGTTTTATAATATCATGTTTTGTAATATTAGATACTTGAAAGCGAATTTCATCGAAATACTTGATAAACAACTGGAATAATTTAGAAATTCAGATTCGCATTGACTGCTAATCCAATGCTGCGACTTTGTCATATTTGCCTGACCAGAAGGCCTATTATCCCAACAGCGCTTTTTACTTTTGTAACTCCAGAGGGAAAAGCCTAACTCAGGCTCAGGTCGAAACTCAGACTCAAGCTAATTCGGTTGAAATTTGAGTGTGCGTACTGAAGTCCCAGTTGTTTTCAGAGTGACCCCTTTTCGTTTAACATAAGATGTAATGGAGTCGAAGCGTAAATCAAGTGAGGAGAAAAGCAGTTTTGTAAAACGGGCAATACATGTAATGACACTGCATTAAAAAATTGGAAGTGCTCAACTCGCGGAGAATCCTGCGCTTCTGTTGCCAGGTCGCTGAGAGTGAAAGAATTCACCATTAGAACAATTAAAAAATGTGATTTGTCAATCTGAGCTAGAGCTGAAAGTGGAACTAGTGCAAGTGTTCTACTTGCCGCGTAATTGTAATATGGAAAAAACAAAAAAAGCACTGAATACTTGGATTGAGTCTCAGACACGAAACTCAGTGCCATTTAGCAGACTAATAATCCGTGAAAAAGCCATGCGACTACATAAATATTTCATGTCATCTGGCAAACGCAGTGGTAACAGAGAATTTACTGCAAGTAAAGGTTGGTTCAAGAATTTTCAGAAGGAATATGATCTCCATAATGTGAATATTTCTGGTGAAGTCGCCTCGGCAGACCACATTGCTGCAAATTAGTATCCTAATAATTTTAGGAAGCTCATTGATTACTCAAGAGAGCAAGTCTTCAATGCCGATGAAACGGGACTTTTTTGGAAGAGACTTCACTGACTTTTATCTCTAAGTCCGAAAAAACTGCTCCAGGATTCAAGGTCAGCAAAGACTGCATTATCCTTATTTTATATTCTAATTCAGCTGGTGATTTTAGTGTGAAACATATGCTGATTTACAGAACCCACGCTCTGTCAGAAGGTAGAAATGATACCCTGATCACTGCGACCACTACCATATCTATGACTCCCAGGTTAAACAGAAAGCCATATCACCATGCTGCAGCTGAGCTCAGTTTCCATTTAAAGTATTTGGACTACAAGTAAATAAGTTTACATGATAAATGAAACTATTAAACCATTTAGCTTATGTCTCAACATGCTGTCATGAATTTCCACGGAGTCGGCTGACAAGTAAACCTCTAAGTCATCAGAGAGAACCTGGAAAAGTTGCTTTCTGAGCAAAGAATTTTTTAATCACAAATAGAATTGTTTTCAAGACTAATCTATACTGCGTAGCTAGCCAATAGCTCTGACAGCTTCCATTTATCCATCCATTTTGTCATCCAGCTTATCACTTAAATCTCATAAATTGTACTCCATCCACTAAAAATCACTCCATAATTCTACTAATCACTTCAAAATGCCAACAATTGATGTTCCACAGGTGGATAGGCCACTGGCATTATGGTCTGATACGTGGCATCACAATAATGGCTGTATCTCTAAGTTTGCCCAGACTTCTAATCGATCAATACGTTTCAGATAACAGAAGCCAGACATGAGCCCAACCAAATACCATCACACTTTATATTCCACCCATAGCCAGGTAAAGTCTTTCAAATTATTATTTTAAAATATTAACATCATTCACGATCTATTGCTTACAGTTGGACAGAGCCCTAATGCTTAAAACCCTGGTGAAACTTTAGTGACCACTCACAAGGAACTCAGCATGGAACTTTTTTCACCAAGGTGAAAAAAGCTCCATGCTGAAGCAATTGAGCCATAAGCTGTTTGTGGTGGTTATCCCATTAAGGAGAAGCGTGCAGAGCATTGGTAGATTCAATTCATGCGTGTACTTGGTATATGACAAGAGCAAACCTCAGAGGGCAATCACTTGAAAAGTGACAAAATGGCGCAGGAGTTAAATAAATTATTGAATAAATACTACATTATAATGAATGATTGAATAAATGAATAAACTTACATTATGAAAAGTATGAATTATAAACATTAGTCCTCAGACCCATGTTGATGAGCTTATTTGAAATTCGACAGGGTGAGGACACGTCGCAAGTGCTTTTTGCTTACAACATTCCATTAGGAATCCTCTTACTGTCAGATATGGATTTCTAGTCTTTAATACAAGTCTATCTACGTACGAGTTAAATTCAAATTTTAACATAGGAATCCCAAACCCCAATATCTTTTTTCAATCAAATCTTGAATCCTAATCCTGCTTTCACCTAATTATGAAACCATGGTCCTTTTCATTAACAATTCAAACCTCCACAAAACTAAATCAAACTTTTTTTCATGTAACAGTACATTTATGAGCCCATAAGTAGCTCCAGGATTTTTCCCAAACTCTAGAATTGAAATTAGCTAAAAAAATAACTATAACTAAGCAGTGATTCCCACTTCACATACAAATTTATTACTTCTTAAGATATGTGGACACTGTTTTTAGCTAGATTTCCTGTAATGAGAGCACTCCACTAGAAAACTATACTGCGTAAACATCAAAGGGAGCAGGAGTGTAGGCTTTCAGGCCTGTTAACCGATGGTGTTGTAGTTTTAAAGATTTACTGCATATGGGGCTTTTTAGCCCAAGGTTTCACTCGCACCATACCGAGTGCCTTCAGGAGCAAAGTTGCTCCATACGCAGTCAATCTCTAAAACTTAACCACTATCAATGAGAGCACACTCTCAAGAGTGACTCTCTAGTCTCATGATAGATCTCGGACCACATGATAGCGGTAGTATGTACAATGTGGTAGAGTGCCTCAGCTGTCAGCTCTAGCTCTATCTGTTTTGATAGGTAGATTTCATACCTCTCGTGAGGGGAGCACTAAATAACACCCCTACTTTACAGCAAGAATGGAGTTTTGTTCCTTCTACAAGGCCTTTTCATAATTGCGAAATTACTCTGAATAAGGTATCTTGCTTACTTGGAAAACCCTTTCAAAGAGAAACATGTAGTCCTCAGGATATATCTGTTGAATATTCTGATAACAATGCAAATCTTTACGAAGTAGCTCGTGTAGTAACATGGCATGTGCGTCTACTTCTTCTCTAATTGATATCCATTGTTTTTCCCACACTATTCTATTTTGTCTCAATTTTTCTTCTAGATCAACTTAAAGGAGATATGCTTGTTTATAAGTGGCAATAACTGGGAAACACAAAGTATGCAATCTTCCTTAGCCAACAAATATATCGAGGGGAATCACTTAACCCATGGTAGTGATTTGTGGAGAATCTTGAGTAACCAGTAAATTTAATATGTGCCACCAAGTGCGTGGTTTCCTCCTTTTTCAATTCTCGAAATAGGTTTAACAAAACAGATGTACTGCAGATAAATCTTGGAAGTACAATAGAACCTTGACTTAATGCAGGAGGAGAGACCATAAAATGGGGACTATATATCAAGATGTGACAATATTTCAAGGTGCATAGACTTTGAGATAAGCAATTTCAAATGTTTTATTTTTAATAGGCCCAACCATAAACAATTTATGGATATACATGAGGAATAATTAAAAAGAGAAACTCGTTTTTAATCCCTATGAACTAATTTTACATGAGAGTAGTAACTTATTTGAATTTCCTACTTCCTATTGTCCAATTGTAATGAACTACTGCTTCTTTATGATTCAAGTTTTCCATGCAATCCTCTCAAGCATGATTCTCCTCTTTTTTGTGCACTTTTCAGTCTGGGAGAGCTTTCCTACATAGATCAGTCTCAACCATGTTGAACATACCAGGGTAAACCTAATTTTTTAGAAGTTGAATTCCTTTTGGGACACCCCCTAATTTTGCACCCTTGGTTAAAACAATCAAGTCTGTAGAATATTATTGTAATTCCATGCAACAAAAATGTGCCAAACTACACCAACAGTTTTAAAAATTTGCCATATTTTAATTTTTTGTAGCCATTCCTGACGATTATGGAACACTTGGCATTTCTAATTGCTTTCATGTAATAACCAACGACTCATCATACATTTGACATGTTCCATTATGAATAATTTGAATTTCTTAGTTCCCAAGATGAGGACCAAAGGTAGAGCGCATGTCACTCAAGTCTCCAAGCATACCTTGGGCATCCTTCCATCAGTAGTGTCAAACCCGTTTGCTTGGAACAATTTTTTAGCAAAATATGTAGCTTTACCAGCATTATATTTACTTGACGTGTCTATTGCATTTTTATGCAAAGGGTCCAAATTATATCCATGTCGTATTAAGGTGAATACCATGCACACCTGCATCAGATGCTCATCCTGCTTTTAACAGCGTTGAAACAAAAAAATTGTAGCTTTCTTAAGTATTCTTGAGTTTAGGGGATCATAATACTTTCGGCCAGATGCAAAGCCTACCATTTGCACTACTCTCTCATAATTTAAGCAACATTTCCAGCAAGCACTGCAGGTAACTGCACAATCTATGCACACATAAGCATAGATTGTGGATTTTACATAATGTGGTGTAAAGCAGTAAATCACAGCCTGCATGCAGGAATGCATTAATATGGAATGAAATATGGAATGAATAGCCCCTGCTCTAAATCAATAACTAATGCACATCAGATCGAGAAAATATGTAGTTTCAAACTGCAATCTCATGCCCCGTGTAAAATGGCCATTGGGCATGTTGAAGCTGCAAGAATTTTTACCTTCAGGTACCTTACAACACTTAAGTTTTTTTCTTCCACAATAAATTGATTTAAGTAGGTTATCAATTCGCTTGAAAGTAAAAAAAAAACAGACCTCTCTACAATGGTTAGCTTGTGAGTGCGAGCAAGGTGCATGGGTAGATACCATGCATGAGATGTAGCCTATCTAGACAGGAATAACGTCTCTAATTAATGTTATGGCTAGATAAATCATAGTAATATTTTTGCAGTGCCACAAGTTCACATTAGATCCCCCTTCATGGTAGCACTTGGTATACAGTAGAAAGTGGTTAGGAAATAACTCTGTTGCACGTTTTCCTCCTTAGCAAGTCGACTTCTCACGGTCCCAGAGTAATTGGGACAAAATATGAGTAAAATAATTTGGTTACTACATTTTAAATACTGACGCTTTTCTGGTCAGTATGTTCATTAACATGCCAAAAAGCAACCTGGAGATTCTTCTCCATTACACTACTAATTTATTCTACATCAACCCCAGGCATTTCAATGCTTATCCACATGCAATTTTGTGAGTGACATAAAAAAACAAGCGGCAGATTGGTGGGAGTGTACGTCTTAAGCGGGCAGTCATTCCTACTCCAAGAGTTGTGATTGCAAGGGCAGTTAAAATGGGAAGTAAGCAAGTTGTGAAGCAGATTATGACTGTAGATAAAAATTAAAATTCTGGAAGAAGTTGACAGAAATCCACACACAAAGCAAGTAGAATTGGCACGAAGGGTAGATATTCCTGCATTCACTAAGGCACGATTGTCAGTAAATATGAAAAAATCTAAGTGGTCATTATAGCAAAAAGTGAAAGCAGCAGGAAATTCCCAGATTTTGTTCCACTTAAATGGTGCAAACAAGCACAAGGTTCAAATGAGCCATGGTTCTAACGTCAAACAGCTCAATCATCAAAGGAACGGCATTTCACTTGGCAGCAAAAATGGGCATCAAAAATTTCCATGCCTCCAAAGGTTTGATCTATGGTTTCAAAGAGAGACATGGATTAGTTTAGAGGTGTGGGCATGGAGAGGTGGGCAGTGTTAGCCTTGATGTCATAGAAACCTGGAAGAAAACAAGCTTGCCGAAGTTGCTTGAAGGTTAGTCCCAATGATGCTTACAATGCCAATGAAACAGGTTTATTTTTCAACTTATTACCGGGACAAACTTATGCATTTACAGGAAAAAGATACCATGGAGGAAAATTAAATAAGGAGAGGCCGACAGTTCTCTAGTGCCTCAATGAGAGTGGAACTTTGTGTTTGAAAAATGCTCAAACCTTTCCCTGTCAATACACAGCTAACACTGCAGCATGGATGAATGCATCAACTTTTGATACCTTTCTGGGAGAGTGAATGCCAAAATGTGTGGCAAAAAGAGAAAATTTTTCCATTATATCAACCACTGTGCTGCCCATCCCATGTGACTGACCACCTTACAGACAGCTGAGCGGAAGAGAGACGACATGCATGTGATGCAATTTGTCAAATACATAGGGGATTCAGTGATCAAAGAAAACATCACCAACTACTTTGAAGAAGCTGGATATAGTCATATGGTGCCTGACATTACAGTTGACATGAAATAAGAGGCAGAACTGACTCCTTTTCCTCTCAATGAGTGGAGTCAAATTGCTAGTGAGGTGAATTTTGATGTGTAATGTGAGTGCGACGATGATCTCAATGTTTTCCTGTGCACATTGATTCATGAGATTCACAAGCGGGAGTACGTGGAAATAGATGATACAGAGCATGAAACATAGTCTGATTCAGTCCCCATGGTTGCAATTCCAGGCAAAACACTCAAGGCCATGGAGTACCGCGTGCTGTTACTTGAGGAGTGCTGTAGGAGCAGACGATGCTTTGAAACTCTTTGCAAAGCTTCACACAAAAATACTGGAGCTCAGTACAAGAAGTAAAAAGCCAAGTACCTTGGAAAAATTGTTACGTGAATGTTAAACATAGAATAATTAAAATTTACATGCAATAAAACATCACATTTTAACTGCATTATCAGTAGATACATCCATCAATTTAATAAGCGATTGAATGTTATTATAAAAGAAGAAACATAATTTACACTTGTTTTGTATTAGCTTCCTAAGCTAGTGCTTCTTTCATTAATTATTTGCAAGAAAAGAGTGATGGAAGGCCGAAATATCAGGAGTTTCGAGATTAATTTCTACTTTGACTTCTCCCCAATTTGCAACTGCCTGAAATGCCATATTTAATTTCTCGGTTAGCAGATTTTCCTGTTTCGTTCATTTTTTTTGTCCCCTTCAAAAACATGAAAACCAGGTTCAACTGCATAAGATCTACCTCTACAGGAACTCAAAATGTAATGGTTGCAGATAGGTTCTTATTCTGCCATCAAGTGATTCATCTTCTTCCCTTCTTCATGCTGAATTCCATATGCTTGTAATTGATTGGTAGTTTGTGGGTGACTGATAGACTGAAGAAAGGGATGTTGAAGATTACCTAAGAGGCACTGGAAAGCATCTCTGTTCAGATACCTTAAGCAGAAAGATTTCCAGAAAAACTTACTGCCGAAAGAAGGACATCCGATATTACTCCTTCATGAGAATTTGAAGTGGCTTCATAGCCATGCCAATGCAGACTGAGCTCTTTCATAAAGAACAGCCTTGCCCTTGAATGGGCCTCCAATTGAAATCAGACAGAGCATTATTAGGCTGCCAGATGGCAGGGAAATGCAAGGGTAGGATATGTTTGTTTATGCGATGAAGTTGGCTCTACTGTTCCTAAATTCTGCGAGTGATAAACATTGAAATGCTGGAAATTCTTCATAAAATCACAAATATTTTGCTCTTAGGGACTGAAGTGGTACTCTGTACAATCAGAATACATTGTAAAATCCAGGAATGTGACCCAGCAGAAAACTTAATTCTTAGTGCCAGGCTGGAGTCATTGAATAAACCGTTTGGGTTATTTGCATGAAAGGTCTCTTTCAGTGAAGTGCAGGACCTGGGGCTCGAGATTACCCATTTGGTTTCAGACCTGAGGCACGGAATGATCTGTTTGGGTAAAATGCCAAGGGACAAAACAAGAGTTTAGGGTAGAAGATGTGCATGTGCAGATCCAAACATTATTTTTCACACTGGCGCGAGGTGCATATCAAGATGCAAGTAAAAGTTTCAGTTTTAACTTCAATTTGTGTATTCCAACAAAATCCTTAATTTTTGAATCCTCCCAAGAGATGTTGTTAAGCATATAATAGGAAGGTCCTTGGATGAAAAAGTCAAAGAAAGATGCTACTCTGCTCTGGTTAGGCCACACCTCAAATATGCTGCGAGTATTTGGGACCCTGGTCATTAAGATTTAACCAAAAAGATTAATAAAATACAAAGAATATTAGCACGCTTTGTTAAAAACTGCTACGAGCAAACATATAGTGTCTCACAACTTTTAGAGGGATTAAGGAGGGAGCCCCTTGATACTCGGAGGCTACTAGCTAGGCTTAGGTAGCTAGAGAAATTCAGAACTGACGTGTTTCAGAGCGACACAGAGAATGTTATCATGATGCCATACTATATCTCTAGGTCTGACAGAAGCGATAAAATAAGAGAGATACACTGCCGAACAGATAGGTACAAAAACTAGTTCTTTCCGCACACAATAAGCCACCACAATAAAAACTGAGCTTCACCAAACACACTCCCATAATGCATGTGCGGTGGCTGACAGGGTATTATGTAGATGTAGATGTACAGGAAATATACACCATGTGCATGACTTCTGTCATTGATATGGTTGGAGAGGAGAAGAAACTGGTGGTGAGGGTTCAGAGGAGGCAGAGAAAAAGGTTTGAGGACATTTTGAAAAGTGAGGGAAAGTAGAAGACGGTTATAGTGGGGAGAACATTGAGGAAGCATGGAAGAGGAGGAAAGAAGATAGGAATTCAGGATGAAATAAGAAGAGTAAGATGATACAAGGACTTTAAACAGGATCTAATAGCAGATCACGCATAGGTAGGGAAACAGAATTTAGGAAGCTAGAAAAATAACTGCCCAAAAACCTACCAATCAGTTGGTTGAACACTTAACAAATAATTCAGATGACATGTTGCTATGTTATGCTATTAATCAGCTATGTATCGAGATATCACCAAGAAAAAAAACCATGTATTTGCATAAATCAACTAACTGATGTCATAAAAAAACTTAATGAGCAAGCAAACCTATGGGGTGGCTATGGAATCTCCCCTCTCCTAGGTCATCACTGATATTTTTTAAGGAAGAATTTGAACAAAATGCCTTCCACCCTTCGAAAAAACACCCAAACTTTATGTAAGATACATTGACAACATTTTCACTATATAGCCTGATGGGACAGAACAGAAATGCCTCCATTCAATTTAAATTAGAAGTGGAAGAAAACAACTATTTCCCTGCCTGGATTTCCTTTTCACCAGGAACTCTGATGGCAGCTTAGGACACACTGTTTATAGAAAGAAAACCCATACCAACCAGTACTTAAAACAGCACATCTCTCCTTCTTCCCAGCCAAAAAGTGTGAGTCATTCAAATCCAATACCACGGTGCACATGTTATCTCTGATGCATCTTCCCTTGCTAAAGGGAGAAAAACATCCTCTCACTTCACTTTAACAGAATAGGCATGGTTGGAACGTCATCCTTAAGATTGCCAGAAAGGAAAGAAGGAAATGTGATGTGGCCCTAGAAAAGACAGTTGAGCCTGAGACATGAGCAAATGTGTATACACACTTTTACTGGGCATTGCTGGTACTTCAGAAAATATTGCAAGAGTCCTCATAAGTACAATGCACAGACGAAGATTTAAAGTGACAAGAAGACCTCAGACCTCCTTCAGACTGAGAAAGATCCACGGCCAAAGGATATTCACAAAGGAGTGTACAAACTGAAAATCAGCAGCGGGAAACCGTACAGTAGCCCAACTTCAATTTCCCTCAAACGTAGGTTAGAAGAACACCAGAGTGACTAAAATAAGGCAGTTTTCCTACACACTGTTGCTGATCATGTCTGGTCACCACCTGACCACAAAATAACTTTGAAGAAAGTAAAATCAATGACAAGGAAAATAAGTACTTCCCTAGGCTCATACAGGGGATGATTGAAATGGGTAAGAATTGCAAAATAATTTAACACAGAAGATGGCACTCTCCTCCATGTTCAAGCAGATTTTAAATAAACCAAGAATATCTGACTCCTTAGGCAATCAGAGCACTCTGGGCTAGACCAAGTCCCATATATAGCAAACCAAGAGTCCTCAGTATAGCGGCCAAGAAATTTCTTTAACTTATGGACCTGGTGATGACAACTGGAATGCCAGCAAAACGGTTGTCCAACAGTACACTGAAACATGGGAGGAACCGGAGAAATTCTAAAACAGATGTCATGCAGTACCTAAGCAATGGCTGGGAATTTTTAAATATATTTGAATTTGTCACTCAGGGCATAAATCCCAATGATGTCAGAAAGAACCAAATCAAATACCAACTGGCGGCGCTAAGTTGACAATGCACCTGAACAACAGAACAGGGAGGGAGAGACAATCTTGGAAACAGCACAGCAGCCACATCTGTCAGTACAGTACAGATGACTATAGGCAGGTGGAAGAAACATAACAGATAATTCTCATAAACTCATCGGCGGCGATGAATTCATCGACCTATCCACACCAAGGAATTTATCGACTGTTAATAATTCATCATTGAACGACTTTATGATGAAACATTCATTGTGATTGACACAGTTCATTTATTGTGATTGCTAAAATCATCATTGATGATTTCAATGACTCAACTTATCACACAAGCCTATCTACTATTGCCTCCACATTCATTTCCTCATACCTCCCTTAAGTTGCACATTTGGCTAAACTGTTGCCCAAATCCCACCTGCAACAATTACCTTCCAGCCAGGTTTCTCAAGCCCACTAATACACCACTGAAGCTGGCTTCACAACTGAGATAATTCCATTAACCTAGGTGGACTGATTCAGCTTCCTAGGTTAAGGTCTCAAACTAGAAATCAGGGATGTGGCCCAAAAATGCATTTTAAAGTTCATTCTTCAAACGTGCCTTTTAAGATGGCAGGTCATTTCATGCCATGCCTTTTTGGGCCAAGTATAGTTACAGACTTTTCGTTTCTCACCCTTCCAGTTATGTGCCTCTTTAGGTACATGACCTCAAACCTATGCACAACAAACCTATATGTGCCAAAAAGTACTGGGTATTATCACTGGTAAAATCAAGTCTTTACCATTGAATTTCCTATTGATTTCCCAGCCAGACTAATAAGTCACATACATAATTTACTCATACTAAGTATAAACAAGGAACTACATAAAATCAAGGAGCAGAAATTAGACTTTAACAATATATATGGGGAAACTTCTGTAGGAAAAACTTAAAATATAAAAAACTACATGACAGAAGTTTACCTGCACCATGTAATAGACCAGACCACACAAAATCCCTAGCAGTAGGTCATAGTGAAATTAAGATGGAGTTTATACCACCTTCTATTACAGCTCTGCAGCCCTTATCAGGGAGTTTTTCCTGCCTTTAAGTTGCACTACATTTGTAGAGGATAAGCCTATAATCATTCCATGTATGAGAAAAATCTGTCCCCTACAGTGAGCAACAGCTGGAAAAAATAAATGGTTTATAAGGCATTGAAATAATACCAGAATCCAGCAATTAGGAGTGAAACTGTAAACCTTCACTGGGTGCGAATTCAAAGAAGATTTTCTGATACCCAAGGATAGCATATGATAAACATCACCAGATTAATCAGGGTGAGGGATTTCAAGGCAGGAGATTAAGTGCAGTAGGAGATTTTGTTTCAATTAGAGGAACTAAACATTCTCTTTTGCATATAATGGCACACACTTCTACAGAAGATGAAAATGAAGATCTTGATTCAGAGCCAGAAAAGCCAAAATGAACAGCATCTGGCCATTCTCTTAAGCAGGTACCCTTATAATATATATTTATACAGAAATGTCCATCCTGCAAAGTTATTCATAGTCTATAAACTACAGAATGCAAGCAATTGCAGTGGTTATCACAACCCCACATACTTTTACCAGTATTGGTAATACCCATAACAGTTGGTACCAGCAGCAAGAGGGCCTGGTAGAAGCTGTAACTGTCACTCATGGGGCTCTCTATCCCTCAAACAGAGATCTTACTACAGACTGTAACGGAGTGTAGGTGTGATTTTTTCTGAGATCAGTAGCTGGAACTACATGATGTACAGGACATGCAAATGAATCAAATTCCACATCGGCATCATCTTCATTATCTACAGCTGCTTAAAGATTACCTTATGACCGCCCTCAAACAGGTCATGACATTATTTGCTTTGATCCCTGGGTATTCCTGGCTGAAAAAGCAGGATTCACGACCTGTATTTCAAAGATTCTTCAAAGAGTAGGGAAAATTATCGTGCAAGTGACTCTTTCAGAGTTGTCTAACATGTAATTCATACCTGTACAGGCAATATGGCTTTACAAGCAATTTTCATAACTGACAAACACCATGAGTGGAATGTATTTTGATCTCAAGTCTCTTATTGTTAACAATATTGCTAAGGATATAGCTTGGTACAGTGGAAAGATTTGGCGGTGGCCTCTAACTACCACCAATACCACTGTTCATCTGATTACCACCATATCCACAGAGCCTGCCACCTTGGAAACAAGTAAATTATGTTACAAGGTGAATCTCGCTCCATTGACATCTTCAGTATTATAACAATTTTCTTAAGAATGGTAAAACATGACTTTGCATTTTAAGCCATATAAACATAAATTCCTCATGATCCTCATTCATTTCTCTAAATGACGGTAAGGTTTTTTTAGAGAAAAAATTTTTTAGGCCAACACAATTTTACTAATGCTGTTCGACTGAATCTAAAATTCATACATAGTGAACTTTCAATCAATAAAATGCAAAGTATCCATTACATTTTGATCACCATCATCAGATTGCTAGATGCGAGAATAATAATAACAAGGACAGACACCTTGGATGTAATATACAATACAACAACTGATTCACAAAACTATCCAATTTGCATAACGAAATCCTTCAACAAATTCATAAATTACTCGATTGCTATAAATTTTGGACCCCCATAGCCTGCCAACTTTGGTCAGCCAGATGTGTTTAGCAATTCAACCACATGTGCGAATTGCCACAGAGAAAAAAATCATCCGCCTTGACCAGGATTCGAACCCGGATCCCTCGATTTCCGGCTGAGTGCTTTAGCCAGTTAAGCTACTGAGGCGTCCTCTTCCCCTGTGGATTTTTGTGACCTTTCAGGGACTAGATGTTCTCGACTACCGGACATACAATGTAACAATCAGTCGCTACTGAGCGCTTAGCGCCACTGCCCACGAGGAAAGATCGTACTTTGAACACAGAGAGGCGTTCACTCTTATTTTGACAAATTTCAAGCTATCCGGGACTAGCCATGGAGTTCCACTTTTACGGAGTCACCTGCAATGCACACGTGTGAATTTCCACAGAGAAAAAATCAACCACCTTGACCAGGATTTGAACCCGGATCCCTCGATTTCCAGCAGAGTGCTTTAGCCAGTTAAGCTACCGAGGAGTCCTCTTTCCCTGCGGATTTTTGTGACCTTTACGGGACTAGATGTTCTCGACTGCCAGACATACAATGACATATGACATAACTGATTGTTACATTGTATGTCCGGCAGTCGAGAACATCTAGTCCCGTAAAGGTCACAAAAATCCACAGGGGAAGAGGACGCCTCGGTAGCTTAACTGGCTAAGCACTCTGCTGGAAATCGAGGGATCCGGGTTCGAATCCCGGTCAAGGTGGATGATTTTTTCTCGGTGGAAATTTACACATGTGTGCATTGCAGGTGACTCCGTAAAAGTGGAACTCCGTGGCTAGTCCCGGATAGCTTGAAATTTGTCAATTTGTGTTAGGAGAGGGATGCCTTTGACAAAGAGAGTGACATTTAAAACTGCTGGCAGGGCATAAGGCAAAGAAAAATATTTGAACCACAAGACAGCTAAGCGACATGGGACAGTGATGCACTTGAATATTACCACATTAGCAACTCGATAATACGAAGTTAGCGGGACCGATAAATCAATATCTCCTATTTAAGATTCATACTTTCAAACCTTTTTAATAAATTGTGAAAAATATTTCCCCTTCTCCCCTGACTACTCTGGTCTTAACTACCACCTCTTAGTTCCCTATGCTAATGATTTTATGTTGGCGATCATTTTCCTTGCAAAATTTTTGCCAGGTTTAGAAGACATATATAAAGCAAGATCTGCATAAGTACGAGACTCTAGGTTTCTTAATCTGCGGCTAATCAGGACGTGCAACTGGTATGGGCATTTAAAAAAAACATTTGTTTCTAGCATCCACACAGTTAAGACGGTAGCTGGCCCAACCGCAATTTGAATCACCCTTTCTTTATCGCTCAATTATAGGCAAAAAGAGCAAAGGACTCAGTCTATTTAAAAAATCCTTCACAGGTCATTGTTTGTGGTTTCTTTCACATTGCCTGCTGGATATACGAACTTGAAAAGAAATATTATTTCGTTCCAATTACTTATCGCTTGACAACAAACTGGGCATGCTCTGGACATCTTCCATATCTTTATCAGCTCGGAGTATACTAAGTTTCCGATTCTACATGGCGAGATTTTTTGGACGGATGGAATATTAATGCAGAGGTCATGGAGAATGATACTATAGAAAATAGAATCTCATATCATGGTTCAAGGAGAATGAGCGAACGCTTTAACTGCCGCCCATGAAATGCCTTTGCATGCAAGGACGGCGCTTCACCAATTCAATTCCTATCAATGTTTCTAACATCTAGTTAAACTAGCAGTTAAGATAATAGCTGGCCCGACCATGCTTTCAATCGCTTTCTTTACTGCTCAATATTAGGTAAAAAGAGCAAAAGTCTCAGTCCATTAAAAAAACCTTTCCCAGGTCATTATTTGTGGTTTCTTCCATATCTCCTGCTGGATAAACGAACTTGGGAAGAAATAGTACTTCATTCCAAGGCAAACGGTTTCACCACTCATTAAAGTTCAAGTTAGAGATATTAACTCATGACCAAGTTCCTTTTTACTTTGATGACTCATGCTTATAGTTCTATTCTGCAAAACATTGATCCGATAAATAAATTAAGAAACTATTTTTTATCCTATGCATAATTTCTTCGCATCATGGGTGTTATGCTGATCGCCATCTTATCCAATGGCGTAAATAAGTGTGTGACTCAGGCACTTGTGAGAGATGAGTACTCTAAAATTCACGCATTTTACACAATTGATAGATAATATTCGGCAACGCTGATTTGTTAGGTGTCTATGTCGGCGAATACAGTGCTTTTCTGATGCAATTTCCCCCCAAGTTTCGTAAAAACGAACTCAGTTCTTCTGTGGGGAATGGGTGTGAGGTTTGTAATTTCAAAAATTTCGTATTTTCGAATAGTGCCATGTACAGTGAAACCTCTGTTCACGGACACCTCTGACTTACGGACACCTCTGACTTAAGGACAGTATTCAATTCCCCGACAGAAGGATATGCATTTGTATAAAGGTCGAACCTCTAGTATACGGATGCAATATTTTGGATTCATCGAGCGATCAAAAACATAAAAAGTTCAACTTGTGTAATTGTTTTGTTAAACCGGGGTTCTGTAAAATTGAATTATCACCAGTGGTAGAAGATGTTATAGATGGCTTGCAGTTAGACATTTTGTCAAATGATGCTGGCGAAAGTGCTGAATATGCGAGCATTGATTCTAATTTGTATGTATACATATAAAAATGTGTAAATGCTTCGAGAATTTTAACTATATGTATGTGAGTAAATGCATTGCGTTATTTTATTATTTCCAATTAATTTTTATTTATTCAGAAGTGATATTTGAAATAAAAGGATTTCTTTCAGCTGCCTTAAATTCCTACAGTATAATATTTTCGTGGTAAAATAAAGCGTAAAAATTATGTTTTCTTTGGGTTACCTCCAACTTACGGACATAGTTTCCAGGACCGTTACTGTCCGTAAGTGAGAGGTTTCACTGTATTTAACATGGGCTTTTTGTCGGGATGGGCAGTTCTGCTTTGTAAAATCAAAACTTCGTATTTTCATGCTTTGTATAATCGAGTTTCTACTGTATTCACAAAATGGTAACTGACATTTCTTTCATCTGTCGTCTATACATTACAATATGCCATTTGTAACTCATACTTGGCATATTTTTCCACCATAACTCCATGCCTACTTTAAATCTGCTCGCATTGCCTCTTTCTACATTGGTGCATGTGTCTTCATTAAGGTGATTGTGATGTAGGGATGGTGGCATGAGGCCAAAATAAAGATGCCTGATTACCAATGCCAAGCAGTGCCCTTGGACAAAATTTTGAGTTGAATAATTTATAGTCCACCATCTATTCCCATAGCTGGGAAATACAATTATATATGGAGTTCCTGAGACTGGGTCAGAGTTAATGGTGACTAGGGGAGTGAGGTGATACACCTTGTGTATTCATGCAAGGAAATTCGATGTGCACTCAATATACAATATAATATGTAAATAATAAATGTTGGTTACATAACATTCAAGTCTTTTGATTCCAGAATATTTAGAACCTGTACTTTATTGTATACCACTGAATTCACTACTGTTGATGTTATTAAACTGATCCTGGGGTTGTAACATGCAAGTTCACTTTAAAATGGAATTCACTTAGGGAAGTTCCTGGAATGGAACTATTTCGTAAAGTAGGGGCCGTAGGACTGAATCAAAAACAATTTTGAATAAACTAATTTTTACATGCTCAATAACCATTGATCTGAAACAATAATTCATTTAATCTAGTAATCTGGGAAAATAAACTGCTGATTCAGCTAATGGAAAAAATTATTATTACACAGCGGTAGGCAAGCTCAGAAACCTGTAAGAGATAATTAGTGACATAAGTAGTTAGGAGAAGGCCAACAGCAATTATCTCCTCCTCTACTTTGTCCACAGGTAAGAAAAATAAATTTTAGAAAGTACCCTACCATGATACAGGACTTTAAAAAATGTACCAAGTACAATGTAAAGATGTTATGCACTTAAAATGTAAAAAGGACTGGTAACTAATAATTTCATTTACAGGCTCTGGTTATGACATAAACCCAGAGTCACCAATCCCCAAGACAAGAACATAGTTTAAAAACTTACACTGGATTTGCTAAGGTCCAGTCGTAATGCAGCATCATCCTTACACCTCAAAAACTCCTTGGCCACGTCCTGTAAACAAAACATCATTCAAACAACACTTTCTAACTTTATCAGCAAGTAAAGCTTCACACCAAAAACTATTTCCACTTAATTACCAAATCAGCTTGAATAGGCTTGTTCTTTTTGACAGTTGGCTTAGGCTTGTTGGATTCTGGGTGTTTCACCGTCACGACCTTAGGTCGTGCCCCATCTCCACCACCCAAAGACCCAGAAGACAACTTCTTCTCCTAAAATCAAACACAAAACCACATTAGTCAGCCATTTATCATGCATATCATAACAGCTACATAATAATCATCACATAAATATACCACCAATAATAAATATTTCTTACTCACAATAAAGAGTTGCAAAAGGGCAGACATGAGTGGTGATAAACAATGGTGAAGGGTACTACAGCCATTTTCAAAGTATACCACTGGACACAAGATTGGGACAAACTACATCAGTTCATCCTAAGATGAAAAGTGCTTTCTCCAGTAAATAAAAAAGCAAAGAAGCACCATGGTAGTTCCATCTAAGAAGTCTTCATGTAAAGTGAGCACTGAATTATTGCAACCATACATGAAGTTCAACAACCTTCGTGGTGCTGCCACACTCAAGTATATTTAAACCAAATTTGCTTGATCCACCAAGGATATCACCTTAAAATGCACTGACATACAGCCATTAAAGCATGCAATACACTTTTCTTAGGAACTCATATTGGCTAATGATGACATAAAACACGAACTGGTTTCCGGCTACACAATGGTGAGACAGGGATACCAATCGACCAACACGGAATCAACAACACCAATATCCTCACATTTTGGTACATTTGCTTTGACAAAGGTACTCATTGCCCTCGTTACAAAATACAAAAATTTTACTATTTAATTATTCTTCACTGCTGAAAACTTAGTACATCTGAAATTACTCAAAGCAAATGCCAAAGCAGGACGTCTTGACATTCAGAAGTTAGGGTATGTCAGTACACAACAGAGGTGGGCAATGAGCCACAACAGGGCTCTGTCACCTCCCTGATGCACACTGCCTCTCCCCACCATCCTACAAAATGAACATGCAGCTTTTATGGGGTACTAGGTCACAAAGGGGCAGATGAAGATTTCAAGAGACTAAGAGATTTGTACTGATCCGACCTACACAATGACAAATGACAAGCAAGAAGCAAGTTGGATGTATCAGCCTGACAGAAAAAATTCAACAGATTTGAGTTCATTCAGCTGATGAGAGACTTTACAAGCTGCCAAGAGAATTTCACTTACACCACATGGTTTAGAGCTTCCATCAACCTCATAACATTATGCACACATATGACTACAGGGCAGAATCATTGTGAGACTACCAAGCGTGTGAGCAGTATGAGCATGTCCAAACTCATGTCTCATACTAACCATATGCCAAACCCAGGTGGCAGTCATAAGGCTTAGAATCTGGCTGCATTTCAATTCACAAGACTGCTAAATGGTCATTCATCTCAAGCACCATTCGCTTTGAAGCAGGACAAAAAAACAACTGGATGAGCCAAAGGAATGATATACAAACCTCTAATATGTTTACCAAACCTAATTTAAAAAAATGAAATTAAGAATCTAAAATTATAAGAAATTCATTATTAAACCCCCTTAAGTTTTTAACAAAAAGGGTGTCAAAAATATTATTGATCCGTGGACACAATGATGTAGAGGGACATGAAAAGGCCAATACTGCAGGCTGAGGTATCGTAAGGATACCACGAGCCAGATTCTCTTCAAGTTAACACTGTTGACAGACTACATTGCAAAAGGAAGCCATTGAGCAGTGGAAGGAAACATGGCACAATGTGCAAAATAACTAAATGTACAGTATTAGGCCCAGTAAAACTGTTTGGCCCTCTTCCTTTAGGAGCAGCTGCTGGGAAGAAATTGCAATCACATGTTAGAGAATTTTCCAATTGAACCTTAATATGTTCATATCTGTTAACCCTAGATTTAATCCCACCAAATTGCAACAATTATGGTGCTCTTTTATGAGTCAAGTACATCATGTAACCATTTTATATCGAAATATCCACAGAGGCATGAACATTGGAGGTGACCTTGAAAATGTTCCAGGCAACAACCCTAATGGTGAAAGCCAAATACTAGCAATTTTTAAACAAATTGACCTTTTTAATGAATGACAATTTATTAGATATGCATATATTAAACAACACCGGAGCAAAACCATATTGTGCACCACATAGTTTAGGAAGGATATGTCTCACTTCTCAACAACTGACAGTTGAACTCAATACACAGCAAAATAAATGTGTTGCGCATGGTGCAATCCACCTTAGCCATCACTGCAGCAAATAAAATCTGACAACAATGACTAATTGAGATTCTAAGAGAGCAAGTTTGCCTAAAAAACACAAATGGCTTATTCTAACAATACAATTAATATTTCATTACACTTCATGCATGACTAAATGATTCAGAATGGACCTAATGTAATGGACAAAGTGCATTTAAATTCTAAAAATCTTAATTCAATTCAGCCTTATGATTATTATCATGGAATTTCATCTAAATTGTAAAGCATGCATTAAGTTAGCAATCCAACTGAATATTGTAGAATACTTGCCCTGAGTCACAAATCACTGATTGATTAAACTGAGAATAGGGAATAACAATGATGGCCCTTGATAAAAAGATCAGGAGTGCAAAAAAGTTTTAAAATTACTCCATATCATGCATTAATCTGGGAAAGACATGGTGGAAGCTCATCTCCTATAAGCATCACCGTTAAGCTTAAAGCAGCTCTCCTTTGAGAGAGGAATAATTAAGAAAATAAAATAGCTTTAGAGGCAGCATCATGATAGCATGAAGCATTGCTGTCAATGTACTGTTAATACGATGGTGTGCAATAATGTCATAAAACTCAACGCCACTTGGATCCTTTAAATTGAAGGTAAAATTAACTTAAAGCACAATACATTATTAATAATCACATTACCTAAACATTCAAAAGCAATACTCTCAGAACATATTGTTCAGCTCAACATGCACAATGTTATCATATACTCTACCAGTCCATTAACATCTCCCATCTTCATCTTCTTGCTATTCACAGTAACCTAAGCATACATCTTCATGATATTGCAAGATCCTAAAATGTACCGGCTTCCTATTAATAGCTTACCATCCATTAAGTACTGCCTTGAAGAGGTACTTCAAACAAAATATTTACAGTAGCTCATGGTATTACACATAAGAACAACAGATTCAGTTGAAGAAAATATTTGATGACCCTTTCCTCAAGCTCCAATTAAGTTAAACCTAAAGTTAGACTTAAAGACATACACAACTAGTTGAAAGCCACTAAATCAAACTGTACTCATACCAAATAAAACCAAACAAACATTAGAATCAATCACAAACCTCAATAAAGCTAGAGTGCAAATAGAGGTCTCCCAAAAAGTATGAAAAGTAAATATGTATACAAGATTGGCTGCAATGAAATCAAACTAGTTACTTTTTCAAAGATTAACATTTTTCACAGGCAATCTCAGAACACAAGATGTCAATCAAAATATGAGGGCTTTGTTGATACAATACTCCGTGAATGCTAAAGAGAAGGTAGAAAGACACGGAAAAACAATACCTTCACACTGTCCTTCATCTCCTTTGACGAGGCCGACCCGGAAGCAATTGCTGCAGCTTGATCAGAAGCCTCTGGCATATCTGCGACGTTAAGACAAGATTCGTTTTCTGGTGAGCCTGAACTGGGGCTTCCTAAGTTCGCAGCAAAACTAACACTTCCTTCTCCTTTGTAATCAGCAAGGCGTTCGGCAGCAGCACTACTCTCGGTACTACGGGACTTGATAGATTTCTTCATGATACACCGCCATGTGCATCCCTTTGATTAGCAGGCTCTGAAAGGATGCCAAATATGAGATTCAGCGGCAGCTGTTTTCCCACAAAACACTGCAACCAAATGTTGACAGCCAATAAAACCTCCACCATAGGAAAATAATACATCTACAGTTTAAGATATAGCTTTCCCTGGTTTAGCAGGCGAAAATTAATAGTTGTCAAAAGGAAATGAAAAGGCACAGACACACTAACTCTCAGGGTTACTGGTTACACTCATTCAGCGAGCGAAGCAATGAGCTTAGCATCAAATTATTTGCACCGCTTATCATATTGCTAAATTTAGATACAATAATAATATGATCTACCTTGACCGCACCCACAACGCAGTACTTTAAAATAACGTAGGGTATCTTCACAAAACATTTTAACACCAAAGGCAGTTGAGCTGGTTGAAAGTAAACACAACTTCTATTGTCACAGGAATAATGCCTAGGTTCAAAATTCTTCTTGGCATTAAATATTTGGTGAAACTTTACTATCAACACCTCAGCATGGAGCATAAAGATCACATGAATTTTTATTTCACAAGATAAACAACGCCCCAAATAACAACACTGTCATACCTTAGCTTGGAGCCGCAATGAATGACGACTAATATAGATATTCCTGTAACAACTTGTAACTCTGAATAAACACATATGACTCGTTAAATACCTTACAATGTTTACTTACGATAAAACTTCTGTTTCCAGTCGAAGGGTAATCAGTCGTTTCTCAGCTTCGGCACAAAACATTCCAATTTCATTCATGGTTACAACAATATTACCTTCTCGGCTATTCTAACGTAAGACCACTATTCGTAAAAATAAAACAGTTCCTTATCATTCCTTCTTCACGCCACAATCCTTAATATCACGAAGCCTATGTTATTTTCTTGTTAAGTACACAATACCAACTGTCCTTCCTATTAAAGCATTTAAGGCCCAACATCAGCAATTTCAATAAGCAGTTTCATATAAATACCCGTATTTTCATTAAAATCACTGTTGGGTGTTCAATGGCTGAAATTAGTAACTTAAATCTTCCACAGTTGCTCAGCACGACCTCACTCGTCTCACGCCATTTCTACACAGCCCCTCTACTTTGACACCCGTTCCCGAGCTGTGTCTAACTGCGCAAACTGTGTTGCGTAGTAGCCTCCAATTCCCGGGCGAAGTGACGTCAACCCCCCCATCCCGATAGACGGATAGAAGTAGAGTTAGGGAGGTTAGGGACATTAGGGACGATGATAGACATAAATTAGCTTGGGTATAAACCTCTTCGCTTTACTCACGATTAGTCATTGCAATATCATTGAATCTATTAAATGCGTGATGTCGAAAGAAAAGATAACAAAAAGAACTGTCCATTTAAAATCGGGAAATTAAATTAGTACATACGCGTTCCGATTTTTTAAATTAGATTCATTTCCTTCAAATGATAGCCATGGCAACCATTAGAATGGATGTATTGATTTCATATCACGATGACACTTGATTACACCGTGCATAGTTCAAAGAAATATTATCAGTAAAACTTCGATTCAATTTCCATTGAAGTTTTCAGACGAACAATACGGAGTTACGATAGGTTCGATACAATGAAAATTTGGGAAATAAAGGAAGTCTGGGGTGCATTTGTCTATAATTCTCAAAAACATAGAAGAACCGAAGGTTGTGCATTCGAAACCAAAATTCATGTCCGCAAAAGGGGCCGCCAGATGATTTTTCGCCTTGGGCTGCGTGGTCCGCGGAGAAACGGGAAGAGGAGGGGGAAAGAGGGGAAGAAGAGAATCAAAGAAAGCAAACTTCTCGTTCTACTTCGGGGCTCCAGACCTCCCAGATCGTCGTACTCCAACCTCCACTTGGTTGCATAATTCCAAAGCGCCGAATTTTCCCTGATTAATAACACAAGGGAGAAGCTACAACGCTTGGCCGTGCGTTTGTAGCACAACAAATCTTGGGTGTTTCTAGAGTTGATACTCATCAGTAGAGGCTCAGCTAATGCCTCACTTCGGACAAACTATGTTAATAATGGCTTCCCCGATACAAGATAACTGGTGATAGACTACTATGGGAACGGTCGCGTGCGTGTGTAAAACTCCTCACGGATCGCTGTAGAAGGTCACCTGAAGGCATTAGGTTACAATCAGGTATACATATACATATAACGGCACGACACTGCTAAGAGAGAAGTGATCCTTTTACTGGTTGCAAGGGAAACGAGCGCGGATTTAAGTTCACCATTGCCGGAGCTGTGAAGCATCGGCATGTTTTGGGGTATGGAATGCCCCCAGATTAAATTGGATACGCTGAGGAAAGGCTCCGGAGCTCCGATACGGGCGTTGCAAGAGCGTACCCAAGCAACTCTTTGGACCGCTTCGGCCTAAATCAAGTCCTGGAAACAAGTCAGTTGCCAGCTTTGCCGAGAGTCGATGACGGGGAAGAATTTTCGTTAGTTGACAGAGTCAAAAAAGACCAGACGGCGTGTGCTATCATCCTGAACAGCCAAAACAATGCATTCACGGTAAGAGACCCAAAAATGTTATAGAAGAGGACCACGTTAGCATAATGGGGGGCTCGGATTGGCGCGGCAGATAGAGAGTTTTGGCTCCCAGCCCGAGGGAAAAACGTTTCTGTTGAGTGCTGATCCAGGCTTGGATGCTAGAAGGGGAGCACTTCAAGAACAGCCTTTGTACGGGACACTTACCCCGCGACGCCGTGGAGAAGGCGTAGACGTTTCTCTCCAGCCTCTTTCAACTCCCCGAATAATTCAACCGTTGCAGCCCACCCACCTGTCGCACGCCTCCTCTTAATTGCCACAACTGAGCTTTGACAAAATCATGGATTACATTGCGCCTCGGTTATTAAACATATTAATCGATGAACTGTTCCTTTTCACCAAACAGCCGGATAATATCCTAGAGAAAAAGTAAGCTTCACCCACGGGACCTCGGCTTGCTCGCACACGTAATTTTCCTCAGAATGCATATTTACGAAGTTGCCACTGCTTTCCAGTGCTCAATTTACAACAAGGATACGGACATTCTTGACTGAAATCTCCTCCACGCTCACATCTGAAATGGATATATCCAATCATAGTCTGCATATTGTTTGAAGAAGGGTAGCACTTCCTAAAACTGGAGATGGAAGGAAGGCAATTGAATAGGTCTAGTACTAACAATGAGAGCACACGGATAAAAGTCAAATTTGACGCAATTATCTAAGAATCGGAAAAGAGCTTTAGAGGGATTCAAATGAAAGATCAACGGATGAGGGAATGGAGATTTTTGTCATTTGAAGGGGATATCTGAATAAGAACCAGGGGCGGATTAAGGTCGTAGTTTTGGAAGGGCGGATTGCTACTTTCAGGGGGTATAGGGGTTATGGAACGCCTTATGACCAACATTTTTCCAATATCACCAGAGATTACGGGGTTCGGTCGCCCCCTTCTTCTGCACCCCCATTAATCCTCCGCCTCTGGCCATAGCTCATTGGAAACATCTAATTCAAAAAGAGTGACTGGAATAGCAAAGTATTTGTGTGAGTAACCTACCTCTGAAGAATCGTTGGTGGTAGTTTTCCGACTCCAGGGCTGGCCAAAATATCCCTGTGATGAAAGGCTACGTCCATCCAGAAATGGTAACGAAACACATCGGTAATGTTACGGATATAAAATCAGCAGCTGAACTCACAGCGCATAAAAGTATTCCATGTTCTGCGGGACACGATTAAATTCATCAGAACACAAGTTTAGTCAGTAGTTTGGAAAAACCTACCTCATCGCTAACACGTCGCCACGATGGGAGCTAAAAAAAAAAGGCAAAGCAAAATTGAAAGTAAATGCGAGAGGGAAGAAAAATAATGTTTAACTCTTCATTCCGCGTGCGTAGACACGCACACATTCCACAAGTTTGCAAACGAGAAGGGAAAACTAATGTCCGTGGTATGTGGGCCTCCCATGGCGCGGGGATGGAAGGAAACACGTTGGAAGTGCCCGCGTGTATAGGCAGACCTTCACACTCATAAACACGCTCCTATTTTTATTCGTGCTCCGGTATATTTTTCCATTTCCTGCACTCTTAGGAGATGCATGGAATTGGCTAAGGGAGGAGCCATCGTCGGAGAGAGCCTTGGGGGAGGGGGCGAACGAATGACCGACTCCCAATAGCCTACCCCCCCCACCCACCTCCCCCCCCCTTCCCCGGGCCAACAAGGGTCGTGAAGCGCGGGGAAGGGGCGGCCATCCCGCCTCCCTCCCCTCAAATGGAGATTCCCTGGTGGCCTAGTTTTCCAAAACCGCCGGCCGGGAGCGCGCGAGCGGCGTGCAAATCAAGATATCGCCTCCTGACTGACTGAGACTTCCTTCTGGGGCTGGATTTGCATCTTTATATTCGGTCATGGCCCCCTTCCCTCAAAATAGACTCAACGAGGCGACCCTGGGCGGGTTCACAGTGCCTGAAATGGGATTTGATTGAGGGCACCCTGATGAATCGACATGGATAGGAGCAAGACTACTCCAGGGCAGGTGAAGACAAAAAGCAGTTTCTCACCACACTGTTTTCAGCACTTTTGCTGCTCATGGCTGTGACCATGTCCATTCCATTCAAAGGATTCAGCTAACGTTGACATCTTGGCAGGTGGTGTGGCAAACTGGTGGAACAATTTTTTCGTCCGAAGTGGGGGAAAGTGCTAATCGGTGCATGCCACATTGAAACCAAGGGCATTTATAGAAAAATGCTATCAATCGACTCGCTAAAGTTGAAGTAGTGAATGTAATATTTTTCACTGCTTAAGAAACAATAGACTGCGGAATTCCACTTTGTAAATATACAAATCCAATCCAAAGATTCCTTCAGGCCTCGCACTGTGAGTAATTTTTTGTTTTATAAATAGTTACATCGTTCTATTTTTCTATCAAATTGAATGTCAGGAGAAGGATAGTCTCCTGTAGCAACGCAACGTAGTCATCACAGAGATCACAGAGCCCACAGTCCAATCGACCGGTGAAAGTGGAAGACTGCAGATGGAATGATTAGACAACATAATGAGAGACGACGCTGTGCTGAAGATTGCTGCTGGAGGGATGGCAGCTGCACGCAGAGTCCGGGGAGTGTGGAAATGTGCCTTTAAGATGTAGGAATTGCGTTCAGCATACTGAGCTGCTAAGAAAGAGTAGGTACTTCAGAGAACGGGTGTGTCGCTTACGAGGCAAAGCACATTTGGGCAATCGTAATGAAGTAGATAATAACAACCATTCGATTGGGGGAGTTGGATATCTATAATAGTTTCTAAGTTAGGCAATGCTAACATTTGACTTTTCAGAAATATGCGATTTGTATTCGATATAAACAAGAGAGAATATGGCTGGGCACAAGACAACGATTTCAAAATTTTATCCGAAGTATAAAGAACTGGAAAAATGTTTAGAACGAAGTTTACCAATCTTGAACCTGTTTAGATCACGTACTGATTCTTTACTTTCAAAGCAGTTCTGCGAAAAAGTTACTCGGTTTCAGTGATATCAAATCAATATGATTCAGTGGCGTTTGTAAGGGATTTAAATAAGATGATTTTTTGCTCCACTCCGGCGACTATCTTCTGAAGTAAAATAATTAGAAAAAAAAACAAGTCATCAAGCGAACAAATTCGGCAATCCCTCCAGATTAGTCCACGTTGGGATGACATAATTCACTGGCGGGTGAACAATCGAGCCGCATTGTATGTCAATACCAGTTGCTTCAGAGCAGCACGATAATATGCTCGGAAAACAGCCTGGACTCGCGACCTTTACAATGGTACAGCTGAATTTGCTCAATATCAATATTTGCCATTGGAATCACAGAATAAGGCACATCGGTCGGGGATAATTTTTATGACACGGATGGTCCCCGCCGGACACTGAGGGAGTAGAGAAGATTATGTCAGCTCTCTAGCAAAATGATGTCTTCTAGGAACACACAATCAAGATATTGGGCCTTCCACTACACGTAATCCGAGAAATTAGGTCGTATAATTGTCTGATTAGATTATCATGAGGTTCACGGCGCCCATTGAATGCGGAAAACGTATTGCTCATCACGGCGCGGACGACGGAGATAAGCCAGCAAGAAACGGCGATGTGTGCGCGCCCTGAGCAGTTCTCGTACTCCTAATGACCTTGGCTGCGCAGTGGAACAATGAGAGCAGACGCTTGCATGACTCATGACCAGATTCCTGACTTCTATTCAATTGCGAAAGTCTTTAGAAGTCTTCGGCCTAATTTGCGGATGTTTTCAACATTATCAATCTACTCACAGAAACACCCGGCTTCTCCGGAGAAAGATCTTGAGTCAGCGGTATGTGCACACTCATGCAATGTGAAGGAATGTCACGTGGTTGGATACTTTACCATCAACTCCATAAATATACCCTTAATTTTTCACGGGTAATGATGTCTCGTTGGAAGTAGTTGAAATATGTTGAACTACTTTTACTACTCAAAGACAGGCTGACAAATAGTGATTATTTTCAAATCTGTTCACAATATTAAGTTCATTTCCAAAAGGAAACATAGTGCCACAGGTGTTGAGCTGCACTCATCTCAATCTATGGATTTTTTCTCAATTCCAGTTATCGAAATAATTGTATATCGTTCTAGCTGCCTTTTAAACCAGTGCATATGGTTCTGAAATTAAATCACATTTTAGATTTCTTTTTCATCATTCGTGACTACATAATACATGGCTATGCATATTTTTTTCCTGTCATTCATTTGCATTACACATATTAAACTTTTCCACCAAGAGATAATGGAAATGTTGAGAAATTTATGTAACACAAACATTCAGACATACGGATGTAGATGACGCTCGGGGATTCAACAGTTTTATATTAGTGCGAGATAATTGGAAATTCCATATCATTTACACCGCAGTTACCATTTCCGGAGTATAAATACACTCTACATATAGCCAGCCATTATAGCAATGAGAAATAACCCATAAAAATTCTATTCTTAGTAATTATTTCGATTCATCCTTCTATAGTTTAAAAATAAATCTTGCAGAAAAAATTATCAAATCCTGTTACTTGATACCTGCGTCAGAAGCTTTTTATCTAACACTTCAGCTTCACCTGGAAAGGATATCAATATCCACAAGTAATTGATTTAATTTCAACGGAGTGAGCTAAAATAAGTTTGAACTAATATTTAACGAATAGTGTGACTTAAATGAAAAAGATTGAATATGATTAGGTATTTCGGTTGATTAAATAATATCGAAGTGGTACCAATATACGACGATCCAATCCCACTTTATTTTAGTAAATTTGAGAAATCGGCAATTGAAAAGGGGAGTCAGTTTTATGCAGCTTAAATGTCATTTCCTCTGGGATTCACAATTTATCGCCTGGTAAAAAATTCAAAAATTTATCCCCAATGGGAATCGTGTGAAAAGTGAAGAGAGTGGAAAGGCAGGAACAGCCTCTTGGCGAAGATCTTCCTTAATGTCTAAAATGCGGTATTCTAAACTAGCAATGTAAATTTTTGCTAACAGCATGAAAACAGGCCCTTTGGTAGATCGTGATTTTGGGATTAAGGGATATTATATTTTTTCCAGGGCATTCCTTGCTTAAACCAAAGCATTATGTTAGAAGAATTAGGATGGGAATCGCTATCACAGCGTAGATTAAATTATAGGCTTAACCTCCTAAATAAATTTCAGGAAAATCATTTTACTGACGACGTAAAAAACATACTATTAACCCCTTCGTACTACGGCAGGTTAAATCGCGCCAATAAAATTAGAGAGCTAGATTGTTGAACCGATAGGTATAAAATGTCATTTTTTCCGCGTACCATTTGGGACCATAACAGCTGTGATCGTCGTCATGAATAGTTCGAGTATTGACAATAGGCAGGCAGTAAATCTTTCTCATTATATTCTCTACTCTCTTATTTATGAATGATGTAAATATTGATGTTCTTCTTTATGCATGATATTTTGAATCTGTAGTAGTAGTCTTTGTATCCCTTGCATGTTGGAACGATTGAAGATAGAATGTTTCTTGGGTATTCGATTTTTAATTGGCGCTTTGCATGTGTGGTACGCGGGTTTTAATGCATTGTCGGTGTTCTACCATATCATTCATGCATGCCTGATGCGAAAGCACCCCCTGCCACACACCCTTTGGGTGGCTTGCAGGGTATGACGTAGATGTAGATGTAGATTCAATCCGAGGATCGGTTGAGGGGAAAGGTTAACGGATATAAAATAATGAAAGCTGTCATTGGTGGAATAACCATTAGCAACACTCCCAGATCAGAGAATTTTTTGAGCCAGCTTAAAAAAAATGCACTGATCCAGCATAAAGTCTCTAACGCCTTGCCCTCGGCTCCGAGATGTGTCATTCCATCACCCATCCTCTCTTTCTCTTCCGTTTCAAATTTCGTGTGAGAGAAAGATCTAACTCAATTCATATTTATATACTCTAGGCAAGGGCGGATGAGGTCTTTGGGCTCCCAAAACGTGACAGTGGAGATCCTAGTCCCTTGCTCGATCACTGTTCTGGATTACGAATGAGGCAGTTGCGTGACGGAAGCCACAGGCGCACAGAACCTATCGGTGCAACGTGTAATTCACTCGCAGGCCACACCACAGTATTCTGGCCAAAACTCGATTGCTTGGTCTTTCGAGAAGGTCTTTATTTCAATGTGATGTCGATGCCTTGATTTCAACGCGTGTGCGAACTAATGTGAGCCGTCCACTTAGCCCATACAATTCCAATCCAAACTTCGAGTTTCTGGATTCATCCCTAAGTGTATGCAACCGAATGTGCAAATCGTACTTTGATTTCAGCACAAGGTCGATCATACTTTGCAATTCTTTAATTCTCTTCAACTTCTCTAAAGCTAGTTCCCTTACCTCCTGGTATCTCTTCCTATGTAATTTCCTCATAATTTGGTCCGTAAACTTATTCCTGGGTCTTCGTCTGGGGACTTTTCCCTCTATTTTACCTTCAGTCTTACCACTAATCACTCTCATCAGTGGTCGTTCAATCCTAAGATTGATTGACTGCAGCCCTCCTCTCTTCCCTAAATAATGCTAGTTCCCTTACCTCCTGGTATCTCTTCCTATGTACTTCCCTCATAATTTGGTCCGTAAACTTATTCCTGGGTCTTCCTCTGGGGACTTTTCCCTCTATTTTACCTTCACTCTTACCACTAATCACTCTCATCAGTGGTCGTTCAATCCTAAGATTGATTGACTGCAGCCCTCCTCCCTTCCCTAAATAATGCTAGTTCCCTTATCTCCTGGTATCTCTTCCTATGTACTCTCCTCATAATTTGGTCCGTTATTCCTGGGTCTTCGTCTGGGGACTTTTCCCTCTATTTTACCTTCACTCTTACCACTATAGTGCTCGCAGAGTTTCTCTGCACTGGAGAATTTCTCCAAGTCTAGCTGCCCATGGCAGATGAGCAGCGATTGGCTGCCGGCGTCCAATCCAGTAGACCGGTTCTTAGCTCAGTGCGTGCCGCGTACGAATACCGTAAGTGGCGACCCAAAAGAGTCTAGTCTTAGCTCACTTAAAATTATCCCGCAGCGGGTGCCATGCTTTCTTAACTGAATTAAATATGGTTCGATAAATTCTGATATATTACCCAGTGATGAAAATATTGGTTGTTATGATAATTAGTGGCAATTTTCGTATTTGTATTTTTCAAAATGTTGGTGAAGAGGATTTAAGTTTTGTTTATTTATCGTATAAACACGGTGACCTGCACCGATGGCGATTACTTTCTTACTTCACTGCGATGACTATTGCAATCACTGCAAGTTTTGACTCGATATCTATAGTAGTTTCTCGTCCAGAGTTTTTCTATTCTAAAGGCCCTCGCGTCGGCGAGGCATAGCGTTCGTTTTCGCCGATTCTTTTGGGTCGCCACTTACAGTATTCGTACGCGGCGCGCACTGAGCTAAGAACCGAAATACGGGATTGGACGCCGGCAGCCAATCGCTGCTCATCTACCATGGGCAGCTAGGCTTGGAGGCAATCTCCAGTGCACAGAAACTCTGCGAGCACTATAATCACTCTCATCAGTGGTCGATCAATCCTAAGATTGATTGACTGCAGCCCTCCTCCCTTCCCTAAATAATGCTAGTTCCCTTACCTCCTGGTATCTCTTCCTATGTACTTTCCTCGTAATTTGGTCCATGAACTTATTCCTGGGTCTTCGTCTGGGGACTTTTCCCTCTATTTTACCTTCAGTCTTACCACTAATCACTCTCATCAGTGGTAGTTCAATCCTAAGATTGATTGACTGCAGCCCTCCTCCCTTCCCTAACTAATGCTATTTCCCTTACCTCCTGGTATCTCTTCTTATGTACTTTCCTCGTAATTTGGTCCATGAACTTATTCCTGGGTCTTCCTCTGGGGACTTTTCCCTCTATTTTACCTTCAATCTTACCACTAATCACTCTCATCAGTGGTCGTTCAATCCTAAGATTGATGACTGCAGCCCTCATCCCTTCCCCAACTAATGCTAGTTCCCATACCTCCTAGTATCTCTTCCTATGTACTTTCCTCGCAATTTGGTCCATGAACTTATTCCTGGGTCTTCGTCTGGGGACTTTTCCCTCTATTTTACCTTCAATCTTACCACTAATCACTCTCATCAGTGGTAGTTCAATCCTAAGATTGATTGACTGCAGCCCTCCTCCCTTCCCTAACTAATGCTATTTCCCTTACCTCCTGGTATCTCTTCTTATGTACTTTCCTCGTAATTTGGTCCATGAACTTATTCCTGGGTCTTCCTCTGGGGACTTTTCCCTCTATTTTACCTTCAATCTTACCACTAATCACTCTCATCAGTGGTCGTTCAATCCTAAGATTGATGACTGCAGCCCTCATCCCTTCCCCAACTAATGCTAGTTCCCATACCTCCTAGTATCTCTTCCTATGTACTTTCCTCGCAATTTGGTCCATGAACTTATTCCTGGGTCTTCGTCTGGGGACTTTTCCCTCTATTTTAGCTTCAATCTTACCACTAATCACTCTCATCAGTGGTCGTTCAATCCTAAGATTGATTGACTGCAGCCCTCCTCCCTTCCCCAACTAATGCTAGTTTCCTTACCTCCTAGTATCTCTTCCTATGTACTTTCCTCATAATTTGGTCCGTAAACTTATTCATGGATCTTCGTCTGGGGACTTTCCCTCTATTTTGCCTTCAATTGAGTCCATCACAAGTCTGCTGTCTCAGGGCGGTAATCAACATCTCCTACTATTCTCTAAAGTAAAGGATTATATCGGAACACTTAATAAATCAAATCTCATTTTTTAAATAATGGATTCTGGAAATGCAATGTTAGCAAAAGAAGGGAAAATATTTGCTGTAATTTATATCATAACAGCATGAATTTAATGATCTACTGATTGTACTCATAAAAGTAATTATATTATGGAAGAAGAACCGCAAGTATTGAGAGACATCTGAATACTTGCAACGTCTGAATAGCTCTGAATGAACGACATGGCCATTGTCTGTGCGTTAAAATTTTTAGTTCAATAAGAGATACTTAAGTTAATTTGAGAAGTTTCTTGCAGAAATCTGAGGGGTCAGTGTGGCCTGAATTTGAGTGAAAAATTTATGTAGAACTTAAAATATTCCCCCAGAGAGATGCCTTGATAAGTGAAGGAATTTTCCGGAGATGTGCCTTGTACTTTGATGCACAGTTCTTACTTTTAACTGCAAATAAGCATAGTAAATCAATAGTTACAGATCAACACTCGCTGGCGGCATCAGTAACTGAATAATCTCTCACGGCTTCTTCCTTAACAAAAGCCTTACGTCCATATTGATCCAATATGTACCATGCCCAACGAAAAGGAGTGTTGTACACTTCGTCTATTTGGCTACCATCAGACTCCATTATGAAAGCTAAATATCCGAACTATGATACACGGTTACAATTGAAAAGAATTGGCCCCTATCGCACTCAAAAACGAAAGTGCTGCTAATTGTTTTTCTCCAATGATAGTAAAACTGTGTAATACCTATTATAAGAACAAAGACTAGACCTGAAGTTGGGTGGTCGAAAAATAAACATTTATGTTCAACATATGATGCTTGAATCAAGGTAATCGATAAATCGGCCAAACACTTGCAGCGGGCGGACGATCGGAGGTTAAAATGTTACAAGCTCCGAGTATCGTGAAGTTGTTTTCACATAGCAGGCAAACCAGCATGCTAGGGGTTTGAAGTAGGCTGATTTAACTATTGCGGGTAACATAATAAATACTTACTTGGCTGATTATGAACATCTACATTTACGTAACACCCTGCGAGCCACCACGAGGGTGTGTGGCAGGGGGTGAGGATCACCAAACATGCACTATTGCCATGCAACTAGGATATTTAAAGGAAACATGCTAGATAACAGGGTCACATGCAGCTAGGTGGTTAGTATCTACATAATGAGAAAGGGATTATTGGTTGTCATTACATGCATCATGCACTACAGACTACTCTTACTATATTTCACCTACCTATCCCTTTGCTATGCTGCCTATTGTTCTCTCTTATCGTACGCGGGAAAAATGACATTTTTAATCTATCGGTACGACAATCTATCTCTCTAATCTTGTTAATCTGATCAAACCTAGCATAATAAGCAGGGGTTCTTAATATATATCTAACGTCATCTGTGAACAAATCGGTTTCGAATTTACTTAAAAGGTTTGACCTAAATTTTAACCTGCGTTCTGATAGTAATTCCCATCCTAGTTCTTCTATTAAACTCGTTACACTTATACAATTATCATAACGGCCTTCAACAAATATAGCGGATCTCCTTTGCACACGCTCTAATTCTTTTATCATACCTTCCTCGTACGCATCCCACATACTAGCGGCATATTCTAAATGAGGCCTGACAAGTGTAAAATAGCTTTTCTCTCGTACTCTCTCATCGCACTGGCCTAGAACCCTTTTTACGAAAAAGACTTGTCATTTTGACATTTGTCGCACTTAACTACTAACTATTTTAGCAAAACCCTATCGTTTGTCGTTTATTAACTATAGTAGACTAATTTATATCTCATAAATACTTCAATTCTTTCTACAAAGTAGACTTAGCATTTCTTTTATAAGTATCTAGCAGTGTTTATGGTTCCAAAGTTACAGTTATATGAGTGTCACCATCTCTGTGGATTCAGAGACCTAAAATGATTTTCTTCATAAATATGAAGTTTCTCTGGCTATTTTGGCTAGAACGCGATTGTCAAAAAACACATAAAAGTGATGAATCGTAGGATACGGTCACCAGATAGCCGTAAATAACAAGTTTTACACGCGCGGTTCGCACGGCCGGTTCCTAGAGTGGCACACGCAACTAATTAAACGGCATCCACCTGTTGAACCCGGGTACACTCAAGTAATCGATAACTCGCTCAACCATTTTTCCAGAGCCCGCAGAAACTTTCTCTTCAGCCTTAATTCGGAATCGCTACGAGCAGGACCGATTCACTTTATCCCGTTTAAATGACCACTTATGTTTGGACGTATTATTCAAGGCGATTAAAATCATAAAATAAAAGTAAAAACATAGTCAATTTTATTCCGTAACCAGTTGAACTAGGTAAATTTTCATTTGAATGCAAAGCCTTTATTAAAGTGCGTTGAGAACGTCATAACATCGTGACTTCACTCCCTTCCCTAAAAGTAATTGTGCAATTCACGTTTCTTTATATTGCATTGCCTTAAGTAACTTCCTATACTACTTATTCACTTCCAATTCAATACAAAAAAGGAAATACCCAAATGGAGGCCACACTTATTCCCGATGCAACTAGAATTCTCGCAGCCCAAAATAAATGCAAACACTAAGGCGCCAGCACACAGAGCTCCAAATCAGCTCTCATGAAGGCTGCTGTCAAAAATTGGACTCCCGAGCTTGATTCGAGGCAACATGTGCATGCTCGCCCATGGCGACATCGCCGGTTGGTTCATCCCAATCAGGCTGATGCCTGTCTGAGAGTCTCGTGAAAGGGATTCCGGGGAGATAATGACATTCCCTCGAGCTCTTTCAAGGGATTACGCTCTTATTCACAGTCAATATTGCCCCAGTCCAAAGTCAAAGTAAAACATTCTAGAAGGTGGGAGTTTCCGAATGGAGGATGGGGTGAGTTCTGGCTTACCATCCCGAGGGCCGTGATTCGAAATCCGAAAGAGGTGGACATTTAACAGTGGAATCCCGATCATTTCTTGAGCACTATGTGGAAATCATTTTAAGCACTGTACTCTTTCCGTTATTATACCGAGGTCCGCTGGGAACCTTTAGCTGTGAGAGAGCTAGCGTCGACTTCGGAATTCTCTCCTCCCTTCCTCCATTCCCATTGTATCTAGGCTTACCTTACCTGGGGTGCAGCTGGGATAGTTCTGGTTTGATGGCGTCTGGTCTCCCTACCGTTGGGCAAATTCGTCCCGGCTGGTGCTGGAATGTCCCGGGATGTATCCGTTTATGTCCACCGTCGGCTGAGGAGTGCACGACGATAAATGTCTGGGCTGAAATGTGCAAATCATGAATATTGTATCAACTTGTATCTGACATCCTTGAAGGCTTTAGACAGACTATTTAGTGTTTACCACTTTCCTGGACTCAAACCTACAATAGATGACGAATTGAAAGATGTTATATTTAAACTTTTCCTTGGGGAACGAGGGTAAGGGAGAAGAATCACTCGGCAGGTACCAAAAAAGGCTCAGCCACCCAACTAATAAAAATACTCAAACTAGTACTGCAGAAGTATGATTTAGTTTTTTCCCAGCGAATAATATGGAGGAAGTCTTCTTGGGTCTTCCACCGGGATAAGTTTTTTACTGCCGACGTTTCGGAGTCCGACTCGTACTCCATTCTTAAGGCAAATGATTTTGTATTGAGAATGGAGTACAAGTCAGACTCCGAAACGTTGCTTCGGCAGTAAAAAACTTATGCCGGTGGAAGACCCAAGAAGACTTTCTCCAGAGGTACTGCAGAGTTTGGTTCTGAAACAAACCACTGCAGCTGTAAGTAATCATATTATTTTTAAAATGGCACTCAATGAATACATTGATCCTAAACCATTAGCTTAACTTTTGTGAACAACGTCCCAATTTTAATATCTTAGAAACTAATTTTGAAGAAAATAGCAACCCAACTTTATTAGCCCACATTTCCTCAATAGCGGAAGTGACCTCTGTTGCCGCTCGTTTCTCCAAATAATAAAACAAAAACCAGCATTAGTCGAGATAATGCAAAGAAAATGCAACCCGTACTTATTTACCATGAGGAGAGTGCTTCAAAAGCAATGATCCGTCCCTTGGAAGGGACGTTAGTCAGCGGTTCCCATGGCGCCGGTCGTTATAGAGCAAGTAAATGACAACACCCAGTGTCTCCCCACCACTTCTCCTTCCCCCCGATAATCCACACCTTACCACCCGACCCGCCTCTCCAAAGTGGCACAAATGGCCTCAAATGCCATTCACGTACAAACCAAATAATCAACTTGTCGAAGTATAATTAGGTGTCCAGCTTCAACTATTAGGTGCTCGAACGCGTTTCAATAGACGGTCCACGATTGAGAGGAATAGCACCTAAGATTGATCTCACGTCCTTTAAATCTCGAGTCTGTATGCATGAAGTTCATCTGTAAGTTACTTATACTTAGGGTTGTCATGTACTTGCGAATGAAACACTGACCTAATACCTATTTTGCCAGCGTTTTGGGCGCTATAGTAAGAATCTCATCGATCGATGCATAGGCTTGCTCATCCTTAATCAATTTCAAAGTAAGCTTCAATTTGCATCGTGTCGGCAAAAATGAAGCTCAGGAAGAGTCCGGATATATCTCAATATAGCAGTGCATTTAAAGATGATGACCCGTATTTTTTCGTGTTCTTTCTTTCGCATCGACGTGAGTGAGCGGTCGTCTCCTTCTTGAAGGATGATTTCCACACCACTCCTTTCCGGTGCTGGGGTCTCGACGCTTCCCCATCCCATCCGGTGGTGGTTTATCTCTCACTTAGCCCCACGGCTTCACTTCCCTAATCGCCCGCAATTACTTTCCAGTCTATCCGGAGAGTCTGAATTCAACGCTGGAGAGCGTAAGCTTACTAATCAAAACATCAGAAGCAATAATCACTCGAATCGAATTTCAATGAGCGGTCCAGAACAGCGAAACCCACACAAAAACGTCTAACCGACGAAGAGCTGATAATCCTGTGAACGGAGCTCACTCTGATGGAATCGCATCACAAACAATGCAAGCTTAACGAAAATACAACTGCGTGGTTTTGGCAGCTATTATATCACAGCCATAAAAATGACTGACAGCAAAACCATTTCATTCCGTAAGAACGAGTACAGCTCGCTTCTCAAAAGCATATGTAGACGTTTCCTGTACCAGATAATCGATACCATTTTCTCTGGCCGCGAGCAAATAATAGTTGACCAATAGTCTACATCTATATCTACTTATTACCCTGCAAGCCACCACAAGGATGTTTGGCAGGAGGTGACTTATCACCAACATGAACTACAGGGAAGAAATTTACTTTCATCAACAAGCACCACACTATCGGTATTCTACAAATGCTACAGAAACTACTAAAATAATCCATAATGTAACTGTGAAAACGTGACACAAGAGTCATGCAGGGAACATACAAAACTTGATGTTAGCACTACTCAGCAGATTTAGAAACATGAATTTGGGTACATATGAATTAATCAGCTACACCACCTGTCAACTAACCTACTTCAACGTCTAAGCGTAGCCATTATAGTCTCTTCTCGATCACGGGAAAAACGACATTTTAAACCTTTCTGTTCCACAATTTATATACCTAATTTTATTCTCATGATCTGATCTACCGTAGTAAGTTGGAGTTCATATGATATTGAAAATTTCGTCTGAAAATAAATCGGTTTTGAATTTACATAAAAGATTTATTTTAATTTTCAATCATCGCGACGGTCTGAAAGCGATTCCCATCCAAGTTGTTGCAAGAGGTCAGTAACATCAACAAGACTATCATAACGGTTGTCCACGCATCTTGCTGATCTTCTCTGCAATCGTTCTAACTCTGCTTTTAAGCCTACATCATATGAATCGCAAACACTGGCAGCGTATTCTAAGTGAGCCTAACAAGGAAGAAGTAGCTGATTTCTCAGCTGATTACTCATAAAGCTGAGGATGACACGCGGTGTCGAAACCATGGTCGAGTTGAGTTATATTAAATAGTGTGGAATAAAACCAAGTATCTTTTATTATAAGTGATTTCGGGTAGAGATGGGCTAAGTCGATCATTTTAGTGATTCAATCATTTTGATTCGAGTCACTTAAAAGATTCAATCAACTGATTCAATCATTTGATTCATTATGACTCGTAAGTCAGATTGATTAGATGAATCACGAGACTCACGTGAATCGAAAGACTCGAATGAATCAAGATTGAAGAGACTCAAACACCCGAATGATGCTAATTGATGCCATCAATCTATTTGAATAATTGATTTCGAATAATTACTATCGTGCTTAGATATTTAGGAAGGCTGATTAATTTCCATATTCCACAAATTTTGGATCCGCATTAAATTGGAGATTTCCAAGTACTATAGTCACGACAATATTTAGAGAGGCAAAACTGTCACAGACTCTGAATTCAAGAAGAATAACGTCAAACTATGTACATGAAAATTAAATCACTACCTCAGACTACACAAAGTAATATGCATGAATGTTATCTGATCTGCTGTATTGAATTCCATTCAATTAGGAGCTTTCAACTGAGCAGGTAATTAAAATTCTTATCAAATTTACCAACTGTAATGATGCGCTAATATTGTAACAAGGGTTAAATTTCATCGTTTTTAAAATGAGCGCCTTGTCTCCAACTATGCTATACAAACATAAACTCACTGATCAAATATTAATGGATTTATGCCCATGAAGATATCTCTCTGAAATTTCATGACTAGACATAACGGATAACGTACATGTGAATATGTTTTTCCACTCAATATCACATTCAATCACACGGCAGACGGAAACACAAAATGATTGAATGATCGAATCATTTTCCCGAAATGAATCATGAGACACTTGACTCGCTTGGTGATTCAATCATTTTGAACGAATCGATCATGAACGACCCATCACTAATTTAGGGTACTTATCGCGTTGAGTGTTTATGCTAGCCACAGCTTTTCCCGTATTCATGCAAGCGTAACTGTTATCAGAATAAAACAAGCAAGGTGCTTCGGTGGGCACCCGAAAAATGCAAGAATCATCATATGCGGCGACGCATTAAAAACTCTTGGATTCATGAAGAGAATTGTGGGAAGTTACTCGGATGAAAAAGCAATTGAGGGGTCTATTTCACTCTAGCTATTCCACGTGAATACTCTGTCAGTATTTGGAACCGTGCTCGGGAAGGCGTAAAGCACAAGATAAAATGCCAGGAAAGTCGCACGCTACATTAAAACTGCTACGAGCAAACAGAGTGTAATACTCATGATGGAGAGATTGATTCAAATGACATAAAGCAGACATTTCACGCGATTCTCAGGACGACGCGGATGATACTATCACTATTTCCCTGCACTATTTCTCTGGAGCTAATAGAAACGACTAAGTCAGAGAGATGCACTTCCGACCGCATTAAACGAAGCTCCCCTCTTCCCAAGTATCATTAAGGTACAGTCAATGTCGAGACGCTTGGCCAATCTTTTAACACACAATTTACTTTCGTCCTTCCCCTCTTCCAATTTCGTCAAACTTTTCCCTCCCCTGTTCATAGCTGATATCATTTCATCCCCTGCCTAGCACCCCAGCGGACGCTCGCAGGGTAACATGTGAATGAGCGTACTTTTTCATTATTATAAATCTAATTCTAGGGACAACACTTCTACGTCTAATGGCGCGCAACTTAAAGGGGTACACTCAATGTTATGAGGAGAACCGGGGGTAAAAATCATCATAAGTGGGAGTCTACCCATGTGGGCGCCCTATCTCGTGCGTTAATGTTAAGGGTTAGGACGGTCACGAGACTCTACGTCAGCTCATCGGTCGATCATAGGTTTCCTAGAAAATTTTATGTTTATTTATTTATATATACTCACACCCCAGAAAACAGCACTACAAGGCCTTTTACATGGGGTGTTTTAACATCAGCAAGAGACGAACACACACATCCATGTCCTGGGCAGATAATATTCTACCCAGGCGGGATTCGAACTCGCAACCCTCGGGTTAGCAGGCGATGACTTTACCCCACCGCCACCGGGGCCGACAAAACTATTGACTGTTGTGAGTGTTAAAATACAATCATGGAGGCAAGTAGCGTTCGAAAACCAATGATTTTTATCCATCCATTTACTCGCATACTTAAGATAAACATTAAAATATTTTTACATTCAAGTTGCGACAAAGAATAACGAAAAACGCGTGGAATCTTGGTATTGAACTTCTTTGCCTGACTTCATTAGTTCTCTTTTCAACCAACCCCACTTCGGTATGTATAAAAGATTTAAGAACTTTCTGGGAGATGCGTTCCCTTTATTAATGACCCCATTAATAAATGGATATTTAGCATCGTTTTGTTTAAGTTTCCTGCTCTTTATTATGTAGGTATGGTCATTTATCCTACCAAAAGTATATCTTAAACTTGTTCCCGTGTTGCACATTTGCCTTGAATCTGAAAATAATAACGAGGTCCCCCGGAATTTGATGCAAAGAAACGGTAGGGTTGTGAGATTTAAAGTGGGCAGAGCTTGGCGCAGCAAGGTACTTGTTTACTTCAATAGGAAAACTTTGAACTTCAACAAAGTTAATTTATACCTAAAAGCGATCGGTTTCTTCTTTGATAAAAAATCTTCAGGTCAGAAGATGCCTCATCAAAGATAGGACCGTAGGTGGAGTCGCAGAAATAATTGCTGTGGAACAGTATAAAGTTTTGTAATTAAAATTTAACTTGTCACTTTCATGATGTCAAGCCTGATCCCATCAAATTTACGATTCGCGACATTTTTCTATGGATTGGAAGGGGGTCGGAGGTCGGAGCGTCGGAGAAAGGAAACGGGGAAGAGAGGCGACCAAAGAGTTTTCGGGAGGGGAAGGAAATGGATTGCAGGGCGTTCGGAGAGAGTTTCACACGTACTACTTTATTTCTATGAAACATACAAAGCTGAAACTCCCAAAATCTATAGCAAACATATTTATCCTCCATTTAAAGAAATATAGCTGTCAATGAAGAACTTGTGTTTGAGTTACAAGGTGTCAAAGTCGGAGCTTTTCCCGCGCGCCGTAAATAACCGGTATTTTTTACGTTATAACTGTAGTAAAAAATATAAAAATTGATCAAAAAATTAAAATTTGCCATTATAAAACGTAGAAATGAATGAGAAAAATGATGGTGTCGTTAGGTTTTCTGTAAGTCTTTTCGTAAACTTTTTATTTGTACCCAAACTCGAGTGCACATAATTTCTGCGCCGACAGTAGGCATCTGAAGAGGAGAGCGATTGGCGGGGACGGATACGTTTGGGTGGTGTTCAAAAGCAATGGTCAATGACCAATATACAGATATTTTTAGTTGTGATGAAAATACCTCTAATGGGTAAAATTTAGGCAATTAATAATTAACTTGGAAAAGATAAATATAATTTATATCGATATAAATAAATATGCCCTGCTAAAAAATTCTGTATAGTTTCCTTACAAATACTTCTACAGAATTTCTTAAAAGTTCTGTAGACGTTCCTTAAAGTAATGAATCGCCATTTTACGGAATTCCCTTCGACGTTATGCAGAATACCTTAGGACGTTCTACAGAAGCCCTTTGACGCTCTGTAGAACTCCTTACAAGCTCAAGGAAACCTCACATATTTCCGTAGAGTTGCTGAAGTTCTACAGAACAGCTTGTAAGGAGTTATTTTGCTCTGCAGAAAATAACTCTACAGAACATATGTTCTGTAGAGTCGGGCTCTCACGTTCCGTACAGATCCTTAGAGAAGGAACTAGATCTGAAGAAAAAGTCAATTTCTATAGAATTCCTTACGTTCTACAGAACAGCTTCGAAGGAATTTTTAGCAGGGTAATCATGAAATAATCGGGTATAATTAAATATAATAAATTAATATGAATCGGTTGTTACAAAATCTAATTATTTTCAGGTCTCTATATAGTTTAGATTTTAGATATCGATGATTGAGATCCAGATTTAAATATTGCACTGCTAAAATATTGATTTTCACCTTGCAATCAATATTCTCGTGTTAAATATTGCGCAACTGAAATATTGTTTTTTTATACTGTATCAATACTGTGTTAGTTGAATATCTTTCCAGAGATGTTACACTGTTCAACAGTCTAATAGCAGGATTTACAGCAGCCATACGTGTCATGTATCATTTGTATTTCGATTGGGCACAACGAAAGCGAAGGAAACAATTTACACATGATGATAACCAGGACATCTTACAGGTAGAGGAAATAGCTCTCATAGCCTAAACAGGAAATCAAGGTCTGTGCGTTTCCTTTCCACAACAGCAGTGTTCAGCGAGTCCACTAAAGACTTGCCGCGGAGTCGTTTCGAAAGTTAGCCGCGCGTAGAAGAAGATGTCCGCTGGTCAATCCGGTTAGTCAACCCAAATGGTGATTAGAAAATGCGTTTGAAATTTAACTCACCAATTTTCGATCCTCATATATTTGGTTAGCATTGTTCAATTTTTTATAGTGGCATAAGCATTGAAATATTTATATTAGGTGAGCATTGAAATATTTATATACCGAGCAGTGGACGCGAAATCTGAAGGTCCGTGGTGCGATTCCCGGTTCAGTCGAATTTTTTCCACTTAGAATCGGCCATCTTTACACCTTCACACCACCAATGTGTTTGTTGATTTTATGTGTTCCTATCCACTTTATTTATGGGTCATTCCACCACAATTCGACCAGAAAATAGGCAAAACTGACCCTTGGGGTAACCGATTTCGACCCAATTTGGCAAATCGTCTTCATTTGATTACAAAATGAAAACCCTACAGCCATTTAGTAATCCATTCCACGGATTACGAGATATTGCAATGTTGTAAAACTAGAATTTTACAAAAGCGTCGTCGCATTTGACGTCATATCTCCCGAAATAAGGAAGATAAAAATACATGCAATAACTCATTTTAAAGGTATTAAATTAAAAAAGATAATTAATGAATCATTTAATAAAATTTAAACAATTTAATAAATTTTATGACAAATTCAAATTTTCAAATCAATTTTTGGCAATGTAGTCTTGCCTTCGATTTTCCTCATTTTTTTATGTTGTAGATACAACCCTCCTCTACAAGTTAAAGAAATTCGGTAGGGGCAATATTTCATGTAAGGAAGAAAAAAATTTTTGATTGAAGGCGTAACGCTGGTCTCCCGCCGCGGCGGCGTCCGGCTCTCGCGCTGAACGTTCAGTAGTCGGTTCTCCAGATCTCATCAGCGCGCTTCCTTTTCCATCTTCTTTTCACCAAGTTTAACTGTATACCGACCCTTTGATTCCCTTAACCCATGTCATTCGCTATTTGCTTCCCACTGAAATGACCGCCGCTTTAGAATCCAGGATTAGAGACAACACGCTTAACAGCGGGGGCGACCATGCTCGGAGAACAATAGACAAACCTCTCCCCGTCTTAGACCTCCAATGCTACTTTCCTCTCTTCCCCTGACTCATTCTCCTCGCATTATTTTGTTCTGAGAAACATCTTTACAACCATTGCGCCCAGTAGCCGTCGCCCACCCTCACCCATTCACATATTTATCCCTGATTAAAAAACAACGGTGAATGCGAAGAGGTACCCATGATTTTTTTTTCCCTCACTAACTATCGCATTTGCAAGCAATTCGTCATTTGCCGTCTATCCTCCGTCAGTGACGTTTCAAAACTCTCCTTGGCCTCATTTTTATAGAGCGCGTGTTTCAGTCGAGTAAACGTTTTTTTGGTCTGCAGTGGTTGATTATGATATGTTCAGTTGGTGATGCTTTAAACCAGAAATGTTCGAGTGTAACAGTATTGAGGAGTTTTCGCAGCTATTCTAGTCGTGAAATTGAGTTGATCGAATTGAGAAGTGGTGTGGATGCTGTACTCAGTGTGTGCAACCGTCGTTGTAAGGATTATTTACTCTTCTACGAGGTTCGTCAAGAGCGGTGCTGCAATCCCTTGAATTTGCATAGAAACATTCGCTCGATTAATTTGTGGACAATTACAAGCGAGTTCCAAAATTTCTATCATGGCACAGTGCCTGTTGTAATAGAGGGTAGGAAACTCTGTGTTCAATGTAAAGTGGGTGTGAAGAAATTCAACAAGCCAGAAAATGTTGCTGTAAAGAACAATCCAGGTTGCTCTCAACATGAGCCAGAAAGTCAGTCAGAGCTCGCCACAAATGACGATTACCAGAGTAGGGTTTATAGTGCAGCAGGACCTTCAACCAGTGCTACATTCACTATTAAATCTCAAGGTTATTAGTCAGAGTCATCAGTTAGTTCTATGTAAGATAGCGAGACTGATGAAACCAATGGATATCAGTACATTCCAGGAAATGAAATTCGCTTGGGAAAACTGAACAAGACGTTAAAATCCCTGGATCAAACACCTGTAACAACAAAAAAAATTGCACAGGACAAGCAAATATCCGGCGAAGAAATTATAAGTAGCAACCGCTGCTTTGAGATTATCTCTTCAAAAGGTTACTGGTGGGGAGGTGAATATTCAAGAAGATATTCCTGAACAAGAAGATCACTTCCACCAAGCTGTCAAGGAAATGATTATGCAGCTGAAGGATAAGGTCCTCAAAGCTACGAAAATGAATGAAAAAATTTTAATCCTATCTGTCCTACCTAAATCTTGGAGTGTTTCAAAGATAAATCAGGAGTTTCAAATATCGACGTATTTGGTTAAAAAGATGAAAAAATACGTATCTGAGTAAGGATTTCTGTGCTCTACGAACGCGAGACGAAACAAATACCTCTCAAATGACACTAAACTGAAAGTGATTGAATTCTGCCGTGAACCAGATATTAGTAGAGAAATGGCGGGCAAAAAAGAGTGTAAGAGTGTAAAGGAGGGAATTGTGCGCGTAGTAAAGCTGAAAAGGTTAATTATTTGCAATTTGTGGGAAGCCTATGAAGCCTTTAAAGAGAGAAATCCAAATTTAAAGATTGGTTTCTCCAAATTTGCAGATTTGAAGCCTCCTGAGTGCGTGTTGGCTGGTGAACCTGGCACTTAAGGCACTTGGGCTGGATTAGAGCAAATAACGTCGGATAACGGAGAAAAAAATTTCTAAACTTATCGGGATTGCCTGGAATTCTCACTCTGTCGCCCTCCGTCAGAAATGTGCGTCATGGGTGAGTACCCAGAAACACTGCCACGAGAAGAGGGCGAAAACGGTGATGATGTCGTCAGAAAATGTGGGAGTAGAGACTGAATGACAGCAATTATTTCAGAGTACTTCAGGGAAAAAAGTAAGGATGCGGTTCGTTTCAAGCAATGGACTGAGGAAAATTATTTTACGTTAACCACACAGGTCAAGGACGTAGATATTTTTTGAGAGGCTTTTGTTGAGAATACCACCAAAGTAAGAAGGCATGACTACATCGCTTGCATGCAAACTACATATTATTTAAAATGTGAGAGACAATCTGAAATTGCGTCAATTAGTTGTTGTGGCCGATTTTTCTGAGAATTTTTCTTTTCTTCACCAAGATGCAGTACAAGGGGTCCATTGATGTAACGATCAGACTACAGTACATCCATTTGCGTGTTACAGCAGAAATACCTGCGATAAAGTCACAACTTTCAGTTTGGTTATTATTTCAGACTGTATGGAACATAACGTGAGTGCATTCTATACATTTCTAGGGAAACTGATAACTTTCCTTCGAAGAAGGGTACATTATCTAAGTAGAATAATTTACTTTTCTGACGGTGCTGTGGCTCAATATAAGAACCGCTACAACATGATGAATCTGTTGCATCACTAAGAGGATTTCGAAGGTGATGCTGAATGGCATTTCTATGCAACATTGCAAAGAAAGTGCCCGAGTGACGGACTAGGAGGAGCATAAGAAAGAGTTTGCGAGGAGAATGAGTTAGGGGAAGAGAGGAAAGTAGCATTGGAGGTCTAAGACGGGGCGAGGTTTGTCTATTGTTCTCCGAGCATGGTCGCCCCCGCTGTTAAGCGTGTTGTCTCTAATCCTGAATTCTAAAGCGGCGGTCATTTCAGTGGGAAGCAAATAGCGAATGACATGGGTTAAGGGAATCAAAGGGTCGGTATACAGTTAAAATTGGTTAAAAGAAGATGGAAAAGGAAGCGCGCTGATGAGATCTTGAGAACCGACTACTGAACGTTCAGCGCGAGAGCCGGACGCCGCCGCGGCGGGAGACCAGCGTTACGCCTTCAATCAAAAATTTTTTTCTTCCTTAAATGAAATATTGCCCCTACCAAATTTCTTTAACTTGTAGAGGAGGGTTGTATCTACAACATAAAAAAATGAGGAAAATCGAAGGCAAGACTACATCGTCAAAAATCGATTTGAAATTTGAATTTGTTATAAAATTTATTAAATTGTTTAAATTTTATAAAATGATTGAATAATTATCTTTTTTAATTCAATACCTTCAAAATGAGTTATTGCATGCATTTTTATATTCCTTATTTCGGGAGATATAACGTCAAATGCGACGACGCTTTTGTAAAATTCTAGTTTTACAACATTGCAATATCTCGTAATCCGTGGAATGGATTACAAAATGGCTGCAGGGTTTTCATTTTGTAATAACATTGTCCGGGGGATGGGAGAGCAATATTGCCATTTCGAAGCACTTGTCAAAAGACAAGCCATGTTTCCGCACATGAGTAGGGACGGGGAAAGTGGAAGATGGGTCTTTACAGGCCCACCGATGATTATTGATTCTAATATTAAGAGGCGTAATGCATTCGCCCACATAAAAACAGGGACATAGTTTGCATTGTAAAACATAAACCAAGTTGTGGGAGTCGCAAGAGCCGGAGGCTTTGATGTCGAACGGCGTCTCTGTGTTGGGACTCTGAAAAGAGGATAGGGAGCGGAACATGTTGAACGTTTTGCACCGTGGCTTGTTGCATCTCTGTGTGGTGGGACGGGGAGTGTCCTTCGATATACCCTCCAGCGAAGTATTGGAGCGGAGAAGATTGGCTAGGTTAGGTGGACGTCTGAAGCATACTGTGGGGCATTTGGGAAGGAGATTGGCTGTCGATCTGTTTGTATTTAAAATTGGGAATAAGTCTTTGAGGATGGTCTATATATATGTGTGTGTATTAAGTATTCGATGTTTATGTATTGGGTATTATATTTTACACGTCACCATTTCACCTCCCAAAACCCTATCCCTTACATCTTTACACGGCTGATGTTCCAGCACCCCCGGCCACAACTCTATGCGGTGGCTCGAAGGGTAGTATGTAGATGTAGATGTATGTATTGAATCCAGATCCAACGCACAGCATTGGGTATTGACATTTTAATGTACCGCAATTGAAATTTGAATATTTCAGGTCATAAAACTGAAAACCAATGCACTGGAATAGCGCCAAGCTCTAGGGAGGGGAGGGAGAGCAAAGGGAGCACTGCGAGGGGTGGGGGGATGCGGGCGGGAGAGAGAGGATGATTAGAACCTTTTTTTGGTCGAACACCGGAAGGAGCCATTTTTGGTCAAAATCCATGTCAAACATTTTAGGGGTCGTATGTACTTCTCTACTTCACTTTCTCAAATTCAGCGCTTTTCAACTATATAAAGCCACCCTCACGTAATGGCCGCCATCATCAGGTGCAGAACGAATCGAAACAATCACACTCAGGTACAGAACGTCACCTTCAGGTACATACTGTGCCTGGAGATGGCGCTGCTAAGTCGAAATGCGTAGCGTTTAAACGAATCAGGTGCTGACAGCAACCCCCTTAAATATTTAATATTGTTTTCAATTTCATCTCGAAAATAAAAGTCGATTTCATTTGGAATGAATGAAGAATTAAAATTGTTTAAGAGCTTAGAACATGAACACCACAGTGCCTCGGAGAGAGATTTTACACAGCACGAAAGTTGAGCTCATAACCGCGGGAAACGACATATTTTCACAAATGGAGGGAGAAAGTTTCAAAATGAGATGCAATGCAAACGTTGATTGGTTGGCTATTTGGGGGAGGCAACCGACAAATAAGAGCAATTGCACCATCAGGGACAGGAGGGTGGATGGCATATCGTGAAGTAATATTTGAGGAATTGAGGAAAGCTGGAGAGAAACCCGGGGATGGCATCAGATTGCTCGGAAAAAAAGATGCGAAAGGGGCCACGCTTTAAGGTCAATCGAGTGATTTTTGCTTAAGTGCAGATTAGCTTGAAACTTTGCACACGTGTTCCATTTAAAACATTTCCAGGTAAAGGAGAGAAATTACAGTACACAGATTTGTTTTTTTTTATGGCAATGGAACCCTATTTTAACTCGTAGCCTTATTGCACCTGTAAAATATTACACTGCAAACTTGAGGGCCAACAATTACTCGTCTAATTTCACAGCCATTCCTTCCACATATGTACCATATAAAAATGTACCATATAACACATGTACACATATGTACCATATAACAATGAAATATTTCATTTTTATTATATTACCGTCAAAGTTGCAAAAAAGCTTTTTTCTATTTGGAATTCCACTCGACGGTATTTGATAGAATTTTGATGTCATGCTTAAGAAATCCTACCCTATAATCCTTCCTCAATTGTTTTAAAATATTCAATCATTCCCTTCAGAATTCCCAGTTTCACACGATGCGGAAATCGTCGCAGTGTAGATCAATCAATAGGGTGAAAAACCTACAAATTGATATGACTGTAGGCCCATTTCCATCCCGAGCACCGTCTTTTAATGATTCGAGCGCACTGTTTATAATGAACTAAGAATTTATCCAGTCCAATGATTTGATGCTCTCATATCAATCCGGCCTTCGCTAGGTCCTCAGTACAGAAAAAGCTATGATTAAAATATCTGACTTTCTCACGACATGACATATAATAAAGGTGACCATTCATATTATGCTGGACTTCAATAAAGTATTTGAACTATTCCAAAAAATTGAGGACAAGAACTTGTTCAAGGGGGTATTAAATTTGTTCCATTCCTATCAAACAGATCGTAGACAGGCTTTTAAGGACTCAATTGGGCATATTTCTTGCTGGCGATCTGTACCGACTGGCTCAATGATACGTCTCTGGTCCTTTATTATCATCCCTGTTTGTATTAGCTCTGCCTGAGAACCTAATCTTTCGTAAAAATATGTTTTAAGCAGCTGATCTTCAAATGTATCTACACTTTAAACTAAGGGCATTGACACTGCTATAGAAAAAAATCAATAAATATCTTGAAGCTAAATGTAAATGGCTCGAAAAGAATTTCTTTATAATGAAAAGTAAAGAAAACTTTGTAATTCCACATAAATATTTATTGTACGACCAAGGTTTCGTTTCATCTGGTGATGACGTACCACGTCGAAACCTAGGTCGTACAATAAATATTTATGTGGAATTACAAAGTTTTCTTTACTTTTCATTATGTTAAGTCGATTCCATGAAGTCACGCCCGAGACAACGAATTATAGAATTTCTTTATTTTCAATATCAACAAAAGGAAATACATGGCATTCGGTAGGAGTGAGGTTATAAAAAAAACTCGATTCCAATAATGATCCAAAAGTTAAGGCTACGAAAAGTCAAGTGCTTTTCTCAATGAATGTCTAGGGGGTCAGCCAAACTCCCACAATATGTTGGAACCATCATGTTGACTGTATCCTACACAAAGCCTTTCAAGATTTCTATACTTGTTGAAGGTCCTAAGTAAATTCTAAACGGAAAAAATAACTAATTTAATATCCATTCTAATATTCACGATGGTTGATTACTGCTGCCTAGTGTAGCAAAATTTATCTAGCGTATTGAATACGAAATTTAAAAGGTATAAAACTCATTGTTTAGATTTATATACAACTTGTGTAAGGATGTCCATATTACGCCCTACCTACAGCACCTTACGAGGTTAAATGTATAAATCGGAGAAAATACTTATTGGGAGTGCACCTATACAAACTTTTCGAAAGCAAAAGTACATTTTGCCTGCGTTTAATGTTAAATAAAAACCCCTCAACCGGATTCAATTCACTCGATCAAATCTAGATCTTATAAACTAACCTAGTCACCGCACCACCGTTTCTCTAAACTAATTCCAAACAGGATCATTAAAATGTTGAAACTCTCTCTCTCTCTCTAAACGTCTTTGAGATAAAATTTCACAGTTAACTCCTTCAAAATCAAATTATATCAAAAATTTCATCAAACAACAAAACCTTTGAAGTCTTGTGTGTCACAGTGCTTAAAACATCATCTGATATTGCGTTGCAATAAATTTGAAATAAGTGCCCCAGATTTACATCTACTAAGTAAAGATATTTGCTTGTATAATTTAATTGAAATTTATTCAGGTGCCATTTATTGGAATTTTAGGGCAGCTTGTTGGACGTATGGGTAAAAATTATTATGTATGGATATAAATGCTATGTATTTGAATCGCAAGGTTATATGTGCGGAGCCAGGTCGCATTTATACTTTTGTTTTATTTTGTTCTAAATGAAAAGTTCGTAAGAACAAATCTAAAACAAAATGTCCAAATATTTTACTTTAATGTACTTGTTCTCATAGGGATCAGTACAATAAAGTCAATATCAATCTATCTATCCATCTAAGTTTCGTAATAATTCGATTACTTATGAACAGATGTTCTTGATGCGAAATATTACGTTGCTTATCAATTTGATTGTCACTAACGATTAACAAGGTGTCGCGCCGAGTCCAATATTAAAAATAACACATTTTAATGTAAATTGGCCTAAAATTCGAATAATGCGCCGAAAACTCTGGAAATGATATGCTAAAACTAAGGAAAAAATTTTAAATTCATAATAATCCTGCATAATTTAAATTACAGTTTTTGTGGTGAGTTCCGATGCAAAAACTGCCGCACTTAAATAAAATCTGGCCAAATAATTTTTTTCGACATACCCATAAAATAATTAAAATGTATGCTCAATGACCCACAATTACCGCTGCAAACACCTCAACGTCCAATCACACGGACGGAGAACTGTGCTTCAGGTGCCCTCCGAAAAGCAGCAAGGAAGAGATCGGAATTTCGCCGTAAAATATCATCGCTGGAACCGATATTCAAACCCTGATGCTGTGGGGTGGGATGCGAATACTGGAGCCGTCTCACCAAACCGACGCCCGCGTATAAAGCCCGTTATGTGTTATGGCACCACTCCTAGAATATAACTAATAAATTCAGGCTTCACTTTGTGGAACCTCTCCATATCGGAAATCAAAATATTCTAGTATTGGTCCACTAAATAGATTTATTCTCTACGACCCGGGTTCCGTCACATAATGACATCCTCAGGTCAAGGCCTGAAGACCTGAAGATCTCATTATGTGACGAAACCCGGGTCGTAAAGAATAAAACTATTTAGATTTATTCTTTAGGACTCGGTTAAAAAACAAGTGGACCTAAATAAATCAATTTAAGTCCACTAAATAGATTTATTCTTTACGACCCGGGTTTCATCATATAATGAAATCTTCAGATCAAGACCTGAAGAAAAGACCTGAAGATGTCATTATGTGACGAAACCCGGGTCGTAAAGAATAAATCTATTTAGTGGACCAATACTAGAATATTTTGAACTCCTTAAACGGTTTAATTGGCACATTCGGAACCATAAAGATTCAAACACTTCCCCTTGCTTGGGATTGCATTATTGCTTGTAGCCCTTATTCCCCCCCTCCCCACACACCACCCCCCCCCCGGCGCCTCCCCGCGCGATGCGAATCACGCGTGTCTTCTGTACGTGGCGTCGCAATTTTCCACAACGCGCCGTCGAGTGCGTGCCTTTAGCGAAGGGGGTGCGGGCATCGCGGCAGTAGTCTCCCGACGCGAGGATTTTCACTTCCTCGTGCGAAATTGTCTGCTGACGCAATTTTCGAAGAATTGAAGCGCACCTAGCTATCGATCTCATGGGCGCTCGCAAAAGGGATTCACGAGGGGTGAGACATGCTCTGGGTGTCGGTATTGTCACTCGAGGGGGGAACGGACGGGAGCAAATGACCCAAAACTACGACCATTTGATTAACCGCCGCCCTGAGGAATCCAACACCTGGGTCGCTTTCACCTTTCTCTCAGTGTCCTCTCTAAGTAATTGGGGCACGATGGGTAGGGTGCGGGGTCCTGAGGGAGGGGGGGACAGGTGGGCAGGTCCAGCGTAGGGGACAGAGTAGGTATGCTCGACAGAAATGTGTCACCCAGCTGAGCTTCACCACTTCCGACCGATCGTTCATTGTTCAGCATGCGCCCCTAAGCCACCTCAAGGAGCCGTCGGTTCCCTCGAGTGGTCACGGCAAGTGGGGAATCGAACGCGGGCCGTCCGAGCGCGGGGACTCCTATCACCCCCCCCCCCCCTGCCCACCCATGAACCGCGAACTACAGCCGCCAACCCCATGCGCTTCCCCACTCCGTACCGCTCATCCCCCCCCCCCCACTCACCCGTCGGGGCCCACTCCCCCGCACCCCCTCCACTTGCCGCACGCCTAGTCATGAAGGCGGGAAGCGTATCGAGCACCTGTTAAGCGGGCGGGATGGCGGGGGGGGGGGGGGGGGGGCAGGGCGTGGGGAGGAGGGGAGTTGGGGGGGCGGGATCGCGGCTGCGGCCCACATTTGGAGGGCGCGATCAAAGCCTTGACCGCTCCGACATCCCCGTGCATCCTCCCTCGTGGGGCGCGCGTGTGGGTGGACCACGTCTCGAAAACTTCGCGGGTCGCACCACCCCTTGGCTCGTGGCGCTCAATAAGTTCATGTTTGGCAAATAGGGAGTTCTCTGGAAGTCCTATAAATAGTTGGTACGTTTGTTCGCTATTTTCCGAACACATCTCCCCCATTCCTCCGAGGGTACATTCATTGTGGGGGCGCCGTGATCGATGGCAAACAGACGGCGGCGGCTTTCCCCCTTTCCTACCCTCCCCACTTGTCCAAAAGCCGGAAAACCGCAGCTGTAACCCGATTCGCGCTCATAGGCCAGCCGATAAGTGAGAAAAGGAAAAGTGTTGTTCGTCCGGGCGCGCGCCATTAATGAAGGTATTTTTTCACCGGGGGAAGCCGTGGATTTGAACAGAAAACGACAAAAATGTAGGAATTAAAGGAGGTTAAACGGAGGAAAATGCACAGTGTGAATGAGAGACAATATTGGAGGAATAATCGAACAAGCCAAAGGGAAGGAATATATTGTTGGTGAAGAGGGAGGGAAAAATTGGCGGGGGAAAATATCTCGACAATCAATGAACGCATGACAATGAGATTTGTCACGCAGCTCCGTTTCGGCAGTTGGTGCTCAATGAGAAATCAGGAATAATAGCTACTCTAAGAGAACCTTTTTAAATCGAATCAAAGCGGGTGTACCGCAGAATGATTGCAAGGCAAACAGCTCTAATATGATGAATTCTTAACATTTTTCAAAGCCTTTTTGGGTGTCCCATTACCGTTAAAATGTCTATTATCAGAAGAGAAAGCAGTAAAAAAATATTAACTAACAAAAACTAGAAATAATCTACCCAAGTTCCCGACGACCTGATTGAATTAGTTAATTTCACTATTCCCTGTTTTAAAATTGCCCCGGGTGGTTTTCATTTATCATCTGTTGAATAAAAAAGTTAATACACAAAAACTAGCGAGAGAGAGAAGAGGATAATAATGTAGTTAGATATGTAAATGGGAGAATCAATAAGGTGAGCGATACTACGGATAAGGCAGTATTTCGCAAAAGGATTTGAGAGTGGAAAATTGTCTACATTTCGTACGACTTAAAGGAGGAGGGACAAAATGCTGGGAGAGCTGGCGACATTACATAAAATAACGGGTGAAGTGCGTGATGAAAATCGTCGTGAGCGCCTAGCGGCGAGAGGTCCGTTTCAGGAACCGTGCGGAAAGAGGACATAATCACGAAACATAAACAGAACCAAGAGAACTTTAACAAAATTTCCCAATTTCTACTCACTACGATATTTAAACTGGCTCGACCAAAATCCTTCCTTTCAGACCATCTCCCTACGTATTTCAGTATTGTTACCAAGTGCTGCACCCGCGAAACTAGATTTTCAAATAGTCGCCGAAAATAAGCGCCTCTGGATTTTTCAAATATTTCTGTCGGTGTAAAGACCCCGCGTAGCCGCCAGGTTACCGCGTTGAAGAGGTATACGGCAAATAAAGTTAAATGTAAACCAAAGTCATGCCACCTACTTAATATCTTGGATATTGCTTGAAAAACAAAATTATACAGCCAGAAACTAATAATCACCGCCAAAAGGTACAGCAAAGAACAAAAGCAATCTTACGGGCTATGCGAATAAAAATATGCACGATACGGATAAGGATGCTCATTAATTCATAAGAGCAAAATAAAAAAATAAGTAAATATCACAGTTGCGTACTCACATCCGTTAAGATCCTCTAGCAGAGATGCCTACTGAGCAGGGATTAATTTCAGCCGCAGTGGTCCAGACCGCTGCACCGGTATTTCTTGAAATACAGGAGCAGAGCTTCAAACTCGACGTTCCTAAGTAGGTAGTGGTTTGCCCAAACTTATAAATTAAGAACTGCAGCGAGGAGTAAGATCCTGCCGCGAACTACGTTGCGGTCGTCAAATTGGGCAGCGTATGTCGGCATGCAGATCCGTCTCGACGCCGTTTTACGTCAGATCACCGTTGCCTACCGCTCGAGACTGAACGTCACCGTCACCCTTGCATGAATCTTCCCTGATCACTTCTTCTGCCCCCAGAATTCTCCCACCAACCCCCGCCTTCCCCCTCCCCTTCCATAAACCCCCTCGCCGTCCCACCTTCCTCACTCTCCGAGTCATCCTCCCACCCCCTCGCAATGCCACACGCACGACCCCGAAGCCTCCTACCTATTCTTATCTCAATAAAAGAGCCCGCAAAACAAAATATCCCGTTTTATTTTTTCGTTATAATTTTGCGATAGCGCACGTGCCCGTGAGTGAAGTGGAAACGCACATTTTATTCATTTTACCCCTTCGAAAAAAATGAGTCCCCTGCTCTACGCACAGCACCGTCCGCCGCCGGAAAGAAGGGGGAGGTACAAAATGGTGGATGCAGTTTCCAGGGTTACACAGGAAAACACGATCAGAGGGAGCCAATATGCGCGAGTGGGCGGAGATCGAGGAAAACTGTTTCCCGGGCGCATCAAAATCGTTATGCGTAGATACGCACTTCGATCGAAATGCGTATAGATGCCGTTGAGGCGGACCGAAAGGACTCAGAAATCAAGCTCCTAAGACGTCATTCTTGTGCTTCTAGATTCTTCGCGCACAGTCGTGGGCTTCGACCATTTTCATCGGTGACGACAACTCATGCCAATCATGCCCCCCTTGCATTTTGGTGCGTCAAACCCTTCTGACCTTAAGTAATCCGAGAGATTTGCTCAGCGGCGTAGCTAGGGGTGGACGGAGTGGGCCGTAGAACTCCGTTCGGGGCGTAATTTTTGGCAATTATAAAGTTTTTCGCGGAAGGAAGAACATGCATTCAAGCTATCTCGGGAATTACAGTTGATTTCAAATAGAGATTCTTTCGATACTGTCCATGGAGCATCAAATAGCAAACGAAAAGGATTTTGATGGTGTCATCAACGACTGTGCTCATAAAAAGCAAGAAAACTACATTTCAATTTTATCACTCAAAATTTATTAGTAAAAACGATAGATAAGTATCATCTAAACTCAATTTCAGAATCAACAATGATTTCAGCGATACTTAGCCGTTATCAATGTGAGGTAAAGCCATCTTGATAATAGCAACGAGTTGCTGAAACCATGGCCGGTATTAGATTTTTAGCGTAGAGATTACTAAGCTATTGTTTTTATGACTTATGACTTTGTTCCAAAAATCTAACCTGAAATAAGGACTTGCATTTATTCTTTAATTTCTAAACAATAGAACCAGAATTATTTTTATCCATCGCTAAGATTCCAAAGTGTATCTAAATATGTTTGAAATATAATGTGTATTCCCCAAGGAAGGGAGCAATATATTGACCTGTCCAAACGATAGCTACGATACTGATTACGCTATAGTTATAAAACACCATGTCACAATGGCTAATTGCAAAATAAAGACACCAAGGGAGGAGAAAATTGTCCCTCGAAGATGACGAAAAAAAGGAATACCTGATATCACCATAAGTGCATCTTGACCCAGGGGTATTGATACATTCAAAAACTAAACTCAGTAAGGTAACTGAATTTACCTCACCATGGTAAGAAAGTGTAAGGTAAGAGCAGATACCTGGTTTCCTCGTCCCCCTCTCATGAGATGCCTCTCCCTCAGGGGCCGTCACAAAATTCTAATTCAAGGAAAGCGTTGAGGACGTCCGACTTTAATCTCTTGATTTCAACGACGCGTCAAACGCCGTACCTCTTCGCGTGTTCGCTCTCAAGAGAAGCGATCGAGTTAATTAATAATGGTGCATGCTCTCCGCAGGCTAAAAGTTTTCTGCGAGTCGCTCAAAATAATGTCGATTCCCTGTGCCTCGACTGAGAGGCGAAAACAAAATTTAAAAAATGTCTGCTAGGTATTGACTTTCCTTCAAATAAGTCCAAATTAATTCCTTCCTTCCAAAAATTCCTTCAAATTAATTATAGGCATGCAATGGACTGTAACGTGCTCATATTGAGTAGTATTATTAGAATGTATTCAATTGTAAAGTGATTATGCAACCATGGTTAGAATAATTCTTGTACTGCTTGCAGAATTATGTGGAGAGCAATGTGGAATATGGGTCAAAGAAAATCATCTTAAAATCCCACATAAATTTTAAAAGCTCATTAACTCGGAAATATAAAGACAAGTCTTCAATTCTTTGGTGGCCACAAACTCCATCAAAGTCATAAGAAGGGGAACATTTACAATTAGTACCAATGTGATGAATATATTTGACTCTTCAGGAGGATGCATTCGTTCAAGTATTCTCACTTTGTAATGGAAAGCGATGAACAAATATTCTTGCCCTTGAATATAAAATTCTGTGCTAAATGAGAGTGCGTGATCTCCGAACTGCATTGAAGCCTTCGTTAAGACCAAATATACCAAATAAGAGTAATTGTTGCCTTTAAGTATAACACGCTTCGAGATTTGTGATGAATAATTTAACGCTTGAGATTTATGCATTTATTCAGGTATTCTGATTTTGGTATCGAAACCGATTAGCCAACTTCTTTGTACATGATTCTTAAGTTCTGTGCAGGATGAGTGTGTGTGATCTCAGAAATTCGTAGAAACCTGCGTTCATATCAAATAAGAGTAGCAGCGGTATTTTAGTTGAACGTGCACATACTGGCTACCACTGACAGGAGGGGGTATTAGCACTCGGAAAAATTACATTCAAATTGATCATCGCTTTTTAACAACAATCAACTAAATATCTCGGTGACTGATCGAGAACCGGTGTTTAAACTTGTAAATTACTTAGCAGCGGTTGATTTGCCTTTTCCAATATTTTTTGCGACATACCTTACTCAGCATGACCATTGTGGAATCAATATTGGAAGACAGTCTAAGAAATGAAGGTTAGCATAAATGGTATACGTCCAATCATAGTTTAAAGACTAACTTTACCTAATTATATTTACGCTATTGAGCACTCCGTAAATAAAGCAATCGTTCCAATGTACAATACAGTTAATATTTCAAAAAATATTTTGAGTATTTTAAAAAGGCTAAATGCATCAATGCCTGTTGGTCTGCTAACAAAAAACAGTTGTTCAGTCAACCGCATCGATGCACAGTAATGTAAACATCGCCTTTCAATAATCAGTTCACGAAAACTATATTACATTCCAATATTCCAAGGGTGATTTTGTTTTCGCACGCTCCGATTCACGTCGATGTACTATATTCTATTGCTAGTTCATATTAATCCATATATTGGATATACTTCACTGAAGCGCTTCTCCTTCTTTGGTGGATATGTCCAACGACAGGTTTCATCTGAACTACTCCCTCTATACTGCTGTACTGTACTGCCTCCCTAAGCTCTTCATAACACCTGCTCGTCATCACGTTGTTTTCTTCTTCCTCTCTCGCCCCCACTCTCTCCCTCTCACATTTTCCCTCCCTCTCTTCCGCTCAATCTTTCCGCCCAATTTCCTTTTTAGAAGGCAGCGTTTTCTCTGAAAGTGTCCGATCTGGTTCGCCTTCCCCTTTTTGATGGCAATCAAAACGCTACTTTTGTCATTCATTCTTTCCAGCTCTTCCCCATTTCCCATTCCGTCACTCCATTATATCTATTCCATTCTTTGCCATAGCATCGTTTCAAATCCTTTTAAATCATCTCGCTATAGCGCTAGGACTTGAGAAAAAGTTCGTCATCAACAATCGGGAAACTTCATCAGCTGACTCGAGGAAAACATGAGAAAAATATGGAAACAGACAAATTACTACAGTCAAAATCGCGCTTGGGATGATAAGATTTTGACAGGAACTACGACAGCAATACGACATAGACACAAGGAAACATTACACGCTGAAATGAGGCGATATTGGAAATCAAGGAGAAAATCGGGCTGAATATTTCGAGCCTCAACTTTTTCTCTAAGGCATCGGCTAGAGGCTGGTGGATGTACCATAGGGTGGGCCGAAAAACGCGAAAGTGCCCAAATCGAATCGTAATAGCGCGGAAAAGTTGCTACTCGTCACCCTGATCACAAAGAAAAAAACATTTTTGAAATCGGACCATATCTCCCGGTCGCACATCTCGTTCGAAGTTTCGAAAAATCGTAAAAAATATGACTTTTTCGGGATTTTTTAAAATGAGTTACAGTGATTAGGTTTCGTTCAAAATCGGTATGTGGCCTCTTCTAACGATCCTTTGTCTTAAAAATATATATATATAATTCCCCTTCCCCCCTTCTTTTAGGGGGAGGGGGAGTTGCTCATCGCGTTCAAATTATCGAAAAATCGTAAAAAACATGATTTTTTTCGGAATTTCCTCTTTATGAGTTACAGTGATCTGATTACGTTCAAAATCAGTATGTGGCCTCTTCTTAAGGTCTTTTGCTTTTAATAAAGATATAATTCCCATTGCTCCCCTTTTTTATGGGGGAGAGGAGGGGCATATACAAAAAAAAATGAGTGACCTTACGATCGTTGTTTTCCTCGTGTGAAGTGTGCAGCTCTTAGCGCTAGAAACTTTAGATATATCGGAACTTTCGGCTGCACCGCGAATTCCACCTTTTATTTCTCTTACTTTGCAATTGCCAACAGAAAAAAATCAATTTTTTCCACACACCGACGATACATTCACATTGTTTCGGCATAAGGATTTGTATTCCGGTCGTTGCTTTACTCGTGTAAAGAGTGTCGTTGGGTAGGCTAAGGCGTTCAAAGCGTTACAATACCTATATCTTACTCAGATCATTCTTACGTAAATGTAATTTACGTATAAAATGAGAGGGGAACCTCGGCGAGAGCGGGCAGCCGGTGCTAAGAATTCGTTGTGCCGCTGCGCGCATCGAGCCAGAGGAGTCAAGTTGCTCCGAGAGCGAGCGTCTAGGGGAGAGGCCAGGCAAGTGCCAGTGTGTGTGGTGCGGAGAACAGAGATGGTTTCATCCAAGCCAAGCTGAAGTCTAGACAATTAATGCCTACTTTTACTTCTAAGGCTGATTTCAACACATTTATTTTTTCAACCGCGCCCAAGTAATGGTTGGTTGGTTGGGTAGGGCGTGGATGGAACTCGCGGTGCAGCCACCTTCACGTGGTGAGTTCTGAGTCCCTCCCATATACCTGAAGTTTATAGGAACGGGCGAAGAGCTGCACACTTATCACGAGAAAAACTACGACCGTAAGGTCACATTTTGTTTTGTACATGCCCCTCCTCTCCCCCATAAAAAAGGGGAGCAATGGGAATTATATCTTTATTAAAAGACAAAAGACCTTAAGAAGAGGCCACATACCGATTTTGAACGTAATCAGATCACTGTAACTCATAAAGAGGAAATTCCGAAAAAAATCATGTTTTTTACGATTTTTCGATAATTTGAACGCGATGAGCGACTCCCCCTCCCCCTAAAAGAAGGGGGGAAGAGGAATTATATATATATTTTTAAGACAAAGGATCTTTAGAAGAGGCCACATACCGATTTTGAACGAAACCTAATCACTGTAACTCATTTTAAAAAGTCCCGAAAAAAGTCATATTTTTTACGATTTTTCGAAACTTCGAACGAGATGTGCGACCGGGAGATATGATCCGATTTCAAAAATGTTTTTTTTCTTTGTGATCAGGGTGACGAGTAGCAACTTTTCCGCGCTATTGCGATTCGATTTGGACACTTTCGTGTTTTTCGGCCCACCCTAATGTACAACCATTCCTACGCCTCCTCCCCCTACCCAATCCCTCCCTGCCGCCCCAGTGAGAGGGTTGGAGAGGAGTGAGAGTTGGAGAGAGAGCCCCAGGAGATGAGTGCAAAACGCACGTTTTGTGACACCACGTGGCCATTATTGTGGCCTGCGAGGGTTGTTTTTAGAATACCTCTCGAGTAGAAATGCAAGCGGAAATTCAGTAGTAAATCGTCAGTGAAGGTAACTAGACGTCTTCTTGGGCTTTTTTGGAGTGAGGGTATGAATATTTTCACAATAATTACACAAATCATCTAAAGGAGCAGCAGGACGCCCTGAAATCTATTTACTTTCTACAGCGAAAATCTGAGAGAAGAATAACCGAGGGTCTTTGATCTTTATACCCAGCAGCAACACTCTTATTTTCGGTATCTAAGAATTTGAGAGAGGAGGGAGAAGAAGCGGCTTCCAGGCTAATCAATGAAATAACGACAACACCGCTGACAAGGTCTAGGAGAGTACTGAAAAATGAAGGAATGCTTAGCTATCACAACCGATCGTGTCTGATGAGGAAGCTCTGCCGATGCTCATTTCAATATCATTAACAAAAAAAGGTCTACGCAAAATTGCCCAAAGAAACGATTACAAATTATATCCAAGCTATGAAAAAATAGAGAAGTGTTGAACATCAGAGCTCTTGCTTCCATTGGAGTGTCCTTTCTGGATTCCAAAGTGTATCAACCGTAGGACATTCGTCATGACAAATAATTATCAGGTTTAATCCTCAATTGGTCGCGCGGCGTCTGCTCGACGTTCCCGCGGGTGAAGCATCACAATTAGGCAGTTATAGAGCAAATGCGATCATTATATTAGGAAGTAGATACATGGACGCGGTGCGGGATGTTTACGGTATGCACGAAGGCGAGCAAAAATATCTTAAATGATGAAACCACTGCGGTTTCGAGAGAAAGAATATACAAAATGACTGCAATTTTCAAAAACATAAATTTCATAACTTCGAATAAGCGTTGTTATAATATAAAGTATGACATTATTTTTCATTTGACACTATTTTATTCAGTTTCTATGTATTTATATCCTTTCCCGCGGACTACAACCTTGACGCAGTGTAAGGGCTTGCGCGTTCCAATGACCCCCTAACGCTGGACTGGCGGGGCAGTTTAAAGGGGCCCTGTAGGGCCACCCATGCCAGATAGGTCGAAGGGTAGAAGCCAGATGAAAGGTAGTCCAGTGATCGCGTCACGTGAAAAATACTATTGGGAAGTGGGGGTGCTATTTTACTACCCGGAAAAATGAAAGGAAATGAAAGAGAAATGAATCTGGCAACTACGGGACGCCGCCCACTGGGGCGGGTATGGATTAAGAGCAATGAATGATCGCGGAGAGAAGGCAGTTGAATTTTTTTAGGAGAAATAAATTAGTAGTTACAAATACTTGGTTTAAACACCATCGTAGGAAATGCTGGAGACATGGAAACATGGAAAATGCCGGGAGACCCTGGGAGGTATCAAATTGACTACATCATGGTTAGGCAACCATTCAGGAACAGTGTTAAGAACTCGCGAGGCTATCCGGGGGCTGATGCAGACTCGGATCATAATTTAGTAATGATGAATTGTGAGGGTAGATTCAAAAAGCTAAATAAAAGCAGGAGGATGAAGCGGTGGAACCCGGAAGCGTTGAAATGGGAGAAAAGGGGGACTATCAAGAGATAGTGGATGAGAACACAGGAGAAGCCAAAGAAGCTGGAATAATCGAGGAAAAGTGGGAGAATATAAAAACAAGCATTGTAAGAGCGGCTGAGAAAACAATAGGAGCAGCAGAAATGAGGGGGGTAAAGAAGCAGTGGGTTACGGAAGAAATGATTTGGAAAATGGAGGAGAGAAGGAACTGGAAATATGTCAACACCGACAAGGGTAAGGCGAAATACAAGGAGATAAATAACCAACTGCGGCGAATAAACAATCGGGCGAAGGAAAATTGGTGGAGAAGGCAATATGAGGACATAGAGAAACTGCAAAAGGAAGGGGAAGTGGGTGCGTTATACGCTTGGAAAAAATTACTATCGGGAGGTAGGCGAGAGGAAACGGTACCAAAGATTATGGACAAGAGAGGTAGAATATTTATCGAGCAGGAAAATATTCAAGAAAGATGGCAAGAATATGCGGAGGAGCTATATGACAGCGATAGTAGGCCAACTAATTTAGATATAGAGGAGGAGGGAACCGTAGATGAAGATAACCTCGGGCCAATGATTCTCGACAGTGAAATAGAGAAAACATTGAAGGAGATGAAGACAAGAAAAGCTGTAGGAGTAAACAACATACCTTCGGAGCTGCTATGGGGTTTAGGAACCAAAGGTAGGTAAGTTTTTTCGAACTTTAATTTATAGGATATAGTTGTAGGATCTACGAGGAAGGAGTATGGCCAGAGAACTCCGTGAAAAGTCTTGATTCCTATCACGAAAATGAAGAATGCATCAGAATGCGAGAACTACAGAAAAATCAGTTTAATTTCACACTCAGCAAAGGTTTTACTTCGAATAATCAATAAAAGGCTGGAGAGTAAGGCTAATGACTTCATATACATCTAAATAATACCCTGCGAGCCGCCGCATGGGCGTGTGGCAGGGGGTGTTAGGTCACCAGTCGTGTAAATGTGTAAGTTTTTTTTGGAGATGAAATGGTGGCATGAATTATAGGAGTGTATTTAGTGAGATTAATTTTTATTGTGATCGCATATTGTTCTCGGAAAGAACGAGTTCTTGTACCTGTACTGTTCGGCAGTGTATCTCCCTTATTTTATCGCGTCTGTCAGACCTAGAGATGTAGTGAGGAGTCATGATAATATTCTCTATGTCGCTCTGAAAAATATCAGTTCTGAATTTATCAAGCACCTAATCCTAGCGTGTAGCCTCCAAGTCTCTAGAGGCTCCCACCTTAATCCCTCTAAAAGTCGTGAGACACTATATGTACGCTCGTAGCAGTTTTTAACGAAGCGCGCTGCTTTCCTCTGTATTTTATTAATTTTTTTGGTCAAATCTATTTGACCAGGGTCCCAAATGCTCGCGGCGTATTCGAGGTGTGGCCTAACCAGAGCGAAGTAGCATCTCTCCTTGACTTTTTCATCCGAGGACCTTCCTATTATACGTATAACAAAACCTGGTTTCTTTAATGCTGCGACACATATGTTTTGTATGTGTACTCCCCACGATATATCAGATGTTAAGGTAATTCCAAGATACTTTAATGTATCTGAAGATTTTATGTTTACTCCACCCACAGTATAGGTATGGCATTTTTGTGATGACTTTCGCAGGAAGTGGACTGTGGTGCATTTGCTGATATTTAATTCTAACACCCACTAACGATCATAGACGAAGAACAGTTTGGGTTCAGAAAGGGAAGGCCAACTCGGGATGCGATTGGGGTGAGGAGGGCCCTTATAGAAAGAAACATGGATTATACATGTATAAGTACATAAATAAATATATAAAAGAGTATAATCATAAAAGAGTATAAATTTTGAAAAACCTTTTGACAAGGTAAATTGGAATAAACTAACGCAAATACTCGGGAAAATGGGAATATATTAGCGAGACAGGAAACTAATCCGAAAATTATACATAACGCAAAGGGCGCATGTGAGGGAGAGATGGTGAATCAGGGTGGGCAAGTATAGGTCACGGGGTAAGGCAAGGGTGCCCGTTGTCGCCATTGCTTGTCTACACTTATGCTGAGGAAATAGTAAGACAGGCATGAGAAGAACTTAAGGTCGGAATCAAAGCAGGAGGGCATTTGATAAAGTCAGTTAAATTCGCGGACGATCAGGACTTGGTTAGTGAATCTTCGAAGGGACTGCAAGCTTTTGGTCGATATTTTAGAAATTCAGTGCGAGATATTCAGAATGAAGATAAACGATATGAAAACAAAAGTAATGAGATTCTCTGGGAAAAAATAAAGCAAGGCTTGTGATTTAAGTAGGAGGACACAAACTCGAGCAAGCAGAGCAATATGTTTACTTCGGTAGTACGCAAAAGGGAAACAGACATAGTAGCAAAGACACGGAAGAGAATAGCACTAGCTAAGGAGGCGTATAGTAATAGAAGGGAGCAGATGATGGGGACATTGGGTAAGGATTTGAAGAAGAGGCTGGTGAAGAGCTTGATATGGAGCGTTGCGTTGTTTGGGACAGAAACGTGGATCCTCAGAAAGGAGGACGAGAATAGGCATTTGAGATGTGGGTGTGGAGAAGGATGGAGAAGGTTAGGTGGACGGAAAGGAAGACTAACGAGGAAGTGCTTGAGATGGTGGGCGAGAAAAGGAAGCTTCTGAATGAAATCCGGGAGATGCAGGGTACATGGCTGAAGGGTGTTATTAAGGGCGATTGGTTGCTCAAGAGTGTGATTGAGGGAAGGATGTTTTGCCAACGGGGAAGGGGAAGAAAGAGAATAGGTTTCATGGACCGGATGAAGAAGGGAAGATCGTATGGTGAGGCGAAAAAGGATATATTGGAGGGAGATGGGCCGCTTAATGGGTAGAAAACCGGGAGGAGATTCTCTGACATTCACCAAAACCTACCTTCACCATCAGAATACTTAAAAAATGTATTTATATAAATTCTTTTCCTGTCACCACCGCAGTGTTAATGGCAGTCCTGGTTTGAGTAAATAAAAGAAAGTATTTTTGCGACCAAATAATACAAGTCCCTTGGTAACTTTGTGGTATTCCATACGTTACCATTACTATGTTACCATTAAATTCTCTAAAATGTTACGACCCTTATTTGACGTAATTCATTCAATCTCAATTTGTGACGCTAAAAGTGTTTGCACTTTATTGTTGGAATTAGTCTCACTCATTACTTTTTGGAGAGCTCTTCATCATTATATATTACTTCTATCGTAAAGTTTTACCATTTTAGCCGTTTTCTATTTTACGTACACCCTGGTTGGATAGAAAGAAATATGCAAACTTCAATGATATTAGAGAAGCATCGTCGGCTTGTCCAGAGCATTCTTTTGGAATCAACCGATTCAGAGGTATCACAAACAGCTGACTGGGATGAAGGCGAAGAAGACTTTATTGGTTCACCAATCATATTAGCCACTACAGGTAAGTAATAGATCTGGTGATGTTAATTAAATACCGGCATTACCAATCAATACAGCTTGGTCGTCAAAATGATTACAAAAAAGAAATGAGTACAGGGAAACTCATAAAAATTCTGCTGCCCATAAGAGATATTATGTTAATTGGGAAAAAAAGAATCTAAAGAAAAAAATATAGCGGTAGTAATTATAACTATATTATACATTTAGATCATTCGAAAATTATTGCATTCACAGAGTAGCTAAACACATCGAACGAATTTAGACGGAGGAAAAACATAAATGCATGCTAAAGGAATATACATTAAGTCTTATATTAATATGACACACTGAATATAAAGTATGCATGTCCCTGTCATCCATATACAATATGAACTATTATACTGAATAAAAAAAATGAAAAAAATAAATGAAAAGCCATTATACCTAAATCTAACTATTCCTGTGAATTTTCTATCACGAAACGGAATATCACTGACGGAAAACCACAGTTTTTTTTTAATTTTATTTTTTTATTTTATTATTATATTATTATTTTTTAAATATAATTGTTTTAGTAATTATTTATTTATTTATTGTTTTTTATTATTTTTTTTATTTTTTATAGTGATTATTATTATTATTATTGTATTTATTTTTATTTTCTATATTATAATATAATAATATATTGTGTTATTATAATATAATATAATAATATATTATATATTATTATATATAATATAATGAACATGTATTATATATTTGTTATTATTAAATTATTATTATATAAAAATATAATAATAAATTCATATTATTATATTAATAATATTAATTAAATAATTAATTATATAATTTTTTATTTTTTTTTAAATTTAAAAACAGACCACCTAGGTCCCCCAAAGCCAGAGGCATGTCTGGAGGTGCCATTACAAAACATACAGTTGTTATATGAACAAATATTAAAACAGTAAAAATTAAAATGACAATAAAATCAAATAGTTGAAAGTACAATTTTAATGAACATATATATCAGTTTAAGTTTTTTTTTCTTTTTTTTCTTAAACTCAATCTGTAAAAAGCGGTTGTCACATTATGTTAAAATATTTAACAGCATTTTACAAAATCAATAAAAGTATATTAAAAATACATTCAAAACAGTAGAATTAATAACAATTAATAATATCATGTAAAATAATAATAAAAATATAATTAATATATTAAAAATTTATGATAATTAATAATTATTATAATTATATAATATGATTATATTAATATAATTATATTATATAATTATAAATATAATTATAATAATATAATTACATTATATAATTATAAATATAATAATATTAATTAATTTAAAAACTCTTTAAATGTCGCGGGGAATCGTGATTAGTGCAACCGTGAGGGTCCCCCTCCGATTTTGGAATAGCACTGGTCGCCCTCGCAAAGCAAGCGGAAGTTTGCGTCACCATTTAAATAATCGTTCGAAATTTTTCCTAACAAGTTTAGAGAAGAATTTATTTAGGCTTAGATATTAGTTTTCTAAGGATGAGATTTTACTTTAAAAATCACTCACTCAAGTCTCAACTTACTTTCTTCTTTCTGAACGCAATTGAGTGAAGCACCTATCTTTAGCAGAGACGCCGTTTTTAACTTCATTTTAACTGATGAAAGTCTCAAATCAAGAGCCGATGCGATAATGCGAGTATTCGTGGCAGAAAAGCAGAAATATTACTGTTGCACCAAAACACAGCGCCGTCATGTACACATGGCTTCCATGTACTTATTCGTATTTTGATAAAACATTTATGAACCTTAGACGTAATCATTATCAGTTCTCACTAAATAACCAATAAAATTCAAATAATGAATATTTTTACCTACGGAATTTTATGCCGTCAATGAAGAAACACTCACTTGTAAGCATGATGGAGAATGACGTCAGGCAGCATTTTAGTCGACATAAGAATGACGGAAAAATAATGCGCAATAGAACGTAATTACTGATTGAATAAGGCAAATCTTGGAGATAGTATCTAAATTTATATAGAATGTTAACTCTATTTACCATGTAGAAAACGCTATGAAGCAATCTCTCAATCATTAATTCATTTTTATATGATGGAACACATTATAATGATCGTAAAAATTCAGGGTTCGCATATTTCTTTCAAAATATCCCCTAGTTTCCTCCGTCACGTTGCGAGGGGAGCCCCTCTCACCTTGTCCCCGAACCCACGCATGCTATCGCTTCCGCCGACTATTTTACCAGCCCGTCATCGTCCTACTCAACTCAAGCTCGGCCGCATAAGTCCTCCCTGTCACATCTTCCACTAGACCGTATAAGCGGGGACCCGAAGGGGGCAGAGTGAGTGAGAAACGAAGAAAAGTGAGACTGAATGCACGTGTGATTAGTCGGATCGGTGATCGTGGACTTAAACTTATACGTGAGCGAGTCTTCGGGTCTCAAAGCTAAAAGTGCAACTCCTGTCAAAGACAAGGGAACTGTTTGCTTGGTTGCTCTCAATAATCTTCATTGATCGTATAATCTCGCTCAACACGAGATATTGGGGGGGGGGGGGCAAGTTCATGAAAGTATTCATTTTTGTGCCAAAGAACCATTTTGCTTAAAAACTTATTCATTCATGCTGAAATATTTTCTATTTTATTAAAAAGGTTGCCGATTTGTGTTGAAGGGTTATTCGTGGTATGAGGAAAGCTATTAATTTTAGTTTTCATGTCGCATTCGGCCCAATTTGCCAAAGTTACGTTTTTCTTCCCTCTGCCTAAACGGGAATAAATCATTCATTCACTACACCAAGTGTTAAAATTTTGTTAAGTGGTTTCCCCGGACGACACTAATTTTTGGGCATTGAACGCCTGTCGCAGACCTTTCGAGTGAATCCCGGAAACCAGCACTGAGAAACGAACCCCAGGCCTATCAGAGTGAGCTAAACAATATGACCGGGAGGGGGGGAACGGTTATACAAATACTAAATGGCCTCTAAATGATGCTGCGTGACCAATTGCGTTTCAAAATGAGACGCCACCCACAACAAAGAATTAATAAATATAAGTTAAGTGTGACAAAAATCCTTAAAATACAATTTTTCCCATGATAACTGAGTAAGGTGCGCTATTGTTGGATATCTGAGTAAGATGCGCGTTAACAAGGATATATAATATTGTAATGAATCAATGAAATGCAATGAATGAATATTGTTGTCAGGGTAATTGTTGGTTACATGATAAGTAATTAAAGTTGGAGTTCTTTAGTGTTGTCGCAGAACTTGAGATGTAATTTCTTCCATATCACACAAATCCGTAACAAATTGGTTTCAGAAGCGGGATTGATTGCAAAATACGTGATTATTTGTGTGGAAGAACGATGGTGACGAAATTAGTGACAGTAAAAGACTTAAAAGCGGCGGATTTAAAGAAAGAGTAAGAAGAACTGGACGAAGATACCGTTGGTACGAAAGTCGTGCTATTACAGCGCTTGATACGAGCGATGGGAAAGGCGGAAGAAGATCCGGAGAACTTCTTATTCGAAGTGCAAGGCGGTAGTGAGGAATTAAGAAAGTTACTTGATGAAAAATTAGAAAGAAAGTTGGACGGAAAATTGGTGGAAATTTTCGGAAGGATAGAAGAGAGAATGCAGGAAGATTTCAGAATACTCAAAGAAGGGATTGAGGAGAGGTTCCGGGAGAATGCTGCCGGGCTGAGACAGAAATTGCATCAGGATCAGGAGAGAAGATTGGAGAAACTCAAGAGTCATGTTGAATCCCTGGCGGAACAAATTAATTCGAGCAGCGAACGTAACGGTACACCAGAGTTGCATAGACAAGACAATGTGCAGTGTCAAGCTTTAGGGCGGAGTGAGCTGCCCACGTTTGACGGAAAGACGCCTTTAGAGGAATATTTGACTCTCGTCGAAACTGCGGCGATAGTTAACGGCTGATCAGAGTCCACCAAGGCTTCAACATTGTGTCTGGCTCTTCGTGGTGATGCTCTTCGAGTATTACAAAGAATTCCTCTCGCCGAGAGACAAAATTACGCGTTGACCCAACGACTAGAGGTGAGATTTGGACACGGCCACATGGAACAAGTTTACCGTTCGCAGCTAAAAAACCGTCTACAGGGACCAAATAAGAGTCTGCAAGAGTTCGAGGCTGACATTGTGCGTCTAATAAGATGCGCGTACCCCACGGTGCCGGAGGACGTTGGCAAGATCTTGGCTGTGGATAAATTCCTCGATGGCCTACGTGAAAGCGAGACGCAGCAGGCAGTGAAACTGGCTCGTCCGAAGACTCTTCGTGAAGCGCTATCTCAGGCGTTAGAGTTTGAGACCGTCAAACGGTCGATTCGTGGATATTCTCGATTGCGAGCACTAGATGACGATTAAGAGGTGGCTCATGGCATCCGATACCACATAGAGGATATTGTCCAGCAAGTCTTAAAGGCCATAAAATCCAGGGGAATTGAGCGCCGCTGCTGGAATTGTGGAGAACGTGGGCACTTGCGAAGCCGTTGCCCTCGACCTCGCCGGCAACCAAATCAGCAGGAGGGAAACTAGAACGGGTCGGCAGAAAGAGGGAGCTGCCGATTCATCTCACCAATACCCCTAAAGAGTCGCCCAAGATTGGATCGCTCAACTCCGGAGCTACCAGTCTGTTTATTCGTGGACTCGTCAATGGCACACACCGAGACCTGTTGTTGGACACGGGCGCGACAATGACGATAATCCGACCGGAAATAGTGGAAAAGGAACAGATCATTCCAACGAGATGTGCTTTGCGTACGGCAACTGGGGAGGCAGCGGAAACGCTGGGTGAGACCGTTGTCAGCTTTTGGACCGGCGACACTAATTTTAAACACCGGGTATTGGTCGCCAAGATAGAAGAAGACATAATACTCGGAATGGACGTGTTGACGGCCCTTAGGTTCAAATTTGACCTTAAAGCGGAAACGGTCAAGGTGAACGAAGAGGAGGTCGTCCTTAACCACCGGAAGGACTTTGCAGCACGGGCAGTTCTAGCAGAGGATACCACGTTAAAGGGACGCAGCGAAACCATTGCGCTCGCGAGTTTGGAGGGCGAGGTACCTGAAGGTCAGGTTATGATGATGGGACCATAAGTGTTACGAGCTTAATAGAAGAACCAGGATGGGAATTACTATCAGAACGCAGGTTAAAATTTAGGTTAAACCTTTTAAGTAAATTCGAAACAGAGTTGTTCACAGATGACGTTAGATATATATTGAGAACCCCTGCGTACTATGCTAGGTTTGATCATATTAACAAGGTTAGAGAGATAGATTGTCGTACCGATAGATTTAAAATGTCATTTTTCCCGCGTACTATAAGAGAGAACAATAGGCAGCGTAGCAAAGGGATAGGTAGGTGAAATATAGTTAGAGTAGTCTGTAGTGCATGATGCATGTAATAACAACCAATAATCCCTTCCTTATCATGTAGATACTAACCATCTAGCTCCATTTGACCCTATTATCTAGCATATCTCCCTTGAATATCCTACTTGCATGTCAATAGTGCATGTTTGGTGATCTTCACCCCCTGCCACACACCCTCGTGGTGGCTCGCAGGGTATCACGTAGACGTAGACGTAGACCATTTGCGGACGACGAGCTCTGTCGGGGAGTGTTGGTGGCTTCGACCATCAACCGCCCTGGAGTAAGATTTCCGGTCCGTCTAATGAATGTGAACCCCTACCCCCCCTCGCCGCGTCGCTGCATTCCTATAAGCTGGCGCGCAAGGTTGGACCGCGCGATCGAAAAACCGAGTTTATTTTCGGCTTCGTGAACTGTAGTAGACTTTCTCAACGGATCAGCATTCTAGAAGTTTCAGTGAATTGTGTGATGTAAGTTACTTACGGTTCTTCCATGTCCCTCTTAACTGTTTTTCTACCCAAAAGCAGAGAAACGGCGTAAAATAGGATCCGCCATTTTGTCCCATTAAAAGAGTAAATATGCCTTCAGGTCATTTATAATTAAGATACGTCAAAAACTAATGTCTGTTATTTAAAATGATATAACTTTTAATTCCGTTAAGCGTCTACCAAAGCTTCGGCAACCTTATCATTTTGAATATGTTAAGCGAAAACTGGATTCCGGAATTTTTCAGATTTTAAACACCGGGCGAATCGTTGGCGACTATCCGGATACTTTCAGATGAAGTCCACGGTTTGCCGTCCATTCCCTCGGTCGAAGGTCGAATAGTGATCACCGCTTTCATTCGGGTTCACGATGATGAATCCTTCTCGTACGTCTCCTGGCAGATAAAAAGAGTACTACAAAACAGCCTCCACACTTGACCATTATCGGGCTGGTTGCTGGGATCTGCCGGTAAAATCTTGTGTGGTGCCGGCCAGCGGAGGAAGGGTTGGTTGGTGTATCGACTTGTCTCAATCAAGACCTTAACAGAAGTGTCTTCAATTTTTCTCCCAAGTGCACGCTAACAATCCCACCAGGGTATCGACGGGCCAGTCATCATCGGATACATTCACCTGCCCCTTACTTTCGGGAAATGCCCAGGGCTTGGGATACCCGGTGGGAATGCCTCGCCTACCTTGAGCCACTGCGCCGCCCCTCATCCCATCCCCCACCGTCAAGATTGTGCCCAAGGGATGAGATGGAGAAATACAGAGGTCATCGTCCTCTAAGTACATGCGGACGGAATTATTGTAAAAGAACTTAACCGAAACAAAAGACAAAGAGAGAACAAGAAGGGATGAGAATATTAGTTTCCCATTACCTACTGTATGAGAGCACGGCCTGGAATCTAATGAGTTTTTTCTGCCTCCCGCCCATCTTCGGAAGAGACCTCCATCCCTCTTCACCAGTCGTCACCATTGTGTCCTCAACTCTTTGTATCCTCACCGTGACTACTTTTCACCCGTATTGTTTCCCTTCCACCATACACCCTTCTAAACCTTTTCAATAAGGTCCATGACCTGTACCTTAGCACTCGATTCATTCGCAGGGTAAAATCCCTTACCCTTTCGGTTTTAACTCAACAAAACTGACCGCCAAACCCATGCCGGGAAATCCCAGCCGGTGGGGAGAGGCGGGGGAAGGGGGAGGATCCCTCTGGTCCTTCCCCACCCCCCGCTATCGGGGGAGAAAGTGAAGAGGGGAGGGTGAAGTTAGGGAGGAGTTGTCACTCCTTAGTACACAAACTTAAGACGCTACTGTAAAACATTACCAGGGAATCAATCTCTTTTCACTTATAATAGGTAGGAGTTTCTAAGCTAAAATAATTTTCAAACAGTACTCACTTGAGTATGGGAAATAAATGCTAAAATTGTCTTAGTCTGCCTCACGAAAGTGGGCGAAGAGCGCGCATTTTTGCACTTGAAGTAGATGGTTAACAAATTATGAATCAGGTTAAAGATATGATCGATGGATATCGTGATATTATTCATCGAATTAATATTTTTCTGTCAAAAGAAATAATTTGAAAATATCCATTAAACCTATTACTCCGATTATGAAGATTCCAAAAAATTCTAATTCCAAATATTACACTCTTTGCCATCTCTGAAAACATTATATTTCGAACTATTTCTAGTTGTTATTCGCTCCTGATGGTAAGGTTAGTAAGTTATCTGTTGTTGAGACGCGTAAGGTGTTCGCAGTTACGTTATTCCGATAGTTCCATCGCTGCACTGTTTCCAAGCTTACTTAGTAGTTAGGTAAACCATAAGGATTCCCATTATTTCCACTGTTTCTGTGCGAGTATGAGAAGTGATAGACGTCAACGAGTACCTGAGATGAGCCCCGATGGGGCCCGGAACCATGAGTGCGAACCGAAAGTCCATCCCCCTCTTCACTTTAATTCAAATTATTCAAAAGAAGGAACGTATCCGGAACGTTACATTAAATTCAAATTCTACTTTTGTTCCGTTAACGAAACTAAAATCAAATTGTACATAAAGTTTCATTCCGAACCGAAACCATTAGCTTGGTTCCAGAACAAAACCATAAGCTTGGTTCCCGTTTCGTTTAAAATCCCTGGGGTTAGGTAGCCACTCCACCTGCGCACTGAGCAATTGCACATTGATGGAGAGACGAGCGAGGGAACAGCACCACGGCAGCCGCCGGCGGTACGGTACTTATCAACTACCATGTTGATAGGTGGGAGATGTAGGAGAGGGTGAACTCAAAGTAGTTCACCTTACCTAGTTCAGTGTTCATCCACTTCCTTATCTCCTCCATTATCCTAATCATTTCTAACATAACCCACTACTTCATTACCCGTCTCGTTTCCACTAATCCAATTGTTTTCTACCCCGATCTTACTATGCCTGTTTATATATTGTTCCTTTTTTCCCCGATTCTTTCTATTTCCTTTTATTCGCCTGCGTAAAATTCCATTAGCTCCTAGCATTCCCTCCTTTTTTTCCCTCTCCAAGCCTCCAGGTTCCGTCTCTTTATCCTCCTACTATTACAAAGACTTTTTAAACTAACATACTTCATCATGACTACATTATGATTCGATTCTGCATCAGCCCCCGGAAAGGATTTCTTGATACTTCCTGAATCATTGCCAAACCGTGATGTAATCAAATTGATATCCTCCAGGGTCTCCCAGAATTTCCCATGCGTAACTCCGCCTTAGACGGTTGAATTGGATATTTGGGGAGGCGACCGACAGCTGAGGTCATTTGCGCCATAGGGGTCAGGTAAGGGAGGAAGGGTGGATAGAAACCCGGCGTCGGTATTAGCCTGCTGCTGCGTGCCTGCTCTTTACGAAAGGCGCCAAGGGGACCACGGTTTAACGTATCATCCGACAGACGGAGTACTGTGCTTTAAATGCCCTCCACAAGGCACTCAAGTAGGGACCGGTTTTCCCCTGAAAAACATTCTCCTCTGTAAGGATTTGAACCCTGAACCCTGGCCGCCCGTAAGGTTAGCCAGTACTCTAAACACCACACCAACCCGATCCCCGCCTAAGACGGTTTTTAAACCAAGTGTTTGTTACAACTAATTCATTTCTCCGACAAAATTCAATTGCCTTCTCACCGCGATCATGTCTCGTTCCTATTCCATATCCTCCCACTTGATACCCATCTCTCCCTTCCCCCTTTCTGCGTTCCAGTCGCCCATTACTCTCAGGCTTTTCTTGCTTGAGACTTCTATCGCCATTTCCCCTAGCTGTTCATACACCCCATCCTCTCTATGAATGCTTGTGGATATGTACACTTGGACCAATACGAAATTTGTCGGGCATACTTTAATTTCTACCACTAGTATCCTGTCGTTCACCTGTTCTATATTTACGACCCTCATCCCCAATTTTTCGTTCAATTCGATAGCTACCCCACGCTGACTTTCCTCCCCACCACTATCGATTACCCTGCATCTATCATTCCAATAGTCTCCGCTCTCCTTCCACCTCGCCTCGCGAAACCCTCTTTCTCTATTTCAGGTAAAATATTATCCAGCTTCCTAGCCCTCATCATTGTCCTAACATTCCAAGTCCTTACTTTTATCGCTGCTTTCCTCTCCTTATCTTTCGAGGTCCTTGTATCCTGTCATGTCTCTGTTGTGCATGGATTTCGTGAGATGAGGACCTCATGGACCTTGCCACCCCCACTGCTGGACGCGGAACCCACTCCAGTGGGCAGCGTCCCGTAGTTGCCAGGATTTTTTTAATTTCATTTCTTTCTGAGTGACTTTCATGTTCTGGGTAGCTGAAAGTTGGGAAGGACTCCCATCCACGCCTCCTAACGTATTTCCTCGTGACACCATCACGGGACTACATTTCGTCAGTCTTCTACCCTTTAACCTATCTGGCATGGGTGTCCCCATCGGAAACGATATTAGTTGCCCCCGCCAGTCCAGCTCTTGGGGTCATAGGGACACGCAAGCCCATCCTCAAGGTTGTAGTCAGTAGGAAGAGGGTATAGCTCGTTTGAAAGCTCGTGGCGCAGAAACCCTTTTTTGACCTGGAAGAGTCTTATTTTCGAGAACGGCGCTCGCCGGGGGTTTTGGGAGAAAGTGACCATTCGCCCTCGGGACACCATCCAGATCGCTTGCGTTCGCTGCCAACCTCACTGCTTTTCGTTTCCTTCTACGTAGCCATTTCGATTTCTCGTTTTAGTTATATCTTTTTATGATTAGGATAGCATTAGTTCTTGAATAGGATAGTTGTGTTTGTTCTTTTAAATTCATTAATTCATTTTCATTTTAGGTTAACGCTTCATATTTTTCGCAGTAGTTTTCCCCAATTTTTACCTTTTGCTTACATTATTTCAGTATTTTCTTCCATTAGTATTTCAATTCTCTCATAAATTTTTGTAGGTTAGATTTTCATATTTCGTCAATAGTCAAGTTAGGAATAAGTTAGGGGTAGTATTAACTTTATTTTCTTTGTAGTTTATTCCGGCGTCTTTCAAATTAATTGCTTTTGTAAGGTAGTATTTTAGTGGTTATATTTTTTGAGTCAGCGTATCATTCACCTCAAATTAGTTTTTTTCTATCTTTTGTTGCATAAATATTAGTAAGGGTTAACTTGGGGATTAGTATATTTTACATAGATAGTTTTTTAGCTGGGTATAAATGAGTATGAATTTCGCGTCTAAAGTGGGGGGTGGGAGGGTACTGCAGAGCCAAGCGCGAGAAATTGTGCATTATGTGCTAACATTTACGAAGAAGGAAGCAGCCGAAGGAATTACTCTTCCGCTAAAGAGTGTGACTGAGCAAGTGGCCGCTGCAACTGGCCTTTCCCTACACTCCTTGAAAAGAATCGCACAGGAAGTAGCAGCCATTGCCGGTGGTTCAAAAGCAGACTTTGTGAGCCCAAGAAGAAAAAAGCCGCAGACGTGCCCTAAATCTATCGTGGACGACTTTGACTTGCAGGAGATACGGTGGACGGTGCACAATTTCCATACGGTGGAAAGGAGACACCCAACACTATATGCTCTTCTGCCTATTGTCAAGGAAAAAAAAAGTTTTGATGGCCAATTAAATTCTTTGGGGGTCCTGGTGAAGAATATTGGATTCAGGCAAGGGTATACATATCATAGAATTGCATTAACTTATTAATTCATATTGCATTTACCAATTTCTAATAGCTTACAAATTCTCATTTTGCATTAGGTGGAAAAAGATGTCTAATAATAAAAAAGTGTTGACCGAAACGCATGACATAAGGTGGAAGAGAATGGTTTACCTAAGAAATATGCAAAAATTCAGAGAGGAAGGGCGACCTATTGTCTTCACAGATGAGACTTACACACATTCATTGCACACCACCCCCTTCCAATGGACCAGCGGCGATGAGCAAGGACTGAAGGCGCCCATTTCCAAAGGACAGCGCTTAATCATCGTCCACGGTGGTAAGTTGGTTTTTGTGAAAACCATTTATAGATTGGTAATGAATAATACAAAATGTAAATATTATTAAATGAAAATGAGCTAGTCAAAAAATGAATTGTTCTTTTAAGGTGGAGAAATGGATTTCATTCCTGGAGCGTTACTGATATTTAAATCGGGATTAAAAACTGGTGATTACCACAGTGACATGAACCAGTTCAACTACTTCCAGTGGCTGAGAAATAAGGTAATTCCCAACCTGCCCCAACATAGTGTGGTCGGGCTGGACAATGCATCGTACCACAACGTCCAGCACGACCGTTGCCCAACCAGCAAGGACAAGGAGGAGGTGATGAAGACGTGGTTGGATGAACGGCATACATTGGTTGGGGCATACATTACGAAAGCAGAGAGATGAAGCTGGAGCTTTACGAAAAAATTAAGAGGAACAAGGGGTCGGTAGTTTTTGAAGTGGACCGAATTTTAGTGGCGCATGGTCACTCAACAGTGAGACTGCCTCCCTACCACCCTGAACTTAACCCCATAGAAAACATATGGGTGATAATGAAAAATTGGGTGGCTCTTAATAATATGATGTTTAATTTGGATGATGTGATGCGTTTGGTGGAGAAAAAGTGTGAGGATATTGGACGAGAATGGTGGGGAAAGGTCAGTGAGAAAGTCAAGGTGAAAGAAAACTATTGAAGATTAAATGTATTGCATTTGAATACTAAACAAAGTTCTCATTAATTATTATTTTTCCCTAATACCTTTTAACCATTACTTTGGCCATTGCTGTAAAATCTCCCGTCTCTAATGGTAAGATTAATCATTAGTCAACATTGGCTTTTTTCTGCCAATTATTTGCTTGGTACCTCACGTGATTTTACAGAGAATAGGTGAACATCGACGAGGACTGTCCACCGAGAATTACCTGACCCAGGTAAACAGATAGTACGGTTCATGAAATTCCTTTACTTCCGTGACTCATACTGAAGTGTAATCATAATGGTGTTGGCCACCCTGCCGACCATCCTTCCCTTTCCCTCCCTCCTCAGGGAACCGACCGCAGGAAGAAGCTTGCCTTCCCCTCCAAGTTTCCTCCCCCAAGCGCACCCTCCCCTCCTCTCGTCAACGTTCTGCATATTTAGGGGCCACAAGGGGCTTTCAAACGAGCTATATAATTTATAATTATATAGTTTCAAAATCACTGTTAAATCTCACCTTGGTAATTTAGTATCTTGAAGTCGTTTTACAAGAAAAGTGTTGATAATATTCATTATGCCATATATATGTAAATGAGTGGATATTCGATGGTAATTAATCACAGAAATTTTCATTTAAAAGTTGGTGCACTGAGCATGAAATATACCGGTCCAGTTTTACTAATTTACTGAGATAATCTACACAAAGTATATTACAGAGGCAGAAATATAAAAATAAGAATAATTTACCTCATTGAAACACTAATATAACCGATAATTTTTTCTTCCGACACTCTTGGAACTCTTTCCACACAACTGATATGGTACTCCAGTTATGACAGTGAAGAGATGACGAGTACACACTCAATATTCATTTTAGCTTAAAAAACGGAGTCATAAAGAATAAAGATCTACATCAAGTTGGATCTCATGGCTTGATTAGACATGGTTAAATTACAGCTAGTTTCGAAGACTACTGTAATTTTTAATTTTCCACAAGTAATAGCCGAGGATTAAACCCTCTTAGTGCGGCAGGCCGATATATCAACTCATAGGCAAAAAATTGTTTAACTTTGGCACACAAATATAATTACAATTATTTTTTGTATGAAGTATAAGTCTTTTTTGATTATTATCAAATTCAATGCATACACAAAGAAAAACTACGTATGGATATTTAACACAGTAACTTCAAAATATTTATTTCCCTAGAGTGATACATTTTATTAAGTTACCCTCCGCATTTCTCGCAAGAACCACTGGCATGAGTCCGCACTAAGAGGATTAATAGGAAAGCAAATATCAATAGCTAGGGGTTAACGCCAATTAAACTATAACTATTGCTACATTAATGTATTAGCAATTAAGAAAATTTAAAAACAAGTATGAAAGCCCACCACAATTTGACATTCTTTTGTTTGGTATGAGAAATCTTTGTTATAACAGTAAAACAATAGTCCCACAAACACTCCACGAGTAAAAATACTCCCCAAATGAGTAGTACGTAGCTTAATTGAAAGTTAAGATTGTATGAAATATACATAGACTTGGCTGAAAATATTAAGTTTGGAATATAGTAGTGTGAAAAATATCCGAGACAGAGGTAATTATCACCAAAAATTACAGTGATATTCAGGGGCTGCGGTAAATAACATCAAATACCACAGTAATTCAAGAAAATTATAGCAGAAATTTTCAGCATGACCCATCTCTAGGCTTGAAGGCTTTAACAGAGTTAATATTCAGCTGGAAAAGGCCAAATGTGGCACGAAAATCAACACTACACTCTATGTAAATTTAATGAAACATTTACATCACATGTGAAAAGTTTAGACAGGAAGACTAAATAATATGACAGAAGTACTTCACGTTCTGCTGGAAAATTTATTGGCTTGAGAAATAACACATCAACTATGAATACAATATTATTTTATTTACAAATAATTATCATAAAAAAATATGATGCAAAGTCACAAAAGAATAATCCACAGCAATTTAATTAAGTTAATCCTCAAAACGATGATATCAGTCTCAGAGCGTGCTAAGCCTCCTCCATTGTGATACTCCCCTTAACTTTTTCCCTTGTAGCCTAAAGGCAGATTTACATGGTACATTTTATTGCACAAACAAATGTATCATGGACTGTACAAAAAAAATCAATGGAATTAGAGCAGGTTCTTTTTCCTGTTCAGTCATTCAGACATTCATACAATTTGCCGCCTTATACTGTACAATTTCCCTCATGAAAGAGAGTACATACATCTGTTTGTACATGTATGTATTGGGTATTGTATGTTGTATTGGGTAAAGCGGCCTTTATACCCTTCAACATTTTCACTGGGACCATTCTCCTTGTTTGCAAGTTGTCTGCTAATTGAAGTACGATATTTTTATGGAATTCCCGGTCTGAAAAATCTTATGTCACAAAGAGCATTAATGTTTCTAATTTTTTGGAAATGATTAAATCACAAAGCATGAAAACCTAAAAAGCTTTTCACCATTGAGTTACCTTATTTCCATGTTAAGGTCATGGATTGCAAGCCCAGTGCATACATAATTCCATTTTCTGAAGAGAGAAAGCTCTCTGATCTCAACTTCGCTGAAATATATCAAATCCTCATGATAGAACTAACCTCATTACAGAATTCTGCTGAATATTTGGGTGTTTTGTTGACAGTTCCTAAAGTTAATCCTCAGCGAGTCCAGAAGTTTGTGCACATAAAATGTTAGTAGAGTGAAACCTCTACCTTACGAAACCCTGCTTAATGACAAACTCCAATGAACGATCAAATGCCAGTGGTCCCGTCAAATCTTTAAGTAAAAGTATTAGAAATGAATGAGAGGCGAAATCCTCTAGACTCAATTTATTTTCCATATGACACAATTTCAAAGCAATAGCGACAGAAAAAAACCATAGTTGGGTTACTCGGCTAACTTTATCCTCATTGAGTAGTTAACTCTAGTGCATAATGAAACACACTGCCACCAAACTGCCGTTTTCCGTAGTGGCCGCAAGGCGGCCTCTTGCGGAAGAACAGTGAAACACAAACAACCAAGCCGCAGTGGCCGCTACAGTGGTAGCCCTGCCAGCCTGGCCCATGGGTTGTCAACTGTAGTTCATCCTGTGATTCATTGCCACATATTGTATGTCAATCGTAAACTGGGCTTCAATTTCTCCAATTTCTTTCTAACAGAGCAGCAGGATAAACATTTGTCATCCTCTATGGAAATTTTACCATTGATTAATTTTGCTAACCTCTTCCCCAGAAATTTACAGCACAACACCGGTGTATAAATTGCCTCTGGAGTGATGCAACATGCAAACCACCTCTAAGGTACAAACACACGATTTACAAACTTGCAAATTTTCGGTCACATGGATTTCCTAATTATGAGGTTCCACTGCATAATTCTGAGGCAGATACCCAAACAAAGTGTATACATGTGTCAAAACTCAAACTTAAATCTTGACATGGCTTGAGGGTTCACATTCAGTAGAAGTAAAAATATGCTTGAGTAATTGTCACAAATTGATCAACACATAAAAGTGAGAAGAAAAACACGCAGCATGGACTGACTCATTTTTAATACTCAAGCCTTTAACCTCAAGACCACAATGATCAATATGTTATAAAAACTGATGTTACATGGAATTCACAAAGGAAAAGCTCACTAATTAAAACAGTAAAGACATTACACTAAAACCAATTCATCGGTTGCACAAAAAAATGCACTCTTATTCCTTTGCATTACAAATATAAATGGAATATCCACTATCATCCCTCAAAACTTAAGCACTGAAGGAGAACAAAGGAAAACAACAACTCCAAAGCTCCAATTAATGATTGGATTCCATAACACACCATAAAACTATAAATAATAACTCACTGAGGAAACTAAAATTTATCTCAATGCCACAAAGGCTTTATCTCTTGGAAACTGGATTTATCTCATTGTCACAGCATTCATTCAAATCATCCACCCAACAATATTGCAGTCTTAAATAGGTGTATAGATATTCTTAGAATGATGCAGCATTGCATGGCCTTTCATTCAGACCACAATTATCAATATGTTATAAAGACTGACGTTAGATGGAGTTCACAAAGGAAAAGCTCACTAATTAAAACAGTAAAGACATTACACTAAAACCAATTCATCGGTTGCACAAAAAAATGCACTCTTATTCCTTCACATTACAAATATAAATGGAATATCCACTATCATTCCTCAATCAGCAAAACTTAAGCACAGAAGGAGAACAAAGGAAAACAACAACTCCAAAGCTCCAATTAATGATTGGATTCCATAAAACTAATAATAATAACTTACTGCGGAAACTATAATTTATCTCAAGGCCACAAAGGCTTTATCTCTTGGAAACTGGATTTATCTCATTGTCACAGCATTCATACAAATCATCCACCCAACAATATTGCAGTCTTAAATAGGTGTATAGGTATTCTTAGAATGATGCAGCATTGCATGGCCTTTCATTCAGACCACAATTATCAATATGTTATAAAGACTGACGTTAGATGGAGTTCACAAAGGAAAAGCTCACTAATTAAAACAGTAAAGACATTACACTAAAACACATTCATCGGTTGCACAAAAAAATGCACTCTTATTACTTCACATTACAAATATAAATGGAATATCCACTACCATCCCTCAATCAGCAAAACTTAAGCACTGAAGGAGAACAAAGGAAAACAACAACTCCAGAGCTCCAATTAATGATTGGATTCCATAACACACCATAAAACTAATAATAATAACTCACTGAGGAAACTAAAATTTATCTCAATGCCACAAAGGCTTTATCTCTTGGAAACTGGATTTATCTCATTGTCACAACATTCATTCAAATCATCCACCCAACAATATTGCAGTCTTAAATAGGTGTATAGATATTCTTAGAATGATGCAGCATTGCATGGCCTTTCATTCAGACCACAATTATCAATATGTTATAAAGACTGACGTTAGATGGAGTTCACAAAGGAAAAGCTCACTAATTAAAACAGTAAAGACATTACACTAAAACCAATTCATCGGTTGCACAAAAAAATGCACTCTTATTCCTTCACATTACAAATATAAATGGAATATCCACTATCATTCCTCAAAACTTAAGCACTGAAGGAGAACAAAGGAAAACAACAACTCCAGAGCTCCAATTAATGATTGGATTCCATAACACACCATAAAACTAATAATAATAACTCACTGAGGAAACTAAAATTTATCTCAAGGCCACAAAGGCTTTATCTCATGGAAAGTGGATTGTATCCCATTGTCACAACATTCATTCAAATCATCCACCCAACAATATTGCAGTCTTAAATAGGTGTATAGGCATTCTTAGAGCGATGCAGCATTGCATGGCCTTTCATTGAATCGTGACCCACTCCAGGGGTTAACGCACTGCCATGCTGTTGCCACATCTCTATGGCTTTGTTAGCTATTACATCAGCAGCCTCTTCATTTATCTGAAAAAAATAGCCCCATACTCGAATTCATCAAAGGACCATACAAGTATGATAAATGATTCATGCGAAAGAGAAAGCATAATTTGGGATTCCATGTAGTGCATGACAGGTAGAGTTGACCCTGGTGATGGCAGGTGAAGTTCTTGCCTGCTAACACAAGAACTGCAAGTTTGAGTTCTGTCTGGGTGGATTTTTCACCACTCAGGACTGTGGTTGTATTAACCTTAATGTAAATGGCCATTGGTGATTTTTTGTGGTAGAAATGGAAATTAAGTATAGCAGTGATGCTGCCTGAATTTTGATTTGGGGAGGGGGTGGACAATTGCAAAAACTTGGAGCAAATTTGTACATTGGCAAGTTGAGGGCAATAGTGACTGTTACATAAAAGCTATATGTATTATGTATATTCTCCTCTGGAAGAATACAATATCCAGTTTTTATACGTACATTATAAAAATTATATGCGTATCTATTTAGACTGAAGAATAAATTAATTTAAAATAGTCCACTAAAGACAAAAGAAATTTCTTCCTCCTTTACTGCCACTTCAAAAAAATTAAATTCAAAATGGATGGGGGAATGGGGAGTAATGACCCCATGAACCCTTTCCCTACCTAATTAGGTCAATGCAGAGAGCAAAAATAATGCAGGGTGATATTAGGAAGGATATGCTGTAGAGGTCATCGCCCCCAAAGTAGCAGAAAGTAATTTTTGGGGAAAATGGTCCACAATTAACTAGCAGTGATTAGATAGACTCAATATGAAAGTAAGCTCTGTCACTGGCAGATGAATAGGTAGAATGCCCATTCATTAGCACAAAAAAACCAAGCCACTTAAATATGCATCAATGCACACACAAATAAAGAAATATAATCACAGAGTTCTAACTTACATTATTTAAATGCTTCAGAACTTCTTCTCGAGTTTTGCTTCCGAAAATAAATCGCCTCAAAGTAGTCAACAAAACAATGGCCACATACACCAGAATTTTACAGGAGCCACCAGCCAGTTTGTCCCATATCCTGAAAAAACAAAATTGAAAGAAGCAAAGCCTGATGGATCAAGGTAGCATCACAAATAAGTAAAAGAGAAAAACTGTATAAATATGAAATTATATGGACATGATAAAAACCTGTTTAATACTCACTTTCCAAGGGCTTGGTCATACAGAACACCTGCAAAGCACCGATAAAACCATGTTTCCAATGGTATCACTGGAAAAGCCCTGATTTCTAAAAGATAACTGAAATTCAAGAGTTGCATCGTTAGAGCTTCATTCATGATTGGCAGAAGAACACATCAGTATGCAAATAGAGCAGTAATATGAGCCAGGTAAGTTCTCATTATGCTTAGATGACATTGATTTCAGTTTCATGAAATTTCAGTACTTTCTTCGTGGCGAGCCAAATGATTTTAACTTTGTGATCCTTCAACTCAACAGTTCAGTAATTTTTGTGATAATATAGCATAAAAATTTCACCTAAAACTCAGGCCCATATTCAACAGTTTTAAGAAAATGTACTTCAATAAAAATATTACCAATCCTAAGAAGCCTTTTGATGTAAACATAATGAAAAAAATGAATCATCAGTTGCTGTTAAAAACTAAAGAGCACATAGTAGAGTTAAATATTGGTAGCATGACATTCAATAGCTTCTGTTTTCCATTTCTAACATAAAACACCCCTGATGAAATCCTTCCCTGGATATTCCCCCAACAGCTCTCTTCTTCATTCTTCCGTGTCAGAGGGAAGATGTCATTTCTTACTTAGACCAAAATTCATTTTTGCATTCCCCTTATTCAAAAGGAAAGTGCATAGAGATCGATATACATACAAAAATATAGACAAGAAACAGAAATGACACTCCCAAAGCAGTCAACACAATGTATCAAGCAATTATATGTGTACACCATTTCAGAAGTAGGTAGTAGTCCCATTGACATGCAAGGTGACAGACAACCAAGATAATTACAGCGCTTAGGATAAGAGAAGATTTAGGCATTGATAGAATGAGTTACTGATGAATGCAGAAAAAATCACAGCCTACCACACAAATGATATCCTACACAATCAGGCTGGGGAATGCAGAAGAAATAAATGTAAGAAGATAGAAGAAACTCAGCTACAGTCAACCTCGCTTAAACCTGCCTAGTTTTACCAGATCATTCACAACAATGGATTTGTAAAAATTCCCAAACTATTACCAAAGAAACTGCCTCAGATATACTGGCCTTGCTTAAGCCAGATTTTGCATATACTCTCTTGAACTTCCAAACTCCTTATTGACCACATTGATTTTCACGACACACTGTTGTGTTTATTGCTCCAAAATTGTATTGAGGAATACAGTTGGATCATGGAAAGCATTGAGGGATCACCATTAGTTATTTCACCGACTGTATGAGGTACTCACCAAGCTAAAATGTATCTCAAGGGAGCTCAGGTTGGGAATGACAGCTAAAATAACCATGGTGGAATGTCGGTAATGGAAACGATGAATGAGTAACGTATTGTTTCACAAGAAGACGCACACTTTTGCTTTAACTGAGTTCGAGATATGACACAACATCCTCATCCTCTTTCCCCTTTCAACTTGTCTCATTAGGATTCACCAGTTTTGTATCAATTTTCATGCATGCCAGGAAATTTTGGCATGGCTTGCCATGAAAGTGCCGTGTAACTATTTTTGCATCAACTGTTTAACCTACAAAGCATGTCATCGATTCAGACAAAGGAGTCCTGTTATCTGATGACTTCTCTGTCAGGGGTTGACTCACATGTTGAATGTATAACCTTCTCTTGCTCTCAATACAGTTGAAAGAATTCAGTCTTCTGAGGTAGTTCACAAGTGTGATTGCATGCTGTAGTTCAGAGGAAGTTCCAGGATACTACTGACATTTCCATGATAACTACCAATGTTAGACAAATGAAATTTTACGCAACTAACACGGTGCCAAAAAGAAGGCCATGGAAATTTGAATTTTGTTGACTGGCTGGTGAAAGTAAGTGTTTTTCAAATTTTAATTATTTTCCTTGATTAGTATGATTTTTTTATTATTACCACATGCCATGACTGATAAATCATAATTTTGAATACCATGTAAAACTCAACACAAATTTAGCACATGATTGATTAAGAATGATTGCAAAAAAATCGTCAATAAAAGGTCATTCACTTTTTTTCACAAGTATAATATTTTAATTTACTTTGACAATAAATTTAGTCCATTTTAGTGGACAGTCTTGGATACCACATTTACAATGTAAGTAATTATGAATGGAACATGTGCTTCAAATTTGTAATTAAAAGAAAGGGATAAATAAGCATGAAGTAAGTCACTATTATTTCTTTTTATTGTCCAACGAAGTGCCAATATCGGGCCCTAACATTGTGCCAGAAATATGAAATCACTACTTATTGGGAGAGCAACAAGCACCAACAGCAGAAGGATGTTGCTCACTACTTTGTAATTCCTACCAGTGCTCTAAGATATCTGATCAAAAATTCTACAAAATTTAAAGATTCCTTTGAAAGGAGCAGTGTTTAACTCCAAAGTGAAAAGACTAGGGAAGGCTAAATTAGAGGACATAGACAGTTTTGCTAGCATGGTTATAAAAAACAAGACTGATCAATCCTGATTTACCTGTAAGTAGCCCTACACTTCTCGAAAAAGCAGACAACGTGAAAAAGAATTAGAGAAGAGTAGTGATGCTTCAGCTGCTTGGATTCACCATTGGAAAATTCATCATAATATCATGTCTAAGAAAATGTGCAGTGAATCTGCAGGTCTCTGAAAGTGATACCAACGAATGGAAAATGCAAAAAGTAAGGCTCATCATAGAAAATTTCTCACCATGTGACAATTCTAATGTCAACAAGACCTAATTTCTTTGGAAAGCCCTACCAGATTGCACTCAAGCTTTTAAAAATGAAACAAGGTAAGCAGTCAAAAGAGCATATAACTATTTTAGTTTGTGCCACATGAGTAGTGAAAAGATACCATTGCTTGCCAAAGGGAGGTACAAAAGCCACAGACTTTCAAAAGGGTGTCCAATCTGCCAATGGAATCTATGGCCAATTAAAAAGCAACGATGACTTCAGCATTGTTTGAAGAATGGTAAATGAAATTACACAGAAGAATGAGGTCTGAAAATCAGAGAGTGGCTTTAATTAAAATAATTTTTTTGGGACACTTGGTAAGCAAAGGCTTGTTAAAAAACAATAAAACTTATTTCTTACCGTGTAACACAGCATCTAAAACTCAACCAATTGATTCAGGTGTAATTAAAAATAAGCAGCACTATCATGTTCAACTTTTGCAACAGTGACTTGCTGCATATGAAGAATCAGTGCCATTTTCATTTGACATTCTTGACTCTCTGCAAATTTTTGGCCTTGCTTGAAAAATGGTAGAACCAAAAAATAACCGACTAATTCTTGTTGGTTGGATTAATGAAAAATGAAAAAGAAAGAGAATTCAGCAACACCTCTTCTGAATAGCTGCATTGAATTCTGATGACATTGACTGGAGTGCAATTTGGCGGTGTCTCTCAATGCCTGAAGGTTTAAACTTCAATGATTATGTCTCCATTGATGAAGCCACACCTCCTCATGGTCTCCTAACTGACCATCATGTCACATCTTCTGCGTTGGGTCAATTGCACACTGCTGAAAGTGACGAAGAAAACAGTAGCATGTGATGAAGTCACTGAACAACCTAGCATTACTGCAAGAGAGGCTATGGATGCTTTCAGAATTATACATCAATTTTATCAGACACATGATTTTGGTGATGAATTAGATATATCTAATAAATCTACTTACAATTGAAAATGACCTACGAAAAATTGGCAAAGCCAAAAACCAATGAGCATCACATACTATTTTAAAACATCAGTTTGTTTTATAAATTTTTTAATGTATTTATTGTTTCTCGCTTGCATCAAAATATATAAATCAGTATATTCTAAGTATCACTTGGTTTTTCTTGTATCAAAAGATAGAAATCAATATATTCACATATTCTAGTGAAAAATATACTCCAAGAATTCATATTGCTGAGAAATCTCATTTCGGTAGATATTGCTTATTAAGTTTTTCGGTCATAACGGATTTTCTCATGACTCACCTTATAAGCCTTTATATCCGAGGTAGACTGTTATGTTTTACCTTAACTCGAACAGTACATTGCTCCAGTATCAGTTTTCCACAGTCATGCAGCATATCCATCTAACATGGGACCTCTCACATATCTTACAGCCTACGCTTATACCATAGGAAGTTTTAATGGCATAATACAGTATTTTTTGGCTGAATTCTTCACAGAAAATGTATTCGAGTAAACACAGCACCTAAGTAGATTTCTAACCTAATTAATTAATGTAATTGATCATTTAATACAGCAGAAATAGAAAAAAGTACTCATTCCTGGAAATAAGTTTGTTTAAATGAAAGAGAATTTTAACCCTTTGACGGCGCAAATAATCTGAAATATAGCTCTCCCTAGGTGCAATTTTTTTCTAAATTTTTCAGTAATTTTATTGATTTTCACGTTTTATTCAGGGGAAAAATTGTTTAAAGATTTACAGTGAATAATTGTCATTGATTTTCCTTTAAATATGTAATGATGGACAATTTTTAACAACAAGATGAAAAAATTCTTTTTTTAATACGTGGTGTCACCTATGGTGTCGGGGAGTAGAACCATACTTCAAATCCCCAATAGACAATGGGAGTAGTCTGCTACAGTGATCACTTATAGACGATGGGAACAGTGAAAGGGTTAATATCTCTTAAGAACAAGTTATACAGTAAATTTCAGCCCAAAATAATCTTAAGTATCGCTTAACAGAGTTTTTCAGAAGAAGAGTTTTTCAGGACTTTACCCTGCCAGCCCCGGTGGCGGCATAGATGTATGTTAAGTTCTGTTGGTCCGGTCCCTGGACTTATGGCAGGCTTAGCAGCCTATTGGGATTCCAGGGACATATGGGCCAACAGAATTGTTCGGCAAGCAGAAAAAAAAAGTAAGATCTGGGGCTTTCCTGGCGTATGAGTTTCTCCAAATTTTCTCATGCTTCCATCCAGGTGAGTGGGCCCATATTGGCTGATGTTTCGATGCTTGACTTGACTTGATGCTTGACATGACTCGAACATAGAAATGTTGGCCAATATGGACCCACTCACCCGGATGGAAGCCTGAGACAATTTCGCAGAAGATTCTTGCACTCATATCAATCAACAGTCAACCACCACAATATATGGAGCACACTTTAAAATATATAATTCTTAGGATACAAAAGAAAAAGTAGAAATTACCACCCATTATAGTCAAATCCATGCCAGCGTAGTCATCATGGCCCATCGAGAACACTGGTACACAAATACTCTGATATACAGCAACAAAATTAACACTACAATAAGTAACAGAGTGAGAGATAACATTAAATTATACATTTAATATAATGTAGTACTTGAGATACACCACCATTGCACCGAATATAAAATTTCTGCATGTTGAAATATTACATCTACATACAAGACTCAAGATTTTTTGAGACCTTATTTTGGCACAATAAAAGCTCTATACGCGAACAAATATTTTAACTTCAAAGGAAATGCATTATAAATAATTTTAATTGAACTAAATGAATAATACATTCATAAATATAAATACATCATATTACCTATACAGAGTTCCATCCTCTTTCTCAAGAATAGCCATTGTGCAGTTAACGAGACTGGGTAGTCCTTTCTGAAATTTGTCAACACACCGGTAAAAGCCTTTTGATATCCAATAAGCATCGATATCTTCCGGAAATAAGTGCAATATTGCATCTGTTATTGCCAGCAAATGTTGATTCAAGGGATCTTCTAACTATTAGTAAAATACACAATAAAGAATAAATGTGGAATTAGGGGCCACAAACAGTTAAACTGAGCATTTAAAAATCAAATAATTCATTTAAACATGGTATTATGTAAAATACATGAAATTTTTCCCAAATTTCTAAAATAGCAATAGCAATTTAAATATTAAGTCTCTTCAAATCTCAAAATACAGATTATAAAATAGCACACAGGAACCATAAAACAAAGCACAAACTCATACATTCAAAATTAAAATCTGCAACCCCTCAAGAACTAAGAAGTAATGCCATTTATTCCATACCATGTAACGATTGCAATATTATCTATCATGATGTAGAGAAGTGAAGGTCTGGGAACTTGCCGCCTAGGCCTGTTCTCTTATTGAAGCCATTTCCTGTGGTGACCAATAGAGGCACCACCTATCCAAGAAGGCAACACCTCTCGACTCAGTATGAACTGCCTAGTACTATGGGGCATAAATAAATATTTTCTGTAAAAATGCATAATTGCCCGGTTATTAATGGTTGCCATTATTTTTCTGTAACTACCAGCAATATTTATGCCATGTCAGTCCCTTGGAGGGAGAAACATGTGCTAAATAAAATGTTGTCCTCTTAGAAGCAAGAAGGCCGGGAATTCATGCATGAATTAAGCTCTGAGAAAAACTTAACCACTTAGAAGCAAGAAGGCTGGGAATTCATGCATGAATTAAGCTCTGAGAAAAACTTAACCACTGCAATTTTTTTGATGTGCCGCAGTGGATCTTCCCACATCACCTGCTTCTAAAGGCTAAACGTAGAAGTCAATAAAAGATTTGGTATTTCCCGTTGAATAACACGCATGAAGTTTTCCCAGGTAATATTTAACTTGGGGTGACACCCGAGAGAACTTTACACAGTGTTTGAGATCTATTAATATATGAATCCTTAAAATTGTAGGTAAGTGCAAATAGGATAGCTGACATGAAATCATTCCCGTGATGGAGGATAATAAAAATCCCTACTTTGATGGCTAGAGCACAAATTTGCCGGAGATTAAGAGCTATAGGACATTGGTTGCAAATTCTGTCTTTCAAAACCCAGATATGTATAACATGATATTCATACAATACCCATGTTATGTTGGGAAATGACCTCCATAATATCCAGCTTATTGAAATAACCTTATATGGGTGTCTTAAGTTCCTACTTCTGATTATAATTAGCAAATAAAATTATTAAAAAAAAAAAAAAAAATTGCAAAAATTTCACTTGTAAAAATAAAAAAAATTCAAGTAAAACAGTGATTATAATGTTTTGAAATGAGATAATACAAAAAAGGAGATGCATGTATGCTTATAAGATACTCTGCTGTTCTTCTACCATGTTCATAGCAATGTTTTTAAAAATAAATTTCACACGACAAATATACAGTACAAATGATATTGATAATCGCAAAACAAATACTACAACAATTGTTTGCCAACATAAAAAAGTATATTTTTAAAATAGTTCTCGCAAAGCTAGCTAGTCAGATAATTGCATAGCATTAGTTGGACTAAAATTCTTCTCTCTCTCCCTGAGATTCTAATACCTGATGATTAAACCTACTCTTGAACTGGTTGGATGGTGACTTCATCCACTCATGGGGAAGTAAATCAATGATTTTGAGGGCTTATCCCGTGACTCCTGGAACTCTCAGAGGTAATGAAAAAAATATGAGTACATAATTTTCGATGTATTTTTGCACTTCAGTATCCCACTTCACAGACTAACATGTGAATCAAAATTTTTGAACTGTCCAATATTACGCCAAATTAATGTTTAATGTAGCCCTGAGGATGCATAAATAAACATGACTAACATTGCCTAAAGTGAAATAATTAATCTTCAACCTATTACTCCACAGAAATAAATAATTACATTCAAATAGGTCATAAAAAAGAATCATCTGGATTTATTAATCTATCACACCCTAGATTTTGGTAGAGCATTAGTAAATTTAATCCAGAGTTCAGCTGAATAAGTTTTAAAGTGTGGAAGGGGCATAATAATAAAAATGAAAATGGTCCATAGGCAAACATTTGGTGGTTTTCGAAGATTTTATTCTACTCAAAAGGAAGTCTCACCCATTTTTGTTTTCACCAAAGGTCGATGTGACATAAGCTGTTCCCCTCTATGTTAAACTTTTCTTTTGAGAGAAGAATGTTTAGTTGACAAAAGGTTATTAAGCTAAAAGCTGTGAGCTAGCGTGCACTGGGATGCTAGGAGTCACAAGGGATGACTAGATCCAAGGTTATAGTTTTTCTATATAAGTCAAAGATTTGTTTGTTCCCTGGTAGTAAAATCTTACTTGCTGTCAGGGTCCTTTTCCATAATAAAATCAATGCCTAGGTCTAATGACTTAAAAAGGTGAAATTTTTGTGGCTGCTGATGGCAACTTGTCCAGTTACATAAAATTTTGTCTGCATATCAATACCAACATAACGTGCCATTCAAAAGTTCTTTCTTTTACTTGGCTTTGTTCGTTCTAAGCCAAAAGGTGCATTGAGGTATTGTTCAAACCAGTCAAAAAATATCTCTATGATAAGAAGGGATATAAGAGCCTCCTATTGAAAGAATCTTTCCTTGTTGGAAGATAGTCCTGATGACCAATAAGTACTTTAGACAGGTGCATATTTCCATTAACCTTTACCTTCCTGAGTTTTTCCAAAGTCGTAACCCTTGCTGGCCGGGGTTTTATAAATGACCAGTGTTTTTTAAATGTCCATCAATGTGCCAAACGAACACGCTCGGCAGTCTAGGGACACAATTTTTGTGCCGGAGAGACACGCTCGGAAGATAAAGGTTAAATTAATCATCTCTTCTTTCATGCCTGGGTTATCTAATGAATCCCATACCATGGGTTTTGTGGTCCCTTGAACCTCATCAACTAGTGAAGAGGTATAATTCTTTTTCAAATGTAATTACATGAGTTTTCCATCTTTGAGACATTTATGTCTTTTAAGGTAGTTGGAGCAAAATAACATTTTACCGAGAAATCAATGAATTTGGTCTCATTTTAAAGAAAAATATACCCCCTATCTATTGACACCACAAATTCAACCCCTTACCACATTGCTTTCTGAGATATTTGCAAAAAAATACCACCCCTTTTATATGGGAAATTGTACATGTATGCACTCCAGAGAGACCTTATATTAAAAATGAAGCATTCCCTACACTTAGATTTCGTCAAAAAATCAACAGTGAGCACTTTGTGTGTTTTCTCTACTATTTTTGAATGTTAATCATATTGTCATTAGTAGTTCTTCAGGATCATGATAAACCTTCCATTTTTATGGGGTTTCAAACGTATCGCATGAAAAAAATGAGACAAGTTAATAACTTATTTAGATATTTTCATTTGGCTACTTACAACTTCTGTCATGTAAAACTATATTTTTGCACCATTAATGATGCAATATTTAATTTGTGAGCCTCGCAGCTGGTGAAATCAAGATGTATAGTTCGAATATGGTCTCTATTATGATTAGGTTAATATCTCGCTCGTACTACCTTAATTGATCAGCCAGTTTTATCAGAGCTTTGTTATGAATTTGGGTATAAAATTAAGAGACTTGAATGGGGAGCTGACGTAATGTGCCACTCAGAGAGCTTGAAATACCACACTAAAATCATTGGGTCAATCCAATATCCTAAATTTTTTAAGCTTTAAAATTTGCTTCACATCATCAATGCCACAGAGGATGCAATTGAACTATCATCACCAGATGACCTATTATGTACATGACAATCACATTATTATATATTATAATATATACTCATTATATCAAGATAAGCTTTTATTGCAAAAGCTTGGAAAATAATGATAATTTAATAAACTCTGCCTGAATATTGCCCTCAAATTAATAAGAAACAGAGATAGCTTGATTACTCTGTTTGAACTGAAACTTACCATTAAATATATTTAACTTATAATCAAATACCTCAGATTCACATATGCCTAAATTTTCGCCAAGGAGTTTTCTAAATTGCAGGACAAGGGCAGTTCTTTACACTAGTATTAGTACTAGTGGACTTAAAAGATATACCTGCCATCTTATTCATCACTACCCACTCAAAAGTGCATCAATAACCACAAACCTTAAGAGGCTCTGCTCATCTGAGTACCAGTGTGGCACTGTCACCTAGCATCCTGATTGGTGGACAATTTTCTCCCACTCTTCCCTTTCATTAATTTCCCATCACAACAGATACCCGGAAAACGGCAATTGTAACAAAATGTTACTTAAGTTGACACTAAACCACTTTGAACTGTACCATCTTACGGGGCTGGATATGCCCAAGCACATGGTAATGGTATCTTCATACATTTTCCTAGTTACCCGAGTGATGATTCTTGCCAACCAATCCTGATTACCATCACAATTATTTCTGTGGATTCCAACCCATTTGGGAATCCTTAGAGGATGCAGGAAACCGACAGTCCTAAGCTGCATGCCACTAACGGGTACCAATGCAAATTAAAAATTGCGTGAGGCACAACCACTGATTGTTGCATCATTGCAAAAATTTCAGATGGGAAAAACTACTTGCCTTGATTGGGACTCAAATCCTAGATCCCCCCATTTCGTCCAAGTTCTTCAACCAGTGAAATTGAAACTGTTTAAGTATTGACCAAACATGCTCCCCTAACATGTTTTCTAGTCATTTGGCATTTAATTGGCGAGTGGAGGTGTAAAAACTTTGAATACTTGTGATTTTTTCTGGCTACTCTAACTGCATAAGTATGTAATACTTAACAGAAAAGCAGATATTATTTATATATGAATTACTGACAGAGAAAAAAATATCCTTCCCCAAGAACGAATCATGGCCTAATGGCATGTTTACACAATGCAAGGACCCCCACAAGTATGTGGCCAGAGAGATGCATAAACAAGTGCTCCAAATTAGCTCAGGGGTTATTTTATGGCCACGCCTTCATGCATTTATGCAACTTCGTGTATTTGCACCATGGAATTTCAATGGTAAATGTGTTCACGCATCTACTGGCACAGTTACATGCATCGTGTAACACATGGCTTTTAGCAAAGGAAAAATACTAATCTATTTCCATGGTGCAACCTTTTGTTCATGGATAGAAACGGTCATTTAGGTAGAAAGAGATATGGGTATGAAGGGGGATAGGTCATATAGAAAATCAGAATTATGGATTTCGGGAGCATGGTATTTATACAGAATGAGGAAAAAGAAAGGAAAGACACATGAAAATAAGATATGGAAATATTAAGAGAGATAGGCATTATGTCGTCTCTATCAAGAGGTATCAGGATGAAATGGAGAACAAAGGGCTGTGCCACTGGAAGTACACTTAGCCCCTCCTAAATCAATCAATACCTCATCCATGCCAAGAAGTCCTTCCTTCCCTCCCACCCCTTCAAGCCTGCTTCGATTTTAAGTTCACATTTTTTTCCATTAGTCACAAAGATGTTGACTTCTTAAATTTTGAATTCCTTCCTAGGAACATTCTCTTCTGCCTCTCTCAATGCCAATACCTGGTTGCCTCCTGTAACTTTCCTTGATGTAAACTTCACTATTTACAGCCACCAACTCAGCACCTAAGTCCATAGTACACCGATCTACATACACTAATACCTTTGTGCGAAATTCCACAGAGGAAAAAGCATCCACCTTGACTGGGTCATTAATACCTTCATTACAACAGGTGCCATCCACTCCAATTCAAGTCTAGTTTAAAAGTTAATCCCAATAAATGCAACTATCACAAAACTCTTTTGGCAAATTAGCTCATGAATCAACTAGCCATTTTACTGCCGTTTTAATATGTTAGAGCTGAGGCGAGTTAAAAACAGAAGGTATCATACGTTGCAGTACGCCTTTTTGAGAAGGCAGTTGAATATTTCATTCGAACACAAACCAAGGATAATTGCAAGATTAGTAAAGTAAAAATGTCACAGGCAATCTTTTGTATCATGGTATGATGCCTCCAAGTAGACCTCAGAAATAATAGAACATCCATCGACACTTACCTGCGATTGCCAATCAATCTTGAGTTGCCCAATTTCTAATAGCCACATTAATAAAAATAATTGAGAATTTGGTGTGTTCTTCGATGCAATACGCATGACATTCAAAGATTGGTATAGATCACGATATTGCTCTTTCCGTTGCAGCATTACGAATTTGTGACTTTCTACATGAACTGGTAAAACACCTGAAAGGAGATTTGATCACTGTAGTATAACTGCGACTCCAGGATTGATGGCAGTAAACCATTTCATCCGCACATCAGTCTTGCGGATGACCCTTAGACGTCACAATAATTTGGTAGTATTACGAGGCAGCAAGCGCTGATGGGATCAAGAATAACGTAAGAGGGGCAAGTAAGATTCATGAACGGCAATATTCGGTTTTCCAAGATTTTTGAATGATAAAAATACTAAATTCTTCTTCACTCTAAAGGAAAAAGTCGACAGCTTCTAACTTTGCCCCAATAGGAAAACTGTCAGCAGCTGACTAAAAATAATGGCATACATAAGTGCTTAGTGCTTTTACGAAAGGGTCAGAGCAAGTTACAAACGAGTTTACATATCCTGCTCTTTCGCAGTGGATCATAATCTTTTCAGAATGCAAATAAGGACTATATATAATAAATAATGGAGACTCACCAAGCAAAACTTTCCATAGCAAACTTCTATAAATTCCTGGCACGGTAAAGCGCAAACAAAATTGTGTTAGCTTCGCTCTGTCAAGCGGCTTGTCCTTCAGCAATATTTCAAGAGACTTTCTTTCCTCAACGCTTCGAAAGCCCACCTTCTCGTAATAGGAGGACCTAAAGTTCCTCTCATCTGTCGCCATCCCTCGATTATCATCCCTTGGAACCCGATAAGCCTGCAAGTCCTGCAAGCCTCGCGGAGCAGAACCTTCCTAGCCTTGCTTAGCAGTGACAAGGCAGTAGCGATATTAAAACAAGCGCTGGTGGAGAGGGCGGGTTTTTAAAAAGGCTTTTACCGTGGATGAGCACGAAATGATCTTTCCAAGATACATATAGAGAAAGTTTGTCACAAAAAGATATAAATGAATGAAAGCAAAAAAAATCTATTCTGTAATATTTGGTGTAAAAAATCATCATGGCCGATTGAGGTAAAAGACTTAAAATTATTTTACATATCCACGTAATTCTATACGAATGAAATACGAAAAATTGCCTGCAAAATTCCGATAATTTAAATTTATTTTAAATAAATTTCAATAAAATTCGATTTTTTACAGTCATTTAAAATATTTAAATAATTTAGATGCAATAACATGCGTTCTAAGGTCAACAAACTTTTACTCACCATTGTAACCAGCCAACCAACACAGTCATCACAGGATACAAAGACCAAGGAAGATAAGAAGAAAAGGAAGAAAGAAAGCACCGACAAAAATAGGAATTTGGAACATTGGGAAAATGATGAGGGCTGGGAAACTGGAAAATATAAAATGGGAAATGGATAGAGGGAAAAAGGATGTATTGGGGCTGTGCGATGTGAGATGGAAGGACAGCGGGGACTACTGGAGTGATAGTTACAGGGTAATCTACAGTGGTGGGGTTGAGAGTCAACATGGGGTAGCCATAGTATTGAACGAAAAATTGGATAGGAGGGTTGTAAATATTGAACAGGTGAGCGACAAGATACAAGTGGTAGAAATAAAAGTACGCCCTACAAATTTCGTATCCAGGTCCAGAGGTACACGCCCACAAGCAATCATAGGGAGGAAGAGGTGGATGGAGTGTATGAACAGATAAGATGAGATAATCAGAGAAGCCCCGAGGAAGAAAAATCTAATAGTAATGGGCGACTGGAAAGCAGTAGTGGGGGAAGGGAGAGATGGCTATGAAGTGGGAGGGTTTGGATGAGGAACGAGAAATGATTGCGGAGAGAAGGCAGTTGAATTTTGTAGGAGAAATAAATTAGTAGTTACAAACACTTGGATTAAACGGCATCGTAGGAGGAGGTATATATGGAAAATGCTGGGAGACACAGGGAGATACCAAATTGACTAGATATATCTTGGTTAGGCAAAGATTCAGGAACAATGTGAAGAACTCGCGGAGCCATACAGGGGCTGATGCAGACTTGGGTCATAATTTAGTAATGATGAATTGTGAGGTAAGATTCAATAAGCTAAATAAAAGTAGGAGGATAAAGAAGTGGAATTTGGAAGCGTTGAAACGGGAAAAAAGGACGGAATACCTAAAGATAGTGGAAAGGTACTTAGGCGAAACCAACGGAATAGGAACTATCGAGGAAGAATGGGAGAATATAAAAAATAGGAATAGTAAGAACAGCTGAGAAAGCAATAGGAGCAGCGGAAATGAGGAGGGTAAAGAAGCAGTGGGTTACGGAAGAAATGATTAGGAAAGTGGAGGAGAGAAGGAATTGGAAAAACGTCAACACCGACTTAGGTAAGGCGAAATACAAGGAGATAAATAACCAACTGCGGCGAATAATCAATCGGGCGAAGGAAAATTGGTGGAAAAGGCAATGCGAGGAAATGGAGACACTGCAAAAAGAAGGGGAAGTGGGTATGGAATACGCTAGGTTAAAATTACTATTGGGAGGTAAACGAGAGGAAACGGTGCCAAAGATTAAGGACAAGAGATGTAGAATATTCATCAAGCAGGAAGATATCGCAGAAAGATGGCGAGAATACGTGGAGGAGCTATATGGTGGTGATGGTAGACTAGCTAATTTAGCTATAGAGGATGAGGGAACATTATCGGGCGATTACCTTAGGCTAATGATACTCGACAGTGAAATAATGTAAGCATTGAAAGAGGTGAAGGCAAGAAACGCTGTAGGAGAAGATAACATACTTTCGGAATTGCCACAGAGTTTAGGAAGTAAAGGTAGGCAAGCTTTTTTCGAACTTATACGTAGGATCTACGTGGAAGGAGTATGGCCAAAGTACTTCGTGAAAACAGTATTGAATCCTATCCCGAAAAATAAGAATGCATCAGAATGCGAGGACTACAGATTAATTAGTTTAATTTCACAGGCAGGCAAAGTTTTACTTCGAATAATAAATTGAAGGTTGGAGAGTAAGGCCAAAAACTACTTAGGCGATAACCAGTTTGGGTTCCTGAAGGGGAGGTCAACCCGGGATACGATAGCGGTGTTCAGAACACTTATTGAAAGAAACACAGAGTATAACCAGGACGTTTTCGCATGCTTTTTTTAACATTGAAAAGGCTTTCGTCAGAGTAAATTTAAATAAACTGACGGAGATACTAGAGAAAATGGTAATAGATTGGCGAGACAGGAGACTATTTGGAATCATATATGACGCAAAGGGCGCAGGAGAGGGTGACTGATGGTTAATCAGGGTGGGCAACTCTAGGTCGCGGGTTAAGGCAAAGGTGTCCGTTGTCGGCATTGCTTTTCAACATTTATTCTGAGGAAATGTTAAGACAGGCATGGGAAGAACTTGAGATTGGAGTCTAAGCGGGAGGGCATCTTATAAAATCGGTTAGATTCGCTGACGATCAGGCATTGGTTACCGGATCTTCGAAGAGAACACAAGCTTTGGTAGATGCTTTAGAAATGCCGTGCGGGATATTCAGAATGAAGATAAATCATAAGAAAACAAAAGTAATACATTCTCTAGGACAAAGAAAGCGAAGCTTGTGATTAAAGTTGGAGGAGGAAAAAAAAGTAGAGCAGTATAATTACTTGGATAGCACACTTGAGGAAAACGGGCACAGAAGCAAAGACATACGGAAGAGAATAGCGCTAGCTAAGGAAGCGTTTAGTAATAGAAGTGAGTTGATGACGGGGACAATGAGTAAGGATGCGAAGAAGAGGCTGGTGAAAAGCTTGATATGGAGCGTAGCGTTGTATGGGGCAGAAACTTGGACCCTTTGAAAGGAGGACGAGAATAGGCATTTGAGATGTGGGTGTGGAGAAGCATGGAGAAGGTTAGGTGGACGGAAAGGAAGACTAACGAGGAAGTGCTTGAGATGGTGGGCGAGGAAAGGAAACTTTAGAATGAAATCAGGCATAGGCAGGGTAGATGGCTGAAGGATGTAATTAAGGTTGATGGGTTGCTGAAGAGTGTGATAGAGTGAAGGATGTTGTGCCAGCGGGGAAGGGGAGGAAAGAGAATAGGTTTCATGGACGGGATGAAGAAGGGTAGATCTTATGCAGAGGCGAGAAAGGATATACTAGAGTGAGATAGGCCCCTGAATGTGTAAATGACCGGGAGGAGATTCTATGACACTCAACACTCAGCAAAACCTAGCTTTACCGGTAGAATACATTATTATAAAATATAATTTTAATCAGCAAATTGGTTTACGACAGTTCTCCACAACGTTCTTCAATAAGACTTCATTCTAAAATTTCTCATACAAAGATTTCATACATTCCCTAATTTCGCTATCTGATTATTTCCATCTTCCATCTTCCCCTGTACGGAATATAGGATGATGAAGAACGGAAAGTAACCACGAGTACCAAATTATTTATCCATTAGGGCGAGCGACGGAGCTGAAGCGTCTGCTCACGGTCAGTGGTTCGATTTCCGGTGACAAGTATCAGTTGATGTTTGCTCTGCCTGTAATGTAGTGTGAAGAAGATTTCAAGGACAGAGGAAAAGCTCTCTTGGGTTGAACACATGTTATCGCAAGGATGCTGTCATTCGTTTATCGCAATTGCATATCTACTCGAAGAACTAACATGCTGTCTAAATTAACAACGATGGTATGCGTGACTTTCAGTGAAATGAAGCATGTTTAAGAGAGCTGCACGCTTTGGAGCCAACGATAAACTTTTGGTAAATAAAAATTAGAACACAGCGGAATACGAACGGTCATCGATACGATAGTACTCAACTTGTCAGAGAAAAGCAACGGAAATAGACTCATCGATAGGTTAGACTCCAACGAGAATAAACGGTCATGATACTACTAAACAGTATTGGTACTACCATGTAAACGGTCAGCAAATGCTTACACTTTCAAATGATCAAATTTCCCTAACTACACTTGGAAACAAATTGGTTTCCATTCAGGAATCCTTTCTTTTTTACTTCGTACTACGGTGGATAAACGTAAACAGGATTTTTGACGCACATGCAGTAAGACAAGCTGTTGCAAAACCTCCGCGTCGCAGAATATTTTCTTTTTAAGGATAGGGAACGCTCCATCTCTTTCCTTCTTGGCCAGTCATCCTTTTTGGCCAGTTAAATAAATTCCAGTCGGTTGATATTTTGGACGGGGATCGATAGCTATTGTCCATTGCTCCTAGAAGGAGAGGCTGGCAGCGAAGAAATATTACGGAGGAATGGTTGAAAGAAATCTGGAATTATAATCGCCAAACTCTTAACGCGATCTCCTAGAGACAAATTTCAACATCCCATCCGCTGGACGCATTTCACGCACGCGCGCAGGGGGATCACGCACTTTTTAACTTCTTTCCTCACAGCATCCACCAAACAGGGATAAAATTTTTATGGAAAACTCTTCACCACTGTCGGATTTCGAACCCTGACCATCGAGAGTAGCAGTCAGTACTCTAGCCGCCTTACCAACTCCATCCGCACGAGTTTCAAATTAATTTGTAGAATTTATTCGGTAAACCCAAATAGATAGTCCTTAAAGAGATAACCCTGTTCCGTGCTCTCATTTAAAAACTGTATAAATGCTAATTAAAAAATAAGTGAAGGATTAAATGAAGCATATTATAGATATTTTCAACCTATATATTTTATCAAGTCTATGAGAATGTCGTCAGTGTCAGGGGCCTTTCGAGTCCTTTACTGCAGCATCAAACTCCGATCGAGATACCAACCATACGATCCTCGCGCTTTATTTTAGGCTGTTCATCACTCGCATACCGCTGTTCTTCAGATGAGTGATTCTAGGACATTCGTTTCCATTAAAAGCTCTCTATGAGTGATCCAAAGGCTGTCGCTTCACAATTCTCGTTCTTCGAGGCATTTCATTTTGACAATTCCTAATGTACACAGTCCAATTTTTTATTTTTCCAATTACTGGTTATTCCGTTGTAAGTAGCCTAGAGCCGATCCAATGTTCTAATTAACAATCTTTAATTGCTGTTCATAAAAATTGACCTGATATTCTACATCATTGTCCGTTCGGCCATTTGAGTGGGAAGTGGTAACAATTTTCACAGAACTATACTCTCTGGATCCTCAACTCCCTAAGGATGACCAAATATCCGAATGGATGACTAGTTTATTGATAGATTGTTATACTCTAGAGAGTTTTACCACGTCATTTAATTGAAATAATTTCAAAGTAAATCGTTACTGAGCTGCTTCTTTTAGGTAAATAAAATTTTAATTTTCTCTCGCTTTCTACTTTGCAATACTATGTCTAAATATTTATGTGTGTATACCTTCTCAGCGCCATGATTGATTGTTTCTGTACCACCCCACGCGGTCCCTACATTCACTCATATGAAATATAAGCAACCTACCTTCGGTACTCGCCATCTACTGAGAATTGGAGTAGGAGTAGGAGAACCAAAAGGCAGCTGTATCTACAGGGTTTAAAGAGTAATCTTAAGGTCATGCACATCTTTGGGCTATGCTCGCTCCCCTTCAGGGGTCCAATAGGTCACGAATGGTGGGAAGATTTCCATATCAGATGTGAGCTGGAAAATAAGTAAATTTACACAACGAAAAATGGACATGAACAAAGAGCAGCGGTATCTACAAGTTTTAAAGGGATATTCTGGGATACGATGCCCAGACTTTGCCATGAAAATCCGTAAATATACCGTGACTTGACTAAAGGCTGTCGCCAGCAAGTAGGCAGCCAGTAAACCGAAGGTAGGTTGCTTATATTTCATATGAGTGAATGTAGGGACCGCGTGGGGTGGTACAGAAACAATCAATCACGGTGCTGAGAAGGTATTCACATATAAATCTTTAGATATAGTATTGCAAAGTGGACAGCGAGAGAAAATAAAAATTTTGTTCACCTAAAAGAAGCAGCTCAGTAACGGTTATTGAGCTGCTGAACAAAATTTGTTCTTGTACAAGTTTTTCGAATGCTTTTGAAAGAATCCGTAGAAAAGAAATTGGGCGGAATTCTTTCTCTTCAGAGGAAGAATTTTTCTTAGAGGAAGGTTTGACCAGAGAACCCTTCGATTGACTGGGAAAATGTTCTTGGGACAGCGATGGGTTGAAAATGTTGATGAAAGGCAGATCATAGGGAGCAATTATTTGACCAAATCTATAGGGATTCCGTCAGAGCCTTGAGCTTTGGACTTGATTCGTTTAAACGAAGAGCACACTTGTAGCTTGGATATGGGGGAAAATTTTAGTTTTCTGGCATTATTTTTACAAGGATCTGTTGTTGAGTAATAAGTTTGTAATGTTCGGTCTTTTGTATCATTTGAGACATGATTAGGTTTTGCGGATATCCTTCCGTCCACGGAATCTATACCCTGTGCCTCCGGTGAATTCCGGGCCAATATCACTCCCGATACACTTCCGACATTGGTCATTTCTTCACTAGAAGAGTTTGAAGTGACGATTTGACTATTAAGTCCAGAAGAGGCTCATCCTACAAGGATCTGTTGTTGAGTAATAAGTTTGTAATGTTCGGTCTTTTGTATCATTTGAGACATGATTAGGTTTTGCGGATATCCTTCCGTCCACGGAATCTATACCCTGTGCCTCCGGTGAATTCCGGGCCAATGTCACTCCCGATACACTTCCGACATCGGTCATTTCTTCACTAGAAGAGTTTGAAGTGACGATTTGACTATTAAGTCCTGAAGAGGCTCATCCTACAAGGATCTGTTGTTGAGTAATAAGTTTGTAATGTTCGGTCTTTTGTATCATTGGAGACATGATTAGGTTTTGCGGATATCCTTCCGTCCACGGAATCTATACCCTGTGCCTCCGGTGAATTCCGGGCCAATGTCACTCCCGATACACTTCTGACATCGGTCATTTCTTCACTAGAAGAGTTTGAAGTGACGATTTGACTATTAAGTCCTGAAGAGGCTCATCCTTAAAGCAGGGGCCATGTTTTGCTTTGTTATTTGCTACACATTTGTTTTTGTTACGTATATACATCAATTTTGCTGCCAATCATGGAAATAAACGTTGTCTGAACTCGAGCTTGTGTCGACTTGCTCTCATACCTAATGACAAATCACATTCTGTTGGAGTAAAAGTTGGCCTCAGAGATAATTTCGGTGATTTCATCTCGGCGTCCGACAAGAACAATACACCTGGCATACGAGCCTTTTCCTTTTACAGTATAATGCACAAAAGAAAGGATAAATTCAATCTTATCCCTGATCTCTGGTGAATATGTAGTGAGTGAGATAATTGCCAATAGGTGCTCAAGACAAAATGAAAGGTGTGACCTGATGAAGCTACAGGACTCGGGCTAATCTGGAATTAAAACTCACCGATCCCACTCCCCATCCAGCTGAGCAATCATCCGATCACAGCGTAGTGGATCCTGCAGCCATTCAAACCACTTCAGACAAACCCAAGATTCCAACAGATTGCGGGAAAAAACTCGAGTAAGGTAAATAGCGTATTGAGTAGCGGATATTTTTATCAGCGGTCGACAATTTTTGGCCATTTTGACAATTACTCAAGTGACTTAAGATTCATATTTTTTATAGAATTTCTTTCCTCGGTCCTTAATTTGTCAACCGTCGATTAAACATAGGGTATTAGGGCACATTAGGAGCACAAAGATTTTTTTCTGTAGCGGTCTTAGACTTCTCTAGAGGTTCACGAATTTATTTATGGTTTCTCTCTCACGCTAGTCGCACATTTCTATAGTTTGATATTTTTAGATATATCAATGCTCGTAACTCAAAAAAGTTTCAAAAATGTGCGACAAGCTCAGCTGTGGCCGCCGTTTGTTCAGTGTGAATTTCATATACTCCCCAATGTTCATTTACACCGCATGAGAAACAATTGGCGTCTGTCGACGGGTGACAAAAGTTACAGACTTAAACTCCTGGATTGAAAAACGTAGTTTTGCGACAGAAGTGACCTTTTTACCGGCAACGAGACTAGAGTGAAGGTGACTTCACACTGAATTATTTTAAATACGAACAGTTTCACGTGTAATCCTGAATGTTACTTTACAAATGCTGTCAGTTTTCAAAAAAATCTACGCGAAATTACAAACCTATACTTCCATAGATTCAAAATAAAACATTTCCATGAAGTAGGTAGGGTCTGAGGCGACGCCGTAGAATGGAACATAACGATCCTGAAAAATGGAGTCGCTCGAAATACAATGGGAAACAAAACATACTTAATTGAAAATACATTACTCCGCTCAAAGGAGAAGACGATGGCTTAGTGGATAAAGAATTGTTCAATAATCGGAGGAAACTGGTATTAATCTGAGTAAAGAAAGGTTTAACACTCCTCAGCTAAAGGTAAGCAGCTACTTATTTTTAGCAGTGGAGCGCTTTGTTTTCTACTGAGCGGCTATCACAGTGGCTGCGACGAAAATTCCCCAGCTTGTAGCTGTTTAAAAAGCTATTTTACTCAATCTTTTGGGACCATTTTCGGCAAAATGAGGATACAATAATCAATTGCACGCTCACTTCATTCACACTCATGCCTGTCCTTTATTCCATTTTGAAAGCAGTTTTCATGAGATTATTATTTTCTTTGGGACCACTCATGCTCAAAAAAAGTCTTTTACAACGTCCGAAGGGCTGCCCGTCTCTGGTAAAACCTAACACCACCACCAACCACCCATTCCCTATTGCGTGTTCCCCACGTATCCATATGTTGGTACACGTTGGTGCGCAATAATGTATTTGCATTCAATGGTATCAGGCTCAACTATGTGGAAGTTAATATTCACAAATGAAAAAACGACTTCGTTTTCTTCCACTGATTTATTTTTTTGGTACGACATGTTTCGACACATAGAGGTCATTTTCAAGTACAAAAAATTTTAAAATTCAAGCAAATATATACCTGGAAGGGTCTTGGGGGAGGTTGGAGAGGGGTGTAAGAATGGGTGTTAGGAGGGGGAAACCCGGAGAGAGGTGAGGGGTGGCGGTTATGGTGAGAATTAGGGAAAACCCTTAGGAGGACCAGACAAAAAAAAATTTTTGTACTTGAAAATGACCTCTATGTGTCGAAACATGTCGTACCAAAAAAATAAATCAGTGGAAGAAAACGAAGTCGTTTTTTCATTTATATATTTGCATTGTTCCCGTGAGGAGAATTGTTCAGAGAGTGATTTTTCACCCCTTCATGCGGGCAAATACCCTTCTGGGTAACTCATCACAACTGAATTCAAGAAGAGAGCAATAGATGAGTACATTAAAATTAAAAATTTATTCGAATTGGATGGAAGCAATGGAGAATAGGACTCCTATGCATGCATTTCGGTCATTCAAGTGACCACCGACAGAGAGACTTGGGGTGGCTAGAGCGGTAATCGTGAGATTGAGCGCACTTTTAAATAACTTTACTAGAAAGTTGAAAAAAATAGTCATCGAAGTCACTGAAGTGCATCTTTTTATATGGAAAGAATCCCTACTCATAATATAACACAAATGATGCAACACTTTTATTTAACAATATTCGCCTAAATTAAAGCATTTTTATGACTTGGGTTTACGGCGCGGAATTCGAAATGTAAGCAAAGATCATCTGTAAATACGTGTTTTTTACTCGGCATGATGCCACGATATTTGTTACCATTATAGAATATGAAAAGTGTTATTTCGCACTTAGAAGAAAATCTGTTCTCGTGTAATCGAATTATTTCGAAGTAAATGTCAAGTGCCATAACAGCATTAAATGTGTTTAAAGAGCATTGAAAGCGAAAAGAAATCAATTCGGTAACATGAAATGTTTTCATCTTTTAGCTATACATATTACAATTAAGTACATGTATGCAAATTTTCACGTAAATCTGTTCAATAGCAAAAATCACTTCAACCTACTTAAAACCTTGTAAACTTGTTCGCATCATTCGAGGTTCTAAGTCTGCGACACTTGGACTCAATACCTCGGACAACACTCTAATGCTTACGAGATTTTAGCACTCTCCTTATCGATAGTCACATGGATGATCGAAGTGCATTAGGGGATCGGGTTGGTGTGGTGGCTAGAGTACTCGTCTACCACACGGGCGGCCAGGGTTCAAATCCCTGCCTGATGAGGATGTTTTTCAGAGGAAACCCGATCCCTACTTGAGTGTCTTGCGGTGGGCACTTCAAGTACAGTACTCCGTCTGTCAGATGAGACGTTAAATCGTGGTCCCCTTGGCGCCTTTCGTTAAGAGCAGGCTAATGCCGACGCCGGGTTTCTATCCACCCTTCCTCCCTTACCTATCCCCTAGCTGTCGGTCGCCTCCCCAAATATCCAATCCAATCGAAGGGCATTGATGGGAGTCAAAATTTCTATCACTTTCAATGACCATTTGGATTAATCTTTGATTTATATCGAGTAATTCTGGTCGGGAGGACGGGTGGAAATGAAGATGGGAATGGAGGAAGGAAAAGAGGGCGCCAGAGGTTTTATCGGGGCTTGAGCCTGGTTCCTCAACATTGCCGCCAGAAGAGCGAAATTCAACCGCAGAAAGAAATCACCTTGCCTTCGCCTTGACCGGGACTCGAACCTGGATCCCTTGGTTTCCGGCCGTGTGCTGCAGTCCGTTAAGCAACCGAGGCATCCTTTTTCTCTGTGGTTATTCGTGGGCAGTCCCGTTATGCTAAAAAAAGTTTCCTAGAATAACTACGAAATCTTGTCACGTCATTTTACCTCGCCGCTCAATTTCAAGAGATATCTCAAGCCAGTTCCCTACTCTTCCCTTTTCAATGCTTTTTCCTACAGTCTCTAGAAATTCTTCTTTTGTGCATCCCCAGGTACTTTGTGTATGTGGACTAACAGCTGATTTTTTAGGCGCTGTTGCTCTTGTCTGCAGGTGGCAGGTAGTGAAAGTGACGATACCTTGGTTGGCTGAGCACGCTAAATTGAAGTAACAAGAAGTATGACATTGTTACTCACTTTGTACACTAAAGAAGCCTTTACGCTTGATGCAAATATTTACCCCTTGGTCTAAAACGCGGTATGTTGGTTGGATGGTTATTTGGGGGAGGTGAACCAACAGCTGAGTCATCTGCGCCATTAGTGGGTAGGTCGGCAAGGAAAGGTTTATATGGGGAATGGAGGAGAAATTTTGGATGGGACGAAAATGATTTAGTACGCATAACTGCGTACACCGATATGCTATTTGAATTTGAGATTTTACAAGCATCTTGTTTCTATCGTAGTCTACTAATTCGTTGTAAAAGAATTTGCATTACGTCATTGCAGTGACATGACTGGAATGTTACGTGTCATACACTTACTTACCGGAGTATAACATTATGTTGAGCCAAGAATAAGGATGTGAATAGTTCAAGGAGCCCATTCCAGGAACGATATCTTAAAATTTATTTCTCTACCTTAAATTTATTTCTCTGCCTTTAACCACGTTTTCACCAATGTGATAAGTTGGTTTCCGGAATCAAAATAGGCTTTTTATAGTCTAAGAATTGAAGTAAATTAGCGAGCCAAAAGCATCCGACAGCCGTTTTTCATGAGTAGCAGTAGTTTAGCTGGATAAAACGACTTCAGTAAGTTATTGAAAAGTAGCTATGCATAAATCTTTTGGAGGTCATCCCACCATTTACAACTAAATATGAAGTGAGTTATTTCATGAATAGTCGACTTGCATGAGGGACTACAAGACTTACAGGGTAAGGGACTAGCCTCAGTAATTTGAACGCGCCAAGTTTTTAGGGCTGTGCTTATTCATTCCACAAATGGCTTAAATGCCAAGGGATGACAACTCTCTAACAGTATACATGTTTTGAGACGAGTGGAAGTCTTGCCTTCAGGTCTCGTACTCACACTATCAAACAGATTTTCACTTTTGGAGCTCTGAAGAAACATATATTTCAGCTAGTGAACCCCAGCCGTTTAGATCAATGCTCGGCGTAACAGGCCACCACGACAGTCAGATGACTCAGTCAATTCCTTGGAAAATATATCTACATTTACATACTACCCTGCGAGCCGCCGCATGCGCGCGTGGCAGGGGGTGTTAGGTCACCAGCCGTGTAAAGATGTAAGGAGGCAGGAGAAATGGTGACGTGTATAATGGGAGTGTATTTAGTGGGGCTCAGTTTTTATTGTGAGCGGAAAGAATGAGTTTTTATACCTTTGTGTTTGGCAGTGTATCTCTCTTTTTTATTGCTTCTGTCACACCTAAGATGTAGTAAGGCGTCATGATAATATCCTCTGTATCGCTCTGAAACACAACAGTTCTGAATTTCTCCAACACCCTTAGCCTAGCGTGTAGCCCCCGAGTCTCTAGGGGCTCCCACCTTAATCCCTCTAAAAGTTGTGAGACACTAAATGTACGGTCGTAGAAGCTTTTCTTTGCATTTTATTAATTTTTTTTGGTTCAATCTTTATGACCAAGGCTCAAAATGCTCGCGGCGTATTCGAGGTGTGGCCTAACCAGAGCTAAGTAGCATCTCTCTTTTACTTTTTCATCCAAGGACCTTCCTATAATACGCTTAACAAAACCTAGTTTCTTTAATACTTTGTCGCATATGTTTTGTATGTGTGTTCCCCTCGATATGTCAGAAGTTAAGGTAATTCCAAGATATTTTACTGTATCTGAAGATTTTAGGAAAAAATACATGTATATCATTGCGTAAACACTAGTTTTCATGCAAATAGCAGCTGTGAAGCTGGTTCTTTCACGTTGTCACCTCTCCAAGCGAGTGGCGTCGAAAACATTTCGCGTCAAATCTTGGGGGTAAGTCCCTGACTTTTGCAATACGCCAACAAACATAACCCTACGACCTTTATCGGCATCGGCCATAGTATAAACCTCATCTTTCTCGATGCTCGACACAGTTGGGGCGATTTAAGCTGAGGTCAAGTGAATTCGTTCGCTTAGTTTCCGTTGAACCACTTATTGTGGTAGCGAAACACGGTGGCAGTCGCCTGATCGAAAGGTGACGCTGAGAAGGGGGAGGCTCATGTGGAGTGGGTCCGTAAAGGAGTGGAAGGGAGAGGATAGCACAACGTAGGAAAGCTGCAAATATAAGTGTATTAACTTGAGAGAGTGGGATACTGTCAGAAGCACGTTTCATGACAATATCTACGATCCTATCAAAAAATAAGCTTATATTGTTCGCAACCCATCTAAGAAGCCCGTCTTAACAATGGAATTGAGAGTCATAGAGAGCTAGAGAGTTGAATTATATGACAAACAGAGCATTTTGAAGTTAGTAATCAAGACTTATGGCCTATGGGGCCGTGGCGGTCAAATGTGGAGAACACCCTACTTTCCTGAACGAGTCAGCTCGTAGAGAATGGACTTTTCCACTGAAAAGGGTTTCCTGCGCAACTACCACCATGTTTCTCTAACACTATACTCAAATCATTCGGTCAGTAGCGCTTGATCAGGACGAGGTAAATGGTTCTGCAAATGTCGAGAAAGTTCGCAGGGTATGCAATCAACATTAATAGGCGAGCGACAAACGTTAATAGACTATCCTCCCTGAAGTTGTAACAATCGCTCATTTGTAACAAAGGCCGCGACGGGATCACCGTGTCCTCGCCGAGGGGCAAAAGCGCTCGCCCTGGAACCAAATGAGTATCACACGCAACGTGGGAATGCGGAGACGCGTGCAGCAGTGGGCGAACGAATCAGGGGGGACCAATTGCCATCCGTGGGATCAAAGGACTCAATAGGGAAAGGGGGCGCGGAGCCTCCCACCCGCGCACGCCCATGAGACAACCATACCGTTCGTCCACTTAGCCATCCGCATCAAAGCCCAGCGGGAGGGGCCGGGGGCGACCCACCCGGGGCGCCCTGCCCTCTTCCAGCCTCCCCCGTCCGCCCTCCCCCCGCCCACCACGCTCAAATCCACAACAATGGATTATTGCCGCATGGCCGACTGCCCTTCCGCCGCTGTCCGGCGGCTAGGCCCGGCCGCCCGCTTAGTCATTCGCGAGCTGTCCGCTGGTCTCGATTATTCCACTGTGTCCGGCATCATAGTCCTCCTCCCGCGAGCATCCATTGAGGTTTACCTTTCCATGGAGCCTTTGGGACTAAAGCGGTAGTTTTCTTCGGATCTTGGAGTCATGAAGCCCCGTAGAGAGGTAGGTGTGACTGTCTCTCCCCATCGAGGGGACTCGGTTCGATCCCCGATCCCAGTGTGACCCCCCGACCGATCGTTCAAATCCCTCGAGTGGTCGCCGCGGCGGAAGAGGGCGCCCATCTCCCGGGAGGCCCGCCTCCGCTGTGGAGCGGGACGCGAGTCGGTCGCGATGCGGGTGGATGTGGAAGGCGACGCCGCGGCTGCGGATGACGCTTGACGAAAGATTGGGGTGGATGAAAAATCGCCAGAGTGACGCGGAGTGCTCGGAAGTGGCGTCATTCATGGGTCGATGGAGGCGTGATCCGCTGAAACGTGACTGTCAGAGTATATGGCAGGGAATGTAACTAGGGATGTAACTAATGTATGTAGGGTAAAGTGGGCGGGAATGGGAATTTTCAGGGAAATCTTACTGCTGCTAAAAAGACTCCTTGCATGAAATACCTTATTTATGTGACCTCATCTACACAGATATCTATGCTTGGCCTGTGTATACAACAGCGAATTTCTCCGAAGAAATATGTTCATCTTTTTAACTTTAAATGCTCATTTTTTTGTTTTTCTTTTAGAAGTGTGTTCTATCTTTTTAATCATATAGCCCTCGCTCAGTTAGAATTACATGAAGTACAGTACATTATCTAATATGCCTCATTTCCCATGAATGTTTCACTTTCAAAATACTCTCGTCCGTAAAAACATAGTCACGTTATGTATAATGTGTCTTCTTTTGAGTTGAATATATTGCGAATCATCGCCACTTTATCTTTGATTTGGCAAGGTGGGATTGAACATTTCTGAAGAAAACAGCGCAGAAGTATGATGCAGAACACTTTCCACTGCCATCTGACCATTCTGTTCCCTATTGAAAGATACATCAATCCATCTAAAATTTTGTAGAAGTCTTAAAGATAATATAGGGGACTAAATGAAACCAAAGCTAAAAGTTGATAGTTCATTCAAGAGAAAAGGACAAATTGTATTCGCTTTCCGAGCAGCAATTTCTCACGATAAAATAGGCCGCTCAGTGCAACAGGCAACCAGGCGCCGTTTACCAAGTTTTCAGAATATGTAGGATGAACTCAATAATTAAGAAAAAATATAGGAGCATTCAAAAATCTTGATGGTGACAGCACTTTGCTTATACAGTAAGGATGTCTCAATGCAGAAGAGAACATGATTTATTCTGATAACCCCACCGTTGTGCCGCGATGGCGTTTAGTCACTGGTTGCACTTAGCCATTCAAATCAGAACATTGATTAGTTGATAGTATATTGATTTCTGTTCTCGGTAAAAATGATTTTACTCCATTGTCGGGCTGATGGTGAAATCAAAAGGCTGCTTAGGCGTCGAACCAATAGCATTTCACCTACCTCGACCCGCTCCTTAGTCGAAATCACCACCGTCTCTGAATCAGTGGAAGATAACAATATTTATTATTAAGACGGAATATATCGGAGGAGCATATAGGTACTCGGAATATTTTCTTTATTTCAACGTATCAGGAGCGGGTAACATATATTTTTCTTTTGTGTTGGTACCTCCTTGTCATGCTGTATGCTTCCAAATGTTCACGAAATATATTTGTGCTTAGAAATCACTGAAATAATTATGAAATCTTAATTTTTTGCCGAAAAATGGAGCCATATGCGATAGGCATGGAATTTGAAGCGCCTACAATAATTTAGCCTTCTTTCAGAATATTACCACATCACCAGGCTTCATAGTATCACTCCCAAATGTAGGGATAGCCATTTCCTGGTCAAGTTCCTTTATAATTATTGATAAAACGGCTTTGAGCAAACTCAACGCATAAAATTTATTTACCAGAGAAGAAACAGTATTTTTAAGAAAGTCCTCCGAATAGGCTTAAAACTAATATAATGGCACGCTACTTACTTATGTCGTCCATACTGAAAGATACTTTGGGAATTCTGAGCCATCAGTATAGTACCAATTACATTTTAGAGAAGGAGAAGGTAATGAAAACTTAACAAGACCATTTCAAAATGAGCAAAGAAACATGTGGTAACACAGCACATGCTTTTAAATAACTTTTAATCACCTGAAATATATTCTTTCATGGATGTAGGTCTTACGCTTAAAACTCTTTTGAAAATTTATACTAAATAGGAGGCAGAAAGATTGTTACTGACCATTTCAAAGAAATATCTCGAGTAAACAACACATCCCACAACGACTGAAAAAATTGACTGTCAATGAAAAAAGTGAAGTGCTCTTGCTTGCGCAGCCCGCCATTCGCGCGAAAAGATAATTTTATGTTTTTGCATTCTCTTCGAGCTCATCGCATTACTATCAGAGGAACAATTTTACGAACGATGAGAAAGTTGTGGATATTTTGATTTGCCTTCAACGTAATAGAATTAATTTCTCTTGTTCACTGTCGTGAAGTTGTGTCATAAGCAGAAACTTCATTACTCATTAACCAACGGTCTCCAAATGAAGCATATTATATTTTTATATTTATCTCGTCAAATGAGAGGAGAGACAAATATTATAGACATATTAGTGGTGATGATTTTTGAATGAGAAAATAAGGAGATAGACGACAGAAAGCAGAAAAAGAGAAAATTCTACAGTCTAAACGGTTCGGGTCGTACAACTTATAAATAAGGGTGAACTTTATCTTGAGATATAGGTTTATTTTTTTTCTTTTTAATTTTGTTACTTAATAATAATAATATAAAAAAATAAAAACTTAATAATTTAATGCTGCTAAAAATTATTATCTTAACACGTACCTCACATCAAATCTCTTCAAAGCAAATTAAGCAAATTATATTGTCCTCTTTAATGAGAAAGAATAAATTATCGTGAGAATCCTACGTTTCCCTATTTAAATTAGAATTACTCCTACTTCTTTTCCAAAATTACGAGAAGAGAAGAGGTAAACATGGACCTGAGCGATGATATGAAATTATAGTATTAGTTTTTTAAACAAAATTTAATTCATTAAGTTCTATCTTATATTCTAGCTTTCAGTAGTATCAACTTAAAAAATTGTTGTGGCTCTATACTCTGTTCGTAAGCAGCTTCTATGTGCACTAATCTCCTAAGGTTTGAGATAGATTATTCTAAATATGAAAAATTGATACCGGAGGATTACCCTTTTATCCCAGGAATGATTACGATAACACGAATCAGTCTTCTATCACGGATATTTTAACTCTTATTCAGCGACTAATATTGACTAAGAGAACACCAGCACGACTAGTCATAAGTTCCTCAAATTTCTTCGAATTGGCATCCTCTTCATCAATAGTCATAAATTCAAATATTAGCAAACTTAAGTCCACTCTCTTCTTCGCTGAATTTTTTGTTACAGTAGTTATCTACTTCAATGGCAATATCCCACTAAGTTTCGCAATGTGCTCTATTCTCGGAGTCCCACAGAAAATTTGCTCCAACGTTCTTTTGATAAGTTTTTATGACGGAGAATGTACGCAATATGTACTTCTCTTCCACCGCACATGTAAATTCAGCTCCTTTTTCACCTACTCTCCGTTGGACCTCTTCGTTGGCATTCCTCTCCGTCCATTCTATCTCCACTATTCCTCTATAAAACCATGATATTATCGTTTCCAAATTTCTCTGCTCTGGCGCTATTTTTGTCCAAGATTCAATACTAGCATGCTCAATACGTATATATTTTTAATGAAATACTTTCTCTTTTCGAAGAGTATATTGCTAGCTATTTGTTGCCTCTTTAAATTTCGAAATGTATTTTTTGAGCTACTCTTCTCCCCTATCCTTCTTGCTCCCCAATTACTGCTGATCTTTGGTAGCAAAATTCTTAGTCTTATGTTCTCTTTACTGCTTAAGTCTGCTGCTATGACATCGCTAAAGCAACGCATACGTTGTAGGCTCGGACAAATTTTATATGGATTAGTTAACAAAGGCAATATTAGAGGAGAAAATCTAAAAAATGAGGGAAATGGTTAATTATACTCATTGATAATAAATAACTAAGGAGAGTTTCAATAAGATCCAAACAACTTGAAGGAGTTCCCATATTAATTAAATTGATTTTGGGGTGAAATGAAAAAAAAATTATTGATAGTGAATTTGAATAGTTCTTGCTAATTAACTAGCCTAATACAAAGGACTTGGTAGTTAGAAATGTGCTGGGTGATGGCGCTTAGCTGAAGAATTGAGTTTTCATTTGCGCCAAAAGCTGAGGTCATGTCAAACGGTATAATCTTTGACTAATTCTTAAGTGAAACACAACACCCAACGGAGTGAACAAATAGTAGTTTAGTTTCCGCTTTGGATCCCATGAATATTTTCCCCGGTTGCACGTAATTTTCAAATGAGGCCGAGATATCTATTAATCGCTTTTTATGTAAATCTGGGAGGAAAAGCTTCACTTGAAAACTTCATGGGTTAAAAATTGCAAGCTCAAAATATTTTAAATTGGAATTCCAGTGAATGTACTTGGTGTATGTTTATGTTTATGTACTTGGTGCATTAAGGCTGTCGGTGATTTCCTATCACCATCTTACATTGGGTGGCGACAGTCTTTCCGCAGGCCCTTCTAAGGAGCGTCTTTATTTTGATCCGAGGGTGTTTCCTGGAGGGGGTTCGAAACAGTCGTATCAATCGATAACCAACAAGGTGAATCACAGTTGGCCATACTGCTTCCAGTTTTTGAGGGGAAACATGCGTAACACTTTGAGGTGGTTGACGAGTCCAACCATTTTATGCCATACGAAAATTTGGTTGAAACGGACTAGTTACCGAACTATAGCAACGCATACATTTTATCAAGGTCATATTTCAGCAACCATTTAATCACCAAAAAGCAGTGACGTCCCCTATTAGCAATGAGGAAAAATTGGGGTCAGTTGTTAGAAATATTGGTATATTTCATGTATAGCTGTCTTAAAGACTTGTTAACTGCGATTTTCAAGAAAACTACGATTTAAAAAGATTTTCTCGTGAGAAAAATTACTTTTTACGGTTTTTTTATTTAAGGACTAATAAAAAAGTAATTGGACCAAAAATGAGCCAATTCAATATCATTTCCATGCTCGGCCAAATTAGTTTTCTTTATTTATCTTACATATTATATGAGATTTTAATTTTTATGTTATTTAAATTACCAACGCAGTGGGGAGGAAAATTTGTTTGAATTGAAACGATTAAAATAATATACTCTTGGGCTGGTGCGAGGGCACGCGTTTAAAGATTGTGGATATGAAAATCACATTGGCTCACTCTGGCATGACGAATTTATGTATTTTTATTGGATGACTTAAAAAGAATTTTAGTTTCTTGGATTGATTAAGTCGTTTTTACGAAAACATTATTACTGCATTGAGGTCATTCCCGAAGTACTAGCATTGAAAAAAGCACGTCTTAGATTTCGCGGGAGTAATACATATATGTATAATATTTAACGTTTGAGGGACACGAGGTAGGCAAATTGAATCGAATTATTAGATGTCAGATGTTCATGGAATAAGTGTTGAGAACGAACGGATGCAGAGAAAGCTAATGAATTTATATACATAAGAGAGATGGCTACTATATTTTATTTAATTCGATATTCTTGTGAAGTCAGTCGATACAAGTTGTCTATTTAATTGCTAACAATTGCGAACTTCTCTCCTTAACCAACGATCATAGCCTAACTATGGTGCAAGATTACATCTTGGCAAGAACTTGACGTGTGCCAGGTAGACCGATCAACTTTGTCAATACACCCGAGTGATTATCTGGCATCTGCGACTACCACCGCCACCATTGAACTTGCAGGCCCTTCCGAAAACTCTATGCCTAAAAAAAGGTTTAGAGATAAAGTACAGAATTTTTTCCATCGACTCTGGTGAATCATACCAAAAATATCAGTCTCATTGTGGAAAAAGATGAGAGAAATTTAAATATTTCAATTAAGAGAACAAAGGGAATGTGAACATTACTCGTGGCTTTTCACGTAAACCACGTTCACCCAAGTTACCTTCCGTTTCTATTATCTATGAAGTTAACGCAAAAATGAGTTGACAGGCATAGCTCCCCTTCAAGATGCTCCTTATGAGGAGAAACACAGGTAAAAGTTTAATTATCAGTGAAGGCGTATTGACTCCAGTCCACAAACTTCTCCTGCAATCCCCAATGCATTCACGTAATCACTCGCGTCCAACCACATAAGGGTGGTTGATACGGTATTTATGTGTCATTGAGGGCACATTTTAATAAATTTTAAAACAAGTGGGAAAAACATTCTTGGGCCACATTTCATTTAAGTACATCCGTTAAAGCAATGGAACTCGTCGTACTAGTTTTTATGGGAATGATACAAAATATTTTCTTTTTTTAAACTTCAATAAAGTATTTATAGATGTGGGTTTTCGGTGCGTTATTCGAAATTAAGGCGAAAATTATATTGAATCACATTTTTTAATCTTTGGCCCAGCGTGACTCTATGATATTTGTCAGCGACCATGTTAAGAGTAAGAAAAATATATTATTTCGCACGCAGAAGTAAATCTGTAATCGTGTTATTGAATCATAATGAAATATATTTTATGTTCTCCAAGTACTAAAATACGCTTACCTGAATCGTAATTATAAAATAACGCAATAAAAAATAATTTAATCTACTACATCTTAAAGTAGACTAGAATTCCCTAAAATGCAATTTTCACTTTAATTTGGGTAGATTTCGTTAATTAAAACATATATGAAAAATCTCAAGTAAATCTGTATATAAACAGATAACGTTACAACCACCACCTTAATACATTGCTTCTGGAGTGCAACGATTGCCTAAAGAAGACTGTGGTGACACTGTGTGGAGTAGTCGTATTAAGTCGTCATGTGGTGTTTTGTGTGCAAGGATATTCTGAGAATGAAGGTAGTCAGTCCCTTTAGTTCTGACAGGAGTGAAGGCGAGTCAATTTGTTGATTGGCTTTAGCTCCTCAGAAGTCATTAAAGGATAGTTGACTGCCAGATGAATATTGCTTGTTGTATTCGAGTAGCCACTGCCGGCAACCTTGAATACTCAATATTATATTACGATGGGCATTCAAGACATGACTCTGGACGCCCCAGGTCGTGATGGACGGCAGAGGTGGTTTTAAGTTAATTCATGATCAAGTTGATAAAGCGGCTTCCCGCATCAGGGACCCTGGATCGAATTCACTCAGAGGCTTGGATTTTTATGACTGGATACCCCTTCCCTGTGTAAGGGGATCCCTAAGTACAGATTTTCAAGGGAAATGTCCCGTCTATCAGATGAGAAGTGAAACCGCAGCCCCGTTTGCGAGGCTTTTCGATTCGAACCGTAATGGGTTAGCTCCCGAATCTCGGGAATCCCATTTACTCAAACAACTCTGAGGAGCTCGGAAGATCTCAGCCGTTTGCTCTATAGGTTTTTGTCAGTCGAATACCATAAATTGTGAGAAATGCAGAGCCTATGGACCGAAAAGGGTATTTATTTCATTTGCTCCATTTCGTTTTCCGGTATTCCAGCCGCGTCATTGTTTTCAACGATGTTTGTCCTCTCATCCCGGAGGCATCTTCAGGTCGAAGATGTGAGCGCTGCTAATTGACTGAGCCTCACAGTAGAGTCGCTCGTGTCAGATTGACGGTCCGTTTTGGCGCCATTTTTCTTTCTGCGTCCCCCGATGCGTGTCAGAACTCTCTCCCAGGTCGTTGCTGGGGTGTAACCATGATCTATGTTGATGTTATTGGGACATTATGTTATTCCGATAATTTATTGTGGGAAGTATCAGCTTCCTCGTTCAGGACTACAGTCTCTTGGAAGCAAATGGAGTGGCCAGGTCCACACCAAGCATGCTAGGCGACCGCAGAGAGGTGGAATTGTTTCTTTTCTCTCGCCTTTTCTTTTTCCTTCTCTGCATGCGATGGCATTCATTTCACCCCACAAAATTTGCAGTAGGTTTCTGAAATAGTGTTTTTTTCCTCGGACCAGACTCGAGCATCCGGGAGCAGGAAGTCATTACGTAGTTCGAGTCTGCGAAGAGAAACATCCGGAAGGGTGAGAGAAGGGGCGCGGGAAATAGTGGGAGGGATTGGGGGGGAGAGTGAGGGTGGGGCGGCGACCGACCAGAGAGAAAGGGATTGGGTCCACCGAGACGGCGCCGATGACAGCGGGTCACTCTCTGCTAGAGGTACGGAAAAAGTCTACATACTTTACTCTCATCGATCGATTTCTTTTGAACAAGAATGCTTTCGTACTCGATTTTTTTCTTTCGATAGCTTGCTCTAAAGAGTACTCGTACTGTGGTGTCAAAATCTTAGGTATCAAATACAGTACAGCGGCGATTAAACGTAAAAATGAAAGAGGAAACCCATGCACATAACCGAAAAAGATTCCATTCCAGAAGAGAATCCATTCATATTCAATTTCGTCGCCTTGCTTTCAGCGCCATGCTTTCTCTAAGAATTTCGCGCATCTTGCATTTAAAAACGTTTGTTTCGCGCCATTTCCTTTACTGAGCAATTGCTCATTCCATTAACTTCTCCGGAACATTTCAATAACGAACATCTATATTTATTGATTAGTGAACTTTGTTCTCAGACGCGCAATGTGTCCCATTTTTACCTACCGATGTGTGGTATTTGACTTCAGTTGAGCCACACAAACTAAAATCAATAGGTTGTGGAAAAAGCTGGCTAATCAACACTGAAAGTGTTAATCAATATCAATGAGTAAACTATTTGGCATCTTTTTTATTCATCCCGAAAATAATCTATGGAAATGATCTGTTAGGCAATGATGCAGATTTAATTCGGAAGTCTCTTATTAGTACTATTTGTTGATTCGATACATACTAATATCGAAACTATAGTTTCAATTCATACTTTGCGTCGATCAATTTTAAGACGATACTCATTGTGACTAGGTTATCGACACTTTCGTCTCGATACCACAACCCTACTCTCTGCAGCTCGACCATCGATCCCGTGAACAGAGCGGGTGATTGGGAGGGGGTGGGGTTTGAGGGGGCGGGGGGATGGGGAGGGTAGGGTATGTGTGTGTGGTGTGTGTGGGGTGGGGGGTAAGGGGGATGGGATGGGAGGGGTGTGAGGGGGTAGGAATATGGCGGTGGGTGGGGTGTGAGAGGGGGTCGGACACGAAAAGCAGCGGCCTTCATTCTATTCTCTTCAGGCCCTCCCACTCCCACCCATCCCCCTCCCTCATCCCCCTCCCTCCCTCCTATCTCTCCTCCTGTGCCTCGAACGCCAATTTCGAGCATTCTTTGTAACTTGGATCGACGACGCGAAAAGTTTTCAGGCCGTGCCCTGCCGACCAGCACCGACACCTAACCTCCCCCCTCCCTCGACTCCATCCGCGCGTCCTAAATTCACCAGTGAGCGAACGGGTGGGGGTGGGGGGGGGGATGGTGCGGCAGAATAGCGTCTCCCGCGGAATAATTGGCCACACACCCCACCTCTCCCGACTCGAAAACCCCCGCCCTCTCGCAACAAGGTTACAGTCCGGCAAGGTACGATTCAAATTTAGGTTTAAAGTGCGGGGCGCGACATCGAGGTGCGACATACTCTCCATAAAACATGGCGAGACGACAGTATTAGTGAGAGAAAAAATACTTTTAAAAAATCAACCACATCTCTTTGCTACGTGTAAAAATAGCTACATCCGTCTCCCAGTGATTTATAAGCGTAGAGATGGTATTAATTTTGGCATCAATTTGGCGAGGTGGGTAAATGGAAAGATATTGAATTGATTTTTCTAGGGCAAGACTTATGAGAATAAGTCCATTGAAGTGGAAATATATTCTCAGATTTTAATATTATTCGGTAAAAATATTTCATAAAGAACAAAAATTAAAAAAAAACGAAAGTAACAAACAAAACACCCTCACTTCCCTCAATTTCCTTTAGAGTCCAGTGCATATAATTAATATTTAAACACTATAAATTTACCTCGTGATTACAAGCTGCAATAAAATTCCACCAAATAGCAATTCAATATACGCCACTTCCATTTTATTTCACAATGTTATTTACCTACCAATAAGTAAATGTAAATCATTTGTGAGAATATGAAACTAGAATGTAATTTTTACATAATTATACAATATAATATCAACTTTAAGCATTATGGAACACAAAAGACTTCAAAGGCTTCGTTGCTCGATAAGATTTTGGTGTGATTTGATTTTGGAGGAGTTGACTGTGAAAATCCGTTTCAGAGACGTTAGGAGTAGGTCCAAAAATTTTATTGCTGTTATTTGGAATGAGTTTTGAGAAAGGGGGTGCCGAGGGTAGTGAAAAAGATCTTGGATAGATCAAGTGAAATTAATCTAGTTCAGGTTTTTTTTATTTAATAATTTAAGCAAGTATAATGGGCTTTTGCTTTCGAAAAGTCTGTATATATAGGAACAATCTAAAGTATTTTCTCCAATATTTTGCATTTAACCACCTAAATTTTCGTATGTTAGGAGTAATGTATTCATTCTTATTCAGGTGGTACGCAAATCTGATGCATGTACCAATAATCCTTTCAACTTCCGTATTTAATGTGTTCGGTAAATCTGGCCACTTTGGGCAACAATAATCAATCAGCGAGAAAGTCAGAGTGGGTATTAGATGGTCATTGGGGAATTGATCTTGCTCTTTCCGTTGTGAAGTTCCTTAGGACCTTCAGTGTGGAGAGAACTCTCGAGGCTTTGTTTAGGTACAATCAGCACGATGCTTACAATATAGTGTAAGGTTGTGCCCTTAGTTATTTGCAAAATTTTATGGCATTATTGCAACCAATTTTTTTATATACACACTGCTCCAAAGATCATCGAAATCCTTTCGTTGGCATTGAAAATAAAGAAATTCCTTTCGGACCCTTCCAATACTGCTTCAAGATATTAAATAAATTTTCCTATATATGTGTTAAGTACAGTTAGTTCATAGTTGAATTTGAAGATCAGTCGAGTAAAACATGGATTTATAAAATTTAAGGTTCTTAGGTAGATCCAATCCATACAGGGAAAATAACTAAGGACTAGGGACGTATGATTGAGAGAGCTCAGACGGCACAGATCGCCGGCAAGAAATATGCCCAATTGAGTCAGAAACATGTCTGCGATCTGTTAGATAGGAATGAAACCACTTCAAAACCCACGAGGAAATGTTTTAGTACTAAAATCACCGACTATTATGATATTCTTAACGGTCATCTGAAGTTTCAGGAATTCTTGTTTAATGTCTTCCATTAATCCAACTTTCAGAAGTTATTAAGTTGATTAAATTCTTTGGCGGACTCTGACAAGCCGAAAAAAGGAGAGGTAAGCGGAGTCACAGTTGCCCCAACAGAGCCTCCGGGTACGACCGCGGCGAAGGATGGGATTTCAGAGTGTGGATATCACGCACTTCGCGGGCGCTGCGAGGGGAAATGTGGCTGATGCGACAGTGACGTGCCACTCTCTCTTTGGTCAGGCAAAGCAGCACGTGACGCCTCCGCGCGCTTCCGTCAAATGCCATACTTCCTATTGTAACTGCGTCAAACTGACAGAAAAAAACTCATCGCTAAGCTTCCGAGTAAGTCCAATTTATATTTTTAAAATAACGCTGAGTTAAAGTAAACATAGATTCACCTTTCGGTGCCTAGCCAACTATTGTAGCGATCATAAAACGGCTTAGAGTGAAACTTATCTTGATTTACGAAAGGATTTACTGAAATAATCGGTTGAATTAGAACCAGCTTGTAATCCACGTAATTTCTCTACATAAATAGAACTCCAATTAATTTTTCATGGCGCTTGTGTCCAAATCTAGAAAGCCATATAGCCGTAATTCGCACCTGACCCAACGCAATAGAATTGCTTCTTGCCCACTGAAATGTGCACCATGCAAAACGTGTGTCAACCTGTACGCAATGTCCTATGGAGCCACTTAAAAGCATGGTGCCCGGTAAATTTTAACCTCGTCACTTGTGGAAAAGGCCTTCGCTATATGCGTATCTCTACCTTGAGGCATTAGATACGAGAATAATGCACTTAGTGCAGTTTGGATGCTCGATGAGATTTATCAACCTAATTCATTACCTGCAACTATACCAATTTCATTTCAAAGCAATGCCGGACATAAATGTTGATTTTGAAATAATGCGATAAACTAATGTCCAAATGAACTAAACTCTTTTTATACCTAATTATATTGCAAGAAGATTTTATTATTGCTCCTATGCTTAGATTTCTCTTTATATTGCTTGTACAAGCATTAGCTCCTTTTTTCTGTATCCATGATAAGGCGAATAAAAGAACTCGGTAGTATTTACCACGCACTTCTTGATAAAAACCGACCTTTGTTTTGGTTCATTCTGTCTTTATTACCTTGACAATGGCACATTGTTTTGAAACCATGGCAGTCTCATTGAAAAGAAAGTGGATATTACTGCTGAGTTTTTCATTCACACCATCATGGTCATAGAATATTTCCAGAAAGTAACACCTGAAACGCTCTTGTACATTCTTTTACTGCTTCCATTAGGTTAAGAATTTATTGACCTACAGTCGGACCTTCATCCACAAAATACTACTCAGTTTCAAGTTTTCAGATAATTTCAATCACCTGTTGTATTATTATGTTCTAATACATGACCTTCTTAGCTATTTGTCCTCACGCTCCATACAGCCGGCTTTGGTACATCTGATTTCTTGTTCAATCGATAAATTAGACTTGTTTCCTGTTTCACATGCATACCACCGGAGAAAGTCTGGGATAAATTTCTGTGGGTTTCTTTTCTTTTATGAGTTACATTATTAGTTCTTACATTATCGCAAAAATTCTTCTCGAGCCTGAAACAAACTTCAAACATTTTCTCAAGCAAATATTAGGGACGTTCTCGGATGAAAAGGTGAAACGCTAAATGCTACATCGCTTTAGTTAGGCCACTTCTCTATTACAGTGCGAGTGTATGTGACCCAGAACAAAAATAACAAGAACGCCACGCGAATTATCAAAGTTAAACGAGCGAACATATAGTGTAATACATCTAATGGAGGGATTTGGTTAGGGGCTAATAAAGACTAGGAATTAACACCCAAACCTCAGAAAACTTGAAAAATACAGGTTTTGAGAATATCCGGGTGACGTGGAGGGTATTACTCTCCCTCTGCACTATTTCTATGGAACTGACGGAAGGGAAAAAATGTGAGATATTCTGCCGAGCGAGCACAAAAACTCATAGCCCTCACTTACCGTTCATACAGAGCCAGAGTCTGGTCCGGAAAATAAAACCAAATTTTTACGCCCTTCCCCTCTTCAAATTACTTTTCCTTCCTTACCTAATGGGTGTTATCCTAACATCCCCTGCCACACGTCCTTGCGGTGGCGCTCAGACTGGTATGAGGATGTACGCATATATATGGCAAAGATATTAGAATTTATATTTTAGGTTTCAGGAGTGAAAACTTTGACTTTTTCTCTTTCTTTAGAAAAACTCTCAGTGTGATTTTCTCGCTTGCCCTTCAGTAGCTAAAAAATGAAAATGCCATTCTCTATTCCATATTTCTCATGACATTTTTGTAAGGAGAAATATGCATAGTATGCCATTTGGAGCACTTAGGGTTGGACATGTCCAGGGCTTCTTCATGCGAAACAACACCTCGCTATAGCGAATGTCTCCTTCCGTTTCCGAAATCATTCACTACTCCGACTTCATTAGCGACGGCGTTTGGCGGTGAAAAGGACCAAAAATGCAACTTCCTCCGATCACCTAAATGCTGGCTTTTGCAACCTTTATTTGATGAAAACAAAAAATTATATCTCCAAAAAACCCGTAGGGATAGAAAAAACTCTATTTCCGTCACCCCTTTTGTCGTAATGTGGATGACGACAGCTACTACGCTCTTTTGTGTGGAAGGGGTGGGGTCACAGGATCATTTACTTTTTTCTATTTCTTTTGGAAAACTCTCAATGCGAATCTCTTGCTTTCCTTTCAGTAGCTAAAAAGATTTCTTCGATTGGTAATGGTGCCACTTTATGTTTGCGGATCAGTGATTCGAGAAGTCCAAATTGTGTCAGTTCCGTAAGATAGTCTCCACATCCGTCACTCCAGAGTAACGGAGGTGGAGAATTGCGGACGAAGACGATGGATAGAATGTATCTGAAGGGAAAAAAATTTAGAATTACTCAAGAATTGAGCAATTAGTTTCCAAAAGAGCGGAGTGGATAGCTTCAGAAACCAACCAGCGCTTGGATAACTACTGATGGTGATGTTTTTCTGATTAATGAAGGATGAATATATTTGACGAACTCAATAGATTCATACACACCAATCACGCCGTTCCCTTCTGGGGTAAGCACAGTCACAAAGTTTCATTTATAAATACATACTTGTACACCTAACTCTTCTTCAATAATTTCCTCCATACTGGCCTATCCTTGCAAACCTCTTATGCTTCATTTACCCCCATACACTGCTTCATACACGCCCTCCTTTTTTTAAGACTCCTATTATTCCTCCTCCTAAGAATTTACTCAGCCACATTCAACCACAACTTTCTTGGCCTACCTCTACCTGTCGCACCATTTATTTCACTCTTGTACTTATATCTGTTCCGTTATTCGACTCTCATCCAATCTCTCAACATGGCCAAACCAACGAAGCACACTCCTTTCATAAATGTCCATTACTGGAACAACTAACCTGCATTCATTCATTACCCACTCATTCCTGACCCTATCAATCCTACTTTTGCCACAAACACTCCTCACATAACTCATACCCAGGGTGTTTAGTCTACTCTTATGTCTATCCTGACATACCCATGTTTCACTACCATACAAAAAAGTAGGAAGAAGTAACTTTTCTACACGGCGATTTTTGCTTCCTTAGACAGGCACTCATTCCTTGATATGCTCCACATGCTACCTACCACTTTCCTTCCAGCATTTGCACGTCTCTTTATCTTCTCATCTATCCGTCCATCTTTCGGAAGCATCTTACCTAAGTGCACAAAATCATCCACTTGTTCAATTACTTCACCATTCGCCCTCATCAGTCATCATACAGTTATTCTCCTTTTTCTCCTTATCAAAAAATACTACTTTAGTCTTGCACGCATTTACCCTCAATTCCATTCTCTCTGTTGATTCACAAAACTTATCTAGGAGCTTCTGTAATACCTGTTGGCTCTCAAACATCACCATCCGCTTATAGTAGAAATCGTACGTTTACATTTCCAATTAAAATACTGTCATTTTCATTACATGCATCTCTAACACAGTTATCCATAAATGCATTAAGCAGCCATGGTGACATTACGTATCCTTGCTTTCCGCCCTTTACCCCGTTAACTCTCACGCTTGCCTTACTATTATCATACATCGCCATCATAACATTTAATAACTGCCCATTCACTCCATAGTTCTTCAAAACCTTCCACAACTTCTTTCTATTTACCCTGTCATATGCCTTCTCTAAATCAACAAATGCACAGTACACTTTCGTTCTGACTCCCATACATTTTCCTATCACTAGCTGAAGCGCGAAAAGCTGGTCACTACATCCTCTCCCAGCCATAAACCCACACTGCACACCCGATATTATGTCAGAAGTAATATTCCTGACACTTTCGATTAAAATTTTGCTGAACACTTTTCCCACAATGCTCAGTAAAGTAATGACCCTATAATTATTATATTGGGTCTTTCCTCCCATCCCTTTGTACCTTATTCTCACTGATCTCCTTTTCCATCAGCACATTCTCGCATACTACTTTGCTAGGCTTATCCTCAGCGCCAGCAACATTATTGTCGAATTCTTCAAAATACTCCCTCTAGCAGTCCCTGATATTGCTCTCATCCCACACGATCTCTCTACTTTTGTTCTCTACCGCATTCGCTCCCCTGCCTTTACCAAGCTTAGCCCTTTTTATCCACTTCCAAAACAGCTTTTTATTGCCTTCAAAATCGCTCTCCATCTTGCTAGCTCATCCGCACGCATTCTTTCCTTGCTCTCTTTCACAATGATTTTGCATTCATTCTTTTTCATTCTGTAAATCTCACATTCATTTAATTCCAAGAAATACGTAGTCCATAATTTATAGTAACTGGTTAGTTTTAACTACAAGATGACGTGGCCTTTACGTCAACTGGATGTTTGCTTAAAGTCCAGGTTTTGTATATTACACCAGGTTGTCGGCTAGTTTATGACAGCATGATCGATCGGGGAATGAATCAATTCTGGCTCTCACAACGTAATGATTTTAAACCTGAAATTATTAAATTCGGCCTGAATAATGTTTCCCCTATGTTATTTGGCCTCTGATATCAGCAAAGATTGCCGACCATGAGCATGATGAGATTTTACAATGGGCAGAGTTGCTTGCTCACCAACCTAGGGGTATTTCAAAAGTTTTCAACGGAACTGTACGCATACTTTTACATCGGAACCCTATGCAATGTCGTTGGCAAGCCAGCTAATAATGGAATGACTTCTATCACGTCGATGGTTAGCAAAAATGCGAGTGCTAGAGCAAGTTTCCCCAGTCCTTTACCGATTTAGACAGCTTTAACCTTCTAGCGGGCGCGTGAGCGGAAATTTGTCTGCCTATTTAAAAAAAACCCTCGCCCCACCGTTGTGGAGGCTCTCTGCCTGATAGGACTCTGAGTACTCTCTATCAAACATTATTGACATAATACAGCCTGGCTATTAAGTAGTTAAATCGTTCGTGGCGTGCGTTAGTTAGTATCCAAGCTGACAAATCCGAGAAAACGCGTTAGGGCGGGCAAATTTCCAACGCGCGCCCACACAATAATCTCATTGTCTTGGTGCCTGACTGTAGTATATGGTTGTGTATTTATTATATATACTTTTTAATATTCTCCTATCATATATATTTCATTTTGTCCTACTGTCATTGAAACATTTTGGCTTGTAATAATTCATATTTTAGAAAAATACTTATTCTCCTTCTTTTCACTCTTTACCTTTTTTCATTTTACGAACTCCACTGTTCTATCCTCCCTTATTCCTTTCTGACCATCGAGATGTTTGTTAAATTTGGGTAAAATCTTCTAAAATAATCTTGCTGGTGGAAATTTTCATTGTAACTACGCTACTATAGTTATCAATCACAAACACACACTCATTTGATACTGATTTTTTTTACTTGAAACTATATTAGTAATCAATTTCTTAATGTACTCTGATTGTAGTACGATTGCTTCCAATAAATATGAATGTTGCAGCTAGAACATGGAAATCAGCATGATATAACCTGAATTCGTGACTTCTTGCATAAAAATCGATTACATCTACATCTACGTAATACCCTGCGAGCCACCACGAGGGTGTGTGGCAGGGGATGAAGATCACCAAACATGCACTATTGCCATGCAAGTAGGATATTTAAGGGAGACATGCTAGAGAACAGGGTCACATGCAGCTAGATGGTTAGTATCTACATAATAAGAAAGGAACATGGTAGTATGGTTATCACCAGTGACACAATTTAAATGTATGCGGCATAAAATATTTCGCTTAATTATAGAGGTACAAAAGATTCACAATATGTTGATAAGAATATAAGATTTTCATTTATGGTCCCTGTGGAGAGTCTAGGATATGTCATGGTGGCAGAAAACGAATTAAACACGCCATTAGGCGTCCTAAAAGAAGAAAAAACCTGTGGCGGACAAACTACCGCCGCGCGCCCGCCAGGAGTCTATAAGGCGCGCCCGCTGAATATTTCTGGGCGAGAAAATTTTGATTGGTTGATTGAGAAGAGGCTGTTAGTTAGGAGACAGAGCGACTGGATAAAAGTCGTCTAGATAAACCAAAAAATGCTACTCTAATGCATGTGAAAATGGGTTTCACTCCTCGTGTGCAATCAGCAAGTCACTCCTTACTTTGCGTCAGAAATCGGATGTAAATTTAGATCACTTGGTAGTTTGGAGAGTTGACCTATCACCGATGTCATTTGTGCCATTGAGGATAGGTGAGTAGGTTGGTGGGGAAGGGTTATTAGGAGAGAAACTCGGGGTCCATAGTTGACTTCCCATCCGTGGGGCGAAGAAATTACTATATGAACTCTCTGAGTACCCACGTAAGGATTGGGCTGATTAAAATTTCCTCCCCCTCACCCCTACCCCCCCGGGATTCAATAAAAATAAATTCACGGAGACACTCGCCAAGGTCAACAGATGGTGGGATTCCTCTAACGAGGCTGGCTCCCCGTCCTTGACACGTGGCGGGTCAATGTTGACACGAATCGGGTTCCCGTCGACTCGATCCTCGTGTAAACGCGCGTTCATTGCATTCCTCCCGGGGGCAGAAGGGAGACTAGAGAATGGTGCGCGGCAGAAGTGACTCACGTTGTTCCCAATTTCCACTCCGACCCCTTACTGTTCTTGGCTGAGGAGGCTGAAGCGGTAACCGAGGGTCCTTGAGTACGAATTTTAATAATTTCTTAGGGCAGAAAAAAGTCTATTCAATAACCACCACATTTCACTTAACTGCATCTTTTTATGCGTTGTAACTCACCATGAAGGTAGTAATGGAAACGATGAAAGAATTTTAACTTGAAAATTTTCCCTCATCGAAAACTCTACTGAGTTTTCACCACAAAAAGTGGTGAAAACTCAGTAGTTTTCGATGCGGTAGTTAAAATTTAGACGATATGGTGTTAAAAGGTGTTTTAATTTCGAATATTGATCTCGGGCTGGCCCTTAAATATTTGCAAAAAACAGTCAAAACATGAATGTTTATACTATATCGCGTTTAGAAGAACAACTGCTCTTGTGCAATCGAATTATTGCGAAATGTAGGTATGTCATATATGTACCATAAGATGTACCATGTGTTCAAATAGCATTGCATTTCTGGAAACAAATCAGCATGATGATTTTTTTTACTTTTATCAATAGAATTCTTAATGAGAACGCGTGCGCAACATTTCAAGGAAATCAGCACAAAAACAAAAATCTCCCAAACCACGATTATATTTTTCCCACGGAGTCAGCAGCTGCCATTATCAGCCACCGGCGGAATTAAAGGAATGCACACACGTCAATGACAGGAATCAATACGTGACTGCGTTGATCAGGATATTCGTTAGCGTGGGGGGTCCATGATGAGTATGAGCAGGCGGTAGGGGTGATATTTTTGAGAAACAGAAGAAAGAACTGTGTTTAGGCAATTATGAGTGCAACTGTGACAGCGATGTGACAACCAATTTTTAATGATTTGCCCCGAGAGAAATTTTTGAAAGACAACAATACCCGCGTCGAAACATATGTACCTCTTCCTTTGGTAACTGTTGAAATAAAATTAAAATTTCAGGGTGAGGTCCCTTTCACCCCACCATTCCGGGATACAACACTGTTATTGGATTGGACAACATTGTCCGCTCTTCGGAGAGATGAGTCGCAACGAAGGCTCTAAAGTACAAATAGAAGACGGAGAATGAGAATGGAGGATGAGAGAGGAAGAGGGAAAGGGGATGGAGGAAGAAGGAAATGGAATGTCTTAGTTTCTTCCAGTATCACGCGGGACATTTTCTCATGTGGAGCGTTCCTCCTTGGGATATACAGTGCGTTTCATCGAGAGGGTACCCTGCCTTTTCTCCGTGGTAGAACCGGCGCGATGTTTCCCAGCGTAATCCAATAGCTAGGTGCAGCGAGGTCCAGTCAACAATCACTAGTAATGTCACTTCACTTGGAAATCCCTGTTAATCGCGTATGCTTTGCATAGTTTATGGTGGTGGCGAATCATGGTGACAGTTGCGCAGAAGGCGTTTATTTGTGGTAGAATCTTCCGCCTACTAACTAGATTCATTCGGGGGGTAGGGTTGTCTCCGCGTTTGATGGGATTTCTCAACTCCCATTGTCAACTTTAAAATACTAAGTCTATTGTTCAAATAAAATTTCTAGCTTAGAATGGTTCTTTACCTAATTATTTAGAAAGTAATCAAACATGGCGGGTGAATTTTTTTTTAAGAAAATTGCCATGAGAAAAATTCGGCCTGGACCGGGAATCGAACCACGGAACTCACCATACAGGCAGTAATGGAAACGATACAAGAGTTATAATTTTAAAAATGTACACTATGAAAGCATATTTACAGTGGACCCCCGCTTTACGATGGTTTCGACTTACGATGGATTGGACTTACGATCTGAGCTGATTTTGCGCGCGCTTTTTAAAATTTCAAATTTCTCCGATTTTGCTTTAAATATCGATAGTGTTTTAAATATTGGTTTAATAATATTTTACATAATTTTAATCCAGGATATTTCGTATGCATTGGCTCTGTTGCGTACACTGAATGGATTGGCACCGATGCTCTTTAAACCGATTCCTCGTCCAGAAATAATGCCTATTCAACATACGATGGAATTCGCTATACGATCGGTCCTCCGGAACGGATTAATTTCGTAATGCGAGAGTCTACTGTAGTTTGGTTTTCAGTGCAGTATTTAAAATTTAGACGATATGGTGTTGAAAGGGGTTTTAATTTCGAATATTGGTCTCGGCTTGGTCCTTTGATATTTATTAAAAACAGTCAAAACAAGAATTGATAAGAAGTTGGGTATAAGATATATTTTAACCTAGCTACGTTTGGAGTGTAAACAAGTCCGAGAAACTATCTACTTGCACTGTCTTGCCTTCTCAATTTGTGTGGGTAGCGTTGCCTACCATGCGCTGTCATCTCTCCTCCGCTTCTTAGATGACCCCTTCTAAATGAGTCTTTCTCACCTTGGAATCATACTTCGTGTAGGCAATTACCAACAAGTTACGCAACATATAAAACCATAGACTGTAATAATTGCTTCAACCGTTGACCTAAAATTTTATTGGAACGAGCCAAAAGCGCGAAGAATGTGGCTGCTCGTGGTTAAGTTCCGAACATGGTATATACTCATTGTGTTATTTTTTTAAAATATAGGTACGTAATGGCTCAATAAAACTGCATATGTAGGCAAATATGTCACTTTTTGGGAAGATTTCGTGTTGTACCCTGTTACAAAGCCTTTTCACCCATCTTTTCAACTTCTCACGCAGCCGCTTTGAATCATGCAAAAACTGACGATATCAACGGAAGTAATGAGGGAAAATTCATTGCACTAAAGACATCTAACGTCTGAAAAAAAAATTTTTTGTAACCTCTTGAAAATGACGCTATTGCGTTGCAACCGGTCGAAGATAATAAACCGTGGGGAAAATTACTAAGTTATTTCATTCCAAACCATCTAACGTCTGATTGGGACGGGTGGAGGTGGCGCTGAGTATTGTGAGCCTATCTTTTACTTAGTTAAATTAGGCTAAAATGGTATGTGTGGACGAGACATGGGATTGCGCGATCAAATTAATAAAAATAAGGGTACTTCAGGCGTTAAATATTGAACCTTGAGAGAACGAATTACCAGGGGGATAGCAGAACTATTAAGAGCAACTATTTGGGCAAAGGTTTTCGCTTTCAAATAAAATTTGAAAGAGCAACTGATCATTGACCTAACTAGTACAACAGTAGGTATTAACCATGTAAACTATCTTTTTGATTAAAATTAACAAAAACACTGAATACACTCGCCAAAATCATATCCCGCCGAGGATATCTGTACGTTTCCTGTGACCCTTCTAAGTTAGATAACTGTAAACCCTAAGCATTTTCATAAATACCTTCCACTTGGAATCCGTTTAGGTCTGCAGTGTTAAATGGCGATGCAATACATAGCTTTTTATCCCAATTTTTTGGACAAAAGCAAATTTAGGGCGATCTTTTGTTCAAATGAATATCACTTACGCGCAATGATTTCCGAAGTTACGATTTTGTTCCCAGCGCACAGTACACCAGCGAAAAACTAATCTGTGCGGATCATTATCGTAGCCATAAAACACCCATCAATTTGCATTAGTTTCGTTCCCACGACTGATGAGGGAACCTTGAAATCTGATGCAAAAATTTCACGCTTCAGAACTACCAAAGCACGGAACCCGAGTTCCTACATCCGGTTTTGCCTGAAAATGGTGTCTTGAGCCAAGGCTGATAAATCAACATTCACGAAGCTGCGTCGGCGGAGCCAAATCACATTCCACGTCAATTTACTACCCTGCGAGACGCCGCATGGACGTATGGCAAAGGGTGCAAGGGCACCCGCCGTGTAAAGGTATATAGCACGAGGTTTTGGGAGGTGAGTGGCGCAGTGTATTATGGTGTGCTTTAAGTGGAGCTCTGGTTTTATTTTGGTCGCTTAATATTGTGGAAAGGAAGGATTTTTGTACCTGTCAGCTCGGCAATTTATCTATATTATTTTATCGCGTCTGTCGGACCTATAAATGTAATGTGGCGTCAAAATGATATTCTCTATGTCGCTCTGAAACACACCTGTTCTAAATTTCTCAAGAAAATTAAGTCTACCACGCAGCCTCCGAATCTCTTGCGGCTCCCAACCCAATCCCTCTAAAAGCTGAGAAACACTATATGTTCGCTCGTAGCAATTTTTTTTAACGAAGTGCGCAGATTTCATTTGTATTTTATTTATTTTTAGTTAAATCTTGCTGTCCAGGGTCCCAAATTCTCGCGGCGTATTCAAGGTGTGGCCTAACGAGAGTTAAGTAGAGCCGCTCTTTTACTCTCTCAGCCGAGGACCTTCCTATTATGCGCTTGATAAAACCTTGTTTTTTAAATGCTGTGTCACATGTTTTGCATGTGTGTTCTCCATGATATATCTGAAGTTAGGGCGATTCCTAAGTTTTCCACATTTTCTGAGGACTTAATATTTACCCAACCCATATTGCAGATATGGCATTTGTGTAATGACTTTCGGAGGAAGTGAAATATGGTGCATTTGCTACGAATTCATTCTGGCCCCCACTCCTCCCTCCCAAATACGAACGTTGTTTAGGTCCGATGATAGACTAGAGTCCGCGTCTTCGCTATTTCACGGTAGATAACTGCCTTGTCTGCAAATAATCTTAGTTTACTGATAACATGAGAAATCAGGTCATTTCTATAAATACTGAGTAAAAGAGGGCCGATCACGCGTCCCTGTGGAACACCGGATGAGACTCCAGCCATATCAGAGCTAATATCTCTACGATTGCGATCACTGAGAAAGTCCTTTTTTTATTTTATTTACTACGCATTTAATTTTAAATTTATTTACTACGCATTTTTATTATTTTTAAATTTTATTTACTAAATTTTATTTACTACGCATAATTCAATTTGTATATGAGTTTGTTGTGAGGAACCTTGTCAACTGATTTCTCGAAATCAGGGAATATCACGTCAGCTTGATTTTTCGATTCACCTGATTTTAGGATGTCGTGAAGGAAGAGCACAAGCTGTATTTTGTAGGATGTTCCCTTCCGGAAGCCGTGTTGACTGCAATGCTAGGAGTGTCGATTATCCGGGAAGGCCATGATATTGATAACATTAATCTGTTCCAGGATCATTAGGACGTACACACCCACCACACAAGACACAAAAATGATATAGATATACCTCTTTGTAGGCTAACAAAGACCAAAAACAATTTCAACATTATGTCAATGAAGGCATTCAATATTCTTCCAACAGATGTCAAATTAAAAAACTTGAAGGATTTTAAAATTATAGTCAAAAAATGGTAGAGTAAGAAACCGTTTATTCAATTGAAGAATACATGTTGGAGAACTTTGAGGGTCTTTCTGATTAAGTGTTCAAATATTTTAACATGTTCTCTTTGTACCGATTGTGAATTTGAATTTGGTACATTATTTTTAGGTATTTGTATAGTTGTAAATTGACTATTCTCTTGGTATCAATTGTGAATTTTGTATTTTATTTTTAGGTATGTGTATGTTTGAAAATTGACGAGATCTATTCCGATGTACATACGGCTAATGATCTAATAAATATTATCATTATCATACATAAAAGCGATGTTAACCATATAGGTCGGTAATTTCTTGGGTAATGTCCGTTTCTTTTTTTAATTCTTGGTATGATGTTGGCTATTTTCCAGTCTTGGGGTATCTTTCCGTCGGCTAATGATTTGCCAAACATGATTTCTAGGAATGGTGCAATCTGTAGCGCTAACTCCTTAATCACACGTGCAGGTATTTTCTGGCACAGGCTTAGCACACGGCTGCTGGACCTGGGGAATTCTTACTTGAAATTAATCGCAGTTGTTTAGTTATTCCATCACATTGAATGATTATGTCAGTCGTCGGTTCATTAATTTCAGGACTGTCTGAATTTTATACTGTGTCATCCTTGGTGTATACACTTTCGAAGTAATGGTTTAATTGCATGGCCTTTGGGGCACTGTTGGTGACTTTTTTGCCGTTTTTATCCAATAAAGACTCTACGGTCGAAGATTTGCCTTGGAGCTCTCTCGCGTAAGACCAAAAGACTTGGGGTTTTCCAGTAGTAATTTGCCTAGGATTTTTCGTTGAAGTTTCGTAGAGTTGTGCGAATTATTGTCTTAGTTTTTTACCGTTGAGCAACATTAATATTCCCTCGTCGCAAGTTCCGTTGTTGTGTTACTTGACTTAGTGGGATATATATAAGTTGTGTAATTGTCTCTATCTCCTGAACTTCCGCCTTACTTCGTAGCTATATCAATGAGGTTATTTTTTCTCACGTGTGGATTTATGTGGAAAATGTTCATCTATTCCTCCACGGAGAATTCCCAAAAGATATCTTCACGATACTTCGGTGCGCTCATCTTTTGTTGTAGTACATATTCCGTGAATGAAGCTTTTAACGTCTCCCCAAATTTGATGAAATTAGGTGAAATTTTGATGAACATACCATTTTTCAAAAAAGTACCATTTACGTTTGGGTTTTTCAGTGGACTCGACTGATGTTTTCAAAGGCGTAATAATTGCTTTATGGTTACTAAATACTTCGAGGTATTGACGAGTTAAATCATTGCAGGGTGACCTACAGCTATAAGGTCTAATAGGTTTGTACAAACCCAAATATGTTAATTTCTCTTATTTTGTTGTTTATTAGAACACCACACGCTCTCTATTCTATTTTTGTCTGAAATTACTTTATTTTCTTCTCGTAGATTCGTTACCTGCTTGAGTTAGAGGGTGGTTTGAAAATGTTTTGAGCCCGGCCTGGCTTATATCACACTTCCTTGAACTTGTTTCCACACTATAGGATACCCAAATTATAGCCGGGAGGTTGAAATCTTCTGCAATGATTATCACGCTTTTGTTATCTCTCAAGTTTTGAATGGAAACGAAACGACTATTTTGGAATCTGGCGGTATATAAAAAGAACAAATATGTTTATTTATCTTGTTATATTGTTTATTAGTACACCCCTCTCTATCTATTTTATAGTTGTCTAAAATGTGCGCTATACTAATCAATTATGATTTAACTTCTATGAATACTCCGCCGCTAGTCCTATGCGATAGATCTCGTCTGAAAACTTTATACCCTGGTGGAAAAACTTCGCTATCGCTAATATCTTCTGCAAGCCAGCTCTCTGTTCCAATTTATATACCTTCATTTTCAAATATGTGCTCAACTTCGGCACGTTTATTCTTTACGCTACAGAAATTTACTATTTCTAAATTTATATCACATTTAGCTTGATGCCTGATAGTAAACTGTTTTCTTCGGTCCGGAGTGCTATCTTTCATTTATGGGCGCGTTTTGGAGTTATTTTTGCTATCTGAGTTACAAATATTTAGTGGAGCCTTTCAATAGTTTTTTTGGTAATGCAGATATAAGCTACATTGATTAACTCGTAGATCGTAACCATGTCTATGTTCCCGAACGTCAATCCCACTTAGTGGCCTAAAAAATGCCTACAATGCTCGGCAATCCTACGAGCCACCCGTGCTGACGCCTGAGCGGAGCAATGCTCCCCAGAACAGTTGAGGGGAGTGCGGCATCATCCGAGCACCAGACGAAGATCTACGAATTCCGCCCCTATGCTCTGACAGAATTTCTACAAGCCAGTCAATGTAGGCAGTCAATCCTACTCCAAACATGGTGGCCGGGGTTAGACCGTGGAAAAATGGTGCCAATGAACAGCCGCAAATCGACACCAGATGCCGTCCGGACTAGTACTACCTCCGAGTTTAAATCCCTGAAGGAATTAAAGAAATCGTCGGTTCCGCGCTCGGAGGCATTGTTGGTATCAACATGGGCCACCACCCGCAGGCTAAAGCAGTCCGTACCTCTCACCGCTGTGCGTATAGCAGCCGTTGTATTGGGTGGCAATCCTCCCGGTATACACCAGGAGGTGACCCGTTGACTCCGTCACGCCTTACCCTCTTCCGCAATGAGGGCACAATTCGCTGAACAAACGATCGTGGTTCATTGAGGTAATATTGCAATGAAAATGGTGAGGAAAGCGCTATTTTATATCATATGAACGTTTATTGAGCAGGATTTATCGATTTATTTCGGAGAACATCAATGCAATAGTTACACGAAGCGCAAATTGTGATCCAAGATGGCAAAAATTTTATATGAGAGAATATTAGATTAAACGCAGCACGTGAAAAATATATCTAAGTTTTTCCCTTTACCTATGACGCTGGATAAAATTTATTTCTCGGTGTTTGGTCGCACGGTGTCACTCGTGACGCGGAGGAAAATTTCCTAGGGCAGCATTCGCCAGCCTTACTGGATCGGTTCAATAAGACATGTAATACGTGGTCGGGAAATAGTTTCAAGTTTTTGTTTTTCCATGAAAAAATATTTGACCGCAGCTCAAAGAAAAAGGACATACTATATATCCACGTTTGCAGTCCACCCCCAAAGCCATGTCAAGGTTATGTAGCCGTGGACGGATTTTTGCTTAAACATGCACTATATTATAGTCTGCAAATGTTTTAGGAATTGAGAGCGTTGATGAATGGCACAAATGAGCAGATAGAGAAAAAAAATTCCCAAGAGCTGGTTATACAAGCGTGGAAGATGTGATGTTGGTACTGATAAGCGTTTCAAGGAAAAAACTTTACCCTGAAAAGAAAATATTTGGGCTACCAATCGAACTGCCCACTTATAGTTTTTATCACAAATCATTTACTTAATTTTTCGGGAGAAACTTGAACTGTTGAAAGAGTTTGTTTGGAAGTCTAACAGCCTAATTTGAAATTTAAGTATTCATCTAGTGAGCCACTTCGGGATTCGCCAATGTTTTCAACGTAGTCGATTAGAAACAGATTAGCAGAAACAGATTGATTGGCCCCCAGCGTTCTTTAAGTGATTTCCTATGATTTCACAGCTTAACAGCCAGTATATAAATAATGGACAGAAATAAAACATTCCTAGTAATAGAGGTCTGGATGCTGATCACTAATACGATCACGTAGAGGGAAGAAAACTGCGCACATCAACTTTAGTTTACCCCCTTGACCTTTTAGGCCATCCTCTCATGTAAAAAGACAATGGTCAAGAGGGTCTTCCTGAGGTTTGCGGGAAAGTATGCTTCTGGCAATAAATCTTTGTATCTGAGAAACGTATTTTCCATCGAGTGAAAAATTTGAAGCCAAAAAAGAAACGGCTAATTTGGATGATTGATTTTCAAATATATACATAGTCTTCCAAAGCCGAGGTTGCAGTTTAAAAATATATATTTTTATGCTTATAAACTGCCTCATGTGACAAGATAGTGGGTCTTGGTTTTAATTGTATTATAAAATTATTCACTTCACGAGGAATGTACTCCATTAGCCTAAATATCAATGCCTCCGAATAAACAAACAACGAATGATTACCAAGCCAGTAGTTAGAAATAAATATTTACCTCTCGTGGCTAAAAGGTTGGAAGTGTACAAGAAACTAGAGAGCTTCTACTTTGATTTTATGTAGCTTAGGTGAATTTTCAAAACCACTTCGTAAGCACTGCTATGGAAAAAATGTGTCTTACAGAGCTAACAAAGCCCTTAAGGATGACTTATATAAAACGACGACTCTCGATGTTTACAGGGGTGGATTATAAAAACGATATTTCGAACATCTAAATATATTTCCAGTGCATTGATCCGAGGTCAAAATTTAAGGACTAAACCCGAAGAGGTGTTCATCTTGAGATTTTCTCCATTGATGTATTCGGCAATTAATTTTTTACGCTGAGGTAAAATATCTCGCTTGGTTAGCATAGGCACATTCACCATGGTAGCTTAGAAGTTCTATGGGATAAACAATCTAAACGCTCACTCTCCTTTTGCCCTCATAAAGAGAGGTTTTTACGTTATCCTCACCAAAGCGTAGCTAGCATGTAGTATGGTGAATAAAAGAGTGAACGTTATTTTTACATCTTAAATAATATTGGTCTAACGGAAAACTGGTCAAAAAATCGATCTCCATACCGTTAATTTTGAATCACTATTGAGTATTCAAATACCTAATGAAATTTTCAATCTCTTTTGTATAAACTCAGCATTATTACATAAGTTATCAGCTGACTATTATGGTTACCGTTCGGTTTCGGCAGGTTCAAAAGAATGAGAGCTAAAATCCTGTGGAATTTCACCGGAAAAACTTCAATCTCCTTAAAAAATGCCTTTCTTTACCGCAGTACACGTTCTACCTCCGTTCCATCGCTCTCCCATCTATCACAGTCCTCGGCATCTTGTCGCCACTCATTACCTGTTCCAATCACCTAATATACTTCGCCCTAATCTCCTCCACAAGTTTCCTCTCCTCAACTATCATACGCAACACTTCCACAAGGTTTAAAAACACCAAAATTCCCCAAAAATAGGGGTTTAATCATTTTCTCATATTGGCTCTTTTTCAAAAGTTGTGATGTAAATATTCACAGGATTGTTTGTACCCACTGTTGGTACTATTTTATTCCTAATTTTTGAACAAGTAACGAACAATTACGGTATCACTTTATTATTGCAGGCAGTAGTACTCTCTCAAATTTTATTCATGCCTGAAGAAATTTTCAATTCTGCCTAAACTGGTGACAAAGATACGTAGAAACAGCTTAGTTACCCTTCTAAGCATCTAGTTCCCTTATATCCTGCTCACAGTCCACTAAGGAAAACAAGCACTAAATTCTTATATTACCAAGCTCTCCGTCCTCGGCAGAAGATCTCAGCCCTTCGTCGCAATTTATCAGGACGAAGGAGACGAAGCCTTTGCTCTTCTTCGGCCCTTGATTAAAAACCGTCCATCTACCCCAAGGGGTCACCCCATGCCCACCATCCCTGCCCCCGACTGACCTCATTGTCGCGGCTGTCCCACGCGGCCAGTGTGGATGGGGACGCGCATCCCGTGTTCCGACGATGTCCAGCACGCATCTCGGCCACCGGTTCTCGCCCTCGCCCGACCTCCCCCCGCGCCGGCTATATCCATTGGCAATGCCTCGGCTTCCAATTACCCGAGCGTCCCCGGGGGGGAGGCGGCGAGATTAAGGAGACGGCCGGAGGGGATGCAACGAGAGCGTCTCCGATTGTCCGAGGCGCTGCAATTCCGCGGGATTGCATTGACGCACGTGGAGGTCGTTACCTGGTCGCACAGTCAACTGTGGCCGAGACGGAAACAGTGAGGCTAGCCTGAGAAATTGACACTTCGAATAAACTAAAACAGTGATGGCAAGACAAAGAAACGGGAGTCATTGGTGACGCCCCAAGAAATTCTGAGTGACACGAAATGTGTTCGGGTGGTAATTACCCAAGAACAGCCAACACGTGCTGATATTTTAATAAAACACTCGCTCTATTTTTACTAGGGCTAAAAAATCATAAATTTATGGATATTCCTCGATGTGACACGGCACCCGAGTTAAGCTAGGTCATTTTTTTACGAACGTTGATTTACCGTGCTCAAAGGGTTCGTCATCACTGAACTAGGACAAACTACTCACCCAATGCTAGTTAATTTTCAGCACAGCATTTTTTCCGCCATATGATTAATGAATTCCACTTACCTACCCAAGCCGAATAGTATAACTATTATAACCATATATTTTCTATACTTTAATTTTATCTCATTCTCAAGTTTTCGCAGATTTGAAAATTTAATCATTTCGCTCAAATAATCTTGCTTCTTCTGATATCAAACTTCCGCTACTTTCAAAATTACGTTAGTGAGAGGTTTCGGTAATCGTCAGATTTATGCCACTGAAAGGTTCATGATAGTATTCCTTTTAAACCAGTACAATTTATCCTTGTATCCCACGTCACTGCTATTTTCCAGCGCTCGTAAATGCTAAGGTTAAAGTTAATTGATGAAGCAAGAAAAATTTGCCGATATGACTTTTTGTTTCACAGGGATCGTCTCCAAAAATTGATCCGTTGCAAAGAAGTGCCCATAGTATTAATGAATTATCGTAATACAATCTGCGAAAGAGATTGGGTCAATGTTTAAAAGGACATAGTGTGATGAGATAGGAAATGAGTACGGCTAGTGGAAGGCAAATTGGTGGGTTTCCCATTTGTCAGAAAAAGAAATAAATATACTTTCATTTAAATATATCCTTGTGTTGAAACTTCATAAATGTTTACAGTCATAAAATCAGAAAAAAACTCCTTTGGAGGTGATCATTAATGAGTCTTAAATTAAACAAACACTACAATAATGTCGATGAAAACTTGGCTCGCTGGCTTTATCATGGGACTTAAAAAAAGAAAAAGAAAAACCATCAGTGACATCTCAGAGCACAAGGTGTTAAAAACGTAATTTTTCTATTAGCGTGTTCTTTGACTTAGCTATCACTATTGCAACGCTTAATCAATCTCGCTCTTTGTTCATCGTATTACTGTCCAACCGGCATTTCTTGATGTTTCCACCCAACTTGTGTGGTCACCTAACCTATTACGTTGATTTTCTACCCCTCCAATATGGTATTCCTTAAATTTAAAGTCTTTGTATGTTTGTTCCTCCCCTGTTTTTTCTATTTAAACTCTACCTTGCACGTTTGGATTGAAATTATCTTATTTTTAAACAGTGCGTTTCGCAATCACGTATTCCCTTATACCGCTTCATTCTGTGGAGAAACATACCCTACTTTTAGCCTCCTACATCCGTAGAATCTGCCAATCGTTCGACACGGGATGGTTTCCTTCCTCACCTCCCTTAACTGCCGCATACCCTCTTTCCTTCCATCACAGCATTCTATTCTAGATTCATGACTTCCTCTGTAACCCTACAGTTTCTTTTTATTCAGTGATCCCTTCCGACTCACTATTTTGATGCGTTAAACATTCCTATTGTGGTGTATTTCAATCATCCTTTGATTAATTTCTCAATTGTTTTTTCCTCTAGATGTAAAATACTATCAGATAATTTAATCCCTTTTTAAGTCGATATTTCCTCTGGCCAGTAACTCTATATTATTATTTTTAGTTCCTTAAACGTAAGTAGGTATCTCACCATGAACGAATCGTGATATATGTGGACACTTACATTAGACTAGCTCTTGCTGTCTTTTGCTTGGTTTATAAATGGTAGTCTCCAAGTCACTCTAACCATATCAGAGCTAATACCACCAATAATTACTCTTTGTTTGCAATCACTGAGAATGTCTCGTATCCAATCGACTATTTTTTTATTTACTCCACATGACTTCAATTTGTATGAGTTTTTTGTGAGGATCCTTGTCTAATGCTTTCTTGACATCAAGGAATATCGCATCAACTAGTTTCTTTGATTCACCTGATTTTAGGATATCGTGAAAGAAGAGCACAAGCTGAATTTCGCCGCATCTACTCTTCAGGAAGTCGTGCTGACCGCAATGTAAGAAGTGTCGATTATCCAGGAAGCCTATGATATTGCTAGCAAAAATTAATTCGAGAATTTTTCATTAAAACAATTCTATATATATATAGGTCATTAATTTCTTGGGCATAGTCTATTTCCTTTTTTAAGTATTGGCAACTCACCTTGCGCATTATTGTGAGGTACCTTGGACAGTGCGTGCTAGTGACGATGCCAGTAATCACGCAGGACTCAAATCAGTCTTTCTCACTCTTATTTCCGTTTGTCCAAATCACGGTTCCCCACTGCTTTGCCATCTTGGGCTTTTCCTTCCACCGCATTCCACTGCCCAATAACTATCAGGTTTAATCTCTCTTAAAGATTTCATACATTTTTACTCTATTCCATCATACATTTATTTCTTCTTCATCATCTTCGTAATCCAATGTGGGCTAAACCTGTAAAAAGTTATGCCCTATGTTTATTTTTTAACATTATCATCATTTCATCGTTTAAAGGTAACTTTTAATTTAAATGCTACTGATTTCCTACACCTGCATTTTTACTAGAAATCTAAAGTGGGTCATCCGGTGCTTAAAACACTCGAGACCAAGGGTCTCCAGTTTTTAGTTACCATAAAGTGATCTGACTCTCCTGGTGGGACTTCCTGGGATGATGAAGCAGTGGTTTCTCGTTTCTTTCCACCTCACAGTACCATAATCGTTTAGGTGCCCACCTTAATTATGCCTCACCATGCCCACAGTGTAAAGAGTGGTGCTGTTGCGACACGCATCCGGTCTCCACCATCACTCGGATTAACAACGCCTCCTGCCCCTCCTACAAGTTACTAGTTGCCAGCTATTGTTGAGCAGCCACTCGCCAAGTCATACTATTTCTACTTGTTATTGCAGCGAAACAAAGTCGAGCAAGTGGATATTTTTAATTTTTTAGGTAGCTCGATAGATGAAAACGGGCAAAGTAGCCCGTTTGATACAGAAGAGAATAGCGCTAGCTAAGGAGGCGTTTAGTAATAGAAGGAAGCTTATGACGTGGACATTGGGTAAGGATGTGAAGAAGAGGCTGGTGAAGAGCTTGATATGGAGCGTAGCGTTGTATGGGGCAGAAACGTGGACCCTCAGAAAGGAGGACGAGAATAAGCATTGAAGATGTCGGTGTGGAGAAGGATGGAGAAGGTTAGGTGGACGGAAAGGAAGACTAACGAGGAAGTGCTTGAGATGGTGGGCGAGGAAAGGAAACTTTAGAATGAAATCAGGGATAGGTAGGGTAGATGGCTGAAGGATGTAATAAAGGGTGATGGGTTGCTGAAGAGTGTGGTTGAGGGAATGATGTTGGGCAAGCGGTGAAGGGAAGAAAGAGAATAGGTTTCATGTACGGGATGAAGTAGAGTAGATCGTATGCTGAGGTGGCAAACGATATAATAGAGCAAGATAGGCCCCTGACTGTGTAGAGGACCGGGAGGAGATTCTCTGACATTCGACAAAACTTATCTTTACCGGTGGAATACCTAAAAAATTGCAGCAATTTCGAGCCAAATTATTCTGAAATATTCCCTTCTACACCATACACATCCAGCCAATTTTCGCTCATATTCGCTTAATCGCAAGGTTAATTACTTGTTTCGCAGCTAAAGTCAATATAGAGGGGTTCAGCCACGATGTGTCGCCCGGCGGACTCTCTCCGTAGCTGTAAGCTGGCCCCGACCCTTTTGTTTCCAATCAAGAAAGAAATGAAAGATGAGATGAGAAGGGTTCGCAGTTTATTCAAATAATTTTGTTTACTAAAGTAAAACCAATCACAGTAAACGAGTAATCAATCTGAGAAAAATGTCGACATATTCTTTTCTATGCAATTAACCGAGGTAGCGTGATATCAATCGTTGGATAAAGCACGTTTATTCGTGAAATATTGGTATTCTATTATGCAAATTAAAAAGCGGAAAAACACCTAAAATTGACGCTAAATCATTTATGACGAAGTCATGTTTTGGTTGATTTGTGATTTTATAAAAGTTACATACTAATTATCTCACGTACCAATCGTTCCTTGGAGAACCATCTGACACACTCACAATTATTTATTTATTTTTTTATTTATTTGAGTAATTGCTCACGTACAGCATTTCTGTCAGTTTACAGTGTCGCAGTAATAATAAACACGTAATGTAGACGTAAACAAACAAACAAAACAAAGAGTACATGATAAAATAATGCAAACAAACCAAAAGCAAGGTGGAATGGGGGAAAGAGGGAGAGGTTTAGTTATTTCCCGAGAAATGGGACATGGCAAGATTGATGAAGGAGTTGGAAGAGAGCAAAAAGGGATCAATGTTATTAGGCAGAGAATTGAGAAGTGAGGAGAGACGGTAGTGAAGGGAACGCTTGATAAGGGATAGTCTAGGGATAGGCATATGGAGTAATGAGTGCGTACGTGTGGATCGACAAGGAACTCGGAAATTAATGGAGGAAAGCAATTCAGGACAATCAATATTTGAGTTCAGAATGTTGTAAATAAATTTTAAATCGGTTTTGATTCTTTGATTGCAGGGATTGGGGATGGATAGAGAAGATAGGATCGAATCAGTAGGCATGTTGCGTAAGGGGGAAACTCTGTATTTTACTATTTTGGCAAAGAAACTAGTTACGCTGTTAAGAGTGGCGAGATTAGTTGGAGCAGCGATCGACCATATGGGTGAGCAATATGCTGTGAGAGGAAGAACAAATGCTCTAAAGTATGATTGTAGGGCTTGGGGGTTAGTGATTTCCGTGAAGCGGTAAAGGAGACCTAAGAGGGACATGGCTTTGCTTTTAATCAATTGAATATAGTCCAAGTAGGTCAGTTTACTATCTGTTAAAATACCCAGATCCTTCACTGAAGAAACGAAATTATGCAATATTACATAAGTCGCAACCCTTTTTGTAGTATCCGTAGAGTCATTTTGATTATCAATTGATCAAATAACTAAAAACTAAGGAAGTACTTCTTTAAGTATGTTGTATGGTTAGTAAATTAGGAGTAGAGATCTGCATAATTAATTATTGCCTCAAAAAAATGTCAATGATACCGCGCTAGATTTGTCCAAGTTAACACGGCTTCTCGGAGGGCACTTAGAAAATGAAATAACTACACAGCCCGATTTTAATTTCCTCTTTCTTTTTTTGCTTTAAAAATTTTTGAATCAGGTAGTCGGTGATGAATCAGTGTCAAATTATGATTTGGACGATAGACGCTCAAGTTCGTTGGGCGCTCTTGGGCGTAGGCAACCACCAATACGTTTCGGCAGCCGGCTCTGATGCTGCTCGCTCTCTGCTGAATTTCCGTTGCCGGCAGCTGAGTTTTAGTGTGCTGAATTGCAGTAACTATCTTTTTTGACTACCATAATTTGTTATGTGGGTTTCAGGTGGAAGTAAATACTTCAGTCTCAAAACAGCCGTGCTCATAGCCTTATGCACTTTTTCAAAAGCAGAAAATTTACTTTGGATTGAATACTATCTCCAACGATATAAAAAAGGAAACATGTCTAATTTGGTTGTAAATATGCGTAAATAATAAAATATAGGAATTAGGGTGAGATCTTCATCACAGGTCGTTCAATCCTAAGATTGGCTGATTGCAGCCCTCCCCCCTTCCCTGTCTAATGCTAGGTTCCTTACTTCCTGGTAGCTCCTTCTATATATATATATATATTTTCCTCTTTATTTGGTCCATGAACTTATTTCTGGGTCTTCCTCTGGGGTGTTTTCCACTATTTCAACTTCAATTATATTCTTCACAAACTCATTTTGTCTTAGGGTGTGTCCAACCTATCTGATTCTTTTCTGTATGGTGTTCCATATGGTCCTTTATTCGTCTACTCGTACGAAAAATTCATTTCTTATTTTGTTCATCCAGTTTATCGTCAGCATCCTCACAATTGAAAAGATAATTTCAAATAAAAAATAAATATCAGTTACCTGATGATAACACCGTTGTGTCGAAACATGTTGTACTAACAAAATAATTCAGTGGAAGAAAACAGTTATTTTTTCATTTGTGAAAATCAACTTCCACAAAGTTGAGCCTGAGACCATGGAACGTATGTCAGCATCCTCCTCCAACACCAGGTATTGAAGTCTTCTAATCTGTTTTGGTCAGCTTTTTTGATAGTCCATGGCTCCAATTCATAGAGTGCCACACTCCACATGAATGTTTTCACATACTGTTCCCTGGTTTTTAGTCCTATCTTCTTTGAGTACAAGAGTTGTCTTTTCACCATGAACGCCTTCTTAGCTTTCCTAGAGTTCTCCTAATTCCTTTGAAATGGAGGAAGCTGAGAAAACTGCGGTGGATGTTTTGTTCCAGTGTTAATTTTAAATATTGAGGATGTAAAATATTCGAGAAAAATAACCCCCGAACAAGCTTTCACACGTGTGTTCCGAAATAATTTTGAATGTAGAAATCTCCTTAAAGACTTTAAACACGACACAGCGGTTTCAGATAAAATAATTCATAACTCCAGTAACTAGATCTCCAGCTTTCTCAGTGTCCATTTCCAAAGGGTTTTATGTATTCAGACGAAATGTGGACTCTTTTCGACTAATTCTCCTTTTTCTCATGACTGCAGAGCTCAAACACAGGAGGTAACAAGCAAACTAGCCGTAGAGTTGCAAAACATGGCATGTTTATTTCTCTACATTCATCTTTGGACTCGGGGAGGCTATAGTTTCTATGTAGGAATTAACTCAGTTAGTTCGCACTCCTGCTGACTAGCAATTTCAAATACCACAAGTAAATCTATTCTCTTCAGCTAGCCAAGCTAATACGTCTTCAACAACTAAACCCTTACATTCTTTGCTCACAAAAAAATGCGCTAAGCGATTAAGAGTCTCAACTATTCACGAGAAATTTGAAGCAATTTTTATACTTCTCTAAACAAGGTGAACATTTTCAAATATGTATAATCCTATTTCTTTCCAACGTTAATCGCATGAACTTTGTCGTAGTCACAGTAGGACTTTAGTTAGCCATTCTTCCTAAAACCAACGGGAAGTAAAACGCAGGGATGGCCAACATGAAAAAGCAGAGAATTTAAAACTATTTGTAACCAGCTTCTTTTGCAATTTGGAAAAATACCTCCAAAACAGAATGAAATGACAGTAAAGGTAGGGAAACTAGAGCCATACAGGTTGAGTTCTCTTTATACGGTAAGATGGAAAGATAGGCAAACCACTTTAATGGGGTTAGTTAGGGATTATTTACTGTCTTCTTCCTCTTATTTCTCGTTTTAAGGTACAAATATGCATCGTATACTAAGTAATGCGTGAGGTGCCAGAGATTCTAATAATTTCTTTGTAATCACGTACGACCCTAAGCCAAGCCCCAAAACAGCCACACTCCTCTTGTTATGACGTACTGTCCATTAAAAAAGTCGAGTCCGTTGAGTTTAGGACGCTGCATCTTCAAGTTGGGTCAACATATTTTAATGAAGTAAAATGCGTACGATAGAATAATCATTTCTACGTTTACTGATTGGTGTAATTAATTTTTTATATCCTTATCTACACTTTTACAATATTTGTTTTGAGAAAAGGCCCTGTTATCGGCGCTAAAAACCAGATGGCCCGAATTTATGTTATCGCCATTCTCTTAATATTTATTGTAAAGATGAAAGATTTTGATATGAGTTAGCCAAACATGTAGTATAATGAAAAGTAAAGAAAACTTTGTAATTCCACATAAATATTTAATGTACTACCTAGGTTTCGATGTGGCGCGTCATCATCTGGTGACCAGGTGACCAGCACGTCATCATCTGGTGACCAGATGGGAAACCTAGGTCGTACATAAAATATGTATGTAGAATTACAAAGTTTTCTTTACTTTTCATTATACTACATGTTTGGCTAACTCATATCAAAATCTTTCATCTTTACAATAAATATTAAGAGAATGGCGATAACATAAATTCGGGCCATCTGGTTTTTAGCGCCGATAACAGGGCCTTTTCTCAAAACAAATATTGTAAAAGTGTAGATAAGGATATAAAAAATTAATTACACCAATCAGTAAACGTAGAAATGATTATTCTATCGTACGCATTTTACTTCATTAAAATAGGTTGACCCAACTTGAAGATGCAGCGTCCTAAACTCAACGGACTCGACTTTTTTAATGGACAGTACGTCATAACAAGTGGACAGTGTTAGCCAAACATGTAGTATAATGAAAAGTAAAGAAAACTTTGTAATTCCACATAAATATTTTATGTACGACCTAGGTTTCCCATCTGGTCACCAGATGATGACGTGCTGGTCACCTGGTCACCAGATGATGACGCGCCACATCGAAACCTAGGTAGTACATTAAATATTTATGTGGAATTACAAAGTTTTCTTTACTTTTCATTATGTTAAGTCGATTCCATGAAGTTACGCCCGAGACAAAGAATTATAAAACATGTAGTAGACCTTGGTATCTAATGAGTTCGTACATCCTGGTGCTTTATTATTTGCCAGTTATTATTCCAGATTTGTCCTTTTAGACGTACTTTTTCATAGCGAAAAAAGTATTGTACGTTTATGAGTGTAACAGAGGGGCAACAGTGAGCTTGTATGGTTTGAAGCAATACTTTACCAGGCATTATACTTTGGGCGCTTAGAAAGCCAAAACATATCTCGCTTTTTACAAATCCTCGAAATGAGAATGAGGGTATAACCAAGTTCGTTCAATTATTTTTCATTCAAGTTTGAGTTATTGCAGTCCCCTTTCATGGGTCATATCTCATCAATGGCCTTTTAAGGTCCTAAGTTGAATTATTTGAATTTTCCCTCCTCATGATCTCTTAAAAGCTACCTAATGATAATTTATGTGAAAATACTGAGATTTTTCGTGAAATTCATTACCCGTTCTTCATATTCCTCAAGAACTTTAAACCACTCAATTAATAGACTAATCGTCCATGATGTTAGTTAAAAATCGTGCTTCTAAGGTGAATATAAAGTGAAATATGATTCACCTGGAATCAAATTAGCGAAAAGAAAGTAGGAAATATGGGGTTTTATGTTTCAATGCCGAAGATAAAATAATGCATAAGGAATCAACTAGGATTTGATCCACTTGTATAAGGCGACGCTCTTAACGAATAATAATTTGTAAAAGTGGTGGTCCATAACATAGGGATATGACTCGTGGTCCCATGAAGACGACGGACTGAGAAAGGAAAGAGCTGCAAGTCTTCTGTCGATGAAGAAGAAAAGAGGAGGAGCGGTCTCCTTCCATATTTTACTCTCCCTTTACAAACGGGAAATGAAGAACGTATGGACAGTAAAATACTGAACAGTACAATTATTATAAATAAAGAAGTGAGTAGTTAAGTAAAATAATATATTTATTCGATAAAATTTATATCAATTATCGGCCGCGCGGTAGACAATGACAACTGCCTTCAAAAGTTACGTACGCCACTACCAATGCACAGGACTATGATGGCTAATCTACTCTATCCGCGTTGCCTTTCCTTCTGCTCGCCCAAGGCGTGGCCTATAACTAATGCCTTGCTAGCTGTTTGTCGTGTCGCCGTTTTTTTAGACGTTTGTACCTTAGTTAATCAAAAACTCAGTTTGATGGGACTCGGAAAATCGTGGCTCTACTATATGTTACCTAATAGGTCCAGAATTCAATTGATCTACGAAAAGTTATTAACTTCCTCTTTGTAAACTTGCGTCCTCTATCCGATGTCAGAATCATGCCGGCTCACTTCGTGATGTAATAAACTCCCATTCGAGCTCAAACAGTAATTTTTCCGCCACCGGATTATCGGATCGCGGCCGAAAGGGATCAGAAGAGGAGGAGAGGGTGTGGTCATAGGACGGCAACTCCACCCTATCGTCCTTCTCAAGCTCCTCCTCCCTCCTCCCTTCCCCGGCCGCCCCGAGCAGTCCTTGACGAGGGAGGAAGTGATGACACAACGACTCGCATGGACCTCAACAGACCGTCTCCACCGCAGAGGACGCCGTCACGGTTATCCTATTACACTACGCGATACTTACACAACGATACCATACGAAACGATAAGATCTGAAAAAAAATCGAGGATATCCACAAAATGCCCTCGCTTTTATGCAATTCGGCAAGTTCGATAGATCCTTTCAGCCGATTCGCTCGGTTCACTGAACACCCGCCCGTGAGGCATCACATATTTGGACACTCAATTTGGCGGCCACAAGGGATCCTCTCGATTGAGGTCATTGGGGCACGAAAATGTTCGCTAAATTTTCGCATGAAGTTTGGTTGCAACAAGATGTAAGAACACCTAAAATACCTCCAGTGGCTTCAAAAATTGTTATGACATGAGCTCCTCATGGATTTCTATCTTAGGATTATGAAATAAAATATTTAGGCATGTATTGGAAATTTTTCGATTACTCAACACCGATTCCAATGTCACTTGGTGGGGTTTACTTTTACTGCGAATATTTTGGCCCTTTATAAACCCATAACAGACTACGAAGTAGTCAGGTGTGTCACTAATAGTGGAGTGAGAGAATGAATTAAGGCCAAAAGAGTTCTAAGAAGACCAGTATCACCAAGATATATACTAATTAGGGACTAATATTGTAAGTAAGTTGTAGTACATACTTACATGTTACTTACATATCCATTATTCCATTCTCTTTAAGAGCAGGCAATGTCAAAGAGTTAGCTATTGCCGTTAGCCCTGGAAAACAGGTTCCCTCTTAATGATTTCCTCCATAGTGCCCTATCTTTACTTAGGGCATTTTCGCTTCTCTGGTGGCAAGTAGTAGTAGTATTTAAATATCATATGATATTCATTGCTAAATGGTGGCAATTTCATCTTGTTTCAGCAGCAGACCACTACCATGGGGCCCTCAGATTACAATAAACGTACACTTTTGTCGTACCTTTGCAATTAGCCCTGGTTTTTTGCATCCATTAGAGCCATTCTCAAACTCAATTGGTTGTCGCGGCTCATATAATGGCCGGTTCGCCGGCAGCGCTTAAGAACCGCAAACGACTATACGTGGTGGTTTAATTTATCGCTTTGGAGCGTATCGCTGGACGTATCGGTAGTGAGACCGATAAATTAGGCCAGCACATAGTGGTCGGATAAGCCCGAGCTATTCTAAGAGGGTATCATTTTCTTAATTACTTGAGATTGAATGGACCATTGGGCGCAATATTAGAAAAGTCCTCGGTCCAAAATAATCAGAGGCAATTTCATCCCATTACTCATTTGTCGTCACGCCTCCAATGCATTCTCTTCTACAAATTGTTCGCCACCGGCGTCGACGCATCCCTCGATATATCGTTCGATATCTTGCTCGATAGTCGGTACCCGATATGTCAGAGCCGGTTCGATCCCAATATCCGCCGGAGCCGAACCGGTTTGAGCTCAATATCCACTATTTAGAATCTTGAGAACTACCTCACTATTGACTTAACTGTTGTGATACATATTACCGTTATTTGCGATGAAACATATGTTCTTTGGAAGCGCCTCACCAGAAGGTCACGATATTTCTTCAAATGAACCGAAAGTCAACCACAAAAAGAGGCAAAGTTGTATTTCTTCTTCCAGGAGAAGGTCAGTTAACTTTTATCAGCTCCTATAGACCATTTTCCCTACATAAATTGTATTTTTCGATAAGCACAATGGCTTCTAAATGGATAATAGCTTTATAAACTTAGCTTCAAACAATGTTAAGTAATCACCGCGTGATATTCCTTACTTTATTTCACTCAATACCGACCATGGTTTCGGCTCTTCGTACCATTATCAAGATCTTGTCTAGGCCAAAAACGTAGTCGGTTTTTAGTATAATAAAGTGTGGAATATAACGTGATGCATTATTTAACAATGCTTGATGCTAAAGTTTTCTACAAAGTTACGTCTTAGACTTTTGCTTTCATAGCTGTTTAAGAAAGGTGGCGAACTGGCCGATGTCGTTACTATGTCTTAAAGGGGCAAAAAATAACCTTAGTCCACTGCCCCTTCATTTTCCCTAATTCCTACTATTTAATTGGCTGGTGCCCTAACATCCCTGGCCACACTCCCCTTCGGTGGCTCTTTGGGTAACATGAAGATATGAAACACTACAGACAAGCAATGGTATCAAATTCCTTCCTAGTATTAGGTAACCAGCTTTGCTTTTTCGAGGTTCTGAATTTGGTGGCGGGTAATGGATTTTGAATTTTTGATGACTTGCTTAATATTCAATTACATATTTTCCAGTGGCCTCAGGCAATAACATACTAATTAACCTATACAACTGAGATATTACGGCGTCAGCGGCTCCCCTAAAATTGTGCCAAACGGATTAATTGTGTGATGGGTTGCTTCAAACTTCAAACTATTTTCACTTTATTCAATTACTCTGGAATGAGAAGTTGGCGTTTTTGAGCTGAAAATCAGTTTAAAATGATGTTCTAGCACTGTTTTACTCTATTTACCTACACATGATACTTGGGAGACATGCCATAAACTTCTAGAAGGGATAGAACTCAAGGTAATTTTCCTCCTAATTTCAAGCTAGACAAGGAGCATCTTGTTAGTGGCCTAGATACTAATTTTTATGGGGGAAATCGATCAATTTTTATTGAATTGATATGGCCTATTTCGTTGAAGCATTAAACATTTGTAGAAAACAGTTGAGAGATATGTAGCCGAGTATATTATAAAAATACGGCAAACGCTACTGACGTTAGTGGAATACAAGAGGTTCAATAATTATACGTCAAAGAAACAGCACAAACGATAGGAGGGAATCGCCGGACGGATTTATGGGCACCTATACTTTGCGTTTAATCCCAAAAAATCGGCCATTGGGTATAAACGAAGGGGCTCCGAACCCACGGGCAAAAGGGAAAGGTGGAGGAATATGGGAAAGGTATCAGTTCAAAACCCAGTCACAATTAGATTGACCACGTATTGACCGCAAAGCCTGTTTTTTTACTGAAGGATTTAGAAACCGGGACTCTGCTTTATTGAAAAAGCAGCCCCAAGCCTCTTTCATCAATTTTTGTCCTTTGGTGCGTTGGCCGTAACCACTCGCGCCACCCTTTAGTTTGAGCGAAATATTATTTCACCTATAAATCAATGAATTTGGTCTCATTTTAAAGAAAAATGTCTCGCTCTTCCGAAGATACCAAAACATCAGCCCCTTACCGAACTACTTTCAAAGTATTCAACGAAAAATACCAGCCCTTTTACATGGGAAATGGCACGTGAATGCAATCCAGACAGGCCATATTTTTAAAATGCGGAATTTCTAACGCCTAAAGCTCGCCAAACGATTAACCGTATGTAGTATGTATGTTTTCTGGACTAATTTTGACAATAAATTATTATATTATCACAGTAATTTTTTCAGAATCACAAAAAGCCTTCCATTGTGAAGGAGTTTTATAAGTACCATGCGAAAAAAATGAGTCAAGTTAAAGACTTCTGCTTATATTTTTATTTAATTATTTTGTATTTCAGTCGTATAAAAGTATATTATTCCGCCATTAATAATGCAATATTTAACTCATGAAGTGGTAAAATTAAAACGTATAATTCGAATATGATCTCCATTTTGTCTAGGGAACTATCTCGGTCAAACTACCTCAAATAAACAACGAAGGCCGCGGCCATCCGCCGGTCACCCCCCGCAATACAGTCGGTTGGCTTGTGGGCGACTCAGCGACCTCCACCATCAGTAGGCAATTTGAATGGTACCGTTGTCCATCGAGCACCACTTAGAGGTACGATCGGTTACTAGACCATCATGGGCTCCTCTTCCTAAAATTTTTAGGCCGATTCCCTAGCGGTCTTCGCTCGATTCGAATATTTGTATATGTATAACCAATGAGTGTTCTTTAAAAGAATAGCGTGAAAACGAATATTGTTGTTAGCCCATGACATGAAAGCGAAATAATTTCTGGCCAAAGAAGAGGGGTGAACCCTTAGTCACACGTACCGATGCCTTTGCATCTTGATGCCAGTATCTCTAAACGAAGATATTGTCCAGAAAAACTGAATTCCCAATTTATTTTTTTTCAAGTCTGGACCTTATCTTTAAACAAATGGCCATGTCTCCTCATGTAAATGAAGTCCTATTTATCTTATTTTACACACCTGGATTTCGTAGAAACTCGACATCAATCGTCTTCGAACAAGAAGCCGAAATGCTTCCTCCCGCCAAAAGATGGAAAAAACTGCGAGAAGGTCTCTTATCCCCGAAGATCGAAACACATTTGCCTCTTTCCCTTCAATGCGTGAACAAATAATACAGCCGTAGCCACATTCAGTTTTTCAGCAGCCATCACTGAAAATTTTTACATTTATAGAAGTACATAAAACCAAGAAAAAACGCAGATAAAATGACGAAAAAGGATACTTTGGAGGCGTTCGAAGATATTCGTGAAAAAATAGTTTTAATGGGTCCAAATATAAAAAAATAAATAAAGGAAAGATCAACTAGCCCATGAGGCTTGCACAGATAGAAACCGGAGAATTGCAAAAAATAATATTTTGGAAACTTTATATCGAAGTAATTCCTTTGTGACGGTTAATATGGGTGTCTTTAAAACAACACTGATGATCAGACCCAAGTTCATGCATCACGCATAGGATAATCATACGTCCCGGTTTTCCTGATAAAGTCTCGATTTGTAGGATTCTTAGTTGTTGGAAAATTTGTCCAGGCTGACACTTGAGTGTCCCGCAAAGCCTCGGTGAGGGCCTCAGTCCACTGAATGGAAAATTGTGCAGCGGAAATGACCAGGAATGTGAAAATTGAAGACATTTTATCCAACTGAATGGCGTATCCTCGAAGGTACTTGCCAGAAAACTGAGTACTAGTCACTTTTTTGAAGGATCCTTGTGATAGAAGCCAACTCAGGAACTTTGTTTTTCAACTTATTTCGGGGAACCCGGAGAAATTACTTGAGGGGGCCAAGAAGGGTCATTCATACTCAGGTTCATATTCGAGTACTATCGAGATTCGAACCCGGTACTTCAAGGTTTGGTACTTAAGCCAACCTCTAGTACTGCAGGTAATAGTATGTTTTTGGAATTTCAATAAAATATAAAATAACTCTAAACATTAAAAAAAAACTTTTATTTACAGCGTGCTTATTTAATCCCGGTTTCAGTCTCTTCAAAACTAGATATTTCCCAGTTTTAGGATACCTGAATATGGTAACCATAAGCAAAATCATGGCGTCAACAAAAATTATTGAATATTTCTCTTATCTTCCGGAGATTTTACATGGTGATACCACAAGTTCTTTTTCCTTATCAGTCTCAATTATTTTCCTGAGGATCCTTCTGCAAGGCTAGATAGGAATCGTTACGCCCCACTGCCCAGCAATCCTCAGTGAAGAAATACCAATAAGGTGATGATATCGGCATAATACTGACTGGAGGAGGCATTACACTATGTTGGAGTAGATTTGAGAGACACGCTGCTATAGATAGCGGTGAGATGCCACTTCCCATTATTGCTCCCTTTCAAAAGTTATTCACTGGTCGTTCAATACTAAGCCCAAAATCCAATACTAAGTTCAATGGTCTCACGTCGGTTTCCTCGTTTGCAGTCCTATCATATTTGTCCTCAGCAGTTGCCTTTTCATTGGATTGGATATTTGGGGAGGCGACCGACAGCTAAGGTCATTTGCGCCATAGGGGATAGGTAAGGGAGGAAGGGTGGATAGAAACCCGGCGTCGGCATTAGCCTGCTCTTAACGATAGGCGCCATGGGGACCACGGTTTAACGTCTCATACGACAGACGGAGTACTCCACTTGAAGTGCCCTCCACGGGACACTCAAGTAGGGATCGGGTTCCTCTGAAAAACATCCGCCTCTGCAGGGATTTGAACCTTGGCCGCCCGTGTAGTAGGCGAGTACTCTAGCCACGCCTATTCATCATGAACGCTTTATTAGCTTGGGCTTCTCTATGTTTGATGTCACTTGAACCTCCGTCCCTTCGACGGCACTTCCGAGATATATGAAGAAACCTTCTTGTTCAAATTTCTCTCCTCCTAATGTGACTTCGGCATTCAGTTTTTTCTCATCCGCACCCTAGGGTTTTATTTTCTTTCTCATTTATTTTCATGTTATATTCGAAAGCCAGAGAATCGCAAAAGGGAACCATATTTGTGAAGAGAGTAAGCACAAATTTTAGAGATGAAATCAAATATTTGGAAATAGACAAAGATCCAAAGTAGGATAGTATATACTAAATATTTTCAGCAATGAAGTCTAGAGACTTCGGATGTATGAAGTTAATAGTAAAACGGCCTTTGGGTAAAAAAGTATCACTTCACAGTAATTGAGAAGAATATCTCGGATATGCCGAAAGCGTTTGAGACACCCCACGGAAACATAATACCTTCTTGGTATAAGCAAAGCACGAAATAAAGTCTCAGACTTCGTTCAAAGACCTTAGGCTGATCAGAATTTGTAATGGCTGATTCTTGAGCTAGGTTGAGAACCACTAGAGACTCGGAGGCAATACGTTAGGCCGGGATTACTTGAAAATTCAGAACTCGCGAGTTTAGGGAGACAAGGAGGATATTATTGAGGATATTATTTTATCCCCCCCATATCTCTGGAACTGATGGAAACGACACAATATATGAAATGTACTGCTCAGCTGACAGGTACCAAATATTCGTATTCCTATCATCATCGCCAGTAGTCATCAATACGAAGATTGGTTCGTTTCACCTCTCTACCCCACTCTCCTCTCTGACAACCGCTTCAATCCCACATCACCGTCCACTTGGACGTCCTTCACAATTTTCCACTCTTAATCTTCCTCTGCATTTCTTCAGAGTCATTTCTCCTTTTCATTTCTTTTTCAATCGACTACTGTGTCGCAAAATGTGCTCATTAAATTCGTCTCTTCCCCGCGCCGTTAGTGAATGTAAAACGCTAAGACAATCCGTTTATTTACAGTTCACGCTCATTTCTCCTGCTCTTTCATTTCAGCTCTATCTCTTCATTTGACTTTTCCCAATCCCTCTAATTTTTCATGGCCTTTGTTCTGACTCCTGATGCAGCGTGTCCATGCGACATATCGTATGTGTGTGGATGGTTTTTTTCTCGAAAAAAATATGGAGCAAACTTTTTGGAAAACATGAGAATGGGCGCAGGTCAAAATGTAAAGGTACTTGTCTCCTCAACGATCAATGAATTTTTGGCGTGTGATTCCAACAGCGTGACATGCACGGTAGTCTTATCCCGCTCATCTCACCAGCAAGCGGTTCCCGAAACAAATATTTACCAGAGAATAACAGTGCAAATTAGGGGCAAATTATAATCATTAGTAATCTAAAGACTGAGTTTTTGCGCTCCTTTTTCCCATCAGCTAAACATTTTGTTCCAACAACGTCTTTATGTTGGCGTCCCACATAATTTGTTTACTTTATTACATCCTTGGTCTTCCTCAATATTTCTTCCTATGTATTTCCATTGTTATTAATATTTTCGTTAAAATTTTGCGTCTCGGAATGTGTCCTTCAAGTTTGATTCTTTTGCTCTGCTGAGTTTTAATTAAACTTATTTTCTGACAAACTCTTCTAAAGACTTATCCACTGGTTATCATTTTTATCAATTTGACCTTCATCATTCTTTGATAATGCCATATTCCCATTTCTTTCAGGATTTTTTGTCCTCCAGTGGTTATCATCCAAGCATCAGTGTCATATGAGAGCATGCATCGAATATGTTTCAATGAAATGAATCCTTACCTCGATGGCTTTTTGCCGGCTGTTTAGGCCCTTTCTTCTGGTAGATGCCTTCGTGGCTTGTGCTACTCGACTTGTTGAAAAAGCCAAGCAAAATTGAAATAAATGTTCAATCTTGGACGTCTTTGAGAGGAAGGGTTTTATTGTGGAGTATACGGAATTATATTTGTTTCGCTTTCTCAATGCGTATTGCTGAAGTCTCTTTTGTGGCGTATTTTATAAACTGATTCATAAATTAATGAAATCTTTTCTTGACTGCTTTGGCGCTGGCGCTAACTTTTCTCGTACCCATTGGAACTATTCTGGCCCGTGGAATACCTCCTTTGCGACGCCGTTCATCATTTCGCGTTTTTTAAAGGTTTTCTGAAGCGCTTCCTCTTATTGAGACATTCGACTGTGGAGAAGACTTCGATTATCCCCGTCTAGCAGAGGACACGAAGAAAAGTGGGCCGAAGTGAGGCAATTATGACATTAAGTGGGGTAGATGATGGGATAAATGTCCCTTGGTATCGTCCTAATATTAGCCCTTAGCATAACATAAAATATGATTTAGGGGAAACAAATATTGACATGATACCGAATTAGCGAAAAAAATGCAGACTATGTAAAATCAATAAACAGCAGAGGAATCGAATTACGATTGTAATAGTGCTTATATTGAATAAAAAAAGATATGAAAAAACAATTGATCATACTGACTCACAGCCAATCCATATGTAACGAATGTTACATTTATTTTTTGTACAATGTTTATTTTCCTTCAAATATTTTTAACACCAGAAATAGACTAAAAGGGATTGTCTCAGTATGCACGGCAAGTTTAGTTGCCATACTTACATTAATATAAGTACAGAAAGTAATTTTGTAGCGTTACGGACGTGATACAATTCTGAACATGTTATCATTGAAATATACGATAGTAATCAAGAAAACTTTGCTCCTCAAAGTAAAAACTATTTCTGCTTCATCTAATATTACTTTTAGTCAACTATTATAATTTATATTTTAGGGAGTCATTCTGAAATTTGGATTTAGTTTTGTAGCGGTATTTACAAAACTTTCACTCACTATGTAAAGCCCTCTTCCCGTGGACTTTAATCTTGTAGTGGTGAACAGACTTGTGTGCTCCGATGACCCATAGAGCTGAACTGGAGGGAGCAATGCTCCTGATAGGGCCAACTATGCCAGATAAGTCGAAGGTAAGATAACTCACGAATGGAAGTCCGCGCAGCGTAATTTTCCTCAGTTCCGTCTGACTCTAGTGAAGCGGCCTCTCACTTGATGGTGTCACATAAAAAACTCTTAACAGAAGGCCATAGTATGCCACTCAATCATAACCTTAGTAACTATGGACAGTTTATATATAAAAATGAATCCTGGTAACTTCGGACTCGGGCCAATGCTGTCGTTTGTCGTGCCTGACAGCAGAGGGAGAAAGGCCCCTGCGGTTGTTATCACACGAAATCCTAGCACGGAATTGGAGGCAACTGCTGGAGAAGAGGAATAAAAGATGGGGAAAAGGAATGTAAGAACCAGAATAAGCCCGTGGAATGTTAGGGCTATTCTAAGAATGGGCAAGCTAGAGAATATAAAGAAAGAAATAGAAAATGCGGATGTGGACATCATGGGTCTGAGAGAAGTAAGATGGAAAATTAGCGGGGACCATCTGAGAGATGACTATAGTGTGATATATAGCGGAGGAGATGAAAGCCAGCGTGAGATTGCATTCGTAATGAACAGAAATCTTGGTAGAAATGTAGTCTATGGTGAGTGATAGTATGGTAGTCGCTGAGCTAAAGGCAGATCCAACGAGCCTAGTTATAATACTAGTTTATGTGACCACCTCGTATCATAGTAAGGAAGAGATAGATGGGGTATACGATCAGGTGGAGGAAATATTTGATGGAATACATGGATATAAGTAAATGGTAGAAATGGAGGATTGGAATGGGGCGGTGGGTGAAGGAAGAGAGGCGCGGGAGGCGGGAAATTATAGGCTAAGAAAGAGAAACAACCGTGGCGAGAAGGCGGGCGAGTTTTTCCGGAGAAATAATCTAGGTATCACGAACACATGGTTCAGGCTTCACCCTCGACGGAGGTACACATGGATGAAATCGGGCGACACGGATGAGATCCAGATTATTATGGCGAGACATAGAATCATGAATAGTGCTAAAGGGGATCGGGTTGGTGAGGTGGCTAGAGTACTCGCCTACCACACGGGCTGCCAAGGTTCAAATCCCTGTGGAGGCGGATGTCACAGGGAACCCGATCCCTACTTGAATGCCATGTGGAGGGCACTTCAAGTACAGTACTCCATCTGTCGGATGAGACGTAAAACCGTGGTCCCCTTGGCGTCTTTCGTTAAGAGCAGGCTGATGCCGGGTTTCTCTCCCTCCTTCCTCCCCTACCTATCTCCTATGGCGAAAATGACCTTAGCCGTCGGTCGCCTCCCCAAAATCCAACCCAATCCATAGTGCTAAAAACTCGCATACCTATCCAGGGGCTGATGCAGAAATAGGTCGCAGCTTTCCAATGATGAAATGTGGCGTTTAACTTAAGAAGATAGGAAGGGGTAGAAGGGTGCGAAAGTGGAATATAGAGGCATTGCCTTTGGCAATGAAAATGAAGTATCAAGGGCAGATTGATAAAATAATTGGTATAGATCGGGGAATGGGACCAGTAGAAGATGAATGAGGAAGTTTACAAAAGGCATTGTAGAGGCAGCGAATGCAACGGTGGGCGTAGTTAGGACAACTAAATTTGAAAACCGTGGGCCACAAGGGGAATAATAATGGAGATGTAGGATAGACGGAAATGGAATAGCGTTCACTCAGAGCTTGGCTTAAGGAATGACTGGGAATTAAACAACAGTCTCCGGAGAGAAACAAAGAAAGAAAGAGAAGTAGGATGGAGAGAACAGATCGAATCCTTGGAAAATTTCAAAAAGAGGGAAAGTCAGGTGCACTCTATCGGGAAGTAAAGCAATTGACGGGCGGTGGTAAGAGAAGAAAAATTGCAACGATAAGAGACAAGTAACGAAAGTTGATGATAGAGCCAAAATGCACACAAGAGAAGTAGATAGCGTGCGTGAAAGAGCTCTATAATAAGGAAATAAAGCCCAGTAGGTTGGATGTAGAATGGTAAGACAACATCTACAGAGATGGCATCGGACCAGGTATCTTTGACAGTGAAATCGAAAGACCACTACGAGACATGAAAAGGAGTAAGGCGGTGGGTATAGATAAACCGGCAGAGTTTCTAAAGAGTATGTGGAAGAATGGAAGAGGAATACTTTTAATGTCTATTCGTTGAATTGATGATGATGGAGTGTGGATGGAGGACCTCGCAAAAACAACGCTAATTCCATCATCGAAGTAAAGCAAGGCAAAAACTTCCGAAAACTACAGGACAATAAGCTAAATATTCCATGCGGCAAAAGTAATCCTCAGAAGAAAAATAGACGGCGAGAAGCAAGGCCAATGAACTCCTGGGTGACGACCTAGTAGGGTTTAGGAGGGGGACGGGAGAGCGGGACGATATAGAAGTTATGAGGACGCTATTTCTAGTTGATAGAAACGTCGATTATAGTAGACCAATAGGAGTGCGACAGGGATGCTCACTTTCGCCGTTGTTTCTTGGCATGTACTCAGAAGAAATGGAAAGGAGGTATGGGAGAGATGGAGGTATGGGAGGGATGGAGGTTGAAATAAAGGAAGGAGGGGATCTAATTGAGTCAGTGAGATTTGCAGATGATCAAGCAATGGTTGGTCAGTCAGCCAAGGAGTCACAGTCAATGACAAATGCGCTAGAGGTAGAGTGCGAGAGGTGTAGGATGAAGATAAACCATAATCAGATGAAATTGATGAGATTCTCTAGAAGCACGAAGTCGGGTCTGAATATAAGGGCCGGAGGGCACAAAATAGAGCTAGTTGAGCAGTTTACGTGACTGGATATTATTTTGAAGGAGCATGGGTTTTGTGGTGGGGATATAGGATGTAGAATTACCAATGCTAAAGAAGTATTTTCAAAAAGGAGGGAATTAATCAGTGGGGTATGAGTGGAGACGAAAAGAAAAGCCTGGTGAAAACTTTAATATGGAGTGTGGCGCTGTATCGGTCGTAGAATTGGTCATTGCGAGGGGAGGATGGATGTAGACTTGGGGTATTTTAGATGTTGGTTTGGAAAAGGATAGAGAGGGTGAGCTAGGTGGCGAGAAGGACGAACGAGGGGATATTGTATTTGGTTGGAGAGGAGAGGAAGCCAGTGACGGAGGTTTGGAGGAGGCAGGGGAAATGGATGGAGGGCATTTTGAAAAAATAGGGAATTTTGGAGAGAGTAATAGCGGAGAGAACACTGAGGAAGTGTGGTAGAGAAGGAAGAGGATGGGAATACAGGACGAAATAAGAAGGAGATGATATAAGTAATTTTAGAGGTATCATATGGCGGGAAATCCATTCAAGCCAAAACTGGACGATGTGCGAGTAGAATGAAAACTGTCCAGAAACCTACTACGCAGCTGGTAGAGTATTCAATTGAATATAAATCACTATAAATTGTTTATTTCATCATTTGACCGCCTATATTATGTTTGTTTTGCAAACTAAAAAGTACTTGATTGCATTGAACCATTTTTATGCCTCTTGAGGGCACAAGGAATACAAAAATTATGGTGGTTATAAAATCATAATAAAGTCATATAAAATATATTTTATTTATGCATTGAGAGTCTCCGAAATGAAGGGAAGAATATTAAATCCTAAATGAATAATGTTTGATAGATTGTTACATTCTTACCTACATACCTTTTTCTACGGACTTTCTCACTTTTAACCAAATCTTGCATCAATTTTGCCGTCATATATCGTCATAGAGGCAACAGCAATCTTGCTGATATTGATCAAATATTTCAAAATGCAGATGTACTCACGAGAAAAGAGAGCTAGCTTGCGGAGGATATAAATCGTAGTGAAATTTTCCCTCCGGTGTATAAAACCTATGGATGCCAATGACATCATGGTACTGGCGGCGGCGTGTTTATAGTAATTGAATCGAATTTTAATTCCACCACACATATATCCAATTACTTACAAATTGAAATCATCCGAAGCACCATACCATAATACAATAAAATACAGGTACGTTTGTTCATTTCGCAGACCATCCGATCCTATCAAGGAACTTATCTACGCACTATCTATTAACTCAAATATTGACGTTGACTTTAACAGACAGTGTAATCATAATGATTATTGGTGAAGTTCTTAGCCTTCCGTCTTCAAACTGAGACAATTATAGCAAGGAATCAATATCAAGAAACGGATAAAGTGGTGAGGCATTACTAAGTGTGCTTTCAAGCCACGCCCTACCTGAAATAGTTAAAAAACTGATCAAAGGAAACATAATTATATCATTTAGCTGGCAGCTACCCCGCAATGATAAAAATCATTGATGTTCTTGAAAGTATCAATTATCATAAAGGGTTTTTTTCCGTCTGAAAAGCAACGATTGTCTTTTACAAAAACAAAGTAGAAAGTTAATTATTCTAAAAGCGTGTCTTCGTGAAATTCGGAGGGGCGCTAAATGACTCATGCTGAGAATTAGAAGCTAGTCTTAATTAAGAATGCACCAGAATAGCTTGGAGGTATTTGGATAATGGAATTCAGCCCTATGAATAAGAAATCTATGAATCCGAAAAAACTTAAACAAGCGAGGGTAGAAAATCGTTGATATAATAACAATGTTAAACAGGATCTAAGGAGGCAAAATAATTTACACTAGTTACTAAAAATCACATCTATTTGGAAAACGACCGAGTAATACAATGGAGTGAACTTTATTGATCAACACTCAAAAACATAGTAGATACTGTGTTCTTCTCAACTTAACTTAATTAAAACACTTGGTGAATAATTTAATGAAAACGTGAAATACTTTCGATCCTATGCTATAGAATTCCTAGACAAGGCTTTTAAACTTAGAGCCATAGAGAAAATTAGTGAAGTGTAGGTGAAGTATTAGGAATCACTACATGCATCAACATAGTCATTGTATCTCACGTCTTCTTTGAAAGCGTACGTCTAAATTATAACGCCGTGAATGACGGCGACATAAAAAGACCTAGGAATCCACTGGCATATGTGGTTTATGAATATGCAAATGAGTATGAAAATAAATTATGGCCAAGAGACTTTCGAACTGATTCAAAGCAATTCATTGATAGTTGCAGTTAGTTGATCAATGGCAATTAGTTCGACATTGTGACAGTAACATCGGGTATCCCACATGGAAGCCTGATTGGACTTCTGCTATTCCTTATTCAATTACACAGCTCTAGAGTTTGCAGCAATGTCAGACTTTCCACCAACGATTCGGTCACGTACCGAGAACTAGTTACAAAAGTAGGCTCTTCAGCTCTCAACACAATAAACTCGTTTTGCCGATGTATGTGAGGATTCGGATATTAATCTCAATTGGTTCCAAGCAACTTTTACTTGAGACCTTACACCAAAAGTATGAGAAATATAATTTTGTTTATTTCGCGTATCAATACGCAAAGTAAACAAAATTAAAACCAAATCTGCACGCTTCGGTAAATACGGCTGTAATCGATTGCGTTACTTTTATCATGGTTAGAACAACATCCGGCATCCTTCAAAGATGTGGCTTCCTCTAAATCTTCATTTTTGCAAACGACGTTTACTCTAGAATAGCGAAATTAGTCGAGACGAGGAAAACACCCAGGGAGACATTTTCACGAATTCTGACTTTGAAGCTTCCTTTTCGGACCTTAACAAGGTTAGCTCGTGATATTTTGAGTGGTAGCTCGAACACATCCTTGGTAAATACACAGCTGAGCACATAACAAAGAAGTCACACCAAAGCTATATCTATAGATAAGGAGGGGTCACAAAGGAATAAGATGAAGTATAATACCTGGGAATCAATTTGTCTTCAGATCTATCGTTGGGGAAACACACGTAAAACATTTGAGACGTTGCATTAGAAAAACTAAAATTTGATAAGCGAATAGTAAGATGGCTCTCTGATGAAAAAGTGAAAGAGAGTTACCAATTTTCTCTGGTTAGGCCACGTTTCAGCGCATTAGGTAACGCTCAGCCGTAACATTTCCTACCGAAAATGGCATCTAAATCTTGTCAAAGATCTCGGAAATAATACATATAAGTGGCTGGTATTTTGTGAACAATCTCAATATTAGATATTATTTTATAAAGAGAATATACCCTACCATTATCATATATTGGCTTCATAGCACTCGGAAACCACTCATAAACCCTATATTTACTTAAATATTCCACAGCTTATTTGTAATAACCCTGTCGTAAGCGTTCTGTTGCACAATACAAGTTTTTTGGGCCCCCCTACATTTTTCAAGAGCTTTGCTAGAGTGCAATCAGTTGATCTTTACATCTCTTCTCGTGCATATTTTAAACCTTTACTACATTCTCAGAGAATGTCTGCCGTTATTTTCTCCACCCATTTTATTAATATTTTCCTAAAATTTCCCTACAAAATAATGTAATGACGTTATGGGCTCCAGTAAGATTAACACTGTTATGCATATCATTTTGTACGCATGTTTTCTTCAGTTTAACACACTTCGACATCCAAGGTATTTCTGCATTTACTGTCTGTCACTTACAGAGAGGGACAACGTCTTTTGGGACGAATTTCACGATCGCCCTTTCAGATTCCAGCCAAGTCCAACGATACTTATCTGTTCACTTCATTACTCTTACCGCATTTCCATACACGAACCCGGCCTACTCTACTCTGGCCTAAAGCATACTTACACAATAATTCAAAATAAATTGACCGTACCAAATGCGCATTAAGCCAGATGATGTCGCCGCCTTGATTCCAATATTTAGGACCCACTTTATTTTTATTTGTCTTTATAATAATTGTAAAATTAACCGTTTCAAGTGACTAAAAATCGAGTTTTTTTACAAAAAAAGTCTGGGAGGTTAACACATGACTGCTATGAGAGAGGAGGAATGATGGCAATAAGTCAGATACCCGCAATTATTGATGGCACAAAAAGAACAAGTTTCATTGCAACTGCTTTGCAAAAGAGTCAGTTTCAAAAAGAGACAGTTCAGCTTAACTCCCTGCTGAGAACAACAACCAAAGGCTTAGCAAATAACGGGCATTTGATCAGCACTTTTAGAACATATCTGGTTGATCTGTGTAATATGTAATGAAGCATCAATCGCGTAAGTAAAGAAACAATCATTTAGATTCATGAAATATACTTCACAGTTTTAATCCCATCTGGAACGAAGGGGGGTCATGAGTTGGCTGAATATGTCGGCAACCGTCCACAGCAGATTAAGACCCAACAAATTTTAGTTCATAACTGAAACGCAAAGTCACACATGAAGTGCAACTTCAAGAAAACCGAAGACAAAGGTGATGTGCATGATTAGGGGATCAATGACGCAAGTCTGTTGCTACAGACAGCCTTGTTCAACGAGTTGACGAAGTGGTTAGAGAAAACCGTAGGTTCACCATAAGTGTTTTGCCTATGGAATTCCGAAAGTTTCAAGATCTTTGCTGTACTCTATCGTTACAGAACATTCAGGCTTCAAAAAACTTTGTACTCACTGTGTCCGAAAAATGTTGACTGACAGCACCCTGATCCACGACAACGCCCGTCCTCACAGTGCTGGTGCAACTCAACGGTTCCTTGGGTAATTTTTATTGGACATTTTCGATAACCCACCATACAGCCCCGACCTAGAGCCGAGTTATTTCCATCTTTACTCTGAACTGAAGAAATGGCTGTGAGAGCAGTGCTTCCAAACTAACGAGGCGCTTCAAAAAACATAGATTCATTTAAATGCATTGGCGGCAACATTTTACGAAGAGGGTTGTAAAGCTTGTCCGCAGCTACGACAAATGCCTCAATCGTCAAGGTGTTTATGTCAAAAAGTAGCCATAAGTGTACCTAAATTTTCATAATTAAATAATATTTTAATATTCACTTGTCTTTTATATATGACCTATCGGAGATTGAAAAAACACTGCCCTCGTACTATGGCTAATACCGCAATAAGCTAATCAATAGATAGCACATTCCAAACCTTTTAAATTAATTGAAGTCATCCTAAGGCATCAATAGTTAATAACCCCGCATGATTCACTATGGCATGAATCAAGGTAAGTCGCAATACATTTTTCCGGTATCAAACTTCAAAAAATGCTGCCATAAAAAATATTTGCCTCTGTGATCCTTCTTTCGCAAGTTAAGTATTGTGAAGAGGAGATGATCTGCTGATATGGCTGTACTCTAATTTTTCCATTTCACTCTAAACTACAGCTTCTATTTCTGAGCGTCCGACATAACTTGCTGCTCAGTCCATACTTAGCGACGATTTCATTTGTCTGAAGATGTGTAGATAGAAGATTTTCGGACTTACTCCCAAGTCAATCCATTTTTGGAGGTGACAATATTGACGGTGTTAATTCTTGATTCTTCCAGCCACGTTAATTCCCTTACTGTTGTCACAAAAAAATAGATAAATTAGAATAGAAGAAGGACATTGCTCTGGAGAAGCTCCATTTGTGAAATGTTTATACCATGTACCTAATAGGGACAAGAATAGGATTGCACCGTGAAAATAGAAAATGGTTGCTTAACGCTTGGTATCAGCGGGAGATTCAACTAAGAGTTCAATGTACGGGTTCTTATAGATGCGTTAACGATTGCATGAAAGCGTCGACGTCGACCGTTAACGTTAATGTTTAACTAATAATTAACTCAACATTTACGTTCACGTTCGACTGTTAACATATGCAGAAAGTACGCCGGATTTCGATCTCCATTTTTCCTTCTCGGTGTCTTTTCCATCACTGGAACCTTCTCCTTTGGACCTGGCCGTCCTTTACTATACCAATCGTAAGCTACACACCTTATTCTTGGGATGTTGTACAGGAATTCCGATGAAGAGCTTTATTTTTTCGATACACAGGTCGAACTTCGTAGACTTCCCATGAACAAGGCGACACGTCTGCTAGGAGCCTTTCATGGCTACTACGTAAATCGGTTTGTATAAAAAACAGGGTTTCCACCACAAGTTTAGTAAGGTCTGATTAATCAGTTCATACACTCGCTCATCCGTAGAAAGGTAACACCTCAACGTATGGTAGCACTCGGTCGCATGTAAAAATGGGCTGAATCAAAATCCAACCGATGAGTAACGAAGGTAACCAACGATTACCGACGCAGGCAATGGCAGGTCGTAAACCGATGTCGAGAACGTGAAGCCGATTCAACGGCGACATGATGCGTTAAAGGCCGTAAAAATAATCTCGTGAGAGTTACTGACCTTTTGCAACAGCTGGGATGGGAATCGTTTTCAGAACGTCGAACAAAATTAAAACTAAATCTTTTCTGTAATTTCCAAGTCACTGTATTTTCTGACAACGCCAATCAGATTTTACGATATCCGGATCACTGCGGTAGTGGAAATGAAACTAGAGAACTAGCATGCATTTGGGCGAAATATCACATCGTGGCAAGTATACAAATAATTTTTTCTAATGCATCAATAGCGGCTTCTCCATTAACTACATTTTGATACAGTGATGCACCTGTTGATAATAAGTCTCTCCCTGCCACACATCCTTGGCTGGCAGGGTATTGTGTAGATGAAGATATTAACTTTTACAGTAGACTCCAAACGCACACCGGCCTTAATAATGAGGAGATTTTTCAAATTTTGGAAACCAATATAATGGAAGAATTGTCTCCCGGAGAAGATCCCTCCTGTTCCCGGGAAATATTATTCATTCCTCTAAGGTTACGCAATGGCTAGACTGGACGGCCACAATCACTTTCTCCGATGTGTCTTCAGTTTTTATCTAATTATTAACAGACCGAGAGAATGAATGGTTTCAGGGGGGTAAGTCTGTAACTTTTGTCGACCGTCGACAAACGCTTTTTGTCTCCTCTGTGGGTTTTTATCGACGTTTGCAAGTCTGTAAATTTTATCTACCTCTACGGTCGACAATTTTAGCGACGGTCGACAATTTTGACGACGTCGACAATATAAGCGCTTGGCTTGAGTCTGTAAATTAAATAATTGACTTCCGGGGCGACAATTAAGCGACTACGGTCGTTTATTTTATGTACAACCGGATTGGCGTCGGTAACATTAATCTATAGGCGATAAAGCATCGCTAGGCGATAGTCATTTGTTGATTTTTGTAATGGCGCGGTTCATTCGTAACCATCAAAGACTAATTCTTCTTCGGGAGATATATTTAGAAGAAGTTAAGCGAATCAGAGTGGAACGAAAACGTTTGAGAGACACTCATGATGCTTTTGACTTGCCAGATCCAGTGTTTATTAAACTTTTCCGGATAAATAAAGACATTGCTCGTTATCTATGCGATGTCCTTGAACCTTCTTTGAAAAGAAAGCGTAGGTATGGGTTAAGTAATCTCAAATAAATATATTAAACTTATAAAGGACCAGCAATAGCCTCCATTATTTCAATACTTTCACTATTATTTGGAGCAATTTGAAACAACTGGCCTCGACCACGTTCGTACTTCGCTCTTTATTTTCCAGCATTCAATTGTTTGTATACACGTTGCATCGTTGTCGTTGCGGTCGATTTGTTTACAAAACGAGAGCTTGACGCGGGGAAAAGAAACGATGAATTTCATTGGCTCCAGATCATTATCGCCAACTCTTCCGGAAATTCTCATACTTTGAATTGTCGACGTTTGCAGTCAGTCGACAATTTTAACGCCCATTAGTTACGGACTCGCAAACGTCGTCAAAACCGGTCGAGTAATTTATCGACAAAAATAAGCGACAAAAGTTACAGACTTACCCCCCAGGTCTTCCACGAGAGGAGACTTGATGAGTAAATCTCGAATTTCTTTGCGGGTTGGTGGATCCACGACAGTAAGCCGTCGTTTCGACAGCTTACTCAGTTTTCGTCCTCAGGAATTAATTGATGCCCGCCGACTGGAAAACGTTAATTTTACTCAGATCATATTGTGCCTCACCGTGATTAAATAAAGCCCGCTATTTCGTGCCAATTCTTTCATCCGGGTCCACTAAGTTTATCCACTTGGTTTCGACTCTCATTTCACTCCCCCCCCCCTCCAGTTCAGGATTTCCCTGCCGACCTTTCTTTCTTTTCTGCACCGAGTAAAATTTCTGACACGACCGAGTAAAAAAATTTCCTCAGCCTTTGCAACCATTTCCTCCCCCCACTCTCCGGTCCTCAAGCTCCCAGAGAGGGAAAAACCCCTCCCTATCCCCCTTCCCTCCAGCCCTAACCCGTGCTAATCCCTCACCTCTTGGCGCACAGGAGAACATTCATGTCCGGTATCGCCTTGAAGACGGACCACTGCCCGAATGTTTGCGATGCGTTCGCCTTTTTTTTGTGTATCTGTCGGCTACATCCCTGTCAACATCTTGTGTACATCGCCGAATGGCTGCCTGCAACCTCTCATTTCATATAACTCCAAAATTATTTTCTTTAATATCACCACAGAAACCTGAAATCTCCCTGCTCTGCCCGTCCTCTTTCTTCTCATTTCGAGTCATTTAACGCGAATATTCATATAATTTGTCGGCAGCGGAGGAGTGAAGGGTCATGGGGTTACCATTCGTAAACCGGACGTCATGTTTTACGGAGTAGTAGGATGTGATGAGTTGAAAAGGGAAAGTGGCACACAAAAAATAGCCATCGCACCAATAATATTTAATTGTATTACAATGGTATTCGGCCGAGCACCGAGTGCCATTCAGCGAGATGAACATGAGTTGGTAAGCTCTTTCAAGGCGCTCGAAATTTCCTGTACATATCGTTTAATACCACTCAATAACATGCGTTTTGAGCAAGACAGTGTTAACCCTCAACTGCTATCGTCGAATCTTTTTTGCCCCGACGTAATTTTCTATTTATTTGTGCTGATAAAATGGCCACTCGCAGAAACCTTGGTTACAATGAAATCCCAGGAAGAGGGGGGGAGCAAGCCAGTTGAACTGGAGACAGCGCGGATGACGGTTGTTGTTCACGAGAAATTTGAAAAATCGGGTCACAAAAGACCCGAGGATAGTGTGTACGTGGCCGAAGATCACGATAGTAGTTAGGGATTAAATACTAGGCGTATTGTATAAAAAAAGAACTTTCAATGTTCACCTCAATAAGTCACCTTATACCTACCGTATTAGTCAGAATTGAGTAACCTTTAAACGCCGGTTTTAACCCTCTCAACGCATAAATTGTGATTCCTTCCCGGTAACGAAGTTCAGGTTTTCGCACATTTACATTCAGCACGATGAAATAAGACACATGTGTAAACAAATGTTCATTCTTGAAACCTATAAGACTGTTGTGTGGTTTGCATGCATTCTCATTAAATCCTCCTCGTCGATTTTACGTGGTCTAAATGAATATCAAGCCTTCCTTGCCGTTAAGCTCATAATTTCACGAGTTTATCCAGTTTATAAACTCTTCTTACACATTGCACTTATTTTATCCTCTCAGTTATACAATATTGCGCTTATTAAAAAATAAAATATATAGAATGCGATTTATTTTTCAAACATCAAAAGAAAATTCCTCACTTGAAAGTAAAACTTGACATGACTTGAAATGGCGACATAGCTGTATGTGGTTTTTTTATTACTTTAAATTTAAAAAACTGCCTTTTCGGTCAGTATTTTGATCATGAAAATAACCGAATGCATTATTTAAGTTCAGGAAATGGATTGCTAGAATCCTTGTTCGAGAATTTTCATAGTAGGCCATTGGCTGTGTTCATAAAAGTACAAATTTCCTACATTCGTTTATAATACTTAAAATCACTTACGAAGATTAAAATCACAAAATAAATCTGCAGAGAAATTTGTTTTTGAAACTATGATCAATATTAACATAATTTCAGCATTTGATATTCCAGTGATAATTTATGAAGTCAAGGAAAACGCATAATGATGGGTTTATTTTTGCGCAATTTGTGGGATTGTCCGTCCTAATCCCTCGCTTGGCACTCTTGGCACATTCGAATCGAAAGTTTCGATGCTTCCTTTTCGATCTTGCATTGTATATTTCATATTGATCTGGACAATGTCACCAAATTTGCAGTGTTCTACAATTGACAAAGATATTACAATATATCTGCACCGCAGAAAAATTGTCTTCGAGGAAATAAATCGTCAGATCCATGGATATACCGGTTTAGGGGTGGTTGGTAAAATATTTTTGGGTAGAAAGGAAAAGTGGATGGAAGGATACGGAAGGGGGAGAGAGAAGTTGAGTTCAAACGGTTCTAACGGAAGGGCTTAAGGATGCCGGCGGTTGTGTGAGACTCCCCATGGGGCGAGGGATGGGGGGAAGGGTTCAAAGCATTGACCACCCCCTGGTCACAGATAGAGTTGGAGGGTGTATGGTGGGTCTCGGTAATGAGTGGAGCGAAAGGAGGGATTAGGAGAGGCCTTCGGGCAGGTTTTGGAGTGGCTGAATCACTAGGGCCGGCCTGAAGAAAGGCTGGGAGTGGATGAACGGTAGGTATCGGCGAACGGCTAGCGCGGGGACGGAGGGTGGGGAATCCTTGGTGAGGGGTAAGATAGGGTAACAAGGAGGAAAGTGCATGGCAGAAAAATGTCACGGTCGGGGGTGAAAGCATGGAAGGCATCTGAGAAAACGGTGAACGGTTTTGAACAAAATAATCATGGCATAGATTCATTCATTCATAGATTTGCATTTGCACTGATTTATGAATTCTCCTTATCAGCTGTTGTAGGGTGTCAACTGAACCAATGGGAAGAGAGATTTCGAACGTGGAAATAAGTTCGCTATAGTGCTCGCAGAGTTTCTGTGAGCTGGAGAATTTCTCCAAGCCTAGCTGCCCATGGTAGATGAGCAGCGATTGGCTGCCGGCGTCCAATCCCGTATTTCGGTTCTTAGCTCATTGCGCGCCGCGTACGAATACCGTAAGTGGCGACCCAAAAGAATCGGCAAAAACGAACGCTCTGCCTCGCCGACGCGAGGGCCTTTAGAATAGAAATACTCTGGACAAGAAACTACTATAGATATCGAGTCAAAACTTGCAGTGATTGCAATAGTCTTCGCAGTGAGGTTAGAAAGTAATCCTCATCGGCGGAGGTCGACGTGGTTACACGATAAATAAACAAAACTAAAATCCTCTTCACCAACATTTTGAACAATACAAATATGAAAATTGTGACTAATTATCATAAAAACCACAATTTTTATCGCTGGGAAAGAAACTAGAATACATCCGTTCGTTTTCGCCGATTCTTTTGGGTCGCCACTTACATTATTCGTACGCGGCGCGCACTGAGCTAAGAACCGGTTTACGGGATTGGACGCCGGCAGCCAATCGCTGCTCATCTACCATGGGCAGCTAGGCTTGGAGGAACTCTCCAGTGCACAGAAACTCTGCGAGCAGTATAGTATGAAAGGGAAGATGAAGTTTGAATTTTTAATGAACGAATGACAATGAACATAATGGAATTTTCTGAGGGATGACACGTTATTCAAATTAACTAATATGGCGGTTCTACAGTAAAATGAAATTTTTAAAAAATACAACAAACTGAGGAAATGGAGTTGACTATATTTACCTTCTCAGGGAAGAGTGTCTCCATTTTCGGTTATATTATATGATAAAAATATTGATGAAAATTTAAAAAAATGTCATAAAATTTATGCATAAAGTATTGCACTTGCATTTACACGACCCAAGATATAAATTCTTAAAGTACAGCGGCACATCATATTAACGCTGACCCTCGTGGCGAACGAGGGCGTGGTCCAATCTTTGAAGTTAAATATCTCCGTTGTTCATGCACTGCCCACAACCAAACTTATTTCTGAGGTAAAACAAAGACCTACAAGTCAATTAGAAAAAAAATTTAACTTTAAAAATGGCTGTATTTTTGTTAAAATTTAAACAGTTAAAATTTTAAAAAATTCAATAAAATTTAGTTTATTTACACAACTGACAACATATTGTTGCTTTACATTCTGTAGCAAACAAAATAAGATTTGAACCGTTTCTCTAGCTATTTTTCTTTAGGAGATATAGCAAAAAGAATAAAGGTCTTAGCGCAAAATTGTCGAAACTTTGATTGTCTCTAGATCTGCCAAAACATTTTTTTTCCAAAAACGCTTCCACACTTTTTCATTTAACGCCAGATGAAGCCCACATAAAAATTTTAGTTCGAACCGGTGACATCAAGGGTCAACTCCCTGCTGATCTGACGTGGAATGACCCCTATAGATTCCGTTCATAAGGAATATAAGCGTGAATAGATTGAATAAAAATTGTGGACATAGAAAAATACGTATATGAGCATATGCCATTGCACCCCCTACTATACAACTTAATAGGGGCTCCCAGTGTTGTAGAAACGTATATCTAAGTATTGTAGAATGCTGTACATTTACTTGCAGACCTAATAATCTTAATTAATTTTATAGATTGATATATATGAAACAACGATATAAGTTACATTGAACTATGTCACCTATGAGTAATATTACAGCAACAATATATACACTCGCAACGGGATTCGAACCCACGGTTTGTTTGGTCAAGGCCAACAGTTTATTAATCTGAATCCCGCATTTGTCGCATCGGTATTGTTAAATCAAATTTAATGAACAAAAACGAAAGAAAAATAATAAAAACAACGAAGATACACTACTAATCAAACGATTCAAGCCATAAAAATGCTAAAAGTTTACAAGATTTCCATTATGTAATTAAACAACGTATTCCAGAACGCAGCACATCGTACAAAAGGTACAAGCCTAAGCTATGACGCCAGTGAAATCGCAATTGCCTTATGAGTGACTTGAGTCCGCTGGCCGGCCGTAAAGAATAGCTTGAAGGTGGACGTTCTAGAACGTCCTGCGTCACTAGATAGCTATCACAGGACGTTCCAGAACGTCCTTGCGCGTTGAACGTGTTTATGTCCTAGAGTCGCCCTTCACTGCCGGAATTAAATCCGGCTCTTTAAATTTTTCCTGTTTCTTAAGATTTAACTTTAATATCTCCAAAACTATTATAGATAAATTGTTGAACTAAAGAAACGTTAGTTTGCATATAGTTTGCTACATTTGTGTAATTAATTTATTTGTCGTATTCAAATCTGGAGGCTTTCAAAAATACTTCTTTTCGAGAAGTGTTTGATCGTAAATCGTCTTTTCTTCTTAGCAAGGCGAATACTCATCATGGATGTGGATTTATATAATCTAATAAAAAATGAATGTTTGTTTGTTCGTCTTCTGTGCGCTCCAACACCATTCATCCGATTACGATGAAACTTAGGCGAGATGTTGTGCGCGCGCCCGCGAAGGTTTCTGAATTATTAAATCCATTGCACAATATATGGAGCGCGAGTCGTTTTACAAATGGGTGGCAGTAGAGGCATTGTACTATTACTGAGGCATTTCATGTAGCATAAAAGTACGGAAAACACCATAGAAAACGCATTTAAACATATTCCACTAATTCAGCGGTCAATGCTCTCATAAATTCAATACAAATTTTCGGGTACTAACCTCGTCAGTGTCCGTGAATTGCAGTTAAACAACAACCTCCTATGCACTCCAACGTAAAACAAGTGAATTTCCACCTAAACATGGAGTCCAATCAGAGGGGTGTTTGGGTAGGAAGCTCTCGGCCAATAGAAAACAAGCGAACAACTTGGCCAGCCTCTCATAATACAGTGCCTCTAGGTGGCACGCGAGCTTATCAAACAAGCGAGGGACGACAAGCAAGCAACGAAGCAGATCGTTTACGAGTTGCTCAATCACGTGTATCTACTTCAACAATAGAATACTTTATTTAGTTGGAAACCGCAGTATAGGCATGGAATAGTAACTCATGCCATCATTGGTGTATTACGAATTCCTATGTAGGTACGAGGAATTCATTGGACTAGGTCAAATTCGTAATCACAAGGAACCTTTTAGGAGAGTATAAATAACAATGTCGGCAAAAACTTATGTTAAATATATTATTAATTTATAATATTAATTACCGAATAAGTCTACTGATCGAGGGCCGTATTTATAATCGTCATCTAGAGGTTCGCCAGCCCCTGGTGGACTCCTTTTTAAAAAATTGTATTTATACCCACATTTCAGCCCATAGGGGTTCCCTTGGCGTTCTCTACATCTGGCAGCAGATGCATGCTCCTACAAGGATCCCTTCAGCTAAAGAATATCACCATTGATGAAACTTGACTTCCAAGCCAATATGCATGACCTAAAATTAACTAAATCGAGGGTTTTTTGTTGATATAGTAATTGCATGACCTGACGCCAATCGATAAAAATTTGATGCGTTGCCGAACTCTTCCCACTTTATTTTCGTTCATTGTTATGAGGGTGACCGAAAATCAAAACAAAACTTTCCTCGTTTTAATCTTGGCATAGATGATTTACGCACATGAAAATACTTAATGTCTCTGACTTAAGTTTTGTATTGGTTTAACCATATTCTAATAAAAACGCATAATTGTAATAATAGCAGTTTAATTTTTAATTGATTGTTGGCCTTATTGAAGTGAGTACTATTTTTCCATTACCTCTCCCTGCTTTTAGAGATGCCTTCATACAGAGTTCGCTAAGCGATGGCAGGTTACATTAGCAGCATTATATAGGCTACCACATTACTGCAATTAGGTTGGGAGCAATTCCTTCTGATATTTAAAGGTTATAACTTTTTGCCCCTCATTTATTTTTCATCAAAGTGTCTACACTTCATGTCCTCAGAATAACGCCGCTATATTGCCTTGCTTATACAATAATCCAATGCAGTATATAAATATTTCTTCTCGTGGCACAGAAAGTCACTTAAAATCCATTAAAGCCAAGAAATCATCTGGTTCCGATGAAACTCCCGCCTGAGTTTATAAAGATTAGCGCCAGAAATAGCACCGTACTTGAAAATAATATATGAAAAATCTCTAGCAGAACATCGTGTCCCTTACGATTGGAAAATCTTGAACGTTACTCCTATCTTTAAGAGCGGCAATAAGGAAGATCCCAGCTACTATAGACCTATCTCCCTCACATCCATCTCATGCAAAGTATTAGACCATATAATTGTCAGCACAATTATGAGGTATTTAGATAGTCAGAACTTGTTAATTCAAAATCAACATGGGTTCCGAAAAGGTAGGTTCTGTGACACCCAGCTAGCCCTTTTTCTGCACGACGTTCTTTCCTCAGGAAAAAGGCTCACCCAGGTAGACGCGATATTTTTAAATTTTAACAAAGCTTTCGATGAAGTTCCGCATTCAGAATTAATTGCTAAGCTAAAAGCCTATGGAATACATAGCGATATGATATGCTGGATTGAAGATTTCTTCAGTAACCGCGAACAGAGGATTATTCTAGATGGCGTTAGTTCAGATACAGTTAAAGTCACATCCGGAGTAAAATTCCTCTTTTCGCGGACGACGCAGTATTGTACAGGGATAGTAATATAGAGTCTCACAGAATTATATTAAATAAAGACCTAGAAGCTATAAGCGGATGGTGCGACACTGAAATACTATATTATACTAGTAGTATACTACCGGCTACCCAGTAAGGCCTAGTAGCTGTCGACCAATCACATTAAATTTTTGTCGCCATTTGATCTTAATTTTTTTAAGTATTCGCTGACATGTGAATTAGAGGTAATTTAGGCGTTGTTATCAACAGTTAATAAGTGAAATTTCACGACATATGTTTTGGTCGCCGGCTGCGATTGATAATATTATTGCAAACTACAGTAATTATTAGTGTTTTTTTAATACAATGTCACCATTTTACCAAAAATGAACCGACTTGGTCAAGGAAGTTGCTATTAATAGCAACTGTGTAGCACAATCGTGTAAGACCTGGAACAGCGCCATGTGATGTCCCAACCAAAAGAAATTCTTTGCGTTCTGATGAAGGCTTCCACGGGGCTTAGATGGAGGTTGATTCCTTTTTTCGTATAAGGTTGATTCTTGAGGTTGATTTCGTTGATTCATTTCTCAACCTGAGGAAGCCAGCAGGACAGCCGGCGAAATATTGTCCTCAACATGAACCGACGCGACGGAAAACCCGAAAAAAGGAATCAACCTAAATTCTTTGCGGACGCTATTCGGAGTTGAAAAACAAAAGTTTCGAGTATCTGTCAAAAGTGGACGTTTACAGATGAGTAACATAAATCACATTAGTTTGAAATTGCATGATAACAATTTGGTATTCAGAGGAGCATTCACTAAGCTGCTACATGTGCAGGCTTATTCGCATACCATCGTTACGGTATTTCGATAAACTTCTCTTCGTCAGATTAAATCCAAACACACATATTTGAAGTACATTTTGTAATCCTATAATTAAGATTTGAATCGTCCATATAATTATACAGGCTAAATTGTTGACTAGACATAAATTACCTGAAATTGATAGAAAAGAAGTAGGACGAATAGTTTCGTTTTGTATCTACTGAACCAACACTTCACCGACGTCTGCATCCCGACAGCCCCAATCCCTAATACCACCCAATATCTCCGAAAATAAATAAGAACGAAATTAGAGAGATGCACCTGATAAACTATGGGTTGGGTCCACTTAAATGTAAAGTCCAACGAATGTGGTCTGTATTTCTATCATTAGAAATTCTTCCCTTATTCGCCATTCCCGCTATCTCACGACAGCATTAGCGGCCATAAGTCTTCGATCGGGCTAATTATCCAATTTTAAATTACATCAATGATGAACAACCCCATCCTCGCGCAAGCAGCAAAGCATGACAAAGGAACAATTTTTCTCTGATATTATCGGAGAAATATTATTTGAAAAGTAAAAATATACCGTAAATACAGTGTGGATCATCAGTGCCCATATCTTAATAATAACCTCTATAGTTGCAATTAAATATTTAAGTTTTGTAGCAAATAATCTCGTTCTAGGAAAAGTAAAGTTTGATATAGATTCACTTTAAATTCTTTTTATCAAACCTAGAGGTTTCGTTTGCCTTTCAATATTACTCGATTCATTGATAGATAAGGAGGATTCTCTCCAATCTAGCAACTCACTGAGGCAACGATGTAGGAAAACCAAAATATGTATCCTCTTCAAAATCATAAGCCGTTGGTGGTTCCAATAAAGGAAAGAGAGTCGTGGTCACTGTGAGAATGTTTAAAATGTTCCATAATTCAATTAATCAGTGGGATCATGACAAAAAGAATAAAAACAAAAGTTCATTGTGGAGTTGGGTGACCCTGCGATCGGTTGGTGCGGTAGCTGAAGAACTCGTTGCTCGTCATTAGGGGCCGGATTTGAATCCCGTCAACGGCGGAAAATTTTCAGTAGAATCTCAATCCCTTCTTGAATGCAGGACATTTCTCTTCTCCTCCTCCAGGCATTACTCCCTTTGTGAGATTAAATTGTGATGGTTCAGGTGGCCGAAGCAGCAACCGTGGGCCTTTAGTGGACTTTCATTTACTTTTCAATTAAGTTGGAAGATAATTATTGGACTCTATTTTACTTAACTGCACCTAATAATGCACTGTAACTAATTTTACAGGCGGCAATGGATATCATAGAAGACTTAGATTTCTAATGGTTTTCCTTAATCAAAGCATGTCACGATTGGACTTCAGGGCGCAGTGTTCGAAATTTATACGAAACAATATTGAAATATACTTTTTAATGCTACACTCCTGGTGTCATGTTGGTATCTGTTGTCAGAAATATCAATAAATATAATAAAAATTTAGTTCTGAATTAAGTATAAATTTTGGCATAGACAAATCAGTAAGATTGAAAAAGGAATGCTAGGAAAGCACGAAGATAACGTATTAGAATTAATTAATCAACAAACAGCAGGAATAGCAGAGATTGAATACTATAAATATTTTGTAAGAACACCAATACTAGACCACACGGCCATCAACCAGTAATTACAGACCAAATACAAATCTAGATTGGGACAAATATTAAAAACTGAACTAACAGGAAAAATAACACCTTAGCAACAAATTCGTAAAATATAAATAATTTAACCAGAATGATGTGCATACAACGTTAAATTCCCTCATACATTTGGCTGAAGAAAGATTTACACTACTCAGGAGGAGGGAGAGCGAGGATTTGTAGATGTCGGCAATCTGCATTATAACCAAATCAGAGAGCTTAGACCATACTTCAATAGCAGAAGAGACAGAAAATTACATCACACAGCAATCATAGTAGGAATTAATGCCACACCTCTACATCGCAAAAATGATAGTAATGACCCGAGGTCAGCATAAAAACCGATATGGAATAGAAGGAGACTTGGGGAAATTAAACACTCCATGGTTAGCATCCATTCCAACTAGACCAACAATAGATAGACAGGGATGGTTCCGACGAATAGCGTACAAAAGGCAACCTACACACAGATAGAGAAGTATTCATTATAGCCATCCTGGATGATGAAATAAAAACAAAAAATTGTCAGATATATTTCATCAAGGACAACACAGCTATAATGCTAAGTGCTGAGCATGTAAATAGGGTAAGGAGACAAAGGATCACATAAGTAATGGTTCCGTTGAACTTGATGATATTGATTACACCAAAAGGCATAACTATGTATGCAAACAATTTTATTTTTAACGGTATAAAAAATATGGGCTGGTCGAAGAAAATCACCCACCGTAGTTCCAATACCGGCCCGAAAATAAGTTGAAAATGACAACATTAAAATATTTTGGGACAGGGCCATAATTTTGAATAGAGCAATAGCACAAAACAGTTCAGATATAGTATTAAAAAATTAAACAAGAAAAAAATACCCTCCTCGATAGAAATATCAATCCTAAGCTCCAAAAATTTAGAAATAGACGTAAGGAAAAGATTCATTAATACAAACCACTAGCAAATGATATGAATGAGCTGTAGAACTAGGAAAAGTATCAATAATACCAATAGCCATACCTTAAACAGGAGTGATACCAAAAAAAATTTTACAGAGACGTAGAAAAGAATAAAAGTAGACAGCAGAATATTTATTAATTTACAAAAGCCACGATGAATCGTTTTTCATCATTATTTTACATCAATTATGCATCGACTTATGAATGATATTATTTAAATAAAAAAGCGGAAAAGTCATGGCTTGATATAGAAGTTCGCTGCGCCGAATTTACCCGGGAAGAAAAATTTAGTGAAAAAATGATATAGTAATAACAATGATGAAAGACCACCTGAGAAGGGAGCTCGCACGGAGTGGACGGAACCCCAAGGAGCGACCTCCTTGCGTGCTATGAAGCCAGCGCGCCCGACCTCAGGGGGTATATGGGAAGGGTACACTCTTTGTAGCGTGAGATGCATCCTGAACACAACCACCTGTAGCAGCGGAATCTGCGCGACTATACCAACCACCTGCGAAAAGAGGATACTCCCCAATAACCGTGTATTTAGAGAAATATGCCACCTATCAGACGCCCCCCTTCCCCCCGACAGAGGAGCCTCACCACCGGCCACTTGGCAGCCGATGCCATATCGGCACCCCTGACCAATCGGGAGGAAGTTGATCAAACCGACTTCGAACCCCGATCGCGGTTATCGAACGAAATCACTTACAATGAAGGATAGGCTAGGCAAAGAGGCATCCATCGTGAGATCTCTTTACGGGGTAACCATCCCACCCGGTTGAATGGTTCCATCGACGACATCCTTACGGAGACGACAGACCTTCGGACGGTCAATCGCGTGGTTTACGCTGCTGCTTAAATAATGGCTCACACCCAAAAGAACCACCTCTTGAGAGGACAAAGCTGCTAAAAGGCTGCTACAGTTGGAGGCCAAGATCACGCTGGTGTGAAGGCAGGCGTCGAGAATTCCGTGTGAGATGGACACATCTAGGTGGACTTTTACTCTGATGGTTAAAGACTTCCCCGTATACATTTGTTTCATCGTCCTAGGGAAAATATTTGACAAATAGGATTGGAACAGCATGCTCACTACATTGGAGATCATTAGAGTTGCGTTTAATGACAGGGGAGTTTGTCACACGCTGTTTAAAGAACAGGTTGTAGTTAATAAATGTGGCTATAATGAGAAAAAAGTATATGAAGTGCGCAGGAAGTAATGCAGAAACATGTCAATGGCCAAATGTAGTGGATGAATCCCCAAGGACGTGTTCTTAAGGGTGGCACAGGTAAGTGGAAGATCAAAATGGAAAGATTCCCCAATTGAAAATGAATAAGAGGCATAGAAAATGAAATGTGCGAAAGGGATGACAAAACAAAGCACAACCTCTCAGTCACTCAATTTTAGGGCCTTTGTTATTTTCGGGGATTTTTCTTCGTAAGTCATTCGCCAATGTACCCTTAACCTCTCTGAAAGAGTAAAGCCTTGTGTTTTCTTCCTCTTCAATATTCAACGCGTTAGAAGACGAAGTAAGAAAGATTGGCAAGTGTTTGTTTTTAACTCATAATACTTAATATTTATGACGAAAAAGCAATAGAAGAAATAAAGGAAAAAATTAGCAATTAGAGAATTACTGCATGGAGACACCAATTCCATTCTCCGATTTGCTGATGACATTACAATACTAGCGGAGAAGAAAGAAAGTCTGGAGATGTGCTCAATTGCTCGAAAAATAATATGAAGAAAAATGGCGTCAAGATTATTGCAAATAAACCAAAATTACGAGCATCTGACAAAATCTAGAGGAAAAAGTCCAAATCAAGGAAGAACAGTAATCAGTATTGAAGATTGAAGAGAGATGATGTGAGCACGATAGCTCAAGCAATGGAGGAATGTTATTGGTCAAAGTGTCATCTAACAGCAAGCAGCATAAGCCTGGAAGTAAGGAAGCACCTCGAAAAGCATGTTCGGCAAATATTCCCCAATGGAAGTGAAGCTTGGACGCCAACTGTTGAAGAACGCAGAAGATTCAAAGACATTGGAACGTGGTGCTAAAGAAGAATGATGATTATTAAATAAACGGAGAAAATCACCTCTTAACAAGAATTACGGCGAGTGGAGGATTATATGAAAGATGAAAAAATGGAGGGATAAACTTATTGGGTGCATTCGACAACGCAGAAGTGCCTTGAGCACAAAATTTGAATCGCGCTTTTCAATCTCAATGCCTCACCTCTAAATGTTGTCTGATCTCGCTGAAAATTTAAAGGATGGACTACCACACAGAGAGAAAAATAAGACGGTCAGATTGAATGGTTTTAGTAGAAATTTTTATCTTCTTTGCGTTAAGGCTACCCTAACTATGATAAACAACTTGAGCCTGGTTTGGATGAACTATCGAAAAGTTAGGCGTTAATTAAACGATTTGATAACGAAAATACATTCCAATCTTTCAGTAATATCATCAGAAGCAGTGCCTCGAAAAATAAAATGAGGCTCATGTAAGGAGTATCTCCACGAGCACAAATTAAATGTCCTGAGAATCGTTTAACTTTCTTCCAACCAAGCTTGTGCTAATGCCATTCAGTGTCTCCTAACTCTCTTTCTTCCATGATAATTGTCCTCGAAAACAAACTGCTCTACCTTCAGTATTATATACGTTCTCAAAATGAAGATTTGGAAACACGCAAGCGGGTAAATGAGAATGGAGCGATGATTTTTAGGAGACATGGGAAGTTTTCTAAGGTAAAAGGTAATATTAAGGTAAGGTAATTAAGGTAAGGTAAGGTAATTAAAAGGTAATATTACGATACAAATCTGAAAGCCTAAATTGCTTACTTCCATCAATCTTTTAGGGCATGAAACAAACCCGAGTCTTCTCTGGATAAGAGTCCACCTCTCTCATGCCCTCCCAAGGGAAGTAATGTTTCATTGCAAAGCTTAAAAGCCCTAGTAACCAGGTTCCACGACTGTGATGAAAAATACAACATGCACGTGGTACGACGAAAATCAATGATGATAAGCGTAAACGGCCATTTCTGCACGGCTTCCCGACTATAGATAGGTATATATGTATTTGACCCGAAGGGTAGCATCAAATGAAAATGAGACTTCAAAGGCTGAAAACCAAGACTACGAATAGCGAATAACCTTGTAAAGGAGAAAAGCTACATTCTCCGGGACCAAGTATTATAACAATATTGTGATTCCAAGGGAAATTTTTCAAATTTCGACAAATGGTTATATTAATTGTTGAATAACTATTTAGCATAAACTTTACATCGTTAAAAATCTATCAACAAGAAAGAAGACAATTTGCTTGATCACTCCACTGGCACTGAGCAGCTTTGAACAGTTCCACTGAATTTCTAATGACAAATCACGGATATTTGTTATTTTATTCCTTTATGGAAAGCAAAAATAGCTAAATTTCGCTTCTCCAATGTCAATCCATTGAGTTTTGTTATGACAACGAATCAACGATTGATGTTCTTATGGACTCTTCATGGAGCATTTTAAACGGTTTTCTGTCACTCTGCCTTATCTACGAGTACGGGAACAGTAATATAACAAAAGGCACGCCGGAAAACCTTGTGCTACACGCGTAAATCTTACTTTGGCGCTGGTAGTCCTAATGCATCTGGGGATTCTTTGCAATCGCAATAAGGCTTTCATATTGGTAAGTGATTATCCTGTAGAGAGTGAAGCCCAATTAACACGATACCTTATCCCTTCGAGGATACTCGGTAGCATGATTGCTTACCAGTACCATGTAATATAGGACCAGCGCACAGGCTAGGAGGAAAAACCTCCATCATCCTGGCTGAACCATATCGTTTCATAACTTATACGGCACTAATTCGCTACTAGTAGAGCCCAGGAGACTTCCACTAATCACGTAAGCTTTTCCGTACGCACTTAGATCTTGACTTTCTGAAAACAGCACTATCTCTACCTTCTGTTGATTTTCAGTGATTTTCAAGGAGCAAAATTAGCAACAAATAAAAATATATCAACTGCCGCTTTGGTTGCCTGCTGCAATTGATCGGTTGATTCAATATTTTAGGAGATATGCGTCTAGATTTGAACGAAAATACCGCTTTTTTGGCAGTACAAGCTCAACTATCGTATGAAACCTTCTAGTACGTCACTGATCATATTAGATTCCGTCCTCAATATCTAATACCAGCAGGTTAACTAGGTCTTGTGTTGGATCATGTATCGTTTGAGACGAGCTTAAGATATTTGGCAAACCTTCCCGAGAGAGACGTTTCAAACTTCCAACTCCCGATTCCATATTGTGGTGGCGCGGCTAATAAATCAGATGAAAACAGCTGGCAGAGGAGAATTCTACGCATAGATGCTTCAAACAAGCGATACTGGATTGGAAGCATTTCCAAGCCGAGCAAAAGGCAAAGGCCCCTCGCGGTGACCTCATTTTGGGCACAGCGGGCCAGCGATGGAGTGACACGGGATTTTCCCCTCCCCCCTCTCACAAGCGCGCGGAACACGGTCTCCCAATGGTTGCCCCGCTGCCCTGACGTGGATAAAAAAAGAGTTCCGCTCGCAAACAATGAATCAATAAGAACTCTTTGGTATCGAGGTATAAATTAAGTTTAGAGCTGCTTTTTTTATTCCTCGTTGATTGCGCCCTGTAAAAAGCTGGCACGACTTCAAATAGCGTAACTTTTTCATAAGGTCACGCCTGATGAACGCATAGAAAAGCTCAGAGTTGAGAATTCCTTGGGAAATGCAATGATTTTAAACCGCAAAAAAACGCGAAATGAGAAATGAAACCCTCTGCGTGGAACAGTGAAGGAGTCATAAGGCTGTCAACTTGAACGGCCTCGGACTCGAATGCCTTTGTCAGCCAACGGCTATACAACACAACTCGGTATTTTTCAATTGAAAACGGATGATACAAACGAGGTTACGTCGGCAATATTTAGAAGTGCAAAATGAATTCGAATTTTGACCGGACGCCTTTGATGATAAAATGAGGTCAACAAATCACTCACGCATACCCTCGAGTAGTAGTATCATGACAAATCCGATTTTTCAATGGGAATCGTGGCACTCACTTATTCCATTAAGATCTAAAATGGATGCATAGCAGACATGTGGATCGTGGCAAACGGATGCTATAGAATCAGGCTTAACGTTGGTAAATCTAACCATTAAGCAGAAGACAAAATCTTTGTTAAATTTCACTGAATGTTTTAATAACAACTGGTTTTATCCAATACTAGACATCATCAGGTAATTATACCGATCGGCTCTCTCTAATATATTCATGTTAATCCTCTAGCCTTGGTTTATCTATACGAAAGAACAAGATTTATAGTGTATGCCTGCCTAATAATGTCCACTTTTGAATTAAACTGATCTAATTTAACCTAAAATCTAACTGGTATTATTAATATTCTGATAAATACTAATGAGTTTTTATCTTTTGTGGGCAATACAGGTTTACTATTACTTCAACCTCCAGATAAAAGGCCTGGGTTAAGTAAATGTATTTTGTTATCAGGAACTTAAGTTAAAATTGATTCATCATTCACCTTAGGTAAAATGATAAGCCTGCTTCCATGCTGAATGGTTTCATAGCATTGTTTCTTTATATGTGAGGGGCGCCCGATAGTTGTGGTCATTTCCACCGTCAGGACAGGAGAGGAGGAAGGTAAGATAAAGACTATTTGGGAAATCCGGAATGGATGAAGAGAAACGAGGCGTCGGCTTTGCCTACTCCCGAAAAAGGTACTAATGGTCCGACAATGATACGTCCCCTCGAACGGACAATAAAGTATAAGAGTTCGGGACTCCTCTATAAAAATGACATCACTGCTGGGGTTCCAGATTCTTCGGAATGGGGCCTCAAAACCAAAATGAAATCCGTTGATTTCTCGCGGGGATTTCAACAAGCGCGAAAGTGACGGGCGGGCTAGTAAGCTCTCACTAGCAAGCACCAGCTATTTTGTGGTCGTGAATTTGGCCCAGAGGTTGCGTTAGTGATCCGATAGCAGTGTGGATAAGTTAATTCTTTCTTTTCCGATTGAGCATTGAAAGAAGCAAGCACCAAGAAATAGAGAAAAATTCTTCACGATACAAGGTTACTCTAAATCAATCACGGCACATGTAGAGTTAAAGGTCGATGTGTCAGAATAGCCTCGTTTACTCACTACCGCAGTCAATATGAATTTATTTTAAAACAATATTCAGATCCAGGTACATGAGGGACATTTCGCCAAAATTTGGAGCAGAATATTAAATTCCCACGCCGACTTGTACCATCGCCCTAAAACAGAGCCTCAGGTATCTAAGGCTACTAAAAGTAATGATATTTGTAGAGAGGATAGTTTCGACCTCATATTCCTGAGTAGGGGCTACAAATTAACTTTCTAAACCATATGTTGGCCTAAATTCCTTGTGAGCCCAGCGGCAAATGGATCTCCCACGGAGATTTTGTATTACTGGCCTCATAATGTAGGAAAAAATGTAGATTAAAATAATTCTATGGCAGTGCGGCAACGTTAGCCCTCCACATACCACTTGGTCTAATACATTCATTACTTTCTAATCACTACTATGCCATGATTACTCTCTTTATTCCCAAATTAACCATCTTTCCTGGAAGCATGATAAAAAATGGCAACAATGTTGAACACGATGAATTTCCTGGACCAAAAAATTAAAAGAAAAACTAATATCATTAAAAAGAACTATATTATTGCTAGCAAATCTATGGAGGTTCACGGTTATACCTGATTTCCAATTCAATTACGTAACTCTTTGGTACAAATAAAGCAAAGCATTGGCCTCTGAACTACCGGCTGCTGCCGTCATATTCTAACTCAGGCGCTCTCGGTGGACGGATTTCATTCCGTAGAAAAAGGCAAAAAGAATATTTCTTCGCCCGCACCATGCATGGCATACGCTCTTGAATGGACGCCGCGTTTTTTCATATGGCGTCCGTGCTTCGCGGTGGCGCATTCCTCGGAATGCGTTCCACGACACCAGCTTCGGACTTAGGCCGCCGTCGGCTCGCGTCCAATGGGTGCCTCCTGCTCCCTTCAACGCCACCCCATACCCACACGCTGCCGTGTGACACCTGCACGAACCAGCGCAGCCGGGCGTGGAGAGCTCGGAGCAAGGACCCTGACGGACCCCATTCACCAGCACTTCCGGGAGGCGACTCCTCCCCCCCCCCAAATCCCCTACCCCACCCCCTACCCCGCGACACTTCCGGCGGCGATATGGACGCAATAGCTGAGCAGGGTCCTCGCGCCCAGCGACCCCCCTCACCCCACCGTGGGACCGCGCGAACCCGCGCCCCCATCCCCCGCCGGCGGTGTCCATTCTTTCGCACCTCCGCCCCCGGTTGGGGCCCCGCCCATTCTCCCCCACCCCCACCATGACACCTCGCCGCTGGAACGACAAACGAGCCCACACCGAGCCCTCTAAGGTCAATAGGTTCAGTGGCCTACAGAAAGCTGGAAATGCCCCAGGCGGGCGTCACTCGTGGGAAAGGCGCCGAGGGCGCTGGCGGCTCGCCGATGCACCGATGCTCGCCGCCCGCGGCCCTCCCTACGAATCGAATGCTCAGGGTCGTCGAATCTTCGGTCGTGTCCGCCGCTGCGCAGCGCCGCCATCCTGCCTGCGTGCATTCACGCAAAACCATCGTAACTCTAAGGTGTCCTCTCCAGGAATCGCGACGAACATGGGGAAAGCTATAGCTAATTTGAAGTTGAATTATAAGAACGACTTTTGCATTCCGATGGCGCCTTGAAACATTTGAAATGGTGTATAAGCAAATGACTATATTTTCTTATCCGTCAAAATAGCACTTTTCCCATCTATACTTTGATTATCATATTTGATTATCGCGATTTATTTTTTTCCCTTTTCCGCCCGTGACACTAGGGTTAACCATGGAAAGTTGTCAGCGTGGCCAGTGGCCTACTACCTGTACGATGGCTACCAAAGCGCATTCGTGAGGCGTATAGCGCTAATGATGGAATGCAAAATGATCGATGCGAGGGTGGTGTAAATGGGGCATTACCATTGATATTTTGTGATTCCGTCATCTGAATTTCATCGATCAAATGAAAAATGAGCGTATAACTCCAAACGAAATCGTAGTTCCCACACCCCTAGTGCATTTTACAAGGTAGAGAATAGTTTAAAGAGGAAATGACACCTCTTTGTCAATTAAATGAGAAAATCGTTTACCACTCTCAATTTTGTTTGCGTTATTTCATTATTGTGATTCATCTCTCTGGTTCCCCCACCCCTCTAGGAATATATATTAGCAATAGGCTTAATATCGGGCCTCTGTTTCCCCCTGCCACCCCAGAGCTCGCCGCAGTGAGTTGACAGCATTGGGAACTACGAGTCTTGGGCGTACCACATTGCTTCTGGCTTACGCGCGTAATTCCGCAGGTCAGCTTGGAAAGAAAACATTGGAGGAGCTCCTCGAACTACGAGGGAAACGAAATAAATGAATACTCATTATGCGAAGCGATCGCTTCGGATTGGATTGGATTTTTGGGGAGGCGACCGACTACTACGGTCATTTGCACCATAGGGGAGAGGTAAGTGAGGAAGGGTGGATAGAAACCCGTCTTCGGCATTAGCCGGCTTTTAACGAAAGGCGCCAAGGGGACAGCGGTTTAACCTCTCATCCGACAGACGGAGTACTGTACTTGAAGTACTGTACATGTAGTAGTAGGGATCGGGTTTCCTCTGAATAATATCCTCCTCTACAGGGATTTGAACCCTGTCCGCCCGTACGGCTAGCCAGTACTCTAAAGCCACCTCACCAACCAGTATCTCACTAGCCAGTACTCTAGCCACCACACCAACTCGATCCGCCGTAGCCCGTAGATCCTCAGCAGACTCTCAAGTAAAGATGAGCAAAAATTTTAAAATTTTGACTTCTAGGAAATTTTTCGCTCTAGCGAGCTAAGCATGTGACCATGATTGAAATGCTGAAATTAATTAGGTTTTACACCAATCTTTTAAAGCTGAAATTAGTAAAATACCATATCTTAGTGACCAAGGTTTGGAAAGGTTTAATTTAATATTTTTACCGATAGCAAGCAAGCCGAAGATAAGACTTCCGCGGGAAAATTCTCCGCACATCAATAAATTTGCAATAATACAACAATTTATTTTACCACATGACGTTTAAAGGAGTAATATACTCTTAAAATAGAAAATCAAGTGGAAACATATACCTGAGGAATAATTAAAAATAATTTATTTTGGGGTGTGGCGAACACCCCTCGCGCCTCCTAACGTTACATCAGACCGCGCGCCTTCTCCCGGGTTAAGAGCAAATTGTGAGCAGGGCAAACATTCTGAGAGAAAATGTTCTCTAGTCATAATAAAGACGATATTCGAATTTCAAGAATATTGTTCAAATGACTGAGCGTCTCTCAGAATACGTATAGGATGCATCATTTCGGTTTATTGTGGTTGATTATGTACCTACTCTAAAAAGACTTCACAAAATGACTTTTTTGCGATTCTATTAGAAAGCAATGAAACGAGTAATAGGTTTTTTAGAAAATTGATCTTGTCTAATTGATCTTCTATAGTGAAAGTGGTGTACCACTGGTCTGGAATCTTATCTGTAGCTGCACTGCGAACCTCGATTGCCCGTGAATAGCCCAGATTCAGTGCATTTTTAATGATCTCGGCAATTTTTCTTCCTGGTATTCTTCCGCGTAAGTTGTTTTTGGGACTACAGTTTCGTTGGCTGATCTGTCAGCGTCTTCAGGTCGAAGTCCCGAAGCCCAGATTCTTTTCTGCTCTATTTTATGGCCTGAATATTATCCATTCTAACCTGTTCTAATTCTTCCTTGTTGTCATTCTCAATAGGCATGAGTGGTAAGAGTTGTAGTGAGTGCGTTAGTACTTAATGCAGAAGTACTGTTGATGGGGAGTTTCTATCATAAGGTAAAGGTAGACCAGGGTCTACTTGCTTGGGTTTCAAGATGTTTGGATTGGGAAATTTATTCTGCCGCACTAGAATATTAAAAAATATTGCAGGAGTTCCTAAATATGAGATGAGTATACTTATAAACCAAGCAGTTAAGCAACCTAATGAGCTCCACATTAACCAGTGATATAATTACAAATTGGGCGATTGAGGAAAAGCCTTTAACTGTAGAAGTTTGAAACTTGAAACCACTTTAATTATTGCAATATCAGTCTTTTAAATTCCCTGGCAATAATCTGCTGGAGAGACTGTACAGTAACTATCGAAATTGTACGGTTACTATGAAATTGCACACAATTTTCCGTCCAGTTTTTGGAAAATTGTAGCTTTCTGCGGTATCCTCAACATTGGTTGTGCATTTTAGTTTATTCCCCGAGAGAATTGGAGAAGTACTGTACAACTCTACCGTTCCTGTCTGCAGTTTCAAATAATTGTGAAAACGTAGTTTTCGCCCTACAGATCACATAACACTATATGAAAGCTGAAGAAGATTTTAGCAGTGCCAAAGAAAGATATTTTTACTGATTTTACTGCGGCACATAACATATTTCAGGCTTTCAGAGTTAAGATATTTTTTAAACTGATACTACTAATGTTTATATTCTGATATTATCAGTTTCTGGTCAGTTTTCTCTAGCAACTGTGGTGAAATCCATCAGTTGACAGAGCTGGAATGATTGCATAATTGTGATTGCTAACAAAAAATATCGCTATATAGCCTATCCTATATAAAAATCTAATGCAGTCTCTAAATATTTCTTGTCGCGGTATAGAAAGTCACCTAAAATCCATTTACTCTAAGAAATCCCCTGGTTCCTATCTAATTCCGTTAATAAAGAATTAGCGTCAGAAATAGCAACGTACTTGAAAATGATATTTGAAAACTAACTTGCAAAACATCGTGTCCCTTGCGATTGGAAAATCGCGAACTTTACACCTATCTTTAAGAGCGGTGATAAGGATGAGCCCAGTAGCTATAGACATACCACCATCGCGTCTACCTTGTGCACAATATTGCAATATATAATTGCCAGTTGAATTATGGGGTATATAAATTGTCAAAATTTGTTAATTCAAAGTTAGCATGCACTCCGAAAATGCAGGTTCCTTGAAACCCAGCAAGCCCTCTCTCTCCACGGTATTCTTTCCTTTGGAGAAAGGCTCGTCTAGGTAGACGCGATATTTTTAAATTTCAAAAAAGCTTTCCAGAAAGTTCCGCATTTTAATTTACTTATTAAGCTGAAAGCATGCTGGATAAAAGATTTCTTATGCAACCACCAACAGTGGGTAGTTGTACTATACTATTACTATATACTAGTAGATGGCGTTTGTTCAGATAGAGTGAAATTAGCATCGGGTGTACTCCGGGAAGTGTCATTGGTCCCTTACTATTCCCTCTGTATACTAACGATATCAACTCCGCTGTTGCGAGAAAAATTTGCCTTATCGCGGACGACGAATTATTGTACAGGGATATTGACACTGAGTCTGAGAGCACTGCGTTGAAGAAAGACCAAGATGATATAAACGAATGGTGCAATACTTGGCAGTTAGAATTATATATATAAAAAAGTGCGTTGTTATGAATTTTTGGAAAAAGAATAACTTGACCAACTAAACGTACACAATTGATCAAGCTGAACTATCAAATGAAGAGTCAGTTAAATACTTAGGTATGACCCTTACTCGGAACTTGTCTTATGGGAAGCATATACGGGAAATGTTCGAACAGGCAAACCATAAATTGGGTTTTTTTAAAAGAATACTGTGAAAATGTGAGGAGAAAGTAAAGGAGAAATGTTGTGTTTCTCTCGTGAGTGGACTTAGAGTACGCCTATAGTATATAGGACCCTTACGAAGTAGGACTAGTTTCAGATATAGATCGAAATCAGTGGAGAGTAGCAAGATTAAAAAAAAAATCTATGCGATGAACTTAACTTGTTATTGAATTGCTGAGGCAATTAGGGAGGGAATCTCTGTCTGATCTAAGAGAAAAATACAGATTAATTTTTTCACGAAAGTCTCATTTACACTATTTTTTGCCTTACGTTCAAAATATTTTGCTAGAGCCAAACAATTGTGGTAGAAACGGCATTTAATCCCACGGAACAGTCGAGAAGGAACGATTCCCCGGCCACCTATGCTTTGCCTTTAATCCCACGGAACAGAAGAGAAGGAATGGCTCCGAACCAACAGGGAAAGGGAAAGAACGGGGTTTCAGGAAGGGTAGATTCAAAACACGACTACAATTAATTTGACCGCGTAGTGAGCCAAGAAACCTGGTCTTTACTCTTCGGCAACAGAAGCCCGATCTCCGCTTTCTGGATGAAAGCAGTTCCGAGCCTCCCTTGCCGATGTGTGTGTCTACGTATATACATTCGCCGGCAGCCATTCCAGCCCACCTCATACGGACAACGAAAGAGGCCTGTTTCCGCGGGTCACCCCCCTACACACGGGTTGGTTGGGTCCCTAGAGCAAGCGACCTCCGCCACTCGCAGGAGCTACAAGTGGCTCTGTTACCAACGGGTACCACGAGGAGGTCGTAAGAGAGACCGCTTGCCTTATTTTCTTAAAATTTTGGTTTCATTCGCCTTTTCCATGCTAAAATGTTACAACCTGAACGACCATGGCTTGCCCCCCCTAGTTTTGATCCTGGGTACGCCCTTGTGTACTTACTACCCTGCAAGCCGCTGCATGGGCGTGTGGCAGGGGATATTAGAACACCAGCCGAGTAAAGATGTTAGGAATAAGGCTGTGGAAGGTGAATAGGTGACTTGAAGTATGGAAGTGTCTTGAATGGAGCTCAGTTTTTATTGTGGTCGCTTATTGCGTGTGGAAAGAACAAATATTTGTATATACATATCTGTTTGGCAATGTATCTCTCTCATTTAATCGCTTCGGTCAGACCTAGAGATTTAGTGTGGCGTCATGATAATATTCTCTGTGTCGCTCTGAATCACATCTGTTCTGAATTTTTCAAGAAATGCTATCAAATAAATTATCTTCTCTCCTTGCTGAAGCTTAAAGACCCTACACCACTTTCAACTTTGTTAAACAAAATGCGTGGTTATGATCCGATCCAACCCATTTGAGAAATGTGCCGTCTGTGGACTACTAGAGGCTTATGACCCAAATTTCAGCTCGATATCTCAATTTATATGGCAGTTATCGTGCGAAGAGACAGAAAGACAGACGGACATAGCTAGATTGACTCGTATGGTGATGATGATCATTTCTATGTATACTTTTCCATACCTGCCACGCCTCCTTCAATGCGTTACATGTCTGCTGTGACAAAATCAATATACCCCGACCACGTAGTGGTTTAGGGTATAAGACCTGCCGCCACGTATGCCACTTTGGGTATAGTAAAGGTGTTTCATCATGTTTGTGACCAATGGAAGACAATCAAAAGTTACCGGCCTCTTCAATGCAATTAATGGCGAAAATATTAGCCTAAGAAGAAAATATGGGGTAAATTGTATTGTGTGCAGGACAATACAATCTCTCAACCGGTATGGAGGGGACGAGCGCTCGGGGTAGATCTCAAGGAATCGTAGATGAATACCCCTTCACATACTCGCACAGCTACAACGTTAACAATGGGAATCCTTATGGAATACCTACCTATTAATCTTGAAAACAGCGCAAAAATGAAACTCTCGGATGTCTGAACAGCTTACATGTTATATATCTCAGCAAGTGTCCGGTGGGAATGTGGCGCCTGCCTTTAACCCCTGCGCACTCCCTCCCCCCCCCTCTCTGTCCCCCACTGTCAAGATCACGCCCAAAGGATCACCAGGGGAAATTCAGAGGTCATCGTCCTCTTAGTACATGCGGACGGAATATTTGTAAAATACTTCCAGTAAAGCAAAAGACAAAGATAGAACAAGAGGGCATGGAAATTTTAGTTTTCCCATTACTGTTTGAGAGCCCGGCCTGGAATCTATTGGGCGCCCTTGTCCTCCTCCGTGGCTGGATTAATAATTTGTAAACGGACAGGGTTTTTCCCGTCTCCCTCCCTTCTTTGGAAGAGACCTCCATTCCTCTTAACCAGTCGTCACCATTGTGTTCTTATCGTTCTTATACCCCTTATGACAGCGCCGAGACCACTTTTCTCCCGTTTTGTTTTATAATCCTTACAGCATGCACCTTTCTAAACCTTTTAAATGAGGTCCATGACCTGTACTTTATCAGTCATCTCCTCCGCCCGGTATATGGTCCCTCGCACTTTCTTTTGTAACCCGACAAGACTGACCGCCAAACCCGTGCCGGGGAATCCCTGCCGGAGGGGGACGGGGTTGAGGAGGAGATCCCACTCTTCTTCCCCCACCCCTATAACCGGGGGAAGGAGTGAAGGTGGGGAGGGTTAAGGGTAGGGAAGAGTTGACACTCCTAAGTTAACAAACTTAAGACACTACAGTAAAACATTAACGGGGTTTCAATTTCTTTTCACTCATAATAAGAAAGAGTTTCTAAGTTAAAATAATTTTCAAACTATTCACTTGCATGCGGGAAATTAATACCAAAATTTACTAATTCTGCCTGACGTAACTGGGCGAAGAGCGCAAGTTTTTTTTTTATTTTAAGTCGATGATAAATTACGAAGCAGGCTAGAGACATGATTGATGGATATCTTGAAATCATTTTACTATCAATGGAATTGATAATTTTTAGTTTAAAAAATTAATTTAAAATATTCAGTTTCATTCCGAACCGAAACTATACTCAAAAAGAAAACATATACTTCGTTCCGGAACGAAACTATAAGCTTGGTTCCGGTTTCGTTTGGCAGCCCTGCCGATGCTCAAATTTTACAGTCCGCGTCTTCGCTTATTTCGCGATAGATGATCGTATCATTTGAAAATAATAGTAATTTACCGCTAACTCGAGAACTTAAGTCGTTTCTATAAACAGTGAATAAAACGGCCGATCATGCTTCCCTGCGGAACACTGGTTGTAATTTTAGATGTAATGAACACTGGGTGGTAATTTCACTCCAACCATATCAGAGCGAATGCCATCAATAACTAGTTTTTATTTTCGATCACTGCAAGAAAGTCCCTTATCCAATTCACTATTTTTTTATTAACACCGCATTATTACAATTTATATACGTGTGAGGAACCTTGTCAAATGATTTCTTGACTAAAAGAATACCGCTTCGACTTGCGTTTCCGATTCCCCTGATTTCAGGATGTCAAGAAGGAAGAGCGTAAGCTTTGTTTCGCAGGACCTGCCCGCCACATTAACGTTCTCGGAACGTAGCACTTCCGTTGCAATGTAACGTTCGGAGAGCGTTACGTTTCGAACAAGGAGTATAAGTACTCTATACTCTTTAGTTTCGAACCTAGCGTTGGAATACCTGCCCCGTCTATCGCAAAAAAATTAGAGAATGCTGTTGAGGGGTACCGTGGGTAGTTTCTGAAACCTGATGAAGCTGTGCTTATAATCTTTGATATGTTTCTCTGTAAGAAACAGCAGTGTTCGCACAGATCCAAGGATCTTTTTAACTCTCCCGTGAACACATAGAAGTGACTCGTCGCAAGAGCTTTGACTTTTGTGTAATGGCTTTCGCAGAAAGTGAACTGTGGTGCATTTACTAATATTTAGATCTAACCCCCACTCCTGGTACCACGAATGAACGTTTTAAGGTCAGATGACAGAACTTCAAAGTCCGTGTCTTCGCTTATTTCACGGTAGATTACTGTATCGTCTGCAAATAATCTTAATTTACTGCTAATTCGAGAACTTAGGTCATTAATATAAATAATGAATAAAAGAGGGCCAATCACGCTTCCTTGAGGAACACCGAATGTGACTTCTCCAGTTCAATATTTTTTTTATTAAGTCCGCATGAATGCAATTTATAAATGAGTTTTTTGTGAGTAACCTTGTCGAATGGCTTCACTAAATCAAGGAATATCGCGTCAGTTTTCTTATTCGATTCACCTGATTTTAGGATATCATTTTAGGAAGGAAGAGCGCAAGCTGTGTTTCGCGGGATCTGCCCTTACGGAAACCATGCTAACTGCTGTGTAAGAGGTTACGATTATCCAGGAATGCCATAATATTGCTAACGACAATGAGTTCAAGGATCTTGCCAAAAAGTGATGTTAAAGATATAGGCCTATAATTTTTCTGGGTCCCTTTTATTTCCCTTTTAAAATATCGGTGTGACATCGGCTATTTTCCAGTCCTGGAGCACCTTGCCTACGGATAATGATTTGCTAAATGTAACTACTGAGAATGGTGCAATCTGCGGCGCTAACTCCTTAAGCACGCGTGCAGGTATTCCTTCTGGACCTGGGGGCTTGTTACTTTTAATCGAACGCAGTTGTTTAGTTATTCCATCACGTTGAATTTTCTGTCAGCCATCGGCTCGTTTAAGTCAGGAATGTCTAAATTGAGTATTGTGCCATTCTTAAAGGATACACTTTCGAAGTATTGGTTTAATAAGTTGGCTTTATCGATGCTGTTGGTGACCATTTTGCCGTTTGTATCCAATAAAGACTCTACTGTTGAAGATTCACCCTGGATGTGTAATTGGCTTTGTCTCCTAAGCTCTCGCCTTACTTCGTGGTTATACCAACGAGGTTCTTTACTCTCTCGTTTGAATTTGTGAGGAATATATTTATCGATTCCTTTACGTAGTATTTTCAAAAAATATCTCCATGATACTTCGGTGCTCTCATCCTTCATTGTGGCTACGAATTTTGTGAATGAGGCTTCAAATATCTCTCCAAATTTTGTGTAATCGCATTTTAAAATAAGTATAATTTCCGTTTAGATTTTACAGTGGACTCTACTGTTGTTTTCAAAGTCATAAAAATTACTTTATGATCACTAATGCCTTCGAGGATATCGACGTGTCTAATAATTGTGGGTGTGGGAGTGACTAACAGCTAAAAGATCTAATATTTCATTACCTCTCGTAGGTTCGCTTACAACTTGAGTAAGATAGTGGTGTGATAGTATATTAAGTAAGGCCTCACTTATATCACGCTTCCTTGAATTTGTTTCAACGCTATCAGTTTTCCAATTTATAGCTGGGCGGTTGAAATCTCCACCGATAATTATTACACTTTTGTTATTTCTCGAGGTAAATGATGAGAACTGGGTTTCTTATTTGTACAAAACATCTATTTTGGAATCTGGTGGTCTGTAAAATGAACATATATGTATATTTCTATTGTTTTGTTGCTTAATAGTACACCATACGCTCTCTATTTCACTGTCTTCTAATTTGTGTTCGGAACTATTCAAATGTGATTTAACTGCTAAAAATACTCCGCCGCCAGCACTATCTGGTCCATCCCATCTAAAGATTTTATATCCTGTTGGAAAAACTTCGCTATCGCTAATAACCTCTGCAAGCCAGCTTTCTGTTCCAATTACTAAATCTACGTTTTCAAATATTTGCTCAGCTTAGGCACGTTTGTTCTTTACGCAACGGAAATTCACTATTAATAAATTTATGTCGCATTTAGCTTCATAATTGTCGGTTTGCTGTTTTCTGTGATTCTGCGTATTATCTTTTTGATGTTCTCTGTAGCCACTGAGAAGCGAGTTTTTCTTTGAAGTTTCGCAGTTATCTAGAGAGCGCATGTTGGACTTACTTTCACTATGTAACATTTATTTATTTGCGCTTCTCCTAAGTTGATTCGGCATTGAAGGTTATCGTTACTCGGAGGCTGTTTTTGGTTGTATACTTTTGAAACCCAGGGAATGACCTACTCTCTATCCTAAAAAAAATACCTACAATGCTCGAAAATCCTACGAGCCACCCGTTCTGACGCCTGCGCTGAGTAATGCACCCCAGAACAGTTAAGGGGAGCCCGGAAGTAGCATCGGCTGAAGATCTACGAATCCTGCTCCTATGCCTACACAGAATTCCCACAGCCTCCTGTCCAGGCTAGACCTGTGCGCCGATGGAAAAACTATCGGCGGCGGACGTCGGCTGAAAGTAGGGCGGCGGCCGGCGGCGCGCGAGCCGTTGATTATTACCAGCGGCGTCATTCATCAGCCATAATGTATTCACCTGTAACGTAGCGCACTACCATATTATGATATAAAGTATCAATAGTTTCTCATTAATGAATATATTTATATATGTTAATTTCATATAAAAACGTAGTTAATTTAACTTCTACCTACGTGTGCGAGAAATATCTTCCCATTATAAATGTTTAAGCAAATATAGTATCGAAAAACAATATTTATTTTGATTTTACAGGCACTATAACCTCCTCAGCATGTATATACTTAAACCCTTTGATTAACTACCACCCATTGTCAAATATAATTACATTGCGTTGTGAGGCCGTAAGTCATGGAACCTCGGAAGAGAAAAAAAGAGGATGTAGAATTCTTCGAGATATAACTACGGAGAAGGAAGGAAAGAGTGTGATGTATAGAAAGCCTACTGAGAATTTCGTAATGCTGGTGAGCGAGGAGGGAAAATCTATGGATATTACTCGCAATAAAAACGCAGAGTTTCAAGAACTGGAGGACTAAGTACATCCGGTACCTTTTTCGATTATGTGGCCTATTATATCATCCTCATAATCTCTTATTTCATGAGATTGATTAAGACGGCATCAAGGGGATAACTGAAGAGAATGCGCTCATTTTGCACGAAAGGCTTGAGACATGTGAAATTCACGTCGAAAAAGGGTTGACACGTGGCTCATGGCCTAAAAGAAATCGTGATCTTGCTAATTCCTATCGCACAAATTTGATTGAAAGGCTGTTTTCCTCAGCAAATCAAATTCGGTCAGAAGAGCTCTATTGCTCTATTTTCATTAGCTATTGCCTTTAAACTCCTGTCGAGGACTACAACCTTGACGTGGTGGAAGGGCTTGCGCGTTCCAATGACCCCCAGAGCTTGACTTGCGGGAGCAATTAATATGGCTCCCGGTAGAGCCACCCGTGCCAGATAGGTCGAAGGGTAGGAGACAGATGAATGGTAGTCCCGTGAAAAACACTTCCGTGAATTGGGAGTAGAAGTCCCTTCCAACTATCATCTACCCAGAACATAAAACCCTTTCAAAGAGAAGTGAACCTTGCCAACTACGAAACGCCGCCCAGAGGGGCGGGTGTCGGGCCCGGCAGCGGGGGAGGCACGGCTCCTGAAGTCGTAATCTCACGAAATCCTTGCACAGCAACATAAGCAAAGGATGTACGAACCTCGAGAGAAAAATAAAAAGAAGAGGACGAAGGAAGTAGCGATAAAAATAGGGACTTGGAACGTCAGGATAATTATGAGGGTAGGGAAGCTGTAAAATATTAAATGGGCTATGGAGAAATGGAACATAGATGCCTTGGGGCGGCGCGAGGTGAGATTGAAGGGCAGCGGAGACTAGAGGGTTAGAGGGCAATCTAGAGTGGTGGAGATGAGGGTCAACGTGGGGTAGTTTTAGTATTAAACGCAAAAATGTGGATGGGGATAGTAAATATTGAGCAGGTGAGGTACAGGATATTAGGGGTAGAAATAAAAGCATGCCCAACAAATTTCGCATTGGTCCAGGTGTACATGCCTACCAGCAAACAGGGAGAAAGAGGTGGATGGGGTGTATGAACAGCTAGAGGAGATAATCAGAGAAGTCTCGGGGAATAAAACAAGTCTGATCGGAATGAGCTACTAAAACGCATTAGTGGGGAAGGGAGAGATGCGTATGAAGTGGGAGGGTATGGATTACGAATGAGGAATAATCGCTGTGAGAGGGCAGTGGAATTTTGTTGAGAAAATAAATTGCTAGTAACAAACACTTAGTTTCGCCATCTTAGGCGGGGGTGCAAATGGAAAATGCTGGGAGGGACTGGGAGATATCAAATTGATTACATCATGGTTAGGTCAAGATTGAGGAACTTTGTCGAGAACTTGCGGTGCCATCCTGGGATTGATTCAGACTCGGATCATATTTTAGTTATAATGAAATGTGATGTAAATTTAGATTCTAATAGCTTAGTTAAAGGAGGAGAATATAGATATGGAACTTGGAAGTTTTTGAAGGAGAAAAAGGAGGGAATAAGGAGCTAGTGGAGAGAAACATGGGAGAAGCAAAGAAAAGGGAACAATTGAGAGAAATAGGAGCATATTAAAACAGGCAGTGAAAAAGCGACCGATAAATCAATAAGATCAGTGGGAACGAGGGGGTTAAGCAGTTAGTTACGGAAGAAATGTTTGGGATATTAAAGAAGAGAAGAAAATGGAAAAACATCAACATCGACCTTGGTAATACGAAGTACAAAAGAGTTAAATAATCAACTTCTGCGGAAAACCTATCGGGTGAAGGTTAACTGGTGGAAAGCCAATGCGAGAAGATGAAAAAGCAGCAAAAAGAAGGGAAGTGGGAGCATAATACACTAAAATAAAATTGCTATCGCGCAGGAAGAGTGTGCAGATCGTACAAAATATTAGAGACAGAAGAGGTGGGATATAAATCGATCAAGAAGATATTCAAGATTGGTAGAGAGAATGTGGAGGAGCAACATGACAGTGGTAGTAGACCAACTAATTTAGATATTGGTGATGAGGGAACATTAGGTGAAAATTATCTCGGACCAATGATACTCGAGAGTGAATTAGAGAAAGCAATGAAAGAGATGAAGACAAATAAGGTGTATGAGTAGATAAAATATCTTCCAAGCTGCATATGTATTTAGGAAAAAAGGCTTGCAAGTTTTTTTCGAACTCTTTCGTAGGATCTACGAGGAAGGCGTATGGCCAGAGGACTTTTTGATAGTGAAATCAGTCCTGATACCTATCCCGTAGAAGAAGAATGCGTCCGATTGAGAAGACTATAGAACAATCAGTTTGATTTCACACGCAGCCAAAGTTTTACTCAGAATAATCAATAAAAGGTTGGAGAGTAAGGACGATTACTTCTTGGGCTGCGACCAGTTTGGGTTCCGAAAAGGAAGGTCAACTCGAGATGTAATGTCAGTAATGAGAACACTAGAAAGAAAGATAGGGTATAACCAGGATGCTTTCGCTTTCGTTGTGGGTTTCGAAAAGGCTTCTGACGGGGTAAATTAGAAAAAGCTAACGGAGAATCTCGGGAAAATGAGCATAAATTGGCGAGACGAGACTAATCCAAAAAATATATGGCCCAAAGGACACTTGTGAGGGTGGCTGACTGTGAAACGGGGTGGGAAACTATTAGTCGCGGGGTAACGCAAGGTTGTCGCTTTAGATTTTCAACATTTATGCTGAGGATATAGATTAAGACCGGCATTGAAAGAACTTAATGTGCTAATCAAAGTAAGAAGGCAAATGATGAAGTCGGTTAGGTTTGCGGTCGATCAGGCGTTGGTTAGTCGCTCGTCGATGGGACTACAAGCTGTCATAGATGCTTGAGAAATTCCTTGAGGAAATTCGGAATAAAGATAAATGACAATATGTAATGAAATTTTTCTAGGGCAAAGAAAGCGAAGCTTGTCATAAAATGTTGAGTGCACAAACTTGAAAAAGCAGTGCATTGAAATTACTAAGGCAGTACGCTAGACGAAAATAGGCGTGGTAGCAAAGACATAAGTAGGAGAACAGCATTATCTTAGGAGTAGCTAAAAAACTGATGGGAGCTGATGATGAGGCCTTAGATAAGGAGGTGAAGAAGAGGTAAGGAAAGAGCTTGATATAGATCGTAGCGTTGCATGGAGCAGAATCGTGGGCCTTCAGAAAGGAGTAGGCAAATAGGCTGCAGGCATTTGAGATTTCGGTTTGGAGAAGAATGGAGAGGGTGAGTTGGATGGGAAGGCAGAGGAAGTGCTTGAGACAGTGGGCGAGGAAAGAAAACGTCTGAATTAGATCCAGGATAGCCGGGGTAGGTGGCTGGAGGAATTAATAAGGGGCGATGGGCTATTTAAGAGTGTGATACAGGGATGGATGTTGGGAGATCGAGATAGGTGAGAAGGAAAATGGCTTTGGTGGACGGGATGAAGAAGGTTAGATCGTGCTCTAAGGCGGAGGAGGAAATACTAGAGGTAGACAGGACCCTGAGAGTGTAGAAAAGCTGGAGGAAATTCCAAGTCTTTTAACAAAACACACCCAATACCAGTAGCATACTTTAAAAATCCTTTAAGACGTCACAAACGAAGCTGAAATATAGCCGCTGAGGTCATTCACCGCCTGCTGGGAGGGGTCGGACTAGAGAAGCCGAAGGCGAAGAAGGATCCAAAACTGAGCTCAAGAACGGTCAAAATGAGTGCCCTTAATGAGCTCGTAGTAGATATAGAGTTTCTGCGGCCCCCACGTTCAATATCCTCAAGCCTCAGTTACGACTGAATTAAAGATGCGTTTTATTTTAAATCATGGAGTAGATATAATACTGTGTACGATTAACATTTTCATTATCGTTGGTCTTTCAATCCTAAGACAAGTTGGCAGATGCAGGCCTCATCTTTTAGGGAAGATGATGCGGTGGTTCCCCATTGCCTTCCACATCATGACCTTCACTCTCCTTAAGCTGTGGCTGTTGATACCAGTCCGATCTTCTTGATATGCGCCATCGTTGCCCCCTAGAGACTCGGAGGCTACGCGCTAGGTTTAGTTTGCTTGAGAAATTCAGAACTTGTTTGTTTCAGAGCAACACAGAATATTATCATGACGCCTTACTACATCCCTACGAATGACAGAAGCGATAAATTAAGAGTGAGACATTGTAGAAAAGACAAGTACAAAAACTCGTTCTTTCCGCGCACAAAGAGCGACCTAATAAACTGAGCTCCACTCAATTCACTTCCATAATACACTTCACACTTTCACCTCCCAAATCTTATTCCTTACATTTTTACACGGCTGGTGTCCTAACACCCCCTGCCACACGCCCATGCGGCGGCTCGCAGGGGAGTATGTAGATGTAAATGAATGCCTTCAGCTGAGACTGCTACCTCTTATGTTATTAATGGGGTCAGACGGTTAAATGTAATTCTTGGATTCAGGAGTCAGGAATTTTTTCCCGTTACTATTAACTAACTAGGTATTACTAGACTAACGTAATTATAACTATACTATTCACTGCACGGATATCAGTGTAACTGTGATGAGTAATGTGATGGGTTATGTGATGAGTAATGTTTGACAAAATAATGAAATACGATGATGAGGATTCAGCATTGATAAATGTAGACAAATATAGTAACCATTCCCTGGAAGAGTGGTTTATAAATGGCCACGTATGACGGCGCCGCGCCGCGCACAATCTAATCGGCGGCGTCATCAGAATCATCGGCGGCGCACAGGTCTAGCTCAGGCAGTCAATCCTGCTACAAACATGGTGACCGCGGTCGGTCCGCGGAACAACACTACAAATGGACAGCCACAAATTGGCACCCGATGCCCTCCGTTCCACCTCTGAGTTTAAATCCCTGAAGGAATTCAAAATCTCATCGGCTCCACGCTCGGACGCATCATTGGTGCCGACATGGGCCACCACTCGCAGCCTGAAGCAGCCAGTATCTCTCACCGCTGTTCGTATCGCAGCCGTGGTGTTGGGTACCAATCCTCGTGGTATACACCAGGAGGTGACACGTTGGTCCGCTCCGTCTCTCCTTGCCCTCTTCCGCAATGAGGGCACAATCCGCCAGACGTTCGAAATCCCTATCGATAAAATCCCCGCCCTCCCTGCCCGGCTAACCTCGGGAGCAGCGTCCCTTGAGTCAGGAGGTGCATTCACGTCCTCGCCAACCGACGTCTCGGGGCCATCTTCAGACAGCACCGTGAGGCTGTTCCGTTGGGGGATAGGGGTAGCCTCCGCTCGCGCCTTTCCTAGTTCCGGCCGCGTCGCTGCCCCCCGACCTTGGGGCACCACTATCCACTCTGGCTTCCGGATGGGCATCGTCCTCATGCCCAGGGGTCGCACCTCAATCCCCAGCATTCACACCCGATCGCGCCTGGGGCACCACTTCGGTTCTGTGAAGGGTCCCGGAGGAAGTGCTACGGCCCCCGACGCCCGAGACGCCCGCACAATCCACACGAGAGTGGATCTCTGCAACCAGTCTCTCCAGCTCGGCGACGCGGGCCTCCAGGAGGTCGCTCTTCGCCTTGTTTATGAGGTTAGCTGCAGTCCCGCGGTTAGCCTTACTTTTCTACTGGCGTTGCAATACTACGATATTTTTTGTCCGGAAGAGATTCTTAAGAGCATAAAAGTGATATTAACGATGTAGGACGGTAATTACCCGGGTAATTTCCCTTTCCTTTTTAAAATATTGGTGTGACGTAGGTATTTTCCCGTCTGGGGTACATTGCCTTCGGATAATGACTTGCTAAATATAATTTCTAAGAGTAGTGTAATCTGTGGCGCTAACTCCTTGAGCTCGCGTGCAGTTTTCCTTCTCGACTTGCTACTCTTAATCGAACACAGTTACTTAGTTATTCCATCTCGTGGAACAGTTATATCAGCCTTCGCCTCACAAATGTCAAGAATGTGTAAATTGTGTATTGTGTCATCCTTAGTGTGTACACTTTCGAATCAGTTGTTTAATAAGTTGGCTTTGCCGCTGTCGGTGACTATTTCACCGTTTGTGACCGATAAAGACTACTATCGAAGATTCGCCCTGGAGCTCTCTCGCGTAAGACCAGAATGACTTAGGGTTTTCATTTATTGATTCACCTAGGATTACTTTCCACGTAGATGTAGATGAAAATCAAGCCTATGACCCGTTGGTGATATATCACCTGCTTATAAGCATATTAGTGCGCTATTTCAGTTTGCTAAATTAGAATTTCTATAAATTACCATAGCAATATTTTTCATGTATGAGTTTTCTGCCTTGAGGTTAACGTACCAGCCACCAAAATTATCAACACATCGAGTGGTTACCCTCTGGGTTTCACATTCGAACCAATTTGTTATGGATAGGCAGGCAACCTGAGGGAGACACTCCTCAGTTTGAGTCCCGCGACTAATTTATGACATTGGACGCATTGCGATGTTCTACAGGTTCAACTGTTTGTTGTGTCTGTTTTGTTTGTTTACTGGTCTTAGAGAAATAGTGTGTGTAATGTAGTCAAGTGTGACCGTTCACATGACGAATAATGGATATTTTAGTTTTGTCTTGCCTGTGTATTATGTCCGAAAGTCGAAAAGGCCTGTATTTGTGAGCATATGGTATAGGTTAGGCACTGAGTGCTAGATGATGTGAAAACGTAACATTTTTCTATCCTGATAGGTCTCCTTCATCAATGACGAAGCTGAGGATGAATCAAACTATTTCTAGGGGTCAGAGTATGGTGGTGTTGTTTATCTATGTGCCAACTGATGACTTTTCCGTAAAATGTTAAATTCTTCCAAATGAATTTTATTTTGCTACAAGTTAATTTTATGGGCGTGTTTCCTAATCGATGGTAAGGTATAAAAAAACCCTCCTGGCATTCTTTGACCTCCAATGGCTATGCAGGGGTTAAAGATCAGGAGGTGTTGGCAAGAAAATTGAGTCATCAAGTGTGTGGAATAATAGGCATAGAAGGGAGCGCGAGTTGATGTAAGGTCTCCGGATTCCTCATATCATCACTTGACCTGTGGTTATGCTAGGGTCAAAGGTCAGGGGTAGTGAGTATTCGTATCAGGGTAGCGAACGTGTCGAAACACGGGTTCACTAGGGAGCCCAAGTAGATTGTAAGGTCTCCAGATATCTCTTATCCTCCCTTGACGTCCTTAGGATAGCTGGGGTCATTTGTCAGGACATGTTGACATTCGAATTGGTGCAACAAATGTGTCAAATCGTAGTTAAATAATTCCACCAACATCTATAAAGAGATCCTCAGGAACCTCTTGTCATCCCATGACCTCTAAAGGACATAAAAGTCTCTAGTTCATGCTACACAGAAAGAACTTTTATGTTAATTTTGAATTAATTTCTTTTATATATAAAGCAAAAGTTATCGACTGCTCTAGTGTTCTCTAAAATTATCTAAAAACTATAAGTTTAATCAATTACAACTTAAGAAATCAAATTACGATTACAGTGAAAATATTAGAGAATGAATAACTTGGTCTTACAACATACGTACGTCCATTCCATGTGAGGAAAAATTGAATCCACTCAACAAAAGCATGGGTGACTGTGTCTTTAAGCTCTGTAGGGAAGATGAACTTCGCACACCTTTTAATTTCTCTCTTCAGATCTTCCATATTTGAAAATTTTTCTTGTAAATTAACTCCTTAAAGAATTCTCAAAGAAAGAAAGTGGTTGTGAGGTTGGCGTTTTTTGGTGGCTATGTGACTTCCATCCCCATTCATATCAGCTGCTTGCCAAACTTCTCTCATAGCACATGAATAAGTGCCTGGTACCTGTGGGCAGGTGATCCATCCTGCTGAACCACACCTACTATGCAGCACCGAAGTTCTCCATATCCCTGTAGAGGTATACCTCCAGCATGGCGTGGCAGGTCTCTTTTCTCATATTCTCTGCGGAAACATTCAATCCAAAAATATGATTAGCTGTTATTGCCATGAAGACCATAATGTTATGCTAATCAAGGGACTGCTCATGCCTAATGTTTTGGTTGGTTGTGGATCAATATCAGATGTAAGTTGGGAACCCACCTCGTCATCCTCTCAGTTGCAGAATTGGATGTGTTCCCCATGGTCACCATCATATAACTCCTGCATCATTCTGAATTTGTTAGCCTTCAATTTTGGTATGTTTAAAATTCAAGGCAACAATGACCTGGGAATGTCCAGCATGAGGTGTAGGATGTAGATGCTAAGACTGAAGCCACAACTGGGAGCCTTTGCTCCAGTGAGGTTCATGCATCAAGGGGACACCTCTTTTGTCCCTATTCTTGAGGTATTCGGTGCTTAAACAATTTTTCTCCCTTAACTCCTTGTACATATATTGAAATTGCATCCTGTGAAGGCAAACATTGCATTTAAAAATTCTTGAATTATCATGGAGACTGAATTTCTGTTCAAGATATAGATATCCTTTAAATCAGACCTGATCTCATGAGTAAGCCCCCTCGTGCTGATCATTTCAATTTAATCATCATGACTAACCCCGAACACCAGCTTAAGAGAAATAGGGATTCATGATGTTAAAAATATGATACTTCGTTGCTGTGATAGGGTTGCTGAGGCTGAATATGACAAACTTAAAAAAACCCTCGGACAAACAAATTTTGAGAGTGATTTGAAGTGATGCCAAAAATGTCTGAGTTCACAATGATACAGATGACACAAATTTAGAAGAGTTCATACTGCTGGTCAATCATGAATACCATTGGAGGTCAGAAAATGCCTAGAGGGATGTTGATATCTTATCATCGACTCAAGCTCCTTTTTTAAACCCTTGGTTAAGCATGATTGATTGCCTACAACCACTGACCTTTGACCCTAGCATAACCACAAGAGGTATCTGGAGACCTTACAATCAGCTTGGGCTCCATTCTAAACCTATTATTTACTAACTTGATGCCCCAATCAACTTGCCTATACAATGTGACCTTTAACCTCTGCATAACCTTTGAAGGTCAAGGAATGCTAGGAGGGTTTTTTTAGACCCTACCAGTGACTTGGATACCCTTCAAAGTGTATTATTTGACTTGTATGTTGCTCTGATTTGCTTGCCTACTCTCCGTGACCTTTGACCCCCCCTACAACCATTGGAGGTCAATGGATGTCAGGTGGGATCATAACACATTAACTTTAATTTGGACGCTTTAAAACCTATTACTTGATACTTTTGTTATCCTCATTAACCTTTATCTTCCGAGTGTGTCTCTCCGGCACAAAAATTGTGTCCCTAGACTGCCGAGCGTGTTCATTTGGCACATTGATGGACATTTAAAAACACCTTGGTCATTTAAAAAACCCCGGCCAGCAAGGCTTACGACTACGGAAAAACTCAGGAAGGTAAAGGTTAACTTTATACCACTCCTGTGGCCTTGACTGTGACCTTTTGGGGGTCACAGTTGGATTTTTGGATATGCAAGTAGTTTCATCATGTTGCTAATGCCAAAAAACCTTAAGGTTTACATTTTCACGAAAAATTGACTTTTTTGCTACTCGAGTTTGTTAACATTGAAATTCCATAAGGCAAAATTTGGTTTTGGGTATGGAACCCCATTCTCAGGTCAATGGGTCAAGTTTACAAAACTTTGCTTAAACTCGACAAATCATGCAGCCATTTTTAGCCTAGTGCCAAATTTCATGAACGGGACAAACTGAAGTATCTAAAATTAGCGGTAAAAAATGACACAATCAATGTCTGAATAACAAACACCTTACTATGATGTTTCCCACCCAACCACTCACAAACTCCTCATATTGGTAAATGCATATCCTCAGTTTAACTAATGCCTAGTAAACGATTGCATTGATGAAATCATTTGGTTTATGAAAAAAATTATTGTGGAATATCTCACAGTGTGTTGTGATATTTCGCTGCCTGGAATAATTGGTTTTGGGTAGTTACTTTTCTAGGATAGTCAGAAGCCTTTTAAAATGCCAGGGAATTAGAGTTCAGTACACTCTGGCCAGGTGAAGGGTTGTTGCTGCCAGTGGGCTGGTTTCTCATGCTAGATGGCAGTAAATTCTAGTTGTGTGATTTTATAATCTTCATTGCAATCTGCACTGAATTTCTCTGCACTCAATATCAGCTCCTTCAAGTACTATTATGCCTATCACAATACAAGACTATTAGTAATGCTGGCACTTTGATGAAGAAATTTGTTATCAACAATATAAGGTTAATCAGTGAAAGAATGTTCAGAGCCTGAAATTTTATACTGAACATCGAATTAATTATTCACCTAAGTGAAACATCAGAAGTATCTCCAGATTTTGACTGATCTGGTAACCATTATGGTGCTGGATGGACTGCAAGGTTTTATTAAGTGTATACTTAGATAGCATTGGGTTGGTCAACTATAATTTAAGTGAAAAATCAAACTGATACAAAGGAATTGCAGTAAGGGAATTAGAGTTATTTATGTTAACTTGGATATTATTTATTTAATTAGCTCTGAAAATTGTAATTTGTTGTGTTCATTGAATGCATGTAAAATTGGAATTCTGGATTTCTGTAAATGGCTATGAAAATTGTAGCTCGTACAGTCAAGCCCCGTATTTCATTTTTACGCATTAGATGTGGACGCCTATGGCACAAGGTGTGTTGTGCTTCCCTGGGAGGCTAATGCGTTCATATCAATGCATGGTTCTTCAAGCGACCCTTAAGGTTTGAAAGTAAGAGTGGGTTCCCACTACTGCTCTGCGTTTCAGTGGAGCTCAAGAGTGCAGTCCATTCTTGGATTCCTCCTATGCAAGTGAAAAAGTTAAAAAAATTTGAAAATGTGTGTATAGATAATGAAAACTATTTGCAAATGGGAAAGTTTTTGATGAACCATGGCTGCGTTGGATGTGTTAATGACAGATGAATCATGGTATTGATTCTGATTAATTTCACATTGTGAAAAAAGAGAATTTTATTGATGAGATACGTAGGATTTGGTGGATATAAGTTTTTATCATCTGGTAAAGATTTTATTCTCTTCCATTTGTTCGTGGCAAATGGCCATTCATGATTTGCACAAACACAAATAGAAGGTCCATGATGTTAGTCAAGTTGAAAAGCTCTCTCTTACATCCATGTATCATTGCATGCAGTGCAATTAATGAGTGCTGTGGATCTGTGGTGCTCATGTATTGTCATCGCCCTTATTGGATAGTTATGTGCTTCTAAGATGCAAAGATACAGCACTATTCCTTGTTCAGGGGTAGAAAATGCTGTGATCTGAGTATGTATATTATCTCTAGCACCTGCAGCTTTTAAGTACCTCCAACATCTGTACGGGGATATCCTGTATGGAAATATTTAGTGCAACTGACAAATCAAGCCATGGTCATTACAGACCCTTGCCAGGTCCATTAGTCCCTTTCTGCACAGACTAGTTCCCCATGCTTAAGTTACAGACCAGTCTGACCCAGCTGGGCTGGACTTCTGTTTAAATTTCTTCCCAGTTACTGACTAGTTGCAGACCTCTGGTCAACCTTAGTTTCTTACAAGTTTCATAGCAGTTACAGACCAAATATTTTTACCATGAGAGTTCTGAACCCTTATGTGTTTCTAGAAACTCCTTGGTGCCTTTACCTTGAGGGCTGATTTTCTTCCCTCAAGTTTTAATTTGCATGGGCCTTAGATCTGCGCCAAGAAAAGGCAGAAATAATAATTTTGTTTAATAGGGGCAAGATTAAGAGTAAATACTTGCTTCCAAAGTCTAATCTGTACATTCAGATGTCAGGTAAGTCCTGTACAGGAATTGACATGTCACCATTTGAGCAAGTATAAGGTAGCAGGAATATTTATGCATCTTTTGAGGCCACAGCTCAAAATTTCTATGAAAAGAATAAGTCCATCAAAATGCCAAAAATTCCATGCCACTGATGAAGCAATCATTACCCTTGAAAAAATTCTTTTCGTGGGCTATTACATATTTCTATGACAAAATACTGGTGCTAAAACTGACAGTATGGGTAAAAATTTAATTGCATTTATTTTTATTCCAGGTGTGGGCTAACATCCCAGGAATTAAATTAATTTATCTAGTTGGTCTGACCATTTTTAATTTGGCGACATCAGTAAAGGGTAAGTATCAGGACATATGCATGATAGACAATTAGATGTAGTGGATTAACATGCTTTCATCTTATGTATTATTTTTCATAGTAAAGCTAAAGTTGACATTTTATCATGTAGTAAGGGAAGGCCAATGTTACCACAGATTTAGGACAAAACTGGGAAAATATTAATCTGACAGTAAGATTTTCATAGTTGATGGAAATAATGCATGGAAGATCCCTGTGTCAGGGGTGGAAGACCCATGAACTTACATGGAGAATAGAGGAGGATTACCTCAGACCTGAGATATTGCGCTGAGAAAAAGGGAAGGTCTTGTCAGAGAGAGGTGCTAGATAAAATGTGGCATTACATATCATCCCTTGGGCACTACTGTAGAATGTGAATAATAACAGAAGACAGACTTTAAAAAAATTATTTCTAGGTTCTGTAAGGAGGGAGTATGGATAGAGCACTTCATGAAAGCAGTCTTAATATTTATCCCATAATGAAGGAAGATTCAGAATGAGAGGAGTTTCGAGCAATTATTTTTTGTGTGCAGCAAAGTTTTCACTTTGAATAATTAGTCAAATGTTGGAGAGTAGAGCGAATTGCTTCTTAGATGACTACCAGTTTTGGCTCGGAATGGGGAAGGTACTTGGTACATGATTGTAGCGGTGAGAACAGTTATAGAAAGGGAACTAAAGCATAAACCCTACTTAATTACTTAATTTGTAGATTTTGCACAGATGTTTGATAAAGTAAATTGGGAAAATCTGATGCAAATGCTCTTGAAAATAGGATTAGATGAGTGAGCTAGGACACTCACCTGAAACTTATGTATGACCCAGAGAGTGCAGGTGAGGCTGGCAGATTGGGATTCAGGGTAGCAGATACAGTTTTCATAATGGGGAGTAAGATGAGAGACATGATGGCCAAGAAACTGGATTCCTTCTGACTTCAGGGGTCTGTCAGGTTCACTGTGAGTTTGGAAAGGTATGCATTGGGGAGCTGAACCTCATTGCTGAAAGTAGAGCCCACTCATGGAGTGTGTACTACACCCAAGGCTGGAGCAGCTGGAGAAGTCAGCCATTGCTTAGCAAAGTTTTAACATAGATTCAGGCTTCCAGCTCAGCAGGGATGCCCATTCTAGGTGCAGTTGAGAATGTTTGAAAAATAGCATGAGAGGATGGCAACAATTATCCAATCAGAAGTCACCCCGGCTAACAGAAGTGTCAGCCCATTTTTGACTCCAAATGATTTATGCCAAATGAGGCACCTATCTAAGGTTGCCAATTTTTAATCTTCATAGACCTGATGACGATAAGCAAGACACTAATCAAATTGTTGGAGAAAGTAGAAATATCAACCCTATGTATTATTGGAGGAGAGTATACTTATCAGGCATGGGTGCTTGCTTAGGGAAGCCAAAACTACAGTGTACAGAAGGGTTCTCCTCTAGATACTATTACATGGCAGCAAAATCTGGGTGTGTCAGGATAAGCATGAGCATTGGCTAAATGCTGTCGGACTTGGATGACTGAAAAGTGCTTGCAGGAAGAAAAGGATAGGAATGAGTGGATGATGAAACGATGTGGGCTGGGTGCTCCAGTAATAGACATGTATGAAAGGAGTATGCTTTGTTGGTTTGACTACGCTGAGAGACAGGATGAATGTTGAAAATGGAAATAAACATGTGACCATTGAGTTGATGGCATGAGAGGAAGGGGTGGACAGCAAAAATCATGGGTGAGTGTGGTGAAATAGACTCAGAAGATGAGGCATATGAGAAGTCTTAGGAATAGGAGAGCATATATGAAACAGTGCATTACAGCAGGAGAAACAGAAGAGGTGTGCAATGATCAGACATTGTGGAGTAAATAATAAAAAGAGCCAGTTAATTAGAAATAATTGTATCAACCTTTATCTTCCGAGTGTCTCTCTCCGGCACAAAAATTGTGTCCCTAGACTGCCGAGTGTGTTCGTTTGGCACATTGATGGACATTTAAAAAACACTGGTCATTTAAAAAACCCCGGCCAGCAAGGCTTATTACTATGGAAAAACTCAGGAAGGTAAAGGTTAACAGCAATAGTTCTTGGTCATTTCCTTCCCTGAAAGGTAGTGTTGTGGTGGCTCTGAGTGCATGAATTTACAGTAAGGTGGCACATATTTTTCAGAACTGAGAAAAGTTGTTTGCCACTTCTAAAAATGATTGTTGTGGAGTGTTAGTTTTATCACTCTTAGTTATTGGGAACCCATGCCCCAAGGGCTCTTAATACTTTAATTATGCATTTTTTGGATGTCAAAATCTGTCTCCTGTAGAATGCAACTCTGAAGCACTTGAGGTCCAAAATTTTGTTGGTTTTCATGTATCTTTCTGAGCTTTAAGATTTGGTCCTGTACAGCTTGAGCCACCCCTAAGGGTAGCACCCCGCACTGCTGCACCACTGTGGAATGCCCCTCACCATTCCCTTCCCCTACAAGACCCTACTTCTTTTTTCTCTTCCTGTACCAGCACATGGTGCATTGCCCCCTTCCCCCGATTCAGAGGAATGAGAGTTTATGCATTCCCTCTTGAACTCTGATGTGAGGTGTCATAATCTGATAAATTTTGACTAATACCCGAATGATCTCAATTATGCAAAGGATTTATTTGGCACAGTTTCACTCTTATTTGATTCACTCCAACTTTTCTCAATTCTGAAAAATAAGTGCTGGGGATCGGGTTGGTGCAGTGGCTGGAGTACTGGCTAACCATATGGGCAGCCAGGATTCAAATGTCTGCTGGGGAGGATATTTTTCAGACGAAACCCAATCCCTACTTGAGTGTCTTGTTGATGGCATATCAAGTACAGTACTCCATCTGTAGGATGAGACATTAAACTGTGGTCTCCTTGGCACCTTTCATTAAGAGCGGGCTAATGCCGATGCCTGGTTTCTATCCACCCCTCCTCCCTTACCTGTCCCCTATGGCGGAAATGACCTTAGCTGTCAGTCGCCTCCCCAAATTCAATCCACTCCGAAATAAGTGCCTCCGTAATGTACTGCTACTTACAAAAAATTGTTATATTTTCAACACAACATGCTTGACATGGGTTCCTGTAGAGGCACCTTCACAACTCTGTTTGGCATCATGCAATTACTGGCCTTGGATGACTGCTCACATTGGAAATCTCCCTAATTGCCAGGTTTAATGATGAAAATGCACCCTGTAAATGTTTTTAGAGGAGGTCATGATGAAAATTCCCCTGTCATCTCATAAACAAGCCCAGCTAAGATCTTCTTCCATAAGCCATGCAAAAGGTGACCTTTTTATGGTGGTTCTTGCAGAGATTATGCTTTGAAAGCGAAAACATTCTTGCAATTAAAAAAAATAGGACTAGATAAAAATTTCTTCACTTCACCTCTACAGGCTAAGTCTTGGTTAATGCAATATGATTTGCATCTAAAATCTTGCTCAAGGCTAGTAAAAGAATTCTAACACCAGCCTTGAACAAGGTTTATGTCAAGCTAAGTACAAGCAAAGTTTACTTTGAATAATGTGTTGTGAACATAAATTTCCAGGTCAGTGCTTTGGTGGAACTGAAACATATGAGAAAACAACAGGAGTAGAATTTGTGTATGGGGCAGCCCAAGGTCTTCTCACTCAACCAGGAACAGGGATAACACGAGATTGCACTGCCATATGTCGACAAACAATAACTTGTCATGCATTTAGTGTTGGTAAGTATCCCAGTCATTTTTAGTTTTTTTTCTGATAGGAGAGTCACAAAATCAATTTGGAGTAAAAACAATTTTGTGAAGATTGTGTGTGATACAAAAAATTCTTTTATGCCAATTTCTATTTATTTATTTACTCTATGCTAAAACAGCGTGATAGACCTTTTACTTTGGTATAAATTGATGTCAACAATTGTTGAGATCTTAAGGTATGCGCAATTACCTTAAGATATGCGCACAAATACCCATGTCCTCAGAGGTGCAAAAGTTGTTGTCCTAGTTGAAAATACATATAGGCAATGAATGAGTTTTCACCAAAATTTAGGTTATATTTTTGTACAAATGTTCTAACTCAGCGAGTAAAATATAATTTTTTGGGATGACACATGTTTCCAAATGTTGATAAAGAGAACAAATGATATGCTCTGACCTTATTTGTTTCAACCAAATGGTGCTGGAATCTCTCAAATTATATTTACCTACTCATTCAATTAACTTAAGGGGAAGACACTGCAATGGGGTAACTTCATGGTGATGTTAATGAGAAAATTTAAAGATCCGTAGCCATGCTTAAAAGTCATCCTATTTCAACTTATGGAATTCAACAAATCAAATTTAACAAGATTTTTTTACTGTTAAAATATATTAAGGGTGCTAACTTGATGTAACTCTTGACTGATAATGCATGTAAAGTTTTTATAATGTCCAAAATGATCACATAAACTTGCTATTGGTACTGCTTGAAAGATATTTTTTTAATCTCAATTTATGCACTTTACATGTACTACCCAAAGCTTTAAGTCCAAAAAATGTTTAACTACTTTTGTTTTAAACAGATTATGAAAATTCACGATGTCAGTCATATGGCCAAGATTCAATGGGTCACAGGAATAATCTACATGAGAAGGCTGGGAGCAATTACTTCGAGAAAATATGCATTAAAGGAGGTAAGAGAGAAGTATTTATAATTATCATTAAAATACCAAAAAATTAAATTATTTTTCAACAATAATGACACTAACTGGTTCTACTGCAACATTATTATGAATATACATTTTACTTGGCTATGACATTGATGAGGTGGGGAGATCCAATAAAATGTAGCATTGCTGTAGGTAACAGGGACTGCCACTTGTAGAATAGTATTTATTAAAAAAGGAGTTTTCTGAGCAAAATAATGCATACTGTTAATGTCATCTAAAGTCCATTCAGGCAGCTGCAAAAGATTTTTACCCCAGCAGGGTAGCTTCTGAGGTGATGATTCAATCTTAATATAGTCTTGAAAATGGAAATAGGGAACTACAGAGATACTGCTTTTCCTGTCACTTTACAAAATACGATAGGAGACTTGAATTCTAAAATATCTCTCCCCACCAGCATGCTAACATTATGAAAGTATTAGAACTAAATTTCATTTGCTTTCATAACCACCCTAATTTCAATCAGCCACCCAGTCAGATCTGTCAATAACCACCCTGATGTCAATATTTGAGCATCAAGCTTCTCAGTGGAAATGAAAGGATGTCATTTATCACAAGCCTCCATTGAATTGAAGATTGGTTGAGGTCTCACAGCACTTCAATAGACTTTAGTCTGGCTTATGGACACAGTGTGTAGCAGGTTGAGCTCTTGCAATTTGCGAATGTCTTCTTGTCTAGCTTAATGTTTATTGAAGTAATTAACCCTTTAAGTGTGGCATGACGTGAAATCACCTCATGGTTGTCTTTACGCTGGTGCTGATGACGTGATATCCTGTCATGGGTACCGTGAGTGTTCCAGCTTTCCCTAGAGGTCCTAGTGTAAGTCCCCTAGTGAAAGCTGGAACACTCATGGGTACCCTTGATGTGACATCGCATCATCAGCTCCAGCTTAACACTCTCGCTGCTGGGCACTTCTCGCTGCCGGATAGGTAGAATGCTGCGTATTTTAAGCTTTATTCATGCTATCACAGAAAAATAACTGTATTACTTAGAAAATGCTGTTTATATTGCTTTAAAGCATGATTCTTCTACTTTTTTAAATTGTAAGTTGGTTGGAATATGTTTCTCAGCAGCTAAGGAAACACGTCAAATGACGGGATTAGCAGCGAAAGTGTTAAAGACAACCATGATGTAATATCATGTCATGCCACACTCAAAGGGTTGATGAAGCTTGGGAAGGTGGAATATTCATGATTTCTAAGATCTTACTCAAGGAATCAAACTGGTTTGGTGCAGCCTGCCTCACTCTGGATTGTTTTGTATTTTCTGAGGCTCCCTCTCTGCTCCAGTGAGAGGTTGGGTTCTGGGATTCATTCAGCCACTCTGCTCAAGAGTATAGTTGTAATGTTTCACATTTGAATGAGGCTCTTAACTACTATGGAACTGAGCACCTTCAGATTGGTGTGTTTGGAATGAGCTCATCAGTTCAAAATGGAATATTTGTGACCCTTGCAACCTCATTCAAAGTGGTTAGGACTGGGTGAAAACGGAATAGAGATAAAGCATGAGTCCTTTACTTCCTGGTAATTAGGTTGGCCTGGTCATGAGAGCAATGTTGGAAATTTGGAAGAGTGCATGCATAACCTGTTGTGGGTGTGTTGCTCTCCCTACAATTGGCATTTCCCTTTCTCCCATCCATGTACACCTCTCTAATATGCCACTCTGAAGGTTCACTCCTGCTAGGATTTCAACAAATTTTAACAGACGAGTGGGAATGAACAGTCATATTCACTCCAAGCTCACCTCGCCCTTCCCTCCTGCTCTACTCTGACTTCTGGCTTATTCAATCCCCTTCATTCTACACTTTGTTCACCTCTCAACCAAAGGAATGAACTGGTTTGTTAAAGGGAATTATTTGAAATGGAAGTGCAGGAAAGTTTTTTCAATGAATCAGCTCTGGTTTAATTCCTAACCTTATTTTTTCAAATAATTTTAGCCTAGCATGTTGACTGCTAGACTCTCGTGGCTGCAAACCTTGTCCTTCTAGAAATGACTTTTGGAACCAGAAAGGGTAGCCAGTATGGGTAGAAAGAAAAATGTTTATAGAGTTTTGAAGAAGGCATCATTTACTGATAAAATAAGTAGCATGATGAGATGTTAAAGCAAACAACAGAAAAGTGAATGCTACATAAGAGGGGAGGAAAGAAGAAGAGGGTAGGGAATGTAGATGAAAAAAGCTAATCACTGTTCTGAGCTTAGGAGAATTGAAGAATCGATATTGCAGTACACACCACTGTAGTTCTGGTGTGAACAAAACCACATTTTCAACTAAGAACCTGAAGTATTTTGGAATTCTAATGACTGGAGACCTGTAAAAGGTGTTGTTATTTTTTAGCCAGAAGTGGTGTTATTTTACCCTGAAATCTGTGTTATTTTCACAACAGAATATTTTGTGTTAATTAAGTGCCATCCTCCTAGTAGGCCCACGTGTTGGTAATAAGTTCTTGATTAGATGCCATTGATTAGGGAAAATTTAAACAATTAATAACATGCTGAATTCACATTTAATATTTTTGTACATATCACTTAACCAACTTACATAAAGATACAAATTACAGTTAAATGTCCATATTTTCAAATGGCTTCCAGGCACTTTAATGCAAATGATGGTTCACACAATTTTAGTACCTGATTTGCTTTAACTATACCCACTGAACCCTGGGAATTTTGTTTCTGTAATATTCTCCGTAATTCTCCAAACCCCAACATAAAATTTTCCGTCTCAATTGACTCAAGGTCATGAACTTTTTTCAATTTAGTGACTAAGTTGGGGCTCACCTCCATTGTGAGAACTTCTTGAGGGTCAAAAACTGAGATGTTTTTAAATATTATTCTAGTTGGGTCTTCTACTATAAGAGAATTAAGTTTCATTGATGCCTTGAATGCCATCTGCACTAGTATCGACTTCACAGCTGCAGCTTAAGAAGTTGTCATGCTTTGCAAGGAATTAATAGTTTTCTCAAAAAAAATACCACTCTGAATTTTAGTTTTTAGATTTTTGCAGGGATTAGAAGAACTAGTATCAACCATTTTCGGGTATACTGCTGTGTGGTGAACTTTAACAGCTCAGTGTTTTGTTCCTCCTGCTGGGAACATCGTTAGGGGACTGAAGAAGATGTATCCATTTCATCTGGTCAGACCATTGGAATACTGACCATTGTTGTCATGGATTTAAAAAATAAATAAAAACCCATTATATAAAACTTCAAATATAAAACCAGAAAGATGGTTGGTTGTCACTCTAATATTTTGGGAAAGGTATCTTTTCCACACACTGCTTAAGTGATAACCATCATCCCTATTAAAAATTAAAGGCCGTTTAGATATTTCGACTGCCTCTCTAATTAGTCGTGGATAATAAGAAGATGTTCTTGCAGTGACTTTGGCCTCATTCAGGAGGATCTTGTGCCCTGGTCCCGACATGAAATGATCAGCAATAACTTAAGTCTGCCATTGTCTTGCCTTTAGTGCACTTTTGTGCTCTTTCAGCCTGGTCTCAATCTTCCGTTTGGTCTGTCCAATATAACTCGACCCACAAGAACACGGAATCTCGTATATCCCTTCCGTTTGGAACTGAGGAATAGCATCTATGGCAGATGGAAGGAAGCCTTTGATTTTCTTCATTGTGCCAAACCTGGTCTCAATGTTGGCTTTTCCCAAGATGCGAATATTACAGTCTGTTGTTCTGGATATATATGGAAGAACTGCAAAAGCACATGGCTTGATCTTGTCCTTCGGGGCCTTAAAGCTCTCCTTATGAATGAAGTAGCATACCCATTTCCTTTTAAAATTGAAAAGAGATGTTCCATTTCATTTTTTATGCTATCTTCATCGGATACGGCAAGGGTTCTATGTTTTAAGGTCTTGATTATGCAGGACTTCTGACGCGGGTGATGGTGTGACGCTGCATTCAAGTACCTGTCTGTGTGGGTCTTCTTTCTAAAGACCTAATGCCCCAAGCTACCGTCCTGCCTTCTCCTTACTAATACATCAAGGAACGGTAAGGAGCCATCATCTTTGATTTCCTTGGTGAACTTGATGTTATCATGAATGCTATTCAGGTGTTCATGGAATTTTTCAAGTGCATCCTTCCCATGCGGCCAAATAACAAATGTGTCGTCTACATATCGGAGCCAGCATAATGGTTTTTTTAAATTCATGACAACAATGGTCAGTATTCCAACGGTCCGACCAGATGAAATGGATACATCTTCTTCAGTCTCCTGATGACGTTCCCAGCAGGAGGAGCGAAACGTTGAGCTATTAAAGTTCACCATGCAGCAGTATACCCGAAAATGGTTGATACTAGTACCACTCTGAATATTATCAAGGCTCATTTTTAACTTTCTCAACTCTCTATGCAATGTGTGTGCATTAGGGTAGCTAGAACCCTCCAATAATTTAATCAAGTCAACCAGCTGTTTCCCATGCTCCATTACTAATATTGCCTGGCATTGAATAGAGTCAATTACATCATTATTTAAAGAACAAATGTATCCTATGCCTGAATTGTGTATCACCTTCATTTCTTCAGTGTTACAGAAGTCAACAATGTGTCGAAAATAATCTGCTAAGTAAATAACACTGAGGAACCAATAGTTCCATCTGGTGACAACAGGGATAGGGAATAATGCACAACTCTTTTCATTTCTGTCTGCAAGAAATTTTGAATATAAGTGTTTTCTTTTCCTTGTGTGGGGGAATAAACTTTTGGTCATCAGTACTGCTCTATTAAGTTCAATCATCTCATGGATCCAAATATTTCCCACAAGATTTAATTTGTGAGCTCAACATTGGGTGTGGATTAACTCCTCACTGGTAATCAGTGTTAAGCCTGTTACACACTTAGTCATATATCTTGCTGAATCTGTTACAACACTTTTAACATCAGAGTACTGTACATTAAGAACCTTTAGGGACTCAAGAATTGCCCTAATACATCGGGTTGCATTGGCGGATTCTAGAAAGTGGACACCACCAACGTAAAGCAACGGCTGTTCATTGAAATCTTTAAATATCCTAAACAGTACCACAAATACTCATCTGCTAGTTTTTTCTGTGGTGTCATCACAAAAAATATCCATGGGTTTCCCTTGAACTGCTTCTTTCACTTCTTGGATTCGGTCATTGGCCAGATCATTAACATATTTTTCTCTAAGTGTTCTAGCATGTGGTAAGTCACCAGCCCCTGAATTTAATTGTAAGTAAAAAAGAAGAGGTGAATGAATCCTACCACGACTAACAAATAAATTGCACGGTTCAGAAGTTTTGACCAACATTCATAGGAACCTTTTATGCTAGTATGCATTATGAAATGGGTAGGTATACGAAAAACAGAAAAAAATATCACTAATGATCTGGTGCAGCTACTAATAACATCATTTAATACGAACCTTCAACATATTTATTTAACAATCTTCTTATATTTGGATTGTCCATCTTCTCAAGTGGGATGTTTGCTTTAATGAAGGTCGTCTTAGTAGTAAGTAGTGTCTTTCGATAATGTGTAAGAGGCATCTCTCTTCTTGGTTGTTTGAAGCAGTTTTGATATGGATGCTTGCCATTTAGTTCCACTTCCACCGGCAGATTTTTTTTCAACATTAGCCTTATGTTTTTCACTCAAAATGTGTTTCGTGCAGCTGTCCTTCCTTTTCCACGAGACAGTTGTGTTGCAAAAACGATCAAGAATTGTTTTGTCATCAGCAAAATAGAATCCATGATGTCGCAATTCTGCCTCGCGCTGCTTTGCCGTCACCGTCTACTTTGGCATTATATGTTTTGATGAATGTGATACAACTGTCACAAAAGAAAATCACTTAGCCGCTTTGAACATGCTCTATAATTTAGAGCTTTCCCGGGATTATTTCAATGAGAGCACCACGAGTGGCGATATCATGAACTATGTAGTGGGAATTTGGCTACTTTGTACAAATTTGTAGACATCTTCTTAAAAGAGAGGTGTCTTTTTTAACTCAAATTTGTTTCTTTGTAGACGTCATTTTCACAAGGAAGGCATTTTTATTTAAACTAGTTTGCCAATAATTTTTTTTTACCGAAATTCACGTTTGAAGTGTTGAAATTTGAGATAATATACGAAATTCGCTTTTTCGTGGAAAAACCTCTGAATTCGTATAAACATTCGTGTTAACGCATTTGTGAGTTTTGCATGTCCCTACTAATGACATATATAACTTACTTCAATGCTCTTTGTGTCTTTTATCCAGTTTGTTTGCTCTTTATGAGTATGTATGATTATGCTGTGCGTATAATGTATGTAATGTATAGCTGATAATTTTTAAATTATCTGAAGAAATGTAGATATATATTTTTTCATTCTGGGAAAATCATTCAATGCAATCTGTAAGCAATACAATGTTATCCTAGAAAATAATTCATATTCTGATTGTGGACTTTTGCATTGAATGATCTTTAATTTTTCAACCCCAAATCAGTTTCCAACATGAATTCCATGTGTGGTGATCGTCTCTGGGCATTTGAGAGAGTGGTTGGAGCATTTTTAGAGGGCTTTGATGATCGTGAGGAGCATAATGTCCAGACAAAAACAGAGTGTGAAAAACTGTGCCTATTTGAAAGCACTTTCACCTGCAGGTAAGATTTTTATTGCATTCCAATATCTAGGAATTCATTATTTGTTCAAATTCTTTTTGCATATAATTAACTGCTTTTTATAGGTCTGCAGAATATGATGAAACCCAGAATGTGTGCAGGCTCAGCAGAGAGGACAGGAGAAGTCAGCCCAGCTCATTTAGGAGAGTTCCTGGAAGCCCTCTTGATTATTTGGAAAACCAATGTGTAAGATGTAAGTCACCTTCGGGGAAATTTAAAATGGTTGAAAAAATCCAATATCATTTTCAACTTATCTTTGCTTACATCACTGTGGATCACACAAAAAACTGAGTTGTTCTTGAGGTTAACTGGTACGATAAAAATATCTACAATTTATATACTCCTACTTCATTTGTCATAGTCAAATAAAACCAGTTCAAATTATAAATTGAAGTTTACATGCAAATTCAGCTGTAATTAGAGTATTTTTGACTTTTTGACTTTTTGACTGCTAAAAGATCAGAGGTCAGTTCTCATTGGATCTGCTTATTCTGGCAGTTTATATATATGCATGTAGATGCGTCATTCCTCCTCAATTCAACAAACAATTGTACCTTAGGTTATAAAATTTTCTCAATATTGGTATGTGGGTAGATTTTGACCTCAAATGAAGCACTCTAAAATCTCAGAGAATAATATGTGTGATGTATGGGTATTTAAAATTTTTCACATTTTTGCCAAAAATGCATACCCTGAATGGTGTTTTAACTTACATTTCTGCATCTTGCAGTTGTAGCGCAACAATATATACCTTATTTGAAAGCTTAGTCTTTGTCAAAGGCAGTGATGCTATCAAAAATTTATTTTACCAAATTTCTTAATTTTGTTTAATTTTAAAGGTAAAAAAATTGTAAAATAACGTTTCTTGAACACTCCTGCTGCAAAATTGACATAATTTATCTTTCTTAATCCGTAAATACTTGACAAACTATCCTGAAAATATCCTATGGAAATACATAATAGGGTGTGTTAAAATTTTTTAAACTTTTGCATTTTTCTTACTGCTTATTTCTTATTTATTTGCCTTCGTGGGCTCAGTTCTGGAGTTAGCAAGTAGCAATTGTTGCAGATATGTAATGCAGTCATAGGCACACACAGATAGCTCCAGCTCCTTGTGTTAAGGATTAAAAACCATAGGATGAACAACAAATTGTATGTACTTTTTATTTGCAATGTTAAATTGAGGTAGTTTGAGTGAAATATCATTTTACCCAGAAATCGATGAATTTGGCCTCACTTTAAAGAAAAATATCTCATCCTTCTAATGACACCAAAAATTCAACCCCTTACCACCTTAATTTCGGAGCTATTTGCCAAAAAATACCAACCCTTTTACATGGGAAATGGTGCGTGTGTGCACTCCAGAGACATTATTTACTAAATGAGGGATTTCTAACACTTAGATGTCGTTAAAAAACTAACGGTGTGGTTGTTTGTATGTTTTCTCAACTATTTTTGAAAATTAATCATATTGTCTTAACCATTTCTCATAATAAAATTAGACCAATATACTAAAATCTTCTCTCTGCATAAAAATATAAAAATTCCAGAAAAATGGCACCTTTTCCTCTCCTCTTCAAAAGGTACATGTGAAGGAGGAACGTTAAAAAGGTTGGATAAACGAGATTGCCTTCACCTGCTGTAAGAAAATCAAATCAAAACACCCATATAAATATATATCTGGGCCAAAGAGGAAAATACATATTTCCTATTTCAGGAATAGAAACTGGCTCTACTAGGAAATATGAAGTGAAGAAAATGAATAAGTACTTGCAAAATAATTTCATTGGTCGGCTTACATAGTAGCATGAGGGAGTTCCATACTGCAAAACGAGGGGCTAATGGAATGTTATTGACCCAGAGGATGAAAATTTCTGTATTATGGGTCAGTGATCTAGGTTTATAGGAAAAACAGAAAACTGGGTCCTCAAAAGTAAATTTTATGGAGAAATTTCATCACTCCCTACATTTTAAGGTAGTAAGCATTTGAAGCAAACATCCTAGATTAAATGCTACCTTCCATTGCAAAACTTTATCCAAATACTATTGTTAAGTATTCATTTGATTTTTAGTTTCTATTTATTTACTCTGGTGAGCTGGTATAATTATAATGACATCTTATAATGAGTCTTCAGGTTTATTTGTCATATAGCATTAATTTAACATTTTAAATAATCAATGTTAACAATTTGTCATTCATTATAGTTTATAAAATCAATACAAAAAGCTGGGGCTATCTGTATGTGCCAATGCCTATAGTACAAGTCTGCTAAGATTGTACCTGCTGACTTATGGCTGAGCCTGTGGAGGCAGGTATGAGAAAAATGCAAATGTTTCAAAAATTGTATAAGTGCGCTTATGTAACTCCAAGGGATTATTTCAGGATAGTTAGTAAGATATGTACAGATTAAGAAAAGAAAGTTTTGGCCAATTAGGCACTGGAGTATTTGAAAAACATTATTTTAAAACTCTTTAAACTTTAAAGTTAAACAAAAATAGGCAATTCAATTAAATAGATTTTTGGTTGTATCAATGTGTTTAAAGGCGAGTAAGCTTCAAAATGAGGTATACAGTAGAACCTCGATCTATCATTTTTCAAGGGGATGGGCAAAAAAAACGATGGATGCAGGAAAACGAACAATGCGGGAAAAGATTTCCCGGGAGCCATAACGAGATGAAAATGTGTGAATTTTTTGGTAACTTTTCACAGTAGAGGGGTATCTTAAAGGAATTTCTCTTAAAAGCGTGAGAATTTTTGAATTTAATGAAAATACTTAGTGCATCTCTAATTTTTCGTTTGACTACTAACTGTTTAAAATATTTTATGAGTATTACATATCCCAATGGTGTCTCGGATGATAAAAGTAATTAAACAAGGTCCATTATCATGTTATTGGATGATCTTCAAGCCCGCGCACCAACCTATCCATGCATAGAAATTTATTCGTTAAAAATATTCTTGAGGGTGAGAAGCGCGCCTAAAATTTGTTGGGGAGGATGTAATCTTTTGTCGTGCTTTCCATTGTGCTCCGCTGATGGAGGAGTGCCACCCGTTAAAGATGGAGCGAGCTTGACGCTACCAAGTGCATTCTTGTTTATCTGGAGCAATCGTGTAACCCACGAGGCATAGAGCAAGAGAGGTGTAGCAGGTTATCGCCATCTGGTTCAGAGTGGTAAAACTTAGCGGGCAATCGGGTTGAAATGAGGAATTCCGATATCGGCGGTTGAAGTTCGGCTTGGCATTACCAAATTAACATGAATTTCAAAAAAATTAATTATTTTGATGGGCCATGGTGCCTAAAAAACAAAAAAAAACATTTCTGGCAATGCAAGCCCACGTCAGACAACGGACGAGAAGGAACTTAGCCCACGCTCGCAGGACTTCCACTACGATGGACTAATGGTTGAAACATCTGCGTTACCTTCAGCCATCTTAAAACACCTATTTTGAACAGTTTCGGCTATAGGCTCAGAAATAAATACTTTAGGAAAATGAATGGACATAAATACCTACTGGCTAAGCACGGAAAAAATAGAAAAAGGAAAGGGCACAGAGCACGTAGGGTTTGGCCGCACTTAGTAGAGGCCCGCGAAGTGACCATGACGAAGGTCAGGGAGTGACTGAATTGCCGAGGTTACAAGCCACGCCCGCTGCCCTCTAGTTGGTTCCGCGAGAGTCACATGACGAGAAACCCCACCTCCCTCCCTTCCCTCAGCCACTCCCCCGTTTAAGCCCATGTGGCCCACGTCATTGGAAATCATGCACTGTTACATACAATAATTGGGTGAGACAGGTAATTGGGGGACCCTGTTTTCCGCCGGGAAGGGCAGGGCAGGTGGAAGACCTTTGACCCTCCCAACCCTTTCCGCGGAAAAGGCCCCACCAACTGAGGGGTGCATTAGTGGAACGTCAGTTAATTTTGCTAAAGTTTTTAATCGGCATAAATCTACAGAACAAGTATTATATGAAGTTTGTCCATTATTTTCTGTTACATTTGATACTAAACACCAAGGAAATCCGTTGATATTTACCTACATGGGTTGTATCAGATCTCGATATAGTGCCGAGAGCTAGGGTATGACAACTACTGGTAAGAGAGCATTGAGAGGATAATAGGAAGGAAGATAAGAAGCTCATGGCAAAGGAATGCAGCCGCTGAAGAGCGAGGTAGCGACTCGTTTGGGTAGGAAAGGAGGAATGCCAATTGTCCTATAGGTAGGAGTTTGGGCCATAAAGATAAGAAGGGACTCGGACGGCAAGGGCTACCCTTCCGTCCAGCACGGTGCGTTACCTAACTCCCTCCCCCTCCTCCTTTCCCGCTGCGGAGCGCCGCAAAAATTCCAAAATCTTACTTTGGTGTAAATTTTTGGTTTCGTCTTTTTCAAAAACAATGAATGCGGGAATTGCGATGTGGGGACCGTGATTTGGAAACGATCGAAGCGAGAAAACGATACTTCGGGGAACGATGGATGCGGGAATTATTAACGTTATCAGCATGGAACTACATTCTGGACCAAAGACGGCGAACGATAGAAGCGGGAAAACGATCAATGCGGGAACGATAGATCGAGGTTCTACGGTATACCGTTGCTCTAAGACTATTAGAAGCAGAGATATAAGTAATAGCTTACTTCAGGGCACACATTATTTGCAAAAAATGTGAAAAAATTAAAATATTCATAAATCACATAGCATTTTTTCTCAAAAAGGTTTCAAGTTACTTCATGGGAGTTCACACGCTGCTCATACTCCAATCTTGAGCAAAATCTTAGACCTTAAGAGACAATCTATTTGTTGATTGGAGGTGGAATGACCCATTAGTATGTCCATAGTTCAATGAAGTGGAGTGAAAAATTTTCATTGCAGATCATGGCTGACTTCATGCTGCAGACTAATGTAGATATTATCATATTTCTAGTGCACTGTTGGTCTTTTATGCCTTTATATTTAATAACTAAATAACTGTGTTGTCAACTATTCTTGACCCTTGAGCTTACAGCCTCCAGCTTGAAATCTGTTTCACATAATACTGCTGGCAACACTAAGATTTCTTTTTTATCCAAGGATTAAGTTACTTTAACCACCTCTTCCACAGCTCTCCCTGACTGTCGCTATAACATAAGATCTGATAGCACTGTGATATCAATGGATGAGTTGCAGTTTGCTGCAAGCCAGGCTGAGTGTGAAGTACTCTGTGATCAGGTATGTTGCTCTGTACTAGAGGGATCAAGTTACATAGATTGCACTGGCTTAATATTTTAAGGATCTTCAGAAATATATTCCAAATTTGATGTGATGTATGTAATACTAGTCAAAGGAGAAAAATTTAATCAGAACTTGTAGAGATCTCTTGTGTAAGAACAATCAGCCTTAAATGTATTAATTTTTGCCTGAGTTTAGCCTCCTTGCAGAGTTAACAAAAATACAGCCATAGCTATTTGGTTTAATTCAAGCAATGCTTGCTTCTGGCTATTATTATTGTACAACATCCACAGAGGGTCTCCGATATCCAGAATGAGTTTCCTCTAACTGCAATATTATGTGGAAATTACATGGATATTAAATTATATAATGCAGATCCAAATGCATTCTGTTGGTGTGGATAGCCAGATTTTAATTTTAACCTTTAAACGCCGGATTTAAATGTCCTTCAAAGTTCCTCCCTGCCAGATTTAAATTGGCCCTTATAATGTTTTCCTGTTATGAGTGAGCCAAAAATTGTACTTACCACAGTGAGAAGCACCAAATGGTGTGACAATATTAGCACTTTTGGCATTTGAAGGTTAAAATACAATAGAAAATTGGTTTAAAAATTATATTCGGCACATATATACTGTGCACGGCCAGTTAATCCCTCATTCCAGTGACATACACATAAAGAAATACAAGTCCTTTAAAGGCTAGCTGATAGCAATAGCAATACATGTATATTTTTGTTTTGTTCTCTAATACACCTTCCTAATTGACCAAACATCATTGCAAAACTTCTTGATATAATATCTGTTTTATCATAAGTAGGAGTGAAAAATTTCCTTTCAATTTCCTCCGAGACACTAATCAATTTACTCATTTATCTCCTTATTTTAATATGGTAGTTTTGTATTCAAAGAACTGATACATATAATATAATAATTTTGCTGTGTTAAAAAATTCATGGCCACTACTGGAGCTGCTACAAAATAGTTTATTTACTCAGCCATTTGAACACTAAAAGGAAGGAGGGTGTCATTTTTGACCCTTTTTCATTTTTGCTTTAGGCCATTTCTTTATACCTGCATCAATCAGCCTGGGAATCCTAGATTATTTCATATTTTATGGTAGATATTACGAGAGAGGTATCTACAAAAAAAATGCTATTCATTGATGCAAATTTCATTAATCATTCAGCTTTAAGTGGAAGACATACATATGACTGCAGGAACAGAAGGTCAGCCAAGAAAAAGAAGTATAGAACAATAGCCACCCAATCTTGGATTGATAACTGCTAATGATTACTAGGAAAAATATTTGATGATGCAATTGATCCATACTTAATGTGTACCAATGAAGCATACAAAAAAAGTAACCTAAAACTGCCATCTTATATAGTGTCATCTACCATCCATACAGTACTTATCAGCTACCTTGGAATGGGGGACAAATTCTTAAGTAAACATCTCTAGGACTTGTTATCATGTTAAATATTTCTATGAGAAAAATAGTAAAATGATTTATTCTTTTTATGTTATTCTAAATATGAAAAATCCTTTTTTCAACAGTCGCGTGGATTTACTTGCCGATCTTTCACCTATGCAGCTGAAGAAAAGAGATGTTACCTTAGCAGTGATGACTCAATTTCCCTGAATAATGTTGCGCTTATCCCTAAAAGGAATGCTGTGTATGCGGAGAAACAATGCAGTATCAGTAAGTTCCTCTTGTATGGCATAATATATATTTAATAAGTTATTTGAATGCAGAAAATTTTGATGTTACAGTAATCCAAGCGATCATTATCACATGATATGTGATTTGTCTCAAGTGGTGTAGCAAGCTAAAGCTATTATTGAGTGCATAAATTTTTTCCTTGAAATATTAAGACTTTAAATGGATCCTGCAATAATTCATATGCTAAGCAGTAGGTACTTGAAAGTACCACTCATGCCTTGAAGGATAGACATAGTCATTTCATCATGTGCTTGTTTTTCTGAATGCCTTTCATTGAAAACTGGATTTCGGTGGCCTTACTTCGAAGGCATGAAAAGGAAATAAAATCAGGTTACTATGAAGCCTAATGCCATTTTTGAAAACTAATAATGTCCTAGGGACCAAGGTCAGGACATCTTCACCAACATTCAATAGTGCTTCCTCGTCGCTGGTACCAGTATTTGTTACATGCATGTAAGGCAGAGCTTTTTCAAAAGCATCAGTATTTCAAGCATATTAATTGTGAAATAAAATTACAAACTGTCACACAAGGCAAGGCCTAATGTAGTGTTTCCTTCTATAAGATATTATTTTTATGGAATTGTTTTGAGGAGCACCTTACTCCCGCTCTTTTAACTCATGTTTAGCAAATAAACAATTGACTTCTTTTGTGCTTTGCACTGAGCTTGCAAATCACTTTTATCATACTTAGTTAAAGGTATTCGCAAGCCATTTGTATGTTTTGGGAGTACTTGCAGCTTAATTCTAAAATACTTTAGCAGCTTCAAGTTACTTTGTCGTAGTATTTAGATTGAGGCTGAGTTTTCAGTATGGACATAGTAATTACACTCATTTAACCCTTTCGCTGCGGTCAAACTGCAGAGAGGTTCCAGCCCCTGTGCGGCGAAAAAGTGAACTCTAATCTACGTTGGCACAGAAAGTATGCCTCTCGTTGAACCTCCAACTCAATAGTCACTCAAGCTCCCGGGATAGGATTTGTACAATGTATAACAATGAACTTGGTGAATGGCATTCGCAGAAAAAGAGAAAGTTCAGTAGCGTGGGTAGGAACAACCACTTGCCAACGGAACGTATGAGCTACGTTCACAGCAGTCAACCGAGCGAACGTAGCTACTACGTTCACAGCAGCGAAAGGGTTAAATGCAATTTTCTTGAGTTTCAACCAATGAAAATGTAAAATTAAGGTCAATTTTCGCAGTCGTTGTTTATAAGGACCCTTTCTCCTTTTGAGTTTTCCTGCATCTTGATGTTATTGTACCAGAATTTCCACTAATATGCCATAAGCCTCAAGGTAGATGGATACTGACTTTTTTGCATATCACACTTAATATTCCCTAGTCTGTGGAAGGGGAGGAGGTGAGGGTGGGTACTGAATGTTCTGAATTCTATTAATTCTTCTTATACAGCACTGTTAACCACCAATGACTCACTGATTTTTGTATACTGACTAGGGATGAATTATCATTTAACCTTTGAATGCTGGATTTATATGTCCTTCAAAGTCCCTCTCTGCCAGATTTAAATCGGCCCTTTAAATGTTATGAATGAGCCAAAAATGGCACTTTCGGCAGTGAAAAGCACCAAATGGCATACCAATATTGGCACTTTTGGCGTTTAAAGATCAATCATGGCTACTTCTACTTTTTAGAAGAATTAACTATATCCAGAAAGTTCTACATCCACTCACGCCTCCTCCCCTTTCACTCTCTTGAGGAAATGAAGTTTGCAATGCAAAAGAGACAGTGTTCATGTACTTTGAAGAGGTCTTCTCAAAGTAAAAGAAACTTGGATATTTTAACATCATAATGTGGGAAATCCCAAGAGAAGAAGCTATTCTTTATGAAGAAACTTTCTTCCATCTTGTCAAAAGCAGAGAAGGGTACATTACAATGTCTGCAGGTTAGCAAATAAAATGAAATCCTGATGTTAGCATTTTTCTTCCTCAGGTCAATGTGAAGATGGGACTTTCACATTTGCAAAAGTGACCGGCCATTTCCTTCGGTCGGCGCAAAGTGTTGGTCTTGCTATGGCTTCATCTCCAGGCATCACCCTTGAGTGCAGTGTGAGGTGCCTGGAGGCTGGATCTGATTGCCCTGCATTTAGTTTGGACTATGGAGCAATGAAATGTTTCAAGCTGGATAGGAATACCCAAGGACGAGGCAGTGAGCTTCTCCCAAGGGAAGGTGAAAGCTTTTTTGAAAAGATCTGCCTGAGGGGTAAGTAAATTAAGTATTCTAATGATCATGGTTGAATTTCTTTAATGGATCTTTCCTTAAGCCTTGACATTCCTTAGATTTGAGCCCAAGAACTGAATGCTACATTCAGTGATTGATATTTTTACCATGCATTGGAGTCAATCCAATGCCTCAAGGCAGTGATATTTCAAGTTTGTTCCATAGAGCCCTTCTGTTACTCACCACTTTTCCATCAATCAACAGATCCCTCGGGTTGACATTTTTATCACTTTGTGTTAATCATTATTTTGCTCATTTTACCAGAAATTGAAATGGAAATACTTTTTTCATACATGCCCTAAAATTTTGTGAGTATATAATTTATTGAAGAGGTTCCATAAAATATTTTTACTTTCTGTAAGTTCTGAGAGCAAAAAAAGCTGGAAGACCACTGCCCTAAGGGTACCAATTTCAGTATTTATTGTGTACTTAATATTTTTGTTGGAATTGGAACAGCCCTGAAATTTTTAATAGGAGAGGTAGCACCTTTTCTTGACCCTTTCCATGTACAACTCTGGCTGAAGCCTTGACCCTTTCCCAGTATGTACAACCCTGGAAACTGCTGTAGTTGCTCCAATACTTGCATAATTACAGTAAATTGCCATAAAATTGTGATTTTTTTTGTTAAATGTATGGGTAATTAGAGTTAAATCCTAATGGTATCTTAAAATTTCTCCAGCAAATTCCAACACTTTTGCCATTCATGAGTTCAGCCATGATCTGGCCCATATTTCCTCTGTCTGACATATTTATGTGATTTGTAAGAAAAACCAGCAGGCTCTCCAAAGCTTACAAAATTTTTGTGAGGAACATCCATGGAATCTGAGATACACAAAGACAAAGCAAATTTAGGAATAATTTCTGTCGAACTCTTGAGCTATCTTTGTGAAACACATGACATTTTTTTGAATGACCTATTTGTGATTGACGTGAGAAGGCTATTAAATTATTCTGCAAATTTTAATATGATCTTTAATTCATTTTTAGAAATGCCAATGAGTTTTCTGATTTCTTAATAGCTCCTCCAAGAATAATTCACTTTTCAAACATTAGTTCTATAACCTATGTGTTACTTGTACAGTGGTAAGTTGCCCAATGAGGAGCATGAAGTCTTATGGAAAAGTAAGAAAAGCCTATGCAATAGCTGTAAAAAGCAAATCATATGGGCATGCATATGGTGCCTAGACCTCCTGATGTTGTGCTTAGCAAAAAGGATTTTGTACTTGACAGACTGAGACCATTGAAATGAAAATTTGATATCAGTGAATAATTCACTCAATTTTGAATGCATAAAAGTGTTTTAGGCTAAAATTTGTATTCAAAATACTTTATTGAACCTCCAGAATAAACTCCTTGAAATAATCTTTCAAATTCTGAATCAGAATTAGTATCCACCTCCTGCAACCTCTCAAAATCACATTACTAAAAATGTTTGCTTGGTAATAAACTGTGATTTTACCGCACATGTTTTGCATTGATACAAAAGTGGGTACAAATTAAACTCACTAGAGGAGCTGGAGATAATAATACATTTGTAGTAACTTTAAAACTTTGTATACTCCACTGTAGGTTTAATAACATGACCCGGGTTTCGACACTTCGTGTCCTTTGTGAATAATACATTTGAATTTTTAAAAATATTAACTTGTCTACCAACGTGTATATCTCATGCTTCCTCTCAGATTTTAGTGCTTCCTGAACTTCCCCAGCTCCTTTCACTTATCGTAACTTTAAAACTTTTGGCCTGAATCGTTTTCAAGAAGACCTTTCCTCCCTAAACTGGAGCAGCATGTTTCACTCGACTTTGATTGAAACTAAACTTCAAGTTTTTAACTCTCATTTGAATGATACCCTTAACATACATGCTCCTCTATGCGTAAGTTCTCCTAAATGTTCACCCGCACCATGGCTGACTGAAAAAATTTGCGAATGCATCAAAAAGAGGGACAGGCTTCGGCGGTCTTTCATCTGGTCTAAAAATCAAATGACCTACGAACTCTTCAAGAGAAGTTGGAATTTAGCTCAATCCTGGGTTATCAAGTCCAAATATCATTACTACTCTACAGCTTTTTCCAGAGTGAAAGAACCCAATGAAATTTGGCGTAGGCTCAGGGAACTGGGACTCATTCATCAACGCGATAATTCTATTGTCTCCAACTTGACGGTTGACCAGCTAAATGATTATTTTCTTTCGTCTTCGGTATCAACATCTGAAAATGATAAGTCTGAGTCTAATCCCACCTCCTCTGATCTCTTCGCACCTTACAATGCAGACAGCTTTCATTTAAATACCTGAAACCTGAAGACTTAAATAAATTCCTTAAGCAGTCAAAAATGAAATCAATGGGAATCGATGGAATCTCAATTAATTTCATAAATAAATCTGTTCCCAATATACTACCAGCAATCTTGGACATTTTTAATCACTCTCTACTTCATGCTGAATATTCCTCAATCTGGAAGTTGGAGCTTATAAGACCCAAAAAAAGGTTAAAAATCCCTCCTCCCCCAGCTCATTATAGACCAATATCGATTTTATGTGCTCTATCAAAAGTTCTCAAGCAAGTCGTTCATGAACCAACTACAGACCAATTGTTTTGCTTTGTATAATCGAAATTTCTTATAAATTCTTATTCTTTGAATTATCAATATTTCTTCATAAAATTCTGATTAATGGCTAAGTTTCTGCTCTCAAGTATTACTGCATATTATCATTATAGCTGTTGAAATGGCTTTGTATCTAAAATTGTTCTCTCAAGTTTCTTTATAAATTTACTGAAAGTAAGACAACTGTACTTTTCCCTTCCAAAATGAATAGGCAATGTTCGTGGCTGTGTTGGAAAGGCATGGGCATTTGAGCGGCGACCAGGGAAGGAGCTACGTGGAAATGATGATCTCAAACTCATTCTGACACAAAGTCGTCGTGACTGCATGGAGGCATGTCTGAGGGAGCATAGATTTGACTGCCGCTCTGCTGAGTATGACACAACAACTGCTGAGTGTCGTTTAAGCCGAGAAGATAGACGAACAAGGCCAACAGACTATGTAGATGCGGCACCTACTGTGGAATACCTTGAAAACCAGTGTCTTCCACGTATGTGTTTCAAATATTGAGATCAGTCAGTTTCACTATTTTCAGGGTACAGTTTGCAGCTAACAATCTCTTTACTAGGCCTGCATTTACTTTATTTAATGTTTTATTGCGAGATAAACTTCTTTAATTTATTCATTTATGAATTGGCTTAATATCATGTAAAGCTATGTTATCCCTTGAAAAGATTAACATATATGCATAGGCAATATTTTATACACCTTTTCACAAAACCTGTTACAAAATACTGAAAGAATCATAGTAAATGGTGAATTGGAGGTTTGATGTTTACTTCAATGTACTAAAATGAGAAGTGATTAAGATTTTTCTGACAGAGTTTATATTCTTTTAATTTCAGAGGAAACAAGATGCAGCCTTGATTCAGTCCCAAATTCCTATCCCAGATATTTGGACACAGTTCTTTCATTAGTGACTGATGAGGCTGACTGTGAAAGGAGATGCAAAACGTTTAGTGACTTTAGTTGTCGTTCATTTTCGTACTATCCCAGTGGTAGTCAGTGCTTTATTAGTGGAGATGATAGAGGTAAGGTTTTTCAATTTTTTTGTTTCCTGCATAAATTTAAGAATATTATTAGCTACAAGGAATTGCAGCAAATTATTGTTATAATCTTGGGGGTGAAACTCCAGGAGAAGTTATTTTGAATTGCATTATGTCATGACTTTCAAGGGTACTGAAGTCATTTTGATTCTTAAGAAAGGGAATGAAAAGCATATCAGTATTTGTGAAGAAAATATGTGCATAAAAATAAATAAATGTTTAATATCTATGATGGAAGTATAATATTTTTCTTAAGATTATATGGAAGCAGTCTTTATAAGCTTATCTCTTGAATTCTAGCTACGGAAAATCCCAAGTATTAGTTCAAAGTAATTTATGAAGCTGGTGGTAATTTTTATAGTTTGCAAAAGGGATGAGAATTATTTATGAGCAAAGACTTCCTTTAACTGTTAAAAGTTCACATGTTAAAGTGACACTGTGCTGGAGGAATACAGCTATTCAAGGATTTTAATTTACTTATGTTAATTAAGTGAGAGCAAGATTGTTAAGTTTAGTTGCATCAAGATGGAAAATGTTTAAAATAACCTTGAAATCTTCTGAATTTTAGCATCTGCTGGAAATGAAGCATCAATGACCCGACCAGGCACTACCTACTATGAGAGGAATTGCCAAGTGAGTGAGCATCAGCCTCATGGCCATGGCCATGGCCACGGCCATGGCCTGGGCCTAGGGCATGGATTTGGACCTCCGCTTAGCTTGGAACCTGGTTCAGGTCCTGGTGTTGGCCTAGGTCCAGCAACGCCAGAAAGACCAGAAGGACCACATGATTCTAAAGGTATACTGAGATTTTGACTTTGTTTCTGGCATCTTTTGTTTCATCAGAAAATGTTTAGACCTGTGACATTCAACTGCATTGCCTATCAAAGATCTTCGAATTATGTAAATCAGAGGGCTTAATTACCTAATGAATATATCGTAGAGTATTAATTCTTATAGCCAATGAAAAGAGAAAGGAAATGTACTTTTAGTTAGCATTTCTGTCATGTAGGTGACCAGCTACCTGGAGAAGAGGTGGCGGATTTGTTTACACAATGTAGCAATTGAGTTAACTTGTGGCTGATAGTAAGACACCAAAAGTGGGTCTCATCTTACTCACTCATGCTCTTAAGTGCATATTCCAAAAACAAATGCACCTCCTCTTCTCTCTGTATTTGGTCATCTATAGGTGATAGAAGTGCTAACATAGGACTTAATTTCCTTTTACGTCTCATTGGCTGTCAGGATTTATCCACAAAGGAGGATGTCTCGATAACTTTGCTGACTAAAGCACTCTCAGCAATATTGCGGGATTCGGGTTTTGGGCTGGTCAAGGTGAATGGTTTTTCTTCTGTGGGATTACAAAATCATTTTAATGTTTGGATTTTCATTTTTTTCTTGCACAGGTGGAGGTTGTGTTCTGTCAGGTCGCCCTGAGTGGGAGAAGGTTTCTGGCTTTGAGCTTCAGGGCCAAAGGAGTATCGGTCTCCTATATAGGGATCGCATACCTGGTATATCAGCCCACTGCACTCACAGATGTTTAGAGGACCCTCGCTGCAGAGCTTTCAACCTTCATTATGAAAGGAATGACTGTATAGGACTTGAAGTTAATAGTGAAACGAGTGGCATTGATCTCAGGGCAACCCCGGGAGTTGCATATTTTGAAAGAGTGTGCTTGCAAGGTAAGATGATTGTCTATTTTTCTATTTTCAGTTAGTCATTTGAGACACAGAAATCACTGATAAATTTGACTATAGGTAATTGATTTTGGTTTTAGTTAGATTCAATATTAGAGAATGTCTCTGGTATTACTTGGTCAAAACATTAAGTATTTAACATGTTAAGTAAGAAAAAGTATTGTTATTGCCAGACTTACATCCTGCTGAACACGCTCTTTTTTCATGTTAAGTAAGAAGAGATGGCTTTGGAAATTTTTTTCGGGTAGGCCCTACCTAACAGTGGTTGTGGGGAAGGGAGTAGAAGGGGCGTATAAATAGTCCCATTTTCAAAACTTGTAATTTGTCAAAATTGAATTTTAAAATAGTATTAATTTCTTATGAGATACGTCCTGTCCCCTGCTCATTGTAAAAGAAGAGGGAAAGATTCATAGTGTTACTTAGTTTTGAGGAATAAAGCTAAGCCAAAGTTATGCTTGTTTTTACCTCCTGGTAAACTGCTCACTTACCTCAGTGAAGTTTCTCCAAAGGAAAAGGGAAGGAAAAATATTATCCCAGAAATTTTTTAAGTAGGCTGGGCCTCACCTCAGAATTTTTTGGGGAGACTTGACCCACCTATGCCTACCCTCAAAGCCATCCCTTTAAGTAAGAAAAAGACTGTTATTTCAACACTTTTATCTTCCTTAACATGTCCAAGCCATGTAGTGACTTAGATAAGTTCCAAATTTCTCTAGTGTCTTTCTTCCATTCTGTGTTAATAAAAAGTTAGAAAAACTTTGGAAGTTATCAACTTTTATAAAATTTTCATTTAAATTGATGAGTGAAAACCTATGTGATGATAAAGCGGAATCATGTTCTCAAATTATCCGTTATCTATATAATACTGACTTGAAATAAGCATACAAAATTACAGATTCATACTGACTTATGGAGGAAGTGCGCAGCCAAATCTTTTCTGATACAAAATCTTCAAAGAATAAAAAAATAAGCACTATCTTCTAACTAATCATACCATCTTTGAAAGATGATGTGACGGTGATAATTCATAAGTCCCATCAGTTTTAGTTGTATCTCCATCTATAATTGATCTAAATGGAAGGAGTTGAAGTAGAAATGATTATGCCCAATGGATGCAATTATTTTAAAGTGTATTTGTACTTATTTTTTGGTAAAACTACTTATTTTGGTAATAACTTTACTTAATCTAGCTCCTGGCTGTGGTTTAGTGTGGACATTTGAGAGGCATCCAAATTTTGAATTGAAAGGATTTGATCAAGTACGATATCCAGGAGTAAGCAAAGCTGAGTGTGAGGACAGGTGTCTTGAAGAAAAACAATTCATCTGCAGGTAAACATTTTCACCATTTAAAAAGATTTACTTTGTTATACTTTACCTTTGCCTATTTGAGGTTCTTTTTTATCCTGCAGGCAGATGCCCCTTTACTGATATTGAATGGTGTGTTACATTTTAGCTTGTGCAAGGTTTACAGCATGTTTCACCGAAGTTAATGTGCTCACTTTTAACTAGGTGTACCATTTTATCTGTATGAGCATTGATAGAGATCACTTCTGATTCTATTCATTTTCAATGCTTTCTTATCTTCTTACTGAATTTTGAAATGAAAAATTTTCCCTCGATATAAAATTGTTCATATCTCATACTTAGCAATATTGGGATAAAGGTGCTAAATAATGATGTGGTATTTTATTCCAATTTTCCAGTTTTTAAAAAGCTTTAAGTTGTGCAATAAATTTCTAATAATACTTTTTTGATCTAGTGGAATCTATAGACTCACATCTCCATGAGAGTTGATGAGAAAATGCATGCATTATGATGTCTACTCTTTTTCTTTCTCCATTTTTTAGTCTCCTCTCAGCTAGTACCTAATTTCCAACAAAATACATAACTCATCCCTTGCAAATAGCAAAACAAACCAATACCCTTTCTTGAAGTGGTGCAGGAGGGAAGAAAAGATTCCAAATGTAGAGACAATCAAGTCTGAATGAATGTTTAGGTTTGAAGGAATAGGTTTGAATGTATGGAAGACCAAATGAACTGAGGAAAAACTATTAAAAGGCCATTATTTGGGTTTGGATTGCAGTTCTTTGAATGCCATCAAGGGTGTTTCAGCCAGTGAGACCTGTGCCTAACAGAATGCATAACTTTATTCTTTCCATTCCAGATCTGCAACTTATCACCCAAGGCTAAGGGAGTGTCGGCTCAGCTCAGAGGATCGTTTTACTCAGCCCCAAGCTTTTATACCATCTGTAGACTTGGACTACATTGAGAACCAATGTGCACCAGGTGAGAAATCAAATTAGAATCAGTATTAAGAGCTTAAAGAAATCTTCATTTCATCCATATTCTCTATCAGAGATATTATTTTGTCACTAATGTGGTATTGACCCATAATTTTGGGTAATAAACTTGAGGCAATATGAGGAAAATATTGAGACTAACTACTTCCCAATTATTTTTTGCAGTGCTAGGAAATTGCATTTATAGAAACCATCAACGAGATAGACTCCTGCTTCATGTGGACAAATCAATATCCCTCTTCAGTGATTCTAGCTGCCAGAGAGCATGTGATTCTGAAAGAGACTTCCACTGCCGTTCTTATTCTTTCTTGAGTCAGGTGAGAGACTGGCGGGCAAAGCTTTTTTTAATTTCACATATGTATCTCAACCTGGCCATTTAAGCACAGTGAATGCTTAGTGATAACAGTATGATTACAAGGGAGAAATCTCACAAGAAAATGGCACACACATGACTGCTGCTGCCTCTGATTTGGAATCTCTTGAGCAAAATTTAACTACACACTATAATGGAAACGAAAATCTACTGAAAACATAGTTACAAAATAGAAAGCACTGAGATACACTGTAAGAATATAAGACACTCAGGCTTCATGTGCTTGGGAAGGTATGCAATCACATGCACTGTTCAGGCATTGAGTGGAAAGTGTTGGGAAAGAATCAGCAATCGCTCAGAAATAGGTATGAGAGGAGGGGATATTCTGAGCAATTTTTACCATTGAAAATATTGTTTGAATGCCTTAATTACCAAGTAATAGCGGAATACTTTTACTATCAAAACATTTGACCATTAGAAATAAAATACCAAAAAGTAGTGACTGGCTCTAATAATTCAGTGGCCAAAATCCTTTGAGTTATTTTAAAGACATTTATACATATTTCTTTCACTGTCATAATGCATGCCAATTGTTTCTAATTTTTAAGATGTTAGTAGTAATTGGCTTATATTTTCATTTTAAAATATTACTTTTTTATTTAATTTTTTAAACCAGGGATATGAAAAAATAGAGAGCAATGAATGTCGGTTAATTAATTTCTTTCCTTAGTCAGATAATTTAATTTTCCTATCTTAATTTTCACATGAATGTTGTATCTTAAGTCACAGCAAGTCTTGAGCTCATACATTGATGGCTCTCCCCATGCATAGAGCATGTATAAATTCTCTTTATGGAATAGAAAAACTCACCCATTTAAGCTTAGGTATTTCCTTTTAAACTTATTGAAAGATTTGGTCAATCGTTGGAACCTGGATGGTAGTCTACTTGTGGGCTAAAGAAAGTACATATTCAAGAGGCAATTATTGGATTGAATTGGTTGCATGTGTCGATATTTCAAGTTACTTGCACCTGTCCCTGTGAGGTGACAGATATTTATATCGTGTATCACCCATTGAGTAGATTGCCACTAGAGAGCAACAAGCCAGGCAATTACGTTTTTTCTAATATACAAGCTTAGGTTTTGCTCACTTAAGGTTTTTATCCATTTTCCTTACAAGGATATCTGCTATAATATTTAATAATTTTATCTTAATTTTTAAATTTGAAGAATATAAATAATATATTCTGCTGTATCCTCATTTCAAAATCTCATGCTATGGTGTCAATTAAATATACATCCACACAAGTCAAGATAACAGACTCTAGTGCTTTATAGAGTAATCAAATTAAATTACAAAATAATTTTTTGTTAAGTAAATTATAAAATTTATGAATGTCTTATATTCCATGAATATCTATTTCTCTGATCGCATAATCAGCTCTAAGATCATGCTGGCCCTGGTGGCAGTGGGATAAAGTCCTCGCCTGCTAAACCTAAGGTCGTGGGTTTGAGTCCCACCTGGGTGGGTTTTTCACCACCCAGGGCATGGATGTAAGCCAAGCTCTGTTGGTCTGGTCCCTAGAAAACCTGATGACGGGCTCAGCAGCCTATGAGGATTCCGGGGACATATGGGCCAACAGAATCGTCTGGCAAACAAAAAAAAAAGGTTTGGTGGAAATCATCATTACAATGATATAATATTCGTTTCAGACTGGGATTAATACAAATCAGTGTTTGCTGAGCAGTGATGCTTCATCATCAGTGAGCAGTGGTGGGTTTCAAACTCAGAGCGGAGCCATGTATGCAGAACGGGAATGCTCCGTGGGTGGTGGTTCTGGAGTTCATGGTGGGGGGCCGCATTTCGGGGGCCCTCAAGGCTTCAACCCAAATGTAGGTGGTCCCCACTCAGGTGGGCCCCACATTGGTGGCCCCCACATAGGCGGGCCCCATGGTTCCACTGACCCTTCTGTCCCGTGGCCAGGGGCTCCTCTCTTTGGTTCCCAGCCTGCACGAATTCCAACTTATGGAGGAGGTCCAGGTGCAGGGAAGTTCCCTCCCCCTCCGATTGCACCGTTTCATGGACATGGTGGTCAGAACAGTGGATCCTCATTGCCTCCACATTCTTATGAGCACAATGAAATCTATGGTGGACTCTACACAGACAATGACCTCAATCCTTATCCATGCCGGTATAGCCTGACTTATGAGAAAGTTGCTGGAGCGACGTACGCAAATTCTAGGCGGTGAGTTGAACACATTTCTCTCTCAATTCTTAGTCCATTATTATGTGAAAAAAGAACACATTGTGAATCTCCACTCAATAGCTCATATGGTGGATATAGTGCTATAGCATTGTTTTGAAGACATATTGTTGCCTTACAAATTATGCTATGACATTGAAACAGTGGTTGACCAAGTAAACAATCCTCTGGGGTTCCAAATTACATATTCTTTTTTCACGATGCTGAAAGACCACTAAGTACAGCCTGAAACCTTAGAATATATCCATTACCACAGTAGCTTAGTGGGTAGATTACATTACATCTGGTTACTAGCACTCAGCTAGTTAGTGGAGATGATTCATTTCCTATGTTCAGCTATAAACCCTACCTGAGTGATCATCTAAGCACCATCTCTTTCCGGAGGTCCATATGGAAGGAAACTGTCCTTCTCACCAATGTGCATCAATTAAACTATCCAAAGGGTATGGTTAGAGATATCTTGATGTATAAAAGGTTTAGCACGTTGGCTGAGTTCAATTCCACTAAAATTAAGGAGTATAACGATGTAATAATTTGCTCTTTTTTGCCAAAAATAATTAAGCAATGAACATATTAAATATTCATCTGTGGGAAAAATAAATAATTTTTCTTTAGGCAATATTTGTTTTGGATTTTCAGGTGTATAGAGGAATAGGAAGTATCTATTCCACAATATTTTCCAAGGGAGTTAAAAATTTTGTCCTTATTGCATTTTTCTGTACCTATCCTGAAATTAAACAATTAAATTTATGGAGCATTAGTAGGTAGAATACCAGTCTAGATGGTCCATATTTAAGCAATTCCTATTTTCACTGGCGTATTTCTGAACATTGAACTATATTTAAAAATCTTAGTAAAAGAAGTTTCCATTTTCCTACTAGAGGCTAAGTTTAATTCATGGTGAATTTGATTTGCAGGGACAAATGCAAATATCTCTCTGATATTGAAAGTACTTTGTGGTATTATAAGGGATCAGGGTTTTGGATATCAGTAGTTTTATTTTTATGTCATTTTAGAGTCATTGAAATCAAATTATATTATCAGGAGACAATTTTGCCATTATTGCCTTTAAAGAGAATTTAAAAAAATTACCCTGGTCTTTGATGAAAGGAGAATGAGGCATTCTATGAAAGAGTCATGAAGAGTCATGGGCAGATGGGTTGTATTCCAACATTCTCATGCAAGTGCTAAATTAAGAATTTCCACTTCATCCTTATAAATTTCAATGTTATTTTGATCCCATCATTAGTTACTATAAATGCTGGTATGTCTGATATTTGTGAATTTGAAACTTAAGTCAGTAATATTAAAAGCATTGTAAAGAGTGCATTTTCCTTCTAAGAGAACCCATTTTTCTAAAGTGAGCCACTGCGAACTCGAGGAGATGCAGGCGTAACTGCTGAGTGTCTGGTTGAGTGTGGTCAGCAAAGGGAGAGGTGCTTGGCCGTGTCTCTGGAGAGCATACGAGGTGGGAGGCAGCGCTGCTATGCTCTTGACCGGTCTGCAGATTCAGACAAGGCCCCATTGCAAGCTGCTCCAGATCTTGGTTACTTCCAAAAAATATGCCTCCGAGGTAGGTACTCTGAAATTGTCAGAATGAGAACAGAACTGAGAATGTCTTTAGTAGGATCAGGTTGTGCTGTGGCAGAGATTTATCAGTGTAGTCACAATTCCTTCTTAGATGCTACATGGAGATTATTTCAAATGTAGAAATCCATCCATCAGACAGGATTTTAAACTGAGGAACCCTTAATGCCTTGTGCTAGTAGTAGGGTAATATCAATCCCAGGGTTCTCCATACCCTTCCTCCACTACCCAAATAATACTTTTTAGATCAACCAAAATACCTATTTATCCTCAATTGTGCAAATGACCTATTTGTCTGTTCCATCCTTAATAAACATTCAATCATGATGTATCATTTATTTAGGAAAATATGAAATCAGAATGAGTATAAAATAACAGCAATAAATACTGTATTTCTCCAAAAAAAAAGCCACACTCGAATATAAGCTGCACCCCAGTTTTTGGTGTCCTCAACAGAGAAAAAAGTTAATACGCGCATATAAGCCGCACCCTTTTCAGTGCATCCCATCAGAGTGTTAAAAGCAACTAAAAGACAGCATGAGAGGGTCTTTTCTCGTGCCATCAGTGTTGCGAATTGTTTACAGCCATTTGGATCATGCCACGAGCCACCCTAGACATACGACACACTGCTACCTTGCCCCCTCCCGTTCTCCTGCATGCACCCACTGCAGACCTACTCTGGCACTGTACTACGTCCGACGTCCGTCCGCTCCCCTATGATCCCTGTCCCTCTCGGCTTGCCCCTGCCATGCTGCATCAATCCCCCTCGGCTAGTCCGCTCTGCTCTTGCATAACAAGTGACAGGATTCGACAGGTTCTGGTTTGAGGTGTGTAGTATGGGTGATCAGTGACAAGTTTTTGAACTGAAACAATGAATGAGGAGCAAGTGGATGCAGTGGAACTCTGCAAAATCATTGACTGCAATGAAATAACAGTACGGAAGAGGATATCATACACGGTGAAATTTAAGAATGGAGTGATTCGGTACGCTGATCAGAAGGTCTCAAATTGTGCTGCAGCCAAACATTTCAGTGTGGATGAAACCTGGGTGCGCCGATGGCGTAAGCAAAAGGATGTGCTCGTCCGCTGCGAACGCCTGTGGCGTAAGTTCTCGGGTCCTAAACAAGGGCGCCATCCAGAAATCGATGATGCGGTCCTCAAGTTTTATATCTGTTTTTACATTACCTATGTAACTGTGACACAATGTTATCTATATTATCCTTTAATATATGAATAAATTGTGCACCAATTTGACCTTTTTCAGCGTCATTTCTTACTTTCCCCATGGCTTAGGCAAGTTTAGCTGGTGTCTGCGTGAATCCAAATGGCTGGTTTGCTCAAATCCATCATTTTTACGATTTTAATGAAAGTTCTCGAATTTAAGCCGCACCTCTAATATAAGCCACACCCCAATTTTGATGCCCCAAAATCAGGAAAAAAAAGTGCGGCTTTTATTCGGAGAAATACGGTGCTACCCCTACAATCTCTATCACAACAACACATTAAACTCATTTTGCCAGCCTCGGTGGCGGCGGGGTAAAGTCCTCGTCTGCCAAACCGAAGGTTGCTGGTTCGAGTCCCGCCTGGGTAGGACATTTACACCTCCCTGGGCACGGTTGTTTATGTTCGTCCATATATTACATATCTAATAATTAGCTTCGGCTGTTAGATATAAAGAAATTATTATTATTAAGAGGATTCTGATGCTATATTCAGTTGTGCTTATTCCAAGAAATCTAAAAATGAATGGTTTGCTTATCTTTAGTGAGGTACATAACTGCTGTCACCATTGAAGAAAACACTGTCACCCATGTGAAATGATTTATTAGAGGGATCTGTGTTTCAGGATTACACTGTTATATGCAGGATCACTGTTGCCCTGGTCATTGTACCTTATTGGCATCCCAGATGCTCACACTTCTGGCCCCAGGTGCTCCTGCCCTCTCATAGTCACACACATGTCCAAATATGTGCTGAATATCAATATTTCAAGTAGGCTTGACATGTCAAAGTGCAAATCCATCATGTCAGCAATTCAATCTGCACTAGCCACTTGAAAGAATGTTGTCATCCCTGGTCCAATTCTTCTCAGATGACATCACAAGTCCCCAAAATAGCCACTGAGTCATGAAAATCTGATGGAAGGATGGAAGAGGAAAGAATATATGCAAAGAATTAGGATGGAGAAGTTGCCTAAATTTGAAATAATTTTGGATTTACCCATTTTTGGCCAAAGTTGCGATGATGCTGCATTATTAGTAATCCGGAAAAACATGTTATACAATGAATTTATTCAAACTTCTTACTCTGTGTCCCTCATTGAAAGGCTAAAACTGCTTTGGAATGGTAATGCATCTCAATTTCATAAAATGTCAGATTTTTTTAAAATATTCAAAATAATTGTAGTCTGGCCCAAGCCCTACCTGGGAGTTGGTGTTGGAGCTGGCTCAGTTGGGATGTAAAGTCTATCGTTAGTTTGTAAAAGAAATACATGATTGATCGTAGTAAAAACTCATACAAAAAGCCACGATCCTGAGGAAACCGACTCAGGATGAAAACCAAGCTAGAAGTCCAGCTTGCTCAGGTTGGAGATCGCTTGTCAGATAGCTGTTGCATTGGTGTTCTTCGGCATTTGATGTGCGCTCCACTTGCTTGGGTGGCCCAATGCTCACCCAGAAGCGTTTGATGGCCACCCTGCATCAATTCAAGTGCTGCTTACGCTCCTCTTGGCTCTCCTCATCTGGGGACCGTACGCAGCATAAATTTGCTCCATAGAGGGAAATTTTCACTTCTTAGACGCCATAACACATCTGGGGAAGACGGCAAGATACGATATGGCTATGGATGGCTCAGGGTCCCAGCAGGCAATTACAACAGAAACCTCTCAGACCTGATGTTCAAGTAAAATGGTTTTTTCGTGGAAAATTACAAACCTTGGGGTATAAGCACCTGTGTGAGTGACTTTGTACCACATCATTTATCAATGCAATGATTGGAAATTCATTGTTATATAAACGACAATGTTGGGTTTTCCCACCACAATAGTGGCTTTGTAAGCATAACTATTGTCTCATGTACTACAATGTAGACTTAAGGAGTGAACATCTAGGATTCGTTTCAAATAATTACGGAGCCAGCTGAGTGTTCCGCCCTTCCCAATGACCCACGTGTGGAATGTTACATAAGGCGGTCTTTCGTTCCATTCGCATACTAAGTCTTAAGAGAAAACATGGCATTGTCCACCTCTCTCTCTCTCTCTCCCCACCCCACATCCATTGTGTCGAAGACCCCACCTCCTGCTGCTACGCTGCCCAATGAAATTGCCCAAACAGTGTGGCATACCAAAAGGATGGACATATGGACGGACATAGCACTTCATATATAGGATGCTCATTTTGAGGCCATGTGACACTCAAGATATGTGACTTTTATGAGCCAGATAAATCCCCCTTTTAAATAAATGCTTCATCTTTCTAGATTTTATGTGTCTGATAAATAATGCTAAGTCTTTATATAATTGCAGAAAGCCTTAGTGACATAAAATTTGCATCGTAAACTAAATGCAATGTTCTTGCAACTTTGGTAGCTCAGATTATTTCTGCAAATTTCAGTCATTGTGTGTTTTGGATAAGTGTTGGCTACATCCAGTGAAAACTTTTTATCAAGCCTTTTCTTTTTGCAGTGCAAAATTATAGGTACATTTTGTTTTTATTTACAAAATTTGTTTGTTTACAAAATTCAGTACATTTTGCCACGTGTTACCAGGTAATAATTCATTCCTATACATACCTCCCATTCAAAAGAGCTCTCATGCAGAACTTCTTTGCTTCAGTGCTGTTTCTTCAGTTCTATTCAAGTAGTTATTTAAAAATACTCATTATACATATTTCAACTCTTCTTGAAAATATCTCCTGCAATAGTTTTCATTTGTAACCATTATTTGAAAGTCACATGCATAGTGTTTATAACAGTAAATCTTGAAAATAAAATTTGTTAAGACTTAATAAGTTATCTTAATCATTGGCAATTTGTAAAAAATTCTGTGACTGCTGTAATATTTTCCCTTGCACCAGATGAATTCAATCCAAAGAAAAGCTGGATTCATTTGGTGACGATAGATGAACCAGATAATTCAGCAGGGCAAGAGATTGGCACAACTGGAAGTAGACCCTACTGTTCAGGAATTAGTTGATGAGGATTAGGTTGGAGATGTATATGTTGGAACTACCATCAAAGGGCTGTCTTAATCCATGATGAGAAGTGTGAAGAAAGACATCTTTCAAAACACTCAAGAAGCGAAAATTATATATATAGAAGTCATTGAGGAATAAAGAATTGTCCCCTAATTGGAGGAAGAGCGTGTACACTGTATATTTTCCTAGTTCTGTAGAGTAAAATGTGGTGATAAAGTTAAAAATCAATTTGGTAGTCTGATTCCAATTGAATATTTAAAAAGATACTTTGATAATTTTATTTTAGGAAAAATTCATTCTTTTCAAACAGATATGCAGTTTATGCTAGTGGAATGACTTTTGTCTGACAATGTTAGATATGAGGAAATTCCTGGGTGTCTTTATTCCCTTAGGTTACAAACAACTTCCTTGATGAGATATGTAGTGGTCAGTGATGAAGATTAAGAACCAAATAGTTGGTCCAAAATAAAATGGCTCAGAATATATTTATAAGTATGAAAAAAAAGCTTTTTTCAGATAATTTGTGAAAAATGCATATTTAAAAATTTGAGGGCCCTGTTTGATGATTTTACTGATAAAGTGTTTGCTGCATGGTATGTTCTCAAATAGCTTAGCTATTGACAAGCAAACAGTTTACTTTCAATGTTATACTGCAGAATATTATATAAAAGACAAACCTTTCAGATTTGGGTTAAAATTTTGGTGCTTATGTTCATCCTATCGATATCCATCCAAAGCTAGACTGTATAATGTGATGAAGGCAGGTCTATGATGCAAAGTTTAGCTTGGGTGCTAGTGACATTTTAGAGTTTCTCAAGGTTGTCTCTGAATCTTCTCACTGTCATATATTTTTTCACCATGCTGAATATTTGATACTTTGAATAAAAATTAATGTTATGCCACCATTATGATCCAATTAAAACTGGGTATAAAATTTTCCATTGGAAGACCCTAAGGCAATCTGCAAAAAGCCCAAAGGATCATGGGATGATCACTCCATTGCCACTGCATTCACCCATAATTATTCTGCATTTCCACTATGCATAGTAAGACATTTTGGTAGCATAGAGAAAAGAAATTGCCAATGAACAGTCTCATGAGATTGGAGAATAAAATAAGATGCATAGAAGTTGTAACCATGGGTGCCCATTTTTATTAGCTTATTGGACACTTTTTGCTGTCATTAGAGGAAATTGTTTAAATTAGTCAACAAAATTAGATACAATTGGATGCTTCTCAGAGGTGATGTGCATAGATTGGGTGACTATCAAGAGCCACAATGAGCTTGAAGTAGAGAAAAATATTGATTTGCTTTATTATTTCTCAGAATGTTTTCTCAGCTAAAGAATGACATTTCGTTTCTTCCAACATCATTATGGCTCACCTGAGAAACACCTGTTCTCCTGCCTTTGTGAATTTGAATCCTTTAGAAATCATTTTAGTCCCTCTCTGTTAGACTAAAAATTAAAATCAACAGAATTTTTGCCAAGTGCTATTAGCATTTATTAAAACATTTTCCCCTATCAAATGATTATATTTAGATAATTTGTGAGAGCATATCAGGTATTTTATCTATGATATGTTTTATAACTTAATTCATTATTATAATTTTCTAGAGCGTCCTTGTACCAAGGCATGGGTATTCACCCGTGTTCCCAGCTTTGAACTTGTTGCTCCATCAGCTGTAGAAGTGCCAAATGTGCCCAATAGACGGCGATGTCAGGATGAATGCTTGAGAAGTGCGAGGATGACATGCAGGTAATCTTATTTATCAGCTAAGCAAGCTCATTAATAGCTTTGGTTGAGGTAAACATTGTACTGAATAGTTAGAGTTTACTTGATATACAGTAGCAACTTGATAATATGAAGCACGAAAATACGAAGTTTCGATTGTACGAAGCAAAACTGTTGGTCCTGACGAAAAGCCTATGCTAAATGCATGGTGCTATTCGAAAACATGAAGTTTCGGAAACACGAAATTTTCAAAATTACGAACCTCAGACCCAGTCTCCACAGAGAAACTGAGTTCGTTTTTATGAACCTTGGGGGGAAATTGCGTCAGAAAAGCTCTATTTGCCGACGTAGACATCTAGAAAATCAGCATTGCCGAATATAATCTATCAATTATGTATAATGCATGAATTTTAGTGCATTTATCTTTCACAAGTGCCTGAGTCTTACAATTATTTATCAAGTTTTAGTCGTGGATAATTTAGTTCTCGAGTGACGGGAAAAATGGTAGGTTGAGGCAATTTTTCCTTTATTTTATTTTTTTAAACTGTTAGCTGGATTTCCATGATGTAAACAATCCTCTTTTGGTTATAACTCATGTGTAGCTCCATGTACCAACTCAGTGCCATGCGCTACTAGCAGCAATTTTCATTTATTGAGCGCTCAATCGGAAAATGACGCGATTAAATGATGGGAATTAGGACTAGGATACCTGTCGCAGCCACTATACCGAAATCCATGGCTTCACTATGAATAAACCCGCGTTTAATCCCGCCATTGTCCATATTTCATGAGACAATAGGAAAAAAAAAGTTTCCAAGAATTTACGAGGGTATAGCCATCCCAGCGATTGATATAATTTTGCATTTAAAACGGTTTATTTATACGGATATACAGATGACCAAACGCAGGGGGGGGGGTAGATCAACAATATAACCTTGTAATGTACTAGCTGTGCCCGGCATGCATTGTAATGCCTTTTTCTGGGTTCTGGCTAAAAGAATTTGAGACCTACAATCCGCTGCTAAATTCCGTCACCCAAGTTTGAAGACTGATATCTCAAAGACGGCTCAATCGATTTTAAAATGAAGTATGCTATGATGTATACTCCTGGCAGTTCAGTGCGCTCTTTTTCCAAAATAAATGTTAATCGATATTGAGTAACCAATGAATTCGTTTCAGATTCTATAAGTGGATTCATGATGATGAACTCGATAGCTTGAAGAAGGTTCAAATGGGGGTTTTCAGGGATGCGCGGAACGGAAAATTACGCAGTCTTGCAATTTCATGAATAACTATAATACTAATATAGTAAATGATATGAAACTTTGTATGATTGTTAGAAAAAATTTTTGCTACAATATTTGTGAAGGAAATTCCATTATCTTGATCCATGTTGTTATGACGAAGCCGTAATTGCAATGCATCCATCTGGTACCCAGAAAAATGTGCTGAAATTCTGTTTTTAAGCACACACTAAAATCAGTATAAATTGTAAAAAGTTTTGTATACTATCACTAGACGCAGAAATAAATAAGATTTGATTTGGTGTACTTTATTTTTAAATCGATTGAGCCGTCTTTGAGATATTGCTCTCAAACTCGGGTGACAGAATTTTGCAACAAATAGTATTCCAATGAATTCCTCGTATCTACACAGGAACTCTTAACGTACAAATAAAGACATGAGTTTCCATTCCATGCCTACGCTGAGGTTTCCCAAGTAAATTAAATATTCTATTGCTGAAGTAGTGCAAAAATTACAGATTTAAAAGCTGAAAAATCCATTTATAGGAAATAGTGACGCATATACGACAGTCGAGTGCAAGTATTCAATAAAAATGCAAACAAAGAGACCACTGCACCAAATCTTATTCCATGTACAAAAAAATCACGTACTATTTAACACAAATTTTGTCTTAATGACATGATTCTGATTGACATGATTGAGCAACCCGCAACCGATCTGCTTCGTTGCTTGCTTGTCGTTCCTTGCTTGTTTGAGAAGCTCGCGTGCCAAAACTCATTTGTTGAAGCGACTCACGCTTTACCTAGTGTACAGTGGTTTTAATAATTCAGAAACCTTCATGGATGCGTGCACAGCAACTCACCAAAGTTTCATCGCAATTGGAACGCATAGAAGTTGAACAAACATTCATTTTTATTTATTAGATAAGACCTGTGATGAACCGCTAAGACACATCAATCTGAAGAAGCCGTTGTCCATGAAATATCGTCTTATGAAGTATATTTCTTTGCTTAAGTTAGCCAGAAAACTGAAATCTTAAAATAAAATCCCCATGGAAGCCCTGTCTTTAATTTAATTCCAAGACATTGTTGGGGTAACTTCAAGAAATTTTACTGGAACCAACTTTCATCCATTAATTACTACGGTGAATTCTTTGAGTAACCAGGCCTTGATACATTTCATTTGATATATCATTACTGCTATCCCTGATTTCCATGAGATAAATAACCAATTGAATCAGATTTCATTGCGTTGTTATGAGTAACTTTGAGTCCTTGGGATTTAAATTCGCGGATATGACACAACATTGGCATGAAATGGATCCCAATGCGCTCTATTTCAAAATCACCCGACGTCTACAAGGATCTAACTACAGAAATATACTCTGTGAAAACTTATTTTCGTTATCAGGATTTTACCACAGAAAGGAGTTAGGTTTCAGCCTCAGCTGTCGTAGATTTTTTCTGTGACCCCTATCTCTTCCACAGTTCCCCTTGAGTTAATTTTACAAAGCTACATTTCAAACAGTTAGTCCTATTTTGTTATCGTGTTTTATGCTCCACAGCCAAGTTAAGCATAGCAGTCTTATCAGTGGTCAGTTAAGCAGTCTTTTAAGTCACAGAGGGGAAAGAAAATAACTATGTAATGGAATGGAGAATGCTGGATCTGGAATATCTCCACAATGCTCATTTAGGATGAAGTTTCTCTTTCACACTATTGTGAATAAAAGGTTCCGAAAATCATGGAGTGATTCGGATATCACTTTTTAAATACGATGTATTATATTAGCTTCTATGTTTTAGCTCACCGAAGTTGGCATATAAGGACGCGATTGGATAAAATGACGTTTAGCTTAACACCTGCGACATGAAGAGATTAATCATAGAAGGATAAAAAAATAATCCTGGCCGAGTTTTGCCAAATAGAACTATAAGCACAAATTATCGAAGTGAAAAGGGACTTGGTCATGAGGTAATGTTTCTTACTCGAACTTCAATGAGTGGTGAAACTGTTTGGCTTGGATCGAAATAATATTTCTTCCCAATTTCGTATATCCAGTAGGCGACGAGGGAGAAACCATAAACCTGTGAAGGATTTTTTTAACTGGAGTGAGCTCTTTTTATCTGTGATTGAGAGATTAAAGAAAGTGTGATTGGAAGCATGTATGCCAGCTACCGTCATAACTGCATAGATGTTAGAAACAGCGATAAGAATTGCATTGGTGAAGCGTCATTATTCTAAGCGAAGGCATGTCCTGGGTGTAGTTGAAGCGTTCGTTCATTCTCCATGAACCGTAGTCTGAGGTTCTGTTTTCTTCGGTATCATTCTCCTCCACCTCCACATTCATATTCCATCTGTCCAAAAACTCTTGCCATTTAGAACCAGAAACTTAGTATACTCCAAGATGATTAAGATATGGAAAATGTCCGGATCGCACCTTATTTGTCGTCTTGCGATTAGTAATTGGAACGAAATATAATTTCTTCTCAAGTTTGTATATCCAGCAGGCGACGGGAAATAAACCACAAACAATGACCGGTGAAGGATATTTTGAACTGGAGTGAGTCTTTTGCTCATTTTATCTGTGATTGAGCGATTAAAAGGGTGATTGGAAGCACGGTCGGGCCAGCTATAGTCTTAGTTGCATAGATGTTAGAAACGCCCATACCAGTTGCCTCTTTGAAACGCCCATACCAGTTGCACGTCCTGATTAGCCGCAGATTAAGAATGCTAAAGGCTCATAAAAAATGCAGAACTTGCTTTATATACGTCTTCTAAACAGGGCGAAAATTTTGCAAAGAAAATTATATCCAACTAAAAATCATTTGTATAGGGAACTAAGTGGTGATAGTTATTTCTGGAACATTTGTGACATTTGGCTTATGATGTAAAGGCATTATTTCAAATGATTTCTCGAATAACGACTATAAGTCGTTTTAAAACATTTCCTAGGACCAGAGAAGTCAGGGGAAGAGGGGAAATATTTTTCGCAATTTATTTAAAAGGTTCGAAAATGCGAAACTAGAAAATACGAAGTGCCGATTTTTCAGTCCCGCCAACTTCGTATTATCGAGTTGCTACTGTATTAATTATGGTATGGATTTATTAGGTTCACGTTCATGGTATTAATTCATTATACTTTTTCTTAATGAAATTTAGCAAATAGAAATAATCTACTCTGTGAGTGAATTATTATCCATTCTTACCGCTGTCATAACCAGGTAAAGGGTGCATGAAGTGTATCTGACACCACAAGGTTCTTCTTTGGTATATTGTAAACAAATTATTGCCTCTACAATGTTGCATGTTTTTCATACCTTCTAATCACTCACAGTCTCTCAAATCTAATCTAGCAGTCAATCAGTATTTCATTTTGTTTTGAATTGTCAATGTGTCATAGTGTTCTGGGGTGATCCCTATACCTTGCACACCCTTCCATGTTTCTCATAGGAATTGGTAGTCTGTCTTAGCACTGTTTTCTTGCTTATATATTGTGGCCATATAGGTCATGGTCCACTTATCCTGATACGTAAGTATAAAAATTATTGTGTGTACAATTTCTTATGTTTAAATATATTACATTCATTAGAATGATACATCTGAATTTTTATTCCTACCATCAATTTGGAAATTTTTCCATTTAATGGGGTTCAAAAATAGAAGCTTTAAGTACATAGCAAGTTTTTTTTCTTTTTAAGTGGGTAGGGTATCATGTCTAAAAGCTAAAATTTTAAAAAATATCATGTCTTATTGAACCATGGTTAGAAAGGTTTTGGTTAATATTTTTAATAATGCTAAATAAGCCAAAGTAAAGACTTCTATGGGAAAAATTACCCAAAATCATTATATTTGTTGTAATATACTGTTCAGTGCTTAGCATCACAGTTATAGGAGTAATATATTGTAACATTGTAAACATAGACCCAAGGTCAACTCTGGATCACAACAATATCGACATGGGGGCCGTCGCTAGGGACGCCAATGGGAAAGGAGGTTAACAATAAGAAGAGGAGTAAGAGGGAACCTGCGGTTGGGAGCGGACGGGCGCGGCGTGTGCGAGAGGAAGGGAGAGTTATTGGATCCAGAGTGCCGCGAGCCTGGGAGAGAGGAGGGTGACCTTGGCATGCTGTGGGATTGCAGGAGGCTTGGTGCACGCTGAGCGAGTGTTGGAGTTGACCTTGGGTTGTGTGTGTGTAGTGGTGTGTGGATTGGACCCGATAACTTTTTGAAATTAAATATATTCTTGTGAACTTGATACTGAGGGTTGTGCATGCGTTCTGATTTTGATTGTGTGTGTTACAATATGTAATGCGTAGTGCGATGAGTGACCTTACTAACCACAGTCACTGAGTAGATCTATCCATTGTCACTGAGAAATAGACCTAATGACTGATGAATCCTCCTTCAGATTTCAATTAACCACCATCCAGGTGAAGGGTTTAGCCAGTAGTAGAAAGACAATTGCTTCCTTTATACAATTGGAACTAATTCTCTTTTCATATCCAGATCCACTTCCTAACTTCCACAAATTTCTCTGTTCCCTTGACCAACCATCATTTCAACCATTTTTAATCCCTTGGGAAAGGGGTTTAGAACCTTTCTAATAATTCCCATTTAGGAAGTGATGATCCACTTGCCAGTTTGTTCATTATGAGTGGTGATATGACTATTGTTTTCAGATCTGCAACTTACTACGGTCATGACAGAATCTGCAAAATCAGCCCAGATACCAGAAGGACGGTGCCAGAGATGTTCAGGCGTGCTGGGAATGATGTGGATTATATGGAGAATGAATGTGCTTCACGTAAGATATTTTATCTCATAGAGCTTGGTTTGGAATCCAGTTGGAAGAAGCTGAAATGAAATTTTTAAATTACTTTTCACTGTTTCATAGGGCCAGTACATGAATGAAATTTATTAGAGGTAATGCTTTCTCTTTTAAGCTAAAATTTGAATTCTTTGCTTCAATACAAAATAAGCACCATGATAAATGGGGCTTAAGGTATCACCTAACTACAGCCTACTGCCAGCTCTCTAGACTGCGGGACTGAAGTATTCTAAACACTTCAGCTAAAATTAACTTTTCCCAAAACTGGCTGAGAATGTTTTTTTCAGTTCCTCTCACTTAACAAGCAAAAGCTGGATTCTAGTAAATGATAAAAATGTTCGCATTTTCCTCAGCCCTCATGTAGTTTGCTTCAAATATGAATTTCCAAATACATATAGCTGTGTTGCCCATCCCAACCAAGAAAGGTGGCAGTGATAATACTAACCCTAGAAAATGTCTTTGACCCTCTGATTTATATGCGTATAACATGGATTATCATTTACTACCTGATTACAAGTGGACTTAAATTGTCAGTGTTATGCTTTTTCCTCTTCTCATATTTTTTCTATTTATTTCCACAGAACCTCCAAATTGTGAATACACTGATTCTCCGGGCCACTTTTTACCATACACTGATCGCTTTGTTCCTCGAATCCTTGATGTGCCAGAATGCCGCAGACTGTGCGACCAAGAGAGAGAATTCCCATGTCGTTCTTTCAACTTTCATGCTGGTCGGAGAGAATGTATGCTTAGTTCAGATGATTCTTTCACAGCAGATAAAGCAGCTTTAGTCAAGGACAGAGATTTCTTCTATAGTGAAAGAGGAAGTTGTAGTAATGGTCAGTACACTTATGATTTAACTTTTCAAGTACACAATACTCCTGATTTACAATATAAATCCATTCCAAAGGTCCATTCATATATTTTATTTCATTGTAAAGTGAACCAATGCCATTACAAATGCCCGTTATGGTTTACAATGAGCAACAGCATATTGGGTAACCCAGAGGCATATTGGGTTATAGAAAAAGGACCATAAATGTTAATAATTTGGGTTCAATGTGCTCATGATTATAGATGGTTAATACTATATAATACCTAACTTATTTTCTTTAATTATATGATGCTGGAAAAATATTTTGATCTATCTGGGTTGATTGCATGTTATCTTGTTAGCCTAAACTCAGTTAATGCACTCTCAGTCATTCATTCCATCTAAGCTCATCTTCTTAAATCCATGGATGGTAATGACTGGGCCTCTGGCAATAAAATAGTGTGGAGCCTCATGTGGAGCATAGAATGGGATTGTATGAAAACTTGGCTTTGGGAAGAAAGGACAAGGAGAGAGAGGGACAACATGTGTTCAAATATTAATATGGAGGATGAAAAAATATGCCATGGGTGGAAAGGAATACAAACTTAGAAGTACATACTTGATGAGTTGAGGGAGGAACAATGTTGCCTAAGAGAATCGTGTTGGGCTTAAAGAAAGAATCAGAGCGATTTATTGAGGATTTTCATTACAAACCTCTCACATTAGGAGATGCTTCTCATGCAGCAGTGAAAATATATAATCTCCTCTTATGCCAATGCTATCAACTAAATGCTTCACTTAACAGTCAAGATGGCAAACTGCCAAGAATTCACTGAAATAATCTAGAAAACAAATATCAAATAAATAAAAGTTGGTTGTGTGCAAAGGTTTTTTAAATTCTGTAAATATCCAGAGTACATAGCTAGCCAATAGAGATGAATGAAACACTGTATGAATGATGTGGTTAGAAGTTGATTTTCATTGCTTATATTTATTTTTATTTTAAATTCTGTGGAATATTTCAACTGATATTGGAAAAAAAGTAGTGGAGTAGGGGAAAACTCTCTGTGATAATTCTCATCCATTTAGACTGAGGTTGAATCTGAGAGCTGCTCTTAGAGTTGCTTGTTCCTTTGCAAATTTCCCTCTTGGGATATATCTCAAGTGGCTCTCTTAGAACACCTTCAGCTTTATCTCCATTGCAAATTCCTCTCTCAGAAGTCTCTATGGGATTTTCTTTGGATGATGATCACATATCCTAAGGCAGGCAGTAAGGATATGGAGAATTTCCAATGATATTTTCGAAATAAATATTTAAATTAAAAAATTTTTCAATGGTATTTTTAAAAGGGACTAAAAAGTATAAAATAATCTCTCCTTTAAAAATTAATGTTCATAATTCCATGTACTAATTGTCCTTAAAATTGTTGTTGGTGAATTTTAAAAGAAATCCAAATGCTTGTAAAATTCAAAAGAAAAAATGTGGGGCATATGCAATAGATAATTTATGTATAAATATTCAACAGTCATTATATTAGATTAGATTAGAATTATGGTAGAGTTACTGCAGTGAGTACCTAAGGCACTTAGGCCAATTAGGTCCATTGTGCCAGCCACCCTATTGGTGGTAGTCCTATAGGCCAAGTGCTTCGCTGAAAGCACGCAAGTCTCCTATAGGAATTACCTCTACTTCGTTAGGCCTAAAGAATGGAGAGCCCAGATACCTGCTCCGTGTCCTAATTATGGCTGGGCATTTGCATGATAAGTGGGAAGTTGTTTCATCCAATTCCTCACACCACCTACATGTGGGAGAGTGAGATTTTCCAGAGATAAAGATGTCTCAGTACTTGATAGTGTCCCATAAGTAGTCCCACTACCATTCGTATTTGACTCCTGTTTGATGAAATGAGCCTCCGGGCAAAGCTAGGCCGTGGTCCCTTTATATGAAGTTTGGCCTGCCATTCTGTTGTAGTTCGCCAGATCTCAGAGTGTTGATTTAAACCTCACATTCTGATCTCTGTCCTGCTGACTGATGGGACGATAGGTAGGATTGGTTGAGGGCCAATCGGGTTACTGCTAGATCCTGCCTTGGCAAGTTCATCAGCCTTTTCATTTCCAGCTATACCCATATGTTCGGGTTCCCAGAAGAGTTCTACTTTGCTGCTTTTTCCTAATATGTGGAGTGCTTCTCTGCACTCTTGCAGCAGTTGTGATTTGCACCAGGATGAGCTAAGGGCCTTTAAAGCTGCTTGGCTATTGGTTCATATGTGGATTGGTCTGTCATGCAGACCCGCTTCTTTAATTGCCTTTGAGCATATCAAAAGGGCATGAAATTCAGCTTCAACTTCAGCATAGGCTATTGCCCTAGAGGAATTGAGAGACTTTTGGCCGGTATGCCTCAATAGATTCCAGCTCCCACTCTTCTTCCCTTCCTAGAGCCATCTATGTACCACACATAGGCTCCTTCATGAAGTTCCCTTCCTCCTCTGCCCCACTGCTCCCTGTTCGGATAGTGGATCCTGAAGAGTTAAGGTGATTTAATGAAAGTTGTTATCATTGTATTGGAGCCCATTTCAGCAATAGGGCTTGACTTCCTGAACTCCGTCCTTATTTGTCTATGGCCAGTGTGGTTTCCTTTATCATTCTAAAGTCCTAGGCATTTAAGACAATAAGCTGTCGTCCTTGCCTGAATTTCCACTTCCACGTATAATGGTGCGATATTCAGGATGGTTTCTAGTGCCAGGGTTGGGGTCGTTTTCATTGCCCCTGTGAGGTCATTCTCTGCAAGTGGTTGAGTTTATCTCTGGCAACCTTATGCCTGGTTCTCTTCCACCATATGATAGAGCAGTGTAGCAGACTAGGCTTCACTACTGCGGTGTATAGCCAATATATGGCTTTTGGTTGAAGTCCCCAGGTTTTGCTGAGGGAGCTTTGACAAGTCCACAGGAAGATGCAATCTTTCCTCACTTTTGCCCCCACATGTTCTCTCCAATTGAGTTTAGAGTCTAAAGTGACTCCCACGTATTTAACTGTCAGTGATGTTTGCAGAACTTTTCCTTGCAATGAGGGTAGTTCTAAACCTTCTCTTTTCCTTTTATTGGTAAATAGAACTTCATCTTTTCCAGATTGACAGTTAGCCCTGTTTCAGCGCACCAATCCATCATCTTGTCCAGGGCCTTTTGCATGAGTCTGGAGACAGTGTCAAGGTATCTGCCAATGATGAGTATAGCTACATCATCTGCGTACCCTTAATGGTATGCACCAGTCTTGTTTAAAATTGTGAGCAGACTGTTAACCACCACGTTCCATAAAAGAGCTCCCTGCTGCAGAACTCCACCCTGAGGTCTGCCTCGGGTTACTTAGGCGATTTGATGTTCATTGATGTTCCTCTCAAGACAGCCTTGACAGTCCTCAATTCAAGCATGCACCTGATCCAACTAACTATGTGGGCATGGATGCCATGGATAGCTACTGTGCAGATTTGGTCAAAGGATGTGTTGTTAGAAGCTCCTTCGATATCCAAAAATGCCCCCAACCCATATAGTCTGTGCTCCAGCACTCCTTCAATGCTGCAAACCAGATTGTGAAGTGCTGTCTTGACAGATTAACCTTTCTGGTATGCATCCTGATACAGGTGTAAGGGATGTTCCTTTAAGGGTCCATCCCTTATATGCCTGTCGATTATCTTTTCTAATGTTTTAAGCAAGAAGGACATTAGGCTGATTCCTCAAAAGGAGTTAGCTTTTGTGTAGTCAGTCTTCCCTGGTTTAGTTATGAAGACAACCTTGGTGACCCTTCATGCTCTGGGAATATATCCATAGACCAGGCAGGAGCGGAAAATTCTAACAATTGGAAGTAACAGCATTTCCTGTCCCTCCTGTAAGAGTGCAGGAAAGACCCCATCCTCTCCTGCAGATTTAAAGGGGCTGAAGCTCATGAGTGCCCATATTGTAACATTATACATAATGATGCTGGAGGCCAGTCTCCATTCCATCTGGGTCAGATGGATGAGAGTACTCCTACATTGCATCTTCTCTATCTCCTGGAAGCTTGGGAAGTGGGTCTCTAGCAGGTGCTTTAGTGCTTCCTTATCAGAAGATGTGAAGTCTCCCGAGGGAAGCAACAGAGTCCCTACTCATGCTTTTGGATCTTTCGATATGACTTTGTGGAATCTCGAGAGTTGTGGAACAGTCTCAATGTTACCACAGAAGCTCTTCCAAGTTTCCCTTTTCTTCCGCTTAATAGTCGATTTGTATTTCTGTTGGGCTGCTTTATAGTTGTCCCAGTCCCTAGGATTGTTGTCCTCTTTGCTTTGTTGAGGAGTCTCGTCGTCTCTTTATGAAGATCTTCAAGCTCTGTTCCCCACCAGGGCAAGTTACACCCTTCCTTCCTGATCTTAATGGGGCAGCTGGCTTCATAGGATGAGATGATGCACCCCTGTAGAAGCTCCACAGTGGCATTAATCTCATCCACTTTTCTAAATTTGCATGGAGGTGCCTCTATTAGAGCCTCCTTTAGCTTTTCTTGATATAGATTCCAGTTTGTAGTCCTAGGATTTCTGTTATCTTATTTGCTTGTCATAAGTTTCAAGAAGAGTGAATAGAATGTGTCTATGGTATGATAGTGTGATTTCCCCTGACACCCTCCATCAAACTATTCTGTGCACCAAAGAGTTGGTGCAGAGTGTTATGTCGATCACCTCCTCTCTCGTGCTGTTTGTGAATGTAAGGAGCAATCCTTTGTTGAGTATTTGAAGCTCAGTTGACATTGGATATTCCAGAAGGGCTTCTCCTCTGTCATTAGTGTTCCCACTCCCCCACATAATGTGGTGTGAGTTGGCATCACATCCGACTAGAAGATTCCAATTCTTAAGTTTACAGTAACTCACCAGTCTCTTCAAATCAGTCAATGGTGGTGGATCCAGTGAGTCATATGGCTAGTAGGAGGAACAGATGACCATCCACCTCCCATTCTCACCTTGGCCAAAAGTCAGCTGAACTGCCGTCTGGTCCCTGGTGGTAAATTCTGATAAATGCACCGCATCTAACCCATTTACATCAATGCAAGTTCTAAGTCTTTCAACAGTTGTACAAAAGAATACTTTTCCCATTGTTAAGTTCAGACCTCTGACTTTGCCCTGTAAGGCCCAGGGTTCCTGAATCAGAGCGATTTTCACCTTACCTTCGGATAGTATCCTTTGGAGGACCCCTGAGGCAGCTTTGCTGTGTTGCAGGTTACCAGTTATTATATTGCAATTGCAATTGATTTGAAATATCATTTGAGTTTTCATTACTAGAGTTACTACCTATAACTCTTATGGTTGCATCCATGCAACAATCATCTTTATATATTGCATTCGCCCCATGTTTTTTGTTTTGAATTTTACAAGCATTTTGGTTTCTTTTAAAATTCACCAACACCAAGTTAAGGGAAAATTAGTAAATGAGATTATGAATATTAATTATTAAAGGAGAAATAATTTTATACTTTTTAGTCCCTTTTGAAAAAAAAGTGTTAAAAATTCTTTATATTTGAGTATTTATTTTTTCTTTTTAGTTTTTTGAGATATTTTTTTTAATTTTGAACATTTTAATCTTTATTGATTGCAGTAATTGAATCACTTCTTTACTTACATGATCCTTTCTTGAAATCTTGTCCCTTCTTCTCCGATGGTCCGATTCCAGGAACAGTAATTTTTCTTAATCTCTTTTGTATTTCTAGTGTTTCTTACTCAGAAGTCCAGGTACTTTCCTCTATGGTTTTGTACACTTGCGACTGTGCTTGAATTTTGTGACTAAGAGGTCTTGCAGGCCAAAATTAAGTTGCCTTATTATCCTATTTCCTTTTTGTCTTTTATGTGGTATGGTTTTCACATTTAGCATTTTGAGAAAGTATACCTCGGCACGTGAAAGAGAAATTTTTAAATGGCTTTTGTTTCCAAAACCAGGTCAGGTTTTTCATCTCCCACTATTCAGTTTTGTCATTGTAGTGCTTGTTATTAGTCCACTCAATACTAGTTTTTCATAATCCGGAAAATGTTTTGTTTTAGTAAACGATAGTATGTAGAAGACACAGGAAAAGAAAAATTTTCTCATCAATCATACTTGTTACATAGAAGTAAGCCATGGTAGAGCGTAGGGAATTAAGGCGGTCATTGTTCATTTCTGCTTCTCTTCAGAAAATATTTTTGATCGTCTCACAGCGAGTAAATAAGACCCCATTGACTGCCAAACTAAATCCAGACTTCCTTGCAAAACACACATGCATGTAGGGGTAGTAACCTGTAAGGATAAATTATCAATAGTTTTGTGATATCATTAAAAGTTAGTGTTATACTTATATTATATGTTATTATTGCGTATTATTGCATTGTCATCCAGTTCTGAGCTATGTTCAAAATTTCAAGTCTAGACCATCAGGAAGCTAGTTTAAAATTGATTACAAAATTTGTGTCTGAACCTGCCAAAGCAAGTTATTAAAAACCAGTTAAAAAGAAAGACCTCTGAATCTGACTTTCAACTGTGTCTGTTAAAGTCTTTGGTAAGTTACACTGTTCAACAGTCAGAAACAAAGGAGATGGTATCGTGCACTGAGCAAAACTATTGGATGGAGTTCTTAGCAAAATATAAGACTATGATATATGAAAATATTGAAACATTTCGGCTAGGCACTGCTAGTATGAGGTTAAGCTCAACTCCATATGACTAGTGGTGGAGATATTGAAAATATAGAAGGTTGAATGTCCTGTGATTTGTTCTGTGGTTCCTGAGCCTGCTGTTGGCTATGGTGAATAATTGTTGTAGGACTTTGAATCAGAGCTCTTACTGTCATCAAGCATGCAATAGTTAGTCTCAATTTTAGGTATTCTCATTTAGGATGGCATCAGTGGCGTGAAATCCTTGAAATGAAAGGCGAAGTTATATAGCTTTATCTAGCATGTAAGTTGAAGTGGTGAATATTTTGCAGATAATAATATAATACATTTTCCATTGGATTGAGTTGATCTTCCTTTTTCACAGTTCGTGTGGACTGCACACAGGCAGATATGCTAATAACATTTTCCTTTGGGTCACCGTTTGATGGACGAGTATATGCAACTGGAAATCCACAGGCTTGCTTTGAGATGGGTAACAGCCAATCCCAGTTGGTGCTGAGAATTCCAATGGGTACTCAGTGTGGAACAGTGCAGCAGGTAAATACTTCTGATTCTTAGAGTTTTTATCAGTGAATAGGCAGCTTATGGGCCACTATTTCTTCTTATCTCAAGTAAACTTGTGGCTATTGAAGCATATATTCACAAGAATTGCAGAATCAAAATGTATGAGAATGGGAGGTGGGGAAGGAGGTTGCAATGTATTTAGGAAGGGTGTCACTATTAGAAGTATCACGCAGATCTCAGAAAGAATGGTGTAATTGTTGGCTGTTCTAAGAAATAATTTGTATAAGGGTTATTTTGGCTTTTGGCCCATTGGTCTATTATATTTAAGATCTGACTGAGATGGCTATCAATTTTTGCTTTCATATAAAACATTTTTGGCCTTGTTTTACTCAAAATTAGAATGGCTGACTCTTAAAGGAAACTCTTTTTCAGGGAAGAGGGCGTTATGTGAATCATGTGGTGATTCAGCAGAATCCAGTGATCATGCAAAATACTGACAAAACAGTAAGGGTTGAGTGTCGTTTTGATGCAAGTGATCAAACGGTGTCCTATGCTCCTAAAGGTAACCGGGAGACTGAAGGTGGAGGAATCAGTGTAACGTAAGTCTAACTGATATATTTCTTTCACACCAGTTTGTCTTCTAATCCAGTTAGTCCAATAGTAGATCATAAATGAATAAGCTGCTAATTAAGAAAGAACAAGGAAATATTGTGAATTGACTATGAGTCATGAATCCACACTTTTAATACCCACGCAGCACATTAACATTCCCAGAATGTTCACTGGCTGCCTATTGTGCTTCAATTGCAATTTAATGTTTGAAGAATGTTAAATTTCAGCCTAGCATTGGAATATCAGCCCCATCTATCGCCACAAAAACAGAATGCTGTTGAGGGGTGCCATGGGTAGTTAATGAAACCTGATGAAGTTGTATTTATAATCTATGGTGTGTTTCTTAGTGAGCAATGGCAGTATTCTCACGGAATCAAGGTTATTTTTAACTCTCCCATGAACACATGGAAGTGACTTGTCACAAGAGCTTATTGTTCATGGACAAGTATGTTTCAGGCATGCAAATTTTCTAAGCTAGTAGTTGCAGTGATCAAATGGAATCGAGATTATTTCTAACTCTCCCGTGAACATATGGAAGTAACTCATTGCAATAACTTGTAGCTCTTGCCTTGTGTGTAAGGGGGTTCTGTGCTACCAAAATACTAAAACCAACGAGTTTTATCCTTTTCATTTGTTTCAATGCTTATGCTGGTCACATCTGTGACATGTTTTTTATACTATGTCCACCATGTGATTTTTCGTTGTTCCATTGCATAGGCATTCCATCATTATACAATTAAAATAACTGATTCCATCATTATATAAACAAAATGAACTGAACAGGTCAAATGGAACAGTTATGAGAAATGTACTGATCAATAAATGAATGGTTCACATGAACTACTGGTTCTGACGGTAATTTGAAGTTAGAACCAAGAGCTGTATTGTATAAAGGAAGCAGCGGAGGGCTGTAAATTGTGTTCATCAAGTTCCTTAAAGTACAAATAGATGATGATACTAGAGGCATGCCATTTAGAAGATGCTACAAACTACCCAACCATTAGATAATGCCCCTTTCGAAGGGTGGAGGGTACATTCGTCCTTGAGCTCCAAGAAAGAACCTGAGCAGTATGCTCAATAGAGTTCAGGTAAAATATGCTGTTCAGATAGATTTGCAGAACATAATGCTTAATAGAGTTCAGCTATGATACACTGGTCAGCAATAGGCATTGAACATCATGTTCAATAGAGGTCAGCTGCTGAGCTTCTTGCAAAGATTTGTAGAACAGCAAGGTATTCTGCTAAGCAAGTGTACGGAAAAACTTGAATAGGTACATTAGCTGGATGCTATTCTGATAGGAAATTATCCATGCATTCCTTGCCAGTATGTGGGATGGGTTATGATGCTAAGGAAAAAAAATATGATGATTCTATTCTCCTGAATTTCTTTGAACACACAAAGTTCAATTCAGTGAAAATTTGAGTTCAAAATGGGAAATTCATTCATAAGTATAGAGTTAAATACTGAGTAAGACAGCAGAAACTAAATTATTCCCATTTACGGGTATTTTAAGCATTCTTCTGCTTTATCCATTCATGGAAAACATTTTCCAATCTAGACAATAAATAACAAAAAGCCATTCATTGTCATGTACTTTGCTAAATTAAGCTATCTTGGCATTAATTCTTCTGCATTTTAATACAAAAGTTTGCTGAATGGTGGTGATGATAAAACTCAAAACCAAGAGACTGAGTAATCATACTTGGAGTGATAGCTGCCTGGAGTTTGCTCCACAAACATTTGAGCTTATGTACTTTCTCAGTTATAATTGTCCTAACAGCCCTCACAGTTGTACAATTATCTTTTGCATCCCTATTTACTGAGACACTAGAAATATGCATATATGCTCATTTTTCAGGCCACCAGATTCCAAAATGGATGTTTTGTACAAATTAGAAACTCAGTTGACATCATTTACATACTGTAGCGGTCCACGGCCCCTTTAATTTCTACTTTCACGTTTTCTATTTTACCGTTCATCATTTGAAACATTTCCCTTAACTGTCTATCTCTTTTTTCCTCCTTCTCCTCTTCCTCCCGTCGTCTTTTTTCCTCCTTCTCCTTTTCCTCCCTTCGTCTCTCCTCCTTCTCCCTCCGTCTCCTTTCCTCTTTCTCCTCCTTCTCCCTCCGCCTTCTCTCTTCCTTCTCTCCTTCCTCCCTTCGCCTCTCCTCCTTTTCGGTAAATAAGTACTTTTTGAATTCTGTAATAGGATCGTTTGAATCCGGTGAGGCCGGTATGGAGCTAGTAGTCGACCAAACAGCCGATTCAACTCCGACTGCCCCTACCTCACTCGCTTCGCCCTCTTCACTATTCTCCGAAACCTCCGTTTCATCGATCCTTCGTCCCTCCATATACTTCATTTTATCCTTTCTAGTACACATTTTATTGCGAGTCCAAATTCCCAAACAATGCAATAATACTTCCTTCCGTCACAACCCTCAGTCACACGTTTCTCGCGACTAAATGCCACATGCATGAAAAATTAACAACTATAAGTAATAATCGGGTCCCTGTTCGGGCGCCAAAATGTAGCGGTCCACGGCCCGCCCGGATTAAAACTTGGGCCGAAAGACGCACGTACAATACAATAAAGGAAAAAAGTCCTCGCGGACCTCTCCCGCATGAGATCCGCGGGGCAAACCTGCGTCACCTAAGAAAAAAACACACAAATTGGTAGCCTCTTTAAGAGAGGATAAGCGGGTGGGGGGTCCCCGACCTTGCGTGATTAGACATGCTCCCTGGCTTTACCGCCGGGGCCGGGTGAAGAGGGGTCGTGGGCACTGGGTTTACGGGTAATTTGGCTTGCCAGGTAAGAGGTTTCAAAAAATATGCCTGTTTCTTTTAACAAAGATGAGCATGTATTCAAAAAAACAACTTACAATGAACTCGAACACTAATACCCTTCTACTAACTAATGAATTGATGAGATGAGATGAGATAGGTACAAAAACTCATTCTTGCCACGAGCAATAAGCGACCACAATAAAAATTGAGCTCCACAAAATACACTTCTATAATACATGTCACCATTTCTTCTCCAAAAACTTACATCTTTACATGGCTGGTGACCTAACACCGCCTGCCACATGCCCATGCAGCAGCTTGCATGGTATTATGTAGATGTAGATAAGCCTATATTAACTCATAGGTTCATAAATTTATAATAAATTTAAAAATAGATTTTAATTTGTTTTTAAAATGCTATTATTTTTTATACATTGATAAATGTAAAGAACTGGGAAATTTAAGTAAGGGAAAGCAGGATATGAATTCGAGATTCAGTATTCGAGATTTGATAAAAATTGGAGATTTGAATTTGCATTTGAGATTAGATAAATTTTGGAATCTAATCATCACTAGTTTATGGATAAATGTAATTAAATATTGAGCTTTATGGACTCTTTCCCTTGACTTCACCATGCATATTGATGCTGTGTGGAGTACTTTTTCCTCCCATCCTAAAAGCATCTCCCTGTCAAAGTTTGATTATAATATAACTCCGGAACTGGTGGAGTAACTGTTACGGGCTTTATCAACCTACTTGGAGAAACTTGGAAAGGTAGTCCTTTCATCAAATGGTAGCTAAGGAAACCTAAAGAACAGTTATTACATTTTTCCATTGTATCTCGTTAGATACTAGTCACATTTTAAATGAAGTGTTATTTACTTTCTTCTCTATTCCAGAGTTCCATTTCGCCCCTCTGGAACTAACCTTGTGAGCAACACTGCACCAACACCGAGTGTAAGGATGAGGATAGTAATGAGGGGAGGAAACGAAGCCACTGTTGTTGGCCTTGGAGAAGATTTGCAGCTTCGCATTGAGATTGATCCTGGAAGTGCATTTGGCATCTTTGCACGCAACTTGGAAGCTCGCACTGATAATGGAGAACTTCTTACTCTCATAGATAATGTTGGGTATGGGAACTAGAACCTTTTTATTTTCATTCTGAGGGTTGACCAAAAAAGTACTCACATAATACATGTTTTTTATTTAAATTTGTGTGATTACTCTTTTATTTGTAATGCTTGATTAATGGTTCAAGTGGGTCAACTTTGTCACTTTTGGCACCGTTCAAAAGACTTTAAATTTCTACCTGTAGCCTTTCTCATGTCTGGCTAACAAGTTTATAAGCCTTGTTGTTCTCAAAAGTCAACATTTTTGCACTATTAACTAAAGGAGTTTGATGTTTATTTCACATACAATGGCTTACACAGGTCCTAAAATTGTTGACCATCAATAAAAATGAGGTTAAAATTGTGTATTTGGCACATGTAGATATTTTGTACTTGCAGCATTAGTTTTCACTTGCAGTTAGCAAAATTTTTCTTGATCAATTTCATATACTTGGCACAAATTTCCATAATAGGAAAATCTAGAAGTGACCACTCACTTTGGTTAAGCAATGAGGTTTATTTATCACCAAAGGTGTATAATAAACCTTATTAAGAGGTGATTCAAAGATGATCAATGAACATCTAGGAGACAGTTGATTTGTGTCAAGTGGTCAATAGATGTTACTGACATGCCACCCAGGACTCATTAATATGAAATCATAACATCATGAAAGAAGATTGACAACCATCTCTCTTAGTCAAAAGTATATGGGATCATTAACTGGGTATTATAAAAGTGATGTTAGCTTTCACCATTCTAGCTTTTCCATGAAGTGAGACACAGAAATTTCAGTTCAATTAAATATTGATGTAACTTTTCACTATAGCTTATCTCTACTTTCTACAATAGAGAAACATATTCAATGACTTAAATCTAATCCTTCTAATGTCCTATATTTTTCTTCAGTTGTCCTCGAGATCCCAATATCTTCCCAGCCCTGCAAATTGAAAGGGGGACAAGAGACCTCTTCACTGACTTTAAGGCTTTCCGCTTTCCTTCAACAGCAACGGTGAATTTTGTTGCAACTGTGCAGTTCTGTCAAGATGTTTGTGAACCGGTATGTCATTAGCTTTTGTTTCTCTCAAAATTTGACAGTTTTATGACTTTTAATCTGTGGAGTAAAAAATCTGTCTTTCATTTTTCTCTTTATCAGATAAGTTGCTATGGAGGAGTCCAGTCATTTGGCAGACGCCGTAGATCAGTGAAAATTGATGAAAATGAGCTGGAATGGAAAAATTATTCAAATTCTGTCACAAGTGATATTACCACCACACCTTCTGCAGAGATAGATAACTCAACAACTTCAGCCCTGTTGAGGGGTAATAGTAGCAAAGGTTTGTTGAATAATAATTAATTGGTGTTGATAGAGTGAACTAAAACCAGTTTCTAATCTGCCTTAAGTTTTATGGGCTGCCTAAATAACTAAGGGTGATGAATCAGTTCTTAAACTGAAGTAACTGAAAACTAGATACTAGTTCCTGTTGAAAAAATGAACTTTTTTATCCTTGAATTTAAACTGCACTTAGCTTTGGAAAATAAGTGCTGAATATGAGTCAAGGTGTAGCTCATATCTGGAAGGGAGCATGATAAGCTCACTCCAAGGAGAACAAACTCTCCCAACATATTTTTGATGCTGTGACTTAACACTTTCAGCCCGAAGTTTAAATTTTTAAATTTCCCGAAATCCGAAACTTTTTTTTTCGTGATCTGAACTTGAAAGTGTTATATTATACCAATGGTGACCAAAATACGTCTTTACTTCGAACATTTTATTGTTTTTTTGTGATTTTTATTTGCCGCCATCTATAGATGGCGCTCGGATCCTGGCGAAGTCCAAGTGTCCTGGCGCGTGCAATATTTTACGAATATCATGTACGGCAACTTTTTCAACCAGATTTTACTAAAAAATCGTTATTGAATCATTCTAGAGATATTTTTTTATTTGAATGTTGATAAATTTAAATACATTTAACATAGAATTATTTAAATAATAATTCTTTATTTTTTAAATTTTTCTTGTAAAGCTCGTTTTTTCTTCTTTATCAATAATTTTACCAAGTTCTAATTGCTAATCTAGATAGCTAATGTTGAAGATTTTATGTAAATTTGTATCGATGATTATAAAACACCTGCGTTTACACGAGTTGACAGATAAGCGCTTGAGTTCCACCCTCCCAAAAGCGAGCTTCAAGTGCGCGCTTGAAGGTTAGGAAGGTCTCGGGTGAGTTGCTGCAGGTGGTCTGAATCATGGTGCCTCTAACAGTAACGAAATGACGTTCGAGAATTCGTTCGAGAACGAAAAACATGTACCATTATGAGCACGTGCCAAACGTGCCTCCCCACCCCCAAAAACTTGACCGCATCCACACGCCTCCCGTCACGCACTTAGTTGACACTTCCATGCTGCCGGAAACGGCATCCTTTCATGTTGAAAAGGGTAAGTGAACGCCCTACGATAAGCTCCTAACTCAAGGACGGCCGCTGGGGCACTTTTAGTGCAGGAGGGGACCTATTGTTATGCCAGCAGCGGAAGAACAAGGCGAGGCCGCTAGGAGTTTCCCCCCCTTCCCCTCTCCATTCTTTCCGGCGAGGGTGCTTTCCTCTTTGACCGACCGACAAAGCATACCCAAACAACCAACTTGGACGAATGACAGAAATTCAAGGAATATATTTTCCGAAATATTTATGTCCTAATACATTCATAGTTTATTCCATTGCTATCAAAAATATCTGAAACTAAAACAGTCAGCAGTAATGTAGAAAAAGTAAATAAGTTAGGAAAACAATTTACAAATTATTAGTAATATATTTACACATATTTAATTACACGTACATAATCGCAGACATAAATGTAAATATACAACAGTCGTATGCAATATTCATAATATTTACAATATTTATATTTTCAAATATTTATAATATTTACACATCTATTTACACGAAAATAATTGCATACATAAATGGTAATTTATAACTTTGTATTGAATATTTACATAATCGCAGACATAAATGTAAATATACAGCAATCGTATGCAATATTTATAATATTTACAATATTTATATTTTCAAATATTTATAATATTTACACATCTATTTACACGAAAATAATTGCATACATAAATGGTAATTTACAACTTTGTATTGAATATTTATGATATTTACAATGGTTATATTTTCAAATATTTATAATTTTATACAATTTACAATATTTACATTTTCGGCAGTAGAGAGGGGATTACCGATGGAAGTCTTGGAAGCATTTTTCCAAGCAGAGGCCAGGTTCTTCAGGGCAATCAGGGCAGTAGGTAGTCACCGCAGACTTCTTACCCTGCTTCGAACACTGCCTGCACCGTTTCTGGACCCTTCTGTCATCCCTCTTTTCACAGTACTTCGGAAAATGAGAATCTATGGATATCATGGAAGGGCCCCGTGAAACGGGCAAACTCTCTCTCGTTTGGCCTTTGGCAAGGGCATCTATGATGGACAACCTGTATGAGTACAAGCTCAGTTTTTGCGAGCTGAACTTTTTGTACAGGAGATAGGAATTCAGAAGCATTATATGCATCACATGAATCCCTAATCTCCTGAACCATTTTAAAGTCTTGTGATCACAGGGATAGTATGCCATGAGTTGGTCAACACGGTCAATGCCCCCCATACATCTTTGTATTCGGCAACTGCCTTGGGCTTTTGGACAATATTACCCCTGGATGTGGTAATATTGACCAAGTTGTTGCCGAATTCAGTGCTAAGTAAGAGGACATCCCGTTTGTCTTTCCATTTCATGACATTTATCCCTGTGTCAGTACTCATACAAATTGTCTCACCTCGTTTCAATTTAGCCCGGATCACTTCCGGTGGGTTCCCTTTACGGTCTCCACGCAGTGTACCAGTGCAATAACACTCATTGCTGAGTAGTTCACGGGCTAAATTGACGTGATTGTAATAGTTGTCCATAAACAATGAATACCCCATTTGTAGTCTTCCCTTCATAAGTTTATGGACAACCTTACTTGCATGCCCTCGTCCGGCCAACTCGAGGTCCTTTTTGCCCGTATACACAATGAAATCCAGGACATACCCATTGGGTTCGGTAAGCATGTAAAGTTTGACTCCAAACTTATGCCTCTTCCCTTTGATGAATGTCCTGAACCCCAAGCGACCCCTCCACAATACCATAGATTCATCAATACATAATACCCTGTCTGGAGTATATGTTTTTTCCGAAATACTATGGAAAAGGTCAAGAAGGGGCCTAATTTTGTACAAGGGATCTATTGGAGCAGGGTCACCAAAATTTGCATTTTCTGCAAAATGCAGACTTTGCAAGATGGCGAGAAACCTATCTCTCGTCATCCTGCGGTGAAAAAAATGCAAATCAAATTTAGCATTCCTGTTCCAATAGTCCCTTATCCTGTTCGTTCTAACGGTACCCATATGGAACATCAATCCCAAAAACACTTCGAATTCTTCCCTGGTCAATTCGCTCCAATTAGTAACTCTTTGAGGTTGAACACCCACCTGATTTAGGAAAATGTTTTCCACGTAGGCGTTCGTCCTCTGGATTACTAATTGGAAGAATTCATCAGAGAAAAACAAGCTGAAATAGTCAATGGGATTATTTCCACTGGGTGCCGTTAGAAGAGCTTCCCTTCCCCGAAAGGGAAGGGCTGCAGGCAGGCAAGCACCCTTAGACCAGGCAAGGGGTGTCTGGGGAGGGAGGGTGGGAAGAGAGGGCGGTGGGGTGGGTGCATGGGAAGTGGAAGGAATAGGGGATGAGGGTGGAGGAATCTCCTCTGAGAGGTGGGGAGTAGGGGTTGGGCCTCTACCTGGAGTTATTGCTTCGTCCGACTCCCCGTCGTCAAACTCCTCCCCACTGCCGAAATCACTCCACGACTCTGAAGACGAGTCTTCGCCAAAAGAATCGTCTTCCAGAATCTTTTGTATTTCTCCCTCCGTTATTCCGGCTGGAGCTCCTCCTCCTCCTCTCTTTCTTTCTTTTGGCTGTCACCTCTGGAATAATGAAAGCAAATACAGCATAAATGAATATTTATTGCAATAAATACAATAAGAAAGGTATTATACTAAATAGTTATGCCAAAAATTCAATTACTCAAATGTTCTGGAGAAATACTCCTCTGCCGCGAGGTCGATGGTTGAGGGGAGTTGGATCGCTTCATTCTAAAATGAAAAGGAAGCTGAAAATCACATCCCACAGAAATGGAAACATTTTTATTTACAATGAAAAAATTTAGCGTAAAAATTCAAACCCGGGACCATTCCATCATTAGCCCAGCGTTCTACCCACTAGGCCACCAACAAAATCTCATAATAACATTTCTGTAAATACAATGTATATGACTACCTTTAAAATTGATTTAATAAGCCAAATAATCGAACTTACCCGTCTCTTTCAATTCCTTCTCAAAACTGTTGAAAAACGTTTTTTTTTTAATATACGGTTTCCTAAAAAATTTTATCTCCACCTATTGGAAATGAGAACAAGAAAAAAGTCTTTGTTAATAAAAAGAAATATAAAAAGGCAGGGGAAAAAATATTTTTAAACACAATGAGAATATTTAAATAAAAATACCTTGTCGTAGTTAGCGCAACAGCTGGTAAAACACGAGAAGTCGCAGCAGAATCCGAACTGTACCCTGTGGTGGCTAAGGCTGAAGTGTGATGCCTGTGAAGATCCGAGACCACCAAGCGAAGGGAAACGGAAGACCGGGGCTCTCGAGTTTATGACTGCTGAGCGCAGCGGCCCGTCCTCTATAGATGGCGCTCGGACCTGGGCGGAGTCCGCCGCGCCATCTATTGATGGCGCTCGGTCTCAAAGTGTTAAACAATTTGGTGGTCGAAAGATTTTTCTACCTTCAGCATGGCAACTGGGAAAATTGCTTATCTATGTTTGACCATTGCTTTCTTATCTGCACCAGTCGGTCTAAAATTTCATTGCTACCCTTTACAGGGTGGCTTGCACTTGGCCACCCCTCATGGCAGGGAGCACTGAGGCATTCAGAATGACCAGATTGCTCGCACTTGGCCAACCTTCATGGCAGGTAGTGCTTCCTGGGATTTTCTTTATAGAGAGCTACTGTACTCCATGGTGTTTACGCAATGAAAATCATTCTTTTGAATCCTCACATTTTCTAGGAATTTATTTTATCTGGCTTGTGTCTATCACCCATAAAAAGGTTGTTGAAAGCATTGGCCTCACATTTTTATTCTTTGGCAGATGAATCTTTCATCCATATGTGATAAGCAATGACCATGCTTAACATTGCCTGTATTTTCCATTATTCATTCTTCATACTCTAAATTTTTGCTACAATTTTCTTAAGAGTTCCAGTGGAATGAATCTGTTTCATATCAAGTACTTGCACATGGGTTTATGAAGTTTAATATCTTTACAAAATGGAAAGTGGAAATCCATATCCTCAGTCTTGCAGAAGGGAAGGTCGTTTTTGAGGAAGAAGTTCTTGATATACTGTTTGACTGAGATTGTTAGAGTGAAGACAGAAGTTTTTCTGTTGGATGTGTTTCGTCTTCTAGAATGTTAAGATAAAGAGAGTGAAGTAGAAAAGCCATGCACTTTTGGTGCAGAGAATGCCAAGAAGCACCACAAGTTCATTTTTTAAAGATAAGCATTGCATTATTGACTTCCAAGTGCCTAAAGTAAAATATGCTCAAATCGGATGCTTAAAATGAACTTTAGTTACCCCTCCATTACTTGCCACACCCATTGATATTAGCGAACTCTGCTTTGGAGAAAGATATAATGCTGATAAATTGACATGGAGTAATATGATTAAAAGTCAATATGTTTATTTACTGCTTGGTATTAAATTAATGAGAAAATGCAATATTGTCAATATTTTTTAGAGAAAGGCTGTTAAAATTTGATTACAATAATTGATTTCTAATGTTGCAACTCTAATTATTGTCTTTAAAAAGAAGTCAAATGTAACTGTTCTCCATTGCGAATGGGGATGAGAGGTTTACCCAGATTATATTGGTCAACTACCTGCCAGAATATGGCATGGAATGGAGGAGAAAATACTTTCTCCCTACATGGTGGTAGCTTTTAGTCTATCATTATGGTGCTGTTGAAGCTTCTGGGGCTATTGTAGAATAGCGTATTAAACTTTGATCCAAATTTTTCATTCTGATGGCTTAATTCAAGTTAGTGCAGAGCATCTGTGTATCCACAATATTCAATTGGTCGTCTCAGCCACAGAAATGTAATATGAACTACTGTTACCACAAAACAGGCTAATTATGTCATTAAATTATTACCAGCAGAAGCTTGCTTTCTTGTCAGCAACAAGGAGCAAATATTTGACCAATTAGTCTAATCACAGCCTGCATGGAAGTTTAATATCACAAGGTAGCAATAAACTGTGGCATTGAGAATAGAATAGTTAATTATCAGAGGGCCAAATTCCTTGAGTGCAGGGTTGAAGTGAAGAGTCAGTGTGTGTGTTACCAAATTCACTGTCAGTACTGACTGTTATGCTGCAAATTGGAACATGAAGCAGTATTACCACTGCAGAAGTAGCAAGTAATTTAGGAATGATCAGCAGAAGCTATTGTTTACATGAAACTCAATATGGCTTCTTATTTTGGTGATGTATGATAATAGTTGATTTTAAATATGTCAATTCTAAATGCTAATCCATATAAAATTGAAACAGATCATTCTAATTAAACACTAATTTTCATTGGATTCCTTTCATGCTTCTAAATATTAATTTGTAGTTTTTCTCTGATGAAAATGAAATAAATTTACATTAGGCATGCTAACATTAACCCATCGGCATAGTATTTTTTTGGGTGATTTCTATACCCAGAATTATGATTTATTTCTTCAAAATTTTTGTAATGAATGATATTTTTTATCTCTGAGGATAATTGTGTTATTAGCAAGAAAATTTTACAGGTTTTCAATTATATAGTTCAGTAAATATTAGTATTTTTAATTATTTGTTTTGACTTAAAAAAATAAATTATTGCAACATTTGCAAAAATGTAAACTGAAACAGCAATTGTTATATTATGATTGCAAAATCATATTTCACAAAAATTATCACAAATTCAAAAAGAAAACTTTCCATTTATTCTTGCCAATATACTTTATGATGATCTATTGAGTGGTCTTGAAGAAATCTTTTGTTGAATTCACGTGTCTAAATCTGTAAACAAAATTTCTCACATTAGTACTTCAGCTGAAAGTGACCATCACCTATCATTATTTTTACCATTTTGATGCATTACATAGTGTTCTGTTAGGTGTGAGTTCCAGTAGTGTCGATAAAAACAATAAGTAGTAATTTGCTTGTAATAAATTTATTAACTTTTATAGTTTTTTGGTATGATGATCTTTGAAACATTCAGGTACATGAATAGCAATATGGCACTGCTCACACTCCCACTGACTTTCTATCTTCTTTCCTTGTGATATACACACTTCAAGCACGGGAATGGTTGTTATTCACCATATTTGGTGGTATACGGTTTGGGAAGTGGACTCAGTTGGCAGCTAGAAATCTTGTAGGTGACGGGCCTGATGTTGGGGTTCCTCGCCCCTTGTACTTCGGCATGGTTACTTTCTCCAGAATTGTTTTCACCAGATTCTCACTAAAGTTATCGAATGGAGCTTATTTGCCTTTGGATTTTTATACAACAAGTATGAATCATGAAGCATCATGTCCATAAAGTAAAAAACAACTTTTCGGTAGCCCATAGTACTGTATAGTATTAATTGGAAAAGAAGATATTTTCAGTGACCACTCGCTGACTCAAGTATTTCTGAATATTATTTTTCTTCACTAGTGCCATCTAAACACTCAATGCTAAACAGAACTGAACCTCTTCAACAGATGCTGGGAACCATTCCTCTGTAAACTACTTTTGTAGCTCATATTTCTATTCAAAAACGACTCTGCAAATTGGTTAGTCTTCCAACAGATCGATTCCCAAAAATAAGGTTGCACAAAAGCGTAAAAAATCACGCTCATTAGCATTATCAGGGAAATTTTGAAGCACTCTTGCATTTATGCCTGTTACACTACATATTACAAAGTTTATACATTGCCATAACTGGTACTCCTCTTCCAGCTGTCAACTTCTTCCCGTTTCTCGAGCGGTTTATGTTCCACCTTGTCTTCGCTACTATCTTTGCTAATTGTATCCCTTCGAATACTGTCATACATACCATCCAGTTCATCAGATGGACCTTCCTCTGCACTACTGCTCAGGCTACCACTCTCAAACAGAGCACTCTCCGTTTCATTACTTTAGTAGTATTTTCCCTTTCTACTAACCATTTTCAGGAGAACAAGCATAAACAAAATAATCCTGTGCTCGATGCCAAACTAACCATCTGCATACAAATCTTAGGGCCTATAAGCCATTGGTTTTCTAGAAGGAACTGCTGTCTTACCCTGTAACAATTTATAATTAGGCATAATGAAAATGATAATGAAATATTTGCTTCTTGTGATACGCTTTTCGCAGCAAGATGATGTCATATCATTTGTGACATCCCTTATCTCAGAAAACAAGGGTCTCATCTCTAAAAGTCACATTTAATATTATCAGAGGAAATGAATCTGGTTGCAAAAAACTACAGCAAGCATTGTGAGAAGAAATAAATCACCTTGAAGAAGATTTGCTAAGGAGTACATACAGCACAGGTAGTAAACAACACCACCGTTGGCGGTGATGGCATGCGGATAGAAGTGATTGTAAAGGAGACAAACTATATGCGTACGAAGCAGAGGGAGGGTTGATATTCTAGAATAAACTGTTGACTAACCTTGTTATGATTCTGAATGAGGTGATGTGGAAAACAAAATTGATAGCAAAGAAATATCTTCTCTGGAGGAGTCGTTCACAGCAAGATGTTCGCATATCATTGGGTAGATCTGATTCCTCGAAAAAGAAGTCGTCTCAAATCAGTATGTTTCCTATCATCAGACGAAATGAATACAGTGGCAAACAAATCTACAATAAGCAATGTTAGCTGAAAGCACTTCGAAGACAATTACTCATAGGATGGATAGTGACTCCCTATAAAGCAAACCGCAAGCTCTCCACACCGAGTAGCAATAGCAGTGACAATGAAGGAGGTGGCGGATTTATACCACCACGATAATGAGCAAAATTAAAAAAAAAGAGGAGTTCTAGTGCTTTTTACCTATATAACTATCTTTCTGCAAAACGACAGTAAAGATTTTACCTCGAAATTTCCACCATTTAAATAATTATGCAAGTTTAAAGACAGTGCTGCATACAACCAGCGAATTGCTGGCTCTTTAATTTAAGCCCAAGTTCAGCAGGCCGGGGAATCGCAGTCTCTTTAAGCCAATGGGTTAAAGTCATAGAGGGTAAATCCTGTTATGAATAAGCAACCTCATTTGTCCTGTTAAAAGTTTTCGAAATTAAATGCAACCTTTTATTTTTCATAGGCATACGTAGATTGTAGAATAAATTTGTCTAGGCCTGTTCTTTTATCGGTCAGGTGTACACAGTATTTTCAATGATGTCAACCTCAAAGATGAGTATCAAAAGCTTGGTGTAGAATAAGGATTTTGGAGGGTTGCAGAACAGAATATTTTTGCTTTCGGTGAATTTTTTGCAGGATATTGCATTTTCTATGATCATTACTGTAACCACTACCCTCAAGCCAAGGTTTTAACAGTGGGCAAATTGGGGGGGGGGGGGGGGGTGAGTGGGTGAGGAACAGCTAGTGAGGAGCACGGGCAGTTTGGGTGCCAACTATGCTCTCCACTCAAGTGGAGTGACGGGATAAAAAAGGAGAGTGGAAAACGAACGTTCACCTGTAACCTCGGCCTGGGGACTGGGGAAGAGAGAGAAAGGGGGGGTATACGTCGGCCAGCTTGCCGGGAAAGAGATATTCTCAGGGTTAGGTGAATCCTAACATGGGCAATGACAGGTTCAGGGCATAAATAGGGTGAGCGATTTGAGGGAAAACAGTTCAACAGTGTATCTCCTTAACAGATTTATTTACTACTATGGGCACAAAGCACATTAATAAATTGTCAGTAACACTGGGTGGGAGGGGTGCTAATCCTAACTTACGACTAACATATGACATGAAAAAAATAGAAACAAGGTTCTTCGTCTCTCAGTCATTTTGGTAACTTAGTTATGACAATTTGTTCTGCCTCTGGGCATTAAAACAACAGTGGAATTATGGAATTTCGTTTAGTCAGAATTAACAAAAAGAGGAAAAAATTAATAAATTGTAGCTTCGAAACACTTGTACTTTTTTTCTTTCAACGCACTGATAGTGCTAATTATTACCAGTTTAAATTAACACTCATACACATAGGTAAGGATTAGGGAAAAGCGGGAAAAATTAAATGATATGATTTGGGGTTTCACTCAACAAACTCTTCTTTGGAGAAAGGTGTACTTTTCGCCATTGGGAATGGGCACACATGTGGGTAGTACCTATTGGTATTGGTTGGCAACACTTCTGCTGGGCAGTTTTCTCGACGATCTTTTCTGCTGCCAGCGACTAGGCTGCTGATATGGGGTGTGGAACCTCTTTCTTCCCTTGATCACAGCGTCCTTTCCTTCTCTACTCCTGCACCGCGATATCACTTCCTCCTGTTGACCTCCGGACCCAGCATTTGATTTATCAGTGGATCACCTTCTCTCCATTGTCTGCCGTCTCTCCCACCTCTGGTCGCTGACCCAGCTCACTTTCACAGCAATCTCAATAGTCCACCAGCAGTAATGTTCCCATTAATAATACTTCTGACCGTGTGGTCCTCGCTTTTTATACTGTTTTGCCCGGTCGTGGTGAGGGGGGCTCAGGGAGGGGAGTTGACTTCGCCCGGACTTCGCCCCAGGCCCACTTGGTCCTTGGTTGTCTTCGGCACTCGCAGGGGACATTGGGGGGAGGGCTAGGCACTTAATATCCAGCCCTCTCCGCTCACCAGGGTTGACTTCCATGGTGTACCTCGGATGAATAGGGGGAGGGGAAAGGTCACTTTTTGTTGCCCATGCTTTGCCCCGCAAAAAAGAATGGAGGACGGTAGTAGGATTGGGATGGGAAAATGCTCACACACAGTCAAAAATTGCTCGCAGACAATCAAAACATCACTCACAGACACCTAACTTTATCAAAACTGGAGAACATGTTCTTCCTCGAATGTCTCCCTATCCTTTGTTGTCCTTTTTACCTATCCTTGTTACCGCATGCAAACAGGACCGGTTACATTACTTATGCTGGAATGTAATGCATAACTGCTGTTTTGGAGACTGCATAATTACATATATCAGATAAACCATGGCATTACATTAATATTTATTTTTTTCACAAGGCCCTTATATCCATGAATATTCCTGCTTCTATTTATTATGTACCACTTGTAATGTTCTCCACTTTCTCATTATTTCATCAATTCTTTTTAGTCTGGTGAAATTTTTGTCATTACGATTTTTTAGTACTTCATGAACTGCAGGCATTAAAATTATGGTTCATTTACATCACCCTCAATGTGACCCATCCTCCTCCATTTAATTTCATTCATTAAAATTACTTTGATATCATTGGTCACTGTGCAATACTGCCAGTTATCTCAGATTGATAGCAATGGCACTGGAATTTGGAGCACACCCAGCTGCTGCTATTGCAGCGCCCCTGATTGTTAGCAGTCTCTGTGGGGCAGGTGGGCTATGAGTGATGCATGTGCACAGGGGAACACTATACATGCCAAAGCTTTATTTTATACAGCTATATCTCTCCTTATATCATTGGTTGGTTCCATGAAGCATGGTATAAGTTTATTTTCAATGTAAGCTGATCCATGAACCATATATACTGCTATCATATGGTTATTTTAAACTATTATGAATGTGAAATACTGTGCAATAGTGTATTTATGACTTAGTTAAAAATTTAAAAATTAGAAAATATTATAGTACTTGTCTACAAAAGTAAAATAATAGTTACTCAAACAGTAATTTGCTGTAGGGATCTTGCTGTAGCTTGCTTGCTGTGTGGATCCATTACATCACTACACATTGCTAATGAATTTTAATGAGTTCTAGTGAGCTGCTCAATCACAGCACAGTGGTACAGTTGCTTTCCATTAATGTCAGTCTCAGTGCTCTTGGCTACACACTTTAAAACAGATTGGGAGTGGATTTGAAGAAGGGAAGGCAATAAAAGAACTTTGATAATCACACTCACGATGGTTTTTCAAAAGTTGATTTTCAATGAAGGCATCAAGTATGGATTATACCAAGATTTCCAATTACTCGGTGGTAAAAAGCTTACACTTTTAAATGTATTTTGAATGAATCAATCACTATACACAAAACACTCAGCCATGACTTTTATTAACCTAATAAATGCTGCCAACTGGCTGGTTTTGGAATGCTCCTCCTCCTTACATTACTCCATGTGTTGCCATTTGTGTGAGCTAAAGTGTGTGGTTTTGTTTCAATCTTTGCTAGTTTTTTTGTTCTATGTAGTGTAATGTATTTAAATTTACTTATTTTAAACAATATTTTATTTCATCAGCATGGTATCCTGTATTTTCATTGTTTTATCTCTATTTTTACTATAGTGTTCTTTTTAACGATGAGAAAGAATTTCTCAACATTTTAGATAAGATACATGCAATAATTGCCCTTTATTAAAAAGTATTTAATAATTAGAATACAATGTCATCTGCTAACCCCATGTAAACTCATGTTGTATCTGCCATGAGTATCCAAATATGGCTCACTGCAATAGTTGCCAGCTGACCTTTCTTCTCAGCATGCACAACCTCAACATATTTATTTTCCATTTCCCATTTTGTGCTTCATTTTCCAAAGTTTATTCCATGTGCTTTATTTTCTGAGGAAGAGCAGAAACATTAAGAATGTGTACCATGAAAAAAAGCTTGGCTAATTCCTTAATGCATACAAACATTAAGTGAGGGCCAATTTTGTGCATGTCACTGAAGACTGCATTCAGTGAATGTATTTATGATTCCTGATTGACTGAAAATTATAATTACAGATCATTCACCAGTGACACCTTCAAGCTTGACAGCTGAGAATGAAGACTTCAGGACATCTACAGAAAGCACTATGGTTAGCTCTACGACTAAGAAAACACCAGAGGTGGATTTACCAAGCGAGCTTCCATTACAGTTACAGGTAGGAAGAGTACCTAGACACATTTAAAGTGCATGATTGAATTTGAAGCTCATCTTTATTGATTCTTATACCAACTTGAGGCATCCTTAATGAGACTGAGGGAACCTCTGTATTACCATTTCTGGCTTCTAAATGACAAGAAGGATAATTATTTAAGAATCACATTTAGAGTGATTAAAATTTAACATCCATAACACTTGGACGTGACTAGCAACTACAAATGGAAAATCCTACGAGGAGGTTCTTAAACTACATGCTAAGTGTATGTAGACAGAAAAAAGCCAAAATAAGCATGGGTAAAGATGTTATTCATTACGCATATCTCATTTACACAAAATGTATCCATGTAACTTCACTGTTGCAATGAGCAATCTCTACTAGTTTTAATTTCTTTGGCCATAGCTTGAGCTCAAAATATAAGAGTCCACTGTACTAGCATTACAATTAAATAATATGAAGCCAGTTAGATGAGAACTTGTATGAAGATATTTGAAAACATGTTGATATACTGTCATGTGTTCAAGTGGGATAGAGGATGTTTGGAATACCTTATCATAATGGGAACTGGAATGCAATGGTAGGAGAAGGAAATGAGGGAAATAGTGGAGGGTATTTTGGACTGGGCTACAAAAATACCAAGGGAGAAAGACTGCTAAGAGTTCTGTAATGAAAAGAATATGGTATTAGCTCTGAGTAGGAAATACACCTGGAAGATGTCAGGTGATATTGCCAGATACCAAATAGACTACATACTTGTCATAGAACATGTTACATCATAGATAGGTACATGAACCAAGTAAAATAGAACAAGAGCTATCCTGGTGTGAATATAAACAGTGACCACAACATAGTGGTCATGAAGAGCAGCCTTTCATACAAGAAAATTGGGAAGATAAAACATGAATCCAGATGGGATACAAAAGTTCTGGCCAAAGAAGGGAACAGGGAAAGATATGCCATGGCTGTCACCAGGAAATTAGAAAATAAAGGAGAAATGGGCAATGGAGAAAAATGGGATGAACCAGAAAGGAAAATAGCAGAATTAGCAGAAGAGCAACTGGTGAGCAAGAGGGCTGACTAGATGAAGCTGTGGATTATAACAAAGATTAGGAAACTAATAGAAGAGCGAAGAAAATAAACGAACCTCAGAAACTAAGGCGAGGCAACCTTATATGAGAAGGCAAAGTACCTGGTCAATCAAGAATGCAAGGAGGCGAGGAAGAATTGGATTGAAAGCTGCTGTGAGGAATTCAACAAAAATATGAAGTAAGGGGATGTTGAAACCACATACAAGCTAATGAAGAAACATTTCAAAGAGAGAAAAATACGAGGCAATGACATGAGGGATGCAAATTGGAATGTATTGATTGAGGGTGAAGACATTGGAAATAGATGGTAGCATTACATCAAAGAACTCTACCACCATAAAGGGCCAATACTGCTGGAAGAACACCTAACAAATGATGAGAGCAAGGTTGATGAGGAAGACTGGGGCCCACACATACTGAGAAGTGAATTCCATAGAGCAGTGAAAGACTTCAAGAAAAACAGAGCACTTGGAGCAGAAAGTGTCAATGGAGAAATCATCAAAGTGCTTGAAAGTAAAGCCGAGGACAACCTGTACCAAATAATCAAAGATAACTGCCAAAGCAGAAGACTTCCAAAAGACTTTCTAAGTATTGTAATGATTGCGATACCCAAGAAGACAAGGACTGAGAGATGTGAGGAGCACCAACCATTAGGCTAGTGCCACATGATTAAAAAAAAACTCACGCAAATAATGAGCTGAAGGATTGAAAGGAAAATTGAAGTCAACTTTTTAGGAAACCAATTTGGATTTAGGAAGAACAGGGGTACCAGGGAGGCCATACTCTGCCTGAGATTAAAGGTAGAGAAAACAATACATGTGAGCAAGCCATTGTATGTCACATTTGTGGATCTTGAGAAAGTCTTTGGCAATGTTGAGTGGAACAAGATGTTCAGACAGCTGGACAAACTCAGAATGGATTACAAGGACAGAAGAATAATCTACCAACCATACTGGAAGCAAGTTGCCACAATGAAAATGAGAGACAGAAGACAAATAGAAGCTAAATACAACAAAGGAGTAAGACAAGGATGCAGCCTCTCACCAGCACTGTTCAACATGTACTTGGAGGAGGCCATAAGAGAAGCACAATAAATTGGACTGAGTGGAATAAAGATGAACGGAAAAGAAATAAATATGCTCCACTTAGCAGATGAAATCTCAGTAATAGGTGGAAATTGTGATGATCTTCAAAGGTCACTAACGTAATGGGCCAAGTCCTCCCAGAATACAACATGAAAATAAATAAAACGAAGACCAAATTCCTATTATGTGGAAGGAAAAAGCTGAATGCAGAATTCACACAGAGGAGAAAAATTTCAGCAAGTGGATTTTTTCTTCTATCTCAGAAGCACCATCAGATGAGATGGAAGATGTACAACCAACATCCAGCAAAGAATAGCCCAAGCTAAGAAGGCATTCATGGTAAAAAGACAACTTCTGTGCTCAAAGAGGATAGGACTATAAACCAGGAAACAGCATGTGAAAAAATTTGCGGAGCGTGGCATTCTATGGATCGGAATCATGGACCATTGGAAAAGCTGACCAGAACCTACTAGAAGCCTTCAAAACCTGGTGCTAGAGAAGGATGCTGAAGATTAAATGGATGGACAAAATAAGAAGTGATGAAGGTCTCAGAAGAGTTGAGGAGCGAAGGACCATGTGGAAAACCATACAGAAAAGAACCAGATGGTTTGGACACTGAGGCACAAAAGGTTTGTGAAGAATATAATTAAAGGTGAAATAGAGGGAAAAGTCCCAAGAGGAAGACCCAGGAATAAGTTCATCAGCCAAATAAAGAGTAAAGTATATAGAAATATCTACGAGGTCCTAGCATCCCACACAGCACAAACGTCTGTGAAACGTCCCAGGGACGAAAGTATGTCCCAAAATCGTCCCGGGACTAAACTCGGACGTTCGGTACGTGTATGGGACGTCGCTTGCAATTGCAAGCCGTGTATACCGTGTATCTATGAGGACCTAGCATCCCACACAGCACAAACGTCTGTGAAACGTCCCAGGGACGAAAGTATGTCCCAAAATCGTCCTGGGACTAAACTCAGACATTTGGGACGTGTATGGGACAGCGCTTGCAATTGCAAGCCGTGTATACCGTGTGTCTAGTTTCCCAAATGCTTATTCAATATCAATAATAAATTAATAATAGTATCCATGGTGTGGCCTAATGCAGCACGAAAATTGGTGTTATCTTATTTCTTTCAATCAAAGTTCAAAGTTCAAATTGCAATCAAGGAATATTTCTCAGAATACATTGCTTATTTTGACTATCTGTCAAGAGGATCGTGTTTGGAAATTGCATTGCAGTCTGTCACTATCTGTGATTATGTATGTATTGTTGAATCCATTCACTGACTTGGACCCCAAAAATCACTCCACTCTCCCCTCCACTCAATCCACTTTCCCTTGGTCGTGCAGTCTCATGCTTGGGCCTGGGTCGGTCCGAGTGCATACCTCTTCCCCCTAGGAAGGGGAGAGAGGGAGGGTGGGAGGGTTCAATGGTTTCCAGATGTGGAGAACAAAACGGGAAGGACACTGGCTGGCATTCTGCTGCTGTATTCTCAGAGCCTTTTGTAAGTTTTAATGGCGAAGACCTCCGAATTTGTGCTTCTGGAAGCTAGTTTACTTACAATACAGCGCGTGTAAGCCGGATTGTTTCCCTCCTTTTTGTCATTGCAAATATTGCACTCTGGGTAAGTAACATTAGTTCAGTTAATCACCGCCCTACCATAATGTTGAATGTGGATATTTACGTCTAGAAGATTAAAAGGAATTACTGTTTTTGATTAAGCTTCTCCAATAAATTTTGTATGAATATAGAACACTTTGATAGGATGTCTTATTTTTATTTTACCAGAAAGTTTACCAGAAAAAGTTCACTAGAAGTTGGAAGTAGATCTTGTGTTTCATGTTGGAGTTAAGCTGATATTGACGTGTTGGTATTTATGGAGGATAAACTTTTGAAGTAGTATCATTTCTCACTCAACTTCATTTTCATGCACTCTGAAGCTCTATATCTGCCGTATTCGTCTTCTGTTTGGTCAACTTCCCACGCCGGTACATATTGTAATATCACGGTCAGTGATAAAAAGTGTGGAATAGTTCTCACTCGCTGATTGACTTATTATATATCATGATGTAATCTTGTTGACCTTCTTTTTATAAATTTCAATGTAAAATTGAAAAATCAGGTGGGTTAGAGTAGGCGTGTGGTCTCGTAAAATTCAAGTTTTTTTTTTTTTTTTTTTTTAATGTTAGTCGAACGTTACATCCTAACAGTTTCTTCAAAACGAGGAAAAAACGTTTGTATGGTTGGACATAATAATGTGTTTCAAACCACGTTGGTGCGAATGTTATACGAACGTTGCTCTAACATTTGTGTGTTGGTGGGGTATGATTTGTTATCTCAGGAGAAGTGTTCAGTGCTCTTATGGACTGTGACAACTGGTTCGACCTTGGCCATGGGAAAATTGTGTATAATTTGATGTGCTTTACTTTAGTTGATGCATAATTTGTTGGGCTTTACATCAGTTTAACGCTACAGTTTTATTGTGTTGGTCTGCTATTAAAACTTGTGAAATTCAGATTTCTTTAGTAGTAATTTAACAGGAATATGTATTTTACACAGATATGTAAATGCCTTAATGGTCGAAATTTATTATTAATTCTGCAATTAACGGATGTGGATACACGAAGTTCATGGGAAGGATAAGGACAGCAAGGTAAGGATGGTATTGTTGCCCAGGTTCATCACATTTGTTTTTAAGTGTGATCTCGGATAATCCCAAGATGATGCCCGAAATGGTCCAAGGTCATGCAGTCATGGAACATCCCGGGGATGTCCGGCTGGGACGTCCTGTGGATGTCCTGCCTGGAGGTCCCACGGATGTCCCGCTGACATGTCCTGCGGATGTCCCGCCTGGATGTCCCTTGGATGCCCCACCGGGACATCCCACGGGAGCAGACGTAAGATGTCCTGGGGACGTTCCTTGGATGTCATTGGGACGTTGCAGGAGCTCCCAGGGATGTCCATGGGAACAGGCCTCGTCCTGGCGGGACGTCCCTGTGCTGTGTGGGATTAGATAAGGAAGGATGGAGGGCTGTAGTAAACTAATCTTAGGATTGAACTACCAATGATGAGAGGATGTTTAAAGTCTACCCTTATAGGTAGAGCTAGTTTTAATTGGATACATTTTTCAAATCTCTCAAGTTGATCCTGGTGTTCATTCAAACAAGGTTGATGCACTTACATCAGCAAATTCATGAAAGTGCCAAAGAGTGCAGATTACATTTATGTGTATGCTACAGTTAACAGTTGAATCACTTTATAATTTTATTCTTACATGCAGGACATGTGTCTTAGTCCATGTGGTATTCTTGAAAACATTAACTTTTAGACATTCTCATCATCTCCCTGAAACCTTAAGCAGTTTCATGGGCTTTTGAGCATTATTGAAATTAAACTACTATATTTTACAGCTGGTGGTTGGGGAGGACTCATTGCCAAAGATTCTTAAAGGGGGAAGAGATGGAGTTAATTGGATTAAGAACAGAGGACCAATCATCAAAGACTCAACACCACATCCTTCTTGGACTTTGAGTAAGAAAATGAATAAAATATTAATGAATTGATTTGAAATAGTGTGATTTTTTCTCCATGGCACCACAGTACTTAGTTGGTAAATTATATGGGTTATGTTATGCTAAGTGTGAAGACATTCTAAATAAAGTAGGTTTTCTTATGATACTATGATAGTTTGGTAAAAATAAATATACCCTTCGTTTTCATTTGCCAGGCACCTTAAAAGTTTTTATTCAGATAGGACATTCTACAAAAAGCGTAAAACAAAATGTTATCCTAATTTTGATTCTCAGAGCTCAGGGTTAAATTTTTGTAGGACCATTTTTTGAAAGAATATTTTTATGAAATGAATTATCTTAATTCATCCCAAGTTGCAAGATGATACTTACTACAGCTTAAATTCATTGCACGAAAAATAGTAGAGAATATTTATCTGGATACATAAATAGTACATACAATAATAGTAATACTTACAGTCACCTCTGTGTTATTTCCCTCTCTCTAAATCCACCAAAGTCAAACACAAGGCCAAAAAAGAATGTGAATTGTGTAGTATATTACCATCATCTTAATAAACACAATGCACATTCCATATTTTCTGGCCTGCAAAACATGCTGTTTCCTAAAGGAAATCACAGTAAACCTCATATATGGTCAATTTTAAGGTCAGAGACTAAAAGAGCTCCAGAAAAGCACTTGATGATGCATAGCTGGTTAACTAAATTATGAGTTCTCTGTGTTGAACTTAGCACCAATTTTCCTTAAGATTTATCTGTTGCAATGCCTTAGCAGAAGTGTAAGTACCCAGTCAAATAAAACAGTGAAGCCACAATATGATCCTTTTTTTTGCAAGCCTTAATGGCCTTTTGTCTTATCTATCTTTTGTCTATAATGGCTTACCATTATAAGCATTATACACCATTATATGGCATAACCAAGCTGTAAGTGTGCAGAAAGTAAAACAAGTAATAAGTTGATGGCCTCTATGGACCAGGGATGATATCAAAGAATGGTGCAGGGGTAATAGTTCATTATCAGCAGATGAGTGCTTACCTTTAGAATGTTAATGGGTCATTAATTTAGATTTACAGCTAGTATCTTGTATCTTCATAGTGAGTCAGAATAATCATTTGTAGCTAACCAGTGACTCCACGAAAAGTTAGCATAATCATTCATTGCTGATTCATAACATAGAGTGAAAATTGCTATTATTTTTTTTTATTAATTGTATTTGTTGGATAATAAAGAGAATTACTTGATCATTATTAATACTACCAGTTCAAGAGTGTCTTTATTTTGAATTTTTTTTGGATATGGAACTGAATTTCATGTCTTTTTCCTCACTTCTTTTTACAGAAGACTTAGATGATGAGGATGACTCATGCTCCACAAGACCTAACCTCATTGTTGCCCTGCTCATCACCATTGCTCTCAATGCTGCATTTATTCTTGCCTTCGTCATGTTCTACCGAGCCAAACGAAGACAGTGGACCAAAGAGCAAGGACCGATTCACAACCCACCACCCCCTCAATACTTCACTCCAGAAGTTCTTTTTCGAAGTGTTTATGATCGTCTCAGGCCAATGCCAAGCACATTCTCCTCAAACGTTGGAGCCTCCATGAGTGCCAGCCCTGGGAGTCACTCACCCCCTAGCTCACTCCACCAAACCCTCCATGCTAGGAGGAAATGAGACACGAATACCGATTCAGCTCTACCGTCTCTTGTGGCCGCCCATATTGAGGCTGGAGTGTTCTTGGATTGTGCGAGTTCACTGCAGAGGAATGCAGCTTGGACCTTTACTTGGTGGTGGGAATTCTTAAGAGTGGATTTCTGTTCTTTGACACCGTGGTGATACCAGTGATCTGTGATTCAATCAGTCTCGGTACCCTTGATGTTGAGAAAATTTAAATTATTTAGTAGCTAATTGCAATGAGATCATAAGAATATCATTTGGATCTTCTCAGATTGTGTGTAAGCTTTTGAAGTATTTATCAGAATGGAATCTCATAGGCTCAAGTTTTGGAAGATAGTCAGTGAGTTCCACTCAGATATAGGGAAATGTTATCTGCTAACACATTTTCTTATATTTATCACATATTCATAAAAATTAACTAACCTAATTCTTTGTGAGTTTAACAATGAGGAAGGATTGTATGAAAGGTCAAAAGTGAAGCTGTACTTTCTGCGAACTCATGCCCTATTGATGGCAGCCACTTCTTAGACTATTATTTATGCTTAAAAAATTATATGTAGTGCTATTTAGGTTTATTGAAATTTTGTGGAATCCATTCTATGTGATGATTTGGGTTAAATGTCATGGTAATAACTGAACCTCTCTTGAAGGATTATCCGAAGTAATAGCTATAGGTCCATGCATGTCTTCTTTCTAAATTTATGTTGTACATAAAAGCTGAAGTATTGACATTCTTAAATGTTACTTGCTATTTATTTGATAGGATTGAATAAAAAAATCAGCAACAATTCTGGTGATTGACCATCTGTTGTAAATAAATGAATCAGAATCTCACCAATGAAGATAAATGGTGAGTAGGGCATTACCCAAGTTTTACCCAAGTTGATGTGAAAGAAAAATGGAACTGATTATGGCCAGAAGCTCTTTGGATAATTGAAGGTCCTGCAGGTTTCATGAATTTGTTGAGATATTTACAGTATCTTCAGTTATTAATCAAGGTGATAGTAAATTGAAAAAAATAATTTCTATGAATGAGATGCAATTATACATAATTTTCAATTAAGGTGTTTGGCAAGCATTTATCTTAGTTTATGACAAATAAGATCCACCTCCATTTCACCATATCCACGAAATATTTGAGGAAATCAGTTTTTGTAGTCCTGGTGAAATGATGGAACAATAAAAAAAGCTGCAGACAATTTTATGATCAGAAGGGTCTCCTTAAATAAATCTGGTTGCAATTGTTGTAATATCATCATAAGATAATCAGAAAATAAGGCATTTTTCAGGAGAGGTAAATACAAGGGAATCAAAATAATTTGTCAGACCTTTGGAGAAGATTTGGCCTCACCCACAAGTGACCTCCATCTCTCTATGCCTGCTGCTTCCTCCATTGTTCCCCCCAGCTGATTGACTGTGGTGTATATCTTGTGCAAGTCTTTCAGATGAGTCCTGAGGGTAAACAGTCCACAGAGGAGAAAGTGTCCAAAGAGGGCAATTTGTGTAATAAAAGGTTGAGTGCCCAAAAATGCCACACTTATATACCATTAAATATAGTAATTTGACATAGTACTGCTACCATTAGCCAGACTAAGTAGGATGTCTAGTGACTTCCTTGGAAAGAGCTATACCTAAAATAACTCATTAATTTCAGCTAACCCACCCATCAATCTCCCTGTCTCACCACATCCTTGTCAATGAAGGTTATTGGGCTCGGGAGTCATATAGTGGAGAAGACAGGGCAAAGAAAATGAGGAGAGGGGAAAGTCCATGAATTATAAACAAAGGTGGAAGCAATACCTTGTGGCAAGAGGAGGAACCCTAGCGAAAATGAAGGAGGCTGAGAACGCTCCTGGAGTGCTTTTACAGGTGTTCTTTTAACGTTCCTGTGCGTTCTTTGGCGTTTTCATAGCGTTTGTCGGTGTTCACCCACGTTCATCTGTGTTTCCCTCACTGTTCTCATGCGTTCGTAAACGCTGTTCCGACAACCTAGGTCAGAAACGCTCGGAGAACATCTGAGTGTGTTTGCCTTTCTGTTCTGGAACACTCAAGAACGCTATCTGACTGGGCTGTTTTGGAACGCAGATGAACGCCCGAGAAAACGCCCGCTGAGAGTGTTTGCATTTCTGTTCTGGAACACTCATAACGCTGTCCGACTGAGCTGTTATGGAACGCAGATGAACGCTGCCGAGAATGTTTTGAAACATGTTGGAACGCTCCAAAAGCCATGACACAGTATTACCATTTTGATTGCAAATCCATTGTGAGAATAACTACTACTCCACTAACAAATCCATTGTGAGAATAAGCTTCTGAGAAATAACAAAGCGCACCCAATCCTCGAGCATCAATATCTAATAGACATCTAATGGATATCTTTTAGCGGTTCATCTTCATCTGTGCACATATTGAAAACACAGCCGTTTTCTTTCCGGTAGTCTTCAAGGCAATAAATGCATACCTTCTATTTCTTTGTGCCAACCCACGTACAGCACAAAAATCCGTCGCTTGCGAGCCGTGTATACCGCGTGTCTAGTTTCCCAAATGCATATTCAATATCAATAATAAATTAATAATAGCATCCATAGTGTGGCCTAACGCGGCATGAAAATTCGTGCTATCTTATTTCTTTCTCAATTCTACTTCGAAATAATGTATATTAGAACGCCAATAATTATGTTTTATAAAGAAAAGCCGTATAAGCGTCCCTGACGTCAGATATGGAGCTTAAAAATCATCACCCTTAGGTAATAAACGTCAGCTATGATGAAATCGCGTACTTAGAGCAAAGCCATATCTAACGAAGCGACTACATTATTTATAAAGCATAAAATGCTCATGTTCATTTCAGATATGAAATAGCGTAGTGGTAGAATTTAGGTTTATTGAGTGAGAGGTCGTAGGATCGTTTCTCCAAGTCAGTACGAATTTATTTGTTGACAATTTCCATCGTTATACGAAGAAATTAAGTAGTGACTTCAAAGGCCTATAAGGGCACATAATTTTTTTATAAAAATAATTTTATCATGACAAATTCCCAAATCCCAAGATGAGTGCCTAACGTTCAGATAGATGCAAAACACACACTAGCATGTTACATTATGTTGATGAACGCTCTCAACACCACTGTGTTACTACTCAGGGGTCAAATTAATTAATAGATTTTGCTGAGTACGCGAAAATGTTTCATTGAGTTCCAACAATTACTCCTACTGCGGTTTCGAGGCAAAAAATGTGTACTTATTGTCATAAAATTGGCCACCATGTAAGTGAATGCCGGAAGAAAAACCGTCAAACACGCCAACCAGTGGTGAGCATGATGAGTTTGTGCTAGCGTCATGAAAATAATCTGCCCCTTCTTCCGATAATACTTCAGCCCAAAAATTATGAAGCAGCCGCCTGTCTCATGTCCTACTCACAGACCGTTTGCTTTACCTCAATTTGTGACGAGAAGTTCTTTAAGAGCCTCATACTTCGCGGTCGCAATAAGTGTATCGATTCTATCGAACTGCTGACTGTTGCTGGTTATTATAATGTCTGCTCAGCTTAAACTTGAAATCGGAAATTTTTCCTGGCCACATAAGTTTCATATCACAAAAGCCCCATTTCCTGTACTTATAGACCTTAATTTTATTAAAGTATTTAAAATGATCATTCTTCCTAACGCACTAGCCGCAGTCCCTTCAAAAATTTCTTCGTTTTCGACAAACGACATCTCGAGAACAAGAGAGGCCGATTTAGCGAGAGATGAATGCTAATTACGTGCATTTGAGAAGTTGCCACCTCGGAGTAGTATCCTACTCCGTGGTTGCCAGCTATTGCCAGCCAGCTAGTGGGACTGACATCCCTAATGAATCACGACAATGAGTTCATTATTACTTCGCTAATATGTAGTAGGTAATTCTTTTTCTCTCTCGCCTCCAAAATCTCAGATTGTGAAGAAATATAGTCAGTCGCTGCTTGCTAAAGGTATTGTGGAAGTTTGTAACTCCGATTGATCATCTCATTTTTTCGCATTTTAAATTCCGAAGAAAGTTAGAATTTAAGAGCTTGGGAAGGTTAATTGTCAATTATAGAAAACTTAACAAGCGATTAAAAGTTGATGCGCATCGCACGCTCAGTGTGGAACATGCATTTCAACATTTATCCAGTGCCAAATGTTATCTCTTTCTTGATCTTAATTTTGCTTTCCATCGCATTCCTACATCCGAGGAGTGAAAGAAATGTGCCTCATTTGCTACTCCATTCGGCTTATATCAATATACTAGACTCATTTTAAGTTTGTCAAATTCTTCCCAGGAGTTCAGTCGGCTGATTGATGAAGTATGGGAAGATATATATTATTGTTGTTTATTTCAGTATAGACGTTTCAGTATTTCAGTAATAGATTTATTTCAGTATTGACGATTTGTGTATTTATTCTAAAACTTCCAGGGACAATATAATGCATGTGAAAGCCGTAAGAGGCCACGAGCTGCTGGGATTACTGTTTGCGAAGAATAGGTGAAGCACGGTACTGTCACAAACTTTCTTGGGAAACTAAGTTCAAAAGGAACTCTGGTGGCTGATCTGGATTGGATCAAGCCGCTCGACAATTTTCCTATTCCGAAAAAACTTGGAGGTTGCTAGATTACTTGGTATGTGTGGTTAATACTCCTTCCTTTATTCTAAGGAATTCTGAACTTACTATTACCTGATGAACTTTTTTCGTAAATTTTCGCAGCTCATTATTTAATCTTGTGAAATCTTATGGTACGTGCGATGATTTTTTTAAGAACAACAGTTTCGCCGTACTATTCTGCCGGCTTCGTCAGGCTTATTGTTTCTTTGCCGTTGGTGGTTGGGCATTTATGGGTCTGAACAACAGTGGTCTTTATAATTTGAAATTTCGGCACAACAACAGTCTTCAAACTCCATGATTATGTTCGAGGAGCTAAAGATCCGTTGCCTCCGTCTCTGTCAGAAGGAATATACGGAATCATTTGTAGCTGTGGAAAATGGTATGTGGGGCAAACAAAAAGAGCCATATGCTATAGACTTCCGAGGACATGAAAGGTATCACTCTGCCATAGCTGAACATATATGCATGGAAGAGGGTCAAACCATAGACATCAAGTCCATGAAAATTCTATCAAAAGAAAGTAGCTATTATCCACGGCTACTCAGAGAAGCCATTGAAATAGAAAAAAGACAGGTAAATGTCTGCTTCCGTCACCTTTGAAAATATTTTTTCCACTCTTTCCACATAGCGTATCGCCGCGAAATTTATGTGACAAAAACTAGAAAGATGCCGGTGTGTAGTAATAATTTTATTATGGGGGAATAAGTAATGTACGATGAATAGGAAATTTTCAAAGCTTGAGGTGACGTTTTTCCCGGCCGCCATTGCACTGTCTCCACTTTTGAGCGCAGCGTGGCGCGACAGTCGTTAAGTTGCGTTAACTCACTAAAATCTCACGTTCCATGTTATTCGTAACCGCACAGAATGTCGTCCCTTGAACGCTAGAAGCACAGGACATACATAATAATGTTTATTTCTGGTTTACCCTATGTTAACAATTCATTCCTAGGAGGTGTAGGCATGTAGAGACGTAGATTTTCTACAAAAAAAATCTCCCTCGAGACGGTTGGTGATTATAAGGGTGGAAATAGGTGTAGGCATGTAGAGAGGTATATTCACTAGAAAAAAATCTCCCTCGAGACGGTTGGTGATTATAAGGGTGGAAATAGGAGGTGTAGGCTTGTAAAGACGTCAATTTTCTAGAAAAAAATTTCCCTCGAGACGGTTGGTGATTATAAGGGTGTAAATGGGAGATGCAGGCATGTAGAGACGTATATTTTCTAGAAAATAATCTCCCTCGAGACGGTTGGCGATTATAAGGGTGGAAATAGGTTTAGGCATGTAGAGAGGTATATTCACTAGAAAAAAATCTCCCTCGAGACGGTTGGTGATTATAAGGGTAGAAATAGGAGGTGCGGGCTTGTAAAGACATATTTTACAGAAAAAAATCTCCCTTGAGACGGTTGGTGATTATAAGGGTGGAAATAGGAGGTGTAGGCATGTAGAAAGGTATATTTTCTGAAAAACACTTCTCCCTCGAGACGGTTGGTGATTATAAGGGTGGAAATAGGAGGATCATGCATGTAGAAACGTATATTTTACAGAAAAAAAATTTCCTCGAGACGGTTGGTGATTATAAGGGTATAAATAGGAGGTGTAGGCATGTAGAAAGGTATATTTTCTAGAAAAAAATCTCCCTCCAGACGGTTGGTGATTTTAAGGGTGTAAATTGGTGGTGTAGGCATGAAGTAAGGTATATTTTCTAGAAAAAAATCTCCCTCGAGACGATTGGTGATAAAAAGGGTGTAAATAGGAGGTACAGGCATGTAGAGACGTATATTTTCTAGAAAAAATCTCCCTCGAGACGGTTGGTGATTATAAGGGTCGAAATAGGAGGTGTAGGCATGTAGAGACGTATATTTTCTGGGAAAAATCTCTCTGGAGACGGTCCGAGAAAACGGAGAAAGCGGCTACGAGACATGGGGAAATGACAGAAAAGTGAAAGAAAACGCGAAAGAGCAGAATTAAATTGCAGAAAAAGGCGGAAAGCGGGCGAAGGAGAAGTTTGAAATGGATAAAAGCGACTTCATAATTGAAAAAAATGGCATTAACAACTTCGAAAATAGGCATTTAGAGGTCGCGTATCGTCCCACCCCAGCACCCCTGTTTAACTCCACAGGTCCCATAACCTTGTCATCTTGGGATATAATAGGCATATTTTAATGGCGTTGTACATAGCTGGTACTTGTAAAAACACGAATTTCTACATCTAGGAACACGCAAAAAGCGCTATTCATCACTTTCAACCCTCCATAAATCACGAAAACTGTTTCTAAATTGTCATTATTGCCTTTTTTACTAACACATATCCCCACCAAGGGCCTGTGTACTCTCCCACCCCAGCACCCCTGTTTCACTCCACAGGGCCCGTAACCATGGAAGAAGGAGGAGAAATTTTCCTCCTTCTTCCATGCCGTAACCTTGTTGGCTGGGGTAACAAAGAGCATTTTGTAGAGGTGAAGTTAGAAATATCCCTCTGTCGGAGCTTTCGCGAAACTGAGAAAATGGCGTCGAAAAAATGACCAAAATTGGTCATTTTCTAACGTGAATATCTCAAAAACCTGTGGCTTAACAACTTTGCTGTAACTTTTGTTTTGTACTGTGATTCTTCAACAACTAAACTATGTCACAGTCATTATCCCTAATATCACCAATTTCCGGCAATATGTGTTTGAAAGGTGTGTGACAGAAGCAGACATTTACCAAAAGACGTAATAACCCGAACAGAGATGCTGGGTATAAACTTCCATTAACGTGGAAGAGACTTTTGGAAAAGAAAAAAAGGCCAAGTTGAGCCTTTAAAAAATCAACTGCCGAAATTTCAAATTTTAAAGACCATTGTTGTTCAGACCTATAAATGCCCAACCACCAACGGCAAAGAAACAATAAGCCTGACGAAGCCAGCAGAATAGCACGGCGAAACTATTGCTCTTAAAAAAATCATCGCAGATACCAAAAGATTTCACAAGTTTACTATTACCTGATATCGTATAAAATGTGTAAAGCTCCCATTTGTTCGTCAACGGCATAAAATCGGGCATTATTCTATTGAAACAAGCTTTGAAACATCCATGAGTGCTCTCTTTCCCTCTATGTAAGGACGAATTCCATTTATTTGTTGACGCTAATTATCTGGCTTTGGCAGATGTGCTCTATCATTAGGTGACTGATGTCATTCCTGTGGCATACGCTAGTAAGTCTTCACTCGAACATGAGTGGAAGTTCTCTACTTATGAGTTAGAATGTTCGGCTATTGGTTGGGGAGTTGAGAAATTAGTGCATTGTATCTGTTGTATCTCTAAGTAAAGCCGTTTCACTTGTATGCTGATAATGGTGCCTTATAATGGTTATTCTTCGATCCCAAACAGTTGAGAAAATTCAGCGGAATGGTTCTTAAACTTTTCCTATAAATTTGCCATTTGTGGCTTAGATAATTAATGTTGCTGACTGTCAATCTTGAGTTGCGCCAGTCAACTCCCTAGAAACAAAACTGTTGGCCTAATGTTGGCGAATGGTTTTTGTTCCCTGTTGCCCAACTGTACAGATTGGCACTCTGCCCAATCGTTTGCCAACCAACCACCCACACAGCACAATGACATCCCTCGAACATCCCTGGGATATCCTGCCGGGATATTGTGATGTCCCTGGGATATCCTGAGTGTTCCACTGACCAAAATGGGATGTCTCAGGGATATCCGAATGTCCTCAAATGTGACGTCCCAGGGATATCCCCACGGGATGTCACTGGGACGTCACATTTGAGGATCAATGAGGAGGATGTCCCCATGGGATGTCACTGAGATATCCACGTCCTCAAATGTGACCACCCTGGGTAATCCAGAAATGTCCCACACAGCAATATGAAGTCTTACAAACATCCCTAGGATATCCAAAATGGGAAGTCTCAAGGATATCTATGTCCTCAAATGTGACCACCCTGGGACAGACAGAAAAGTCTCATGGATGACAGAGGGGTTTTCAGAGTTCCTCTGGATGTCTTGTCAATAGCGATATTTTCTTCATTCTACATGAACCACCTCATGTGAAAATCTAGTTGCGCAATAAAGTCCAAATGAATAGCCCCTGGAGGCCCTGCATTCAAGTCATCATAATTTTCCAGATCTCTGGCCTCCAATGCTGAGTGGAATGCACTAAAAGTTACTTGTCTCATATCTTATAGAATGTTAAGCCATGGACCCTGTGATGCCTTTTATCAATAGCAAAGTACTGCTGATGCCAGGTTTCTCTCCACTCCCACCTCATTCCAGTTACAACCCTCATTAGATCACAAATACAGGCCCTTAGTTGGTAGTACATAAAAGACACTAGAGACAGACTAAGTGAATCATCAATGAACAAGATTGTTATCCCAAAGAGCTGATTTCAATGGTGGTTCAAACTTATGGCAGAGCAAAATATGTCGAAATGACAAAGTCAAACATGACTTGATGCTTTGAGATATAAGGAAATTTGACACTGATAGTATTCATGGAGACAAGTTCCTTTAGTTGTTAAGCCAGAGTTGTACCTTTTTTATCTTAGAATTTAACTAACCTACAACCATTTGATATTAGGTACATATAATTATAGAAATAATAACTTATGACCAAACAAGTCTTTCACCAGATTCCACAAACATGTCTTTCGCCATCAATCACGTAAAATGTGTATTATGCTGAATGCAGCACTTCATGCAAGTTTATCAGGAGTATTACAGATAACAATAAAATAGTGGCTGATGATAATGCTGCATATGCTTTATCCTAATCAGCAGTAGCTTTTGATTTTAAGAGAGGCACTCATAATGGACCATGTGAAATTAGGCACTCGTGTAAATCCTTAAAATAGCACAACAGGAATTAGAAGTCCAAGTTGCATGATACTCAGTGCATAAGCCATGCTATCCCAAAAGTTCGACTCTCAGTACAGGAGACATTAAATATTGGTTTAAAATGACACACTTAAATTTGTAAATTAAATTCAAGCTTTAATGCCACAGCTTGAGTTAGGTACAAAAACATAAATAGGAACACTTTTTACTCATTCACTATCCAATGGAGTGGTGGGTCCTGGGCTCACCAGAATGGAGTTTGTGGGTGCCCTAAAGATGCATAAAAAGTAAAATCAATCTACAGTGAATAATGTGACGTATACATACAAGAAACAAAAGTATATGTTTAACTTAACCCGGTAACGCCTGGAAGAAAATTTTTCTTTGAATTCAGTAATAACCTATCATTTCAATGTAAATAATTTTCTGAGTTATTATATCCAACTTTTATACTTAAAAAATTGGTATTTATGGAGATACAGCCTGGTACCAAACGGTACCGCTAGGCGCTTGAGGGTATAAAATTTAAACGATTCAGAGAATCTCCTGAAATTAAACTATAGCTGTTGAAAATGCTTCGCATATTATATTTTATTACCCAAATATTAATTTGTAACATAAAATGCCCATGAAAACAAGAAATATGTAAACAATTTATAGCCATCGTAAAAAAATCTAAAATTCAAATATAAATTTGTCCAGGGTAAAAAAATAATTTCAAGACGCTAATAAATCACTGCCGTACATGAAATGGTAAAAAACAATCAATACATAATCCTACATTACATTTCAAACATTCTGTTCGTGTCCTACTGGTGCAATTTTCATGGGCACACCTTCGCCGCTGGGGAGTAGATTTCACCAGGTGGTTGAACCCATCGTACCTTACTTCATCGGAGACACTGAAAAAAAGATCAACCGATAGCAGTCAAATGCAATCTATTGAAAATTAATATATTATTAGATGATGAGTTCACTTACGTCATTCCGGTTTGACTTCCTCTGGAAGCAGGTGCACGTCCAACAGATTTTGGGGGATCCTTGAATCTCTCCAGGTATGTCTGCACAACTGCCCGACGGAACTCAAGTTGGGTTATACCTCTTCCTGATTTTCTCATCAACAACCATGCATTGTGCATCATTGCGTCCAGTATCCACGTAAAAATGGGCCACCACCATTTCTTTCCTCTAACACCAATACGATAGAGGGATATATTCCAGTCCATTCGATCGGTGCCCCCCATAAAGGCATTGTATTTCCCAAAAATATCGGGTCGTGGCACAAGGATTCTCTTTTTCTCACTTTTAGAGAATCTGCCAACACCAGATATCGGATTAATTCCGTGGCATGAAGATATTGCAGACACTACTGCATTGTCCACCCACTTCACTATGGCAATGTTGTCATTCACGCATCTTCTAGCTTCAAAAGATCCTCGTTTCCTCTTGGCAAGTTCCTTATTGGACTTAAAAGGGCAGTCTTTAGGTATTCTATTTTCCCTCACTGTGCCAGTTGCACCGTAGTTCCTTCCGCGGAGATATTTCACCAAGCTGTAACTAGTAAAATAATTATCAAAATAGAACCGGTACGGCAGTTCTTTCTTTTGAAGCTCATCTAACATTCCTAATAGAGGTGCTGCTGCCTTTCCAAATTCTTTTTCATAAGTTTCCACTTTCCTCGGATTATTTCCTTGGTATACATCAAAATTTACAAGGTAGCCATCTGGGCTATTGAGACACCAAACTTTAAAGCCAAATCTTATTGGCTTCCCCCGGATGAATTGCTTACATCCGTGTCTCCCAAAATATGATACCATTGACTCATCAAAACTCAAGCACTGTTCTTCTTTGAAATTCTTGCCAAATTTTTACTTCGCCATGTCCATAAGAGGGCGAATTTTCCACATTTTATCTGAGTCATCCACAGCTGTATTGTCACAACAATGAATAAATCTATTTATTAGTAAGAATCTGTCTCGTCTCATTGAATTATACACAAGCTCGTTTCTCATGTCGTGTGCTGCCTCCCAATAGTGCCTTTTACTGGGAACTGTATTGTACCCACTAAGGAAGAGAATAGCAACAAACACTTTCACTTCCTCAGCTGTTATATTTGGATTAGCACAGTTGCAGAACAAAGCATACTTATTTGACTCCAGCACCAGGTGAGAAATGACTTCTTCATCAAAAAACAGGGAGAGAAACAAAACGGGGAGTAGTCAGGATTAGGGAAAATCGTGTCGTTCACAGTAATTTCTTTATCATCCCAAACGGTCACTTATTCGCGTATTTGAGATCTCTTGCGTGATTTACGGCTCGGACCAGGTTCACCACAAGCTTGGATATTCTCAGTTTTTCCTTGGGGCACATCATCAGCTGCATGTCCACCGTTTCGAACAACTACTTCAACTTTTGCGCGTAATTGACGTCCACTCAAGTTGTCCACCATTCCTCCACTGTCTTCATCGGCTGAATCTTCATCCGACAACACAGTTACCGCCGGTGGTTCGATATATATTTCGTCGAAATCAATGTTATCATCCTCTAGAATTTGCATAGCCTCTTGAAGAGTCAGATCACTGAAATTGATATAGAAATTATTGTACTTCTATGTAAAAAAGAACCTTTACAGAGATTTCGAAAATATGAGGTGGCGCTAATACATTTCATATAAGAAGAAAAAATATACGTACACTAGACGAAGATCCATCTCTGCCGCTGTCACCGTAGACACTGATTTCAAAGGCATAGAGCCACGAATACGCTATGAACCCTAACGGAGAAATGGCAAAGCTCATGCTGCTTTGAAAAGTGAAGGAGGACAAATTTATTTACAATGACAAACCTTGAGGGTGCAATAAATAGCGGTGCCCTGTTCAATCTGCTGGAAAAATTCTTGCCGTTGATAGATAACCATCTTCAAAGTACACCCGCTAGCAGTTCTCCAAATTATCTTTGGCAATGCACGCGGCAATTTGGTGGTGGGAGTTGAGAAAAGGATGGAAATATGCCGTGGCCAACGGTTATGGAGAGACGGGAGACCGAGGGAATACAAAGATTTAGAAGTCTTCTTGGAGGGTCTCGAGTCGTGTGTTCGTCACTTGCCGCCAGTAGTCTGGGAAGATCCACGTAGGCTACCACTATCCTACCATTCTTCCTCATCCAGCACTCAGTCACTTTCAGAAGAAAGGTTCGCTTTTACAGCCTGACCACCCATCTCTTCCTAATCCGGGTAAGGGTGTGAATTAGAAGCCCGAAAAGTGTCCGTGCCTCTCGAGGAATGGGGACGTCAATGAGCCGGGTGACGTCGAACATCCATACGACTGAACTACGGACATTTTCGAGATGTACATACATAAAACTTACACTATATATATAATTATTATTATTAAAAATAAAAATTTATAATAACTATAATAACAATAAAATAAATAGATATATTGATAAAAAGTGTTAAAAATGTAATATCGCAAAAATATCCGGTAGAAACACCAGAGGGGAAGAAATTCACATGTTAACGATCCCTGCATAAAAATAGCATGGGAAGCGCCTAGCGGTACCATACGGTACCACAGAAATGTTTCACATTGTAACTTTTATATGAATACGTCTACATCCAAACCATCTTCTCTAGTTCAAAGCAACATGTGTTAAGGGTATTTATTACTTGAAAAAATCGCCTAGATAAGAAAATCGATCGGTAAATAATTAAAAAATCGAAGTGCATGAAAAAAATCGTTTTTCGGCGATCATTGAAAGTTCTCCTACTTCAAACATCTGTATGCGCGTTAATTATGGTTCAATAAAAGCGAAATCTCCGAAATAATATGCGTCAACATATGTAAATTAATGTGACCTTAAAAAAATAGAAGGAATATAAATAAATATGAATAAAAGTAACTTAAGTAATACACTAACGACTGGTACCAAACGGTACCGCTAGGCGTTAACGGGTTAATCAGGGTGTCTACTTATGGAATGAATTTCAAGGTTTTATACAGGATTTTTTTCAAAGATTTTGGCATTGAAATTTCAAATCAATGCTTAATACATATTTAATTACCGTTTGAGCAAATGAAAGACTTAAAACAATGTTTCTGATAACATTGAGTATGAAGCAATAGTTCTTTTTTGTAAAACTGTGGTGAAAGTGGCTAATATTCCATGAAATCATCAAATATGCAAATAATTCTTAAACGTTGGTTATAATCTAAGAGGCTGAAAAGGCACTATAAAAACTTAAAATCAGAGATGGGTCCGCTACAAAAAAAATTGTTGCTAACTACTTTTTAGTTACTTTCTAAAAAAAAGTAGCAACTACTCTATTAGTTACAAGTTGATAAAATGTAGCAGCCACTCTTCAGCATAATTACATATATGATATAATTATTTCACTAAATATGTTAAAGTAACCTGCAGATTCATCATTTATACCAAACTAAATAAAATTCATTATAGACTATATGATATCTAATACATTTGCAAAGCTCAAGAAATACGAACATACGCATTTCACATGACGTTATGATCAGACTTATTTTGACTTGACTCCTAAAGATATGCTGGACATTTACCATCAATCACCCTTCTTAATTTCAATGAGCTAATCACTCTCTTCCCCTTAGCCCCCAACCAGCTGTATTCTTGGGCAACTGCATTGCAAAGCAGACTTCTCATTACTCTATGAACCTTTTCTTTTGTGTTAGAACCACCAATCCTCCTCAAAGAAGACACCTAAAAGGGAATTAAGAATTTTTGGTAAAGAAACCTTTCAAAAATCTTCCAAAGTTAATAAATCTTATCAATGAACAACTAAAAATAAAAAAAATTATGAAGTCCTCTGAAAAATCCTTAAATAAATGAATCTTTAAATGTATTATTCAATTGTTAAAAGTAGGCAAACTTCTCGAAAATCTTTGAAGGTAAATAAATCAATCAACAGCATTAAAATTTAAGAAAGCTCTCAATAAAAATCTTTTAAGTGGGATAAGATAAATTTAGACAACAATTGACAACTGGGAAAACATAAATGGAGATAGTCATCGTGAATTTACCAATTTCTTGTGATAGGCTGGGACTTATATATGTTTCTCAACCTGCTCCAGTGCCTCCAAGGTGCCTCCAGTGCCTATAGGCAGGTTTGGGAGAGATATTCTCAGGTGAATCAGCTGTGGCCTCCTTTCTCATTAATTTCTCTACCTTCTCGGATAAAACTCTCTGATTCTCAGAAATGTCATTCACCTTCCCTCGAATTTCCACAAGTACTCTAAGAGCTTTTCTTATCAACTCTTCTCCTGCAAACAAAAACAAGTAAAAATAATGACCACAAAACTCGTTAAAACAAGGAAAAAAAATTATCACACTAGCCAAGAACTATTACCAGAATTATCATTAGATTGCCTTGCTGAACTTGAAGCCACTGGGATTACTTGTTCCGACTGATCAGAGGGGCCCCTGGGGAAAGGTGGAAGTGAGCTAACCTCATCTTCTGACTCACTACTCCATTTTCTTCTTGGTATCCTTTTCCTCTTGCCATAACATATCTCATCATCTATTGCCTGATCAGATTTCTCTTCGGCAGCCTTCAGTTTCTCCCTGGCTCTTTGAAAACCATCTGTAATATGATCAGAATGTATTTATTTTGAGTCAGTATTTTCAATCATTGTGGAAGAATCCGTAAAATTGCACAGCCGGTGATATTCATGAAGTATTAGTATTCTAAAATTACTAAAAGCCGTATGCCATTGCATTCCTCAGAAACAAATAAAATAAACAGAACAATTAAAACAGCATAGAAAATTCCATTGACAAATATAAGTTTCCATAAAAATCCTTGCCTGAAGACCCCAAAATCCTTGGGAAATTATGGACAGCCCAGTCTGGTTGAGGACTCTCCATTGAGCAGACAGCCATATAATAGGCATTAGTGCTTTTAAAGTTTGGCCAGTGTGACCTCCTTCCATCCACGTGCACCCAGTTCTCGGAATGAGTTGAAGTCCATCTGGAAACTCAACAACAAGGAAACAACCACGGTGGAGAACCATTTCCCTAAAAACAAATTCAACATTGTTCAATTGGCAGCTAACAGAAATAGAAATTGGGTAAGATACCATCACCAAAACTCTTCATGCCATGCATTTTATAGAGCACTTAACTAAGTAACATTATGTGCATTAAAAGTGCAGCTTCTGAATACCATAAATTGAAGAATTATCCATCAGAAGTATTACCTTTACTAATTAGTTCCTCTGAAGGTGAAGAAGTGGAAAAACCACAAACCATCACTGCTTTGTGGGAAAATAGCATATTTTAATCTTACATCAGAAAGTGGCCACATTTTGCTCTCTGACAACCCTTTATAAATAAAAATGGATTTTAACAAAGTTGAGCCACAAAACATTGAGTTCTTGTAAGAATTTATTGGAAAAAAGTTGCACATAATGAAACTTATGTCTAAAGAAAAAAACTCAACACTTAACACAAGAGTCATGTAAACCCTTGGAAAGAGTGTATACCCATTAGTAAACCATCTACTCACATATTAAACGGCTGCAATAGGTATTGTTTCTTACATTCATAGATAATTGAAAATATATTGACCAATACCATTAAATAAGTCTCCTCCTGTTGGGAATTTTTCTCTCGAGATATTACAGACATTAGAGAAAAACAAGGAGCACATGGCAACACTATAGCGCCACAAGTGCACGTCTTGAGACAACTGGGAAGTCACATCAAACTTACCTTGGAATTTAGTTGTAGCTTCGGTCGACTCGCCAAACAGTATTCTTTGTGCAGAAAGTCGCCTCGGGAAAGCTGCCAACTGCAATATGAGGAACGATCCGTCCGATACAAATGGATTTAAATTTGATGTCGTTGATCAACCCTCAAGGTACTCAATGTAAGTACTTCCGCTTGACTTGCTCAAGTATGCCAGCAATGCACGGCATGAAGGTTATTAAAGCCCAACAGAACAAACTGAAAACTTAAAGAATTAATTCCAAACACGCAGGGTCTAAATTGGGGTTAAGCAGAAAAATCCAAAAATCAAGTTGAGCCAAAATCCAAAATGATAAAATCCAAACAAGCTGGGTCAAATAAAGTTTAGTCAAAATCTGAATAGAGCAAATCCAAGAGAGCAAGGTCAAATAAAGTCTATCTAAAATCCAAAGAGCAAATCCAAGCTGGCAAGTGGTCAAAAATTGAGCAATCAAATTCAAATCCTCGAGTGTCAGCTTTCTATGGCGTCCAAATAAGAAGTGATGGATACAGGAAAATGGCTGACCGTCTTCTGTTCTAGTTCTTCTGTCGGAAAGAGGGAACGTAGAGAACCCATGCGAACCACTTACCGTTCCATAGCACTTAAATTTCGCCCGCCGAAGATTAAGTCTGAACTATTAGAAATTCAGGTGCATTAAACAAAAATACTTAGCTGCTTACCTACTATGTCATTTCTATTTAGCTTAGTCACTTACAATGTGTTAGCAGGGAATAAGGATGTGGCAGAATAATAGCTGAGGTGGAATACTAACATAGCAAATAAAATAAATTAAAAGCGTCATATTTCAAAAAATACCCTTCCAATCATTCACCTCAGAGATGATTAAAAGTGAAAACAGTAAATATTTATTAATTTTGTCTAATAATTTAGTTAAAATGAGTTCATAACTAGTAGGAATGGAATGTCCCAGAGACGTCCCCACGACGTCCCAAGGTCATGAGATTAAATATAAGTTTTCAGTATAAATCAATTAACCCTTTCCTGCCGGTGCCTGCGAGTGGAAAATGTTTTCCGTGCTACGGGTAGCTTGAGAAAATTTTAAACCTCTCTCTACTGAGCACTTTTTAAGGGTGGAGTTGCCCAGGTATCCTTGTCCCTCCGATTTGGGACCCAGCTCAACGGGGCGCCCGGATATTACCCCGGCCACCGGACTCAACCGTCCAATCCTTTCTTAGCGGGGGTCCGCGGTCAACTAATTGCATTAGCAGTGTTTTTTTAAATAAATATTTTTTATGATTTTCAATTATTTACATTCATATAAGAATAGCTAACAATTTTTTAGGCATTGTAGAATTTTAAACGGATTTCTAGCATTGATATTAACAAAGTTAGGACTTTTTCAATTTTTACAGCAAGTTTCGGCATCTCAAAATTTTCTTTGAATAAACCTTCAAATAATACTTCCCATCCTTCTTTTTCATTCGGGCTTTGGACCGACATTGGCGAAGGTGGAAGGGAAGGTTTTTCCAAGTAGATTATAACAGACATCGCCAGGCAGCCAAACAAATGTTCCACCCAGAATGAGTAGCTAACATTACGGCACCAGCGTAAGAACAGTATTTGCTATTCAAGATACATTACCTAAAAATAATGGCATATGAGTAATTACCAAGGGGATCAATGAAGAAATCGGAAAATAGAGGTTTTATAGTGCAGGTAAGCATTCTGATAATAACAAACACGAACGATATAGAAAATGAAACTACAAAAATTTCTCTTTTTGCGTATATTTCATCGCATGTGAATGCACAAGGTAGTACTTTGGATTACACTCAAGAAATCCGTTAATAATAACACTAAAATTTCGTTTAAAAATTGCTTACGCACAGAATAAAACGAAGAATTCATTTCAAATAATAAAAAATTGGAGTGTGCAATAAGTTTTTCTTTGCAAAAATCATTGACAATTCTACCAGTTTACCACGGATTCCTGCTGTGATGAGGATCGTAAATGAGTAGCAGGGTTGGGCCTAATTGCCGAGGACTGGCTCAAGGGTCTCGCTAAGCTGGGTTTCAGGCAGGGCATGAATACCTCCGACCATTGCTACCTCAGCGGTCACTTCCCATCCCCCGCGACAATCATAGCCGACGTCAGGTCGTTTGCGTTGAAAAATCCACGCCAGCACTGTCCGACGTCAGGTGGTTTGCATATGAAAATGCTCGTCGGCTCGGGCCGACGTCCGGCACGAAAGGGTTAATGCGTTTATTCCTCAAATCAATCTTCCATGAAATGTGAGCATTAACTCTTTAACAGTAGAAAAAATCCTAAATCTGTAAAATACCATCAGGATATCTCAGCAACGTCCCAGGGATATCTCGGACGTCATTAGGACATACGAGACGAAATTGGTATATCCTGAAGACGTCATGTGCTTTGTGGGCACTTCTTAATGATGGGCTGACAGACAACCACAACATCTCAGTCAGCATTTTAAGGTTGGCCCAATGTCAGACCAATATTGGCTGATGTTGTTTATGTGTGGCCCAACGTTGGCTACTGGTGTTGGCCTAGTGTCAGAATGATAACGTTTGCTGGTGGTAAACTGACATTGGCCCCCAATGTGGGCCCAATGTTGGAGTTATGTCGGAATGATGTTGGCCCAATTTTGGAATGATGTCAGCATAGTGTGGGATTGATGTCATCCCAGTTTCAGAATGATGTCAGCCTAGTGTCTGATTGATGTTGACCTGGTGTGAGAATGACATTGGCCCAGTGTCCAACTGATATCGGCTGAGAGTCGGAATCATGTTTCCCCAGCATCGGAATGATAATTTTTAACATCAGTAAAACATCATTTGGTGCTGTTTAAAATGGATATTATTGATTTATGGAGATGTTAGGAAGGAGGGCATGAGAAAGATGTTTAACTCAAAAAGAAGTGCAAGAGCCATGGATTGATTGCTGGAAGATGAAATGCATAAAATCTAAGTCTAAATGACATGGAAAAAGTTACCCTGCTGACAGCAACAAAAATTAGAGATAATACAGAGAAATATTATCAATGAATTGGATGAATAACATGAATATGGTATTTTTTTCCCTATCCTTATGCTCTGGCACTTTCAGCATAGTTTTTAGGAAAACGACTGGCAGTCTAACGGTTCATGTCATCTTTAGGTAAAATACGAAGCTTGAGAACACTTTATATTTGCCCCTGAAGATGATGTGAACCGTTGAAACCATGGTCGTCAGATATTAAAAAATTATTGTGAAAAACAAAGTTTAACTCTTTTATTCAAAATGCCTAGTAAGTTGTACAAAGTCACACAGGAAACCACCAACAATAGAAATAAAAATAAAAGATACTTATGTAAGACCATATGCTACACTGCTCTAAAGATGAAGTGGAATCCTGGGTTTAAAGATGAGTTGAATCCAAATGTCAAATCTCGATTCCATCGATTCTATTAGAATCAGTATCGAGAATCGATCCCCTAAAGTTGATTCCCACCTGTTATTAGGAGTAAGAATCAATGGAATTGGAATCGAAAAATAGTGGAATCGACTCATCCCTAATAATGATATAGTCTGTTATGGAATATCGTTGTCGGTTTTCTTCTCGCCATGTGTATTTATGTTTTGTTTCGTGTTCAAACCATCCTTTCATAATTTTCAATGCATGTATATCGCAGATGTCGATCAGTCTCTGGCCACTGTTGTTTATGTGATCCTCTCCATATTTTCCGACTACCAGGTGTTTCTGTTGTCTGCCTATTCTTGCATTCATGTCTCCTAGTATAATTATTTCCTGATTTTTTTCCCACGTCTCTCAAAAGGTCATTAAAAATTTTCTGAAATGTGTCTTTTTCTTCCATAATTTTATCTTCATTAGATGCATAGACTCCTATTACTGTTTTTCTATGTCTGATTTTTTATATTTGCTTTATATAAAGAAAACGAAATATTTTGTACTATTTTTGAAGTGTGTCTTTAGCAATGTCACATGAATACTATAAAAAAGTGTACTAATAAAGTTCTTTAGTAGTATTTATTAGTAATTTGAATTTATTCAAGTATATATTAATAAATTATTATTAGTGCGCTTATTGCTATATACTATCTGGGCATTCTGTATAGTGTAGAAGAAATTTACTTTGAGCATAAAACCAACCATACGGTGAAAGCGAAAACGCATGCAAATGGGCGAACACATCACTCCACATTTAACCTTTATCTTCCGAGTGTGTCTCTTCAGCACAAAAATCGTGACCCTAGACTGCCGAGCGTGTTCGTTTGGCACATTGATGGACATTTAAAAACACCTTGGTCATTTAAAAAACCCCGGCCAGCAAGGCTTACGACTACGGAAAAACTCGGGAAGGTAAAGGTTAATAGGGAGAGAAGCACTCCAATACTTTATTCAAGCATCCAAAGTTTCACTTCTGTCATGCGTCACCGCAGTACTTATTTTTTTAATCGTAGTAATCTAATGTGTATGGCCACATACATGCATGTAAATTGGAAGTTGGAAGTTTTTATTCACTTAAAGAACATGAAAATATTAGATAAAAAATAAAATAATTAGAAAAAATATGAAGTTTTGGAAGAGCAACTCATTTGCTCTTTGGGAGCATTCTTTCACCTCTTTAACCCCCTAAGTGAGAATATATTCAACAATTCCATATACTATTCAATATTCCATATACATTGCGCTCTTCTACTGGCCTTAGAATCTCCTAGGCCACACGCTACAACTAGATGATACTACATTATTCTTTGTAATCATCCTTCAGATGACTCGCAACCTCTGGCATTTTCAATTTAGTAGATATTATTTTGAAATCCAATAGCGCCACCAGAAGCACTCCAAAGATACACAATATACTCTACTCAACCACTCCTCCTTTCTTCACTAAAGAGTAAGACCTTCCTGTCTTACATAAGCAATGCTATGATCCCCCCTCCCAATTGTCAGCAAAAATAAGCTAACTCGTAACCCTCCTCCTCCCCCCCCCACCCCAAGGGGTGCTCGGTAATACTTGAATGTCCCATTTTCCTAAGCAAACCATCTTATAAATAAGTATGGCCCACCTATGAATTTTCCATTTTCTGTACGCCAGTAAGTTTTTCTTCAATACTTGTTACGGTTCTCGGGCACCATATGTGAGGCTGCCACTGAACTGCTGAAAGGGAATTAAAAGAATGCAAGACTTTTAGACCATTCTATTGGTCAAAGATTGTGTGCAACAGTGAATTTCAAGTGGATATATGAAATATTTGTTTATTGAAGGTCAAATTGATTTTTATTGCATAGACTCAAAATACAAGTCCTTTTGACATGAAAGATTATACAGTGAGTTGGAAAAAAATTGGATTACTAGACTCCCAGAAGATGTATTAACCTAGGTCAATTGAATTTCAATTAAGAACACCTCATAATGGCATTATTAACAATGGTGGCAGATTTTCTAAATGTGAGAGAATACGATGTGGCTAAAACTGTTGCAATTTGCAACATGAGCAGGAAAAATTCTGTATCTTGTAAAATTACCCCATGTATTATTAGTACCAATTTTGAAGTTATTTTTCATGGTCAAACCAGTAATTCTATTATGACAACTAAAGTCTAGCAACAAGAGAGTTTTATCCACTCATTAAACCCTTTCAAATTTTAATTAATTGCTTAGAATCACAAAATGTGTTTGTAAAAACTAAAGCTACTTTAAGATTTACTTTGAGCAGGAGCTCTTATATAACTTTAAGGTTACAATATGTCATTTTTTGAACATATCCCCTTTTTTCTTCATATTCCCCTCTCTGGTCAGTTTCCCATCTGCAGACTGTTTACCCTTGAGAATTAGTTGAAGAACTTAGCTCGAAGGTGTTGGCCTGCATGGTGCAAACGTACCATCAACCTAACAGCTTTGATCCCATGATGCCTACAATACCTGCGTCTACTAGATTTTTTTGTGTACAACCTTAGGCCACAACTGTTCTCTCACCAGATGCTCTCTTGCTTAAATAGTTGTTGGTACAAGAAGACTATAAGTGCATTCTTAGGTGATTAATTATAACAGAGACATAATCATACACCTGGTGATTGGCGATGAAAAACAGTTCTCTTAAGTTCTGATTGAAATCCTTAACCACATATATATACTCATCCCTCTACTGTCTTCTCATTCAAGGCTACCAATTGCTACTATTCCTAAGCTCAACCATTCCACCATCAAATTTGTCAAAAACCTCCCATCCAATGGCTTACCGTATGGTGAGCCCTCTTTTACATGGAAAACACCGTGAAGTGCTCATGACTTGGCTCTTTGCCTGGATTTAAAAAATATATATTGATGCTTAAACTGTATCTCTTTAAACTGGTAAATATTGTCTTGTGATTCCATTCCTAAAAACTTATTTCCAAAAAATGCAAATTAAATTTGTCTATTGAAAAGAGAATAGCTAATCTAATTATACATCTAGCATGATAGAAAAATCTGAATCACACAAAGCAGTGACGAATATAACATAACGATTAAGATTTTTGGGCATATGAATTTAACAGAAGTAATGAAGTGTCACATATATTCTGTTGAAATAATTGCCCACACTAAGGTAAGTCTCTCTTTTACTTACCGTAAGTTTCTGTATAGAACACTCATTTTTTCCACGAAAATTCATCAAAAAAGTATTATACATGGTACAAACTTATCGCATTTTTATTCGGACTGTAGATCACATTTGAAGTAATCTTAACATACTTATAGGTATTCGAATTTATAATTTATAAGAAAAAAATGCAATGAATCAATTTAATCTATTTAGTTAAACAAAAATTTACCCGCAGTCCCTCTTATACTGTTAGCACTGAATCCTTCGAATTCAAAATCACTATCCTGGGTTGTTTCAAACAGTTCACGCGAAACACTGACATCACGCTCACTGGCAGCATACACTGCGTCACCAAGGACATCATATTTGTCCTCCTCATCATTTTTTATCCCTAATCAAATCGTCATCGGACCCATCTATTGCATTTGTGAGGCAGCAGTTGTTAAAACCTTAATCATTGATGAATCGATGGCATCCTAGGACTCTTTAAACCAGTGACTTATAAGCAATACTCCAGTTTTTTTGACGTTCCTGAAGTTGCCAAAGAATGTGGTTCTGAATAAAGCCACTCATTCCACTTTTTATATATCTGTGTCTTAAACAGGCTGACATCCATCACCTGCAACTGGCTTGTGATCCCTCCAGGAATAATGACAAGATCTGTACCATTCTTGTACAATATACTCTTGATACATGGCACTTAATGACATCTAAATACATCTAGAACCAACATACGATGTCTACTAACCACCTTTGAACCACACACTTTGCATCCAATCTTTGGTTGAATTTTCATCCATTTAGCTGTTTTATTTGTCCGTACGAGCATATTCTGCGGCCATATAACATTCTTAGGGAGAGTTGTTCACTTAAATGTTACACAGAAATGTAACATCTTCAAATTACAGAGTAACGTATCTTCCGCTAGTAGATCAGAACAAATCGGACAGGAACAGACATAAAGGGAGCCGAATTGAATACAGACATTGGTATTTTTTTAGGGACAGTGTAGCAATTCTATCATTTATTGACAAATATTTCCGTATCTAAGTTTTGGAGGGGAAGAACCTGCTACAAATAGATCGTCATACTGAGAAACCAAAGGGGTATGTAAGAGCAAGTGGAAAAGCTATCCATTGGCAGCATTACCACTTGCGTAGTGATCTTTCGGGCGCTGAACGGCGTGGCGGAGATTGGCATAGAATGCCGTTCTCTAAAAGCGGACTACGTGTTATGCATGGTGATAAGTAAATTCTTACATTGCGCTTGCCTTAAAGTATTATAATCTGAAAATTACGGTGCATAAATTTTTGTTGAAAAAGATTTAATCTTATCATGCAGGATTAAATTTCAAATTTAGACTCATTATTACCTTGACTTGAATTTCAAATCATGATATTCACAGAGAAATATATTACCTTTTGATGCCCATGAGCTAAACTTAAGTTACGGCAAACTGGAGTGTTCTAAATATAGCTGTAGGAGATAAATATATATATCTTGGCAATGATACTTACACATTGGATTTTTGAGCTGTGTAGTTAGTTATTCACTTCCAACTTCTAACTCATTTTCCTTAGGCATACATTTGATCCTCTTAGAGTGAAGGCATGATAGTTGTTCTGCATTAAAATCTTGAATTAATTTACCTTGAAATGAAATAGAAATGATTAAGTTTAACACACTTTCTAATGCCAAGATAAATACCACATATTACTATTAATTTTATGAATTTATATTGTGAACTATTGTGTCTGCATTTAATGAAAAAATTATGATATCCCACTCAGAGACTGCTATCATTCATATTATTGGTTCAGAGCGGTTAAAATTTCATCACTGTGGGACTATTTAGTAAGGTGTATGAGGAAAACAAAATAACAAAGGCAAAATGCAGTATGCAAAATGTGGCAAGTGGAGCAAAATTCAAAATATGAAAATGATTCTTACACGAATTAGATTTTGTAACTTAATAATCCTTCTCTTCCGTATCCTGAAGTCTTCCTTTGTTATATATTTGATCCTCTAAGTATGAAAGTATTGAAGTTGTTTGTCATGAAAACACTGCGGTAATATACCTTGAAAAGAAGTAGAAATGACTGCCTTTAATACTTCATTTTCCTTGATATCAATATTAGCCTAATACTGTGAAAACTGATTTCAAATGTCTTCAACTTATTTCATAACATCTCAGTATGAGAACTGGAACACTAACGCCTCTTGGTCTCATATCTGTACAATCTCTTTCTGCTGTACAATGTGAGGTGTAAATAAGTCTCCAGCTTGAAAAAATGTAATGGCTGGGCTTAAGTGAAAGATTTGGAATTCTTAATACTTCAGAGTTTGAATTACATTCAGTGGTTTCATTTTAATGATTTAAGCCATCTGATTTAAAGGCTAATGCAAAGAAATTGTAACATTCTATGCAATGTTTTCATGAAGATCATGATGAAATGAATATGCTACAGTATCAGTAATACATCTTCAAACTTTAGACAGATAAAGCATGAGGAACAAGAATACTCATATTTCCCACTCAGGGAAAACTTTTCTATTTTTTTTACATAGAATTTCTTCAGTTCGTCATAATTTCATCTCTGTGATTTGAATGTACTTTGATTCATGTTAATATCACCTGTTGTCATTTTTCTTTAGGGGGTGGTGTAAGAAAGAGTCCTGTGGCTCATGACTTCACGGGAACCGACCAGAATTAAGTAGGTGGAGCCTCTCAGAAATTCAGTTGCTCTCAGACCTCCATCATATACACTTCGTGGTCAGTTGGGTGTGTCACCAAACCTCCATGGCCTTTATTTGCATGGTGTTCCCAGGTGATCTTCCTTTTGTCTTACCTTGAAAAAATATTTTTAGCTGATATATGTTCCCTTAATATTCAGGGGGCAAATCTTTAAATTTAGCCTTTATTATTTCCTGATCAATTTGATACCAATCAGTAAGCAGTTCTCTCAAATTTTAGCCATAGAGCAAGGCAAAAACTTGGAAAAAAATATTCACTCAGTCATGGCAATTATCAGAAAATTACATGGCATTTGGACTCATTTAAATTGCAGAGGCTCCTGCCTTGCACAATGGGCTTCAAGGTGGCTTGTGGAATGTTACAAAGATGCAGGCTTTTGCTTTCATTGAAATGCAGAGTCATGTGAGTGAACATGGCAACTTGGTCCTCTCTCACTCCCTACTACAACTCGCTGGCGTTGAAGGCCGCACCTTCCTGCCGCAAAGCAGCTCGAACTGTTCCAAGCACGCATGCAGGGCCAGTCATAAAGATATTTGAAAAGGTGAATAGCTTTGAATCACAATTTGGATTGGATTGGATATATGGGGAGACGACAGATAACCAAAACCATTTCCGCCATAGGAGACCGGTAAGGGAGGAAGGGTGGAGAGAAACCCTGTGTCGGTATTAGTCTGCTCTAAACGAAAGGCAATAAGGGGACCTCGGTTTAACATCTTATCTGACAGACTAGATGACTCTACTCCAAGTGCCCTCCTCAAGACATTCAAATACGGATCAGGTTTTTGCTGAAAAATATCCTCCCCTGCAGGGATTGGAACCCTGTCCATCCATATGGTTAGCCAGTACTCTAGTCAGCACACCAACCCCAAATACAGTGCATTATCTTCTACTGCAACCTATAATCCCCTTTTAAAATATAAAGTAAGTAAAAAATAAGGAAAACTAAAGCAACCTAAATTTAGATAATGAGCAAAATATTTAAACTGGAAATAAGTTCATACATCAATTGGATTTTTCTACTGCCGAGTCTTGGACTTCCAAATATTAATTTGTCTTCTTAAGATATACTTGGGATCCTCAAATAGGAAATCATTCTAGTAATCTCAAGAAGCTGCACCAAGAATTAGTTCACAATGGGGACAGTGATGGCTTGTTTCCTCTCCAAGTTATTTTTTCCTCTTGCGTCTCTCAATTGGTAACATTGGAAACACTGTTTAGGAGGGTTACATTCTGCTTGGAGGAATTACTTCAGAAAAATCCCTCTCCGTGAGTCGTCATGGGTGAGTCATTGCGGGCGGCCTACCCACTCATGGGGGGGTACAACACTGGGGCAATACGCATCTATTTGCTACTAAATCTGCCTAATATGGAAGTCTAAATGCCATTATCTCCCACCAGTGTTACAGGAGAGAATAAAATGGTTCCATATGGGAAGTTCTAGCTAGTGAAAAAATTTTTTGTGTTTTTTTATGCCTCTTATGGGGTATGGATTAACCCTTCAACGTCAAGCGACGTAGTGAGTACGTCACGCCTGGACTTCACATGCCGTCGAGCGATGTAGCCAGTACATCACGGCAACCATCTGCATATTTTAATTTTTAAATCGATTATATCATTTCACGATCCATGCGTGTATGGTATTATTCGAAAGCAGAATAATGTGGATTTTAAGTAATCATAGCTGTTATAAACTATTAATTTATCATATTTTATTGAGAATGTTTTAATTATACGGAATTTTCAAAAATTTCTTTCACACACACTGAATGTTTGTTGCTCACACTTAATCCGAACAAATGATTTTATGCGACTTTCTTCTCACGGAGTGTTGGTGTTGCAGTGCCAGAGCTTTTAGAGGACCACACTAGTTTAGGATGTCTTTCAACGGTTTGTTTCTCTCTCCCATATCTCCTCTTGACCCTCCATATGCGTCGTAGAAAGAGGGGCCAGCCGCCGTCCCCTCTAAATGCCGGCCCTTCTTGTCTCAGGCCTTTGTCTGCTTTTTATCTCTCACCATTGTAAACAATGAGGAGGGTCTTTAGGTCTGCATCTTGTTTGGTTTGTGTACAATATGTCTTTCATTATGAAGTTGCTTGCGTGGCCGAGAAGGTTGCCCATGGCTAAGTAAGAGTTGACGGCTAAGGGGAAGAATTCTTTCCGAAACGCCAAACGCTACAGTCTGAATGAATCCTTTCTTGAGTGTGATATCTCCTGCGGAAGTTTTTCTTTTCTGTGACTGCACCAACTTATTGAACCTTGAAAATATCTCTTATTTTACATAATGGCATTGACAAGCAGAAAAACGCGTTCGGTACCTGAAGAAGAAACCGAAGAGGAACTCCTACTGGAATACGATTCGGAAGAGACTGGGAGCTCTGAAAGTGATAGTGATGAGGTGATTGAAGATCATTCCAAATTGGACTTGACAAAGGAAAATAGTGACTATTCGGAGGAGGAACCAGAGGAAAGCTTTTTCTAGGAGGACATGAAAAATTACGAAGGAGAAAGAGAAAAGTTTGTCGGTGGCTCTGGACCGCAGGGAAAGCTTCCTTGGTGGCTGATATATTAGATGCCTTTGAACTTTTCTTCAATGAAGAATTTGTAAGTACAATTGTAAAGGAAACTAATCGTTATGCTGGTCAGTACATTACCTTGGGTCCCTTTCCAAAAAAGCCCGAATTTTCTCTAGGAAAATAGTGTCAGTCGATGAAATTTATACAGTTTTTGGATTATTTATGTTGATGGGAATAATACAGAAGCCATCACTTCGTTCATATTTTTCCACCAAATGAGTTCGATCCACACCTGGGTTTGGAGACGCAATTACAAGAGATCGTTTTGAACTCATACGTAAATTTTTAAACTTCACGAACAACGAAGACACTCTTAGTTGTCGCGGACCACCGAAGTTGAAAAAGGTATTTCCAGTCATTTCACATCTCAATAAAGCATTCAAGGAATATTATCTTCCTAATAGAAATATCTCAATTGATGAGTCCTTGACTTTATGGAAAGGTCGCTTGTCCTTCAAACAATACTTACCGTTGAAATCATCTAAGTTTGGTATAAAGACTTTCGAGCTCTGTGATGCAACTAACGGTTGTTTATGGTCTTTCCTAATCTACACCGGGAGAGATACAACCTTTAGATTACCAATTTACACGGCAAACTCAAGTAAAACAACTGCAATCGTTTTGAATCTTGTGTTTTCTTTACTTAATCAAGGCTGAACACTTTGGATGGACAATTTTCAAACTCACTGGATTTAGCGAAACTATTGAAAGTATCTTACGGTACTGACTGTGGCGGAACTTTGAGGACCAATAGAAAAAATGTCCCTCAAAAGGTAAAAGATAAACAATTGAAAAAAGGAGAGGTAGCCGGTCAACACTGCGGCCCAGTTTCAGTTGTAAGGTGGAAAGATTAGAAAGTAGTCACCATGATTTCTACATTCCATGGCGTAGAAACAAAGACTATAGTAAAAAGAGGGAACGAACTCATAAAACCAATCAGTATTATTGATTATAATAAATATATGGGTGGGGTGGATCTAAAAGATCAGTTACTTCAAACCTACTTGATTGAAAGAAAATGTCTCAACAAGTGGTACATGAAGCTACTTAGAACACCCCCGAATTTGGCAGTACTAAATGTTCTAATAATATACTGGGAAAACACAAATAAAAACAGTCACCATATTATCTTTTGTGTCCAGCTAGTAGGGAAACTGTTTCAGAAATATGCCAAAAAGGACGCCCGAGTGCCCGGCCGACATTCCGCCGATAGTTTAGTGCCTCGCTTGACAGAAAGACCTTTCATTAGAAGGATCCCTCTCTCAGGAAAGAAACGACATCCGCAAAGGAGATGTGTGGTCTGTGCAAAACATTCCAGGAGAAGAGATACTGTGTAATGGTGTAAAAACTGTGACGTGGAATTTTGCTTTGACTGTTTTGATATCTACCACACCAAGCAGAATTATTGAGGTAGGACATTTTTATAACTGGTATTATCATCACTGAATGTGTAATGAGTATCCCACTTTTCCGAGGCGAGAAGGCCTTTAGTGCTTGTGCAACAATAATATAGTTATCACCTAATACTTAATATTAAATAGTGTATTTTTAAAATAGTAATATGTATAAGCAAATAATACGCAAGAGTTTCTTTGCATTAAAAAATTAAGGAAATCCGATTTTTGGTAGCGGTAAAAGATAAATAAAATATTTCACCAAAGAAAATATCATTTAAAATATTAGGAAGCACAAGTTATACCACAAAATATTATAGACAAGATATTATTTTATACGCATAAAAAATTTGAAATTAATTCAATGATTAGTTTTAAAGGTATAAATTTTTTACCAGCCATATGCAAAAACCGGCGATCCATTTAAATCTCCTCCGACCTACGAGTTGCGATACATTTAAATCTCCTCCGTGCTCGAAGGGTTAATGGGCAAAGTGTTGGTCCCCTCGTTCTACTCAGTCTACTCCCATCAAGTCATTATAGTCCACAACGACTATTGGTTATTCATATATCTCCCCTCTCTTCACCACACTTTCCATGGCACAATTATGCAGTGATGACAGCGGTGACGTCACTTTCTCGTCTTTCTATTAAATATCCATTAGCTATCTTTTTGAGAAGGCTGATACTTCTCCCATTTTTCTCCTTTCAGCACCGTTAGTATTCCTCGCTTGGTTTTCCTCAGTGTCCCATAGGTATCTGTGGATTGGGAAACCAACAACTCTGCTAACAAGGACAAGACGTATGAGAGAGTCCAGTGACCGATGGCGATGCTGTTGTCACTGATGCCATTTCCCAAGATGGCCTCTAGACCGATGATTAACATCAGCCGGATTATACCATAATATGGTTATGTTTGGCAATAGCAAATGTAAATTATGTGGATTTATGCTAGTTCATCCATGGAATTTAGCCTTAATACTCTTGTCTTTGGGTTGAAGGCATCCGTTATTGTACTGCCTTAGAAAGAACTCGGGCTGGCCACAATTCATGAGGAGAATGGCATCTTTATATTTGAGAGTTCAATGATTTTTCAGCTTTAACAATGCATTGCATGGAGATTAGTTTGCCATGCGGTACTTATTATGTAGAGCAATGTAGGATCAAGATAGTGTGATATATTTTTTTTAAACTGCTCGTGCAATGCCGTATTTTAGGATAAGTGTCAGTATGTTGAAGTCATACTAAATTTGAGTTTTTTTAGGTCTGTCAATGGCTATTTAAATATCACTTAAGTTACAGCTCAGTTTCTCATTCCCTATTCTAATGACTTTTGTTGATGTAACTCCCATCACCAATGAAAACTTCTCAAAAATACGACTGGTACTGGTACCAATTTTATGTAATTTATTTGTTTCCGCATTTCTAAGACATAATTTGTAGAAATATCTCCCAAAGCCTAGGAGGATTTGAGTGGTAGTCACTGCACGTTAATCAAAATATTAAATGGTTCAAATGTTGTGTTTCAAACTACTTCCATTGGGAGCAATTAAAATAAATCTTTAGTCATAGGGACTTCAGGTCTAGGAAAGTAAATGGAGGAAGGGCATCTAATAAAGTAACATTTGAAGCACTCTCTTGGGAAGACTTTTATCTCACTTTAATGGCATTATGTTTGGAAAGGTATTCTTTCTTGAATTAACTGATGAGAATTATTTCATGTAATCCCCTACATTGAGGAAGTTAGCCATTTTTCTGAGGTTAATGCTGTGGCAACATTTAAAGCTTCTTTTCCATTGTCAAGTTAATTTAAATCTTTGTCAAAACTCATTTATTTCAAAATATACATATTTGGCCTTGTTATTAAGCAAGTAAAAGTCTTCGGATTGATGAGCAGCCATTCCACGGCAATTTTAGTGGTGGGAATAGATTACAGAGTTCCATTGCAATGGAAAGAGGCAAATAAGAAAGTGAAGATTTGTCGTTGATTTTAAGTTTTGGAACAATTAATGAATGTTGATGTATGTAGTTCCATTTATAAGTGGAGTGAAATCGGTGGCATTGCATTTAAATCACAGATTTAGGAATGGGGAATTACCATTATGAAAGCATCTATCATGCACATAAATTTCAATTTAATGTAAGGAGCATCCATGGGTTCACCATTATCACCCATCATGGCCAATCTTTTCATGAATAAACTCGAGAAAAAGGCCCTACAGACGTACAGCAGAACTCCCGAAATCTTTTTGAGATACGTTAATGACACCTTCGTCGTCTGGCTGCATGGAGCATCTAAACTAAATAAATTCCTATGGCATTTAAATAACCAAAGCAGCTCCATCAAATTCACCATGGAGATTGAAGAAAATGGACAGTTGTTATTTTTAGATGTACTTGTCTCCAAGAAGGGCAACGGAAGGCTCAGTCACTCAGTGTAGCAGAAACCAATGCACACAGATTTTTACCTGAATACCAATTCCCACCACCACCCACAGCAGAAGAGGTCCGTCCTGAGTACTCAATCCCAACAAGCCTTCACAATCTGTGACAGAGATTCCTTTGCGAAGGAGAAATGCCATTTCATCAGCACCTTTAGGAGAAATGACTTACCTATCAGCTCCAGTCTAAGGATTACTGTGAGAGTAAGCAAAAAGAGTAGGCCCTTAAAAAACTCGGATCAATGCAGGAGATGGTAAGTACCATTTTTGCCGCAACTCCTCATGTTACCTAGACATTTGACATGGTTCAACTGTGACAAGAAGACTGCCAACCTCTGCAGGGCCAAGGACTGCATATCCATGGAGATACAAGGTGGCACCTAAGAAACCATGTGCTGTTGTGGATAATCGTACATTGGCCAAACATCACGTCCCATGAAATGTCGAATGAAGGAACACTGGATGAGAGCTCTGAGGGCCTATGCACAACATTGACTTTGACAGTGCTAGACTCATTGCCAGAGAAAAGTACCATCCGAGGCTCATTCGAGGGGCCATTGAGATAGCTAAAACACCAACATTCAACAAAGAGGATGGCTATTCGCTCTCAAAAGCCTGGAAACAACTCTTTCACTGACCAGCTAATCAAAGGGCAGCACAGGAAAAGCCAAGGCCTAAATTAAATGGCCAGAAACTTGCATCTACACTTCAAACCTGAAGACAACTTCTCTAACGCCGGCAAAACTGTCATATGAAGATGAATCGATGAGGAGGACAACCTGGTAATTATTCACGCCTACTCCACCATTCCACAGAAGCCTTCATCAATATCTTTGGTGCTGTGCTTTGTGTTGAGTCAAAAAATTACCACATGCAAGTGGGTTTGTTAAACTTTTATGGTTGAAGGTTGGAAAAAATTGTTTTATATTGGTTCTCTGAATGTATAATGTTTTTTGGAGGAAAATTGGTGCAGGTAAACTTGTCAGATAAATGTTTATGTGGAACCTTAAGGAGTAGGGGGCTTTAAATGGTTAAATCGGACTGTATAAAGAGGTGACAACCAATATATACTGTCAGTAAAATTGACATATTGTGCTATTTGACTGACATATAATTAAGTACATTCATACCAATCAAGCCTTTCCCTTCCAGGGTAGGCACAGTCACAGAGTTTCACTCACAAACACACATTGGTACACGTAACTACGTAAGTTTGCTTCATTAATTTACTCCATACTGACCTATCCTTACAACCCTCCTTTGCCTCATTTACCCCTATACACTGCTTCAAACACGCCCTCCTGTTTTTAAGACTCCTAATATTCCTCCTCCTAAGAATTTCCTCAACCACATTCAACCTCAACTTTCTCGGCCTACCTCTACCTCTTGCACCACTCATTTCACTCTTATATATCTGTTTTGGTATTAGACTCATCCATTCTCTCAACATGGCCAAACCAACGAAGCACACTCCTTTCATATGTAGTAACATATAACAAATTCGCCGGGACCGGAAAAATGACGACTTCGTTGTACGGAGGTTATGTGTGGGTTGCATTGTCGCAGGAGCAGCCTAGGGTTCGTGTTGCTTTAGGACGCGACTCACATTAATTTCGCAATCCAGTTTCGACGGACATAAGAATCATATCTATAATGCAGTATACCAATTATGATTACTCGTGGTAGGTAATTGGTAGTGAAATCTAATCAGATAATCCATTCATATTCCATTTCAAAGTAGATTTGGCTCTCGCTAGTATTAAGCAATAATTGAACCCTCACCCAGTAACAATGCTGTTTGTTTTGCTTTTCAGTACATTAACTAAATATATCTTTCTTAGTTCTTCATGGACCTTTCCTTTAGGAGAAAATATGGGCTGTTTTCAGTACTAAAGCTACGGAATGACGATTATTAGTGATTCAAGCATGATCTCATGTGTAAACAAAATCGTATTTAAAATTATGTAGGACTCCTACTACACCCTATATAAGAAAATGTAAGAAAGCCTGACCACCTCCCCATTCACGTCTTGCGTAGTACTTGAATGACCCCTAATGCCCCGTTCCAACTTCCAACATATGGATCATTCCACTAACCAATGGTGTGTTCCCAGGAGTATTGCCCTGTTCACATTACTATCTGTTACTATCGTCCGTATGATCATACAAATCACATTTGCCTTCACACTACGATGATAACATATGTGCTGCCCTCTAGCGCCAACCAGTTAAATAAACTATTTCCGCAGTGTAGTAGAGGGAACTGAATGACAACCCACAGTTGTACTGAGACAGTAGTGAACGGTCAAGGAATGGAGGGGCGGAAAAGGTTCCCACAAATTTATGTGAATTTCTTCCGCCGAGGTAGGAGATGACAATTAAATTGCGCCCCTTTGTAGAATGTTGTGTCCCAATGAAGTCTTAAAACCACTCCCGTCACTCCCCATCACAACCATCCACCTGCATCACAGCAAACGAAACCCGACACAGTGAGGTGATCCGATACTCTTTTAGAGTGAAACATCTAGGCTCTGTGCACATCATGAACAGTCGTAGGCGAAACCATGGCTGAGGATTTTTTTTGCAAGAAAGGGGAGTAACATCCCTCATGCTGCGATATTAAATTTCTTTCATCTGGGGCCAGGTGCAACTTCGAGTTATACATTACACAGCAAGAATGATTCTTTCTCATGTTTCCTACTGGGTTAAAAAGTTACACAAAAATTTGTCTCGGTATTCTTATCAGATGCCCTGATGATGAGAAAGGAGTCGTGTCTGGAAACGTGGGAAGCTATGAAAATAATGGGTCAGGGAAATAAATTTGTGGTTTTCCAAAGTTTTACATTTCACCACTAATTTGGACTGCTACGTCATTTTCAAATTTTTGAGTGAAAATGACACGCGAAAGTAAAAAGTAGCAGAGTAGACTTGCAGGCTGGGGCCCCAACCTGGGTTGGAGTCCCGGTACATAAAAAAATCGCCTCGGCTAGCCAAATTTTAGAAATACCTTAGGCTATCATAGAGGCAAAAAAAAAATATTATACCAAAAAGAACAGACTACGCTGAATAGTCTTTGAGTCAATAATTCATTTTTAATTTTCTTCGGAACAAATTTGTTATAATTTAAGATCTTTTGGATGAAAATGATTATTTGGGCATGTGAGTGATTTACTTAGCGGCTATTTTGGGGTAATAACGGTACAAAAAAATGGGTAGTATCCGTGAATTGTGTTGCACGTGTGCCCTGGCGCAACCCTCACCAGCCCAACTATTTGCCTCGACACTACTGGAAATTCGAAGCAATATAGGTATGCTCTCTCTTAAACTTTGGCATTCCTTGCTCTTTGCTGTGTCTGGTGTACAGTGTGTGGCTTTTTTATTAGCATAACATAGTGCTGTACCAGTGTTTCATGGGCTACATCACCGGCATTTCAGCATTACCTCTATGAGAAACCTTGCAAGCCACCTCAGAGCTGAGTAGCGGGGGAAAGCCAAGGTACATCAGGTTGTATGGCTGAAAATCAACGCAATTCCATCGTGTTTGGATTTAAATCAATCGAAAACTTACAAATATCATGATTATGATACATGTTTTCCATAAATGTTCCAGAAAAACATTATATTATTGAAATTAAAAGTCCATGTGTTAGTCATAGCACTTGCCTCAGAAGACCGTTCGAGGTCTCAAAGCACGTTTCGTAACATAATACGAGCGGAGATAAAGAAACTCTGACTCGGGCTGAATTTCAGACTTATCTTGATGAGATGACAAGAATGGCTTCTCAGGTTTCTGTAGGTTAGGGGGAAGGGCAAACATGCAGCAAACTGGAAGTTGTCATGCTCAGTCAGGGGCCCAAATGGCTGCGCAGGCATCACATTATTGCGGCAGAGTGCCAGAGAATTATCGGGATATGGTCCACTAGTTTCCTGATTTCTCAAATTATATGCAAGACATAAATACCAGAAGGGTATGAATGATAAGAGAAGGGTTTATCGGTGGGTTTACATTTCTATCGCCGAAATAATCCATCTCATGTTTGAGTACTGCAATGGGGAAAATGGTTGATTTTGGGTAAACGTATGCATTTATATTTCTGATATGCAAAGTACCTAGAAAATCAAAATAGAACCCAAGCTGTATCTTTACTCTTTTTCTCTTCATTAGTGAAAACCGTAATTTTTTATCTGTCAGCGATCAATCATTTTGAGGAAAATTCCAATAGTCTGTAAACTCTTCTTTTGCGATGTAGCCGGCTCCCTTAACATTTTGAATGAAACTTAATTAATACCACACATCGCAAAGATAAGAGCTGAAGGAATGAGTACAGGTTTTGCATCCGGGCCGTTCACTTGGATCATACTGAGACAATGCTGTCATTTACGGCAGGAAAAATCACCTGAACATTACGTCACTGTAGAGAGAATAGCCGAACACTATCTTGATGTTGGTTATATCACTAATAACAATAATATGTGCAAAGAAAAATGCTTTTTAAGAAATAAATTCGTTAAAAAGAGGTCACTTCCATGTTGGGGCCCACACATTGACTTTGTTGTACGGAGGTTTCATTCTTATAGAGGTTCATTATGGGAGGTTTTTTTGCATGCATTATGTATGGGAAGGGCCCAGGACCGGGTACATGACTTCGTAATAGGGAGGTTTTTGTCAAAGTTCGCTATATGGAGGTTCATTACATGGAGGTTTTACTGTATGTCCATTACTGGAGCATGTAACCCACATTCAATTATTACCAATTCATTCCTGACCCTATCCATCCTACTTTTGCTGCAAACACTCCTCAGATAACTCATACCCACGACATTTAGTCTACTCTTTTGTCTATTCTGACATACCCATTGTTTCACTACCATACAACAAAGTGAGGAGGAGCACACTTTTGTACGGGGCGATTTTTACTTTCTTAGACAGGCACTCATTATTGATATGCTCCACATCTACCTACCACTCCTTCCAGCATTCGCATGTCACTTTATCTCCTCATCTGTCCGTCCATCTTTCGCAAACATCTTACCTGAGTACACAAAATCATCCACTAGTTCAATTACTTCACCACTCGCCCTCATAATACAGTTATTCTCCCCATTCTCCTTATCAAAAACTACTACTTTAGTCTTGCACGTGTTTACCCTCCATTCTATTATGTCTGTTGATTCAAAAAACTTATCTAGGAGCTTCTGTAATCCATGTTGGCTCTCTGATACCTAAACAGCATCATCTGCACATGGTAGAACTTGCACGTTTGCATTTCCAATCAAAACACCTTCATTTTCACTACATGCATCCCTAACACATTTATCCATAAATGCATTTAACAGCCGTGGTGACATTATGCATCATTGCTTTATGCCCTGTTTTATTGCAAACCAATCACTCAGAACCCTGTTAACTCTCACACTAGCCTTACTTTTATCATAGATCGCCATCATAATATTCAATAACTGCCCATTCACTACATAGTCCTTCAAAACCTTACACAACTTCTTTCTATTCACCCTATCATCGGCCTTCTCTAAATCAACAAATGCACAATATTCATTCTTTCGGATGCCCGTAAATTTTTCTATCACTTGCTGAAGCGAAAAAAGCTGGTCACTACATCTTCTCCCAGGCATAATCCTATACTACACACCCCATATTCTGTCAGAAGTAATATTCCTCTGTCGATTAAAATTTTGTTGAACACTTTTCCCGGCATGCTCAATAAAGTAATGGCCCTATAATAATTATATTGGATCTTTCCTCCCTTCCCTTTGTAAAATGGAACAATGATTGCATTCTTCCAATCCACTGGAACAACAGAAGCCTGTAAGCATAAATTTTATAGTTCATACAGCTGACAAATGAGTAAATTACACACCTATTTCAACATCTCATTGGGTATCCCATCTGTGACTGCAGCCTTCCCATTTTTCAATAATCTCACAACCGCTATGACCTCATTCTCAATGATCTCCTTTTCCATCATTACATTCTCGCTTACTACTTTGCAAGGCCCATCCTCAGCACCTGCAACAGTAGTGTATAATTTTTCCAAATACTCCCTCAAGAAGTCCATGATATTGTTCCCATCCCACACGATCTCTCCACTCTTGTTCTTTACCGCATACATTCCCCTCCTTCACCAATCTTAGCCCTTTTACCCACTTTCAAAACAGCTTTTTATTGCCTTCAAAATCACTCTGCATCTTGCTAGCTCCATCTGCACGCATTCTTTCTTTGCTGTTTCACTACGATTTTTCATTCATTCTTTTTCTTTCTGTAAATCTCACATGCCTAAGTATGCTCTTCCTCTGATTTGGCAGCAGTCATATTCTTGTATTTCTCTTTCTTTTCCCTGACGGCAGTTTTCAATTTTTCTTTCCATCAAGCCCACCATTCACCTTTCATTCTTCCTACCACTCTTTTGCCGCATACTCTTTCAGCGCATTTTACAATCACGTCTATTAAACATGCCCTGGCATCATTCAATTATCGTTTCTGGTGTACTCATCCCATTCTGTCTGTTTCAAGGATAGAGCATTCTCAAGCAAGCAACCATACTGCATTCTTACCTTGCTGTCTAGCAACCTCTCCACTTTTTCTCTCTACTGCTTATGTGCAACTTTCTTTCTTGGCACCTACTTTCTGCCCAGAATCACTTTAGAGAGTACCAAATTATGGTATGTTCCACGTTCAGCACCCCTCATCACTCTCATGTCCCACCCTAACTCCCTAAATCTCTCATCACACACAATGAAATCAATCATACTTTTAAAATCGCCCCTTTGCCAAGTATACACATGTATTCTCTTATGTTTAAACCTTATGTTTGACACAAGCAATCCTTTTTCTATGCACACACTCACCAAGTTTTCACCATTATCATTCACTTGAGGGTCACCAAATGGCCCAACCACTCTCTCAGATGCATCTCACCTTACACCAACCCAGCCATTCATGTCACTGAGTACAATTATTCTCTTACTAGGGTCGCATTCATTCAAAACTTCTCTCAGTTTTTCCCAAAATTCATCTTTCACACTGTCACTCTCTCCATCCACTGGTGCATAGCACACCACAATCACAATTCTCCTAAAACCTACTTTCATGCAAACCCAGAGCAATCTAGGGGATACTAACTCGTACTTCCTTACTGGTAACTTAGCTCTCTCTTTAAGAATGAGTCCTACACCTTGACTGCCGTGTACAATTTGGTCAACTCGACCACAGTGTTAGGCCACTGCCATCTACCGTAATAATATCCCACTCCTTGCACTCAGTTTCACATACACAAAAAATATCCATTTGTCTGACTTTCATTTCATTCAACAACTCATGCTCGTTTCTGTATACTCCTCTCATATTCCAAGTACTGATAGTCCAGGTTGTATTGCTAAGTCCTTATCTTGATGGGCCAACCTTATTCATCTTCCGCCACCCATTGTGTCTTCGGCTGTCTGAGGCTAATTTGTGACTCTTAGGAGTAAGTTGTAGTAGAGTATGCAAGGTTACCAGCCTTTGCAGTACCTGCACCACGTGCAGCTTTTCCTGCTAACTGTTATGGTGTTCTACCGGTCAGTTTTGGCACATTTTTGCTAGTTTGCCACAAGAGATACCAAAGCACAGTTATTCCCTTGGCCTGCTTTCACTATTCTACTCAAGCTAAGATCCAGTCTGAAAGGAGAACCTTGAGAGCCTGTGTACTGTTGTCCGCAACCCATCACTAGGAGATATACGCAGTGTACTGACTCACTGGGTCGCTGTAATTAAGTAAAAAATTCAATTTTTCCTCAAGGAAATATATTCATACACCCAAATAAACTTTAATCCTTGGCAGTGATTAGTAGTTCCTATTGTGATATCAATATTGCAAGACTGGTGTAGGCACGTTTTGTGTACTGGCAACTTTTGTTGTTCTGAATTACCTTGTGAAGCCAGAGCAATTGACTCACACCCTTAGACATCCAGTACCTGCGGTTTTCCTTTTCCTCACCGAAAGAAAATTCTTTGGTGACTTTCCTCTAGTGGATGTGACATGTTTTTGGCCTATCGCCTTTAATTTTACGTAAAATTCCCCTCTATGGACAGATTCCCCTCTGCAGACAGCAATAGTAATTATAGTATATATGGCACAGAGAGTTCTTCTCAGCTCCTAGTCGATCAGCTCACATAAATCATCTGCATTGGAAGATTATTAAAGCTGAGACTGTATGAAAGACTTATATGCCATTCATCCCAAATATTTAGATTAAATGTGCATGGGTTTAAAATTTCCAGATGAAGCTGATACAAATTCACTCTACTACGTGAGTGAATTTAAAAAACAAATAATTCAAAAACAAAACTGGCCCACCTCGCGTAATATGTCCTCTCCTTTGCCGAAAAATGTTTCTAAGTCCTCATCAATTCATGCATTTCTCTAACATCATCTACATTAGAGCCACTGAACTGCTGAAAAGGGATTGAGAGTAAGCAAGCCTGGTTAATGATGGCTCTCAAACCGTTAATGGAATCTAAAATCACAAGTGAGATAATCATACAAAAGGACTAAATAAACCAACAACTTAAAAATTGAAATTGAAACATAAAACTAATAAAAATACACTTTACTTCTCAAGTACTGTTTCAAAGCAAACCACCTTATAAATAAGTATGGCCCACCTATGAATTTTTCATTTTCTGTACGCCAATAAGTTTTTCTTCAATACTTGTTATGGTTCTCGGACACCGTATGTGAGGCTGCCACTGAACTGCTGAAAGGGAATTAAAAGAATGCAAGACTTTTAGACCATTCTATTGGTCAAAGATTGTGTGCAAACAGTGAATTTCAAATGAGTATATGAAATATTTGTTTATTGAAGGTCGAGTTGATTATTATTGCACAAACTCAAAATACAAATCCTTTTGATATGAAAGATTATACAGTAAGTTTGGTTAAAATTGGGTAACTAGACTCCCAGAAGATGAATTAACCTAGAGGTCAATTGGATTTCAATTATGAACCCCTCATAACAGCATTATTAACAATGGTGACATATTTTCTTAATGTGAGAGAATACGACGTGGCTAAAACTGTTGCAATTTGCAACATGAACAGAAAAAAATTCTGTATCTTGTAAAATTACCCCAAGTATTATTAGTTCCAATTTTGAAGTTATTTTTCATGGTCAAACCAGTAATTCTATTATGACAACTAAAGTCTAGCAACAAGAGATTTTTATCCACTCATTAAACCCTTTCAAATTTTAATTAATTGCTTATTTAGAATTACAAAATGTGTTTGTAAAAACTAAAAGTACTTAAAGATTTACTTCAGCAGAGAAGAAGAAGAGTGGCGGAGCTCTCATATAACTATAACTATAAAGGTTACAATGCGCTGTCTTTCATCCATTATAAAAATAAGTTTCCAGATGCTATCAAGCATGAAAACCTTAAAACGGTATGTCATTTTTTGAACATACCCCTATTTTCTTTATATTCCCCTCTCTGGTCAGTTTCCTGACCAGTCTAGGTCATACGCCAGTCGAGGATATTCTGAAATGGAGCCTACTGATGTAGCACATCGGCGGCTAGCCTTGATGCCGATGATTTTAATATGATGCGTGGTTCATATAATCTTAAATGATAGTCCTCATGGAAATTGATACCCTTCAGGAAACATACTCTTTTCTTTCGTGAAAATTTCGTCATGTAAGTAGGCGAATTTCGTGAATGTATGAATATGAGACAACAACATAACCCCTCCCCTGTTTACCATCTTTACTGCACAAAAGATAGTTGAATTAGTATGTTCATTTGAGCGTCTCTGGTTAAACATTCTTTTGAAGTTGTCGAAGGCAACAGACTCTGAAATGGAGAAAAAAAGCAGTTTTTTTGGTCGATTCAGATGGTAGCCTTTTTCCTTAATGCTTTTGCCTAGACGCATCTGTTCCTTTCCTGTGTGGCATTATAAAATAATAGCCACGATATTACAGCAGTTTGCTTGGTTAAAAGTTCAATTCTAAGTTCACAGGAGAGGGCCCAAGTACAACGAAGTTTGGATATAGTGAAGTAAACTGCGGCCCCCTCAACTTCATTATTAACAGGCTGCACTGTATATTGATACTTCAACTGTATCTCCTTAACCCCTTCCCTGACGGGTTTTTTTTAGAAAAATGGTCAAAAAAAGTCATATTTTTTATTTCAGATTCAGAATCATTAAAGGGAGGCAAATCCGAAAATGTTTTCCTCAATTTTTTATTCCAAATAACTAATGATTTATTCAATAATTTCTTAATGTTGCCCCGAAACTTAAGAGAATGAGGCCACCTGCATATCAGTATAACTTTCCTTCCCGTAAACCTTAGTTAGACATCTTTTGAGGAATACATTTAGTTTATATTACAATAGTATATACAAGGTGTGATCAAAAAAAGACCGGACTGATTTTATAGCTTGTTTATTTCGACGGATACAGCTTAATCGAACTTGTCACCCTCAAATTACATGCATTGGCTGACGACACACCTTTTCCAACGTTTCTTCCAGCTTTCGAACCCTGCCTGGTAAGCCTCCTTAGGGATCCTCTTCAGGTCTGCCGTACAATTAGTTTTTATGTCCGCAATAGAGTTGAATCGGCTCCCTTTCAAGGTTAATTTTAACTTTGGAAGCAAAAAATAGTCTGATGGAGCCAAGTCTGGAGAGTAGGGTGGCTGCGGGATCACGGAAGTTCTGGTTTTGGCAAAAACTCTGTCACGATCAGCGCCGTGTGAGCCGGCGCGTTATCGTGGTGGAAACGCCATGCATTGTTTCTCCACATGTCCGGCCTCTTTCGGCTCACTGCGACCCTCAGCCTCTTCATAACCTCTAAGTAGAAATCTTTGTTGACGGTTTGACCTGGAGGGATGTATTCGTAATGAATCAGCCCTTGCCAATCGAAGAAACACACCAGCATGACCTTCACATTGGACCGGGACATGCGAGCTTTCTTTGGTCGCGGAGAATGAGGACCCTTCCACTGAGAAGACTGGGCCTTTGTCTCAACATCATAACCGTAAACCCAGGTTTCGTCACCGGTTACGATGGTTTTAAGAAACTCTGGGCTGGCATTGGTTCGATCCAGGAGTTCCTGACAAATGTCCACACGTTTTTGTCTCTGTTCATCAGTCAGCACCCGCGGGACGAATTTTGATGCGACGCGCATCATGCCCAAAATGTCTGTCAAAATTGTCTGACAGGATCCAAAACTAATGTTCACTTCCTCGGCTATCTCCCTAACAGTTAAACGGCGATTTGTCCGCATCAAATCGATCACCAATTTGACATGGTTGGGGTCTGTCGATGTGGAAGGCCACCCCGTTCGCGAATCTTCATCTGTCGAGGTTCTGCCCGATTTAAAACAACTGTACCACTCAAAACACTGGCTTCGACTCAAAGCTTCATTACCAAAGGCTTGTTGAATCATTCCAAATTTCTCCGTAGCACTTTTGCCAAGTTTGAAACAAAGTTTCACGCGCACACGCTGTTCTTCTAGCTCCTTCATTGCTGCCGTTGCACGGGGCGACGAACAGGTTAAGACACGTACCGCTGTTGCTGCGTAACGACTCGACGTCAACAAACACAACACCTCTCGTTTTAGTTGTCAGATGTGTCGCTAAATGACGCACTGTGTCTCGTTTCGATCCGTTGAACCGTTTGCGCGGAATAAAATCAGTCCAGTCTTTTTTTGATCACACCTTGTACTTTGCCGACAACATTAATGTTGTCTATTAATTTTAGTCCATAGTACATCAAGAAGCAACATACAAACATTCATGGGAGTTAGGTAACCCGCACGACGACGACTTTCGCCCTGAAAATGTTATAGGAAAATTCATTTTATGTCAAAAATCAAGAAACTTTAACCCCTTTCCTGATGACTTTTACAATTAACTTTAAAAAATTGTCATATTTTTTTCTTTCATTTTTTTATTAGTATTTGGTAGTTGATTAATAAAAAATGCGAATACTAGGGTTTTTAACAATTTAATTGGCAAAAAATTTGATTTAATTGATTATATATATCAAGATTTCATAAAATCATTGCTTAACTTTTCAATAACAAAATTGATAATAAATATTGATAATATAGCACAATGAACACAATAAACTCTTAACCTAAAATTACAATGAAAAATTAAAAAATCAGGCATTGCATGAAATAAAAATTTTTAAAAGTTCACTTTAGTATGGTACAATTGAAAACATTGCGTTACACGTAGTCCCACATTGCAATCGGGGCAAAAGTACCGACTCTCCCTCCTAACAATTTTTCCACGTGCATCCCTTTTTCGGGTGCACACAGCACACTTTCTTGTTGGAAATTTTTTTTTCTCCGATTCCGGTATTGCTTCCGGGAAATGCCTCTCTGTGAGCCGTCGTGGATGTGCTATTGCGGATGGCCTACCTGCCCTTGGGGAGGGAACACTGGGGAAATAGATCTCCATAATTTTTTCAATCAGGTCCAGCCTATATGCGAGGTGGGATTTTGTTCCACCTGATTTCACATGGAATACAAAAGAATTCCACAAAGAAATTTCCAATAAATGAAAAAATATTTTTTTATAATATTTTTTACCCCTCTTTCTTGGTATCGAGTAGTCAGCTAAATGCTGGTCCACCCTATCCACACCCCCCATTGTATGGTTGTAGTCAATCACCACTTTTGGCTTGAGCACTGCCACCCCTCTTTTTTGAATCACTCCCATTTCAGTGTTGTGCACTGCGGAAAGAACCGTCACTTCTTTCTTATCTTTCCACAGAAGAGCCATTATTTTGCCCTTTTCGTATGCAAACACTTCCCCTTTCTTCATTTTTTTGTTTTTTAGTTCCTCCGGCATTCCTTTTCTCGTGGCCCGCACTGTACAATACATATCACACGACTGTGCAACTAGAGCCTCAGCCAGTTGTGGCGAGGTATAAAAATTGTCCATCGTTACGCAGTACCCCTTGCCAAACAGCGGCTTCATAAGCGTCATCACTACTTGTGATGACATAGGCATTCCTCTAAACTCCTGATCCAACAATGTGCCCTTCCCTGTATATATCACAGTTGACCACACATAGCCACTTCTCGATTCACACAGTACAAACATTTTTATGCCAAATCGGGCTCTCTTCATTGGAATGTATTGACGCCAACCGAATCGCCCTTTGTAGAGGAGAAGGCTTTCATCAACTGTTAGGTCCCTTTCTGGTGTATATAAAAAGCTGAATTTTTCATTGAGGATTTTATAAATAGGCCAAATTTTATTCAACTTTGGATTTGGGTGGATTTCCGCTCTATAGTCCTCATTGTTAGTAAAATGCAAAAATTGGCGAATTTTCGCAAATCGCCAGTAGGCCATTGTCTCACCAAAAAAAGGGGTATTCAGAATTTTTCTGGTAGACCAGAAGTGTTCCTGCTCTGGTTTCCTCACAATGCTTTGTAGCATTAAGTGCCAAAAACACATTTCTGGAGCACTCACATTCCGCCACTGATTTCTTGAGGTTGATGGTTTTTCCCGTAAACACTGATCAGCATAGCGATTCGTCTCTGATACTATCAGTTCTATTACTTCATCATCAAAGAATAATTCAAAGAAATTATTCACGTCACCATCTGGGTCAACTTCGAAATTCATCGTTGAATTACCTTCAAAGTTGAATCTCTGAGGAGCAGGATTGGGAGGACCTGACGTATCCACCGCATGCCACCTCATTTCCCTGTCGTCGCGTTGCATCACATCTTCATCCTCACTAACATCCGAATCAATGTTCGTATGCTCAGAGAGGCTTGACTCAGAGCCAGAGTGTTCAACATCCTCCAATTCCTCATCAGAAACATCAACGGTCGAATCACTTTCCGATCCACTCTCCATAACGGTAATATTCGTACAGCAAAGAAAAACAAACTTCTGAAGCAACAAAATGAAATCACCAATTCAAGGGAAACTTCGAGATGTGCACACTACAACGTACGATGAATAACTAACGTGTCCTAAAATTTTGCGACTGCTAGAAAGAGGCCGATGGCAGGAGAACCAAAAACATATTCGCCGAAAGCGAAGTATCAGTAAATGAAAGAAAAACCTTCGTCCCTTTTCCCTACTGTAATCCGTTTTCCTAGAGGTTGCGTCATAAAAATCCATTTTCACAAGTGAAGAGAATAGGATGGAGGAAAAGAGTATGAGGGTTCTGAGGGGTGAATAACCCGGGGGAAAGAGGAAAAATAGACTGAGTAACAGAAGATTAGCAGAAAATTGTAAAGGATGTTCAATGAGAGACGTGCAGACGGTCGGAAAATCCGAAAGACTTCCGACCGCCTGTTTATTGCCCTTGCGCGTGATCTTTCTCGCCCGAGAGACATCAATGCCCTTCCGTGCCTGACCGTGTCTTGCTGGGTGACCACCCAGTACGGTGACACACACCAGAAGTCAGGGTAGGGGAGGGAATTTTGGGAAATACCAAAGGATGGGTGGTAGAGACCCGTCCTTGAACCAAAGACAAGGTGCATGAGAAAGGGTACGTGAATGCAGCCTGAGCGGTGAACGTCCGGCAGGGGTCTGTCCTTCCTCCCTCCAAGCGATTGGTGCCAGAGCCTCCCACCCTTCACATTCTCACCCCCTCTCCCGCTGAGAAGGGAGGGAGGGAAGGGTCTTTTTCTCTCTCTTTCTTTCGCATGCAGCCGGGCGAGAGACTTACGGATTTTGCGCCTGCCTGCAGGTATAATGTTCATGAAAGGACGACAATAGACATCAGATAGAAGGATGTGTAAGGACTGAGGGTTGAGGAAAGGAGGAGGGGACGAGGAAGAAGCATCGGGTGATGGGTGGAATCGATATTCTTTTGGTACGAGCGAAGGTCACTGTTCCTGCCAATGACCGTCTCTCAGATCAAGACAAAATTCCAAAACTTCCCAAAACAGCGACAGTTCAATGTATTGAAGCATACACGGATACAAAAACTACAGTGTAAATAAGTAAATTATACACAACTAATAGGTAAATATGTATTGCAAAGTAAGCATAAAAATAATCGTGAACGCATTGTTGGTCATATTATAACAGATAAAGATTTACTGAGTAACAATTATTCCTCGAGTCTTCTAGATCGAATGCAATTTAGCGATAATGCAGAAAAGAACTTATGACCCCATAGAAACATTTCGCTTCCAGGGAGCGTAATTCCATTAGTATTCCGGTAGGATAGATAAATAAAATGGACGAGTTTAGTGGGAACTGATAGAATGTAATTCTCACAAGTAGATAGGGAATAATAAGTAATCGTGCATAAAAATAATATCAATCTAAAAAACATTCCCTCAATCATCATATAAATTACGTTATCAATAGCATAAGCAAGATTCCCACTTTGTACTTCGGGATATCAAGTAGCTAATAATAATAATAATAATAATAATAATAATGATTTATTTGTCCAAAGATCACATTTTCACATGATATAAGACACGTCAAGATGATGTACGTACAATCAAAATATGATAACAAAAGCATGAAGCAAATGGCAAGAAAGTCATGTTAAGCACAAGGAGCACAATACAGATAATCATTCACATATTAAAAAGTCAGGTTGATTTGTCATGTAAATATTCATTTACAGAGTAATACAATTTCTCCTGAAGGAAACTTTGAACATTAAGTTTAAAAGCACACAAAGATTTTATATTTTTTATCCTATTGGGCAGTTTGTTAAATAGATTGATGCCTGTTTCTTTAGGGCCAGAGCTAGATGCACTAGTCCTAACACTACCTTGATGGAGATCTTTTGATCTTCGAGTCTCATGGCAATGGAAATCAGCATTTGTAGAGAATTTGGACAGATTTTGTTGAACATATATCACAGAGTACAAAATATATACACTAGGGAAAGGAAGAATGTTTAAGTTTGCAAAGATGGGTCTGGATGGGGAGCAATATGGCTTTCTAGAAATAATTCTGACTAATCTTTTCTGTAATTTGAAAATTTTCACTGCATGCGTGGATGAACCCCAAAGTATTATGTTATATGTCATGCGAGAGAAAAAGATACCATAGTAGAGAATTAATAGGACATCTAAACTAACTGAACTACGTAAAGTTCTCACAAGATAGCACGCCGAGCTAAGTTTTTTCATGAGTGTGTCAATATGAAATTCCCAAGAGAGGTTTTCACTGAGGTGTACACCAAGAAATTTAGTTGAGTTAACCTGCTCAATAGTATTATTGTTGAACTTAACAATAAAGTTATTTTCAAATTTTTTATGAGAAAATATTACCAACTGAGATTTTTGGGTGTTAAGGCAGAGGTGATTTTCTTGACACCAGGTATAGAATTTATTTGAAATAGCATTGGCATTATCAGTCAATGTAGGGTAAGTAGATGATGAGAGAAGGAAGTTAGTGTCATCAGCATAAAGAAGTAACTTTGAACTAGTTGTGCCAGTGACATGATGAGCCAGATCATTTATATAGATTAAGAACAAAATAGGACCAAGAATTGAACCTTGAGGAACCCCTAGTGAACTGTGAGCTACATTTGAGTGGTAGTATGCACCATTGGCAAAGAGAGACACAAAATTAGTTCGATTAGGAAGGTAAGATTCTAGCCATTTGAAAGGTATACCTCTAATACCCAGGGTGTAAATTTTTTTGAGGAGGCGATGGTGATTAACCAAGTCAAAAGCCTTAGAGAAGTCAAAAAAGATACCTAAGGTTTTCTGCTTGTCAAGTGAGCTGAGGATGAAGTCTATAGCTTCATAAATTGCAGTGGTTGTAGATCTACCCTTCCTAAAGCCATGCTGGTTTGGAATGAGTAGTGAATTTTTTTCCAAGAAGGAAACAAGCCTAGTAGCGAAAACCATTTCAAACACCTTAGCCAGTGTGTTCTGCAAAGTAATGGGTCGATAATTATTAATGTCATTAGGACTTCCTTTATTTTTATAAATAGGTACTATTTTAGAGTGCTTCAGAGCAGAGGGGAAAACACCTTGTGATAATGATTCATTAATTAAATATAGCAAAGGTTTCTTTACAAGTTCATAAACACTGAGAATTACAAAACCGGGCAAGTCATCAGGACCAGTACAATATTTTTTACCAAGTTTTGAAATGATCTTGTTCAATTCATGGTCAGTGCATGGTTGAACAAAAAACGACACTGTAGAGGATGTAGCAGTTACTGGGGAAGTTTCTGAGTGTGTTAGTGGAGAGGGTTCAATTGTAAACAGTTGGCTAAAGATGTTACTTAATTCATCATAACTTCCTATTGACTTATTTACTAATTTTGTTACATCTGGTAGAATGTGTTTTGAAGATTTCTTGGCATAAATGTTTATAATTTCCCAGGAGGTTTTGGATTTATTGCTGGAAGAGGCAATTTTATTGTCGTTATATGTTTTTTTTGCATGAGTTAGACTCTTTTTGTAATATTTTTTAAACATTTTGTATTCCTCAATGGCTTCAACAGAGTTGGAGAATCTGCTAGCTATTCCAAGGGCTTTGAGATAGGAAGACATATGTCTAATTTCCTTAGTAATCCAAGGTTTTCTTTCATGTTTACGTTTATCCTTGGTAATAACTAGGGGGAACGCAATATTAAAACAGTGCAAAAGATGATCATGGAAGATTTGAAAACTTTCATCAATAGTAATCGGTTGATAAACAGTATGCCAATCAATGGAAGCAATCTTAATTTTAAAATAACACATATTGTAGTCACTAAAATCTCGTTTGTAAACAAAGCTAATATTAGGAGAGGAGTGGAATTGAAATTTTGACAAAAGGGGCAAATGATCAGATATAGCACAATCAAGGACAGCAGTTTCAAAATACATTACATCAACATTGGATATAACATTATCAATCAAAGATCTGGTATTACTTGTAATACGAGTAGGTTCAGAACAGACCCCAAGATGGAGGTTATAAGAGTTTAGTAAACACATAAAAGCTCTTTTGTCTGCACTGTCTTTTAGCAGGTCACAGTTAAAATCACCAGTAATTACTAAAAAGGGATTATTTTTGTTTTTGTGCAATTTGTCCATCAGGTGATCAAATTTATCCAAAAAAACACCAAAATTACCAAGTGGTGACCTATAAAATGATAATACATGCAAGTCAAGACCAACACTTAGGGATATACAGCAGTAACTGCATTCAAAAGTTCGTTCTTCGATCAATTCTTGGTAAGAAACAGTCATGTAACTAAGGTCAATAGATTCACTCACATAAATCATAACACCGCCATTTTTAAAAGATGTGCGACAGAAAGCGTCCACTAAACAATACCCTGGAAGGCAAGTGAAGTTTAATTCTGATGGCTTTAGCCAATGCTCATTTATGCAAATCACGTCCGGTCGATGAGCGTTCGTGAGAGCTTTAAGTTCGATTAGTTTGTTTCGAATGCCCTGAATATTGAGATGAAGCACACTTAGTTGACGTCATAATGATTTACCGTCACTGTTAACAGCTTTGTTAGCACTACTGACGTCTACAGTCTTTTTAGGCATGATAAATCTGTTTACAATGACGTCCTTAGGCCATAAAGAGGAATCTTTCAGCTTCGTGAAATCATTATTGTCCACACAGATTTTGAAAGAGCCAAAGGAATTTTTGCTATTTTCAATTTTATCACACGATATGCAGTTAACATTGAAATTACCCTTAATGTATTTTGTCACCTCCTCCTTGCTAGTCGTCTTGTCTAGGCGGCCTATGTACACAAACACAGATCGTTTCGCCGCTCGAAGACCAAGCACTGCGTCATTGCCGCTCCCAATGATGAAGTTGGGACGCTTATTCTTCTTGGAATGCTTTGTCTTCCCGGATTTGATGATGAAACCATCATCATCCGCAGGATCATGCACATGATGCTGGTCCACATGAGTCAGTTTACTCTGTTCTAATCCTTTAAGAGATGTTCGTGGTTTCACAGCTTCCTTGGGCGGACAGACAGTTATCGCATTTTCTTTGATCACGTCACTGTTCACTTTGGTGTTAGATTTCGGGTTATGGCTAAGACTTTCTTCAGTAGTGGTGATTGTTTGCGGCACTTCAGAAAATGAAACTTTTTTCTTCGCACTGACACCGATATTTGCTTTGATTTGCTTAAGCTCAGATTTCAAATTCTCAATGTCTGTAGCCATATTGGCAATGTTTGTCCCGCTGGACCTACACAAGAAACACTTCCAATATAGATCGCGGCAGTCGGACAAGGCTTTCAGTGAGATATCATTCAAGTTCGTACATTTGTAATGATATGCACAGTAACAAATATCACATGTGATAGATTTATCTCGCATTTCAAGACGTATTTTGCAGGAGCCACACGCAAGCGCAGCCATTTTAGAAGCGACCGGAAGTGGAAGTCGCTAAACTTACAATAAGCCTAGTAGTAGAAAGAGCGCTTGATAAAATTGAATTTTCAAGAGGAGAAAACCACCTTTGTTATTTTCACAAACTTTCTTACGCTGGCACGACGCGCGTTTCACTAAACTGTGGCATACATGAGTATGCCACAGTGTGGTGAAACGCGGGTCGTGCCAGCGTAAGAAAGTTTGTGGAAATAACAAAGGTGGTTTTCTCATCATGGGTATCCATAATTTCCACGAGGCCAGGCCTGAGATAATCAGTTTTATTGAATTTTCATGACCATAAAACGTTTCCTAACATTTATATTGGATAAAAAAAGCGCGTAAAGTTTGGTACACGGAGGGTAATTTTGGTGCGTGAAGTTTTTTTTTTATACCATAATACAAGTGAAAAGCCGTTAAAAATGCGAAAATACAGAGATATGCGTCCATATATGACATCTAGCGGCGAAGCAACGAATTACTACGAAGGGGGCGAATATCTCGTTCAAAACAGCTAAAGAAGAGAAAAAGTAGGGTCGGACGAGATATCTCGTTCGCGTCAGAATTTGCTAGACCATTTTGGACGAGATATCTCGCCCGCGTCAGGGAAGGGGTTAAACTGGTAAATATTGTCTAGTGAATCCATTCCTAAAAACTCATTTCCAAATAATGCAGATATGATTTGTCACTTGAAAAGAGAATAGATAATCTAGTTATATATCTAACATGATGGAAAAATAATAATCATACAATACAGTGATGAATATAACACAACGATTAAGGTTTCTGGGCATATGAATTAAACAGATTTAGTAAAGTTTCAGAATTTATCTATTCTAATGAAGTAATTCCGCACACTGAGAAAAAACTCTTTTTCTTACATTAGTTTTAGTGAAAGAGATATAATCCTATTATTGTGGGATTAATTTTGATTGTAGACCATTATTATCACCATGCATTGAATCTCAATTCATTATATTCACATCAACATATATTCTGTTCACGCCAATGAGCTAATCAAAATATATGGCAAACTGGAGTGTTCTAAATATAGCTATAGGAGATAAATATATATCAATATCATGGAATCTTACAAAAGTTTAATTTTGAAACTTCATAATCCTTCCTTTCCGACTCCTGAAGTCTTGCTTAGGAATATATTTTATCCTCTAAGTATGAAAGTATTCTAGTTGTTTCTCATGAAAACTCTGCGGTAATATACATTGAAAAGAAGTAGAAATGACAGTCTTTAATACTTTCTTTTCCTTGATATCAATATTTGCTTAATACTGTGAAAACTGATTTCAAATGACTCAAACATTGGTCATAGTATAGACGTGGGAGAATATTATATATATCATGGCAATAATACTTACACAAATTGGATTTTTTTAGCCGTGTAGCTATTCACTTCCAACTTCTACCTCATTTTACTTAGGCATACATTTGATCCTCTTAGAGTGAAGGCATGATAGTTGTTCTGCATTAAAATCTTGAATTAATTTACCTTGAAAAGAAATAGACATGATTAAGTTTAACACAATATCTAATGCCAAGATAAATACCATATATTACTATTAATTTTATGAATTTATATTGTGAAATATTGTGTCTGCATTTAATGAAAAATTTATAATATACCGCTCAGAGACTTCTTTCTTTCATATTATTGGTTCAGAGCGGTTAAAACTTCATAATGGTGGGATTTGTTAGTAAGGTTTATAAGAAGAACAAAATAACAACCCCCTAAAATTTTTACCCCACTCAGAAAAAATGCTTTCATTCAGATTATTGCTTCAGACCGGGAAAAATTTCATCACTGTGGGTTTAATTTGTAAGGTCTATGGGAAGTACAAAATAACAAAGGCAAACTTAAGTATGCACTACTTGTTTGTCATGAAACCACAACAGTAACATACCTTGAAAAGAAGTAGAAATGACAGCCTTTAACACTTCCTATTCCTTGATATCAATATTTGTTGAATACTGTGAGAACGGATTTCAAATGCCTCGAACTTTGGACATAGTACAGATGTGGGAGCAAAATATGTATCATGGCCATGATACTTCCACACATTGGATTTTTTCAGCTGCGTAGCTATTCACTTTCAACTTCTTACTCATTTTCCTTCGGCATTCATTTGATCCTTTAGAGTGAAAGCATGATAAATGTTCCGAATTAAAATATTGCATTAGTTTCCTTTAAAAAGAAATAGAAATGATTAAGTTTTACACTATATCTAAGGCCAAGACAAATACCACAGATTACTATAAATTTTATGAATGATATGAATTTATATTGTGAAATATTGTATCTCCATTTAATGAAAAAATAATGATATCCCACCCAGAGAAAAAGCTTTCATACAGATTATTCGTTCAGACCGGTAAAAATTTCATCATTGTGGGAATCATTAGTAAGGTTTATGAGGAGAACAAAATTAAACTCACTACAATTTTTAGCCCACTCAGAAAAAAAGCATTCATTCAGATTATTGGTTCAGACCGGTAAAAATTTCATCACTGTGGGTTTAATTAGCAAGGTTTTTTGAGAAGTACAGTATTTGAAAGGCAAACTTAAGTATGCACTACTTATTTGTCATGAAACCACAACAGTAAAATACCTTGAAAAGAAGTAGAATTGACAGCCTTTAACACTTCCTATTTTTTGATATCAATATTTGTTGAATACAGTGAGAACTGATTTCAAATGCCTCGAACTTTGGACATAGTACAGATGTGGGAGCAAAATATGTATCATGACCATGATACTTCCACACATTGGATTTTTTCAGCTGCGTAGCTATTCACTTCCAACTTCTTACTCATTTTCCTTCGGCATTCATTTGATCCTTTATAGTGAAATCATGATAGTTGTTCCGAATTGAAATATTGCATTAGTTTCCCTTAAAAAGAAATAGAAATGATTAAGTTTTACACTATATCTAAGACCAAGACAAATACCACAGATTACTATAAATTTTATGAATGATATGAATTTACATTATGAAATATTGTGTCTGCAATTAATGAAAAATTAATGATATCCCACTCAGAGAAAAAGCTTTCATACAGATTATTCGTTCAGACCGGTAAAAATTTCATCATTGTGGGTATCATTAGTAAGGTTTATGAGGTGAACAAAATTAAACTCACTACAATTTTTAGCCCACTCAGAAAAAAAGCATTCATTCAGATTATTGGTTCAGACCGGGAAAAATTTCATCACTGTGGGTTTAATTATTAGAGTGTATGGGAAGTACAAGTTTACAAAGGCAAACTTAAGTATACACTACTTGTTTGCCATGAAACCACAACAGTAAAATACCTTGAAAAGAAGTAGAATTGACAGCCTTTAACACTTCCTTTTCCTTGATATCAATATTTGTTGAATACTGTGAGAACTGATTTCAAATGCCTCGAACTTTGGACATAGTGCAGATGTGGGAGCAAAATATGTATCATTGCCATGATACTTCCACTCATTGGAATTTATCAGCTGCCTAGCTATTCACTTTCAACTTCTTAGTCATTTTCCTTCGGCATTCATTTGATCCTCTAGAGTGAAAGCATGATAGTTGTTCCGAATTAAAATATTGCATTAGTAAAATCTTGAATTATTTTACCTTGAAAAGCAATAGACATGATTTAGATTAACACACTTTCTAGTGCCAAGATAAATACCACATATTACTATTAATTTTATGAAAATTATATTGTGAAATATTGTGTCTGCATTTAATGAAAAATTTATGATATCCCACTCAGAGACTTTTTTTTCTTTCATATTATTGGTTCAGAGCAGTTAAAATTTCATCACTGTGAGACTATTTAATAATGTGTATGAGGAGAAGAAAATAACAAAGGCAAAATGCAGCATGCAAAATGAGGCAAGTGGAGCAAAATTCAAAATATGAAAATGATTGTGACACAAATAAGATTTTGTATCTTAATAATCCTTCTCTTCTGAATCCTACAGTCTTCCTTAGGTATATATTTGATTCTCTAAGCATAAAAGTATTCTAGTTGTTTCTCATAAAAACACTGCGGTAATATACCTTGAAAAGGAGGAGAAATGACAGCCTTATATACTTCCTTTTCCTTGATATCAATATTTGTTGAATACTGTGAGAACTGATTTCAAATGCCTCGAACTTTGGACATAGTACAGATGTGGGAGCAAAATATGTATCATGGCCATGATACTTCCACACATTGGATTTTTTCAGCTGCGTAGCTATTCACTTTCAACTTCTTACTCATTTTCCTTCGGCAATCATTTGATCCTTTAGAGTGAAAGCATGATAAATGTTCCGAATTGAAATATTGCATTAGTTTCCCCTAAAAAGAAATAGAAATGATTAAGTTTTACACTATATCTAAGACCAAGACAAATACCACAGATTACTATAAATTTTATGAATGATATGAATTTATATTGTGAAATATTGTGTTTGCAATTAATGAAACATTAATGATATCCCACTCAGAGAAAAAGCTTTCATACAGATTATTCGTTCAGACCGGTAAAAATTTCATCATTGTAGGATTCATTAGTAAGGTTTATGAGGAGAACAAAATTAAACTCACTACAATTTTTAGCCCACTCAGAAAGAATGCTTTCATTCAGATTATTGGTTCAGACCGGGAAAAATTTCATCTCTGTGGGTTTAATTATTAAGGTGTATGGGAAGTACAAATTTACAAAGGCAAACTTAAGTATACACTACTTGTTTGTCATGAAACCACAGCAGTAATGTACCTTGAAAAGAAGTAGAATTATCAGCCTTTAACACTTCCTTTTCCTTGATATCAATATTTGTTGAATACTGTGAGAACTGATTTCAAATGCCTCGAACTTTGGACATAGTACAGATGTGGGAGCAAAATATGTATCATGACCATGATACTTCCACACATTGGATTTTTTCAGCTGCCTAGCTATTCACTTTCAACTTCTTAGTCATTTTCCTTCGGCATTCATTTGATTCTCTAGAGTGAAAGCATGATAGTTGTTCCGAATTAAAATATTGCATTAGTAAAATCTTGAATTATTCTACCTTGAAAAGCAATTGACATGATTTAGATTAACACACTTTCTAGTGCCAAGATAAATACCACATATTACTATTAATTTTATGAATTTATATTGTGAAATATTGTGTCTGCATTTAATGAAAAATTTATGATATCCCACTCGGAGACTTTTTTTTCTTTCATATTATTGGTTCAGAGCGGTTAAAATTTCATCACTGTGGGACTATTTAATAATGTGTATGAGGAGAAGAAAATAACAAAGGCAAAATGCAGCATGCAAAATGAGGCAAGTGGAGCAAAATTCAAAATATGAAAATGATTGTGACACAAATAAGATTTTGTATCTTAATAATCCTTCTCTTCTGAATCCTACAGTCTTCCTTAGGTATATATTTGATTCTCTAAGCATAAAAGTATTCTAGTTGTTTCTCATAAAAACACTGCGGTAATATACCTTGAAAAGGAGGAGAAATGACAGCCTTATATACTTCCTTTTCCTTGATATCAATATTTGTTGAATACTGTGAGAACTGATTTCAAATGCCTCGAACTTTGGACATAGTACAGATGTGGGAGCAAAATATGTATCATGGCCATGATACTTCCACACATTGGATTTTTTCAGCTGCGTAGCTATTCACTTTCAACTTCTTACTCATTTTCCTTCGGCATTCATTTGATCCTTTAGAAGGAAAGCATGATAAATGTTCCGAATTAAAATGTTGCATTAGTTTCCTTTAAAAAGAAATAGAAATGATTAAGTTTTACACTATATCTAAGGCCAAGACAAATACCACAGATTACTATAAATTTTATGAATGATATGAATTTATATTGTGAAATATTGTATCTCCATTTAATGAAAAAATAATGATATCCCACTCATAGAAAAAGCTTTCATACAGATTATTCATTCAGACCGGTAAAAATTTCATCATTGTGGGAATCATTAGTAAGGTTTATGAGGAGAACAAAATTAAACTCACTACAATTTTTAGCCCACTCAGAAAAAAAGCATTCAATCAGATTATTGGTTCAGACCGGTAAAAATTTCATCACTGTGGGTTTAATTAGCAAGGTTTTTTTAGAAGTACAGTATTTGAAAGGCAAACTTAAGTATGCACTACTTATTTGTCATGAAACCACAACAGTAAAATACCTTGAAAAGAAGTAGAATTGACAGCCTTTAACACTTCCTATTTTTTGATATCAATATTTGTTGAATACAGTGAGAACTGATTTCAAATGCCTCGAACAATTGGACATAGTACAGATGTGGGAGCAAAATATGTATCATGACCATGATACTTCCACACATTGGATTTTTTCAGCTGCGTAGCTATTCACTTCCAACTTCTTACTCATTTTCCTTCGGCATTCATTGGATCCAATTGAGTGAAAGCATGAAAGTTGTTCCGAATTGAAATATTGCATTACTTTCCCTTAAAAAGAAATAGAAATGATTAAGTTTTACACTATATCTAAGACCAAGACAAGTACCACAGATTACTATAATTTTTATGAATGATATGAATTTATATTGTGAAATATTGTGTCTGCAATTAATGAAAAATTAATGATATCCCACTCAGAGAAAAAGCTTTCATACAGATTATTCGTTCAGACCGGTAAAAATTTCATCATTGTAGGATTCATTAGTAAGGTTTATGAGGAGAACAAAATTAAACTCACTACAATTTTTAGCCCACTCAGAAGAAAAGCATTCATTCAGATTATTGGTTCAGACCGGGAAAAATTTCATCACTGTGGGTTTAATTATTAAGGTGTATGGGAAGTACAAATTTACAAAGGCAAACTTAAGTATACACTACTTGTTTGTCATGAAACCACAACAGTAATATACCTTGAAAAGAAGTAGAATTGACAGCCTTATATACTTCCTTTTCCTTGATATCAATATTTATTGAATACTGTGAGAACTGATTTCAAATGCCTCGAACTTTGGACATAGTGCAGATGTGGGAGCAAAATATGTATCATTGCCAGGATACTTCCACTCATTGGAATTTATCAGCTGCCTAGCCATTCACTTTCAACTTCTTAGTCATTTTCCTTCGGCATTCATTTGATCCTATAGAGTGAAAGCATGATAGTTGTTCCGAATTAAAATATTGCATTAGTTTCCCTTAAAAAGAAATAGAAATGATTAAGTTTTACACTATATCTATTGCCAAGACAAATACCACAGATTACTATAAATTTTATGAATCATATGAATTTATATTGTGAAATTTTGTGTCTGCATTTAATGAAAAATTAATGATATCCCACTCAGAGAAAAAGCTTTCATACAGATTATTCGTTCAGACCGGTAAAAATTTCATCATTGTGGGAATCATTAGTAAGGTTTATGAGGAGAACAAAATTAAACTCACTACAATTTTTAGCCCGCTCAGAAGAAAAGCATTCATTCAGTTTGTTGGTTCAGACCGGTAAAAATTTCATCACTGTGGGTTTAATTAGCAAGTTTTTTTAGAAGTACAGTATTTGAAAGGCAAACTTAAGTATGCACTACTTATTTTCATGAAACCACAACAGTAATATACTTTGAAAAGAAGTAGAATTGACAGCCTTTAACACTTCCTATTTTTTGATATCAATATTTGTTGAATACTGTGAAAACTGATTTCAAATGCCTCGAACTTTGGACATAGTACAGATGTGGGAGCAAAATATGTATCATAGCTGCGTAGGTATTCACTTCCAACTTCTTACTCATTTTCCTTTGGCATACATTTGATCCTCTTAGAGTAAAGGCATGATAGTTGTTCTGCATTAAAATCTTGAATTATTTTACCTTGAAAAGCAATAGACATGATTTAGATTAACACACTTTCTAGTGCCAAGATAAATACCACATATTACTATTAATTTTATGAATTTATATTGTGAAATATTGTGTCTGCATTTAATGAAAAATTTATGATATCCCACTCAGAGACTTTTTTTTTCTTTCATATTATTGGTTCAGAGCGGTTAAAATTTCATCACTGTGGGACTATTTAATAATGTGTATTAGGAGAAGAAAATAACAAAGGCAAAATGCAGCATGCAAAATGAGGCAAGTGGAGCAAAATTCAAAATATGAAAATGATTGTGACACAAATAAGATTTTGTATCTTAATAATCCTTCTCTTCTGAATCCTACAGTCTTCCTTAGGTATATATTTGATTCTCTAAGCATAAAAGTAATCTAGTTGTTTCTCATAAAAACACTGCGGTAATATACCTTGAAAAGGAGGAGAAATGACAGCCTTATATACTTCCTTTTCCTTGATATCAATATTTGTTGAATACAGTGAGAACTGATTTCAAATGCCTCGAACTTTGGACATAGTACAGATGTGGGAGCAAAATATGTATCATGGCCATGATACTTCCACACATTGGATTTTTTCAGCTGCGTAGCTATTCACTTTCAACTTCTTACTCATTTTCCTTCGGCGTTCATTTGATCCTTTAGAGTGAAAGCATGATAAATGTTCCGAATTAAAATGTTGCATTAGTTTCCTTTAAAAAGAATTAGAAATGATTAAGTTTTACACTATATCTAAGGCCAAGACAAATACCACAGATTACTATAAATTTTATGAATGATATGAATTTATATTGTGAAATATTGTATCTCCATTTAATGAAAAAATAATGATATCCCACTCATAGAAAAAGCTTTCATACAGATTATTCATTCAGACCGGTAAAAATTTCATCATTGTGGGAATCATTAGTAAGGTTTATGAGGAGAACAAAATTAAACTCACTACAATTTTTAGCCCACTCAGAAAAAAAGCATTCAATCAGATTATTGGTTCAGACCGGTAAAAATTTCATCACTGTGGGTTTAATTAGCAAGGTTTTTTGAGAAGTACAGTATTTGAAAGGCAAACTTAAGTATGCACTACTTATTTGTCATGAAACCACAACAGTAAAATACCTTGAAAAGAAGTAGAATTGACAGCCTTTAACACTTCCTATTTTTTGATATCAATATTTGTTGAATACAGTGAGAACTGATTTCAAATGCCTCGAACAATTGGACATAGTACAGATGTGGGAGCAAAATATGTATCATGACCATGATACTTCCACACATTGGATTTTTTCAGCTGCGTAGCTATTCACTTCCAACTTCTTACTCATTTTTCTTCGGCATTCATTTGATCCTTTAGAGTGAAAATATGATAGTTGTTCCGAATTGAAATATTGCATTAGTTTCCCTTAAAAAGAAATAGAAATGATTAAGTTTTACACTATATCTAATGCCAAGACAAATACCACAGATTACTATAAATTTTATGAATGATATGAATTTATATTGTGAAATATTGTATCTGCATTTAATGAAAAATTAATGATATCCCACTCAGAGAAAAAGCTTTCATACAGATTATTCGTTCAGACCTGTAAAAATTTCATCATTGTAGGATTCATCAGCAAGGTTTATGAGGAGAACAAAATTAAACTCACTACAATTTTTAGCCCACTCAGAAAAAAAGCATTCATTCAGATTATTGGTTCAGACCGGGAAAAATTTCATCACTGTGGGTTTAATTATTAGAGTGTATGGGAAGTACAAGTTTACAAAGGCAAACTTAAGTATACACTACTTGTTTGTCATGAAACCACAACAGTAATATACCTTGAAAAGAAGTAGAATTGACAGCCTTTAACACTTCCTTTTCCTTGATATCAATATTTGTTGAATACTGTGAGAACTGATTTCAAATGCCTCGAACTTTGGACATAGTGCAGATGTGGGAGCAAAATATGTATCATTGCCATGATACTTCCACTCATTGGAATTTATCAGCTGCCTAGCTATTCACTTTCAACTTCTTAGTCATTTTCCTTCGGCATTCATTTGATTCTCTAGAGTGAAAGCATGATAAATGTTCCGAATTAAAATATTGCATTAGTAAAATCTTGAATTATTCTACCTTGAAAAGCAATTGACATGATTTAGATTAACACACTTTCTAGTGCCAAGATAAATACCACATATTACTATTAATTTTATGAATTTATATTGTGAAATATTGTGTCTGCATTTAATGAAAAATTTATGATATCCCACTCGGAGACTTTTTTTTCTTTCATATTATTGGTTCAGAGCGGTTAAAATTTCATCACTGTGGGACTATTTAATAATGTGTATGAGGAGAAGAAAATAACAAAGGCAAAATGCAGCATGCAAAATGAGGCAAGTGGAGCAAAATTCAAAATATGAAAATGATTGTGACACAAATAAGATTTTGTATCTTAATAATCCTTCTCTTCTGAATCCTACAGTCTTCCTTAGGTATATATTTGATTCTCTAAGCATAAAAGTATTCTAGTTGTTTCTCATAAAAACACTGCGGTAATATACCTTGAAAAGGAGGAGAAATGACAGCCTTATATACTTCCTTTTCCTTGATATCAATATTTGTTGAATACTGTGAGAACTGATTTCAAATGCCTCGAACTTTGGACATAGTACAGATGTGGGAGCAAAATATGTATCATGGCCATGATACTTCCACACATTGGATTTTTTCAGCTGCGTAGCTATTCACTTTCAACTTCTTACTCATTTTCCTTCGGCATTCATTTGATCCTTTAGAAGGAAAGCATGATAAATGTTCCGAATTAAAATGTTGCATTAGTTTCCTTTAAAAAGAAATAGAAATGATTAAGTTTTACACTATATCTAAGGCCAAGACAAATACCACAGATTACTATAAATTTTATGAATGATATGAATTTATATTGTGAAATATTGTATCTCCATTTAATGAAAAAATAATGATATCCCACTCATAGAAAAAGCTTTCATACAGATTATTCATTCAGACCGGTAAAAATTTCATCATTGTGGGAATCATTAGTAAGGTTTATGAGGAGAACAAAATTAAACTCACTACAATTTTTAGCCCACTCAGAAAAAAAGCATTCAATCAGATTATTGGTTCAGACCGGTAAAAATTTCATCACTGTGGGTTTAATTAGCAAGGTTTTTTGAGAAGTACAGTATTTGAAAGGCAAACTTAAGTATGCACTACTTATTTGTCATGAAACCACAACAGTAAAATACCTTGAAAAGAAGTAGAATTGACAGCCTTTAACACTTCCTATTTTTTGATATCAATATTTGTTGAATACAGTGAGAACTGATTTCAAATGCCTCGAACAATTGGACATAGTACAGATGTGGGAGCAAAATATGTATCATGACCATGATACTTCCACACATTGGATTTTTTCAGCTGCGTAGCTATTCACTTCCAACTTCTTACTCATTTTCCTTCGGCATTCATTGGATCCAATTGAGTGAAAGCATGAAAGTTGTTCCGAATTGAAATATTGCATTACTTTCCCTTAAAAAGAAATAGAAATGATTAAGTTTTACACTATATCTAAGACCAAGACAAGTACCACAGATTACTATAATTTTTATGAATGATATGAATTTATATTGTGAAATATTGTGTCTGCAATTAATGAAAAATTAATGATATCCCACTCAGAGAAAAAGCTTTCATACAGATTATTCGTTCAGACCGGTAAAAATTTCATCATTGTAGGATTCATTAGTAAGGTTTATGAGGAGAACAAAATTAAACTCACTACAATTTTTAGCCCACTCAGAAAGAATGCTTTCATTCAGATTATTGGTTCAGACCGGGAAAAATTTCATCACTGTGGGTTTAATTATTAAGGTGTATGGGAAGTACAAATTTACAAAGGCAAACTTAAGTATACACTACTTGTTTGTCATGAAACCACAACAGTAATATACCTTGAAAAGAAGTAGAATTGACAGCCTTATATACTTCCTTTTCCTTGATATCAATATTTATTGAATACTGTGAGAACTGATTTCAAATGCCTCGAACTTTGGACATAGTGCAAATGTGGGAGCAAAATATGTGTCATTGCCAGGATACTTCCACTCATTGGAATTTATCAGCTGCCTAGCCATTCACTTTCAACTTCTTAGTCATTTTCCTTCGGCATTCATTTGATCCTATAGAGTGAAAGCATGATAGTTGTTCCGAATTAAAATATTGCATTAGTTTCCCTTAAAAAGAAATAGAAATGATTAAGTTTTACACTATATCTATTGCCAAGACAAATACCACAGATTACTATAAATTTTATGAATCATATGAATTTATATTGTGAAATTTTGTGTCTGCATTTAATGAAAAATTAATGATATCCCACTCAGAGAAAAAGCTTTCATACAGATTATTCGTTCAGACCGGTAAAAATTTCATCATTGTGGGAATCATTAGTAAGGTTTATGAGGAGAACAAAATTAAACTCACTACAATTTTTAGCCCGCTCAGAAGAAAAGCATTCATTCAGTTTGTTGGTTCAGACCGGTAAAAATTTCATCACTGTGGGTTTAATTAGCAAGTTTTTTTAGAAGTACAGTATTTGAAAGGCAAACTTAAGTATGCACTACTTATTTTCATGAAACCACAACAGTAATATACTTTGAAAAGAAGTAGAATTGACAGCCTTTAACACTTCCTATTTTTTGATATCAATATTTGTTGAATACTGTGAAAACTGATTTCAAATGCCTCGAACTTTGGACATAGTACAGATGTGGGAGCAAAATATGTATCATAGCTGCGTAGGTATTCACTTCCAACTTCTTACTCATTTTCCTTTGGCATACATTTGATCCTCTTAGAGTAAAGGCATGATAGTTGTTCTGCATTAAAATCTTGAATTATTTTACCTTGAAAAGCAATAGACATGATTTAGATTAACACACTTTCTAGTGCCAAGATAAATACCACATATTACTATTAATTTTATGAATTTATATTGTGAAATATTGTGTCTGCATTTAATGAAAAATTTATGATATCCCACTCAGAGACTTTTTTTTTCTTTCATATTATTGGTTCAGAGCGGTTAAAATTTCATCACTGTGGGACTATTTAATAATGTGTATTAGGAGAAGAAAATAACAAAGGCAAAATGCAGCATGCAAAATGAGGCAAGTGGAGCAAAATTCAAAATATGAAAATGATTGTGACACAAATAAGATTTTGTATCTTAATAATCCTTCTCTTCTGAATCCTACAGTCTTCCTTAGGTATATATTTGATTCTCTAAGCATAAAAGTAATCTAGTTGTTTCTCATAAAAACACTGCGGTAATATACCTTGAAAAGGAGGAGAAATGACAGCCTTATATACTTCCTTTTCCTTGATATCAATATTTGTTGAATACTGTGAGAACTGATTTCAAATGCCTCGAACTTTGGACAGTACAGATGTGGGAGCAAAATATGTATCATGGCCATGATACTTCCACACATTGGATTTTTCCAGCTGCGTAGCTATTCACTTTCAACTTCTTACTCATTTTCCTTCGGCATTCATTTGATACTTTAGAGTGAAAGCATGATAGTTGTTCCGAATTAAAATATTACATTAGTTTCCTTTAAAAAGAAATAGAAATGATTAAGTTTTACACTATATCTAAGGCCAAGACAAATACCACAGATTACTATAAATTTTATGAATGATATGAATTTATATTGTGAAATATTGTATCTCCATTTAATGAAAAAATAATGATATCCCACTCATAGAAAAAGCTTTCATACAGATTATTCATTCAGACCGGTAAAAATTTCATCATTGTGGGAATCATTAGTAAGGTTTATGAGGAGAACAAAATTAAACTCACTACAATTTTTAGCCCACTCAGAAAAAAAGCATTCAATCAGATTATTGGTTCAGACCGGTAAAAATTTCATCACTGTGGGTTTAATTAGCAAGGTTTTTTGAGAAGTACAGTATTTGAAAGGCAAACTTAAGTATGCACTACTTATTTGTCATGAAACCACAACAGTAAAATACCTTGAAAAGAAGTAGAATTGACAGCCTTTAACACTTCCTATTTTTTGATATCAATATTTGTTGAATACAGTGAGAACTGATTTCAAATGCCTCGAACAATTGGACATAGTACAGATGTGGGAGCAAAATATGTATCATGACCATGATACTTCCACACATTGGATTTTTTCAGCTGCGTAGCTATTCACTTCCAACTTCTTACTCATTTTTCTTCGGCATTCATTGGATCCAATTGAGTGAAAGCATGAAAGTTGTTCCGAATTGAAATATTGCATTACTTTCCCTTAAAAAGAAATAGAAATGATTAAGTTTTACACTATATCTAAGACCAAGACAAGTACCACAGATTACTATAATTTTTATGAATGATATGAATTTATATTGTGAAATATTGTGTCTGCAATTAATGAAAAATTAATGATATCCCACTCAGAGAAAAAGCTTTCATACAGATTATTCGTTCAGACCGGTAAAAATTTCATCATTGTAGGATTCATTAGTAAGGTTTATGAGGAGAACAAAATTAAACTCACTACAATTTTTAGCCCACTCAGAAGAAAAGCATTCATTCAGATTATTGGTTCAGACCGGGAAAAATTTCATCACTGTGGGTTTAATTATTAAGGTGTATGGGAAGTACAAATTTACAAAGGCAAACTTAAGTATACACTACTTGTTTGTCATGAAACCACAACAGTAATATACCTTGAAAAGAAGTATAATTGACAGCCTTTAACACTTCCTTTTCCTTGATATCAATATTTGTTGAATACTGTGAGAACTGATTTCAAATGCCTCGAACTTTGGACATAGTGCAGATGTGGGAGCAAAATATGTATCATTGCCATGATACTTCCACTCATTGGAATTTATCAGCTGCCTAGCCATTCACTTTCAACTTCTTAGTCATTTTCCTTCGGCATTCATTTGATCCTATAGAGTGAAAGCATGATAGTTGTTCCGAATTAAAATATTGCATTAGTTTCCCTTAAAAAGAAATAGAAATGATTAAGTTTTACACTATATCTATTGCCAAGACAAATACAACAGATTACCTTAAATTTTATGAATCATATGAATTTATATTGTGAAATTTTGTGTCTGCATTTAATGAAAAATTAATGATATGCCACTCAGAGAAAAAGCTTTCATACAGATTATTCGTTCAGACCGGTAAAAATTTCATCATTGTGGGAATCATTAGTAAGGTTTATGAGGAGAACAAAATTAAACTCACTACAATTTTTAGCCCACTCAGAAGAAAAGCATTCATTCAGTTTGTTGGTTCAGACCGGTAAAAATTTCATCACTGTGGGTTTAATTAGCAAGTTTTTTTAGAAGTACAGTATTTGAAAGGCAAACTTAAGTATGCACTACTTATTTTCATGAAACCACAACAGTAATATACTTTGAATAGAAGTAGAATTGACAGCCTTTAACACTTCCTATTTTTTGATATCAATATTTGTTGAATACTGTGAAAACTGATTTCAAATGCCTCGAACTTTGGACATAGTACAGATGTGGGAGCAAAATATGTATCATAGCTGCGTAGGTATTCACTTCCAACTTCTTACTCATTTTCCTTTGGCATACATTTGATCCTCTTAGAGTAAAGGCATGATAGTTGTTCTGCATTAAAATCTTGAATTATTTTACCTTGAAAAGCAATAGACATGATTTAGATGAACACACTTTCTAGTGCCAAGATAAATACCACATATTACTATTAATTTTATGAATTTATATTGTGAAATATTGTGTCTGCATTTAATGAAAAATTTATGATATCCCACTCAGAGACTTTTTTTTTCTTTCATATTATTGGTTCAGAGCGGTTAAAATTTCATCACTGTGGGACTATTTAATAATGTGTATTAGGAGAAGAAAATAACAAAGGCAAAATGCAGCATGCAAAATGAGGCAAGTGGAGCAAAATTCAAAATATGAAAATGATTGTGACACAAATAAGATTTTGTATCTTAATAATCCTTCTCTTCTGAATCCTACAGTCTTCCTTAGGTATATATTTGATTCTCTAAGCATAAAAGTAATCTAGTTGTTTCTCATAAAAACACTGCGGTAATATACCTTGAAAAGGAGGAGAAATGACAGCCTTATATACTTCCTTTTCCTTGATATCAATATTTGTTGAATACAGTGAGAACTGATTTCAAATGCCTCGAACAATTGGACATAGTACAGATGTGGAGGCAAAATATGTATCATGACCATGATACTTCCACACATTGGATTTTTTCAGCTGCGTAGCTATTCACTTCCAACTTCTTACTCATTTTTCTTCGGCATTCATTGGATCCAATTGAGTGAAAGCATGAAAGTTGTTCCGAATTGAAATATTGCATTACTTTCCCTTAAAAAGAAATAGAAATGATTAAGTTTTACACTATATCTAAGACCAAGACAAGTACCACAGATTACTATAATTTTTATGAATGATATGAATTTATATTGTGAAATATTGTGTCTGCAATTAATGAAAAATTAATGATATCCCACTCAGAGAAAAAGCTTTCATACAGATTATTCGTTCAGACCGGTAAAAATTTCATCATTGTAGGATTCATTAGTAAGGTTTATGAGGAGAACAAAATTAAACTCACTACAATTTTTAGCCCACTCAGAAGAAAAGCATTCATTCAGATTATTGGTTCAGACCGGGAAAAATTTCATCACTGTGGGTTTAATTATTAAGGTGTATGGGAAGTACAAATTTACAAAGGCAAACTTAAGTATACACTACTTGTTTGTCATGAAACCACAACAGTAATATACCTTGAAAAGAAGTATAATTGACAGCCTTTAACACTTCCTTTTCCTTGATATCAATATTTGTTGAATACTGTGAGAACTGATTTCAAATGCCTCGAACTTTGGACATAGTGCAGATGTGGGAGCAAAATATGTATCATTGCCATGATACTTCCACTCATTGGAATTTATCAGCTGCCTAGCCATTCACTTTCAACTTCTTAGTCATTTTCCTTCGGAATTCATTTGATCCTATAGAGTGAAAGCATGATAGTTGTTCCGAATTAAAATATTGCATTAGTTTCCCTTAAAAAGAAATAGAAATGATTAAGTTTTACACTATATCTATTGCCAAGACAAATACCACAGATTACTATAAATTTTATGAATCATATGAATTTATATTGTGAAATTTTGTGTCTGCATTTAATGAAAAATTAATGATATCCCACTCAGAGAAAAAGCTTTCATACAGATTATTCGTTCAGACCGGTAAAAATTTCATCATTGTGGGAATCATTAGTAAGGTTTATGAGGAGAACAAAATTAAACTCACTACAATTTTTAGCCCACTCAGAAGAAAAGCATTCATTCAGTTTGTTGGTTCAGACCGGTAAAAATTTCATCACTGTGGGTTTAATTAGCAAGTTTTTTTAGAAGTACAGTATTTGAAAGGCAAACTTAAGTATGCACTACTTATTTTCATGAAACCACAACAGTAATATACTTTGAAAAGAAGTAGAATTGACAGCCTTTAACACTTCCTATTTTTTGATATCAATATTTGTTGAATACTGTGAAAACTGATTTCAAATGCCTCGAACTTTGGACATAGTACAGATGTGGGAGCAAAATATGTATCATAGCTGCGTAGTTATACACTTCCAACTTCTTACTCATTTTCCTTTGGCATACATTTGATCCTCTTAGAGTAAAGGCATGATAGTTGTTCTGCATTAAAATCTTGAATTATTTTACCTTGAAAAGCAATAGACATGATTTAGATTAACACACTTTCTAGTGCCAAGATAAATACCACATATTACTATTAATTTTATGAATTTATATTGTGAAATATTGTGTCTGCATTTAATGAAAAATTTATGATATCCCACTCAGAGACTTTTTTTTTCTTTCATATTATTGGTTCAGAGCGGTTAAAATTTCATCACTGTGGGACTATTTAATAATGTGTATTAGGAGAAGAAAATAACAAAGGCAAAATGCAGCATGCAAAATGAGGCAAGTGGAGCAAAATTCAAAATATGAAAATGATTGTGACACAAATAAGATTTTGTATCTTAATAATCCTTCTCTTCTGAATCCTACAGTCTTCCTTAGGTATATATTTGATTCTCTAAGCATAAAAGTAATCTAGTTGTTTCTCATAAAAACACTGCGGTAATATACCTTGAAAAGGAGGAGAAATGACAGCCTTATATACTTCCTTTTCCTTGATATCAATATTTGTTGAATACTGTGAGAACTGATTTCAAATGCCTCGAACTTTGGACATAGTACAGATGTGGGAGCAAAATATGTATCATGGCCATGATACTTCCACACATTGGATTTTTCCAGCTGCGTAGCTATTCACTTTCAACTTCTTACTCATTTTCCTTCGGCATTCATTTGATACTTTAGAGTGAAAGCATGATAGTTGTTCCGAATTAAAATATTACATTAGTTTCCTTTAAAAAGAAATAGAAATGATTAAGTTTTACACTATATCTAAGGCCAAGACAAATACCACAGATTACTATAAATTTTATGAATGATATGAATTTATATTGTGAAATATTGCATCTCCATTTAATGAAAAAATAATGATATCCCACTCAGAGAAAAAGCTTTCATACAGATTATTCGTTCAGACCGGTAAAAATTTCATCATTGTGGGAATCATTAGTAAGGTTTATGAGGAGAACAAAATTAAACTCACTACAATTTTTAGCCCACTCAGAAGAAAAGCATTCATTCAGTTTGTTGGTTCAGACCGGTAAAAATTTCATCACTGTGGGTTTAATTAGCAAGTTTTTTTAGAAGTACAGTATTTGAAAGGCAAACTTAAGTATGCACTACTTATTTTCATGAAACCACAACAGTAATATACTTTGAAAAGAAGTAGAATTGACAGCCTTTAACACTTCCTATTTTTTGATATCAATATTTGTTGAATACTGTGAAAACTGATTTCAAATGCCTCGAACTTTGGACATAGTACAGATGTGGGAGCAAAATATGTATCATAGCTGCGTAGGTATACACTTCCAACTTCTTACTCATTTTCCTTTGGCATACATTTGATCCTCTTAGAGTAAAGGCATGATAGTTGTTCTGCATTAAAATCTTGAATTATTTTACCTTGAAAAGCAATAGACATGATTTAGATTAACACACTTTCTAGTGCCAAGATAAATACCACATATTACTATTAATTTTATGAATTTATATTGTGAAATATTGTGTCTGCATTTAATGAAAAATTTATGATATCCCACTCAGAGACTTTTTTTTTCTTTCATATTATTGGTTCAGAGCGGTTAAAATTTCATCACTGTGGGACTATTTAATAATGTGTATTAGGAGAAGAAAATAACAAAGGCAAAATGCAGCATGCAAAATGAGGCAAGTGGAGCAAAATTCAAAATATGAAAATGATTGTGACACAAATAAGATTTTGTATCTTAATAATCCTTCTCTTCTGAATCCTACAGTCTTCCTTAGGTATATATTTGATTCTCTAAGCATAAAAGTAATCTAGTTGTTTCTCATAAAAACACTGCGGTAATATACCTTGAAAAGGAGGAGAAATGACAGCCTTATATACTTCCTTTTCCTTGATATCAATATTTGTTGAATACTGTGAGAACTGATTTCAAATGCCTCGAACTTTGGACATAGTACAGATGTGGGAGCAAAATATGTATCATGGCCATGATACTTCCGCACATTGGATTTTTCCAGCTGCGTAGCTATTCACTTTCCACTTCTTACTCATTTTCCTTCGGCATTCATTTGATACTTTAGAGTGAAAGCATGATAGTTGTTCCGAATTAAAATATTACATTAGTTTCCTTTAAAAAGAAATAGAAATGATTAAGTTTTACACTATATCTAAGGCCAAGACAAATACCACAGATTACTATAAATTTTATGAATGATATGAATTTTTATTGTGAAATATTGCATCTCCATTTAATGAAAAAATAATGATATCCCACTCAGAGAAAAAGCTTTCATACAGATTATTCGTTCAGACCGGTAAAAATTTCATCATTGTGGGAATCATTAGTAAGGTTTATGAGGAGAACAAAATTAAACTCACTACAATTTTTAGCCCACTCAGAAAAAAAGCATTCAATCAGATTATTGGTTCAGACCGGTAAAAATTTCATCACTGTGGGTTTAATTAGCAAGGTTTTTTGAGAAGTACAGTATTTGAAAGGCAAACTTAAGTATGCACTACTTATTTGTCATGAAACCACAACAGTAAAATACCTTGAAAAGAAGTAGAATTGACAGCCTTTAACACTTCCTATTTTTTGATATCAATATTTGTTGAATACAGTGAGAACTGATTTCAAATGCCTCGAACAATTGGACATAGTACAGATGTGGGAGCAAAATATGTATCATGACCATGATACTTCCACACATTGGATTTTTTCAGCTGCGTAGCTATTCACTTCCAACTTCTTACTCATTTTCCTTCGGCATTCATTGGATCCAATTGAGTGAAAGCATGAAAGTTGTTCCGAATTGAAATATTGCATTACTTTCCCTTAAAAAGAAATAGAAATGATTAAGTTTTACACTATATCTAAGACCAAGACAAGTACCACAGATTACTATAATTTTTATGAATGATATGAATTTATATTGTGAAATATTGTGTCTGCAATTAATGAAAAATTAATGATATCCCACTCAGAGAAAAAGCTTTCATACAGATTATTCGTTCAGACCGGTAAAAATTTCATCATTGTAGGATTCATTAGTAAGGTTTATGAGGAGAACAAAATTAAACTCACTACAATTTTTAGCCCACTCAGAAGAAAAGCATTCATTCAGATTATTGGTTCAGACCGGGAAAAATTTCATCACTGTGGGTTTAATTAGCAAGTTTTTTTAGAAGTACAGTATTTGAAAGGCAAACTTAAGTATGCACTACTTATTTTCATGAAACCACAACAGTAATATACTTTGAAAAGAAGTAGAATTGACAGCCTTTAACACTTCCTATTTTTTGATATCAATATTTGTTGAATACTGTGAAAACTGATTTCAAATGCCTCGAACTTTGGACATAGTACAGATGTGGGAGCAAAATATGTATCATAGCTGCGTAGGTATACACTTCCAACTTCTTACTCATTTTCCTTTGGCATACATTTGATCCTCTTAGAGTAAAGGCATGATAGTTGTTCTACATTAAAATCCTGAATTATTTTACCTTGAAAAGCAATAGACATGATTTAGATTAACACACTTTCTAGTGCCAAGATAAATACCACATATTACTATTAATTTTATGAATTTATATTGTGAAATATTGTGTCTGCATTTAATGAAAAATTTATGATATCCCACTCAGAGACTTTTTTTTTCTTTCATATTATTGGTTCAGAGCGGTTAAAATTTCATCACTGTGGGACTATTTAATAATGTGTATTAGGAGAAGAAAATAACAAAGGCAAAATGCAGCATGCAAAATGAGGCAAGTGGAGCAAAATTCAAAATATGAAAATGATTGTGACACAAATAAGATTTTGTATCTTAATAATCCTTCTCTTCTGAATCCTACAGTCTTCCTTAGGTATATATTTGATTCTCTAAGCATAAAAGTAATCTAGTTGTTTCTCATAAAAACACTGCGGTAATATACCTTGAAAAGGAGGAGAAATGACAGCCTTATATACTTCCTTTTCCTTGATATCAATATTTGTTGAATACTGTGAGAACTGATTTCAAATGCCTCGAACTTTGGACATAGTACAGATGTGGGAGCAAAATATGTATCATGGCCATGATACTTCCACACATTGGATTTTTCCAGCTGCGTAGCTATTCACTTTCAACTTCTTACTCATTTTCCTTCGGCATTCATTTGATACTTTAGAGTGAAAGCATGATAGTTGTTCCGAATTAAAATATTACATTAGTTTCCTTTAAAAAGAAATAGAAATGATTAAGTTTTACACTATATCTAAGGCCAAGACAAATACCACAGATTACTATAAATTTTATGAATGATATGAATTTATATTGTGAAATATTGCATCTCCATTTAATGAAAAAATAATGATATCCCACTCAGAGAAAAAGCTTTCATACAGATTATTCGTTCAGACCGGTAAAAATTTCATCATTGTGGGAATCATTAGTAAGGTTTATGAGGAGAACAAAATTAAACTCACTACAATTTTTAGCCCACTTAGAAAAAAATCATTCAATCAGATTATTGGTTCAGACCGGTAAAAATTTCATCACTGTGGGTTTAATTAGCAAGGTTTTTTGAGAAGTACAGTATTTGAAAGGCAAACTTAAGTATGCACTACTTGTTTGTCATGAAACCACAACAGTAAAATATCTTGAAAAGAAGTAGAATTGACAGCCTTTAACACTTCCTATTTTTTGATATCAATATTTGTTAAATACAGTGAGAACTGATTTCAAATGCCTCGAACTTTGGACATAGTACAGATGTGGAAGAAAATATGTATCATGACCATGATACTTCCACACATTGGATTTTTTCAGCTGCATAGCTATTCACTTCCAACTTCTTACTCATTTTCCTTCGGCATTCATTTGATCCTTTATAGTGAAAATATGATAGTTGTTCCGAATTGATATATTGCATTAGTTTCCCTTAAAAAGAAATAGAAATGATTAAGTTTTACACTATATCTAATGCCAAGACAAATAACACAGATTACTATAAATTTTATGAATGATATGAATTTATATTGTGAAATATTGTATCTGCATTTAATGAAAAATTAATGATATCCCACTCAGAGAAAAAGCTTTCATACAGATTATTCGTTCAGACCTGTAAAAATTTCATCATTGTTGGATTCATCAGCAAGGTTTATGAGGAGAACAAAATTAAACTCACTACAATTTTTAGCCCACTCAGAAAAAAAGCATTCATTCAGATTATTGGTTCAGACCGGGAAAAATTTCATCACTGTGGGTTTAATTATTAGAGTGTATGGGAAGTACAAGTTTACAAAGGCAAACTTAAGTATACACTACTTGTTTGTCATGAAACCACAACAGTAATATACCTTGAAAAGAAGTAGAATTGACAGCCTTTAACACTTCCTTTTCCTTGATATCAATATTTGTTGAATACTGTGAGAACTGATTTCAAATGCCTCGAACTTTGGACATAGTGCAGATGTGGGAGCAAAATATGTATCATTGCCATGATACTTCCACTCATTGGAATTTATCAGCTGCCTAGCTATTCACTTTCAACTTCTTAGTCATTTTCCTTCGGCATTCATTTGATTCTCTAGAGTGAAAGCATGATAGTTGTTCCGAATTAAAATATTGCATTAGTAAAATCTTGAATTATTCTACCTTGAAAAGCAATTGACATGATTTAGATTAACACACTTTCTAGTGCCAAGATAAATACCACATATTACTATTAATTTTATGAATTTATATTGTGAAATATTGTGTCTGCATTTAATGAAAAATTTATGATATCCCACTCAGAGACTTTTTTTTCTTTCATATTATTGGTTCAGAGCGGTTAAAATTTCATCACTGTGGGACTATTTAATAATGTGTATGAGGAGAAGAAAATAACAAAGGCAAAATGCAGCATGCAAAATGAGGCAAGTGGAGCAAAATTCAAAATATGAAAATGATTGTGACACAAATAAGATTTTGTATCTTAATAATCCTTCTCTTCTGAATCCTACAGTCTTCCTTAGGTATATATTTGATTCTCTAAGCATAAAAGTAATCTAGTTGTTTCTCATAAAAACACTGCGGTAATATACCTTGAAAAGGAGGAGAAATGACAGCCTTATATACTTCCTTTTCCTTGATATCAATATTTGTTGAATACTGTGAGAACTGATTTCAAATGCCTCGAACTTTGGACATAGTACAGATGTGGGAGCAAAATATGTATCATGGCCATGATACTTCCACACATTGGATTTTTTCAGCTGCGTAGCTATTCACTTTCAACTTCTTACTCATTTTCCTTCGGCATTCATTTGATCCTTTAGAGTGAAAGCATGATAAATGTTCCGAATTAAAATGTTGCATTAGTTTCCTTTAAAAAGAAATAGAAATGATTAAGTTTTACACTATATCTAAGGCCAAGACAAATACCACAGATTACTATAAATTTTATGAATGATATGAATTTATATTGTGAAATATTGTATCTCCATTTAATGAAAAAATAATGATATCCCACTCATAGAAAAAGCTTTCATACAGATTATTCATTCAGACCGGTAAAAATTTCATCATTGTGGGAATCATTAGTAAGGTTTATGAGGAGAACAAAATTAAACTCACTACAATTTTTAGCCCACTCAGAAAAAAAGCATTCAATCAGATTATTGGTTCAGACCGGTAAAAATTTCATCACTGTGGGTTTAATTAGCAAGGTTTTTTGAGAAGTACAGTATTTGAAAGGCAAACTTAAGTATGCACTACTTATTTGTCATGAAACCATAACAGTAAAATACCTTGAAAAGAAGTAGAATTGACAGCCTTTAACACTTCCTATTTTTTGATATCAATATTTGTTGAATACAGTGAGAACTGATTTCAAATGCCTCGAACAATTGGACATAGTACAGATGTGGGAGCAAAATATGTATCATGACCATGATACTTCCACACATTGGATTTTTTCAGCTGCGTAGCTATTCACTTCCAACTTCTTACTCATTTTCCTTCGGCATTCATTGGATCCAATTGAGTGAAAGCATGAAAGTTGTTCCGAATTGAAATATTGCATTACTTTCCCTTAAAAAGAAATAGAAATGATTAAGTTTTACACTATATCTAAGACCAAGACAAGTACCACAGATTACTATAATTTTTATGAATGATATGAATTTATATTGTGAAATATTGTGTCTGCAATTAATGAAAAATTAATGATATCCCACTCAGAGAAAAAGCTTTCATACAGATTATTCGTTCAGACCGGTAAAAATTTCATCATTGTAGGATTCATTAGTAAGGTTTATGAGGAGAACAAAATTAAACTCACTACAATTTTTAGCCCACTCAGAAGAAAAGCATTCATTCAGATTATTGGTTCAGACCGGGAAAAATTTCATCACTGTGGGTTTAATTATTAAGGTGTATGGGAAGTACAAATTTACAAAGGCAAACTTAAGTATACACTACTTGTTTGTCATGAAACCACAACAGTAATATACCTTGAAAAGAAGTAGAATTGACAGCCTTTAACACTTCCTTTTCCTTGATATCAATATTTGTTGAATACTGTGAGAACTGATTTCAAATGCCTCGAACTTTGGACATAGTGCAGATGTGGGAGCAAAATATGTATCATTGCCATGATACTTCCACTCATTGGAATTTATCAGCTGCCTAGCCATTCACTTTCAACTTCTTAGTCATTTTCCTTCGGCATTCATTTGATCCTATAGAGTGAAAGCATGATAGTTGTTCCGAATTAAAATATTGCATTAGTTTCCCTTAAAAAGAAATAGAAATGATTATGTTTTACACTATATCTATTGCCAAGACAAATACCACAGATTACCTTAAATTTTATGAATCATATGAATTTATATTGTGAAATTTTGTGTCTGCATTTAATGAAAAATTAATGATATCCCACTCAGAGAAAAAGCTTTCATACAGATTATTCGTTCAGACCGGTAAAAATTTCATCATTGTGGGAATCATTAGTAAGGTTTATGAGGAGAACAAAATTAAACTCACTACAATTTTTAGCCCACTCAGAAGAAAAGCATTCATTCAGTTTGTTGGTTCAGACCGGTAAAAATTTCATCACTGTATGTTTAATTAGCAAGTTTTTTTAGAAGTACAGTATTTGAAAGGCAAACTTAAGTATGCACTACTTATTTTCATGAAACCACAACAGTAATATACTTTGAAAAGAAGTAGAATTGACAGCCTTTAACATTTCCTATTTTTTGATATCAATATTTGTTGAATACTGTGAAAACTGATTTCAAAAGCCTCGAACTTTGGACATAGTACAGATGTGGGAGCAAAATATGTATCATAGCTGCGTAGGTATTCACTTCCAACTTCTTACTCATTTTCCTTTGGCATACATTTGATCCTCTTAGAGTAAAGGCATGATAGTTGTTCTGCATTAAAATCTTGAATTATTTTACCTTGAAAAGCAATAGACATGATTTAGATTAACACACTTTCTAGTGCCAAGATAAATACCACATATTACTATTAATTTTATGAATTTATATTGTGAAATATTGTGTCTGCATTTAATGAAAAATTTATGATATCCCACTCAGAGACTTTTTTTTTCTTTCATATTATTGGTTCAGAGCGGTTAAAATTTCATCACTGTGGGACTATTTAATAATGTGTATTAGGAGAAGAAAATAACAAAGGCAAAATGCAGCATGCAAAATGAGGCAAGTGGAGCAAAATTCAAAATATGAAAATGATTGTGACACAAATAAGATTTTGTATCTTAATAATCCTTCTCTTCTGAATCCTACAGTCTTCCTTAGGTATATATTTGATTCTCTAAGCATAAAAGTAATCTAGTTGTTTCTCATAAAAACACTGCGGTAATATACCTTGAAAAGGAGGAGAAATGACAGCCTTATATACTTCCTTTTCCTTGATATCAATATTTGTTGAATACTGTGAGAACTGATTTCAAATGCCTCGAACTTTGGACATAGTACAGATGTGGGAGCAAAATATGTATCATGGCCATGATACTTCCACACATTGGATTTTTTCAGCTGCGTAGCTATTCACTTTCAACTTCTTACTCATTTTCCTTCGGCATTCATTTGATCCTTTAGAGTGAAAGCATGATAAATGTTCCGAATTAAAATGTTGCATTAGTTTCCTTTAAAAAGAAATAGAAATGATTAAGTTTTACACTATATCTAAGGCCAAGACAAATACCACAGATTACTATAAATTTTATGAATGATATGAATTTATATTGTGAAATATTGTATCTCCATTTAATGAAAAAATAATGATATCCCACTCATAGAAAAAGCTTTCATACAGATTATTCATTCAGACCGGTAAAAATTTCATCATTGTGGGAATCATTAGTAAGGTTTATGAGGAGAACAAAATTAAACTCACTACAATTTTTAGCCCACTCAGAAAAAAAGCATTCAATCAGATTATTGGTTCAGACCGGTAAAAATTTCATCACTGTGGGTTTAATTAGCAAGGTTTTTTGAGAAGTACAGTATTTGAAAGGCAAACTTAAGTATGCACTACTTATTTGTCATGAAACCACAACAGTAAAATACCTTGAAAAGAAGTAGAATTGACAGCCTTTAACACTTCCTATTTTTTGATATCAATATTTGTTGAATACAGTGAGAACTGATTTCAAATGCCTCGAACAATTGGACATAGTACAGATGTGGGAGCAAAGTATGTATCATGACCATGATACTTCCGCACATTGGATTTTTTCAGCTGCGTAGCTATTCACTTCCAACTTCTTACTCATTTTCCTTCGGCATTCATTGGATCCAATTGAGTGAAAGCATGAAAGTTGTTCCGAATTGAAATATTGCATTACTTTCCCTTAAAAAGAAATAGAAATGATTAAGTTTTACACTATATCTAAGACCAAGACAAGTACCACAGATTACTATAATTTTTATGAATGATATGAATATATATTGTGAAATATTGTGTCTGCAATTAATGAAAAATTAATGATATCCCACTCAGAGAAAAAGCTTTCATACAGATTATTCGTTCAGACCGGTAAAAATTTCATCATTGTAGGATTCATTAGTAAGGTTTATGAGGAGAACAAAATTAAACTCACTACAATTTTTAGCCCACTCAGAAAGAATGCTTTCATTCAGATTATTGGTTCAGACCGGGAAAAATTTCATCACTGTGGGTTTAATTATTAAGGTGTATGGGAAGTACAAATTTACAAAGGCAAACTTAAGTATACACTACTTGTTTGTCATGAAACCACAACAGTAATATACCTTGAAAAGAAGTAGAATTGACAGCCTTTAACACTTCCTTTTCCTTGATATCAATATTTGTTGAATACTGTGAGAACTGATTTCAAATGCCTCGAACTTTGGACATAGTGCAGATGTGGGAGCAAAATATGTATCATTGCCATGATACTTCCACTCATTGGAATTTATCAGCTGCCTAGCCATTCACTTTCAACTTCTTAGTCGTTTTCCTTCGGCATTCATTTGATCCTATAAAGTGAAAGCATGATAGTTGTTCCGAATTAAAATATTGCATTAGTTTCCCTTAAAAAGAAATAGAAATGATTAAGTTTTACACTATATCTATTGCCAAGACAAATACCACAGATTACTATAAATTTTATGAATCATATGAATTTATATTGTGAAATTTTGTGTCTGCATTTAATGAAAAATTAATGATATCCCACTCAGAGAAAAAGCTTTCATACAGATTATTCGTTCAGACCGGTAAAAATTTCATCATTGTGGGAATCATTAGTAAGGTTTATGAGGAGAACAAAATTAAACTCACTACAATTTTTAGCCCACTCAGAAGAAAAGCATTCATTCAGTTTGTTGGTTCAGACCGGTAAAAATTTCATCACTGTGGGTTTAATTAGCAAGTTTTTTTAGAAGTACAGTATTTGAAAGGCAAACTTAAGTATGCACTACTTATTTTCATGAAACCACAACAGTAATATACTTTGAAAAGAAGTAGAATTGACAGCCTTTAACACTTCCTATTTTTTGATATCAATATTTGTTGAATACTGTGAAAACTGATTTCAAATGCCTCGAACTTTGGACATAGTACAGATGTGGGAGCAAAATATGTATCATAGCTGCGTAGGTATTCACTTCCAACTTCTTACTCATTTTCCTTTGGCATACATTTGATCCTCTTAGAGTAAAGGCATGATAGTTGTTCTGCATTAAAATCTTGAATTATTTTACCTTGAAAAGCAATAGACATGATTTAGATTAACACACTTTCTAGTGCCAAGATAAATACCACATATTACTATTAATTTTATGAATTTATATTGTGAAATATTGTGTCTGCATTTAATGAAAAATTTATGATATCCCACTCAGAGACTTTTTTTTTCTTTCATATTATTGGTTCAGAGCGGTTAAAATTTCATCACTGTGGGACTATTTAATAATGTGTATTAGGAGAAGAAAATAACAAAGGCAAAATGCAGCATGCAAAATGAGGCAAGTGGAGCAAAATTCAAAATATGAAAATGATTGTGACACAAATAAGATTTTGTATCTTAATAATCCTTCTCTTCTGAATCCTACAGTCTTCCTTAGGTATATATTTGATTCTCTAAGCATAAAAGTAATCTAGTTGTTTCTCATAAAAACACTGCGGTAATATACCTTGAAAAGGAGGAGAAATGACAGCCTTATATACTTCCTTTTCCTTGATATCAATATTTGTTGAATACTGTGAGAACTGATTTCAAATGCCTCGAACTTTGGACATAGTACAGATGTGGGAGCAAAATATGTATCATGGCCATGATACTTCCACACATTGGATTTTTCCAGCTGCGTAGCTATTCACTTTCAACTTCTTACTCATTTTCCTTCGGCATTCATTTGATCCTTTAGAGTGAAAGCATGATAAATGTTCCGAATTAAAATGTTGCATTAGTTTCCTTTAAAAAGAAATAGAAATGATTAAGTTTTACACTATATCTAAGGCCAAGACAAATACCACAGATTACTATAAATTTTATGAATGATATGAATTTATATTGTGAAATATTGTATCTCCATTTAATGAAAAAATAATGATATCCCACTCATAGAAAAAGCTTTCATACAGATTATTCATTCAGACCGGTAAAAATTTCATCATTGTGGGAATCATTAGTAAGGTTTATGAGGAGAACAAAATTAAACTCACTACAATTTTTAGCCCACTCAGAAAAAAAGCATTCAATCAGATTATTGGTTCAGACCGGTAAAAATTTCATCACTGTGGGTTTAATTAGCAAATTTGAACATTCATTTGATCCTATAGAGTGAAAGCATGATAGTTGTTCCGGTTTAAAATATTGCATTAGTTTCCCTTAAAAAGAAATAGAAATGATTAAGTTTTACACTATATCTATTGCCAAGACAAATACCACAGATTACTATAAATTTTATGAATCATATGAATTTATATTGTGAAATTTTGTGTCTGCATTTAATGAAAAATTAATGATATCCCACTCAGAGAAAAAGCTTTCATACAGATTATTCGTTCAGACCGGTAAGAGCAAGGTTTTTTGAGAAGTATAGTATTTGAAAGGCAAACTTAAGTATGCACTACTTATTTGTCATGAAACCACAACAGTAAAATACCTTGAAAAGAAGTAGAATTGACAGCCTTTAACACTTCCTATTTTTTGATATCAATATTTGTTGAATACAGTGAGAACTGATTTCAAATGCCTCGAACAATTGGACATAGTACAGATGTGGGAGCAAAATATGTATCATGACCATGATACTTCCACACATTGGATTTTTTCAGCTGCGTAGCTATTCACTTCCAACTTCTTACTCATTTTCCTTCGGCATTCATTGGATCCAATTGAGTGAAAGCATGAAAGTTGTTCCGAATTGAAATATTGCATTACTTTCCCTTAAAAAGAAATAGAAATGATTAAGTTTTACACTATATCTAAGACCAAGACAAGTACCACAGATTACTATAATTTTTATGAATGATATGAATTTATATTGTGAAATATTGTGTCTGCAATTAATGAAAAATTAATGATATCCCACTCAGAGAAAAAGCTTTCATACAGATTATTCGTTCAGACCGGTAAAAATTTCATCATTGTAGGATTCATTAGTAAGGTTTATGAGGAGAACAAAATTAAACTCACTACAATTTTTAGCCCACTCAGAAGAAAAGCATTCATTCAGATTATTGGTTCAGACCGGGAAAAATTTCATCACTGTGGGTTTAATTATTAAGGTGTATGGGAAGTACAAATTTACAAAGGCAAACTTAAGTATACACTACTTGTTTGTCATGAAACCACAACAGTAATATACCTTGAAAAGAAGTAGAATTGACAGCCTTTAACACTTCCTTTTCCTTGATATCAATATTTGTTGAATACTGTGAGAACTGATTTCAAATGCCTCGAACTTTGGACATAGTGCAGATGTGGGAGCAAAATATGTATCATTGCCATGATACTTCCACTCATTGGAATTTATCAGCTGCCTAGCCATTCACTTTCAACTTCTTAGTCATTTTCCTTCGGCATTCATTTGATCCTATAGAGTGAAAGCATGATAGTTGTTCCGAATTAAAATATTGCATTAGTTTCCCTTAAAAAGAAATAGAAATGATTAAGTTTTACACTATATCTATTGCCAAGACAAATACCACAGATTACTATAAATTTTATGAATCATATGAATTTATATTGTGAAATTTTGTGTCTGCATTTAATGAAAAATTAATGATATCCCACTCAGAGAAAAAGCTTTCATACAGATTATTCGTTCAGACCGGTAAAAATTTCATCATTGTGGGAATCATTAGTAAGGTTTATGAGGAGAACAAAATTAAACTCACTACAATTTTTAGCCCACTCAGAAGAAAAGCATTCATTCAGTTTGTTGGTTCAGACCGGTAAAAATTTCATCACTGTGGGTTTAATTAGCAAGTTTTTTTAGAAGTACAGTATTTGAAAGGCAAACTTAAGTATGCACTACTTATTTTCATGAAACCACAACAGTAATATACTTTGAAAAGAAGTAGAATTGACAGCCTTTAACACTTCCTATTTTTTGATATCAATATTTGTTGAATACTGTGAAAACTGATTTCAAATGCCTCGAACTTTGGACATAGTACAGATGTGGGAGCAAAATATGTATCATAGCTGCGTAGGTATTCACTTCCAACTTCTTACTCATTTTCCTTTGGCATACATTTGATCCTCTTAGAGTAAAGGCATGATAGTTGTTCTGCATTAAAATCTTGAATTATTTTACCTTGAAAAGCAATAGACATGATTTAGATTAACACACTTTCTAGTGCCAAGATAAATACCACATATTACTATTAATTTTATGAATTTATATTGTGAAATATTGTGTCTGCATTTAATGAAAAATTTATGATATCCCACTCAGAGACTTTTTTTTTCTTTCATATTATTGGTTCAGAGCGGTTAAAATTTCATCACTGTGGGACTATTTAATAATGTGTATTAGGAGAAGAAAATAACAAAGGCAAAATGCAGCATGCAAAATGAGGCAAGTGGAGCAAAATTCAAAATATGAAAATGATTGTGACACAAATAAGATTTTGTATCTTAATAATCCTTCTCTTCTGAATCCTACAGTCTTCCTTAGGTATATATTTGATTCTCTAAGCATAAAAGTAATCTAGTTGTTTCTCATAAAAACACTGCGGTAATATACCTTGAAAAGGAGGAGAAATGACAGCCTTATATACTTCCTTTTCCTTGATATCATTATTTGTTGAATACTGTGAGAACTGATTTCAAATGCCTCGAACTTTGGACATAGTACAGATGTGGGAGCAAAATATGTATCATGGCCATGATACTTCCACACATTGGATTTTTCCAGCTGCGTAGCTATTCACTTTCAACTTCTTACTCATTTTCCTTCGGCATTCATTTGATACTTTAGAGTGAAAGCATGATAGTTGTTCCGAATTAAAATATTACATTAGTTTCCTTTAAAAAGAAATAGAAATGATTAAGTTTTACACTATATCTAAGGCCAAGACAAATACCACAGATTACTATAAATTTTATGAATCATATGAATTTATATTGTGAAATATTGCATCTCCATTTAATGAAAAAATAATGATATCCCACTCAGAGAAAAAGCTTTCATACAGATTATTCATTCAGACCGGTAAAAATTTCATCATTGTGGGAATCATTAGTAAGGTTTATGAGGAGAACAAAATTAAACTCACTACAATTTTTAGCCCACTCAGAAAAAAAGCATTCAATCAGATTATTGGTTCAGACCGGTAAAAATTTCATCACTGTGGGAATCATTAGTAAGGTTTATGAGGAGAACAAAATTAAACTCACTACAATTTTTAGCCCACTCAGAAAAAAAGCATTCAATCAGATTATTGGTTCAGACCGGTAAAAATTTCATCACTGTGGGTTTAATTAGCAAGGTTTTTTGAGAAGTACAGTATTTGAAAGGCAAACTTAAGTATGCACTACTTATTTGTCATGAAACCACAACAGTAAAATACCTTGAAAAGAAGTAGAATTGACAGCCTTTAACACTTCCTATTTTTTGATATCAATATTTGTTGAATACAGTGAGAACTGATTTCAAATGCCTCGAACAATTGGACATAGTACAGATGTGGGAGCAAAGTATGTATCATGACCATGATACTTCCGCACATTGGATTTTTTCAGCTGCGTAGCTATTCACTTCCAACTTCTTACTCATTTTCCTTCGGCATTCATTGGATCCAATTGAGTGAAAGCATGAAAGTTGTTCCGAATTGAAATATTGCATTACTTTCCCTTAAAAAGAAATAGAAATGATTAAGTTTTACACTATATCTAAGACCAAGACAAGTACCACAGATTACTATAATTTTTATGAATGATATGAATTTATATTGTGAAATATTGTGTCTGCAATTAATGAAAAATTAATGATATCCCACTCAGAGAAAAAGCTTTCATACAGATTATTCGTTCAGACCGGTAAAAATTTCATCATTGTAGGATTCATTAGTAAGGTTTATGAGGAGAACAAAATTAAACTCACTACAATTTTTAGCCCACTCAGAAGAAAAGCATTCATTCAGATTATTGGTTCAGACCGGGAAAAATTTCATCACTGTGGGTTTAATTATTAAGGTGTATGGGAAGTACAAATTTACAAAGGCAAACTTAAGTATACACTACTTGTTTGTCATGAAACCACAACAGTAATATACCTTGAAAAGAAGTAGAATTGACAGCCTTTAACACTTCCTTTTCCTTGATATCAATATTTGTTGAATACTGTGAGAACTGATTTCAAATGCCTCGAACTTTGGACATAGTGCAGATGTGGGAGCAAAATATGTATCATTGCCATGATACTTCCACTCATTGGAATTTATCAGCTGCCTAGCCATTCACTTTCAACTTCTTAGTCATTTTCCTTCGGCATTCATTTGATCCTATAGAGTGAAAGCATGATAGTTGTTCCGAATTAAAATATTGCATTAGTTTCCCTTAAAAAGAAATAGAAATGATTAAGTTTTACACTATATCTATTGCCAAGACAAATACCACAGATTACTATAAATTTTATGAATCATATGAATTTATATTGTGAAATTTTGTGTCTGCATTTAATGAAAAATTAATGATATCCCACTCAGAGAAAAAGCTTTCATACAGATTATTCGTTCAGACCGGTAAAAATTTCATCATTGTGGGAATCATTAGTAAGGTTTATGAGGAGAACAAAATTAAACTCACTACAATTTTTAGCCCACTCAGAAGAAAAGCATTCATTCAGTTTGTTGGTTCAGACCGGTAAAAATTTCATCACTGTGGGTTTAATTAGCAAGTTTTTTTAGAAGTACAGTATTTGAAAGGCAAACTTAAGTATGCACTACTTATTTTCATGAAACCACAACAGTAATATACTTTGAAAAGAAGTAGAATTGACAGCCTTTAACACTTCCTATTTTTTGATATCAATATTTGTTGAATACTGTGAAAACTGATTTCAAATGCCTCGAACTTTGGACATAGTACAGATGTGGGAGCAAAATATGTATCATAGCTGCGTAGGTATTCACTCCCAACTTCTTACTCATTTTCCTTTGGCATACATTTGATCCTCTTAGAGTAAAGGCATGATAGTTGTTCTGCATTAAAATCTTGAATTATTTTACCTTGAAAAGCAATAGACATGATTTAGATTAACACACTTTCTAGTGCCAAGATAAATACCACATATTACTATTAATTTTATGAATTTATATTGTGAAATATTGTGTCTGCATTTAATGAAAAATTTATGATATCCCACTCAGAGACTTTTTTTTTCTTTCATATTTTTGGTTCAGAGCGGTTAAAATTTCATCACTGTGGGACTATTTAATAATGTGTATTAGGAGAAGAAAATAACAAAGGCAAAATGCAGCATGCAAAATGAGGCAAGTGGAGCAAAATTCAAAATATGAAAATGATTGTGACACAAATAAGATTTTGTATCTTAATAATCCTTCTCTTCTGAATCCTACAGTCTTCCTTAGGTATATATTTGATTCTCTAAGCATAAAAGTAATCTAGTTGTTTCTCATAAAAACACTGCGGTAATATACCTTGAAAAGGAGGAGAAATGACAGCCTTATATACTTCCTTTTCCTTGATATCATTATTTGTTGAATACTGTGAGAACTGATTTCAAATGCCTCGAACTTTGGACATAGTACAGATGTGGGAGCAAAATATGTATCATGGCCATGATACTTCCACACATTGGATTTTTCCAGCTGCGTAGCTATTCACTTTCAACTTCTTACTCATTTTCCTTCGGCATTCATTTGATACTTTAGAGTGAAAGCATGATAGTTGTTCCGAATTAAAATATTACATTAGTTTCCTTTAAAAAGAAATAGAAATGATTAAGTTTTACACTATATCTAAGGCCAAGACAAATACCACAGATTACTATAAATTTTATGAATGATATGAATTTATATTGTGAAATATTGCATCTCCATTTAATGAAAAAATAATGATATCCCACTCAGAGAAAAAGCTTTCATACAGATTATTCATTCAGACCGGTAAAAATTTCATCATTGTGTGAATCATTAGTAAGGTTTATGAGGAGAACAAAATTAAACTCACTACAATTTTTAGCCCACTCAGAAAAAAAGCATTCAATCAGATTATTGGTTCAGACCGGTAAAAATTTCATCACTGTGGGAATCATTAGTAAGGTTTATGAGGAGAACAAAATTAAACTCACTACAATTTTTAGCCCACTCAGAAAAAAAGCATTCAATCAGATTATTGGTTCAGACCGGTAAAAATTTCATCACTGTGGGTTTAATTAGCAAGGTTTTTTGAGAAGTACAGTATTTGAAAGGCAAACTTAAGTATGCACTACTTATTTGTCATGAAACCACAACAGTAAAATACCTTGAAAAGAAGTAGAATTGACAGCCTTTAACACTTCCTATTTTTTGATATCAATATTTGTTGAATACAGTGAGAACTGATTTCAAATGCCTCGAACAATTGGACATAGTACAGATGTGGGAGCAAAGTATGTATCATGACCATGATACTTCCGCACATTGGATTTTTTCAGCTGCGTAGCTATTCACTTCCAACTTCTTACTCATTTTCCTTCGGCATTCATTGGATCCAATTGAGTGAAAGCATGAAAGTTGTTCCGAATTGAAATATTGCATTACTTTCCCTTAAAAAGAAATAGAAATGATTAAGTTTTACACTATATCTAAGACCAAGACAAGTACCACAGATTACTATAATTTTTATGAATGATATGAATTTATATTGTGAAATATTGTGTCTGCAATTAATGAAAAATTAATGATATCCCACTCAGAGAAAAAGCTTTCATACAGATTATTCGTTCAGACCGGTAAAAATTTCATCATTGTAGGATTCATTAGTAAGGTTTATGAGGAGAACAAAATTAAACTCACTACAATTTTTAGCCCACTCAGAAGAAAAGCATTCATTCAGATTATTGGTTCAGACCGGGAAAAATTTCATCACTGTGGGTTTAATTATTAAGGTGTATGGGAAGTACAAATTTACAAAGGCAAACTTAAGTATACACTACTTGTTTGTCATGAAACCACAACAGTAATATACCTTGAAAAGAAGTAGAATTGACAGCCTTTAACACTTCCTTTTCCTTGATATCAATATTTGTTGAATACTGTGAGAACTGATTTCAAATGCCTCGAACTTTGGACATAGTGCAGATGTGGGAGCAAAATATGTATCATTGCCATGATACTTCCACTCATTGGAATTTATCAGCTGCCTAGCCATTCACTTTCAACTTCTTAGTCATTTTCCTTCGGCATTCATTTGATCCTATAGAGTGAAAGCATGATAGTTGTTCCGAATTAAAATATTGCATTAGTTTCCCTTAAAAAGAAATAGAAATGATTAAGTTTTACACTATATCTATTGCCAAGACAAATACCACAGATTACTATAAATTTTATGAATCATATGAATTTATATTGTGAAATTTTGTGTCTGCATTTAATGAAAAATTAATGATATCCCACTCAGAGAAAAAGCTTTCATACAGATTATTCGTTCAGACCGGTAAAAATTTCATCATTGTGGGAATCATTAGTAAGGTTTATGAGGAGAACAAAATTAAACTCACTACAATTTTTAGCCCACTCAGAAGAAAAGCATTCATTCAGTTTGTTGGTTCAGACCGGTAAAAATTTCATCACTGTGGGTTTAATTAGCAAGTTTTTTTAGAAGTACAGTATTTGAAAGGCAAACTTAAGTATGCACTACTTATTTTCATGAAACCACAACAGTAATATACTTTGAAAAGAAGTAGAATTGACAGCCTTTAACACTTCCTATTTTTTGATATCAATATTTGTTGAATACTGTGAAAACTGATTTCAAATGCCTCGAACTTTGGACATAGTACAGATGTGGGAGCAAAATATGTATCATAGCTGCGTAGGTATTCACTTCCAACTTCTTACTCATTTTCCTTTGGCATACATTTGATCCTCTTAGAGTAAAGGCATGATAGTTGTTCTGCATTAAAATCTTGAATTATTTTACCTTGAAAAGCAATAGACATGATTTAGATTAACACACTTTCTAGTGCCAAGATAAATACCACATATTACTATTAATTTTATGAATTTATATTGTGAAATATTGTGTCTGCATTTAATGAAAAATTTATGATATCCCACTCAGAGACTTTTTTTTTCTTTCATATTATTGGTTCAGAGCGGTTAAAATTTCATCACTGTGGGACTATTTAATAATGTGTATTAGGAGAAGAAAATAACAAAGGCAAAATGCAGCATGCAAAATGAGGCAAGTGGAGCAAAATTCAAAATATGAAAATGATTGTGACACAAATAAGATTTTGTATCTTAATAATCCTTCTCTTCTGAATCCTACAGTCTTCCTTAGGTATATATTTGATTCTCTAAGCATAAAAGTAATCTAGTTGTTTCTCATAAAAACACTGCGGTAATATACCTTGAAAAGGAGGAGAAATGACAGCCTTATATACTTCCTTTTCCTTGATATCAATATTTGTTGAATACTGTGAGAACTGATTTCAAATGCCTCGAACTTTGGACATAGTACAGATGTGGGAGCAAAATATGTATCATGGCCATGATACTTCCACACATTGGATTTTTCCAGCTGCGTAGCTATTCACTTTCAACTTCTTACTCATTTTCCTTCGGCATTCATTTGATACTTTAGAGTGAAAGCATGATAGTTGTTCCGAATTAAAATATTACATTAGTTTCCTTTAAAAAGAAATAGAAATGATTAAGTTTTACACTATATCTAAGGCCAAGACAAATACCACAGATTACTATAAATTTTATGAATGATATGAATTTATATTGTGAAATATTGCATCTCCATTTAATGAAAAAATAATGATATCCCACTCAGAGAAAAAGCTTTCATACAGATTATTCATTCAGACCGGTAAAAATTTCATCATTGTGGGAATCATTAGTAAGGTTTATGAGGAGAACAAAATTAAACTCACTACAGTTTTTAGCCCACTCAGAAAAAAAGCATTCAATCAGATTATTGGTTCAGACCGGTAAAAATTTCATCACTGTGGGTTTAATTAGCAAGTTTTTTTAGAAGTACAGTATTTGAATGACAAACTTAAGTATGCACTACTTATTTGTCATGTAACCACAACAGTAAAATACCTTAAAAAGAAGTAGAATTGACAGCCTTTAAAACTTCCTTTTTTTTTATATCAATATTTGTTGAATACAGTGAGAACTAATTTCAAATGCCTCGAACTTTGGACATAGTACAGATGTGGGAGCAAAATATGTATCATGGCCATGATACTTCCACGCATTGGATTTTTTCAGCTGCGTAGCTATTCACTTCCAACTTCTTACTCATTTTCCTTCGGCATTCATTTGATCCATTTGTGTGAAAGCATGATAGTTGTTCCAAATTGAAATATTGCATTAGTTTCCCTTAAAATGAAATAGAAATGATTAAGTTTTACATTATATCTCTTGCCAAGAATAATACCATAGATTACTATAAATTTTATGAATGATATGAATTGATATTGTGAAATATTGTATCTGCATTTAATGAATAATTAATGATATCCCACTCAGAGAAAAAGCTTTCATACAGATTATTCGTTCAGACCGGTAAAAATTTCATCATTGTAGGATACATTAGTAAGGTTAATGAGGAGAACAAAATTAAACTCACTACAATTTTTAGCCCACTCAGAAAGAATGCTTTCATTCAGATTATTGGTTCAGACCGGGAAAAATTTCATCACTGTGGGTTTAATTATTAGAGTGTATGGGAAGTACAAGTTTACAAAGGCAAACTTAAGTATACACCACTTGTTTGTCATGAAACCACAACAGTAATATACCTTGAAAAGGAGTAGAAATAACAGCCTTTACCACTTCCTTTTCCTTGATATCAATATTTGTTGAAAACTGTGAGAACTGATTTCAAATGCCTCGAACTTTGGACATAGTGCAGATGTGGGAGCAAAATATGTATCATTGCCATGATACTTCCACTCATTGGAATTTATCTGCTGCCTAGCCATTCACTTTCAACTTCTTAGTCATTTTCCTTCGGCATTCATTTGATCCTATAGAGTGAAAGCATGATAGTTGTTCCGAATTAAAATATTGCATTAGTTTCCCTTAAAAAGAAATAGAAATGATTAAGTTTTACACTATATCTATTGCCAAGACAAATACCACAGATTACTATAAATTTTATGAATCATATGAATTTATATTGTGAAATTTTGTGTCTGCATTTAATGAAAAATTAATGATATCCCACTCAGAGAAAAAGCTTTCATACAGATTATTCGTTCAGACCGGTAAAAATTTCATCATTGTGGGAATCATTAGTAAGGTTTATGAGGAGAACAAAATTAAACTCACTACAATTTTTAGCCCACTCAGAAGAAAAGCATTCATTCAGTTTGTTGGTTCAGACCGGTAAAAATTTCATCACTGTGGGTTTAATTAGCAAGTTTTTTTAGAAGTACAGTATTTGAAAGGCAAACTTAAGTATGCACTACTTATTTTCATGAAACCACAACAGTAATATACTTTGAAAAGAAGTAGAATTGACAGCCTTTAACACTTCCTATTTTTTGATATCAATATTTGTTGAATACTGTGAAAACTGATTTCAAATGCCTCGAACTTTGGACATAGTACAGATGTGGGAGCAAAATATGTATCATAGCTGCGTAGGTATTCACTCCCAACTTCTTACTCATTTTCCTTTGGCATACATTTGATCCTCTTAGAGTAAAGGCATGATAGTTGTTCTGCATTAAAATCTTGAATTATTTTACCTTGAAAAGCAATAGACATGATTTAGATTAACACACTTTCTAGTGCCAAGATAAATACCACATATTACTATTAATTTTATGAATTTATATTGTGAAATATTGTGTCTGCATTTAATGAAAAATTTATGATATCCCACTCAGAGACTTTTTTTTTCTTTCATATTTTTGGTTCAGAGCGGTTAAAATTTCATCACTGTGGGACTATTTAATAATGTGTATTAGGAGAAGAAAATAACAAAGGCAAAATGCAGCATGCAAAATGAGGCAAGTGGAGCAAAATTCAAAATATGAAAATGATTGTGACACAAATAAGATTTTGTATCTTAATAATCCTTCTCTTCTGAATCCTACAGTCTTCCTTAGGTATATATTTGATTCTCTAAGCATAAAAGTAATCTAGTTGTTTCTCATAAAAACACTGCGGTAATATACCTTGAAAAGGAGGAGAAATGACAGCCTTATATACTTCCTTTTCCTTGATATCATTATTTGTTGAATACTGTGAGAACTGATTTCAAATGCCTCGAACTTTGGACATAGTACAGATGTGGGAGCAAAATATGTATCATGGCCATGATACTTCCACACATTGGATTTTTCCAGCTGCGTAGCTATTCACTTTCAACTTCTTACTCATTTTCCTTCGGCATTCATTTGATACTTTAGAGTGAAAGCATGATAGTTGTTCCGAATTAAAATATTACATTAGTTTCCTTTAAAAAGAAATAGAAATGATTAAGTTTTACACTATATCTAAGGCCAAGACAAATACCACAGATTACTATAAATTTTATGAATGATATGAATTTATATTGTGAAATATTGCATCTCCATTTAATGAAAAAATAATGATATCCCACTCAGAGAGAAAGCTTTCATACAGATTATTCGTTCAGACCGGTAAAAATTTCATCATTGTAGGATACATTAGTAAGGTTAATGAGGAGAACAAAATTAAACTCACTACAATTTTTAGCCCACTCAGAAAAAAAGCATTCAATCAGATTATTGGTTCAGACCGGTAAAAATTTCATCACTGTGGGTTTAATTAGCAAGTTTTTTTAGAAGTACAGTATTTGAATGACAAACTTAAGTATGCACTACTTATTTGTCATGTAACCACAACAGTAAAATACCTTAAAAAGAAGTAGAATTGACAGCCTTTAACACTTCCTTTTTTTTGATATCAATATTTGTTGAATACAGTGAGAACTGATTTCAAATGCCTCGAACTTTGGACATAGTACAGATGTGGGAGCAAAATATGTATCATGGCCATGATACTTCCACGCATTGGATTTTTTCAGCTGCGTAGCTATTCACTTCCAACTTCTTACTCATTTTCCTTCGGCATTCATTTGATCCTTTTGTGTGAAAGCATGATAGTTGTTCCAAATTGAAATATTGCATTAGTTTCCCTTAAAAAGAAATAGAAATGATTAAGTTTTACATTATATCTCTTGCCAAGAATAATACCATAGATTACTATAAATTTTATGAATGATATGAATTGATATTGTGAAATATTGTATCTGCATTTAATGAATAATTAATGATATCCCACTCAGAGAGAAAGCTTTCATACAGATTATTCGTTCAGACCGGTAAAAATTTCATCATTGTAGGATACATTAGTAAGGTTAATGAGGAGAACAAAATTAAACTCACTACAATTTTTAGCCCACTCAGAAAGAATGCTTTCATTCAGATTATTGGTTCAGACCGGGAAAAATTTCATCACTGTGGGTTTAATTATTAGAGTGTATGGGAAGTACAAGTTTACAAAGGCAAACTTAAGTATACACCACTTGTTTGTCATGAAACCACAACAGTAATATACCTTGAAAAGGAGTAGAAATGACAGCCTTTAACACTTCCTTTTCCTTGATATCAATATTTGTTGAAAACTGTGAGAACTGATTTCAAATGCCTCGAACTTTGGACATAGTACAGATGTGGGAGCAAAATATGTATCATGGCCATGATACTTCCACACATTGGATTTTTTCAGCTGCGTGGCTATTCACTTTCAACTTCTTACTCATTTTCCTTCAGCATTCATTTGATCCTTTAGAGTGAAAGTATGATAGAGTTTCTGAATTGAAATATGGCATTAGTTTCCCTTAAAAAGAAATAGAAATGATTAAGTTTTACACTATATCTCTTGCCAAGAATAATACCACAGATTACTATAAATTTTATGAATGATATGAATTTATATTGTGAAATATTGCATCTCCATTTAATGAAAAAATAATGATTTCCCACTCAGAGAATAAGCTTTCATACAGATTATTCATTCAGACCGGTAAAAATTTCATCATTGTGGGAATCATTAGTAAGGTTTATGAGGAGAACAAAATTAAACTCACTACAATTTTTAGCCCACTCAGAAAAAAAGCATTCAATCAGATTATTGGTTCAGACCAGTAAAAATTTCATCACTGTGGGTTTAATTAGCAAGTTTTTTTAGAAGTACAGTATTTGAATGACAAAGTTAAGTATGCACTACTTATTTGTCATGTAACCACAACAGTAAAATACCTTGAAAAGAAGTAGAATTGACAGCCTTTAACACTTCCTTTTTTTTTTTATATCAATATTTGTTGAATACTGTGAGAACTGATTTCAAATGCCTCGAACTTTGGACATAGTACAGATGTGGGAGCAAAATATGTATCATGGCCATGATACTTCCACGCATTGGATTTTTTCAGCTGCGTAGCTATTCACTTCCAACTTCTTACTCATTTTCCTTCGGCATTCATTTGATCCAATTGAGTGAAAGCATGAAAGTTGTTCCGAATTGAAATATTGCATTACTTTCCCTTAAAAAGAAATAGAAATGATTAAGTTTTACACTATATCTCTTGCCAAGAATAATACCACAGATTACTATAAATTTTATGAATGATATGAATTGATATTGTGAAATATTGTATCTGCATTTAATGAATAATTAATGATATCCCACTCAGAGAAAAAGCTTTCATACAGATTATTCGTTCAGACCGGTAAAAATTTCATCATTGTGGGAATCATTAGTAAGGTTTATGAGGAGAACAAAATTAAACTCACTACAATTTTTAGCCCACTCAGAAAGAATGCTTTCATTCAGATTATTGGTTCAGACCGGGAAAAATTTCATCACTGTGGGTTTAATTATTAGAGTGTATGGGAAGGACAAGTTTACAAAGGCAAACTTAAGTATACACCACTTGTTTGTCATGAAACCACAACAGTAATATACCTTGAAAAGGAGTAGAAATGACAGCCTTTAATACTTCCTTTTCCTTGATATCAATATTTGTTGAAAACTGTGAGAACTGATTTGAATTGCCTCGAACTTTGGACATAGTACAGATGTGGGAGCAAAATATGTATCATGGCCATGATACTTCCACACATTGGATTTTTTCATCTGCATGGCTATTCACTTTCAACTTCTTACTCATTTTCCTTCGGCATTCATTTGATCCTTTAGAGTGAAAGTATGATAGTTGTTCCGAATTGAAATATTGCATTAGTTTCCCTGAAAAAGAAATAGAAATGATTAAGTTTTACACTATATCTCTTGCCAAGAATAATACCTCAGATTACTATAAATTTTATGAATGATATGAATTTATATTGTGAAATATTGTATCTGTATTTAATGAAAAATTAATGATATCCCACTCAGAGAAAAAGCTTTCATACAGATTATTCGTTCAGACCGGTAAAAATTCCATCATTGTGGGATTCATTAGTAATGTTTATGTGGAGAACAAAATTAAACTCACTACAATTTTTAGCCCACTCAGAGAAAATGCTTTCATTCAGATTGTTGGTTCAGACCGGTAAAAATTTCATCACTGTGGGTTTAATTAGCAAGGTTTATGAGGAGTACAAAATTACAAAGCAAACTGAAGTATGCACTACTTGTTTCTCATGAAACCACTACAGTAATATACCTTGAAAAAGAGTAGAAATGACAGCCCTTACTTCCTTTTCCTACTTCCTTTCCTCCCTTCCATACTTCCTTTTCCTTGATATCAATATTTGTTGAATACTGTGAGAACTGATTTCAAATGCCTCGAACTTTGGACATAGTACAGATGTGGGAGCAAAATATGTATCATGGCCATGATACTTCCACACATTGGATTTTTTCAGCTGCGTAGCTATTCACTTCCAACTTCTTACTCATTTTCCTTCGGCATACATTTGATCCTCTTAGAGTGAAGGCATGATAGTTGTTCTGCATAAAATCTTGAATTAATTTTCCTTGAAAAGAAATGGACATGATTAAGTTTAACACACTTTCTAAAGCCAAGATAAATACCACATATTACTAATAATTTTATGAATTTATATTGTGAAAAATTGTGTTTGCATTTAATGAAAAATTTATGATATCCCACTCAGAGACTTCTGTCTTTCATATTATTGGTTCAGAGTGGTTAAAATTTCATCACGGTGGGATTTGTTACTAAGGTTTATGAGGAGAACAAAATTAAACTCACTACAATTTTTAGCCCACTCAGAAAGAATGCTTTCATTCAGATTATTGGTTCAGACCGGGAAAAATTTCATCACTGTGGGTTTAATTATTAGAGTGTATGGGAAGTACAAGTTTACAAAGGCAAACTTAAGTATACACCACTTGTTTGTCATGAAACCACAACAGTAATATACCTTGAAAAGGAGTAGAAATGACAGCCTTTAACACTTCCTTTTCCTTGATATCAATATTTGTTGAAAACTGTGAGAACTGATTTCAAATGCCTCGAACTTTGGACATAGTACAGATGTGGGAGCAAAATATGTATCATGGCCATGATACTTCCACACATTGGATTTTTTCAGCTGCGTGGCTATTCACTTTCAACTTCTTACTCATTTTCCTTCGGCATTCATTTGATCCTTTAGAGTGAAAGTATGATAGTTGTTCCGAATTGAAATATTGCATTAGTTTCCCTTAAAAAGAAATAGAAATGATTAAGTTTTACACTATATCTATTGCCAAGAATAATACCACAGATTACTATAAATTTTATGAATGATATGAATTTATATTGTGAAATATTGTATCTGTATTTAATGAAAAATTAATGATATCCCACTCAGAGAAAAAGCTTTCATACAGATTATTCGTTCAGACCGGTAAAAATTCCATCATTGTGGGATTCATTAGTAATGTTTATGTGGAGAACAAAATTAAACTCACTACAATTTTTAGCCCACTCAGAAAAAAAGCATTCATTCAGTTTGTTGGTTCAGACCGGTAAAAATTTCAACACTGTGGGTTAAATTAGCATGGTTTATGAGGAGAACAAAATTACAAAGCAAACTGATGTATGCACTACTTGTTTGTCATGAAACCACAACAGTAATATACTTTGAAAAGAAGTAGAAATGACAGCCTTTAACACTTCCTTTTCCTTGATATCAATATTTGTGAAATACTGTGAAAACTGATTTCAAATGTCTTGAACTTTGGACATAGTACAGATGTGGGAGCAAAATATGTATCATAGCTGCATAGCTATTCACTTCCAACTTCTTACTCATTTTCCTTCGGCATACATTTGATCCTCTTAGAGTGAAGGCATGATAGTTTTTCTCCATTAAAATCTTGAATTAATTTACCTTGAAAAGCAATAGACATGATTTAGTTTAAAACATTTTCTATTGCCAACATAAATACCACATATTACTAATAAATTTTTGAATTTATATTGTGAAATATTGTGTCTGCATTTAACCCCCATATGGATTTACGAATTTAGTTACGTCGTTGGATTCACGGCGCCGCAGCGGCGCTGCGTAATATTTTGTCATTATCTTTCAAACTTGGCCTTCCTTATCATGTCTTCTTATTGATAATACTAGTGACTTCAATTTTTTTTATTTTTAACCATTTTTTGCAAGATTTGACCCATTTTTACAGAAGTTATAGCTAAAAATCTTTAACACTGCATTCTTTTCCGTATGTAGTCGTAATACTCTCTCTTTTTGGTCCCTTAGACTGTTATTTTCGAATGAAGGTTTTAATTTCGTGTGTAATGGTAGTTTTAAATAATTTTTCTAATATGCAATGCTGGATAAACTCCGCTTTATCATGTGCACATTGTTTTATTTTATTATGTAAGCAAATACTAAAAATGAGGACCGAATAAAAGTCGGATGGATCCATGTAAAATAATTTTGCTTCACTACGTCCACCCACATGTTTTATCTTTGTAGTATGCGCTTAAGTCTGAGTTCTTAAACGTTAATAATTGAAAAAGGGTAGGTGAAGTGAGAAGAGATGAGTGATACCGTCATGATTTTTAAGGTCTATATTTTGACGATCAAGGCAAAAGTAAGGACATTCTGGGAGCTTATATCCTGCAATTTCTAAAAAAAAGGAAAGGATGAAAGTCTTATGGGTTGTGAAATGTGAGGAATGTGGGACAATCAGCGACGCGTCAAAGAGTTCAGCGCCGCATTGGAGGGGGGGCTAGAAGAGCCGGTATTTTAGGCCTACAGTGGAGCCCATTACCTCACTGAGGATGTCTCCATAGAGATTGATAGGTAAAAGTGATGCGGGGGAGTGCGGCAGATGAGGTTTTGCTTCGGGATTGGTGGGAAAGGCCAAAATAATTATTTCTAAGAAGTTTGGATTGTAGGTGGTAAGGAAGAAGGAGCAGGAAATGGAAAAAAGCATGGAATACGATGGCGTCTATTTTCTTCGGTCCGGCGCTGCGTGAGGGACCGATAGAAAAGGAGCTAGTGTTCTGGGGTGACCAAAATACCCTCATGCTGGGAGGACACCCCTCACCTTTTCTTTCCGTAGCATTGCACTGACCCAAACATTGAGACCATCCGTACTTTCCCACTAAGCCTCCTTATTTGTCATCCTCCGCCTACTTTCTTCCCCCCAAAAAACTGATTGAACTTCTCCCCACCTCCAACGACCCACCCGAGCTAGACCTTCTCGGAATGAAGGGAGGGCCACCCAGGGGCGCTTTGCGATAAGGCGCGGATTCCCTGTCCCTCACGCAGCGATGGAAGGGTGAATAATGAGCAGCTTATTGTGTCTAATTGCCTCCTTGCACTCTCAACCTTCCTGCACAATACGGATTTTCTACGCTTACCTGGCCCAACGATTCCGGTATTCCCTGATCCTTGGCAGTCGACTCACCACCATGTATCTCCACTCCTTCACCTCAAAACAACCTCCATGGAATTACCCACCTTTCTCTTCCTCACTCACCCATTCATGTTAATAAACATTGGTTGACTCAAACCTGTGCATTTGAGTACACAAAGAAACGAGAAATATATTTACAAATTTTCACTGTGTGGTAAATCGTCTATGTATTTTTTCATCGTGAAAAGATTTTTACCATGTAAGTTCTGTCAATGTCAATCCATGGGTAAACAGTAACGTCCTCGGAAATACTATTATCGCCAGCAGTTTTGTGAAGACTATCGCAGCCGCAAAGTAATATTTTCGAATGAGAGGTACGAGACATAACACCAACCGTGTGATGTGTTATTCACGGTGGTCAGTCAAACTTCTGAATAGTCGTCCCGAGTCTCAGCTTCTCATTCAACATTCAATTTCCACACGAAGGTAAAGAGGCGTTATTGCATGAATTGTGGAAATATATTGTGGTTAAATTTTCTTGGGGTTGCTGTTTGGTATAATTATATACATAGTAACCCTGGGATATCCCCAAAGGTGACCATCACCACAGCAGGTATGCGGACAAGGAGGAGGGACGCGGAGAGGAGAAGGTATCCAAACAAAATAATCCTGGAGGCCATGGAAAAAACACCCTTAGGCTAGCCATAAGGTTCAAAGACTTATACTTGCAAATAGATGAAGTTTTGTCAATGAACATTATAAACAGGCGAAAATTATGATAATTAGATTAAAAACAAAGCAAAATTGGCAGAGTAAAATTTTCCCATTGTTAAACAATTTAAATTTGTTTGTAAAGTTTAAACATTTTCATATTCTGATTGAACATAGAAGATACCATTTCATATGAAATATAATAACTTTTAAATTAGTATTGAGAGTGCAGTCCCCGACATTGAGACGAGGAAACTCTCGGCGCCGCAGCGGCGCCGTAAATCCAACGACGTAACTTTTTTCATTAGAGGCCAATAAAATGAAAACTATGCACACTATACATACTAAAATATATTTGTAGCCTAAGAAAGCAGAAAAAATAGACTACTGAAAGTTTCAGAAAGATCCATCGGAATGGAAAATTTTTAAATCATTTTTAAAACCACGAGCGCCGCTAAGGCGCAGAGAATCCTATGAGGGTTAATGAAAAATTTATGATTTCCCACTCAGAGACATTTTTTTTTTCATATTATTGGTTCAGAGCGGTAAAAATTTCATCACTGTGGGACTATTTAATAATGTGTATGAGGAGAGGAAATAACAAAGGCAAAATGCAGCATGCAAAATGTGGCAAGTGGAGCAAAATTCAAAATATGAAAATGATTGTGACACAAATAAGATTTTGTATCTTAATAATCCTTCTCTTCTGAATCCTACAGTCTTCCTTAGGTATATATTTGATTCTCTAAGCATAAAAGTATTCTAGTTGTTTCTCATAAAAACACTGCGGTAATATACCTTGAAAAGGAGTAGAAATGACAGCCTTTAATACTTCCTTTTCCTTGATATCAATATTTGTTGAATACTGTGAGAACTGATTTCAAATGCCTCGAACTTTGGACATAGTACAGATGTGGGAGCAAAATATGTATCATGGCCATGATACTTCCACACATTGGATTTTTTCAGCTGCGTAGCTATTCACTTTCAACTTCTTACTCATTTTCCTTCGGCATTCATTTGATCCTTGAGAGTAAAAGCATAATAGTTATTCCAAATTAAAATATTGCATTAGTTTCCCTTAAAAAGAAATAGAAATGATTAAGTTTTACACTATATCTCTTGCCAAGAATAATACCACAGATTACTATAAATTTCATGAATGATATGAATTTATATTGTGAAATATTGTGTCTGCATTTAATGAAAAATTAATGATATCCCACTCAGCGAAAAAGCTTTCATACAGATTATTCGTTCAGACCGGTAAAAATTTCATCATTGTGGGAATCATTAGTAAGGTTTATAAGGAGAACAAAATTAAACTCACTATAATTTTTAGCCCACTCAGAAAAAAAGCATTCAATCAGATTATTGGTTCAGACCGGTAAAAATTTCATCACTGTGGGTTTAATTAGCAAGGTAATTTGAGAAGTACAGTATTTGAAAGGCAAACTTAAGTATGCACTATTTATTTGTCATGAAACCACAACAGTAAAATACCTTGAAAAGAAGTAGAATTGACAGCCTTTAACACTTCCTTTTTTTTTATATCAATATTTGTTGAATACTGTGAGAACTGATTTCAAATGCCTCGAACTTTGGACATAGTACAGATGTGGGAGCAAAATATGTATCATGGCCATGATACTTCCACACATTGGATTTTTTCAGCTGTGTAGCTATTCACTTCCAACTTCTTACTCATTTTCCTTCGGCATTCATTTGATCCTCTAGAGTGAAAGCATAATAGTTGTTCCGAATTAAAATATTGCATTAGTTTCCCTTAAAAAGAAATTGAGATGATTAAGTTTTACACTATATCTATTGCCATGACAAATACCACAGATTACTATAAATTGTATGAATGTTATAAATTTATATTGTGAAATATTGTATCTGCATTTAATGAAAAATTAATGATATCCCACTCAGAGAAAAAGCTTTCATACAGATTATTCGTTCAGACCGGTGAAAATTTCATCATTGTGGGGTCATTGGTAAGGTTTATGAAAACAAAATTACAACTCATTACAATTTTTTAGCCCACTCAGAAAAAATGCTTTCAATCAGATTGTTGATTCAGACCGGTAAAAATTTCATCACTGTGGGTTTAATTAGTAAGATGTATGAGAAGTACAAAATTAGAAAGGCAAACTTAAGTATGCACTACTTATTTGTCATGAAACCACTACAGTAATATACCTTGAAAAGAAGTAGATATGACAGCCTTTATTTCAGAAAAATTTATGGTATCCCACTCAGAGAAAAAGCTTTCATTCAGATTATTCATTCAGACCGTTAAAAATTTCATCATTGTGGGATTCATTATTAAGGTTTATGAGGAAAACAAAATTACAACTCACTACAATTTTTAGCCCACTCAGAGAAAATGCTTTCATTCAGATTGTTGGTTCAGACCGGTAAAAATTTCATCACTGTGGGTTTAATTAGCAAGGTTTATGAGGAGTACAAAATTACAAAGCAAACTGAAGTATGCACTACTTGTTTCTCATGAAACCACTACAGTAATATACCTTGAAAAAGAGTAGAAATGACAGCCCTTACTTCCTTTTCCTACTTCCTTTCCTCCCTTCCATACTTCCTTTTCCTTGATATCAATATTTGTTGAATACTGTGAGAACTGATTTCAAATGCCTCGAACTTTGGACATAGTACAGATGTGGGAGCAAAATATGTATCATGGCCATGATACTTCCACACATTGGATTTTTTCAGCTGCGTAGCTATTCACTTCCAACTTCTTACTCATTTTCCTTCGGCCTACATTAGTTCTTCTTAGAGTGAAGGCATGATAGTTGTTCTGCATTAAAATCTTGAATTAATTTACCTTGAAAAGAAATAGACATGATTAAGTTTAACACACTTTCTAATGCCAAGATAAATGCCACAAATTTCTTTTAATTTTATGAATTTATATTGTGCATTATTGTCACTGCATTTAATGAAAAATTTATGATATCCCACTCAGAGACTTTTTTTCTTTCATATTATTGGTTCAGAGCGGTTAAAATTTCATCACTGTTGGACTATTTAATAATTTGTATGAGGAGAAGAAAATAACAAAGGCAAAATGCAGCATGCAAAATGTGGCAAGTGGAGCAAAATTCAAAATTTGAAAATTGTTGTGACACAAATAAGATTTTGTAACTTAATAATCCTTCTCTTCTGAAATCTGAAGTCTTCCTTAGGTATATATTTGATTCTCTAAGCATAAAAGTATTCTAGATGTTTCTCATAAAAACACTGCGGTAATATACCTTGAAAAGAAGTAGAAATGACACCCTTTAATACTTCCTTTTCCTTGATATCAATATTTGTTGAATACTGTGAGAACTGATTTCAAATGCCTCGAACTTTGGACATAGTACAGATGTGGGAGCAAAATATGTATCATGGCCATGATACTTCCACACATTGGATTTTTTCAGCTGCGTAGCTATTCATTTCCAACTTCTTACTCATTTTCCTTCGGCATACATTTGATCCTCTTAGAGTGAAGGCATGATAGTTGTTCTGCATAAAATCTTGAATTAATTTACCTTGAAAAGAAATGGACATGATTAAGTTTAACACACTTTCTAAAGCCAAGATAAATACCACATATTACTAATAATTTTATGAATTTATATTGTGAAAAATTGTGTGTGCATTTAATGAAAAATTTATGATATCCCACTCAGAGATTTCTGTCTTTCATATTATTGGTTCAGAGTGGTTAAAATTTCATCACGGTGGGATTTGTTACTAAGGTTTATGAGAACAAAAGTACAACCCCATACAATTTTTAGCCCACTAAGAAAAAATGCTTTCATTCAGATTATTGGTTCAGACTGGTAAAAACTTCATTACTGTGGGTTTAATTAGTAAGATGTATGAGAAGTACAAAATTAGAAAGGCAAACTTAAGTATGCACTACTTATTTGTCATGAAACCACTACAGTAATATACCTTGAAAAGAAGTAGATATGACAGCCTTTATTTCAGAAAAATTTATGGTATCCCACTCAGAGAAAAAGCTTTCATTCAGATTATTCATTCAGACCGTTAAAAATTTCATCATTGTGGGATTCATTATTAAGGTTTATGAGGAGAACAAAATTACAACTCACTACAATTTTTAGCCCACTCAGAGAAAATGCTTTCATTCAGATTGTTGGTTCAGACCGGTAAAAATTTCATCACTGTGGGTTTAATTAGCAAGGTTTATGAGGAGTACAAAATTACAAAGCAAACTGAAGTATGCGCTACTTGTTTCTCATGAAACCACTGCAGTAATATACCTTGAAAAAGAGTAGAAATGACAGCCCTTACTTCCTTTTCCTACTTCCTTTCCTCCCTTCCATACTTCCTTTTCCTTGATATCAATATTTGTTGAATACTGTGAGAACTGATTTCAAATGCCTCGAACTTTGGACATAGTACAGATGTGGGAGCAAAATATGTATCATGGCCATGATACTTCCACACATTGGATTTTTTCAACTGCGTAGCTATTCACTTCCAACTTCTGACTCATTTTCCTTCGGCATACATTTGATCCTCTTAGAGTGAAGGCATGATAGTTGTTCTGCATTAAAATCTTGAATTAATTTACCTTTAAAAGAAATGGACATGATTAAGTTGAACACACTTTCTAATGCCAAGATAAATGCCACAAATTTCTTTTAATTTTATGAATTTATATTGTGCATTATTGTCACTGCATTTAATGAAAAATTAATGATATCCCACTCAGAGTAACTTCTTTCGTTCTCATTATTGGTTCAGAGAGGTGTAAATTTCATCACTATGAGATTTAACAGTGCAGGTTATGGGGGAAATAAAGCAACAAGGCAAACTGAGGCATGCAAATTTGCCAAGTGGAGGAAAATTCTAATGTGGAAATGATTCTTATACAAGTTGGATTTTGTAACTTCATATTCCTTCACTTTCAACTCCTGAGTTCTTCCCTAGGTTTACATTTGATCCTCTAAAGATGAAAGTATTCTAGTTGTTTCTCATGAAATCGCTGTGGTAATATACCTTGAAAAGAATTTGAATTGATTGACTTTAATACTTCTTTTCTTTGATATCTATATTAGCTTAATACTGTAAAAACTGATTTCCAATGTCTTCAACTAATTTCATATTATATCAGTATTGAACTAGAACACGGACATCACTTGGTGTCATATATGTACTACTATATCCAATGAAATGTCGACACCCACTCGCGCCATTTTACCAATTTGATTGAATGGAGCTGAGTCGGAAAGAACTTGCACAGTTGGCACACATGGCTAGCTATGGCCTTAGCCTTTATGTCACCAAGATCCAACGAGGAAGGATGCAAATGCGACAGAATTAGCAAAATTTGAGTCAAATACACTCCGAGAGCTAAAGCCTTAGCGGAAGGAATGCAACGAGGAAACTCACGTCCACGCACATGTTGGGCCGTTTTTGGGGCATATTTTTTCATCGTGTAGATATAAAAGATGCATTCTGAATATCAACACAATTTATACAGTTGACATAGGAAAGAGTTAAATTGGATTTTTTAAATTTACGGCTTAATTTATAAAAAACAATGACTCTATCTACGTTTCCACATTTATTTCTTAACAGGTTTCATTCACTGAGAGAAACAGAGCCTTTGAAGTGGCAGTGGTTGCATCTTTGTGTACTTGCAGTGAAATACCTACTTGTAGTAAGTACAATCCTCTCTAAATAACCAAATGAATTCGTAGTTGCGATCATTTTGATAAACCCTAGAGTTGTAAAAATGATTGTAATTCAATTGATAATTTTTATCTTCAAACTTCTAGTACTTGGTCACGTAAAAATGTGGGAAGTGAGGTGTTTTAAAGTATGAATGCTGTCCTTTCAGTGGGTGTGAGGAGAGCCAGATTACCAATAAGGCAAAGTATGCAGTAGCCTATGGGCCCCAGGGGGGGCCCTGAGAATTGTTTTCCCCTTTCTTCTCTTGAGACTTGTTTATTAACGTGGCTTTACTGGTTACTTTACTGGTATTAGTTGCTTGTACTGCCTGCAGGCCCCCAAGTGTGTTTCATCACTTTCAATGACAATCAAAACTTCAGGGTTATTCATGTAATTTTGTAATTATTAAAAAGGTTGAAGATATGGGTGACGTTGGTTTCGGTCATACATGTATAACTATTAAAAATTGTTGGATAATTTGGGGTAAAAGAGCTGATATACCTTTTTATTTCCACCTGGTCCTTAGAGCTCACTATGGTTCAGCCACCAAGTGATGGATTAACACACTTGGGGGCCTGCAGGCAGTACAAGCAACTAATACCAGTAAAGTAACCAGTAAAGCCACGTTAATAAACAAGTCGCAAGAGAAGAAAGGGGAAAACAATTCTCAGGGCCCCCCCTGGGGCCCATAGGCTACTGCATACTTTGCCTTATTGGTAATCTGGCTCTCCGCACACCCACTGAAAGGACAGCATTCATACTTTAAAACACCTCACTTCCCACATTTTTACGTGACCAAGTACTAGAAGTTTGAAGATGAAAATTATCAATTGAATTACAATCATTTTTCAAACTCTAGGGTTTATCAAAATGATCACAACTAAGAATGCATTTGGTTATTTAGAGAGGATTGTAGATACTATGGGGCCAATTATGTAACTCATAACTCCGGAGTTACGCAGAGAATGGAGTTATAATGGCCGCCATAGCTCTTTTAGCAATTACAGAAAGAGCTATGGTGGCCATTATAACTCCATTCTCTCCATAACTCTGGAGTTATGAGTTACATAATTGGCCCCTATGAGTAGGTAGTTCACTGCAAGGACACAAAGATGCAACCACTGCCACTTCCAATGCTTCTTTTCTCTCAGTGAATGAAATCTGTTAAGAAATAAATGTGGTAACGTAGGAAGAGTCATTATATTTATAAATTAAGCTGTAAATAAAAAATATTCTGCTTTAACTCTTTCTTTTGTCAACTGTATAAATTCTGGTGATATTCAGAATGGATCTTTTTTATGTACAAGATGAAAAAAATAGCCTGACTTCGGATTCAAACCCTTCCAGAACCACACCTCAACTTACGTGGATGGAATTAACCAACTCGGCTACAGAGCCGCTTCCTTGTAAGATGCATACAGTGAGTCCAAATCTGAATTAGTGGGAGGAAAAACCTTGCGACGGAGCCTGAAAGAATAGACTCCGATCGGCCCAACGTGTGTGTGGACATGAGTTTCCTCAGTGCATTCCTGCCATTAGGGCTTTAACTCTCGGAGTTTGACTCTAATGTCGCTAGCCCTGTCGCATCCGTGTCCGTCCTCGTCGGCTCTCAGTGACTTAAAGGCGAAGGCCATAGCTAGCCATGTGTGCCAACAGTCAAGTTTTTTCTAACCCAGCTCCATTCAATCAAATTGGTAAAATGGGGTGAATGGGTGTCTACATTTCATTGGAAATGGTAGTACAATCTGCCGTAGCTGTTTCTGCTGCACAATTTTAGGAGTAAATAAAGTCTCCAGCTTGAAAAAATTTTATGGCTGGGCTTAAATGACAGATTTGGAATTCTTAATCTATTGCAGAATTTTGAATTACATTCAGTGGTTTATTTTTAATACTTAAAGCCATCTGATTTAAAGGGTGATGCTAAGAAATTGTAACATTCTAGTCTAGGTTTTCATGAAGATCACGATGAAATGAATATGCTACAGTATCAGTAATACATCTTAAAACTTTTGACAGATAAAGCATGAAGAACAATAATACAATAATTTCCCTCTCAGGGAAACCATTTTCTAATTTTTTACATAGCATTTCTCCAATTAGTTGTAATCTCATCTCTGTGGTTTTGAATGTACATTGATTGACGTTAATATTCACCTATTATCATTTTTCTTTAGGGGATGGTGGAAGAGATTCCTGTGGCACGTGACTTCACGGAAATTGACCAGAATTAAGTAGGTGGAGCCTCTCGGAAATTCAGTTGCTCTCAGACCACCATCATATACACTTTGTGGTCAGTTAGCTGTGTCGCCCAACCTCCATGGCATTTAATTGCTTGGTGTACCCAAGTGAACTTCCTTTTTTCTTACGTTAGAGAAATGTATTTTAGCATATATATGTTCCCTAAATATTCATGGGGCATATCTTTCATGTAACTTTTTCTGATCGATTTGATTCCAATCAGCAAACAGTTCTGTCTGTTTTTAGCCATAGAGCAAGGCAAAAACTTGGAAAAAAACATTCAATCAGTCATGGCAATTATCAGAAAATTACATGGCATTTGGACTCATTTAAATTGCAGAGGCTCCTGCCTTGCGCAATGGGCTTCAAGGTGGCTTGTGGAATGTTACAGAGATGCAGGCTTTTGCTTTCATTCAAATGCAGAGTCATGTGAGTGAACATGGCAACTTGGTCCTCTCTCACTCCCTACTACAACTCGCTGGAGTTGAAGGCCTTCCTGCCGCAAAGCAGCTCGAACTGTTCCAAGCATGCATGAAGGGCCAGTCATAAAGATATTTGAAAAGGTGAATAGCTTTGAATCACAATTTGGATTGGATTGTATATATGGGGAGACGACAGATAACCAAAACCATTTCCGCCATAGGGGACCGGTAAGGGAGGAAGGGTGGAGAGAAACCCTGTGTCGGCATTAGTCTGCTCTAAACGAAAGGCACCAAGGGGACCTCAGTTTAACATCTCATCTGACAGACTAGATGACTCTACTCCAAGTGCCCTCCTCAAGACATTCAAATACGGATCAGGTTTTTGCTGAAAAATATCCTCCCCTGCAGGGATTGGAACCCTGTCCATCCATATGGTTAGCCAGTATTGTAGTCAGCACACCAACCCCAAATACAGTGCATTATCTTCTACTGCAACCTATAATCCCCTTTTAAAATATAAAGTAAGTAAAAAATAAGGAAAGCTAAAGCAACCTAAAGTTAGATAATGAGCAAAATATTTAAACTGGAAATAAGTTCATACATCAATTGGATTTTTCTACTGCAGAGTCTTGGACTTCCAAATATTAATTTGTCTTCTTAAGATTTACTTGAGATCCTCAAATAGGAAATCATTCTGGTAATCTCAAGAAGCTGCACCACGAATTAGTTCACAATGGGGACAGTGATGGCTTGTTTCCTCTCCAAGTTATTTTTTCCTCTTGGGTCTCTCAATTGGTAACATTGTTTAGGAGGGTTACATTCTGCTTGGAGGAATTGCTTCAGAAAAATCCCTTTCCATGAGGTGTCATGGAGAAATACTTCTTTGAAGAAATGAAATTGTAACCAGAGGCAGTGCTATATTTATAAGGTAAATAATTTATTTGAACAATTGTCATCTAAGTAAATATATTTATTGAGTTAAATTGCTAACTCACAGACATGGAAGAAAATATGAATGAAATATTGAAAAGTTGTAAGTTTATTATGAATCACCACCAAAATTATTTTTGGTTTGATGGGAAATAATGTGTGTTGTAATTCAGTTTGTTTCATTCAAGTTTGTCTGCAGCCATTCAGGTTAAGAATTAAAAGACTCTGAGAGCAACAGACTACTTCAAGCAAAACTTGAGTATGTGGCACTGCAGAACTGCTTTTGAAGACTGACAAAAGAGGTCAACAAGAGAGAGATATCTTTATGATATTCAATTATGAATTGGTAAAGTAAAATTTAAATTGTTAAGTATTTATTGAAAAATTAATTCTATTGTTCTTTCAGTATAACCAAATTTTATAGTATCTACCTATAGAGCTAATGATTAAAGGTCATGTCGAGTATTCCACCTGGTTAGCAGCTCCATTTATCCTGGCGTTATGAAGAGTGACTAGCACTTCATCTCCAGGGATCCTAAATTTGAAACTAAATAAATATCAATATCAACCAAATTGAGTGGATGGAACCATAAGATTCAGAACCCCTAAGGATGAAAAACAAGTTATTCTTTGAAATGGCAGGAGTCATGGAGCTGCTGACCCAGTGGAACAGGCAAGAGTTTTTTATGTGCCAGATAGAGTAGCAACTCGATGATACAAAGCGCAATAATACCAAATTTTGATTTTAGGAAGGAAAACTGTTGGTCCCGATGAAAAGCCTATGCTAAATACATGCTGCTATTCGAAAATACAAAGTTTAGAAAATACAAACTTTTGAAATTATGAACCTTGGACCCAGTCCCCATAGAGAAACTGAGTTCGTTTTTACAAACCTTGGGGGGTAATCGCATTGGAAAAGCTTTCTATTTGCCAACGTAGAGACCTAACAAATCAGCTTTGCCGAATATAATCTATCAATTGTGTACAATGTGTGAAATATAGTGCATTTATCTCTCACAAGTGCCTGAGTCACACAGTTATTTATCAAGTTTTAGTCGTGAATAATTTAGTTCTCGAGTGATGGAGAAAATGGTAGCTTGTGGCAATAGTTCCCTTATTTCATTTTTATTTTAACTGTTAGCTTGCATTTCCATGATGTAAACAATTCTCTTTTGGTTATAACTCATGTGTGGTGCCGCGTACCAACTCTCTGCCACGCGTTATTAGTGGCAATTTTCATTTATTGAGCGTTCGAACAGAAAATGACGCGATAAAATGATGGGAAATAGGACTGGGATACCTTTCTCAGACTCTATACCTAAATCCATGGCGTCACTACGAATAAACCCGCGTTTACTCCCCCCATTATCCATATTTCATGAGACAATAGAAAAAAATGGTTTCCAAGAATTTACGAGGGTATAGCCACCCTGCGATTGATATAATTTTGCATTCAAAATGGATTATTTCAAATTTTAAAACATGACCCAATCAGGGGAATGGCTCAATAATACAACAATGTAATGTAGTAGCTGTGCCTGGCATATGTTGCAATGTCTTTTTCTGGGTTCTGAATCGGTCCTCAAAAGAATGAGACATAGTCCAGTGAATTCCTCATACTTAAACAGGAATTCGTAACATACAAATGGTGGCATGAGTTTCCATTCCATGCCTATGCTGTGGGTTGCAGGTAAATAAAATATTCTATTGTTGAAGTAGTGCGAACATTAAATGTAACGCTTAAATATCCAACTATGGGAATTACCGACGCATCCTTTGCGGGCGCGCTCACAGCAATTTGCCAAAGTTTCATTGCAATCTGATGAATGGAATTGGAAAGCATAGAAGACGAACAAACAAACATTTATATATATTAGATAAGACCTGTGATAAACCGCTGAGACACTTCAACCCGAAGAAGCTATCCACAAAATATCGTTTTATGAAGTATAGTTCTTTGCATAAGTAAGCTAGAAAACTGAAATCATTAAAATAAAATCCCCACAGAAGCCTTTTCTTAAACGTAATTCCAAGACGTTGTTGGGGTAACTCCATGAAATTTTACTCATTATTACATTTTATTATAATTACTGGAACCAGCTTTCATCCATGAATTACTACAGTGAATTCATTGATTAACTAGGCCTTGATACATTACATTTGATATATCATCATTGTTATCCCTGATTCCACAAGATAAATAACCAATGGAATCAGATTTCATTGTGATGACATGAGTAACTTCGAGTCATAGGCATTTTAATGTGTGGATGTCACACAACATGGGCATGAATTGGATCCTGATGTGCTCTATTACAAAATCAACCGATGTCTAGAAGGATCTAACTACAGAAATACTACTCTGTGAAAACTTGTTGTTGCTATAAGGATTTTACCCAGAAAGGAGTTAGGTGTCAGCCTCAGCTGTGGCAGATTTTTTCCGTGACCCCTACCTCTGCTTAAGTTTCCCATGAGTTAATTTTGCAAACTTTTGCTTCAATCAGTTAATCTTATTTCGTTTTCGTGTTTTATGCTCGACAACACAGTCAAGCATAGAAGACGTAAGTCGCAGAGGGGAAAGGAAATAACTGAATAATGGAATGGAGAATGCTGCATCTGGAATATCTCCGCGATGCCCATTTAGGATGAAGTTTTTCTTCCACACTATGGTGAATAAAAAGTTTCGAAACTCATGAAGTGATTCGGATAATACTTTTCAAATAAGAGATATTTCATTAGCTTCTTTGTTTTAGGTTACCGAAGTTGGCATATAAGGATGCCACTGGATAAAATGGCATCCAGCATAACACCTACGACGTGAAGAGATAATGCATTGAAGGATAAAAAAATAATTGCTGAATTTATTTCCTGGATTAATGTTTTGCCGAATAGAAATATAAGTGCGAATTGCCACAGTGAAAAGAAACTTGGTCATGAGTTAATGTTTCTTACTCGAACTTTAATGAGCGGTGAAACCGTTTGGCTTGGAACAAAATAGTATTTCTTCCCAATTTCATATATCCAGCAGGCGACGAGGAAGAAACCACAAATAATGAACTGAGAAGGATTGTTTAGATGAAGTGAGTCCTTAGCTCTTTTTACCTATTATTGAGCGATAAAGGAAGCAAGGTTGAACGAGCTACCGTCTTAACTGCGTAGTTGTTAGAACATTGATAAGAAATGGATTGGTGAAGTGCTGTCATTGCAAGCGAAGGCATGTCCTGGGCAGCAGTTGAAGCGTTCATTCATTCTCCACAAACTGTGATCTGAGGTTCTATTATATTTAGTAACATTCTCCATGAACTCTACATAAATATTCTATCTGTCCAAAAAATCTTGCCGCATAGAACTGGAAACCTTGTAGTACTAGTGTACTCTGAGATGATGAAGATATGGGAAATGTCCGGATCACGCCCAATTTGTCGTCATGCGATTAGTAATTGGAACGAAATAATATTCCTCCTCAAGTTCGTATATCCAGCTGGCGAAGGGAAAGTAACTACAAACAATGACCTATGAAGAGAATCGAGAAGATATTGTATCTCATGCTAAATGAGCTGAACCCACTAGATGTCTCAGCAGCACAAAAGGTAGCAGTTTTCAAGTCATAAGAAACGTGAGGATTTTGAACTCCAAATACATATATTAGTGGGTTTAGAAGGAATTTTAATCGCAACATTAAAAAAAACCTGAAGACTTAATAATATTATAAATGTTATGTTGTATAGATAAAACATGCGTTGACAAAATACAGTAAATTGATGAAATTTAAAATGCTATTTCTGACCATAAAAAATTATTAGCTTTAGACGTACATGGAGCGTCCTGGGTACACATGACAGCTGCATATGGTGATTTAATCGTGCATACTGGGTCCAATTAGGGTACAACGGAGGACAGCGTTGAGCGGCTAGTGGCCGGGAGGTGCGGGGTTCTAATTTCAACTGGGATGAGTGCAAGCCTAGAGTGAAATTACCCCATGACACACATCCTAGGGGTGGCTAGCTAGGTATTTTGTAGATGTGGGTACTCAGTCCCGCATTATTTTCCTATGAGGCACTAGCATAACGATTGGTTTCACTTACAATAAACACAATGAGTTCATCATCAAAAAAGTTCAAAATACTTCAAAGCGCCTTACTCAGGGTCCAGATCAAAGTTCTATGAGGATTTACCTTCAAAAAGAAACCTTGGCAATGATGGAGGGGGATTTAATGCCGATATTTCACCCCATACTCCTACTTGCAACGGTGTCACTCCATCTTCCGAGTCGGGGCTTATTTCCCTGGTAAGGCTTGAGTCAGAACCGGAGTCTTCAATGCCCACTTCCTTCGAGTCAAAGCAGGAGAAATCCAATTTTTCTCCTAAATCCATCGCTGAAATATCCCTCACTACTTGACAAAAATGTATATTTCCACAGAAAGGGGCACTTCGACTACCAAGATATTTGCAAATGTGGAATTCAGGCAAATAAGTGAGAACGATGTGTGCACTGTGAAAATCAATGAGAAAATGAGGTGGATGCAGTGCGATCTGTTGGGCATGGACAGACTTTGCTCTTATATATGAACTTTGTCCCTTGCATACCCTCTAGCTTTCAAACATCGCATATAGAATCATGGGTGCCAAAAATATCTGGAGCATGTTCACAGCAACCAACAAAGGCACCATGACAACTGCCTAACCTAACAAAGGCACAGTGACAACAACCTAACACAGAAACCATTACAGGTCCCTATGGATTCTTAAATTATATTTGAATTGATTTTAGTATTAATATCTAATACACCTTAATCAAGGAAGAATGGGAATACCAAAATTTAAGGGAATAACAGGAGCCATAATCAGAGCAAACAAATACAGTGGAGCCCACTTATAACGAACCGGCTTATGACGAAGTCCCACTTTTAACGAAGTGAAATCCGTTCCCCATCAAAAAAGGCCCTTTCGCCATGTAAAAAATCCTGCTTTTAACACAGGCATGCTGAAATGAGTTCTGCTTGTAACAAAGTTAGTCACACGGCAAAATATCCTTTATATATCAAACCTCTTCTTGGCTGTTGCAAAGCATTATGGCAATATCACCTTCATGTTAAAATCTCGAGAGCTCTATCAATATCCGATTATTTATGCACACGAAAATTCATCCAGAAATCTACCCTAAGCACCTGAACTCCTCTTCTGAGACTAGAAGAACACGGCAACTCCCACCCCTGTTGTGCACTGAGCAAAACCTACCACTGTCATTCGCCGGACAACTCCCACCCCCTCTTGCTAATCACCCCTCCCCTTCTCTGCCGTCGGCTCCTCCCGTGCTTGGAGGTTAGTCTCTGGCAGTTCGCTGCTGCGTCAAGTGTCGCATTTCACTTATTGCGCAATTGTATAGATGGTCTTGTGACATTGGTCACTATGGAGAGCAATAAAATAAGAATAAAAGTGTTAATTTTAAATACTAAATTAGAAATTTTGAAGGACATAGATGAAAAATGACTAAGACCAATGTCGAAAAAAAGTACGATATTTCACTTAGTACTTAGTCAATAATATTAAAAAACCGGGAGAAAATTGAAAAACCTAGTGAGCGTGTGACTTTTGGAGTTGATCGCAAAAAAATCTGCTGATCTAAATATGCCGATATTGAGGGTGCTGAGTTTAAGACGTTATGGTATTGATGGCCGAGAGGAGTGTTTCAGGCCTCATTTTTACTCTACCCGTGTTAACGTATCAATCAACTACTGTTGAACTATTGAAGATATTGACTTCGGATTTTCTTAATTTGGTTTGAAATATATCATTCCAAAAGACGATGCAGAAGAAAAATTTTTATTCCTCTGGTTTAGTGAGGAAACTTACCTAAACTTTGGCTATCAAAAACTCACTTCTTAGCCAGAAATTTGAAAATTGAAGACAGTCAACCTCTGGCGACAAATTTCTTCTATACGATACATAAAGAACATCCATCATTATTAATTTTTGAGGTCGCAATTGTTAAAACGGTGGGCCCTAGCTTGCTAAAAATCTATTTTCTGACACTATGTAGGCAAACCATGCTGTGGCGAATTTATATCCCCCGTGAGGAACTCCTTCCACTGTCTCTCAAGAAACGTTGAGTCACCCTTCTTTCTCAATTCTAGTAAAAGGTTTCAACCTGCCCCCTTCTTGTTAAGCGGATGTAAGATGATCCTAACCCTCTCCCCTAAAATGTCTTACATAATACTTGGTCAGCCCCTTGGAAGTCTGACTAGAGTGATCTAGGGAGTAGGTAACAAAAGTGTCAGGCACGGCCTCCCGTTTTGTATTTCACTCCCCTCCCGTTCCATGTTTAACTCCCCTTCAGTCAAACCTCGTCCCTTCTTCACCTTTCGGAATCCTTTCCCCTCCCTCAGAATCCCCTCCTTTTCCTCTCGGAATTGAATTGCACACTTATGATTATTTATGAATTACAAATGTAATATTGCATAGTGAGAAATACATTTCTTTGAGTTCAACCCTCATAAAATATGACTAAAGCTTTTACCCCATCACTATATTCTATGAATACGACCGATCATTGTATTACTAGGTTGAAATACCTACACCAAGTTAAGAAAAAATGCATCTACTCTGTGGCTTACATATTTTCCCAGAGAGTATTCATTAAAAAAGATGGCGTAAAGAAATTTCCAGAAGTAATCTTCTTAAACTGGCATATCCATTTACCTACATTTTATTCATTTGTATAAATTAATGTTCAACTACTTATTTACCAGTAGGTTAAGTGTGACTAATGCATTAAATCAATCACAAAAGTTATCTGATAGCCATATTTCTTCTGTTGCCACCAGTCCAACAGTATTATTGGTTTGTAATGCCTATTGGAAAATAACGATATTTTGTTTAGCCAAGACTTAGAATCAACTTGAAATGCCTCACATAGTTCCGTGTAAGGTAAAACAAAGTCTGGCAGTTTTTAATCCTAGCAATGGGACTCCGCTCACCTCGCCCAGGAAAAACTCGCCCGAGTGTCTGACACCCAGCGAGATGAAATTTGACACTTGGTTTGTTTTCTACAGAGTTCCCCCCGTCCACTTCCTCTTCATTCGCTCGCAAACTGCCCCCTTCCACACTGAGGACCTTCCCATCCTGCCCAGGTTCCGGAGGGGGGATGCCAGTCAAGGAAATTTTTAAATGGAACTTACTGATGCCGCACATTGGTGGCTAGCCTTGATGCTGATGATTTCAATATGATGAGTGGTTTATATAATCATAAATGATAGTCCTCATGGAAATTGATACCCTCCAGGAAACATACTCTTTCATTTCGTGAAAATTTTGTCATGTAAATAGGTGAATTTCATGATTGTATGAATATGAGACGATAAAATAACCCCTCCTCCGTTTACTATCTTTACTGTGCGAAAGATAGTAGAATTAATATGTTCAATTGAGGGTTTCTGGTAAAATGTTCTTTAGAAGTTGGTGAAGAGACTGGAATGGAGGAAAAAACAAGTTTTTTTCAGTAGATTCGGATGGTAGCCTTTTTCCAAAATGCTTTCGCCTAGACACTTTTTTTCCTTTCCTGTGCGAGGTTATAAAATAATAGCCGCAGTATAACAGCAGTTTGCTAGGTTGAAAGGTCAATTTTAAGTTCACAAGAGTGGGCCCACATTAAGCGAAGTTCAGATATAATGAAGTAAACTGCTGGCCCATTTAACTTCATTATAAACAGGCTCCACTATGTATCGCTTTGATTGAAAACTTCAAAAATACAGTAGCAGAACCATAGTACTTACATCACTTGTACTCATATCTGTATTGAAAGCCTCTTACAGTTAGTTTGCAAATGTTAGTCAAATTATATTTGAAATTATTTATTGCCAAATAAAATTCGCATGACTGTTGGCAAACAGGGAATAGGCATGTAATACTTACACGACTAGGTCTTCACAGCTGCAGGTCCTTCAAAGAAATCTCATACTTCGTGAGGTATAAGAAGGACCTTCAGATTAGTATATAAGATTCTGGACTTGGTTCTTGTCAAAGTTATGCTCTCCCTACCTTGAAATGAAAGAGTCATCTTTTCAGTTGAGGCAATAGGTTTTACAGTAAATACTTTACATTGCTTGGGACTTATAATAGAAATATGAAGCATTTTTTAAAAAACTTTGCTACAATAAACAACACTACATTTTTAACATAGCTGTATCATATTTAGTAATAATCATCAAACGGAGTTTCACCATTTATTGAACTATTCCACATTAGAAGTGAATATTTAAAGTATTACAGTGCATGATGGAAAGAACTATTACAAATCAACCTCTTTGGTGTTGTTAGAATATTTTTGCAGTAAATACTTCTTGGTGTGACAAAGAAACGATTATAGACTGTGCCTAATGAGTGAGAAGCATGCATTTTAATTAATTTTTGAATTTATACTGTATTAAGTACAGTAAAGTCAGAAAGGCAGCACAAAAATGAAGCAATAATAATGAGCCTATAACGTATCTTGGTTACCTTTGAAATGACGTCCATTTCTGTGCCAGCGAGTTCTGGTCATTTCCTTGCCACTATGTTCTTTTCCATAATCTGTTGCAGATATTAGGTTTCTGAGAAGAAATTAATGAAAGAATGTTATACCTTTATATCTTCCCAAGAACATTACCATTTATTAGGATATTCCACTTCAGAGGTGAATGTTTCACCATATTTCAGGGTGTGCTCAGATGAAGGTAATTTACAAACCATCATAGGTAGCACCTTAACAATTTATTCTACTCAAAATGCATACTTTATCTTGGAAATGATGTCTTTCTCTGCCAGGTAGTATTGCTCAATTCCTGCTATACTGTTTGCCATTGTTTTGGGTTTCATATTCATTAAAAGTATGAATTTTCCTCTTGGTATTCTGGTAAAGAATTTATCAGCCATATTAGCTGGGAAACTACCAAATACTTCATCATTTAAAATTATTTATGTTTTGAACTGAGTAATGTAACAATATATGTTCTTAAATTAAACGTATTAGAATAAATAGGATACTCTTTATCGTATTATAATTGAAATTAATGACAATAACCATTAACCCTGGCAAGCCTCAAGTCCTTGGCAAGCATCAGGTTTCATTGCTGTCATAATGGCCAAGGACTTGGGAGGGGTTTCTCAGTTCTCGCAGACACGTCCGACGCCCATCGGATTTGTGGCTATGCTGCGGTTGGGTCGTGCATACGGAGTAGAAGGAGGGACCCAAGTATAATGGCCTTCTGCATGCGAGCTGCAAGTGACTCTGCCTGTGCCATGCAGGATGAAATACACTTGATGCACTCCAGCAGCGAACCCTTCACTCCTCCGAGCACACCTATGATGAGGACTACCAGTTTAACAGAGTGTCCTGGGTACATTTCCGAAGCTCAAAAAGCAGGTCTTGATATTTCGTCCTTTTCTACGCCTCCTTTGCATCCATGTTTGTTTCAGCCGGAACCAAAAACTCTATCACGAACATGGAGCGTGAGAGGTGGTCTAGGAGAACAATATCAGGCTTGGTCACCTCTAACTGCATGGTGGTAGAAAAGGAGTAATTCCACCCGATGGTGCATTTATCGTTCTTCACGATGGAGTCAATATATCCAAGGGGCATCCGGCAGCACGGGAGTTTCTTCGATGCCAAAATGGTGATGAAGATGGAAATATAACTCCTGCAGGGCCGCATTGTGCCTAGCAATGTACTCTGACTTGGCGTAATACCTACAGCCGGAGAGAAGGTGCCTCAAAGTCTCCGGCTGGGCTCGGCACACTCTGCATCTCGTGTCCGAAACCTCCATCTACTATTTATTATTATTATTATTGTTCATTTAGCCTGGATTGGATGAGACGGAAACGACCCCTCTTCCCCCAACCCAGTACATGCAAAAACACTCGAACAATACACACGCAATACATTTTTGTGTTCAACCTTAAAGATACATAGATGATAAAAATTATGCAACAAGAATTTCACCATATATTAAGATATTCCAACTCAGAAGTGAATGTTTCACCATATTTCAGGTCATGATGGGATGAACCATAAACAAATCATCATAGTTGGTTACCCTAAAAATTATTCCACTCTAAGTGCGAACATAGATTTTTCTTCATGTAACAAGAAAAAACAATTAAAGACAGTGCCCAGTGAATGAGAATAATACATTAAAATAATTCGAGTATTGATGCTGCATTCAGTGATCGAATATAAGAAAGGAAACACAAAAACAAAGCGATAATAATAAGCTTATAATACATCTTGGTTACCTTTGAAATGACGTCCTTGTCCCTGCCAGCTAATTCCGCTCAATTCCTTTCCACTCTGGTCTTTTCCTTCATCTGCATTGGAGGCAATAAACATCGAAAAAGTAATAAATGAAAGAATTTTTTAGCTACAGAAGAATTTTGCAAATTATCAAGTTAATCTTACTCAGAAGTGTATGTTTCACCATATTTCAGGGTATGAACCATAAACAAATCATCATAGATGTCTTTATTAGAGTAAATTCTGACTTTTATAAAAACATAGATAACTCTCAATTACCCCTATGAAAGCTGTGTTTTCATGGTGTAAGTTTTGTCCTTCCCTTGATCGAATGCCGTGTATACACGGAGTAAAGTTTTCTCTCCCCGTGGAGGAAAGCCGTGTTTACATGGAATTGTGGTCAGTCGAGAAGGGGACAAGCTTTGGTGGTCCGAGGCATCATAAACGACCCTATCCTGTGGGACACCGGAGTAGAATTAAATGTTAGCTGAACTTCATCATTTGTGATGGAAAAAGCATAATCTCATCTTTGATGCGTGCTTCAAATTAATCAAAACTTTCTCATAGTTTTTCCGACTAATGTTACATCATTTAGAACTGTGCATAACACTTTACACAAATGTGCAACTGTTTATCATATCATATTTGTAATTAATGCCAACTATTCACCCGACTCCCAATAAATACAGGAATGGATATGTGAAACTTACTAGGCTCATTCATCACAGCTGCAAATCTGTCTTTGGCATCACAGACGTCATGAGGTATGAGGAGGACCTATAGAAATGGGAAGTTCATGAAACTACACTGAATATTAAATGTCAGCATTACAGGTACTTAAGTGTTAATAACTATGTAACGAGCAATTAAACCAATCATTTGGAAATTCCAACTCAGAAGTGAAAGTATCATTCATTTGCAGAGTCATGTAAGTAAACACGAAGTACTCCCCTCTCTCCCTACCTCACTTCCCTGTATTCAGAGGCCCCACCTCTCTGCCGCGAAGCTACTCCTACCGCTCCGAGCATTCGAAAGGGCCATTCACGAAGATATCTTAGATGAGAGAGAAAGGGATTAGCTTTGAATCACAATTCATAATCTTCTACAGCGTCCTATAACCCCCTTTTAGTGAAAAGTGAGAAAATAGAAGGAAAACTAATGCACTTAAAAGTTAGATATTGAGCAAAATATTAAGACTGGAAATAAGTACTTGCATCAATTGGATTTAGCCAATGCATAGTCTTGTACTTCCAAATACTAATTAGTCTTCTTGAAGTATACTTGGGATCCTCAAATATGAAATCATTGTAGCAGTCTCACCTTCAAAATTTGTGTTAATTTACCTTCAAAGCAAAATATAAATGATTGAGTTTCATACTGCATATCCCATTAATAATATTCAATTGTTATATATGTTAAGAGAACGAAATATCAATTGCGTGTATTGAAAATAGCCACAAAAATTAAATGTAACTAAGATATTGGAAATGTATAGTTACAATAACTCAAGACGAATATGAAAAGTTTTCAGTTTCAGTATCTCACTGAAATTATGATTGATCGAAAAACCAGTCTGCCTATAACTCAGAAATAATTTTTCAGAACTTGCCACTTTTTTTTTTTTCTTCACCTCCATTGGAGGCAATAAACATCGAAAAAGGAATTAATGAAATAATTTTTTACTTACAGAAGAATTTTGCCAATTATAAAGTTAATCTTACTCAGAAGTGTATGTTTCACCACATTTCAGGGTATGAACCATAAACAAATAATCATAGATGTCTTTACTAGAGTAAATTCTGACTTTTACACAAACATAGATAACTCTCAATTAGCCCTACGAAAGCTGTGTTTTTATGTCGTAAATTTTGCCCTGCTGACTGAGAAGCTGACTCAAGTCTCCGGCTTGGCTCGGCACGCTCTGCATCTCGTGTCCGCTACCTCTGCCTTGAATATAATTCGTTGGTGCATGAGAGTGTCGATGACAACATCCTGGCACGCGAGAAGGAAACTCTCTGCTTCAGACCTGAGACCCACGGAACGAAGGATTATTATTATTTGTATCGTTACTATGGTAACTTTCCCGCTCCAAGTCCTCTGCAAGCATCGGGTTTCATTGCCGTCATAATGGCCGAGGACTCGGGAGGGGTTTCTCAGTTCTCGCAGCCAAGTCCAACGCCCATCTGATTGATGGCTATGCTGCGGTTGGGTCGTGCATACGGAGTAGAAGGAGGGACCCAAGTATAATGGCCTTCTGCATGCGAGCTGCAAGTGACTCTGCCTGTGCCATGCAGGATGAAATACACTTGATGCACTCCAGCAGCGAACCCTTCACTCCTCCGAGCACACCTATGATGAGGACTACCAGTTTAACAGAGTGTCCTGGGTACATTTCCGAAGCTCAAAAAGCAGGTCTTGATATTTCGTCCTTTTCTACGCCTCCTTTGCATCCATGTTTGTTTCAGCCGGAACCAAAAACTCTATCACGAACATGGAGCGTGAGAGGTGGTCTAGGAGAACAATATCAGGCTTGGTCACCTCTAACTGCATGGCGGTAGAAAAGGAGTAATTCCACCCGATGGTGCATTTATCGTTCTTCACGATGGAGTCAATATATCCAAGGGGCATCCGGCAGCACGGGAGTTTCTTCGATGCCAAAATGGTGATGAAGATGGAAATATAACTCCTGCAGGGCCGCATTGTGCCTAGCAATGTACTCTGACTTGGCGTAATACCTACAGCCGGAGAGAAGGTGCCTCAAAGTCTCCGGCTGGGCTCGGCACACTCTGCATCTCGTGTCCGAAACCTCCATCTACTATTTATTATTATTATTATTGTTCATTTAGCCTGGATTGGATGAGACGGAAACGACCCCTCTTCCCCCAACCCAGTACATGCAAAAACACTCAAACAACACACACGCAATACATTTTTGTGTTCAACCTTAAAGGTACATAGATGATAAAAATTATGCAACAAGAATTTCACCATATATTAAGATATTCCAACTCAGAAGTGAATGTTTCACCATATTTCAGGTCATGATGGGATGAACCATAAACAAATCATCATAGTTGGTTACCCTAAAAATTATTCCACTCTAAGTGCGAACATAGATTTTTCTTCATGTAACAAGAAAAAACAATTAAAGACAGTCTCCAGTGAATGAGAAGAATACATTTAAAATAATTTGAGTATTGATGCTGCATTCAGTGATCCAAAATAAGAAAGGGAACACAAAAACAAAGCGATAATAATAAGCTTATAATACATCTTGGTTACCTTTGAAATGACGTCCTTGTCCCTGCCAGCTAATTCCGCTCAATTCCTTTCCACTCTGGTCTTTTCCTTCATCTGCATTGGAGGCAATAAACATCGAAAAATAATAAATGAAAGAATTTTTTTAGCTACAGAAGAATTTTGCAAATTATCAAGTTAATCTTACTCAGAAGTGTATGTTTCACCATATTTCAGGGTATGAACCATAAACAAATCATCATAGATGTCTTTATTAGAGTAAATTCTGACTTTTATAAAAACATAGATAACTCTCAATTACCCCTATGAAAGCTGTGTTTTCATGGTGTAAGTTTTGTCCTTCCCTTGAACGAATGCCGTGTATACACGGCGTAAAGTTTTCTCTTCCCGTGGACGAAAGCCGTGTTTACATGGAAATGTGGTCAGTCGAGAAGGGGACAAACTTTGGTGGTCCGAGGCATTATAAACGACCCTATCCTGTGGGACACCGGAGTAGAATTAAATGTTAGCTGAACTTCATCATTTGTGATGGAAAAAGCATAATCTCATCTTTGATGCGTGCTTCAAATTAATCAAAACTTTCTCATAGTTTTTCCAACTAATGTTACATCATTTAGAACTGTGCATAACACTTTACACAAATGTGCAACTGTTTATCATATCATATTTGTAATTAATGCCAACTATTCACCCGACTCCCAATAAATACAGGAATGGATATGTGAAACTTACTAGGCTCATTCATCACAGCTGCAAATCTGTCTTTGGCATCACAGACGTCATGAGGTATGAGGAGGACCTATAGAAATGGGAAGTTCATGAAACTACACTGAATATTAAATGTCAGCATTACAGGTACTTAAGTGTTAATAACTATGTAACGAGCAATTAAACCAATCATTTGGAAATTCCAACTCAGAAGTGAAAGTATCATTCATTTGCAGAGTCATGTAAGTAAACACGAAGTACTCCCCTCTCTCCCTACCTCACTTCCCTGTATTCAGAGGCCCCACCTCTCTGCCGCGAAGCTACTCCTACCGCTCCGAGCATTCGAAAGGGCCATTCACGAAGATATCTTAGATGAGAGAGAAAGGGATTAGCTTTGAATCACAATTCATAATCTTCTACAGCGTCCTATAACCCCCTTTTAGTGAAAAGTGAGAAAATAGAAGGAAAACTAATGCACTTAAAAGTTAGATATTGAGCAAAATATTAAGACTGGAAATAAGTACTTGCATCAATTGGATTTAGCCAATGCATAGTCTTGTACTTCCAAATACTAATTAGTCTTCTTGAAGTATACTTGGGATCCTCAAATATGAAATCATTGTAGCAGTCTCACCTTCAAAATTTGTGTTAATTTACCTTCAAAGCAAAATATAAATGATTGAGTTTCATACTGCATATCCCATTAATAATATTCAATTGTTATATATGTTAAGAGAACGAAATATCAATTGCGTGTATTGAAAATAGCCACAAAAATTAAATGTAACTAAGATATTGGAAATGTATAGTTACAATAACTCAAGACGAATATGAAAAGTTTTCAGTTTCAGTATCTCACTGAAATTATGATTGATCGAAAAACCAGTCTGCCTATAACTCAGAAATAATTTTTCAGAACTTGCCACTTTTTTTTTTTTTCTTCACCTGCATTGGAGGCAATAAACATCGAAAAAGGAATTAATGAAATAATTTTTTACTTACAGAAGAATTTTGCCAATTATAAAGTTAATCTTACTCAGAAGTGTATGTTTCACCACATTTCAGGGTATGAACCATAAACAAATAATCATAGATGTCTTTACTAGAGTAAATTCTGACTTTTACACAAACATAGATAACTCTCAATTAGCCCTACGAAAGCTGTGTTTTTATGTCGTAAATTTTGCCCTGCTGACTGAGAAGCTGACTCAAGTCTCCGGCTTGGCTCGGCACGCTCTGCATCTCGTGTCCGCTACCTCTGCCTTGAATATAATTCGTTGGTGCATGAGAGTGTCGATAACAACATCCTGGCACGCGAGAAGGAAACTCTCTGCTTCAGACCTGAGACCCACGGAACGAAGGATTATTATTATTTGTATCGTTACTATGGTAACTTTCCCGCTCCAAGTCCTCTGCAAGCATCGGGTTTCATTGCCGTCATAATGGCCGAGGACTCGGGAGGGGTTTCTCAGTTCTCGCAGCCAAGTCCAACGCCCATCTGATTGATGGCTATGCTGCGGTTGGGTCGTGCATACGGAGTAGAAGGAGGGACCCAAGTATAATGGCCTTCTGCATGCGAGCTGCAAGTGACTCTGCCTGTGCCATGCAGGATGAAATACACTTGATGCACTCCAGCAGCGAACCCTTCACTCCTCCGAGCACACCTATGATGAGGACTACCAGTTTAACAGAGTGTCCTGGGTACATTTCCGAAGCTCAAAAAGCAGGTCTTGATATTTCGTCCTTTTCTACGCCTCCTTTGCATCCATGTTTGTTTCAGCCGGAACCAAAAACTCTATCACGAACATGGAGCGTGAGAGGTGGTCTAGGAGAACAATATCAGGCTTGGTCACCTCTAACTGCATGGCGGTAGAAAAGGAGTAATTCCACCCGATGGTGCATTTATCGTTCTTCACGATGGAGTCAATATATCCAAGGGGCATCCGGCAGCACGGGAGTTTCTTCGATGCCAAAATGGTGATGAAGATGGAAATATAACTCCTGCAGGGCCGCATTGTGCCTAGCAATGTACTCTGACTTGGCGTAATACCTACAGCCGGAGAGAAGGTGCCTCAAAGTCTCCGGCTGGGCTCGGCACACTCTGCATCTCGTGTCCGAAACCTCCATCTACTATTTATTATTATTATTATTGTTCATTTAGCCTGGATTGGATGAGACGGAAACGACCCCTCTTCCCCCAACCCAGTACATGCAAAAACACTCAAACAACACACACGCAATACATTTTTGTGTTCAACCTTAAAGATACATAGATGATAAAAATTATGCAACAAGAATTTCACCATATATTAAGATATTCCAACTCAGAAGTGAATGTTTCACCATATTTCAGGTCATGATGGGATGAACCATAAACAAATCATCATAGTTGGTTACCCTAAAAATTATTCCACTCTAAGTGCGAACATAGATTTTACTTCATGTAACAAGAAAAAACAATTAAAGACAGTGTCCAGTGAATGAGAAGAATACATTTAAAATAATTTGAGTATTGATGCTGCATTCAGTGATCGAAAATAAGAAAGGGAACACAAAAACAAAGCGATAATAATAAGCTTATAATACATCTTGGTTACCTTTGAAATGACGTCCTTGTCCCTGCCAGCTAATTCCGCTCAATTCCTTTCCACTCTGGTCTTTTCCTTCATCTGCATTGGAGGCAATAAACATCGAAAAAGTAATAAATGAAAGAATTTTTTAGCTACAGAAGAATTTTGCAAATTATCAAGTTAATCTTACTCAGAAGTGTATGTTTCACCATATTTCAGGGTATGAACCATAAACAAATCATCATAGATGTCTTTATTAGAGTAAATTCTGACTTTTATAAAAACATAGATAACTCTCAATTACCCCTATGAAAGCTGTGTTTTCATGGTGTAAGTTTTGTCCTTCCCTTGAACGAATGCCGTGTATACACGGCGTAAAGTTTTCTCTTCCCGTGGACGAAAGCCGTGTTTACATGGAATTGTGGTCAGTCGAGAAGGGGACAATCTTTGGTGGTCCGAGGCATCATAAACGACCCTATCCTGTGGGACACCGGAGTAGAATTAAATGTTAGCTGAACTTCATCATTTGTGATGGAAAAAGCATAATCTCATATTTGATGCGTGCTTCAAATTAATCGAAACTTTCTCATAGTTTTTCCGACTAATGTTACATCATTTAGAACTGTGCATAACACTTTACACAAATGTGCAACTGTTTATCATATCATATTTGTAATTAATGCCAACTATTCACCCGACTCCCAATAAATACAGGAATGGATATGTGAAACTTACTAGGCTCATTCATCACAGCTACAAATCTGTCTTTGGCATCTCAGACATCATGAGGTATGAGGAGGACCTATAGAAATGGGAAGTTCATGAAACTACACTGAATATTAAATGTCAGCATTACAGGTACTTAAGTGTTAATAACTATGTAACGAGCAATTAAACCAATCATTTGGAAATTCCAACTCAGAAGTGAAAGTATCATTCATTTGCAGAGTCATGTAAGTAAACGCGATGTACTCCCCTCTCTCTCTACCCCTCCTCCCTGTATTCAGAGGCCCCACCTCTCTGCCGCGAAGCTACTCCTACCGCTCCGAGCATTCGAAAGGGCCATTCACGAAGATATCTTAGATGAGAGAGAAAGGGATTAGCTTTGAATCACAATTCATAATCTTCTACAGCGTCCTATATCCCCCTTTTAGTGAAAAGTGAGAAAATAGAAGGAAAACTAATGCACTTAAAAGTTAGATATTGAGCAAAATATTAAGACTGGAATTAAGTACTTACATCAATTGGATTTTGCCATTGCATAGTCTTGTACTTCCAAATACTAATTAGTCTTCTTGAAGTATAGTTGTGATCCTCAAATATGAAATCATTGTAGCAGTCTCACCTTCAAAATTTGTGTTAATTTACCTTCAAAGTAAAATATAAATGATTGAGTTTCATACTGCATATCCCATTAATAATATTCAATTGTTATATATGTTAAGAGAAAGAAATTTCAATTGCGTGTATTGAAAATAGCCACAAAAATTAAATGCAACTAAGATATTGGAAATGTATAGTTACAATAACTCAAGACGAATATGATAAGTTTTAAGTTTCAATGTCTCACTGAAATTATGATTGATCGAAAAACCAGTCTGCGTGTAACTCAGAAATAATTTTTCAGAACTTGCCACTTTTTTTTTTTTCTTCACCTGCATTGGAGGCAATAAACATCGAAAAAGTTATTAATGAAATAATTTTTTACCTACGGAAGAATTTTGCCAATTATAAAGTTAATCTTACTCAGAAGTGTATGTTTCACCACATTTCAGGGTATGACCCATAAACAAATAATCATAGGTGTCTTTGCTAGAGTAAATTCTGATTTTACACAAACATAGATAACTCTCAATTAGCCCTACGAAAGCTGTGTTTTTATGTCGTAAATTTTGCCCTGCTGACTGAGAAGCTGACTCAAGTCTCCGGCTTGGCTCAGCACGCTCTGCATCTCGTGTCCGCCACCTCGGCCTTGAATATAGTTCGTTGGTGCACGAGAGTGTCGATGACAACATCCTGGCACGCGAGAAGGAAACTCTCTGCTTCAGACCTGAGACCCACGGAATGAAGGATTATTATTATTTGTATCGTTTCTTTGGTAACTTTCCCGCTCCGAGTCCTCTGCAAGCATCGGGTTTCAATGCCGTCATAATGGCCGAGGACTCGGGAGGGGTTTCTGAGTTCTCCCAGCCAAGTCCAACGCCCATCTGATTGATGGCTACGGTGCGGCTGGGTCATACGTACGGAGTGGACGTCGGGTCTCAAGTATAACGGCCTTATCCATGCGAACACCAAGTGACTCTGCCTGTGCCATACAGGATGGAATGCACTTGATGCTCTCCTGCAGCGAGCCCTTAACTCCTCCGAGCACACCTATGATGAGGACTACCAGTTTAGCAGTGTGTCCTAGTACATTTGCCGAAGCTCATAAAACAGGTCTTGATATTTCGTCCCTTTCTCCACCTCCTTTGGAACCATGTTTGTTTCAGCCGGGGCCGAAAACTCATTCATGAACATGGAGCGTGAGAGGTGGTCTAGGAGAACAATATCAGGCTTGGCCACCTCCAACTGCATGGTGGTAGAATTGGAGAAATTCCACCAGATGGTGCATTTATCATCCTTCACGGTTGACTCAATATCTCCAAGGGGCATCCGGCAGCACGGGAGTTTCGTCGATGCCTAAATTGTGATGAAGATGGAAATATAACACCTGCAGGGCCGCATTGTGTCTAGCAATGTACTCTGACTTGGCAGTAATACCTACAGCCGTAGAGAAGGTGGCTCAAAATCTCCGGCTGGGCTCGGCACACCCTGCATCTCGTGTCCGAAACTTCCATCTTGTCATTATTTATTATTATTAATATTGTTCATTTAGCCTGGATTGGATGAGACAGAAACGTCCCCTCTTCCCCCAACCCAGTACATGCAAAAACACTCAAACAACACACACGCAATACATTTTTGTGTTCAACCTTAAAGATACATAGATGATAAAAATTATGCAACAAGAATTTCACCATATATTAAGATATTCCAACTCAGAAGTGAATGTTTCACCATATTTCAGGTCATGATGGGATGAACCATAAACAAATCATCATAGTTGGTTACCCAAAAATTATTCCACTCTAAGTGCGAACATAGATTTTACTTCATGTAACAAGAAAAAACAATTAAAGACAGTGTCCAGTGAATGAGAAGAATACATTTAAAATAATTTGAGTATTGATGCTGCATTCAGTGATCCAAAATAAGAAAGGGAACACAAAAACAAAGCGATAATAATAAGCTTATAATACATCTTGGTTACCTTTGAAATGACGTCCTTGTCCCTGCCAGCTAATTCCGCTCAATTCCTTTCCACTCTGGTCTTTTCCTTCATCTGCATTGGAGGCAATGAACATCGAAAAAGTAATAAATGAAAGAATTTTTTAGCTACAGAAGAATTTTGCAAATTATCAAGTTAATCTTACTCAGAAGTGTATGTTTCACCATATTTCAGGGTATGAACCATAAACAAATCATCATAGATGTCTTTATTAGAGTAAATTCTGACTTTTATAAAAACATAGATAACTCTCAATTACCCCTATGAAAGCTGTGTTTTCATTGTGTAAGTTTTGTCCTTCCCTTGAACGAATGCCGTGTAAACACGGAGTAAAGTTTTCTCTCCCCGTGGAGGAAAGCCGTGTTTACATGGAATTGTGGTCAGTCGAGAAGGGGACAAGCTTTGGTGGTCCGAGGCATCATAAACGACCCTATCCTGTGGGACACCGGAGTAGAATTAAATGTTAGCTGAACTTCATCATTTGTGATGGAAAAAGCATAATCTCATCTTTGATGCGTGCTTCAAATTAATCGAAACTTTCTCATAGTTTTTCCGACTAATGTTACATCATTTAGAACTGTGCATAACACTTTACACAAATGTGCAACTGTTTATCATATCATATTTGTAATTAATGCCAACTATTCACCCGACTCCCAATAAATACAGGAATGGATATGTGAAACTTACTAGGCTCATTCATCACAGCTGCAAATCTGTCTTTGGCATCACAGACGTCATGAGGTATGAGGAGGACCTATAGAAATGGGAAGTTCATGAAACTACACTGAATATTAAATGTCAGCATTACAGGTACTTAAGTGTTAATAACTATGTAACGAGCAATTAAACCAATCATTTGGAAATTCCAACTCAGAAGTGAAAGTATCATTCATTTGCAGAGTCATGTAAGTAAACACGAAGTACTCCCCTCTCTCCCTACCTCACTTCCCTGTATTCAGAGGCCCCACCTCTCTGCCGCGAAGCTACTCCTACCGCTCCGAGCATTCGAAAGGGCCATTCACGAAGATATCTTAGATGAGAGAGAAAGGGATTAGCTTTGAATCACAATTCATAATCTTCTACAGCGTCCTATATCCCCCTTTTAGTGAAAAGTGAGAAAATAGAAGGAAAACTAATGCACTTAAAAGTTAGATATTGAGCAAAATATTAAGACTGGAAATAAGTACTTGCATCAATTGGATTTAGCCAATGCATAGTCTTGTACTTCCAAATACTAATTAGTCTTCTTGAAGTATACTTGGGATCCTCAAATATGAAATCATTGTAGCAGTCTCACCTTCAAAATTTGTGTTAATTTACCTTCAAAGCAAAATATAAATGATTGAGTTTCATACTGCATATCCCATTAATAATATTCAATTGTTATATATGTTAAGAGAACGAAATATCAATTGCGTGTATTGAAAATAGCCACAAAAATTAAATGTAACTAAGATATTGGAAATGTATAGTTACAATAACTCAAGACGAATATGAAAAGTTTTCAGTTTCAGTATCTCACTGAAATTATGATTGATCGAAAAACCAGTCTGCGTGTAACTCAGAAATAATTTTTCAGAACTTGCCACTTTTTTTTTTTTCTTCACCTGCATTGGAGGCAATAAACATCGAAAAAGGAATTAATGAAATAATTTTTTACTTACAGAAGAATTTTGCCAATTATAAAGTTAATCTTACTCAGAAGTGTATGTTTCACCACATTTCAGGGTATGAACCATAAACAAATAATCATAGATGTCTTTACTAGAGTAAATTCTGACTTTTACACAAACATAGATAACTCTCAATTAGCCCTACGAAAGCTGTGTTTTTATGTCGTAAATTTTGCCCTGCTGACTGAGAAGCTGACTCAAGTCTCCGGCTTGGCTCGGCACGCTCTGCATCTCGTGTCCGCTACCTCTGCCTTGAATATAATTCGTTGGTGCATGAGAGTGTCGATAACAACATCCTGGCACGCGAGAAGGAAACTCTCTGCTTCAGACCTGAGACCCACGGAACGAAGGATTATTATTATTTGTATCGTTACTATGGTAACTTTCCCGCTCCAAGTCCTCTGCAAGCATCGGGTTTCATTGCCGTCATAATGGCCGAGGACTCGGGAGGGGTTTCTCAGTTCTCGCAGCCAAGTCCAACGCCCATCTGATTGATGGCTATGCTGCGGTTGGGTCGTGCATACGGAGTAGAAGGAGGGACCCAAGTATAATGGCCTTCTGCATGCGAGCTGCAAGTGACTCTGCCTGTGCCATGCAGGATGAAATACACTTGATGCACTCCAGCAGCGAACCCTTCACTCCTCCGAGCACACCTATGATGAGGACTACCAGTTTAACAGAGTGTCCTGGGTACATTTCCGAAGCTCAAAAAGCAGGTCTTGATATTTCGTCCTTTTCTACGCCTCCTTTGCATCCATGTTTGTTTCAGCCGGAACCAAAAACTCTATCACGAACATGGAGCGTGAGAGGTGGTCTAGGAGAACAATATCAGGCTTGGTCACCTCTAACTGCATGGTGGTAGAAAAGGAGTAATTCCACCCGATGGTGCATTTATCGTTCTTCACGATGGAGTCAATATATCCAAGGGGCATCCGGCAGCACGGGAGTTTCTTCGATGCCAAAATGGTGATGAAGATGGAAATATAACTCCTGCAGGGCCGCATTGTGCCTAGCAATGTACTCTGACTTGGCGTAATACCTACAGCCGGAGAGAAGGTGCCTCAAAGTCTCCGGCTGGGCTCGGCACACTCTGCATCTCGTGTCCGAAACCTCCATCTACTATTTATTATTATTATTATTGTTCATTTAGCCTGGATTGGATGAGACGGAAACGACCCCTCTTCCCCCAACCCAGTACATGCAAAAACACTCAAACAACACACACGCAATACATTTTTGTGTTCAACCTTAAAGGTACATAGATGATAAAAATTATGCAACAAGAATTTCACCATATATTAAGATATTCCAACTCAGAAGTGAATGTTTCACCATATTTCAGGTCATGATGGGATGAACCATAAACAAATCATCATAGTTGGTTACCCTAAAAATTATTCCACTCTAAGTGCGAACATAGATTTTACTTCATGTAACAAGAAAAAACAATTAAAGACAGTGTCCAGTGAATGAGAAGAATACATTTAAAATAATTTGAGTATTGATGCTGCATTCAGTGATCGAAAATAAGAAAGGGAACACAAAAACAAAGCGATAATAATAAGCTTATAATACATCTTGGTTACCTTTGAAATGACGTCCTTGTCCCTGCCAGCTAATTCCGCTCAATTCCTTTCCACTCTGGTCTTTTCCTTCATCTGCATTGGAGGCAATAAACATCGAAAAATAATAAATGAAAGAATTTTTTTAGCTACAGAAGAATTTTGCAAATTATCAAGTTAATCTTACTCAGAAGTGTATGTTTCACCATATTTCAGGGTATGAACCATAAACAAATCATCATAGATGTCTTTATTAGAGTAAATTCTGACTTTTATAAAAACATAGATAACTCTCAATTACCCCTATGAAAGCTGTGTTTTCATGGTGTAAGTTTTGTCCTTCCCTTGAACGAATGCCGTGTATACACGGCGTAAAGTTTTCTCTTCCCGTGGACGAAAGCCGTGTTTACATGGAAATGTGGTCAGTCGAGAAGGGGACAAACTTTGGTGGTCCGAGGCATTATAAACGACCCTATCCTGTGGGACACCGGAGTAGAATTAAATGTTAGCTGAACTTCATCATTTGTGATGGAAAAAGCATAATCTCATCTTTGATGCGTGCTTCAAATTAATCAAAACTTTCTCATAGTTTTTCCGACTAATGTTACATCATTTAGAACTGTGCATAACACTTTACACAAATGTGCAACTGTTTATCATATCATATTTGTAATTAATGCCAACTATTCACCCGACTCCCAATAAATACAGGAATGGATATGTGAAACTTACTAGGCTCATTCATCACAGCTGCAAATCTGTCTTTGGCATCACAGACGTCATGAGGTATGAGGAGGACCTATAGAAATGGGAAGTTCATGAAACTACACTGAATATTAAATGTCAGCATTACAGGTACTTAAGTGTTAATAACTATGTAACGAGCAATTAAACCAATCATTTGGAAATTCCAACTCAGAAGTGAAAGTATCATTCATTTGCAGAGTCATGTAAGTAAACACGAAGTACTCCCCTCTCTCCCTACCTCACTTCCCTGTATTCAGAGGCCCCACCTCTCTGCCGCGAAGCTACTCCTACCGCTCCGAGCATTCGAAAGGGCCATTCACGAAGATATCTTAGATGAGAGAGAAAGGGATTAGCTTTGAATCACAATTCATAATCTTCTACAGCGTCCTATATCCCCCTTTTAGTGAAAAGTGAGAAAATAGAAGGAAAACTAATGCACTTAAAAGTTAGATATTGAGCAAAATATTAAGACTGGAAATAAGTACTTGCATCAATTGGATTTAGCCAATGCATAGTCTTGTACTTCCAAATACTAATTAGTCTTCTTGAAGTATACTTGGGATCCTCAAATATGAAATCATTGTAGCAGTCTCACCTTCAAAATTTGTGTTAATTTACCTTCAAAGCAAAATATAAATGATTGAGTTTCATACTGCATATCCCATTAATAATATTCAATTGTTATATATGTTAAGAGAACGAAATATCAATTGCGTGTATTGAAAATAGCCACAAAAATTAAATGTAACTAAGATATTGGAAATGTATAGTTACAATAACTCAAGACGAATATGAAAAGTTTTCAGTTTCAGTATCTCACTGAAATTATGATTGATCGAAAAACCAGTCTGCGTGTAACTCAGAAATAATTTTTCAGAACTTGCCACTTTTTTTTTTTTCTTCACCTGCATTGGAGGCAATAAACATCGAAAAAGGAATTAATGAAATAATTTTTTACTTACAGAAGAATTTTGCCAATTATAAAGTTAATCTTACTCAGAAGTGTATGTTTCACCACATTTCAGGGTATGAACCATAAACAAATAATCATAGATGTCTCTACTAGAGTAAATTCTGACTTTTACACAAACATAGATAACTCTCAATTAGCCCTACGAAAGCTGTGTTTTTATGTCGTAAATTTTGCCCTGCTGACTGAGAAGCTGACTCAAGTCTCCGGCTTGGCTCGGCACGCTCTGCATCTCGTGTCCGCTACCTCTGCCTTGAATATAATTCGTTGGTGCATGAGAGTGTCGATGACAACATCCTGGCACGCGAGAAGGAAACTCTCTGCTTCAGACCTGAGACCCACGGAACGAAGGATTATTATTATTTGTATCGTTACTATGGTAACTTTCCCGCTCCAAGTCCTCTGCAAGCATCGGGTTTCATTGCCGTCATAATGGCCGAGGACTCGGGAGGGGTTTCTCAGTTCTCGCAGCCAAGTCCAACGCCCATCTGATTGATGGCTATGCTGCGGTTGGGTCGTGCATACGGAGTAGAAGGAGGGACCCAAGTATAATGGCCTTCTGCATGCGAGCTGCAAGTGACTCTGCCTGTGCCATGCAGGATGAAATACACTTGATGCACTCCAGCAGCGAACCCTTCACTCCTCCGAGCACACCTATGATGAGGACTACCAGTTTAACAGAGTGTCCTGGGTACATTTCCGAAGCTCAAAAAGCAGGTCTTGATATTTCGTCCTTTTCTACGCCTCCTTTGCATCCATGTTTGTTTCAGCCGGAACCAAAAACTCTATCACGAACATGGAGCGTGAGAGGTGGTCTAGGAGAACAATATCAGGCTTGGTCACCTCTAACTGCATGGTGGTAGAAAAGGAGTAATTCCACCCGATGGTGCATTTATCGTTCTTCACGATGGAGTCAATATATCCAAGGGGCATCCGGCAGCACGGGAGTTTCTTCGATGCCAAAATGGTGATGAAGATGGAAATATAACTCCTGCAGGGCCGCATTGTGCCTAGCAATGTACTCTGACTTGGCGTAATACCTACAGCCGGAGAGAAGGTGCCTCAAAGTCTCCGGCTGGGCTCGGCACACCCTGCATCTCGTGTCCGAAACTTCCATCTTGTCATTATTTATTATTATTAATATTGTTCATTTAGCCTGGATTGGATGAGACGGAAACGTCCCCTCTTCCCCCAACCCAGTACATGCAAAAACACTCAAACAACACACACGCAATACATTTTTGTGTTCAACCTTAAAGGTACATAGATGATAAAAATTATGCAACAAGAATTTCACCATATATTAAGATATTCCAACTCAGAAGTGAATGTTTCACCATATTTCAGGTCATGATGGGATGAACCATAAACAAATCATCATAGTTGGTTACCCTAAAAATTATTCCACTCTAAGTGCGAACATAGATTTTACTTCATGTAACAAGAAAAAACAATTAAAGACAGTGTCCAGTGAATGAGAAGAATACATTTAAAATAATTTGAGTATTGATGCTGCATTCAGTGATCGAAAATAAGAAAGGGAACACAAAAACAAAGCGATAATAATAAGCTTATAATACATCTTGGTTACCTTTGAAATGACGTCCTTGTCCCTGCCAGCTAATTCCGCTCAATTCCTTTCCACTCTGGTCTTTTCCTTCATCTGCATTGGAGGCAATAAACATCGAAAAATAATAAATGAAAGAATTTTTTTAGCTACAGAAGAATTTTGCAAATTATCAAGTTAATCTTACTCAGAAGTGTATGTTTCACCATATTTCAGGGTATGAACCATAAACAAATCATCATAGATGTCTTTATTAGAGTAAATTCTGACTTTTATAAAAACATAGATAACTCTCAATTACCCCTATGAAAGCTGTGTTTTCATGGTGTAAGTTTTGTCCTTCCCTTGAACGAATGCCGTGTATACACGGCGTAAAGTTTTCTCTTCCCGTGGACGAAAGCCGTGTTTACATGGAAATGTGGTCAGTCGAGAAGGGGACAAACTTTGGTGGTCCGAGGCATTATAAACGACCCTATCCTGTGGGACACCGGAGTAGAATTAAATGTTAGCTGAACTTCATCATTTGTGATGGAAAAAGCATAATCTCATCTTTGATGCGTGCTTCAAATTAATCGAAACTTTCTCATAGTTTTTCCAACTAATGTTACATCATTTAGAACTGTGCATAACACTTTACACAAATGTGCAACTGTTTATCATATCATATTTGTAATTAATGCCATCTATTCACCCGACTCCCAATAAATACAGGAATGGATATGTGAAACTTACTAGGCTCATTCATCACAGCTGCAAATCTGTCTTTGGCATCACAGACGTCATGAGGTATGAGGAGGACCTATAGAAATGGGAAGTTCATGAAACTACACTGAATATTAAATGTCAGCATTACAGGTACTTAAGTGTTAATAACTATGTAACGAGCAATTAAACCAATCATTTGGAAATTCCAACTCAGAAGTGAAAGTATCATTCATTTGCAGAGTCATGTAAGTAAACACGAAGTACTCCCCTCTCTCCCTACCTCACTTCCCTGTATTCAGAGGCCCCACCTCTCTGCCGCGAAGCTACTCCTACCGCTCCGAGCATTCGAAAGGGCCATTCACGAAGATATCTTAGATGAGAGAGAAAGGGATTAGCTTTGAATCACAATTCATAATCTTCTACAGCGTCCTATAACCCCCTTTTAGTGAAAAGTGAGAAAATAGAAGGAAAACTAATGCACTTAAAAGTTAGATATTGAGCAAAATATTAAGACTGGAAATAAGTACTTACATCAATTGGATTTAGCCAATGCATAGTCTTGTACTTCCAAATACTAATTAGTCTTCTTGAAGTATACTTGGGATCCTCAAATATGAAATCATTGTAGCAGTCTCACCTTCAAAATTTGTGTTAATTTACCTTCAAAGCAAAATATAAATGATTGAGTTTCATACTGCATATCCCATTAATAATATTCAATTGTTATATATGTTAAGAGAACGAAATATCAATTGCGTGTATTGAAAATAGCCACAAAAATTAAATGTAACTAAGATATTGGAAATGTATAGTTACAATAACTCAAGACGAATATGAAAAGTTTTCAGTTTCAGTATCTCACTGAAATTATGATTGATCGAAAAACCAGTCTGCGTGTAACTCAGAAATAATTTTTCAGAACTTGCCACTTTTTTTTTTTTCTTCACCTGCATTGGAGGCAATAAACATCGAAAAAGGAATTAATGAAATAATTTTTTACTTACAGAAGAATTTTGCCAATTATAAAGTTAATCTTACTCAGAAGTGTATGTTTCACCACATTTCAGGGTATGAACCATAAACAAATAATCATAGATGTCTTTACTAGAGTAAATTCTGACTTTTACACAAACATAGATAACTCTCAATTAGCCCTACGAAAGCTGTGTTTTTATGTCGTAAATTTTGCCCTGCTGACTGAGAAGCTGACTCAAGTCTCCGGCTTGGCTCGGCACGCTCTGCATCTCGTGTCCGCTACCTCTGCCTTGAATATAATTCGTTGGTGCATGAGAGTGTCGATAACAACATCCTGGCACGCGAGAAGGAAACTCTCTGCTTCAGACCTGAGACCCACGGAACGAAGGATTATTATTATTTGTATCGTTACTATGGTAACTTTCCCGCTCCAAGTCCTCTGCAAGCATCGGGTTTCATTGCCGTCATAATGGCCGAGGACTCGGGAGGGGTTTCTCAGTTCTCGCAGCCAAGTCCAACGCCCATCTGATTGATGGCTATGCTGCGGTTGGGTCGTGCATACGGAGTAGAAGGAGGGACCCAAGTATAATGGCCTTCTGCATGCGAGCTGCAAGTGACTCTGCCTGTGCCATGCAGGATGAAATACACTTGATGCACTCCAGCAGCGAACCCTTCACTCCTCCGAGCACACCTATGATGAGGACTACCAGTTTAACAGAGTGTCCTGGGTACATTTCCGAAGCTCAAAAAGCAGGTCTTGATATTTCGTCCTTTTCTACGCCTCCTTTGCATCCATGTTTGTTTCAGCCGGAACCAAAAACTCTATCACGAACATGGAGCGTGAGAGGTGGTCTAGGAGAACAATATCAGGCTTGGTCACCTCTAACTGCATGGTGGTAGAAAAGGAGTAATTCCACCCGATGGTGCATTTATCGTTCTTCACGATGGAGTCAATATATCCAAGGGGCATCCGGCAGCACGGGAGTTTCTTCGATGCCAAAATGGTGATGAAGATGGAAATATAACTCCTGCAGGGCCGCATTGTGCCTAGCAATGTACTCTGACTTGGCGTAATACCTACAGCCGGAGAGAAGGTGCCTCAAAGTCTCCGGCTGGGCTCGGCACACTCTGCATCTCGTGTCCGAAACCTCCATCTACTATTTATTATTATTATTATTGTTCATTTAGCCTGGATTGGATGAGACGGAAACGACCCCTCTTCCCCCAACCCAGTACATGCAAAAACACTCAAACAACACACACGCAATACATTTTTGTGTTCAACCTTAAAGATACATAGATGATAAAAATTATGCAACAAGAATTTCACCATATATTAAGATATTCCAACTCAGAAGTGAATGTTTCACCATATTTCAGGTCATGATGGGATGAACCATAAACAAATCATCATAGTTGGTTACCCTAAAAATTATTCCACTCTAAGTGCGAACATAGATTTTACTTCATGTAACAAGAAAAAACAATTAAAGACAGTGTCCAGTGAATGAGAAGAATACATTTAAAATAATTTGAGTATTGATGCTGCATTCAGTGATCGAAAATAAGAAAGGGAACACAAAAACAAAGCGATAATAATAAGCTTATAATACATCTTGGTTACCTTTGAAATGACGTCCTTGTCCCTGCCAGCTAATTCCGCTCAATTCCTTTCCACTCTGGTCTTTTCCTTCATCTGCATTGGAGGCAATAAACATCGAAAAAGTAATAAATGAAAGAATTTTTTAGCTACAGAAGAATTTTGCAAATTATCAAGTTAATCTTACTCAGAAGTGTATGTTTCACCATATTTCAGGGTATGAACCATAAACAAATCATCATAGATGTCTTTATTAGAGTAAATTCTGATTTTATAAAAACATAGATAACTCTCAATTACCCCTATGAAAGCTGTGTTTTCATGGTGTAAGTTTTGTCCTTCCCTTGAACGAATGCCGTGTATACACGGCGTAAAGTTTTCTCTTCCCGTGGACGAAAGCCGTGTTTACATGGAATTGTGGTCAGTCGAGAAGGGGACAAGCTTTGGTGGTCCGAGGCATCATAAACGACCCTATCCTGTGGGACACCGGAGTAGAATTAAATGTTAGCTGAACTTCATCATTTGTGATGGAAAAAGCATAATCTCATATTTGATGCGTGCTTCAAATTAATCGAAACTTTCTCATAGTTTTTCCGACTAATGTTACATCATTTAGAACTGTGCATAACACTTTACACAAATGTGCAACTGTTTATCATATCATATTTGTAATTAATGCCAACTATTCACCCGACTCCCAATAAATACAGGAATGGATATGTGAAACTTACTAGGCTCATTCATCACAGCTACAAATCTGTCTTTGGCATCTCAGACATCATGAGGTATGAGGAGGACCTATAGAAATGGGAAGTTCATGAAACTACACTGAATATTAAATGTCAGCATTACAGGTACTTAAGTGTTAATAACTATGTAACGAGCAATTAAACCAATCATTTGGAAATTCCAACTCAGAAGTGAAAGTATCATTCATTTGCAGAGTCATGTAAGTAAACGCGATGTACTCCCCTCTCTCTCTACCCCTCCTCCCTGTATTCAGAGGCCCCACCTCTCTGCCGCGAAGCTACTCCTACCGCTCCGAGCATTCGAAAGGGCCATTCACGAAGATATCTTAGATGAGAGAGAAAGGGATTATCTTTGAATCACAATTCATAATCTTCTACAGCGTCCTATAACCCCCTTTTAGTGAAAAGTGAGAAAATAGAAGGAAAACTAATGCACTTAAAAGTTAGATATTGAGCAAAATATTAAGACTGGAATTAAGTACTTACATCAATTGGATTTTGCCATTGCATAGTCTTGTACTTCCAAATACTAATTAGTCTTCTTGAAGTATACTTGGGATCCTCAAATATGAAATCATTGTAGCAGTCTCACCTTCAAAATTTGTGTTAATTTACCTTCAAAGTAAAATATAAATGATTGAGTTTCATACTGCATATCCCATTAATAATATTCAATTGTTATATATGTTAAGAGAAAGAAATTTCAATTGCGTGTATTGAAAATAGCCACAAAAATTAAATGCAACTAAGATATTGGAAATGTATAGTTACAATAACTCAAGACGAATATGATAAGTTTTAAGTTTCAATGTCTCACTGAAATTATGATTGATCGAAAAACCAGTCTACGTGTAACTCAGAAATAATTTTTCAGAACTTGCCACTTTTTTTTTTTTCTTCACCTGCATTGGAGGCAATAAACATCGAAAAAGTTATTAATGAAATAATTTTTTACCTACGGAAGAATTTTGCCAATTATAAAGTTAATCTTACTCAGAAGTGTATGTTTCACCACATTTCAGTGTATGACCCATAAACAAATAATCATAGGTGTCTTTGCTAGAGTAAATTCTGATTTTACACAAACATAGATAACTCTCAATTAGCCCTACGAAAGCTGTGTTTTTATGGCGTAAATTTTGCCCTGCTGACTGAGAAGCTGACTCAAGTCTCCGGCTTGGCTCAGCACGCTCTGCATCTCGTGTCCGCCACCTCGGCCTTGAATATAGTTCGTTGGTGCACGAGAGTGTCGATGACAACATCCTGGCACGCGAGAAGGAAACTCTCTGCTTCAGACCTGAGACCCACGGAATGAAGGATTATTATTATTTGTATCGTTTCTTTGGTAACTTTCCCGCTCCGAGTCCTCTGCAAGCATCGGGTTTCAATGCCGTCATAATGGCCGAGGACTCGGGAGGGGTTTCTGAGTTCTCCCAGCCAAGTCCAACGCCCATCTGATTGATGGCTACGGTGCGGCTGGGTCATACGTACGGAGTGGACGTCGGGTCTCAAGTATAACGGCCTTATCCATGCGAACACCAAGTGACTCTGCCTGTGCCATGCAGGATGGAATGCACTTGATGCTCTCCTGCAGCGAGCCCTTAACTCCTCCGAGCACACCTATGATGAGGACTACCAGTTTAGCAGTGTGTCCTAGTACATTTGCCGAAGCTCATAAAACAGGTCTTGATATTTCGTCCCTTTCTCCACCTCCTTTGGAACCATGTTTGTTTCAGCCGGGGCCGAAAACTCATTCATGAACATGGAGCGTGAGAGGTGGTCTAGGAGAACAATATCAGGCTTGGCCACCTCCAACTGCATGGTGGTAGAATTGGAGAAATTCCACCAGATGGTGCATTTATCATCCTTCACGGTTGACTCAATATCTCCAAGGGGCATCCGGCAGCACGGGAGTTTCGTCGATGCCTAAATTGTGATGAAGATGGAAATATAACACCTGCAGGGCCGCATTGTGTCTAGCAATGTACTCTGACTTGGCAGTAATACCTACAGCCGTAGAGAAGGTGGCTCAAAATCTCCGGCTGGGCTCGGCACACCCTGCATCTCGTGTCCGAAACTTCCATCTTGTCATTATTTATTATTATTAATATTGTTCATTTAGCCTGGATTGGATGAGACAGAAACGTCCCCTCTTCCCCCAACCCAGTACATGCAAAAACACTCAAACAACACACACGCAATACATTTTTGTGTTCAACCTTAAAGATACATAGATGATAAAAATTATGCAACAAGAATTTCACCATATATTAAGATATTCCAACTCAGAAGTGAATGTTTCACCATATTTCAGGTCATGATGGGATGAACCATAAACAAATCATCATAGTTGGTTACCCTAAAAATTATTCCACTCTAAGTGCGAACATAGATTTTACTTCATGTAACAAGAAAAAACAATTAAAGACAGTGTCCAGTGAATGAGAAGAATACATTTAAAATAATTTGAGTATTGATGCTGCATTCAGTGATCGAAAATAAGAAAGGGAACACAAAAACAAAGCGATAATAATAAGCTTATAATACATCTTGGTTACCTTTGAAATGACGTCCTTGTCCCTGCCAGCTAATTCCGCTCAATTCCTTTCCACTCTGGTCTTTTCCTTCATCTGCATTGGAGGCAATGAACATCGAAAAAGTAATAAATGAAAGAATTTTTTAGCTACAGAAGAATTTTGCAAATTATCAAGTTAATCTTACTCAGAAGTGTATGTTTCACCATATTTCAGGGTATGAACCATAAACAAATCATCATAGATGTCTTTATTAGAGTAAATTCTGACTTTTATAAAAACATAGATAACTCTCAATTACCCCTATGAAAGCTGTGTTTTCATTGTGTAAGTTTTGTCCTTCCCTTGAACGAATGCCGTGTAAACACGGAGTAAAGTTTTCTCTCCCCGTGGAGGAAAGCCGTGTTTACATGGAATTGTGGTCAGTCGAGAAGGGGACAAGCTTTGGTGGTCCGAGGCATCATAAACGACCCTATCCTGTGGGACACCGGAGTAGAATTAAATGTTAGCTGAACTTCATCATTTGTGATGGAAAAAGCATAATCTCATCTTTGATGCGTGCTTCAAATTAATCGAAACTTTCTCATAGTTTTTCCGACTAATGTTACATCATTTAGAACTGTGCATAACACTTTTCACAAATGTGCAACTGTTTATCATATCATATTTGTAATTAATGCCAACTATTCACCCGACTCCCAATAAATACAGGAATGGATATGTGAAACTTACTAGGCTCATTCATCACAGCTGCAAATCTGTCTTTGGCATCACAGACGTCATGAGGTATGAGGAGGACCTATAGAAATGGGAAGTTCATGAAACTACACTGAATATTAAATGTCAGCATTACAGGTACTTAAGTGTTAATAACTATGTAACGAGCAATTAAACCAATCATTTGGAAATTCCAACTCAGAAGTGAAAGTATCATTCATTTGCAGAGTCATGTAAGTAAACACGAAGTACTCCCCTCTCTCTCTACCCCTCCTCCCTGTATTCAGAGGCCCCACCTCTCTGCCGCGAAGCTATTCCTACCGCTCCGAGCATTCGAGAGGGCCATTCACGAAGATATCTTAAATGAGAGAGAAAGGGATTAGCTTTGAATCACAATTCATAATCTTCTACAGCGTCCTATAACCCCCTTTTAGTGAAAAGTGAGAAAATAGAAGGAAAACTAATGCACTTAAAAGTTAGATATTGAGCAAAATATTAAGACTGGAATTAAGTACTTACATCAAGTGGATGTAGCCAATGCTTAGTCTTGTACTTCCAAATACTAATTAGTCTTCTTGAAGTATAGTTGTGATCCTCAAATATGAAATCATTGTAGCAGTCTCACCTTCAAAATTTGTGTTAATTTACCTTCAAAGTAAAATATAAATGATTGAGTTTCATACTGCATATCCCATTAATAATATTCAATTGTTATATATGTTAAGAGAAAGAAATTTCAATTGCGTGTATTGAAAATAGCCACAAAAATTAAATGCAACTAAGATATTGGAAATGTATAGTTACAATAACTCAAGACGAATATGAAAAGTTTTAAGTTTCAGTGTCTCACTGAAATTATGATTGATCGAAAAACCAGTCTGCGTGTAACTCAGAAATAATTTTTCAGAACTTGCCACTTTTTTTTTTTCTTCACCTGCATTGGAGGCAATAAACATCGAAAAAGTTATTAATGAAATAATTTTTTACCTACAGAAGAATTTTGCCAATTATAAAGTTAATCTTACTCAGAAGTGTATGTTTCACCACATTTCAGGGTATGACCCATAAACAAATAATCATAGGTGTCTTTGCTAGAGTAAATTCTGATTTTACACAAACATAGATAACTCTCAATTAGCCCTACGAAAGCTGTGTTTTTATGTCGTAAATTTTGCCCTGCTGACTGAGAAGCTGACTCAAGTCTCCGGCTTGGCTCAGCACGCTCTGCATCTCGTGTCCGCCACCTCGGCCTTGAATATAGTTCGTTGGTGCACGAGAGTGTCGATGACAACATCCTGGCACGCGAGAAGGAAACTCTCTGCTTCAGACCTGAGACCCACGGAATGAAGGATTATTATTATTTGTATCGTTTCTTTGGTAACTTTCCCGCTCCGAGTCCTCTGCAAGCATCGGGTTTCAATGCCGTCATAATGGCCGAGGACTCGGGAGGGGTTTCTGAGTTCTCCCAGCCAAGTCCAACGCCCATCTGATTGATGGCTACGGTGCGGCTGGGTCATACGTACGGAGTGGACGTCGGGTCTCAAGTATAACGGCCTTATCCATGCGAACACCAAGTGACTCTGCCTGTGCCATGCAGGATGGAATGCACTTGATGCTCTCCTGCAGCGAGCCCTTAACTCCTCCGAGCACACCTATGATGAGGACTACCAGTTTAGCAGTGTGTCCTAGTACATTTGCCGAAGCTCATAAAACAGGTCTTGATATTTCGTCCTTTTCTCCACCTCCTTTGCAACCATGTTTGTTTCAGCCGGGGCCAAAAACTCTATCATGAACATGGAGCGTGAGTGGTGGTCTAGGAGAACAATATCAGGCTTGGCCACCTCCAACTGCATAGTGGTAGAATTGGAGTAATTCCACCAGATGGTGCATTTATCGTTCTTCACGATGGACTCAATATCTCCAAGGGGCATCCGGCAGCACGGGAGTTTCGTCGATGCCCAAATGGTGATGAGGATGGAAATATAACACCTGCAGGGCCGCATTGTGTCTAGCAATGTACTCTGACTTGGCATAATACCTACAGCCGTAGAGAAGGTGGCTCAAAGTCTCCGGCTGGGCTCGGCACACCCTGCATCTCGTGTCCGAAACCTCCATCTTGTCATTATTTATTATTATTAATATTGTTCATTTAGCCTGGATTGGATGAGACAGAAACGTCCCCTCTTCCCCCAACCCAGTACATGCAAAAACACTCGAACAATACACACGCAATACATTTTTGTGTTCAACCTTAAAGATACATAGATGATAAAAATTATGCAACAAGAATTTCACCATATATTAAGATATTCCAACTCAGAAGTGAATGTTTCACCATATTTCAGGTCATGATGGGATGAACCATAAACAAATCATCATAGTTGGTTACCCTAAAAATTATTCCACTCTAAGTGCGAACATAGATTTTTCTTCATGTAACAAGAAAAAACAATTAAAGACAGTGCCCAGTGAATGAGAATAATACATTAAAATAATTCGAGTATTGATGCTGCATTCAGTGATCGAATATAAGAAAGGAAACACAAAAACAAAGCGATAATAATAAGCTTATAATACATCTTGGTTACCTTTGAAATGACGTCCTTGTCCCTGCCAGCTAATTCCGCTCAATTCCTTTCCACTCTGGTCTTTTCCTTCATCTGCATTGGAGGCAATAAACATCGAAAAAGTAATAAATGAAAGAATTTTTTAGCTACAGAAGAATTTTGCAAATTATCAAGTTAATCTTACTCAGAAGTGTATGTTTCACCATATTTCAGGGTATGAACCATAAACAAATCATCATAGATGTCTTTATTAGAGTAAATTCTGACTTTTATAAAAACATAGATAACTCTCAATTACCCCTATGAAAGCTGTGTTTTCATGGTGTAAGTTTTGTCCTTCCCTTGATCGAATGCAGTGTATACACGGAGTAAAGTTTTCTCTCCCCGTGGAGGAAAGCCGTGTTTACATGGAATTGTGGTCAGTCGAGAAGGGGACAAGCTTTGGTGGTCCGAGGCATCATAAACGACCCTATCCTGTGGGACACCGGAGTAGAATTAAATGTTAGCTGAACTTCATCATTTGTGATGGAAAAAGCATAATCTCATCTTTGATGTGTGCTTCAAATTAATCGAAGCTTTCTCATAGTTTTTCCGACTAATGTTGCATCATTTAGAACTGTGCATAACACTTTACACAAATGTGCAACTGTTTATCATATCATATTTGTAATTAATGCCAACTATTCACCCGATTCCCAATAAATACAGGAATGGATATGTGAAACTTACTAGGCTCATTCATCACAGCTGCAAATCTGTCTTTGGCATCTCAGACGTCATGAGGTATGAGGAGGACCTACAGAAATGAGAAGTTCATGAAACTACCTTAAATATTAAATGTCAGCATTACAGGTACTTAAGTGTTAATAACTATGTAACGTGCAATTAAACCAATCATTTGGAAATTCCAACTCAGAAGTGAAAGTATCATTCATTTGCAGAGTCATGTAAGTAAACGCGACGTACTCCCCTCTCTCTCTACCTCTCCTCCCTGTAGTCAGAGACCCCACCTCTCTGCCGCGAAGCTACTCCTACCACTCCGAGCATTCGAGAGGGCCATTCACGAAGATATCTTAGATGAGAGAGAAAGGGATTATGAAAAGTATGAAAAGTTTTCAGTTTCAGTGTCTTACTGAAATTATGATCGATCCAAAAACCAGTCTGCATATAACTCAGAAATAATTTTTCATCATTTGGATGAGAACATCCTAAGAGTGTAGTATCGAATTTTCATCATTGTAGCTTCTGGATATTTTTAAATCGTATATTTTTGGAGGAAAAACGGAAAAAAACTACGAATTTTCACATTCTCACTGTATTTGATTTCTATGAAGTTAAATTAAAAGAGAATATGCTTAAAGATGTCACCTTAAAAGTATCTGTACATAAAAAAATGATGCATGGAAGTAAATGCTTACGTGAATTGGATTATATTTTTGCATAGTCTTTTGAATCCCATATCCAAATGATTGCTTTTTAGTTATGTATCCTTTCCGAAAACAAATAACAATAGGCAAGATTGGTATTAAGCTTTTAATTATGAAATGCAGCATCAGCATTCAATAAAAATGAAAAATCCCACTTAGAGGTGCATCTATGTGCCTTTTATCGTCAAGGAATCTTTCCAAATAAGGGTTGTACTCTTGTACTCACCATTGTGGGATACAATTATCATTGATAGAAATCAAATATACCTAGATTTGAATCATAATTATTGAAATCCTAATGAAAATAAATTTCACGTTTGTTCCAATGAGTATCATAGAAGAACAATGGTAATTTACATGATTGAAAATTTAGTAGTATGAGCATAATGTGAAGCGTGTAAATCTAAAATGCATGGTCATATAATTCCAGCTCCCTGTTGTGGTTCTTAAGGTGTAAATGGGATCATTAAAGTATGAAATCCTTTTTGTATTTTTATATAAAATATAGGAATCATTTACCGTGAAAAGAAATGAAAATGATTTATGATACATTCCTCAAAAATAATGATTATGGTTTTGGATTAATTCTGATAAAGCAATGTGAGTAGTATTCGTTATATGTAGTAATACTCACTTGTAAGTAAAACTCCAACAATGTATCATCATGTATCATCCCTTGTGAATGTGATAAATTATTTAAAATCATCTTTTCCATGTAGTAACTAAGCAGTAATTAGATGTTTTCCATATGCTCATTTGTATACTCTCATATGTCCGCAGAGTAGTCAATGAATCTTCTCATATTTGTTCCCTCTTCATATATGTGGTAAGATTATTGCTTCAACAGAGTTTAAAATTATGAGCCTTATATGAAAATATTTACAGACTTTTTACTGGGTCATTAATTTCATCTCATAGGTCTAATGAATATTCATGGATTTTGGAAAGGGACACTGTAAAGCTTCATTTAGAACTATTAGAAAAGTTTAAAATGCTTTTGTAATTCTCTCAATTCACTATTTTTCCCACCCTGATTCTTGTTAACCACCCCCACCTGTAACCTTTGTGTCATATTTACGTTTTGGGTTAGTCTCATGTATCCTCAATCTATCCCCATTTTTCCGAGTATCTCTGTAATGTTATTCCTATTTACCCTGTCAAAAGCTTTTCGAATTCAGTGAAGCATGCAGAAATATCCTGGTTATATTCTATATTTCTTACAACAAGCGTTCACAATATGGCAATCGTATTCCACATTGACCTTCCCTTCCAGAACCCAAACTGGCCATCACCCACAGTGTAACTGGCCTTACTTTCCAACCTTCTATTGGTATTTCAAGGTAAAACTTTGGCTGTGTGTGTGATTAAACTGATTGTTCGATATTATATTTCAATGTCGATTATCATTGGCCCAGGATTATCTTCTTTTAGTGTTCCCTCATCCTCTATTTCTTAAGTAGCTGGTAAGAGAGATACACTGCCGAACAGATAGATACGAAACTCATTATTTCCCTGCACAATAAGCAACCACAATAAAATTTGAGCTCCACTAAATACACTCCATTAACACATGTCAACATTTCTTCTCCCAAAAACTTACATCTTTACATGGCGCATGAACTAACACCCCCTGTCACACGCACATGCAGGGGCTTTTAGGGTATCATGTAGATGTAGATTGTTTGTATATATACCTGAACCAATACACAGTTTGTAGGGCATTCCTTTTTTCTACCACTATTTTCTTGTCACTCACCTGTTCAGTATTTACAACCCTCGTCACCAATTTCACTTTCAATATGATAGCTACCCCACATTGACTCTCAACCCTACCACTTTGCAGTGAGTAAAAGATGGCAGCAGATGATGAGGACCTCGTGTGAGGATAAATCATTTTTGGTTGTTGTTCAAGTTATTTGAAAAAAATACAGCATTGAAGTATTTTCCTTGTATTATTTACACCAATTGTCATATAGGAAACATGAAAATAAGCTGCGGAATGTGGAAATTATTGTCGTGCATAAAATTATTAATTAAATTTGTCTAATAGGAGGTAAGTAATTGACTTTACTATTATATTACACAGTACCTCATTGTAAGTTATGATGGTAATCACTTAGCTTTATCACATTAGGTGCGATATTTTTAATACATCAAAAGTCATTATTTTTAAAACCATCCTTTATACCATCAGAAATTGATGCAGGAAATAAAGTAACAGCAGTTTCCTGGCTCTAGGGAAAAATAAATGGATCGCTTAACTGACCTAATATAAAAACAAGAACCAAGTGTACTTAGTTAAAATATTGACTTATCATTCAAAACCATCTCTTGTCCTGGATATTATCATTATAAGTGTGCTCACAATCCTCCCCACCTCAGGCAAAGATCACTGGGTATCATAATTAAAGCCCTGAAATTGTATTTTAGAGATAAGGTCAGTTTAATGAAGAGATGGGCAAGAAATTCCATATTTTGGTCCCAGAAATTCGTGATAAGAGATTGTAGAAAGATAACAAACCCTAAAACCATATCCAACAACATCTACAAAAACTTAATAAACTCACCTGTTCCAATTAATTTTACATATAATTCTCAAGACATATCCGCCCATATAACTTCTGGAGTTCCCTCTATCTATATTCCTGTGGTTAAAGAGAAGTCTCTATTTGCATCCCTCTTTGTATAGATGCATTTATATGTACATATGAAATACCAGGAAAGGTACTTTTATCTTGTATGGACTCCATTTTGAAACCCCTGGTTTATTTGATAAATGAGTCTTTCAGAACAGGAACTTTTCCTGACTCTTTTCAAAGAAGTAAAGTCATTCCAGTACACAAAAATAAAAAACAAGGATGACTGGAATAATTATAGGCCAATCTGTCTCTTATTCAAGTTTTCAAAATTATTTGAATTACTATTTTACAATTGCTTAATAGCTTATCTAGAGAAATTCAATATCCTGAGTGTCAGGCAATGGGGCTACAGAAAAGGTAAATCCAGTGGAGATTCCCTTGCGCATGCACTGGAATTCATTACAATCATCCTTGACAACAGATATTTAGTCCTAGCACTGTTTTTAGATTTCAGCAATGCATTTGATATGGTGAACCATGATATACTTCTAAGCAAGTGTTAACGATTCAGAATTAGTGGCCAGTCCCTGGATTGGCTGGAGTCATATCTGACTAACAGGTCACAGCAAGTGGTTTTACCTGTAAATGAAAAACATTACATCCCATCCGGACCGTTATCAAATTCTGACAGGTGTTCCCCAGGGGTGTATATTAGCTCCTAATTTGTTCAAAATGTATAATTTATCTATAATAAATCCAAACAAAAATGCCTTCTCTCATTTTTGCTGATGATACTAATTTTATTATCTCGGCCAAAGATGTTAAGACCCTACACTGTGAAAGTCAAATAATATTGAATAACGCATGGAAATGGTGCCAGCAAAATAGATTAGTATTAAACTGTGACAAAACTCAGTTGTTATTATTTAATGAAAATTCTCACTGTTAACTGTGAACAATACCCAACTTGTACCAACTAAGAGCTCAAAGTTTTTTAGGTCTTTTTCTTGATTAAACTGACAACTGGTCTGTAGATATAAATAATCTATGTTCTAATTTGTGCTCTGTTATTTATAGCATAAGGTTTCTATGCAGTACAGTATCCCCAGATGTAATTATGGCAACGTAGATTTCAAATTTTCTGGCAAAAGCAACATATGGAATTGTTTTCTGGGGTTCCTCTCATACAATGTTGAAGAAGGTGTTTCTAGTGCAAAAGAAACTAATCAGACTCACATTAAAACAACCATGTCGTGGCCATTTTAAACTATTATTCCTTAAATGTACCAACTATTCCTTGTTTCTACGAGAGGGATTCAAATGAAAACCTTAAAAGTGCCGTAAAATTGCAAAAAGTTGTAAGATTCATTTGGTATGTGGCAGTAGTGGTCCTTGAGATTCACAAAGCAATCGACAGGTGACACAGTGATGCTACAATGCCGGAGAAGGCAGCAGCATTCCACAGCAAGGTGGCCGCTCCGCTATCCACATGCACCACGCTCGAGTAGCAATCTGTAATGCATTTTTTGAGTAGTGAAGGTGTGAAAACAATAAAAACTCGTCACAGAATGACAGCACAGTATTGTGATTCGTGTGTGTTGCTGCAGCAAGTGTACGAGCGGTGTAGAAAGTTCAAAAGGGGCATAACTTCTGTGGAGGATGCCCTACGATCGGGGCAGGCTCACTGCATAATGACAGACAAGATCATTGCATTATTGGAAGAGCTTGTGAAGGACAACATGCGCGAAACTGTGAACTAAAGAGCCTCAGCATTGGCGACTAGTGTTTGTTCAGTACAATATTGTTTGCAATTTATTGCAATACCTTAAAGTGTCTGCAAGATGGGTACCATGTCAGTTGACTGCCGAATTTAAAGATCGTCGGGTTGATGCCTGTGAAAAATATTTGAGTCATTTCTACGTCGGAGGTGATACATTTCTGGGAAAAATTGTCACAGCTGATGAGACCTGGGTGCACTATTACCAACCAGAAACCAAAAGGTCAAGCAAGGAATGGCACTTCAGCTCATCACCGAAACCAAAGAAATTCCACTCTCAACAGTCAGCTGGGAATGTCTTGCTTACTCTTTTCTGGAATGCAAAAGGAGTAATTTTTATTAATATATTATTAATTACAATTAGACCATTACATGGACAAGGGTGTGACAGTAACCAGTCAATTTTATTCAGATCTGCTGAAAAATCACCTTTGCTCTGAAAGCAGGAATAAACTGCGAGGACTTCTGACTTCCGGAGTATTGTTACAGCATGACAACACCTTACCGCATACAGCCCATTTGGCAGTTCAGACTATCTGGGATATCTCAATTGAATGTGTTATTCATCCATCTTATTTACCAGACCTTGCTCTTAGTGACTTTCATGTGTTCGGTGTACTCAAAGAAGAAATGCGAGGCAAGCATTTCTGAAGTGACGAAGAGGTGAAAACTGGCCACAGACACGACCAAAAGATTTCTTTTAACGTGATATCTAAACACTTCCAAAGCATTGGAAAACTTGTATTGAACTTCAGGGAGACTATGTAGAAAAATGATATGTGTAAGTTGTTCCTAATTGTTACAATAAAAAACATTATTGCACTTTTAAGGCTTTCATTTGAATCCCCCTCGTACATATGAGTGTATATCACTTGTCCATTTCTATAAAAATTAACCATCATTTATGTACTCTTAACAATAGTGTTCACAATTATTCCACAAGGGGCTTGTCCAATACCCATGTAACTCTCCATAAGAGAAGATTGTCTACCAGAAGTTCATTTGGTCATGGGACCAAAATATTCTACAAAATCCCTTTGCACTTAAAGGGAATCGAATCTATTACAAAATTTAAGGTAGAAATGAAAAAAATGCTGCTACAGAAATGCTACTATTGTCACAGGGTTCAGTGATGATAATGTTGCATGACTTCATATAATATGCTTTGACTAAATGCTTATGTATGCTTATACTAAATGCTGATGTATGACGAAACCAGTACAAATGTATTTTGTCTACTGGTGAATAAGAAATTGAATTGAATTCCATAATTGCCTAGCCAATGCAATGGGGGTGTCATTCATGAATGACATGGCCCTCAGTCTTTTCCCATGTGGTGTAATGGAACTACGCACAGCTTCTTGGGTTGGCGGGCACTTGTCCAATGTTAAACAGTTTCCTAGCTTCTATCTAGTGTGCTCAGTGTTTCTTTTTGCGGTGGATTCTTGCATGTTTTCTTCAACTTTTTAGGTGAGCAAGTTTATTTTTTGGAAGTTTTTTAGTCTGTTCTTTTTAGAATAAACTTCTTCTTGCAGTCCTTTTTCTACTGTTCTTATTAGGCAAATTTTTCTTTGTTTGTTTGTGGATCTATTGTGATTGCCATTATATTTTGCAAATGTATTTCCTGCGCACCTAAGATTTATCCTCAATTCTTCCTGGAGAACACTGGGCTTCTTTGATCAAGAATTTACTTTTATTTTCTATAAAGGTAAGTCCAAACTTATGATTTTAATATTGATATTCTGTTCTTCTTCACCAAAGTAATTCATAAACCTGCCTTTAACCCTTTTAGTGCGGCGGGCCGATATATCGGCTTTGGCATCTCAGGCGTAAAGTGTGGTGGGCCGATATATCAGCTCATAGGCAAAATATTGTTTAACTTTTGCACACTAATATAATTACAATTATTTTTTGTACGAAGTATAAGCGTTTTTTTATTATTACATAATTCAATGCATACACAATAAGAAAAACTGCATATGGATATTTTAAACAATAACTTTATAATATTTATTTTCCTAGAGTGATACATTTCATTCTAGTTACCTCCGCATTTCTCACTAGAACCGCTGGCAGGGGTCAGCACTAAGAGGGTTAATTGCTATTAATTATTTCAATCATAATACTCTAACTAATATTTGTGTCACTTCTACAGGACTTAATTTTAATATTAATTAAAATGAAGAAAAGAGTGATTCTGGTGGTGGGTCAAAGTGTTTTGGGGGTGAGGGAAGAGAAAGTCTCGTGGCATAAGACCTCAAGAAAACCAAGCAGAATGCAGTAGGCAGAGCTTAGCCTCTTGGAAATACTGTTGCTCCCTGACCTGTAACGTGTACATTGGTGAGTCATCTGCATTGCCTAACCTCCACTGTCTTTGTTTTCTTGGTGTCTTAGTGATCTTCCTTCTATCTAACATAAGTGGAATTCTTTATAAGATATATGTTTCCTTAACATTCAGAGGGCATATCTATAAATGTATGGTCTATATATATTATTTTCTGATTGATTTGAAACCAATCGGCAAACATGTCTGTGGTATGTTGTCCTTGGAGCAAGTGAAAAACTTGTAAAAAAATACTAGCTCAATCACAGAGGTAGAAACCTATGAAATGACATGGTATATGTACTCGTTTAAATGGCCAAGCCTCCTGCCCAGAGCAGTCAGCCCCAAGGTGGCTTGTGGAATGTTACAAAAAGGTAGCCTTTCACTTCAATTCATTTGCAGAGTCATGTAAGTAAAGACGACATCCTCCCCTCTCTCCCTAAACGTAACTAAGATAATGGAAATGTATAGTTACAATAACTCAAGACGAATATGAAAAATTTTCAGTTTCAGTGTCTTACTGAAATTATGATCGATCGAAAAACCAGTCTGCGTATAACTCAGAAATAATTTTTCGTCATTTGGATGAGAACATCCTAAGGGTGTAGTATCAAATTTTCATCATTGTAGCTTTTGGATTTTTTTAGAAAGTACATTTTACTATGAGAAGCTGAAAAAAATTACGAATTTTGACATTCTCACTGTATTTTATTTCTATGAAGTTAAATTAAAAGAGAATATGCTTAAAGATGTCACCGTTAAAGTATCTGTACATAAAAATATGATGCATGGAAGTGAATGCTTACATGAATTGGATTATATTACTGCATAGTCTTTTGCATCCCAACTCCAAATGATTGTTTTTTAGTTATGTATCATTTCCAGAAAACAAATAAAGCCTTCTTGTATTTCAAAATGAATAAATTTCAATGATATACTTTGAAAAAAATATAAAAAACATTTTTAGTATCATGCCTTAAAAGTGGTCTGAAAAATTTATTTCTAGCATGATATATAACTGTTATTCAACTGAATACACTTAGGCATTGTGAGTGTGAAGTACTTTTTTTAGAAAATGCACCCATGGCATATAATTTACCCATTAAAGCCCACAAGCAACTGAACACTAGATGGCCGGAAGGGGTCATTTGACCCTTTTTAAAATTGCATTTCAATTTTTTATACTTTTCCTGATTGATTTGAAACCAATCGGCAAACATGTCTGTTGTATGATATGAAGTGTGTGTGCAATGCAACTCCATACCTAGAAAAATCTGAAGAAAGGACCGCCAATGTCAGCCTTGCTGAATATATTGTGATGCAGCTGGTTCATCCATTAATAAAACTGGGCAGAAATATTACTACGGATAACTATTTCACTATGCTGAAATTGGCCAAGAGACTAAAGGCACAGCAAACAACTCTGGTGGGAAATGTGAATCGCGGAAGATGCAAGGTAATAGAATAAGTGAAAGTATTAATAGCAAAACGTCACTCTACAGCCCTTCTAAAAAATAATGACATTTCTCTCATAGTTTACCAGGGCAAGGTGAACAAAAATGTAATTGTTCTTAGTCCTATGCATCCTAGTATTAGTATTGGTGACACAGAAAAAAAGTTGCCAGAAAGTATTCAGTAATACAATATTACAAAGGTAGGGGTTGATTCAGTAGAACAGATGACTTGCTTATATTCAGTCCAGGCTGCAACCAGACTCTGGCCAGTGCATATGTTTTACAACATATTAGACCTGGCTCCCATCAATGCTCATAATTTTTAAGGAATGTACCGGAAAAAATATTTCCCAGCACAAATTTCTGCAGCTACGTGGGGTAGAACTGTCTGGGGGAAAAGGAAACAGAGAGGAAGAGCTCCACCACTTACAGAATAGTTACCTGATGTACTAAAGCTTGCAAAACGCATAAAATGTCAAAAAGTAGTCAAGTATGCAAAGGAAGTAACAAAACTGTTAATGTTTGCCAGAACTGTAAGAAGGCCATGTGTGCCAGCTGCACCAGTCAAACTCTGTTTCTTTGCCAGTCATGCAAGCTAACTGGCACATGATTTCCTGTACCGAAACATGCTAGATATAATGTTTTTGACAGATTATTTTTAAGCACCTTTTTCTTATATTGTCTTCCCCACCTGAAATGTTGATTGAAAAGTTTTATCCTTACCTGTTTTTTTAGGTGTTCTTTTGAGCTTATAATAAAACTGTATGAAGATACAAAATTGTGCTTACTGTTGATTGTTTCTCATATATACCTATGTAACTAGCAACAAAAGATGAAGAGTACCTGACAGAATAAATTAAAATATTGCTGGTTACGTATCTAATTACTTTTCCGGCAATCAAAACTCATCATAAGGTCCAGCTGAACCAATGCTAGCCATATAAAAAATATGACTAGGACCGATGAAAATAAAAAAAGGGTCAAAAATGTGATCCGAGGTAATTTTAAACCCGGCCAAAGGATTAAATTCAAAATGATCCCTTTAGGCAGCGATGGTAGTCCGGAAAGCCAGACCTTCTAGCGTTAAGTTTCATCAAGAACAAAAAATTCTCCTTTGCTCCAGAAGCTTGTGAATGTGCAGGAAAATGCCCTTTTCGAGGGTTTCTTCCAACTGAATTTTTTTATAAAGCCTCCAGGCAAAGAAATAACAGTGCTGTGTCCCCCCGACCGTGTAAGGGTGCTATGCCATCAGTTGTGCTTTCGACTCGATGCTGCTCGGGAGTGTGTACCATCTACTCAGCTGAATGCATTATTGAATTGAATATTCTAAAATGGCAAGTAAATATGTATTTCCTTTTCAGGGAAATATTTTATGTTTTTGCTGGAAATTAAAATTTTTCTCATTCAAGTATCTTTCTCATTCCAATGCTAATGAAAAACCCGCATTTAGTTGATTCAAGTGCCCATGAGAAGCTTAAGTTGCATGTAAATATCTCCCATGTAAAAACTGCAAAAAATTTAAAAGTAGGTATTTTTGTTTAAATGAGTTCCCATTAGATAACTCAGGTAAAAAAATTGTATATTTAAAAAATGAATCATTCGGGCACTAATGGGTTAAAATCAAATAATTTCCATCATGAACCTCTGCCTAATGCCACCACTTGCTTAGTTGTTGAAGCTTCAGGAGTCTTGTATCGACATCACCAACATTGCAGACAATGGATGCCTCAGAAAAGTTTTATTTTGTGATACATATCAGTTCGTCATTTCATTCTGCATTAGGTACATCAAATATATCAAAGCAGCTGGCTTTTCTTTAGGTCTTTCTTTGGTTCTGTTTATTATTAGATCATTTGCTTCCGCCAATTCCTTTTCTTTCCTTGCGGTCCTTAAAAGGACTATATGCCTAGGGTAACCGTTCTTCTCTAGGGCTTAGACTAAAGACCTAAAGAAAATCCAGCTGCATATGCCACAATTCCATACATCGCAGGGACGGCACAAAAGATTAGTAGGCTCCTTCGGAAGTATGGTATAGTGACGAGATTCTCGAACTCGAAGAAAATTGGAGATATCATCCCAAAACCCAAGGACAAAATTCCCGCTGTAATGTATGAAGGAGTCTATGAAATAAAATGTAGATGTGGTAAATCCTACATCGGCCAAACGGGGAGAGCAATTCAATGTAGAATTAAAGAGTACCAGAGGGCCACCGAAAAGAGGAGATTCAGCCTCTCCGCAGTTGCAGAGCATGCGTGGTTCGAGCCAGGACATCAGATTGCCTTTGATTAAGTGAGAGTACTCTCAAGGGAAAATCGTTATTTTCCCAGGCTGATCAGAGAAGCAGTAGAACTGGTTAAATATCCATCAAATTTCAATCGGGAGGATGGATACCCACTTGCCTCAACCTGGGAGAGAGTGGTCAAACCACAGCAAGGAGCGGGCAATGGAGACACCCTATGGTCCTAGATGAACTAGCAACGAAATACATAACAACGGGAAATAAATAATAACAGTAACTACAAAATGTCCAACGGACCTGAAGACGCCCCCAGGAAGAGGGGAGAAACTGTTGTCAGAAAAACTAAACACACGACGAGAATACCTGAAAAGAGCAATATTAACTTAGAAATCATGTTTCTGAGTCTTAATTGTGGTCAACCAATCCTGCTTTTCAAATTCCTTTTTTACTACCTCTATGTCTAGGAATAGGCTTCAGCTTCTTGCTGCACTAATAAGACTTGGTGACTCACAAACACAATTGAGCCCAATCATTGAGAATTGAGACAAATTACAAGGAATCGGAGAGATAAATGATATTCTTACAATATCTTGCTCATGTAATTATACTCCCAATGAATATCTAACTATAGATGAATGCCTGGCAGCTTTCCTTGGTAAATGCCCCTTTAGAATATATATGAATTATAAGCCCGGAAGATATGGAATAACAAATGGATGTGCGCTGTGGCAGATTCTGCATATATAAGTAATATGCAAGTTCACATGAATATGGTGGAGGAGAAAAATCAGGGAAAGAGGGAGGGGATTGTAATGGATCTGTCTAAGCCTTGGATCTGGAAAAGGAATCGCAGTGGATAATTTTTTTACTTCCATTCCTTTGGCAGCTGCCAAGCTGGAGAAAAATCTAATCCTTATAGGTATCCTACAAAGAAATAAAAGGAGAAGTCTAAAGAATTTCTACAATTTCCTCATATGGAAATAAATAGCTCTGTTTGGATTTACTCAGGACATGAGGCTTGTCTCTTATATTTCAAGAAGAAAAAAGCTGTTTCATTGTTGTCAACCCGAATCACGATAGATGCGATCTAAGATTCCCCTTTGAACACCATAAATCATTCATACTTACAATTAGACAAAAGGTGGTATAGAATAAGAAGATCAAATGGCAAGGGAATATTTTTTCACGCACAAAACTAACCGTTGGCTGTTTTGGGTATAATTGACATATCTGCTCTGAATTGCAACATTATGTGGATAAAAGTAAATGCAGGTTGGGAAAAGGCAAATATATATAAAACGACCAAAAAATATTTTCTTGAGTTGTGCTTACAATTGGCTTTAGCAGAGAGCAAACAACCCCTTTGGCCTAAACGCTAATATTCGACTTGCAATGGAAAACTTAGGAGTTGACTAAGTTGCAGGCACTGCAGTGCTACAGGAAACAAAAACCCTCTTCAAGGATAGATAGGAAAATGATGTATACTCTGCAAAAGAGGTGAGGAAAGACAAACTATAGTTATGTGCGTCGAATACCAAAAACCAGTGTGTTACAGTCATAGGCAAGATCATTCTTTCTCCAAGTATTCTGGATGTAAAATGAAGCCTAAAGTTGATGAAATCATTCAGAATATGACTTTATGTAACTTTGTTAAATTAAATAAGTATTTGAAAGGCTTGTGACGAAGATTTTTGAAGTGTAATTGTTTTTTAACCATATTTGCCAATAAAGACATTTCTCAAGAGCAAATATCATTTATCTATGAGATATCATATATTTTTAAAGATAAATTAGTAATTTTATTGCCTTAACCATGAAACAAAGCACTCAGAACATAAAATAGTTTTGGGGTAACACAGTTATCCTGTTGGGAGGAGTAAGGTGTAAAATATCTTGGTAGCCGAAGGGTTAAAAATTAACAGAAGTACCAATGATTTCATGAACTATAGGGCTCGTTTAATGGCAAAAGAGTTCCCCAACATTTTGGTGCTGATTATGAGAAAATATTTGCCCCAGTAGTGAGCCATTCAATGCTTCGACCACTCTTTGATGTCCATGTACAACTCAATATAAATGCTCTTCATTTCAATTATGAGACTTCCTTCCTCAATCGTGACATTCAAGAAGAAATAAATATGGAACAACCTGAAGGATTCATTCACAAGTCATATGAGAAGAAAGTGTGTCTTCCCAAGAGAGCTTTTATGAGTTGAAACTGGCTCCAAGGCAGTGGAACAAGAGCGTTAATTCTCTAATGCTACATGTAGGAATGAAGGCAGCAGAAAATGAGCAGTGTCTATTTATACGTATGAAACTACAATTCGATGATTTTTTGTCCTCGGCAACAATCAGGGAGAAAGGCAGAATTAATCAGTAATTAGAAGAATGAATTTATACTGAAGGTAATAGGTAAAGTAAAAGAATTTTTAGGCATTATAGTCACCCAAGATAAAGATAAGAAGACTATAAGTGTAGATCAAAGAAAGTACTAAGAAAACTTGCCTAAGAAATTTAGAATGTTTGACTTCAAACCAGTAAAGAAACTGCTTGATCCCAAAAATTATTGAAATTCAAGAGGGATGAAGAAGCTGAGGATGATTCCAAATATCCAATTCAGTAACATGTGGAATTTCTAATGTGCCTGGCAGTTTCTACCCATGCTTGTATTGCCCATACTATGAGTTTTCTCAGTCAATTTAATACTGGAATTGGAGTTGCTCATTGGCGTGCTGCCTAGTATGTACTTTGTTAATTATTGGGTACCAAAGGATATTTTTTGATGTATCAATAGTCTGTGGCTCAGATATTTTAGGATACTCTGATGCTAACTGGGCGAGGAGCATTGAAGGTAGGAGGTCAAAAACAGGCTATTTGTTCAGGATGGGCAGTTGTACCTAGGAGGGATGGCACGTGCCATCATGACAAGCACAAAAAGGATCAACAGAGCATGAAAAATTGAATTGAAAGGAATGGTAATGATGTAAGAAAAATATGAACAGGGAGTCCTCCTCATTTCAAATTGATGTTGCGAATATTGACATTCACTTGTCCGTTTGGGGCACCAATTGGAAGTCTGTATGCTCATCCTGCTCCATCTCCTCCACTTTTTCTATTACTGAGAGAGAGAGTGGTTACATGTGGTGCTTATGATGTTTGGCCAGATACAATGCCAAGTTTGTGATGGGAAGAGACAGAACATCAGCCTTAATGAGATTCCAGTCACTGAAAAATCACAATCAAAATCATTGTAAAGTCACTGGCAGAGTCACTGATAAGTTGCTGGTCATGTCACTTAGTCACTGGGAAAGTCACTGTCCCATTTCACTGGGAAAGTCAGTATCCCATTTCACTGGGAAAGTCACTGTCCCATTTCACTGGGAAAGTCACTGAGTACTCACTGTCAGTCACTAAAAATCACTGTACAGTTACTGTCAGTCACTGAATGGTCACTGCCTGCATCACTGGGTATTTTTGACAGGACTAGTAGGGATGGCACAAGCCATAAAAGGATCAAATCTGCATAAAACACAAGATTCTTGTATACATGGCACCTGGGTAATATCTATATTAAATCTGAAGAATTCTCTACCAAATGTCCTCTACTTTTCACATTTTATGTAGGAATAATTATATTTTCTCCAACCCTCAAAAAGATATAGTATGGATTTAATCTTTTTTCTATATACAACTCTACTCTCAAAAAACAGATGTAACCTGGATCAAATCTTATTTCTATATACATTTTGCAAATTTTTCTACGCAGATTGGAATTTAACCATGACCATTCCAAAGCTTATAAAAGGAAAAATACCTACCTGGAAAAAACAGCCACTATGATAAATAAAAATTAACTAAAGCAAAAGAAAGTTATACCCACAACAATAAATGTCAGGTCTGAAGTACAGAGGTGAATACCCTAACTATATGTGCACACATACAGGCTGAAATGAAATTGCAACATCTTTAAGTTACTATTATTCTCAAGAGGTAAATTCAATATTTATAGACACACATTAGCATAATGGCAATACCTTACCTAGCCACAATTCTTGGATACACTACTTGACCTGCTATGACTCTTATCAAAGGCCTTCACTTTATCATATTAATATCAGGTAAATGGGAGTAATGACTTAAATCATACAAAAATGTACAAAGAGGAAACATTATTTTCATCACAATGTGAACTTCAGTGATTTATGTAGAATTGCATTCAGACAGAACTCTCTTCTATCTCCTCCCATGGGCTTGCCTTAGCCCCTTTGCAACATTTTTAAAATTATCTTAATGATTCACTCTGGCGATATCAATTACAAATGACAACTTTCATATTGGCCAACCAAACCAAACATTACTTACTTGCCTGATTATGCACTACACTACACCATCGAAGGTTCCCTGGACTAAAGATCACTACCCCTACAGTAAACAGGCTGGACAGCCTTGTGTCCTTAGTTATAGTGCCTTAGACAAAAAAATTGTACCTTTTGGAGTATGAGTAAATCCTTCCATTAAGCATGTAATGCACACATGGGTTGGATTAAATTGCTTGCTCACATTTTCGAGAGCTAAAACTAAAATATTCTTTCAATTATTTTGCAAAAACTTATCTCAAATACTTTTTCACTAACACCCCATGTGCCTTCTAATGCAAAATTCAAGATTAAATGTGGATTAAATCTGCATATAAGTACGTCTATGCAATATGCTTATTTTCCCTTATGTATACAACTCTAATCTTTTCGTGGTAGAGTTGAATCTAGACTTAATAGAGATTTAATCTGTATTTACATATATGGGTTAACTGTATCTTTCTTTCCTAATAATATATATATATATATATATATATCATCCTTTTAGTGCTAGTAGGGCTAGCATAGTAGGCATGAAAACAATGAACTGTTGCACTTTTGACAAATAAAGCAGAGCATATGTTTTCAGGGGAAACTACAAAAGAAGCAATTCATTGAAAAGGATTAAGGAAAGAACTGTTTGGAGTGGATAAACTCATTTCATTATCCTGTGAGAGGCCAAAGAGCTCTCAAATTGTTCAAGGTTAGTGTGATCCACCCTGTATCCATGCGAATAGGTATTTGCCATAATTTTATAAGGGATTATCTTATAGGTATATATTTTATAATTTTCAATAATTTTGTGGCTTTTTCCTGCATTCCTTCAGTAGGGATGGTGGCAGATTCTATCAAAAGCTCAACTGGCCAACTACATAATCGTTTTGTGCAAGGATGGGGACTTTTAAACTCACTGTTGTAAAATACTTGTGATTCAGATAGTTTGTTTTATATGGTTACTCCAGCAATGTTTACCTTATACTTTTAGCCAACGTTTATCCCAGCTATGTTGGTGCTTTCAACAATTCAAAAAACAATTAATTTTCCATCTGTCTTTATATATAAATAAATACACTTGAATTGTATTCGCTATCTCTAATACCACGCACACGATTCGGGCAAAATCACAATTAAGCTGCGACACAATAAAATAGGTAAATATTCGTGAAGAAAACAAGTCATGCGAGTCATGCCAGATAGCTGAGAATAATGTATACACAACCGAAAATGTCATAACCATGATGAGTACGATGGTTTGATTAATGAAAGACTTCATTTTTCTCAAGTTCCAAAACGTAATGGGGTGTCTTTCTATCTATCATTATATATAAAGATGCGAATATTGCATTCCCGGTCTCCAATACCACACACACGATTAGGGTTCAGTCTCGTCGCTACACAAACGGGTACGATGAAGTTCGTGAACAAAAGTCATTACGCTAGTGAGTAGTCACACGAGATAACTGAGAATGATCTACAGCAGCAAATGTGATAACCATGATGAGTACAATGGTGTGATTACTGGAAAACTTAACTTTTCACATCACTAAACAACTAAACAGCGGTACAAAAAAGTTGGTGGACAAAAGTCATCATGCGAGCGAGTAGTCACACCAGATAACTGTGAATAATGTACTACAGCAAACACAATGACTTCAAATAATGACAAAGACAATAGTACTCACCACATCAGCTTTTATCTGAACCAGGTATCGATGAAGACTTGACTATTAATGAAATCATTAAGAATCACCGTGTAATCGCGTACCGTTCATGATCTATATATAGGTACCTGAAAAATTTTTTGACGTAAATCAGTAGAACATCCAACGAAGCTTATTCACATCACTAAACAACTAAACAGCGGTACAAAAAAGTTGGTGGACAAAAGTCATCATGCGAGCGAGTAGTCACACCAGATAACTGTGAATAATGTACTACAGCAAACACAATGACTTCAAATAATGACAAAGACAATAGTACTCACCACATCAGCTTTTATCTGAACCAGGTATCGATGAAGACTTGACTATTAATGAAATCATTAAGAATCACCGTGTAATCGCGTACCGTTCATGATCTATATATAGGTACCTGAAAAATTTTTTGACGTAAATCAGTAGAACATCCAACGAAGCTTATTCACATCACTAAACAACTAAACAGCGGTACAAAAAAGTTGGTGGACAAAAGTCATCATGCGAGCGAGTAGTCACACCAGATAACTGTGAATAATGTACTACAGCAAACACAATGACTTCAAATAATGACAAAGACAATAGTACTCACCACATCAGCTTTTATCTGATCCAGGTCAAATTACAAGGTCATTACAAGGTCAAATTGATGCGAAAAAAGCACGATATAACAAGAAATATTTCATCTACGATTTTGCGTGAATCAATTTTGGGAGTTGTAATATCCTACCTGCAGCCTCACGCTCCGATAGTTGACCGTTCGGTGCGACGGCATTACAGAACGATGTTGGGGTTTCGAGCCGCCAGAGCCATCTTGTAGTTATTGTACGCTTCTCCTGGCGTGTCGTGTGCATAACCATTATTCTGCCCGCCATAACTTATTCCCAAATGAACTTGAAAAGGCTTACTCCTAGGTTATAAGCTAAATTCGATAGAATTATAAATCGCTCTCATTGATTACTAAGCTTGAACTGAATATATTGGAGCAACTGAACTTACGCCAGTTAATTGTTTCACTGCTTCAATTGAAACCAAAATCACCATTTTTTTCCGAGACGCCATTTTGTTGTTGTCGTTCTAAGCGTCATTAGGTGTCGCCATCTTGAAAACCTTAAAGCTCGAGTTCGTTGCGGTATCACGTGATAGCACGTCATGTTTTCCTTGGTGCTTATGACGTGACATTACGTCATCAGCACCAGTGTAAAGAGAACCAGGACGTGATATCATGTCATGCCGCACTCAAAGGGTTAAGACTAATAAATATACTTCGCCTTCTTAAGTTTCAAAACAATATTATAACATCGTTAAATCAAGATATTCATATCAGTAGGTATATAGTTATCATCATATTTTTTCTAATATTAAAAAATATTAATCTTTAATTTATTCCTAAATTAATGCCTTCCAAATTCTTATCCTGTAAGCACTCACGATTGCCTTATTTGCATATCGCTCTCTCAACATTCAATTATTACATAGAGTATATAGAATGGAAGCACACACCCGCAAAATATAATCATGAGCATTTAAATCGACGAGGATGGGCCGACCGGGAATTAAAACATGCCATGTATCATGCGAAAAAGTTATCATACCACGTGACTGATAAAAATGTTCAGCTTGATATGAAAATAATATCATAGACGATGGAACTCACCTCATCATCTTTTATCTGCCCGAAGTTTTGTTGTCGTTTGGAGTATTGATGAAATCTATCATATCACCATGTAATCATGTACCGTTCTTTCGCTATTTCTACCTGAAAAGAATTTTGAAGTAAACCAACAAAATATCCGACGAAGCAAACGTATAAGTAGAATAGAGTGGGAAAATAGCTAGAGAGAATAATAATTACTTCATTTCCAAGTCTACGTAATTCATTTCACAGGAGTTTTAATTCAGCAGAACCTCAAATGGCGGCAACCTCCTTCCTACTGCCTCACGCTACGAAAGTTGAATTATGGGATCGAAAGAGTATTGTTGGATTTCAGTGCGAGGACGCGGCTGTAGACCGGGTATTTTAAAGCGGCAACAAGGATAGATAGAAAGGTTTGACGCATCGAATGTGCTGTATTAGCTGGGTTAAGAGCTTGGAATGTGATTATTTATGTTGGTTTAAATTGCTGTGAGCTTCAGAATTTTTGTATTTTGAGTTTTTTTCCAAATTAATGCATAATTGCCTCGGGTGAAACGCAGGCAACGGTAGTGGCCACATGCTCATCGAAGTGGTTGTTCATCAGGAATGTAATATTAATCTGAATATGAAAAGTTGAAATCATAAAATAAGTAAAAAATAACCTACCCTAAACCTCCGGCAAACAAAGTACACTTAACTATGACCCCAAAATATATCCTATCAAAATAAATCGTAACCTTTCTCTACCTTGGTAATATCTAATAAATCCTATATGTTAATAACCAAAAGAACACTAAAAGCAAACTAATGATACTCCTAACTAACTGAAAGCGAAAGAAATAAATACTGAATGTAGCGTGGTCTGATGAAATGCATGAAATTTTGTGCCGATTTCTCGTCCTTTATATGTCAGCGCAGAGCTATAAAGGGCCCCAAGTGGGGTCTGCTCTGTCGCAGCCCGAGGGGAAAACGTGACGCGGAGCTATAAATGCACCCAAATGGGGGGGTGATTTCAAATTGAAGTCAAAACAGATCTTAACCGATGTCGAAAACGGGAGATACTGATTGGTTCGCCTACTTTTGCCGCCACCTTAGCTTCAAGCTGCCGCCGTCCGACTGATGTAATTGGAGCGGTCCCCGGTGTAAGTATCCATTGTTGCGGTAACCTATAAGGTAACTATTTTTACGTAACATAAATGTTAAAATAAGTCCTGTGATTCCTATTTTGACAATAATTCCTCTTTATTGTGAAGAAAATTTTACACTTGTTTACAAATTTATTTGTTATTTTTAAGTTTTCACACGTCCCGTAAAACACCAGATATCCATTTTAAGTCCACAACGTCCAGTCCTGGTCCTCTGGCAATTCAGATATCCATCGCACACAATGGATATCCCTTTATGGATGATCCCATAGGTATCCATATGGGATATCCACTGGATATCCTTCCTGAGACTATATTCTTACGCGGGAGCGGTGGCGAATGGAACTAAAAGACCTCATAAATTGGCGGAAGATGATACAAAATAGTTCACTTTTGTATTGCATTTATTATCGAAATGAAATATTTATGAGCATTCTTTCATCATTTGAATGCGTACCGCCTATGCTACGAATAAAAAAATATACACTATCGACGCTTCCCATAAATGGGATTCTAGTTCATTCGGTTGTGAAAGCTGGTGTTTGGAGAGGTTAGAACAGGATTGAAGCGATACAAAGGTACTTAACTTGCATTGAAGTACCAAGGAGAACGTAATCAAGGGGACGGTGGATTTTGCGTGGCCTCAGTTTTATATTGTATTTATAAAAGGTTTGTGTAGAATTATAACTTACGTTGTTATTTAGAAAAGGTCTAAGCTAAGGTTTTCTTTATAGTTTCTTCAATATTGTTCATTTCCATTGTGCGTAAATGTTAGTTGGACACTCAGTATATTTTTGGCTAATCTAGTGTATTTACATAGCTTTCCGTGAGCGATGTAATTTCTTTAATTTCTGATGGCCTAGGGATAAAAATTTGTATAAAGTTGTCCTTTATTAGTTATCTACAGCTTCACATTGTTCATAGTTAAAGCAATTGAAACTTGACCTTTCGTTCCTAATACGTTTTCGTAGTCGGAAAATGAGGAACGATTGTGATAAGAATAAATGCATTGTGATGAATGTATTGTAATGGAATTATAACAATATTTCGATTATGATGCATAAGTCGGCGGACAAAATTTATTGGCACGTTCATAGAATTACATAGTATTTACATATACCGTACGTGTGATTGTTAGCCTTCCGAAGTAACGTACGATTCACATAGAGTAAGATTCTTCTTCCATGCTTCAGCAATTGACGACGAATGGAGAATATTTGGAAGGGATTTTTCACATTCTTCGGATAGTGGTAGTGGAGATAGTATTTTTACAATCTCCAAGACTTAACCTTTTCCGTGATAAAAGAAACTTGTCGTGAAAACTGATTGTGTTCAAGAAATGTATTTTTATCTGGAAGCTGTTTTATACTCAAGCACACATTTACAGGAGATATATTTTGGTGTAATTGGCCAGGAAAAGCTTGTTATGGTAATATATGTGGTATGCTGTGCCTTGTGTAAATTCAATGGAATAATTATATTTTGCAGATACATTTGAGGCAGCTCGTCAACATTTAAATAAGCGGAAGAGACTTCAGATCTTATCTCAGAGGCTGAGGGGACTGACAGAGGCAAGCGCTGCAAAAGAACTTGACGGATATCCATCACTTCAAATGAAGACTCATTAGGGGATAAAAGAGTGCAACAAATTTGTTCCAACAGATGGCAAATTGATAATCTCCCTACGCCTCCAAGTTGGACAGTATTTTCGATAACTTCTCCCTCTTCAGCAGAATTTCAAAATATGTCATTTTTGCAGTCCACATTTAGTGAGTGGCCTCTCAAAGTTGAAACAAGTGAAACTGGTTAGTTGCATTACATTTAAATATGAGGATCAATCATTAGTTGTTCATGGTTAATTGTTATAAAATTAGAAGGAATCTTGTAAATATTAGAATGTGAAATTAATCTCTGGATTGTATGAAATAGTCCTTTTCATTTCTGTCCTTGATCTAAACAAACCACTTATTAAAGCCAGCTAGTAATCATTCCATTATGATGTTTAATTTCTTGTAACTTCTCCCATTTTAGATTCCAGGAAACAGGTCCTGCAAGAATTATCAATACTGAGAGCACCCCCAGCCCTAGTGAGGACATTGGCCCTTCTTATGTACCAAAAAACCTTCCATTGCAAAGCATGGAAGAGCTAGAAAAATTAGAAGAGGAACTAATTGGTGATCCTGCCAAGAATAGCATGGTACGTTTTAATTTGTGTAGATGCTTAAGTTGTCCATGATAAATTAACTCCATTCTGGTGAGAAGCATGCTATTTCATGGAAGTTGAAGATTGACTTAGAGCATGCACTTTAATAATGGGAGTTAAGCTCTGGTTTAGGTCATATTGCTCTATTATATGTAATTGTAATGATTAGTTTTAGCTGATGTGTGTATTGAAGTGTAGTGTTCCATACTGGGGAACTGCATGTCATGGTATTGATTTCTTTTATAGATTACTTATATAAGCCAGATTGGTTGAGTTGATGTCACAGATGCAACGAAACACATTATGAAAAGATTATTTTCCAATGAAGTGGCTGCCAAATTTAGCTGGATTGGAGCCAAGAAGAAGAAATCTTTGTCCTCTCTTGTGTTGGCTGGGTTAATCCAAAGTAAGTGGTGTAGGTAAATGATTACTTATTCGAAGTAAGAATTTACAGTAACAGTGTGTGCAGTTAATCAATAATCTACTGAAATACATTGTTCATTTGTGGCTTTTCTGTGGACCACATTCATAAAGTGAAATATATCATGTGTATTTACTCTCTTGACACATTTTAAAGTAGGTACCACGTACAGTTTAGAGCCATCATCAATCCATTGCTCATTATCATAGCTATTACCATACACTATTAAATAGAGTATATATTAAGTTGACTCTTAGAATGTAAATTCTGCAATTTTTCCTAAAAATAAGAGGTTACATATTTTGCTAACGTAAAGAGTGATGAGCCTTAACAATTGTGTTAAATGGGTGGGGATAAATATCTACCAGAACTGATCCTTAAGGTGTGGGAAATGCTCATTTTTCATTTCAAATAGACCAATACTGGCTTCATTGCTAAGTGAGAGTTCAAGAGATCATAATTAATAATTATAATTTTTGGTTATTCATTCCAGAGGCTGTAAGGAAGAATCAGCATTTGAAAGAGGCCTCAGAAAGAGACATTGAAGTGGCAATCAAGAACTGGCTGCAGTATGCCTCAGAAAGATTGTCAGGCTAATGAAAGTGGTGAGTTTTTTTGCTCATGGAGTGTACACTATAAATATTATACCTATAATTCATAATTTTATGCTGACTATTCCCTGTTAATTGTGGGTTTCTAAGATATTAAACCAATAATCTGACTTGATTTATGCTGGAGGGTGTAATGAGCAAATTGTCTATTTCTGTGAATTGTTTAAGGTTTTCTATGCTCAGATCAAAAGAAATGAAATTATAGCTAATTACATGTGCATAAGCTCATTTAAAATTCATAATTTTTTCATTCTAGTTCCCAGCAAAGTAACCGGACAGAAAAAGCAAAGGATAGTACTGCTACAGGACAATCATAATATGAGAAAATATTGACTTTACCTTAACCGATGTTTACATTCACTTTCTTCTATACTGTTAATTTAACTATGCATTCATGAATAAATCTGTCATTTTTTTACTTTTTGTCTTAATATTTATGGAATATATTTCCACCAATTGAATTAGGATATCCATAAGTATGTCCCAAAATCCAATATCCGTTGGATATCTGAATAGCATCCATACTAGATATGAATATCTGATGTGGATGCTACATGGATATCCTATGTATATTGGATTTTGGGACATATGGATATCCATGGGATGAAATTGGATCATTACTGGACTTCTGTGGGACATCCATGGTATCCACCTTGGATAACCATGGGACGTCCATTGGATGTCTTTGTGCTGTTTGGGGTATTTTTAAACATCAGGCTATGCCTTGAGCAGTTTGCGTGCACATAAAAACTGCTTTGGAAATAAATGAAATACCTGCCCTCTTTTATACCTCATTTGAAGATGAAGAATCGGCATTTGTCATTATCAACTTATTTCCAGTTTCTCTACTAGTTGGCTGTAGATTTAGCATATACACCTATAATCTCCCAGTGTCATCATTACTTTTTTCCTTTAAATGAAATTCATAAAATTGCATTATTTGGATTAACAAGACTTGGAGAATTTGAAATGGCGTGTTTCATGTCTCAGAAATGCCATTAACAGTTTCCAAATTGCCCATTTCGAGGCTGTGTACTGTCCCACCCCAGTTAACTCCTCAGGCCCGTAACCTTGTTCACTGAGGTTGGAAAATTGCATCACTGCAATTATGCTCCAAATGCAGGTCAAAAGATATCTTAAACTTTCAAATTCACAATTTTGTTAATAACTTGCGAGTACCTTCCTGTATCACCGCACTAACAACACTAGCCTCGTATGGTGTGACAAGTGTCAGTTTCTGATAGTTGATTGACATATAGCACCACCTACTTACAAGATACTTCGGGGTACTATACAAGGGATAGAGGCGATAATGGGCCCCTTATCTTATATGCAAGCATTTTGTGACTGAAATTATTTTCCAAATAAGTTGTACAGAATTTCTTGGAGGAATGTTTTAAGTTTTTTTAATGCAATTACTCGATGCTGAAGACATCAGGTGTGTACTCTTAATACAATCACTACAAATTTTCATTATTTTTCTTACTCTTTTTATAATTTTACATCCAATTTTTGCAGTCTCAAATTTCCATCTACTATAGGTATCTCATGGCTGGTAATTATTGCATTTCTTAATAGAACATCCAGAAGCTGATGGTTTGAAGAGTGTGCTTGCAGGGTGATCAGTCTGAAACAGAGAAGAGACAACAGGTCAGGATGCTGGTGACTCTTCTATCAGTTAGAATGGTTGACTCTTGAGGAGATCAAAAAATTGACTTGGACACTGAAGTCTGCTCAGAGGGAAGTTCTGTTGGTCAGGACTGAGTTGAATAATATGAAGGTGGCAGTTGAGAGGTTATTTGGGAAGGATCAGATGAAGGTTTTGGCTAAGGGATCAATGAAAGAGTATTGTGGACAAACAGAACTGAGCAGGTGGGATTAAAATTGAGGATTGCATATAGGCTAAGTGGTTACAATACATTCTCAGATATTGGCTTCCCCTTTCCCACTGAACTCTAAAATGAAGAACTGAAGGCACCACATTTTACCTTGGGATTAAGGGGGATATTACCCATGTTCAAAGTTTAATAAGAGTCCATGTCTCTTCAGGAGTAACAGGCAGTTTTTATGTTGGATGAAATTGAGATCACCCCAACGTGAGAATTTTACCCATCTTTGGATATTTTTTTGGCCATTCCTCTTTTCACTCTCCAGGAAAAGGAGAAAAAGTTGCTGCCTCATATGTTCTTGTTTTTATGCTAGAAGGATAAAGCCACTGATAGAAGCAAGTTTTGGACTACTATGTCTCCAGATCTTCTTTCTCTGCAGTTAACACTTTCGCTGCTAATCCCGTCATTTGACGTGTTTCCTTAGCTGCTGAGAAACAGATTCCAACCAACTTACAATTAAAAAAGGTAGAAGAATCAAGCTTTAAAGCAATATAAACAGCATTTTCTAAGTAATACAGTTATTTTTCTGTGATAGCATGAATAAAGCTTAAAATACGCAGCATTCTACCTATCCGGCAGCGAGAAGTGCCCAGCAGTGAGAGTGTTAAGGCCAAAAACATAATAGTAGATCTTATAATATCCTTTGAAGAGTTAGCGCTTACTATCAATGCTGTGGTGTCTGATATGGGTGCCCAGAATCAATGTGGGAACCAATATATGAAGACTGTGTGGCTGTTAAGGGCAAATATTCTCAAACGAGAAACTATTGTCATTATCCTTTTGATTCATTCCATCAGCTATTCTTCATTCCAGGTCCACCACATATAATGAAAGGTAATAGAAACCTGCTCATTCAGCCCAGATTTTCTACTTTTCCTGAGAGGATTGTGAACAAGAATGGCCAAAAGAGTGATACTGTTTGGTATTTGTATATAGAGCAGCTGTATGAGGGGGAAACCATATGAAAATTGAAATTGGCCCCAAAGCTCAGACAAGAATGTATTTAACCAGGGTACTTGGATACAATGAAAACTGGCATAGTTTTGGCTCATGCTGCCCCTGCTGGTGCAGCCCTTGAATATGAAGTTGAACAGTTGCTACAACCTGAAGAAGCATTGACCACTGCTTGTTTTTTGAAACTATGCATCATTGGTACCAGTTAATGACACCAGTGCCTAGTCTATGGCACTGTCAAAGATCAAAAGTATGAGAACGCTTTGAAGTTCCTTCAGGACCTTGTTTGAAGGTATTAAAACTGGCATTTAGGGGCAGTTGAAGCCTGGTTAGTTGGGTTATTCTATCAGCAAAAAAGTTTTAGATCTTGTGCAAGTGCTGCTAAATGATAAATTTCACTACTGCCTTCCCAGCAGACTCCCTCAGGGCTCCCTGGAAAATCATTTCTTGATGGCTTAGAGCAAAATCCCAATTCCAACTCCAAGGGAATGCCCCCATCCATCTCCATCTCTAAGTTCTTCAAGCCTGTAATATCAATGAGCAACGATAATGATGAAAGTGAATTTCCACTGGACATCACCACATGCACTACTTCTGAGGAACCATCTCTCCAGTTGGATGAACCAGAATTGCCCTTAGTAGAGATATCAGGGATGAACTTCAGTCTGCACAGTCTTAGTAGATGGACTACCCAGCTGGTGACAAGGAAGCATAACCTTTGTGACATATGCACCTCAGCCCTAACTGCAGAATTTGACTGACTTTTGTAATACTAGTCAACTCACCAATGAAAGACTACTCCATAAAGGCATTGCATTATGCTTCAGAGTCAGTGTTCCAGATAGCTGATTGTGTATGTTATAATAAGGAGAAAGGTGTAAATTAAGGCAAATGCTCATATCAGCACTTGGTCTGTAACATTACAAATGTCTTCCCTCTTCTTAAAAAAAGGCCCCCAATACCTTCTTCTGATGATGTGTAATTTAAATTAGCACCATGCTACATCAAATTAAAAATAGATGTATTTATGAAAGAAGGAAATAGAAAAAGGAAAATATATGCTCAAGCCAAATACAGGAGCAAGGGCCCTGGAATGAGAGTAGCTGTGAATAATGTTCATTAATAAGTGAGAATAATATACATTTCAGTGCAATGCTGGAAAGTGCAATCCTGATATACCAAGGGAGGATAATTTTTGAAAAAAGGGGACACAACATGTTTGCAATGAGGGGATTGGCATTATGTTATAATTGAAACTTACCATAATTACAAATTCAGTGTCCGAATCAGAGGTGTCTGAATTTCTCACGGCAGAGGAGAGGTACTCAAGTGCAGAATGAAAACTTCAACTACTGAAGCCACTAAAGACTGAGACAGAACTGAAGAGAAACCTTTTTTTTTGAAAAGCATTTTGGAGATACGAAGGAGAATGAGAATAAGTATTTCTGAGAAAAACATAATTATACCGATGGATGCAATCCCAGGGAAGGTCCACAGGAGTATTGTATACCTGTGGTGGAGCAAACTTTCCAAACGATACCATGGAGGTCATAGTTGTGGTAGATAATGTGCTTTTCTAAGAAAGAAATTTTAATCTCAGCTAATGCATTTCAAAGAAATATATAATTAATGTGATTTGTCGAGGGCATACTTGGAATCAAAAAAGGGTATTTCAGGAGCACATATGTTTGCATTGGAATGGGTTTATGCATTAATTCCATTAATTTTGATGGTAGAATTTTGTTTAAAATCTGTAAATGTACTGTATAACATGAGGAATTCATTTCAAAGTCAACAGTTTGAGAGCTAGCAACAAATAAAAATGTAGTAAAACCAATAAATAAACGAGTAGTTGACCGCAAACCCATGCAGCTGGGAAGGTTAAAAACCAGTGAAGGGTTGAGCTTAACTGTCCCCAGAGTCCGAGATAATGGCAAGGTCCCTGCTGGGAGGGGTCGAAAAAGGTTTGAGCTGAGTGGAGTACCTGCGAGAACTCTCTCAATGGATGGTGTAAAAAATTGGTCCACACAGAGAGGAAGAAAGTCTCTCTTGGTGCTCAGTTCAATAGACATGCATAGGAGCGAATTCCACCGTCTCGATAGGGTTAATTCACCAGTTGACATATATGTACATTTGTATAGGTTTTGTCAATAGCATACATCAAAGTCATAAAACGTCGTTAATAAACTCTGAGACAGAGCATTAACATTTCTGTAACAGAAATGTTTTCATTTCAATTTTGAATCTTTTTATTGATTCAGTACTCTTTATACGCAATGGAATTTTATTAAAAATTTTGGTCCCACTAGCTAATGGGCTTCTGGCTGGCAATCTTCTCTTATGTAGAGCAACATGAATTATGGAGGAGCCCCTAGTAGAATAATTGTGAACACTATGATTTAGAGTACATAAGTGATGGTTAGTCTTTATATAAATGGATAAGTGATATATATACAGTAAGGAATAGTTAATGCATTTAATTGAAGGAAAAATGGTTTACAGTGAGCCCAAGATGGTTTTTAAAAATATGATTCTGATAAGTTTCTTTTACATTATGAAAACCTTGTTCAACATTGTAGGAGATGAACCCCAGAAAATAATCCCATCGGTTGCTTTTGCCAGGAAATTTGAATTGTACATTGTCATGAGGACATCTATGGATACTGTACTGCTTGTAAACCTTATGCTACACATTACAGTATTGCCAACAGCCGTATATTTGAACAAGTTTGTGGACCTTCTAGCAAATTCCTGTTTAGCTCAAGTAGAATATTTGAGTTGTCACCACAGGCACTACCACTACAACCTGACATAAGACTACAAAAATCTGTGGATGCCCCACTACCCATTGGAAAAACCCAATTTAGAACAAAGTTTGGTATTCTAAATTCTTAAGTTCCATCTCAATGTAAGCTCTGTACTGGCATCATTGAACCTCTTTCTCTCCAGTGACGCCATATTTGAGTTGTCAACTAATTTTAGGCAAGTTTTGAAAAAAGCAAAAGAGTGCTTTTGAAAGGGAATATCCTGGATTATTATGACACTAGAAAGAAATAAGTGTTTACATGATGTAGCCAAGTTAGAAATTGGAGGTGTATACTACATGATATAATGGGATAGGAACATGCCATACATTTTGCCAGGGCTTTGCTTTCAACCTGGCAAGGAGAGTTGCCCCAACCAAGTGTAACATTGATCATATTGATCTATTTCATCATCATTAGTTTCTTTTGCATGGCTTGTCTCCCTGATGTAATCTTTTCCAAATACAGAGGGGACCTGCTACATCCCTGATGTCTTGAGATCAAAATGGTCTTTTGCCTCAATCAACATTTCTCTCATCTTTCTCATCAGATTGTTTCTTGAAGCCATCCAGATGGTGCAGGATAACAAGTATAGAAGGATCACAAAAATATACCAATCATTGGTTACCGGATCTCTTGGTGTGGTATATAGGCCAGCCCGTTGTTTAATTAAAGCCTCCTTCATCAGGTTTACAAAAATTGCATGAAACTGGCTGCCTGGCCTACATGCATGTCATTGCACCAATCTATAGATCGGACTCAAAATTCTAAATGTGCATTGCATTTAACACGCAGGAAAAAAAATTGTTGGATTTAAAATATTGTTAGTACTTCAAGTTTGTCTTTCTGGACAATAATATGTTGGATTGAAGCACAAATAATGCATTATAGTTAGCACTCAAGGCATTAATATGTTGAATACAAATTATTGATAGGGGATTTCTTTTGACATTCTGGACAACAACATGAAGCATGAGCCCTGCAAATATGCTTACTACAATTTGAACAAATCATAGGTGTTTAGTTGTCACATTTGGCAGGACAAAATTTGCATCTAGCCTTCTTGAAAGTTTTTTTGGAACCACTAAGACCTTGTGTAGAAGAATCTGCAGATTGTATCTTCCTGACAACAGCTATTGCTGGTTCATTTTGTGGCAGTCACCTCCTACTTTCAATGTATGGGGTAATAACATGTATTTCCATATCCTCAAAAAATATTATTCTCTTGTGGAGAAGATTTTTGTTCCAGAAGGGATGAATTTCTATCCACAGCATGAAAGCATTGTATGCTGTTTTATCAACAACATTGTAAAATACTGATACAGGCCAACAATTTGTTTTCAGGCTTCAGTGTTAGATATTTCCCAGCCATTCATCTGGGTCCATATTCTGCTCTGCCCTCCCCAGGATCTTGTAGTCAGCACCTCAAAGGCCAGCTGATTGAATATAGCCAAAACCTGCAATCCTCCCTAAGGAGGCCTCACTCACTCCTAAAACAAAGTTAGTCCCTTGTCAGCCTTGTGAACCTGCTTTTAGACCCTCAAATGGCCACTCCTCGACCCTGATCAAATTGTTGATAAGGTCTGGCTCGTTGGTCTGGGGGCCAACAACATCAATCTCCTCATAGTAATAAATTGATCTGTGAGTCAGCTTCCATGTCCTGAAATCAGACACCCTTAATTTTGCCAACTTAATCCTCCACATCCTTAACCCAATCCTCAGAGAGGCTACTGGTTCATTTGTTATACTTGGTGTCATCTGATTCTGGAAATGTTCTCTTAAAGATGGGTGGATATTGCCCCTTGGGAATGGTATCCAAGGGCTCAGTGATCCTGCAGCCAATTTTCTCATACCAGCTACAAGTCATGGTTGACCTAAGATAACTTGATGGGATGATTAATATTTTCTTCCTGATCCTCATAGACTTTACCTATGAGTGCCTAGCCTAAGAAGTCGTGGCCTTCTTAGTGCTGTAGGTGTGTCCCTGGGGGTGTTGGTTATTTGTCCATGTCTTCTTTTTAGAATGTTGGCCTTACCTTCTTATTGATACCTGGTTGGGCTCCACAGCAAGTTCCTTGAGGCTCCAGCAAGGGTACCATATTTTATTCTTGCAGCCAGAGCATGCTGCCTCACATTCTTCCTACACCTCTTTCCCATTGATTTTTAACAAGGTAAAAAGCCTTTCAATTATGGTAGCCATTCTTGGGAAACTGATATTAGAGAAAATAGTTTTGATATTCTTTGGCTATTTAGTAGTCTTAAAATGTCTAAATGAAATGAAAATGTGGAAAACTATACTTCAGGCATGAATGGGGTATATTTTGTGTCAATTAACTGTAAGAAGATATATTGAGACTTGAGTCCTGCCTGAGGATCCACCTTATTGATTCATTGCCTGATAATGTTATGGATAAGTCATGAAATTGCTTAGATCATTTTTACCCTCAATGTTTAAAACACTGCAACCAAATAATGGATTATTACATATTTCTCACAATGGATTTGATACATAGGGGAGAGTAGGGCAAAACCGACCTGGCGGGTCAAATCGTGATAGGTGCTGCTGTCATGCAGAATGAATACTAACTAGTTGAGTGACAGTCATTACATGCATATGAAGCTGGTTTCCATTCCCTTGGGATGTGTACTCGCATTGAAATTTTTTTGGTAAATTTTAAGAGACTTTTTACTGACTTAGACGTCGAGAAGACAGCATTCTGCATTCTATGGGTTTTGAAGATTCACCAACAGTAAGTATATATCTGAATTCAGTGGTTTTAGTAGTTTACTTTAATGTATCAGTGAATGTCATATCTCTTGTTGGTAACCTAATATCGCCATTTTAGTTTGGAAAGGTACCGTGGGGCAAAACAACACAGTCATGAGGGGCAGGACTGACTGGGGTCAGTTTTGCCCTACGCTTTGGTAACGTTCAATTCAGATGAACATTGGAACGTTAAAATAATGCAGCTATATTTTGAAATCGAGATTTATTCCCTATCCGTTGAAAGTTAACATGTGAAGCCTGATAAGGTCGATAGTTAGTATTTTATTTTTTAGAGCTGAGGCCTAGTTATAATAGATGTAACATATTTTACTCAGACCTACTTAAATACGATTTTATTAAACAATAACCAACTAAACAATATATATGCCTAGCCATATGAAACAAATTTAGGCGTGTAAATAAAACTAGGTTCTCCTTGTTTCATTATTAATATCAGGCGTTGAGAATCTATATGATGTATTCTTTATGTAGGTATGATGAGGATCTACCAACGAAAAATTGAGAGGCAGGAATGGAGTCAAGATGGAATGGCAGTTGCAATCCAAGAGGTCATGGAAGGAAGAATGGATTATTCAGTAGCTTCACAGGCCTTCAGTTTTCCACGAACAATGCTGATAGACAGGGTAAAGATAGCTCAAAGGAATTCACTGTCACCTCAAGTAGCATCAAAAAAAGGTTTATGTAGATACAAAACAGTTTTTTCCAAGGAACAAGTAAAAGAAGTGGCTGAGTACATACTAATGATGGAGCAAAGGTTATTTGGGCTGACTTTATTTTATCTCCACCACCTTGCCTATGATCTCGCTGAAAGAAATGGCACCATTCCTTCAACAAAATAAAGAAAATTGCTGCAAAAGACTGGCTTTATGGCTTTCTTGCGAGACGTCCTGAAATAAAGCTAAGGGCTCCAGTGAAAACTTCTTTAGCCCGAGCAAAGGGGTTCAACAGGGTTGCTGTGGGGAAGTTTTATGATCTGTTGGAGTCTATTTACACAAAAGATAACATTTCACCTAGTGATATCTACAATGCAGATGAAATGGGCATCCTTACTGTCCCTAACAAGCCATCAAAGGTCCTTGCTCTGTGAGGGAAAAAAACAGGTGGGGTGTTTGTCATCCTCCAAACGGGGAGTCCTTGTTACTGTCAAAATGTACATGAGTACCTTGGGTAATTTCATGCCACCAATGTTGCAACACATGTCACTAAAACTTAACGTCGTAAGTGAATTGACTGCAATTGGTGGGCGGAAACGAGAGAAAAATAACAACAACCTTGGCCAGTTTCATTAACTTCAAGTAAGAACATTTATATTAGAAACAAGTATTACAATTGAAAACAAGCCCATGGGCTAAATACTGTTTACTTGGTCTATACAGACGAACACAAATCACAACTGCCGCACAGCAGATACATCCTTTCACGGCCGCAGTCAAGTTCAAAAGAGAGTGGGTGCAGCATTGACACGGCATGGCAGGTGATTGAGGGGAGTCAGCTGACCAATGCAGGAGTTGGGGATAGTAGGGGAAGTCCTTGTCCTTGTTGATTGGTGGAGGAAATGGCACTAGCGTTGAGTCGATTAAAATAGAGTGCGCCTCTGTCTCTTTCAGTATAAAAATGAGTTGATTGTCCCATCCTGGACAGCAAATGTGAGACAGCAAAATGCGAGACAACAATGCATGAGGGAATATTCGCGACGGCGTTTGTGAGTTTTTGGCATTCACGAGTTATTTGGCGATGAGTGGTTTCTCTGGCAGAGTGGTTTTTACAGAGTGGGAGGGGGGAAATTTTGGCACAATGTTTGTATTTCCTGCTGAAAAAATCCCTTGCTGATGGACAATGTCCCTCCTGGATCTTTTGCCTGCTACAATGACTCTGCATGGATAAACAAGGAATCTTTTGTTGTATGGTATAAGAAGTTTATTGAATTCTCCAATCCATCGCCAAACAAGCCAGTGTTGCTGATCTTGGATGGGCATGAATCATATACCAAGAGCTTGGAGCTGATTCAGCTAGCTCACAACAAAAATGTCATACTGCTTTGTTTCCCACCTCATACCACTCACTGCCTCCAGCCTCTGGATGTGTGTGTGTTCCCTTAGCACTTTTTATGAGCAAGAGGTAAGGCAGTGGTTAATAGCTCATCCAGGGAGAGCTGTAACCATCAACCAAGTCAGGAAACTGATGAATGGAGCATTCACCAGAGCAGCATTGATGGAAACCGCAATCAAGGAGTTTTCCAAAACAGGAGTATAGCCTTTGGATAGGAATATATTTTCTGAACACATGTATGCCCCTTTGGATACCACAGATAGGCTAGAAGCAGCTGCCAAGCTCCAACCCTCCACTAAAGGACCTAAACTCGAACCAGAAGGAGCTGCTGAGTCCCAGCCTTCCACTTCCGAGCGTAACGGCAGACCAGCAGAGACTGCCGAGGTCCAGCTCTCCACTCATGAATCTGCACTCCAACCAGGAGTAGGGGAATCCCAGCCCCCAATATTTGGAACTGTGCTTCATCCAGAATTAGCTGCCAAGCCCCAACCCTCCACTTCTGGAATTGCATCAGAGTTTTCCAGCCCAGCTTCAGGAAAGCGGTCTACCTTTATAATTTCCCCCAAATGCCTCCCCTGAAAGAAATCGAGCGCCAACAAAAGAAGAGCATTGGCAGAAAAAAGGGGAAAACTGTTATTCTGACTTCTTCTCCTTACAAAAAGGAATTAGAATTTTAAATGAAAAAGAAAGAAGACTACAAAAAAGCTAAAGAAGCCAGAAACGAAGTTCAAAACAAAAAATTATCAGAAAGAAAAAAGTGCCTGAAGAGAAAATTTGCTTTTGAGATAAAAAAAAGTTACCAAAGGGACTATAAGGGTAAGCAACTATAAAACAGCAAGATGAATAATGTGATAATGATGATGAAAATGAAGACAATGAAGAAGCATTTATTTTTTGCAATGACTTGTATGTGAACTCAAAGAGAAAGAGGGGTGGGTACAATGTGTCAGTTCCTGCGGCTGGGCCCATGAAGCGTGCTCCAATTGTGATGAAGAAGATGACTACTTTGTTTGTGATTTTTGTTGCTAAAATCTAACATAGCCTACTTTTGTACATTTATTATTCTCTTTTACTATATATATATATCTCTATACATACTGAATTAAAATTCATTATTTTGTATACCCTGATAAGTATATGCTTGAGGTTATACTGCACGCCCAACCTTTTTCACCCTATTTTTCGCGGTAAACTCAGTAAAGCTTCATTTCCTTAGACAACTGAAATATCATAAGATTTCAGGTGTGTGACCCATTTCAGGTGTATTGAATTATTTTTGTTCTTTTCTGGAACAATGCAGGTGTTAATTTTACAAGTTGATAAACATGATTCATCAAAGTAGTGCATTATTTCTTAGACTTAAAAAAAATTTTCAAAATAATTTTTTTTTGTATAGTAGGTATTATACGGCTATCAATTTTACCCCACCCATGGGGCAAAACCGTCATTTTAAAGACTTGGGGAAAAAAATATTTTTTTAATACAGCATTATGCAGAACATCATTTATACTGAACACATTGTTCCTTTAATGTGTAAGGATACCGAAATAATGAATTTTAATAGGAAACATGAGCACATATCTTTTTTTATATGTTTAATGCTTAGCAGGTTGGTTTTGCCCCACTCTTCCCTACACACTCTGCTGACATAGATTCACAGTTTTATCATGATGAAGGATGTAATTTAATTTAGGCAGTAGGCATATTCCTTATAGTTTGTAGAAATTTCAGTATTATTTCATGTTTATTAATACTGCTGACTCTATATACTGGTAGGAATATTCCTCTATGTACCTTTCTATGTTACGATTCCATTTTATGTTTTACATGCCTTTTATAATTTTATTTTGTGCTTTTTCTCTCCCCTTAGTATGTGATGTGAAATATTAAGTGAGTATAGTGGCACATTCTTTATATTCTCTATCATTCTTTTAGGGCTGTGCCAACATGAAGCTGAGTAGGCTATTTTTTAATATCATATTTAATCAATTATGTAATAAATATATGCTTTTGACATAGTTAATCTTCTGGGAATATTTTGGTTCACTTTCCAATGTTTCTGTATTTTTAACCATACTTGTAAGACATGGCTGTTTTATGCCATTGCCACCCACAAAGTTCATGATTTGATTTTCACATAAGGAATCTTATGCTATTCAATGGTTAAAATGAGAAAGAAATGTATGACTGAAAATATGAAAAACAAGACTGAAATCCACATGAATGCTCTCAATAAAAATCAATGCTTTTCCTGAATCTACGTCCTTAATGATGACTTTGATGGATATACATACATAAAAATTACAGCAATGTTTTGCCTACCATCATATTTTGACTAGTGGGATATTACCAGTGAGATTAAAAAATTTTTGCTGACATGTGCCTATGATGTAGAATAAACATTGTTCACATTATCAGAGAGAATTACTGGCTCTTTAGCATGAGCCAAACACTTTCAACTGAATTTTTAAAATGAAATGTTGTCAGAGTATTCTTAGGTCAAATATGATAAACCCTCTCCCTATCAAAATTTATTGACATTTTTAGTAGTCATCCGTATACTGGCCAAAACTATCATTCACTGTGCACACATTACCCTTGCATCTCACCTCCATCCTCAGCAATGAAGCAAAACCTTTCTACCTAAGGTCTAATGCTGACCCTTTCTGTCTCAAAGATGGTGAGGTTGTGTAGTTAAACAGAGAATTTATGAGAGCATATTCTCAAGTCATTCCAAGTCCATAAAGTGGGAGTTTTATATGAAGGAATATGTTGGGTGATGGTTACTTCAGTAAGCATACAGCTCCAGTTCATTCCAATATGAGTGAAGAAAAAACACCAGTCCACCCTAGCTTGAAATAAATGACTTGTATATCAAAACATTTATTTTTCTGCTGTGGTCATCATTACCTAAACTTACATCCTTCTATAATTATGTGGTGAGATAAAGCATGTCCCACACGATAGGAAAAATATCATCCTTATCACATAATTGTTTTACCATAGGAAGTGCAGTGGTGATTTATCCATCAATTCATGTAGCTCTAGTTCTTGAAGGTCAGAAGTATAACGTGGTTATAGTGATGACTCTAGTTAACTTCAATTAACACACAACACTACCCAAAATATGATTGATTTCTCAGCTGGATTTTAGTTGGAGGACATGTAGAATTGTTACTTTGATCTACAAACCATGCTGTGACCTCAAAGAAGATGAAGGACCAGAACAAAATTTGTCTGCTAGCGACATGGAATTTTCCTTCCTAAAATTCATGCTAGTGGAATATTTACCTTTTTGAATGATAAAGAAGAAACACAAATACACAAAACATATTCAATGCACCTCAGGAATGGTTAATAAATACTGGGTGGATGTTAAATACAAACACATGGGAGCATATGTCTGTGTGTTGTATGCATTGGAATATTTGACTTGTCTATACGTAGGGATTACTAACTTAGCCAACTGTTCATAAATGTATGACTTATGGAAGTAAGATAAATTCCAAAATATTTCCATAGGTACAAGTTAAAAACTCACGAAAACTACAGGTAGTCAATGATTTAGATACTCTCCAGAAGATTAGATTTGTTGCTGATCAATGATCCTTTTCACTGAAAAATGCATAAATACTGTACCAACCAGGTCAAAAATGTGTTGCTGGAGCAGTGGTCGCTATATGAGGACTGCTCTACATAAAAGAGTATCTCCAGGAAAGGCCAGCAAAATTGGAATATAAAGTTGGTGTACTAGCAGGTTCTCAGGATTAAAGTCTCCCAAGAAATGTATACTTTGACAAGAAAGGAATAAAAAAACCCATGAAATGTTGATTAGGATACAGGTTGCTATGAATTTAATGATTAATCACTCGTGGCATCACCAATCTACAAACCAGTACAAAATTTGCCTGCCAGAGACATGGAATTTTCCCTCCTTAAATTCATGCTAGGGGCTTGCTTCATAATCAGAAGAATCTTTGAAATGTGTACTAAATAGCTAAAAATGTTAAAGCCAAAGTTTATATTGGTCATGTAACCCTTAAGGTTTGGCACCATAATGGGAATATCTGTTTCCTCAAAACAACTTATGATCCTTTCGGGTCATCAGTGAGAAACAAGTCACAGTTTCCTATCAGCAATCAATTACATAATATACCAAATATATTGGTGTTATTCGTAAAGGCTGATTTAGTAGGTGCTTCTATGACCTAGGTTGAAACATAAAAAAGTGCTGGAAGTATTTGTTTGACTTTGTCGTTCACACAACCAGAGTGAAGTGCTAGGTATTTGTTATGAAGAAAACTCAACTCTCCTGCATTCACTATACTCAGAGTAAAAAAAATTGATGTTTTGTTCTATGCCAGCAGACAATAGGCAAATTCTTCTTGCAATAATAAGATTATAAGGGAATTTTCCTGTGGCCACAGTTTCACTTAAAAAGCAATATTCCCTTACAAGAAACCACATTGCTGTGAATTTAGATAAGTTTCATTGTTAAGGCATGGAGTAAAGCTTCTCTGGCTGATAGAATAATCCATTAAATATGACTTTTTGGGGATGTGGAGAGCATTATGAGTTAATAATTGAAGTTAGTAAAAGAGGGAAGCATGATATATCAGGCAAAAATATCAAAAAAGAAATAGGAAACTCAGTCTCCAAAAGAATCAGAAAAAGTATGAGAATAAACATTATGAAGACATCTTTTGTGTAATAGGCCTCTAGCATCCCTGAAGATCTACTCATTGGGTACAATACAAGAATATTGAAAAGATCATTTTCCTCTCAAAAGTTTACTCTCTTGGGGTTAACAAAATATGCCAGAGACTAAAATTGAAACACAGCCTGCAGTTTTGACATTGCATTTTATGGTGATCCTACCATGGTTTCTATACAAAGCAACATCATTAAAGTTGTTCAGCAGTATGGTGAGCTGTTGCTGTGTCCAAGTGATGGGAGTGAGAAGGCAGAGGGGAGGGACAAGGGTATTGGGCCGTGGATGGCTAAGTCGAGGGGTGAGAGGTGTACCCAGTGTAGGTGGTCATAGCGGGAGGTAGTGGCAATGGATTTAGAGATGGGAGAATAGTAGAGAAGAGGCGAGGGAGACGGCTATGACCCCTGCACCAAGCACACCACTCACTCCACCTCCCTGCTCTTAACCTTCCACTGCCTATTTCCCTTCCCCCCTCCCTTCACATGAACTTCAACTGCTGACCATTTATATTAACTCATCTGTTGATTTTTCTTTGCAAAACATAATAATCGTGTACATTAAATTGCAGTCTTCAAAACTAAAGTGTTCCAGCATCACTGTTCCATTTATTAGTTTCTCCTTTATCCCAAACTGTCTATGAATAAGTAAACCTGGGAATAAAAAATGCTTGATGACTAGCTTGCTATTGCTAAAGCTTTGATGATGATCATCTAGCTCATTGGTTTAAAAAAATCCAATATTTCTGTGGCTTCAATCTATGAAAAATTTTCTCTTGTGCTGAAACAACAATGGTCAAGAGAAAAAGAGCACAAGTTTCTGTGTCTCAGTCCACACTCCCTCTCTCATTATTAGGCACTGGAAGGATGATCAATTAGACCAGTTCACTGCCTCATACAAGCCTGTCATAAGAAAGCACATTATGATAGCCAATTTTATTCAACTTCTGGAACACAAGAGTAGTCAATGATTGCCTTCTGTCTCAACACACAACTGTCCAAATCATACTCTTTTGAAATTTAGCACGTACTAGCCAAAAGTTTTTGGAGCAAAATAGAGAAACAAAGTTCATCAAGGATTCATGCACTGCAGTGGATGAGGGAAATATGATGCTGAGATTTTTATGGTCATATTGCACTATAAAGTCCTTGCATAAAATTCCTTGCACCTCAATCAATCCCTTCATCCATGCCAAAAGTGGGTTTTGATGTTGGAATAATTGGATGTCTGGCAGGTGTGCAAACAACTAATTATCTTCTGCCAGCAAGATGACAGATTAATTGTGTGAAATGTGAATTCCATCTTGCACTGACTAAGGTGTTTGATGATACTGATGTTTTTTAAACATAGTAATATTGAATGGCACTGGTTTCATAGCATTCATGAGAAATTAATAAGACTCATACTCATAATATGATCAATGTCTCACCTGGGTGGGAGTCATTCAGCGGGAAATGATGTTGAAAGCCTACTGTAAATATTTAAAATTTTTGATATTTGTAAATAATTCTAATGGAAAAAATGTTTTACTATTATACTGCCTATTGTAATAGGTAATAAAAATACCAAATATATGCATTAAATATAAAATAGGAAAGTTATACTCTAAAACTCTGAATTTTAACACCACAGCTGTATTCAAAATCTGTGCAGCTTGGAGGGCTATGGTTGAAGTTCCTAGTCCATCCTCTGGTCAGGTTATGCTGATAGCTTTTCAGGTCACAATCCACCCTTGGAGGGGTGGTTGGCAGCAACGATGGAATCATACATGTTTTCTGTTGAGGCTGTCACTGACATCAGGGAATAGACTGGAGGGATGCTGTTACATGCTGGGAAATATATATTGCTATACTGAGAGAAAAACTTTTCCAAAATCCGAGAAACAATAACAGGAGTGCTCATCTTAATATAGGGCCTTAATTGGCAAATTTAGGATAAACCACTAGGTATGAGCTATTTTCTTCAGAATGATGAAATTGTTACTTTTTCTACTCTTTTGTAATAAGCTGGTTCAAGAAACTGAAAGACTGGTTCTACTTTTTTCCAGCTGATAGGGCATTAAGAAGGAAGAGCATGTAAGGATAATGGATTCATATAATGAATGAAATATTAGTCAGTGAGGAAATTGCACAAGTGTATATGAACTAGAGTGGTTGGAAAAATTTTTAACCATATATACTCACCCCAGGGATAAAAAAATAAAAATCAGCAAAAATTGGTTTTGTAAGAATTTTCAACAAACATTTTTTTGGATTTCATTATGATTTTTTATGCTTATTTGCCTTTTTAGTTATATGTGTTTACCTTCACTGGTGTACCTAACACATGAATGAAATATTCCTGTCAGGAATGCCATTACAGACATGGCGGATTGGAAATTTTCTTTCCCTCTTTCTTTCTTTTCCTCTTTGTTTCCCTCAATGATAAGATAATTTTGTAGCAAAAAATATCATCAAATGCATGGTGAAAAATCACAATGAGATAAGTGTAGTGAGTATGAAGTATGAACAAAAGGAAGAAAATATAGAGTGAGATAAAAATAAGGTATATATGAGGTGGGAGCCTCCCCCATTTTACAAGGGGTGCAAGAAACCCTAGGCACACCACTGCTTACTTTTACAGTATTTTGAATCAATTAGTGTTTTATTAAAGCCCTCAGAATTAACCTTTTCTTGCCTTCCAGGGCATTGTATAGTGGACGCTTTCTGTCATACATCTTTTAAAAATGGTGGTGTTTTGATTTATGTGTATGAATCTATTAACCTCAGTTCCATGAATGGTTCTTATCAAAATTGATTGCAGAATGCAGTGTCTGCTGTATATCCCTAAGTGATGGTCTCGACTTGCATATATTATCATTCTCTAGGTCAGCACTTGGTAATTTTGGTGTTTTTTTGGATAAACTTGATCACCTGTTGGACAAATTGCACAAAAGTCAACAATGATCCCCTTTTAGTAAGTACAGGTGATTTTAACTGTGACCTACTAAGAGTCAGTGCAGACAAAAAAGCTTTTATGTGATTAATAAGCTCTTATAACCTCCACTTGGGGTCTGTTTTGAACCTACTTGTATTACAAGTAATACTAGATCTTTGATTGATGATGTTATCTCTAATGTCCATGTCAGGTATTTTGACTATACCGTCCTTGATAGTGCTATATTTGACCATATGCCCCTATTGTGAAAATTTCAATTCCACTCCTCTCCTAATATTAGTATTGTTTACAAGTGAGATTTTTGGGACTATATCATGTTGTTATTTAAAAAATAAGATTGCTTACATTGATTGGCATACTACTGTTTATCAACTGGTACCAATTGATGTAAGTGTTCAAATCTTCTATGATCATCTTTTGCACTGGTTTAATATTGCCTTCCCCCTAGTTATTACTGAGGACAAACAAAAACATGAAAGAAAACCATAGATTACTAAGGTAATTAGACATATGTCTTTTTAATTCAAAACTCTTGGAGTAGCTAGCAGATTTTCTAACTCTCTTGAAGCCATTGAGGGATACAAAATATATAAAAAAATATTAAAAAAAGAGTCGAACACAGGCAAAATAAACACATAATGATAATAAAGTTATTTCTTCCAGCAATCTCTTCCAAATTTAATGATTATCTCGGAAAGAATTTCATCTCTTGAAGAATGAGATTATTACATCACTCTGGTACACCCGTCGCGTCATCTTTTTTATTGTCCTTTTTCTAGCAGACATATATGTGAAATGGGGATTGATTTATTGCCTCGCACTTGCATGCACAGATATACAGGCACTTGTCGGCTCGTAACGATAAAAGACTTTTTTATTTGAAGTTTACACGCCGCAGTATTTTGTTCGTCGTACACTATATTCGATGCAAGATTGGGCTGTACGTAGATGAATACGGACATTTACAGGTAGATATCTCACAGCGCACCCGCGAAGTAGAGGGAGAGCGAATAAAAGCGCGCTGATGCGAGATCGAGTGATACTGCTGGGAGGCTATTGGGTATCGCTATTCTTCGGGCGATAACCCAGGGAAGTCGCTGGACACTCACTCAGTTTTCACCTCGAGCGATTGCGCCTTGCAAACATCTCGCCGCCGCGACGTTCGGGAATATACTCGCCGCCCTATCTCACCCTAAACGATGGGGACCGAAAGATGAGGCGCCTCCGTCTTTCTTATTCGCTGGGTGATGATTCGCTGTTTTTCGCGTGGCATTAACGAATCTAAGGGCCCAGGGAAAATGTCGTACATCACTGAATAGGGCTTATTTGAACTTCAGGGGCGATTTTTCCGGGCAATTCCCGAGTTTATTTTTCGTGCCAAATGAAGCAACTAATGCGTCCCACTGTACCGTGTGCGCAAACTTAGGTAAAATGGACTGATTCTGCTATAATCGAGTGCATTGGGTCTATCCAGCTGTCGTTCAAGTCGACGTGCGTTCTGACAGAAATATTTTACTATCTAGATTATCGATGTGTATAAAATATTTAATAGACTTAGAAAGAAAAATATTTTCATACCGACATTTTAAAAGGCCTGATAAATATCTAAAAAAAACTCTAAAATGAAGACACTTTATTCAGACATTTACGGTATTTATTAGACGTTTGCGTCTCTCTGGGCAATAGAAAATAGGTTAATAGGAAAATGCGGGTAAAAGGATAGATAGAAAGAAGATCACCACGGTACGCCAAGCAAACGAATGCAAAGGAGGTTTAGCAACACAGCTGACTCGCGAAGCGTGAACATCGGAGGTCTGAGAGCGACTTAATTTCCGAAAGGCTAGACTCCGCCTTCTGCATTCTTGCTGGTTTTCGCGAAGTCATATGCCCTATTCCCTCACACCCAAAACGATTATGCCCGCCTCTCAGCCGCAAAGATTTTTGAACAGGCCGGGGCCCTGGTGAAATGCAAAGCAATGCAATGGGCCAGACTGAGGAAAGAAAACATAAAATAAAACGAGACCTTTAAATTAATATTTTATAACTGCTAGTTTGTAGCCAAATTACAAAAACTCAACATTCGGTAATGAAATTAATACAATTCAATACAATGTTTTTGTATTTAATTTTATTAATTTTGAGCAGTTGGAGGTCGGGGAGGTAGGGGAGAAATATAGGGGAGCGATCGGATCTGAGTGTTCCATGCGAGTGGTCATAATGGCCCCATAATCTCGTCTCCCAACAAGGTCGTAGTATCTCAGTCGTCCCATGGAGCGCTCTCGGTGAGGGAGACAATCGAAGTGTTGAGTAACCCTGTCCGCTCGGTGGCCACACTGGAAACGCGAACGGGAGTTGGCCTCGGGCTGGCTGGCGGCTGAAACACATTCGACCAGCTTCTCAGCCCCCTCTCTCCAGTCACTTCATTCTCAGCGCTTCCCATTTCCTCCATCCCTGCCCCGTCCTAGGGCGCATTCAAAATCAAGGGGTGGCGGTAGGCCGAGCTCTGCATCGGGCGCACTCAACGAGACTTGAATGCCACGAGCATAGCCGAGCTAGAGCGTAGCCACCGAAAGACACCGTAGACACGTCTTTCGGTGGCTGCGTCTAGAGGCACTGTATTATCATCAATCCCCCCTCGCTCAGGGCGCATGAATGTACAATTACTTAAGCGCTGCTATTGTTGATGTTTACTTTGAACTTTATTAGTCTTCTGTTTTAAAATTGCCGTTCTCTCTAAAATTATATTATCATATGTAAAAAATATTATAATTTATTTCAATTTTTCATGACATCTTAACGTAATTTAAATGGACTCTTTGACATCCGCGGAAACTTGTCAGCCGGCGAAATGATGTCGCTTATTTAAATAAGTCTGGTATCGAGTCGATTCTGGATAAAAAAGGTCCACCAAGAATGTGAAACCCGTTGAACTCAGTAGTAGCTCTGATTCAGTCGGTTCAACCCCAATTTGGACATCAAAGACTTACTGACAGAGGAAAATCAAGCGCATCGTATTATTGGCCTGAACGAGGCCTAAATGGAACATTAATTTTTTTCTTTCTATAAAAAAACCGAATGCAAGCAAAAATGCAAATAAGCTTTACCGGGTGCCAGAATGGTGGCATAAGCAAAAGAAAAAAATGTCAAACTTCGCAAAATTACTTTCACATTCTTCGCTCGGCCAGCAACAAGCTCAGCGATTGAGTGCTATTTTGGTTACGCTTGGAATATTCTCGAGATTAGCTGGTCTCTAGGATTAACTCGAGGATAGGTCTAGGATTAACTCGACGCCGACTCTGTCCGTGGCCATTTCTTAATTGGAGATTACGTGATAAGAGAATTTTACATTAGAGGATTTCAGTAGTATTGGTGTCCTTACTGTGTGAAGTTTTTTATATCTCCTTGGAACTTTCTCTATTTGTGTATTTTTCCACTCTGCACGATCATGAAATTATTTGCCTAATTGTAATTTGATTGAAAGAAGTACAGTTAGTTTGTAGAAAATTTTACATAGGTACCATATTTATTTAGCATCGGTGACTGATAAGAAATATAGCTATATACATTGTGTCACCCGAATACTGTGTCATTTCCTATACACAGAGGAAAAGTAAAAAAAACGTTTTTCATAAAAATACATTCGTACTCAGAATTAATGAAAATATGGTCTTTGGGTTCATAAAAGCTATACCTTTCAAAATTTGCGGGCTGCCTGACTGCGCATAGAAGTCCGATTGGCGAGAACGAGACCACTTTGGTATTCGGGTGTTGTCTAGTCGGACGGACTCGAGCGTACTCCCTGCGGAGGTACGAGACGGGACTCAGACTTTCGCTCGGCTATGCGTGGCATTCAAGTCTCGTTGAGTGCGCCCGATGCATAACTAGGCCTCCCGCACCCCTTGGTTTTGAATGCGCCCTAGGACGGGGCAGGGATGGAGGAAATGGGAAGCGCTGAGAATGAAGTGACTGGAGAGAGGGGGCTGAGAAGCTGGTCGCATTGCGTTTCACCCGCCAGCCAGCTCGAGGCCAACTCCCGCTCGAACCGGTTTCCAGTGTGGCCACAGAGCCGACAGGGTCACTCAACACTTCGATTGTCCCCCTTGCCGAGAGCGCTCCATGGGACGACTGATATACTGAGATACTACAACCACAGAGTATTTTCCTATTTTTTACTTTTCCTATTTGAAGAGCAAGTGACACAATGTATATAGCTATATTTCTTATCAGTCACCGATGCTAAATAAATATGGTACCTATGTAAAATTTTCTTCAAACTAACTGTACTTCTTTCAATCAAATTACAATTAGGCAAATAATTTCAAGATCGTGCAGAGTGGAAAAATACACAAATAGAGAAAGTTCCAAGGAGATATAAAAAACTTCACACAGTAAGGACACCAATACTACTGAAATCCTCTAATGTAAAATTCTCTTATCACGTAATCTCCAATTAAGAAATGGCCACGGACAGAGTCGGCGTCGAGTTAATCCTAGACCTATCCTCGAGTTAATCCTAGAGACCAGCTAATCTCGAGAATATTCCAAGCGTAACCAAAATAGCACTCAATCGCTGAGCTTGTTGCTGGCCGAGCGAAGAATGTGAAAGTAATTTTGCGAAGTTTGACATTTTTTTCTTTTGCTTATGCCACCATTCTGGCACCCGGTAAAGCTTATTTGCATTTTTGCTTGCATTCGGTTTTTTTTATAGAAAGAAAAAAATTAATGTTCCATTTAGGCCTCGTTCAGGCCAATAATACGATGCGCTTGATTTTCCTCTGTCAGTAAGTCTTTGATGTCCAAATTGGGGTTGAACCGACTGAATCAGAGCTACTACTGAGTTCAACGGGTTTCACATTCTTGGTGGACCTTTTTTATCCAGAATCGACTCGATACCAGACTTATTTAAATAAGCGACATCATTTCGCCGGCTGACAAGTTTCCGCGGATGTCAAAGAGTCCATTTAAATTACGTTAAGATGTCATGAAAAATTGAAATAAATTATAATATTTTTTACATATGATAATATAATTTTAGAGAGAACGGCAATTTTAAAACAGAAGACTAATAAAGTTCAAAGTAAACATCAACAATAGCAGCGCTTAAGTAATTGTACATTCATGCGCCCTGAGCGAGGGGGGATTGATGATAATACAGTGCCTCTAGACGCAGCCACCGAAAGACGTGTCTACGGTGTCTTTCGGTGGCTACGCTCTAGCTCGGCTATGCTCGTGGCATTCAAGTCTCGTTGAGTGCGCCCGATGCAGAGCTCGGCCTACCGCCACCCCTTGATTTTGAATGCGCCCTAGGACGGGGCAGGGATGGAGGAAATGGGAAGCGCTGAGAATGAAGTGACTGGAGAGAGGGGGCTGAGAAGCTGGTCGAATGTGTTTCAGCCGCCAGCCAGCCCGAGGCCAACTCCCGTTCGCGTTTCCAGTGTGGCCACCGAGCGGACAGGGTTACTCAACACTTCGATTGTCTCCCTCACCGAGAGCGCTCCATGGGACGACTGAGATACTACGACCTTGTTGGGAGACGAGATTATGGGGCCATTATGACCACTCGCATGGAACACTCAGATCCGATCGCTCCCCTATATTTCTCCCCTACCTCCCCGACCTCCAACTGCTCAAAATTAATAAAATTAAATACAAAAACATTGTATTGAATTGTATTAATTTCATTACCGAATGTTGAGTTTTTGTAATTTGGCTACAAACTAGCAGTTATAAAATATTAATTTAAAGGTCTCGTTTTATTTTATGTTTTCTTTCCTCAGTCTGGCCCATTGCATTGCTTTGCATTTCACCAGGGCCCCGGCCTGTTCAAAAATCTTTGCGGCTGAGAGGCGGGCATAATCGTTTTGGGTGTGAGGGAATAGGGCATATGACTTCGCGAAAACCAGCAAGAATGCAGAAGGCGGAGTCTAGCCTTTCGGAAATTAAGTCGCTCTCAGACCTCCGATGTTCACGCTTCGCGAGTCAGCTGTGTTGCTAAACCTCCTTTGCATTCGTTTGCTTGGCGTACCGTGGTGATCTTCTTTCTATCTATCCTTTTACCCGCATTTTCCTATTAACCTATTTTCTATTGCCCAGAGAGACGCAAACGTCTAATAAATACCGTAAATGTCTGAATAAAGTGTCTTCATTTTAGAGTTTTTTTTAGATATTTATCAGGCCTTTTAAAATGTCGGTATGAAAATATTTTTCTTTCTAAGTCTATTAAATATTTTATACACATCGATAATCTAGATAGTAAAATATTTCTGTCAGAACGCACGTCGACTTGAACGACAGCTGGATAGACCCAATGCACTCGATTATAGCAGAATCAGTCCATTTTACCTAAGTTTGCGCACACGGTACAGTGGGACGCATTAGTTGCTTCATTTGGCACGAAAAATAAACTCGGGAATTGCCCGGAAAAATCGCCCCTGAAGTTCAAATAAGCCCTATTCAGTGATGTACGACATTTTCCCTGGGCCCTTAGATGCGTTAATGCCACGCGAAAAACAGCGAATCATCACCCAGCGAATAAGAATTCAGGTGACGCAGGCGGTTGGTGCGGCGGTCCGGGGCACGAAGTGCTCAAGTCTGCAGATTGTGGCCCATGTCGGCGTTAACGACGCCATGGACCGTGGATCCGAGGAGATCCTGCGTTCCTTCAGGGAACTGGACTCCGAAGTGAAGCGGGTAAGTCGCGACGAAGGGGTTGACATGACGCTTGCAATTTGTACTCTTGTCCCGAGGATCGATCGTGGACCCCTGGTTTGGAGCCGAGTGGAGGGCATAAACCAGAGGTTGCGTCGCTTCTGCACGGACATTGGAGCCTCCTTCGTCGACCTTCGGCCGGCAATCCGATCGTGTCGGACCCCTCTGAACCGTTCTGGTGTCCATTACACGACCGAGGCAGCTAGCTGTGTAGCGAGTAGCATACTCGATCACTGTAGACCTTTTTTAGGATAGAGGGTAGGGCAGAGAGTAGGTCAGCTAATGGGTCGAATCAGGTACCATCGCGAACAATATTTAATAGAAAAAATATCCAAGAAAGTGTTAAGTCTAAAGAGAACAGTAAGAGGCCAGTTTCAAAAAATAGCAGTAATGTAACTTTGAATATACCTAAGAAAGCGAGTTGTAATGAGAATACACATTCCGGGAATACGCTCACTGATAAATCCTTTTCTGTCGTGGTAGTAAATTGCCGTAGCTTAAGGAATAAAGTAGCTGACTTCTACCATCTAATTGAAACTACTGACGCAGACTTAATTATAGGGACGGAAAGTTGGTTGTGTAACGAAATCGCAGATAATGTAGTATTCCCAAAAAATTTCACAGTTTATAGAAAAGATAGAGTGGAAAGGACCGGGGGAGGAGTTTTTATTGCAGTGAAGGATTGTTATATTAGTAGGAGGGAGTCATTTTCCGACGACCAGGTAGAAAGCGTATGGTGCTCCATTCAAAATCCTAAAGCAAAAACAATCTATGTGTGCGCATATTACAGACCACCAGATACCCATATAACCTCAATATTAGGACTAGAAAGTCAACTCAGTAAATTAACCACTCAAAAAAACGACTGTCATATTATAATCGGTGGGGATTTCAATCTTCCGTCCATAGACTGGGACACGTACAGTTTTATCACTGGGGGGAAAGACAAAGACCTTTGTGAGTCACTCCTGTATACATTCACATCTCACTCACTACATCAATTAGTCACTGCTCCAACTAGAGGGAAAAATACACTTGATCTTTTAGCGACAAATATTCCACACATGGTTGTAAACATAGGTACGGATAAGGGAATAAGCGACCACAAGATAGTTAAAGCTAATTTTTCCGTGAGCATGATCAAGAAACATAATCCACAAAGAAAAATCTACTTATATAATAAGGCTGACTACGAAGGTATGAAACGAGAGTTCCAAAAGTCATTTACTAATTTTCAAAAAATAAGTATCAACAGTAATACTGAGGTTTTGTGGAATACTTTCCTCAACGTTACACGATCAGTAGTTAGCAAATACATACCAAGTAAATGGAAAAGAGCCAATGCAGAGCCTAGGTGGTATAACGCGGAGGTTAGAAAAACATTAAAGCACCAAAGAACATGTCATGCTAGGTTAAAAAGGGCAAAAATTAACAAATCCTCCGAAGAACTATACACAGTCACCGAAAATTACAAAATATCTAAACTCTTAGCAAAAAAAGCGTGCCGAAGGGCGTTAGCTGATTTCAAAAGTAAATTACTGGGAGAACAATTGAACGATAATCCCAAGGCATTTTGGTCGTATGTTAGGGACACTCAAGGAAATAAATCAACAGTACACACGCTTAAGAATATCAAAGGGGAAAAGATAACCAACAGTCAACAAAAAGCCAATTCGTTAAACTCATTCTTCAAAAGCATTTTCAGTACTTATACACCACATCTTTTCGATCCGCAGCCAGTTCGTTCCCAAACATGTATGCCTGAAATTATTATAAACTGTCGCGGCATAGAACAGCAGCTAAAAAATATTAACCCCAACAAATCCCCCGGTCCAGATCAAATACCTGCTCGCGTATATAAAACAATGGCATCAGACATAGCGCCTTACTTAGAATTAATATTTACCAAATCTTTAGTAGATCATGTAGTGCCTAAGGACTGGAGAGTAGCAAATGTCACACCTATATTCAAAAGCGGCGACAGGGAAGACCCTAGTAACTATAGGCCTATTTCTCTCACATCCATTTCCTGTAAGGTATTTGAACACATAATCGTAAGCTCCATTATGAGTCATTTAGATAGGGAGGAATTGTTAATAAATAACCAACACGGATTTCGAAAGGGTAGATCTTGCGAAACCCAATTGGCCCTCTTCGTTCATGACATCTTGCTCTCGGGTGAAAATAATGTCCAAGTTGACGCGGTATTCCTCGATTTTAGGAAAGCTTTTGATAAGGTACCTCACGTTAAGTTGCTCTCAAAACTAGAAGCATATGGAATAGATAAAAACATTATTAGTTGGATTAATCAATTCTTACATGGGCGGGAACAAAGGGTTGTCATAGACGGTATCATGTCAAACACAGTTAGCGTTACATCGGGTGTTCCTCAGGGAAGTGTAATTGGTCCACTTTTATTTCTCTTGTACATTAATGATATTAGTAACGTCGTTAAAAGTAAGCTTAGACTCTTCGCAGACGACGCGGTTGTGTATAGGGATATTAACAATTCCGAAGATAGCGACTCGTTAACAATCGACCTACTTGCTATTCATGCTTGGTGCGAAAAGTGGCAGATGGAACTAAACATAAAAAAGTGCGTAGCAGTCAGCTTTTGGAAAAAGAAAAATAGGCCATTTAGGGAATACAGAATTAAAAATACAGAAATTATTCACGCCGAGTCTGTTAAGTACTTAGGAGTCACAATTAGTCACGACCTATCTTGGGGAAAACATATTAGGGAAATATGCGGTCAAGCATATAGGAAGCTAGGCTTTATCAAGAGAGTACTCGGAAAATGTGATGAGAAAGTGAAAGAACGTTGTTATTTTTCAATCGTTAGGCCTCATCTGGAATATGCTGTTAGTGTATGGGATCCATACGAAACGGGCTTGATATCAGAGTTAGATCGCGTACAGCGAAGAGGAGCTAGGTTTGTGAAACGATGCTACGATAAGTTGGCTAGTGTGTCTGGACTGTTAGAAGAATTAGGATGGGAATCGCTATCACAGCATAGATTAAATTATAGGCTTAACCTCCTAAATAAATTTCAGGAAAATCATTTTACTGACGACGTAAAACACATACTATTACCCCCTTCGTACTACGGCAGATTAGATCGCGCCAATAAAATTAGAGAGCTAGATTGTAGAACCGATAGGTATAAAATGTCATTTTTTCCGCGTACCATTCGGGACCATAACAGCTGTGATCGTCGTCATGAATAGTTCGAGTATTGACAATAGGCAGGCAGTAAATCTTTCTCATTATATTCTCCTCTTTCTTATTTATGCATGATGTAAATAATGATGTTCTTATTTATGCATGATATTTTGAATCTGTAGTAGTAGTCTTTGTATCCCTTGCATGTTAGAACGATTGGAGATAGAATGTTTCTTGGGTATTAGATTTGTAATTGGCGCTTTGCATGTGTGGTACGCGGGTTTTAATGTAATGTCGGTGTTCTACCATATCATTCATGCATGCCTGGTGCGAAAGCACCCCCTGCCACACACCCTTTGGGTGGCTTGCAGGGTATGACGTAGATGTAGATGTAGATGAAGAAAGACGGAGGCGCCTCATCTTTCGGTCCCCATCGTTTAGGGTGAGATAGGGCGGCGAGTATATTCCCGACCGTCGCGGCGGCGAGATGTTTGCAAGGCGCAATCGCTCGAGGTGAAAACTGAGTGAGTATCCAACGACCTCCCGGGGTTATCTCCCGGATAATAGCGATGACTGAGGCCTTTTTGACTTTTGACGTTATCGCAGCGTAAACTTTTTCGCCAAATTACGCAGTTAAATTTTATGAGAAGCATTCTTACACTTGCTCGTAAATAATACTCCGACAGCAATTCATTTCGTATCTTCCACTATGAAAGTGGTAAAACACTAAACATTATCATTTCCACGTTGCTAATAAGCAGTAATTAGATATATTCCGTATGTTCATTAGTAAACTCAGGGGCGGTATAGGTCAGTTTCCCCCTACACCTCCTCCCGGCTTCCCGTCCCCCCTCAACCCGCCCCCCCTTCTCTCCGCGCCCTTTTTCGAACCCAACCCCAAGTCTATTGTCTTCCATGCTAAAGTGCGTTCCACATTTAGTTGACAGTATGGGCTCTTATGGAGATTCGTTTCCCATGTCCCCATCCCCCATAAGGCTGGAGATGCGCTGTTGCCAACAGCAGCAGAAAAATTAATATGGCACTATCCAATTTATCATCATCTCTTTCAATGCAAAGAGACACGCTACATTTACTGGTCGTAATAGTTTTTTCATAAAATTTATAATAAAAGTTATAAAAAATATTTTCATTAATTTACGCAACAAACGCGGCTCTTTTGACTTTGTCTTCTTCACTCAAGTGTGGGCAAACCGTTCTTCATACTGGATTGAAACTTATTCAAAACGTTCCGTATTCTTTTTATTTCAATAAAGATGTACATTAGTTAGAATTTAATTGAGCTGAAATTTTGTTATACTGATGTAAATATCTTAAGGACAAAAAAGTTTGGTTTTTGTAAGGTAAAAAGTAATCGCCTGCTAACTTACGTTCCTTATGTTTTAGGTCCGTATATCCTGCGTATAAAATTTGAAGAAAACTATAAATTTGTTTTTAGTGAAAAAATCATTTACTTATCTCAATTGTGAAGAAAGCTATAACGTTTTGATCTTAAGAAAAATTATTTCGGAGCTACGCAAGACAACAAGCAGCGCGCCACGGTACTGCCGAGGCGCGCTGCTTGCTATCTTGCTAACTTCCACAGCGCAGACGGAAGATTATTCGGTGGAAAACGGGATTTATATATTTATATGAATGCATACTAAAATGCATGTAATTCTTCGTTGGATGTTTTTTAAGGAGAGTACTCATACGTTGTATTAGAAATATTTATATTTCAAGACAATGACATCCTATCATCATCCTAACAAAGCCTATCCCATGCACCTTTTGACGGCTTTGAAATAAGACGCAAATTTCGCCTTTACGAGTCTTGCCGTTGGAAACATGAAAGAAATTATTCCATAATCCGCACGAGGGGCATTTCTCCTCGGTGTAAGCCCATAAGGAAAAGGGCACTCTAGGTTTTTCCAGAAGTTCCGTTAATAGGGTGCCATAAAACATCTGCACGGGAAGCAACCCCAGCGGAAGGGGCAAGGAAAAGAATTAGCGAGGACGTTCAGTTCCTTGTAGGATTTTTTTGAGTGAACAAGTGGTGTGTAGTCTGCTGTGTTTATCAGAGCTGTGGAGTATTTTTCATCAATATCTGCTGTAAGGTGCCCTATCGCCATGTCCGATGCGAAGAGAAGGAGAAAAGGGGGGAAGCTGAGAAGCCGTGAAAGAGAGCTGGTGTGCAACGTCTTCTCATACTTCAACAAATCCCTCAGTATAACTGAAGCCTGCCGTAAAACTTCGAAGGCAACTGGCTGCTCACAGTCCACTATCTACAGAGTGAGGAAGGAAGCGTCCCGTGGTACATTAGTGACACCTTCAAAGACTAAAAAAGTTAGACAGACACAAGAATTCGAGAGCGTTGACTTACGACAATTTTGTGAGATCTGGAGTTCGAAGGAAAGTGCATGGATTTTTCATGAAAAATATTCCTCCGACTTTAAAATCTATTTTAAGCTCAGTCAACATGGACAAAGATCTTCCAAATTTCAAGAGGACTACATTATATCGCCTTCTTGTTGACATAGGTTTTGTGTACGAACGCAGGGGAAAAAGAAGCATTTTAATTGAAAGGGACGATATTATTCGTTGGCGACATAATTATTTAAGGCAGCTAAAACAATATCGTCGTGAACGAAGGGTCATTGTTTTCACAGACGAAACTTGGATCAATGTCGGACAAACAGTGAACATGACTTGGCGCGACAAAAAAATAGAAACTCCTCGTCAGGCTTTTCTTTCTGAACTTACAACCGGGCTGAAGGCCCCCACCTCCCGAGGTGGACGCTTTGCAATTATACATGCAGGGACGGAGAAAGGGTTCATAGAGGGAGCAGCATGTGTTTTTTTATGCAAGAAAAATACCATGGATGAGCATGACGAAGTTGATGGCGAGTGTTATGAGAGCTGGTTTGAGCACTCACTTCTCTCAAACATACCCGAAGGCACAATTATAGTTGTAGATAATGCATCATACCATTCGAGGAAATTGGAATCCTTACCTACCACAAGCTGGAGGAAAAATTCCATTAAAGAGTGGTTGGTTAGCAAAGGAATTAGCTTTGATGAGGACAACTTGAAAAGAGATCTTTTATTTGTGGTGAATCAAGTACGGGAAAAATATGAAAAATTTAAGATAGATGAACTAGCGAAGAGCTATGGCTGTAGAGTGCTAAGACTACCACCATATCATTGCGAACTGAATCCAATCGAAATGGTTTGGGCTCAAGTAAAACATTACGTTAGGATGAAGAACACCACTTTGAAGAAAGAGGTAGAAAAACTCATCGCAGAAAGCTTTGATGCCATCACTTCCGAAAATTGGAAAAACTATGTCGAGCACGTGAAGAAAGTGGAAGAAGACATGTGGCGTGCAGACAATTTGCAAGATGACATCGAAGAGTTAATTATTCGTCTGACATCGTCTTCATCCTCTCAGTCGACATCTCCCTCAACGGAGGACGAGCCACAGCCACAGCCGAGCACATCGCGCTACATGGAGGGAGTGGAATATCTCTCGGACTCATGAACTAGAAGGTATGGAGGCATTTTGTTTCGATAATAGTTAATCTTTTTTATGTTTCGGCTGATTACAGTGCTATTATACAATCTGCTTTAGACAATAATTATTTATGGAGACTTGAAAGTGTAGAGTTTATCATCATTACTCATCATATGCGACACATAAGTTCATTGAAAAAGTTCAACTCATGAAGAGGACCGCTCTTTAAAAAAAACTCAAGTATAATTCCTAGAGCATGCGTGTATTGGCATCGCGTCAAATTATTTTCCTTAAACTTTGCCAGAGAGGTTCTCACTTGATCGGTCTTAGAATTTTAAATATAAAAAATAGAAGTAAATCTAAATACCTTAGCTTGCTTAAAACAAGGGGAAAATAATTCTTGGGCGGTAGTGGATCATTTTGCTAACATTATTACGTATACTTAAACTATCATTTAGCTGTAGGCGATGTTTTTCATCTCCTAGCATAAGTTGAAAGTGTTTTGGTAAAATATAAAAAAAGCAAATTTCGAACAGGTAATTGAGGATATGCGATAAATGTTCACGCAGGACGTTGTTGTTCCAAAATTAATCGTTGGAATACCGGAGAAGGGCAGAAAGGTAGAAAGCAGCGGCAATTTACTGTTCTTTCAAGGATTTCGCCTGGCGTCTTCGCCTTCAAAAGGCTGCATTAAATGCTTGGGAGCTGGATAGGGTTTCGACGAAAGGGATAGCTTCTGTGTCAAGTCACCCGCGGTGTCCTTCCCTTTGGTTTCCGCCTGTGGGGCCCTGTGGGCTCCATTGCGCGAGGAGTGGGAGGGACCCGCCTAAAGAAAAATGTATGTACGTCAGACCTCAGGCCTGGGTACTCTAGGGACAACTTACGTGAAGGAATGGGCAGGGGGCTTAAGAAGGGTCGCAAGTAGAAGGGAATCCGGTAGATTCGTGAATGCTCGAAAGGAGGAAATTACGGCAACCAGATTGGGGATGGTTCGTTTGTTACGATTGTGGTAAGGTAAGGGGAAACGAGGTTTTAGGAGTGTTGTGTATTTTCTGCTAATTGTCTCAATGGAAAATAGAAATTACTCCACAGAATATGGTAAATATTGAGTGCTCTTTTTTTATTTTAGCGACTTCAAGGCTCAAAAGGCGCTGACCTGGGGAAAACTGCCCCCCTTGCCCTACCTCTGGGCGGCCCTGCGTATGCGACTGCAGAGGGAAACGAATCATTCTTATTAAAGGGGACAATTTTTATACAGTTGATATACAATTAATGTAGAGAGCTAAAAATTATCGTGAAAAAAGATTTTGCGCTCAAAGAAGAGATATGGATCAATGTTAGGCTATTTGCAGACATGACTTGGAGTAAGAAAGAAATGAGAAATGCTCCTCAGTCTTCGTCTGCGCGTCAAGGAAGTAGAAATAGCTGTTGCATGCAAAAAATATGCAGGATCATTAAGCTCATTGAGGAGAATGATTGCCTCGACTGGTGCTAGAAAATAATCCACAAAATATTGTAAACAACGACTGTCACTATTTTTTAATATTCGTTACTCGAGGCCCCAAAGATACTACCCCATGAAGTGTTCCATTCAAAAATTACAGTGAAACGGTAAGAGTGGGCCCTACTTTTCACCTTTGGGTTAGTTGTTTCTCATGTACAAATCCCTTGATTTAACAAAATTGATTAACCAATGAATTCTCCTACTTCAGAATTGAATTTTCCCAAATTCCTGGGACATTCTCTGAATAAATACTTCCATCAATAAAAATTTCCATTAAGACTAATAAAATTTTCCATTCATGTTCTAACAGATAGTATGTCTTTTCTCTTCATAATTCCATTTCTATCAATCTTTTTCCGTACCCGATTCCCGAGTCGGAGATGCGTGCTGACGATGTGCGACGAAAATTCAATGAACGTAAAACAGAACAAGATATTCGTGACCACTTAAATTTAGTTATTTACCAGTTCTTACGTTCATTCTTACTCCTTTACTCAGAAAAAATATATTTAAATGGTCTTTTATGATGGGATTAATGCATGTTTACAGTATAAACATATAAAAATTATGATTGCGCGCTGTGGTATTGAATTTTAGAATTTAATAACCGCTATTTACGATGCATAATATAGAATCAAATATATATCGGAATGACGTGAATCGAGGGCCTCCATTATTTCTTTTTAAATTTGACATTTTGTCATGTATGTGGAACGAGCTATAGCGTACTCGGGGCTGTTGAGGGTAGTTTCCCCCTTCCCCTCCCCCCGGCTTCCCTAAACCCCGCCCCCGCCCCCCCCCCCACACCCTCCACCTCCCCCCGGCTCTCCGTGCCCTTTTTCGAACCCAACCCATCGTCTATCGTCTTCCTTGCTAGCGTATTCGGGGCTGTTGAGGGCAGTTTCCCCCTTCCCCTCCCCCCGGCTTCCCTTAACCCACCCCCCTAGCCTCCCCACCCCTCCAGCTCCCCCCCCCAACATCCCTTCAGCTCTCCGCGCTCTTTTTCGAACCCAACCCAACGTCTATCGTTTTCCTTGCTAGCGTATTCGGGGCTGTTGAGGGCAGTTTTCTCCTTCCCCTCCTCCCGTCTTCCCTAAACCCCCCCTCCCCAGCTCCCCTCATACCCTCCACCTCCCCCCGACTCTCCGCGCTCTTTTACGAACCCAACCCATCGTCTATCGTCTTCCATGCTAGCTTATTCGGGGCTGTTGAGGGCAGTTTCCTCCTCCACTTTACTCCTCCTCCCGCACTTCCACCTGGGATTTTCCCAACCTAACACAACTCTGGGATGACTCCATAGGACACTTTTCCTTCCTCCCCCCACCTCCCACAGTCCCCAGCTCATTCTTGGCGTAATGCGTCAACTCTCGCAACCCCAGCTTGCGAACCGAGGTAGCTTAAGGGAACGTAATCTGTGCGCTTTCTTCTTCATGGGGGTCTGAAAGGTTAATCATGACTTCAACCAGAGTTCGATGCAAAATACGTTACTGGTATCGCCAGCTCTTTCTGAGCGTTATAAGACAGTTTTCGAATCCTTTTTGGTGCGCCAACCAGGTCCCCCCGACCAGTGGGGAAAGGCACTAGCTTCTCGCGCTGGTAAATTATTTTGATCATTGAAGAAATCTGGGAATCGTATTCCGAAATTACTTTATGGCTGCTACCTTTATTATTCGTCAGCGCGTGATTGCGTCTGACCGTGAGGATTGCGAAAAATAAATCTAACTTAACTTATTAAATTTAAGGAATGATGCACACGGCTGTCAGAGTTGTAATTTTCCGTCAAGTTAGTCGAGAAGTCAGCTATTGTCATAAAAATAACGTTCCAGAGCTATAAGAATAAAACAATCTACGAACCAACTCTGTAACTTAAGTAATTACTTGTAATTGACATGGTTGACAGACTACATGGGCAAAAATTGGATGATTGGGCTATTATTAATATAAAGTGCTGTAAAATTAATCGCATCTAATATTTCCTATCAAATAACTCAAATTGATATAATCTGCTTCAATTTTAATGTTGTTAAAAATAACGTGAAAAAGGGAAACGTAAGCACATGTTTCAGGTAATGTGAAGCGGAGAAAAAACATGAATCGGAATTGTATACCAATTAGAAAAAATATGAACAGAAACATCCAATTTAATGCTTTTTTGCGTATGACGAAAATGTGACTATATATCGGTTGAGGATGGTCTGAGGGGGTGAATAAACGACCAAGATGTAATGAATCCTTTTAAAATAAAATTTATTTTTTATTTTTACGACAAAATAATCTTTACGTTTATGAACAAGTTGATTTCACTTAGGGTCAAGACTTGTGGATAATTCATCAACAAATATGTAGCATAAATAATGTAGAAAATCTGATCACAATACTATCTCATATTCAGTCATATCATTGAGACATTTAACCATACAGTTATGCATATTTTTAACTACTAGGTATTGCCATTTCCTTCTTTTTAAACATTTTAGAGTCTCTTAATATCATTTCCTCATGGAGAAAACGCTCCCCATCAGACGTTCACAGTATTGAACGTATTTCATCTGTAAGTGCCTTCACGTTAGGAGATGTTGGAGTGTTTCCCATCTCCTCAGGATTAATTTGGGATCTGTTCACTTGCTCGCGATATACACGATCTGGTATTTCACCGTCTTCCCCCTCCTCCTCCTTGCATGCGTTAAGTATGGCGTATTTTACAAAATCTGAACCGGCCTGCCGGTTCTGAAATAACCGAACCGCAGAACTGGTGCACCGGAAAACCGCTCAGCCCTAGGGAAGGGTTAGTAGGTGTAAAGGTGGTGGGGAGAGCATTTATTAGAAGCTCAGTTTCCCTGCTTCCTGAGTTGCTGAAGCCTCTCGTCTGGGAATTGCTCTGTTGTACGTGCTGTGATTGGCCAGTTTAATTTTCTTGAGTGTCATGGCTGCAGTTGTGGGTATTCAGTGCTTCAAAGGAGTGGAGAGAGAGGTTCAAAGTGGAGGAGATTTAGTGGTGAATGAGCTCTCCTCTGCCACTTCGGAATCGACCGGTGTGAAAACTTGGCTTTTCAAGACACCTTATTTCTAGAGTAGGAAGTGTGAGGAAGACTTGCAGCAGGATAGGTGGCTCCGCAATAATTTTCACGGCCTTCGATGGTGTGATGGTGACACGGAATGCGGCGATCTGAAGTATGATTCCACGGATACTTAGACGCGGATACTTAACCGCGAACATCTTTGTGTTTGCAAAAGGCCAAAAGAAATGTGAATTGCTTGAGAAGATATTAAAGTACAGAGTGTTGATTCATCTGGAAATTTTAGGCTGTCCGTCTCTGAGAAAATTAATGCGAAAACTATCTCGCTATGTATGCAGAGTTGATTGCCACCGGAGAACCGGCTTTGAGTCTCTGAGTGTGTTTCGAGGAATTGTACCAATTTACGGACTCTTTCATTGGAGTCTCGAAAAAATTTGCTATTAAAACAGAGCAGCTTGCAGAAGAGGGATTTTTCTAATCTGGCCGCCGTGCTGTGACTATTTGTTACGTAAGTGGCATTGCGTTTGGTTCCTGGGATCCTTGGGATCGTCCGGACAAAGAGCACTATCGGTGGAACCCTTACTGTCCCTTTGTGAGGACTCCCGTTGAGTTCCAACATCCTTACATAAAACAGTATGAAATGAGGTGGAATTATCATTACGAGAAAGGTTCCGATACGCAAATGGACAGCAATCAGCTATCTCAGGCTCTCCAAAGCCGTCACGAAACTAGCTCTAGTTTCAAAGGTGTTCTCCGCCGACACAACCAAAAAACTGCTTCCCTGCTCTAATCGTGAGCACAGATCCCGCAAGGAATAGGGGATGGGTATTTTTACTGATACTAAAATAGGCGGGGAGACTTTTTTGACGGTTGCGTTATGCCAACATTCATATAAGAACATATCATTTTCCTTGATAGAAAATGTAGATCATGGCGGCATAACAGAAAGAAAATCCAGGGGTGGAAATCTGCAACATGTGGAAGTTATTCGGCCGTCTTCCTCGTTTTTCGTTGTAAGGGCTTCACAATGAACCATTTTTAAATTTTAACGTAAAAAATAATATAAAAAACGAAGAAATTATCATTAAACTTTATGGTGAAATTTTTGGCAAATGTTGTAAAGTATGTACAGTCAACAGAAATTTGATTACCGTGCAAATAGGAAGGGCAACATTTACACCGTCGCACATTGGTCGATTTTCATGTATTAGCTGGACAAAAGTATAAAATATAAATTCGTTGTATTTATGTGTAATATAGATTTATTGTGACTTGTGAGTAACTTGTTATAAATATGTGGCCAATGATCGGATGAACCCAACGGAATTAAATCTCCCGGAAACGCTTGTTTGTTTGGCGGTGGTGAAACATTGCATTGAAAGAACTCAGTTCTGCGTGGACAGTCGCGCTCCGTGGTCGCAGGGCATTAGTCATGTTCGGCGTGTATATCGGTCCGGGCTTGAGTGACTTGTGATAAATCTGTACGCGAAATGGAGAGGATGGTTTCCGGTGAGTACTCACGTTATGATTGTTTAGATAAATTGATGGGGAGGTGTGATATCTATTGCTGAATATGTCATTTAAAATAATCGTTCAGTTTTACAAAATGTGAATGTTAAGAAGAAAAATCAAAAAAGGTTTCACGAGGTTTCACGTAAAACTTTGGTGCATTACAACCTCTATTTAGTAGGCCTTAGACTAGTAAAAGTGGTATTCACGCTCTTTTGCGCCAAACTGAGTTATTCTCATTTTTCAGTAGTCGTGCGCGCCATCCCGCGAGGAGATTTGAATGAGAGAGTCGTATCTGGCATATAGAACGTGCTTATCGTAAATGATTGGTGATATTTCTGTATACTTGGTCTTTATCGAAAGCGCTGTTTCAGGTAAATAAAAGTAATTTTAAAGAGTTTCCACTTGGCTGTGAGTGACAAAACTGTTTAAATTACTTATCTTCAGCTTAGTTAATATGCTTTAAGAACTTTGCCCAAACACAAATTTTCTCTAAATTGCACGGTGACTAACTTCCGAGTATTACAATGTTAACGGTTAGTAAGTTGTCCTATGATATCAGCAATAAACCTGCCCATCCCCAATGATTTAAGTATTCATGCTTTTCAGAAATCGTGTGTGCCATCCCACGCAGAGAACTATTCGAATTCATGAGAGAAAATAACCTTACCAGCAAGCCAACATCACATTGAATCAAATTTACGTTAGCAAAGATGAAACTCGAAAATTGTGATATAAATGCCAGACACTCACTGAAGGACCAAATGAGACAGTTTTTAATAGTGACATTTCCAATAATTTCCTGAAACGCTGGAAGGTGTGCGGTAGAAGTGCTGCAAAATTTCTTGTTAAGTACTCCATGTTGCTTGGTGTGAACACTCTACACCAGAATTCACCATTACTCCAGGAAACAACCTCCAGAAATCATGTTGGCCGCCCTAGAAAATTGCTCTCTTCCAGCAGCCGCCCTAGAAAATTGCACTCTTCCAGCAATCTTTCTTTCCCTAGTTTAAAAACTAGAAAAAGAAAGATTGACAGCCTTGTAAAATCTAGAGACCCTGAAGAGCTTGCTTAAGCAGCTAAAACAAGTTTTATTTCCACTGGAAAGGGAAATATAGCACAGATCATTAAAAGTGTCACAACGAAAAGCCCTCGTTTAGTGAAAATAATCAAACAATTATATAAAAATCCATGTAATACGCCTTCCTCCAAACCCTACCTTACCCCTAATGAGGCTTTAGCATTAATGGTTGACCTAAAATTAACAAGACATCAATACACTTGTCTGCAAAAGGGAGCAAAAGATAGGAATGCGTGTGTATATCCATCGTACTCCTCGGTTTTAAAGGCCAATTTGAGTGCTATCCCATTCAAGAATCACTCATCATATTAGAAACATTAGCGGAAGTTAGATTACAATAATTATTAGATCATTCAGTAATGCGCTGAATGAAAGCACAACATGAAGTAGGTATTTACTCAGTTTTTTCTGGACACGGCAAATAATCCATTAAAATGAGTTACAAATGGGCTGTGATGGTGCTTCAGGACACTCTCTGTGCAAACAAAGATTTTCAGAAAATCAGTAAACTTCGGATTCTGATGTTCTTCTGACGTCAGTTGTTCCTTTGCTACTACAGCTTGTTGACGAAGAAACAATTCGAAAAGTAGTAGTATGGCAAAATCCCAGGACGTCTTCTACGAGATTTTGCAGGCCTATACGGTTTCAGTTTGTGGAGCTCCAGAGAAAATCAGAGAATAAGTCCATTATATTGAGGAGCAAATAGCTAATTTGTCGCCTACAATATTAAAATGAGAAAATAAAGTAATTCTTGTGGAGCATTTGCTGTTTAACAGAATGGTAGATGGTAAAGTCTGCAACTCACTAATGAATAATTTATCAGCACAAATATGTTACATTTGTGGTGCTTCTCCAAAGGACACGAACAATGTAGAAACTGTGATGAGACGACCTGTTAATACGACAGTATTTAAATTTGGCTTGTCCACACTACACGTACATATTCAATTTTTTGAATGCCTACTACATATATCCTATAGGCTGATCATTGACCCCCTCGGTCCTGGCGTATTGTATACCTACAACCAACAGAATTTTGAATTTTTTCCCGCTCAGCAACGCAAAATATTGGCAACGCCGCTAGTTCAGCGCTTGCTGATAAGTGGCAGCATCATTAAGAACCTTGATTCACAAAGATGTTATCTCTACAAACATGGCTTACATCGCAAAACGTAAGTATGAAGGATTTTCCAAAAATAATGCTGGACTTGTGGCTTTTTAATAGTGAAAGATGATTTCCAATTGTGAAAAATGGAAATCATTGATAGGTTTAGATCGAAAATGGGACTCCGAGTGGACGTTGTAAGACAAGGAAGAGGAAACGCCAACGATGGTAACACCTCTCGCCGATTTTTCGAAAACCCAAAGAAAACTGCGGAAATTACTGGAGTTGACGAGACGTTGATTCAACGGTTTTGTGTTATTTTACAAACTATATAAAGTGGGTATAGTCTCAACTCCGAAGCCTTCAGAAAATATGCCTATGACACTGCTGCTCTTTATATTAGACTTTACAAGTGGTTTAACATGCCTATTAGTGTCCATAAAATTTCGATACATGGAGCAGACGTAATAGAAAACATTATTTTACCTATTTGGCAGATATCAGAAGATGTGAAAGAGATAAGGCACAAGGAGTGTAGGACTTACCGAGAACATCACACTCGAAAAACCTCAAGAGCCTGTTAGTGAGTTCTGACCCTATGATATCGAGCACAAGAAAATTACCCATAAGATAGTGTAGGTAGTAAACTCTCTGGTGCTGTGTTGAATTTACTAAAAACTCCTGAATACGATGATAATGATAAGTGACTCATCAGGAAGGGAGAGTGATTAAATGTATTTTTGTGATATCAATGTGATTGCAACATTTCATGTGTAAAATTGTTTGCTAATCAACATTTCACTGTTTCAAAAACACCCTTTCGCATCTGCATTTTCATTTGTTCAATATCAGTTTTCATGCAAACTATTTCTTTTACATTTGAAGAGAAGCAAAAAATGATTTTATCTTTTTATTTAAAGAGGACGCTATGTACGCCATTTAAGTAGGATGCGATGTTAATCCAGAAATTTACTTTTATACGTAAAATGTTAATGTTTTATTGCTATTATAGTGCATATTTTCTTATTTGTTGGCAAAAATGAATACTTCTAATGAAAACATTATTTCGTCCTTCTAAAACACGAAAATCGACCACTGTGCGTCGGAAACCCTCTCGGTAATAGTTTAGCGGAGTCACCATCTTGTCACCCTTCCCTACGCTCCATCATCTCACCCTCACTCCTCTTCACAGTCCAAGAGAGTATATTGTCTCCGGTCCTCCTGTAGCACCACAGTTTAACCACGGACTCAACAGCCATGGCATCGGATGGAGAGTCTTTCCAGACACCGAGGAGAAACATCAACAGAGGACCTCCCAGGGTAGACAAGCGTCAATCCCGTCCGTATTCTCCATGTCCACCTAGCAGTAGAAAGTATCCTCGAATGACCGACCGACTGAACAGATATAGAAAATATGTCTAAGAAAACTAGTTTCAAGCTCTATGGAATTGCGATGTTTGCGGATAGCTGAAGTACGAGCGAGTTTCCGGTTGACCGGAGGATGGTATTTTAACCCCGCCCTTTATCTCTAAATGTAAGAGCTAATAGAGGAGGCAAAATAATTTGGCTGAAGTATGTGTACAAATATTAAATCAACCTTATCTCTACAATATATGCAAATAAAACACAGTAAGACGCTAAGAAACTCTATCAACTTAAATTATGCTTCTGTCCCATTCCTCTTCTATTTCCTTCATGCTGTTCCCATGTATTTTCGTGGTCTATCCCATAGTCCCAGCACCACCTCCCCCTCGCATAGGTGGCAATCGGTCGGGTGAACTGGAGTTAAAAGATTTCATGCTCAAGTTGGTTTCATCCTGCACATTTTTCAATGCGATATCGGTATCAGGGTTCTCGCGCTCCTCGAGTGCCTTGAGCTCTTTATTTTCAAATTTCGGCCTGACCGTTACCAGCTCTCGCCCTCGCTATGAAGAAACTTCGTGAAACTTTGCAAAATAATATGGAACCGAGGCCACAGCCATATGACTTGAGTGTGCCGAGAGATGGTCGTGCGATCAGCCCAGGAGAGTGACGCAGGACAACCTCAGCATGTTTAAGGGTGCAATTCAATTCATATTCAATTCATTCTACATTCGCGCGAAGTTCGTCGCTCGATAAGAGTTCAGTAGTGCCATGGTCTGGTGATGTGGAAGTTGACGTGTGTTATTGATGAGATATTTGTGATGTGTAGTGAGTGTTGCTTTCTGTTTTCTGATGTTTCAAGTTTACGAGCTCGGATTTCGTTTGTGCATGGTGAAGCAGATTGCCTTATACATTTCGGTGGAGCAAAATATCCGTGTGGAGCCTAGATCTGCTTACAAAAATAGCTTTTATTAAAAAAAAAAGTTTCCGCAGTAAACTTCTTTATACTGCCTAGTAGTGTGCGCGGTGTGAAGTGTCTTTTAAGTTAAGAGTGATCGTGTAATATACTGAGTGCGCCCAAAAGGCACGAATGATGTGCAATATCCCTAGGGATCCGGGCAACATACCATGCTCCTGAGCTTCTTGCGCGCCACGTTAGACCTCATACTTCCCTGCAAGCCACCTCGAGGGTGTGCGGCAGTGCAGTCTGGAGTGATTTAAAATCAACAAATAACGGACAGCATATTATATGAATTTCAGGTGAGTATTTTTTCTAACCAGTGATTACAACTGGGAGTATATTGCATTATGTAACCCTTTTTTGTTGTACAGGATGGTGTTAGTAATCGAATTAAGTCGTAAACTTAAGTACACGATTGCATTTCCTTCTAGAACTAGGTGGATAAGAAGTTTAAAACGAAGATTTCTGCACTATTCGGGTGTTCACCACGTTGCTTGCTGCCGCTGACAACACTTCCGCCCTTGATCCCGCCCTTCCGGCTGTGGCCTCGGTTCCATATTATTTTGCCAAGTTTCACGAAGTTTCTTCATCTTATTAAAAGAGAAAGAAGGGCTAAGCTATGTAAAACCTGATGACGATGGCTATTCGGCTGTTCAAGTCAGCATTCAGCGGAAGCTAGAGTTTACAGATGTGGCGTGTATGTGATTCATTTTGACGGAAGCGAACCTATGCACAATTGTAACATTAAGGCTAGAGAGGGTAGCAAACGCAGCATATTTTCATTGGTTGGCCATTATATTATAACTTTATAATAATTTCGTATATGTATATCTGATAGTTTCATGATTCTTGTCGTGGACGCAAATCGGGATGAACGGGGGACGACCCTAGTTAGACACCACGAGTCATCTGAACATGTCGGAATTTCTTCCACCTATTGTTACTTTCTGTTATCGGAATCAGTCCGAATGTCTTAGGTCTAATTCATCACGGCCTCTCATTCCATAGGACTGCTCTTTTAATAATAGTTTGCCCTGTTGAAGCTCTTGGAATATTTACTTACAATCCAAGGATAATGTGTACACTCGGATTTGCGAAAGGTTGAGAAGGATGCTAATTGGTAGAATTGACCAAATTTTGTTTTTCATGGTCAAAATAACAGTTGTATACCGATTTTCTTAAAGCCTAGAAGCAAGAAATATTTGGCGTTTTTTTTAGGTTTTTTTTGTTTTTTTACCCAGAAGTATCGACTAATACATAGATTTTAGAAACAGTGTACACAAAGAATTAGCTCATGGAGAACTTTGAGCAGTTATTTCGTCCCAATCAGGGAATATGTTACGTTTACTTGAAAAATCCCTGCAGAGGAAGATGTTTTTCAGAGGACACCCGATCCCTATTTGAGTGTCTTGTGGAGGGCACTTCAAGTACAGTACTCCGTCTGTCGGATAAGACGTTAAACCGTAGTTTCCTTGGCGCCTATCGTTCAGAGAAGGCTAATGCCGACGCCGGGTTTCTATCCACCCTTCCTCCCTTACCTATCCCCTATGGGGCAAATGACCTTAGCTGTCGGTCTCCTCCCCAAATTTCCAATCCAATTTACTTAAATCTAACTCAGTCACCATCCCACCCCAATCTATAGTTTTTATAATAATAGCGATTGAGATAGGAATGCTTCATTATGGAAAGTTCTACGAAACGGAAAAGATTACCAGGTCTAGTTTTAACTTAATATCAGATGCACACGCGATTTACTGAGGGCCTGCTGCATGACGCGCAATAATTCTAACATGTTCCAGTTGCTCTAAAAATGGTATTAATAAGCATATATCGATATTCAAGTACATCACTCAATGATTGAGCTCAATGAGAAAGATTTTCTCATTAATTCCGATAAAAAATTACTCTTTATTGAAAGTACACCTGAAGAAATTCCTCTGTCCAAAATCATTAGGCTCCGGAATTCCAATAATGACGCGCTATCAAAAGGTGTCGTCCTCCCTGTTATACGGAATACTTTCTCTATTTTATACCTCAACGCTATGGTTAGTTATTCTAGATGTAGCGATTCAAATTTCCATTAGCCTTTCAAAAACACGACTTCGTTAACTGCCCGCATGGGTTATGGGTTACAATTGGAATGTATTGATTACATCATGGGATATTTCGCGTGAATCTTGGATTTAAAGTCGCATATTAAAGGTGACAACACGAAGTAGGAGCAGTTTTCCGCACATTCAATTTACGCAAAATACCTGTACATCAACATACTACCCTGCGAGATGCAGCATGGGCGTGTGGCAGGAGGTGATAGAACACCATCCATGTTAAAATGTAAGGTATTGGGAGATGAAATGGTGACGTGTAATATGGAAGTGCATTTAGTGGAGGTCAGTTTTTATTGTGGTCGTTTATTGTGCGCGAAAAGAACTAGCTTTTGTACCTATCTCTTTGGCAACGTATCTAACTTTCATTAAGGCTTCTGCCAGACCTAAAGTTGTAGTGAGGCGTCACGATAATATTCTCTGTGTCGCTCTGAAACATAAGTTTTGAATTTCTCAAGCAAACTAAGCCTAGCGAGTAGCCTCCGAGTATCTAGAGGTCTCACCTTAATCCCTCTAAAAGTTGTGAGACACTACCTGTATATGATTGATCGTAGCAGTTTTTAACGAAGCGTGCAGATTTCCTTTGCATTTTATTAATTTGTTTTGGTTGAATCTTTATGATCAGGGTCCCAAATTCACGCGGCATATTCGAATTGTGAACTTAACAGAGCGAAGTAGCATCTCTCTTATACTTTACAATGTGAGGACCTTCTTATTATATGTTTAACAAAACCTAGTTTCTTTAATGCTTTGCCGCATATGTTTTGTATGTGTGTTCCCCATGATATATCAGAAGTTAAGGTAATTCCAGATATTTTACTGTATCTGAAGATTTTATGCTTACTCCACCCAAATATAAGTATAGCATTTGTGTGATGACTTTCGCAGGAAGTGAACTGTGGTGCATTTAATAAGATTTCATTCTAGCCGCAATTCCTGGCACCACAAATGAGCGTTGCTAAGGTCCAATAAGAACTTTTAAGTCAGCGTCTTCGCTTATTTCGCGGTATATAACTGTATCGTTTGCAAATAATCTTAATCTACTGCTAACTCCAGAACTTAGATAATTAAAGAGGGCCGATCACGCTTCCCTTAGGAACGCCAGATGTGACCTCGACCTAATCAGAGCTAAAACTATCAATAACTACTTTTTCGATCACTGAGAAAGTCCCTAATCCAATTCACTATTTTTCTATTAACTCCGCATGATTGCAACTTAAATATGATTTTTTGTGAGGAACCTTGTCGAATGCCTTCTTGAAATCAAGAAATATCGCGTCGACGTGCTTAATCGATTCACCTGATTTTAGGACATCATGAAGGAAGAGCAGGACCTGCCCTTACGGAAGCCGTGCTGACTGGTGTATAAGAAGTTACGATTGTCCAGGAATGTCATAATATTACTAACGATAATGTGTTCGAGGATCTTAGATAAAAGTGATGTTAACGATATATGGCGGTAATTTCCTGGGTAATTTCTATTTCCTTTTTAAAATATCGGAGTGACTTCGGCTATTTTCCAGTCTTGGGGCAATCCTTAGTGAATACACTTTCGAAGTAGTGGTTTAATATTTTGGCTTTTCCGATACTGTTGGTGACCACTTTGCCGTTTGTATTCAGTAAGGACTCTACTGTCGAAGATTCGCCTTAGAGCTCTCTTGCGTAAGACCAGAATGACTCTGGATTTTCATCAATTAATTCACCGAGGATTTTTTTTAAGTTTCGTGGAGTAGCGTGTATTATTTTGTTCGCTTATGAGCATTGAGCAACGTATATTTCTCTCGCCGCAAGCTCCGTTGTTTGTTTGCTAAACTTAAAAGAATGTTTACATAGAGTATGCAGTTGCCTTAGTCTCCTGAGCTCCCGCCTTATTTTGTGGTTATATCAACGAGGTTCTTTAAACTCCAATTTGTATTTATATTGAATATATTCATCGACTCCTTTACGTAGTACCTAAATAAAAAAAAATTCTCCATGATACTTCGTCATAAGTACCGCGGGCCCCGAAAACTCGCGCTAGAAGAATGAAGAAAACCATCAATATTTTTCCAACGTTTTACAAGCCTGTATACGAGCCTGTACAGTTCTTAACTGCTAAGGGAAACCGGATATACATACCTATACCACGAATAAAAGCGCTTCACTTTATTCTTATTTCAATTTCCCTGGTCCAGCAGTCCGAGTACGTCCGAGATAATGGCACAGCTGACATATTTCGATTTGGCCTAGAAAGACATCAAAAGTAAAATACCTTTCATGATTATATGTAACCATAGTTTGTAATGTAACCATAACCAAAGGAATAAGGCGTATTTAAATATTGGCTGCGTTCTAACCCTCAAATATGCTATTTTAAAGGATGCACTCAAATAAATAGCACAAATGACACTAAAATGTGAGGTCGGGGCTGGAAAAAACGCGGTAAGGTAAAGTGCCGGAAATCCGTCCCGTCGCCTAAATTTGTCCCCCCTAGTAACTAGCGTGGACAGGGGTAATACCTCTTGACACACTCTTGAAACACTTCAGTACCACCCAGTTGACTGTTGGCGTTGAAGTAGTCGTGACAGTTTGTGTTTTTGCTGAGTATTTTCAGTTATATAATAATATTAATAATAATAATGTCGACTTTATTGAGCGATATTAGGACTGTTTAGTCCTCTCTTACATATAACTCATTTTACATCACAAAAACAACCATGTCCTGGATGGAGAAAAATCCACCTAGGCGGGACTCAAACCCGCGACCCTGAGTTCGCAGGCAAGAATTTAACTCTGCCGCCACCGGGGTCGAGGAGAAGCTAGTAATAGTTTTCATTCAACTTCTGAACGCTTGGATTGGATTGGATTTTTGGGGAGGCGACCTACAGCCAAGGTCATTTGCGCCATAGGGGATAGGCAAGGGAGGAAGGGTGAATAGAAACCCAGCGTCGGCATTAGCCTGCTCTTAACGAAAGGCGCCAACGGGACCGCGGTTTAATGTCTCATCCGACAGACGGAGTAATATACTTGAAGTGCCCTCCACAAGACACTCATGTAGGGTTCGGGTATCCTCTGAAAGACATCCTCCCCAGCAGAGATTTGAACTCTGGCCGTCCGCATGGTTCTGAACGCCTTCCTGTTGCATCGAGGTAAGATATTTTTCATTTTATTACTGCTATTAGTAGACTATTGTTTTTAGGCTCAATTTATCCGGAACCCAAATATTTCGTCATTAAGCTAGGGCCAGCTGTCATTGTTTTCATCGGTCGAGTCCTAAAGTCGAAGGATTTAGTTTGTCCCCAGGACGGATTTAGGGCTCCGTGATTAATAGGATTCTAAAATCCGTCCCCCTTTCCTTACGTAAATTTCCTCCTCCTTATTTTTCATTAGAAATACAATTCTAATCTACAATGAACTGAGTTATTTTCAATATATTTACAGTTCATTGATTCAAGAATTTTGTACTCAAGCTGTACATAATTTATTTTCCACAGATGGCTCCCCTGGAAATGTTGGAGGTCTGATTAAATGATGAAGGCGATTATAGCTGTAAGAAACAAGGAAATGGGGTATAAAGAAGCCGCCGAAGCATTCATGTACCAATGGCAACCTTAAAAGGCTATGATAACTCTAATTTCTCCCCAGAGGAATATATGAGAACAAAATTTGGAAGAAAACCGGTTTTTTGACTGATCTCGAGAGAAGTCTCGTGGAATTTTGTTTTGATATGGTGCATAATTACTATGGGTTGACTATTTCTGATCTAAGGTGATTGGTCTACCAGTTACACATTAAGAACCAGGTCAGCAATCCTTTTTCGAATGAAGCAAATGCTGTTGGCAAAAAATGAGTTAGATAATTTTTCAAACGCCATCCAGAACTTTCCATAAGAAGACCCCAAAACCTCTCTATGGCTTGAACCAAAGGGTTTACTATAGAAAATACTGATTAGGTAATAGTTTTCCCTTCTGAAAGAAAATTGAAAAGATAAAGTCTGATCCATCTTGTCTTTTTAACGTGGACGAAACTGACATAACCGCGGTCTAGCACGAGACCACCAGAGTGGTTACCAGCGAAGGGAAAAAACAAGTTCACGAAATTTCTCTCACAAGAGAGAAAACAGCAACAAGAAGAACATCAGAAGAATAAAGCTCCAACTTTAAAAGCTAAGAAACAACTCAACCGTGACTTCAAAGACCAGCCTGAAACGACACTTACAAAACTTCCCACGAAGAAATCAAGGAAGAATCGCGACTCAAGTTCAACTGACAATGAGACTGAAGTTCCTCTTATACCAATAGATGACGATGACAGAAAAACTCAGCGGTTTCTGATCAAGCCACACCCGTGATTGTGTTAGACTGTCCTAAACTCAACCCCGTGCAACCCAGGGGCAACCTATCATGCCGCCGTCTGATGGTTTGGTCGTTGTTTACGAGTTGATCACACAGTCTCCTCATTTCGAGGCTTCGAATATCAAAAATTGGCAAAACTTCATGGTCATGCGCACAGAAATTGTGTCCCTTCCACTCGTTCCATTGCCTACTCTTTTGTACTTGGTATCATTAAGCTGCCTGCTAGTTTGCGTAAATTTGGGCTGTCCTTGTCTAGTCAGAGTTTCTCGTGGATTCAATTCGCTCAAAAACGTTTGCAGAGAATTCCAAGTGATCGCGAGTTTGGCCATCTCATTGCTGCAAGGGTCATGAGGTTTCAATTTCCTCGATGAACTCATGATTTCTTGTTACATTCGCAACACGATGAAGGTGTTAACTTTAGAGTATTCAGAGTCTCAAATAGTTTATTTAATAATTCAAGGGTTAAATCCTTTCCCCAAATTAGCCACTAAATCCCTCCAACTTACTACCATGGAAGAAGGAGAGGATGAAGAAGGATCCTTCTCTCATGCTACTACTTTTGTTGAGTGAGACTCAGTTATTACTTAGGTGTCAAAGCAATTAAAGGATTTTGCTGAGTACGTGAAAACGTTTCATTGAGTTCCAAAATTTGCTCCTACTGCGTTTTCGAGGCAAAGAATGTGTTGTTGTCATAAAATTGGCCACCATGTAAGTGAATGCCGGAAGAAAAACCGTCAAACACGCCAGCCAGCGGTGAGCATGATGAGTTTGCGCCAGCATCATGAAAATAATTTGCCGCTTCCTCCGATAAAGTTTCATTGCGAAAGTTAATGCTTCAGCCTGTCTCATGTCCTGTCCTCATAGCAAACGTTTGCTCTAGCTCAATTTGAGACGAAACGCTCTTTAAGTAAGAGCCTCATACTTCGCGGTCGCAATAAGTGTATCGATTCTATCGAACTGCTGACTGTTCCTGGTCCAGCTGGTCATCCCAGTCATCCTTTCCGCCTTAATATGTCTATGCAGCTTAAACTTCAAATCAGAAATTTTTCCTGAACACTTAGGTTTTATATCACAAAAGCTCCATTTCCTGTGCTTAAGGACCTTTATTTTATTCGAGTATCTAAAATGATACTTCCTCCGAACGCAGTTGCCACAGTCTCTCCGAAAAAACTCTTCGTTTCCGGGAAACGGGGAACGAGATCTCGAAAACAAAAAAAAGGCGATTTAGCGCGAGAATCATGCAAATTGCATGCATTAGGGAAGTCAAGTGAATTGAAAGGTTGTGATGCTGGTTCTTTGTTGTCCTACATATGTTCTACGCTCAAATAATTTGTTAAGTGAGTTAAAAAATTTGTTGTCTCATTATCTTGATGTTTCCACCAATGAATTGTGAGTGACATCCCCAATGACTTACGAAAGTGACTTAATTAATATTTCGCCATTATGTAGGTAGTCATCCGTTTTCTCTCTCGTCTTTAAAATCTCAGGTTTAAAATAAATCCAGTCAGTTGCTGCTTGGTGAAGGTAATGTGGAAGTTTGTAACACTGATTGATCTTCTCAATTTTAATTCCTTAGAAGGTGGGAACTTACAACTTGGTAAGATTGATTGTCAATTTTAGAAAGTTGATACGTATGCCATGCTCTCTGTGGAACATGCATTTCAACATTTATCCAGTGCCAAATGTTTTAAATTTCTTGATGTTAATTTTGCTTTGCAACAAATTCCTTCATTCGTTGAGTGAAAGAAATATAGGTGCTACATTTGTTCGCGCTAATCGGCTTACATCAATACACTGGACTCAATTTGGCTTTGTTAGCTCTCCCCAGGTTTTCACTCGGCTGAATGAGGGATTATCGGCAGATTTATATTATTCTTTTTCATATCCGTATAGGTACCTATTGACGATTTGTGTATTTGTTCCATAACTTCCAGGGACCATGTAATGCATGTGAAAACCGTGTGAGGCCGCGAGCTGCTGGGCTTCCCATGGCAGGACTTGCTGTTTGCGAAGAAAGAATAGGCAAAGCTCCGTACCGTGTCACTAAATTTACTGGGGCACTCAATTAAAAGTGGAAGTCAACATATTGATCTGGAGGCGGCATGAAGTTGGCACACGTAACAGCACACAGTAAGGAATGGAGAGATCACACCATCACACGGTATGTAAGCCGAAAATTTGCACTATGTTTCCCTACGCCAATGTAAAGAGAAATAGTAGTACTAGTAACTTACGGAATGTCAATGAGCCCGGATAATTAGTTCACCTAGTTTTTAGCTTCAGAAACAGAATATTCCGGAGGGTCCCCGAGATAGCGTAGTATTGCAATCACTCGGCAGAGAAGACGGGCATTTGCACTTATTTTCCTCATGCCATTCTACTAACTAGAGTATTTCTACTGGCATTTCGATTGAAAATAGGCCCTGATACCTAGTACAGTAGAAGTTCAGCCTTAACCCTTTCAACGTTAGGACATAAATTGTGATTCCTTCCTGGTGACGAAGTTCAGTTTTTTACAAATTTATATTCAGCACGATTAAATAAGACACGTCACTAAAAATTTTAAATTCTAAAGCCTATTTTTTTGTTATTATAACTGTTCAAACTTTGTACGTTCCAGAACGTCCTGCGCCACCGACAAGACTGTTGTGCGGGTTGCATGCATTTTCTGTAATTCTCCGTCGTTGATTTTACGTCTAATAAGTGAATAATAAACATTAATTGCCGCTAAGCTCATAATTTCACGAGTGTATCCAGTTTGTAAACTCTTCTTACACGTTTCAGTCATTTAATCCTCTCGGTTATAAAATGTTGCGCTGATATCAATAAAATTGTATAGAATATATGCGATTTATTTTGAAAACTTCGAAAGAAAATTACTGATTCGGAAGTACTACTGTCTTTTCGCTTGTATTTTGATCGTGAAAATTCCGAATACAAAATTTTAGTTCGGGAAATGGATTGCTAGCATCTTTAATTGAGAATTACCATAGTAAGCCATTGGCTGTGTTCATAAAAGTACAAAATTCCTGCAGTATTTTTAAAACTTAAAATCACTGACGAAAATCAAAATCATAAAAATACATCTGTATAGAAATTTATTTTTAAATCTACAAAGAATATTTACGTAATTTGAGCATTTGATGTTCCAGTGATAATTTATGAAGCAAAGGAAAATGCATAATTACGGGTTTCCCCACCAGCGTGCAATTTGTGGGATTGTCCGTCCTAATCCCTCACTGGGCACTCTTGGAATTTTTGATTTTGCATTGTCTATTTCATGTTGATGTGAATAATGTCACCAAATTTGCAGTGTTCTACAATTGACAAAGGTATTCCAATGTATTTATACTGCTTAAATATTGTCTTCAAGGAAATAAATCATCAGATCCATGGATATATCGGTTTATGGGTGGTTGGCAAAGTATTTTTGGGTAGCAAGGAAAAGGGGATGGAAGGAGACGGAAGGGGGAGATAGAAGTTGGGTTCGAAGGGCTTATGGATGCTGGCGGTTGTGTGAGACTACCCATGGGGCGAGGAATTGGGGGAAGGGCTCAGAGCATTGACCACGCACTGATCACAGAGAGAGTTGGCTGATGGTGGGTCTCTGTAAAGAGTGGAGCAATTGGAGGGATTAGCTCAGGAGGGGCCTTAGAGCAGGTTTTGCATTTACTGAATCACTAGGGCTGGCATGAAGAAAGGCTGGGTGTGGATGACTGGCAGGCATCGGCGAACAGGTAGCGTGGAGACAGAGGGTGAGGATCCCTTGGTGAGGGGTTAGCGAGGGTAACAAGGAGGAAAGTGCATGGCAGAACAATGTCACGGTCGGGGTTGAAAGGGGTCTAGCTTGAAAGACAGCTGAGAAAACAGAGTGGTGAACTGTTTTGAACAAAATAATCATGGCATAGATCATTCATTCGAAGATTTGCTTTCGGACTGTTTCATGAACTCTCCTTATCAGCTGTTGTAGAGGTTCAACAGTACTATTGAGGAGAGACATCTCGAACACAGAAATGCGTTCTTGATTATAAAAGGGAAGTTTAAGTTGAAGTTTCCCATCCAAGTTCGCCCTGATTTTTTGATAAATAAATGTCTATGAACACTATGGAACTATCTGAGGGATGACACGTTTTTCAAGTTACCTACAATGGCAGTTCTACAATAAAATGAAAATTGAGAAAATACTTTAAAGTAAATGGAGTTGACCATATTCACTTTCACAGGGAAGGGTTTACCCTGTATTTGATATATGGGTAACTTAAAATGAAAGGATTATAGTACCTTGTGCGTTAGTTTTTTTGTTTCACAAAGACTTTTTCACTCCATCATTACAGGTAATTCTTTTGCGTTTAAATTTTAATATACAACAGCTAATTTAGCATGTGCAGCATTTATAGGGGTAGTGAAATTGGAGGTGCACCACTGGGAAGTTCTTTAAATCGAAGGATCAATATTTTAGAAGAATAATGAAATCCCCAATAATTGTACTAACGAATTGTTCAAACTCGACCCTCTTAATCAAAAAAGTTTGTATACACCGACAAATGAATCGCTAATCTGTTACAAGGCAATGGTGAAAAAGGGCCTAACGATTGTAAAGAAGAAGAAAATACAATATGTGGAAGATACAATGGTAAACATTTAATAAAATTTAACGGTAATATCCACATTATATATACAAAACAATATCGCTAACTGGGAAGATAAAAAAATTATAACTGGTACTATAAAACTGACATTTTAATACATTGGACACTAGGGAGCAACTGACAATCAACCGTCAAAAGAAAGATTTCTTTACATGTTATTATTTGCTACTATTAATAATAATACATTATATATCATTCACTATATTGTGACGATTTGCTTTTCTTCATTACTTTATACATTCCATTAATAAGTGATGTATGTGTGAGTAGATTGAATAAAAATTGTGGACGTTGAAAAATACATATATTAGCAGATGCTGTTGCACCCCCTACAATACACCTTAACAGAGGCTCTGAGTGTTGTAGACACGGTATATCCAAGTAATGTAGAATGCTGTAGATTTAGCTGCAGATTCAAAAATCATAATTAATTTTATCGATTGATTTATATGCACCAACGATATAAGTTACATTGCACTATGTCACGTATGGGTAACATTACAGCTACAATATATGCACTCGCAAGGGAATTCGAATGCGTGGTGTGTGTTAGTTCAAGGCCAATATTTTATTATTCTGAATTCAGTATTTGTCGAGTAGATATTGTTAAAACAAATCAGTTGAACAAAAATGAAAGACAAATTATAAAAACGAAAAGATACACTTCTAATCTAAAGATTCAAACCATACGAATTAAAAAAAGGTTTAAAAATTGCCGTTATGTAACGAAACAACGCACTCCAGTGCAAACAACGCACTTGGCCCAGGTGGCGGTGGGGTAAAGACCTCACCTGCTAACCTGAGGGTCGCGGGTTGAGTCCCGCCTGGGTAGAATATTATCTGCCCAGGACACGAGTGTTTGTGTATGTACTGGGTTGGGGGAAGAGGGGATGGTTCCATCTCATCCAACCCAGGCTAAAAAAACAATAATAAAATTAAAAATAAAATCCAAAATGCAGCACACAGTAGAAAAGCTTAAAGCCTAGGCTATGACGCCAGCAAAATTGCAATCGCCTTACAAGTGACTTGAGTCCACTGGCCGACGGTAAAGAATGGTTTGAACGAGGACATTGTAGAACATCCTGCGCCACTCGATAGCACACACAGGACATTCCAGAATGTCCTTAGGTGTTGAACGTGTTAACCTTTATCTTCTGAGCGTTTCTCTCCGACACAAAAATTGTGTCCCTAGACTGCCGAGCATGTTCGTTTGGTACATTGATGGACATTTAAAAAACACTGGTAATTTAAAAAACCCCGGCCAGCAAGGCTTACGACTACGGAAAAACTCAGGAAAGTAAAGGTTAAACATTACCTATTTCCAGCCCTATCCCAACTTCCATGTAGTATTTCCATCACGAGGTATAGAAGTTGGGCATTTGACTACTTTTCTTTATGGCATTTTATTGATTGACACCATATCTACTGACGTCCCAAATGTCAATACCCTCTGATGCATAGTTCAAAAGTAATTACGCCTTGAAGTCAGATATTGCAGCGCGGAACCAAGTTCCGACCGGATATCAACCTCAATGAAGTATTTCTATCACATGGTATGGAAGCTGGGCATTTGCACTATGTTTCTCTACATCAATGTATAGACAATTATTAGTACTATAAACTTACTGAATGTCCATGGGCCATGATACCTAGTTCACCTGGTTTTTAAGCCTCAGAATCTAAAAAATTCCAGAAAAATCACGACTGAACTGTAGTATTTCCATCACACATTAAAGGAGCTGGGCATTTGCACAAACTTTCTGTATGTAATTCTACAGGGAAAGTCTATTTCTACTGGCATATATGTTGACAATATGCCCTGATAACTAGTTAACTAGAAATTGAGCCTCAAATATTACTTATTTCCAGCCCTACCCAGACTTCCATGTAGTTTTTCCGTCACATGGCATAAAAGTTGGGCATTTGCACTATATTTCTTTATGGCAGTATATCTATTGACACCGTGTCTACTGACATCCGAAATGTCAATACCCTGTGATACCTAGTTCACTAGCATTTATGCCTCAAAATCAGATATTGCAGCGCGGAACCAAGCTTCGCTTCGGTAGCGATGTTAATGAAGTATTTCCGTCATACGGTATGGAAGCCGGGCATTTGCACAATGTTTCTCTACGTCAATGTATAGACCATTAGTAGTACTATAAACTTAAGCTACGTCTTAATGGGACACTTGTGTCCCGACATTTGTGTCATGACACCAGACACTAGTGTCTCAATCGAGGCACTCTCGGGGTGTCCTACTCTCGCTTTTGAGTGTCGGAAGGGCTTCTCTAGCAATCTAGCTCTCAGACACTCCTCTCCCAAGAGCTGAGGTACTGTGCTCATACAACTGTATGCGTGACTGTACAGTACAGCGCTCACTGGCAACCAGATGCCAGGTTTTCAGGTTTAGGATTTCTTTGAAATTTTTATAATTTTGTAAGAAGTGCTGAAACATGTATCAAACGTCCATGTAAACCCAGAAAATGGTTTTTACGGGTCTGTTATTCTATAAAGCTTTATTTTAAAATTTAATTTTTAGTACCAAGGTCGAGGAAATAACCAAGAAATTGAATGCTAAGAATGAATGTAATATAAAAATGCAGTGAAAATAGATTACAATGTTAATCTGAGATTGGAACTTATAAAATAGTAACTATAAAATTTTGTCAAGGAGGATGTCTCTGAACATCATCCCAGACAGGTAATCTGAATTTCATTAATGGTGATGGTGAACACACTGTATTATCATTGTTGTTGGTTTCATATTTTATTAAAATTTGACATTTTCTTCTTGGGATACCCATGAAGAAATTATCAGCCAAGTTTGGCGGAGAACAACCAAATCTTTAATAATTTAGTATTCATTATGTGATGCACCAAGTAATGAAACAATAAATGAATTTTTGCGAATGTTACTATATAAATAGGAAATTTATTGTATAACAATTGAAATTAATGACAATAACCATTAACCCCTTAAGTGCGGAGGACCTTTAATTAAATCCCATCCTACAGGCAAGAGGAGTTTTAAACGAATTTGCAGTTTTGACCTGCTTTTGTTCAATAATTTATAACTTTCAAGATATTTTATCATTATTGTTGAAACTTTTTGTGAACCAGCATAAGATATTGTGGTATTACCCTCTAATTTTTAAAACATTTTGGATAAATTTTTTAAATATTTTTTCTCTTTCTCTGAATAAAACTGATAATTTCCAGCGTTTTAGGTGTAAAAAATTTTTTTCTTAAATGTAAAGCAATCTTTAATACTTAAAATGCATTTTTAAAGTAATTATATGCTATGATTTTGTAAAAAGGTATTAAGGATGTCATAATCATGAGGATACTTTTGATATGATAACCCGTCTCGCTAACATGAAAATTCAATACTTCATCCATTTCCTTTGCTCTGAGATATTATTATCCAATAATTTCATGTAGAAACTCAGGTTTTTTGGTTAAAGCGTTGGTATGGAACATATTTGTCAAATGACTCTACCTTAGTAATTCTGGTTCGTGTGATAAGGCTTCGAAGCAGTCCAAGCACCAACCCACTGCACATGGTTCACACCAGTACATTCTGTCTCTTCTTTTCCCATGCTTGGTACATACTGCACATCTCTTTTGGGGCTTTGCTTTCTTCATGGTTGCTGGAATCCTCCTCAGGAAATTCTCTCAGTGAGTCAGGGTACTAATTTGTCGTACACATTGTCCCTATGCAGTTACATATTTCAAAAATATTCCCTGGACCAGCTGCACACGAAATGATAAGTGGTTCAATATTTTATTCGTATTTTCCCTGTGTAGAACATATGAATTTAGGACTGCTGTATTCAATAGTCTCGTAAATAACTTCATATACCACTTATTTTGGCGTTTTCTTTCAATCAGGTACGTATTCCATAACTGGTCCTTGAGATCCACGCCACCCATAAATCTGTTATAGTCTAACACACAATTAGGCTTCCATAGTGTCAATGATTCATCTATTGAAATGTTGCAATTTGATAAAAAAATGTGTGAAATTTTTCGTTCAGATGTGCAATTACGGAAAATATTTTTTTTAAGCTTCGGAGGACTCAGGGCCGTATTACAGAACGATACTCGAGTGCGGATTTTTCCCAAACATCACTCAAACTCCACTCGGTTGCTACTTTGGTATCACAAGACGTCATTCGAGTGACGATGCTCTCTCGGACTCCCCTCAGAAACGAATGACCCCTTTTGGATACTCGAGTGCCCACTCATTTCGAGTGAGCAATTTTCAATATGTCTGCCACAATCACCTGGCATATTTAAATTGAAATTTTGGTGAATGAACTAATTTTACTAGAATAATTATTTTTCAGTAATACTAGTTATTGGTGATGTGACTGCTTTGAGCGAAATTCGTGGCATCAATCGCAGTAATTTTTGAAATTACATGGCCGTGCAAATTCCTTATACTTCTGTATTACAACACTTCCAATTCAAAGGTATTAGAATATTTAATGACAGAAAATATTATGGTTCTTTGCGTTTAAATGATCTTGGTGAATCAAAGTACAATTTTACGTAGATTTAAATCGATCTAATCGGCCAAAATGCTCTCGAAGCCTCTGATACTATTTGGGAACGTGCGATGGTCGCGGTATTTAATGTAATTATTTGATTACCACAGACTTATGGTATTAAAACAATTATGTTATAGTCTCCTAGAGCTTTATCTTTGTTTGTTTAGTAACAAAGAACTTAAATTAATCCGTGTAGTGCATTGAAATCGTTACGTGAAGGGATAAAACTTTCCCGCGTCATGATTCAAATGAAACAATCGCTCAACAACTGCGAATTTTGCTCATAATTGCTCAGCAGTCATTTCTGTCAACAAACAGGACGATGCGGGAAGATTGTGCGACAAATTAATCGATATTCAGACCATTTCGGACTGCGAGGCCGCTAAGAACAACATGAACGTGTATATACAATGTTGCAGCTGTCTCGTGTGACCCAAGTTCTATGGGATTGTTTAAGTTTCTGGAGACCGGGTTGTAAACCTACGTATCATTCCCAATTCGAAAGGTGTACGATCCGTGTGTATAACATTTGTTACTATCGATGTTCTAGCTGAGTTAATCAGATCTCGGATTACGCATTATTATCAATGCCATAAGTTGACATGATATTTAGTTTCTGGACGTTATGAAAGTTGTCTCAAGTTGTGAAAAGTTGTTAGTTAGTTGTCTTAAGTTGTGAAGTCTCGCTAATGTGTCCAATAACGTTAAACGAACGACACTTTGAATGCAGGAAGTACTCTTTTAAGTAACCGTGTCTGTTCTATATCACTGTATCTTCTCTATACTTATATGATTTTACCTCTCCATCACTACATGTAAGCAAACTTGTTCTTCCCAATACCTTCGTGATGATGTTATACAAGCTTCTTAGCATTGTATTTACTAACGTTCTATGATAACAGTTTTCAAAGACCCATCCTTTAGAGTAGGTTAGCATAGATGTTAAGTAGAGGATGCAAAGAACAGGACATTTCGAAGTCCGTTACTGTCGAACTAACCCCGACAGGTAATGTATGTATTGGTAAATATTATGTTATATTAGTGCATTAGTCAGTGTTGAGGTTTTAGTGATACATTGGAATAGTTTAATTCTGCGATCGCGGTATTTCCCTTTAAGAATGATTCTTTGTTCAGATCAGCTGTTTAATAACGAGATGATGAAACTATTATCAGTGTACATGCCAATTCAAATTATACTTTCCATATATTTGGAGTCCATTTCCTATGGTTCTATTACTTATATAGTAGTCCTGTGTAAAATTAATGTTGTTGGCTACCTAGGTTAATTCATTGATACAAAGAATGACTGGAAATATGTATATGTACTAGAATATTGTATACCTCTCACAATATATGGTATTGAATGAGGAACTATTGAAACTGATGTTGTGATATGTGAGTGTTGTATGACTTTTACAGATCTTGCCTGATTATTTTTCATTAGAAAATACAGTACAGAAAATACAGTAAAAATAGGTATGTATTTAAGGAATGAGACTAGAGTTAAGTTGACAACTTACGTTATTGTTTTATGATTATTAGTGGTGAATGTTAATGGTAGGAATAGTGATCATACTTCATTTATGACCTTAATTACTGAAAAATTTTACATAGCAAATGCTTATATTGATGACTCCATGGGGTCCATTTCACTTTCTAATTATATGGGATAAAGTTATCGCATGATATGCTCCAGTGAAGTTCAAACATTTAAAGCCACAACTCTAGCAAGGCCTTAGATGAATGATAGGTTCTACACATGACTGAATGAAGTTCCAAATATGCATTTCACTTTGGTGATATTACTCAATATTGTCAATATTAAGGACATTTTTACCATATTTCAAAGATGGTGAGAATTGAAAATCATAACATCAACATAAAAGATAAAATACCATACTTGGTGTGTTTTTATTAAAATGTTGTCCTCAACTGTTAATTAATTTGCCTAGACCACTTCAACTAATCACACGGACCTGTCTCTGATAGACCTCTTCAACTAATCACACAGACCTTCATGATGCCATATTAATTCCGTGAGACCGTAGTAACCAGTGGAGAGGACTGCCAATATATAGAATGTATCCCATTTATGGAGCTCTTCTTGAATGTTATTGTATTAAAACTTCCCCTCCCTGGAGTCTTCTTTGACTGATATATCCCTCCCATATTTCATACCATGATAAATCTTTATTTTTTGTAATGTATGATATCATATTCTAGGTAAGATGTCCATAAACCATTGGCTGATTATTTCTTGAAGCCTTATTTTTTGTAATAACTCATTGAATTTCTAATGAAATATTTTCTCTGTCAGTATACACTCCCCATATTTTGTTTGTATTCATTTGAAGGTTTATTTAATAAATGTCCTTTCAATTTCCATTTCATACTAATGTTTTTACTCACTCCTTTCTCTTCTCTTCCACCATCCCCTTTAAAGACAATGTATATTCAAGTACAATAGAAGATGTGCCTGAAAAATATCCCTTGATATTCTAATTTCTTATGATTTATGACCTCATTCTGATTCCTACATGCATTCATCTAAATTTATTTGAACAGCAGAGGTGTTTGTTAAAAAATACTTCAACAAACAGTCATCCTCTATCACTCCTAGGATAATTTGTGCTACAATATTTCAGGATATATTGAAGATATTATGTCTACCTGTGATGAAATTGGATTCTAAATTCTGCTTTTACCTCATTACTACATTTATTAATTTAATTGCAAACATGGCTACCATGTTTGGTATAATTAAAGTACAAATAGAGACCATTACCCCTCTACTTAAATTGATACCTTTTCATATAAAATCAGCCTGCTTAGTGTATTTATGGTCATATGTGTTGAATAAAAGGGATTTATAAGGATTTTTGTGCAATTTTCATTAGTTAATTATCCACGATAGATGGATATCCTTGTGTGACGGATTAACTTGCCAGAGTTTTTTTATCAGTACAAATATGCAACTGAATTTATATTTTCAAAAAGCATCTATGCAGTCCTTTTTTGCCCTTAATTTACCCTTCTTGCTAATTTTGTTACAATATCCATCTACAATTGTAGATTGAGGGATACTGCAAGGGGTATATTGAATAAGAGAACTTAAGGCTGATGGTATCAATCAGTAGGATGAATAATTTATGTCCCATGGACACAATTAGAACTCCTGTCATTATCATATCAAATGGAAAGGGAATCTATATCAATATATCCATCAGATAGATGAATACAATCATATCATCAGAAGGTCAAACTTCATATAACAGCAGCATCTCATTATAACGAAGTGTCTTATAACGAAATTTCCGTGTATCGATAGTCAAAACTCACTCTGGTCTGAGCAAAATTTACTGATAAAGAGAACAGGAAACCTTTATTTGTGCAAAATTTCACTAGTCTAGAAATGTATCATTATGTTTTCATAATATCTCAATATACCACTCAGTGATCAATATCTCTCGGTAATCAATTTACCACTCATTATTTTCTACAGAACCTAAGCGACATTTCTAATCTTAAATCTAACACAGGCAGCTAGCTGCTGACCTAGCCTCTGACCATAGACTTGTCTTTTATCAGTTGCATTGGCTATGAACTTAAGCTGAGAAAAATTATGAACTTAAGGATAATGAGAAAGCAATAAAAGCCTCTGAAGATTTATTATGGAAAAGAATAAATGAGAACAGTTGTGTGATAATACGTTTGAGGCTGTTAGAAATTATGGGAGATCTCTGGCATTAGTCATTGACTACAAAGGTTTAGTCGAGTAAATGATGACACCATTCATTGCAATAACACACAACGGAACTCACTTTATTACTATGTGACGACAGAACAAAAAGCAAAACATAATTCTTAAAACACTGCCAACCTTACTATAAAAATGAAACTGGCTGGGTTTAACATATGTTACCAACTTTATCTCATCAGTGGCTAATAGCAGCTTGTCCTCTGAAATTTGTTTTGCTGGTTGACATCCCTCAAAACTAAATTCCTAAAGAAAAGACTATACAGCGAGGGTCACATGCCTAGCCATTATGTGTAGAATTATCCTGATAGGAATACCTCATATTTGTATGCAATGGTCGGGATTGTGACCAGAGGCGATGCTATTAATAAATGAATAGGGTATTAAAGAAAAAATTTTTACTAACGTATATTATTAAAAATAATGCCACAATACTGCAACCTGCCTATGAATAAATGTGTTACATTTTACTTATAGGAGGTGGATGCCACTACTTCTCTTGAATATTTAGTAAAATAAAGGAAATGCTCAGTTAAATCTTCCATTTTAAATGCGGCCCTTCAATTGCTGTTATTTTACCGAATTGTGAACACGTTTTTACAAGATAAGATAGCATTCTTGTGAGTGCTTCATAAGTTTCAACAGATATTTTGGAAGATATTTCGATGAAGGGTTCCACTTTAGACTTATTACCGGCGATTCTGACGATGTACACGGTTACTTTTTACCTCGTTATAAAGAGGAAGAATTCGGAATTGTAAATATAACAATGATTGTCAATAAGTTTTACGGTGCCCACGTCAAAAAAACATTGCAATTCGCCGCTATTTATATCTCTTCACTTGCGATTCTAGTTTCTCTTTTGTACAATTTAGTGTTTAATGTATGGTTATATGTATAACTATATTTTTCATTGAATAAATTATAAAATCTGGAAATTTTTCCTAATAAATTCACTTCGTAATCACATTTCACTACAAAAAATTATTTACTTGCGCGGCTAAATAAAATCGTTTGTCATTTGTTTCACGTAAATACGTCAATGGAACTGGAGTAACGTTAATAAATACTAGTTTATAGATTCGTTACTATCACTCAAATGAGCCCAGTGCGAGTGCGTTGCTATGATACGAATCAACATTCACTCCCAATATGAGTGTGAGTGCTTACTCCACCGAGAGTGAGTGCCCACTCGGATTGAGAAACGTTCTGTAATACGGCCCTCAGTTGATCTTTCTCGTCATTGTTGTTGAAATGAAGAAATTTAAAAATTATCTCGAATCGGTCCATGAAATGCAGAGCAAAGCCCATGGCCACCTTGCTTAGGACTGACGAGATGAAGCAATCATTCCAAGGGCCGAGGTGATATAGCACAAGGAACAAGAAGGGAGGGAAGTAATCGAGAAGATGTTGTATCTCATGCTAAATGAGCTGAACCCACTAGATGTCTCAGCAGCACAAAAGGTAGGGGTTTTCAAGTCAGAAGAAACTTGAGCATTTTGAACTCCAGATTCATTTATTAGTGGGTTTAAAAGGAATTTTAATTGCAACATTAAAAAAAAAACCTGAAGACTTGAAAATATTATAAATGTTATATTGTATAGATAAAACATACGTTGACAATATAGAGTAAATTGATGAAATTTAAAAAGCTATTTCTGGCCGAGAAAAATTATTAGCTTCAGACGTACAGGGGGCATACTGGGTCTACAGGACGGCGTTGAGGGATTAACCATAATACTAAAAAATACAGAAATGGTTGTGTTACACTTACATGGTTATTTCATCACAGCTGCATTTCCTTCATTGGAATCTTAGCCTCCGTGAGGTATGAGGAGCACCTCTAGAATATGCATTATTTCAGGCCTTGCTTTTGGTCAAAGCTATGCATGCCTTATCCTGGCCTGAAATTATAGTCGTAAAAGTTACGTGAAAGCATTTGCAGCATATGCTCATCAATATTTAGGGCTAGGTTTAGGGAATGTGTGGCTTTTTTTGGAAAAGAATGTTCCAAATTACTGCAATATGTGTGTGTAACCGGTACATTGATGATAAAAATTATTTAACAAGATTTTCACCAATAATTAGGAAATTCCAACTCAGAAGATTAGGTTTCAACATCTTTCAGTATATGATGGGATGAACAATAAAGAAATCATCATAGTTGGCATCCTTAAATTTATTCTACTCTAAATTAAGACATAGATAATTCTACATGGAACAAAGTAACAAATGATTACCAATGGTCCCCAAAGAGTGATAAGAATGCTATTTAATTAATTTTAGAATTGATACCACATCCACTGGTTTGATAAGAAAGGCAGCACAACAATGAAGCTATAATAATCAGCAAATAATATATCATGGATACCTTTGAAATGACGTCCTTTTCTCTGCCATCTAGTTTTGCTCAATTCCTTTCCACTCAGCTATTTTCCATCATTTGCGTTGGAAATGTTTGACATCTGAGAAGGAATTAATGAAAGAATATTAATGAAAAAGAAAAATTTGCCTAAAAATACACAAATATTTTTGAAAAAAGTCTCTCAAATGCCTGAGGTATTTCCGTGAGAAAGTTGCTAAATTTAACTTGATTATAAAAAAAGAGCCCAGAGATGCAGGTTCATGGGTTTTCGAGTTGTTATATGGCTTAAAATATTTTTTTAAATTCTGAATTACACTTTGCTTGATTACCAGCAATTGTGGAAGCAAAATTCTAATCCCTATTACGTTTATAGCTGATAAATATCTATCTTTATTTTGGGAAGGAAAATGAAAGTTAAAATGTAAGTTTTAGACAACAGATTTTGTTTTTTACTGCATCATATAAAATATAGGAAAAATATTTGCCTACTTTCATTCACTTTCAGTTTCATTTCCTCAATGATGTGTCATGAAGTAGTGGCAGACAAGATATTTTTCCTTGTTTACCATAGTGAACATTGTGCAACAGTCGCTCAAAATACATTTGTACATCAAAAATGATTGCTCGACTTCACAGGTTGTCATTGGGGCAGGCCTCAGCATAGCCACTTTATAAGAGTTTTTGGAAAATGTTAGACATCTGACCCTTGAACTCTCCATCGAGAATCTGAGCTACATCACTCATCAACTGAAGCTTTCCTCTTTACTCAAAACATTACAGAATTTGTTATAAACACTTATGGCTTGTTCACCCTTTGCATATGCTCCTTTCATTGCAATGCTATATGTTTCTTCTTTACACCCATAATTGACGACACTGAATCACTTAGGCTCAGGATGGAAGGTTCGAGATGTTTCATTTTTTCAACCAAACACCCAAAGGATGCTGAAATGCATATCAGGTCCAGTGGAATTGTGCTATCTTCTAGGAGCTCTCGAGTATTTTCTACACAATCTGCATCATCTTCAGGGTCAATATTCTCTATAACCAGAAGTAAAAAATTAAAATAAAGTTTTCCTCTTAAAATTTGAACATGCAGTTGTGGTTATCACCGATTCTCTTCAATTACTACATACAGAGAGCTCTAGATGAGATGAGAGAAAAGGTAGGGGAGCTAGGTGGTGTCAAGATCCATGGAGAAAAACTGGATATGATGAGGTTCGCTGATGATATTGCACTACTGGCTGAGAGCGAAAAGGATCTGAGCGAGGTACTTGAGGCAATGGAGGACATCCTAACAGCAGGATATAATATGAACATTAATGTAGATAAGACCAAAGTACTTAAGGTTAGCAAGTATGGGGGACAAGCTAAAGTATATTTAAGGGACAGGCGATTAGAGAACGTAGAGGAGTTTACCTACCTGGGAAGCAAAATAACAGCCGATGGAAGGAGCAAAAGAGACTTATTAAGTAGAATTCACCAGGCAAAGAAGGCATTTTATCAAACGCCTTCTTCAAACTTGTGTGGAGCATATTTTTATATGGAAGTGAGACCTGGACGTTGGGCAAGGCAGAAGAGAGGAGGGTGGAAGCATTCCAGATGTGGTGTTTCAGAAGGATGCTAAAGATTCCCTGGGTGGACAAAATCAGTAACGAGGAGGTTCTCAAACGTGTGGGGGAGTCTCCTTGTCTGCTGAAACTACTGAAAAAGAGAAGAAATATCTGGATCGGGCACCAACTAAGGCACGAAACATTGCTGGCCACCATCTTAGAAGGCACTGTAGAGGGAGCCAACTGCCGGGGCAGGCCTAGGTTGGAGTTTATGGGCCAAATAATGAAGGAGTTTGGCTGCTCCACTTATGTGCAGTTGAAAAGAATGGCACAGGGCCGAAGAGTATGGAGAACTGCCGCCAACCAACCTTTGGGTTGATGACTTAAGAAGATGAGAAGAAGTTGTGGTTATAGTTGAGTGAGCAAAACTGGCAGGAATTCTATCACATATAATGGAAATGATTCATCATTCAGAAACATAACTACAGATAGTTATTAACATTCCTATTTTTTTCAAAGTGCTAGGTTGAATGCACAAGCCTCCAGCCATGTTACAAATCTCGTGAGGACTGGGTCCAGAGGCAATAGCAGATCATAGCACAATGGTTTATATATTTCCACCTGCGATGATGCTTCCAAAATACCTGGAATAATATTAAATATGAATTCTGCAGTAATAATTTTGCAATTAAATTTATTTTTAGTTTTATTCAGAATAAGAGTAGGTACCTGTTAAATAGTAGACACACACTTACTTGCGGTGGGAAATCTTTTGCAAATTTCTTCACATACCCTGTGAAGAGCATGCACTTTGCAAGTGATGTGAATCATTTTAGGGCAGAAAACCACCAAAGCCTTGGCGGCTTTAACCATGTATGCTGCTTCATCGGTCAGGAAAAGAATAAAATTCTCTCTAGCACTATTATCTCCAAACTAAGAGGCTGTAAAAAAATGGTGAGGACATTACAATAAGTACGGTAAAGATACAGCAAAGAACTCATCAGCATAAGTTATACCGTTAATTAGCTTTAGTTCTAATTTGAAAATGCCCGCTTTTTCAACAGCAATTTCACTCTACCAATTTAGGTATACATACTTACTTAGGGATTCGTCAATGCAGCATGCGACTGTTTCATTATTTATTCTTTCAAGTTGCTTGGATCCCACGAGGTAGAGCTTATGTGGTGTCAATTTTCCAACCAATATGTTGCACACATATCGTCCCTCAACATCAGTTGTCTCATCAGCAATGGCATATAATTTGCTTTCTTTCAGGTCATCCTTGATACGTTGTGTTCTAAAACACCAGAACATTTTTTTAAAATAAAAAGGAAGGCAAACACATAGAAGATTAGTAAAAACTTGGCATGGGCAAATAATTACTTTCTTTGTACGAGGGAATACTTTTTTGTTGTTAATCTTATTCCAATTGGCTTACCACCAGGAAATAGTGCCTTCACTTCCAATTCCAAGGGATAATATTACTTCCGATGCAAACTATGTATTTTGATTTGCATGTATTCAAGGTATAAGTTAAATTTTCAAATGATAAGTACTCCTTTTGAAGTTAACCTTAAGATACATTTTCAAAAATATATATTAGCATTACAAGGATTAGAAAATTGACACCTCTGGATCTAATGAGGTGTGAATAAGTGACAGTTTCCTGTAGAACCGCTAAGAGGGACTGCTCACTTCCCCAGGCCCCATATACAAGGAGCCTAGAAGGAGCCCTCAAACAAAATATTTTTCTGAGAGGGAGGGCAGAATGTTGCCCCAGATGCCTAAGGGCTTCCCTTGTTTCACGCCTTAAAAAATCTTCACAAACTTTACGGATTTCTAATTCCGAATGAAAGAAGTAGTAATGGTGTGGATATGAAGGCCGTCCTATGGATCCTGTATTAATTCCCTTTAAATACCTAAAACAACTAATGGGAAATTTGCAATGGGTAAAATATTGGAATGATGAAGTCATTGAAATTTATTTGTATAAAACTTTAAAATCAAAGATGTCAGGAATTTGAGGCTCTGTCCAAGAAAATAGATATTATGGATCTTTTTCGAAGGGTTGAAACATTTGAATATTTAATCAGTTACTCATTTCTTTAAAAAATATAAAATACAAAATATCATGTTGAAAATTATTAAAACATGCTCCCTGAACTTGAAAAGTTATTTCTCTCATGAATTTAAGAATACTATCCAGCTGAGAAAACATTACTTTCCTGCCAACTCTCTATCATAGAAATTTATTTTTTGAGTGCTGAAATAAGCAATGCCAAGAAAAAATATTTCATCTGTATTGGTATTAAAGCTGTTCTTGTTGTGTACAATAAATTGCCATTTACCAATTGACAGCAGGAGAGGATCAAGTTTATTGCGATTGGAAAGCTATTTTGTATCATGTATTGAAAGATCCTTGCGGCAGCTCACAAAATATTTTAGTGAACTATTTTTATAACACAATGATTGATACTGCTAAATTTTACTTTGAAATTGTATTATACTGAAGTTTTTAATACCTATTTCTTGGGAGCAGGTATGTTAAAGATTTTTAGAGCATTTCCTTCATAAAATATTTAAAAATTCATATCTTTTCATGGAGTATTGGTTATTAAGTTTTCCGAAGAGAACTCTCAGATGGAACTGTCCTTCTTACACATTTTTCCACAGATGATGTGAATAAGCTGTGTTTTGATTTGTGAGTAGGAATTGAACATTCCACGTGTAATATGGAAGTACATTTAGTGGAGGTCAGTTTTTATTGTGGTCGCTTATTGTGCGCGAAAAGAACAATCTTTTGTACATATATCTTCGGCAACTTATCTAAGTTTTATTAAGGCTTCTGCCAGACCTAGAGTTGTAGTGAGGCGTCATGATAATATTCTGTGTGTCGCTCTGAAACATAAGTTTTGAATTTCTCAAGCAAACTAAGCCTAGCGAGTAGCCTCCGAGTATCTAGAGGTCTCACTTTATCCCTCTAAAAGTTGTGAGACCCTACCTGTACATGTTTTCTCGTAGCAGTTTTTAACGAAGCGTGCAGATTTTCTTTGCATTTTATTAATTTGTTTTGGTTGAATCTTTATGATCAGGGTCCCAAATTCACGCGGCATATTCGAATTGTGAACTTAACAGAGCGAAGTAGCATCTCTCTTATACTTTACCATGTGAGGACCTTCTTAGTATACGCTGAACAAAACCTAGCTTCTTTAATGTTTTGCCGCATATGTTTTGTATGTGTGTTCCCCATGTTATATCAGAAGTTAAGGTAATTCCAAGATATTTTACTGTATCTGAAGATTTTATGCTTACCCCACTCAAATATAAGTATAGCATTTGTGTGATGACTTTCGCAGGAAGTGAACTGTGGTGCATTTAATAAGATTTCATTCTAGCCGCCATTCCTGGCACCACAAATGAGCTTTGCTAGGGTGCAATAAGAACTTTTAAGTCAGCGTCTTCGCTTATTTCGCGGTATATCTTAATCTACTGCTAACTCCAGAACTTAGATAATTAAAGAGGGCCGATCAAGCTTCCCCTAGGAACGCCAGATGTGACCTCGACCTTATCAGAGCTAAAACCACGGGAGAAGGATATCCTACTCCGTGGCAAAAACCATCAATAACTACTTTTTCGATCACTGAGAAAGTCACTTATCCAATTCACTATTTTTCAATTAACTCCGCATGATTGCAACTTAAATATGATTTTTTGTGAGGAACCTTGTCGAATGCCTTCCTGAAATCAAGAAATATCACGTCGACTTGCTTAATCCATTCACCTGATTTTAGGACATCATGAAGGAAGAGCAGGACCTGCCCTTACGGAAGCCGTGCTGACTGTTGTATAAGAAGTTACGATTGTCCAGGAATGTCATAATATTACTAACGATAATGTGTTCGAGGATCTTGGATAAAAGGGCGGTAATTTCCTGGGTAACTTCTATTTCCTTTTTAAAATATCGGAGTGACTTTGGCTATTTTCCAGTCTTGGGGCATCTTGCCTTCGGATAATGATTTGTTAAATATAACTTCTAAGAACGGTGCAATCTATGGCGCTAACTCCTTGAGCACACGTGCAGGTATTCCTGCTGGACCTGGGGACTTGTTACTTATAATCGAACGCAGTTGTATAATTATTCCACCGCGTTGAACTGTTATGTCAGCCATCGGCTCGTTAAAGTCGGTAATGTCTAAATTGTTAATTTCGTCATCCTTAGTGAATACACTTTCGAAGTAGTGGTTTAATATTTTGGCTTTTCCGATACTGTTGGTGACCACTTTGCCGTTTGTATTCAGTAAGGACACTATTGTCGAAGATTCGCCTTAGAGCTCTCTTGCGTAAGACCAGGATGAGTCGGGATTTTCATCAATGCGAATGCGAAGGGATAAAGTCTGAGAAAAGCTACGCTAAGATGCCTCAAAATACGGCCGCAAATTTTGGGTACCCCCTTTATCTTCGCCGAATCCTTACCTGTCCCGTGTTTTTGGTTAGGCAACATACTCTTAACTTCGTTATCATTTTACAACTATGTCGAAGAATGTTTTTACAATGCAAAAAACAATGCTACATTTTACAACTTAACATTTATTTCAATAGAATAATGTATTTAAAATATTTAACAAAATATTTCAGTATAATGCAAAGAATATTACAAGAAACAGCTTTGTACGCCCACACAGTAACATACAAAAATTTCACAAAGCAAAGCAACGATCTTAAGTGCAATAACATTTCTGAATTGTCATTACAGCAATCCTGTCTTTTATGTTTATCACTTCACATGGAGAATTTAATCCCTCTCACCTCACAAATGTGGTATCCATCGAGGGGTTCCACCCTCCAGTATTGTCAAAACAATTATGTACACAATCACATCCTACAACTGAAAAGAAATATTTACAATAAATGATGCTACCATTATACATTTGCCAAGAGTTAACTGAAAGTACCGAGTTTAAGTTTGGCACACTCCGACACCTTTTTCTTATGCATGCTATCATTCACTGACTTAGTAATTGTTCAGTAAAATATACACTATGCATTATACTATTAAGTTAAAAATTTTCTTGGCTGATACCCCACATGGACAATGGTCTATCAGTAAAGTCCTCAACACTTTCCTGAATAATCTCCTGATATTTGCAAGACGTCTTCAAAAGTAACTTCACTTGATGCAGAACTATAGCTTGCCAAAATATTTTCTAGCTGAGACCACCTCTGCAGCCTACCACTAATGGGTAAAATCCAGGACAAGGCTGAACTTCCTTGCTCCCTAAACTTGCTCTCTAAACACTTTGATGTTGAGGCTACCATCAACGGTAATGCTAGCCCTCACACTCGGCGCAGCCGTTATATCAAGAACATAAAACACAATTAAAGCTTCACCTTCCTTAACGCTCCACTGGCTTAAAGGACCAACTAGTTTGTTTTTGTAGCACAACAAAAACTCGTCGTAATGCTTGATTACATCAGAATCCAGCCATTCCTGTACAGCGTTTTCATGCCTGGTCAGGCACTCAGCTCGGCTTTCGTTGGGGATTTTACTTTCTGGGGACTGGGCAATGTTGAGGTTCACTGGGAGGGACGGAAACATAGTGGGAGTAGCACCAGGGGACAATTTTGGACGATCTAACGGGAAACTTCGTTGTTCACCTTTTGCATCAGAGTACGTAGTACATTGGAGGATATCCCGCTCAGCAAAATACTTAATACTCACTACTGAACTTGCAGAAGTATTCCAGTCCTTCCTAGGAATATTCTTCAGCCACTGTTGTCAACTGCGTTCATCTTTAGGAAATTGAAACACAGAGACGTATCCCTCAGCCTTAGTGGCAAGGTTGTTGCTTTTGCAACCTGGCACACAATTACGCCCGGGCATCTGTAATTTAAAAAAAAAAAGGTTTTTGTAATGAAATTCGTATTACTCATCATAGTATTTCGTAAAAGAACATTAAAAAATATTCCTAATGACAAACACAAATGCTCCTAAGTATGGGGTGGCCATGTTATTTTCAGTACCTAACGAAATTCATACAGAAACATCGCTGCACGATTATAATTCCTAAGGCCAACCTAAATGCGAATATAACAATAAATATTGACCCACGAGTAATAAAATGAAGCTAAAAAACAGAAAAGTGTATAACAAAGGCCTAATAAATTATCTCCAGCACATTATTTTACTCTGCACCTGACTCCATAAATGGCCGAACAGGTCAGTCTCAGTGAGTTCCAAGAAATAGAGATCTTTATGTACAGTGGCGGAAGAAATTAACGCAAAATTTTTCGCGCGCCAGAATGCGGCATTTTTTAGAACTTCTAGGAGCAGTACACACTTCAAAGACTGGCAACACTGAGGAAAACATCGTCTACCGCAAATATTTGAAATCCGCAATGGAACTCACATTTGTCGGAGCCTAGAACTTAGTCATCAATCGCCTCATTTTTGAGCTTTCGCCTCATATTATTAGCACATTCAGTCGCAGAGCATCGCTGTTTGTTTCAGCATGGTTCTTACGTCGAATGATGATATTTATACAGAAAGACTGATTATAAAAAATATTTACTATCCCACCCAATTCAGTATACTATATGCTAAAATCTACATCTTCTACCACCAAGGGATATTCATTGTGGTCGACTTTCCGAGGATCTTTTTGAATGATGCGTACTGTGTCTGTTTCAACGAAATAATATAAATTGAGATTTATCCGCACCAAATGTCGATAAAAAAAAAGATTTAATTAAAATAAGTATTGTCTACGTGACGTAATTTTTTACGATTTTCCATTTGTAGATTGACGAAGTTCCTTAAACGGATATTTATTAAATTCAAAACGGATATTTATTAATGAATCATTCTTGACCCAATATAAATCCGTCTTTAGTTCGTCAGAATGGGATTGAACTATGGAAACACGTAAACATATATAATTTCACGAAATAAAAATAAATGTGCTCGCATCGATACCGAATAATCTAGGCATTTTTTCCGATATTTCTTTCAGCTTATCAAAGGAAGCTTGGTGACGAGCTGTCCACTGTTAAGTTTTATCTAGAAAATGCAGGATATACGAATAAACATTCATAAAAGTTTACCCAAATTAGGTGTAGTTATGGATAAACAACTCTTACGTCTGATTGCATACTATCGTATATGCTTAGCTATAAATTCGCCGCACATATAAAATTAAACATTTTTTTTAACAAAATTAACAAAAAGCCTTTTAAATGACTTCAGTTTGGAGTTAAATATCATTAATGAGATAAGTAAATAGGTAACGGTTAATGTTGTAGCTGTCAGATGTATTTGACTAGCTAAAGAGTGGTCCGTGTTCAATTATTATGAACGCAAATGAGTGGTTATATAAATTTCCTCATATTGGCGATATGAATGAATGTAGTGTGAGGCTGCAATGAATGGCTGATAATATGAATTTTTTTAAATACAAAAGAGATAAAATTTTCCGATTAAAAATAATTTTACTCGACCAGAAATAGAATAAAAAACTCAAAAATGTCTCAACTAGGGGTGGGATTACGGTTCTTTTCTTCTTATAGTCGTTATTGTCATCCAAAAGGCAAGCGGCATTGGTAGGGCAATGCTCAAGGTCCTGGGAGCTCACTCCATTGCTATGTAGCTCCCGATCTTTCTCGATGACGATCACGTTTTTGAAATCATGAGCGTACTAGAACAACGTTATTATGATGAAGAACCATGATTGCGATTCAGGTTTGCTACTCAGTAACAACTTCTGAGCTTTCTCATGACAAGGCGAATTTATGATGATGTTTCGTATCCTTTCGGTGAATTTATTTGCGTCCGAATGCGATACTGTGAACTAAGTTACTTTTAAAATGAGTGGTGGTATTGTCTACGAACGTTTAAAATAACTAAAGGATAGGAAAAAGCATACTACTCTCCCGGGAATACAAACAGAAAGAAGCAGTTCTCGATTTTACCTCATCAGCCCAGAACATTCCAATCAAACGCCATAAGTTCCCGTCATGCATGGGTTTGGAGGCCAGGTACCTTAAGTCTGTGTTAAAGCAACGAGCAATCTTGGTGGACTCTTGAGGATCCCTAGTGTTTTCCCCGTGTCTATAAAAAGCTTCACCAGTACTAACCCATTCAAAATCGGAATGTATGAAGGGCGCATTATATTGATTTGGGAAATAGTATGCTTTTAATAAGACCTTACTTTCCCCTTGTGTTGCGGGCGATACCTTTTCTGCCGTAGATAATGTTTTGAACGCCAGGCGTTTAACTCACAGGAAAGAAGTGGTATTTGACTTCTCTTACGCCCTTAATAGTATTCGACGGGGGCTTCCAATTTTTTCGAAGCGCGACGAGCCTTTTCTTTCTGGTGCAGCAAGTATTTGAAACCTGTGCGTTATTCACAACAACAAACCACCCCGACCATCACCACCCGGAACTTGGCCAAGGTTTACTGATGACTACTTCATTGAGACGAGCGTCGATAGACGAACAAGCAGAGCGGACGGCGCAAGCAGACATACTGTTCAAAGTTTTAGCGGCCTCTCTCAAAATTCTTGGAGGAAAAAAAGATCTTATTAACCTTTAAGTATGCCTCATTTTTCTCCCAGGCGGAGGAATCGGATAGTAGGTTTGTAAAAGGCAAAAACATCTGTCGAAAAATTACCCCAAGAGGTGTTCCGCCCTTGAGTTTCACCCACTGAACTTTTATTTGGTGTTTAAAAGTTAAAAAAAAAAACAATTTCTTACTACTATCAAACGAAATTCATTAAACTCATGTCCGCTATAATAATAACTATGTTTAATCAAATGTTTATCAATATTCATTTTTCGTCCGCAGTTAGGAATACTTACGAGTTCACAAATGTCAAAATTCTAGGCTATGGTTCAAAATCAATCATGTAACATAGATGGAGCGGGCTGTACGAAGCGCAACGTTCATTATGAGAAAAATGCGAGAAACAAACGTTTTTCTACCTCCTCAAACGAAGCAACCCCAAATTAAGATGCATTAAGGAAAATCGTGGAGGAAGAATGGGAAATGAACCCAGTAAGATGATACCAAAATGTGGGCAACTCCATGTCACAAAGACTTGGTCAGGAAATCGAGAATGGAGAGGGATTGAATGATTATAAGGCTAATAAACATCCACATTCTTTAAGTAAATTCAGCATATTTCTCGATGATCAATTGCTGTAATCTTGTGCACACATAACTCAAATTGAGAAAATTACGTATACATTTTACCCTTTTCCACTCGTTCTAAATAAAGCATTATAGTGTCCCTTTTCAACATCCGTAAAAAAACCACTAAGAGATGAAATTTATGACCCTGTAAAAAGTCTGTTAATATCTTCATAATAATCTTCATGTGGGGGCACTCACAACTTTAATTTCCATTGGAGCAATAATATTACGACGCATTTGAAGAGGAATGGATTCTTTCGGAACGTAGCAATCGTATACTTTTTGATGGTAGACATTCCTAATTTGCACTCCATTGACTACTCTGCGGATTTATGAGGAGTATACAAATGACCATAGGGAAAATATCTAATTACTGCTTAGTCACTCGCTACATGGAAAAGATGATTTTGAGTATTTTATCACTTTCATTGGGGAAGATAGGCGATGCATGTTTGTCGGAGTATTACTAACGCGTGGGTATAAAAATGCTCCTCATAAAATTTAACTGCGTAATTTTAGCCAAACATTTTTCACTTCGAATATGTCAGAAGGTATTTAAGTGATTCATTAATTTACCTTATCCTGTAAGTATTATCCTCCATCTTCTAAGTTGAACTGTTGAACTACACGGTTAATGTATTGCTCATAGCAAACCTAGAAAACAATGCTGGGAAAGCTTCAAATACCGTTTTAAAGATATTTTGAAGTAAATTCCTCACTTGTTTGGTCTCTCACTCAGATAAGTAATCGGTATTTTTCAAGTTCGGCAGATAGAACCAAACTCTCTAATCAAAATAATTGCACTCTTTACTAAATCATTTCAAAGTAATTTAAAGGTGAATGTAGTATCAGGTAAGGTCACTAAATCGAGTAACTGACACAATCAGAGATCCGGTCTATTCCCTCCTTCATGAATAGCTTTTCATTGAGTGGTAAATTGGCGAATGAGTGGGTATGAGCATCACACGACAGACAGGACGTAGAAATCAAGTGGGGCTGAGTACCCGAGAATGGGAAGTAAACGTCTCATTCGACGACCAAGGAGACCGCTCTGATTCTTTTACAAAGCCCGAATATGCGTAAAACTCATACACTCATGGTTGAGGTCAATATCCATTCCCTGGGCCTTCCGCGGATTCCTGCGAAGTTTTGGCTGCAATAAAGTCACATCGCGTAGGTTAATTATAAAGGCAGTGAAAGAGGCCACGCCAGGATTTGAACCCCAGGCATTCTTGGTCGCAGACGAACACACTCCCTCTGGGCTACTTCCTCGATCAAGCGAAATCCGCGTCCAGTGGTTCTTACTGTAAAACGAAAAAAGGGAATTCTAATGTGTTCTTTAAAAACTGGACCAAATAAAATGTCCTGGATTTTTGAAAGTAGTTTTCAGAAAGTAAATAATATTACGTTAGGAGTAATTAAGAAATTGAAGTGTTTGAGACGACCTGTATGCACGAGGGCGGAAACTTACGTAGGGTTTCAAGGTATTGGAAATTCTCGTAAAGAAAACTATTCTCCACATGGAAACCATTCTATTCAACCAGATTTCCCATACTTTTACTTGAAATTCACAGGATATTACACCAAAATATTAATTGTAATGCATCATATTTCTCGGAAGTAGTTTGAGGCCTATTAAAACGCTGTTCATCCACAGCTATTCCCTGCACAAGGAAATACGTTTTATTGTCAGTGAGTTTGATCTGGAGATTAAAAAATTTCTATGTCCCAACAAATAATGCTTTCATCGTGTTGTTTCTTAGGTTTCAATCAAGAAAATTTTTTTAAACGGTCCAAAGCTAAAATAAATATGGTAAGCATATCTCTTTATAATCAACTACGACTTCGGAACCTCGACTGGGTGCGGGTCGAAGCAAGCTCATCACGTTTATAACTCCTAGACGATCTCGCGAACCTAAACCTTATTAGTATGACTATTTACATGACGCGTAAAATCGATATCTAATCATAGAGAGTTTGAATCTTCCCGGTTTCCATATCCGGTCTCATTGTTGTCAAGTTGTCGAAGCAAAAGCAATTTCAATTAGTTCCCGTGTACGCCGCATTCAAACGCCAATGAGTTTTGCGTTAATTTTTTCCGCCACTGCACATATTCCATCTTCAACTAACAAAAAGTATCATCAAACGATTGAACTTGCCTTGAGACACAACCAGATGTTGACATTAAGTCGAGTTAAGCCTTCCTAACCGGTGAATTTCAACGACTTTCACCACACGGACGAGCAACGCTCATAACACACTATGCTTTCGCACCGTAACTATAGGACCGACACTCAGTGTTGCCATGTTCTTGTTAATTAAATATGGCCATGGCTAGGCTAAGCAGCTCGCCCGACGTCGCTTAGAGATGCTCACGGGCAGTACTTTCACCACCCTCTCTCGCGAAGACGGCATCCTTACCGCTGGCTTGAGCTTGCTGAAATACTCGGTTGTTTGTTAACTCGTTAAAAATCGATGACACAATGTGAATTTACGATGGTAATTGTTATTAAATACTGCTGTAAAGAGATTCAAAACAAGGCCAAGATCATGCTTCTACTACTATTCTTTACAAAGAAAAAGTTGTTTCATAAACTTGTTAATAACTTTTTTACAACACTTGAGAATGAACTGAACGTTCAAAGATACATTTAAATATGTTTTTCTACGCAATACTACAGGTTCATTACGATTAAACTTCAAGTTTCTTTACTATTAAATGTCAGAGAGAGCGCTCCGTTCGAAAACGGCAAAAACCCGGCACTTTCTTTGTTCTCACCGCAATAAAAAATCTAGAGAGTAATGTCAAAATAGTCGGAAACCACAGTTAAACGCAAAATAAAACAAGCTAAAATTTTGTGTAACTCACATTCATATGGGTACCACGGTTAATTATTAATCAGTGTCTTGTAGGCTCAAGTCTACATATTTTTGCACCGACAGTAGATAGGGGTCAATGGGATTTCTATTGAAAACCCCTCATAACGGCAATATCAACAATGGTCAGAGATTTTCTTAATATGGGAGAATATGATGTAGCTGAAACTGTTACTATTTCTAACACGTACAGGAAAAATTCTGTACTTTTTTCCAATAATTAAACCCTTTTAAATTTGAATTAATTGCTTAATTCGAAATGCAATCGATGTTGGTCAACACTAAAGCCACTTTAAGATTTACTGTAAGCAGGAGCTCTCATATAACTTTCAGGTTACAACGCGCTGTGTTTCATCCATTATTTAATTGAGTGTCCAGACCCTATCAAGCATGAAAACTTTATAAATGTATGGCATATATGAACATACCCCCTTTTTTCTTCAAATTTCTCTCTGTGGCTACTTTCCCCTCTGCGGACTGTTAACGCTCCAGAATTTGGTGAAGAACTTAGCTCGAAGGTGTTGGTCTGCATTTCGGGAGCCCACCTTCGAGATAACGACATCGATCTAACGGTGCTTACAATTCCTACGTCTCCTAAATTTAGCGTTTACTGCCAGCAACTTCGGCCTGCAACCTTAAGCCGCAACTGTCTACTTATCATATCATCTCTCGCTTAAATATAAGTTGGCGCAAGAAGACTATAAGGACATTTTAAGGTGATTAATCATGGTACAGAGGTAAAATCCTATATTCTGTGGTTGGAGACGAAAAGCAGTCGTCTAAGCTTCAATTAAAATACTGCACCTCATACATGTCTCATCCTACTCCTCTCCTCCCCTCCAAGGCTTCCAATCGCCTGTATTCCGTGCACCGCCTCGTCAGTTTCCACTTTCAACCCAGCGGAAACCTCCCCTCCGAGGCTACCATTCGTCTCTATTCCTTCGCTCACTCATTCCACCTTCAAACTTACTGAAAACCTCTCTCCCATCGCCTTTCATTACAGTGAGCATGTTTTTGTCTGTAAATCACCGTGGAGTGCACATCGCTCAAATGCTTGCCTGGCATTTTTTGCCCTTTGTGAAATTTAGTGATTGTTTTGTGACCTGTGGTGGATTTGCTGATATTTTATTCTAACTCCTGGCACCACGAGTGAATGTTTTAAGGTCCGATCACAGAGCTTCAAAGTCTGTGTCTTCGCTTATTTCACGGAAGATTACTGTATCGTCTGCAAATGATCTTATTTTACTGCAAACTCTAGAACTTAGGAGGGGCCTTAGAGCAGGTTTTGCATTTACTGAATCACTAGGGCTGGCATGAAGAAAGGCTGGGTGTGGATGACTGGCAGGCATCGGCGAACAGGTAGCGTGGAGACAGAGGGTGAGGATCCCTTGGTGAGGGGTTAGCGAGGGTAACAAGGAGGAAAGTGCACGGCAGAACAATGTCACGGTCGGGGTTGAAAGGGGTCTAGCTTGAAAGACAGCTGAGAAAACAGAGTGGTGAATGGTTTTGAACAACATAAGCATGGCATAGATCATTCATTCTTAGATTTGCTTTTGGACTGATTCATGAACTGCTGCTGTTAGCTGTTTTAGAGTATCAACAGTACTATTGAGGAGAGAAATATCAAACACAGAAGAGTATAAAAGGGAAGTTGAAGTTTCGTTTCCCATCAAAGTGCCCCCGATTTTTTGATAAACAATGTCTATGAACACTATGGAACTATCTGAGGGATGACACGTTTATCAAGTTAACTACAATGGCAGTTCTACAATAAAATGAAAATTGAAAAAAATACTATAGAGTAAATGGAGTTTACTATATTCACTTTCACAGGGAAGGGTTTACCCTGTATTTGATATATGGGTAACTTAAAATGAAAGGATTATAGTACCTTGTGCATTAGTTTTTTTGTTTCACAAAGACTTTTTCACTCCATCATTACAGGTAATTCTTTTGCGTTTAAATTTTAATATACAACAGCTAATTAGCATGTGCAGCATTTATAGGGGTAGTGAAATTGGAGGTGCACCACTGGGAAGTTCTTTAAATCGAAGGATCAATATTTTAGAAGAATAATGAAATCCCCAATAGTTGTACTAACGAATTGTTCAAACTCAACCCTCTTAATCAAAAAAGTTTGTATACACCGACAAATGAATCGCTAATCTGCTACAAGACAATGGTGAATAAGGGCCTAACGATTGCAAAGAAGAAGAAAATACAATATGTGGAAGATACAATGGTAAACATTTAATAAAATTTAACGGTAATATCCACATTATAAATACAAAACAATATCGCTAACTGGGAAGATAATAAATTATAACTGGTACTAAAAAACTGATATTGTAATACATTGGACACTAGGGAGCAACTTACAATCAACTGTCAAAAGAAAGATTTTTTTACATGTTATTATTTGCTACTGATAATAATACATTATATATCATTCACTATATTGTGACGATTTGCTTTTCTTCATTACTGTATACATTCCATTAATAAGTGATATATGTGTGAATAGATTGAATAAAAATTGTGGACGTTGAAAAATACATATATTAGCAGATGCTATTGCACCCCCTACCATACACCTTAACAGAGGCTCTGAGTGTTGTAGACACGGTATATCCAAGTAATGTAGAATGCTGTAGATTTAGCTGCAGATTCAAAAATCGTAATTAATTTTATCGATTGATTTATATGCACCAATGATATAAGTTACATTGCACTATGTCACGTATGGGTAACATTACAGCTACAATATATGCACTCACAATGGAATTCGAATGTGTGGTGTGTGTTAGTTCAAGGCCAATATTTTATTAATCTTAATTCGGTATTTGTAGAGTAGATAAAGTGTTAAAACAAATCAGATGAACAAAAATGAAAGAAAAATTATAAAAACATAAAGATACACTACTAATCTTAAGATTCAAACCATACAAATTAAAAAAGTTTTAAAAATTGCCGTTATGTAACGAAACAGCACACTCCAGTGCAAACAACGCACTTGGCCCTGGTGGCGGTGGGGTAAAGACCTCACCTGCTAACCTGAGGGTCACGGGTTTGAGTCTCGCCTGGGTACAATATTATCTGCCCAGGACATGGGTGTTTGTGTATGTACTGTATGTATGTATGTTTGTGTACGTCTCATCCAACCCAGGCTAAAAAAACAATAATAAAAATTAAAATTAAATCCAAAACACAGCACACAGTAAAAAAGCTTAAAGCCTAATCTATGTCGCCAGCAAAATTGCAATCTCCTTACGAGTGACTTGGGTCCGCTGGCTGAAGGTAAACAATGGCTTGAACGAGGACATTGTAGAACGTCCTTGCGTGTTGAACGTGTTAAACGTTACCTATTTCCAGCCCTATCCCAACTTCCATGTAGTACTTCCATCACAAGGTGTAGAAGTTAGGCATTTGCACTACTTTTCTTTATGGCAGTATATTGATTGACACCATATCTACTGACATCCCAAATGTCAATACCCTCTGATGCATAGTATAAAATTAATTACGCCTTGAAGTGAGATATTGCAGTGCGGAACCAAGTTCCAACCGGATAGCGACCTCAATGAAGTATTTCCATCGCATGGTATGGAAGCTGGGGAATTGCACTTCATTTCTCTACATCAATGTATAGACAATTATTAGTGCTATAAACTTACTGAATGTCCATGGGCCATGATACCTAGTTCACCTGGTTTTTAAGCCTCATAATCTAAAAAATTCCAGAAAAATCACGACTGAACTGTAGTATTTCCATCACACATTTGCATTTCCATCACACAGGAGCTGGGCATTTGCACAAACTTTCTGTATGTAATTCTACAGGGAAAGTCTATTTCTACTGGCATATATGTTGACAATATGCCCTGATAACTAGTTAACTAGAAATTGAGCCTCAATTATTACTTATTTCCAGCCCTACCCAGACTTCCATGTAGTTTTTCTGTCACATGGCATAAAAGTTGGGCATTTTCACTATATTTCTTTATGGCAGTATATCTATTGACACCGTGTCTACTGACATCCGAAATGTCAATACCCTGCGATACCTAGTTCACTAGCATTTACGCCTCAAAATCAGATATTGCAGCGCGGAACCAAGCTTCGCTTCGGTAGCGATGTTAATGAAGTATTTCCGTCATACGGTATGGAAGCCGGGCATTTGCACAATGTTTCTCCACGTCAATGTATAGACCATTAGTAGTACTATAAACTTAAGCTACGTCTTATTGGGACACTTGTGTCCCGACATTTGTGTCGTGACACCAGACACTAGTGTCTCAATCGAGGCGCTCTCGGGGTGTCCGACTCTCGCTTTTGAGTGTCGGAAGGGCAGCTCTAGCAATCTAGCTCTCAGACACTCCTCTCCCAAGAGCTGAGGTACGGTGCTCATACAGCTGTATGCGTGACTGTACAGTACAGCGCTCACTGGCAACCAGATGCCAGGTTTTCAGGTTTAGGATTTCTTTGAAATTTTTCTAATTTTGTAAGAAGTGCTGAAACATGTATCAAACGTCCATGTAAACCCAGAAAATGGTTTTTACGGGTCTGTTATTCTATAAAGCTTTATTTTAAAATTTAATTTTTAATACCAAGGTCGAGGAAATAACCAAGGAATTGAATGCTTAGAATGAATGTTATATAAAAATGCATTGAAAATAGATTACAATGTTAATCTGAGATTGGAACTTATAAAATAGTAACTATAAAATTTTGTCAAGAAGGATGTCTCTGAACATCATCCCAGACAGGTAATCTGAATTTCATTAATGGTGATGGTGAACACACTGTATTATCATTGTTGTGGGTTTCATATTTTATTAAAATTTGACATTTTCTTCTTGGGAGACCCATGAAGAAATTATCAGCCAAGTTTGGCGGAGAACAACCAAATCTTTAATAATTTAGTATTCATTATGTGATGCACCAAGTAATGAAACAATAAATGAATTTTTGCAAATGTTACTATATAAATAGGAAATTTATTGTATAACAATTGAAATTAATGACAATAACCATTAACCCCTTAAGTGCGGAGGACCTTTAATTAAATCCCATCCTACAGGCAAGAGGAGTTTTAAACGAATTTGCATTTTTGACCTGCTTTTGTTCAATAATTTATAACTTTCAAGATATTTTATCATTATTGTTGAAACTTTTTGTGAACCAGCATAAGATATTGTGGTATTACCCTCTAATTTTTAAAACATTTTGGATAAATTTTTTAAATATTTTTTCTCTTTCTCTGAATAAAACTGATAATTTCCAGCGTTTTAGGTGTAACAAATTTTTTTGTTAAATGTAAAGCAATCTTTAATACTTAAAATGCATTTTTAAAGTAATTATATGCTATGATTTTGTAAAAAGGTATTAAGGATGTCATAATCATGAGGATACTTTTGATATGATAACCCGTCTCGCTAACATGAAAATTCAATACTTCATCCATTTCCTTCGCTCTGAGATATTATTATCCAATAATTTCATGTAGAAACTCAGGTTTTTTGGTTAAAGCGTTAGTATGGAACATATTTGTCAAATGACTCTACCTTAGTAATTCTGGTTCGTGTGATAAGGCTTCGAAGCAATCCAAGCACCAACCCACTGCACATGGTTCACACCAGTACATTCTGTCTCTTCTTTTCCCATGCTTGGTACATACTGCACATCTCTTTTGGGGCTTTGCTTTCTTCATGGTTGCAAGAATCCTCTTCAGGAAATTCTCTCAGTGAGTCAGGGTACTAATTTGTCGTACACATTGTCCCTATGCAGTTACATATTTCAAAAATATTCCCTGGACCAGCTGCACACGAAATGATAAATGGTTCAATATTTTATTCGTATTTTCCCTGTGTAGAACATATGAATTTAGGACTGCTGTATTCAATAGTCTCGTAAATAACTTCATATACCACTTATTTTGGCGTTTTCTTTTAATCAGGTACGTATTCCATAACTGGTCCTTGAGATCCACGCCACCCATAAATCTGTTATAGTCTAACACACAATTAGGCTTCCGTAGTGTCAATGATTCATCTATTGAAATGTTGCAATTTGATAAAAAAATGTCTGAAATTTTTCGTTCAGATGTGCAATTACGGAAAATATTTTTTTTAAGCTTCGGAGGACTCAGTTGATCTTTCTCGTCATTGTTGTGGAAATGAAGAAATTTAAAAATTATCTCGAATCGGTCCATGAAATGCAGAGCAAAGCCCATGGCCACCTTGCTTAGGACTGACGAGATGAAGCAATCATTCCAAGGGCCGAGGTGATATAGCACAAGGAACAAGAAGGGAGGGAAGTAATCGAGAAGATGTTGTATCTCATGCTAAATGAGCTGAACCCACTAGATGTCTCAGCAGCACAAAAGGTAGGGGTTTTCAAGTCAGAAGAAACGTGAGCATTTTGAACTCCAGATTCATTTATTAGTGGGTTTAAAAGGAATTTTAATTGCAACATTAAAAAAAAAAACCTGAAGACTTGAAAATATTATAAATGTTATATTGTATAGATAAAACATACGTTGACAATATAGAGTAAATTGATGAAATTTAAAAAGCTATTTCTGGCCGAGAAAAATTATTAGCTTCAGACGTACAGGGGGCATACTGGGTCTACAGGACGGCGTTGAGGGATTAACCATAATACTAAAAAATACAGAAATGGTTGTGTTACACTTACATGGTTATTTCATCACAGCTGCATTTCCTTCATTGGAATCTTAGCCTCCGTGAGGTATGAGGAGGACCTCTAGAATATGCATTATTTCAGGCCTTGCTTTTGGTCAAAGCTATGCATGCCTTATCCTGGCCTGAAATTATAGTCGTAAAAGTTACGTGAAAGCATTTGCAGCATATGCTCATCAATATTTAGGGCTAGGTTTAGGGAATGTGTGGCTTTTTTTGGAAAAGAATGTTCCAAATTACTGCAATATGTGTGTGTAACCGGTACATTGATGATAAAAATTATTTAACAAGATTTTCACCAATAATTAGGAAATTCCAACTCAGAAGATTAGGTTTCAACATCTTTCAGTATATGATGGGATGAACCATAAAGAAATCATCATAGTTGGCATCCTTAAATTTATTCTACTCTAAATTAAGACATAGATAATTCTACATGGAACAAAGTAACAAATGATTACCAATGGTCCCCAAAGAGTGATAAGAATGCTATTTAATTAATTTTAGAATTGATACCACATCCACTGGTTTGATAAGAAAGGCAGCACAACAATGAAGCTATAATAATCAGCAAATAATATATCATGGATACCTTTGAAATGACGTCCTTTTCTCTGCCATCTAGTTTTGCTCAATTCCTTTCCACTCAGCTATTTTCCATCATTTGCGTTGGAAATGTTTGACATCTGAGAAGGAATTAATGAAAGAATATTAATGAAAAAGAAAAATTTGCCTAAAAATACACAAATATTTTTGAAAAAAGTCTCTCAAATGCCTGAGGTATTTCCGTGAGAAAGTTGCTAAATTTAACTTGATTATAAAAAAAGAGCCCAGAGATGCAGGTTCATGGGTTTTCGAGTTGTTATATGGCTTAAAATATTTTTTAAATTCTGAATTACACTTTGCTTGATTACCAGCAATTGTGGAAGCAAAATTCTAATCCCTATTACTTTTATAGCTGATAAATATCTATCTTTATTTTGGGAAGGAAAATGAAAGTTAAAATGTAAGTTTTAGACAACAGATTTTGTTTTTTACTGCATCATATAAAATATAGGAAAAATATTTGCCTACTTTCATTCACTTTCAGTTTCATTTCCTCAATGACGTGTCATGAAGTAGTGGCAGACAAGATATTTTTCCTTGTTTACCATAGTGAACATTGTGCAACAGTCGCTCAAAATACATTTGTACATCAAAAATGATTGCTCGACTTCACAGGTTGTCATTGGGGCAGGCCTCAGCATAGCCATAGAGTTTTTGGAAAATGTTAGACATCTGACCCTTGAACTCTCCATCGAGAATCTGAGCTACATCACTCATCAACTGAAGCTTTCCTCTTTACTCAAAACATTACAGAATTTGTTATAAACACTTACGGCTTGTTCACCCTTTGCACTGCTCCTTTCATTGCAATGCTATATGTTTCTTCTTTACACCCATAATTGACGACACTGAATCACTTAGGCTCAGGATGGAAGGTTCGAGATGTTTCATTTTTTCAACCAAACACCCAAAGGATGCTGAAATGCATATCAGGTCCAGTGGAAGTGTGCTATCTTCTATGAGCTCTCGAGTATTTTCTACACATTCTGCATCATCTTCAGGGTCAATATTCTCTATAACCTGAAGTAAAAAATTAAAATGAAGTTTTCCTCTTAAAATTTGAACATGCAGTTGTGGTTATCACCGATTCTCTTCAATTACTACATACAGAGAGCTCTAGATGAGATGAGAGAAAAGGTAGGGGAGCTAGGTGGTGTCAAGATCCATGGAGAAAAACTGGATATGATGAGGTTCGCTGATGATATTGCACTACTGGCTGAGAGCGAAAAGGATCTGAGCGAGGTACTTGAGGCAATGGAGGACATCCTAACAGCAGGATATAATATGAACATTAATGTAGATAAGACCAAAGTACTTAAGGTTAGCAAGTATGGGGGACAAGCTAAAGTATATTTAAGGGACAGGCGATTAGAGAACGTAGAGGAGTTTACCTACCTGGGAAGCAAAATAACAGCCGATGGAAGGAGCAAAAGAGACTTATTAAGTAGAATTCACCAGGCAAAGAAGGCATTTTATCAAACGCCTTCTTCAAACTTGTGTGGAGCATATTTTTATATGGAAGTGAGACCTGGACGTTGGGCAAGGCAGAAGAGAGGAGGGTGGAAGCATTCCAGATGTGGTGTTTCAGAAGGATGCTAAAGATTCCCTGGGTGGACAAAATCAGTAACGAGGAGGTTCTCAAACGTGTGGGGGAGTCTCCTTGTCTGCTGAAACTACTGAAAAAGAGAAGAAATATCTGGATCGGGCACCAACTAAGGCATGAAACATTGCTGGCCACCATCTTAGAAGGCACTGTAGAGGGAGCCAACTGCCGGGGCAGGCCTAGGTTGGAGTTTATGGGCCAAATAATGAAGGAGTTTGGCTGCTCCACTTATGTGCAGTTGAAAAGAATGGCACAGGGCCGAAGAGTATGGAGAACTGCCGCCAACCAACCTTTGGGTTGATGACTTAAGAAGATGAGAAGAAGTTGTGGTTATAGTTGAGTGAGCAAAACTGGCAGGAATTCTATCACATATAATGGAAATGATTCATCATTCAGAAACATAACTACAGATAGTTATTAACATTCCTATTTTTTTCAAAGTGCTAGGTTGAATGCACAAGCCTCCAGCCATGTTACAAATCTCGTGAGGACTGGGTCCAGAGGCAATAGCAGATCATAGCACAATGGTTTATATATTTCCACCTGCGATGATGCTTCCAAAATACCTGGAATAATATTAAATATGAATTCTGCAGTAATAATTTTGCAATTAAATTTATTTTTAGTTTTATTCAGAATAAGAGTAGGTACCTGTTAAATAGTAGACACACACTTACTTGCGGTGGGAAATCTTTTGCAAATTTCTTCACATACCCTGTGAAGAGCATGCACTTTGCAAGTGATGTGAATCATTTTAGGGCAGAAAACCACCAAAGCCTTGGCGGCTTTAACCATGTATGCTGCTTCATCGGTCAGGAAAAGAATAAAATTCTCTCTAGCACTATTATCTCCAAACTAAGAGGCTGTAAAAAAATGGTGAGGACATTACAATAAGTACGGTAAAGATACAGCAAAGAACTCATCAGCATAAGTTATACCGTTAATTAGCTTTAGTTCTAATTTGAAAATGCCCACTTTTTCAACAGCAATTTCACTCTACCAATTTAGGTATACATACTTACTTAGGGATTCGTCAATGCAGCATGCGACTGTTTCATTATTTATTCTTTCAAGTTGCTTGGATCCCACGAGGTAGAGCTTATGTGGTGTCAATTTTCCAACCAATATGTTGCACACATATCGTCCCTCAACATCAGTTGTCTCATCAGCAATGGCATATAATTTGCTTTCTTTCAGGTCATCCTTGATACGTTGTGTTCTAAAACACCAGAACATTTTTTTAAAATAAAAAGGAAGGCAAACACATAGAAGATTAGTAAAAACTTGGCATGGGCAAATAATTACTTTCTTTGTACGAGGGAATACTTTTTTGTTGTTAATCTTATTCCAATTGGCTTACCACCAGGAAATAGTGCCTTCACTTCCAGTTCCAAGGGATAATATTACTTCCGATGCAAACTATGTATTTTGAATTGCATGTATTCAAGGTATAAGTTAAATTTTCAAATGATAAGTACTCCTTTTGAAGTTAACCTTAAGATACATTTTCAAAAATATATATTAGCATTACAAGGATTAGAAAATTGACACCTCTGGATCTAATGAGGTGTGAATAAGTGACAGTTTCCTGTAGAACCGCTAAGAGGGACTGCTCACTTCCCCAGGCCCCATATACAAGGAGCCTAGAAGGAGCCCTCAAACAAAATATTTTTCTGAGAGGGAGGGCAGAATGTTGCCCCAGATGCCTAAGGGCTTCCCTTGTTTCACGCCTTAAAAAATCTTCACAAACTTTACGGATTTCTAATTCCGAATGAAAGAAGTAGTAATGGTGTGGATATGAAGGCCGTCCTATGGATCCTGTATTAATTCCCTTTAAATACCTAAAACAACTAATGGGAAATTTGCAATAGGTAAAATATTGGAATGATGAAGTCATTGAAATTTATTTGTATAAAACTTTAAAATCAAAGATGTCAGGAATTTGAGGCTCTGTCCAAGAAAATAGATATTATGGATCTTTTTCGAAGGGTTGAAACATTTGAATATTTAATCAGTTACTCATTTCTTTAAAAAATATAAAATACAAAATATCATGTTGAAAATTATTAAAACATGCTCCCTGAACTTGAAAAGTTATTTCTCTCATGAATTTAAGAATACTATCCAGCTGAGAAAACATTACTTTCCTGCCAACTCTCTATCATAGAAATTTATTTTTTGAGTGCTGAAATAAGCAATGCCAAGAAAAAATATTTCATCTGTATTGGTATTAAAGCTGTTCTTGTTGTGTACAATAAATTGCCATTTACCAATTGACAGCAGGAGAGGATCAAGTTTATTGCGATTGGAAAGCTATTTTGTATCATGTATTGAAAGATCCTTGCGGCAGCTCACAAAATATTTTAGTGAACTATTTTTATAACACAATGATTGATACTGCTAAATTTTACTTTGAAATTGTATTATACTGAAGTTTTTAATACCTATTTCTTGGGAGCAGGTATGTTAAAGATTTTTAGAGCATTTCCTTCATAAAATATTTAAAAATTCATATCTTTTCATGGAGTATTGGTTATTAAGTTTTCCGAAGAGAACTCTCAGATGGAACTGTCCTTCTTACACATTTTTCCACAGATGATGTAAATAAGCTGTGTTTTGAACATTCCTACTCACAAATCAAAACACATTGGACTTATGTGAGCTATTTGTGGCATTGATTATGCAAACTCATCACTGGTGGATGTAAAGGATAGCTAGCTCTGTCGTAAACTGTCGTGAAAGCTCACAGCTTCCTTTAATTTCACTTGAGATTGATGCAATGAGCTGCCAGTGTGCGGTCTCACATGTGACTTTTTTTCAGATGATATGTTGAAAAAAAAGAGAAATATCGTATATAAACAGAATTACTTTTAAAAGTAGTAATTCAGAATTGCTTAAATTAGGTCTGTTTCATAAGATATTATATATAAAAACACATGTAAATCATTGTGAAAAATGTATCTAATAATGTTAATCTGGAATTTTAGATAATGCCGAAGGTAAAAAATGCAAATATTGTTATTATTATTAAAGTTGTCAGATTCAAAAGTTGTGTTAATACTCAGTTTTTTACAAGCATTGTAGTAAATACTGTTACTCAGTACTTGCAATTACTTGCATAGTGAAAGATTGGCTCCTGATGATGCCTGTCCTTTCACCTAATACATTTTCTTCACTTTATATCTTGAGTAATTCCATACCTTATACCTTGGGCTACACAAACAAGCGGACGATGGTCTTACAATGCTTTGAAACCTCAGCAAATGACTAAGACTTTGCGTGACTTACTAGAATATAAAAGAGAATAGTGTTCATACTATGTGCATACATTCACTGGTCCATATTAAGCCTTAATTTTTTTCTTAGCCTAAATGCTAAGACTTTTTAATGTTATTGCATGCTGTGCTACAATGTTGGCTCAGTTAATGATCATCTGCACACAATACAACATGTGCATTTCGTCGGAAATTCTAGATGGTATTTCATGTAATTGTATCATTTTTTCTCTAATCTCCTAAACAAAAGCAGAGTGTTAGCATGCAGTGTAGAGCTATTGGCTTGTCAGCAAACCACCCGGGTTCAAATAAGCTGGTTCATAATTGAATCAATGTATTCTTTCATATCATTGTATCCAGGGTGAAGTCTTTGGTCACCCCATGCAAAAAAGCTTGAAGTGTGAGGTGGCCCATTGAAAGGAACTAGCCCCCCAACCCTGAATACTTGAAATCCACACGCCTATGGCTTAGTTGGGGGTGAGTTCTACCCTCATCTATCCAAACCAACCTTTGGGTTGAAGCACTGAGTGAGTGTGATTCTTTCATGAACAGTGGAGCAATAGACTTCATTGCACTTTCTGGAGCTATTATTAAAATTTCGCATCAACAATTGTCAGGAGCTTACATTTTTGCAATACATCTCTGCTCTGTACTGAGCACTGCATGAAAAACACAGATGTGTCCTATACCCAGTTGAACAAAAGTGATTACAACTGCCAAATTTTAACTTAGGCATGTGGTTTAAATGAAAAGGCCCAGAAAAGTCTGTTTTATCAGAAGAAGACCTGCCATGCCAAATAAGTCCCAAAAAGTCTCTAAACAGTTCATTAAAAATTATTTTATTCAATAAGATTGGCGAAGATTTGTATCTTAAACCACTAAAGTCCCACTTTTACAAACAGTCAAAAGGCTTTTTTTTCCAAGCTCTAATTATGAGGCAATTCTGATCTGGGTCCAGCAGTGTTCTGATCACCAGTGATCTTCTAGCTAGGGGTACTTGGGCAGAAAAATCTGCCTTGAAACCTAACTGAAAACTGTAGTGAAACTCCACTGATATCACTCCACTGCAACTACTGTGAAACCACTTTGAAAGTGAAACAAAATCAAGGGAGTTTACCTGTCCAGAAGCAGAGCAGTAAAATGCCTTGAAAGTACCTTGGCACAGAATAACCATTCCCCCATAATCCCTAATGAGCTTGGCCTACCTTTCTTGCTAATGGCTTGGATCTCCCTTGCACTCAGAGCTGAAATTCTATTGCATTTTCAATTGAAACTCCCTTGCATTCAGGGCTGAAATTTCCTTGCATTTTCAACTGAAACTCACTTGAATGCAGAGCCAAAACTCCCATGCATTTTCAACCGAAATTCCCTTGAATGCTGAGCTGAAACTCTCTTGCATTTAAGGCTGAAACTCCCTTGCATTTTCACCTGAAACTCCCTAGATTCCAGAGCTGAAATTCCCTTGCATTCAGGACTGAAATTCCCTTGTAGCTGAACTACCCTTACATTTGGACTGAGGCAATGACCTGATTGAAACTACAACCTTGTTTACAATTTCAAAAGCTCCCATTGGCTATACTCATAATGAGTAATGGTAATGAGGCTTGTGATGGTAAATGTGAAAGATTGCAAATCTAATTACTAGTACATCTTATATAAAACCCTTCTAAATTTACAGTGAATACTTACTTAATAGTGAAACATTCAAAATATTCATATATGTAATACCATAAACAACAATTAATACTTACCATTTTTATCATTAGGACTACAACTCATCATACCTTCATTTCTCTAATGCCTTCTTTAGTCGTTCAAACTAACTTTTGTTAATTATCATGTGGAATTTTTTTACTTGTAACCTATAAGAGGAAATAGTTATGGGGACATTCAATTAGTGACATAGTTATCAATTAATGGACTTATATTTATGGGTAAAATAACATGATGCAACAATGTTTGTTCAAATAAAATTACATAACAAGATTAAAATCAATACAAACTTAATGCAATATTGCTTATCACAGTTACTAATGAAACTGTATGAGTAAAAGTGGTAATTTCTAAATTTTTTTGCCACTTATTATTCACGGAAAGAACAAGTTTTTGTACCCATCTGTTTGGCAGTGTATCTCTCTGATTTTATTACATCTGTCAGACCTAGAGATGTAATGAGGAGTCTGGATAATATTCTCTATGTTGCTCTGAAAAACATCAGTTTTGAATGTACAGTGGCGGAAAAAATTAACGCAAAACTCATTTGCGTCTGAATGCTGTGTACACGGGAACTAATTGAAATTGCTTTTCCTTCGACAACTTGACAACAATGAGACCGGATATGGAAACCGGGAAGATTCAAACTCTCTATGATTAGATATCGATTTTACGCGTCATGTAAATAGTCATACTAATAAGGTTTACGTTCGCGAGATCGTCTAGGAGTTATAAACGTGATGAGCTTGCTTCGACCCGCACTCAGTCGAGGTTCCAAATTCGTAGTTGATTATGTAGAGATTATTACCATATTTTTTTAGAGCTTTGGACCGTTTAAAAAGATTTTCTTGATTGAAACTTAAGAAACAATACGATGAAAGCATTATTTGTTGGAACATAAAAATTTTTTATTCTCCAGATCAAATTCACTTACAATAAAACGTATTTCCGCGTGCAGGGAATAGCTGTGGATGAACATCGTTTTAATAGGCCTCAAACTACTTCCGAGAAATGTGATGCATTACAATTAACATTTTGGCGTAATATCCTGAGAATTTCAAGTTAAAGAATGGGAAATCCGGTTGAATAGAATGGTTTCCATGTGGAGAAACTTTTTCTTTAAAAGTATTCCCAATAACTTAAAACCCTACGTAAGTTTCCGCCCTCGTGCATACAGGTCGTCTCAAACACTTAAATTTCTAAATTCCTCCTAAGGTAATATTATTTAATGTATGAAAACTACTTTCAACTATCCAGAACATTTTATTTGGTCCAGTTTTTAAAGGAAACATTAGAATTCCCTTTTTTCGTTTAGTAGTAAGAACCACTGGACGCGGATTCCCCTTGATCGATGAAGTAGCCTAGAGGGAGAGCGCTCGTCTGCGGCCAAGAATGCCTGGGGTTCAAATCATGGCGTGGCCTCTTTTAGTGCCTTTATGAGTAATCTACGCGATGTGAGTTGCGATTTATTGCAACCAAACCTTCGCAGGAATCCACGGAAGGCCCAGGGAATGGACATTGACCTCAATCATGAGTGCGTGAGTTTTACACATATTCGGGCTTTGTAAAAGAATCAGAGCGGTCTCCTTGGTCGTCGAATGAGATGTTTACTTCCCATTCTAGGGTACTCGGCCCCACTTGATTTCTACGTCCTGTCTGTCGTATGATGCTCATATCCACTCATTCTCCAATTCACCACTCAATGAAAAGCTATTCATGAAGGAGGGAATAGACCGGATCTCTGATTGTGTCAGTTACTTGATTTAGTGAACTTACCTGGTGCTACATTCACCTTTAAATTATTTTGGAATTATTTAGTAAAGAGGGCAATTATTTTTATTAGGAATTAGACTTTGGTTCTATCTGCCGAACTTGTAAATACCGATTACTTATCTGAGTGAGAGACCAAATGAGGGTGGAATTTTCTTCAAAATATCTTTAAAACGGTATTTGAAGCTTTCCCAGCATTGTTTTCTAGGTTTGCTAAGAGCAATACATTAAGCGTGTAGTTCAACAGTTCAACTTAAAGATGGAGAATAATACTTAAAGGATAAGGTAAATTAGTGAATCACTTAAATACCTTTTGATATATTCGCAGTGAAAAATATTTGGCTAAAATTACGGAGTTTAATTTTATGAGGAGCATTTTTTTTACCCATGCGTAAGTAATACTACGACAAAAATGCATCGAGTATCTTCCCCAATGAAAGTGATAAAATACTAAAAATCATCTTTTTCATGTAGCAAATAAGCAGTGATTAGATATTTTCCCGATAGTCATTTGTATACTCCTCATAAATCCCCAGAGTAGTCAATGGAGTGCAAATTAGGAATGTGCACCATCAAAGATGAAACGATTGCTACGTTCCTAAAGAATCTATTCCTCTTCAAATGTGTCGTAATATTATTGCTTCAATGGAAGTTAAAGTTGTGAGAGCCCCCACTTTCTCGCATTGTCCTCATAATGAACGCTGCGCTCCGTGCAGCCCGCTCCATCTATGTTACATGATTTGTTTTTAACCATCTCCTAGAATTTTGACATTTGTGAACTCGTTAGTATTCCTAGTTGCGGGCGAAAAATGAATATTGATATACATTTGATTAAACATAGTTCTTATTATAGCGGACATGAATTTAATGAATTTTATTTGATAGTAGTGAGAAATAGGTTTTTCTTACTTTTAAACACCAAATCAAAGTTCAGTGGGTGAAAGTTGACGGCGCAACACCCCTTCGGGTAATTTTTCGACAGATATTTTTGCCTTTTACAAACCTATCATCCGATTCCTCCACCTGGGAGAAAAATGAGGCATACTTAAAGACTAATAAGATCTTTTTTTCCTCCAAGAATTTTGGGAGAGGCCGCTAAAACTTTGAAAAATATCTCGGCTTGCGCTGTCCGCTCTGCTTGTTCGTCTATCGACGCTCGTCTCAATGAAGTAGTCATCAGTAAACCTTGGCCAAGTTCCGGGTGGTGATGGTCGGGGTGGTTTGTTGTTGTGAATAACGCACAGGTTTCAAATACTTGCTGCACCAGAAAGAAAAGGCTCGTCGCGCTTCGTAAAAATTGGAAGTCCCCGTCGAATACTTTTAATGGCGTAAGAGAAGTCAAATACCACTTCTTTCCTGTGAGTTAAACGACTTGAGTCCGAAACATTATCTATGGCAGGAAAGGTATTTCCCGCAATACAAGGGGAAAGTAAGCTCTCATTAAAGGCATACTATTTTCCAAATCAATATAATGCGCCCTTCATACATTCCGATATTGAATGGATTAGTATTGGTGGAGCTTTGTATCGACACGGGGAAACCTCTAGGGATCCTCAAGAGTCCTCCAAAATTGCTCGTTGCTTTAACTCTGACTAAAGATGGCTGGCCTCCAAACCCATGAATAATGGGAACTAATGGCGTTTGATTGGAATGGTCTGGGCTGATGAGGTGAAATCTGAGAACTACTTCTTTCTGTTTGTATTCTCGGGAGAGTAGTATGCTTTTTCCTATCCTTAAGTTATTTTTAACGTTCGTAGACAATACCACCACTCATTTTAAAGGTAACTTAGTTCACAGTAACACATACGGACGCAAATAAATTCACCGCAAGGATACGGAATATCATCATAAATTCGCTTTGACATAAGAAAGCTCAGTAGTTGTTACCGGGTTGCAAACCTGAATCGCAATCATGGTTCTTCATAATAACATTGTTCGAGTACGCTCATGATTTCGAAAACGTGATCATCATCAAGAAAGATCGGGTACTATATAGCAGTGGAGTGCGCTCCCAGGACCTTGTGCATTACCCTACCAATGCGGCTTGCCATTTGGATGACAATTATGACCATAAGAAGAAAAATACCGTGATCCCACCCCTGGTCGAGACATTTTTGAGTTTTTCATTCAATTTCTGATCAATTAAAATTATTTTTATTTGGCAAATTTTATTTCTTTTGTATTTAAAAAATGACATATTATCAGCCAGTCATTGCTGCTACACATTACATTCATTCATATTAGCAATATGAGGAAATTTATATAAAAGCTCATTTGCATTCATTAAAAATCGAACATGGACCACTCTTTAGCTAGCCAAATACATCTGACAGCTACAACGTTAACGTTACCTATTAATGTATTTCATTAATGATATTCCACTCCAAACTGAAGTCTTTTAAAAAGCTTTTTGTTAATTTCATATGTGCGGTGAATTTATAGCTAAGCACATAAGATATTATGCAATCATACATATGTTATCCATCACTACACCTAATTTGGGCAAACTTTTCTGAATGTTTATTCGTATATTCTGCATTTACTAGATAAAGCGTAACAGTGGACAGCTCGTCACCAAGCTTCCTGTGATAAGATGAAAGAAATATCGGGAAAATATGCCTAGATTATTCAGTATCGATGCGAGCACATTTATTTTTATTTCGTGAAATTATATTTTACGTATGTTTTCATAGTTTAATCCCATTCTGACGAACTAAAGACGATATTTATATTGGGTCAAGAACGATTCTTTAATAAATATCCGTTTTGAATTTAATAAATATCCGTTAAAGGAACTTCGTCTATCTACAAATGGAAAATCGTGACAAATTACATCACGTAGACTATACTTATTTCAATTAAATCTTTTTTGTATCGACATTTGGTGCGGATAAATCTCGATTTATATCTTTTCGTTGAAACAGACGCAGTACGCGTCATTCAAAAAGGTCCTCGGAAAGTCGACCACAATGAATATCCCTTGGTGGTATAAGATAAAGATTTTAGCATATTGTATACTGAATTGGGTGGGATAGTGAATATTTTTTATAATCAGTCTTTCTGTATAAATGATATCATTCGACGTAATAACCATGCTGAAGCAAACGCAGCGATGCACCGCGACTGAATGTGCGAATAATATGAGACGAAAGCTCAAAAATAAGGCGATTGATGACTGATGTTCTAAGCGATTGATGAATGAAGTTCTAAGCTCCGAAAAATGTGAGCTCCATTGTGGATTTCAAATATTTGCGGTAGACGGTGTTTTCCTCAGTGTTGCCAGTCTTTGGAGTGTGTACTGCTCCTAAAAGTTCCCAAAAATGCCGCATTCTGGCGCGCGAAAAATTTTGCGTTAATTTTTTCCGCCACTGTACCAATCAAGCTAAGCCTAGTGTGTAGCCTCTGAGTCTCTAGGGGCTCCGACCTTAATTCCTCTAAAAGTTGTGAGACACTATATGTATGCACGTAGCAGTTTTTAATGAAGCATGCTGCTTTTCTTTGTACGTTGTTAATTTTTTTGGTTAAATCCTTATGACCAGGGTCCCAAATGCTCACGGCGCATTCGAGTTGTGGCCTAACCAGAGCGAAGTAGCATCTCTCTTTTACATTTTCATCCGAGGATCTTCCTATTATACGTTTAACTATACCTAGCTTCTTAAACCCTCATATGGATTCTCTGTGCCTTAGCGGCGCTCGGGGTTTTTAAAATGATTTTAAAATTTTCCATTCCCATGGATCATTCTGAAACTTTCAGTAGTCTACTTTTTCTGCTTTCTTAGGCTAAATATATATTTTTGTATGTATAGTGTGCATAGTTTTCATTTTATTGGCCTCTAATGAAAAAAGTCACGTCGTTGGATTTACGGCGCCGCTGCGGTGCCGAGAGTTTCCTCGTCGCAATGTCAGGGATTGCACTCTCAATACTAATTTAAAAGTTATAATGTTTCGTATGAAATGGTATCTTCTATTTATAATCATAATATTTAAAAGTTTAAACTTTATAAACAAAATCAAATTGTTTTACAAAGGGAAAATTTTACTATGCCAATTTTGCTTCGTCTTTTATCTAATATTCATAATTTTTGCCTGTTTATAATGTTCATTGACAAAACTTCATCTATTTGCAAGAATAATACTTAGAAACTCATGGCTAGCCTAAGGGTGTTTTTTCCATGGCCTCTGGCATTATTTTGTTAGGGTACCTTCTCCACTCCGCGTCCCTCCTCCGCGTCCGCGTACCTGCTGTGCAGATGGCCAACTTTGGGGACATCCCAGGGTTACTATGTATATAATTATACCAAGCAGCAATCCTAAGAAAATTTAACGACAATATATTTACAGAATTCATGCAAAAGCGCCTCTTTACCTTCGTGTGGAAATTTCTCGTTGAATGAGTAGCTGAGGCTCGGGACGACTATTCAGAAGTTTGACTGACCACCGTGAAGAACACATCGCACGGTTAGTGTTATGTCTCTTACCTCTCATTCGAAAATATTCCTTTGCGGCTGCGATAGTCTTCACAAAATTGCTGGCGATAATATTATTTCCCAGGACGTAACTGTTTACCTATGGATTGACATTGACAGAACTTACATGGTAAAAATATTTTCATGATGAAAAAATACATAGACGAATTACCACAGTGAAAATTTGTAAATATATTTCTCGTTTCTTTGTATACTCAAATGCACAGGAGTTTTAGACCTCCAAAGTTTATCAACGTGAAGGTTTGAGTAAGGAGGAGAAAGGTGGGTAATTCCATGGGGGTTTTTTTGAGGTGAAGGGGTGGAGATACATGGTGGAGGGTCGACTGCCAAGGATCAGGGAATACCGGGATCGTTAGGCCAGGTAAGCGTAGAAAATCTGTATCGCGAAGAAAGGTTGAGAGTGCAAGGAGGCAATTAGACACAATAGGCTACTCTTTCTTCATCCATCCATCGCTCCGTGAGGGACAGGAAATCCGCGCCTTATCGCAAAGCGCCCCGGGGTGGCCCTCCCTTCATTCCGAGAAGGTCTAGTTCGGGTGGGTCGTTGGAGGTGGGGAGAAGTTCATTCAGTTTTTGTGGGGGAAGAAAGTAGGCAGAGGATGACAAATAAGGAAGCATAGTGGGAAAGTACGGATGGTCTCAATGTTTGGGTCAGTGTAATGCCACGGAAAGAAAAGGTGAGGGGGGTCGTCCCAGCATGAGGGTATTTTGGTCACCCCAGAACAGTAGTTCCCCTTCCATCAGTCCCTCACGCAGCGCCGGACCGAGGAAAAAACACGCCATCGTATTCCATGTTTTTCCATTTCCTGCTCCTTTTTTCTTACCACCTACAACCCAAACTTCTTAGAAATAATTATTTTGGCCTTTCCCACCAATCCAGAAGCAAAACCTCATCTGCCGCACTCCCCCACATCTTTTTTACCTGTCCATTTCTATGGAGACATCCTCAGTGAGGGAATGGGCTCCGCTGTAGGCCGAAAATACCGACTCTTCTAGCCCACCCTCCAATGCGGCACTGGACTCTTTGACGCGTCGCTGATTGTCCCACATTACTCATATCTTACAACCCATCTGACTTTCATCCTTTCTTTTTTTTAGAAATTGCAGGATATAAACTCCCAGAATGTCCGTTACATTTGCCTTGATCGTCAGAATATAGCCCTTAAAATCACGACTGTATCACTCGTCTCTTCTCACTCCACCAACCCTTTTTCAGTTATTAACGCTTAAGAACTCAGGCTTCTGCGCACACTACAAACATATAACATGTGGGTGGACGTAGTGAAGCAACATTATTTTACATCGACCCATTTGACTTTTATTCGGTCCTCATTTTTAGTATTTGGATACATAAAAAATAAAACAATGTGTACATGATAAAGCGCAGTTTATCCAGCATTGCATATCAGAAAAAATATTTAAAACAACCATTACACATGAAATTAATACCTTCATTTGAAAATAACCGTATAAGGGACCAAAAAAGAGAATATTACGACAAAAAATGGAAAAGAATGCAGTGTTAAAGATTTTTAGCTATAACTTCTGTAATAATGGGTTAAATCTTGCAAAACACGGTTAAAAATAAATATAATAGAAGTCACTAGCATTATCACTCAGAAAAAATGCTAAGAAAGGCCAAGTTTCAAAGATAATGACAAAATATAACGCAGCGCCGCTGCGGCGCCGTAAATCCAACGACGTAACTAAATTCGTAAATCCATATGAGGGTTAATGCTGTGCCACATATATTCTGTATGTGTAATCCCCACGATATATCAGATTTCAAGGTAATTCTAAGATATTTTACTGTATTTGAAGATTTTATGTTTACTCCAACCGCAGTATAGGTATGGCATTTTTGTGATGACTTTCAGGGGAAGTGAACTGTGGTGCATTTGCTGATATTTAATTCTAACCCCCACTACTGGCACGACAAATGAACGCTGTTAAGGTCTGATGACAGAGCTTCATCGTTGGCATCATCGCTCATTTCATGATAGACTACTGTATTGTCTGCGAAAACCCTTAATTTATAGCTATCTCGGGAGCTTAGGTCATTAATATAAATAATGAATAAAAGAGGGCCAATCACTATTCCTTGAGGAACACCAGATGTTACTTTACACATATCAGAGTTAGAACCATCAATAACTACTTATTGTTTAGAACTGCCGCTGATTAGAACTGCCTATAGATAAGGCTAGACTCACAATTTTTTGCCGTTTCTGTATGTCTCAGGAATATTTCACACTTCTCTGTGCATGCATTTTCCATATTTGCTATTGCACGCATTCTATTGCACTATCGATGTGATCTTTTCTCATGAAACTGCAATAAAGTTTTAGAATCGAACTTTTCAAAAAGATAACATTTCTAAAAATGTCAAAATACTGCAATGGAAATTGCAAACAATTTATATATTCATTTATCAGGTAAATCATGGTAAATAATTAATGAGTGATTTACGTTTGTATTTTGGACTATGTCTACTTGTCACATCTCGTTATAAATACTCTGTCGTCTCCAGAGAATTGACTTTAGCCAGAATCTGACTCTGACTTGGCACGATCTTATTTGCAGATGAAACACTTAGAAATTGTGTTTGATTAAAAGTAACAAGTCCCCAGGTCCAGAAGGAATACCTGCATGAGTGCTCAAGGAGTAAGCGCCACTTTTGCATCATTCTTAGATACTATATTTTACAAACCATTATCCAAAGGAAAGGTGCTCCAAGACTGGAAAATAGCCAATGTCACACCGATATTTAAAAAAGGAAATAGAAGTGACCCAGGATATTATAGGCCTATATCGTTAACATCACTTTTATGCAAGATCCCCGAAACACGTTGTTAGCAATTATATGGCATTCCTGGATAATCGTAACCTCTTACACTGCAGTCAGCATGGCTTCCGTAAGAGCAGGTCCTGCGAAACACAGCTTGCACTCTTCCTTCATGATATCCTAAAATCAGGTGAATCAAATAAGCAAATCGACATGATATTTCTCGATTTTAAGAATGTATTCAACAAGGTTCCTCACAAAAAAACTCATTTATAAATTGTATTCATGCGGAGTTATTAAAAAATAGTGAACTGGATAAGGGACTTTCTCAGTGATCGAAAACAAAAAGTAGTTATTGATGGTTTTAGCTCTGATATGGTCGCAGTCACATCCAGTGTTCCTCAAGGAATAGTGATTGGCCCTCTTTTATTCATTATTTTTATTAATGACCTAAGTTCTCGAATTGTTAGTAAATTAAGATTATTTGCAGACAATAAAGTAATCTACCGTGAAATAAGCAAAGACGTGGACTTTAAAGTTCTGTCATCTGACCTTAACATGGTTCATTTGTGGTGCCAGGAGTGGGGTTTAGAACTAAATATTAGTAAATGCACCTCAGTCCACTTCCTGCAAAAGTCATCGCACAAAAGCCATACCTACACCATGGGTGGAGTAAACACAAAATCTTCAGATACAGTAAAATATCTTGGAATTACCTTAACTTCAGATATATCGTGGGGAACACACATACAAAACATATGTGGCACAGAATTAAATAAACTAGGTATAGTTAAACGTACAATAGGAAGGTCCACGGATGAGAAATTTAAAGAGATGCTACTTTGCTCTGGTTAGGCCACACCTCGAATATGCCGTGAGCATTTGGGACCCTGGCCATAAAGATTTAACCATAAAAATTAACAAAGTACAAAGAAAAGCAGCACCCTTCGTTAAAAATTTCTACGAACGAACATATGGTGTTACACAACTGTTTGAGGGATTGAGGTGGAGCCCCTAGAGACTTGGAGGCTGCACGCTAAGCTTAGGCTGCTTGATAAATTCAGAACTGATATTTTTCAGAGCGACACAGAGAATATTATCATGATGCCTCACTACATTTTTAGGTCTGACAGATGCGATAAATTAGAGAAATACTCTGCCGAACAGATAGGTACAAGGACTTGTTCTTTCCACTCACAACAAGCAACCGCAATAGAAACTGAGCTCCTCCAAATACACTCTCACAGGACATGTCACCATTTCACCTCCAAAACTTTTACATCTTTACACGGCTGGTGACCTACCACCCCCTGCCACATGCCCAAGCAGCGGCTCACAGGGTAGTATGTAGATTTAGATGTAAATGTAGAAATCATTGAACTATTGCACACTATATGATGTACACCAAAATTCAAATATACCTCCCGAAACTGAGAAGCAATATTACAATGAAATATCATGAGGCTAAAGATAAATGAATGACAAGTGACTAGTGATACTCACCAAACTTTTTCCTGGCATCACGTATGGCCGATGGCATGTGTGACGCATCGCATGTAACTTCCAAAATTGCACTCAAGTCAGTTATCAAATCCTCTGTAAGTGTTTGATACAACATCATCTTTTCAATTCACTGTAGTTCAATTAATATGGTTTGCTCAGATGAAAGGAAAAGATATACATATAAGATACATTTATGGTTATCTATATGATGCATGAGTGAAAATAGCAGTAAAAAAGCCTTGCAAGTTCTCCACTAAGCTTTAAAGGTTTTGACGAATTTATCTGATGATATGCTCCATCAGCATTTAATAAAAATGAAATTAGATTACACTCAGAAAGACAGGTTATTTACACAATATTTGTTCAATTTACCTTAATCACTGTGGAATTGTATTTAGATTGACTGGCCTTAATATGCACCTAGTTTTGATTCACAATTGCTGATATTTTGAATGGAAGTTTATTCCCTATTTATAACTAAGAGTAATACAAACCTACTGAGGTGATCTGCTGTATTCAAAATTTACCTGGAGAGAAAAATTTATTTCATGGTAATAATACTTACACAAATTGTTTTTTATATATGCATAGTCACATGATGGTGTTTTGAACATTTTTTTCTTGGGTTTACCTCCATGCAAGTTCTTTTTGGAACCACAGTTTTGCTGGCTGCGCTTCCAGTATCTTCGGGTCGAAGTGTTGTGAACAATGGTAGCCATGCTTGTATGTCGTCTTTTTCCTGTGATAATCTTGGTGCTGTTCTCTAAATGACTGCAGTTCGAAGTAATAGATCAATAAACATTGTGGTCAATAATCACTTTGACATATACCTTTGAACACTAATTGAGAAATGCTGAGGATACCTGGACTAGCCACTAGGATACCTTTAATGGAGCTACCTGTTATTTCACAGAAGTGCAAAATCCTTTACAGAGAAATTATTTAACGTAGACCGGCAATTTGGTCCCATACCGATCTGGTCGCAGACAATCGGTCACAGACAAAGGTAAATATTTTTCTACGGTGGATTTAGCACTTAATTCAATTTTTTAATAAATTTCTCATAATATTTAATCCTATGTATAAAGTGCTATGTCCATCCATTTGATATGTCATGCTGTTACGGCAATTTCATTGGGTGGCATCATGGCAGGAGGTGGCTTCGTCACAAGGGAGGTGGGGTCAGGAGAGAGAGAGAGGTGGACAATGCCATGTTTTCTCTAAAGACTTAGTATGCGAATGGAGACGAAAGACCGCTTCTTTGTAACATTCTACTGGTGGGTCATTGGGAAGGGCAGGACACTCGGCTGGCTCCGCGAATGTTTGAAACGAATCCTAGCTGTTCACTCTTCCAGTCTAAAATGTAGCTCATTAGACAATAGTCATGCATATAAAGACAAATTTCTAATCATTGCATTGACAAATGATGTGGTACAAAGTCACTCATATGAGTGCTTATACACCAAGGTTGGAAATTCGCCATGAAAAAATTATTTGACTTGAATATCGGTTCTGAGAGGTTCCTATTGTCGTAATTCTCTCCTGGGAATCTGAGCCTTCCAGAGCCATATTGCATCTTGCCGTCTTCCCAAGAGTATGGTGCCTAAGAAGTGCAAATTTGCCCCTATGGAGGAAATTTATGCTGCTTACGCATCTCCAGATGAGAGCTGAGAGGAGCATAAGCAGTGCCTGAGTTGACGCTTGGCGGCCATCAAATGCTTCCAGGTGAGCGATTGGCCACCCAAGCAAGTGGAGCACCCATCAAATGCCTAGGAACACCAATGCGATGGGAAACCTCCAAACAATCGCCAACCTGAGCAAGCTTGATGTGTCCTGCTTGGTTTTCCTTGCGAGTCACTTTCCTCAGGAGTGTGGGTTTTTGTTTCAATTTTTACTAAAATCAATAATGTATTTCTTTTACGAACTAACGATACATTTTACATCCCCATTGAGCCTACTCCAACATCAACTCCAGAGCAGGGCCCGGCCCTGACTCCTTGTATATTCTTAAGATTCCACATATTGACAATATGTTTGAGTTGTTCTATCAATAAAAAACTTCTAGAATGGTCGATGTACCCTAACACCTTCTAAGTTGAAATGCAGTAGGGATTTATGATAACTTAAAAAGCACATGAAACTGTGGTGAAGTGAAAGAACTAAGGTGATCTGCAGTATTCAAAATTCAGCAGGACAAACAAAATTCAAGTCATGGAAATTATACTTGCACAAACAATTATGATGAAGGCTTCCATGGGTCTTAGATGGAGGTTGATTCCTTTTTTCAGGTTTTCAGGACACCTTGTCATTAACCAATGCGGCGGAAAAGCCGAAAAAAGGAATCAACGTGTAATAATAGGTATTTGTACCTGCTAAATCATACAATAATCTTTGCATTATTTTGGTCCTTGTTTTCTCCCACATAAGTTGTTTTAGGAACAACAGTTTTGCTGGCTGTTCTTCTTCCGTCTTTGCATTGAAGTATGGTGAAGTATATTTACCATACTAATATGTTGGAAATTCATCATGCTTCTTTGCCATCGTTTTACTGCGATATACTTGTTGCTGCTCTTCGATAACTGATATTCGAATTTTTTCTATTTTCCTAGGCGAACTTCGAACTATTTTCCTAGGCGTTATGTAGAAGATATCCATTCTCTCTGTTAAAGTTATGTCTCCTTCATGATTTCTATTGCCTATTGTATTTACCTCGTGATATATCTGCTTTCCTTGACTAAAACTGTTGTCTACTAATTTAATGGTACCTCCTGATCCACTGTAATATGTTAGGTGATGGCAGAGTGTATGCATTATTTTATTTCTTGTTGTTCTCTCGTGTTCTTTAATGCACACAAGTAATGAAACAATATATGAAGATTTGGGAATTTTATTATACAAATATCAAATTTATTGTATTACAATTGAAATTAATGACAACAACTGTTTGCCAGATTACTAAAACACACAGAAATGAATGTTTTACACTTACGTGGTAATTTCATCCCTGCTTCATGGCCTTCATTAGAATATTACACTCCGTGACTTATGTGGAGGACCTCTGGAATGTGTGTAGCACAGCTCGGCATGAAGAAGGTAGAGGTAGCATGCTAGCATTACAGACAAAAAGAGAGTATCAGGCATGATGTGGTGGAAGTGCAGCGTAATGAATTAGAGAAATGGCAATTTTCTGCTAGATAATGTTTCATATGACAATGGTTTCAGTGCACACTATCATCATCAGGTACATACACCAAAACAGAATGGGTTTATATACAAAATTTTGCAGTACAGGATGTGGGGTATGGTGGAGAAGGACAGAAAGGGTAGGTGCGAGGTAGGTGGTGGTTGGGGAGGAGGAGAAGGACAAAGTGAAGGAAGGGAGGGGGAGGGAAATGGAGAAGGCTGGCAAAAAAAGGTTTCGGGGAGGAGCAATAGGGAAAAATACACCAAAAGGATGAAAATAAGCACCAAAAAAGCCACCATTAAGACTACATGAAAGAACAAAATATCACTGGACATTGGGCACAGGTTGGGCGTAGACCGGTGTCATTAGGGAGTTAAAGTATAGTCCCAGGTATCTTTGAGGAAGGGTTAGCTGGGTACAAAAGGGGGGGAGGGTTCCACTCATCCTCGGACACCGAGGAAACTGAAGGAAGCGCTCGAGTGCTTTTGACTGATATCTGATTGCAATAGGGATATTGAGGGAAAAGTAAATTGAAAAAATAAACCATAAAAGAACTTAGAGAATAAAAATGTATTGTATAAAATATCCTTTTACACAGAACCAAAAATATCTCCGTAGAAAATTATTATTTGGTGTGATATTCCTCAAAACATTGAAGAATGCATAGTCCAACATCACAAATTTTACACTTTATTTGTGTTCTCATGTATTTCCCTTATTGAGCGCACATGGCATTGGACACGAGTCTGTCGTACTGTTCATCGTTTCTATTAGGTTCATTACTGTTGTCTGTGAAATAAAGAAAGCAGAGGATATGAATAAATCTGTCTCGCCTCAGCGTATTGCTGCAGAATGGAGTATGAAACTGATCCAAAAGTGACCGATAGTCTCTAAAAAAATCCCTTACATCATGTCTCATTTGCAACACTATGGCTAAAAAAAAAGGAATATTTCACTCTGTCACATCAGGCTGGTGTGATCCCTCGTCCATTCTATCTACATACTGGTGGTACTATCTATTAGTTTCATCTACCATGAGGTGAATAACTTGCACAAAATTGATAAGAAAAACACTCACAGGTGACGAATCTGCTTGTATTTCGGGATTCTCTCTAAGATTGAATCCCGGAGTTCTGCCAGAAAACGGTTTGACGTGACAAAGAGTCCTGGGTTTTCAGACTTTGGAAAATGAGGACTCTATTTGACATGCTCAATGAAAATTATGCAGAATAAGTTTCCTTTCCTTCGGACACTTGGCAGTGGACAAAGTTATAGTTTTATTCAAAGGAAGGGTAGTTTTTTGGCAATATATTTAAAAAACACAAACGCTTTGGAATAAAAATTTACAAATTGTGTGATGAGACTGGATACACGTATGATATGAAAGTATTCATAGGAAAAGATCCACTCGGTGCAGCTGCAGAAATGACAGCAACGCACGCCACCGTTCGAGAGCTGACAATGAGAGTAGAAGGAGTTGAACATAAATTTTTATGGACAATTTTTTCTCTTCCTAATCTCTCTTCGACGATCTCCAGAGTAGGAGTATTTACTCATGCAGCACCATTTGGCCAAATCGAAAGGGCATGCCACCAGGCTTTGACGGCAAGACGCTAAGAATGATGCGTGGTGACTTGCGTGTTTCAGTGAGAAATCACTTGACTGTGTTAGCTTGGAAAGACAAACGAGAAGTGTTCATGCTGACGAATATGCATAGTTCACCAAAGGAAGGGAACTTCTGTAATGAACTTGGAAAGGCAAGCAAGCCAGCCATTGTCGAAGAGTACAATCGACCCATGGGATATGTGGATAAGGGTGACCATATGACCACGAGCTATGATATAGGCCATTGAATGTGGAAGTGGACGAAGAAGTTCTTCTTTCATCTCCCGAACATGACAGTGCTGAACAGCTGTATGGCCTTGGCCTCATGCGGAGGACAGATGACTCAGAGGCAGTATCGCCTCGCTCTCGTGAGGCAACTGATAGAGAAAGGCACTTCAGCACTTCCCTCAATAACTACGCAGAGGGGAAGACCAAGCATGAGGGGAACTGAGATGCACCATTTAGAGGCAAGAGAGTGTAAGCATTGGCCAGTGAAGGGAAGTCGTGTCCAATTCCATGTGTGCGCTCAAAAAGGGAAGTACATGAGAACACAAATAAAGTGTAAAATTTGTGATGTTGGACTATGCATTCGTCAATGTTTTGAGGAATATCACACGAAATAATAATTTTCTACTGAGATATTTTTAGTTCTGTGTAAAAGGATATTTTATACAATACATTTTTATTCTCTAAGTTCTTTTATGGTTTATTTTTTCAATTTACTTTTCCCTCAATATCCCTATTGCAATCAGGTATTCATTTTTCATTATGTATAAACTTTAAAACTGCTTTTATTTGAACAAATTCTGACAAGTAGTTCAAAAGATAGAGGTTTTTCCTGAGACACCACAGGAAAAGTTTAAAGTGCCAATTTAAATCCGGCAGGGAAGAACTTCAAGGGACATTTAAATCCAGCATTTAAAGGTTAAGACATACCCTTTCCATTATTCTGACTGTGAGGATGTCTGATTTGTCTGATTGAAGAAATGAAGATGTTGCGGTGAAAAATTATCCAAGTGGCACCATTTTGTCTAATTGGGCAAAGGTTGTCAAGAGTTTCAACAATATGAACTTCAAAGAAGAGCTTCTCAGAGATGTTTATGGTCATAGGTTTGAGAAACCTTCTGCTATTCAGCAACGTGCAATTACACAGTGTGTAAATGACTTGGATGTCACAGATCTAGCACAATCCATAATGGGGAAGATGTTAATATTTTCTATTTCAATTCTACAACAAATAGGCATTACTGTATGAGAATGTCAATCCCTTGTTCTAGCTCATACAAGAGAATTGTCTATGCAGATCCAGAAGGTAGTTTTGGCTCTTAGGGACTTTATGAATGCTCAGTGCCATGCATGCATTGGAGGGACGAGTGCTCGAGATGACATTCGCAATTCAGAGCTGGGTGTACATATAGCAGTGGGTACTCCAGGCAGAGTGTACGATATGATCACCCACTCTGTTCTTCGGCCGAACACCATCAAGATCTTTGTCCTTTCCTGATTCCCATTTCTCGGATTTTTTTGTATGCTGTTTAAGTCTTTTTAAATAATTATCTAATTCAATGTATACCAAATAAGAAAAACCGTGTATGGATATTTTAAACAACTTTTATAATATTTATTTTACTAGTGAAACATTTCATTAAGTTACCCTCTGCATTTTTCGCTAGAACTGCTGGCAGGAGTCAGCACTAAGAGGGTTAAGAAGTTCTTTATCAATGTGGAGAGGGAAGAATGGAAGTACGCCATATTTTGTGACTTGTATAACACCCTCAGCATCATTCTGGCTGTCATCTTCTGTAATACAAGGCGAAAAGTGGATTGGCTTACCACTAGCATGCATGACAGGGACTTCACCGTTTCTGCCATGAATGGTGATATGGAGCAGCGAGAACATGACCTTATTATGAGGCAATGCCGATCTGGGTCCAGCAGTGTGCTGATCACCACTGATCTTCCAGCTAGGGGTATTGATGTTCAGCAGGTTTCCCTAGTCATCAATTATGATCTTCCATCAAATCGGGAGAATTACATTCATAGAATTGGAAGAGGAGGTCATTTTGGACAAAAAGGTGTGGCTATCAATTTCGTCACGGATGAAGATAAGGGTGCCCTTAAGGATATTTAAACATTCTACAATACCCGTAAAGAAGAGATGCCCATGAATGTGGCAGACCTCTTACGAGGGATCCTGCCAAAATTCTGGTGAAGAAGGAAGAGTTGACCCTTGAAGGTATCTAATGGGCTTACCTCATCTAACGGAATTGCCTCATAATAAGATCATGTTCTCGCTGCTCCACATCACCATGCATGGCAGAAACTGTGAAGTCCCTGTTCTGCATGCCAGTGGTAAGCCAGTCCACCTTTCGCCTTGTATTACAGATGATGACAGCCAGCATGATGCTGAGGGTGTCATACAAGTCACACAATGTGTTGTACTTCCATTCTTCCCTCTCCACATTGACAAAGAACTTCTGAATACCTTCAAGGTAACAGGTCCCTCTTCTGTCCCTGTCCTGCATGCCAGTGGTAAGCCAGTCCACCTTTCGCCTTGTATTACAGATGATGACAGCCAGCATGATGATGAGGGTGTCATACAAGTCACACAATCTGTTGTACATCTGAATACCTTCAAGGTAACAGGGACCTTGAAGGTATTCAGATGTACAACACATTGTGTGACTTGTATAACACCCTCATCATCATGCTGGCTGTCATCATCTGTAATACAAGGCGAAAGGTGGACTGGCTTACCACTGGCATGCAGAACAGGGACTTAATACCTTTCGCCTTGTATTACAGATGATGACAGCCAGCATGATGATGAGGGTGTTATACAAGTCACACAATGTGTTGTACATCTGAATACCTTCAAGGTCCCTGTTACCTTGAAGGTATTCAGATGTACAACAGATTGTGTGACTTGTATGACACCCTCATCATCATGCTGGCTGTCATCATCTGTAATACAAGGCGAAAGGTGGACTGGCTTACCACTGGCATGCAGGACAGGGACAGAAGAGGGACCTGTTACCTTGAAGGTATTCAGAAGTTCTTTGTCAATGTGGAGAGGGAAGAATGGAAGTACAACACATTGTGTGACTTGTATGACACCCTCATCATCATGCTGGCTGTCATCATCTGTAATACAAGGCGAAAGGTGGACTGGCTTACCACTGGCATGCAGAACAGGGACTTCACAGTTTCTGCCATGCATGGTGATATGGAGCAGCGAGAACATGATCTTATTATGAGGCAATTCCGTTAGATGAGGTAAGCCCATTAGATACCTTCAAGGGTCAACTCTTCCTTCTTCACCAGAATTTTGGCAGGATCCCTCGTAAGAGGTCTGCCACATTCATGGGCATCTCTTCTTTACGGGTATTGTAGAATGTTTAAATATCCTTAAGGGCACCCTTATCTTCATCTGTGACGAAATTGATAGCCACACCCTTTTGTCCAAAATGACCTCCTCTTCCAATTCTATGAATGTAATTCTCCCGATTTGATGGAAGATCATAATTGATGACTAGGGAAACCTGCTGAACATCAATACCCCTAGCTGGAAGATCAGTGGTGATCAGCACACTGCTGGACCCAGATCGGCATTGCCTCATAATAAGATCATGTTCTCGCTTCTCCATATCACCATGCATGGCAGAAACGGTGAAGTCCCTGTCCTGCATGCTAGTGGTAAGCCAGTTTTCCAGTGCCAGTGACACTTTTCGCCTTGTATTACAGATGATGGCAGCCAGCGTGATGCGGAGGGTGTCATACAAGTCACAAAACGTGTTCGAGCACTCGTCCCTCCAATACATGCATGGCTCTGAGCATTCATAAAATCCCAAAGAGCCAAAACTACCTTCTGGATTTGCATAGACAATTCTCTTGTATGTGCTAGAACAAGGGATTGACATTCTCATACAGTAATGCCTATTTGTTGTAGGATTTAAATAGAAAATATTACCATCTTCCCCCTTACAGATTGTGCTAGAGCGAAGACATCCAAGTCATATACACACTGTGTAATTGCAAGCTGCTGAATAGCAGACAGTTTTTCAAACCTATAACCATAAACACCTCTGAGAAGCTCTTCTTTAAAGTTCATATTGTTGAACCTATGGACAACCTTCCAATTAGTCACAATAGTGTCATCCGGGTCCATTCCTGGAGGGCTGTCATACTAAGGCTCTTTCTCACTCAGGTTTAGTTAAAGTTTGGGTGGCGAACATCCCAGATGCAACCTGGAAAAAAATTGACAATGTGATCAATGCTGCAGAAACCTGCGAACAAACAATGTCTAGTTATGGTTTTGAGTTAACATTTCATATCGTTTTGACCCAACTAATGTTACAATATTTGAACTTTTGCAAAGCCCTTTACGCTAAGTTGCAATGGTTAATGAAATAACATTTCAAATTAGTACTTATAGCAATTCACCTGACAACTCACAAACAGATTAATGGATAAGTTATACATACACCACTATTTTATCAAAGCTGCAGGTCCTTCAGAGGAATGGTTACCTTTGAAATTATGTCCTATCTTTGCTTGTTAGTTTCCCTCATTTCCTTGCCTTCTGCTCAATTCTTTCATCTGCATAGGAGAAATCAAACATTTGAGAAGGAATTAATGAAAAAAAATTTATAACTTTTCACCTACCTAAGAATTTCACCAATTATTAAGATATTCCAACTCAGAAGTGAATGTTTCACTATATTTCAAGGCATGAACCACTAAGAACTAATTCCATATTCACTGAAGGTATGGAAAATAGGCAAACCTTAATTGAACTGAAATGGAAGAACCATAGTCAGACCAAGTAAACATGATACTTCTATCATACTGCATCATTGTCACATCTTCAATATGTTTTCGGAGTACAAAAGGTCTCTAGAATGAGCAAACATTGTAGTTCTGGTTCTTGTCAAAGACTTTAAATTATTAACTTACATCAGAAATTAGGAGATATTCAGTGGCTTCATGTTCAATCCAAGACCCTCAAATGTTAAGGCTACTGAAAAGAAACAGGGACATTCTATAGAATATTTTCATTAGTATCACATTCAAGTGAACCATAACATCTTTAGCATATGCATCATTAAATGATATGAATATCCTACCTATATTTTGGAACAAATTTGAGATTGACAATGCAATTAGAAAATACTGGAAATTGTTCAATCCTTCTTGATATAAAATCAACTCGAAAGCCACTCAGTTCGGTTGAAAAAGATAATATATCATTATTTTATGAAATACCTACATTTTTAGAATGAAAAAGTTTTTATTGTGGTAGTATTCATTTTTCTTTGACTAATTTTTTTCTATATCTGTAACATGAATTGAAAGGTGTAGAATATTTCCCAATGTCACGTCATGGTCACCAGGAAGACAAATCAGATCCAGGGACACACCATCTCCAGGAAACCTACTCTTATGGACCACACTCTGAATGCAGCATCACATCACTGTCAGAGTCAGAAGACCTCTCTAGTGGTGACACTAATAGACAGAGCATACAACATTTCTGATGCAACTCGCTGGCATCTGGGAAGAAACACCTAACAGCAGCACTATTAGGAAATGGCTCTACTAGGGACATGGTCCTTATGAAGGACCATAAGGGAGGAGGAAAGACGAGACCTACCCTCTGCCGAAAACATGGGTGGAGATAAAGGTGCTGAGCTGGAATGCCAAGCCTATGCAAAAATCCCGTCTATCATGGGAATTGTGGAATAGACCTCCTGAGTATTTATGACGTTGGAAGTGGTCATGATATATGGTTGTGTTACTGAAATAGCAAACGGTCTGCCTGGACCCAAGGAAAAGAGTCTGCAATATCTGTGTGTGGGAGTCCAGAACATTCACATGAAGTGAAGTCATAAAATCTGAAAAAAATCTAGTTTTTTTGAATTAATGAGTGCAATGCTTCCCCTATATTAAAATTAGTTGATATTTTGAGTACTTTTCATATTTATTGGCGAGAATTTTACAAAGATGTAAATGAAGGACCAATCAGTTATGCCAAAATGTTGCGCTAATTATTAAGAAGTCTTCCTTGATCAAGATTTTGAAGACTCAGTTATGATCATGTTAAGCTTATGTTCGATTATTCCATTTTCAATTGCAAATTATATTTTCACCTTACATATAAAAGTTTAATGAGTTGCATTTATAAAACTTTTTCCAGTAATATAATCACTCGGGTATCCAAAGCATATTTCATCTACTAGCAAAAAAGCTAAACTTCATCAAAGTAAATTAATTGCTTTCACTCCACCTCAATTTTATGTCCTTATAAGTTATCATTAAACCCTCACTGCTTTTTGACTAAGAAGGTTATAGGATAGATCAGCTGTTCTAGAAGCTATCTGTGGATAAAAGAAATCAAAATATTTGTCAATATATGATATCTCATGAATATATAATGTATTAGGTGAAGAATATGGGAGCATTGAATTAAGTACAAAATTCTACAGCAGAACAATATTTACCTTTGTCTGTGACTCAACACCAGATCAGGATGGAAACGATTTGCCAGTCAAGATAAAGTATTTTCTTTGAGGAATATGTTCGCTCTCGTGTGAAATATCTGGTTGCTCCATAAAAGTTTTCATAGTAGCTAGTTCAGGTACCCTCAAAATTTATCAATTTTTGTGCTAAGTTACATGTCACAATAATTAGTGACCTCCTTTTCACCTTCATAATATTGGTCTTGTTGTCTGAAAAGGAACCTAAAAAAACTTAACAAAATTAAATTGCTGTTATTTTCCTAATATTTGCCTTTAACACTGGGTCATCTTTCTGATAATAATACCTAAAACTTAAACAAGTTTGTATTAGATAATCACTCTGTTGCAGACATGTTTTCAGTTTCAATTGTTACAAAACTGTGACTGCAAGCTGATAACATGCACAAAAATTTTTCGATGATAGTTGAAGATATGTAAGTTTACTTAATATATTCCTACTTCTATACTTACTGGGCAAATTTTCACTGATTGAGGTTTTATGAGGGGAGAAAAATATGATGACTAGGCTGGTTATTCATTTCCATTGTCAATATCTTTATTGTGCGTATCGAAGCTTTATAAGCAAAAAATTGTTGCAGGCTCTTTGGTAATAAGTGTAAAGTTGCATAACAGCTTAGTATTATTTGTTTAGTATTTTGCTTGTTGGTTAATTAAGAAGGAATATACTGTCGCATTGCACTAAATTTAATTAAACTGCATCTATTTGTTCCTAAGTATGAAATAGGTACACACATTCATCATTTGCTTTGCTTTTGCTTCTATTTTTGCATTTTAAGTGTTTATTTTCTAAAGGTAATTCAAAATTAAGTAAAAATAATGATCAATTCCTTAAAAATAATAAATTTTGAAATATTTTAAACAAAGCGTGGAACAACAATGTCCACAGAACAAAAATCTCATAACCAATGACGAAAAAAAAATTACACCATGATTCATCTTCATCTTGTCTTGAATATGTATTACACATGGGCGATTAAAAATTTAAATATCCTAAAATACACTGAGTGTATGAAATTTGCAACTTAACACGTTCAACACACAAGTGCGCTCTGGAATGTCTTGTGGGTGCTATCGGGTGACATAGGATGCTCTAGAACGTCTACATTTAAACCATTCTTTATTTATGGCCAACAGACTCAAGTCACTCGTAAGGCGATTGCGATTTCACTGGTGTCATAGCTAAGGCTTGTACCTCTTCTACAATGTGCTGCATTCTGGAATACGTTCTTTAATAACATAATGGCAATAGTTAAACTTTTTGCATTTTTATGGTCTGAATAGTTTGATTAGAGCTGTATCTTTGTTTTAATTTTTTTCTTTTGTTTTTGTTCATTAAATTTGATTTAACAATATCGATTCTACAAATAAAGGGTTCAGATTAATAAAATGTTGGCCTTGAACTTACACATCATATGTTCGAATCCTGTTGCGAGTGAATATATTGTTGCTGTAATATTTCTCATATACAATATAGTTAGATGTAACTTATATCGCTGGTGCACCCTTCATCACTCTGTTGTATCAGTTGTCTTCCAAATTGGACCTCCAAGCCTTTCACCCCTGACTGTGACATTTTTCTGTCATGCACTTTCCTCCTTGTTAGCCTCGCTCACTCGGTACATCAAATGCTGAAATTATCTAAATATTGACTGGAGTTGTAAAAACAAATTTCTCTGCAGATGTATTTTATGGTTATAATATTCATAAGTAATTTTAAGTTTTATAAACGACTACAGGAATTTTTTACTTTTATGAACACAGCCAATGGCTTACTGTGATAATTGTCAATTAAATATTCTAGCAATCCATTTCCTGAACTAAAATAATGTATTCAGTTATTCTCATGATCAAGATACTAAGTGAAATGGCAGATGCACTTTCAAATGAGGAATTCTCTTTTGAAGTGTTCAAAATAAATTGCATTATATATAATTTTACTGATATCAGCACAATATTTCATAACCAAAAGGATTTAATAAACACAATTTGTAAGAAGAGTTTATAAACTGGATAAACTTGTGAAATTATGGGCCTAATGGTATGGAAGGCTTGATATCATTAACACTTTGACTGCGATTTTTAAAAGTTGTATAAACCCAAAATGCGGAATTTTTTTTTCTCGTCAATGCACTTCATATTGGACCTAATAAGCAATGGCTATCACTATTATTTTATTTTCAATTATTTTGTTGGTAAAATTAAATAAATCATTTTCCACGTCTATAGACGTGGTCCGCTATGAGGGATGACACGTAGTTATGCAACCCAACATTACTCAGTTTTCGGATTTATCTATTCCAATTTCGAAAACGTTTTACCCAGAAAACGTTTGGGGGCAATGCTCTTTTAATAATCCCTTCAATTTTGATATAGTGCCAGGTATCATTCAGATTCTCCTCCGCTAACCACATTCAGCTATCCTCCATTTCCGGTACGACATTCTTTTTTACCAAATATTTGTCACATAATCTATGAATAATAGTGAAACCTGGTGCTGGAGGAGGATGCTGAAGAAAAAAATGGACGGAAAAAATAATAAATACAAAGTGTACAGTAGAAGAGGAAAGAACCATATGGAACTCCATAGATGAATGATGAACCAAACGGATTGAACCCACCCTGAGACACAATGGGTTTGTGAAGAACATTATTGAAGGTAAAATCGAGGGAAAAATCCCAAGATGTAGACCTAGGAATAAGTTGATGGACCAAATAAAGAGGAAAGTACATCGAGCTACCAGGAAGTAAGGGAACTAGCATTAGATAGGGAAGTGTGAAAGGCTGCAGCCAACCAATCTTAGCATTGAACGGTCAATGATGATAATGAATCTATGATTAGCTCTGGTTCTGCACGATTTGTGGGATAGGTTGTACATCATGCCGTTTATCACTGGTGGACATTATTCACCGGGGGAATAACTCTGGGGTGCATGCCTTTTTCTGCTTTTTTTGCGGCTTGCATGCCTTCCCTACTCACCTTTACCGCTCACTCATCCACGGTGCAGTGTAATTATCCCGATGATCCTTGACGAGTTTTATATTGATTACAGGTAGTTCATTAGTAAACCGGGATTATATAAAGAAACAAATAAAAATTTTATTTCGTGAAGTTTATATATTTTTTTAGTATTATAGTCACAATTGAAAAGTGTTTGTTCAGTATCTATAACAATTTCAGGACGTACATATATATTTGCATTAAATAGCCATTTTGCAAATAACACCAATTTCAATTGAATGATTACATTAAAATTGTTCACAAGTATGTCACAAAATTAAAAAAAATACATAAAATTTGGCCCTCTGGCACCAGCAAAGAAATTACTTCCAGCCAACTACCTAGGATTCAGACCATCCTCCCATGAAACTCTTTGAAGCATTTGTCAAGACAGAGAGGGGGAATATCCGGGCAATCAGGACAGTAATAAATAGTCTGCTTACGTTTACCATTTTTCGTGCAAATTCGGCAATCTTTTTGTTTTCTTCTATCACCTTTGGTCGTCATGGGGCTAAACTTGGGGAAATGGAGTTCTAGTGAGAGAGTGTTTATTCTGGGAGGCAAGACATTTTCTCGCCTCTGACCAAAGTCAACGAGTTTGCCAATTACACTCAGTCTGAAACTTTGTAGATTAAATTTCTCCCCCTTAGAATATGTTTTATGCAACTGAAAACTGTTGAGTAGCAGAATTTGGACAATATGGAGAGCCACTTTTTTATACCAGTGTAAGGTCTTCCTTGATGTTATGTGATAGGACAAAAGCTGATCTAATCTATCCACCCCTCCCATGTATTTGTTATATTCCAGGACTGCTTCGGGAACCCTCCTTTCGATATTTCTCCTACTGACACTGTTTATCAATTCCCCGGAGTACTGTGTACTAATCATAGTCACGTCTCTCTTGTCCTTCCATTTTAAGACACATATCCCGTCGTCAGACCACTTTTCTACCACCTCTCCTTTTTTTAATTTTTTTGATGTAATTTCCGCGGGATTTCCTTTTCTGTTCGTTCTCAGCGTGCCAGTGCATAAAATTTTGTTAGCTGCTAAACTTGATATTATGTCAATGCTGGTAAAGTAATTATCCATAAACACACAGTGGCCCACTCCTCCAAATTTCTGCAAAAGTTTATGAACAATGCAGCCCGCGTGTCCTAATCCTCCCTCGACAGTTTCACCTGCTCCAGTATAAACTAAGATTTTCGCAATGAGTCCGGATGGCTCGGCTAACATGTACAGCTTGACGCCAAACTTATGCTTCTTTCCCTTAATATATTGCCGGAAAGCCAATCGCCCCCTCCATAAAATCATGGACTCGTCGATGCTCAACTCTCTCGACGGGTAGTATACTTTATCCATTATATCCTCAAAAAAATCAAGGAGCGGCCTTATTTTCTGAAGCCGGTCGGATGAACGTGGCTCTTGTAGCTCACCGATGGGTGCAAAATGCAAAACCCGTAAAATTATCTGAAAACGATCGCGGGACATATTTGAAGAAAAGAAAGGTATATTATAGAACCTGTCTTTACGCCAGTAATCCTGAATTTGAGATACTTGTATCATTCCCATGTGAAGTAATAACCCCAGAAAAACATAAAATTCATCCTTTGACAGAGGTTTCCAATCTCCAATACGCGCACGCGGAGATGATCTTCCTTGGAAGAAACGTTCCGCATTTTTATTTGTTTCTTCAATAATTTGATTGACAATTTGGTCAGAGAAAAGCAGATGAAAAAAATCCCACGGAGTCTCTCCATCCGGTCTAACTTTCAAAGTCCTTTGTCGAGTGAATTGAATTTCGCATACAGCCGGTCTTTCCTCAGACCAAGTGCGGTCAGTTCGTGGTAGGTGGATGGGAAAAGCCTGAGTATTGGTTGAGAAATGGGGCTGTGTACTTGGAAAATCCTCGGACATACCAAATGATGAATCTGGAGAAGACTGAAGAGCATCATTCTCTGGACCGACAAATTCTTCCGGGCCACTGCTTCCATCACTCAACTCGTCGCTGCTTAGAACAAAGCTGTCATCACTGTCCTCTAAATCTGAAAAATCATCCTCCAAAATCGCTTCAACTTCCTTTTCTGCTAGTGCTCGCTCTTTCCATTTACCTTTGGATTTATGTAAATGGGTTCCTAATAGGGTAACAAAACACGTAAAAGAAAAATCAGAAATTGTATCTATGAACAATATGGAGATTCATACATGCGTAAATATGTGAGGTTATATTTTATACAAATTCTTATATATATCATATAGCTATTTGGTCAAATTTAGAAAGTTGAACTAGTGTATTATGTCGCTATTAATTAATTATTGCAAAAGTTTACGTTGTTTACCTAATCTTGGTAGACGAGCCTTTGAGGGACCAGCGGTTGACTCTTCCGATGGATTTACAGGATCTGAAGCCGGGCATGAGTCGAAATAATAACGTTCAAAAATAAATAAGTGGTAATCGCAATAAAAATATTGTGGTGACAAATAAAGATATTTTATCAATAATTACCTGAAGTTGAGTACTCCTTAGGATTTGTTGGGATCTTGGCTGAAGAGAATAGAAAACGCTATGTTAGTATAAAGGAAATTTAGCAGTGAGAAATAATTAAATAACATTGTAATTTAATTAAAAACTTACCAGAAGAAGGAGAAAATATTGTTCCCTGATGTTTTCTTTTCCCCATGTTATCACAGTTCAAACCTATTATATTCCACTGCCTGATGTGAGAACCTCTTCTCACCACGTCCACCTTCAATCTATGTTCGACACGATCCTTTTCCTGCTATTTTCTGACGGTGCATTAACTGTCCTTGTATCAAAGTATCACAATGCTGCTGGCACAATTCTCATTGAAAAGGAGGTTTCACGAACATAAATTGTCACACACAGTCGTATTCATCAGATGGCACTCACTTGATGACGATGCAAATAATGACACCGACACCAGCATTTCCTTTCACATTGTGTGGTGACCCTATATGAAGGTATCCTTTAGATTGTATTTATTCCAACGCCGTCGATCTTATCTTACCAATCCATGCCTAAGAATTGTGGTGTGGAATTCTATCCCCAGCTTGAATTTCTTCTACAACTTGGTCGTTTTGGAGTGAGCTCAGTCAAAACTTTGTATTCATTCTGCAGCCAAGGAAAGACCCTTCGCTCACCAAAAGTTGCGTCTACTAAATTAGAAGCGGAAGCATACTCTGATAATGGCGACAAAAAAACACCCGTATTCAAGTTACAATGAAGGTCCATCGGAAGAACAAGAGAATTTTTTAAAAAATTTTCTGTAGCTAATCAAATCATGTAGATACATTTAAATGTAAAGCTTATGAATGGAGAATATGCCAAAGGGATAACCTCATTTATGAATGCAAGGAGAAGGAAAATATACTTGCAGATAGAAGGAAAAAGAAAAAGTTTTCGGCACCTATAAGCGCGCATCCGTTTTTAATGTTTGTCTAACTACACGCGCATCACGAGGTATTAAATTATTATAAAAATATTCAATATTGAAAATGAGGTATTAAATTTCCAATACATCTCTATGATGATAAACGTACCTATTACTTTGAAAACTCAGTTTCCAATGAAAAATAACCACATTATACCTCGAAGAAATCACAGAAAAATTATTTTAGTAATTCGAAGTTTGTTTAAACATAAGTTGGACACAATGAGATGCTCAAATAAACGGATCCGTTTCTTTAACACCCTAACTGTAGAGAAGAGGCAGAGTGAAGGAAAACTGGTTACAAAAAACTCTGATCCCACCAGGTACCGTTTCTCATGTAAATGACTCAGCACGTCGATCGACGTGTTCCGTCGCCAACCGCAGTGCACGAACACGTCGATAGACGTGGTCCGCAGTCAACGTGTTAATACCACATAAAATCGATGACTAAGAATTTGCAAGAATGCATGCAACCCGCACAAAAGTTTTGCTGATAGCACAGGAAGTTCTAGAAAGTACAAAGTTTAAACAGTTATAATACAAAAATGGACTTCAAAAATTAAATTTTAACACGTCCTACTTATGTTTATATTAACACGTCATACTTCTGTATCTTAACACATACTCGCTCACACTTGTCATATAACTCTTCTTTCTCTCTCATCTCTTTCTCTTTTGCTGGTGCATGGGCCGTCACAATGGCCATTTTTCTAAATCTTCCTCTCAATCTTATTCTAAATATCCTTTCACTTATTGCCTCAAATTCCATTATACTATTACTTATTCTTTTAGTTATTATGAACCCTACTCAATATCTACCAGATCTTCTCTCTGGGCCACTATAAAACAGTGTGTATACTGACTTGTCTATTCTTCCTTTCCCTTACCATCTTATTTCTTGAAGTGCTACCACATCAAGTTTGAATGTTGCTATTTCATTTGCTACTTCATCTATTGTACCAGGTCTTAATAAAGTCCGTACGTTCTATGTTGCAACCAATAAACTGTTGTTCTGTTCTGGTTGCCAAGGCTGTCTTCCATAATTTCCATCCATTATCCGAGGCTTTTATTTTGGTTCCATAACATTTTGTTATTTTTCCAGGATCGGATTGTCAGCCCTATCCCCAACCTGGAGTACCAGGCAATTTTTTATCAAGGTTGTCTTCCTTTAGCCTTTGTAGATCCAACTACTAACTGCAAGGCAGCAGGTGCTAGTTTTGGTCCACCCTGGGTATTTTATTTCCCCAGTACCCACCATATCTGGTGGGCATTCCCCTATCCGCCACCTGGGGAGGCGCCCGATGGGAGACTAGCAACTCCTCACGGGAATGGAATACTTTATTGCATCTAAATATATGGTTCTAAAAATGAAGGAACCAGTAAAGGAGCAGGGCATATTGCGGACTCCACACTAGAATTGGTCGGTTATTGTCTGCGGAAACAACAGAAAAGATAGGTTCCTTCTATGTCCGTTGAATGAGCCTGATGAAAGTTGGGAAATTCCTGGGAGAAAGCAGTGTAAAAGTGTCATGATGGAGTTCAACATGTTATGAAGCAAAAAAATTATTTTTTGGAAATCTTAAGGAAATATAAAGCAATGTAAAAGTGTTATGATGGAGTTCAGCATGTTATGAAGCAAAAAAATTATTTTTTGGAAATCTAAAGGAAATATTCTCCCTATTTTAAAGAGAGATTTCCCGAAGAAAAAGTTGACTTGATTCTGAGTATTCAAATGCTGCAGAAATTTCTGAAGCTCGTCCATGCCATGGATCCAGATGGTGAAGGTATCGTCAACAAACCTCATCCACACGGTCAGATTCTTGTCATAAGTCTTGAGTGCCTGCTTCTCCTATTTCTCCATGTGGAAATTGGCTACTACTGGTGATAGTGGCGAGCCCATCACTGCCTCCTCCAGCTGGTCGTAGTTTCCACCGTTTCATAGAGTTGAACAGGCAGTGCTCCACCAGCTCAGGAAAGTCCTCAGGAATTCCACTGGGAGTAAGCTCTCCAATTATATTCACCAGTTCTTGGTTGGGGACATTTGTGAAGGGGAACATAATGTAGAATCTGACTAGTATGTCATACTTGTCAACAGAGAAATTCATAAGGATGTCAATGAAGTGGGCGGAGTTCTTCATGCAGGATGGCATTTTCCCAACATGATGTTGCAGTGACTGAGCCAGGTATTTGGCAAGGCAGTAGGTCTGACTGATAATTGGTCTCAGCAGTACATCATCCTTATGTATTTTTGGTAGTCCTGCAGCCTTTGTGGCTTGGCTGCTGACGGGAGTAGTGATCAATTTTCCTCCACTGGTATCAAAGAGCTCTTTATTATGGCTCCAATGTTATACACAGTTCTGGCTGTCGAATCCTTGTTCAGTTTCTTATAGGTTAGGTTGCTGAGTATATCTGATATTTTCTTTTCATAATCCCCATTGGTAATGTAATACTAAGAATATCTTCACAGTCTCGTAGTCTCTTCAAGGCTCTCCCTACCTCAGCTGTAGTGTTCAGCTTGGGCGGTCTCACATCTGGAAGATTATGACTTACATTTGATCTTATCTCATCTGCACTGCTTTAGGAAACTTTCAAATGGCAGATTCCACTTCCATGATGATTTCCACCTGAGGTGTTGCCCTAGAGGCCAAGTCAAAGTTCAATCCCTTGGCCAGGATCATGGGTGTTGTGTCACATAGGTGAGGGTCTGTGACATTAATGACAGATCAGTCCATTCCAGAGATGTCAGCGGTGGCTGGTTGTTGCCTGGGAAGGATTTTAAAATTTTTCATCTACCAAAGAATTTCAGCAATTATTAAGATATTCCAACTCGGAAGTGAATGTTTCACTATATTTCAGGGCGTGATCAGAAGGAAAAATAAATCACCATAGTTGGCGTCCCTAAGATTTATTCTACTCTAAATGCATGTATAGATAATTCTTCAAGTAACAGAGAAACAATTGTGGACAGTGCCCAGAGGAAGACTTGAGAACAGGAAAGTTTGAAAGCAAGTCCTTGAAGTGTTATTTCACTGGTTACTGTTCCAATGGCTACAGGCTCTGGTGTCCGGAAGAAGGGAAAATTGTCACAGGGAAAAACGTGTTCTACGAAGGAAGATTTGAAAATATACTAAGTGAGGACTGGATCCCGGAACACGGAGAGGAACCAGGAAAGGAACAAGAAGGTGGCATCAAGGAAGAACTCACAGTCGAAAACTTCAATTCAAATGATGGGGTTCAAGATAGATTTCCTATACCGGAACTGACTAGTGATGAAGAGGAACTTGACAATGAAATTAAAGAAAATAAAACTGGAAAGGAAACTTTACGACGCTCTACTACACGTGTAGTGATATCCTTGTAGCTTTCCGGCACATCATCTACAAAAGATTCAGCACTCAGCGCAAGAACAGCATAATCCTGTAGATATTTTGGTGTCTTCCTCTTCCTGGTAGAACGTTGTAAAGTCGAATAAGATGAGACTTACATTTCCGATCTTGTTTCACTAACTGAGTCAATTGTGCTTCCTTAGTGGTTCGTTCTTAATCCCTCTCATCGTCAATCAAATTGTACTTTACAGAAATAATATTCCTCCACAAAAGATTATAATTCCAGCTCTTCCAAATGCGTTTCCATCCTGAATTTCCAATTACTGAAATTCGTTCCATCAATGGGATACGATATTTTTCCGCTTCTGTCGTCATCTTTTACTTTCTGAAGTTCCTTTTCCATTTTAAAACAAACCTGGGCCCATAACCTAGGGATTGTTATGGGACTAAAAGAACTTCCTCACCGACTCTTAACAGTTTTAACTTCAGTTATTTTCAGTCAGATAATCTCAAGGCAAAAAGGCAACAATTGGCAAGTTTTTCATAAAGCAGATTAAACAACTTGTAGTTATGTTTAAAAGCATTTGAGGTGCTGGAAGCAAAAAGTTCAAAATATAAAATGTTAAATTGCAACCTCAACATAAATACATGGTGCTTTTCCAAAAATTCAAAATATCAAACCTTGAAACCTGTCCCTCTGAGAAATTGAGTTGGTTTTGACACCTAAAAATTCAGCGTTGTGGAATATAATCTACCGTTTGTGTGAAATGCATGTGCATTTTTGTGCATTCATCTCTCAAGTGCCTGAGTCACATTTAATTATCAAATTTAAGTTGTGGATATTTTGATCTTGAGTGACTGGGAAAATGGTAGCTTGAGGCAATTTTTCCCTTATTTTATTTTTGTTTTAACTGTTGGCTGCATTTCCATGATGTAAACAATTCTCCTTTGGTTTTAAGCCTTTCGTGGTGCCACTTGACCTAACTACAAGCTATGATGGATGCGGCAAGCAAAAAGAGCAAAGTTCAAAGACAAAACAGATTTTTTTGGTTAATGAGACATCTGTTTGCATAAAAGTTTTTTTTTCAAGAATAAACAACATTGACAAATCCCTGGTTCCTCAGACAATCTTTGGTTTTCCTAAATTCCTTTTCGGAGTAATCCTTGAACTCCTTTAGTGCCCTGTGGTAATGTAGAAAAGGAACCATCACTCGTAAACAGGAACTTTCCGCCGACCCATTATTCTTCGACCCCATTTTGACATTATTGTATGCTACTTCCACTTTTTTACCCTTTGGTAACTGGTCCATGGAATAAAAAATTCTACCAATTTCATAAGTACTATGAGAATACTCCATCATATGGAACTCTCTCGGGACAAGGAATCATGCAGGTTTGAACACAAGTCAGCAAGATGTCTCATATTTTCCTCAATCGTTGAGTGGCGGGAATCATGACCCTCATTTCAGTAACATCTCCTCTCATGATCCGTGGCCCATGGCGATTTCTCTAGTTATTCTTGGAAGTAATGCTTATATTCAACAGAGACATAGTTTTTTAGCTTTTTAAATTCTTCATTAGTTTTTCAATGCAGTAAAATGTAACTTTGATTCGATAATACCTTTTCCAATGATAAAATTAATTGTAACTTCTCCTTATAGTTTCATTTGTGCAGCATATACATAGACAATGATAACAGGAACAAAGAGAAATTGATGGAGAATAATTCCAACCACACAATGTTTTTTAAGCTTCAGTTTCTTATAATTTGTATTTTTTGCCATTGGTAAACAGAATAGAGACACTACACAACATATCACATTTTGAAGCCATGAGAAAAATGTGATATGAAAATACTACCTACTAAAACATTTCCCTTAATTAAATACTACCTTGTTGAACTTTACATATTTCTCAATTCACCTCTTAAGTGGTGATAACAAGGCTTTTATACCAATCTGCTGCTTTATGATAGCTTACAAACAGTAAATAACATTTAATGTTGTCAAAAGTCGAATATGCTGAAGACTTTTTGAAGATTATCCTAAGTATTGTAACGGACCAACCCTCCCAACCCGCAACATTTAGGGAGGACAGCCGCACACATAGAGATCCGCGTTTTAACCCAACATGGGGCATACTCCGCGAAATCCAAAAATAAAGATTAAGGATCCCCTGAGGCGTTCGATGTTCAATGGTCCACTCTAGGGAATGATGGGGATAAAGCTTCCCAGGAACTGGGACGAACCACAACACTGGTAATTTTGACACAACTTTAGTGCACTTGATGACTGACACAGAACATGGCAAAATTCACGGTACATGCGCAAAAACACAAAAAGTGCACACGGCATTCAAATATTAAACAAGACAAGGAAATGACCAAGCAAAAATATAATAATTACACTGATGATCATGAATGAATAATGGGATGACAACACAAAGGTGATATGGATGACGGTGATACCGTAAATGACAGGCAATGAACATACACTTGAAAAATTACACTTTATGATTAAATATAACAAGCTCCCGTATAGCAAGAGACACAGCGGGGAGTTAAAGTGAAACAGTTCTCGAAGCACAAGCCGCGGTAGGCAGCAATTTAAAACAAATGACTTGAAGGCATCACACAAATAATGGAATTTAGGCTGGAGGGGCTTAGGGTTGCCTCAAGAGTCTCACAACACCTAAAGATTCCTATAATTGAAGCAGCTTTCCCATGAAAAAGGGGGGGGGATATGGAGAGTCGTTGTCGGCTTACGTGGAAACACCAGATGAATTGACGTAAGAGAGGAGCGGCTGACATGGATGCACCAACTCCCGTCCGGCAGGATGCATGATGGCTGGAAGTGGCTTCTCGCCTCTAGTGTCCGCTGAAGACGTTGGGGTCGTGGGCCAATCTGGAGACACTGCAGCTTGCAGGCATCCTCCCACGCTTGCATTAAATGGCAAACGAGTGGGTGTATAGCAGCTCTCCTGACTCGCGATCCGTCACTATCTATCTCTCTCTCGCTTCTCGCTTGCCAAACTGGCATAGCGACCTGTCAACAGCTGCGAGTAGATTCTCCCGTTACGGTGTGCCCAGGCCCAATATATATCCCAATCGTGGAGGGGTGAGGCGTCCGTGGGCACACAAATGGGGGGTAGGGGGGGGTAAAGCTGGGGATTCCCCTTCACCGGCAGTCGAACGACACTTGCAGTGGCCAGCATGGGCCATCTCACTCACATGGCCGGGAGGATCATAGCCTCTGGCCCATCACACACTCCACTGACCTTGCTCACTCAATCTCTGAGCGTGGTTTGTCCCGTTCAAACCAAAACACGTAAAAGGGGAAGGGGTAAAAAAAAACAACGTGAAAAGAAACACAAAAACGTGAGGGAATCCTTCAAAAAACATGAGACAGTCAAACCGTTACCGTCACATAGCCCCCCACTAAACTGTGAGGAGGGGGGTGAAAGAAATGAAAAACACCTCCTCGCATCCCTTCATATCGTCTATTAGGGTGTTTAGTCCTCTGGCGTGTGTCGCAACTGCGTAGCAATTTGCGCACGTCACGTCCCATATCTTTCCAAAAATACTTTTCCCTGATCCAAGCTATGGTTTTGTGTGCACCGCAGTGGCCATACTTGGTATACGCGTACCACACTAATTTGTGCCCTAGAGCACTTGGAACCTTGGAACCCATAATTTATATTCGGAATGGGCTGCTCCCATATTGCGAAATAGAACGCCTTTGTGTAAACAGCACCTATCCACTATCCTTTCGAACTGAGTTCCTGCATTCCTCACCCGGCGCGACCCTAACCTAAGTGCCTGCCAGATTTTCTTAAACTCCGGATCATTTTCCTGCGAAGCCTCAATGTTGGCAAGGTCCTCTTCGGGAAACTCCGGTATATTTAATTCCAATGCTAACATCTGAAAACCCTCCTCCGCTTCCTCTCTAACGATCCCTTCGGTGCAATTTCGGCTGATCCAATCTGGGACTATATTGCGCTTCCCCCGGCAATATTCAACACGGAACGAAAATTCCTGAAGGGCTAAAACCCATCGTGTCAAACTACTATTATTCAGCTTACATTTTTTTAAAAAGGTTAAAGCCTTGTGATCCGTAATCACGACCACTTCCCTACCCAGAAGGTATTGTCGCAGTTTTTGGAAAGCCCACATTATGGCCAACGCCTCCTTCTCGGTAGTGGTGTAAAACAATTCTGCTCCTTTCATCGTCCGACCTATTAAAGCTATGACATGCTCTTCCCCGTTTTCGGTCCTCTGAAAGAGAACCACCCCCAAGGCGTGATTCGACCTGTCTGTTTGCAAAAACATATCGCGTGTGAAATCCGGATATTCCACGACCACTAGATCTAGGAAAGCCTTCTTGATTTCATCAAAACTTTCCTGATGGTCTTTCGACCACTCCCACTTCTTTCCCTTTTTTAACAGCGTGAGCAACGGTACCATCAGGCCCGCATAGCCCCTACAGAACCTCGCGTAGAAATTGCACATACCGAGGAAAGCCCTCAATTGGCGTACATTCCGTGGCACTTTGGCCTCCTGAATGACGCACACCTTTTCCGGATCAGCTTCTATCCCTTTTGCAGTCAAATTGTGCCCTAAAAATGATGGTCAAACCGTTACCATCACAGTATGCATATTTAAATTCCTAGTGATGGTAAATTTGAAAGCTCCTAAATCTAATTACAATTACATCTTACATAAAACCTACCAATATTTACATTGAAAACTTATTTAAAATAGTGAAACAGGTTCAAATATTCATAAATGTATAACCATGAACAAAATTGAGCACTTATTGATTTCCATATATGTGCTTTAAGGAATTCAGTTGGTGCCTACTTTGGTAGATTTCGAAGGAGGGCATTGAGAACTTTGTCTATTCCTGGTGAGGTGTTCTAGGAGTCATCAATGGCCGAGATAAGTTCACAGATTGTAAATGGCATATTGTATTAGCTGTTTTTATTGAATAAAAATTTGATGGCTTCAGGGATGATTTGATGGCTTCAGGGATAATAACTTGGTGGATTTGACTGCTTTGACGCTACAGGGATAATAATTTGGTGGATTTGACTGCTTCAGTTCATTCTTTGCTGAGATGAATGAGGTCTCATAATTGGTGCAACTGCTCGTAGCAGCCAGAGATTAGCCAAACACCCCACTAATTTCTTTTGGTGCAGTCATCACCTTGTCACCGACCTTCAACAGAGATATGCTAGACTGCTGGTAGGTATCAATAATTCTCTTCACATTCTGCCACACCTACACAAGGGGTGTCCTGTGGTTGATGGAGGAGACGAATTCTATCCAGGAATCCCTCTTTGCCTCTTTTACAAATTGGCAATCTTTTGCTCAAAAGTGACGAATAGAACCCAGATTCATTGCTGCGGGTATTTGTAAAATATTCTGAATGCTTTGTTCTGCATTCGGATGGCCTTGGCTCACTCATCATTCCACCAAGGTAACGCTGGCCTTGGCAGATTACGTTTACATCGTGTTACGCATAATATTCTATGCTATGTTTTCATAAAGGTCATGATGAAAGGAATACATATTGAAATGCATCTTCAAAGTTTTGACCGACGAAGCATGAAGAATAGAAATGAAATTTTTCCCACTCAGGGAATACTCTATTTTTTTTTTCTATTATTTGCATAGCATTTCTTCAAGAAGTTATAATCTCATCACTGTGGTATTGAATGTACATTGATTGACATTAATATTAACCTATTATCCTTTTTATTTAGATGGCAATTGAAGAGAGTCTCATGGCATGTGACTTCATGGAAACAAGCCAGAATTGAGTTGGCGGAGCCTCTTGGAAATTCAGTGGCTTTCAGACCTCCATCATGTACACTTTGTGGTCAGTTAGCTGTGGTAGCAAACCTCCATGGCCTTTGTTTGCTTGGTGAACCCAGGTGATGTTCCTTATATCTTACCTTAGGGGAATTATTTTTAGCATATATATATTTCCTTAATATTCAGGGGGAATATCTTTAAATATAACAACTATTTTACCATTTCTCGATTGATTTGAAACTAATTAGGAAACAATTCTGTCATATTATAGCCATAGGTCATTGGAAAAACTTGTCAAAAAAATATTTGCTCAATCAAGGCAATATTCAGAAAATTACATGGTATTTGGACTCATTTAAAGTGCAGAGGCTCATGCCCTCTGCAAAGGGCTTCAAGTTGGGTTGTAGAATGTTATTGAATCACAATTCGGATTGGGTTGGATATATGAGGAGGCAACTGATAATTAAGACCATTTCCGCCATAGGGGTCAGTTAAGGGAGGAGGGATGGAAAGAGACCCGGCATTGGCATTAGCCTTCTCTAAATGAAAGGCACCAAGGGGACCTCAGTTTAACAGTCATCTGTCAGACTAGAGGACTGCACTCAAAGTGCCCTCCCCAAGACACTTAAATAGGGATCTGGTTTCGTCTGAAAAATATCCTCCTCTGTAGGGATTGGAAGCCTGATACTCCATATGGTTAGCCAATACTCGAGCCACCACACCAACCATATCCCCAAATCGCAGTTCACAATCTTCCACAACCTATTATCCTTATTTATTACCAAAAGTTGTTCAAAATAGGGAAAACGAAAACAAAATAAATTTTGAAATTGAGCAAAATTTCAAACCTGGAAATGAGTGGATACATTAATTGGACTTTGCAACCGCATAGTCTTGCACTTCCAAGTGTTAATTTGTCTTCTTAATGTATACTTGAGATCCTCAAATCTGAAATCATTCTAGTAATCTCGCCTTAAACATTGCGTCAATTTACCTTCAGAAGGAATAGAAATGATTAAGTTTCATACCACATCTCCCATTTATAACATTCAACATTTGGGATTTATGCTGAGAAAAATATCATTGATATGCATAAAAATTAGTTACAAAAACTACATGTTGTGAAAATGATGGAAATCAATTAATACCATTATTAATTGACAAATTTGAAAAGTTTTCAGTATTTGTGTAATACCTTAATTATAATAAATCTGAAAGCCACTAAAGGTGTCAAAGGCAAATGAACTATCTTTTGGCTAAAAGCTTCTTTAGTATGGAGATATTATCATCATTATGGTCTTCAAATTTCTGAGATAACATTTTTGCTATCAAAGAAGTACCTACTGAGAAAAACCACGAATTTTAACCTGCTCACCTAGAGCCATTTGTTCAGAGTTTATATTTCTATGAAGCTGGATTAAAATATTTTGTGCTTAATGATGTGAGCCATAAAATATGTTTGCATGCTAAATATAATGCTTAGAAATGAATACTTACATGAATTGGATTTCATTTCTACACAGTCCTTCTCATCGAACTCCTAATTAGTGCTTCTTAGTTATGTACCGGATCATCAAAATATGAAACCTTTCTTATATTTTCACTTCATAAAATTTCATTGATTTACCTTGAAAAGAAATTGAAATGATTTGACTTTATTGAAATGATTTGATTTTGACTTTATTCTGAGATAACAAATATAAGTTGCAAGCGTCACAAGTAGTCTCACAGAAAAATTCTTTGTTTTACTATGGTAATTTATAATACAACAGATTACAACTAGGCTTTATAGGTATTATACATTTTAATTATGAAAAGCAGCATCGGCATTATATAAAAATGAACTAAAATCCGAATCAGAGGAGTGACTACTTTGTATTGCCATAGTATTTCAACAAAGATCACTACAGATCACTGCGGGATAAAAATTTTCATTGATTGAAATCTAATTTCACCTAGTTCTGAATCATAATTATTAAAATTCTACGCAATATATTCCAACTTTATCCTAAAGGGTACTTAGGTGAACTAAAGAAATCTACATGATTTAAAATTTAGTAGTATGAGCATAATATGAAGCATGTAAATTAATGGGTACACCAATTGCATATTTTAAATGCATGTCCTTCAATTCTAACTCCTGATTGTAGTTCTTAAGGTGTAAATGGGATCCTCAAAGTATGAAATCCTCCTTGTATTTTTACATAACACAATAGGAATAATTTACTTTGAAAAGAAATAGAAATGATTTTTAATATAATCCCCATTAATAATGATCAGAGTTCGGATTAATTCTAAGAAATCACTTTAAGTAGCATTTATTAAAAGTAGTAGTATTCATGTATAAGTAATACTGTAACAACAATGAGCCATGTATCTTCCCCTGTGAAAGTAATGAAATACTAAAAATCTTTTCTATGTAATGACTGAGCAGTAATTAGATGTCTTCTATATGCTTACTTGTATACTCGTCATATATCTGCTGAGTAGTCAATGGAGTATAAATAGGGAATGTGCACTATCAAAGATTATGTGATTGCTACATCCCTAAAGAATCTCTTCCTCTTGCAGTATGTCGTTATAGTATTGCTTCTACTGAGGTTAAAGCTGTGTGTGGCCTACATGAAGATATTAACAGACTTTTTGCAGGGTCATAAATTTCATCTTTTAGTGCTACTGAACTTTCATGTAATTTTTAAGGGATACTGTAAAGCTTTATTTAGAATGAGTAGAAAAGTTTAAAATGTTTGCGTAATTCTCTCAACCTGAATTATGTGAGCACATGCCCGCAGTAATACAGTAGAACCTCGATCTATCATTCTCGCATTGATCATTTTCCCACATCTATCGTTCGCCGTCTTTGGTCCCGAATGTAGTTCCATGCTGATAACGTTAATAATTCCCGCATCCATCGTTCCCCGAAGTATCGTTTTCCTGCTTCGATTCTTTCCAAATCACGGTCCCCACATCACTATTCCCGCATTCATTGTTTGAAAAAGACTAAACCAAAAATTTACACCCAAGTAAGATTTTGGGATTTTTGCGGCGCTCCGCAGAGGGAAAGGAGGAGGGGGAGGGAGTTAGGTGACGCACCGTGCAGGACGGACGGGTAGCCCTTTCCGTCCAAGTCCCTTCTTATCTTTATGGCCCAAACTTCTTCCTAGAGGACAATTGGCATTCCTCCTTTCCTACAACTTACAACTATCTGGTCATCAAACGATCTGGCTGTTCTACAAATACCTCATCACTAATAGGACTTTTAAGATATGCAGAATTCACATCAAAGTGTTGAATGGTCCATCCATTTTCAACAGCTATAGCGAGAATTATTCTAAGTGACCTCATTGTAAGCACAGGACTACATGTCTCCAGAAAATCAACTCCACGTATTTGGCTAAACCCTTGGGCAACAAGCCTAGCTTTGTATTTCTCAACTTTTCCATCATCATTTCTTTTGATTTTGTAAACCCAATTTGTCCCTATCACATTTTTTCCATCAGGTCTTTTCACTTTGTTCCAGGTATCATTTTTATGCATATTTTTCATCTCTTCTTGCATAGCCTTGTACCACTGTTGTGCATTCGGCCCTGCTAAAGCTTCCCCTGCACATCTTGGTTCCTCATCTGAAGAAGACTTGTATTTTACCTGGTTACACCATTTTCAATGTTCCTTTGGTATAGCTATTCTCTCTGACCTCCTTGGAATGAACTGATCCCTTTCCATACATCATAAATGATATTCTTCTGCAGGTCCATGTGTTTGATTCGACTCTTCAAGTAGATCCTTTTTCTCCAGGATTTCAGTATGTTCATCTTCATAAATGTCATCTTCACTATCACTTGAGTTCATATTAGTCTCTTCTTTGCTTCTTATACCTTTATCATCCAAGTCTATTTTCTCGTAAGGAAAAACATCTTTATTGAAAATTACATCTTGGCTTATCATTATTTTTCTTCTGTCAATGCTCCAAAGTCTATAGCCATTGACATCATCTTGAACACCTTGCAAAATGCATCTCTCAGCCCTTGGCTCCAGTTTTTCGGTTTTAGGCATAACTTTGCCCATGCTTGACACCCGAATACCTTAATCTTGCACAGGTTTCTCTCACTTATCTCTCTCCCAGACCATACTTCAATAGGTTTCTTGCCATCCAATGCCGACGCTGGACAATGGTTTCTCATGTAACACGCTGTATTCAGTGCCTCAACCCAGAAATGATGTGGTAGGCCAGATTCTATCAGCATGCATCTCACCATATTAAACTAAGTTAGATTCAGTCTCTCTGCCTTTCTGTTCTGCTGTTGGATGTACGGCACTGTGAATCTATGCCTGATGCCTTCCCTTTTCAGGAAAGTTTTAAAGCTCTCTCCTGTATATGCCCCACCATTATCACTGAGAAATTCTTGGATTTTCCTGTCTTTCTGGTTTTCTACTCTGGATTTATACTCCTTGAATTTATCCAAAATTTCTGCCTTTTGTGCAACATTGTCTACACTTTCATGGTTGCTATAATCGTCTGTGAATGTAACTTAGTATTTTCCTCCTCCAAGAGATGTAGGAAAAATCAGTCCTCCAACATCAGAATGAATTAGCTCTAGCACTTGACTACTTCTGTTTTCTGTCCTTTGGATAAACTTCTTCCTCTTAAATTTCCCCTGCACACAGGCGTTGCATTTGCTGCTCACTTTTGTTTCTACTTCAGGTTCCTTTGCTCTTAGTACTGATATCTTCTGCAGAATTTGTTTACCACAGTGACCAAAATGCCTATGCCACAAGTCCAAGGATGCATTACTCGCTCTCCCTTCTACTTCGGTTTCTTTTCCTGGCTCTACTTTAAGTTCTGTACACGCAGCCTCAGCTTTACCCTCATGATCACCATCTAACGTACTAACATAATATAAGCCGCTTTTGCTCTCATCATTACTTCACCAGTCGCCCTTATCAGTTACATCAACTTTATTTTTAACAGTTACACAACAGTAACAACAGTTGCACAACCACTATTTTTGCTCCCTTTTTCTCTAGTTCACTTACAGATATAAGATTATGCTGCAAGCCTGGTACATGCAAAACATAACTTATTCTATTATCCCAACCACCATCAGTCATTCGGAGCAATGATGTTTCTTTGCCTTTCACTTCAGATTTGTCACCATTCCGTACATCTACTTGTCTACTCATTACCATGTTCTGCAGCAGTTCAATTGATGGAGACATATGGTTTGTAGCTCCACAATCCAGCATCCATGCATTTTTCTTGTGCCAACCATCCTCTTTTGTTGTGCATAAAGCTTTGTACATTCTCTCCTCATTTGCTGTTGCCATTGACGCATTATTTACTTCTTTATAGTACCCTTTAGATTCACCTTTCCTTGCTTGTTTTGTCTCTTCTCTTCTTTGGTCTGGTCTCTTGGGTTTCTTACAATATTTTGCTATATGACCTCTGCCTCCACAATTGAAACAATGGAAAGTTCTATCGTTTAGCTCATGTTTCTGCTCTTGTTTACTGAAAGGAGCCCTTTTATCTTCACCATGCCATCTTCTCTGTTGACCCAACTTAGCGGAGAGTGCCCTTGAAACCTCCTCATTCCTCGAATTTTGCTTTTCCTCTAAAATTCATGCTGATTTCACTTTTCTCATCACCAGATTTTCTTCGTTTTCGAGTCCTCTAACTAATCCCTCGTATTTGTCTAATGGCAGTCCCATTAGGAGGAACATGGCTATCTGGTCATCATTAAAGGTCATGTCTCCTTTTGCGATCTTTCGGTGCAGCTGATGAATTTTTGCTGTATACTCCGTCATTGAGATTTTTTCAGTTTTCTCAGCATTCACCATTTCCTTCAGGTGTATTAACGTGTGCAGGTGGCTCAATGGACCATGGATCTCTTATAAGGCTTCCCAAGCTTCTTGTGCTCATGTGCAATCTCCTACATCTTCAAAATATGCCAACTTCACATGTTGGATGATGTAGTTCAGCGCCTTTCCATTTAACCGATCCTGTTCTTGATTCAGTGTTTCTGCCATCTTGTACCCTGGGTCCACAGCACACTAAAAGTTTTTCTCTACCAAAAGCGATCTTACTCTCTAAGTCCACATGTAATAATTGTCATTACCTAACTTTGGACACTTTTCTGTCTCTTCATTAACATCTTCTTTTTTACCGGCCATATTGTCCTATCTATTTCGTCTTACCACTTAATACTCACTATTCATCAAGAAAAATATAGGATCTATATTGCACCTGGATTGTACCTGGGGCCACATAACCTGAAATAAATTATGAAGATGCTGGGCAGATACATTCACATAACCATTTATTTCTCTATGTATCAACATCTTGAGTCTATAACACCTGTTGCCATGACACTGTGGGCTACATAAAACATACATCCAAGAGAGAGAATCGAGCCTCGATATACATCTTAGTTTCTACCGTTTCTACATTATGAGGGTTCAAATTCCTGACACAAACAATATCCCATTTCTAACATGTTTCAGCATAATACATCTACATCTACATAATACCCCGCAAGCCGCCTCAAAAGGGGTGTGGGGGGGTGTTAGGACACCAGCAGTCAACAAAAAAAATAATAAAATAGAAGTTCTGCCTAGCATTTATTAAAGTCCTTAATTGTTCGGGGGAGAAACAAATTCCAAAACCAATCCGTTCGGCAAAATATCTCTCTTAATTTATCGATTCTGTCGGACCTGGAAATATAATGTGGTTCTAATATGATATTCTCTGTGTCGCTCTGAAAGATACCCATTCTCAATTGCTCAAGCAATCTAAGCTTAGCACGTAGCCTCCGAGTTTCTAGCGGCTCCCACCCTAAATCGTTCAAAATCTGTGTAACGCTTTCTGTACGGCCATAGCAGTTTTTGACGAATCGCACAGCTTTCCTTTGTATTATATGAAGTTCATGGACTAGGTCTTTCTCCGCCGGATGTTTGCTGCATATTCAAGGTGTGGCTGGACGAGTGCGAATTAGCACCTCTCTTTCACTTTATCATCCGAAAATCTTCCCACAACACGCTTGACAAATCCTAGCCTTTTCAGGGCTCTGCCACAAATATTTCTTATGTGTCCGCCACAATAGGTTCGAAGTTATCGTAACTCCCAGGTATTTAACTTCATCTATCGCATTTATGCTAACGCCATCCACAACATATACATGGGGATAGATGGGCATACAGAGTACGATGGGCCTTAGACAAATCATCATACTTGACATCATTATTTGTATTCTACTCGAAATGCAAACATAAATGATTCCTCAAGTAAGATGATCTGATTACAGGCAATGCCCAAAGAATAAGAATAATGCATCAAAATGCAAAATAAATGATTCCTCAAGTAAGAAAGATCCAATTACAGTCAATGCCCAAAGAATAAGAATAATGCATCTTAGTTGAATATAGAAATAATACTTCTTTCAGTGAATTAAAGTAAGAATGGCGTACAAAATATACTAAAGTAATAAGCAATAACTGTATCTTGGTTACCTTTGGAATGAAGTCCTTATATGTGATAGGATGTTTCTCTCTTTATATGCCCATGTACTTTTATTTATCTTCTGCTTCGGAGACATTATACATGTAAGATTCAATTATTGAACATAATTAATAAAATTTTCCTTCGTAAGAAGTTCACCAATTATGAATATATTTTAAGTCAGAAGTGAATGTTTCACCATAATACATGTATGATCGGGAAACCTCATAGTATTGTGGAATTCATCATAGTTGATGTCCCTAAATTGTAATCTACTCTAAATGTAAGCATAGGTAATTCTTCAATTAACAAAGAAACAATTATGGTCAATGCCCAAGAAATGGAACATTTTATTTTCATTAATTATTGAAATGATACTTCTTGCAGTAAATTAAAGTAAGGTTGGGGACAAAATATTTTAAAGTTGTAATCAATTACTGTATTTTGGTTACCTTTGGATTGAAGTCCTTATATGTGATAGGATGGTTCTCTCTTTGATTGCCCATGTACTTTTATTTATCTTCTGCTTCGGAGACATTATACATGTAAGATTCAATTATTGAACATAATTGTTAAAATTTTCCTTCGTAAGAAGTTCACTAATTATGAATATATTTTAAGTCAGACGTGAATGTTTCACCATAATATATGTATGACGGGAAACCTCATAGTATTGTGGAATTCATCATAGTCGATGTCCCTAAATTGTAATCTACTCTAAATGTAAACATAGGTAATTCTTCAATTAACAAAGAAAAATTTATGGTCAATGCCCAAGCAATGGAAAAACATATTTTCATTAATTATTCAAATCATACTTCTTGCAGTGAATTAAAGTAAGGTTGGCGTACAAAATATACTAAATTTATAAGGAATTACTGTATTTTGGTTACCTTTGGAATGAGTCCTCATATGTGATAGGATAGTTCTCTCTTTTTTTGCCCATATACTTTTATTTATCTTCTGCTTCGGAGACATTATACATGTAAGATTCAATTATTGAACATAATTAATAAAATTTTCCTTCGTAAGAAGTTCACCAATTATGAATATATTTTAAGTCAGAAGTGATTGTTTCACCATAATATATGTATGACGGGAAACCTCATAGTATTGTGGAATTCATCATAGTTGATGTCCCTAAATTGTAATCTACTCTAAATGTAAACATAGGTAATTCTTCAATTAACAATGAAACAATTATGGTCAATGCCCAAGAAATGGAAAAATATATTTTTATTAATTATTGAAATGATACTTCTTGCAGTGAATTAAAGTAAGGTTGGCGTACAAAATATTCTAAATTTATAAGCAATTACTGTATTTTGGTTACCTTTGGAATGAGTCCTAATATGTCATAGGAAGTTCTTCTCTTTCTTTGCCCATGTACTTTTATTTATCTTCTGCTTCGGAGACATTATACATATAAGATTCAATTATTGAACATAATTAATAAAATTTTCCTTCGTAATAAGCTCACCAATCATAAAATATTTTATATCAGATGTGAACGATTCACCATAATACGTGTATGATCGGGAAACCTCATAGTATTGTGGAATTCATCATAGTTGATGTCCCTAAATTGCAATCTACTCTAAATGTAAACATAGGTAATTCTTCAATTAACAATGAAACAATTATGGTCAATGCCCAAGAAATGGAACATTTTATTTTCATTAATTATTGAAATGATACTTCTTGCAGTAAATTAAAGTAAGGTTGGCATACAAAACATACTTAAGTTATTAGCAATTACTGTATTTTGGTTACCTTTGGAATGAGTCCTCATATGTGATAGGATAGTTCTCTCTTTTTTTGCCCATATACTTTTATTTATCTTCTGCTTCGGAGACATTATACATGTAAGATTCAATTATTGAACATAATTAATAAAATTTTCCTTCGTAAGAAGTTCACCAATTATGAATATATTTTAAGTCAGAAGTGATTGTTTCACCATAATATATGTATGACGGGAAACCTCATAGTATTGTGGAATTCATCATAGTTGATGTCCCTAAATTGTAATCTACTCTAAATGTAAACATAGGTAATTCTTCAATTAACAAAGAAAAATTTATGGTCAATGCTCAAGCAATGGAAAAACATATTTTCATTAATTATTCAAATCATACTTCTTGCAGTGAATTAAAGTAAGGTTGGCGTACAAAATATACTAAATTTATAAGCAATTACTGTATTTTGGTTACCTTTGGAATGAGTCCTCATATGTGATAGGATAGTTCTCTCTTTTTTTGCCCATATACTTTTATTTATCTTCTGCTTCGGAGACATTATACATGTAAGATTCAATTATTGAACATAATTAATAAAATTTTCCTTCGTAAGAAGTTCACCAATTATGAATATATTTTAAGTCAGAAGTGATTGTTTCACCATAATATATGTATGACGGGAAACCTCATAGTATTGTGGAATTCATCATAGTTGATGTCCCTAAATTGTAATCTACTCTAAATGTAAACATAGGTAATTCTTCAATTAACAATGAAACAATTATGGTCAATGCCCAAGAAATGGAAAAATATATTTTTATTAATTATTGAAATGATACTTCTTGCAGTGAATTAAAGTAAGGTTGGCGTACAAAATATTCTAAATTTATAAGCAATTACTGTATTTTGGTTACCTTTGGAATGAGTCCTTATATTTGATAGGATGTTTATCTCTTTCTTTGCCCATGTACTTTTATTTATCTTCTGCTTCGGAGACATTATACATGTAAGATTCAATTATTGAACATAATTAATAAAATTTGCCTTCGTAATAAGCTCACCAATCATAAAATATTTTATATCAGATGTGAACGTTTCACCATAATACGTGTATGATCGGGAAACCTCATAGTATTGTGGAATTCATCATAGTTGATGTCCCTAAATTGAAATCTACTCTAAATGTAAACATAGGTAATTCTTCAATTAACAATGAAACAATTATGGTCAATGCCCATGAAATGGAACATTTTATTTTCATTAATTATTGAAATGATACTTCTTGCATAAATTAAAGTAAGGTTGGCGTACAAAACATACTTAAGTTATTAGCAATTACTGTATTTTGGTTACCTTTGTAAAGATGTCCTTATATGTGATAGGAAGTTCTTCTCTTTATTTGCCCATGTAGTTTTATTTATCTTCTGCTTCGGAGACATTATACATGTAAGATTCAATTATTAAACATAATTAATAAAATTTTCCTTCGTAATAAGCTAAATAATTATGAATATATTTAAAGTCAGAAGTGAATGTTTCACCATAATACATGTATGATCGGGAAACCTCATAGTATTGTGGAATTCATCATAGTTGATGTCCCTAAATTGGATTCGACTCTAAATGTAAACATAGGTAATTCTTCAATTAACAAAGAAACAATTATGGTCAATGCCCAAGAAATGGAAAAATATATTTTCATTAATTATTGAAATGATACTTCTTGCAGTGAATTAAAGTAAGGTTGGGGTACAAAATATATTAAAGTTGTAATCAATTACTGTATTTTGGTTACCTTTGGATTGAAGTCCTCATATGTGATAGGATGTTTCTGTCTTTATTTTCCCATGTACTTTTATTTATCTTCTGCTTCGGAGACATTATACATGTAAGATTCAATTATTGAACATAATTAATATAATTTTCCTTCGTAATAAGCTCACCAATCATAAAATATTTTATATCAGATGTGAACGATTCAAAATAATACGTGTATGATCGGGAAACCTCATAGTATTGTGGAATTCATCATAGTTGATGTCCCTAAATTGTAATCTACTCTAAATGTAAACATAGGTAATTCTTCAATTAATAAAGAAACAATTATGGTCAATGCCCAAGAAATGGAAAAATATATTTTCATTAATAATTGAAATGATACTTCTTGCAGTGAATTAAAGTAAGGTTGGGGTACAAAATATATTAAAGTTGTAATCAATTACTGTATTTTGGTTACCTTTGGATTGAAGTCCTCATATGTGATAGGATGCTTCTGTCTTTATTTTCCAATGTACTTTTATTTATCTTCTGCTTCGGAGACATTATACATGTAAGATTCAATTATTGAACATAATTAATAAAATTTTCCTTCGTAAGAAGTTCACCAATTATGAATATATTTTAAGTCAGAAGTGATTGTTTCACCATAATATATGTATGACGGGAAACCTCATAGTATTGTGGAATTCATCATAGTCGATGTCCCTAAATTGTAATCTACTCTAAATGTAAACATAGGTAATTCTTCAATTAACAAAGAAACATTTATGGTCAATGCCCAAGAAACGGAAAAATATATTTTTATTAATTATTCCAATGATACTTGTTGTAGTGAATTAAAATAAGGTTGGCGTACAAAATATACTAAATTTATAAGCAATTACTCTATTTTGGTTACCTTTGGAATGAGTCCTCATATGTGATAGGATAGTTCTCTCTTTTTTTGCCCATATACTTTTATTTATCTTCTGCTTCGGAGACATTATACATGTAAGATTCAATTATTGAACATAATTAATAAAATTTTCCTTCGTAATAAGCTAACCAATCATAAAATATTTTATATCAGATGTGAACGATTCACCATAATACGTGTATGATCGGGAAACCTCATAGTATTGTGGAATTCATCATAGTTGATGTCCCTAAATTGAAATCTACTCTAAATGTAAACATAGGTAATTCTTCAATTAACAATGAAACAATTATGGTCAATGCCCAAGAAATGGAACATTTTATTTTCATTAATTATTGAAATGATACTTCTTGCATAAATTAAAGTAAGGTAGGCGTACAAAACATATTTAAGTTATTAGCAATTACTGTATTTTGGTTACCTTTGGAAAGATGTCCTTATATGTGATAGGAAGTTCTTCTCTTTATTTTCCCATGTAGTTTTATTTATCTTCTGCTTCGGAGACATTATACATGTAAGATTCAATTATTGAACATAATTAATAAAATTTTCCTTCGTAAGAAGTTCACCAATTATGAATATATTTTAAGTCAGAAGTGATTGTGTCACCATAATATATGTATGACGGGAAACCTCATAGTATTGTGGAATTCATCATAGTTGATGTCCCTAAATTGTAATCTACTCTAAATGTAAACATAGGTAATTCTTCAATTAACAAATAAACAATTATGGTCAATGACCAAGAAATGGAAAAATATATTTTGATTAATTATTGAAATGATACTTCTTGCAGTGAATTAAAGTAAGGTTGGCGTACAAAATATTCTAAATTTATGCGCAATTACTGTATTTTGGTTACCTTTGGATTGAAGTCCTCATATGTGATAGGATGTTTCTGTCTTTATTTTCCCATGTACTTTTATTTATCTTCTGCTTCGGAGACATTATACATGTAAGATTCAATTATTGAACATAATTAATAAAATTTTCCTTCGTAATAAGCTCACCAATCAGAAAATATTTTATATCAGATTGAACGTTTCACCATAATACGTGTATAATCGGGAAACCTCATAGTATTGTGGAATTCATCATAGTTGATGTCCCTAAATTGTAATCTACTCTAAATGTAAACATAGGTAATTCTTTAATTAACAAAAAAACAATTATGGTCAATGCACAAGAAATGGAAAAAATATATTTTTATTAATTATTGAAATGATACTTCTTGCAGTGAATTAAAGTAAGGTTGGCGTACAAAATATTCTAAATTTATAAGCAATTACTGTATTTTGGTTACCTTTGGAATGAGTCCTAATATGTGATAGGAAGTTCTTCTCTTTATTTGCCCATGTACTTTTATTTATCTTCTGCTTCGGAGACATTATACATGTAAGATTCAATTATTGAACATAATTAATAAAATTTTCCTTCGTAATAAGCTCACCAATCATAAAATATTTTATATCAGATGTGAACGTTTCACCATAATACGTGTATGATCGGGAAACCTCATAGTATTGTGGAATTCATCATAGTCGATGTCCCTAAATTGTAATCTACTCTAAATGTAAACATAGGTAATTCTTCAATTAGCAAAGAAAAATTTATAGTCAATGCCCAAGCAATGGAAAAACATATTTTCATTAAATATTCAAATCATACTTCTTGCAGTGAATTAAAGTAAGGTTGGCGTACAAAATATACTAAATTTATAAGCAATTACTGTATTTTGGTTACCTTTTGAATGAGTCCTCATATGTGATAGGATAGTTCTCTCTTTTTTTGCCCATATACTTTTATTTATCTTCTGCTTCGGAGACATTATACATGTAAGATTCAATTATTGAACATAATTAATAAAATTTTCCTTCGTAAGAAGTTCACCAATTATGAATATATTTTAAGTCAAAAGTGATAGTTTCACCATAATATATGTATGACGGGAAACCTCATAGTATTGTGGAATTCATCATAGTTGATGTCCCTAAATTGGATTCGACTCTAAATGTAAACATAGGTAATTCTTCAATTAACAAAGAAACAATTATGGTCAATGCCCAAGAAATGGAAAAATATTTTTTCATTAATTATTGAAATGATACTTCTTGAGGTGAAGTAAAGTAAGGTTGGGGTACAAAATATATTAAAGTTGTAATCAATTACTGTATTTTGGTTACCTCTCGATTGAAGTCCTCATATGTGATAGGATGTTTCTGTCTTTATTTTCCCATGTACTTTTATTTATCTTCTGCTTCGGAGACATTATACATGTAAGATTCAATTATTGAACATAATTAATAAAATTTTCCTTCGTAATAAGCTCACCAATCAGAAAATATTTTATATCAGATGTGAACGTTTCACCATAATACGTGTATGATCGGGAAACCTCATAGTATTGTGGAATTCATCATAGTTGATGTCCCTAAATTGCAATCTACTCTAAATGTAAACATAGGTATTTCTTCAATTAACAATGAAACAATTATGGTCAATGCCCAAGAAATGGAACATTTTATTTTCTTTTATTATTGAAATGATACTTCTTGCAGTAAATTAAAGTAAGGTTGGGGTACAAAATATTTTAAAGTAGTATCCAATTACTGTATTTTGGTTACCTTTGGATTGAATTCCTTATATGTGATAGGATGTTTTTCTCTTTGATTGCCCATGTACTTTTATTTATCTTCTGCTTCGGAGACATTATACATGTAAGATTCAATTATTGAACATAATTGTTAAAATTTTCCTTCGTAAGAAGTTCACTAATTATGAATATATTTTAAGTCAGAAGTGAATGTTTCACCATAATATATGTATGACGGGAAACCTCATAGTATTGTGGAATTCATCATAGTCGATGTCCCTAAATTGTAATCTACTCTAAATGTAAACATAGGTAATTCTTCAATTAACAAAAAACTATTATGGTCAATGCCCAAGAAATGGAAAAATATATTTTTATTAATTATTGAAATGATACTTCTTGCAGTGAATTAAAGTAAGGTTGGCGTACAAAATATTCTAAATTTATAAGCAATTACTGTATTTTGGTTACCTTTGGAATGAGTCCTTATATTTGATAGGATGTTTCTCTCTTTATTTGCCCATGTACTTTTATTTATCTTCTGCTTCGGAGACATTATACATGTAAGATTCAATTATTGAACATAATTAATAAAATTTTCCTTCGTAAGAAGTTCACCAATTATGAATATATTTTAAGTCAGAAGTGATTGTTTCACCATAATATATGTATGACGGGAAACCTCATAGTATTGTGGAATTCATCATAGTTGATGTCCCTAAATTGCAATCTACTCTAAATGTAAACATAGGTAATTCTTCAATTAACAATGAAACAATTATGGTCAATGCCCAAGAAATGGAACATTTTATTTTCATTAATTATTGAAATGATACTTCTTGCAGTAAATTAAAGTAAGGTTGGGGACAAAATATTTTAAAGTTGTAATCAATTACTGTATTTTGGTTACCTTTGGATTGAAGTCCTTATATGTGATAGGATGGTTCTCTCTTTGATTGCCCATGTACTTTTATTTATCTTCTGCTTCGGAGACATTATACATGTAAGATTCAATTATTGAACATAATTGTTAAAATTTTCCTTCGTAAGAAGTTCACTAATTATGAATATATTTTAAGTCAGACGTGAATGTTTCACCATAATATATGTATGACGGGAAACCTCATAGTATTGTGGAATTCATCATAGTCGATGTCCCTAAATTGTAATCTACTCTAAATGTAAACATAGGTAATTCTTCAATTAACAAAGAAAAATTTATGGTCAATGCCCAAGCAATGGAAAAACATATTTTCATTAATTATTCAAATCATACTTCTTGCAGTGAATTAAAGTAAGGTTGGCGTACAAAATATACTAAATTTATAAGGAATTACTGTATTTTGGTTACCTTTGGAATGAGTCCTCATATGTGATAGGATAGTTCTCTCTTTTTTTGCCCATATACTTTTATTTATCTTCTGCTTCGGAGACATTATACATGTAAGATTCAATTATTGAACATAATTAATAAAATTTTCCTTCGTAAGAAGTTCACCAATTATGAATATATTTTAAGTCAGAAGTGATTGTTTCACCATAATATATGTATGACGGGAAACCTCATAGTATTGCGGAATTCATCATAGTTGATGTCCCTAAATTGTAATCTACTCTAAATGTAAACATAGGTAATTCTTCAATTAACAATGAAACAATTATGGTCAATGCCCAAGAAATGGAAAAATATATTTTTATTAATTATTGAAATGATACTTCTTGCAGTGAATTAAAGTAAGGTTGGCGTACAAAATATTCTAAATTTATAAGCAATTACTGTATTTTGGTTACCTTTGGAATGAGTCCTTATATTTGATAGGATGTTTATCTCTTTCTTTGCCCATGTACTTTTATTTATCTTCTGCTTCGGAGACATTATACATGTAAGATTCAATTATTGAACATAATTAATAAAATTTGCCTTCGTAATAAGCTCACCAATCATAAAATATTTTATATCAGATGTGAACGTTTCACCATAATACGTGTATGATCGGGAAACCTCATAGTATTGTGGAATTCATCATAGTTGATGTCCCTAAATTGAAATCTACTCTAAATGTAAACATAGGTAATTCTTCAATTAACAAAGAAAAATTTATGGTCAATGCACAATCAATGGAAAAACATATTTTCATTAATTATTCAAATCATACTTCTTGCAGTGAATTAAAGTAAGGTTGGCGTACAAAACATACTAAATTTATAAGCAATTACTGTATTTTGGTTACCTTTGGAATGAGTCCTCATATGTGATAGGATGTTTCTCTCTTTGATTGCCCATGTACTTTTATTTATCTTCTGCTTCGGAGACATTATACATGTAAGATTCAATTATTGAACATAATTGTTAAAATTTTCCTTCGTAAGAAGTTCACTAATTATGAATATATTTTAAGTCAGAAGTGAATGTTTCACCATAATATATGTATGACGGGAAACCTCATAGTATTGTGGAATTCATCATAGTCGATGTCCCTAAATTGTAATCTACTCTAAATGTAAACATAGGTAATTCTTCAATTAACAAAAAACTATTATGGTCAATGCCCAAGAAATGGAAAAATATATTTTTATTAATTATTGAAATGATACTTCTTGCAGTGAATTAAAGTAAGGTTGGCGTACAAAATATTCTAAATTTATAAGCAATTACTGTATTTTGGTTACCTTTGGAATGAGTCCTTATATTTGATAGGATGTTTCTCTCTTTATTTGCCCATGTACTTTTATTTATCTTCTGCTTCGGAGACATTATACATGTAAGATTCAATTATTGAACATAATTAATAAAATTTTCCTTCGTAAGAAGTTCACCAATTATGAATATATTTTAAGTCAGAAGTGATTGTTTCACCATAATATATGTATGACGGGAAACCTCATAGTATTGTGGAATTCATCATAGTTGATGTCCCTAAATTGCAATCTACTCTAAATGTAAACATAGGTAATTCTTCAATTAACAATGAAACAATTATGGTCAATGCCCAAGAAATGGAACATTTTATTTTCATTAATTATTGAAATGATACTTCTTGCAGTAAATTAAAGTAAGGTTGGGGACAAAATATTTTAAAGTTGTAATCAATTACTGTATTTTGGTTACCTTTGGATTGAAGTCCTTATATGTGATAGGATGGTTCTCTCTTTGATTGCCCATGTACTTTTATTTATCTTCTGCTTCGGAGACATTATACATGTAAGATTCAATTATTGAACATAATTGTTAAAATTTTCCTTCGTAAGAAGTTCACTAATTATGAATATATTTTAAGTCAGACGTGAATGTTTCACCATAATATATGTATGACGGGAAACCTCATAGTATTGTGGAATTCATCATAGTCGATGTCCCTAAATTGTAATCTACTCTAAATGTAAACATAGGTAATTCTTCAATTAACAAAGAAAAATTTATGGTCAATGCCCAAGCAATGGAAAAACATATTTTCATTAATTATTCAAATCATACTTCTTGCAGTGAATTAAAGTAAGGTTGGCGTACAAAATATACTAAATTTATAAGGAATTACTGTATTTTGGTTACCTTTGGAATGAGTCCTCATATGTGATAGGATAGTTCTCTCTTTTTTTGCCCATATACTTTTATTTATCTTCTGCTTCGGAGACATTATACATGTAAGATTCAATTATTGAACATAATTAATAAAATTTTCCTTCGTAAGAAGTTCACCAATTATGAATATATTTTAAGTCAGAAGTGATTGTTTCACCATAATATATGTATGACGGGAAACCTCATAGTATTGCGGAATTCATCATAGTTGATGTCCCTAAATTGTAATCTACTCTAAATGTAAACATAGGTAATTCTTCAATTAACAATGAAACAATTATGGTCAATGCCCAAGAAATGGAAAAATATATTTTTATTAATTATTGAAATGATACTTCTTGCAGTGAATTAAAGTAAGGTTGGCGTACAAAATATTCTAAATTTATAAGCAATTACTGTATTTTGGTTACCTTTGGAATGAGTCCTTATATTTGATAGGATATTTATCTCTTTCTTTGCCCATGTACTTTTATTTATCTTCTGCTTCGGAGACATTATACATGTAAGATTCAATTATTGAACATAATTAATAAAATTTGCCTTCGTAATAAGCTCACCAATCATAAAATATTTTATATCAGATGTGAACGTTTCACCATAATACGTGTATGATCGGGAAACCTCATAGTATTGTGGAATTCATCATAGTTGATGTCCCTAAATTGAAATCTACTCTAAATGTAAACATAGGTAATTCTTCAATTAACAAAGAAAAATTTATGGTCAATGCACAATCAATGGAAAAACATATTTTCATTAATTATTCAAATCATACTTCTTGCAGTGAATTAAAGTAAGGTTGGCGTACAAAACATACTAAATTTATAAGCAATTACTGTATTTTGGTTACCTTTGGAATGAGTCCTCATATGTGATAGGATAGTTCTCTCTTTTTTTGCCCATATACTTTTATTTATCTTCTGCTTCGGAGACATTATACATGTAAGATTCAATTATTGAACATAATTAATAAAATTTTCCTTCGTAAGAAGTTCACCAATTATGAATATATTTTAAGTCAGAAGTGATTGTTTCACCATAATATATGTATGACGGGAAACCTCTTAGTATTGTGGAATTCATCATAGTTGATGTCCCTAAATTGAAATCTACTCTAAATGTAAACATAGGTAATTCTTCAATTAACAAAGAAAAATTTATGGTCAATGCACAATCAATGGAAAAACATATTTTCATTAATTATTCAAATCATACTTCTTGCAGTGAATTAAAGTAAGGTTGGCGTACAAAATATTCTAAATTTGTAAGCAATTACTGTATTTTGGTTACCTTTGGAATGAGTCCTTATATGTGATAGGATAGTTCTCTCTTTCTTTGCCCATGTACTTTTATTTATCTTCTGCTTCGGAGATATTATACATGTAAGATTCAATTATTGAACATAATTAATAAAATTTTCCTTCCAAATTAGCTCACCAATCATAAAATATTTTATATCAGATGTGAACGTTTCACCATAATACGTGTATGATCGGGAAACCTCATAGTATTGTGGAATTCATCATAGTTGATGTCCCTAAATTGAAATTTACTCTAAATGTAAACATAGGTAATTCTTAAAAAAACAATGAAACAATTATGGTCAATGCCCAAGAAATGGAACATTTTATTTTCATTAATTATTGAAATGATACTTCTTGCAGTAAATTAAAGTAAGGTTGGCGTACAAAACATACTTAAGTTATTAGCAATTACTGTATTTTGGTTACCTTTGGAAAGATGTCCTTATATGTGATAGGAAGTTCTTCTCTTTATTTGCCCATGTAGTTTTATTTATCTTCTGCTTCGGAGACATTATACATGTAAGATTCAATTATTAAACATAATTAATAAAATTTTCCTTCGTAATAAGCTAAATAATTATGAATATATTTAAAGTCAGAAGTGAATGTTTCACCATAATACATGTATGATCGGGAAACCTCATAGTATTGTGGAATTCATCATAGTTGATGTCCCTAAATTGGATTCGACTCTAAATGTAAACATAGGTAATTCTTCATTTAACAAAGAAACAATTATGGTCAATGCCCAAGAAATGGAAAAATATATTTTCATTAATTATTGAAATGATACTTCTTGCAGTGAATTAAAGTAAGGTTGGGGTACAAAATATATTAAAGTTGTAATCAATTACTGTATTTTGGTTACCTTTGGATTGAAGTCCTCATATGTGATAGGATGTTTCTGTCTTTATTTTCCCATGTACTTTTATTTATCTTCTGCTTCGGAGACATTATACATGTAAGATTCAATTATTGAACATAATTAATAATATTTTCCTTCGTAATAAGCTCACCAATCATAAAATATTTTATATCAGATGTGAACGATTCACTATAATACGTGTATGATCGGGAAACCTCATAGTATTGTGGAATTCATCATAGTTGATGTCCCTAAATTGTAATCTACTATAAATGTAAACATAGGTAATTCTTCAATTAATAAAGAAACAATTATGGTCAATGCCCAAGAAATGGAAAAATATATTTTCATTAATTATTGAAATGATACTTCTTGCAGTGAATTAAAGTAAGGTTGGGGTACAAAATATATTAAAGTTGTAATCAATTACTGTATTTTGGTTACCTTTGGATTGAAGTCCTCATATGTGATAGGATGTTTCTGTCTTTATTTTCCAATGTACTTTTATTTATCTTCTGCTTCGGAGACATTTTACATGTAAGATTCAATTATTGAACATAATTAATAAAATTTTCCTTCGTAAGAAGTTCACCAATTATGAATATATTTTAAGTCAGAAGTGATTGTTTCACCATAATATATGTATGACGGGAAACCTCATAGTATTGTGGAATTCATCATAGTCGATGTCCCTAAATTGTAATCTACTCTAAATGTAAACATAGGTAATTCTTCAATTAACAAAGAAACATTTATGGTCAATGCCCAAGAAACGGAAAAATATATTTTTATTAATTATTCCAATGATACTTGTTGCAGTGAATTAAAATAAGGTTGGCGTACAATATATACTAAATTTATAAGCAATTACTCTATTTTGGTTACCTTTGGAATGAGTCCTCATATGTGATAGGATAGTTCTCTCTTTTTTTGCCCATATACTTTTATTTATCTTCTGCTTCGGAGACATTATACATGTAAGATTCAATTATTGAACATAATTAATAAAATTTTCCTTCGTAATAAGCTAACCAATCATAAAATATTTTATATCAGATGTGAACGATTCACCATAATACGTGTATGATCGGGAAACCTCATAGTATTGTGGAATTCATCATAGTTGATGTCCCTAAATTGAAATCTACTCTAAATGTAAACATAGGTAATTCTTCAATTAACAATGAAACAATTATGGTCAATGCCCAAGAAATGGAACATTTTATTTTCATTAATTATTGAAATGATACTTCTTGCATAAATTAAAGTAAGGTAGGCGTACAAAACATATTTAAGTTATTAGCAATTACTGTATTTTGGTTACCTTTGGAAAGATGTCCTTATATGTGATAGGAAGTTCTTCTCTTTATTTTCCCATGTAGTTTTATTTATCTTCTGCTTCGGAGACATTATACATGTAAGATTCAATTATTGAACATAATTAATAAAATTTTCCTTCGTAAGAAGTTCACCAATTATGAATATATTTTAAGTCAGAAGTGATTGTGTCACCATAATATATGTATGACGGGAAACCTCATAGTATTGTGGAATTCATCATAGTTGATGTCCCTAAATTGTAATCTACTCTAAATGTAAACATAGGTAATTCTTCAATTAACAAATAAACAATTATGGTCAATGACCAAGAAATGGAAAAATATATTTTGATTAATTATTGAAATGATACTTCTTGCAGTGAATTAAAGTAAGGTTGGCGTACAAAATATTCTAAATTTATGCGCAATTACTGTATTTTGGTTACCTTTGGATTGAAGTCCTCATATGTGATAGAATGTTTCTGTCTTTATTTTCCCATGTACTTTTATTTATCTTCTGCTTCGGAGACATTATACATGTAAGATTCAATTATTGAACATAATTAATAAAATTTTCCTTCGTAATAAGCTCACCAATCAGAAAATATTTTATATCAGATGTGAACGTTTCACCATAATACGTGTATAATCGGGAAACCTCATAGTATTGTGGAATTCATCATAGTTGATGTCCCTAAATTGTAATCTACTCTAAATGTAAACATAGGTAATTCTTTAATTAACAAAAAAACAATTATGGTCAATGCACAAGAAATGGAAAAATATATTTTTATTAATTATTGAAATGATACTTCTTGCAGTGAATTAAAGTAAGGTTGGCGTACAAAATATTCTAAATTTATAAGCAATTACTGTATTTTGGTTACCTTTGGAATGAGTCCTAATATGTGATAGGAAGTTCTTCTCTTTATTTGCCCATGTACTTTTATTTATCTTCTGCTTCGGAGACATTATACATGTAAGATTCAATTATTGAACATAATTAATAAAATTTTCCTTCGTAATAAGCTCACCAATCATAAAATATTTTATATCAGATGTGAACGTTTCACCATAATACGTGTATGATCGGGAAACCTCATAGTATTGTGGAATTCATCATAGTCGATGTCCCTAAATTGTAATCTACTCTAAATGTAAACATAGGTAATTCTTCAATTAGCAAAGAAAAATTTATGGTCAATGCCCAAGCAATGGAAAAACATATTTTCATTAATTATTCAAATCATACTTCTTGCAGTGAATTAAAGTAAGGTTGACGTACAAAATATACTAAATTTATAAGGAATTACTGTATTTTGGTTACCTTTGGAATGAGTCCTCATATGTGATAGGATAGTTCTCTCTTTTTTTGCCCATATACTTTTATTTATCTTCTGCTTCGGAGACATTATACATGTAAGATTCAATTATTGAACATAATTAATAAAATTTTCCTTCGTAAGAAGTTCACCAATTATGAATATATTTTAAGTCAGAAGTGATTGTTTCACCATAATATATGTATGACGGGAAACCTCATAGTATTGTGGAATTCATCATAGTTGATGTCCCTAAATTGGATTCGACTCTAAATGTAAACATAGGTAATTCTTCAATTAATAAAGAAACAATTATGGTCAATGCCCAAGAAATGGAAAAATATATTTTCATTAATTATTGAAATGATACTTCTTGCAGTGAATTAAAGTAAGGTTGGGGTACAAAATATATTAAAGTTGTAATCAATTACTGTATTTTGGTTACCTTTGGATTGAAGTCCTCATATGTGATAGGATGTTTCTGTCTTTATTTTCCAATGTACTTTTATTTATCTTCTGCTTCGGAGACATTATACATGTAAGATTCAATTATTGAACATAATTAATAAAATTTGCCTTCGTAATAAGCTCACCAATCATAAAATATTTTATATCAGATGTGAACGTTTCACCATAATACGTGTATGATCGGGAAACCTCATAGTATTGTGGAATTCATCATAGTTGATGTCCCTAAATTGCAATCTACTCTAAATGTAAACATAGGTAATTCTTCAATTAACAATGAAACAATTATGGTCAATGCCCAAGAAATGGAACATTTTATTTTCTTTAATTATTGAAATGATACTTCTTGCAGTAAATTAAAGTAAGGTTGGGGTACAAAATATTTTAAAGTAGTAATCAATTACTGTATTTTGGTTACCTTTGGATTGAATTCCTTATATGTGATAGGATGTTTCTCTCTTTGATTTCCCATGTACTTTTATTTATCTTCTGCTTCGGAGACATTATACATGTAAGATTCAATTATTGAACATAATTGTTAAAATTTTCCTTCGTAAGAAGTTCACTAATTATGAATATATTTTAAGTCAGAAGTGAATGTTTCACCATAATATATGTATGACGGGAAACCTCATAGTATTGTGGAATTCATCATAGTCGATGTCCCTAAATTGTAATCTACTCTAAATGTAAACATAGGTAATTCTTCAATTAACAAAGAAAAATTTATGGTCAATGCCCAAGCAATGGAAAAACATATTTTCATTAATTATTCAAATCATACTTCTTGCAGTGAATTAAAGTAAGGTTGGCATACAAAATATACTAAATTTATAAGCAATTACTGTATTTTGGTTACCTTTGGAATGAGTCCTCGTATGTGATAGGATAGTTCTCTCTTTTTTTGCCCATATACTTTTATTTATCTTCTGCTTCGGAGACATTATACATGTAAGATTCAATTATTGAACATAATTAATAAAATCTTTGTAAGAAGTTCCCCAATTATGAATATATTTTAAGTCAGAAGTGATTGTTTCACCATAATATATGTATGACGGGAAACCTCATAGTATTGTGGAATTCATCATAGTTGATGTCCCTAAATTGTAATCTACTCTAAATGTAAACATAGGTAATTCTTCAATTAACAAAAAAACAATTATGGTCAATGCCCAAGAAATGGAAAAATATATTTTTATTAATTATTGAAATGATACTTCTTGCAGTGAATTAAAGTAAGGTTGGCGTACAAAATATTCTAAATTTATAAGCAATTACTGTATTTTGGTTACCTTTGGAATGAGTCCTTATATTTGATAGGATGTTTCTCTCTTTATTTGCCCATGTACTTTTATTTATCTTCTGCTTCGGAGACATTATACATGTAAGATTCAATTATTGAACATAATTAATAAAATTTTCCTTCGTAATAAGCTCACCAATCAGAAAATATTTTATATCAGATGTGAACGATTCACCATAATACGTGTATGATCGGGAAACCTCATAGTATTGTGGAATTCATCATAGTTGATGTCCCTAAATTGCAATCTACTCTAAATGTAAACATAGGTAATTCTTCAATTAACAATGAAACAATTATGGTCAATGCCCAAGAAATGGAAAAATATATTTTCATTAATTATTCAAATCATACTTCTTGCAGTGAATTAAAGTAAGGTTGGCGTACAAAACATACTAAATTTATAAGCAATTACTGTATTTTGGTTACCTTTGGAATGAGTCCTCATATGTGATAGGATAGTTCTCTCTTTTTTTGCCCATATACTTTTATTTATCTTCTGCTTTGGAGACATTATACATGTAAGATTCAATTATTGAACATAATTAATAAAATTTTCCTTCGTAAGAAGTTCACCAATTATGAATATATTTTAAGTCAGAAGTGATTGTTTCACCATAATATATGTATGACGGGAAACCTCTTAGTATTGTGGAATTCATCATAGTTGATGTCCCTAAATTGAAATCTACTCTAAATGTAAACATAGGTAATTCTTCAATTAACCAAGAAAAATTTATGGTCAATGCACAATCAATGGAAAAACATATTTTCATTAATTATTCAAATCATACTTCTTGCAGTGAATTAAAGTAAGGTTGGCGTACAAAATATTCTAAATTTGTAAGCAATTACTGTATTTTGGTTACCTTTGGAATGAGTCCTTATATGTGATAGGATAGTTCTCTCTTTCTTTGCCCATGTACTTTTATTTATCTTCTGCTTCGGAGATATTATACATGTAAGATTCAATTATTGAACATAATTAATAAAATTTTCCTTCCAAATTAGCTCACCAATCATAAAATATTTTATATCAGATGTGAACGTTTCACCATAATACGTGTATGATCGGGAAACCTCATAGTATTGTGGAATTCATCATAGTTGATGTCCCTAAATTGAAATTTACTCTAAATGTAAACATAGGTAATTCTTAAAAAAACAATGAAACAATTATGGTCAATGCCCAAGAAATGGAACATTTTATTTTCATTAATTATTGAAATGATACTTCTTGCAGTAAATTAAAGTAAGGTTGGCGTACAAAACATACTTAAGTTATTAGCATTTACTGTATTTTGGTTACCTTTGGAAAGATGTCCTTATATGTGATAGGAAGTTCTTCTCTTTATTTGCCCATGTAGTTTTATTTATCTTCTGCTTCGGAGACATTATACATGTAAGATTCAATTATTAAACATAATTAATAAAATTTTCCTTCGTAATAAGCTAACCAATTATGAATATATTTAAAGTCAGAAGTGATTGTTTCACCATAATACATGTATGATCGGGAAACCTCATAGTATTGTGGAATTCATCATAGTTGATGTCCCTAAATTGGATTCGACTCTAAATGTAAACATAGGTAATTCTTCAATTAACAAAGAAACAATTATGGTCAATGCCCAAGAAATGGAAAAATATATTTTCATTAATTATTGAAATGATACTTCTTGCAGTGAATTAAAGTAAGGTTGAGGTACAAAATATATTAAAGTTGTAATCAATTACTGTATTTTGGTTACCTTTGGATTGAAGTCCTCATATGTGATAGGATGTTTCTGTCTTTATTTTCCCATGTACTTTTATTTATCTTCTGCTTCGGAGACATTATACATGTAAGATTCAATTATTGAACATAATTAATAAAATTTTCCTTCGTAATAAGCTCACCAATCATAAAATATTTTATATCAGATGTGAACGATTCACTATAATACGTGTATGATCGGGAAACCTCATAGTATTGTGGAATTCATCATAGTTGATGTCCCTAAATTGTAATCTACTCTAAATGTAAACATAGGTAATTCTTCAATTAATAAAGAAACAATTATGGTCAATGCCCAAGAAATGGAAAAATATATTTTCATTAATTATTGAAATGATACTTCTTGCAGTGAATTAAAGTAAGGTTGGGGTACAAAATATATTAAAGTTGTAATCAATTACTGTATTTTGGTTACCTTTGGATTGAAGTCCTCATATGTGATAGGATGTTTCTGTCTTTATTTTCCAATGTACTTTTATTTATCTTCTGCTTCGGAGACATTTTACATGTAAGATTCAATTATTGAACATAATTAATAAAATTTTCCTTCGTAAGAAGTTCACCAATTATGAATATATTTTAAGTCAGAAGTGATTGTTTCACCATAATATATGTATGACGGGAAACCTCATAGTATTGTGGAATTCATCATAGTTGATGTCCCTAAATTGAAATCCACTCTAAATGTAAACATAGGTAATTCTTCAATTAACAAAGAAAAATTTATGGTCAATGCACAATCAATGGAAAAACATATTTTCATTAATTATTCAAATCATACTTCTTGCAGTGAATTAAAGTAAGGTTGGCGTACAAAACATACTAAATTTATAAGCAATTACTGTATTTTGGTTACCTTTGGAATGAGTCCTCATATGTGATAGGATAGTTCTCTCTTTTTTTGCCCATATACTTTTATTTATCTTCTGCTTCGGAGACATTATACATGTAAGATTCAATTATTGAACATAATTAATAAAATTTTCCTTCGTAAGAAGTTCACCAATTATGAATATATTTTAAGTCAGAAGTGATTGTTTCACCATAATATATGTATGACGGGAAACCTCTTAGTATTGTGGAATTCATCATAGTTGATGTCCCTAAATTGAAATCTACTCTAAATGTAAACATAGGTAATTCTTCAATTAACAAAGAAAAATTTATGGTCAATGCACAATCAATGGAAAAACATATTTTCATTAATTATTCAAATCATACTTCTTGCAGTGAATTAAAGTAAGGTTGGCGTACAAAATATTCTAAATTTGTAAGCAATTACTGTATTTTGGTTACCTTTGGAATGAGTCCTTATATGTGATAGGATAGTTCTCTCTTTCTTTGCCCATGTACTTTTATTTATCTTCTGCTTCGGAGATATTATACATGTAAGATTCAATTATTGAACATAATTAATAAAATTTTCCTTCCAAATTAGCTCACCAATCATAAAATATTTTATATCAGATGTGAACGTTTCACCATAATACGTGTATGATCGGGAAACCTCATAGTATTGTGGAATTCATCATAGTTGATGTCCCTAAATTGAAATTTACTCTAAATGTAAACATAGGTAATTCTTAAAAAAACAATGAAACAATTATGGTCAATGCCCAAGAAATGGAACATTTTATTTTCATTAATTATTGAAATGATACTTCTTGCAGTAAATTAAAGTAAGGTTGGCGTACAAAACATACTTAAGTTATTAGCAATTACTGTATTTTGGTTACCTTTGGAAAGATGTCCTTATATGTGATAGGAAGTTCTTCTCTTTATTTGCCCATGTAGTTTTATTTATCTTCTGCTTCGGAGACATTATACATGTAAGATTCAATTATTAAACATAATTAATAAAATTTTCCTTCGTAATAAGCTAAATAATTATGAATATATTTAAAGTCAGAAGTGAATGTTTCACCATAATACATGTATGATCGGGAAACCTCATAGTATTGTGGAATTCATCATAGTTGATGTCCCTAAATTGGATTCGACTCTAAATGTAAACATAGGTAATTCTTCAATTAACAAAGAAACAATTATGGTCAATGCCCAAGAAATGGAAAAATATATTTTCATTAATTATTGAAATGATACTTCTTGCAGTGAATTAAAGTAAGGTTGGGGTACAAAATATATTAAAGTTGTAATCAATTACTGTATTTTGGTTACCTTTGGATTGAAGTCCTCATATGTGATAGGATGTTTCTGTCTTTATTTTCCCATGTACTTTTATTTATCTTCTGCTTCGGAGACATTATACATGTAAGATTCAATTATTGAACATAATTAATAATATTTTCCTTCGTAATAAGCTCACCAATCATAAAATATTTTATATCAGATGTGAACGATTCACCATAATACGTGTATGATCGGGAAACCTCATAGTATTGTGGAATTCATCATAGTTGATGTCCCTAAATTGAAATCTACTCTAAATGTAAACATAGGTAATTCTTCAATTAACAATGAAACAATTATGGTCAATGCCCAAGAAATGGAACATTTTATTTTCATTAATTATTGAAATGATACTTCTTGCATAAATTAAAGTAAGGTAGGCGTACAAAACATATTTAAGTTATTAGCAATTACTGTATTTTGGTTACCTTTGGAAAGATGTCCTTATATGTGATAGGAAGTTCTTCTCTTTATTTTCCCATGTAGTTTTATTTATCTTCTGCTTCGGAGACATTATACATGTAAGATTCAATTATTGAACATAATTAATAAAATTTTCCTTCGTAAGAAGTTCACCAATTATGAATATATTTTAAGTCAGAAGTGATTGTTTCACCATAATATATGTATGACGGGAAACCTCATAGTATTGTGGAATTCATCATAGTCGATGTCCCTAAATTGTAATCTACTCTAAATGTAAACATAGGTAATTCTTCAATTAACAAAGAAACATTTATGGTCAATGCCCAAGAAACGGAAAAATATATTTTTATTAATTATTCCAATGATACTTGTTGCAGTGAATTAAAATAAGGTTGGCGTACAAAATATACTAAATTTATAAGCAATTACTCTATTTTGGTTACCTTTGGAATGAGTCCTCATATGTGATAGGATAGTTCTCTCTTTTTTTGCCCATATACTTTTATTTATCTTCTGCTTCGGAGACATTATACATGTAAGATTCAATTATTGAACATAATTAATAAAATTTTCCTTCGTAATAAGCTAACCAATCATAAAATATTTTATATCAGATGTGAACGATTCACCATAATACGTGTATGATCGGGAAACCTCATAGTATTGTGGAATTCATCATAGTTGATGTCCCTAAATTGAAATCTACTCTAAATGTAAACATAGGTAATTCTTCAATTAACAATGAAACAATTATGGTCAATGCCCAAGAAATGGAACATTTTATTTTCATTAATTATTGAAATGATACTTCTTGCATAAATTAAAGTAAGGTAGGCGTACAAAACATATTTAAGTTATTAGCAATTACTGTATTTTGGTTACCTTTGGAAAGATGTCCTTATATGTGATAGGAAGTTCTTCTCTTTATTTTCCCATGTAGTTTTATTTATCTTCTGCTTCGGAGACATTATACATGTAAGATTCAATTATTGAACATAATTAATAAAATTTTCCTTCGTAAGAAGTTCACCAATTATGAATATATTTTAAGTCAGAAGTGATTGTGTCACCATAATATATGTATGACGGGAAACCTCATAGTATTGTGGAATTCATCATAGTTGATGTCCCTAAATTGTAATCTACTCTAAATGTAAACATAGGTAATTCTTCAATTAACAAATAAACAATTATGGTCAATGACCAAGAAATGGAAAAATATATTTTGATTAATTATTGAAATGATACTTCTTGCAGTGAATTAAAGTAAGGTTGGCGTACAAAATATTCTAAATTTATGCGCAATTACTGTATTTTGGTTACCTTTGGATTGAAGTCCTCATATGTGATAGAATGTTTCTGTCTTTATTTTCCCATGTACTTTTATTTATCTTCTGCTTCGGAGACATTATACATGTAAGATTCAATTATTGAACATAATTAATAATATTTTCCTTCGTAATAAGCTCACCAATCATAAAATATTTTATATCAGATGTGAACGATTCACTATAATACGTGTATGATCGGGAAACCTCATAGTATTGTGGAATTCATCATAGTTGATGTCCCTAAATTGTAATCTACTCTAAATGTAAACATAGGTAATTCTTCAATTAATAAAGAAACAATTATGGTCAATGCCCAAGAAATGGAAAAATATATTTTCATTAATTATTGAAATGATACTTCTTGCAGTGAATTAAAGTAAGGTTGGGGTACAAAATATATTAAAGTTGTAATCAATTACTGTTTTTTGGTTACCTTTGGATTGAAGTCCTCATATGTGATAGGATGTTTCTGTCTTTATTTTCCAATGTACTTTTATTTATCTTCTGCTTCGGAGACATTTTACATGTAAGATTCAATTATTGAACATAATTAATAAAATTTTCCTTCGTAAGAAGTTCACCAATTATGAATATATTTTAAGTCAGAAGTGATTGTTTCACCATAATATATGTATGACGGGAAACCTCATAGTATTGTGGAATTCATCATAGTCGATGTCCCTAAATTGTAATCTACTCTAAATGTAAACATAGGTAATTCTTCAATTAACAAAGAAACATTTATGGTCAATGCCCAAGAAACGGAAAAATATATTTTTATTAATTATTCCAATGATACTTGTTGCAGTGAATTAAAATAAGGTTGGCGTACAAAATATACTAAATTTATAAGCAATTACTCTATTTTGGTTACCTTTGGAATGAGTCCTCATATGTGATAGGATAGTTCTCTCTTTTTTTGCCCATATACTTTTATTTATCTTCTGCTTCGGAGACATTATACATGTAAGATTCAATTATTGAACATAATTAATAAAATTTTCCTTCGTAATAAGCTAACCAATCATAAAATATTTTATATCAGATGTGAACGATTCACCATAATACGTGTATGATCGGGAAACCTCATAGTATTGTGGAATTCATCATAGTTGATGTCCCTAAATTGAAATCTACTCTAAATGTAAACATAGGTAATTCTTCAATTAACAATGAAACAATTATGGTCAATGCCCAAGAAATGGAACATTTTATTTTCATTAATTATTGAAATGATACTTCTTGCATAAATTAAAGTAAGGTAGGCGTACAAAACATATTTAAGTTATTAGCAATTACTGTATTTTGGTTACCTTTGGAAAGATGTCCTTATATGTGATAGGAAGTTCTTCTCTTTATTTTCCCATGTAGTTTTATTTATCTTCTGCTTCGGAGACATTATACATGTAAGATTCAATTATTGAACATAATTAATAAAATTTTCCTTCGTAAGAAGTTCACCAATTATGAATATATTTTAAGTCAGAAGTGATTGTGTCACCATAATATATGTATGACGGGAAACCTCATAGTATTGTGGAATTCATCATAGTTGATGTCCCTAAATTGTAATCTACTCTAAATGTAAACATAGGTAATTCTTCAATTAACAAATAAACAATTATGGTCAATGACCAAGAAATGGAAAAATATATTTTGATTAATTATTGAAATGATACTTCTTGCAGTGAATTAAAGTAAGGTTGGCGTACAAAATATTCTAAATTTATGCGCAATTACTGTATTTTGGTTACCTTTGGATTGAAGTCCTCATATGTGATAGAATGTTTCTGTCTTTATTTTCCCATGTACTTTTATTTATCTTCTGCTTCGGAGACATTATACATGTAAGATTCAATTATTGAACATAATTAATAAAATTTTCCTTCGTAATAAGCTCACCAATCAGAAAATATTTTATATCAGATGTGAACGTTTCACCATAATACGTGTATAATCGGGAAACCTCATAGTATTGTGGAATTCATCATAGTTGATGTCCCTAAATTGTAATCTACTCTAAATGTAAACATAGGTAATTCTTTAATTAACAAAAAAACAATTATGGTCAATGCACAAGAAATGGAAAAATATATTTTTATTAATTATTGAAATGATACTTCTTGCAGTGAATTAAAGTAAGGTTGGCGTACAAAATATTCTAAATTTATAAGCAATTACTGTATTTTGGTTACCTTTGGAATGAGTCCTAATATGTGATAGGAAGTTCTTCTCTTTATTTGCCCATGTACTTTTATTTATCTTCTGCTTCGGAGACATTATACATGTAAGATTCAATTATTGAACATAATTAATAAAATTTTCCTTCGTAATAAGCTCACCAATCATAAAATATTTTATATCAGATGTGAACGTTTCACCATAATACGTGTATGATCGGGAAACCTCATAGTATTGTGGAATTCATCATAGTCGATGTCCCTAAATTGTAATCTACTCTAAATGTAAACATAGGTAATTCTTCAATTAGCAAAGAAAAATTTATGGTCAATGCCCAAGCAATGGAAAAACATATTTTCATTAATTATTCAAATCATACTTCTTGCAGTGAATTAAAGTAAGGTTGACGTACAAAATATACTAAATTTATAAGGAATTACTGTATTTTGGTTACCTTTGGAATGAGTCCTCATATGTGATAGGATAGTTCTCTCTTTTTTTGCCCATATACTTTTATTTATCTTCTGCTTCGGAGACATTATACATGTAAGATTCAATTATTGAACATAATTAATAAAATTTTCCTTCGTAAGAAGTTCACCAATTATGAATATATTTTAAGTCAGAAGTGATTGTTTCACCATAATATATGTATGACGGGAAACCTCATAGTATTGTGGAATTCATCATAGTTGATGTCCCTAAATTGGATTCGACTCTAAATGTAAACATAGGTAATTCTTCAATTAATAAAGAAACAATTATGGTCAATGCCCAAGAAATGGAAAAATATATTTTCATTAATTATTGAAATGATACTTCTTGCAGTGAATTAAAGTAAGGTTGGGGTACAAAATATATTAAAGTTGTAATCAATTACTGTATTTTGGTTACCTTTGGATTGAAGTCCTCATATGTGATAGGATGTTTCTGTCTTTATTTTCCAATGTACTTTTATTTATCTTCTGCTTCGGAGACATTTTACATGTAAGATTCAATTATTGAACATAATTAATAAAATTTTCCTTCGTAATAAGCTCACCAATCAGAAAATATTTTATATCAGATGTGAACGTTTCACCATAATACGTGTATGATCGGGAAACCTCATAGTATTGTGGAATTCATCATAGTTGATGTCCCTAAATTGCAATCTACTCTAAATGTAAACATAGGTAATTCTTCAATTAACAATGAAACAATTATGGTCAATGCCCAAGAAATGGAACATTTTATTTTCTTTAATTATTGAAATGATACTTCTTGCAGTAAATTAAACTAAGGTTGGGGTACAAAATATTTTAAAGTAGTAATCAATTACTGTATTTTGGTTACCTTTGGATTGAATTCCTTATATGTGATAGGATGTTTCTCTCTTTGATTGCCCATGTACTTTTATTTATCTTCTGCTTCGGAGACATTATACATGTAAGATTCAATTATTGAACATAATTGTTAAAATTTTCCTTCGTAAGAAGTTCACTAATTATGAATATATTTTAAGTCAGAAGTGAATGTTTCACCATAATATATGTATGACGGGAAACCTCATAGTATTGTGGAATTCATCATAGTCGATGTCCCTAAATTGTAATCTACTCTAAATGTAAACATAGGTAATTCTTCAATTAACAAAGAAAAATTTATGGTCAATGCCCAAGCAATGGAAAAACATATTTTCATTAATTATTCAAATCATACTTCTTGCAGTGAATTAAAGTAAGGTTGGCATACAAAATATACTAAATTTATAAGCAATTACTGTATTTTGGTTACCTTTGGAATGAGTCCTCGTATGTGATAGGATAGTTCTCTCTTTTTTTGCCCATATACTTTTATTTATCTTCTGCTTCGGAGACATTATACATGTAAGATTCAATTATTGAACATAATTAATAAAATCTTTGTAAGAAGTTCCCCAATTATGAATATATTTTAAGTCAGAAGTGATTGTTTCACCATAATATATGTATGACGGGAAACCTCATAGTATTGTGGAATTCATCATAGTTGATGTCCCTAAATTGTAATCTACTCTAAATGTAAACATAGATAATTCTTCAATTAACAAAAAAACAATTATGGTCAATGCCCAAGAAATGGAAAAATATATTTTTATTAATTATTGAAATGATACTTCTTGCAGTGAATTAAAGTAAGGTTGGCGTACAAAATATTCTAAATTTATAAGCAATTACTGTATTTTGGTTACCTTTGGAATGAGTCCTTATATTTGATAGGATGTTTCTCTCTTTATTTGCCCATGTACTTTTATTTATCTTCTGCTTCGGAGACATTATACATGTAAGATTCAATTATTGAACATAATTAATAAAATTTTCCTTCGTAAGAAGTTCACCAATTATGAATATATTTTAAGTCAGAAGTGATTGTTTCACCATAATATATGTATGACGGGAAACCTCATAGTATTGTGGAATTCATCATAGTTGATGTCCCTAAATTGCAATCTACTCTATATGTAAACATAGGTAATTCTTCAATTAACAATGAAACAATTATGGTCAATGCCCAAGAAATGGAAAAATATATTTTCATTAATTATTCAAATCATACTTCTTGCAGTGAATTAAAGTAAGGTTGGCGTACAAAACATACTAAATTTATAAGCAATTACTGTATTTTGGTTACCTTTGGAATGAGTCCTCATATGTGATAGGATAGTTCTCTCTTTTTTTGCCCATATACTTTTATTTATCTTCTGCTTTGGAGACATTATACATGTAAGATTCAATTATTGAACATAATTAATAAAATTTTCCTTCGTAAGAAGTTCACCAATTATGAATATATTTTAAGTCAGAAGTGATTGTTTCACCATAATATATGTATGACGGGAAACCTCTTAGTATTGTGGAATTCATCATAGTTGATGTCCCTAAATTGAAATCTACTCTAAATGTAAACATAGGTAATTCTTCAATTAACCAAGAAAAATTTATGGTCAATGCACAATCAATGGAAAAACATATTTTCATTAATTATTCAAATCATACTTCTTGCAGTGAATTAAAGTAAGGTTGGCGTACAAAATATTCTAAATTTGTAAGCAATTACTGTATTTTGGTTACCTTTGGAATGAGTCCTTATATGTGATAGGATAGTTCTCTCTTTCTTTGCCCATGTACTTTTATTTATCTTCTGCTTCGGAGATATTATACATGTAAGATTCAATTATTGAACATAATTAATAAAATTTTCCTTCCAAATTAGCTCACCAATCATAAAATATTTTATATCAGATGTGAACGTTTCACCATAATACGTGTATGATCGGGAAACCTCATAGTATTGTGGAATTCATCATAGTTGATGTCCCTAAATTGAAATTTACTCTAAATGTAAACATAGGTAATTCTTAAAAAAACAATGAAACAATTATGGTCAATGCCCAAGAAATGGAACATTTTATTTTCATTAATTATTGAAATGATACTTCTTGCAGTAAATTAAAGTAAGGTTGGCGTACAAAACATACTTAAGTTATTAGCATTTACTGTATTTTGGTTACCTTTAGAAAGATGTCCTTATATGTGATAGGAAGTTCTTCTCTTTATTTGCCCATGTAGTTTTATTTATCTTCTGCTTCGGAGACATTATACATGTAAGATTCAATTATTAAACATAATTAATAAAATTTTCCTTCGTAATAAGCTAACCAATTATGAATATATTTAAAGTCAGAAGTGAATGTTTCACCATAATACATGTATGATCGGGAAACCTCATAGTATTGTGGAATTCATCATAGTTGATGTCCCTAAATTGGATTCGACTCTAAATGTAAACATAGGTAATTCTTCAATTAACAAAGAAACAATTATGGTCAATGCCCAAGAAATGGAAAAATATATTTTCATTAATTATTGAAATGATACTTCTTGCAGTGAATTAAAGTAAGGTTGAGGTACAAAATATATTAAAGTTGTAATCAATTACTGTATTTTGGTTACCTTTGGATTGAAGTCCTCATATGTGATAGGATGTTTCTGTCTTTATTTTCCCATGTACTTTTATTTATCTTCTGCTTCGGAGACATTATACATGTAAGATTCAATTATTGAACATAATTAATAAAATTTTCCTTCGTAATAAGCTCACCAATCATAAAATATTTTATATCAGATGTGAACGATTCACTATAATACGTGTATGATCGGGAAACCTCATAGTATTGTGGAATTCATCATAGTTGATGTCCCTAAATTGTAATCTACTCTAAATGTAAACATAGGTAATTCTTCAATTAATAAAGAAACAAGTATGGTCAATGCCCAAGAAATGGAAAAATATATTTTCATTAATTATTGAAATGATACTTCTTGCAGTGAATTAAAGTAAGGTTGGGGTACAAAATATATTAAAGTTGTAATCAATTACTGTATTTTGGTTACCTTTGGATTGAAGTCCTCATATGTGATAGGATGATTCTGTCTTTATTTTCCAATATACTTTTATTTATCTTCTGCTTCGGAGACATTATACATGTAAGATTCAATTATTGAACATAATTAATAAAATTTTCCTTCGTAAGAAGTTCACCAATTATGAATATATTTTAAGTCAGAAGTGATTGTTTCACCATAATATATGTATGACGGGAAACCTCATAGTATTGTGGAATTCATCATAGTCGATGTCCCTAAATTGTAATCTACTCTAAATGTAAACATAGGTAATTCTTCAATTAACAAAGAAACATTTATGGTCAATGCCCAAGAAACGGAAAAATATATTTTTATTAATTATTCCAATGATACTTGTTGCAGTGAATTAAAATAAGGTTGGCGTACAAAATATACTAAATTTATAAGCAATTACTCAATTTTGGTTACCTTTGGAATGAGTCCTCATATGTGATAGGATAGTTCTCTCTTTTTTTGCCCATATACTTTTATTTATCTTCTGCTTCGGAGACATTATACATGTAAGATTCAATTATTGAACATAATTAATAAAATTTTCCTTCGTAATAAGCTAACCAATCATAAAATATTTTATATCAGATGTGAACGTTTCACCATAATACGTGTATGATCGGGAAACCTCATAGTATTGTGGAATTCATCATAGTTGATGTCCCTAAATTGAAATCTACTCTAAATGTAAACATAGGTAATTCTTCAATTAACAATGAAACAATTATGGTCAATGCCCAAGAAATGGAACATTTTATTTTCATTAATTATTGAAATGATACTTCTTGCATAAATTAAAGTAAGGTAGGCGTACAAAACATATTTAAGTTATTAGCAATTACTGTATTTTGGTTACCTTTGGAAAGATGTCCTTATATGTGATAGGAAGTTCTTCTCTTTATTTTCCCATGTAGTTTTATTTATCTTCTGCTTCGGAGACATTATACATGTAAGATTCAATTATTGAACATAATTAATAAAATTTTCCTTCGTAAGAAGTTCACCAATTATGAATATATTTTAAGTCAGAAGTGATTGTGTCACCATAATATATGTATGACGGGAAACCTCATAGTATTGTGGAATTCATCATAGTTGATGTCCCTAAATTGTAATCTACTCTAAATGTAAACATAGGTAATTCTTCAATTAACAAATAAACAATTATGGTCAATGACCAAGAAATGGAAAAATATATTTTGATTAATTATTGAAATGATACTTCTTGCAGTGAATTAAAGTAAGGTTGGCGTACAAAATATTCTAAATTTATGCGCAATTACTGTATTTTGGTTACCTTTGGATTGAAGTCCTCATATGTGATAGGATGTTTCTGTCTTTATTTTCCCATGTACTATTATTTATCTTCTGCTTCGGAGACATTATACATGTAAGATTCAATTATTGAACATAATTAATAAATTTTTCCTTCGTAATAAGCTCACCAATCAGAAAATATTTTATGTCAGATGTGAACGTTTCACCATAATACGTGTATAATCGGGAAACCTCATAGTATTGTGGAATTCATCATAGTTGATGTCCCTAAATTGTAATCTACTCTAAATGTAAACATAGGTAATTCTTTAATTAACAAAAAAACAATTATGGTTAATGCACAAGAAATGGAAAAAATATATTTTTATTAATTATTGAAATGATACTTCTTGCAGTGAATTAAAGTAAGGTTGGCGTACAAAATATTCTAAATTTATAAGCAATTACTGTATTTTGGTTACCTTTGGAATGAGTCCTAATATGTGATAGGAAGTTCTTCTCTTTATTTGCCCATGCACTTTTATTTATCTTCTGCTTCGGAGACATTATACATGTAAGATTCAATTATTGAACATAATTAATAAAATTTTCCTTCGTAATAAGCTCACCAATCATAAAATATTTTATATCAGATGTGAACGTTTCACCATAATACGTGTATGATCGGGAAACCTCATAGTATTGTGGAATTCATCATAGTCGATGTCCCTAAATTGTAATCTACTCTAAATGTAAACTTAGGTAATTCTTCAATTAACAAAGAAAAATTTATGGTCAATGCCCAAGCAATGGAAAAACATATTTTCATTAATTATTTAAATCATACTTCTTGCAGTGAATTAAAGTAAGGTTGGCGTACAAAATATACTAAATTTATAAGCAATTACTGTATTTTGGTTACCTTTTGAATGAGTCCTCATATGTGATAGGATAGTTCTCTCTTTTTTTGCCCATATACTTTTATTTATCTTCTGCTTCGGAGACATTATACATGTAAGATTCAATTATTGAACATAATTAATAAAATTTTCCTTCGTAAGAAGTTCACCAATTATGAATATATTTTAAGTCAAAAGTGATAGTTTCACCATAATATATGTATGACGGGAAACCTCATAGTATTGTGGAATTCATCATAGTTGATGTCCCTAAATTGGATTCGACTCTAAATGTAAACATAGGTAATTCTTCAATTAACAAAGAAACAATTATGGTCAATGCCCAAGAAATGGAAAAATATTTTTTCATTAATTATTGAAATGATACTTCTTGCAGTGAAGTAAAGTAAGGTTGGGGTACAAAATATATTAAAGTTGTAATCAATTACTGTATTTTGGTTACCTTTGGATTGAAGTCCTCATATGTGATAGGATGTTTCTGTCTTTATTTTCCCATGTACTTTTATTTATCTTCTGCTTCGGAGACATTATACATGTAAGATTCAATTATTGAACATGATTAATAAAATTTTCCTTCGTAATAAGCTCACCAATCAGAAAATATTTTATATCAGATGTGAATGTTTCACCATAATACGTGTATGATCGGGAAACCTCATAGTATTGTGGAATTCATCATAGTTGATGTCCCTAAATTGCAATCTACTCTAAATGTAAACATAGGTAATTCTTCAATTAACAATGAAACAATTATGGTCAATGCCCAAGAAATGGAACATTTTATTTTCTTTAATTATTGAAATGATACTTCTTGCAGTAAATTAAAGTAAGGTTGGGGTACAAAATATTTTAAAGTAGTAATCAATTACTGTATTTTGGTTACCTTTGGATTGAAGTCCTCATATGTGATAGGATGTTTCTGTCTTTATTTTCCCATGTACTTTTATTTATCTTCTGCTTCGGAGACATTATACATGTAAGATTCAATTATTGAACATAATTGTTAAAATTTTCCTTCGTAAGAAGTTCACTAATTATGAATATATTTTAAGTCAGAAGTGAATGTTTCACCATAATATATGTATGACGGGAAACCTCATAGTATTGTGGAATTCATCATAGTCGATGTCCCTAAATTGTAATCTACTCTAAATGTAAACATAGGTAATTCTTCAATTAACAAAGAAAAATTTATGGTCAATGCCCAAGCAATGGAAAAACATATTTTCATTAATTATTCAAATCATACTTCTTGCAGTGAATTAAAGTAAGGTTGGCGTACAAAATATACTAAATTTATAAGCAATTACTGTATTTTGGTTACCTTTGGAATGAGTCCTCGTATGTGATAGGATAGTTCTCCCTTTTTTTGCCCATATACTTTTATTTATCTTCTGCTTCGGAGACATTATACATGTAAGATTCAATTATTGAACATAATTAATAAAATTTTCCTTCGTAAGAAGTTCACCAATTATGAATATATTTTAAGTCAGAAGTGATTGTTTCACCATAATATATGTATGACGGGAAACCTCATAGTATTGTGGAATTCATCATAGTTGATGTCCCTAAATTGTAATCTACTCTAAATGTAAACATAGGTAATTCTTCAATTAACAAAAAAACAATTATGGTCAATGCCCAAGAAATGGAAAAATATATTTTTATTAATTATTGAAATGATACTTCTTGCAGTGAATTAAAGTAAGGTTGGCGTACAAAATATTCTAAATTTATAAGCAATTACTGTATTTTGGTTACCTTTGGAATGAGTCCTCATATTTGATAGGATGTTTCTCTCTTTATTTGCCCATGTACTTTTATTATCTTCTGCTTCGGAGACATTATACATGTAAGATTCAATTATTGAACATAATTAATAAAATTTTCCTTCGTAATAAGCTCACCAATCAGAAAATATTTTATATCAGATGTGAATGTTTCACCATAATACGTGTATGATCTGGAAACCTCATAGTATTGTGGAATTCATCATAGTTGATGTCCCTAAATTGTAATCTACTCTAAATGTAAACATAGGTAATTCTTTAATTAACAAAAAAACAATTATGGTCAATGCACAAGAAATGGAAAAAATATATTTTTATTAATTATTGAAATGAGACTTCTTGCAGTGAATTAAAGTAAGGTTGGCGTACAAAATATTCTAAATTTATAAGCAATTACTGTATTTTGGTTACCTTTGGAATGAGTCCTAATATGTGATAGGTAGTTCTTCTCTTTATTTGCCCATGAACTTTTATTTATCTTCTGCTTCGGAGACATTATACATGTAAGATTCAATTATTGAACATAATTAATAAAATTTTCCTTCGTAATAAGCTCACCAATCATAAAATATTTTATATCAGATGTGAACGTTTCACCATAATACGTGTATGATCGGGAAACCTCATAGTATTGTGGAATTCATCATAGTCGATGTCCCTAAATTGTAATCTACTCTAAATGTAAACATAGGTAATTCTTCAATTAGCAAAGAAAAAGTTATGGTCAATGCCCAAGCAATGGAAAAACATATTTTCATTAATTATTCAAATCATACTTCTTGCAGTGAATTAAAGTAAGGTTGGCGTACAAAATATACTAAATTTATAAGCAATTACTGTATTTTGGTTACCTTTGGAATGAGTCTTCATATGTGATAGGATAGTTCTCTCTTTTTTTGCCCATATACTTTTATTTATCTTCTGCTTCGGAGACATTATACATGTAAGATTCAATTATTGAACATAATTAATAAAATTTTCCCTCGTAAGAAGTTCACCAATTATGAATATATTTTAAGTCAGAAGTGATTGTTTCACCATAATATATGTATGACGGGAAACCTCATAGTATTGTGGAATTCATCATAGTTGATGTCCCTAAATTGTAATCTACTCTAAATGTAAACATAGGTAATTCTTCTATTAACAAAGAAACAATTATGGTCAATGCCCAAGAAATGGAAAAATATATTTTTATTAATTATTGAAATGATACTTCATGCAGTGAATTAAAGTAAGGTTGGCGTACAAAATATTCTAAATTTATAAGCAATTACTGTATTTTGGTTACCTTTGGAATGAGTCCTCATATGTGATAGGATGTTTCTCTCTTTATTTGCCCATGTACTTTTATTTATCTTCTGCTTCGGAGACATTATACATGTAAGATTCAATTATTGAACATAATTAATAAAATTTTCCTTCGTAATAAGCTCACCAATCAGAAAATATTTTATATCAGATGTGAACGTTTCACCATAATACGTGTATGATCGGAAAACCTCATAGTATTGTGGAATTCATCATAGTTGATGTCCCTAAATAGCAATCTACTCTATATGTAAACATAGGTAATTCTTCAATTAACAATGAAACAATTATGGTCAATGCCCAAGAAATGGAACATTTTATTTTCATTAATTATTGAAATGATACTTCTTGCAGTAAATTAAAGTAAGGTTGGCGTACAAAACATACTAAATTTATAAGCAATTACTGTATTTTGGTTACCTTTGGAATGAGTCCTTATATTTGATAGGATGTTTCTCTCTTTATTTGCCTGTCTACTTTTATTTATCTTCTGCTTCGGAGACATTATACATGTAAGATTCAATTATTGAACATAATTAATAAAATTTTCCTTCGTAATAAGCTCACCAATCAGAAAATATTTTATATCAGATGTGAACGTTTCACCATAATACGTGTATGATCGGGAAACCTCATAGTATTGTGGAATTCATCATAGTTGATGTCCCTAAATTGCAATCTACTCTAAATTTAAACATAGGTAATTCTTCAATTAACAATGAAACAATTATGGTCAATGCCCAAGAAATGGAACATTTTATTTTCATTAATTATTGAAATGATACTTCTTGCAGTAAATTAAAGTAAGGTTGGGGTACAAAATATTTTAAAGTTGTAATCAATTACTGTATTTTGGTTACCTTTGGATTGAAGTCCTTATATGTGATAGGATGTTTCTCTCTTTGATTGCCCATGTACTTTTATTTATCTTCTGCTTCGGAGACATTATACATGTAAGATTCAATTATTGAACATAATTGTTAAAATTTTCCTTCGTAAGAAGTTCACCAATTATGAATATATTTTAAGTCAGAAGTGATTGTTTCACCATAATATATGTATGACGGGAAACCTCATAGTATTGTGGAATTCATCATAGTTGATGTCCCTAAATTGGATTCGACTCTAAATGTAAACATAGGTAATTCTTCAATTAACAAAGAAAAATTTATGGTCAATGCCCAAGCAATGGAAAAACATATTTTCATTAGTTATTCAAATCATACTTCTTGCAGTGAATTAAAGTAAGGTTGGCGTACAAAATATACTAAATTTATAAGGAATTACTGTATTTTGGTTACCTTTGGAATGAGTCCTCATATGTGATAGGATAGTTCTCCCTTTTTTTGCCCATATACTTTTATTTATCTTCTGCTTCGGAGACATTATACATGTAAGATTCAATTATTGAACATAATTAATAAAATTTTCCTTCGTAAGAAGTTCACCAATTATGAATATATTTTAAGTCAGAAGTGATTGTTTCACCATAATATATGTATGACGGGAAACCTCATAGTATTGTGGAATTCATCATAGTTGATGTCCCTAAATTGGATTCGACTCTAAATGTAAACATAGGTAATTCTTCAATTAACAAAAAAATAATTATGGTCAATGCCCAAGAAATGGAAAAATATATTTTTATTAATTATTGAAATGATACTTCTTGCAGTGAATTAAAGTAAGGTTGGCGTACAAAATATTCTAAATTTATAAGCAATTACTGTATTTTGGTTACCTTTGGAATGAGTCCTTATATTTGATAGGATGTTTCTCTCATTCTTTGCCCATGTACTTTTATTTATCTTCTGCTTCGGAGACATTATACATGTAAGATTCAATTATTGAACATAATTAATAAAATTTTCCTTCGTAATAAGCTCACCAATCATAAAATATTTTATATCAGATGTGAACCTTTCACCATAATACGTGTATGATCGGGAAACCTCATAGTATTGTGGAATTCATCATATTTGATGTCCCTAAATTGAAATCTACTCTAAATGTAAGCATAGGTAATTCTTCAATTAACAAAGAAAAATTTATGGTCAATGCACAATCAATGGAAAAACATATTTTCATTAATTATTCAAATCATACTTCTTGCAGTGAATTAAAGTAAGGTTGGCGTACAAAACATACTAAATTTATAAGCAATTACTGTATTTTGGTTACCTTTGGAATGAGTCCTCATATGTGATAGGAAGTTCTTCTCTTTATTTGCCCATGTAGTTTTATTTATCTTCTGCTTCGGAGACATTATACATGTAAGATTCAATTATTGATCATAATTAATAAAATTTTCCTTCGTAATAAGCTCACCAATCATAAAATATTTTACATCAGATGTGAACGTTTCACCATAATACGTGTATGATGGGGAATCCTCATAGTATTGTGGAATTCATCATAGTCGATGTCCCTAAATTGTAATCTACTCTAAATGTAAACATAGGTAATTCTTCAATTAACAAAGAAAAATTTATGGTCAATGCCCAAGCAATGGAAAAACATATTTTCATTAATTATTGAAATGATACTTCTTGCAGTGAATTAAAGTAAGGTTGGCGTACAAAATATACTAAATTTATAAGCAATTACTTTATTTTGGTTACCTTTTGAATGAGTCCTCATATGTGATAGGATAGTTCTCTCTTTTTTTGCCCATATACTTTTATTTATCTTCTGCTTCGGAGACATTATACATGTAAGATTCAATTATTGAACATAATTAATAAAATTTTCCTTCGTAAGAAGTTCACCAATTATGAATATATTTTATGTCAGAAGTGATTGTTTCACCATAATATATGTAAGACGGGGAACCTCATAGTATTGTGGAATTCATCATAGTTGATGTCCCTAAATTGGATTCGACTCTAAATGTAAACATAGGTAATTCTTCAATTAAAAAAGAATCAATTATGGTCAATGCCCAAGAAATGGAAAAATATTTTTTCATTAATTATTGAAATGATACTTCTTGCAGTGAAGTAAAATAAGGTTGGGGTACAAAATATATTAAAGTTGTAATCAATTACTGTATTTTGGTTACCTTTGGATTGAAGTCCTCATATGTGATAGGATGTTTCTGTCTTTATTTTCCCATGTACTTTTATTTATCTTCTGCTTCGGAGACATTATACATGTAAGATTCAATTATTGAACATAATTAATAAAATTTTCCTTCGTAATAAGCTCACCAATCAGAAAATATTTTATATCAGATGTGAACGTTTCACCATAATACGTGTATGATCGGGAAACCTCATAGTATTGTGGAATTCATCATAGTTGATGTCCCTAAATTGCAATCTACTCTAAATGTAAACATAGGTAATTCTTCAATTAACAATGAAACAATTATGGTCAATGCCCAAGAAATGGAACATTTTATTTTCTTTAATTATTGAAATGATACTTCTTGCAGTAAATTAAAGTAAGGTTGGGATACAAAATATTTTAAAGTAGTAATCAATTACTGTATTTTGGTTACCTTTGGATTGAAGTCCTTATATGTGATAGGATGTTTCTCTCTTTGATTGCCCATGTACTTTTATTTATCTTCTGCTTCGGAGACATTATACATATAAGATTCAATTATTGAACATAATTGTTAAAATTTTCCTTCGTAAGAAGTTCACTAATTATGAATATATTTTAAGTCAGAAGTGAATGTTTCACCATAATATATGTATGACGGGAAACCTCATAGTATTGTGGAATTCATCATAGTCGATGTCCCTAAATTGTAATCTACTCTAAATGTAAACATAGGTAATTCTTCAATTAACAAAGAAAAATTTTTGGTCAATGCCCAAGCAATGGAAAAATATATTTTTATTAATTATTGAAATGATACTTCTTGCAGTGAATTAAAGTAAGGTTGGCGTACAAAATATTCTAAATTTATAAGCAATTACTGTATTTTGGTTACCTTTGGAATGAGTCCTTATATTTGATAGGATGTTTCTCTCTTTATTTGCCCATGTACTTTTATTTATCTTCTGCTTCGGAGACATTATACATGTAAGATTCAATTATTGAACATAATTAATAAAATTTTCCTTCGTAATAAGCTCACCAATCATAAAATATTTTATATCAGATGTGAACGATTCACCATAATACGTGTATGATCGGGAAACCTCATAGTATTGTGGAATTCATCATAGTTGATGTCCCTAAATTGCAATCTACTCTAAATGTAAACATAGGTAATTCTTCAATTAACAATGAAACAATTATGGTCAATGCCCAAGAAATGGAAAAATATATTTTCATTAATTATTCAAATCATACTTCTTGCAGTGAATTAAAGTAAGGTTGGCGTACAAAACATACTAAATTTATAAGCAATTACTGTATTTTGGTTACCTTTGGAATGAGTCCTCATATGTGATAGGATAGTTCTCTCTTTTTTTGCCCATATACTTTTATTTATCTTCTGCTTTGGAGACATTATACATGTAAGATTCAATTATTGAACATAATTAATAAAATTTTCCTTCGTAAGAAGTTCACCAATTATGAATATATTTTAAGTCAGAAGTGATTGTTTCACCATAATATATGTATGACGGGAAACCTCTTAGTATTGTGGAATTCATCATAGTTGATGTCCCTAAATTGTAATCTACTCTAAATGTAAACATAGGTAATTCTTCAATTAACAAAAAAACAATTATGGTCAATGCCCAAGAAATGGAAAAATATATTTTTATTAATTATTGAAATGATACTTCTTGCAGTGAATTAAAGTAAGGTTGGCGTACAAAATATTCTAAATTTGTAAGCAATTACTGTATTTTGGTTACCTTTGGAATGAGTCCTTATATGTGATAGGATAGTTCTCTCTTTCTTTGCCCATGTACTTTTATTTATCTTCTGCTTCGGAGATATTATACATGTAAGATTCAATTATTGAACATAATTAATAAAATTTTCCTTCCAAATTAGCTCACCAATCATAAAATATTTTATATCAGATGTGAACGTTTCACCATAATACGTGTATGATCGGGAAACCTCATAGTATTGTGGAATTCATCAAAGTTGATGTCCCTAAACTGAAATTTACTCTAAATGTAAACATAGGTAATTCTTAAAAAAACAATGAAACAATTATGGTCAATGCCCAAGAAATGGAACATTTTATTTTCATTAATTATTGAAATGATACTTCTTGCAGTAAATTAAAGTAAGGTTGGCGTACAAAACATACTTAAGTTATTAGCAATTACTGTATTTTGGTTACCTTTGGAAAGATGTCCTTATATGTGATAGGAAGTTCTTCTCTTTATTTGCCCATGTAGTTTTATTTATCTTCTGCTTCGGAGACATTATACATGTAAGATTCAATTATTAAACATAATTAATAAAATTTTCCTTCGTAAGAAGTTCACCAATTATGAATATATTTAAAGTCAGAAGTGAATGTTTCACCATAATACATGTATGATCGGGAAACCTCATAGTATTGTGGAATTCATCATAGTTGATGTCCCTAAATTGGATTCGACTCTAAATGTAAACATAGGTAATTCTTCAATTAACAAATAAACAATTATGGTCAATGACCAAGAAATGGAAAAATATATTTTGATTAATTATTGAAATGATACTTCTTGCAGTGAATTAAAGTAAGGTTGGCGTACAAAATATTCTAAATTTATGCGCAATTACTGTATTTTGGTTACCTTTGGAATGAGTCCTCATATGTGATAGGATAGTTCTCCCTTTTTTTGCCCATATACTTTTATTTATCTTCTGCTTCGGAGACATTATACATGTAAGATTCAATTATTGAACATAATTAATAAAATTTTCCTTCGTAATAAGCTCACCAATCATAAAATATTTTATATCAGATGTGAACGATTCACTATAATACGTGTATGATCGGGAAACCTCATAGTATTGTGGAATTCATCATAGTTGATGTCCCTAAATTGAAATCTACTCTAAATGTAAACATAGGTAATTCTTCAATTAACAATGAAACAATTATGGTCAATGCCCAAGAAATGGAACATTTTATTTTCATTAATTATTGAAATGATACTTCTTGCATAAATTAAAGTAAGGTAGGCGTACAAAACATATTTAAGTTATTAGCAATTACTGTATTTTGGTTACCTTTGGAAAGATGTCCTTATATGTGATAGGAAGTTCTTCTCTTTATTTTCCCATGTAGTTTTATTTATCTTCTGCTTCGGAGACATTATACATGTAAGATTCAATTATTGAACATAATTAATTAAATTTTCCTTCGTAAGAATTTCACCAATTATGAATATATTTTAAGTCAGAAGTGATTGTGTCACCATAATATATGTATGACGGGAAACCTCATAGTATTGTGGAATTCATCATAGTTGATGTCCCTAAATTGTAATCTACTCTAAATGTAAACATAGGTAATTCTTCAATTAACAAATAAACAATTATGGTCAATGACCAAGAAATGGAAAAATATATTTTGATTAATTATTGAAATGATACTTCTTGCAGTGAATTAAAGTAAGGTTGGCGTACAAAATATTCTAAATTTATGCGCAATTACTGTATTTTGGTTACCTTTGGATTGAAGTCCTCATATGTGATAGGATGTTTCTGTCTTTATTTTCCCATGTACTTTTATTTATCTTCTGCTTCGGAGACATTATACATGTAAGATTCAATTATTGAACATAATTAATAAAATTTTCCTTCGTAATAAGCTCACCAATCAGAAAATATTTTATATCAGATGTGAACGTTTCACCATAATACGTGTATAATCGGGAAACCTCATAGTATTGTGGAATTCATCATAGTTGATGTCCCTAAATTGTAATCTACTCTAAATGTAAACATAGGTAATTCTTTAATTAACAAAAAAACAATTATGGTCAATGCACAAGAAATGGAAAAATATATTTTTATTAATTATTGAAGTGATACTTCTTGCAGTGAATTAAAGTAAGGTTGGCGTACAAAATATTCTAAATTTATAAGCAATTACTGTATTTTGGTTACCTTTGGAATGAGTCCTAATATGTGATAGGAAGTTCTTCTCTTTATTTGCCCATGTACTTTTATTTATCTTCTGCTTCGGAGACATTATACATGTAAGATTCAATTATTGAACATAATTAATAAAATTTTCCTTCGTAATAAGCTCACCAATCATAAAATATTTTATATCAGATGTGAACGTTTCACCATAATACGTGTATGATCGGGAAACCTCATAGTATTGTGGAATTCATCATAGTCGATGTCCCTAAATTGTAATCTACTCTAAATGTAAACTTAGGTAATTCTTCAATTAACAAAGAAAAATTTATGGTCAATGCCCAAGCAATGGAAAAACATATTTTCATTAATTATTGAAATGATACTTCTTGCAGTGAATTAAAGTAAGGTTGGCGTACAAAATATACTAAATTTATAAGCAATTACTGTATTTTGGTTACCTTTTGAATGAGTCCTCATATGTGATAGGATAGTTCTCTCTTTTTTTGCCCATATACTTTTATTTATCTTCTGCTTCGGAGACATTATACATGTAAGATTCAATTATTGAACATAATTAATAAAATTTTCATTCGTAAGAAGTTCACCAATTATGAATATATTTTAAGTCAGAAGTGATAGTTTCACCATAATATATGTATGACGGGAAACCTCATAGTATTGTGGAATTCATCATAGTTGATGTCCCTAAATTGGATTCGACTCTAAATGTAAACATAGGTAATTCTTCAATTAACAAAGAAACAATTATGGTCAATGCCCAAGAAATGGAAAAATATTTTTTCATTAATTATTGAAATGATACTTCTTGCAGTGAAGTAAAGTAAGGTTGGGGTACAAAATATATTAAAGTTGTAATCAATTACTGTATTTTGGTTACCTTTGGATTGAAGTCCTCATATGTGATAGGATGTTTCTGTCTTTATTTTCCCATGTACTTTTATTTATCTTCTGCTTCGGAGACATTATACATGTAAGATTCAATTATTGAACATAATTAATAAAATTTTCCTTCGTAATAAGCTCACCAATCAGAAAATATTTTATATCAGATGTGAACGTTTCACCATAATACGTGTATGATCGGGAAACCTCATAGTATTGTGGAATTCATCATAGTTGATGTCCCTAAATTGCAATCTACTCTAAATGTAAACATAGGTAATTCTTCAATTAACAATGAAACAATTATGGTCAATGCCCAAGAAATGGAACATTTTATTTTCTTTAATTATTGAAATGATACTTCTTGCAGTAAATTAAAGTAAGGTTGGGGTACAAAATATTTTAAAGTAGTAATCAATTACTGTATTTTGGTTACCTTTGGATTGAAGTCCTTATATGTGATAGGATGTTTCTCTCTTTGATTGCCCATGTACTTTTATTTATCTTCTGCTTCGGAGACATTATACATGTAAGATTCAATTATTGAACATAATTGTTAAAATTTTCCTTCGTAAGAAGTTCACTAATTATGAATATATTTTAAGTCAGAAGTGAATGTTTCACCATAATATATGTATGACGGGAAACCTCATAGTATTGTGGAATTCATCATAGTCGATGTCCCTAAATTGTAATCTACCTTAAATGTAAACATAGGTAATTCTTCAATTAACAAAGAAAAATTTATGGTCCTTGCCCAAGCAATGGAAAAACATATTTTCATTAATTATTCAAATCATACTTCTTGCAGTGAATTAAAGTAAGGTTGGCGTACAAAATATACTAAATTTATAAGCAATTACTGTATTTTGGTTACCTTTGGAATGAGTCCTCGTATGTGATAGGATAGTTCTCTCTTTTTTTGCCCATATACTTTTATTTATCTTCTGCTTCGGAGACATTATACATGTAAGATTCAATTATTGAACATAATTAATAAAATTTTCCTTCGTAAGAAGTTCACCTATTATGAATATATTTTAAGTCAGAAGTGATTGTTTCACCATAATATATGTATGACGTGAAACCTCATAGTATTGTGGAATTCATCATAGTTGATGTCCCTAAATTGTAATCTACTCTAAATGTAAACATAGGTAATTCTTCAATTAACAAAAAAACAATTATGGTCAATGCCCAAGAAATGGAAAAATATATTTTTATTAATTATTGAAATGATACTTCTTGCAGTGAATTAAAGTAAGGTTGGCGTACAAAATATTCTAAATTTATAAGCAATTACTGTATTTTGGTTACCTTTGGAATGACTCCTTATATTTGATAGGATGTTTATCTCTTTCTTTGCCCATTTACTTTTATTTATCTTCTGCTTCGGAGACATTATACATGTAAGATTCAATTATTGAACATAATTAATAAAATTTTCCTTCGTAATAAGCTCACCAATCATAAAATATTTTATATCAGATGTGAACGTTTCACCATAATACGTGTATGATCGGGAAACCTCATAGTATTGTGGAATTCATCATAGTTGATGTCCCTAAATTGATATCTACTCTAAATGTAAACATAGGTAATTCTTCAATTAACAAAGAAAAATTTATGGTCAATGCACAATCAATGGAAAAACATATTTTCATTAATTATTCAAATCATACTTCTTGCAGTGAATTAAAGTAAGGTTGGCGTACAAAACATACTAAATTTATAAGCAATTACTGTATTTTGGTTACCTTTGGAATGAGTCCTCATATGTGATAGGATAGTTCTCTCTTTTTTTGCCCATATACTTTTATTTATCTTCTGCTTTGGAGACATTATACATGTAAGATTCAATTATTGAACATAATTAATAAAATTTTCCTTCGTAAGAAGTTCACCAATTATGAATATATTTTAAGTCAGAAGTGATTGTTTCACCATAATATATGTATGACGGGAAACCTCTTAGTATTGTGGAATTCATCATAGTTGATGTCCCTAAATTGTAATCTACTCTAAATGTAAACATAGGTAATTCTTCAATTAACAAAAAAACAATTATGGTCAATGCCCAAGAAATGGAAAAATATATTTTTATTAATTATTGAAATGATACTTCTTGCAGTGAATTAAAGTAAGGTTGGCGTACAAAATATTCTAAATTTTAAGCAATTACTGTATTTTGGTTACCTTTGGAATGAGTCCTTATATGTGATAGGATAGTTCTCTCTTTCTTTGCCCATGTACTTTTATTTATCTTCTGCTTCGGAGATATTATACATGTAAGATTCAATTATTGAACATAATTAATAAAATTTTCCTTCCAAATTAGCTCACCAATCATAAAATATTTTATATCAGATGTGAACGTTTCACCATAATACGTGTATGATCGGGAAACCTCATAGTATTGTGGAATTCATCATAGTTGATGTCCCTAAATTGAAATTTACTCTAAATGTAAACATAGGTAATTCTTAAAAAAACAATGAAACAATTATGGTCAATGCCCAAGAAATGGAACATTTTATTTTCATTAATTATTGAAATGATACTTCTTGCAGTAAATTAAAGTAAGGTTGGCGTACAAAACATACTTAAGTTATTAGCAATTACTGTATTTTGGTTACCTTTGGAAAGATGTCCTTATTGTGATAGGAAGTTCTTCTCTTTATTTGCCCATGTAGTTTTATTTATCTTCTGCTTCGGAGACATTATACATGTAAGATTCAATTATTAAACATAATTAATAAAATTTTCCTTCGTAATAAGCTAACCAATTATGAATATATTTAAAGTCAGAAGTGAATGTTTCACCATAATACATGTATGATCGGGAAACCTCATAGTATTGTGGAATTCATCATAGTTGATGTCGCTAAATTGGATTCGACTCTAAATGTAAACATAGGTAATTCTTCAATTAACAAAGAAACAATTATGGTCAATGCCCAAGAAATGGAAAAATATATTTTCATTAATTATTGAAATGATACTTCTTGCAGTGAATTAAAGTAAGGTTGGGGTACAAAATATATTAAAGTTGTAATCAATTACTGTATTTTGGTTACCTTTGGATTGAAGTCCTCATATGTGATAGGATGTTTCTGTCTTTATTTTCCCATGTACTTTTATTTATCTTCTGCTTCGGAGACATTATACATGTAAGATTCAATTATTGAACATAATTAATAAAATTTTCCTTCGTAATAAGCTCACCAATCATAAAATATTTTATATCAGATGTGAACGATTCACTATAATACGTGTATGATCGGGAAACCTCATAGTATTGTGGAATTCATCATAGTTGATGTCCCTAAATTGTAATCTACTCTAAATGTAAACATAGGTAATTCTTCAATTAATAAAGAAACAATTATGGTCAATGCCCAAGAAATGGAAAAATATATTTTCATTAATTATTGAAATGATACTTCTTGCAGTGAATTAAAGTAAGGTTGCGGTACAAAATATATTAAAGTTGTAATCAATTACTGTATTTTGGTTACCTTTGGATTGAAGTCCTCATATGTGATAGGATGTTTCTGTCTTTATTTTCCAATGTACTTTTATTTATCTTCTGCTTCGGAGACATTATACATGTAAGATTCAATTATTGAACATAATTAATAAAATTTTCCTTCGTAAGAAGTTCACCAATTATGAATATATTTTAAGTCAGAAGTGATTGTTTCACCATAATATATGTATGACGGGAAACCTCATAGTATTGTGGAATTCATCATAGTCGATGTCCCTAAATTGTAATCTACTCTAAATGTAAACATAGGTAATTCTTCAATTAACAAAGAAACATTTATGGTCAATGCCCAAGAAACGGAAAAATATATTTTTATTAATTATTCCAATGATACTTGTTGCAGTGAATTAAAATAAGGTTGGCGTACAAAATATACTAAATTTATAAGCAATTACTGTATTTTGGTTACCTTTGGAATGAGTCCTCATATGTGATAGGATAGTTCTCTCTTTTTTTGCCCATATACTTTTATTTATCTTCTGCTTCGGAGACATTATACATGTAAGATTCAATTATTGAACATAATTAATAAAATTTTCCTTCGTAATAAGCTAACCAATTATGAATATATTTTAAGTCAGGAGTGAATGTTTCACCATAATACATATATGATCGGGAAACCTCATAGTATTGTGGAATTCATCATAGTAGATGTCCCTAAATTGGATTCGACTCTAAATGTAAACATAGGTAATTCTTCAATTAACAAAGAAACAATTATGGTCAATGCCCAAGAAATGGAAAAATATTTTTTCATTAATTATTGAAATGATACTTCTTGCAGTGAAGTAAAGTAAGGTTGGGGTACAAAATATATTAAAGTTGTAATCAATTACTGTATTTTGGTTACCTTTGGATTGAAGTCCTCATATGTGATAGGATGTTTCTGTCTTTATTTTCCCATGTACTTTTATTTATCTTCTGCTTCGGAGACATTATACATGTAAGATTCAATTATTGAACATAATTGTTAAAATTTTCCTTCGTAAGAAGTTCACTAATTATGAATATATTTTAAGTCAGAAGTGAATGTTTCACCATAATATATGTATGACGGGAAACCTCATAGTATTGTGGAATTCATCGTAGTCGATGTCCTTAAATTGTAATCTACTCTAAATGTAAACATAGGTAATTCTTCAATTAACAAAGAAACAATTATGGTCAATGCCCAAGAAACGGAAAAATATATTTTTATTAATTATTGAAATGATACTTCTTGCAGTGAATTAAAGTAAGGTTGGCGTACAAAATATTCTAAATTATTAAGCAATTACTGTATTTTGGTTACCTCTCGATTGAAGTCCTCATATGTGATAGGATGTTTCTGTCTTTATTTTCCCATGTACTTTTATTTATCTTCTGCTTCGGAGACATTATACATGTAAGATTCAATTATTGAACATAATTAATAAAATTTTCCTTCGTAATAAGCTCACCAATCATAAAATATTTTATATCAGATGTGAACGTTTCACCATAATACGTGTATGATCGGGAAACCTCATAGTATTGTGGAATTCATCATAGTTGATGTCCCTAAATTGTAATCTACTCTAAATGTAAACATAGGTAATTCTTCAATTAACAAAAAAACAATTATGGTCAATGCCCAAGAAATGGAACATTTTATTTTCATTAATTATTGAAATGATACTTCTTGCAGTAAATTAAAGTAAGGTTGGCGTACAAAACATACTAAAGTTATTAGCAATTACTGTATTTTGGTTACCTTTGAAAGATGTCCTTATATGTGATAGAAAGTTCATCTCTTTATTTTCCCATGTAGTTTTATTTATCTTCTGCTTCGGAGACATTATACATGTAAGATTCAATTATTAAACATAATTAATAAAATTTTCCTTCGTAATAAGCTAACCAATTATGAATATATTTTAAGTCAGAAGTGAATGTTTCACCATAATACATGTATGATCGGGAAACCTCACAGTATTGTGGAATTCATCATAGTTGATATCCATAAATTGGATTCGACTCTAAAGTAAACATAGGTATTTCTTCAATTAACCAAAAAACAATTATGGTCAATGCCCAAGAAACGGAAAAATATATTTTTATTAATTATTCCAATGATACTTCTTGCAGTGAATTAAAGTAAGGTTGGCGTACAAAATATACTAAATTTATAAGCAATTACTGTATTTTGGTTACCTTTGGAATGAGTCCTCATATGTGATAGGATAGTTCTCTCTTTTTTTGCCCATATACTTTTATTTATCTTCTGCTTCGGAGACATTATACATGTAAGATTCAATTATTGAACATAATTAATAAAATTTTCCTTCGTAAGAAGTTCACCAATTATGAATATATTTTAAGTCAGAAGTGATTGTTTCACCATAATATATGTATGACGGGAAACCTCATAGTATTGTGGAATTCATCATAGTTGATGTCCCTAAATTGTAATCTACTCTAAATGTAAACATAGGTAATTCTTCTATTAACAAAGAAACAATTATGGTCAATGCCCAAGAAATGGAAAAATATATTTTTATTAATTATTGAAATGATACTTCATGCAGTGATATAAAGTAAGGTTGGCGTACAAAATATTCTAAATTATTAAGCAATTACTGTATTTTGGTTACCTTTGGAATGAGTCCTTATATGTGATAGGATGTTTCTCTCTTTATTTGCCCATGTACTTTTATTTATCTTCTGCTTCGGAGACATTATACATGTAAGATTCAATTATTGAACATAATTAATAAAATTTTCCTTCGTAATAAGCTCACCAATCAGAAAATATTTTATATCAGATGTGAACGTTTCACCATAATACGTGTATGATCGGGAAACCTCATAGTATGGTGGAATTCATCATAGTTGATGTCCCTAAATTGAAATCTACTCTAAATGTAAACATAGGTAATTCTTCAATTAACAATGAAACAATTATGGTCAATGCCCAAGAAATGGAACATTTTATTTTCATTAATTATTGAAATGATACTTCTTGCAGTAAATTGAGGTAAGGTTGGCGTACAAAACATACTAAAGTTATTAGCAATTACTGTATTTTGGTTACCTTTGGAAAGATGTCCTTATATGTGATAGGAAGTTCTTCTCTTTATTTGCCCATGTAGTTTTATTTATCTTCTGCTTCGGAGACATTATACATGTAAGATTCAATTATTAAACATAATTAATAAAATTTTCCTTCGTAATAAGCTAACCAATTATGAACATATTTTAAGTCAGAAGTGAATGTTTCACCATTATACATGTATGATCGGGAAACCTCATAGTATTGTGGAATTCATCATAGTTGATGTCCCTAAATTGGATTCGACTCTAAATGTAAACATAGGTAATTCTTCAATTAACAAAGAAACAATTATGGTAAATGCCCAAGAAATGGAACATTTTATTTTCATTAATTATTGAAATGATACTTCTTGCATAAATTAAAGTAAGGTTGGCGTACAAAACATATTTAAGTTATTAGCAATGGTCAATATTAGTTAATATTAATTATATTAATATTAGTTATGGTCAATGCCCAAGAAACGGAAAAATATATTTTTATTAATTATTCCAATGATACTTCTTGCAGTGAATTAAAGTAAGGTTGGCGTAAAAATATACTAAATTTATAAGCAATTACTGTATTTTGGTTACCTTTGGAATGAGTCCTCATATGTGATAGGATAGTTCTCTCTTTTTTTCCCATATACTTTTATTTATCTTCTGCTTCGGAGACATTATACATGTAAGATTCAATTATTGAACATAATTAATAAAATTTTCCTTCTTAAGAAGTTCACAAGTTATGAATATTTTTATGGAGACACTATACATGTAAGATTCAATTATTGAACATAATTAATAAAATTTTCCTTCGTAATAAGCCCACCAATCAGAAAATATTTTATATCAGATGTGAACGTTTCACCATAATACGTGTATGATCGGGAAACCTCATAGTATTGTGGAATTCATCATAGTCGATGTCCCTAAATTGTAATCTACTCTAAATGTAAACTTAGGTAATTCTTCAATTAACAAAGAAAAATTTATGGTCAATGCCCAAGCAATGGAAAAACATATTTTCATTAATTATTGAAATGATACTTCTTGCAGTGAATTAAAGTAAGGTTGGCGTACAAAATATACTAAATTTATAAGCAATTACTGTATTTTGGTTACCTTTTGAATGAGTCCTCATATGTGATAGGATAGTTCTCTCTTTTTTTGCCCATATACTTTTATTTATCTTCTGCTTCGGAGACATTATACATGTAAGATTCAATTATTGAACATAATTAATAAAATTTTCATTCGTAAGAAGTTCACCAATTATGAATATATTTTAAGTCAGAAGTGATAGTTTCACCATAATATATGTATGACGGGAAACCTCATAGTATTGTGGAATTCATCATAGTTGATGTCCCTAAATTGGATTCGACTCTAAATGTAAACATAGGTAATTCTTCAATTAACAAAGAAACAATTATGGTCAATGCCCAAGAAATGGAAAAATATTTTTTCATTAATTATTGAAATGATACTTCTTGCAGTGAAGTAAAGTAAGGTTGGGGTACAAAATATATTAAAGTTGTAATCAATTACTGTATTTTGGTTACCTTTGGATTGAAGTCCTCATATGTGATAGGATGTTTCTGTCTTTATTTTCCCATGTACTTTTATTTATCTTCTGCTTCGGAGACATTATACATGTAAGATTCAATTATTGAACATAATTAATAAAATTTTCCTTCGTAATAAGCTCACCAATCAGAAAATATTTTATATCAGATGTGAACGTTTCACCATAATACGTGTATGATCGGGAAACCTCATAGTATTGTGGAATTCATCATAGTTGATGTCCCTAAATTGCAATCTACTCTAAATGTAAACATAGGTAATTCTTCAATTAACAATGAAACAATTATGGTCAATGCCCAAGAAATGGAACATTTTATTTTCTTTAATTATTGAAATGATACTTCTTGCAGTAAATTAAAGTAAGGTTGGGGTACAAAATATTTTAAAGTAGTAATCAATTACTGTATTTTGGTTACCTTTGGATTGAAGTCCTTATATGTGATAGGATGTTTCTCTCTTTGATTGCCCATGTACTTTTATTTATCTTCTGCTTCGGAGACATTATACATGTAAGATTCAATTATTGAACATAATTGTTAAAATTTTCCTTCGTAAGAAGTTCACTAATTATGAATATATTTTAAGTCAGAAGTGAATGTTTCACCATAATATATGTATGACGGGAAACCTCATAGTATTGTGGAATTCATCATAGTCGATGTCCCTAAATTGTAATCTACCTTAAATGTAAACATAGGTAATTCTTCAATTAACAAAGAAAAATTTATGGTCCTTGCCCAAGCAATGGAAAAACATATTTTCATTAATTATTCAAATCATACTTCTTGCAGTGAATTAAAGTAAGGTTGGCGTACAAAATATACTAAATTTATAAGCAATTACTGTATTTTGGTTACCTTTGGAATGAGTCCTCGTATGTGATAGGATAGTTCTCTCTTTTTTTGCCCATATACTTTTATTTATCTTCTGCTTCGGAGACATTATACATGTAAGATTCAATTATTGAACATAATTAATAAAATTTTCCTTCGTAAGAAGTTCACCTATTATGAATATATTTTAAGTCAGAAGTGATTGTTTCACCATAATATATGTATGACGTGAAACCTCATAGTATTGTGGAATTCATCATAGTTGATGTCCCTAAATTGTAATCTACTCTAAATGTAAACATAGGTAATTCTTCAATTAACAAAAAAACAATTATGGTCAATGCCCAAGAAATGGAAAAATATATTTTTATTAATTATTGAAATGATACTTCTTGCAGTGAATTAAAGTAAGGTTGGCGTACAAAATATTCTAAATTTATAAGCAATTACTGTATTTTGGTTACCTTTGGAATGACTCCTTATATTTGATAGGATGTTTATCTCTTTCTTTGCCCATTTACTTTTATTTATCTTCTGCTTCGGAGACATTATACATGTAAGATTCAATTATTGAACATAATTAATAAAATTTTCCTTCGTAATAAGCTCACCAATCATAAAATATTTTATATCAGATGTGAACGTTTCACCATAATACGTGTATGATCGGGAAACCTCATAGTATTGTGGAATTCATCATAGTTGATGTCCCTAAATTGATATCTACTCTAAATGTAAACATAGGTAATTCTTCAATTAACAAAGAAAAATTTATGGTCAATGCACAATCAATGGAAAAACATATTTTCATTAATTATTCAAATCATACTTCTTGCAGTGAATTAAAGTAAGGTTGGCGTACAAAACATACTAAATTTATAAGCAATTACTGTATTTTGGTTACCTTTGGAATGAGTCCTCATATGTGATAGGATAGTTCTCTCTTTTTTTGCCCATATACTTTTATTTATCTTCTGCTTTGGAGACATTATACATGTAAGATTCAATTATTGAACATAATTAATAAAATTTTCCTTCGTAAGAAGTTCACCAATTATGAATATATTTTAAGTCAGAAGTGATTGTTTCACCATAATATATGTATGACGGGAAACCTCTTAGTATTGTGGAATTCATCATAGTTGATGTCCCTAAATTGTAATCTACTCTAAATGTAAACATAGGTAATTCTTCAATTAACAAAAAAACAATTATGGTCAATGCCCAAGAAATGGAAAAATATATTTTTATTAATTATTGAAATGATACTTCTTGCAGTGAATTAAAGTAAGGTTGGCGTACAAAATATTCTAAATTTTAAGCAATTACTGTATTTTGGTTACCTTTGGAATGAGTCCTTATATGTGATAGGATAGTTCTCTCTTTCTTTGCCCATGTACTTTTATTTATCTTCTGCTTCGGAGATATTATACATGTAAGATTCAATTATTGAACATAATTAATAAAATTTTCCTTCCAAATTAGCTCACCAATCATAAAATATTTTATATCAGATGTGAACGTTTCACCATAATACGTGTATGATCGGGAAACCTCATAGTATTGTGGAATTCATCATAGTTGATGTCCCTAAATTGAAATTTACTCTAAATGTAAACATAGGTAATTCTTAAAAAAACAATGAAACAATTATGGTCAATGCCCAAGAAATGGAACATTTTATTTTCATTAATTATTGAAATGATACTTCTTGCAGTAAATTAAAGTAAGGTTGGCGTACAAAACATACTTAAGTTATTAGCAATTACTGTATTTTGGTTACCTTTGGAAAGATGTCCTTATTGTGATAGGAAGTTCTTCTCTTTATTTGCCCATGTAGTTTTATTTATCTTCTGCTTCGGAGACATTATACATGTAAGATTCAATTATTAAACATAATTAATAAAATTTTCCTTCGTAATAAGCTAACCAATTATGAATATATTTAAAGTCAGAAGTGAATGTTTCACCATAATACATGTATGATCGGGAAACCTCATAGTATTGTGGAATTCATCATAGTTGATGTCGCTAAATTGGATTCGACTCTAAATGTAAACATAGGTAATTCTTCAATTAACAAAGAAACAATTATGGTCAATGCCCAAGAAATGGAAAAATATATTTTCATTAATTATTGAAATGATACTTCTTGCAGTGAATTAAAGTAAGGTTGGGGTACAAAATATATTAAAGTTGTAATCAATTACTGTATTTTGGTTACCTTTGGATTGAAGTCCTCATATGTGATAGGATGTTTCTGTCTTTATTTTCCCATGTACTTTTATTTATCTTCTGCTTCGGAGACATTATACATGTAAGATTCAATTATTGAACATAATTAATAAAATTTTCCTTCGTAATAAGCTCACCAATCATAAAATATTTTATATCAGATGTGAACGATTCACTATAATACGTGTATGATCGGGAAACCTCATAGTATTGTGGAATTCATCATAGTTGATGTCCCTAAATTGTAATCTACTCTAAATGTAAACATAGGTAATTCTTCAATTAATAAAGAAACAATTATGGTCAATGCCCAAGAAATGGAAAAATATATTTTCATTAATTATTGAAATGATACTTCTTGCAGTGAATTAAAGTAAGGTTGCGGTACAAAATATATTAAAGTTGTAATCAATTACTGTATTTTGGTTACCTTTGGATTGAAGTCCTCATATGTGATAGGATGTTTCTGTCTTTATTTTCCAATGTACTTTTATTTATCTTCTGCTTCGGAGACATTATACATGTAAGATTCAATTATTGAACATAATTAATAAAATTTTCCTTCGTAAGAAGTTCACCAATTATGAATATATTTTAAGTCAGAAGTGATTGTTTCACCATAATATATGTATGACGGGAAACCTCATAGTATTGTGGAATTCATCATAGTCGATGTCCCTAAATTGTAATCTACTCTAAATGTAAACATAGGTAATTCTTCAATTAACAAAGAAACATTTATGGTCAATGCCCAAGAAACGGAAAAATATATTTTTATTAATTATTCCAATGATACTTGTTGCAGTGAATTAAAATAAGGTTGGCGTACAAAATATACTAAATTTATAAGCAATTACTGTATTTTGGTTACCTTTGGAATGAGTCCTCATATGTGATAGGATAGTTCTCTCTTTTTTTGCCCATATACTTTTATTTATCTTCTGCTTCGGAGACATTATACATGTAAGATTCAATTATTGAACATAATTAATAAAATTTTCCTTCGTAATAAGCTAACCAATTATGAATATATTTTAAGTCAGGAGTGAATGTTTCACCATAATACATATATGATCGGGAAACCTCATAGTATTGTGGAATTCATCATAGTAGATGTCCCTAAATTGGATTCGACTCTAAATGTAAACATAGGTAATTCTTCAATTAACAAAGAAACAATTATGGTCAATGCCCAAGAAATGGAAAAATATTTTTTCATTAATTATTGAAATGATACTTCTTGCAGTGAAGTAAAGTAAGGTTGGGGTACAAAATATATTAAAGTTGTAATCAATTACTGTATTTTGGTTACCTTTGGATTGAAGTCCTCATATGTGATAGGATGTTTCTGTCTTTATTTTCCCATGTACTTTTATTTATCTTCTGCTTCGGAGACATTATACATGTAAGATTCAATTATTGAACATAATTGTTAAAATTTTCCTTCGTAAGAAGTTCACTAATTATGAATATATTTTAAGTCAGAAGTGAATGTTTCACCATAATATATGTATGACGGGAAACCTCATAGTATTGTGGAATTCATCGTAGTCGATGTCCTTAAATTGTAATCTACTCTAAATGTAAACATAGGTAATTCTTCAATTAACAAAGAAACAATTATGGTCAATGCCCAAGAAACGGAAAAATATATTTTTATTAATTATTGAAATGATACTTCTTGCAGTGAATTAAAGTAAGGTTGGCGTACAAAATATTCTAAATTATTAAGCAATTACTGTATTTTGGTTACCTCTCGATTGAAGTCCTCATATGTGATAGGATGTTTCTGTCTTTATTTTCCCATGTACTTTTATTTATCTTCTGCTTCGGAGACATTATACATGTAAGATTCAATTATTGAACATAATTAATAAAATTTTCCTTCGTAATAAGCTCACCAATCATAAAATATTTTATATCAGATGTGAACGTTTCACCATAATACGTGTATGATCGGGAAACCTCATAGTATTGTGGAATTCATCATAGTTGATGTCCCTAAATTGTAATCTACTCTAAATGTAAACATAGGTAATTCTTCAATTAACAAAAAAACAATTATGGTCAATGCCCAAGAAATGGAACATTTTATTTTCATTAATTATTGAAATGATACTTCTTGCAGTAAATTAAAGTAAGGTTGGCGTACAAAACATACTAAAGTTATTAGCAATTACTGTATTTTGGTTACCTTTGAAAGATGTCCTTATATGTGATAGAAAGTTCATCTCTTTATTTTCCCATGTAGTTTTATTTATCTTCTGCTTCGGAGACATTATACATGTAAGATTCAATTATTAAACATAATTAATAAAATTTTCCTTCGTAATAAGCTAACCAATTATGAATATATTTTAAGTCAGAAGTGAATGTTTCACCATAATACATGTATGATCGGGAAACCTCACAGTATTGTGGAATTCATCATAGTTGATATCCATAAATTGGATTCGACTCTAAAGTAAACATAGGTATTTCTTCAATTAACCAAAAAACAATTATGGTCAATGCCCAAGAAACGGAAAAATATATTTTTATTAATTATTCCAATGATACTTCTTGCAGTGAATTAAAGTAAGGTTGGCGTACAAAATATACTAAATTTATAAGCAATTACTGTATTTTGGTTACCTTTGGAATGAGTCCTCATATGTGATAGGATAGTTCTCTCTTTTTTTGCCCATATACTTTTATTTATCTTCTGCTTCGGAGACATTATACATGTAAGATTCAATTATTGAACATAATTAATAAAATTTTCCTTCGTAAGAAGTTCACCAATTATGAATATATTTTAAGTCAGAAGTGATTGTTTCACCATAATATATGTATGACGGGAAACCTCATAGTATTGTGGAATTCATCATAGTTGATGTCCCTAAATTGTAATCTACTCTAAATGTAAACATAGGTAATTCTTCTATTAACAAAGAAACAATTATGGTCAATGCCCAAGAAATGGAAAAATATATTTTTATTAATTATTGAAATGATACTTCATGCAGTGATATAAAGTAAGGTTGGCGTACAAAATATTCTAAATTATTAAGCAATTACTGTATTTTGGTTACCTTTGGAATGAGTCCTTATATGTGATAGGATGTTTCTCTCTTTATTTGCCCATGTACTTTTATTTATCTTCTGCTTCGGAGACATTATACATGTAAGATTCAATTATTGAACATAATTAATAAAATTTTCCTTCGTAATAAGCTCACCAATCAGAAAATATTTTATATCAGATGTGAACGTTTCACCATAATACGTGTATGATCGGGAAACCTCATAGTATGGTGGAATTCATCATAGTTGATGTCCCTAAATTGAAATCTACTCTAAATGTAAACATAGGTAATTCTTCAATTAACAATGAAACAATTATGGTCAATGCCCAAGAAATGGAACATTTTATTTTCATTAATTATTGAAATGATACTTCTTGCAGTAAATTGAGGTAAGGTTGGCGTACAAAACATACTAAAGTTATTAGCAATTACTGTATTTTGGTTACCTTTGGAAAGATGTCCTTATATGTGATAGGAAGTTCTTCTCTTTATTTGCCCATGTAGTTTTATTTATCTTCTGCTTCGGAGACATTATACATGTAAGATTCAATTATTAAACATAATTAATAAAATTTTCCTTCGTAATAAGCTAACCAATTATGAACATATTTTAAGTCAGAAGTGAATGTTTCACCATTATACATGTATGATCGGGAAACCTCATAGTATTGTGGAATTCATCATAGTTGATGTCCCTAAATTGGATTCGACTCTAAATGTAAACATAGGTAATTCTTCAATTAACAAAGAAACAATTATGGTAAATGCCCAAGAAATGGAACATTTTATTTTCATTAATTATTGAAATGATACTTCTTGCATAAATTAAAGTAAGGTTGGCGTACAAAACATATTTAAGTTATTAGCAATGGTCAATATTAGTTAATATTAATTATATTAATATTAGTTATGGTCAATGCCCAAGAAACGGAAAAATATATTTTTATTAATTATTCCAATGATACTTCTTGCAGTGAATTAAAGTAAGGTTGGCGTAAAAATATACTAAATTTATAAGCAATTACTGTATTTTGGTTACCTTTGGAATGAGTCCTCATATGTGATAGGATAGTTCTCTCTTTTTTTCCCATATACTTTTATTTATCTTCTGCTTCGGAGACATTATACATGTAAGATTCAATTATTGAACATAATTAATAAAATTTTCCTTCTTAAGAAGTTCACAAGTTATGAATATTTTTATGGAGACACTATACATGTAAGATTCAATTATTGAACATAATTAATAAAATTTTCCTTCGTAATAAGCCCACCAATCAGAAAATATTTTATATCAGATGTGAACGTTTCACCATAATACGTGTATGATCGGGAAACTGTAACGTTTAAATGCTGGCGCTCCGGTGCGCCCACTGCTTTTCTTTTGTCTTTTGCATTTGCCTAGACAGCCGCGGAGACCGCTGTTGGCAGAGAGGGGGGGTATGAGCTACGGCTCGGATTGAAAGGAGGCAGTTTTCGTCCGAGAGCTCGGTCGTGAGCAGTTTCGCGGTGAGTCTCGTTCTCCTCTTGGCTTTCGTTAGGTTTTGGACTCCCCTTCGGATGAGTAGACAGGGTTTTCTGTTTTGTAGAAGTTGTTCCTTTTCCTTTTCTTTACCTTACCCCTTATTCCTTCCCAACCCCATTCTCGATGATGAACAGGTGCTCGAGTCAACGAGTGGTTGACCGACACTGCCTATACTGAGAGAATTCCTAATTTTCTTTAATTTAATATATTTCATCCCACAACCTTTCCCTTTTCCGAGTGCGGGCGGAATCCATTTCCCGTACTGGCGCCCATTGTGTCCGAACTTTGCTGAGCCCTCCCGGGAAGAACGTTACATTTCTGGCGCCCAACGTGGGGCCATCGATTGGCAGCTCTCAACATTTTGTGAGTTCGTAGACAGGCGGTTTCGGCGGCATTTCGGCCACGAGGTAAGAAACCAAAAAGAAATTAGGCAGTGTAGGAACAACGTTGTTTGTCCTCTCCCAGTCGTAAAACCTTTCCGTGGTCCCCCTGTTCCTGTAGATAATTCCCGACGGACCCCGGGAAGAGAAGACTAGTTCCCCTACTTCCTTTCCCAATTTGATTTGAGTATAGAGATGGAGGGTAAGACAGGTACCTCGTGGATCAATGAGCTGTCGAAAATAGACGCCGTCTCATATTGCGAACGCTTTGGCCTCTCTTCTGAGGGCACCTTAGATGAGTTAAGGGCTAGGTTACGCGAATATTGCCGGAATTTACAGACCGGGGAAGCCTCTGCCCCTTCTCCCGAGCAAAGTGGGTTTGAAACTTTACTTAGTCGTTTCGTAGAAGCCATGACGGCCAAAGAAAATCCGCGCACAGATTCAGTGGAATGGGTAAAACTGGCCTTGCGGAAGGGGCTCTCTTTCTCGGGTGAAGAGACGGAGAGTGTCGTTTCTTTTATAGAGCACTGCGATGAATTTCAAGTTTTTAACCAAGTTCCTGAGGCCGTCATGTGTCGCCTCGCTCCCGAAATATTAAAGGGAAAAGCGTTACAATGGTTCAGGGTTAATAGAGACTCAATAGACACGTTCGATGCTTTAAAAGAGCGACTACGAGAAGCGTACCAACCCGCCAATTATGATTTGAGATTGAGAAAAGATATGTATGTACGCAGTCAAGGCGCAGGTGAAACGATTAACGAGTTCCTTACATGTATGACAGCAATGAATCGGCGGTTGACTCTCCCGTTAACTGAGAACGAATTGGTTGGTCTAGCCTACGGCAACTTACACCCTGAATATTTGGCTCAAATTTCGTCGGGCTCCTTTCATACGATGAGGGAGTTGTTACTACACGGACGAGCGATTGAAGCACAGAAAGCCAGAATCGAATCATATAAACCTCCCCCTAATCCGCTAGGTATGGTAGACTCCGAATTCGGATTCCAGAGAAAAAAAAGTCCATCACATCCGACCTCGTCCGTGTCGGCAATCATTTCAGTGAATGAAAAGAAGCATCCTGAGGCTAAGTGTTGGAATTGTGACGCTGGGGATCATTTCTTTCGCGATTGTAATAAACCTCTCTCACGGTTTTGTCACCGTTGCGGTCGAAAAGGGCAGGTTGTACGGACGTGTGACTGCTCGGGAAACGCTCTCGCGACACCTTCATTCCCGGCCGAGGGCGTCGCACCCCAAGGCCACCGCCGGTAGGTCGGGAAGAGGATTGGTATACCTGGTTAGACATCGTCCGAAAATTCATGTGCCCCAAGTCGTCCTCGGTAAGCTCAGTCTCTGGGAGATTCTTCATAGAGGTAGAAATTTACGGTAGACATTGGCCCGCTTTGATTGACAGCGGGGCTACTAGTTCAATTATAAATAGGTCGGTCGAAGCGTGGTTACGGCATAACAATATTACCATACGCGATCGAATAGTGAATCTCGAGATGGCGGACGGACGTCGAGCATCTACTTCTAAGGCGGCGACACTCCCGGTGGTAGTTGGGGGGGAAGTCGTAATCGTCCATTTCGATATTTTACCGCAAATGCCGTATTGTTTAGTCTTAGGAATGGATTTTTTGAAATACGTAGGGGCGAAAATCAATTTCCGCGAAGGCTCTTTTAAAACACGCCATGGAGTCGACATTCCTCTAATAACGCCGCGAGATTTCTCTTGGAAGGACCCCGCGGGACTAAAAGTGATAAGTTCGGAGAGCGAGCGCACTCCCACTCAAGATCTCGCCCTCATGCGCTTTCTGGACGCGGAGTTGAAATTATTTGATACTGTCAGTGGACGCACAAATGTAGTTAAGCATAGAATAGTATTAGATGATATCCCGCCTATAAAGCAGCGTTACTATCCCGTCTCCCCAGTCATTCAGAAAGCGATCAACGAACAAGTCAACGAGATGCTCGCGAACGACATTATTGAGCCTTCCAATAGCTCTTGGTCCTCACCCGTTTTATTGGTACCCAAGAAGGACGGGTCCAAACGGTTCGTAGTGGATTTTCGAAAGGTCAACAGCCTGAGTAAGAAAGACGCGTACCCGCTACCATACATCTCGAGTATTTTGGACAAGCTTAGGGCGGGAAAGTATATTTCTACCATTGATCTTGAAAAAGGATATTGGCAGGTTGAATTAGATGAAAGCAGTAGGGAAATTACGGCTTTTACGATTCCCGGACGCGGGCTTTTTCATTTTAAAGTGATGCCTTTTGGCTTACACAGTGCAGGCGCTACCTTTCAAAGGCTAATGGACAAAGTTATAAGCGCAGAGTTGGAACCTAATACGTTTGCCTATCTAGATGACATCGTCGTAGTAAGTCCGACATTTGAGGAACATTTAAAACATTTAGAGGAAGTCTTCGCCAGACTACGAAAGGCAGGATTGAAAATAAACGTCGATAAATGTCAATTCGTAAAGCCGAGATTGAAATTTCTGGGTTATGTTGTCGGGAATGGGGAGTTAGAAATGGATCCTGAGAAGGTGGCTGCTGTGGTGAATTATCCTTCCCCCACGAATATCACGGAACTTCGGAGATTTTTGGGATTTGTAGGATGGTATAGGAAGTTCGTGCCAAGTTTTTCTTCCGTAGCCGCCCCATTGACTGATTCGTTGAAACATAAGAATAAGAAATTCCAGTGGGGAAAGGAACAGGAAGTTGCTTTCACTAGGTTAAAAGAATATCTTTTGTCTGCGCCTATATTGGCCTGCCCGCACTTCGACCTGCCGTTCGCGGTGGAGTGTGATGCATCAGGCGTAGGAATTGGAGGAGTGCTAACTCAGAAAATTGACGGGAAAGAGCGCGTCATCGCCTACTGCTCCCGTACCTTGTCCGCCTCTGAAAGGAATTACAGCGCTACAGAACGCGAGTGCTTGGCGGTATTGTTTGCCATTAGCAAATTTAAGCAATATATAGAAGGCTATCGTTTTTCAGTCGTCACAGATCACGCGTCACTCAGATGGTTAGCGAATTTTGCGAATCCTCAAGGACGACTAGCTAGGTGGGTCGCTCAACTACAACAATACGACTGCGAAATTATTCACCGCAAGGGCAGCTTCCATGTCGTTCCCGATGCTTTGTCTAGGCTTGGGGCGGTTCATGGTGACGAAGGATTAGACACCCAACAACATTTAGGTGATGCTTGGTACACGGAACTCTTGCAAAAAGCAAAGGAGGGTCGATCTGACCATTCTGGTCTCCGACTTTCGAATGATCGATTGTATCGCAAAGATCGGGATGGTTCGTGGAAACTGTTAGTTCCAAAGTCCTTACGTCCTCGTATTTTAGAAGAGAATCACGCTTCAACTTTGGCCGGACATATGGGCTTTTATAAAACCTTCCGTAAAATCCGTGACTTTTATTCGTGGCCCAACCTGCGAAAGGATGTCAGTGACTTAGTACGCCGCTGTCGGGTCTGCCAGCGGTATAAAGTAGAACAGACAAAACCTGCCGGACTAATGCATCCACATGAAATGGTCCGTCCGTGGACGATAGTCGCCTCGGACATAATCGGTCCTTTACCAAAGTCTTTGAAGGGTAATCGATATTTACTGGTGTTTTTGGATACGGCTACCCGTTGGCCAATCGCCATTCCCTTGCGTTCAGTCAAAACGGTACACGTTGCTAACCTTTTGCGCACGGGAGTAATAAACCACTGGGGTTGCCCGGAGATGTTGTTAACCGACAATGGACCCCAGTACGTTAGTAGGGTGTTGAAGAAGGTGTGCCAAATGTTCGAGATAAAACTTTGTCACACCGCGCCTTATTTGCCTCAGGCCAATCCCTGTGAACGAACCAACAGATCGCTTAAAACTATGATAGCTATGTTTTGTGAGGATAGTCACCGAAAATGGGACGAATCTATATCCGATTTGATGTTTGCCTTGAGGACGGCGGTTTCCGAGACAACCGGTTTTTCTCCTGCCGAACTAAATTTGGGAAGGAAATTGAGAAAACCAAACGATTTGTATCGCGAGTCCGCTTCCGGGGAAGTTACGGAGTTCGAGCCCCACACTTATGCGGAGCGTTTACAAAAATCGATTAAAAGAATGATTTCCGATGCGGCGGAAGCGCAACGGAAAGCGTCGGAGAAGCAGGCCCACTATTATAATTTGAGACGCAGAAAAGTTGAATATCCAGATGATACACTAGTATGGCGGAAAAATTTTCCAAAGTCCGCCGCCGGCGAGTTCTCTGCGGCAAAGCTGGAACCCAAGTTCATTGGCCCTTTTTTAGTTAAGCGTAAGGTCGCTGACTCTATTTATGATTTGGTTACGATAGGGGGTAAGGCCTCCGGGCAATGGCACGTTCGGGATTTGAAGCCAGTGTATTGAGCCATTGCAGTGGGCGAGTTTGGTTATTTTTTGTTTTCTTTCGTTTAAAACAAGGCACGTTTGTTTTGGGGAGGGGGGTGATGTAACGTTTAAATGCTGGCGCTCCGGTGCGCCCACTGCTTTTCTTTTGTCTTTTGCATTTGCCTAGACAGCCGCGGAGACCGCTGTTGGCAGAGAGGGGGGGTATGAGCTACGGCTCGGATTGAAAGGAGGCAGTTTTCGTCCGAGAGCTCGGTCGTGAGCAGTTTCGCGGTGAGTCTCGTTCTCCTCTTGGCTTTCGTTAGGTTTTGGACTCCCCTTCGGATGAGTAGACAGGGTTTTCTGTTTTGTAGAAGTTGTTCCTTTTCCTTTTCTTTACCTTACCCCTTATTCCTTCCCAACCCCATTCTCGATGATGAACAGGTGCTCGAGTCAACGAGTGGTTGACCGACACTGCCTATACTGAGAGAATTCCTAATTTTCTTTAATTTAATATATTTCATCCCACAACCTTTCCCTTTTCCGAGTGCGGGCGGAATCCATTTCCCGTACTGGCGCCCATTGTGTCCGAACTTTGCTGAGCCCTCCCGGGAAGAACGTTACAAAACCTCATAGTATTGTGGAATTCATCATAGTTGATGTCCCTAAATTGTAATCTACTCTAAATGTAAACATAGGTAATTCTTCTATTAACAAAGAAACAATTATGGTCAATGCCCAAGAAATGGAAAAATATATTTTTATTAATTATTGAAATGATACTTCTTGCAGTGAATTAAAGTAAGGTTGGCGTACAAAATATACTAAATTTATAAGCAATTACTGTATTTTGGTTACCTTTGGAATGAGTCCTTATATGTGATAGGATAGTTCTCTCTTTCTTTGCCCATGTACTTTTATTTATCTTCTGCTTCGGAGACATTATACATGTAAGATTCAATAATTGAACATAATTAATAAAATTTTCCTTCATAATAAGCTCACCAATCAGAAAATATTTTATGTCAGATGTGAACGTTTCACCATAATACGTGTATGATCGGGAAACCTCATAGTATTGCGGAATTCATCATAGTTGATGTCCCTAAATTGAATTCGACTCTAAATGTAAGCATAGGTAATTCTTCAATTAACAAAGAAACAATTAGGGTCAATGCCCAAGAAATGGAAAAATATATTTTCATTAATTATTGAAATGATACTTCTTGCAGTGAATTAAAGTAAGGTTGGGGTACAAAATATATTAAAGTTCTAATCAATTACCTTATTTTGATTACCTTTGGATTGAAGTCCTTATATGTGATAGGATGTTTCTCTCTTTGATTGCCCATGTACTTTTATTTATCTTCTGCTTCGGAGACATTATACATGTAAGATTCAATTATTGAACATAATTAATAAAATTTTCCTTCGTAAGAAGTTCACCAATTATGAATATATTTTAAGTCAGAAGTGATTGTGTCACCATAATATATGTATGACGGGAAACCTAATAGTAATTTGGAATTCATCATAGTTGATGTCCCTAAATTGTAATCTACTCTAAATGTAAACATAGGTAATTCTTCAATTAACAAATAAACAAATATGGTCAATGCCCAAGAAATGGAACATTATATTTTTATTAATTATTGAAATGATACTTCTTGCAGTAAATTAAAGTAAGTTTTGCGTACAAAATATACTATAGTATAAGGAATTACTGTATTTTGGTTACCTTTAGAATGAGGTCCTTATATGTGATAGGAAGTTTCTGTCTTTATTTTCCCATGTACTTTTATTTATCTTCTGCTTCGGAGACATTATACATGTAAGATTCAATTATTGAACATAATTAATAAAATTTTCCTTCGTAATAAGCTCACCAATCAGAAAATATTTTATGTCAGATGTGAACGTTTCACCATAATACGTGTATGATCGGGAAACCTCATAGTATTGTGGAATTCATCATAGTTGATGTCCCTAAATAGAAATCTACTCTAAATGTAAACATAGGTAATTCTTCAATTAACAATGAAACAATTATGGTCAATGCCCAAGAAATGGAACATTTTATTTTCATTAATTATTGAAATGATACTTCTTGCATAAATTAAAGTAAGGTAGGCGTACAAAACATATTTAAGTTATTAGCAATTACTGTATTTTGGTTACCTTTGGAAAGATGTCCTTATATGTGATAGGAAGTTCTTCTCTTTATTTTCCCATGTAGTTTTATTTATCTTCTGCTTCGGAGACATTATACATGTAAGATTCAATTATTGAACATAATTAATAAAATTTTCCTTCGTAATAAGCTAACCAATTAATAATATATTTTAAGTCAGAAGTGAATGTTTCACCATAATACATGTATGATCGGGAAACCTCATAGTAATGTGGAATTCATCATAGTAGATGTCCCTAAATTGAATTCGACTCTAAATGTAAGCATAGGTAATTCTTCAATTAACAAAGAAACAATTATGGTCAATGCCCAAGAAATGGAAAAATATATTTTCATTAATTATTGAAATGATACTTCTTGCAGTGAATTAAATTAAATTTGGCGTACAAAATATACTAAAGTTATAAGCAATTACTGTATTTTGGTTACCTTTGGACTTTATTCCCGTTCCACCATATCCCCGGCTTTTTAATTTCTGGAGAAGAGGGACACCAGTAAAAAGGTTGTCAAAATATAGGCTAAATGGCAGGCCTTTTGCTTGCTCTGGTAGACGGTCTAGCATTACCATCATCGGTGCAGCACATTTCCCAAACTGTTTCATGTCCTGGATTTCCACAAGGATTCTTGCCTTGATACACATCAAAGTCAATTAGATAGCCAGTCTTTGTATTCAGACAGCACGTCTTGTATCTGAAACGGATAGGTTTTCCGCGAATAAATTTGTTACAAGAATGTCGGCCATAATATGCAATCATGCACTCGTCATAATCAATGACTTGTACCTGTCTAAATGCTTGCAGCAATTTAGGCTAAACTTCTCAAGCACAGGGCGCAATTTCCACATTTTGTCATCTGTATTTGGACTATTGTTATCCGCACAATGCAAGAATCTACATATTTCTAGGAAGGGATTACGGTGCATAGCCCCAGCAACCATTTCACGAGTATCACCGCTTTCTTCCCAAAACATTCTTTTATTTGGTAATTGGTGATAACTTGAAAGCAGAAGAATGCCAAGAAAAACTTTGACCTCACCTTTCTCAATATTTGGGTTTGGCAAGTTTAGGAAGAGCACGTATTTATTGCTCTCGGTCACTAAATGGTCCACAATGTCATCAAAAAATAATTCAAACATTTCCACGCATGATTTATCCCTAAACTCAAGGGTAATTTTGTTTCGGAAAAGGGGGCAGGAAATCACTGATATCTTTTTCCTCCCAAACAACGTCCTTTTGATTATAAATACCTTTTCTTTTCTTTTTGTAAATATTTCTCCTCTCATTCAAAGACAAATTATGTGCAGCAGTTGACTCACTCGGAGTTGCGGATGTGTAATTCTGCTCTCCACAAATGACGGCAGGCACAGTCCCAATATCAGGTAAAAGGTCGCCAGGTATCCTGCGGAAAACAGCCTTGGCACCTGCACTCAGTTGCCGACCAGATAAATCGTCAACTTTGCCGGCATCATCTTCTTCTGCGGAATCTTCATCAGAAGCGACGTTGCATTCTGGAGGTTCTATGTAAATGGCATCTAAATCACCGTCAATATCATCAGCTTCAAGAATGTCCAGGGCTTCTTTCAACATAAGATCACTGAAAATTGTAATTAATGCATATTAATACTCGCCATTGCCTTCAATAATGCAAATTAATAATACTCATTTTTCACAAAGATCTTAAGGAATGTATGAAGTAAGTAACGCATCAATAATTGGAGTGAACCCATAAATAATTTCCTTCCCAATATATACACAAAAATATTTCTTTGCGGTGTGAAAGATTTAAACCAATAAATATCTTACTGCAAAATTTACACTAAAAACTGCACGATGAAATGAGAATTCCAAGAAATCGCCGATATTTGAGAGAAATTCTTATTGCTACCATTACTGCCCATGGTTGCGTACACACAACCACATGTATCAAGAATAATTATCATAAAGGAATTAATTCACCAAAAAGTGATTTATTTGGTAGCATTATAGTATCCGTCAACAAAATTATGCAATATATGTGCCGGAAAATGCAAGGAATAAAAATTAGACTTTTTACTTACACGAAGTGTACATCCATGTTGAGCGTAGACTGCACTGCGAGCTACGTCTGCCACCTTTTCTGCCGTATGCTCGACTGATGGCAGAAAGAAGTCATTGGAACACGTAGATAGAAGACTTGAGCACAATGTAGCAGTTTCATAAACAGATAAGAATAGCGTTGTGGCGTCAGGGACTGTATTCGCAACATTGTAACGTCGGTTGCTTATACGCAACCGTGGGCACTCAAGGGTTAATAACAACAGTCCATGCATGAAAGATGGCCAATGCTCTAAGGATTATCCTAAAGAATTCAGGGAGGAAACTAACCAAAATGTAGATGGCTATCCTAAGTATAGACTATAATATAGATAATGGTGTGACAATGGCTGTTGGCTCTCATGGCGTTGAAATTGATAATCGCTGGATTATTCCCTACAATAGATACCTCAGTTGTAAGTATGTGGCCCATATCAATGTCGAGAACTGCTCTTCCATTCAATCTGTAAAATATTGGACAAAAATTTGTACAAATACGTGTACAAGGGTCATGATTGCGCAGCTTTGCGTTTGCGAACTAATGCCGAGGGTCAAGAACAGGTCACGGTTGACGAACTGGATATTTTCATGAACTGCCGTTATGTCAGTCCACCGGAAGCTATGTGGCGGTTGCATGAACGCCGTCTTTTCAACAGATCTCATTCCATCGAGTGCCTCCCTGTGCATTTACCCGAAGAACAAATGGTGTTTTTCCAGGCCGGTAGAGAAGCCGATGCTAACTTAGACAGAGCATCTAAGCTTATGGCTTTTTTCATGTTGTTCACTCACAGCGTTGCTGCAGGTCAGTACCTTTACCATGAAGTACCCGAACATTATGTGTAGTCAAAAGGAAGGTGGGAGGTCAGAAAGAAGAACACAAAGTGCTTAGGCTGCATCTACACTGTCAATCCTGCCGACATGGAAAGGTACTACCTTTGTGTGCTACTACTACACATCAAGGGACCTCAATCTTTTGAAGATCTTCGTACAGTCGATGGAACCTTATGCCAATCTTTCCACGAGGCCGTGGAGAATTTGCATCTGGTCATCAACGACTACGAATGGAAAGAGTGCCTACAAGAAGCAGTCATCAAATGCCATCTCAGTTAAGGTGGCTCTTTGCAATCATCTGCATATTTTGTTCACCAGCTAATATAACCAAATTATGGGAAACGTTCCAGGATGCATTGTCTGAAGATATCCGGAGACAACACCAACCGGAAAAGGCATATAATCTCACTCTGGGAGAACTGCAACAGCTATTCAAACAGCATGGCCGATCCTGTTTGGACTTCCATTTGCCACAGCCAACTATTGTAGAACCACAAGATGATATTTACGTTCTGCGAGACGAATGTCAACATGGACAGGACACATACAACATACGAAATCCGGAGCAGAAGAGCATCGTGGACGAGGTTTTACATCACGCCAGAGAGAAGATTCCGAAGTGTTTCTTCATCGATGGTTCCAGGGGGATCGGGGAAAACTTTTGTCTACAAAACATTGTCACATCTTGCGAGGCGAGGGCAAGATCGTACTACCAGTAGCCTGGAGAGGAATAGCTGCAAATCTTTTACCCGGAGGGCGGATGTCACATTCACTTTTTAAACTACCTGTACCCATCTTAGACACCTCTGTTTCATCCATGAGGCTCCACAGCAGAGATGCACAACTTCTTTGGAACACCGACCTTATCATTTGGGACGAGGTTTCCATGGTACCCAAAGACGCTCTCACAATTGTAGACAGGCTACTAAGAGACATCATGAACAACATACTTCCCTTTGGTGGCAAGATTATACTTTTCGGTGGCGATTTCGGACAAGTACTACCGGTCATCAGGCATGGTAATTGATCTGCCATCGTCGAAATGACAATTAACCCTTTCCTGCCGGTGCCTACGAGTGGAAAATGTTTTCCGTGCTACGGGTAGCTTGAGAAAATTTTAAACCTCTCTCTACGGAGCACTTTTTAGGGGTGGAGTTGCCCAGGTATCCTCGTCCCTCCGATTTTGGGACCCAGCTCCCCGGTTATTACCCCGGCCACCGGACTCGACCGTCCAACCCTTTCTTAGCGGGGGTCCACGGCCAACTAATTGCATTAGCAGTGTTTTTTTAAATAAATATTTTTTATGATTTTCAATCATTTACATTCATATAAGAATAGCTAACAATTTTTTAGGCATTGTAGAATTTTAAACGGATTTCTAGCGTTGATAATAACAAAGTTAGGACTTTTTCAATTTTTACTGCAAGTTTCGACATCTCATCTCAGGAGTGGAAGGGAAGGTTTTTCCAAGTGGGTTATAACAGACATCGCCAGGCAGCCAAACAAATGTTCCACCCAGGATGAGTAGCTAGCATTAGGGCACCAGCGTAAGAACGGTATTGGCTATTCAAGATACATTACCAAAGATAAGGTTTTCTTAGAAATTTAGAGTGAATTCAGCAATGAAGACGAAAAGGTAGGCAGAAAGGAATGCAAGCATGAAAACGCATGAAAAACCATGGTAATGGCATTTTAAGGATCGCTTTACGAAGAATCCTAAAGGACCATTGAGAAATTCGGCAAAAATGTCATTAGCGCTCAATACGTGGACTGCATGAATGCACGTGAGACGTGGGAGTGGAAGGGAAGGTTTTTCCAAGTAGATTATAACAGACATCGCCAGGCAGCCAAACAAATGTTCCACCCAGAATGAGTAGCTAACATTATGGCACCAGCATAAGAACAGTATTTGCTATTCACGATACATTACCTAAAAATAATGGCATATGAGTAATTACTAAGGGGATCAATGAAGAAATCGGAAAATAGAGGTTTTATAGTGCAGGTAAGCATTCTGATAATAACAAACACGAACGATATAGAAAATGAAACGACAAAAATTTCTCTTTTAGCGTATATTTCATCGCATGTGAACGCACAAGGTACTTTGGATTACACACAAGAAATCCGTTAATAATAACACTAAAATTTCATTTAAAAATTGCTTGTGCACAGAACAAAACGAAGCATTCATTTCAAATAATAAAAAATTGGAGTATGCAATGTTTTTCTTTGCAAAAGTCATTGACAATTCAACCAGTTTACCACGGATTCCTGCTGTGATGAGGATCGTAAATGAGTGGAAGGGTCGGGCCTAATTGCCGAGGACTGGCTCAAGGGTCTCGCTAAGCTGGGTTTCAGGCAGGGCATGAATACCTCAGACCATTGCTACCTCAGCGGTCACTTCTCATCTCCCGCGACAATCATAGCCGACGTCAGGTAGTTTGCGTTGAAAAATCCACGCCAGCACTGTCCGACGTCAGGTGGTTTGCGTATGAAAATGCTCGTCGGTTCGGGCCGACGTCCAGCACGAAAGGGTTAAGCGGTCGCAGTTGTGGTCTCTAGTGCAGCTTCGTAAGTTCACAACAAACATGAGAGCCAACGACGACATCATGTTCACCGATTGGCTACTAAAAGTGGGCAATGGTGACTTACAAATACAGAACGACGTATCCGCTGATGCCATCAACATTCCAAAACATTGCTACTGCGATTGCGACAACATCATCACCAATGTTTTCAATGCAGACGGCATCAACAAACACAATGTATCCCAGTTTAACTCGACAGCCATTCTCTGCTCCAAAAATGACGATTGTAAAAACCATCAACGATTACATTGTACCTAATCTTTTGTCTGGAGAGCAAAAAGTGTACCTCAGTTCAGATACTGTAGTGCCAAGAGACAGATACCGCACAGTTATACCCTGTGGAATCCTTGAATTCATTAAATCCTTCAGGTCTCCCACCTCATTATTTGTTGGTAAAGAAAAAAGCCGTAGTAATGTTGATCCGCAACCTAAACGCCAAGCAAGGGTTGATTAACCGTGCCAGGTTAATAATAACTAATTTAGGCAAATACACAATCACTGCTAAATTAATTGACTTGGGTAGAACAGTCATAGTTTCGAGAATTAAACTCTCCCCTTCGGATTCGACCCTGCCTTTCCAAATGGAAAGAAAACAATTCCCAATCAAAGTAGCCTTTGCAATGACAATTAATAAAGCACAGGTAAAGACTCTTCAGAGAGCCGGATTGCACTTGCCAGAACCCGTTTTTTTGCATGGACAGTTGTATGTAGCATTTTCTAGAGTTCGCACTTTCCATGATATTTATGTGTGTGTTAAAGAAACTCATAACCAAAAGGCAATTGGTGAGGGATGGTCAGAGTAATTGATGTGAAGCAAAGTCTTGTGAAGTCTGTAATATGGACCAAGGGTGCCAAGGGGCTCCATGGGTACCAATTGGACAATGGATCTATAGTATGGACCACGCGAAGGTCTTTAGGGTCGGAAGCGTAGAGATAAAGGTCAATCATTTAAAATAAATGGGCGACCTTATACTTCCTGTCACCTACCACACCACACATGTAACCTTTCCGGTGTCGCAGCACTAGCAAGAGAGGCAGGAATGAAATACAGATCGGAAGAGGTTCAAGTTAACGCCTTGGAAAATGCCGTGGTGATATATAACCTACTCAGTCGAAACTGCCTGCTTGCCTGTGGTCAGGACAAAGCAAAATCACTAGGGTGGTATCAGGCGTTAAATACAGGACTCAACCTCTAGTTGCACTTCCATCAACTTCAACATGGCTATAATGAGTTCTTGTGAAGTGGCTTGTGAAGTGAAGTGTCAAATGCTTTCTTGTAGTCCACTCAGACCATTGATAGGTTACACTTACATTGGATGGCATCCTGGATAATGCATCTATCAAAGATCATGTTGTCCTTACATCCTGCAATACCATGCTTAGAGCCCCTCTGCTCGATCACCTCCTGCCAAACCGGCTAAACTTGGTGGAGGATAAAGTCACCTATGATGGAGGTGAACGGCTTATTATTAGTAATCAAATTACAATTACTGCCGTTAAAAGTTCACATGACAATTGATGAACAGGGGAATAGATACTTACACCACTTGTTCTTCTCAGATACAGTACTGTCAAAGGAATCTCATGCTTTGTTAGGTATAAGATGGACCTTCAGACTATACAAGATTCTGGGCTTGGTACTTGTCAAAGTCACGCTCTCTGCACCTGGAAATGAAAATGTCATAATAAAAGTTTAGGCAGTAGTTTTGTAAGAAGTACTTACATTTTTTAAGACTAACTTTAGTAACGTGTAGCATATTTTCAAAAGAATTAGCTACACGGGCTAAGTTTTTAACATGTCTGGTGCAAAGTTGGTAATAACTATGGAACAAAGAATTTTAATAATTATAAAATAAGCCAACTCAGAGATGGTGGTCTCACCATATTTCAGGGTAAGTAAAGAAGACCCATAAAACATCATTGTTGGTGTCATTGAAATAAATTCTACTCAAAGTCCAAACTTAGAGAATTCTTCATGAAAGATTGAAACGATATCAGTCAGTGGCCAATAAATGAGATGAATATTAGTTAATTATTTATTTAAAATGAGGCAAATGACCTTAGCCATCGGTCGCCTCCCCAAATATCCAATCTAATCAATTTATGAATTCATTCCTCGTTCGGTGAAGTAAAGTAGAAATTAACACAAAAAGGCAGTGGTCATAATTAGTTAACAATGTGTCTTGTTTACCTTTGAAATGACAACCTTTACTCTGCTTGCTAGTTTCCCTCGGATCCTCACCACTCTTCTAATTTCCATCATGTGCATGAGAGACATTTGGCATCTGAGAAGTAATAGATGTAAGAATTTTATTCCATTTCCATGTATATTTTTATTGAGTGTGGTTGAATTTCAAAAGCCTCTATGCAGATGATACACAATCTCTATGCTACTTGCGTGTTTTTAAAACTCAATAGTTCCAATGTATGAATTTTCCCATCTCTCGTGATGTGGCCTCTCCTCTGACAAATATTGTTTATAAGACATCACCTTATCTTGTTGTTCTCTTTCATCATGTGTGTTGGAGTTACTTAACTGCTGAAATGGAGTTGATGGAAAGCATGATTATTACCATTCTGCTGGTTAATTATCATTGACAAACAGTAACTAACGTTAAAAATTGTCAAAAATTGAAAGGTGCTCATGCCCGTTGGAGGATTATGCAATAAATGCATAATATAAGTTCATGTGATGGTAGATGTGAAAGATTGCAAATGTAGTTTCAAAAACATCTTGCATAAAACCCTTGTCAATGTATATTGAAAATTTACTTAAACTAGTAAAACAGGTTCAAAATATTGATATAGGTATTACCATGAACAACCAAAAACACTTACAAATATTATCATTAGAACTGTTGAGTCCTTCATTTTTCTTTTGCCTTCTGTAGATGTTCATGAAAACTCTTATTAATTATCATGTTGGATAGATCTTCTTCCCATCCTATGAGAGGAAGGAAGTTAAGTAGACATTTAATTAGTCTCTTAGTTCTCCATTAATGGACTTGCATGTATGGGTTAGATGTAGAGTGAAGCAACATAATATTTCTTCAAATCAAAGTACATTTAAAAAAATTCCATATTAAGGCTTGGATGAATGTGCACCTACTCCAATATTGCTTATCCTAGATGAGAATGAGACTGTGCGAGTAAAACTGGTAATTAATCATTTATTTACGAGGTGGTAATTGTGAAATAATTCATAACTGAACTGGTTCCCACTCATATTAAGGAGACATAACCATCATAATGAAAGTCAGTAAGATTATTAGTAATCTATAGTGTAATAATCATCGTGGGATTGAATGATTTAACATTTTTTGTAACAATGAAAATTGGCAATAGAGAGTTAAAGTCTAATGGACCTTCGACTCAAAACTTCAAGCCTGATAGACTTTTGACCACTACATTTTCTTCCTTAAAGAAGACGGGTAGTGAACATATTGAATTCAGTTTCTCACAAATTGCATGTAATGGATGTGATAACATGTAAAATTGAGAACTTAAATTCAAAAATTAAGCCTCAAGAAATTAGTGTATATGCAATATACTAGCTAGCATAAGAGACATAAATGGATACTTAACATACAACCCACTTGACGATCCTGAGTGCTGTACTCATTGTTGTTTAATATGTCTTTTCTAAGTAAAAGGAACAAAGAGAAAGAAAGAGAATCAAGAGAGTGCTTAAATTCAAGTCTCTATCACAAGATAAGAAAAATATTGATTATTATGTATATTAAAAAAATTAAACCCAGACTTAAGTATAAAATATGTAAGTCGTAGTCACAAAAACAACATGTATAACTTGATGAAGGTGTGTGGTTGCGTTTTTAGTGGAGTACATGTAATGCAGAAATGGCATGGATCAAGAAATACTCCTGAAGAGAAGGCAGTTGGTGAGGGATGGTCAGAGTAATTGATGTGAAGCAAAGGCTTGTGAAGTCTGTAATATGGACCAAGGGTGCCAAGGGGCTCCATGGGTACCAATTGGACAATGGATCTATAGTATGGACCACGCGAAGGTCTTTAGGGTCGGAAGCGTAGAGATAAAGGTCAATCATTTAAAATAAATGGGCGACCTTATACTTCCTGTCACCTACCACACCACACATGTAACCTTTCCGGTGTCGCAGCACTAGCAAGAGAGGCAGGAATGAAATACAGATCGGAAGAGGTTCAAGTTAACGCCTTGGAAAATGCCGTGGTGATATATAACCTACTCAGTCGAAACTGCCTGCTAGCCTGTGGTCGGGACAAAGCAAAATCACCAGGGTGGTATCAGGCGTTAAATACAGAACTCAACCTCTAGGTGCACTTCCATCAACTTCAACATGGCTATAATGAGTTCTTGTGAAGTGGCTTGTGAAGTGAAGTGTCAAATGCTTTCTTGTAGTCCACTCAGACCATTGATAGGTTACACTTACATTGGATGGCATCCTGGATAATGCATCTATCAAAGATCATGTTGTCCTTACATCCTGCAATACCATGCTTAGAGCCCCTCTTCTTGATCACCTCCTACCAAACCGGCTAAACTTGGTGGAGGATAAAGTCACTTATGATGGAGGTGAACGGCTTATTATTAGTAATCAAATTACAATTAGTGCCGTTAAAAGTTCACATGACAATTGACGAACAGGGGAATAGATACTTACACCACTTGTTCTTCTCAGATACAGTACTGTCAAAGGAATCTCATGCTTTGTTAGGTATAAGATGGACCTTCAGACTATACAAGATTCTGGGCTTGGTACTTGTCAAAGTCACGCTCTCTGCACCTGGAAATGAAAATGTCATAATAAAAGTTTAGGCAAAAGTTTTGTAAGAAGTACTTACATTTTTTAAGACTAACTTTAGTAACGAGTAGCATATTTTCAAAAGAATTAGCTACACGGGCTAAGTTTTTAACATGTCTGGTGCAAAGTTGGTAATAACTATGGAACAAAGAATTTTAATAATTATAAAATAAGCCAACTCAGAGATGGTGGTCTCACCATATTTCAGGGTAAGTAAAGAAGACCCATAAAACATCATTGTTGGTGTCATTGAAATAAATTCTACTCAAAGTCCAAACTTAGAGAATTCTTCATGAAAGATTGAAACGATATCAGTCAGTGGCCAATAAATGAGATGAATATTAGTTAATTATTTATTTAAAATGAGGCAAATGACCTTAGCCATCGGTCGCCTCCCCAAATATCCAATCTAATCAATTTATGAATTCATTCCTCGTTCGGTGAAGTAAAGTAGAAATTAACACAAAAAGGCAGTGGTCATAATTAGTTAACAATGTGTCTTGTTTACCTTTGAAATGACAACCTTTACTCTGCTTGCTAGTTTCCCTCGGATCCTCACCACTCTTCTAATTTCCATCATGTGCATGAGAGACATTTGGCATCTGAGAAGTAATAGATGTAAGAATTTTATTCCATTTCCATGTATATTTTTATTGAGTGTGGTTGAATTTCAAAAGCCTCTATGCAGATGATACACAATCTCTATGCTACTTGCGTGTTTTTAAAACTCAATAGTTCCAATGTATGAATTTTCCCATCTCTCGTGATGTGGCCTCTCCTCTGACAAATATTGTTTATAAGACATCACCTTATCTTGTTGTTCTCTTTCATCATGTGTGTTGGAGTTACTTAACTGCTGAAATGGAGTTGATGGAAAGCATGATTATTACCATTCTGCTGGTTAATTATCATTGACAAACAGTAACTAACGTTAAAAATTGTCAAAAATTGAAAGGTGCTCATGCCCGTTGGAGGATTATGCAATAAATGCATAATATAAGTTCATGTGATGGTAGATGTGAAAGATTGCAAATGTAGTTTCAAAAACATCTTGCATAAAACCCTTGTCAATGTATATTGAAAATTTACTTAAACTAGTAAAACAGGTTCAAAATATTGATATAGGTATTACCATGAACAACCAAAAACACTTACAAATATTATCATTAGAACTGTTGAGTCCTTCATTTTTCTTTTGCCTTCTGTAGATGTTCATGAAAACTCTTATTAATTATCATGTTGGATAGATCTTCTTCCCATCCTATGAGAGGAAGGAAGTTAAGTAGACATTTAATTAGTCTCTTAGTTCTCCATTAATGGACTTGCATGTATGGGTTAGATGTAGAGTGAAGCAACATAATATTTCTTCAAATCAAAGTACATTTTAAAAAATTCCATATTAAGGCTTGGATGAATGTGCACCTACTCCAATATTGCTTATCCTAGATGAGAATGAGACTGTGCGAGTAAAACTGGTAATTAATCATTTATTTACGAGGTGGTAATTGTGAAATAATTCATAACTGAACTGGTTCCCACTCATATTAAGGAGACATAACCATCATAATGAAAGTCAGTAAGATTATTAGTAATCTATAGTGTAATAATCATCGTGGGATTGAATGATTTAACATTTTTTGTAACAATGAAAATTGGCAATAGAGAGTTAAAGTCTAATGGACCTTCGACTCAAAACTTCAAGCCTGATAGACTTTTGACCACTACATTTTCTTCCTTAAAGAAGACGGGTAGTGAACATATTGAATTCAGTTTCTCACAAATTGCATGTAATGGATGTGATAACATGTAAAATTGAGAACTTAAATTCAAAAATTAAGCCTCAAGAAATTAGTGTATATGCAATATACTAGCTAGCATAAGAGACATAAATGGATACTTAACATACAACCCACTTGACGATCCTGAGTGCTGTACTCATTGTTGTTTAATATGTCTTTTCTAAGTAAAAGGAACAAAGAGAAAGAAAGAGAATCAAGAGAGTGCTTAAATTCAAGTCTCTATCACAAGATAAGAAAAATATTGATTATTATGTATATTAAAAAAATTAAACCCAGACTTAAGTATAAAATATGTAAGTCGTAGTCACAAAAACAACATGTATAACTTGATGAAGGTGTGTGGTTGCGTTTTTAGTGGAGTACATGTAATGCAGAAATGGCATGGATCAAGAAATACTCCTGAAGAGAAGGCAGTTGGTGAGGGATGGTCAGAGTAATTGATGTGAAGCAAAGGCTTGTGAAGTCTGTAATATGGACCAAGGGTGCCAAGGGGCTCCATGGGTACCAATTGGACAATGGATCTATAGTATGGACCACGCGAAGGTCTTTAGGGTCGGAAGCGTAGAGATAAAGGTCAATCATTTAAAATAAATGGGCGACCTTATACTTCCTGTCACCTACCACACCACACATGTAACCTTTCCGGTGTCGCAGCACTAGCAAGAGAGGCAGGAATGAAATACAGATCGGAAGAGGTTCAAGTTAACGCCTTGGAAAATGCCGTGGTGATATATAACCTACTCAGTCGAAACTGCCTGCTAGCCTGTGGTCGGGACAAAGCAAAATCACCAGGGTGGTATCAGGCGTTAAATACAGAACTCAACCTCTAGGTGCACTTCCATCAACTTCAACATGGCTATAATGAGTTCTTGTGAAGTGGCTTGTGAAGTGAAGTGTCAAATGCTTTCTTGTAGTCCACTCAGACCATTGATAGGTTACACTTACATTGGATGGCATCCTGGATAATGCATCTATCAAAGATCATGTTGTCCTTACATCCTGCAATACCATGCTTAGAGCCCCTCTTCTTGATCACCTCCTACCAAACCGGCTAAACTTGGTGGAGGATAAAGTCACTTATGATGGAGGTGAACGGCTTATTATTAGTAATCAAATTACAATTAGTGCCGTTAAAAGTTCACATGACAATTGACGAACAGGGGAATAGATACTTACACCACTTGTTCTTCTCAGATACAGTACTGTCAAAGGAATCTCATGCTTTGTTAGGTATAAGATGGACCTTCAGACTATACAAGATTCTGGGCTTGGTACTTGTCAAAGTCACGCTCTCTGCACCTGGAAATGAAAATGTCATAATAAAAGTTTAGGCAAAAGTTTTGTAAGAAGTACTTACATTTTTTAAGACTAACTTTAGTAACGAGTAGCATATTTTCAAAAGAATTAGCTACACGGGCTAAGTTTTTAACATGTCTGGTGCAAAGTTGGTAATAACTATGGAACAAAGAATTTTAATAATTATAAAATAAGCCAACTCAGAGATGGTGGTCTCACCATATTTCAGGGTAAGTAAAGAAGACCCATAAAACATCATTGTTGGTGTCATTGAAATAAATTCTACTCAAAGTCCAAACTTAGAGAATTCTTCATGAAAGATTGAAACGATATCAGTCAGTGGCCAATAAATGAGATGAATATTAGTTAATTATTTATTTAAAATGAGGCAAATGACCTTAGCCATCGGTCGCCTCCCCAAATATCCAATCTAATCAATTTATGAATTCATTCCTCGTTCGGTGAAGTAAAGTAGAAATTAACACAAAAAGGCAGTGGTCATAATTAGTTAACAATGTGTCTTGTTTACCTTTGAAATGACAACCTTTACTCTGCTTGCTAGTTTCCCTCGGATCCTCACCACTCTTCTAATTTCCATCATGTGCATGAGAGACATTTGGCATCTGAGAAGTAATAGATGTAAGAATTTTATTCCATTTCCATGTATATTTTTATTGAGTGTGGTTGAATTTCAAAAGCCTCTATGCAGATGATACACAATCTCTATGCTACTTGCGTGTTTTTAAAACTCAATAGTTCCAATGTATGAATTTTCCCATCTCTCGTGATGTGGCCTCTCCTCTGACAAATATTGTTTATAAGACATCACCTTATCTTGTTGTTCTCTTTCATCATGTGTGTTGGAGTTACTTAACTGCTGAAATGGAGTTGATGGAAAGCATGATTATTACCATTCTGCTGGTTAATTATCATTGACAAACAGTAACTAACGTTAAAAATTGTCAAAAATTGAAAGGTGCTCATGCCCGTTGGAGGATTATGCAATAAATGCATAATATAAGTTCATGTGATGGTAGATGTGAAAGATTGCAAATGTAGTTTCAAAAACATCTTGCATAAAACCCTTGTCAATGTATATTGAAAATTTACTTAAACTAGTAAAACAGGTTCAAAATATTGATATAGGTATTACCATGAACAACCAAAAACACTTACAAATATTATCATTAGAACTGTTGAGTCCTTCATTTTTCTTTTGCCTTCTGTAGATGTTCATGAAAACTCTTATTAATTATCATGTTGGATAGATCTTCTTCCCATCCTATGAGAGGAAGGAAGTTAAGTAGACATTTAATTAGTCTCTTAGTTCTCCATTAATGGACTTGCATGTATGGGTTAGATGTAGAGTGAAGCAACATAATATTTCTTCAAATCAAAGTACATTTTAAAAAATTCCATATTAAGGCTTGGATGAATGTGCACCTACTCCAATATTGCTTATCCTAGATGAGAATGAGACTGTGCGAGTAAAACTGGTAATTAATCATTTATTTACGAGGTGGTAATTGTGAAATAATTCATAACTGAACTGGTTCCCACTCATATTAAGGAGACATAACCATCATAATGAAAGTCAGTAAGATTATTAGTAATCTATAGTGTAATAATCATCGTGGGATTGAATGATTTAACATTTTTTGTAACAATGAAAATTGGCAATAGAGAGTTAAAGTCTAATGGACCTTCGACTCAAAACTTCAAGCCTGATAGACTTTTGACCACTACATTTTCTTCCTTAAAGAAGACGGGTAGTGAACATATTGAATTCAGTTTCTCACAAATTGCATGTAATGGATGTGATAACATGTAAAATTGAGAACTTAAATTCAAAAATTAAGCCTCAAGAAATTAGTGTATATGCAATATACTAGCTAGCATAAGAGACATAAATGGATACTTAACATACAACCCACTTGACGATCCTGAGTGCTGTACTCATTGTTGTTTAATATGTCTTTTCTAAGTAAAAGGAACAAAGAGAAAGAAAGAGAATCAAGAGAGTGCTTAAATTCAAGTCTCTATCACAAGATAAGAAAAATATTGATTATTATGTATATTAAAAAAATTAAACCCAGACTTAAGTATAAAATATGTAAGTCGTAGTCACAAAAACAACATGTATAACTTGATGAAGGTGTGTGGTTGCGTTTTTAGTGGAGTACATGTAATGCAGAAATGGCATGGATCAAGAAATACTCCTGAAGAGAAGGCAGTTGGTGAGGGATGGTCAGAGTAATTGATGTGAAGCAAAGGCTTGTGAAGTCTGTAATATGGACCAAGGGTGCCAAGGGGCTCCATGGGTACCAATTGGACAATGGATCTATAGTATGGACCACGCGAAGGTCTTTAGGGTCGGAAGCGTAGAGATAAAGGTCAATCATTTAAAATAAATGGGCGACCTTATACTTCCTGTCACCTACCACACCACACATGTAACCTTTCCGGTGTCGCAGCACTAGCAAGAGAGGCAGGAATGAAATACAGATCGGAAGAGGTTCAAGTTAACGCCTTGGAAAATGCCGTGGTGATATATAACCTACTCAGTCGAAACTGCCTGCTAGCCTGTGGTCGGGACAAAGCAAAATCACCAGGGTGGTATCAGGCGTTAAATACAGAACTCAACCTCTAGGTGCACTTCCATCAACTTCAACATGGCTATAATGAGTTCTTGTGAAGTGGCTTGTGAAGTGAAGTGTCAAATGCTTTCTTGTAGTCCACTCAGACCATTGATAGGTTACACTTACATTGGATGGCATCCTGGATAATGCATCTATCAAAGATCATGTTGTCCTTACATCCTGCAATACCATGCTTAGAGCCCCTCTTCTTGATCACCTCCTACCAAACCGGCTAAACTTGGTGGAGGATAAAGTCACTTATGATGGAGGTGAACGGCTTATTATTAGTAATCAAATTACAATTAGTGCCGTTAAAAGTTCACATGACAATTGACGAACAGGGGAATAGATACTTACACCACTTGTTCTTCTCAGATACAGTACTGTCAAAGGAATCTCATGCTTTGTTAGGTATAAGATGGACCTTCAGACTATACAAGATTCTGGGCTTGGTACTTGTCAAAGTCACGCTCTCTGCACCTGGAAATGAAAATGTCATAATAAAAGTTTGGGCAAAAGTTTTGTAAGAAGTACTTACATTTTTTAAGACTAACTTTAGTAACGAGTAGCATATTTTCAAAAGAATTAGCTACACGGGCTAAGTTTTTAACATGTCTGGTGCAAAGTTGGTAATAACTATGGAACAAAGAATTTTAATAATTATAAAATAAGCCAACTCAGAGATGGTGGTCTCACCATATTTCAGGGTAAGTAAAGAAGACCCATAAAACATCATTGTTGGTGTCATTGAAATAAATTCTACTCAAAGTCCAAACTTAGAGAATTCTTCATGAAAGATTGAAACGATATCAGTCAGTGGCCAATAAATGAGATGAATATTAGTTAATTATTTATTTAAAATGGGGCAAATGACCTTAGCCATCGGTCGCCTCCCCAAATATCCAATCTAATCAATTTATGAATTCATTCCTCGTTCGGTGAAGTAAAGTAGAAATTAACACAAAAAGGCAGTGGTCATAATTAGTTAACAATGTGTCTTGTTTACCTTTGAAATGACAACCTTTACTCTGCTTGCTAGTTTCCCTCGGATCCTCACCACTCTTCTAATTTCCATCATGTGCATGAGAGACATTTGGCATCTGAGAAGTAATAGATGTAAGAATTTTATTCCATTTCCATGTATATTTTTATTGAGTGTGGTTGAATTTCAAAAGCCTCTATGCAGATGATACACAATCTCTATGCTACTTGCGTGTTTTTAAAACTCAATAGTTCCAATGTATGAATTTTCCCATCTCTCGTGATGTGGCCTCTCCTCTGACAAATATTGTTTATAAGACATCACCTTATCTTGTTGTTCTCTTTCATCATGTGTGTTGGAGTTACTTAACTGCTGAAATGGAGTTGATGGAAAGCATGATTATTACCATTCTGCTGGTTAATTATCATTGACAAACAGTAACTAACGTTAAAAATTGTCAAAAATTGAAAGGTGCTCATGCCCGTTGGAGGATTATGCAATAAATGCATAATATAAGTTCATGTGATGGTAGATGTGAAAGATTGCAAATGTAGTTTCAAAAACATCTTGCATAAAACCCTTGTCAATGTATATTGAAAATTTACTTAAACTAGTAAAACAGGTTCAAAATATTGATATAGGTATTACCATGAACAACCAAAAACACTTACAAATATTATCATTAGAACTGTTGAGTCCTTCATTTTTCTTTTGCCTTCTGTAGATGTTCATGAAAACTCTTATTAATTATCATGTTGGATAGATCTTCTTCCCATCCTATGAGAGGAAGGAAGTTAAGTAGACATTTAATTAGTCTCTTAGTTCTCCATTAATGGACTTGCATGTATGGGTTAGATGTAGAGTGAAGCAACATAATATTTCTTCAAATCAAAGTACATTTAAAAAAATTCCATATTAAGGCTTGGATGAATGTGCACCTACTCCAATATTGCTTATCCTAGATGAGAATGAGACTGTGCGAGTAAAACTGGTAATTAATCATTTATTTACGAGGTGGTAATTGTGAAATAATTCATAACTGAACTGGTTCCCACTCATATTAAGGAGACATAACCATCATAATGAAAGTCAGTAAGATTATTAGTAATCTATAGTGTAATAATCATCGTGGGATTGAATGATTTAACATTTTTTGTAACAATGAAAATTGGCAATAGAGAGTTAAAGTCTAATGGACCTTCGACTCAAAACTTCAAGCCTGATAGACTTTTGACCACTACATTTTCTTCCTTAAAGAAGACGGGTAGTGAACATATTGAATTCAGTTTCTCACAAATTGCATGTAATGGATGTGATAACATGTAAAATTGAGAACTTAAATTCAAAAATTAAGCCTCAAGAAATTAGTGTATATGCAATATACTAGCTAGCATAAGAGACATAAATGGATACTTAACATACAACCCACTTGACGATCCTGAGTGCTGTACTCATTGTTGTTTAATATGTCTTTTCTAAGTAAAAGGAACAAAGAGAAAGAAAGAGAATCAAGAGAGTGCTTAAATTCAAGTCTCTATCACAAGATAAGAAAAATATTGATTATTATGTATATTAAAAAAATTAAACCCAGACTTAAGTATAAAATATGTAAGTCGTAGTCACAAAAACAACATGTATAACTTGATGAAGGTGTGTGGTTGCGTTTTTAGTGGAGTACATGTAATGCAGAAATGGCATGGATCAAGAAATACTCCTGAAGAGAAGGCAGTTGGTGAGGGATGGTCAGAGTAATTGATGTGAAGCAAAGGCTTGTGAAGTCTGTAATATGGACCAAGGGTGCCAAGGGGCTCCATGGGTACCAATTGGACAATGGATCTATAGTATGGACCACGCGAAGGTCTTTAGGGTCGGAAGCGTAGAGATAAAGGTCAATCATTTAAAATAAATGGGCGACCTTATACTTCCTGTCACCTACCACACCACACATGTAACCTTTCCGGTGTCGCAGCACTAGCAAGAGAGGCAGGAATGAAATACAGATCGGAAGAGGTTCAAGTTAACGCCTTGGAAAATGCCGTGGTGATATATAACCTACTCAGTCGAAACTCCCTGCTTGCCTGTGGTCAGGACAAAGCAAAATCACCAGGGTGGTATCAGGCGTTAAATACAGGACTCAACCTCTAGTTGCACTTCCATCAACTTCAACATGGCTATAATGAGTTCTTGTGAAGTGGCTTGTGAAGTGAAGTGTCAAATGCTTTCTTGTAGTCCACTCAGACCATTGATAGGTTACACTTACATTGGATGGCATCCTGGATAATGCATCTATCAAAGATCATGTTGTCCTTACATCCTGCAATACCATGCTTAGAGCCCCTCTTCTTGATCACCTCCTACCAAACCGGCTAAACTTGGTGGAGGATAAAGTCACTTATGATGGAGGTGAACGGCTTATTATTAGTAATCAAATTACAATTAGTGCCGTTAAAAGTTCACATGACAATTGACGAACAGGGGAATAGATACTTACACCACTTGTTCTTCTCAGATACAGTACTGTCAAAGGAATCTCATGCTTTGTTAGGTATAAGATGGACCTTCAGACTGTACAAGATTCTGGGCTTGGTACTTGTCAAAGTCACGCTCTCTGCACCTGGATATGAAAATGTCATAATAAAAGTTTAGGCAGTAGTTTTGTAAGAAGTACTTACATTTTTTAAGACTAACTTTAGTAACGAGTAGCATATTTTCAAAAGAATTAGCTACACGGGCTAAGTTTTTAACATGTCTGGTGCAATGTTGGTAATAACTATGGAACAAAGAATTTTAATAATTATAAAATAAGCCAACTCAGAGATGGTGGTCTCACCATATTTCAGGGTAAGTAAAGAAGACCCATAAAACATCATTGTTGGTGTCATTGAAATAAATTCTACTCAAAGTCCAAACTTAGAGAATTCTTCATGAAAGATTGAAACGATATCAGTCAGTGGCCAATAAATGAGATGAATATTAGTTAATTATTTATTTAAAATGAGGCAAATGACCTTAGCCATCGGTCGCCTCCCCAAATATCCAATCTAATCAATTTATGAATTCATTCCTCGTTCGGTGAAGTAAAATAGAAATTAACACAAAAAGGCAGTGGTCATAATTAGTTAACAATGTGTCTTGTTTACCTTTGAAATGACAACCTTTACTCTGCTTGCTAGTTTCCCTCGGATCCTCACCACTCTTCTAATTTCCATCATGTGCATGAGAGACATTTGGCATCTGAGAAGTAATAGATGTAAGAATTTTATTCCATTTCCATGTATATTTTTATTGAGTGTGGTTGAATTTCAAAAGCCACTATGCAGATGATACACAATCTCTATGCTACTTGCGTGTTTTTAAAACTCAATAGTTCCAATGTATGAATTTTCCCATCTCTCGTGATGTGGCCTCTCCTCTGACAAATATTGTTTATAAGACATCACCTTATCTTGTTGTTCTCTTTCATCATGTGTGTTGGAGTTACTTAACTGCTGAAATGGAGTTGATGGAAAGCATGATTATTACCATTCTGCTGGTTAATGATCATTGACAAACAGTAACTAACGTTAAAAATTGTCAAAAATTGAAAGGTGCTCATGCCCGTTGGAGGATTATGCAATAAATGCATAATATAAGTTCATGTGATGGTAGATGTGAAAGATTGCAAATGTAGTTTCAAAAACATCTTGCATAAAACCCTTGTCAATGTATATTGAAAATTTACTTAAACTAGTAAAACAGGTTCAAAATATTGATATAGGTATTACCATGAACAACCAAAAACACTTACAAATATTATCATTAGAACTGTTGAGTCCTTCATTTTTCTTTTGCCTTCTGTAGATGTTCATGAAAACTCTTATTAATTATCATGTTGGATAGATCTTCTTCCCATCCTATGAGAGGAAGGAAGTTAAGTAGACATTTAATTAGTCTCTTAGTTCTCCATTAATGGACTTGCATGTATGGGTTAGATGTAGAGTGAAGCAACATAATATTTCTTCAAATCAAAGTACATTTAAAAAAATTCCATATTAAGGCTTGGATGAATGTGCACCTACTCCAATATTGCTTATCCTAGATGAGAATGAGACTGTGCGAGTAAAACTGGTAATTAATCATTTATTTACGAGGTGGTAATTGTGAAATAATTCATAACTGAACTGGTTCCCACTCATATTAAGGAGACATAACCATCATAATGAAAGTCAGTAAGATTATTAGTAATCTATAGTGTAATAATCATCGTGGGATTGAATGATTTAACATTTTTTGTAACAATGAAAATTGGCAATAGAGAGTTAAAGTCTAATGGACCTTCGACTCAAAACTTCAAGCCTGATAGACTTTTGACCACTACATTTTCTTCCTTAAAGAAGACGGGTAGTGAACATATTGAATTCAGTTTCTCACAAATTGCATGTAATGGATGTGATAACATGTAAAATTGAGAACTTAAATTCAAAAATTAAGCCTCAAGAAATTAGTGTATATGCAATATACTAGCTAGCATAAGAGACATAAATGGATACTTAACATACAACCCACTTGACGATCCTGAGTGCTGTACTCATTGTTGTTTAATATGTCTTTTCTAAGTAAAAGGAACAAAGAGAAAGAAAGAGAATCAAGAGAGTGCTTAAATTCAAGTCTCTATCACAAGATAAGAAAAATATTGATTATTATGTATATTAAAAAAATTAAACCCAGACTTAAGTATAAAATATGTAAGTCGTAGTCACAAAAACAACATGTATAACTTGATGAAGGTGTGTGGTTGCGTTTTTAGTGGAGTACATGTAATGCAGAAATGGCATGGATCAAGAAATACTCCTGAAGAGAAGGCAGTTGGTGAGGGATGGTCAGAGTAATTGATGTGAAGCAAAGGCTTGTGAAGTCTGTAATATGGACCAAGGGTGCCAAGGGGCTCCATGGGTACCAATTGGACAATGGATCTATAGTATGGACCACGCGAAGGTCTTTAGGGTCGGAAGCGTAGAGATAAAGGTCAATCATTTAAAATAAATGGGCGACCTTATACTTCCTGTCACCTACCACACCACACATGTAACCTTTCCGGTGTCGCAGCACTAGCAAGAGAGGCAGGAATGAAATACAGATCGGAAGAGGTTCAAGTTAACGCCTTGGAAAATGCCGTGGTGATATATAACCTACTCAGTCGAAACTGCCTGCTTGCCTGTGGTCAGGACAAAGCAAAATCACTAGGGTGGTATCAGGCGTTAAATACAGGACTCAACCTCTAGGTGCACTTCCATCAACTTCAACATGGCTATAATGAGTTCTTGTGAAGTGGCTTGTGAAGTGAAGTGTCAAATGCCTTCTTGTAGTCCACCCAGACCATTGATAGGTTACACTTACATTGGATGGCATCCTGGATAATGCATCTATTAAAGATCATGTTGTCCTTACATCCTGCAATACCATGCTTAGAGCCCCTCTGCTCGATCACCTCCTGCCAAACCGGCTAAACTTGGTGGAGGATAAAGTCACTTATGATGGAGGTGAACGGCTTATTATTAGTAATCAAATTACAATTAGTGCCGTTAAAAGTTCACATGACAATTGACGAACAGGGGAATAGATACTTACACCACTTGTTCTTCTCAGATACAGTACTGTCAAAGGAATCTCATGCTTTGTTAGGTATAAGATGGACCTTCAGACTATACAAGATTCTGGGCTTGGTACTTGTCAAAGTCACGCTCTCTGCACCTGGAAATGAAAATGTCATAATAAAAGTTTAGGCAGTAGTTTTGTAAGAAGTACTTACATTTTTTAAGACTAACTTTAGTAACGTGTAGCATATTTTCAAAAGAATTAGCTACACGGGCTAAGTTTTTAACATGTCTGGTGCAAAGTTGGTAATAACTATGGAACAAAGAATTTTAATAATTATAAAATAAGCCAACTCAGAAATGGTGGTCTCACCATATTTCAGGGTAAGTAAAGAAGACCCATAAAACATCATTGTTGGTGTCATTGAAATATATTCTACTCAAAGTCCAAACTTAGAGAATTCTTCATGAAAGATTGAAACGATAACAGTCAGTGGCCAATAAATGAGATGAATATTAGTTAATTATTTATTTATTTAGGGGCAAATGACCTTAGCCGTCGGTCGCCTCCCCAAATATCCAATCTAATCAATTTATGAATTCATTCCTCGTTCGGTGAAGTAAAGTAGAAATTAACACAAAAAGGCAGTGGTCATAATTAGTTAACAATGTGTCTTGTTTACCTTTGAAATGACAACCTTTACTCTGCTTGCTAGTTTCCCTCGGATCCTCACCACTCTTCTAATTTCCATCATGTGCATGAGAGACATTTGGCATCTGAGAAGTAATAGATGTAAGAATTTTATTCCTTTTCCATGTATATTTTTATTAAGTGTGCTTGAATTTCAAAAGCCACTATGCAGATGATACACAATCTCTATGCTACTTGCGTGTTTTTAAAACTCAATAGTTCCAATGTATGAATTTTCCCATCTCTCGTGATGTGGCCTCTCCTCTGACAAATATTGTTTATAAGACATCACCTTATCTTGTTGTTCTCTTTCATCATGTGTGTTGGAGTTACTTAACTGCTGAAATGGAGTTGATGGAAAGCATGATTATTACCATTCTGCTGGTTAATGATCATTGACAAACAGTAACTAACGTTAAAAATTGTCAAAAATTGAAAGGTGCTCATGCCCGTTGGAGGATTATGCAATAAATGCATAATATAAGTTCATGTGATGGTAGATGTGAAAGATTGCAAATGTAGTTTCAAAAACATCTTGCATAAAACCCTTGTCAATGTATATTGAAAATTTACTTAAACTAGTAAAACAGGTTCAAAATATTGATATAGGTATTACCATGAACAACCAAAAACACTTACAAATATTATCATTAGAACTGTTGAGTCTTTCATTTTTCTTTTGCCTTCTGTAGATGTTCATGAAAACTCTTATTAATTATCATGTTGGATAGATCTTCTTCCCATCCTATGAGAGGAAGGAAGTTAAGTAGACATTTAATTAGTCTCTTAGTTCTCCATTAATGGACTTGCATGTATGGGTTAGATGTAGAGTGAAGCAACATAATATTTCTTCAAATCAAAGTACATTTAAAAAAATTCCATATTAAGGCTTGGATGAATGTGCACCTACTCCAATATTGCTTATCCTAGATGAGAATGAGACTGTGCGAGTAAAACTGGTAATTAATAATTTATTTACGAGGTGGTAATTGTGAAATAATTCATAACTGAACTGGTTCCCACTCATATTAAGGAGACATAACCATCATAATGAAAGTCAGTAAGATTATTAGTAATCTATAGTGTAATAATCATCGTGGGATTGAATGATTTAACATTTTTTGTAACAATGAAAATTGGCAATAGAGAGTTAAAGTCTAATGGACCTTCGACTCAAAACTTCAAGCCTGATAGACTTTTGACCACTACATTTTCTTCCTTAAAGAAGACGGGTAGTGAACATATTGAATTCAGTTTCTCACAAATTGCATGTAATGGATGTGATAACATGTAAAATTGAGAACTTAAATTCAAAAATTAAGCCTCAAGAAATTAGTGTATATGCAATATACTAGCTAGCATAAGAGACATAAATGGATACTTAACATACAACCCACTTGACGATCCTGAGTGCTGTACTCATTGTTGTTTAATATGTCTTTTCTAAGTAAAAGGAACAAAGAGAAAGAAAGAGAATCAAGAGAGTGCTTAAATTCAAGTCTCTATCACAAGATAAGAAAAATATTGATTATTATGTATATTAAAACAATTAAACCCAGACTTAAGTATAAAATATGTAATTCGTAGTCACAAAAACAACATGTATAACTTGATGAAGGTGTGTGGTTGCGTTTTTAGTGGAGTACATGTAATGCAGAAATGGCATGGATCAAGAAATACTCCTGAAGAGAAGGCAGTTGGTGAGGGATGGTCAGAGTAATTGATGTGAAGCAAAGGCTTGTGAAGTCTGTAATATGGACCAAGGGTGCCAAGGGGCTCCATGGGTACCAATTGGACAATGGATCTATAGTATGGACCACGCGAAGGTCTTTAGGGTCGGAAGCGTAGAGATAAAGGTCAATCATTTAAAATAAATGGGCGACCTTATACTTCCTGTCACCTACCACACCACACATGTAACCTTTCCGGTGTCGCAGCACTAGCAAGAGAGGCAGGAATGAAATACAGATCGGAAGAGGTTCAAGTTAACGCCTTGGAAAATGCCGTGGTGATATATAACCTACTCAGTCGAAACTGCCTGCTTGCCTGTGGTCAGGACAAAGCAAAATCACTAGGGTGGTATCAGGCGTTAAATACAGGACTCAACCTCTAGGTGCACTTCCATCAACTTCAACATGGCTATAATGAGTTCTTGTGAAGTGGCTTGTGAAGTGAAGTGTCAAATGCCTTCTTGTAGTCCACCCAGACCATTGATAGGTTTCACTTACATTGGATGGCATCCTGGATAATGCATCTATTAAAGATCATGTTGTCCTTACATCCTGCAATACCATGCTTAGAGCCCCTCTGCTCGATCACCTCCTGCCAAACCGGCTAAACTTGGTGGAGGATAAAGTCACTTATGATGGAGGTGAACGGCTTATTATTAGTAATCAAATTACAATTAGTGCCGTTAAAAGTTCACATGACAATTGACGAACAGGGGAATAGATACTTACACCACTTGTTCTTCTCAGATACAGTACTGTCAAAGGAATCTCATGCTTTGTTAGGTATAAGATGGACCTTCAGACTATACAAGATTCTGGGCTTGGTACTTGTCAAAGTCACGCTCTCTGCACCTGGAAATGAAAATGTCATAATAAAAGTTTAGGCAGTAGTTTTGTAAGAAGTACTTACATTTTTTAAGACTAACTTTAGTAACGTGTAGCATATTTTCAAAAGAATTAGCTACACGGGCTAAGTTTTTAACATGTCTGGTGCAAAGTTGGTAATAACTATGGAACAAAGAATTTTAATAATTATAAAATAAGCCAACTCAGAAATGGTGGTCTCACCATATTTCAGGGTAAGTAAAGAAGACCCATAAAACATCATTGTTGGTGTCATTGAAATATATTCTACTCAAAGTCCAAACTTAGAGAATTCTTCATGAAAGATTGAAACGATAACAGTCAGTGGCCAATAAATGAGATGAATATTAGTTAATTATTTATTTATTTAGGGGCAAATGACCTTAGCCGTCGGTCGCCTCCCCAAATATCCAATCTAATCAATTTATGAATTCATTCCTCGTTCGGTGAAGTAAAGTAGAAATTAACACAAAAAGGCAGTGGTCATAATTAGTTAACAATGTGTCTTGTTTACCTTTGAAATGACAACCTTTACTCTGCTTGCTAGTTTCCCTCGGATCCTCACCACTCTTCTAATTTCCATCATGTGCATGAGAGACATTTGGCATCTGAGAAGTAATAGATGTAAGAATTTTATTCCTTTTCCATGTATATTTTTATTAAGTGTGCTTGAATTTCAAAAGCCACTATGCAGATGATACACAATCTCTATGCTACTTGCGTGTTTTTAAAACTCAATAGTTCCAATGTATGAATTTTCCCATCTCTCGTGATGTGGCCTCTCCTCTGACAAATATTGTTTATAAGACATCACCTTATCTTGTTGTTCTCTTTCATCATGTGTGTTGGAGTTACTTAACTGCTGAAATGGAGTTGATGGAAAGCATGATTATTACCATTCTGCTGGTTAATGATCATTGACAAACAGTAACTAACGTTAAAAATTGTCAAAAATTGAAAGGTGCTCATGCCCGTTGGAGGATTATGCAATAAATGCATAATATAAGTTCATGTGATGGTAGATGTGAAAGATTGCAAATGTAGTTTCAAAAACATCTTGCATAAAACCCTTGTCAATGTATATTGAAAATTTACTTAAACTAGTAAAACAGGTTCAAAATATTGATATAGGTATTACCATGAACAACCAAAAACACTTACAAATATTATCATTAGAACTGTTGAGTCTTTCATTTTTCTTTTGCCTTCTGTAGATGTTCATGAAAACTCTTATTAATTATCATGTTGGATAGATCTTCTTCCCATCCTATGAGAGGAAGGAAGTTAAGTAGACATTTAATTAGTCTCTTAGTTCTCCATTAATGGACTTGCATGTATGGGTTAGATGTAGAGTGAAGCAACATAATATTTCTTCAAATCAAAGTACATTTAAAAAAATTCCATATTAAGGCTTGGATGAATGTGCACCTACTCCAATATTGCTTATCCTAGATGAGAATGAGACTGTGCGAGTAAAACTGGTAATTAATAATTTATTTACGAGGTGGTAATTGTGAAATAATTCATAACTGAACTGGTTCCCACTCATATTAAGGAGACATAACCATCATAATGAAAGTCAGTAAGATTATTAGTAATCTATAGTGTAATAATCATCGTGGGATTGAATGATTTAACATTTTTTGTAACAATGAAAATTGGCAATAGAGAGTTAAAGTCTAATGGACCTTCGACTCAAAACTTCAAGCCTGATAGACTTTTGACCACTACATTTTCTTCCTTAAAGAAGACGGGTAGTGAACATATTGAATTCAGTTTCTCACAAATTGCATGTAATGGATGTGATAACATGTAAAATTGAGAACTTAAATTCAAAAATTAAGCCTCAAGAAATTAGTGTATATGCAATATACTAGCTAGCATAAGAGACATAAATGGATACTTAACATACAACCCACTTGACGATCCTGAGTGCTGTACTCATTGTTGTTTAATATGTCTTTTCTAAGTAAAAGGAACAAAGAGAAAGAAAGAGAATCAAGAGAGTGCTTAAATTCAAGTCTCTATCACAAGATAAGAAAAATATTGATTATTATGTATATTAAAAAAATTAAACCCAGACTTAAGTATAAAATATGTAAGTCGTAGTCACAAAAACAACATGTATAACTTGATGAAGGTGTGTGGTTGCGTTTTTAGTGGAGTACATGTAATGCAGAAATGGCATGGATCAAGAAATACTCCTGAAGAGAAGGCAGTTGGTGAGGGATGGTCAGAGTAATTGATGTGAAGCAAAGGCTTGTGAAGTCTGTAATATGGACCAAGGGTGCCAAGGGGCTCCATGGGTACCAATTGGACAATGGATCTATAGTATGGACCACGCGAAGGTCTTTAGGGTCGGAAGCGTAGAGATAAAGGTCAATCATTTAAAATAAATGGGCGACCTTATACTTCCTGTCACCTACCACACCACACATGTAACCTTTCCGGTGTCGCAGCACTAGCAAGAGAGGCAGGAATGAAATACAGATCGGAAGAGGTTCAAGTTAACGCCTTGGAAAATGCCGTGGTGATATATAACCTACTCAGTCGAAACTGCCTGCTTGCCTGTGGTCAGGACAAAGCAAAATCACTAGGGTGGTATCAGGCGTTAAATACAGGACTCAACCTCTAGTTGCACTTCCATCAACTTCAACATGGCTATAATGAGTTCTTGTGAAGTGGCTTGTGAAGTGAAGTGTCAAATGCTTTCTTGTAGTCCACTCAGACCATTGATAGGTTACACTTACATGGGATGGCATCCTGGATAATGCATCTATCAAAGATCATGTTGTCCTTACATCCTGCAATACCATGCTTAGAGCCCCTCTGCTCAATCACCTCCTGCCAAACCGGCTAAACTTGGTGGAGGATAAAGTCACCTATGATGGAGGTGAACGGCTTATTATTAGTAATCAAATTACAATTACTGCCGTTAAAAGTTCACATGACAATTGACGAACAGGGGAATAGATACTTACACCACTTGTTCTTCTCAGATACAGTACTGTCAAAGGAATCTCATGCTTTGTTAGGTATAAGATGGACCTTCAGACTATACAAGATTCTGGGCTTGGTACTTGTCAAAGTCACGCTCTCTGCACCTGGAAATGAAAATGTCATAATAAAAGTTTAGGCAGTAGTTTTGTAAGAAGTACTTACATTTTTTAAGACTAACTTTAGTAACGTGTAGCATATTTTCAAAAGAATTAGCTACACGGGCTAAGTTTTTAACATGTCTGGTGCAAAGTTGGTAATAACTATGGAACAAAGAATTTTAATAATTATAAAATAAGCCAACTCAGAGATGGTGGTCTCACCATATTTCAGGGTAAGTAAAGAAGACCCATAAAACATCATTGTTGGTGTCATTGAAATATATTCTACTCAAAGTCCAAACTTAGAGAATTCTTCATGAAAGATTGAAACGATAACAGTCAGTGGCCAATAAATGAGATGAATATTAGTTAATTATTTATTTAAAATGGGGCAAATGACCTTAGCCATCGGTCGCCTCCCCAAATATCCAATCTAATCAATTTATGAATTCATTCCTCGTTCGGTGAAGTAAAGTAGAAATTAACACAAAAAGGCAGTGGTCATAATTAGTTAACAATGTGTCTTGTTTACCTTTGAAATGACAACCTTTACTCTGCTTGCTAGTTTCCCTCGGATCCTCACCACTCTTCTAATTTCCATCATGTGCATGAGAGACATTTGGCATCTGAGAAGTAATTGATGTAAGAATTTTATTCCATTTCCATGTATATTTTTATTAAGTGTGCTTGAATTTCAAAAGCCACTATGCAGATGATACACAATCTCTATGCTACTTGCGTGTTTTTAAAACTCAATAGTTCCAATGTATGAATTTTCCCATCTCTCGTGATGTGGCCTCTCCTCTGACAAATATTGTTTATAAGACATCACCTTATCTTGTTGTTCTCTTTCATCATGTGTGTTGGAGTTACTTAACTGCTGAAATGGAGTTGATGGAAAGCATGATTATTACCATTCTGCTGGTTAATGATCATTGACAAACAGTAACTAACGTTAAAAATTGTCAAAAATTGAAAGGTGCTCATGCCCGTTGGAGGATTATGCAATAAATGCATAATATAAGTTCATGTGATGGTAGATGTGAAAGATTGCAAATGTAGTTTCAAAAACATCTTGCATAAAACCCTTGTCAATGTATATTGAAAATTTACTTAAACTAGTAAAACAGGTTCAAAATATTGATATAGGTATTACCATGAACAACCAAAAACACTTACAAATATTATCATTAGAACTGTTGAGTCCTTCATTTTTCTTTTGCCTTCTGTAGATGTTCATGAAAACTCTTATTAATTATCATGTTGGATAGATCTTCTTCCCATCCTATGAGAGGAAGGAAGTTAAGTAGACATTTAATTAGTCTCTTAGTTCTCCATTAATGGACTTGCATGTATGGGTTAGATGTAGAGTGAAGCAACATAATATTTCTTCAAATCAAAGTACATTTAAAAAAATTCCATATTAAGGCTTGGATGAATGTGCACCTACTCCAATATTGCTTATCCTAGATGAGAATGAGACTGTGCGAGTAAAACTGGTAATTAATAATTTATTTACGAGGTGGTAATTGTGAAATAATTCATAACTGAACTGGTTCCCACTCATATTAAGGAGACATAACCATCATAATGAAAGTCAGTAAGATTATTAGTAATCTATAGTGTAATAATCATCGTGGGATTGAATGATTTAACATTTTTTGTAACAATGAAAATTGGCAATAGAGAGTTAAAGTCTAATGGACCTTCGACTCAAAACTTCAAGCCTGATAGACTTTTGACCACTACATTTTCTTCCTTAAAGAAGACGGGTAGTGAACATATTGAATTCAGTTTCTCACAAATTGCATGTAATGGATGTGATAACATGTAAAATTGAGAACTTAAATTCAAAAATTAAGCCTCAAGAAATTAGTGTATATGCAATATACTAGCTAGCATAAGAGACATAAATGGATACTTAACATACAACCCACTTGACGATCCTGAGTGCTGTACTCATTGTTGTTTAATATGTCTTTTCTAAGTAAAAGGAACAAAGAGAAAGAAAGAGAATCAAGAGAGTGCTTAAATTCAAGTCTCTATCACAAGATAAGAAAAATATTGATTATTATGTATATTAAAAAAATTAAACCCAGACTTAAGTATAAAATATGTAATTCGTAGTCACAAAAACAACATGTATAACTTGATGAAGGTGTGTGGTTGCGTTTTTAGTGGAGTACATGTAATGCAGAAATGGCATGGATCAAGAAATACTCCTGAAGAGAAGGCAGTTGGTGAGGGATGGTCAGAGTAATTGATGTGAAGCAAAGGCTTGTGAAGTCTGTAATATGGACCAAGGGTGCCAAGGGGCTCCATGGGTACCAATTGGACAATGGATCTATAGTATGGACCACGCGAAGGTCTTTAGGGTCGGAAGCGTAGAGATAAAGGTCAATCATTTAAAATAAATGGGCGACCTTATACTTCCTGTCACCTACCACACCACACATGTAACCTTTCCGGTGTCGCAGCACTAGCAAGAGAGGCAGGAATGAAATACAGATCGGAAGAGGTTCAAGTTAACGCCTTGGAAAATGCCGTGGTGATATATAACCTACTCAGTCGAAACTGCCTGCTTGCCTGTGGTCAGGACAAAGCAAAATCACTAGGGTGGTATCAGGCGTTAAATACAGGACTCAACCTCTAGTTGCACTTCCATCAACTTCAACATGGCTATAATGAGTTCTTGTGAAGTGGCTTGTGAAGTGAAGTGTCAAATGCTTTCTTGTAGTCCACTCAGACCATTGATAGGTTACACTTACATGGGATGGCATCCTGGATAATGCATCTATCAAAGATCATGTTGTCCTTACATCCTGCAATACCATGCTTAGAGCCCCTCTGCTCAATCACCTCCTGCCAAACCGGCTAAACTTGGTGGAGGATAAAGTCACCTATGATGGAGGTGAACGGCTTATTATTAGTAATCAAATTACAATTACTGCCGTTAAAAGTTCACATGACAATTGATGAACAGGGGAATAGATACTTACACCACTTGTTCTTCTCAGATACAGTACTGTCAAAGGAATCTCATGCTTTGTTAGGTATAAGATGGACCTTCAGACTATACAAGATTCTGGGCTTGGTACTTGTCAAAGTCACGCTCTCTGCACCTGGAAATGAAAATGTCATAATAAAAGTTTAGGCAGTAGTTTTGTAAGAAGTACTTACATTTTTTAAGACTAACTTTAGTAACGTGTAGCATATTTTCAAAAGAATTAGCTACACGGGCTAAGTTTTTAACATGTCTGGTGCAAAGTTGGTAATAACTATGGAACAAAGAATTTTAATAATTATAAAATAAGCCAACTCAGAGATGGTGGTCTCACCATATTTCAGGGTAAGTAAAGAAGACCCATAAAACATCATTGTTGGTGTCATTGAAATATATTCTACTCAAAGTCCAAACTTAGAGAATTCTTCATGAAAGATTGAAACGATAACAGTCAGTGGCCAATAAATGAGATGAATATTAGTTAATTATTTATTTAAAATGGGGCAAATGACCTTAGCCATCGGTCGCCTCCCCAAATATCCAATCTAATCAATTTATGAATTCATTCCTCGTTCGGTGAAGTAAAGTAGAAATTAACACAAAAAGGCAGTGGTCATAATTAGTTAACAATGTGTCTTGTTTACCTTTGAAATGACAACCTTTACTCTGCTTGCTAGTTTCCCTCGGATCCTCACCACTCTTCTAATTTCCATCATGTGCATGAGAGACATTTGGCATCTGAGAAGTAATTGATGTAAGAATTTTATTCCATTTCCATGTATATTTTTATTAAGTGTGCTTGAATTTCAAAAGCCACTATGCAGATGATACACAATCTCTATGCTACTTGCGTGTTTTTAAAACTCAATAGTTCCAATGTATGAATTTTCCCATCTCTCGTGATGTGGCCTCTCCTCTGACAAATATTGTTTATAAGACATCACCTTATCTTGTTGTTCTCTTTCATCATGTGTGTTGGAGTTACTTAACTGCTGAAATGGAGTTGATGGAAAGCATGATTATTACCATTCTGCTGGTTAATGATCATTGACAAACAGTAACTAACGTTAAAAATTGTCAAAAATTGAAAGGTGCTCATGCCCGTTGGAGGATTATGCAATAAATGCATAATATAAGTTCATGTGATGGTAGATGTGAAAGATTGCAAATGTAGTTTCAAAAACATCTTGCATAAAACCCTTGTCAATGTATATTGAAAATTTACTTAAACTAGTAAAACAGGTTCAAAATATTGATATAGGTATTACCATGAACAACCAAAAACACTTACAAATATTATCATTAGAACTGTTGAGTCCTTCATTTTTCTTTTGCCTTCTGTAGATGTTCATGTAAACTCTTATTAATTATCATGTTGGATAGATCTTCTTCCCATCCTATGAGAGGAAGGAAGTTAAGTAGACATTTAATTAGTCTCTTAGTTCTCCATTAATGGACTTGCATGTATGGGTTAGATGTAGAGTGAAGCAACATAATATTTCTTCAAATCAAAGTACATTTAAAAAAATTCCATATTAAGGCTTGGATGAATGTGCACCTACTCCAATATTGCTTATCCTAGATGAGAATGAGACTGTGCGAGTAAAACTGGTAATTAATAATTTATTTACGAGGTGGTAATTGTGAAATAATTCATAACTGAACTGGTTCCCACTCATATTAAGGAGACATAACCATCATAATGAAAGTCAGTAAGATTATTAGTAATCTATAGTGTAATAATCATCGTGGGATTGAATGATTTCACATTTTTTGTAACAATGAAAATTGGCAATAGAGAGTTAAAGTCTAATGGACCTTCGACTCAAAACTTCAAGCCTGATAGACTTTTGACCACTACATTTTCTTCCTTAAAGAAGACGGGTAGTGAACATATTGAATTCAGTTTCTCACAAATTGCATGTAATGGATGTGATAACATGTAAAATTGAGAACTTAAATTCAAAAATTAAGCCTCAAGAAATTAGTGTATATGCAATATACTAGCTAGCATAAGAGACATAAATGGATACTTAACATACAACCCACTTGACGATCCTGAGTGCTGTACTCATTGTTGTTTAATATGTCTTTTCTAAGTAAAAGGAACAAAGAGAAAGAAAGAGAATCAAGAGAGTGCTTAAATTCAAGTCTCTATCACAAGATAAGAAAAATATTGATTATTATGTATATTAAAAAAATTAAACCCAGACTTAAGTATAAAATATGTAATTCGTAGTCACAAAAACAACATGTATAACTTGATGAAGGTGTGTGGTTGCGTTTTTAGTGGAGTACATGTAATGCAGAAATGGCATGGATCAAGAAATACTCCTGAAGAGAAGGCAGTTGGTGAGGGATGGTCAGAGTAATTGATGTGAAGCAAAGGCTTGTGAAGTCTGTAATATGGACCAAGGGTGCCAAGGGGCTCCATGGGTACCAATTGGACAATGGATCTATAGTATGGACCACGCGAAGGTCTTTAGGGTCGGAAGCGTAGAGATAAAGGTCAATCATTTAAAATAAATGGGCGACCTTATACTTCCTGTCACCTACCACACCACACATGTAACCTTTCCGGTGTCGCAGCACTAGCAAGAGAGGCAGGAATGAAATACAGATCGGAAGAGGTTCAAGTTAACGCCTTGGAAAATGCCGTGGTGATATATAACCTACTCAGTCGAAACTGCCTGCTTGCCTGTGGTCAGGACAAAGCAAAATCACTAGGGTGGTATCAGGCGTTAAATACAGGACTCAACCTCTAGTTGCACTTCCATCAACTTCAACATGGCTATAATGAGTTCTTGTGAAGTGGCTTGTGAAGTGAAGTGTCAAATGCTTTCTTGTAGTCCACTCAGACCATTGATAGGTTACACTTACATGGGATGGCATCCTGGATAATGCATCTATCAAAGATCATGTTGTCCTTACATCCTGCAATACCATGCTTAGAGCCCCTCTGCTCAATCACCTCCTGCCAAACCGGCTAAACTTGGTGGAGGATAAAGTCACCTATGATGGAGGTGAACGGCTTATTATTAGTAATCAAATTACAATTACTGCCGTTAAAAGTTCACATGACAATTGATGAACAGGGGAATAGATACTTACACCACTTGTTCTTCTCAGATACAGTACTGTCAAAGGAATCTCATGCTTTGTTAGGTATAAGATGGACCTTCAGACTATACAAGATTCTGGGCTTGGTACTTGTCAAAGTCACGCTCTCTGCACCTGGAAATGAAAATGTCATAATAAAAGTTTAGGCAGTAGTTTTGTAAGAAGTACTTACATTTTTTAAGACTAACTTTAGTAACGTGTAGCATATTTTCAAAAGAATTAGCTACACGGGCTAAGTTTTTAACATGTCTGGTGCAAAGTTGGTAATAACTATGGAACAAAGAATTTTAATAATTATAAAATAAGCCAACTCAGAGATGGTGGTCTCACCATATTTCAGGGTAAGTAAAGAAGACCCATAAAACATCATTGTTGGTGTCATTGAAATATATTCTACTCAAAGTCCAAACTTAGAGAATTCTTCATGAAAGATTGAAACGATAACAGTCAGTGGCCAATAAATGAGATGAATATTAGTTAATTATTTATTTAAAATGGGGCAAATGACCTTAGCCATCGGTCGCCTCCCCAAATATCCAATCTAATCAATTTATGAATTCATTCCTCGTTCGGTGAAGTAAAGTAGAAATTAACACAAAAAGGCAGTGGTCATAATTAGTTAACAATGTGTCTTGTTTACCTTTGAAATGACAACCTTTACTCTGCTTGCTAGTTTCCCTCGGATCCTCACCACTCTTCTAATTTCCATCATGTGCATGAGAGACATTTGGCATCTGAGAAGTAATAGATGTAAGAATTTTATTCCATTTCCATGTATATTTTTATTGAGTGTGGTTGAATTTCAAAAGCCACTATGCAGATGATACACAATCTCTATGCTACTTGCGTGTTTTTAAAACTCAATAGTTCCAATGTATGAATTTTCCCATCTCTCGTGATGTGGCCTCTCCTCTGACAAATATTGTTTATAAGACATCACCTTATCTTGTTGTTCTCTTTCATCATGTGTGTTGGAGTTACTTAACTGCTGAAATGGAGTTGATGGAAAGCATGATTATTACCATTCTGCTGGTTAATGATCATTGACAAACAGTAACTAACGTTAAAAATTGTCAAAAATTGAAAGGTGCTCATGCCCGTTGGAGGATTATGCAATAAATGCATAATATAAGTTCATGTGATGGTAGATGTGAAAGATTGCAAATGTAGTTTCAAAAACATCTTGCATAAAACCCTTGTCAATGTATATTGAAAATTTACTTAAACTAGTAAAACAGGTTCAAAATATTGATATAGGTATTACCATGAACAACCAAAAACACTTACAAATATTATCATTAGAACTGTTGAGTCCTTCATTTTTCTTTTGCCTTCTGTAGATGTTCATGAAAACTCTTATTAATTATCATGTTGGATAGATCTTCTTCCCATCCTATGAGAGGAAGGAAGTTAAGTAGACATTTAATTAGTCTCTTAGTTCTCCATTAATGGACTTGCATGTATGGGTTAGATGTAGAGTGAAGCAACATAATATTTCTTCAAATCAAAGTACATTTTAAAAAATTCCATATTAAGGCTTGGATGAATGTGCACCTACTCCAATATTGCTTATCCTAGATGAGAATGAGACTGTGCGAGTAAAACTGGTAATTAATCATTTATTTACGAGGTGGTAATTGTGAAATAATTCATAACTGAACTGGTTCCCACTCATATTAAGGAGACATAACCATCATAATGAAAGTCAGTAAGATTATTAGTAATCTATAGTGTAATAATCATCGTGGGATTGAATGATTTAACATTTTTTGTAACAATGAAAATTGGCAATAGAGAGTTAAAGTCTAATGGACCTTCGACTCAAAACTTCAAGCCTGATAGACTTTTGACCACTACATTTTCTTCCTTAAAGAAGACGGGTAGTGAACATATTGAATTCAGTTTCTCACAAATTGCATGTAATGGATGTGATAACATGTAAAATTGAGAACTTAAATTCAAAAATTAAGCCTCAAGAAATTAGTGTATATGCAATATACTAGCTAGCATAAGAGACATAAATGGATACTTAACATACAACCCACTTGACGATCCTGAGTGCTGTACTCATTGTTGTTTAATATGTCTTTTCTAAGTAAAAGGAACAAAGAGAAAGAAAGAGAATCAAGAGAGTGCTTAAATTCAAGTCTCTATCACAAGATAAGAAAAATATTGATTATTATGTATATTAAAAAAATTAAACCCAGACTTAAGTATAAAATATGTAATTCGTAGTCACAAAAACAACATGTATAACTTGATGAAGGTGTGTGGTTGCGTTTTTAGTGGAGTACATGTAATGCAGAAATGGCATGGATCAAGAAATACTCCTGAAGAGAAGGCAGTTGGTGAGGGATGGTCAGAGTAATTGATGTGAAGCAAAGGCTTGTGAAGTCTGTAATATGGACCAAGGGTGCCAAGGGGCTCCATGGGTACCAATTGGACAATGGATCTATAGTATGGACCACGCGAAGGTCTTTAGGGTCGGAAGCGTAGAGATAAAGGTCAATCATTTAAAATAAATGGGCGACCTTATACTTCCTGTCACCTACCACACCACACATGTAACCTTTCCGGTGTCGCAGCACTAGCAAGAGAGGCAGGAATGAAATACAGATCGGAAGAGGTTCAAGTTAACGCCTTGGAAAATGCCGTGGTGATATATAACCTACTCAGTCGAAACTGCCTGCTTGCCTGTGGTCAGGACAAAGCAAAATCACTAGGGTGGTATCAGGCGTTAAATACAGGACTCAACCTCTAGTTGCACTTCCATCAACTTCAACATGGCTATAATGAGTTCTTGTGAAGTGGCTTGTGAAGTGAAGTGTCAAATGCTTTCTTGTAGTCCACTCAGACCATTGATAGGTTACACTTACATGGGATGGCATCCTGGATAATGCATCTATCAAAGATCATGTTGTCCTTACATCCTGCAATACCATGCTTAGAGCCCCTCTGCTCAATCACCTCCTGCCAAACCGGCTAAACTTGGTGGAGGATAAAGTCACCTATGATGGAGGTGAACGGCTTATTATTAGTAATCAAATTACAATTACTGCCGTTAAAAGTTCACATGACAATTGATGAACAGGGGAATAGATACTTACACCACTTGTTCTTCTCAGATACAGTACTGTCAAAGGAATCTCATGCTTTGTTAGGTATAAGATGGACCTTCAGACTATACAAGATTCTGGGCTTGGTACTTGTCAAAGTCACGCTCTCTGCACCTGGAAATGAAAATGTCATAATAAAAGTTTAGGCAGTAGTTTTGTAAGAAGTACTTACATTTTTTAAGACTAACTTTAGTAACGTGTAGCATATTTTCAAAAGAATTAGCTACACGGGCTAAGTTTTTAACATGTCTGGTGCAAAGTTGGTAATAACTATGGAACAAAGAATTTTAATAATTATAAAATAAGCCAACTCAGAGATGGTGGTCTCACCATATTTCAGGGTAAGTAAAGAAGACCCATAAAACATCATTGTTGGTGTCATTGAAATATATTCTACTCAAAGTCCAAACTTAGAGAATTCTTCATGAAAGATTGAAACGATAACAGTCAGTGGCCAATAAATGAGATGAATATTAGTTAATTATTTATTTAAAATGGGGCAAATGACCTTAGCCATCGGTCGCCTCCCCAAATATCCAATCTAATCAATTTATGAATTCATTCCTCGTTCGGTGAAGTAAAGTAGAAATTAACACAAAAAGGCAGTGGTCATAATTAGTTAACAATGTGTCTTGTTTACCTTTGAAATGACAACCTTTACTCTGCTTGCTAGTTTCCCTCGGATCCTCACCACTCTTCTAATTTCCATCATGTGCATGAGAGACATTTGGCATCTGAGAAGTAATAGATGTAAGAATTTTATTCCATTTCCATGTATATTTTTATTGAGTGTGGTTGAATTTCAAAAGCCACTATGCAGATGATACACAATCTCTATGCTACTTGCGTGTTTTTAAAACTCAATAGTTCCAATGTATGAATTTTCCCATCTCTCGTGATGTGGCCTCTCCTCTGACAAATATTGTTTATAAGACATCACCTTATCTTGTTGTTCTCTTTCATCATGTGTGTTGGAGTTACTTAACTGCTGAAATGGAGTTGATGGAAAGCATGATTATTACCATTCTGCTGGTTAATGATCATTGACATACAGTAACTAACGTTAAAAATTGTCAAAAATTGAAAGGTGCTCATGCCCGTTGGAGGATTATGCAATAAATGCATAATATAAGTTCATGTGATGGTAGATGTGAAAGATTGCAAATGTAGTTTCAAAAACATCTTGCATAAAACCCTTGTCAATGTATATTGAAAATTTACTTAAACTAGTAAAACAGGTTCAAAATATTGATATAGGTATTACCATGAACGACCAAAAACACTTACAAATATTATCATTAGAACTGTTGAGTCCTTCATTTTTCTTTTGCCTTCTGTAGATGTTCATGAAAACTCTTATTAATTATCATGTTGGATAGATCTTCTTCCCATCCTATGAGAGGAAGGAAGTTAAGTAGACATTTAATTAGTCTCTTAGTTCTCCATTAATGGACTTGCATGTATGGGTTAGATGTAGAGTGAAGCAACATAATATTTCTTCAAATCAAAGTACATTTAAAAAAATTCCATATTAAGGCTTGGATGAATGTGCACCTACTCCAATATTGCTTATCCTAGATGAGAATGAGACTGTGCGAGTAAAACTGGTAATTAATAATTTATTTACGAGGTGGTAATTGTGAAATAATTCATAACTGAACTGGTTCCCACTCATATTAAGGAGACATAACCATCATAATGAAAGTCAGTAAGATTATTAGTAATCTATAGTGTAATAATCATCGTGGGATTGAATGATTTAACATTTTTTGTAACAATGAAAATTGGCAATAGAGAGTTAAAGTCTAATGGACCTTCGACTCAAAACTTCAAGCCTGATAGACTTTTGACCACTACATTTTCTTCCTTAAAGAAGACGGGTAGTGAACATATTGAATTCAGTTTCTCACAAATTGCATGTAATGGATGTGATAACATGTAAAATTGAGAACTTAAATTCAAAAATTAAGCCTCAAGAAATTAGTGTATATGCAATATACTAGCTAGCATAAGAGACATAAATGGATACTTAACATACAACCCACTTGACGATCCTGAGTGCTGTACTCATTGTTGTTTAATAAGTCTTTCCTAAGTAAAAGGAACAAAGAGAAAGAAAGAGAATCAAGAGAGTGCTTAAATTCAAGTCTCTATCACAAGATAAGAAAAATATTGATTATTATGTATATTAAAAAAATTAAACCCAGACTTAAGTATAAAATATGTAATTCGTAGTCACAAAAACAACATGTATAACTTGATGAAGGTGTGTGGTTGCGTTTTTAGTGGAGTACATGTAATGCAGAAATGGCATGGATCAAGAAATACTCCTGAAGAGAAGGCAGTTGGTGAGGGATGGTCAGAGTAATTGATGTGAAGCAAAGGCTTGTGAAGTCTGTAATATGGACCAAGGGTGCCAAGGGGCTCCATGGGTACCAATTGGACAATGGATCTATAGTATGGACCACGCGAAGGTCTTTAGGGTCGGAAGCGTAGAGATAAAGGTCAATCATTTAAAATAAATGGGCGACCTTATACTATAAGAAAAATATTGATTATTATGTATATTAAAAAAATTAAACCCAGACTTAAGTATAAAATATGTAATTCGTAGTCACAAAAACAACATGTATAACTTGATGAAGGTGTGTGGTTGCGTTTTTAGTGGAGTACATGTAATGCAGAAATGGCATGGATCAAGAAATACTCCTGAAGAGAAGGCAGTTGGTGAGGGATGGTCAGAGTAATTGATGTGAAGCAAAGGCTTGTGAAGTCTGTAATATGGACCAAGGGTGCCAAGGGGCTCCATGGGTACCAATTGGACAATGGATCTATAGTATGGACCACGCGAAGGTCTTTAGGGTCGGAAGCGTAGAGATAAAGGTCAATCATTTAAAATAAATGGGCGACCTTATACTTCCTGTCACCTACCACACCACACATGTAACCTTTCCGGTGTCGCAGCACTAGCAAGAGAGGCAGGAATGAAATACAGATCGGAAGAGGTTCAAGTTAACGCCTTGGAAAATGCCGTGGTGATATATAACCTACTCAGTCGAAACTGCCTGCTTGCCTGTGGTCAGGACAAAGCAAAATCACTAGGGTGGTATCAGGCGTTAAATACAGGACTCAACCTCTAGTTGCACTTCCATCAACTTCAACATGGCTATAATGAGTTCTTGTGAAGTGGCTTGTGAAGTGAAGTGTCAAATGCTTTCTTGTAGTCCACTCAGACCATTGATAGGTTACACTTACATTGGATGGCATCCTGGATAATGCATCTATCAAAGATCATGTTGTCCTTACATCCTGCAATACCATGCTTAGAGCCCCTCTGCTCGATCACCTCCTGCCAAACCGGCTAAACTTGGTGGAGGATAAAGTCACCTATGATGGAGGTGAACGGCTTATTATTAGTAATCAAATTACAATTAGTGCCGTTAAAAGTTCACATGACAATTGACGAACAGGGGAATAGATACTTACACCACTTGTTCTTCTCAGATACAGTACTGTCAAAGGAATCTCATGCTTTGTTAGGTATAAGATGGACCTTCAGACTATACAAGATTCTGGGCTTGGTACTTGTCAAAGTCACGCTCTCTGCACCTGGAAATGAAAATGTCATAATAAAAGTTTAGGCAGTAGTTTTGTAAGAAGTACTTACATTTTTTAAGACTAACTTTAGTAACGTGTAGCATATTTTCAAAAGAATTAGCTACACGGGCTAAGTTTTTAACATGTCTGGTGCAAAGTTGGTAATAACTATGGAACAAAGAATTTTAATAATTATAAAATAAGCCAACTCAGAGATGGTGGTCTCACCATATTTCAGGGTAAGTAAAGAAGACCCATAAAACATCATTGTTGGTGTCATTGAAATAAATTCTACTCAAAGTCCAAACTTAGAGAATTCTTCATGAAAGATTGAAACGATAACAGTCAGTGGCCAATAAATGAGATGAATATTAGTTAATTATTTATTTAAAATGGGGCAAATGACCTTAGCCATCGGTCGCCTCCCCAAATATCCAATCTAATCAATTTATGAATTCATTCCTCGTTCGGTGAAGTAAAGTAGAAATTAACACAAAAAGGCAGTGGTCATAATTAGTTAACAATGTGTCTTGTTTACCTTTGAAATGACAACCTTTACTCTGCTTGCTAGTTTCCCTCGGATCCTCACCACTCTTCTAATTTCCATCATGTGCATGAGAGACATTTGGCATCTGAGAAGTAATTGATGTAAGAATTTTATTCCATTTCCATGTATATTTTTATTAAGTGTGCTTGAATTTCAAAAGCCACTATGCAGATGATACACAATCTCTATGCTACTTGCGTGTTTTTAAAACTCAATAGTTCCAATGTATGAATTTTCCCATCTCTCGTGATGTGGCCTCTCCTCTGACAAATATTGTTTATAAGACATCACCTTATCTTGTTGTTCTCTTTCATCATGTGTGTTGGAGTTACTTAACTGCTGAAATGGAGTTGATGGAAAGCATGATTATTACCATTCTGCTGGTTAATGATCATTGACAAACAGTAACTAACGTTAAAAATTGTCAAAAATTGAAAGGTGCTCATGCCCGTTGGAGGATTATGCAATAAATGCATAATATAAGTTCATGTGATGGTAGATGTGAAAGATTGCAAATGTAGTTTCAAAAACATCTTGCATAAAACCCTTGTCAATGTATATTGAAAATTTACTTAAACTAGTAAAACAGGTTCAAAATATTGATATAGGTATTACCATGAACGACCAAAAACACTTACAAATATTATCATTAGAACTGTTGAGTCCTTCATTTTTCTTTTGCCTTCTGTAGATGTTCATGAAAACTCTTATTAATTATCATGTTGGATAGATCTTCTTCCCATCCTATGAGAGGAAGGAAGTTAAGTAGACATTTAATTAGTCTCTTAGTTCTCCATTAATGGACTTGCATGTATGGGTTAGATGTAGAGTGAAGCAACATAATATTTCTTCAAATCAAAGTACATTTAAAAAAATTCCATATTAAGGCTTGGATGAATGTGCACCTACTCCAATATTGCTTATCCTAGATGAGAATGAGACTGTGCGAGTAAAACTGGTAATTAATAATTTATTTACGAGGTGGTAATTGTGAAATAATTCATAACTGAACTGGTTCCCACTCATATTAAGGAGACATAACCATCATAATGAAAGTCAGTAAGATTATTAGTAATCTATAGTGTAATAATCATCGTGGGATTGAATGATTTAACATTTTTTGTAACAATGAAAATTGGCAATAGAGAGTTAAAGTCTAATGGACCTTCGACTCAAAACTTCAAGCCTGATAGACTTTTGACCACTACATTTTCTTCCTTAAAGAAGACGGGTAGTGAACATATTGAATTCAGTTTCTCACAAATTGCATGTAATGGATGTGATAACATGTAAAATTGAGAACTTAAATTCAAAAATTAAGCCTCAAGAAATTAGTGTATATGCAATATACTAGCTAGCATAAGAGACATAAATGGATACTTAACATACAACCCACTTGACGATCCTGAGTGCTGTACTCATTGTTGTTTAATATGTCTTTTCTAAGTAAAAGGAACAAAGAGAAAGAAAGAGAATCAAGAGAGTGCTTAAATTCAAGTCTCTATCACAAGATAAGAAAAATATTGATTATTATGTATATTAAAAAAATTAAACCCAGACTTAAGTATAAAATATGTAATTCGTAGTCACAAAAACAACATGTATAACTTGATGAAGGTGTGTGGTTGCGTTTTTAGTGGAGTACATGTAATGCAGAAATGGCATGGATCAAGAAATACTCCTGAAGAGAAGGCAGTTGGTGAGGGATGGTCAGAGTAATTGATGTGAAGCAAAGGCTTGTGAAGTCTGTAATATGGACCAAGGGTGCCAAGGGGCTCCATGGGTACCAATTGGACAATGGATCTATAGTATGGACCACGCGAAGGTCTTTAGGGTCGGAAGCGTAGAGATAAAGGTCAATCATTTAAAATAAATGGGCGACCTTATACTTCCTGTCACCTACCACACCACACATGTAACCTTTCCGGTGTCGCAGCACTAGCAAGAGAGGCAGGAATGAAATACAGATCGGAAGAGGTTCAAGTTAACGCCTTGGAAAATGCCGTGGTGATATATAACCTACTCAGTCGAAACTGCCTGCTTGCCTGAGGTAAGGACAAAGCAAAATCACCAGGGTGGTATCAGGCGTTAAATACAGGACTCAACCTCTAGGTGCACTTCCATCAACTTCAACATGGCTATAATGAGTTCTTGTGAAGTGGCTTGTGAAGTGAAGTGTCAAATGCCTTCTTGTAGTCCACCCAGACCATTGATAGGTTACACTTACATTGGATGGCATCCTGGATAATGCATCTATCAAAGATCATGTTGTCCTTACATCCTGCAATACCATGCTTAGAGCCCCTCTGCTCGATCACCTCCTGCCAAACCGGCTAAACTTGGTGGAGGATAAAGTCACCTATGATGGAGGTGAACGGCTTATTATTAGTAATCAAATTACAATTACTGCCGTTAAAAGTTCACATGACAATTGATGAACAGGGGAATAGATACTTACACCACTTGTTCTTCTCAGATACAGTACTGTCAAAGGAATCTCATGCTTTGTTAGGTATGAGATGGACCTTCAGACTATACAAGATTCTGGGCTTGGTACTTGTCAAAGTCACGCTCTCTGCACCTGGAAATGAAAATGTCATAATAAAAGTTTAGGCAGTAGTTTTGTAAGAAGTACTTACATTTTTTAAGACTAACTTTAGTAACGCATAGCATATTTTCAAAAGAATTAGCTACACGGGCTAAGTTTTTAACATGTCTGGTGCAAAGTTGGTAATAACTATGGAACAAAGAATTTTAATAATTATAAAATAAGCCAACTCAGAGATGGTGGTCTCACCATATTTCAGGGTAAGTAAAGAAGACCCATAAAACATCATTGTTGGTGTCATTGAAATATATTCTACTCAAAGTCCAAACTTAGAGAATTCTTCATGAAAGATTGAAACGATAACAGTCAGTGGCCAATAAATGAGATGAATATTAGTTAATTATTTATTTAAAATGGGGCAAATGACCTTAGCCATCGGTCGCCTCCCCAAATATCCAATCTAATCAATTTATGAATTCATTCCTCGTTCGGTGAAGTAAAGTAGAAATTAACACAAAAAGGCAGTGGTCATAATTAGTTAACAATGTGTCTTGTTTACCTTTGAAATGACAACCTTTACTCTGCTTGCTAGTTTCCCTCGGATCCTCACCACTCTTCTAATTTCCATCATGTGCATGAGAGACATTTGGCATCTGAGAAGTAATAGATGTAAGAATTTTATTCCTTTTCCATGTATATTTTTATTAAGTGTGCTTGAATTTCAAAAGCCACTATGCAGATGATACACAATCTCTATGCTACTTGCGTGTTTTTAAAACTCAATAGTTCCAATGTATGAATTTTCCCATCTCTCGTGATGTGGCCTCTCCTCTGACAAATATTGTTTATAAGACATCACCTTATCTTGTTGTTCTCTTTCATCATGTGTGTTGGAGTTACTTAACTGCTGAAATGGAGTTGATGGAAAGCATGATTATTACCATTCTGCTGGTTAATGATCATTGACAAACAGTAACTAACGTTAAAAATTGTCAAAAATTGAAAGGTGCTCATGCCCGTTGGAGGATTATGCAATAAATGCATAATATAAGTTCATGTGATGGTAGATGTGAAAGATTGCAAATGTAGTTTCAAAAACATCTTGCATAAAACCCTTGTCAATGTATATTGAAAATTTACTTAAACTAGTAAAACAGGTTCAAAATATTGATATAGGTATTACCATGAACAACCAAAAACACTTACAAATATTATCATTAGAACTGTTGAGTCCTTCATTTTTCTTTTGCCTTCTGTAGATGTTCATGAAAACTCTTATTAAATATCATGTCGGATAGATCTTCTTCCCATCCTATGAGAGGAAGGAAGTTAAGTAGACATTTAATTAGTCTCTTAGTTCTCCATTAATGGACTTGCATGTATGGGTTAGATGTAGAGTGAAGCAACATAATATTTCTTCAAATCAAAGTACATTTAAAAAAATTCCATATTAAGGCTTGGATGAATGTGCACCTACTCCAATATTGCTTATCCTAGATGAGAATGAGACTGTGCGAGTAAAACTGGTAATTAATAATTTATTTACGAGGTGGTAATTGTGAAATAATTCATAACTGAACTAGTTCCCACTCATATTAAGGAGACATAACCATCATAATGAAAGTCAGTAAGATTATTAGTAATCTATAGTGTAATAATCATCGTGGGATTGAATGATTTAACATTTTTTGTAACAACGAAAATTGGCAATAGAGAGTTAAAGTCTAATGGACCTTCGACTCAAAACTTCAAGCCTGATAGACTTTTGACCACTACATTTTCTTCCTTAAAGAAGACGGGTAGTGAACATATTGAATTCAGTTTCTCACAAATTGCATGTAATGGATGTGATAACATGTAAAATTGAGAACTTAAATTCAAAAATTAAGCCTCAAGAAATTAGTGTATATGCAATATACTAGCTAGCATAAGAGACATAAATGGATACTTAACATACAACCCACTTGACGATCCTGAGTGCTGTACTCATTGTTGTTTAATAAGTCTTTCCTAAGTAAAAGGAACAAAGAGAAAGAAAGAGAATCAAGAGAGTGCTTAAATTCAAGTCTCTATCACAAGATAAGAAAAATATTGATTATTATGTATATTAAAAAAATTAAACCCAGACTTAAGTATAAAATATGTAATTCGTAGTCACAAAAACAACATGTATAACTTGATGAAGGTGTGTGGTTGCGTTTTTAGTGGAGTACATGTAATGCAGAAATGGCATGGATCAAGAAATACTCCTGAAGAGAAGGCAGTTGGTGAGGGATGGTCAGAGTAATTGATGTGAAGCAAAGGCTTGTGAAGTCTGTAATATGGACCAAGGGTGCCAAGGGGCTCCATGGGTACCAATTGGACAATGGATCTATAGTATGGACCACGCGAAGGTCTTTAGGGTCGGAAGCGTAGAGATAAAGGTCAATCATTTAAAATAAATGGGCGACCTTATACTATAAGAAAAATATTGATTATTATGTATATTAAAAAAATTAAACCCAGACTTAAGTATAAAATATGTAATTCGTAGTCACAAAAACAACATGTATAACTTGATGAAGGTGTGTGGTTGCGTTTTTAGTGGAGTACATGTAATGCAGAAATGGCATGGATCAAGAAATACTCCTGAAGAGAAGGCAGTTGGTGAGGGATGGTCAGAGTAATTGATGTGAAGCAAAGGCTTGTGAAGTCTGTAATATGGACCAAGGGTGCCAAGGGGCTCCATGGGTACCAATTGGACAATGGATCTATAGTATGGACCACGCGAAGGTCTTTAGGGTCGGAAGCGTAGAGATAAAGGTCAATCATTTAAAATAAATGGGCGACCTTATACTTCCTGTCACCTACCACACCACACATGTAACCTTTCCGGTGTCGCAGCACTAGCAAGAGAGGCAGGAATGAAATACAGATCGGAAGAGGTTCAAGTTAACGCCTTGGAAAATGCCGTGGTGATATATAACCTACTCAGTCGAAACTGCCTGCTTGCCTGTGGTCAGGACAAAGCAAAATCACTAGGGTGGTATCAGGCGTTAAATACAGGACTCAACCTCTAGTTGCACTTCCATCAACTTCAACATGGCTATAATGAGTTCTTGTGAAGTGGCTTGTGAAGTGAAGTGTCAAATGCTTTCTTGTAGTCCACTCAGACCATTGATAGGTTACACTTACATTGGATGGCATCCTGGATAATGCATCTATCAAAGATCATGTTGTCCTTACATCCTGCAATACCATGCTTAGAGCCCCTCTGCTCGATCACCTCCTGCCAAACCGGCTAAACTTGGTGGAGGATAAAGTCACCTATGATGGAGGTGAACGGCTTATTATTAGTAATCAAATTACAATTAGTGCCGTTAAAAGTTCACATGACAATTGACGAACAGGGGAATAGATACTTACACCACTTGTTCTTCTCAGATACAGTACTGTCAAAGGAATCTCATGCTTTGTTAGGTATAAGATGGACCTTCAGACTATACAAGATTCTGGGCTTGGTACTTGTCAAAGTCACGCTCTCTGCACCTGGAAATGAAAATGTCATAATAAAAGTTTAGGCAGTAGTTTTGTAAGAAGTACTTACATTTTTTAAGACTAACTTTAGTAACGTGTAGCATATTTTCAAAAGAATTAGCTACACGGGCTAAGTTTTTAACATGTCTGGTGCAAAGTTGGTAATAACTATGGAACAAAGAATTTTAATAATTATAAAATAAGCCAACTCAGAGATGGTGGTCTCACCATATTTCAGGGTAAGTAAAGAAGACCCATAAAACATCATTGTTGGTGTCATTGAAATAAATTCTACTCAAAGTCCAAACTTAGAGAATTCTTCATGAAAGATTGAAACGATAACAGTCAGTGGCCAATAAATGAGATGAATATTAGTTAATTATTTATTTAAAATGGGGCAAATGACCTTAGCCATCGGTCGCCTCCCCAAATATCCAATCTAATCAATTTATGAATTCATTCCTCGTTCGGTGAAGTAAAGTAGAAATTAACACAAAAAGGCAGTGGTCATAATTAGTTAACAATGTGTCTTGTTTACCTTTGAAATGACAACCTTTACTCTGCTTGCTAGTTTCCCTCGGATCCTCACCACTCTTCTAATTTCCATCATGTGCATGAGAGACATTTGGCATCTGAGAAGTAATTGATGTAAGAATTTTATTCCATTTCCATGTATATTTTTATTAAGTGTGCTTGAATTTCAAAAGCCACTATGCAGATGATACACAATCTCTATGCTACTTGCGTGTTTTTAAAACTCAATAGTTCCAATGTATGAATTTTCCCATCTCTCGTGATGTGGCCTCTCCTCTGACAAATATTGTTTATAAGACATCACCTTATCTTGTTGTTCTCTTTCATCATGTGTGTTGGAGTTACTTAACTGCTGAAATGGAGTTGATGGAAAGCATGATTATTACCATTCTGCTGGTTAATGATCATTGACAAACAGTAACTAACGTTAAAAATTGTCAAAAATTGAAAGGTGCTCATGCCCGTTGGAGGATTATGCAATAAATGCATAATATAAGTTCATGTGATGGTAGATGTGAAAGATTGCAAATGTAGTTTCAAAAACATCTTGCATAAAACCCTTGTCAATGTATATTGAAAATTTACTTAAACTAGTAAAACAGGTTCAAAATATTGATATAGGTATTACCATGAACGACCAAAAACACTTACAAATATTATCATTAGAACTGTTGAGTCCTTCATTTTTCTTTTGCCTTCTGTAGATGTTCATGAAAACTCTTATTAATTATCATGTTGGATAGATCTTCTTCCCATCCTATGAGAGGAAGGAAGTTAAGTAGACATTTAATTAGTCTCTTAGTTCTCCATTAATGGACTTGCATGTATGGGTTAGATGTAGAGTGAAGCAACATAATATTTCTTCAAATCAAAGTACATTTAAAAAAATTCCATATTAAGGCTTGGATGAATGTGCACCTACTCCAATATTGCTTATCCTAGATGAGAATGAGACTGTGCGAGTAAAACTGGTAATTAATAATTTATTTACGAGGTGGTAATTGTGAAATAATTCATAACTGAACTGGTTCCCACTCATATTAAGGAGACATAACCATCATAATGAAAGTCAGTAAGATTATTAGTAATCTATAGTGTAATAATCATCGTGGGATTGAATGATTTAACATTTTTTGTAACAATGAAAATTGGCAATAGAGAGTTAAAGTCTAATGGACCTTCGACTCAAAACTTCAAGCCTGATAGACTTTTGACCACTACATTTTCTTCCTTAAAGAAGACGGGTAGTGAACATATTGAATTCAGTTTCTCACAAATTGCATGTAATGGATGTGATAACATGTAAAATTGAGAACTTAAATTCAAAAATTAAGCCTCAAGAAATTAGTGTATATGCAATATACTAGCTAGCATAAGAGACATAAATGGATACTTAACATACAACCCACTTGACGATCCTGAGTGCTGTACTCATTGTTGTTTAATATGTCTTTTCTAAGTAAAAGGAACAAAGAGAAAGAAAGAGAATCAAGAGAGTGCTTAAATTCAAGTCTCTATCACAAGATAAGAAAAATATTGATTATTATGTATATTAAAAAAATTAAACCCAGACTTAAGTATAAAATATGTAATTCGTAGTCACAAAAACAACATGTATAACTTGATGAAGGTGTGTGGTTGCGTTTTTAGTGGAGTACATGTAATGCAGAAATGGCATGGATCAAGAAATACTCCTGAAGAGAAGGCAGTTGGTGAGGGATGGTCAGAGTAATTGATGTGAAGCAAAGGCTTGTGAAGTCTGTAATATGGACCAAGGGTGCCAAGGGGCTCCATGGGTACCAATTGGACAATGGATCTATAGTATGGACCACGCGAAGGTCTTTAGGGTCGGAAGCGTAGAGATAAAGGTCAATCATTTAAAATAAATGGGCGACCTTATACTTCCTGTCACCTACCACACCACACATGTAACCTTTCCGGTGTCGCAGCACTAGCAAGAGAGGCAGGAATGAAATACAGATCGGAAGAGGTTCAAGTTAACGCCTTGGAAAATGCCGTGGTGATATATAACCTACTCAGTCGAAACTGCCTGCTTGCCTGAGGTAAGGACAAAGCAAAATCACCAGGGTGGTATCAGGCGTTAAATACAGGACTCAACCTCTAGGTGCACTTCCATCAACTTCAACATGGCTATAATGAGTTCTTGTGAAGTGGCTTGTGAAGTGAAGTGTCAAATGCCTTCTTGTAGTCCACCCAGACCATTGATAGGTTACACTTACATTGGATGGCATCCTGGATAATGCATCTATCAAAGATCATGTTGTCCTTACATCCTGCAATACCATGCTTAGAGCCCCTCTGCTCGATCACCTCCTGCCAAACCGGCTAAACTTGGTGGAGGATAAAGTCACCTATGATGGAGGTGAACGGCTTATTATTAGTAATCAAATTACAATTACTGCCGTTAAAAGTTCACATGACAATTGATGAACAGGGGAATAGATACTTACACCACTTGTTCTTCTCAGATACAGTACTGTCAAAGGAATCTCATGCTTTGTTAGGTATGAGATGGACCTTCAGACTATACAAGATTCTGGGCTTGGTACTTGTCAAAGTCACGCTCTCTGCACCTGGAAATGAAAATGTCATAATAAAAGTTTAGGCAGTAGTTTTGTAAGAAGTACTTACATTTTTTAAGACTAACTTTAGTAACGCATAGCATATTTTCAAAAGAATTAGCTACACGGGCTAAGTTTTTAACATGTCTGGTGCAAAGTTGGTAATAACTATGGAACAAAGAATTTTAATAATTATAAAATAAGCCAACTCAGAGATGGTGGTCTCACCATATTTCAGGGTAAGTAAAGAAGACCCATAAAACATCATTGTTGGTGTCATTGAAATATATTCTACTCAAAGTCCAAACTTAGAGAATTCTTCATGAAAGATTGAAACGATAACAGTCAGTGGCCAATAAATGAGATGAATATTAGTTAATTATTTATTTAAAATGGGGCAAATGACCTTAGCCATCGGTCGCCTCCCCAAATATCCAATCTAATCAATTTATGAATTCATTCCTCGTTCGGTGAAGTAAAGTAGAAATTAACACAAAAAGGCAGTGGTCATAATTAGTTAACAATGTGTCTTGTTTACCTTTGAAATGACAACCTTTACTCTGCTTGCTAGTTTCCCTCGGATCCTCACCACTCTTCTAATTTCCATCATGTGCATGAGAGACATTTGGCATCTGAGAAGTAATAGATGTAAGAATTTTATTCCTTTTCCATGTATATTTTTATTAAGTGTGCTTGAATTTCAAAAGCCACTATGCAGATGATACACAATCTCTATGCTACTTGCGTGTTTTTAAAACTCAATAGTTCCAATGTATGAATTTTCCCATCTCTCGTGATGTGGCCTCTCCTCTGACAAATATTGTTTATAAGACATCACCTTATCTTGTTGTTCTCTTTCATCATGTGTGTTGGAGTTACTTAACTGCTGAAATGGAGTTGATGGAAAGCATGATTATTACCATTCTGCTGGTTAATGATCATTGACAAACAGTAACTAACGTTAAAAATTGTCAAAAATTGAAAGGTGCTCATGCCCGTTGGAGGATTATGCAATAAATGCATAATATAAGTTCATGTGATGGTAGATGTGAAAGATTGCAAATGTAGTTTCAAAAACATCTTGCATAAAACCCTTGTCAATGTATATTGAAAATTTACTTAAACTAGTAAAACAGGTTCAAAATATTGATATAGGTATTACCATGAACAACCAAAAACACTTACAAATATTATCATTAGAACTGTTGAGTCCTTCATTTTTCTTTTGCCTTCTGTAGATGTTCATGAAAACTCTTATTAAATATCATGTCGGATAGATCTTCTTCCCATCCTATGAGAGGAAGGAAGTTAAGTAGACATTTAATTAGTCTCTTAGTTCTCCATTAATGGACTTGCATGTATGGGTTAGATGTAGAGTGAAGCAACATAATATTTCTTCAAATCAAAGTACATTTAAAAAAATTCCATATTAAGGCTTGGATGAATGTGCACCTACTCCAATATTGCTTATCCTAGATGAGAATGAGACTGTGCGAGTAAAACTGGTAATTAATAATTTATTTACGAGGTGGTAATTGTGAAATAATTCATAACTGAACTAGTTCCCACTCATATTAAGGAGACATAACCATCATAATGAAAGTCAGTAAGATTATTAGTAATCTATAGTGTAATAATCATCGTGGGATTGAATGATTTAACATTTTTTGTAACAACGAAAATTGGCAATAGAGAGTTAAAGTCTAATGGACCTTCGACTCAAAACTTCAAGCCTGATAGACTTTTGACCACTACATTTTCTTCCTTAAAGAAGACGGGTAGTGAACATATTGAATTCAGTTTCTCACAAATTGCATGTAATGGATGTGATAACATGTAAAATTGAGAACTTAAATTCAAAAATTAAGCCTCAAGAAATTAGTGTATATGCAATATACTAGCTAGCATAAGAGACATAAATGGATACTTAACATACAACCCACTTGACGATCCTGAGTGCTGTACTCATTGTTGTTTAATATGTCTTTTCTAAGTAAAAGGAACAAAGAGAAAGAAAGAGAATCAAGAGAGTGCTTAAATTCAAGTCTCTATCACAAGATAAGAAAAATATTGATTATTATGTATATTAAAAAAATTAAACCCAGACTTAAGTATAAAATATGTAATTCGTAGTCACAAAAACAACATGTATAACTTGATGAAGGTGTGTGGTTGCGTTTTTAGTGGAGTACATGTAATGCAGAAATGGCATGGATCAAGAAATACTCCTGAAGAGAAGGCAGTTGGTGAGGGATGGTCAGAGTAATTGATGTGAAGCAAAGGCTTGTGAAGTCTGTAATATGGACCAAGGGTGCCAAGGGGCTCCATGGGTACCAATTGGACAATGGATCTATAGTATGGACCACGCGAAGGTCTTTAGGGTCGGAAGCGTAGAGATAAAGGTCAATCATTTAAAATAAATGGGCGACCTTATACTTCCTGTCACCTACCACACCACACATGTAACCTTTCCGGTGTCGCAGCACTAGCAAGAGAGGCAGGAATGAAATACAGATCGGAAGAGGTTCAAGTTAACGCCTTGGAAAATGCCGTGGTGATATATAACCTACTCAGTCGAAACTGCCTGCTTGCCTGAGGTAAGGACAAAGCAAAATCACCAGGGTGGTATCAGGCGTTAAATACAGGACTCAACCTCTAGGTGCACTTCCATCAACTTCAACATGGCTATAATGAGTTCTTGTGAAGTGGCTTGTGAAGTGAAGTGTCAAATGCCTTCTTGTAGTCCACCCAGACCATTGATAGGTTACACTTACATTGGATGGCATCCTGGATAATGCATCTATCAAAGATCATGTTGTCCTTACATCCTGCAATACCATGCTTAGAGCCCCTCTGCTCGATCACCTCCTGCCAAACCGGCTAAACTTGGTGGAGGATAAAGTCACCTATGATGGAGGTGAACGGCTTATTATTAGTAATCAAATTACAATTACTGCCGTTAAAAGTTCACATGACAATTGATGAACAGGGGAATAGATACTTACACCACTTGTTCTTCTCAGATACAGTACTGTCAAAGGAATCTCATGCTTTGTTAGGTATGAGATGGACCTTCAGACTATACAAGATTCTGGGCTTGGTACTTGTCAAAGTCACGCTCTCTGCACCTGGAAATGAAAATGTCATAATAAAAGTTTAGGCAGTAGTTTTGTAAGAAGTACTTACATTTTTTAAGACTAACTTTAGTAACGCATAGCATATTTTCAAAAGAATTAGCTACACGGGCTAAGTTTTTAACATGTCTGGTGCAAAGTTGGTAATAACTATGGAACAAAGAATTTTAATAATTATAAAATAAGCCAACTCAGAGATGGTGGTCTCACCATATTTCAGGGTAAGTAAAGAAGACCCATAAAACATCATTGTTGGTGTCATTGAAATATATTCTACTCAAAGTCCAAACTTAGAGAATTCTTCATGAAAGATTGAAACGATAACAGTCAGTGGCCAATAAATGAGATGAATATTAGTTAATTATTTATTTAAAATGGGGCAAATGACCTTAGCCATCGGTCGCCTCCCCAAATATCCAATCTAATCAATTTATGAATTCATTCCTCGTTCGGTGAAGTAAAGTAGAAATTAACACAAAAAGGCAGTGGTCATAATTAGTTAACAATGTGTCTTGTTTACCTTTGAAATGACAACCTTTACTCTGCTTGCTAGTTTCCCTCGGATCCTCACCACTCTTCTAATTTCCATCATGTGCATGAGAGACATTTGGCATCTGAGAAGTAATAGATGTAAGAATTTTATTCCTTTTCCATGTATATTTTTATTAAGTGTGCTTGAATTTCAAAAGCCACTATGCAGATGATACACAATCTCTATGCTACTTGCGTGTTTTTAAAACTCAATAGTTCCAATGTATGAATTTTCCCATCTCTCGTGATGTGGCCTCTCCTCTGACAAATATTGTTTATAAGACATCACCTTATCTTGTTGTTCTCTTTCATCATGTGTGTTGGAGTTACTTAACTGCTGAAATGGAGTTGATGGAAAGCATGATTATTACCATTCTGCTGGTTAATGATCATTGACAAACAGTAACTAACGTTAAAAATTGTCAAAAATTGAAAGGTGCTCATGCCCGTTGGAGGATTATGCAATAAATGCATAATATAAGTTCATGTGATGGTAGATGTGAAAGATTGCAAATGTAGTTTCAAAAACATCTTGCATAAAACCCTTGTCAATGTATATTGAAAATTTACTTAAACTAGTAAAACAGGTTCAAAATATTGATATAGGTATTACCATGAACAACCAAAAACACTTACAAATATTATCATTAGAACTGTTGAGTCCTTCATTTTTCTTTTGCCTTCTGTAGATGTTCATGAAAACTCTTATTAAATATCATGTCGGATAGATCTTCTTCCCATCCTATGAGAGGAAGGAAGTTAAGTAGACATTTAATTAGTCTCTTAGTTCTCCATTAATGGACTTGCATGTATGGGTTAGATGTAGAGTGAAGCAACATAATATTTCTTCAAATCAAAGTACATTTAAAAAAATTCCATATTAAGGCTTGGATGAATGTGCACCTACTCCAATATTGCTTATCCTAGATGAGAATGAGACTGTGCGAGTAAAACTGGTAATTAATAATTTATTTACGAGGTGGTAATTGTGAAATAATTCATAACTGAACTAGTTCCCACTCATATTAAGGAGACATAACCATCATAATGAAAGTCAGTAAGATTATTAGTAATCTATAGTGTAATAATCATCGTGGGATTGAATGATTTAACATTTTTTGTAACAACGAAAATTGGCAATAGAGAGTTAAAGTCTAATGGACCTTCGACTCAAAACTTCAAGCCTGATAGACTTTTGACCACTACATTTTCTTCCTTAAAGAAGACGGGTAGTGAACATATTGAATTCAGTTTCTCACAAATTGCATGTAATGGATGTGATAACATGTAAAATTGAGAACTTAAATTCAAAAATTAAGCCTCAAGAAATTAGTGTATATGCAATATACTAGCTAGCATAAGAGACATAAATGGATACTTAACATACAACCCACTTGACGATCCTGAGTGCTGTACTCATTGTTGTTTAATAAGTCTTTCCTAAGTAAAAGGAACAAAGAGAAAGAAAGAGAATCAAGAGAGTGCTTAAATTCAAGTCTCTATCACAAGATAAGAAAAATATTGATTATTATGTATATTAAAAAAATTAAACCCAGACTTAAGTATAAAATATGTAATTCGTAGTCACAAAAACAACATGTTTAACTTGATGAAGGTCTGTCTTGAGGAAGAGATCTGTGCATGATATACAGGGGAAGAGTTGCTTACACCACTTATTCTTCACAGCTGCTGGTCTGTCAAAGGAATCTCATGCTTCATTAGTTATAAGAAAGATCTAAAGGCTGTATAATTCCCTGGCATTGGTTGATGTGAAAGTTATTCTCTCTGTATCTTGAAATGAAAGTGTCTTAATCGAAATTTAGCCAATACACTTGCAAGAAATACTTACATTATTTAAGACTTAGGATGGAAAAATGGGGCATATTTCAAAAAGAATATGTAGGAAATTACATTTTCTCAGTATCACTTAGATTATATGACCACGGCTACGTGGCAGCACTAGTGAGACAATTTTTAAAGTGGTGCGAATGTTTTGCGATAGGAGGTCTAGCTCCAACTTTATGTACCTACTAAAAGTGTTGTTAAGGCGCCAATTAGAATTAACAACATTGAATTAATTGAGTACAATTACTCCTACTTAATTATTTGCCTTAAACCATAACCCATAACCAGGCACATATGTCAAGAGGTTATGGGCCCAGAAATTAGTAGAATCAAGAAAAATTCTGTGAATTAACGAGTATAAAAGAAAAAAAAATAACAACATACTAACAATAAATAAAAAAAAATTCCGGTTTGCGCTTGAGATATGACATCCAAACCCTTGACACACAGTTTAATTGCACATTGCTGAAGAGCAGAAGGTTTCTCAAACCTTTAACTATAAACAACTCTGAGAAGCTCTTCTTTCAAGTGCATATCGTCGAAACTATGGAAAACCTCCTCCCAATCAGATGTATATATATTCGACGATATGCACTTGAAAGAAGAGCTTCTCAGAGTTGTTTATAGTTAAAGGTTTGAGAAACCTTCTGCTCTTCAGCAATGTTCAATTAAACTGTGTGTCAAGGGTTTGGATGTCATATCTCAAGCGCAAACCGGAGTTTTTTTTATTTATTTAATTCACCACCAAAAATGGCACAAAGGCTATTACATTCGCTGATATAATCAACAAATAAATAACAATTTCAAACAAAAACAAATATTCATAAAATAAAACAATAATGCGGCAAGCGTAAGAAGGGACTTAGGGACTGGAGAGGGATGGATCATTTAAGTGGCATTTCAGGGAGGATTTGAAAATGGTGGCAGAGGAGGAAAGGTCCAAGGAAGGATATTTTGAGGCCAAGGAGTTAAACAAGGAGGGGATTTGGAAGAAGAGAGAGCGCTGAGAGATGGAAAGACGGAATCGGGGAGTATGCAGTTGACAGTTACTGCGTAATGGACGGGGAGGAACATGAATACTAAAGAGAGGGAGTATTTCATTGGTCCGAAGAGAGCCACTGAAGATTCTTTGTAGGAACGTCATATCTGATAGGACACAGCGGTGAGTTAAATGTGAAATGCCAAGGGAGGAAAGGATGAGGTCACGGGATGAGCTTCTGAAGATGGGGACTCGATGGCGAACTATGGCAAGAAAGAAGTTAACTGGACGGTTGAGCAAATCCAAGGTAGTGGGCAGGCGGTAGACCAAGTTGGTGCACAGTATTCTAAAATGGGGAGAATACAACCGAAAAAGATAGTTTTCAGACCTGTAGGGTCCTGAACGTCAGTGAGGCGGTAAAGCATGCCAACTATAGCCATCGCCTTCCACACAATCATTCTTATGTGGCCATTAAAGTTGAGTTTCGAATCTAGAATGACTCCTAAGTTGCAGTGGGAGGTCACAGGGAGGATAGGATTATTTAAGAGAGTGTAAGAATGTGATTTGGGGTTTGCTTTTTAATGAAAAGGTCATAAGAACTGATTTTGAGGGGTTGATTTGCAGCTGCCAAGGCTGCACCATTCGGAAACAAAGTTGATGGCGGATTGAAGGAAATGTGAGTCGGAGGGGCGATCAACCGGCTTGAAAATTTTGCAATCGTCCGCATACAGCAGAATATCGCAGCCGAGAGGGATTATGCCTTCTGTGATGTCATCCACATAGAGTGAAAACAGAAGAGGGCCAAGGACGCTACCCTATGGAACACCAGACACAACAGGTAGGTAAGAGGAAGAGGTGCCATCAATGGATACACTTTGGAAACGGGAGCTGAGGAAGCTGTGAATTAAAGACAGGAAATTTGCGTGGATGTTGTACCAGTGTTGGAGTTTATGTAGAAGTAAGGAGTGATTTACGGTGTCGAAGGCTTTGGAGAAGTCACTATAGCAAACATCAAGTTGAGAGTTTGATTCAAAAGATTGTGTGATGTGGTGGTGCAATACAGCGAGGTTAGAGAGGCACGATCCACCAGGAAGGAAACCATGTTGATGAGGGGAGATGTGGGGGAGGGTGAAGTGAAGAAGATGACTATGTATAATAGGCTCAAAAATTATGGATAGAACAGGTAAAATGGATATTGGGCGATAATTCTCAATGACACTTTTGGGGCCATGTTATAAAACTGGGGTGACATTAGCGTTTTTCCAGTGTGTAGTAAAAGAACCAATGGAGAAGAACCTATTGAAGAGGATGGATATGGGGACGCAAAGAGAGGTAGCAGTGCGAGAGAGAAAGAGAGAACCAATATTGTCGGATCCTGTGGCCTTTGACGTGGGTAGTGCGGTTAGATAGGACAAAACTTCGTGGGGGTTGGTAGAGATAGAGCAAAGGGACTGATGGCATATGGGTTGAAGCTTCGGGAGGGTGAGGGTTGGAGAGGCGGTGTTGAAGTTGGCACAAAAATACTCGTTGAATACTTCGGGGCGATGTTCACCTTGAAAACATAGTCAATTAAAGGAAACAGAGGTAGGGATTCTGTGCGACTTTCTCCTAGCATTGATAAGGGTCCAAAATCTTTTGGGATTGACACAAAATCCCTCCGTTATTTCACGGATGTGGTTCTTGTAGTCCCGGCAAATGAGAAAGCATGAATGATGCAGTTGAGTTACGAGCAAGGCGTGGGACAGAGGGTGACATTTCCAATGCCTCCAGGCCTTGAGTTTATTTCTCAGGGCAAGCATCATTTCCGGGGGGGAATGCCAGAGGGGCTGCTTTTTAGACAATCGTCGGACGGGTACAAAGTCCTTGATGGTGGCGTGGAGAAGGTCGTAGAAGATGTCCATGCCCTCCTCGGGAGACCTGCCCTCCAGGAGGGCCCAGGGAATGAGGAAGATGGCAATGTTTTCTATTTCAATTCTACAATAAATAGACCCTATTGTAGGATGATGTCAAGCCATCATTCTAGCACATACGAGATCATTGTCTATGAAGATCCTGAAGGTAGTTTTGGCTCTTTGGGATTTTATGAATTCTCAGGGCCATTCATGCATTGGAGGGACGAGTGCTCGAGATGACATTCGCAAGTCAGAGCTGGTGTACATGTAGTGGATGGTTCTCCAGGCAGAGACTGTGATATGATCACCCTCTGTGCCCCTTGGCCGAACACTATCAAGAGCTTTGTCCTTGATGAAGCTGATGAGATGCTGTCAGGTGGATTCCAAGACCAAATCCATGATCTCATCCAGAAATTGAACCTAAATGTGCAGGTAATATTATGTCTACTACAACGCTGATGGATGTGCTTGAGGTCATCACACATTTTATGAGGGATCCCATTAAGATTCTGGTGAAGAAGGAAGAGTTGGCCCTCGAAGATATTCAGAAGTTCTTTGTCAATGTGGAGAGGGAAGAATGGAAGTATGACACATTGTGTGAATTATATGACACCCTCAGCATCACGCTGGCTGTCATTTTCTGTGATACATGGTGAAAGATGGACTGACTTACCACTAGCATGCAAGACAGGTACTTCACAGTTTCAGCATAAATGTTGAAAGCAATGGCAAAAACAGGCACCCTTGCCTTTCCATCGACCTATTGTTGCCCACCCTGATTCACAGTCAGCCACCCTCACCTGTGCCATTTGTGTCGCATTCAAGTTTCGGATTAGTATCCTAAAGCATGCAAAAATGTCCTGGTTATACTCTATGTTTCTTTCAATAAGAGTTCACATCACGGCAATCGTATTTCAAGTTGACCTTTCCTTCCAGAACCCTAACTGGTCATTGCCCACTAAGTAGTTAGCCTTACTCTCCAACCTTCTATTGACTTTTTGAAGTAAAGCTTTGGCTTTGTGTGTGATCAAACTGATTGTTCCATAATCCTTGCATTCTGATGCATTCTTTTCTTTCAGGTTATGAATCAGGACTGTTTTTACAAGGCCTCTGGGCATACTCCTTCATCATAGATCCTATGTCTAAGGTCAAAATTAGCTTGCCTACCTTTACTTTCTAAATTCTTTTTTAACTCCCAAGGCATGTTATCAACTCCTACAGCATTTCTTGACTTTCTCTATTTCTCTTTCAATGCTTTCTCTATTTCACTGTTAAGTATCATTGGCCCAGGGTTATCTTCCTCTAGTGTTCCCTGATCCTCTATTTCTAAATTAGCTGGTCTACTATCGCTGTCATATAGCTCCTCCAGTTATTCTCTCCACCTATCTTGAATATCTCCCTGCTGGATTAATATTCTACCAGTTTTGTCCTTAACCCTTTCAGTACCAGAGGTACATTTATGTACTTCTTGATATTTTTCATGTACCCAAGCCCTTCTTTTTTTGTATGAAATAAAAATGTAGAGGTACTTTCCTGACATACGTCACTAGCTGTGTGTCAAAAAATTCTTCAAGAGAGTGTGCTGGGCACAAAAATTTCAGTTTCATATTCTGAAGCTACTTTGAAAATTTTGGCCGACAAGTAATCTGTTTTCGAAAAATTGTGGTCGACTTCGTATTAGAAAATATGTGTTCTCATTTTCACATATAACTTATTATGCATTGATATTTATCAATATAATAAATAAATATCAAATTCATACATTACTGTTATTTACATTACATTAAATACATTTCTATCCATTATTTAAAATATGTGTAAAAGTGAATGCGAGTATAGCAAATGATTTCCTTGAATACTGTTGGTGTTATGAGACATAAGTAGTTCCATAAAACGAATTTCAGCGAAATAACTTATAATTATAATTAGGGTGGGACTTAATCTTTGGTACTGTTTGCCCTCTCTTACCTCCTGATAGCAATTTTACTTGATTGTTCCTATTTCCTTGTCTTCATCTATGTTATCTTCCTCTACACCCTGGTATTCCCTTCTCTTTTGTCCTTTCAATGCTTCCAAGTTTCACTTCTTCCTCCTCCTACTTTTATTAAGCTTTCAGAATCTATGATCACATATTATCATCACTAAATTATGATGGAAGTCTGCATAGCCCTTGGATAGCTGCATGAGTTCCTCACGCTTTTCCTGAATATTTGCCTGGCCATGATGTAGTCAATTTGATATCTACCAGTGTGACCCATCATTTTCAATGCGTACCTCCTCCTACGATGGTGTTCAAACCAAGTGTCTGCTACTACTTATTTATTTCCCCTTCAAAATTCAACTGTCTTCTCACCATGATCAATTCTCATTCCTTATCCGTACTATCTCACTCCATACCCATCCCTCCCGTCTCCCGGTACTGCATTCCAGTTACTACCTATTAGGTAAATATTAGGTAGCTATTTTTTAAATGAACTAAAATGATATTTAATTCATTGAGACCTTTTTCAATGGCCTTTGCTATTAGCATATAACTCATTGCACATCTGCTAAGAATATTATTATTTAACACTAGGACGCCCGGACTTATCAACATCATTCAACGCCCAAAGCGGGTCATTTTGACCCACTGTAATTAATGAAATTAATCCTCACTTTGCGCTATTAAGTTTACATTTTAACAGTTTTTACTACAAACTGTCACTCTTTCTCTTCACATTCATCGATTATTTCACTTTATAACTTTTATAAGTTTGACAATATCGATGATTTATTGATATATAAACTTACGACATTTTGTCAATTTATCGTTTTTTCCATTTTATTTAATTTTTCTTGCTTATTGTGCCTTAGCTCAATATACTACGAAGACTTTCCACATTATTTAATACATATCTATTATTTTTCAAAGTTTGCTTGCAATAAATAAGCTCAAAATATTATTTTTCGGTCGAAGTAAGAATTTTCCCGAAAATCTATCTAGTGACTAACTTTGGGATTCTTATTATTGCAGTGATGCACATGTATAAATCTGATAATCTGATAATAGTCCATATGTCAGTAAGGAGCAAAATTGTATTCTCTGCACTCTAAAATAGTAATAAGGTTCACTGTGCACTGCCAACAAATTAATTAATAAATATGCCATGAATCGACCGGACGAAAAATGAGAAGGGTGGAGAAACGAAGTGGAAGGAAGGAATATGAGAATATTTTTGAAAGGTGATCCAGGCATGGACGGTAACCGAATGAGAAAGAAAGGACAAAGTGGGATGGACAACATATGCAGCAGAATAACTAATAAACACTAATAAAAAAGAAGTATTAGTGGTGATACAAAGTGCAAATACATATCTGGGTCAAAATGACCCGTATCGGCGTTCTAGGTAAATTCTAAAAAAAAATAATGTACGGATTACTCCAGGAAGCTGAAAATTTTTGGACATAAAGCAATGTTAAAATGAATAAAAGTCACGAGAGGAAATCCTGCTTTCATTGAAAATGAAATAAAAAAATGAATTTAAAATCACGTTTTGGTCAAAATGACCTGCCTGGGCGTTCTAGTGTTAAAGACGTTCGGAGCTATTATCTTATTTTCATGGAACTACTAATTTTTTTCTCCCTGATTTTATAAGGGTTTATGAGATTTATTATTCACAGCAGCAGTAAGTAACTAGCTTGTGATTGAAAAAATATTTTTAGACTCACATCTGTTCAATTTAGCTGATAATTTTCCTTACATTGAAGAGGTTAGTAAACTTTTTATTCATGCTAAATGTGAGAACTTGGAAAAATAAATGAACCCTGTATTAGTCATGATGATGGGTAACGAGTCACTTGCCAAAACTTTGGCTGCATTTGAATTACTTACCTGATGGTGAGCCAGAGAAGACTTCACGGATAAATGAATCGATTTAAAATTACACGATTACGTAAAATAAATAATGGCCTAAAGTCACTGATAATCTCAACTAAGTTCAAAAGAATTTATTCACAGGTCCATTTAGTACAAAGGTAAGCAACATACATTATTTAAAAGAGATTTTTTTGGCCTTCAAGCGGTTTTATTATCAGTGGTTTTTATCAAGGAGTCAAGTATTTCAAAATACTTTACTCCTTGATAAAATCATCTCAATTATGAGGCTTCCTTCCTCAATGGTGACAATGGTGACAATGAAGAAGAAATAAATATGGAACAATCAGAGGGATTCATTCACAAGTCACATGAGAAGAAAGTGTCTTCCCAAAAGAGTATTTATGAATTGAAAAATACTCCAAGGCAGTGGAACAAGAGCATTAATTCTCTAATGCTACTGGTGGGAATGAAGGCAGCAGAAAATGAGCAGTGACTGTTTTTATCGAGGGGTTTGCAACTCTGAGAAATGGTGTACGCTTGTTGAGAAATGGTCACGAAATGGACAGAAATGGCTAGAAATGGACAGAAATGGATAGAAATGGACAGAAATGGATGTAAATGATTAGAAATGGTTAGAAATGGATAGAAATGGCTGAAATGGAAATGCGGTGTACACTTGTTTTTGAAGTTGCATACCCCTTGGTTTATATGTGTGAAACTACAATTTTATGATTTTTTTGTCCTCAGCAACAATCAGGGAGAAAGGCAGACTTAATTATTAATTAAAAGAATGAATTTATACTGAAGGTAATAGGTAAAGCAAAAGAATTTCTAGGCATTATAATCACCCAAGATAAAGATAAGAAGACCATAAGTATAGATCAAAGAAAGTACTAAGAAAACTTGCCTAAGAAATTTAGAATGTTTGACTTCAAACCAGTCAAGAAACTGCTTGATCCAGACCAAAAATTATTGAAATTCAAGTGGGATGAAGAAGCTGAGGGTGGATCTAAATATCCAATTCGGTAACTTGTGGAATTTCTAATGTGCCTGGCAGTTTCTACCCATGCTTGCGTTGCCCATACTATGAGTTTTTTCGATCAGTTCAATAATAGATATGGAGTTGCTCATTGGCGTGCTGCTTAGTATGTACTTTGATAATTATTGAGTACCAAAGGATATTTTTTGATGTATCAATATAGTCTACCAGTGGCTCAGATGTTTTAGGATACTCTGATGCTAACTGGGTGGGGAGCATTGAAGGTAGAAGGTCGTAAATAGGCTATTTGTTAAGGGTGGGCAGTTGTAGCCCTGGCAAAAATATCCAGTGGGCCAGGCAGTGACAGCTGGTGATTTAGCCAGTGATTCCAGATATTCAAACCAAATCACTGGGTATGTCACTGGAAAGTCACCGTCTACATAAATTTTTAAAAATATAGTAAATGTTTGATATGGAGTGCTTAACTATTCTACTTTTGATTAAAAGTATTAGTTTGACAGTGGTAACTAAATATATCAATTTCATCTTGACCACTGGGAAAATCACTGGGTGATTATCTGGATTGGATCTCACTGGATTTATCACCTAGTGATAAACCCAGTGAGATGAGTAAACCAAAGTCACTAGGTAGGAATCAACAATTGCTGGGTATGGTGACTTGAAAAATCTGGCCAGACTATCATGAAATACTACTCTATAACAGCTCTTAGACTTTAAATGGTATATTTGTAAAGTCCCCAGTAATGACTGTAAATTGAAACCATTAATTTGATGATTATTTACGAATTCATCCATAAAGATTTGGTCACTGGAATAATTGCTGGGTACCCATTGATTGAGGCTATAAACTGTGAGGTAAGATTTTTTAAACTTTGAAACAGTAGAACCATGGAGCATCAATCGTTTACTATTGGTTAACCCTTTCGCGCCGGACTCCATCACGGAAAGATGGTTTTGGCTGTACGAATGCTTATAGCATTTTTTTCTTCGCCCTTTACGGAGCTCTCTCGCGGCAAGAAATCGTCCAGGTAGTCGCTTCCTACGCTTAATGACCTTGCCTAGCAGGGTGCCGGACCTTTTTCTCGGCAACTGACCAGATATAATCCTCGACCCTTTTCTCGAAGGTAGCCCATCGCGGTGTATTTATGCGGTCAGAATAGTGTTACTAAGGTGATTTAAATTTTTTTAAATTGTTGATTTTGCAGGGAATGTCAGTACACCAATGTATACCTTTCATTTTGCACTGCCTTTAGAAATTTTAAACGAAGTTCTACGGTTATTTTTACGGTTATCAGCATAAGCGCATTGTATCAAAGACCAACAAATACTTCAAGGGGAATGACAACTTTCAATACACGTCGCATATTCCTAGGTATTTGCACTTTCAGATATTCACATTTTAGATCCTTGATGGCCAAATCCACTCTCTCATCACTCGCATCTGCCCTCTACGAGCATTCTTAAAATATGAGATTCATTCATTCGATATAATTCCAAGAAATATTGTAATTCCACCGAAACATCATTTGAAAAGAAATCCTTGCAGGAGCAAGGGAAATGCGTACAGGACGTTAACGCCTCAATTTGAATACACGCTAAGAACAATTTTGAAAAGATAATGAGTTATTCCAAGAAGAGTGAGGTTATATTCTCCCAAATATTTCAGTCTTGCCCCAATATTTTCTTGGATATGCCAGTTGGGAGGTAATATGTTTTTCCAAGAAAACATTAGTGCACTAATGTGTTCCTATGGAAGCCTGGGTGGTGCACAGGCCAGACCACCTCCTTAATGGATCCTGACCAGAGAACCAGGATATGAGAGTAATTACCTGGGTGGAGCAGTTCTCTATCTAGTCATTGTATGGGCTGCTTTGCACAGCATGTGTCTACAGAAACTATCCCTTATATAGGAAGCGGATTGCGTACAGAACGGTAACGACTACATTTGAATACAAACCAAGAAAATTTTTGAAAAGAAAATGAGTTATTCCGAGAAGAGTGAGGTTATCTTCTTCCAAATATTTCAGTAAAAGCCTACTTGCGCCAATCTACTCTTGGATGTCCCGATTGGGCAGTAATATGTTTTTCCAAGAAAATAATAATGCATTAATGTGCTCAGATGAAAGCATGGTATGGGCTAATACGTACAGCATGTGTCGACCGAAACCATCCCTTATTTTGTACCGTAAATTATAAATTTTGAGAATACGCATTTATTTGCGTTTATTGCGAAATGCATTTATAATGCATTTGTATTTATGTGGAGAGATTTTTGAAAAATGGTAACTGTAATTTTGGCTCACGGCAAAGAACTTCATACTTCAAAGAGAATTTGCTTGTATGATTCAACTATTACAGTTTAACATCTAACCTTAACGTCTCCAAAATTTTTCCAAGGTGGTGATGAACTCCGTTAATATAAACGATAGAATTCCGTTTAAAATTTTGAACCGAACAGAAGAACATCGAGAGTGTAATTCTTAGCATTGATTTCCAATAAATTCAACAAATACGTTTTTAGTTATTCCAACGTATAAAATAATAGTTGACCGTGGGGACCTTCCTTGAGGGGGACATTTAGTGCGGGAAAGGGCTGAGATAATCCCCTCATGGACAATGAGAAAGGGCCGGACCTCTAGCGCGTGGAGTCTCTAATGACGCTTGGGACCCTTTTGGCGTGCTTGACCGCAAAGCCGTGTATACACGGCCTTCGGCCTTTAGCGAAGAAAAATTCAAGCCTTGTATACACGGCCTTCGTCCTTTAGCGAAGAAAAATTCAAGCCGTGTATACACGGCCTTCGTAGGGAAAGGGTTAAAATCAACAATTTGATGAAGGGCAGAAATTGGGGACCTAAAACAGCGACTTGCTACTTTTAAGTCTTGTGCTAATTGTCTACCGAATGAACCTCCAATCGACATAGAAGAAAATGCTCATCACTCTAACGTCCAGCGACGACAAAGTAACAAACCCACCAGGGTATGGATAAAATGCAGGGGATTTGGAGGGACTTCAGAGCGGAAATTCCAGGAAGGAAGGGTGAACAGTGCAGGGCGGCCTGATTCCTGGAAGAAAATGGCCAAGGCGGAGAGCATGGAGGGCCGGGTAGCAGCCCTTCACGGGGGTCAGGAGACAGAGGAGGAGGAGCTCAGTGTGGAAACCCTAGTTGGGACTCCGGAGGGACCAGCAAACGGGAACAAAAGAGTGGAAGAGACAGAGAGGTTAAAAGGAAGCAAAAAAGTTAGTGGCGCTGACGTGGAAAGGAACTTCCACACAAACGTAAATGAGGGAGATCTTTATGATACTTCCTCCGCTTCCTCTAATGCTATCAATGATATCCCTAAAGCCTTAGATCGTCACGTAAGGATTATGGCAGATTCCATGATTGGCTATGCAGGAGAAGAGTAGAAAAAGTGGTGTCTTGGTCGAGTGCTTCCCTGGGATGAGGATTGAGCAATTAGGTCAGCATATTGATCACTTAAGTGGAGAGAGAAATGAAAAGGTGGTATTTTTACATATCGGAACCAATGACTTAAAATCTAAATCAGTTGACTATATTATGGCTTTATTTTGGGATCTGTGCACCACTGCTAAGAAAAAATTCAAGTTGGCAAAGATTGTTGCGAGTGGAGTGATAAACAGAAGGGATGTTCGATGGGGAAAAATTAGGTACCTAAACGAGTGTCTGGATTGGGTCTGCCAAAAGAAAGGACTGTACTTTGTTGATCCAAACTGTTGGATAAAAGACACGGACATAGGACAGGATGGTCTACATCTAAATAGGAGAGGTAGTAAAAAGTTCAGTGAGCTGATAAGTGATGTAATTAATGTGTTCTCCAACGAGAAGGGAAACTAGTTAGGGTATCGAGTGGTGACAACTTGTCGTCTGAAGAAATTTTAGACGAAGATAAGAGTACGGTAAACTTTCGGGCGGAAGGAGATGAAACTCACCAGCTCGATGGACATGAAGGGGGTGGATTTCTGGAAGCGATCAAGCTTGGAAAAGACAAAGGTAAGGGTTTGAGAGTTTTGCTGGTAAATTGTTGTAGCATTAAAAATAAAGTTCTGGAGTTTGAGACGCTGATTGGAGCATGTAATCCTGACATTGTGGTCGGTACAGAATCTTGGCTTGGTGAGCATATTATGTGTAGCGAAATTTTTCCACATAATTTCACGGTTTACAGAAGGGATAGGGATGGACGAAGAGGAGGTATATTTATCTGCGTACTTAATACAGTCATAATTTCTCTGGATTGGGTAAGAAATGATTGTGAGATGATGTGTGTCCAAGTAAGAAGTCGGAAAGGTGGCAAATGTTTAAAAGTAATATCGGCATACAGAAGTCCCAACGAGGGATTGGACACCGTTGAAATCTTAGCAGATGTGTGTGCGGAAAATCCTGAGGGTCACACACTGATTGCAGGGGATTTAAACCTTCCGAGTATTCAGTGGTCTAGCGAGGTGGTCACAGTAGGGGGCGGGAGGGCACAGGAAATAGTTGACCGTCTCATAAAGGAAGAAGGCTTTGTGCAGATAGTGGGAAAACCCATGCGGGGGATGAACACCCTCGACGTTATATTATTAAGACCAGACAATTGGGTTTGGAGCATTTATGTCTTTCCGGGAATTAGCGACCTATCAGCTGTGTGTGCTTATCTCAACTGGGAAGGCACTAAGGGTGAGCATACTGAAAGAAAAACAATAATATGGCAATATAACTGTGGTGACAGTAATGGGTTTCAAACGTTCTTGAGGGACAAATGCCCCTAATGGGTTAGTGGAGGGAAAAACGTAGAAGAAATCTGGGAGGGATTTAAAAATATATTGGAAGAAGGTTTAAACCTTTTTGTCCCAAATAGAACTATCAAACCAAATACGGATCCTGAATTTTACACTAAAAATATCAGATCTCTGAAAAGAAAAGTCACACACCAAAATTTACAGCAGTATAAGAAAAATGCAGAGAAATAAGTCAGTTGGACCCGATGGTATTTCCATTGATTTGCTAAAACTGGGTGGTCTAGCCATCTCAAAATATATTTACCATTTATTCAATGTCACCATGAATAACAGCGCTTTACCTGGTGACTGGAAGAAAGCCAGAGTAATTCCAATCTTTAAAGGGGGGGACAAAGTCCTTGTTGAAAATTATAGACTGGTAAGTTTGACTTCCGTAGTGTGTAAGTTGTTAGAAAAGATAGTGGCAAACTACCTTTGGGATTTATGGGAGAGTGAAAATTGGTTGTCTAATAGACAGCATGGATTTAGAAAGGGTCACTCAACTGAAACTCAGTTGCTAGGGTTTTGCCAAGAAATTGCTGACTCCATGGATGCGGGAGTGGAATTAGGTGCGATTATTATCAACCTTTCTAAAGCATTCGACAGAGTGGATCATGAACGGCTAATGGAAAAAATGAGGCAATTGCTGTTGCATGTAGATGGAAGAGTTATCTTGTGGATCAAAGAATTTCTTAAAGATAGATCACAGTGGGTTAAAGTGGGTGAAGAAAGCTCAGAACCAGCTAAAGTAACATCGGGTGTCCCTCAAGGCAGCGTCCTTGGACCTTTATTGTTCTTAATTTACTTAAATGACCTTCCTGTAAAAATAAACTCCAGCGTAAGACTTTTTGCAGATGACTGCATCATTTATCGGAAAATAGGTAATCTGAGTGACCATGAAGCCCTTCAAGGCGATATTAACAAATTGAAGAGTTGGGTATCGTTAAATGGGATGGATATAAATGTTCAAAAATGCAAGTATATTAACTTTAGCAATAAAATAAATACCACAAATAGAACATACGAATTCTCTGGCAACGCTATTCTGAAGTCCGATAGCTGTAAATATTTGGGTGTGCATTTGACAAAGAATTTAGACTGGGACTTAAATGTGAATTACAGTACCAAAAAGGCGTTCAAAACACTGCACTGGGTAATGAGAAACCTCAAAGGGAGCCGCAAGGCTACAAAGGATATGGCCTACAAGACCCTGGTACTCCATCTTAGAGTATGTCTCTCTAGTATGGGATCCACATAAGATAGGTCAAGGTATTAAATTGGAGAAAGTGCAAAGGAAAGCAGCCAGGTATGTGTTAGGAAGACATAAGAAAGAGGAAAGTGTTAAGAAAATGATCCACGAACTAGGATGGGATAGCTTAAAACAAAGGAGGAAAAGGAGTAGGTTATGTGGGATGTATAGAATGGTTACAGGGGAAAGAGCATGGGAAGATCTAGGGAAGGAAATATTAAAGCCCAATTTTGTGGGGAAGAATGACCACCAATTTAAGATTAAGTGCCGACCACAAAGGACAAACGTTAAGAAGTTTTCGTACCTGAATAGAACGATACTTGACTGGAACGATCTACCAGCAAAGCTTCTCGAACCCTTCCCAAAAAATATAAACATATTTAAGAATAAGTTGAAGGATGTTTTTATAATCTAACTGTAGGGTATTGTTAACCAGGGTTAAGATATATATTGTTCATACCATGTTTATCTGTTACCACCGGGCCAATTGCCCACTTGTAACATTATTGATATAATAATAATAATAATTCATGTACAATTGGTCACTGGGAAAATCACTGGGCATCCAGTGATTCACTCAGTAAGGGAAGTTAATGTATATCACTGGCTAGAAGTCCAAAAATCACTGGGTTTAGTGACTTGAAATAACTTGTCATTTTATCATGAAATACTGTACTGTAACATCTCTCAAACTTTAAACAGTATATTTGTAAAGCATCTAGTCATAACTATACATTGAAGTTATTAATTTTATGATTATTTATAATTTATTCTAAGATTTGGTCCCTGGGATAATCACTGGGTATCCAGTGATTGACCTATAAACTGTAAGGTAAGATTTTTTAAAAGTTTAAACTGAAGAACTATGGAGCATCAATCATTAACTATTAATTAAAATCAATAATTTGATGATTATTTCTGGGTTTAATCCTTGTAGTTGGTCACTGGGAAAATCACTGGGAACCCACTAAGGGAAGTTATCCCAAATCACTGGCTAGGAATCTAAGACTATTCGGTCGTTAGAAATACCACAAAAGTATCAGAGACTGGTGTGATCTTTGTCACAGATAAACACAGAGGATGAAGAATTGAATTGAAAGGAATGGCAATGAAATAAGAAAAATATCAACAGGAGTCCTTATTTCAAATTGATATTCCAAATATTGACATTCATTTGTCCGTTTGGGGCCCCAATCGGAAGCCCGCTTGCTCATCCTCTGCCTTATCCTCTGCTACCTCAAGAGAGAGAGCGGTTGCATGCAGTGCTTATGATGTTTGGCCAGCTAGGATACCAAGTTTGCGATAGGAAGAGACAAAACATCAACCTTATTGAAATTTCGACCTTTAAAGTGGATTTCTGGAAGAATGATTGTGTATACTTCTTTCCCACGAAGAAGTTTTTGGAGTATAGGAGTGAGAAGATGTTCTCAGCGCACGTGTTGCGATTTTTTGAGAAGTGCATAAGTTGTTTTTTCTCATCATTTCAGTAATAAGTACTCTTCTCAGTAGCGAATTCCCTATCTCAACAAGGATTTTGTTTTCGTGGCTGTTGTAGCTGAAATGTGTCATTTTGGAATCACTTTGTGAAATCGAGAACTTGTTATGGCATGTTAACATGATGCATATTGCCAATTCTAATTCACTTAGAAAGTCACTGTCAGTCACTGGATAACCACTGTCAAAATCACTGTAAAGTCACTGTCAGAGCCACTGATTAGCCACGTGTCATGCCACTTAGTCTATGGGAAAGTCACTGTCCCAATTTAGTGGGAAAATCACTGAGTAGTCACTGTCAGTTACTGAAAAATCACTGTAAATTCACTGGCAAAGTTACTGATAAGTCACTGGCAAAGTCACTTAGTCACTGGGAAAGTCACTGTCCCATTTCACTGGGAAAGTCACTGTCCCATCTCACTGGGAAAGTCACTGTCCCATTTCACTGGGAAAGTCACTCCCATTTCACTGGGAAAGTCACTGTCCTATTTCACAGAAAAAGTCACTGAGTAGTCACTGTCAGCCACTGAAAAATCACTGTCTAAATCACGGTAAAGTCACTGTCATTCACTGAATAGTCACTGGCTATATCACTGTCTGTGTCACTGGTTAATTTTGCCAGCACAAAAAGGACCAAATCTGCATAAAACACAGATTCTTGTATACATGACATTGACAACTTACATATTGGCCAACCAAACCAAACATTACTTACTTGTCTGATTATGCACTACACTGCACTGTCGAAGGTTTGCTGGACAAAAGATTACTATGCCTATAGTGGACAGGCTGGACAGCCTCGTGTCCTTAGTTATAATGCGTGCCTTTGACATAAACATTGTACCTTTTGGAGTATGAGTGAATCCTTCTATTAAGCATGTAATGCGCATATGGGTTGGATTAAATTGCTTGCTCACATTTTCGAGAGCTAATACTAAAATATTCATTCAATTATTTTGCAAAAACTTATCTCAAATACTTTTTCACTAACACCTCGTGCGCCTTCTAATGCCAAGTTCAAGATTAAATGTGGATTTAATCTGTATATAAGTGTACATTATGTGATATGCGTTTTTCCCTCATGTATACAACTTTAATCTTTTCCATGTTAGAGTTGAATCTAGATTTAATAGAGGTTTAATCTGTATTTACGTATATGGATTAACTGTTACTTTCTTTCCTAATGATATACAGATATCATCCTTTTAGTGTTAGTAGGGACAGCATGGGAGGCAAGAAAACAATGAACTGTTGTACTTTTGACAAATGAAACAGAGCATATGTCTTCAGGAGAAATTACAAAAGAAGCAATTCATTGAAAAGGATTAATGAAAGAACTATTTGGAGTGAATAAGCCCATTTCATTATTCTGTGACTGGTCAAAGAGCTCTCAAATTGTCCAAGGTTCGTGTGATCCGCCCTATATCCATGCGAATAGATATTTTCCATCATTTTATAAGGGATTATCTTATAAATATTTTATAATCTTAAATAATATTGTGGCTTTTTCCTGCATTCCTTCAGGAGGGATGGTGGCAGATTCTGTCAAAAGCTCAACTGGCCAACTACATAATCGTTTTGTACAAGGATTGGGACTTTTAAACTCAGTGTTGTAAAATACTTCTGAGTTTTCAGACTATTGGGCGGTGTTGTATTGCTCATAAGTATATTGTATGCTTTAGATAGTTTGTTTAATATGGTCACTCCAGCAATGTTTACTTTATACTTTTAGTTGACGTTTATCCCAGTTATGTTGGTGCTTTCAACAATTCTAAAACCAATTGAATTCCTATATATCTTTATATATAAATAAATATGCATACATTGTATTCCCTATCTGAAATACCACGCACACGATTCGAACACAATCACAATTGAACAGCGACACAATAAAGTAGGTATTCATGAATAAAACAATTCATCATGCGAGCGAGTAGTCATACCAGATAACAGAGAATAATGTACAACAGCAAATGTCGTAACCATGATGAGTAATTACTGAAAGACTTCATTTTTCTCAATTCTCAAAAGGTAATGGAGTGTCTTTCTATATTGTATTATTATTATATATAATATTATATATATATATTTCTTTTATTAATATTAATAATAATATTATATATTATATTTCTATAATGTATTATTATATATAAATATGCATATATTGCATTCCCTGTCTCAAATACCACACACACACGATTTGGGTAGTGTCGTCGCTACACTACTAAACAACGGTACGATTTAAATATGGATATGACACGTCAATGAAAAGAAATGTACAAAACGTACATAACCGTGATGAGTACAATTATTTGATTACGTACTGAAAGATTTAATTTTTCACATCGCTACACAATTGAAGAGCGGTACAATAAATTTCGTGAACAAAAGTCATCATGCAAGCGAGTAGTCACACCAGATAACAGAGAATTATGTACTACGGCAAATACAAAGAGTTTAAATAATAACAAAGACAATGGTACTCACCACATCAGCTTTTATCTGTTCCAGGTATCGATGAAGTCTTTACTATTAATGAAATCATTAAGAATCACCGTGTAATCGCGTACCGTTCATGATGTACATACGGGTACCTGAAAGAAATTTTTATGTAAATCAGCAAAATATCCAACGAAGCTTATTACAAGTTAAAATTAATGCGAAAAAAAGCAGGATATACTGAGAAATATTTCATCTACGATTCTGCGTGAATCAATTGTGGGAGTTGTAATATCCTACCTACAGCCTCACGCTCCGATAGTTGACCGATCGGTGCAACGGCATTACAAAAGGATGTTGGAAAGACAATGGTACTCACCACATCAGCTTTTATCTGTTCCAGGTATCGATGAAGTCTTTACTATTAATGAAATCATTAAGAATCACCGTGTAATCGCGTACCGTTCATGATGTACATACGGGTACCTGAAAGAAATTTTTATGTAAATCAGCAAAATATCCAACGAAGCTTATTACAAGTTAAAATTAATGCGAAAAAAAGCAGGATATACTGAGAAATATTTCATCTACGATTCTGCGTGAATCAATTGTGGGAGTTGTAATATCCTACCTACAGCCTCACGCTCCGATAGTTGACCGATCGGTGCAACGGCATTACAAAAGGATGTTGGAAAGACAATGGTACTCACCACATCAGCTTTTATCTGTTCCAGGTATCGATGAAGTCTTTACTATTAATGAAATCATTAAGAATCACCGTGTAATCGCGTACCGTTCATGATGTACATACGGGTACCTGAAAGAAATTTTTATGTAAATCAGCAAAATATCCAACGAAGCTTATTACAAGTTAAAATTAATGCGAAAAAAAGCAGGATATACTGAGAAATATTTCATCTACGATTCTGCGTGAATCAATTGTGGGAGTTGTAATATCCTACCTACAGCCTCACGCTCCGATAGTTGACCGATCGGTGCAACGGCATTACAAAAGGATGTTGGAAAGACAATGGTACTCACCACATCAGCTTTTATCTGTTCCAGGTATCGATGAAGTCTTTACTATTAATGAAATCATTAAGAATCACCGTGTAATCGCGTACCGTTCATGATGTACATACGGGTACCTGAAAGAAATTTTTATGTAAATCAGCAAAATATCCAACGAAGCTTATTACAAGTTAAAATTAATGCGAAAAAAAGCAGGATATACTAAGAAATATTTCATCTACGATTCTGCGTGAATCAATTGTGGGAGTTGTAATATCCTACCTACAGCCTCACGCTCCGATAGTTGACCGATCGGTGCAACGGCATTACAAAAGGATGTTGGGTTTCGAGCCGCCAGCGCCATCTTGTAGTTATTGCACGCTTCTCCTGGCGTCGTGTGCATAACCATTATTCTGCCCGCCATAACTTATTCCCAAATAAACTTGAAAAGATTTACTCCTACTAGGTTATAAGCTAAATTCGATAGAATTATAAATCGTTCTCATTTATTATATTGCTTGAACTGAATATATTGGAGCGAATTAACTTACGCCAGTTAATTTTTTCACTGCTTCAATGAAACCAAAATCACGATTTCTTCCGAGATGCCATTTTTTTGTTCAAAGCGTCATTTCATATTAGGTGTCGCCATCTTCAAAACCTTAAACCATGATTATCATGGCGCTGTGCTGATGAAGTGCTATCACGTCATCAGCACCTGTTTAAAGACAAACGACGTGGTATCATGTCATGCCGCCTTCCTAGGGTTGAGACTAATAAATATACTTCGCCTTATTAATTTTCAAAACAATATTATAACATCGTTAAATCAAGATATTCATATCAGTATATAGTTATCATCATATTTTTTCTAATATTAAAAAATATTAATCTTTAATTTATTCCTAAATTAATGCCTTCCAAATTCTTATCCTGTAAGCACTCACGATTGCCTTATTTGCATATCGCTCTCTCAACATTCAATTATTACATAGGGTATATAGAATGGAAGCATGCATCCGAAATAGTTATCATACCTCGTGACTGAGAAAAATATTCAACTTGATATGAAAATAATATCATAGGCGATGGAACTTACCTCATCATCTTTTATCTGCCCGAAGTTTTGTTGTCGTTTGGAATATTAATGAAATCTATCGTATCACCATGTAATCATGTGCCGTTTTTACGCTGTTTCTACCTGAAAAGAATTTTGAAGTAAACCAACAAAATATCCGACGAAGCAAATCTACAAGTAGAATAGAGTGGGAAAATAGCTAGAAAGAATAAGAATTACTTCATTTACAAGTCTACGTAATTCATTTCACAGGAGTTATAATTCAGCAGAACCTCAAATGGCGGCAACATCCTTTCTACTGCCTCACGCTACGAATGTTGAATTATGGGAGCGAAAGAGTATTGTTGGATTTCACTGCGAGAACGCGCCTGTAGACCGGGGATTTAAAAACGGCAACAAGGATAAATAGAAAGGTTTGACGCATCGAATGTGCTGTATTAGCTGAGTTAAGAGCTTGGAATGTGATTATTTATGTTGGTTTAAATTACTGTGAGCTTCAGAATTTTTGTATTTGAGGTTTTTCTAAATTAAATGCATAATTGCCTCGGGTGAAACGCAGGCAACGGTAGTGGCCGCATGCTCATCGAAAGTGGTTGTTCATCAGAAATGTAATATTAATCTGAATATGAAAAGTTAAAATTATAAAATAAATATAAATAATAAATAACCTGCCTTAAACCCCAGGCTTATGCTTCTCGTGCTTTGACAGACACTCAAAGTAGATCTTCCCAGATTGAGAAGGAATTATCAGCTATATGCTTTGGTGCAGAAAAATTCAACCAGTATATATTAGGAAGGGATTATGTCACGGTGGAAACTGATCATAAACCATTAATAGGAGTATTCAACAAATCACTTCACAAAATTCCATCAAGGCTACAAAGAATGATGCTAAATCTGCAGCCATACCGTCTCAATGTAGTGCATACTCCAGGCAAATACTTGTTCATTGCCAATACTTTGTCAAGGGATTTTTGCGCTGAAAGTTGTGATGTTGATACACAATTTGATGATGATGTGGAAATGCAGGTAGCACTGCTGTTGGAAAATTTGCCAGTGACAAAAGAGAATTGGAAGCTGTTTTCAAAACATGCTCCCAATGATACTGTTTATTGCAAACTCAAGAATTACATATCTAATGGGTGGCCTCAGTACTTTAAAGATGTTGACTCTGATTGTAAGGCCTATTTTGAAGTTATGGATGAACTTGTATTGGTAAAAGGAATGGTATTCAGGGGTGATAGAATTTTAATTCCTTGTTCTTTGAAATATGATATGCTAAAAAAATTACATAAGGGTCACCCTGGTATTAACAGAATGATGAGTTGTGCTGAAATGTCCATGTTCTGGTTGGGATGTGGGCAAGACATTTGGAAATTTGTCAAGTCTTGTCCAACATGCCTTAAATTTCAGGATAACAAAACAAAAAATGTCTTAAAGTACAAAAACGACCTCAATTGTCTTGGTCAGAAGTAGGATGTGATATATTTGAACTATATCAAAAACATTATTTGGTAGTGGTTGATGAGCTGTCTAACTTTTTTGAAGTAACTACATTGGATAATTTAAGGACTGTTACTGTCATGGAGAAAATAAAATCAATCTTTGCCTGGCACAGAATTCCAATGGTTGTGTATACAGATGGAGCATTATGTTTTGACTCTGAAATGTTCAAAAAATTTGCTAAAGAGTGGGAATTTCTTCATATTCTCTCAAGTCCTCACTATCCAAAGTCAAACGGTTTAGCTGAGAGTGGAAAGAAGTCTACTAAAAAGATTTTTAAGAAGGCATTGGATTCAAAGGAAGACCCCTACTTTTTACTTTTTACTTTCAGAAACACTCCTAGAGGCAAAGTTCACTCCCCTGCATCAAATCTAATGAGCAGAAATTTGCATACGAATATACCTTGTCGTTTCAAAACTTTGATTCCAAAAATTACATATGATAAAGATCGTCCTATCCTCCAGGAGAATGAAAATAAATCAAAGGAGTATTATGACCGGTCTGCAAAATCCCATGTCAAGTACAGGGTGGGTCAGAAAGTCATGTTTCAAAAGAAACCAAACTCCATTTGGGTCCCTGGAACTATTTCGGAAATGGGTCAAACTCCCAGATCCTATGTGGTTGAGGGTGAGCAAGGAAGGGGAGTGTACAAAAGAAATGAGGTGAATGTGTCTGCAAGGGGAGAGCCAGTCACTCATCAAAAGTGTAATCCTGTAGCTCAGGGGTCTCCAAACTTTTCAGCCCGAGGGCCGCATTAATTATCAAACAGCAATTTGGGGGCCGACTACACACTCGAGGTCCAAATAAAACAGAATCGAAACATAGATGTTGTTTTTAATTATTTATTTAATAATATTTAATTCAGTTATTATTTAACAACACATTTGTACACTACACATGAACACCTATATTAGTGGGAACGGTAAAATTGGTTCCTGGATGCCAAAATAACAGACATTTCTGACTTTAGATTTGATGGCCCCAACATCAACAGTGATCTGACATTATTATCAGACAAGTCTGTTCTCAAATTGTTCTTTACGTATTTCATTCTTGAAAATGTTTGTTCACACAAGTATGTTGTTCCAAAGATTGAAAGGTAAGGTACCTTGCAAAGATTGAGAGGTAAGACATCCATTTTTTTTCATAGGTAAAAATGTCTCCACGGGCCGGATGAGAGGGTCTCGCAGGCCACATCTGGCCCGCGGGCCGTAGTTTGGAGACCCCTGCTGTAGCTAGTACTAGGTCGGGCAGACAAGTCAAAAGGCCAAGTAAGTTTAAAGACTTTGTCTGCTGATTACTGTATATGGTAATCTAGTTTTCTGTGTAAAAAGGGGAAGATGTTGTGTAATCTGTTATGTTCTTTTATTATATTATGTTCTTTTGTTTTTTAATGTATCAAGCACCCAAGAGAGGAAGGTCTTTCCATATAAGCTCACGTGACCTCAGAGCATGTGACAGGGCTGTTTTGCTAAGTCTGTGATGTATTTTTGTATCAAGTTGATTAGTAATAAAACAGGTGTCATTGATTTATTTCATGGCACTCTGGAGAGTTTTCTCGTCAATGGCTTGGTACCTTAGGTACATAAATGTAATATCTAATTTCTTTAAGTATTACTTGCAGTATAAATCATCGTACTGACAGAGAAAAAGGAGACGTAAGAACACGTATAGTTAGCCCAGAGACGTCTGCTATATGGCTTGATAACTTAAACAGGACAGCTTGTGGCCAAAAGTGGAACTTCAATTCTTTTGCCTCTAAGGGCAACAGAGTCAAGATGGGAGTTTTCCGTCCTTATGCACTGTTCTTGAGTAGAACCATGGAGTACCAATCACAAACAAGTACTTAAAATCAATAATTTGATGATTATTTCTGGGTTTAATCTATGCAGAATTGGTCACTGGGAAAATCACTGGGCACTCAGTGATACACCCATGCAAGGGAAGTTAACCTAAATCACTGGCTAGGAGCCTAAGACTATTTGGTCATTTGAAATACTGCAAAATATCAGACTGGTGTGATCTTTGTTGCAGATAAAATGCAGAACATGACAAATTGAATTAAAAGGAGTAGCAATAATATATGAAAAATATCAGCCGAGAGTCTCAGGGAACCTAAGTCACTGGGTAGGAATCCAAAAATCACTGGGTAAAGTGACTTGAGAAAACTGGCCAGAATATCATGAATTACTGTGCTAGTACAGCTCTTAGACTTTAAGCAGTGTAATTGTAAAGCATCTAGTTACAACTATAAATTTAAGTTTCTAATTTCATGATTATTTAGGATTTATTCTATGAAGATTTGGTCACTGGTCAAGTGACCTTGTCAATCCCTTGACAAAGTATCGGCAATGAACAAGTATTTGCCTGGAGTATGCACTACATTGAGACAGTATGGCTGCAGCTTTAGCATCATTCTTTGTAGCCTTGATGGAATTTTGTGAAGTGATTTGTTGAATACTCCTATTAATGGTTTATGATCAGTTTCCACCGTGACATAATCCCTTCCTAATATATACTGGTTGAATTTTTCTGCACCAAAGCATATAGCTGATAATTCCTTCTCAATCTGGGAAGATCTACTTTGAGTGTCTGTCAAAGCACGAGAAGCATAAGCTATAGGCCGACCCTCCTGAAGCAATGTTGCTCCAATCCCTATTGAACTTGCATCAACACTCAATGTTAGGTCTAAGTTAGGATCATAAAAACCCAATACTGGTGCCCGGGTTAATGCAGCCTTCAAATCACCAAATGCTTTTTCCTGGTGCTCACTCCAAACAAGATGAATATCATTTCTTAACAATTCCCTCAGTGGAGCACTCCTCATTGAAAAAATTGGACAAAAAATTGGAAAATTGAACATACCTAGAATTCTTTGCAATGACTTTTTATGTGTGGGAGGTTTCAAGGCATTGATTGCCTTTACTTTTTCTTTATCAATTGACATTCCCTGAGAATCAAAAGTGTGGCCTAAGACAGTAATTTTTTCAGCCAAGAAAACACACTTGGTTGGATTGAAATTAATACCATTAGCCTTTGCTGCCTCCAGCACCTTAATTAAAACCTGCATAACTTCCTCTTTAGTACCTCCCCATATCAAAATATCATCCAGGAAGGAGGCAACATGATCTTATCAAAAGTTTGACAAATGATCCTGTGAAAAATTTCAGGTGCACAATTGAGACCGAATGGAAGTCTTTGGAAGGAATACCTTCCCCAGATGGTTTGAAATGTACACAATTTAGAGCTTTCCTAGTTTAGTGGAAGCATCCAGAACCCAGACTGAGCATCCAATTTACAAAAATATTTTGCCCCAGCCAGCCTCGTTGCTACCTCCTCAATTGTAGGAAATGGAAAATGGGCCCTCTTTAATTGCCTTATTCAGTGGTCTAGAATCCAGACATATCCTTAACAACCCATTTTTCTTTTTAATTACCATCATTTGACTGACCCAGTCTGTGGGTTCAACAATTGGTTTTATAATACCTGCTCTCGCCTTGCGATCGAGCTCATTTTTAACTTTGGGCACTAATGAATAGGGTATCTTCTGTGCTAGGGAAACAACAGGTTTCACCTCAGGGTCAATTATGATTTTCACCTGTTGTGGGAGACAGCCCACTCGGCCATTCAACAAGTCCTGATGCTTAGCCAAAATTACACCTTCAGGATTTACTGGTAATGTTTCGATCCTTGAAATCAATCCCAAAGCTTCTGAGGATTTTAACCCGAGAATATTGGCACACTTATGAGACACCACATAAAATTCTATTGGATAAAAAACCCCTTGGAACCTGCAATGCAAAACACATTTACCTACAACCGGAAGTTTGTCATTTGTAAATGAAGTGATTACCACTTTACATGTTTTGAATACACCGGCATTCAATCCCAAAGCCGTGTACTGATAAAAACTAAGCACATTACACTGTACACCAGTGTCCACCTTAACCTGAAACACTTGCCCGTTCACTTCCAGACTAGCAGTGTACCAATCACCACCTTCCTGCATTTGCTGCTTCACTGAAGAGACTACAACTGAAAGCTCACTTATCTCTTGATCGCTATCACTTTCTGGGATGTCTGGGAGTCCATTGATAGAGTTTACTTGCGGTTTTCCGCCTGCGGACATACACATTCTAGCAAAATGATTATTTTTCTTACACCGAGCGCACTGTTTGCCGTATGCCGGACAACGGCCATACCCACAAAACTTGCATTTATTCTTATCACCCTTCTGATTATCCTGTAGTTCCTTTGCCTGCTGCTTCTGCCGTGTTTTTTTGTCGCGTTCCACCTACCCAGCTTCGATTGAGTAGATCAACATTAGGTTCTTCCTTAATTAACATTTCTGTATCCATGTTCCTTTCACTCTTAATATTATGAACCTGTTGAGATACTACTACATGCGATCTACACAAAGCCAAAGCACCCTTAGCATCAATATTAGGAACGCTCAACAACTTTTCTTGAAGTCTTTTGTCCTGTATTCCACTAATAAATGCTAAGTCTTTTACTAGGCTATCTGTTAGTGTTCCAAATTCACACCGTAAGCTCAGATTTTTTAGTGTCGACATAAAATGCTCAAACGATTCGCCCATGTCTTGGCGCCTGTTGAAAAATAAATACCTCTGGTATGTCACATTGGTGGCCGGAACATATACCCAAGCAGTATCCTGATATCTTTTTGATGTCATTTTATGTCCATTACTAATCATTTATTTGTCAATATGATATCATGTGATGATATCACTTTTTGATCAAAAATGATAACATTTTGTGATACAAAAGTGACATTTGCCAGTGGTATCATTTTTATTACCAATAGATATCTTTTTGACATCACTTTTTGGTCATTATAAATCATTTTGTGATACAAAAGTGACATTTGCCAGTGATATCATTTTGATTACCAATAGATATCTTTTTGACATCACTTTTTGGTCATTATAAATCATTTATTTGACCTGCGGTGGTATGCAAGCAGCCGTATATTTATTACCCTGTCATGAAAAAAACTCATACATGAGCACAGGTTACTTAAAGAGTTTTCTTAAATTAAGGTTGAATGATAAGTCACATTTTTAAATTCAAGGAAATTTATTGCATGAGACTTGTAACATTGCTGTTCTTAGGCTGCCTGTCACTGGTGCAGGCCAGATATCGCCTTATTTTCTCCCGAATCATCTTTTCTGTCACATCTGGAAGACATTTCCGTGCAGCAGCTGAAAAGATTAAATTATACCTGCATTAGTGTGAAAAAGAAACATTTCAGAATATGCAAACATTATGATTTTATATCAGGAGCAAATAAATGTTAAGTGTGCATGTCTTCAACTTGAGGGCTACCTTAAACTATTATTTGCCAATAAAGTATTATAAATATCCTTAGAGAGGTTGTGGTGGCCTAGTGGGTAGAGTGCTGGGATACGAACTGGAGGGTCCGAGGCTCAAATCCAGGGGAAGTCTCTTGAGACTCCCCAACCTAAAATCCTCGTGGTGCAATTTTCTGACTCAAATCTTTGTGGGAAATCATACACTACATTTACCAATCAAACTTAGATTGATTTAGCTAGTTTAGCTCGGTATGATAGACGCAACAGGCTAATGAGATCAATATGAGAAGTGGGCTAACTCGGCCCGCTTTCTCTGCCAGTCTGAGATTTCAAATCACTATGAACCGATTCAAATCGATATTTCAACTGATTTCACATCGGTAAACCAGGCGATCTGAGTTGGTTGGCTTAAAATGTTCAGATCAGTCTGAGATTATATCGATCTGAGTTCCATTGGTAAACGTAGTGACAGGTGACCCAGGGAAAGGAACTGGCCCCCCTACCCTGAATGTGTGAATTTTATACGCCAATGGCTTAGTCCGGGGTGTGCTCTACCCTCACCTATCAAAACCAACCTTCAAGTTGAAAACACTGAGTGAGAAATATCTGTAGATTTTACAGTAAGAAGTTTTAACACAGTTAAACTAGTCACCTATCCATTATGATAAGTTGAACTTACACTAACACTCTCGTACTTCAAAAGTTGGAAGTATCTTTTATTCAATCAAAAAGAGAAACTCCTCATTCTGTTGCCAGACAAAGATGAGAATAATACCTTAAGCTCATGTTAATAGTAATAAGGTTTTTCATACCACTGTACTTCAATAGAATGTTATTTATTCATTCTCTATTTCTTGCACATAAAAAGGGTTTATATGGTAAAGCAATAGTAATGATTTGACGAAAGTTGTGCACTTTTCCTAAAGAAAAGCTACATATTCTTGAGCAAAGGCACTATGTTATTGTTGTTGTCTCAGGAAAAGTGATATTTTTAATAGAAGAAGTGACAATAATGTAAACGTAACCAAAAGATAAAATAGATATGATAGTCATGCATGTGGTAGAATGAGGAAAACATAACTTGAATAATCATTTTTTCATAAAAATTGCTTCAATATATGATTTTTTTTAAAATGGAGGCTATGAAATAAACTTACCAACAATAGCCTTATAAATTAGGAGGGCTGATAAGTTCTTCTTTCCCTTTTTCCCTAAGCCACTGTAATTAGCACACAAGTCAGTGGTTACCAGCTTCCTCATCATATTACCAATGACCTTGGCTACAGTGTCCCCACCAACTGCAGCCAGCTCTCGGACCTACAAGAACATTCCTCAGTAATGTTTTCAGTTTTCTAAGATAATTTTCAGATGGAAAACTACTAAAAGTGTCTAATGGACCTTGATACTCCATAACATCACTGGCAACATGAATGAGGCAATGGAAATTGTAGACTAGTGAATCAACCCCATACAGGTTTGGCATTGCCTCTACAAATGACCTCAACAACTCATTTACATAATTATTATGAGTTATAGCCATTTCTTTTGAGCAAAGTAACCAAATGGCCACATGTAAAATCATGAAATGGTCATATACCTCCTTTGACAGTATCGTTGAAAGAGCAAAAGGTGGTACAACAGAAATTACTAAATTCAGTTGCCTTCCATCGCTCCATAACTTTCAGGCCTCTGGGCCTTCTATTAAACTCGGATGGAATAAATTTTGATGACAAACACAGCCTTTTAGAAATATTGACCCTTTCTCTAGGACCTAATCTGAATTTATAAGTGTTAAAGATTAGCGGTGGTATAAATATTAAAATCAAGATTGACAGGATTTGGACAGATAACAAACTTAGATCGAGACATGTTCATTGGTCTAGATTTATTCACAGACTGAACACGCTGCGGTACAAAAAAGGCAACTCATCAAAAACAAAACAGTTGAATGTCACTGATTTTATGAGAAAGTTAAGAGGACAATTTCAACACACTCCCCTAATCATGACATCAACACTTTCTTAAACAATTCCATACTTAATAATACATTTCACATGACTCTAAGCATTCAAACCCTTCATCAAAACATCAGCTGGCATATCCTTAGTTGGCATATACCACAGACTCACTTTGTCCAATTTATACAGTTCTCTTATATAATGAAATCTAACATCTATGTTTGGTACGAGCATGAAAACCTGGATGCTCAGTTAATTTCAATGCACTCATGTTATCATTGTACAAGAACATACTGCCAGACCTCCCACACAATTCAAACAAAAAAACCTCTCAAAAATACTCCTTCTTTGCTTGCATGTATTATAGAGATATATTCTGCTTCAGTGCTAGACAAAGCAGTCACTTCTTGTTTCCTACTTTCCCAGCTTATTGCCCCATCACTTAGCACATACACATATCCAGACACAGATTTTCTACCAGACAAATCATTAGCAAAAGATGCATCACAATATCCAACAATGTCATTCTCATTCTTACTATACTGAATACCCAGATTTATAGTACCCTTCAAATATCTGAATATCCTTAGCACTGCATTCCAATGCTCCTTGCCATAACAATTACAGAACTGGCTCAGGTAATTTACAGCATAGGTTATGTCAGGCCTTGTACAAAGAGATAAATACAATAATCCTCCTATTGCTTCCTGGTAGAGAAATCCAGTATCACATTTCTCACATTTACTTAGTAATAAACCACACTCAAAGGGAGTTTTAACAGGTACACAATCTAACATACCAAATTTGGACAATAACTTTTCACAATAACCTCTTTGGTCAATTCTAATGCTATTCTCAGTCCTCACAACTCTCATACTCAAACATTCAGTTATTTCACCCAAATCTTTGCTGCAGAAATTCTTAGACAACACAGTCTTCAATTTCTCAGTTTGAGTCTTATCATGAAAGAAAATGAAAAAATCATCTACATATAGTGCTACAATCACAAGTTTGCCACCTTGCTTCCAAACATATACACATGGTTCATACTCAGATTGCTTGAAATCAATGTCCTCAAGAAGTACATGAACTTTTTCATTCCAACTTTACTCGCTTGCTTAAGCCCATAAACAGCCTTCTTTAACTTGAATACTTTTCCTTCAACCACATTTAGACCCTCAGGCTGTGACATGTATATCTCCTCTTTGAGATCACCATTCAGAAAAGCTGTTGATATGTCTACATGGTGAACATTCAGATCAAGTTTAACTGACAATGCAAATAACAGTCACAGCGTACTATATCTGACTACAGGCGCAAAAGTATCATGGAAGTCTATCCCATACTTCTGTGTACACCCAACAGCCACAAGCCTTGCTTTAAACTTAACAACATTTCCATTCCAGTCTCTCTTTATCTTAAAAACCCATTTACATTTAACAACATTTTTCCCTTCTGGTAATACGACAAGATCCCACACATCATTAGTGAAATAAGATTTGAGTTCTTCCTCCATGGCTTTTAACCAACACTATCTTCTAACTTCACACTTCACACTATCTTTACCACTCAATCACTATCAATAACACTTCACACTCTATCTTTACCACTCAAAGCCTCACACAAGTAGGTTCTACATGGTCATCAAAAACAGCAGTATCATATAGGTATGCAGCGTACATTACATAATCATCAAAATTCTTTTTCACTCTATCTCTCGTAGGATATCTCCTCTGATTCTGATAATCATTTTCATTTACATTAATTTGGTCATCCTCATTTTCCACTATAGGGACTTCAATTGCATCATTTTCTTGAATGAGATCAAGAACAGGTAAATACACAATTTAACTCACACCATCATTCACATTTACAAAACAGGCTGAAAATTTCTGTTAATTAAATTTAACACTGTGCTCTACAGATATTTTCTTTGGTTTTTCGGGATCAAACAGCCTATAACCTTACTTTGCACATCATAGCCAACAAAAACCATAAGTTTACTCCGAGGCTCTAACTTATCACCTCAGACTTGTTAAGGAATATGCACATAGGCGTCACACCCAAATACCTTTAAATGAGAATATCTAACAGGCTTACCCGTAAACAACTCTTCTGGAATTGAATTATTACAACCATTGTGAGGCACTTTGTTCTGTACATAAACTGCAGTGTTTATTGCTTCTGCCCACAATCTCTTTGAACATTTAGCGTTAAATAACATGGTCCTAGCAGCCTCAAAAATTAAACGATTTTGCCTTTCGGCCACTCTATTCTGCTCAGGCGTATACTTTACAGACCTTTGTTGCAAAATTCCCTTAGATTTAAAAAAGGAACATAAATCTTTGTTGAGAAACTCTCCACCGTTGTCTGATCTAAAAACTTTCCCAGTTTTACACTTTTGAGTTTCATTCTCAACAACATACTCCTTAATTCTATCTTTGGTCTGCAATTTGGAAACCAAAAAATAAACATTAACAAACCTTGAGTAATCATCTGCGATTGTCAATACATAATTGGCACCTCCGTAACTCTCTGGTAATGGTCCACTCAGGTCAGCAAGCACGAGATCCAAAATTTCGGACACTTTAGGAGTTACAGATCGACAAAAACTTTGTCAACACTGTTTTCCTATTGCACAAGCTTCACACATATCATTATTCACTGTTGAAAATTTCACATCATTTGTATGCTCACACAAATATTTCAACTTTTGAGTGCCTACGTGCCCTAGCCTTCTGTGCCAAAGGTTGTAATTTTTCACATTACCTACAAATGCTGATCTAGCAGCTGGTTTGTTGTATAGCTTATAGAGGCCATTTACCCTAGTTCCGGTGCCCAACACAGATCCAGTTACGACGCAATCCTCAGCGTCAACAAATTGACATTCTTTTTTCGTGAAAACAACGTTAATATCATGATCAGTACATTGGCTAACAGATAACAACGTAGAACTAAGTCCAGGTGCATGCAAAACATCTGAAATCTTATCAATGACACCATTAGAAGACAGTTTCATGTCACCTGTACCAGCAATTTTTAATCTACCATTATCATCAACTAACACACATTGATCACAACTAGCATTACAATAGTTTTCGAGAATATTTTTCTCGGGCGACATGTGACCTTCTGCTCCAGAATCAATAATAATTGAAGTACTATTATCACATCTAGCAGATAATGCACACACTAATGTTTTTTTTCCATTACCAGAGTTTTTCTTCCCACTATCTTTACTAGTCTTTTTGTTGTCGTCTTCTTTCTTCTTTTCAAATTCAGGTAGCATGGGCGGTGAGTCTTTCGGCTTTGGGCAATCTTTTATTCCATGTCCCACCTCATGACATCTCCAGCACTTGAATTGAAAATTCTTGCCAGTCTTGCATTTTCTCCCAGATTCCTTTCTCTTTGTGTACAGGGCAGACTTTTCAGACGAGTCCCCTGAAGTCATGTCTCTTCTCTGGCTATCATCTAGCAACTTGACTATCACTGTATTTAAATCCATCTCTCCCTCACAGGCACAGACTGTCATAACAATACTGTCATAGTCCGTAGGTAATCCCTGGAAGATCATAGAATAGAATAGAATAGAATAGATTTATTTGCCCAATAGATACATTACAAAAGGTAAAATCCATTACAAATGTAAGTACATAAGGCACGTCATTAAAAAAAGAGAAAAAAGTAAGCAGATACATATCAATCACGGGAAGTCAAATAGTCACTAACTTTGCAAAAACAATTCTCCACAAGATAACAAAAAACCAGCCTTTTAAACGCCATCAATCTTTTTTCATTTTTTATAGCTTGCGGCAAATGATTATATAATTTTGCACACATTAAATAAGGTCCTTTCATCGTTGTACATAGGTTAGATGTCAGCATGTGAACATCATCGCAGCTTCTTGTTTTATAAGAATGGTAGCAGTTATTTGACTTAAACTCTGACAGATGTTTTCTTGCATACAGAACAGCATGGTATATATACACAGATGGAAAAGTCAAGATCCCTAACTTACCGAAAAGAGGTTTACAATGAGCCCGATAAGACTCATTACACATGGTCCTCATCAACTTTTTTTGGATTAAGAACACATTGTTTGATAATGTGGAATTACCCCAAAATATAACACCATATGAAATCTGGGAATAAAATAGACCGTAATAAAGAGTTTTAAGTACATTTATACTTACAGTATGTTTTAGAACAGATACCAGATAAAAAATTGAATTTAAATTTTTACACAAGTTTGATACATGTTTATCCCATTTGAGATATTGATCAATATATATTCCGAGGAATTTTAAGTCTTCCACAGCATTAAAACCATTGTTTGCAAATAGTTGGCAGTTATTCTCACATTTATTACTTTTAACTGAAAAGAATACTGCTTGGGTTTTCTGACAGTTTAATATGAGATCATTGCTATTGCACCAGCTTAACGTTTTTTGATTAACCACTTTACCAGAAGTAATCAAATCATTTACTGTTTTGCTAAAAGTTACAACACTCACATCATCAGCAAAGATCACACAATTATTTTCTACACTTGACTTCAGGCTCAAAGGTAGGTCATTTATGAAAATCAGAAAGAGTATTGGACCGAGAACAGATCCTTATGGTACTCCTTTTGTTACTTCTTTAGAGGAAGACATAGGTATCACCATCTCGTTTATAGGCCACCTTCTGATATCGCCGAGATAGATATGTCTTCAGCCAATTCAGTGCAACACCTCTTATGCCCAGCAGCTGGCATTTTAAGAGTAGCTTTTCATGATTTATAACATCGAAAGCTTTACTCAGATCAAAATAAATACCCATAACTTTATATCTCTCATTGATATGTTGTAGGATGTGGTCGACCATTTTAAACAAAGCTTGCTCAGTTGACCTTGCCTTTCTGTAGCCAAACTGATTGCCAGAGAGGAGGCTGTGATTTTCAAGGTAATCAACAAGTCTTCTGCAATAAACATATTCAAATATTTTGCCAAAATGAGGAATAATAGAAATTGGTCTGTAATTATTTAATTCACTCCTGTCTCCCTTATTTTTATAAACTGGTATCACCTTGGAGATCTTGAGAGCATCAGGATATTCACCTTCAGCCAGGGACTGGTTAACCAGAGATAGTAGGGGATCAAGAATTATGTCCCCACTCTGAAAAATTATTTGACCACTCAAGCCTTCAGTATCAGCTGATTTTTTACCTCCTACTTTAGTTAAATACTGTTGTAGTTCAGTTTTATCACAGGGTCTTAAATAAAACGACTTACATGATACTGAGTTCGGATGGCAGGGTATGGTAGGCACAGTGTTCTGTAGGACTGGCTTTTGTAAAAAGGCATTATTAAGTGCATTTGATATCTCAACAGGGTCGATAATTACATTTCCATATTCATCTTTTATGAAATCAGAAGTCTCAACTAATTTTGAGATTGAGCTATCCTTAATAATTTTCCATGCCTCTTTGGAGTAATTGGAAGCATTTTTTATGCGTAAGTCATTGTACTCCTTTTTGGCTTTCTTTATACAGTATTTATAATGTTTTTTAAAAATTTTATATTGAGAATGCAACTGATGGTCATTAGAAGACAATGTTTTAAGTGACATGTTTTTCAAGTCATTAGACATATTTATAATTTCAGAAGTCAACCAATTTTTTCTACCTGTTCCTTTGGATCTTACTGGCTCAAGTGGAAATGCAAGGTTAAAACAATGAGTGTAATTTTTGTAGAAATTGTTGAAATTAACATTGAAGCTATTTGACTCTTGTTTTCCATTCCAATTGTTTTGAGATAGCAAGAGACGAAAGTAATTGACATTAGTGTCATTGAAGAACCTCTGGTATTTGATTTTTTTTGACAGTAAAATGTTACTTTGTACTGCAAAAGTAGATGTTATGGCTAGGTGGTCTGACAGGGCAGTATCAAAAACAGTTATGTTTACTTTTGTTCACAGTGGTTAGTGTATACATTGTCTAATAACGTTTTTGAGCTCACAGTTATCCTGGTTGGAGTATTCACTAAAGGTTTCATATTATAACTGTAGAAGACTTGCAGAAGCTGTTTTTGATCATGGCCATCAATTAAAAGATTACAATTCAAATCTCCAGTCAATATGATAGTTGGTCTTTTGGGGTGATCAATTAGTGAGTACAGCAGGTTATCAAGCTTCCCTATAAAGGACTTAAAACTACCCACTGGGGATCTATACAATATTAATATGATAAAAATCTGATTTTCGTACACATATTTTACAGCAGAGCACTCAAAAGTTTGTTCTTCATTTAGACTTTCCATATTGATAGGGACATGACTAAAAGATAACAGTTTTTTCACAAAAATGACAACACCTCCATGGATTCGATTTTTGCGACAGAAAACATCACCAATTACATACCCAGGAATTGTTACATTAACAGTTTTCATCCAATGTTCACATATACAGATAAAATCTGGATTTTCTCTCACCGCCAAAGCCTCTAGTTCATTCATCTTAGCACTTAAACTTTGTATATTATGGACTAATACCTTTAATTGACTCTGCTTTGAGTAACAATGTTGGAGATCACTTGGTTCCGATTTTCTTTCCCGGTCTACTCTAGTGGGTTCGATAGGCGTAAACGCCGAAAAGAATAATTTCCAACGAGAACATTTTTCGGCCAGAAATTGGGATTCATGAGTGAATCACGAAAATTGCAATCAATAGATATTCTAAACGAAGCATATTCGCCACGAGTTACCTTCAGCGTTTCCATTTCAATTTCTACGGCTGCTTCAATCGTAGGAATTCGTTTCCTCACATAGTCTTTTACAGTTTTATCAGAAACATTTTTTCCAAAGTTCCACACATGTAGATGAGAACGTCGAGGTATTCCCAGAAGCGAACTCTCTTCTTCCGACGTACCTTGGATTGGTGGACTTCGTCGTTCATTCCTAGTTCATCTTCGTTTGTTGTTTACTTGCTGATATTCACCATCGCCATCGCTGGTTTGACCTAGATCACTTTCCGTCATATTAATAGATTCACTGAGACTATTTCCTTTGCTTTTTAGATCATCATCACTCGCTAAGTTATCACGCACAGACACAGATTGGATGCCGGAGGTAGAATTTGGTGTAACTAACGGTATCTCATTTTCTTCTGGATTCAAAACAGTCGTCATTGGATCAGCAAATCCAACAGTCTTCCCTTTAAGAGTAATGGGTTTCCGAGAAGTTTTTAAATCAATCACTTCCTGCTTCAGCATCTCTATATCAGCTGCCATCTTGTCTAGCGAGAACTTCGCAACGCGACATGAAAAGCATCTCCAGAAAATTTCTCGGCTTTCACTTAGAGCTTTTATCAACAGAATGTTAAGTCCTGTACATTTGCAATGAAATTCACGCGGGCATAGATCACAATAAATGCCTTTATCTTTACCAGAGATGGACTTATTGCACGAGCTACACAATCTCAAACGATCATTGCGATGAAGTATTTATCCTTGATCTCTTCACCCATGGATTTCAATTCCTCCAATGTCCCTTGGTCTCGAATTTATCAGCGAGTATTTTCCAAGCTTCCTTTGAAGTCTTCGCCCCTTGCACATACTGGTAATTCTGAGGATCAACCATGAGGCAGATGTCTCCCAACGTGATGCCGGGTCAACACAAAGATACAGTTCCTCAATCCATAATTATCCAAAGCTATCAATCACAAATAATTATTGATATTTACTGGGCCCATAACCTGTTAAAGATTAGCGGTGGTATAAATATTAAAATCGAGATTGACAGGATTTGGATGGGTAACAAACTTAGATTGAGACATGTTCATTGGTCTAGATTTATTCACAGACTGAACATGTTGCGGTACAAAAAAGGCAACTCATCAAAAACAAAACAGTTGAATGTCACTGATTATATGAGAAATTTAAGAGGACAATTTCAACAATAAGGACCTTTAACCCAATTATTTAGTAACCTTCGAGTTACCCCTAGGAGCACAAAATGCATGTAGTCTAGCGGAAAATGTGAAGCAAGACCCAGAGACTCCACTTCCAACAAGGGTGATACATCAGTGTGATGATATTCATCTGACATGGCCTTAAAAGATTCATTTGTTCTCAATTCAGAAGTACATTCAGGGAACACTAATCTGTTGTTGATATGCCTACCTTTCTGCTTGCAGTGCCCACACCCATAAAACCCAGTATGACTTTTCACACATTTGATGAAAGCCCTAGCAGGGGCATCACAAATTATTGTGTGAACCTGCACTGCGAGCACTGAATCACCACATTTATACCCATTCTTTTCCAAAAATGAAATTTCTTTGATGAAATCCTTCAAAAATATAGTAGTGGAAATTGGTTTGGAATTACCATAAAAAATTGCAACGACAAATGGCCCAAAATTAAGGTCCACCACCCGACACAATATTGGCCAGAATTGACCAGCTGAGCTTTTGTATAATGGTAAACCATCTACATTGAATGCCACTTTTATACATTTTCCTTTAAACTTAAACTCAGTCTTGCAAAAAAACATGTCCAGACCATTCTTAATCCCATAGTAGCAGTATTGACCCTGATCGTTGGCACCCTGCATCGACTCAATTGTTACACTTTTGCTAACAATGTTGGTTTTTAGTAAGGTTCTAGCAATCTTTTGGAAGAGATATTTTGAAGGCTTCTAACACCAGCAAGTCGTTTAGTGCCGCATGGGTTATATTGTGCTTCATGGCCCAAAGTACTAATCTTGACTGAATGTCTGACTCTCTTAATGTATCACTTTCAACACTTTGGCTATGCACTTCACTATCACTAGACGAAAAATATTCTTCCCCATGGCTGGATAAACTTTCGCATTCATCAGAACTGCCAGACAAATCAATCTCCACTGAGCTGACAAAATCTGAAGGATTAGGTTCACCAGAACACCCGACTGCAATTTTACTAGCTTTCTCAAAATACTACTCCACATTCCTTTTAACGGTCCGGCTCTTTTTAACTCTCCCATAGTTTGACATTATGACCTAAATATAACGAAAGAAGAAATGTACTCCAATAGTTTTCAAAAAATAAATTTAACACATTGTGTTATTATTTACCATAACTGCCAATTAATCACTGAACTGAATAGAATCTACTATTCCCTGCCAATGCATTTTAGAATATACTAAACCATCTCGATCCAAATGGCACTCAAAAAGTTTTTAGGCTTTTTTCAATGGTAGCTGCGTTAAATATTGCGAGTATTACAATTATGGAAAGGCACTCTGTTTACAAGGCTGATTTAAATAAGCGATGAAATCGTACTAATATCCAAAATACTGATATCCTCCAGGGGATTTCATCTCAAATCAAGCAGAGGGGTGTCAGGTGACCATCACCGATTTCTCTCAAAGTTTCATCTGTGAAAGCAATCTCCTTGTGATGAATAAGGATAACTTTTTTTATGCTCAGGACCAAACCCATTAAAAGTTATGAACCTTTAAACATTGCTGCCTCAAGCCTCGGCGTGAAAAATGAAAAATCACATAAATGCTAATAACTATGGATCTGTAGCACATAAAGCAGTGGTTTTTATTTTATTTCAAAGATGATGCTGTTATGCACATTTTAACCCCAATTTTAAGTAATTTGAAATAAAAGTAAACAAATAGGACTTATTTAAACAGTAAAAATTAGAAATTGTTTAACAATTAATAACTAAAAACCCCACCTTTTATTTTCTTTAAGTTTTCTCAGTAGGTAGTTTGAATGTTGTGCTATCAATTAGAAAAATATAAAAAGGTATTATTTTTATATTATTTATTTTATGGCATGTCAAATTCAGGCATGTTTTCGACCCAATCTGTTATTGCGCTCCTTTACATACACCAACATAGCCTAACTATGAGGGGAAAAATGAAGATCAATTCTACTTATGTTAGCATGCATAATGGATTAATAGTACATACCTGAGTCATTGGTTACATCCAGTTACTGAATGCAAGTTCAATATTCCGTAGTTCAGTGGTGTCAAATGTATGTAATCGCCCACTACTACTAACGGGAAATGGTGGATGAGGCAATTTGTGCAGAACATTTTTCAGGGGCACTACACACAAGTCTTCCAATGTAGGCCACCTGAAACCATTGGACGGACCATGTGGGTGCATAAATGTGACAAATACTTCATTCTGTTCCAAAGACACAGATTTGATTTTATCAATCCACCAGTTGTTTTCAAAAACACACCCAATGAAGTCACTACTGGAGAGGTCTTGAACACAATCGGCCGTATTCATAGATTTTAAGTTAATTCCGGTGTGAGGAGGTTTATCTTAGTCCGATCTAAGTGCAGTTTAGAACGGAACTAAAAGTTGGTATTCATAGCTCGAGCTGAGGGAGATAGTCTCGGGGGCTAACACAGTCCAAGACTTGCCAACTGCGGGAGGGTGGAACGCTTGGCAACACCGCTAATCGTCGAGAAACTCAGTCGACAGGGGTATTTCCCGGAATTTTTGAACTGGTTTTTGGCGTCTCGTGAGAATTTGCTTCTTCTCTACAAACCCTTTTACCTCCATTACTTCCATTTAGACTGAAGCTTGCTGAAAGTAGGAAGTGCGCCGGAATCCTGCTCCCTACACTTTGGTCCAAGGCTCAATTATTTCAGCGTAATTATGTATGGCTTAGATGTATTGCATATCATTTTATTTTTCTATTAGTGCATTATTCTTGATGGGTACCTATGACAGAATTTTCTGGTCTTCTTCCCCGTATTTTTCATTGTTGTAAGGTTCAACCAGCATCATGTTCACTTTAGTATTTATAATGATCGTATTAAAATATTACAATAGATGTTCATCTTTCTAAGATAATTGTGCTCCGTTTTTGCCATTTCTTGCAATTTGAATGATTGCATTCGAGCTCTAACTGCATTTCCAGTTATGTTTGAGTATGGTTTTACGTTAGAATTTCACGTTAGCCGGGCTAATTGGGTTATTTCATTGGTAATATCTTCTAAATACGCATCAGTTTATTAATTGCTGTTCAACTTTTCTTTGTCGGAATGTGATTAAATTAAAAAAAAATAGACTAATGCAAAGGTTAGTAGAAATTCTTTGAACTGCAAAGTCCATAAATTGTAAGTTCCATCACCTTATTGCCTTGCTATCTTCTTCGCAGCATTTCGTTTTGTTTTCATTTAGGATTTGAAAAAAATGATCTTAGAGATTCTTAGCAGGTATAACCCTAAACCTTTTTTTTTCGTGCTTTTGTTTAGTTGCGTTATGGAAAATAAAAGGGTGCGGTCAGGCAACTGGTCAGTTGAAGAGAAAGATACTCTCCTAGAGCTTGTCCGTGAGAAGATTGATGTCATTGGGAGTAGGGCCTGTGATAGTACGATCACTAAAAAGAAGGCCAAGGCATAGAATGAAATACAGCAGCTTTTCGAAGCAGAGCATGGCGGTGGACGAGGCCTGGTCCGTATCAAGGAGCAGTGGAAGAGGATGAAAATCTCATCCAAGCAAAATATTTCTAAGGTGAGACATACAAAAAATATTTAAAAAATGTAGTAACTTAAAATAACTTAGTTGAATATTAATGATGTTCAATCATTTGCAGAAAAAAGCATACCAAAAAGGTACAGGTGGAGGGGGTGATGGAGCAATGTTAGCTACAAAAAATGACTACCTCATAATGGAGTTGCTGCCAAATGAATTCATAAAGGATGGCAGCTCTTACGATAACGACTGCGATGAGATCATGGTGAGTTCTGTGATATAAATGCTCTTAGTAGGTAATGGCAAAACTTAGCCATAATATTCTGTTCCTTACATCATTCTCCTGTCACTCTTACATGCTTTTGACAGCTGCATATTACTCAGTAGAGACTAGGAAGCCTCTGGTCTTGATTAACACCTTTTGCATGATAAATGTCTCTTCTCAAAACTCACTGATAGTGAAGACTCCATTTTCTAAAGATGCAAATGATTACTTTTCCAGATCAACCTTGACAGCATGGGAGACGAGGAGGCAGAAACTGCAGTGGCCTCTGAAATTAAAGCCATGGGGCATGGGTATGAGAATCGATCCTTATTCACAATGTCTTCATCAGTTAAATGTGTCATTACTTTTAAAACATTGTAATTGATTGAAATCATTTATGGCAGTAAATGTATGCCTTTCTTGTATGATGGCATCACTTAACATTACTATTGAATGGATGTATTTATGTTTCATTCGTTGCAGGACTGAAGAGATGACCTCAACACCTGTCTCAGGACCTGTCACAGATCCTCCATGCCCAGTAGCGCCAGCTTTAGGAAGGTAAGAGGGAGATTTATAACTCTATCATGGTATCATACTGCCATGGAAATGAATCAATCCCCTCCTGTTCTGAAAAATTATTTATCTCATTCCAATTTTCAGAAATTACTTTACAGTTAGCTTTTGAATTTATCAGCGAGTTATTTTTGAGGAAACTGCCACTATTTTTGTTTTATCACATAGGTACTGCCCCTTCCTTGCTCATCTCATCTGGTTCTTATGAATTGTATCATTGCTTCTTATATGCCCAGTTGCTGTTGAAGCTCATTACACTTACCCTCTTCTTAATCTCTTCACTTTATTCAATGAATTCTTTCTTGGTTTACCCCACTCTCTCACATCATACACTCCTCAGCCATAATTTTGTTTCATTATTTTACCCTTATCCATTGAGTGAACCTGGACCTGGAAGAGATATCAAAGAAGTACTTTCCTTTTCCTTGTTCCCTATAGGATTATCCTTTCTGCATACCTCAATGAACTACTCACTTATGACAATCTTTGACACTTTCACACCCAACCTCATCATCAGTGTTCATCCTCTTTTAATTGTTCACAGCATTTCTTGAAGCATATGCCCATATCAAATTCTAACATCCTTGTCTAACTAATTATTCACTCTTACTTTTTCATGCACTCCTTCATTTTTTTGGATACCAATTACCTACATCCTTTCTCGAGATTGACAACAGTGCTTTATTCCACAAACATTGGCTTTCATTATTCATGTGTCCCAACCAAACACTCAAATATCTCATCATACAATATGACATCATTCCTGCTCTTGCAATCACCCCTCTGTTATAGTAGCAAGTGAAGATTTTCATTTTGTAACTATGCATTTTACACAAATTATCAAGCCTTTTTCTTTTTCCAAATGACCATTTTCCAAATGTGGGTTCACCACTACCATCCAATTAAGGAACAACAAATGGCTCAAGCAACTCATCAGCAAGAAGTGCTTGACACACTACAATCATAACCCCTTAAATATCAAGTTGCTATGTGCATTATCACCAAATCCTGATCATGATGTTCTGAATTCTGCTCTGAAGTCTGTTGTTCAAGGCAGAAGAGAAAATTCATGACTGATCTCATGTGAATATAAATGTCCTTCCTAATGTATCTATTTCTTATGTCAAAATTCCTTGATACATCCTGCTTAGTACTTTAATTTAAGCTGTACTGTCTTCCTGCAGGTTATCTACCTCATGTATCTTTTGATCATTTAGACATTGTTAATTAAGATATTGATTACTTGCTGCAGTAAATAACTAACAATTGTCCTAACACATATGCTTATCACTTCTTTTGTCACAGAGAGGAAGGCAAACAAGAGGTGGAGAGCAGGCCAGTTCAGTCGTATTTAAGCACAGAGCTAAGGTGAGTATAAATCGTGATTTCAAACTTAGAAAGAGAAACTTTAAAAAAATTTACTGTCTGATATGCTAATCTTTTTTCTGCAGAACACCTGGTCCATCAAGGAGGAGTGGGAAGAGGAAATCGACTACCTTGAGTGCCTATGAGGAAGGCATGCTTGAGGCGTACCTGGGAAAAATTAAATTACAAAAAGAAATGCTGAATGAGAGGAGACAGAGGGAGGCAGAATTGTATCAAGGGGAGCTCGAAATACAGGAGCTGCCAAGAATGTACTGGAGGGAGAAAACAAAGAAATTGAACGATTGAAGTAAAGAAATGTATTTCAAAACTATTGTGTGATAAAATTTCTCCTAAATATATTTCCCCTGGCAATCCCTCCTTGCCCTCCATTTCCAGCCTCTACCCCTTCTTCTTCTTCCTCAGAACCAGTCTCATCACCGCTCTCTCTTTCGCTGTCCGTGTCAGAATCTGTAATGGAGAAAGTTAGATTCCATCAGTAGAGAAAGGATGGAGGATGTATTCAGCTGTGAAAGATACTTAGAGCTTAGCAGAAAGCAGGTAATACGTGATGAATGAAGACAGAAAATGATAGGAGTTAGGACTTGAAACATTTCCAATTATTCAAACATGGAATGCCCCTTCAATACAAGATTTCATTGCTCTACTGTAAAAGCATTTATTTTACTTTTAAAGCATTTATGTTAAAGCTAGGAACTGGGCATTCAAGTTTCATTCACCTTTGGAATTAGTAAAAGTAAAGTAAATGCCGTATCACATGATCAGTTTTGAGAACCACGACATGTGGACTTCCGAGACTATGATGTAATTGTATTCTCTTCTGTATTGCAGTTAACAAAATGTTGAATATCCATTGCAATTCGATGCATATAAATAACAGTTTTTACTCACTTTCTTTTGGTAACACCTGACAAGTCAATTTTTCAGGTAACCATGCAATGACCCAAAAACCATAGCTTGCATAGCCACCAACATCTTGCCATGGTAACATAGTTAATACTGATAAGAGAATGCCATTCCAACCAGACAAACTGAGATAGAAGTCCTAGTATTAGATCAAGCAGATATTATTCTTCATCAAAGAGACTTGGTTTTATCCCTGTTTCATTGTGATCAAGGTTTTACTGTCATTGTTACACTTGAACTAAAACTAAACATATGGTGAAATTTTAGGTTACTATTGACAGTCAGGTCATGGATTTCCAATCATAAAGATCTCTGATATTAAAATTACAGTTGTATGTTCAGTGAACAAAATAGTTCCAACATGAGAGGATTATATTAGCAGGAAGCAAGGACATTAAGTTATTCCTTATAACCTCTTACCTTCCATCCTGTAGTCTATTCTCAGGTTATGAAGGACTGCCATAGCCACTATCATAGCTTTGCAAGTGTCAAGGTTGACTGTAAGCCCTCGGTAAAGGGCTCGGAAGGTCATTTTCGAGACCCCAAACAGCCTCTCCACAACATTCCTTGTTTGTATGTGAGCTGCATTGTAAGCAATCTCTGCTGGTATCTGTAATAATAAATTAAGAATAATAGTGATCCACTTCATCTAATAGTACCAAAACATTCCATGAATGGTATGCACATAAAAATTCACACATAAAAATATATATAATTCAATTAATTGCATTACTTGGGGATTTCTGAGGGGAGTCAGCATACATGGTTGGCAGGCATAGCCACTATCCCCAAGAAGGACTCCACTGTAAAACCCCTGATCAAATTTTTCTTTTAAAATGGACTCATTAAATATTCTGGAGTCATGAGCACTACCCCTCCATCTTGCAACAATGTCCTTAATCCTCAGATCAGCACCTGCTACAACCTATAAGAAAGAAAATGTTAGCTTTTAATATCAACAACATGAGCTCTTATGAGACTATTACATTTTTTGCTTACTTCCTATGATAATTGAAATTGACTTACTTGTACATTAAGGCTGAAGAAATTCTTTCTGTTGATGTATGCTTGGGCATCTTCTCCTCCAGGATTGCTAATTTTTACATGAGTGCAATCTATGCACCCAATGACTTTAGGGAACCTTCTAATTCGGTAGAAATCAGCCATTTCTCCTCTTAAATGGTGATTTGAATTAGGAAAGGTTATAACTTCATGTCTCAAGTGAGCCAGTGCCAGTGAGGTCTTTCTCAAAATGCGGCTTGTAGAAGCCTGGCTAATGCCATGGAGCTCACCCAAGCTCTCTTGGTATGGCTCTCTAGCAAAAAACTGCAAGCACGTCAACAGTTGGAGAACTGGGCTTACAGGTTTCCCACTGTTACCAGCTATTCCAATGTACAGGTCGTTCCCAACTTTTTCCAGTAACCTCTCCACTCCAGCTTTAGTGAAGCGATATCGCTTCCTAAATTCCCTATCGGTATATTTGGCAAAGGGATCTGGCCTGGCCAAATACACCTTCGTTCTCCTGACTTCCCTCACCTCATCATCCATCACCTCTAATTCGTCTAAGAATTCTGCATAATCCATTCCAGCCATACTAAATGTAAAATTTACCTACCCGCAAAACGACAAATTAATTTAAAGAAAGAGCAAACGTCAAATACTACCTAATTTTTGTAACCTAAAACCAACCCACGAAACTAGCTACACAATTAAATCACAAAATTAACTTATTCCCTATCAATTAATGCACTTTGAAATCAATCGTAAAAACTAATACCTGAAAATATAAAACAGCACTACTACGAATGAAATAAAAACGAAATATTACGGACTAAAAACTCACTATACGAAATGTAAACAAGGAAGACGTAACTACGAAAGTGAAAGAATTAATTATGCAAATTATTATACCGAGTAATAAAACTATTCTAAGGATAAACCTAACTTATAATGGATAAAATTTAATACCAACCCGTTATCCCCAAAAACTGAACTAACAAATAACTACGTTAATGAGCTACGTACCCTGAGAACAACAGAGCTATTATACTGCTGCCTATAAATGTACTCACCGATGTAAGAATTAACCTAAACTACAATATATTCCTATCCCAAAATATTCATATTGCCAAACTATCTACTAATATTACTCCTATAAGTAGCTGTAACGAATAAATTCCTCGTTATAATCCACAGAGCACCTTCGATAATCACCATAACACATAAGCTGAAGAGAAAATGGCTATACTAGGAGCTTAGTCCCTACGGTAAACCATGATTCCATTGGTTTAACTTCCTCCGGACTAAATCTACCGGAACTTAAGTCGGTCAGCGCTAAAATGATACTATGAATACGGGTTTAACCGAATCACCAGTCTAACTTCTTTAACCCAGTCTTAGACTTAGACTAGTGCAACTATGAATACGGCCGAATATGTTTTAACATCTGAATCTGTTATTGCCACAGACTGTATACATGTGTGGTGCCACTCTACCCAATCATTATGATAGGGAACACCATTTATCAATCACAAAAATCTGGAACTTTTCCAAAGGTTTTTTTTTATCTTATCAATGATAATTTTCTAGCCTTGAAAGCTTGTAGTGAAAACCTAGGTCTGGGAGAGAAGGTATTAATGCTATAAATTTTACCTTTGCTCCAGTGTCATTGTAGTGGAAGAAGTTGATACACTGATATAAAAGTCAACAAATTAGTTACTTTGTAACCTGATCTTTATGTTAGGTTATTGAGATGACATTGCTGAGGTAGGTTACAATGTAATGTGATATGCTTGAGTGTTGGTAGTTGGATGAAGGAATTGATACAATGTGTAAAAAGCTCAATGTGTAAAAGGATGTATGGCGCAAGTTGTGCCATAGAAAAAAATTTTTGGGAGAAATAAAAAATTTGGGAGAGATTTTTAAAATTCACTGAATGTAAATATTATAACCCGTTTACAGTAATTTATATATGTATCAAAAGATTATCACGATAAATGAATGTTAAGCATTAAGTGAAGTGTAGTAAAACATTGTGCAGTAATAGAGAATCATTCAGCCAGCTGAAAGCTTCTTTTATTTCAGTTGCATCTCAATGTACTCTTCCTTGGCTGCCGCACTGCAGCATTGTCAAAGCCACCATAAGATCCCTGAATGCAACCCAGTAGAATAACTGACTCAGCATCCTTCTTCCTTCGGAAGTCTTATTCCCGCCCCCTCCTCCCAACATCAGCCAACTGGTCACATCACAGTACAGTCAAAAGGCTTAGACTAACGGGTCGTGCATACACTGCACGTTACCTCTTATGGTGATTTTTTTACCCCCACTTTCCCTTAGTCGACAACCATAGCATTTGTCTCAACCCCTCTTACCCCCCTCTCCCCATCGATAAGTAACTTTTTCTCTACATAAGAAACTTTAAATATAAAGATATTTTCTTATTTTTAGTAAGATTATTTTTAGGGATGGGTTGAAATTAGGCAAAGTAGCCGAGCTAGATATAGTAGAATAATGCTATTTTCAGTTTTTTAATTGTAGAACTATATTAATATTTGAAACTATATTAAATAAATATTTAATAATATTGACGTCCAGCGCCCCCACACCTTTCCCTTCACGAGCACAACCGTGTTCTGAGGACGATGAAGGAAAAGGTTACAATATATATGTACACACATTCTAAATAAGATCAGAAGTGAAATAAGCAAAAATAAGATCAGAAGTGTACTTTCAAATCCTTGATTCCATAGGTCTTCCGCTGTGGGGTCGGTTTCTGGAAAGTATCTAAATATTGTCAAACAAATGATTTAATTTTGGAAGGTTTACCCAATGTTGGTTTACTTATTTAATTTGAATGAAGTTTGCTTATATAATTTGTATGTCCAAGATGCCATAAATAGGATAAGAGAAGAGGTTCAAGGTGTAATAAATATACATAGAGAAAAGATTGATATGCTAAGATTCGCAGATGACATTGCTATAACAACAGAAAATGAAGACGACCTACAAAATATACTTCAAGTAATGAATAACATTCACGAAAAACGAATTTAGCATGAAGGTGAATAGAAAGAAAATGAAAATACTCTTATGCAGTTGGAACCAGGACGATCATAGAAAAGCACCCGCAATATATATCGGCAATGAAAAAATACAACATGTAAAGGAATATAAGTACCTGATAATGCATGATGGAACCAGCAAAGGAGAAATATAGAGTAGAATTATTCAGGCAAAGAACGCCTTAACAGAAAGAAGAATCTATTTCCAACCAGAAATAAAGACCTAAACATAAGGAAAAGGCTATAAAAGACGTATGTGTGGAGTGTGGCTTTGTATGGCAGCAAAACATGGACAATAGGGAAGCCAGAAGAGAAGCTGATGGCTTTTAAGGCTTGGTGCTGGGGAAGAATGTATAGGATCAGTTGGGTAGAGCATATAACAAGTGAAGAAGTATTCAGAAGAGCAGGAGAAAGCAGAAGCTTTATGAGGAGCCTAAAAACAAGAGCAAATATGATAGGACATACTTCAGACATAATGACCTGCTAGCAAGAGTCATCGAAAGGATTATGGAGGGGAGAAACACTAGAAGACCACCACTTACTTGCTTACGTCACACAGATAATGACAGACACTAACGCAACTTCATATTACGAACTGAAGAGGATGGTGGAGAAAAGAGAAGAATGGTGAGTTAGTGCAAACCAGCCCCGGGGCAAACTGAATGTTGTTAAAAATATGGATAGTACTCCAAGGCTGATTCCTGTCAGTGACTTGTTAGAGTATTACGGAATGGATAGTGAAGAACTTTGTTAAGAAGTTTATATATTTAGACAACTGTACAAAGTTAGCAACCCAAACATTGATTTATCAGATATGCTGGGCTTGAGTGACGAGAGTCAGAGCCAAAATAATAATCAAAGTGACACCCAAGACTCTTGTGACGACAAACCTGATGGTCCAAGTACAGATCCTAATATAGCAGAACAAAGATTTCTGGATCAATGGGTCAAGAAAGGATTCTTTGGGCCATATTGGTGTTTAATAAATATTTCTGGATTTTCTTACCCAACGATGTTATACCAAATACTACTGGCATTGCCAGCTACAAGTTGTTCAGCAGAGAGGGTTATGAGCAGATTGAGAAGTGTAAAAAATAGGCTGAGAAGCAGCATGGGAGATGTCTTGCTCTCCAACATGCTTGTCCTTTCTTCCGAAAAAGACATTTTAAAATCTGTTCATAACAGTGAAATTATATAAAAATTTGCTTTGTCAAGTGAGCAAAGACAAAAACTACTACCGTATAAAGGACATCAAGGGTAGGGTAGTGAAAATATTACCACCACCACCAGTAGTGATTTTGTCTGTATCATTATATTATTATTAGAAATTGAGTTAAAAGTCTATGTTCCACGAAGTATTTCGTTTCCTTCCCAGGGCGATGCTGAATTTCAAATGTGTACTCCGATATTTCCATTATCCAACGCGCTAATCACGGTTTTGGCTCCTTAAGCGTCACTAGCCATTTAAGTGGCTTATGGTCGGTATAGAGGATGAAGGCACGACCAAGGAGGGAGACCCGGAACTGTTTTATCATTTCTACCACAGCCAGGCATTCAAGTTCCTTGGCCGAATACGCTTTCTCCGGTTGGTGCAACTGACGACTTGCGCAGGCCACAGGGTGCTCTACATTTTCGAATTGCTGCGACAGTACTCCACGTAAAGCTTGCTGTGATGCGTCGGTACAAAGGATAAAAGGTTTCGCGAAATCTGGGAATCTAAGGGTTGGGTGCGAGGAAAGAGAAAGTCTTAAGGATTCAAAAGCCTGCTGCTGATCATCTTCCCAATTAAATTCACTGCCTTTCTAATTCAATGTCGTGAGATGGCGGGAAGTATTGGCGAAATCATGTACAAATCGCCTATAGTAACTGACCAAACCTAGGAATGACTGTGATGTCTTAACGTCTCTGGGTAATGGAAAGTTTTTAATGGCCTCCATTTTTTCCGCATCGGGTTGAATTCCATCAGCCGAAACCAAATGTCCCAAAAATTTTAAATTTTTTTTGAAAAAAGTTGCACTTCTGTGGTTTTAAACGTAGTTTCGCACTCCTGAGCTACTGAATACCTCTCTCAGCCCAATAATATGCTCTTCGGGAGTCGGATCATAGCAGATTATGTCATCAAGATAACAGGCAAATCCACGGTTGATTAGGCCACTCAACACTTTTGTCATTAAACGCATGAAGGAGGAGGGTGCGTTAGCTAAGACGAAATTCATTCTGTTTCATTGGTAGTGTCCATTCGGCGTACTGAAGGCCGTGTACTCTTTGCTTTTCTCTTCCATTTCTACCTGCCAGTAGCCAATACAAAGATCCATTGTAGAAAAATATTTCGCTCCACCCAACTGGTCAAACGTCTCTTCAATATTAGGCAAAGGGAAAACTTCCTTCTTCGTTACGGAGTTTAATGCACGATAGTCGATACAAGGACGATATTGAGTAGGGGTACCCGGGGAGGATTTTTTTGACTAATATGATCGGAGCTGCCCATGGACTCGTGGAAGGTGATATAATGCCTTGATAAAGCATTTCGTTAATTTCTATTTCCAAAATGGGCCGCAGGGCGTGAGGGACGCGATAAAGATGTTTCTTAATGGGTTGAGCGTCACCAACATCAATTACATGTTTGACTAGGTTTGTGCATCCAAGGGGCTTACTTCCATGGGCAAATATGTCGGAGTATTGCAGTATCAGGTTTTTTAAGGATTCACGAACTTCGTCCGGCACATTTTCTAGCCTAAAAAGTGGCAACAGTTCTTCATTTGTTCGTTCTTTCGGCCACAACTCGATATCTCTTTCTTCCTCGTCATTAATGGATAGTACATGGCACTCATTATTTACTTCCTCCACTGAGATTGCTGTGCCACCTTTTATGACCTGCTTGGAGGCAGTGGGATTTCTAAGGAGAATGTTCATCGTGCCGTCATCAGATACTTGAGAAATTGACGGGAGCACAAGCGTTTTTCCCTCCGCGGCACTTATGGAGATAACCCTTCCCGCCAAGTCCCGATTGCAAGCGGTGGTTAACAGTAAAGAATTGGGTGGAATATTTAACCGTTTCCTAATGTATGCTGTTTGGAATGCCTCCTGCTGTCCGAGACCGGCGTCGGCAACCGAAGCAGTGATCTCGTAATGCACCGTTTATGGTCCAGTTGATCCATCTGTAGAGTTAAACTCCTCATTCCCTATCGTTGATTCATTCAACGGCAGGGCCCACTCGTCGCCCATCGTTCCCTTCCCTCCAAGCGTAGCTTGTACTTGCCTTTCGGCTGGGAAGATGGCGGTTCGCCCCAATTCCTCGTCGGCACTTAAAGTATTATCCCGTTGATTAACCGAAGGCTCGACCTCTTCATCGCCTATCATTCCCTTTGTTCCGAGAGTATCTTGTACTTGCCTTTCGGCTGGGAAGACAGCGATTTTCCCCAAGTCCTCGTCAGCACTCACATTAGCTACCGATGGATTAAACGAAATATCAGCATCTTCATCGCCTATTTTTCCCTTTGTTCCGTGAGCATCTCGTACTTGCCTTTCAGCTGGAAAGACTACGGTTTGCCCTAACTCTTCAGCGGCACCCAGAGCATTCTCAGGCCTAGCCATTGTCGGCACTGCGCAACCATTTGCTATCCCGCAGTCCCCGTCCGCTTTAGGCATACCTTCCTTGCAATGCGAATAATTTCTTGCATCGATAGAACTCCCCAAAATTTCATTTATGTCATCCTCGGGCTCATTAAGATCGATCAGGTCGGTAGTTGTGGGTTGAACCTTCAGTGGTTTTAGTGGTTCTGGCAGTGAATTACGCTCGCTTCCATTTATTGAGTCGAAAGATAACAATTTTCGATTTAAATTTGAAGCGTTGTGGGTCAACTGTTGGTACACATTTTCACATTCCGATTCCTGGAAGGATATCAAGTCTATTTTTTCGGAGGATTTTCTCTTCGAAAGTAGCTTTATTTCATGCTCGGACGTTACTCTCATTGTGCCACGGTCTAAGCAAATTTGGCTCCCATAACGAGTCAAAAAGTCCAAGTCAGTGATGCCGTCATATGTTGTTATTCCCAAATCGACAACAAGAGCATCGTGTGGATATGAGACGTAATCGATCAAAATGGGAATGTTACTCTGTCCTGAAACTTTAAGTAAATGACCTGATGCGCTCTTAATAGGGCGATGGTACGCCGAAACTGCAAGCACATGAAATGAAAATATTCTCTGGTGTATAGTAGTCACTGCGGCGCCGGTATCCACCAAGAAATGGCAGGACTTTCCTAAAACTTGCAGCGACAGTGTCATGCCGGACACGGCCGAGACAGCTAATATGACTGCGTCCCCGACCTCGCGGTCGGGGTTTCTCAGTTTCCCAAAGTCGTGGAAGTATTTTTAGCCGGGCAATCAAGAGGACGGTGTCCGATCTGTTTACGTATCCAGCAGCATATTAGATTGCAATCTCTTGCAAAATGTGAGGTATCACCGCAGTAAAGACAGCGCTATGCTCTGAAATGGCAATTACGGGAGATATGGCCTTCGCGTACGCGTGAATAACAATTCCGGCTCACATTCGCCCTCCTCGTGGAATTATAGGTATTCATAGGGAACAGAGGTGGTGTTTGGTGAGGTAAAGGGTTTTGGTGGCTTATATGGTTTATCTGCGGGAAGAGGCACTAGGAACCCGGGAAAGTAGGCACTGTCTGGGCCGGGTGGTGAGGTATCTCATGGTGTTGGAGGCTCCGCATTGGCACACATGGATGTAGTCCACGTCCGTGCGTCTTGCCGCGCAATTCCTTGCATTAAATTCCTCATTAATAGCAAACTCCTCTGCCTCTAGGATGGTCTTAGGATTCCTTACTTGTACAAATCGGCCGATTTCCTCACGTAAGCCTACCAGAAATTGAGTTAAAAGTCTATGTCTCACGAAGTATTTCGTTCCCTCAGAGATAGGGTTAGGAAACGATTCCAGTGCTGACGCGCAATTTTTCTTAGCCTGGTGAAATACCCTGACACGGATTCAAATTGTTGATGTACGCAGTTTGAAAATGACCTCTCCAATGTCAGTGGGGAAATGCAGGTGGCGAACATTCGTTTCAGATATGTGGAAAGGTTTTCCAAACACTCTACAACATGGGGGTTTACCGTCACGTATTCGGCAGCTGAGCCACACAATCGCAAACGCGCAACACACACCGTCTGATGCTCACTCCACGCACTGAGTTGACCTGTAATCTTCAACGCCTCAATAAAAGTTCCAACTGACACATCGTCATCGCCACTGAAATTTGGAATGCAGTACACCTGGCCTCCTAACGAGTTTGTGGCGGGGGTGGACTGGGTGTTGCATCCGGGGGTAATATGATTCATACTTGAATCAAAGTCTATCAAATTTGACACCGGTTTCACCACAGCCAAAGTTTGTGGAAAGAGGGGATTTGAGGAACATCCGGAGTTATAAGACATCATGTAGAAGAGCAAGAAACGATAACAAAACAATAATTACAATAATTAAAAATACTTACTAAATCGTCTTCTAAGCGATGCACTAACAGACATTTTATTTCTGTATTTTACATCTGACACCAAAATGTCGTGCCGTGCCTACTTGGGTGGGAGCGTTAAAGTCAATAAGAAGCCGATTGGTGGCACTGATCTTCAATGATATCACCTTAATGGTGGCTCTGGGTCCCTGTCGCTAGATGAGGCCAGGAAAGGACGGGAATCGGTCCGGTCCTGTCTCCGGTGCCGGCGTCGAGGTCCGTCGCGGCTGACTGACGGCTTCAGGGTCTTCCCTCGGTGTCGGTCTCTGCTCCGAGAATATCATCGCTCGACGCCCAATTGTGAACTGCCTGTCCTCGCGCCAGCGACGCACCCCTACGCGCCCTTTGGTCAAGGGGGGGAGGAGGCATACTTCGGGCAGGTTGCTGACCCGGGGGTTGCCTCCAGTGGGTCGCCCGGGCTTTCTCCCGAAACGCTGGCGAAAGAGTGATGATGAAGGCGGCGAACACATTGCTCCTACGGCGGGAGAGCGGGCGCGGTCCTTGGGATGGACCCAACCTGCAAAGGGACCGCCCTTAGGCAGGTCACCAACCCAGGGCTCGACCTAAGGATACGGGTATTCTTCCGAATCGCCGGCTAAAGGGTGAATATGAAGGGAGCGAGCACAATTTTTCCGTGGAAGGGAAAGCGGGCGCGGCCCTTGGAGAAATCGTCCTGCTAAGGGACTGCTCACCCCTCCTTGACGGGGAGGGAGGAGGACACCCTCGGACGGGTCGCCGACCCAGGGCTCCACCCAAGGATATTCTCCAAACCGTCGAAATGGTGATGTCGAAGGGCCGCGGACTTAGCGTCGGTCGTGCGCGGCACTTGTGTCTTCCCAACATATGGATATCTCAGTGGTCGACCACGTGTATGATGATTCAAGATTTTATTGCCAGAAAAGTGTTAAAAATGATTTTGTGAAGCCAATAATAAAAAAAACTTCCTGAATCCTCCGGCATTACTCCGTACTACCTTGGACAGGTTATCAAATTATAACCTGGTAAGTAGCTTATACCGGCAAGGTGAGGGGGAGGGGGGAAATTGTTGGTTTTTGGGAGGAATGCGCAATCAGCATTGGGGGGAATGGGCACCCCTGTTAATGAGGATGTGATAGAGTTTCTTGGTGATAGTGTGGCTAACTTTAAAAATGAGGACTAAGTGTGTAACCTAATGTTTGATGAGATGGACATCAATCCCTCTCTTATGTATGTACAATGTATATAATGAGATTGTCACTGGATTTTTTGATGTGGATGTTATGATGGGCTTCATATTATTGCTTGCTAGGCCCTTATGTTTTTAGTTAGAAATGTTGGGGGATCTCGGAAGCAACCAGTGGCTTACTATTTTAGTAAAGTGGCCACAAATTCTTATGTTTTGGCTGACATCCTGAAGGATGTTCTTGCAGCCCTAAAATTGGTTTGGTTAATGATTGCAGTCACTGTATGTGACATGGGACTCAAAAATCGGAAAGCCATTCAGATTGTATAGGGGCTATCTACAGTGAGTATTTTTAGCTTACTACTTGTTTTGAGTTTGAAGTAGACGGAGTGATCATAGTTTTTGAACCTCCTCAACTCCTGAAATGTTTTGGAAATCATTTTCTCAAATATATTATTTCAGTAACAGTGCCTATTGTAGATGGAGTTGTTAATCGAAAGGGATAATGTTTCGACATTAGGGCTTCAACTGGAGAATCGACAGATAGCAGGTTTTTTGACCCATGAGTAGTGAAAAAATTTTATTCTGTGGAAAGTAAGGGAGTTAAAAGCATGAATAAAGGGAAAACTTATTATGTTCCTTTTTTCCAACATTCCTTCAGCAAACCTTAAAGTTATGCAGTAAGGTTCTGTGGTACCTCCTGAGTACTAAAGAAATCCATTAACACTAGAAAGACCGGGGTCAGCTGCCTACCTACTCTGACCGCGAGCGGTCCATTGGCCGCTTTCTCGATTTCCACGTCTCACCATTTTTCTTTGCACTTCTTGAGTTGTTTCCGACTCATTTTAAGTGTTCTGATGATTTCTTCCATTTGGGTACTGTTTTCAGGAAAGAAATGAGTACACTGCGTTATGTTTTTTTAAAGCTTTACTTAGGCTTAAATCACATTTCTTTCGCAAATAGATATGACAGTGGTTGCCACATATTTTAAAACAAAGAAACATATTGGTGAAGAGAAGGTAAGAAACATAGTGGTGAGGTTGAAAGCCAACGTGGGGTAGCTATAGTACCGAACGCAAAATTGGGAATGAAGGTAGTGAATAATGAGGAGGTGAGCGACCGGATACTAGTAGTAGAAATAGAAGCACGCCCTAAAAAATTCATATTGGTCCAGGTGTACATCTCCATAAGCAATCATATGGAGGAAGAGGTTGATGGGGTGTATGAACAGATAGAGGAGATAATCAGATAAGTCCCCGGCAAGAAAAAACTAAATAGTAATTGGCGACTGGAACGCATTAGTGGGGGAAGGGAGAGGTGGATGTGAAGTGTGTGGGTATAGATTAGGAAGGAGAAATGATCGCGGAGGGAAGGCAGCTGATTTTTTTAGGAGAAATATAGTAATTGTTACAAACACTTGGTTTCAACACTATCTTAGGAGGAGTTACATATGGAAAATGCCTGAAGACAATATTAGATATCAAATTGAGTACATCATGGATAGGGAAAGATACAGGAACAGATTGAAGAACTCGCGGAGCTATCTAAGGGCTATGCAGACTCTGATCATAATTTAGTAAAGATAATAAGTGATACTAGATTCGAAAAGCTTTATAAAAGTAGGAGGATGAAGAGGTGAAACTTGGACGCAATGAAAGGGGAAAAGAGAAAGGAATATCAAGAGATAGTGGAAGGGAACATAGGCGAAGACAAGGAAATAGGAACAATTGAGGAAAAACGAGAAATGTAAAAACTGGCATTGTAAAAGCGGCCGAGAAAAGAGTAGGAGCAGCGGAAACGAGGAGGGTAAAGAAGCAGTGTGTTACGGAAGAAATGATTGGAAAAATTGAGGAGAGAAGGAATTGGAAAAACGTCAACACCGACATAGGTAAGGCTAAATATTTAATAAGCAAGTGCGGCGAAAAACCAATCGGGCGAAGGGAAATTGGTGGAAAAGGCAATGCGAGGAAATGGAAAAACTGCAAAATGGAGGGGAAGTGGGTGCGTTATACGCTAAAGTAAAATTGCTATCGGGAGGTAAGAGAGGTCAATCGTACCGAATATTAAGGATAGAAGAGATAAGATATTAATCAAACAGGGAGATATTTGGATGCTTTAGAAATACAATGCGGGATATTCGGAATGAACATAAATCATAAGATAGCAAAAGTAATGAGATTCTCAGGGACAGAGAAAGTTAGGCTAGTGATTAAAGTTGGAGGACACAAACTCGAGCAAGTAGAGCAATTTAGTTACTTAGGCAGTACGCTAGAAGAAAACGAACAAAGCAGCAAAGACATCTGAAGAGAATAGCGCTAACTAAGGAGGCGTTTAGTAATAGAAGGGAGCTGATGACGGGAACATTGGGTAAGGATATGGAGAAGAGGCTATTGAAGAGCTTGATATAGAGCGTAGCGTTTTATGGTGCAGAAATGTGGACCATGGAAAGGAGGATGGTAATAGGCTGCAAGCATTTGAGATGTGGGTGTGGAGAAGGATGGAGAAGGTGAGGTGGATGGAGAGGAAGTCTAACGAGGAAGTGCTTGAGATGGTGGGCGAGGAAAGGAAAATTTTGAATAAAATTCGAGATCGAAAGAGTAGGTGGCTGGAGGATGTTATAAGAGGAGAGGGGTTGCTCAAGGACGTAATAGAGGGAAGGATGTTGGTCAAGCGGGGAAGAGGAAGAAAGAGAATAGGTTTCATGGACAGGATGAAGAAGGGTAGATCGTATGGTGAGGCGAAAAATGATATACTAGAGATACATAGGCCCCAGAAATTGTAGAAAAGCAAGAGGAAATTTTCTGACCTTCAACAAAATTTACCTTAACTGGTAGAATACCCAAAAAACCTCGAATGCATTGTCATTCCGTGGGCATTCCATTTACCCCTCAACCTGTCAACCGTAAGTTACCATGTGACAAAATGTCTTTAAAAGACTGCTGTCTGACGAATAGATGATTCCAATCTTATTATAAATCCGTCTTGCTGACACTCTCACTATAACTGAATAAATCGGAGCAATATGATTAAAATCACTTAAGTTTAAAAACACTGAGTGGGAAGGAATGGCGCTCGCCATCTTGGATTTTTCAATTCGATGTATCAAATCGTTCTATATATATCACTGTATCAAAAATGGAGCGCTCTGAATAATCGAGAGTGGTCACGTAACTGTCGAAAATGCACCTCTTGGTGGCAGGATGAAGGAAGTATAACAAAAAACGAGAAACGCAAGCGTGGAAAAACGAAGACGACCGAGAAGCACAAGCGCGGGAAGAAAAATAACGAACGAGAAGCGCAATGAATTGACTATCAGGAGACGAAAGCGTGGGGATGGTCGAAAATCATTTGAAACAAAATGCAATAAGGATACACGGACTGAATCGAAGGAAATGTCAATCCTGAACGGAATGTATCGAATCGAAAGACTTCAAGATTTTGTGCTTACTCTCGTGCTCGTCCCCGCGATGATCGCCACTCGCTGAAACTACATACAGTCTCTCTCTCCAATTCCAGCGGACACTGAATTTATCTCTGACGTGTAATGTGGTACCCAACGGGATATGGATAAGTTCATGAAGAATATGAAACACAGAGGTTTTTTTCAAATATCAATGGAATACAGATTTTGCACACTAATAACAGATGGATGAGAATTATTACGATTACACTCTTGAACTTTTTGAACAATCATCAAGTCCTCTTCAACATTTTATCGCAGAAATTCGATTTAATACATCACTATTTAATCTTATAAGAGTGTTCGATTTACAATCTCTGTATTCAGAATAAGCAAATATTTGAAATTATCTCTATTCAAAACTTTTATTCAATTGGAAGTTCATTCGCTTGAACTCATTACGTTCCTTGCAATGCACACGTTTTTAAATATTATTCTGCAAATAGAAAGCAAGGTGAACCGCAAATAATATTTTTATAAAAGCTTTCCAATTATCTTTGAAAAGACCATTTTATCATTCGTTTTCATGAAGAAAATTAGCTTAACAGGTTCTTCATCAAATAAGATGATGAAATTTGTGACGCATTTGTGAGAGTGAAATTACTTTGTGACGCATGAAATCCATTTATCATTATACTATAGTTAAAAGAGTGGCTTTTGAAGATTTCAATCGGGGTCCGTCAAAAAAGACGCTTATAAGCTTTTTGTTATTGGCTACAAACCGGAGGTCGGAGTCGAACAGATCGATTACATGCCAGTCTCCGCTTGGTGGTAGCACTCTGAACTCACCTCAACGGTCCCTCTCCGACATTTTCTCCCGATAAAGACTTTTTTGTTGATTTCTAAGCAGATGATGGATAGTTGCAGACCTGATGTTATCTTTCAGAATTAGTGATGTACTTTGACAATGCAAGGTTGAATCTCTCCATATTTCCGATCATATCTTCGAAGCCAGCAAACGATACCTTTAGACCAACGACATCAAACTCCCTGGTGTGTAAACACGCTGGAGTACTACGCGTTGAATACTACAGTCAGTATAAAATGGGTGTAAATGCCAGATGTCAAGCAGTCTTTAGGAATGTTAATTTGATAGGTTTCCCTGTAGTAACGTCTCTCCACACGCAGGTAACTGTTCCCAAAGCAGTCAACCTCCAAAGATTGAAGATACTTTAAGGAGAGAACGTTAACAATTGTCCTAGTTCCAACACCCGATGTCCCAACGTATATAATTGGAATTTTACCGCGAATAGGTAGTCGAAAGACCAGGTTTTATCTTTGAGAATTTGAGGAAATTCATTTAATGACACGGTCCTCTCATCTGAGGATATTCCATGGGCATAATTCGCCGCCCATATATGTTCGCCGTTCTCTTGTATTTCTGAAGGTGCCCAAAATATTCAAGACTGTCACCGGCCAAAATCGAAATCTTACGTTGCAAGGTCTCTGATGATAAATTCATTTCTCCCTATACTCCTTCGCACAAGTGCTTGTAAGTTCAAGATTAGTGCGCTGTCCATGGTAGGCCCGAGCGAGTAAAGTCTTGTGCCGTGCGTTGACCGGGGAATATTATCCTCAAGGTCTTGGATTGATCCTCCCCAAAGGCGAGCCACACCTTTTTGATGCCTAAATCATTCAAAGTTTGACTGGTCTTGCTCAGATAACCAGCCACTAAATCTCTCGAGCGATCGACAAAATCTAGAGCCGCATCAACCTCATCGAAAAAGAGCGTTAATGCTTTCAAATATGCAGCGTTGAGAGAAACGCGTTCTTCCCCCAAAGTTACCTGGGGTTTGCCTAAATACTCTGTGAAAAGGAAGGATAGTTTAATACACGTCGGTTATAAATGACAAAAAAACTACTCTGTTATTTAGGCTGTTTTGTACTGCAAGCCTGTCCTCTCTCCTCCTGCTCCTGCAAACCAGCTCCTGATGGAATCTCGCGGTTTTGTTCGATGCAGAAATCACAAAACATGGATTTGAATCCGCTACTAACAAACCGATTACAACGAACTTGGCCCTTTTCAGTGTAATCCGTGACCGAAAAAGTGGTGGGTTGACTCCTTGAGGCTCTTTCCGAGGATGTTTACCGTCGTTTCAGGTGTGGTATGGTCGACTCTTGTATTCCCACTGATGACTGCGTAGCAATAACCGCGCATATATAGAATTATGGAAGGAGCGGGGTCTCTTACCACAAGTGCACAGCACCCTTGAGAGGTCGAATGAATCTGCTTCGCTTCTTGCCACGCCCAAACTCTCGCCGGAAGGGATGAGTGGTTATGCAATCGTTCATTGCAGGACTTTGGAATAAGGGAATGAAAGTGGAAAGGGAGAGTTGAGTGGATTTGGAGAGTACTTACAGGCAGCAATATTCATCACAAATATCTGACGGTTTTTTTTGTAATCGAACGCGATAAATGTCAAAGGCGAAAGTTTCTAGAAAGGGGGTAATTTCTTTAACGAAGGGAGGGAGCGCGAGGAATCGAAACACTCAGATAGACTCCTGTAGGAAATGTGTACTGAATTACAACGAGTCCCCAGTTCGTGAGAAGGGTCAAAACTGATCACATAAGTTACATGCATAGGATGGATGGGAGATGATCTGGAGGAAAAACTCCCCTGAATACACTTTTCATGCAGGTGTCTTTTGATAGTAATCGTTCCATCTCTTCCGTTTGCATGCTTATACATCTCCTCGGTTCTCTCCTCTATCGCAACCCTATTAACATCTACGGCAAGAGTAGATTTGCATTCGGCATATAGGGTGACTGTTACCGCTTTTTCAAAAGGTTCATTGAATTTAACCTCATACCTAACTTAGCCCGTCCCAGGTTTCGAAACTAGATTGCCGTTCCCGCTCCCATCTGGAGTGAGATCCCACGTTGTCACAGTGCAGCTGTGCGTTAACTTGTGTAGGGTTATTTGATTACGCCATTTGCTATGACGCGTGCCTAAATTGAAATGGAGCTGCTTATACGCATGCGTAGTGTGATTGTTTGTTCCGTCATAATGCATCTCCACTGGGTAAGGAGTCCCATTTACGTACACGCAGCATTGACACATGGAATAATTATTGAATCTGGATGTTTATTTGTCCCTTTTTCCCTAATATGAGTCATCGTCTGCAATTGCGGCCAATCAAGTACTTGGGATAAGATCCATTTTGAGGCGGGTTGTTGGAAAGGATCTGGGTGGTTGTTACAAATTGTGGTAGTGTTAGGAGGTACCGAGAATGTTTTAAATACCACCCTCTAATAAGGGTAATAAGTAACCTCTCCTTCCCTAACTCTATCGTCTTGCGCAAACAAAAAAGCTGTGTTAATATCGTCATGCGGAACTTTGACAGTCGCCTACGTAATATAAAGAACGGATTTTCCATTTACTCTTTCTTAAATGTGGATCGCATGTTTGGCTAACTTGAGCACCACATCTATCTGCACAGCACTTACATGATAGCGTGGTTGATGAATTTAGTCCACGTGCAGCTTTCCTTCCAATTCTCTTTCAGAGGTATTCGCGAACCAGGCCTTTTAGCGAAGAATTCCCTGTTGTATCGTGCGTGCAACTCACCTCCAGTATTTAAACAACCATCGCACTCGAGGTGGATCAGTGAATCGACCTCACCGTAATGGAGCAAATACTCCAAAAGCTCGCATTAATGGTAATCGACCGATGATAACATTATATCTCCACTGAATAAGATGTTGCATTGCTCTAACATGAAATGTAGCAGGTAATTGATCACAACGGGCTCCTCCAGATCGTCCGCTCTGTGATCTGTATTGATCGCCAGTGTCATAAATCGAGAATATTAATTCTGCAGCTGTGTCAAGCGAGGCAACAGGTTTGTATTCTATTTCCCTACAGCTCTCAATGCTTGTTTGTATGCACTGAAAAGTCCAAGCATGGTTGAACGTACTCCATCATGATGATGCCACTTTGAAGATGAACCTTCAGTCAAGCATCTGATTAACTTTCCCGTTTATTTATCCGAATATGTCACGTTTTGTAGGAGATGGTGTCTGCTTTTTTCCACTCGCAGTTGTTTTTGCTTTCGCTGTCGCGCACCATCTCCAATCTGTCTGGTCTTCTATTTCGTTTTATTTTTTTCTACCATAGTAACCCAGCCTCCGTGTCTTCGGTGCTCTCATAGCTGACCCCGTCAGTTCTTTCATCTTCTCCTCTGCTTTTCGTTTCAAATTATTGAACGCTTCCCCTGTACGTGTCTGCAACATTTCCTCGGCTGATTTATCACTACCAATATCAGAAAGAGTTTTGATGCCTGTCTCCTTCGCCTCTCTTCCTTTCGCCTTTGCACCTCTGAAAACTAAATGTTTGACATATTTCGAAAGACCACTGAAAAAATTCCCTAACTCCTTCTCTGGCGCTCTATAAGTACTCGAACGGTATACCAGTCCTGTTTCACAAGAATCTATCTCTAAGAAGTATCTCTTGCATCTATTCAAATCCTTCAACATCTTGTTGATGACTGAAACATGCATGGTTTATCGATGTATTTAACGAAATTCTAACAAACTGTAACACAATAGATGATGGATTTACGCTTTTAGAGAATGAAAATAGCTCCCTCATTTTAACTGTCAGTAATATTTCAACTGTATTCAATTCTCTCATTTCGAGTGCTCTGTAATATAGATGATCGAATATTTGATGATTACCTACATTCGTATGCGCTACTTTAATATATTAGGCATAGTATTTCCAAGAAATTGTAGTTCCACCAAGTAAAAGTAACCAAATACTTGTCTCGGTACTTCGGTCTCTATTGATCTGTTTCGTCTCCCCTTCCCAACACTACTACGAATTTCCGTCGATCCATTAGCAAACACCTTTCAAAATCCGTCCGCAGTCCATTCGATGAGGAATTTCTGAGCGTGTCAACTAATTCCTTCAGCATGAACCGATGAATTTTCAACCCGATGTTGCGACTATCGGATGTTATGCATACGATCAGATGATTGCAATCGTTAACGGTCGGATTAGTGGCTTCGTGATAGGATTTCTATCTTGTAACGTTTTAGTGAAATTAAATGGTCCTTCACTGCGTTGTCTTACTCCAACCTACTATTAATCTCAATTTAAAGTCTGATATAAAACAACGGGTGATTTAACTTGTATTAGTAGGAATTAAACAAACTGAGTAATATACCACTTATATAATCTCGTCAAAATCCGCACGTAGTTCTTTCGGTGTGGAATTTGTGAACGCGTCCTTCAGCGTGTATTGATAAAATTTCAACTCGACAATGTTACTTCCGGATGTTATGAAAACGGCTACATGATCGCAATAGATAATGGAAGAGGCTTCATGATAGGATTCCGTCCTCTCATTAATAAAATAAGCCTTCAAAGCGGTATCGTACTCCCGCCTTTTATCTTACACACTCCTTTAATATACCCGGTATCTCCTTTAATATAACGGTTACTCTTGGTCACCCGAATTACGGCCGAGAGAAACGAATACATTCGTGAAGTCCCCACGAGTCGCGCGTCGTCTTTTGACGAGCTGCTCCGAAGGACTTCTGAAAAAAGATATTCTTTTGCGGAGGGTTCCCGATGGCGGCCAGTCTCTCAGGAATTTTATCTAGCAAAGGGGGGGGGGGCGCAAATGACGGCGGGGGTAGGGATCGGGTTAGAGGGAGGTGTTCCGTTCGGCAATAGTAAAATTAAGAACCTTTCATACCACAATAATTCAATGTGTATTCATTTTTCCGGGGACATATTACAAAGCAAAATCAAGTGACAGAATTCCACTTATCCTGATGAATTTTTATGAGATGATCAATTGAGGTTAGTAATGAATTCGGTGAAAACAAAAAAATGTGAATTTAAATTATTATAATGTAAGAGAAACAATTGCACTTTTCCACAGAATTGTTTTAATGCGTACAACGCGTTTCGGCTCACAGAGCCATCATCAGGTACAAGACAGGTACAGGGATGATGGCTCTGTGAGCCGAAACGCGTTGTACGCATTAAAACAATTTTGTGGAAAAGTGCAATTGTTTCTCTTACATTATGAAGAACTTCCACGATATCTCGCCTGAATCTGTTGAATTTAAATTATTACGGCAAAAAATGATGATTTAAATAACAAAATGGCCTTTCTTGGCTCATTAAGTGAGCATTTCACACAAAATGACATTTGAATATTTAACACATGATCCAGGCCTCATTTATCGAACCGGGAGGAAATAAAGTCTGTCCCGGAATATGACCTCGGCTTCCTCTTGCAATGGAGAAACGGGGGAAACGTGGAGGTGGTGGAAAAACCGTGGAGGTGGTGGCATGTCGGCGCGGTGGTCGGACCACCGAGACGGAGGCGTGATGAGACTCACGGGGAGGAATGAGCAGGAACAAAATAGGGGTCACACTAAGGTCAGGGTCGTGACAATGCACCGTTACGTGACAGGGTGATAACCGGAAGGTTCCGTCCATGGTGCTGAGGCCCTGGCAGGATGCAGGCTTTTTTCGATGATGCGGTCCTTCCACCTTTGAGGACGGTGATAAACTCGGGCCTAAACCCTGGAGCCGCTGTGGTGCACAACTGCAGGATCTCGGAACTCGTTCTATCAGCAAACCCGTCTCCTCTTCCTTCGTCTCGTCAGCATTGCCTTCCGCCGACGGTCGATTGTCTTTCGCCCACCTTCCACGGTTTCGGAGTCTACCTTGATTCTCTCTATTCTGTCATAATTCTCCCTCTTCGTGATCCTCGCGTTTCCTTATATACTGATTTTGGAGGAGGTGGGGGGGAACACCGATGGGCATTCGGTAGGTGACCATGTCTGTAATGCGACGGTCGTGGCCCGTCCCCACCCCAGCTACCCTTCGCCACGAACATTGTCTCCCCCCAAACCTTACCTCCCTCCCTTTCTCCAAGGTTTTGGCGGCAGTAGTCCGCTGTTGTGTGAGTGAGCTAGTGAATGGACAAGTGTGCCTGTGAAAGCAATTCAAAGTGATTTGACTAGAGTGAGTCCCATTACTGTGTCGTGTGTTTCTCCCCCCCCCCCCCCCAGTTAATGTTATATCGGAAGGCAGATGATTTTTTCCCTGTGGAATTTCGCACAATTGTGCATTGCGGGTGACTCAGTAAAAGTGGAACTCCGTGGATAGTTCCAGTTAGCTTAAAATTTGTCAAATAGAGTGAACACCTCTCTGTGTTCATAGTACGATCTTTCCTCGGGGGCAGTGGCACCCATCGATCTGTAGCGACTGGGTGTTACATTGTATGTCCGGCAGTCGAGAACATCTGGTCCAGTAAAGGTCACTAAAATCCACACAGCTTAACTAGCCTCGGTAGCTGAACTGGCTATAGCACTCGGCCGGAAATCGAGGGATCTGGGGTTAAATCTCGGTCAACTCAGATGAGTTTTTCCCTGTGGAATTTCACTCATAAGTTATTTTAATTAATTTATTTTTCTGGTCAGGCTACTCTCGCTGTCGTGTTCAAGGTTTACCACTTTTCCTTCATTATATTTTTTCTCTCCCTTTTCTCGTCCTCATTCGCCCTTTCCATGGCCCAGTCCATATTTCCTTTTTCGTCTCTCTGATGGGCTTTTGAGAGTGAAGACGGTAGTTTAGTTCCTTTACTTCATCCTTGTTTAGGGCCTATTTCAATGTTTGAAAGAGTCCCAATCAGCAAGAGAGCTTATTTTAGTTTATATTATGGATATGCTGGAAGAGTTTTCGTTTTTCTCGCCATTTATTTCGTGTTTTTTGCTTGCTCACCTATGGCTTATATTTTGAGTGATGGTTAATTTCCGGGGAAATTTACGGGGGGCGGTATGTTTGCGCCGATGCGCTTTTGTAAAATTCAAATCTCCCTCCCCAACCTTCCCCTACTGCGGCGCTACTAATGTTTGGAAGAACAGGAGGGGAAATAGCGGCGTGAGTTCGGCCGGGACAGTCGTCTGAACGATAAGTATTTGGGTGGAGAGGGCAGGCCGTGAAGGAGTTGACCTGGTCGTCAGTCTGGTCTCTTTTCTCTCCCCCTTTTTCTTTCCTGTGCCTTTTATTTTATGCATAAAACTTTCTGATTTAATTAAATTTATTGTATGCCATGTGTCTCGGCCTAGGAGTCCACGCGCGCCTACAACCATCATCTAATGAACTTCCGGCAACTCTCTGATGGGCCTCTGAGAGTGAAGCCAGTAGTTTAGTTCCTTTGCCTCATCCTTGTTTAGGGCCTATTTCAATGTTTGAGAGCGTCCCAATCAGCAAGAGTGCTTATTTTAGTTTATATATAGAGCATTCTGGAACAGTTTTCGTTCTTCGATAGGCCGGAATGAAATTCCGGCAACCAGCTTTTTCTAGCCTTTTCGAGCTGTGAAAAAAGTCAAAATGTCCATTGACCCTGATCCAATAATCACCCACACCTTAATTCGGATGTAACGTTAATAAATAATCTATATTCCAGTTCCAAACCTATATCTTTATGTGATTTTAAAAATTGCGATTTTGTCAGCTTGAATAAATATTTAAATGGTATTAACAGGGCTGATTTACTCTGTGATTATCTGTAATAATGCCGTTGATAGATTCTTCCTCACTATTTATGATGCAATTAGCTTACACCATTTGTTAGTGTACGTAATATTACTTACCCTTCTATTATCGTGGATTCTTGCCCTGGAAGTCGAGGATTAAATAATCACAAAGATGCTTTGAAAGGAAAATGAAAGTTTATTCAAATAAAGTATTTGATCATTTAATGAAAGAAACTAAAATTTGCGTCTCGAATAGCCAAATAAGAACATTACCACGGCTCGGGAAGGAGAGAAGTTGCGGGTACGGTCAAGGATGGATAGCGCTGCGGCTACTGGTGCACGGGCCGAAAGGCCCGCGCCTCGACTCCTCCGTATCGGCCACATGGCTTAGCCGAATTATGACCATGGATCGAAATGACCCGCTGGGCCCGACAGGGCCCTACTGACCCGGCAGGACCTAACTGCCTACTAACCATTGCTCCGTGCGATTCTATAGCGAAGCCGAGACGGATATTTTCCGTCAGGTGACGATTGACGTCGAGGAAAGTGAATGGTCAAACTTCCGAGACCGTTTCTCTTTGGTTATTCTGCGCTCTACTAAATAAAAAAATAGACATATACAAAGAGAAATCCACTAAATGCATATTTAAGCAAAGAGGAAACCCAACTGTTTGCAACTCGAATAGGAGGAAATTTGACCATCAATACCCGGGTCACAACAGTTATATTCATGAATTGATCCCTAAGCATTGCGCTAGAGAATATTTTTGAGCGCCAGGTTTTATCCCAGCAGCTTTTTATAGACATATGCTGCTGTCCCAAGATGCCTCTTGCATATTTCAATGCGATAAATATAAAAAGTTCTTCTCTCGACAAGCGCCAATCAGGATTTGGATGCTCCCCATGCTCCACAGTATATTTTACAATGTTGTCTAACAGGATGTCACTCACCAACGAGCGATCGCGCTCAACATTGACGCCTCTTAAATATTTATTTTTGGCATACGGTGTAGAACCTGGTAGTAAATGCAGAATATTCTGCCTCAAGAGTCTCCCTGCTGGGGTGTGATCAGCCGACATCTCGAACCGCCGCGTTCCATCGCGAGCGATATCCCTTAGTATGGTTGATTCTGGCGGGTTACTGTAAAATAAAAATAGAAACAATTATAGTACCATAAAACCTCCTTGTCCACTGTTGTTCGTTCATTTTCATTATTACATGTTTTAATTTTTATCATAGAGGCCAAAAAGCATCTAATGAGTAGCATAAAAAATACAGAAATGCACTGAAACCCATATCAGCAGAGGGCTTGATGAAGAAAAGTCAGCGAAATTATAGTTTGTTTTCACCAAATATTACAATTAACAATGAAATAAATATATCAGTTGATAAAATAGATATATATTCAATGAAAGGAAAAAGTCACTTAAGAGCAAGAATCACTGCTGTAACTATCATGACGAGTTACTATCAGATTCACTTTCATCTTGGATGCCGGAACTGGAATCGTCGCTTCCATTACTCGTTGACGATGTAGGATGTTGTCCTTGGACTGTGGTTTACGGTTCACTTCCAGACTTCGTCCAACTCCCGTAGAACAGCAAGAACTCCATCTGGGGTACCATATTCCCTAGCAGCCATCTGAATGGTGTTGCTTTTCGTTCTCCTTCCGACTAGCAACTAGAATGCATCCGAAACAGATCTCCAAATGGAAGTGAAATACGGTCGACTCCTCTCCGATTGCATGAGAGAGACATAGAGCATCCCGAATGCATACAAAAGGGGTTTGACGAATATTTCCGAAGTGCCAATTGCCGTACGAGAGGCGATTGCTCGATCACCTACCGGGTGCTGATCCTCTTCTTCCAAGAACTTTCCCTAATGCTTCTTCTTCCTTGTTCAAGGATGGAATTTCAAAGGCAGGACATGCAATAGAATTTTACATCTTACGCCCTCTCCTCTCTTCCTCTTATCTCCCTAAAAGGGGCAAGGGTTTGACCCAGGCACACGGCAAAAGAGCAAGGTCGGGTGACAATTCAATCCGGGCAGAGATGAAAACAGTTATTCGAAAAAGGGGATGTGGGATCGATGGACAATAATATTTCACAAAGGTTCTCAAAGGTCTCCTCTGCGCCGTCGAACAGTAGCATAGCTGTATTTGAGATCTAAATATTGACGAGTTCCCTCAGCCCCTTTGCTCGTTTAAGGATTCTCCCTGACGTACTGAGCAATGTCATCAACTGCTGCTATTGTTCAACGTGGCCTCCCAGGTCTTGGCCTATTCCTCAAAGTGTTGTCACCATCCGCGAAACGCCAAACCCATCTCTGTACGGTGACCCGGTTAACAACCATCCTTCTTGCCACCTCAGACATGGGTGCTCCGACGGCTACGATTCTAGCGATGATACCTCTATCGGCGACAGAGAGCTCAGAAGTCGGAGCACGTTCCATGACGACGATCTGACATCAACTGTCTCGGTTCGTCTCAGTAAATGCCTTCGGTAATACTTAACGCATTTCAAAATCTATGTTTAATGGGTCGATTTCCAGAGCGGTAGGTTTAAATTAGGGTTTATAAAAATGAGATACAGACCGCCAGGTATATTCTTATATATCTCTAAAAAGGAAGAACGGAAACAGACCCAAAATTGGTGGGTAAGCTTTTGCACCTACATCGAAAAACTATGGTTTTTACCTCGAAAACTACATTTTACATCAAAAAACAATGGTTGGGGTTCTTCCTGACGTACTGAGCAATGTTAGTATCAGCTGCTGCTATTGTGGGGAAAAGCTTTTCTAATGGAGGCCGCAGTCAGCCCTGTGTCAACTTCAAGATTTTTCCAACCCGACCCCATTCAATGAAGCTCGAAAAATGGGGCTGATGGGTGTAATCATATTTTCGAAAGTAATAGTAACTTAAGAAGAGTCGGAAAAATGGACCCGAAGGGGAGGTGCGGAGGAAGTATTTGGTTAAATTTTAGAAATTGTTCAGCCAACATACAACGTCTATTTTGTATCGATTGAGAGAGTTTTGTTTTCAAACTAGTTGTGATCAAACTGCTTTTTTCGGAAATTTTCTGGATTTTCCAAAAAACGCTGGGAGATTTAGAAAAATTTTCAGTGAAGAGCAGACATTAGAGTTAAAACGTTATGTAATCCAAATCAACAGTCGAGCTTTTGGGCTGATGAGAGTGCAACTTAGAAATATATGTTATAATTATGCAGAAGGACATGGATTAAGCTATAAATTCAACAAAGAGAAGCAATTGAAATTGAAGCAATTCATTGAAAGCTCCAATAAAGTATGCCAACTGATGATGAGGAAACCATGATCCACTTTATTTGCTAGGTTGATGGCGTTCAACAAAGTTAATGTTGGAAATTTTGTTGAAGTGTTACGGGAACTAAGATCAAAGCATCAGTTCCACAAGAAAGACTTAAGCAATATCGATGAAACTGGCTTTTCAACAGTCCCAAAAAAGTCGTAAAGTGATCTTTGTACGAGGAAACCGAAGTGTCATAAAAGCTACCTCAGCAGGACGTGGCACCACTGTATCATGTGTCTGTGCATTGAATGCGGCAGGGAACTTCATTCCTCTTTTTCTCATTTTTCCAAGGGTGAGAATGGGGCACCACCTGGCTCGATAAGGCAGCGACGCTGCGGGCACCACCTGGCTCGATAAAGCAGCGACACTGCGGGCACCACCTGGCTGGCTTCTTTTATGAATGGGGCACTACCTGGCTCGATAAGAGTTGCTCATGAAACTGGATGGATGGCTGTAGAAATATTCTTGAAGTATTTTGTATTTCACTACAGTAAAGTATGAAATAAGTATGTAAAATACTGCCTCTCCATTTAGGCATGAATTGAAGTGAGCGCCCCGGTCTGCGATCAACAAGTTTATCGAAACACCGACAGATGGCGTCCATCACCATTAGTCATTCTTTCGCAATCGATTCACTGCAGCACACGAACGTATTTGTACAAGTATTTTAAAGTAATGTTCAGAACTTAAATTCATGAGAGGAAATGAAATCATCTACATAATGCGACCCATCTCTTCTTTCTACGTCGCGTAGTTTTCTCACTAGAGGTCCTCAAACACGAAATATAGTGAAAAATGTCCCGGCTTTCGCGGTTTTTGAGCTCAGGCGTCTGAACCGTCGATCTGATCGAAATTTTACCGCACAATTTTTTGTAGGTAACCAAGCTTTCTAAACAATGACGCAAAAATGTTTATTTCTACGCCCGTTAGTTTCAGAGTTACATGGGGCCAAAGTCGGCATTTCATAAAATTATCAAATGATTCGTGACGTCACGTCCTCAATAGTTGAGAGATGACCTTGAAAGTTGACATACATATGCTATATTACATGATTTTTAAGGATATTTAGTGAAAGCACCGACTTCTTATCGAAAAACCGCCGAAAAGAAATGGCGGATATTTCGCTCGGTTGTGGTGCTGGCTTCTGGTTTTCAGTGTGTTGCTTCTGAACGCTACAACCTTTTTGCTAATGTTAGAAATTTATATTATAGCAATTAAAATGGCGTAAATGTCGATACCAAAACCTTATTTCTATCCGTTAAGCTTATTTCACAACAATCCTTCAAATTCTGACTTTATGAAAATAAGAGCACATTTAATTCCTGTAAAATGCCGGTCATGTCTTTACTAGTCTATATATGGCCTTGAAAGTACGCGTAAATATACTACATTATATGATATTCATGGATATATATAGTGAAAACACCGACTTTTTATCAATAAACTGCTAAAAAAAATTAACAAACGGATATTTCGCTCGGTTACGGCGCAGGATTCTGGCTTTCAGTGTGTTGCTTCTGAACGATCAGGCATTTTACCAATGTTAGAAATAACTTGTGTAACTATTAACATTGTAACTATTAACATAGCGTAAATGATAATACCATTACCTTTTTTCTATAATTCAAGCTTATTTCACAACAAATCTCCAAAGTCTGACTTTATGAAAATGAAAACCAATTTAAGGGGGGACCCTACCCTGACAGTTTTGAAAAATCGATTTTTCTCTCTTTGCTAAAATCTATTCCTTATAGTGTCTAGTATTGTCCTTGAAAAGGGTTTATTGGTATTTGAAGCAATTACAGAGATACAAGAAAAATTGTAGAGGCCGGTAATCTCTTCTCCATTTGCTCATTTTTCAAATGAACCAATTTCTCACTTCAAATGAATTTTCAAAATTCATTGGAACGATGTGAAGGAGGTTTCACACAGTATAACTATAAAAGTTTGAACTCTGTTATTTGGTCCATCGCTCGGAAAACGAAATTTTGCGGAAAGCACACAGTTGATTTTGCCGCCTACACAGCGGCAAGTCTCTTCAATGACGGCTCTTCCAGTTTGTTATTAATGATGCAACTGATGAATATCCAAATCGGACCGAACGCGCACAACTTGTGCACCAAACTTGACGAAAAGCGGATCGCAAAGGCTGAGGTCAAAACGTACGCCAGCAGCGAAGAAGCTCGACAACTCCATCTGGCGGCCAAGAGGTCAAGGGAAGAAGATTTCTGAAATTCGGAAGGAGATGTGTATGGACCAGGAATAGCTGACTAAAGGTAAAGTTGAATTATTTTGAAGTTATCATAGAAGAAACAGTACCGAAAACTTTGAACGCGTTTTTCTCGAAACCACATTTTTCAAACTGAGTGCCACTTTTTCTCGGGAACCAATTGACGAAATCGCTTCAATCTTTTTCCACAACGCGTGGAATTGTTTTCCCTATCGCGTAGCGTAGGGTTTTTTGATATTTTTATTTTTCGATTTTTTATAAACAATTTTGTAGCACATTTTTTCAAACTGCCGCCATTTTTGTAATTTTTTTGAATTTTCAAAAAATCCTACGCTAAGTGATAGCCAGTCTTATATAGTTAAAGGAAATTTAAAAGATTTTGTTCTATCATGTTCTAAGACTGATGGCACCTGGCACTACTGGAGGTGCTTTTTGTGGACATGCCTGACGCCGAAGGATGCCAAGGCTCCAAGTATTAAAATGTTTTCTTTAAAAAATAGTGATATATAGATGTAAATACATGAAATCATAAAATATAAAACTTGAATTGATTTGATTGTTTTTTAACCCTTAAATAATTCGTGAAAATTGCTGTTTTTTAGACACGTCAGGGTGGGGTCCCCCCCTAATCCCTGTGAAATTCCCGTCATATCTGTACTAGAGCATATGTGGCCTTAAAAGTTGGCATTAGTATGCGCTAGCCTGTACCTGTTGACATTGCTATCCAAGCATAAGAGAATTGGTTGAAGTCACTCTCTTTGGACTAAAAAACAATCGAGAAGTACATAATAGTATTACGTTTGGAGGAATGCAGATATTTAAGTGTTTTAGACGACCTGAATGCACGTGGAGGGTTTTAAGGCATTAGAAATATTCGTAAAGAAAAATTTTCTCCATATGGAAACCATTCTATTCTACCATATTTCCCATACTTTAACTTGTAATACACAGGATAATACGCCAAAATGTTAATTGTGATGCATCATATTTCTCGAAATTAGTTTGAGGCCCATTAAAACGACGTTCATCCACAGCTATTTCCGACACGCGAAAATACGTTTTATTGTAACTGAATTTGATCTGGAGAATAAGTACATCTTGTGTCCCAAAAAATAATTCTTTCATCGTATCGCTTCTTTATTTTCAATCGAGAAAAATATTTTTAAAGGGTCCAAAGCTCTAAAAAAATATGGTCCGTATCTCTACATAATCAACTACGACTTCGGAACCTCGACTGGGTGCGGGTCGAAGCAAACTCATCATGTTTATAACTCCTATACGATCTCGCGAACGTGAACCTTCTTAGTATGACTATCTTAGAGAGTTTGAATATTCCCTGATTATATTGGCTATCTCATTGTTGTCAAGTTGTCGAAGGAAAAGCGATTTAAATTAGTTCCCGTGTACGCTGCATTCAGACGCAAATGAGTTTTGTGTTAATTTTTTCCGCCACTGTACATCAGACTTACCAATTTGGTCATGAACCAAAATTATTTTACTTTCCAAGGTAAATTTTTCAAATTGGACTTCGGAACTGCCAATGGGCAACTCGCGTTCACCCTTTCTAGCCAATGTTTTTGTCTCATTTTTGAGAACCTTTTTAAAGGAAAATTTTCTTACTTCCCCTCTGTATACTTACGCTACATAGATGACATATTTGCAATTTTTGATACCACGAAATATAACCTGGATAATTTTGTCAGTGGTCTAAACAGCCTGTTTCCATCCATCAAATTTGCTGTAGAAATAGAAAAAGAAAACCGTCTTCCTTTCCTTGATCTCTGCATCACTAGATCTGGAGACAAGATATCTTTTGATATTCATCGAAACCAACACACACCACCAACTACATTCACAATCTTTCGTTCGACCATGCCAACCATAAACTGGCCGTCTTCCGCTCTCTCGTTCATAGACTTCTCTGACGAAGGGTGCCAATTGTTTACGGCTTTTGGAGACTTTCTTTGTTTTATTTTCAATCTTCACCAATTTCATTAAATAAAACATTTTTTAATGATTTGTTTAGAGACTTTTTGGGACTTTTTCTGATAAAACAGACTTTGCCGGGCTTTTTTTATTGAAACTACATGCCTAAGTTTGGCTGTTGTGATTACTTTTGTTCAAGTGGGTATTGGACACATCTGTGTTTTTCATGCGGTATTCCACGAAGCAGAGATGTACTGCAAAAATGTAAGCTCCTGACAACTGTTGATGCGAAATTTTACTAATACCCCCGGAAATTGCAATGATTTATTTCTATAGCTCCACCGTTAATGAAAGAATCACTCTCACTCAGTGCTTCAACGAGAAGGTTGTTTTGGATAGATGAGGGTAGAGCTCACCCCCGACTGAGCCATACGCGTGTGAATTTCACATATTCAGGGAAGGGGGGCCAGTTCCTTTCCCTGGGCCACCTCGCACTTTGAGCTTTTATCCTGCGGGTGTCCAAAGACTTCACTCGGGATACATTGATCTGAAAGAATACATTGATCTAATTATGCCAGCTTATTGGAACCCGGATGGTCTGCTGACAAGCCAGCAGCTCTATTCTGTATGCTAACACTCCGCTTTTGTTTTTGAGGAAAAATGATGCAATTATATGAAAGACAATCTAGAGTTTCCGACGAGGTGCATGCGTCGCTTTGTGCACAGATTAACTGAGCCAACATTGTAGCGCGGCAAGCAATGCGCCCTTAGCACTCGAGCAAAGAGGAATAATAAAGGCTTAACAAGGACCGGTGAATGTATGCACATTGTATGAACACTATTCTCTTTTATATACGAGTGAGCCACCTAAATTCTCTGTCTTTTGCTGAGGTTTCAAAGCGTCGTAAGATCGTCGTCCGCTTATTTGGGTAGCCTAAGGTATAAAGAGAGGAATTGCTCAAGATATAAAGTGAAGAATAAGTATACGGTGAAAGGACTGGCGTCTTCAGGAGCCAAGCTGACTGCGTATGCCTCACTATGCAAGTTTATGCAAGTACTGAGGAACAGTATTTACTGCAATGCTTGAGACAAAACTTTGAGTATCAATACAACTTTTGAATTTTACGACTTTAATAATAATTATTATTTTATCTTTACCATAAGCATCGTTTGACATTCCCAAATAAGTCAATATTATTAGGTATATTTTTAACTATAAATTACATGTGTTTTTAACTATAATTTCTTATAATAATATAAAGAACTTATTTAAGGAATTCTGAATTACCACTTTTAAAAGCAATTCTGATAATCAATGATATTTCTCATTATTTTTCAAGATATCATCTGACAAATAGCCACATGTGAAACAGCTAGAGCACTTCAAACTCGAGCTTCAATATAAACTGCTATTGCTTTCTTATCGAGGATGCAGCAGCAGCGGGACAAGCAAGACTTCAGAAGAGGATTTACGCAGGCCTGTAGGATGGCACGAACTTCTCCATTAAAATACGTGATTTCGAGCTTGTCAAGCTTTGCCATGCCCGGGTTTTTCCGTAGGCTCGAAAACCCGACTGCTGTCGGATGACGCACTTTCCTTGGCATGAGGGGAAACACGAACACGGGAATAGAGGAAGAAGGTCTCGATCCGCACGTATAGACACTTTTAGTCAGTGAAGTACCTTCGTGAACGTAATAGTGCATACTAGATTCGCCATGTAAGGCATTATAATGAAGTTAAGAGAAAGACAGTACATCCTGCTGCCAAAAAACAGCACGAGTGACGCTTGGGCAAAATTTGTTTTGATTTGTGATCCTAATGATAATAATAAGTGCGTTGGAGTTGCTCAGTGTACGGTGTGCAACGCTGTGTACTTCAGCACTACTACGAAACAAGTGTAGGGAAAATAAGACCAGTAAGTCAGAGATGCGACTGACCCAAAAGAACAGGGACTAAATTGCAGAAAATTGCGCAATAATGTGCGGTAAAGATTTGGGACCATTTTGTAGCGTTGCTGGCGAAGGTTTCATAGCACTGGCGCAAGCCCTGATTTATATAGGCTCACAATATGGTGATGCCGATATAAGTGGTGTTCTGCCACATCCAACAACGGTGCCTCACCGTGTAACTGAAATTGCGGACAAAGTGCGACTCGACATGATGCCAGAGGTTCTTTCCGCGATCAGCCAGAGCCATTGTGGAGTGGCAATAGATATGTGGCCGGACTAATTCATTCACTCGGAATACATGACGCTGACGGCACACTACATTGACGATTCATGGATACTGAAAAAAAGTATTGTTTCCCGCATGGTTTCTTGCGAGCTAAAGAAAACAGGAGAAAATATTCTGGCGCATTTACTCAAAAAAGCAATGAACGAAATGAAATAAAGATTAAATTTGTGTCCAACTCCGGTACAAATATTGCTGAAGCCTTACAAGGTTATGACCGCACTCCCTGCTCTGCCCACAATATTAATACTGTGTTGTATCATTCATTCGATAGTGATAAATTTATTGCGTCAGAGGCCCCTGTAGTAGATGCATGTATCAAAGCGGCTACGTTAATTGTGTCGTATATGAAACGCAGAGGTCAGGCCAGCAGGCTCAGCAAAACTCTCCACCAGGAAGTGAGCACCAGATGGAACTCTGTCCTTTCCCTGCTTGATTCGCTCAATTCTCAATATGGGGAGGTAAAGAGTTTAACTGGAAGAAGAGAAAGAAGGGGACAGAGCCAATAGATACGATCAGGATATGGTTGGGACAAAATCTGATTTCTTACGACCTTTTAAAGATGCTACTGACGATATTGAGGGAGATGAAAAACCAACTATTAACATCGTACTCCCATGGTTTGTGCATTTAATTAAACATTGTGAGATTGACGAAGATGATTCTGAGGTAAGAGTAAGATTGAAATTTATTTGTAGAGTTCGTTTAATTTTTAAATGAAAGTCTGATTGACAAAGGAAAACGGTGTGCACCATATTATCATTTCCTATGAAGTATTTTTCTCAATATTACCATTAAAATCTCTTAATCGTTAAATATTTCAGGAACTAAAAAAGGTGAAATTGAGAGCAGAGAAATTTATCAAGAAGATAAAAACTTTTCCAGTACACCACATTGGTACATTCTTGGAGCCAAATTTCCGTCACCTAAAAAAGGGAAAACATTCACGACGAAGTGAGAAAAATGTGCTATGAACAAAATGGTGGATATCTTACGGTAATAACTATCTTATCTCTAATAATTTCCATTTTCTTATGAATGTACCTCTCTTATTGCTTATAATTTTCGTCTAAACGGAATATCAACCACGCAATCTGTTATTTGGAGATATTTACATTCCAAAGAGGTTTGCTTATATTTTGAACAGCTCATTTACAGAGCGTTGATCACAGCTAAAATGTACTGAAGGGACCACAGATAAAGAAAATGCGCTTTTGCGACTGGTAAGACGACGCTGAGGAAGCAGACGAGGTATCACTTTACCTTACACTGGGAATATGCTGCTCTGAGACTGTCGACTTGCTTGAGTGGTGGAAAAAAAGAGAAAACTCCTTGCCTCGGCTATCAAAAGTAGCTTAGCAGATACTTAGTGTTCCTGCACGTAGTGCGCCTCCAGAAAGAAATTTTAGTTGAGCGAGAGTAATTGTTTCTAGTCGCCGGACGAGTATCTCCTCAGAAAATATAAATGATTTATTAGGTAATTTTAAATAATAATCTATGAAGAGTAAGTTTTACCAAGAAGAATAAAATATCATCCTATTGTAGTAAACCGTGAAGTTTATTGTAAACGTAAATTTCTTTTCTTCCAAGGAAGTTAAATACATCAACACCGACCTATTTGTATGATCCGTTTTAATCATTAATCATCGTTCGGGGGTTAATTTGTTTAAAGCTTTATATGGAACATGGATGAAAAATTATGGGATATTCCTTTTTAGTCAATTCTGGAGCTATTTTGTTTTGAGTTTTATATTTTGAAGTTGTAAATTTTTTCCTAAATATATTTCATTGTAAATAAAAATTGTTAAAAAATGGTGTTGCATTTTTTGTCTAACCTACACATGGATCGAAACTCTTCATTGAACTCAAACCAATTGTTCGAACAAAGGACGCGTGAGTTGTTGCGGTAATTCATCGCCTGGGTTCCGAAGCAACCGCGTAGAGACGAGACTCGAAGGGGTTTGCCCATGAATTGTGACGTAGGGCGAGTTTTCCGAGCATTTGGCGGAGGAGAATTGAGCTAGCAGAGCGAGCTTGGCCTAGGCTCGGGTCAAATCTGCCTGGCTCGCTCGGCTCGCTAAGGCGAGCGAGTTCGAGCGAGCTTTTTGACGCTTTTGTAGGGCTCTAGAAACAGCACATTGACAGCTCATCGCATCAATCTCAAGTGAAATTAAAGGAAACCATGAGCTTGTAGAGTTAACGACAGAGCCAGCTATCGTTTACATCCACCAGCGATGAGTTTCCTTTGGATTTGTGCGAGCTGTTTGTGGCATTGATCATTCCTACTCACAAATCAAAACATCCATTATTCACATCATTTTTGGAAAAATATGTAAGGAGGACGGTTCCATCTGAGAGTCCTCTTCGGCAAAATTACTTACCAATACGCCACGAGAAGGTATGAATTTTTAAATATTTTATGCCGTAAACACTCTAAAAATCAACGAAATCGAATTACATACCTGTTCTCGGGAAAGAATCGTTAAAAACTTTGGTATAACATGATTTCAAAGTACAATTTAGTAGTATCAATCATTAAGTTATAAAAATACTTCACTAAAATATTTTGCATGCTGCCTCGAGAAAGATCGTTGAATATATGATACAATATAGCTTTCCATTAAAAAATTAAAGCAATAAACTTTATCCTCTCTTGATGTCAAGTGGTAAATGGCAATTTATTTTACACAATGAGAACAGCTTTAATACCGATTCAGAAGAAATATTTGTTCTCGAAATTGCTTATTTTAGCACTCAAAAACAAATTTCAATAATAAAGAGTTGACAGGAAAGTAATGTTTTCTCAGCTGAATAGTACTCTTAAATTCTCGACGGAAATACGTTTTGAAGTCCAGGGAGCGTGTTTTAACAATTTTCAACATGAGATTTCGTATTTTATATTTTCTAATGAATGGAGTAAATGATTAAATATTTTAATGAATCAACCCTACGAAAAGTATCCATAACTTTTCTTGGACAGAACCTCAAATTCCTGGTATCTTTGAGTTTAAAATTTTAGACAAATAAATTTCAACGACTTCAACTTTCCAACATTTTACATAGCGCGAATTTCCCATTAGTTGTTTAAAGTATTTAAAGGGAATTGATACTGGATCCATTGGACGGCCTTCGTTTGCATACCATAACTACCCCTTTCATTCGGTACTAGAAATAGGAAAAGTTTGTGAAGATTTTATGAAGTAGTGAATCAAGGGCAGCCCTGAGGCATTTGGGGGGGTCTGGGGAAACATTCTATCATCCCTCCCTGAAAAATATCTTGTTTGAGGGCTCCTTGAATATGGTGCCTGAGGAAGAGTGCGGTCCTTCCTCGCAGTCCTACGGAAAACTGTCACTTATTCACACTTTATTCAATCAAGAGGTATCAATTTTCTAATCCTTTTTGATATATATATTTTTGAAAATGTATATTAAGGTTTACTTCAAAAGAAGTAGTTGTCATTTTAAAATGTGACTTATACTTTGAATACATGCAATTTAACATGCATAATTTGCGCTGGAAGTAATTTTCTCTATCGACATCTTTCCACAATTTCTTGTTGGTAAGCCGATTGGAATAAAACTAACAAAAATAAAGTATTCACTTGTACGAAGATAGTAATTATTTGCCCAAGTCAAGTTTTTACTACTCTTATAAGTGTTTGCCTTCCGTATTACTTTTTAAAAATAACCTTCTGTTTTAGAAGGCGAAAAATATTAAGGATGACCTGAAAGAATGCAAATTATATGCCATTGCTGATGGACCAAGTGTTGTTAAGGGACGATATGTGTGCAACATATTGGTTGGAAAATTAACACCAGATAAGCCCTATAAGCCCTACATCGTGGGATCCAAGCAACTTGAAAGAGTGAATAATGAAACGTTTGCACGATGTGTTGACGAATCCTTAAGCAAGTATTTATACCTCAATTAGTGCAGTGTAATTGTTGCTGAAAAAGCCAGCATATTCAAATCAGAACTGAAGTTAATTAACGGTATAACTTCTGCTGATGAGTTCTTTGCCGCAACTTTACCGTATGTATCGTAATGTCCGCGCCAATGTTTTTACAGCCACATTGTTTGGAGATAATAGTACTAGAGAGAATTTACTTCTTCTCCTAACCAATGGAGCGGCGTACATGGTTAAAGCCCCTAAGGCTTTGGTGGTTTTCTACCCTAAAATGATTCATATCACTTGCAAAGTGCGCACTCTTCTCAGGGTATGTGAAGAAATACACAAAAGATTTCCCATTGCAAGTAATTGGGTGTCTACCATTAAAAAGGTACTTACTCTTAATCTGAATAAGACTAAAAATAAATTTAAATTGCTAAATTATTATTGCAGAACTCATATTTAATATTTTTGCAGGTATCTTTGAAAGCACCATCGCGCGTGGAAGTAGATAAAACACTTTGCTGTGATCTGCCATTGCCTCCAGACCCAGTCCTCACGAGAATTGGGTCATGACTGGAAGCTTTTGTGTTCAATGCCCAGCACTTTGAAAAAATGAAGAATGTAAATAACTATCTGTAATTATATTTGTGACTGATGAATCAATTCCATTATATGTGATAGAATTCCTGCCAGTTTTGATCACTTAACTGTAACTACAACTGCACGTTCAAAATTTAAGAGGAAAAATTTATTTGTATTTTTTAATTCGAGTTATACAGAATATTGACCCTTAAGATGATGCAGAACGTGTTGAAAATTCTCGAGAACTCCTCAAAGATAGCACACTTCCACTGGACCTAATATGCATTTCAGCATCCTTTGAGTTTCTGGTTGAAACAATCAAACACCTTGAATCTTCCATCCTGAGCCTAAGTGATTCAGTGTCGTCAATTATGAATGTAAAGAAGTAGATTTAAAGGGTGAACAAGCCGTAAGTGTTTATACAAAAATGTGTAACTTTTTAAGTAAAGACGAAGGCTTCGAGTTGATGAGTGATGTAGCTCAGATTCTAAATTGAGAGTTCAAGGGGCAGACATCAAACATCTTCCAAAAACTCCCTTTAAGTGAAGTGGCTACGCTGAGGTATGCTCTTATAACAACCTGAGAAGTTGAGCGATCATTTTCGATGTACTTTTAACTTATTGTGAGCGATCGTCGCACAACATTCACTATGGAAAACATTGAAAAATATCTTGTCTGCCACTACTTTATGACGCGTCGTCGAGGCAATGAAACTTAAAAAGAATGAAATTAGGTAATTATTTTTCCTATATTTTAAATAATGCAATAAAAAATAAAATCTGTTATCAAAAACATATATTTAAGCTTTAATTTTCCCTTCCCAAATGAAGATAGATATTTATCAGCTATAAAAATAAAAGGGATTAACATTTTTCTTCCACAATTGCTGGTCATCAAACGAAGTGTCACTCAGAATTTAAGAAAATATTTTGTAAATTGTGGCTTTTCCTTTCTTGAAGTCCATATAAAAACTCGAAAACCCATGAACCCGCATCTCTCGGCTCTTTTTTCCAATAATTAAGTAAAATTTGACAACTTTCTCAAAAAATACATCAGAATTTTCAGACTTTTTTCAAAAATATTTGCGACGTTTTTTTTGCAAAATTGAGGACTTTTTTCCACGCTCTAATAATAAAATTATGCCTATTAATTAACGTAAGTATTAAATTTAGCGCCATGGCCGGCGCTGAAGAAGTTCGTTTAAACTCCGAGTGATGGCGTACATAATCATTTGTCATTCTTCAGAATCGATTGACTGCAGCGTAGCAGCAAATTTCAGAGATCCATGGGACTTGGACCTTACCCTTGATAAACGAAAGCGTAGGAGATTAAAAAACTGAAGAATCATCCTATACCCAACACCCACCGAAGCCTCAATCAAAACTGAGAAAGCCAATGACTGCAGCAAACAAAATTACTTTTATCTTGATGAAACAACACAGCGGAAACATAGGAAAAACTAGAGGATCATGCTCCATTTAAGCTACGCGGAAGCCTCGGTCAATACTGAGATAGCAATTTACTGCACAAAACTAATAATATAACAATGTATTAATATCCTGTCTATGAATTGGGTATCACTTGAATGGAGAGCCCGGGCCAGCATTCAACCACTTTGTTCAAACGCCTGCAGATAGCATTATCATCACTACTCATTATTACCTAATCGATTGTCTTCAGCCAATGAGAACATTTCTACGGGTTACATTTATAATAATTTATTTAATTTAGTTGATTTCCAATTGTGATCGAGAAGATTCAGGTGATGTACGGCTTTAAGTTCGCTAATAGAGGTGATGACGAATTCGCTAACCACAACGTAGCCTTGGTGACTGAATCTTACATCTGTTGGTTGTATTGTAAAACAATGATTAAATTGACTACTAGCTTTATTTTGGCATAACAAGGCTTAGATAGCCCAAAAATCTTAATAATAACCCTCCATTTAAGCCTCGGGGAAACCTCAATAACGAGTGAACGACCAATTGACTGAAGTAAACAAATTAACCTTTATCTTGATGGAAATAGGCGGTGGAAACCCCAGGAAACTGGAGTATTAACCTCCATAAGCTACGCGGAAGCCATAGTATTAACGAGGAAGAAATTGACTGCAGGACACAAATGAATGTGTATGTAGTACGACCCTGCCATTCAATAAAGTACTTAAGTAAGCGCCTTAGCATGTGTTAAAAAAATTCGATTAAACGCCTACAGATGGCGTTCTTCATCGTAAGTCATTCCTTTACAATTTATTTACTGCTGCCTAAGAGTAAATTTTTACTATTAACATTTATTTTTTAATGTGATCGAGAAGATTCCCGTTATATTCGGCTAAATTCTACGACTAGATGTTGTGACGAAAACAATTATTACATCGCGGCCTTGGCGACACAACCTTAAATCGTTTTTCTTTCCGTTCAGCCGAAACCTCAGTCACAACTTAGATCGCAAATGACTGAAGCAAAAAAATAATATTTATATTGATGGAATAATGCTGCGGAAACTCTTAAGACTCACCACAAGCAGACTTGGCAATTGATTCTTACATCCGTTGTTCGATTTGTAAACTAAAGATCCAAGTAATTTGGACGTCAATTTTCTTGGAACACGGCGGCAAAATCCCCGAAATACTGAAGAAATAATCATTCCCTCGAAACCCCGCGGAAACCTCAATCACAAATGAGAAATCAGTTGAATGTAACCAAAAACTTTACCTTTATAAGGATGGAATAACGCTGTGAAAACCCCGGATATCTGGATAATCACCCTCCATACGAGATCACGGTTCCCTAAAAAATTATTGAGAAATTGACCGCAGCATTACATAAGGTATAAATTGAATTAACTCCCCCCCAGGATACGTTCAAGAAGTTCATTTAAACATCAGTAGATGACGTTCATCATCATAAGTCATTCCTCGCGTATCGATTGACTGAGCAAACGAGTATATATCTACGAGTAACATCAATAATTTCCAATGTGATTGAGAAAATTCACGATTTTTTCGGCTTAGGTTTAGGAATAGACGTAGTGAGAAAACCAAAAGCGCAATGCAGCCTTGGTGACATCTGTTGTTTGTTTTCCAGATCCAAGTAACTTGGAGGTTTATCTTGATGAATCAAGGCGTAGGATACTCAAAAAAACTGAGAAATAACCCTCCATTCGAGTCCTGCCGTAGCTTTAATCACAACTGATAGAGCAATAAACTGCACCAGACAAATTAACCTTGGTCTTCATGGAACAACGAGGCGGAAACCCCAGAAAACTGCAGATTCAACTTCGATCAAATCCATACGGAAGCCTCAATCATAGCTAAGAAAGATTTTCACTGAAGCATATAAATAAACAAGTATGTAATAAGATGCTACTTATCAATGAGGTATTAATTGAAGAGAGCGCACTGGCCTGCGTTCAATAATTGGGTATTCTCCACGTATTTCAATATTTTGATATTCTGATTCTGTACATTCATCGGTAAAAACATCCGAAAAGAAATTTATTTAGCTTCCAAACAACGGAAGAAGAAATAAACTAGTTTCGTGCGGCTCACCAGGATTTCGTCCTCAGCAAAACTAATTTCTACTGCCGTGAAGACCATTTTAATATACATATCAAGTTATGACGAACTCTGTGATTACATATGAATAAATAAATCGTTTTAAATAAATTTATGCAAATGAATTCAATATAGCTTCCGGACGACTTGACAAATTTCATGAATGTGTCGATAATTAGTAGTGCGACTAAATTAAAAGCTGAATCCTCGATATTCACTTGCACTAAGTATGCTTTACTGCTCACTTTCTTTTCTTGGCATGTTATTGCAATGACTGTGCACAGTGGCCCTCTCTCTTCACTAGGATGTATCCTATAGTATTATCGCCATTCCTCTCATAAGAAGTTCTATTAAATGAAAATACTTCAAATTAACCTTGAATATCCATGAATGGAGTTAATGATCCTTTCTTTGGTAATTCCATGGCAGAGAATACGCTTAGAAACCTCCTCAGTAGATAATCTTTGAGTAAAGCCTTAAGTGAACAACATAACACTAAAATTTAAGATTAATGAAGTTGTAAGTTATTGCAAATGTTTATTTAGATTTCATACCATTTTTGACAGTTCCAATGAACTTCAGATGTGCGATTTGTCAACGAGGGCTGAATATACAATGAATATAACTTAAAACACGGTGTTAAAGTAATTCAAACCAATATGAGACGACATTACATTAGTCGTAACAGTGTAAAATGAAAAACCTTCAACTGTGGTCAAGAAATTGCACAAAATTTGGTTTATTTACATAACATGGTGTTCTCTGCTAAAGTTACAGGAAAGTTTCACATGTTCGTAATTATGGAACGAACCCACCTAAATCAAGGATGAGAGTATCTAAAGTGATATACACAAAAAATAATATGCATCATAAAATGAGGTCTTATCAGGCAAATTTTGTACTTGTATGTTATGGACTCTTGCTCCACACATTTCGGCAGCATTAGAGAAAGAATGAACATTTTTGCTTCAAAAAGTAGTCTAAATAATTTTCAGGTGTAAAACAGTTAAATCAAGATGTTTTTTATTGCCAAATTGCACGTCACCTATGAGTTCAAACAGAGTAAACTTACGGCCGATTCGTGACCCAATCAGTTTCTATGCTTTCTCATTGTTAATGCTGTCCGTGGGAACCATCTTTCCGCTGGAACAGATATAGCGGAAATGCTAAGCCATTTTTGCCTGCACTGGAAAAGTTGGCTCATTTTCCTTCTTCCAATTCAATATGTTTACATTACTGGGGAATCTCGGCTCTTAAAGAGAGTCTTAAGGTTCTTTCCTCCATTTTTTATACCAGGATGACTGACTAGGGGTAAATTTAGTAAAACCATTAACTGATGACAGAAAAGGATTCTAGAAGGAAAAGGATCTATTGAAATTTGAACAAAAATTTCAATAAAAGTTCAGACATCAATTCAATTTTTCTAATTTGTATGGCCAAAATATTTAAGGTGAGTGAACTTAATCGACTAGGGGTTAATAAAGGGAATAGTCGAAAGAACATACCTCTCAGTACCAGTTCGTGCCTGATTATACAGAGAATATACATATAGCAGATCTTCCTCATCACTTTATACCAAAGCAGACCTCTCGCGATTCTTTTGATTCATTGACTGAGCAGACTCCATTCGAGTGGAATACTTATCGTGGTGGATTAAACATTTCTTATAATTTCAATAGGGACTTATCCTGTTAAATGTAAACTTGAAGCTTTCACGGGGTGGAAGAACGTCATTATAAACAAGATAAAAATTTGTGACTTCCACAATTTATCGAACATTAGTGACCGGTTTCTGATGATGGCGTAACAGCTGAAACCGGTCGCTAGGGTTCAATAAATTGTGGAAGTCACAATTTTTTTTCTTGCTTATTAGAACTTATCCTGCTTGGAAATTACATAGGAAGAGATACCAGGAGGTTAAGGGAACTAGCATTAGATAGGGAAGGGTGGAGGAATCTGAACTGAAGGGTGGAGGAAACTGAAGAATCAACCTCCATGTAAGCTCCGTGGAAGCCATAATCGCTACTGATAAAGTATTTGACTGAATCAAACTGATTTATAATCATTGAGTAGGATCCTCTCTATGAATTATGGTAATCAATTTTGTGAGCGCTCGACCTGCGTTTAACAAGTTTGTTTTGACGTCCGGCTGATGGCGTTCTTCATCATAAGTCAAAAGTTCTTAAGCGCTTGACTACAGCCAACGAGTATATTTGTTATTTTAACTCTTACGTTCAATGTGATCGAGAGGTTTCGCGTTATTATCGAATTTAATATTACGATTAGAGGGAGTGACGAAGACATTAACGACGACGCAGCCTTGGCGACTGAATTATATATAGTTTTTATACCCTACACCACTACGTGGGTAGGGTTTATTGATTTTGTCACGGAAGAATTGTAACGTATTGAAGGAGGAGTGGCAGGTATGGAAAAGTATACATAGAAATGATCAGCATCACCGTACGAGCCCATCTAGCTATGTCCATCTGTCTGTCTCTTCGTACGATAACTGCCGTAAGAATTGAGATATAGAGCTGAAATTTGGGTCATAAGCCTAGTAGTAAGGATATAGTAGTTCACAGATCGCACAGTTATCAAATGGGTTGAATCGGACTAAAACCACTTTTTAAAAATAAATTGAAAGTGGTGTAGGGTATTTAAGCTTCGGCAATGCCGAAGATAATTTCTTCACTAGTTTCATTATGAAAAATATAGATCCAAGTAACTTAGACCTTATTCTTGAGAAAAGAAAGCGTAGGAAACTCCAAAAAACTGAAGAATCAACCTCCATTCAAGACCCGCCAAAGCCTCGATCACAACTGAGAAAGCAAATGACTGCAGCTCACAAATTAACTTTTATCTTCATGGAACAACGCTGCGAAAACCCTGAAAAACTGGAGAACCATCCTCCATCTGAGCTACGTGGAAGCCTCAGTCATAACTGAGATAGTAATTAACTGCACCATACTAATAAATATGAATGTATTAATATCCCATGCCTGCCCATAAGTAAGACATTACCTGAAGGGAGAGCCCTGGCCAGCGTTCAACCATTTCGTTCAAACGCCGGCAGATGGCTTTCATCAATAGTCATTCCTACCTAATCGATTGGCTTCAGCCAACGAGTATATTTCTACGGGTTACATTTTAAATTTCCAATCTGATCGGAAAGATTCAGGTTATTTACGGCTTGAAATTCACTAATGGAGGTAGTGGCTAATTCACTAACCACAACGCAGCCTTGACGACTGAATCTTACATCCGTTGATCGTATTGTAAAACAAAGATTTTATAAAGTTTTACCTTCATGTTGATCTTAACAAGGCTTAGGACACGAAAAAAACTTAAGAATAACCCTCCATTCAAGCATCGGGGAAACCTCAGTAACAAGTGAAAAATCAATGACTACAGTACAAATTAACCTTTATTTTGATGGACAGAGGCGGCGGAAATCCCAGGAAACTGGAGTATCAACCTTCCTCTAAGCCCCGCGGTAGCCTCAGTATTAACGAGGAATAAATTGACTGCAGGAAACAAATAAATGTGTAAGCAGTACGATCCTACCTGTCAATTAATTATTAATTGAAATGAGCGTTCGAGCATTTGTTCAACAAATTCGTTTAAACGCCGGCAGATGGTGTTCAATATTATAAGTCATTCCTTTCTAATGGATTGACTGTAGCCAACGAGTATATTTTTGAAATTTAATTTTATATTTTACAATGTAAAAAAGAAGATTCAAGTTATTTATGGTTGAATTTTCAAGACTAACCGTAGTGCCGAAAACACTAACCACAGCGTAGCCTTGGTGACTGAATCTTACCTCTGTTGTTGTTTTTAAAGGAAAGTTCGAAGAAACGTGGACATTTACCTTGATGGAACAGGGCGTAGGAAACCCTAAAAACTGAAGAATCAACCAATATCCCTGATCGGCGTACGTCCCAATGCCAACTGAGAAAGCTGTCTACTGCAACAAAGAGATTTACCTGTATCTTGATGGAGCAACGTGGCAGATACCCCGGAAAACTGTAGAATCGACCTCCGTCCTGGCCCCTTGGAAAAATTCCATTTGAATTGAGAAAGCATATACCATCAGCAAACAAAACCAGTGCGTATGAAATACTTCATAATCATTTTTCACTTCATAAAGTTTTATCTTGATGGAATCAGGTGGAGGAGACCCCAAGAAAAAACAGAACAATCCACAGAAGAAGCCATGCCAAAGCCTCAATTACTACTGAGAAAGCAATCAACTCCAGCAAACAAATTAACCTTTTAGTTGATGAAACAACGCGGCGGAAACCCCGGAGAAGACGATGGTCAACTTCCATCCAAACTTCCATCCAGGCCTAGGAACTCGGCGACAGAGGGGAGGATACAAGTGAATTGAAGAAAAAGAAGGAGGCTTCACGGATTGGATTCAGAGAGGTTGGACTTTCACGTGCGCAGAGAGTTGAGCTCGGAGCATTGGTAAAGTAAGGTCCATACAAACCTACAGTCGGCAAATAGTGATGAGAGAATAGTGAGGTTGGCAATGAATTGATGAGAAAAATGGATAGTGGTAGTAAAAATGAGTATAGTGGTTAGTCCTGATTATAACTCAGTTTAGACGATGTCGCACAAGAACGTCTCCGACTCAGCTCACAGCAGAAGGTATTCACCGGAAGATTCACCGAAGGATTATTACCACACGATGTGAGCTTATGTTCCCAATATTCCAATTTTTCTGATTTCTCCCGGGAGATAGCGCCTTTCCGTTTGAGAATGGGGAATTTTATAATGTCCACAATTGGCACAGATTAAGTCTTCTGAATTTTTTTAACATTATAATACATGAATGAGAAAATTGTAAAAATACGACCCGATAATTATCTTGTTCGTTGGGAGGATTGCAATCTTACGTAATACATACGTAAAGTAACATAATCCTTAATATAAGATTGTTGATAATACCTTGCCGGTCGGAAAAAAATTGTTTCAAAAAATAATTTTAAAGTCAAGCAATGCGCGGGAGTTCGTGTAATTCAAATAACTTTCTGCTGCTCCAGATTTAAAGCAATGATGAACTTCGAGATAACATTTTCAAATAGTTACGCTTTGCCATTTGTTGAATTTATATGCGATATATGAAGTTGGCAGTAAGAACTAAAACATTTTCCTCTAAATTATACTGTAATTACTGGTGTACTACAAGATGATTCCACAGCGAAGAATAATATAAGGCTATGAAATTTTCCGACGTGTATTACTAAAAATGCCAGAGCTGGAAACGCGAAACCTGAAAATGTGAAGAATAATTGTGATTAACATGGAAATAGCTGGAGATATTTATTATTTACGATAAGTCTACACACATCCTTAATATGTTTATAATGTGAGCCCTTAGAAACAATGGTAAATAAAACGTATCGAAAGCATGCACGTGACTCATCTGAATATTAAGATCATTCAAGGCTTTGTATATATATATTCTCCATGTCTTAGTTTTTGACTACACAACATATTTCGGTAAATGCTTAGTCTTAATTTCGCTTTCACAGTGAAAATAAGGCATAAAATGGATGCGAAGTGCCATTGAGTGATTTTTTTGATGGATTTAGAAGTTTGTGGTCGTTAAATATATCGCATGTAGGAATCATCGCTTGTTTAAAAGAAAATGAAAAAGATATATGCTGCACAATGATATGTGTACCAGGGAGTATTTTAGTTAGTATATAGTCACCATCACACCAAAATCTCGTCAAATTTTAACAGTGAATAGTTGGCATGTTTTTGCAACTATTTTTTGATAATAAGTCGTAGTTGCTGCAGTAATATTTTCAGAATCGTAAAGAACTTTCCGTTGTAAAGGAGTATGGAACTTCTACCTCCAGCCTACCTACATTCTCAATCTTATCCAGTCAAATTCCTCATCACCGAATTTATTATTTTAAGTTTAATAGTTCAATTCATATAAACATTGTACCTTTATTTGCGCTGATTCTACCATTTGAGTTGTCCGTGAAAATAAAAAAAATATTAAGCGGTTCATTTCGGCAAGTCCAACGGGTGAGAGACTCCATGCGTGTCGACGTTTCGATAGCTGAGTCGTTCGTCGTCGTCATGGCAGAATGAGCCCTGAAGAATGAACCCTCATAATCCTACCTTTTCAATCTTTATTTATCATCATTTTAACTTTGCATTGGTTTAAATATTAGTGATTCTTAACAATCAACAAATAATAGCCAAAACTTACATTGTTTTGCTTTAAAATATTCACTCACAAAATTGCAAAGTGATGGGTCGTTAACCAGTGATGATGATGATAGCTAATGATTCTTTAATCATATTCGATACTTTATTGATTGATTATTATTTTATTTATTAATAGAACATTGAATTTGTATTGATTTATTAGTGACAATTGCCGTCCTCAAACGAGGGCGCTAGGAGAATTTTCCTTACCTATTGGCCACAAATATACCAAATTAAGTGATTAAATAATATTTTATGGAATATTTGGCATTTGGATTTTTTATGGAAGACCCATTGGCAAAACTTTTTATTAGCGTATTCATAAAAGGTCTAATTTTGAACATTCGATCTTCCGAATCACTTTTTTCATTATTATTAGGTAAGAGCAAAAAACGCTTGATTTCTAAGTATCTATCTTGAGTTATATTCTCATGTATAAAAGGAACTCCCAAGTCCTCATCAAGAGACAAATATTCTTTCTCGAGGTAATATATGATGCATTGTAAGCACCAGTACAGCAAAAAAATGATTTCATCTCATTTACACCGGTATGGAAGGAATGGTGGTATATTTTGGTACCCATATGAAACCCTTTGATTACAGACATATTGCAGAATGTAATCACTGAGTGGCAACTTAGAGAGTATAAAATATTCCTTGTCGAGATAGGTGTTTTAGATCATGAACGGCAGTGTCAAACTCATCTCCTAAACCTGAGGTTTCTTGAAGAAAACTAGAAATGTGGGGATGTGTCTTCATACATCTTGGTTTCAAGTAATTAGAGTACCCATTTACCGATAAATTGGACGGACCTTCCTTGGGCGGAATGATCTTCATCATCATCATCACTTTCTGGGGTTGACACTTCAACAGATCCAGGTATTTCATTCAGCAGAATTCCAGGTTCTTGGAAAACTTAATGAAATTCCCTACATTCAGTGATATCATTCAAATCTGGTTATATTATTTCGAGTTACCGTGGTTTTTACTGTCACTAGATGCTTTATGCAATACAGCAATAATGGCCTTATCTAACTAACGAAAACTTGTTTCTTTCGAGAAACCCTTTCCCAACATGGTGAGAAAAAACTTTATTATATGCGTGAGCGTATCCCAATGCATTCACTGAAACGAAAAATTGACTTATTTGTAGACAACTATGCGTCAGGTGTTTAAACACAAAAATATCGACTGAACTAGTTTGATATGAGTGAAGTTAATTGTAAACAAGAACCTGTTTTACTTGCGGTAAAATAAATTGTTACGGAGACATACCATATGCGTAGGACTTTTATTAGCCCCTTAAAGCCCACGAGCAAATTAAGTTGCCCTTTGAATAAAATGTCCTGTTCCTTATAGAGATCCCATACAATTGTCTGAAAAAGATATTACTGAAGCTAATTCTTTCTTCTACAATGAGTTTTTTTAGAAAAGTTGTAGGTAAGAGGTAACGGTAGCCTGGCACTTTGACACTGTCATGATCAACTGCTGTCAGTTGTGCTTCCGACTCTTTGTTACTAGGAAGTGTATAAATTCTGCTCTGCTGAGCTTATATTTGATTTGATTATGTCAAATTGGTCAGTTAATATGTATGTTTATTGAATAAAAATATTTAAGAGTTCTTTTTTCGTTTATTTTCTTCAGTGGTCGTCAAACTTTTGATGCAACTTGAGTTGCTCATGGGCACTCAGCAGTAGTAATTCTTGCATTGATTCAAGTATTGAATTCTGTCGTCTAGTAAGATTTACGACCCAATTTAATTTATTCAAAGTGTTTAAAAGTGGAGAGAAGGAATTTTATTATTAATGATTGGTACTATTATCGTTAATATCAATTTTTTATATCAGATTGGATAAATAGGTTTGAGGATATTCTCCGTAACTTGCATTTGACGGACACCTCAAAAATCGATTTTATCGAAAGGCTGCATGAAAGACACCCAACACCTTAAATACTGTGCAGTACGGTTAAATCCTTGCCTCCTAAGATGAATTTTAGCTTTGATTTAACCACAGAGTATTATTACTCTATGGTTTTTTCTTATATTCATTATTACGGTAACTATGGTATAAAGCAATTCATAAAATGCAAATATTTCGTTCGGATACAAAATGCGGTGTCTGGTGAAATCAATTACTGTTTAATTCATTCAACATCCTACGGCCGACGGAGCACTAGATTTTCAAATGCACCAGAGTCCTCTGGATGGCCATTCTCTACACTACCCCCTCATAGGGTACTACATACAACAGTTTAAGTTGAAGTAAATATTTAGCCAAATAAGGTTCATTAAATTTTGTATTTTGATGGCACATTTTGGTAAGGTTATTGGCAATTGGGTTGTGCTCTAAAATTATCCTCTTGAAATGGGCAATGAATTCCTTCAGCAAATATATACCTTCAGCAAATATACCTATAGACAATGACATCAACCATTAAAATATTATTCAAGGGCATGCAGATTTCTATACAAGCTAGCAAGAAAACACTTTGATCGCAAAGCCAATGTATTTAGTACAAGTATAACTTACCTTATCAGTAATTTGAGTGTCCTGAGCTGATTCTTACTCTGTTGGTTCTTCACAGTGTGACATTTCTGGAACCTGCATTGAGTGATAGGAACATGCAAGTGATCACGCAAATCTAATTTATCAATTTATTCTAATGATGAAGCACTAAATATCACCAGCATATCCACATATTTCTAGTGCAAAAGTGTATGGTAGAAAATACCTCTACGAGAAGGCATAAACACTATTAATGAATTTATGAGTACAAAGTCCATTATAGTATATCAGTACGCAATATCTTTTAAATGGGTTTTTCATTTCACATTAAATCATGATAGACAGGTTCTAGGCATCTGCATAACTGCATTGGCGCCAACCATTGGCCTCTTAAGAATTCTCCTCTGATGAGTAATTGATTTAGGGCGATTGGGAACATTGAATTACTTGGGAATCGCATTTGGTTTCAATTTCTTCCAGCCATCCAATCGACGACTTTCAAATTGCGACTCTTCCGAATGCGCCTAAAACAAGGCAATGAAAAACATCAATAAACGTTTTTGCTAGTATCTAAAAACACACTAATTTTAATTAATAACTGCATAACTACGACAGAATCGACTTATAGTAAGCCTACGGTCTGTTCAGTTTTCACCAATTCGTCGGACATAAACAGCAGACAATAATTAATCGTATTGATAAATAAGAGAAATCATTGTATGACTGCTGATTATGTTTTGTCTGCGACATTAATATACTACCAGTCCACTCTACAATTTACAATCCACTATTTATGTTATATTAATCACAGCACAAGTAAGGAGATTGAAATATCTAAGAAACTTACCTCACATAGATGGGAAGATGATGTTCGTTGCCACTTGCCCCTTCGGCACATTTGCACCCATTGTGCTCTTCCTTCGGTATTTCGGGGGAAACTAAAACACCTAAACCCTTTCTCAGTCCTATTAGAACAGTTAGGAGCAGAGCAACAAACCCTTTTGCTGGATAATTTTCGCAAAAAAAAAGAAAAATGTTGCCGACCACCTTCACTTGTACAGAGAAACAATGGAATGCCTGGAACGAAGATGACAGAATGCGACGACTCCACTCTGTAGTGTATTATCGGCAATCTAGAGGACTCTGAAATGTACTACGGAGGTCTTGGGTTAGGTGGTATTTTATTAGTATGCATAATTGGTGTACTGAAAATGAGGCACCAGAGAATGGGCTTCTGGTCATTCCTTGATTTACTATTTCCTCCAGAAAATTTGCTCGATAGGTCACACATATGGAAATAAGAGCGATGGGCACGGCACGTAAACACTGAGTCACTTACAACGCTTATAAAGTATAACAAACATAAAAAGTCATAATAAAAGCCACTGGTGATTTACTAGTTACTCACTGGAATGACTATGTCGTTTTGACAGTCGTAACATATTTTATACACGGAAGAATTTAGATAGGAAGTCAACCATTACTCAATCAAAGAAAATTCAGACTGTACCTATTTCTCTACCAATTGAAGAGTGTAACAAATTTATGGAAGGTGTAGACGAATGTGATACATTTTAGGCCATACACAGGGCGACTATCAGAACAAAACAGTACTAGTTGTAATTTTTCGCTCGAACAGACGGGACATCCTGTGGTCAGCGTTGTTTACCAAACACATATACGGAGTGCAATAAAATTTCCGCAGTACAGAAGAGAATGTGGCCCATTCTAGGAGAAAACTTTGGGATTTTAATCTGCTGGCGTGGTTTCAAACTCTCAAAAACGGCAATTATATATGTCATTCCACCTCAATTCATCAAACGATTGTCCCTTAGAGTCTCAGGTTTTTCTCAAAATTGGTGTACGGGTAACGTGTGGCCTCAAACAAAGTAATATGAAACTGTCTTGAGAGAAAAATGTTTTTTGTATGATTTATGCGCACTTAAATTTTTTCACATTTTTGCTAAGTATGCGTAACCCGCATCATGTTGTTACTGATATCTCGGCTTCTATGCATCATAGAGGAACGATATACACCTCATTTTAAATTTTGTTAATTTGTAAAGATGGTAATACTATTCAAAATTGATTTATTCAATGTCCTCATTTTGATGTTCAAAAATTGTTAATTGACTTTTCTCAAACACTCCATCTCAGAAACCGCTAAAGCTTTTTTACAATTAATGATACCAATCGAACTTTTTCTGAAATAAAATTCAATGGAAGTTCATAAACACGCTTTAAAAAAGTTTTTAAAGATTTGCCTTTTTTCTCACGCCCGTCACCGCGGGCTCGGCTCTTGAGCTAACGTGTAACAGACATGTAATACGTGCATAGGCCTATCTTCAGCTCATTGAATTAAGTATAAGAAATATAAAATGAACAAGTATTTGCTCAAATTTGTTATTCTGATTGCTAAATAACTGCTGTTATGCATTTAACGCGTATTTAAAGCTAGGGCTCTAATGAGAGATTAGATTATGTTTAGCATATTTTCATTTATTAAATTTAAGTCATGCAGCGGTGCTCTTACACATACTAAAAGTTGTCTCCCATCAAAGAGAAAATATTTTTAAAAAATGTTATTTAGCAAAATATTTAAGAAGATCATCATCTGGTGTTCTGCTTGCTGGCAGGTCCCGTTCACCACTGCTGTCTCCATCCGTTTCTGTACCGAACCTTCTCTTTAGTCAAGATGTAGTTGCTGATCTTCACTTCATCCACTAATTTAATTTTTCTTCTTCCTCTCTTTTTCTCTTCCTCAACTGAACCTTCTAATGGCACTGTTAATATGTATTTCCCTCTAATCACATGACCCAGCCAGTTACCTTTCCTTTTTCTTATTTCCTATATGAGCTATCTTTCTTCCTTCTCTTTATTTAAGGCCTCCATATTTCTCACCTTATCCACCCATATATCTCCACACTCACATTTCAAAAGCCTCCATTCTATTTCTCTCCCTCTTCCCTAATGTCCATGATTCACATCCATAACATGAAAACGCTCCATGTGTAACACTTGGCTAGCCTCTTTCTCAGCTCCAGCTCCAGGCTTTTACTTCACAGATGGTTTTTCTTCTGCCTCAAGGCCTCTTTTGCCATTACTATCCTTTCTTTAATTTCTGCAACACTTTTCCAGTCATCTGTTTCTCATAAATCTTATTCATTCCTGTTGTCTTTCCTTTCCTCACATCTTCAATTGCTTTTTCTACTTCCCTCTTCAACACTGTTGAACCTCTATCTTCTGGGGGCACTTCTTCTTCCGCCTCCAAGTCCAAATCCAATGGTTTCTCCCTCGAGCAGTCCAGATCTTTCTAATATTCTGTCCATCTGCATGTTATTTCCTTACTCTTATGCATTATTCTGCCGTCTTTTCTCTCAATTTATTTCATTTTACTCTTCATTTCCTGTTAACAGTTGTTACTGCCCTTACCCTCCTACACATCAGGTCATACTGTCCTTTTCTGTGCTCTCCATGTCATCACATGCTACCGCCAGCCATTTCTCTCTTGCCTTTTGGGTTTCCCTCTTCAATTCGTTATTCAACTTTCGGTACATTGCTCTTTCTTGCTCACCTCTCTTGTTCCTATACTTTCTCCTTTCTTCCATCTCTATCAACACCTCTCTTGTTACCGACGACTTCTTTGTTCAAATTCTTTCATAATATGCTATATCTTTTTCTGCTTCGCCAACTATAGTATTTTGTATTCTCATCCAAATTTCTTCACTTCCTTTCTCTTCCTTGCGATCTTCTGGAGTCTCTTTAGACAGTTTTTCCCCTATCCCTTCTTTACCCATTTCCTCCATCTTTTCCAGGCTCCATTTCTTTACTACTTTGGCCTTCTCCACTCTCTTCAATGTTAATTGAATTTACAACCATATTAGGACATGGTCACTATTGATATCAGCTCCCGGCAACCCGTTTGATTTCTTAATTACATTCCTATATCTTTGTTCAACCAAGAAATAATCAATCTGATATCGATCTTCTGTTGGTGACATTCATGTATACCTTCTCCTTTTATGAATTTTGAACCATGTATTGGCTATAAACAATTCCATCTCTCTGCAAAATTCCACTATTCTTTCTCCTCTTTTATTTCTTACTCCCAAACCATACTTTCCCACTACAGTTCCCTTTTCGCCTTCTCCAACCACAGCATTCCCGTCTCCCATAATCACCTTACAGCAGCCCTTTTCCTCTTCTAATACATTTTCAATCTTCTCACACATCCTATCAATATATTCTTCATCATAAGCTGATGTAGGCATATACACTTTTATAATGACTGGATCCTTTGGTAACATTTCAATTCTTACTGCTATTAATCAATCATCTACATACATTAACTTTTTTACCCTTTTTGCTACTTCAATTCTCATGATTATTCTCACTCCATTTTCCCCTCTGATCTCCCGATTAGAATATGGTATCTTCATCACTGTTTATTTCCCCTTGTCCTTCCCACCTCATTTCGCTCAGTCCTATTACATCCATCTTATTTATTTCCAACTCTCTTTTTAAGTTCTCCAGCCTTCCACATTGTAGCATTGTCTTAACTTTCCACTTTCCTACCTGCAATCTCTTTTGTTTCTTTTAATGTTGCTTCTTTGCTGCTTCCCCCGAAGATCCGACTTGGAAGCTATTTTACCTCCGGAACATTTAGCAGGAGAAGCCGTCATCATGGCATAATGCAGGGAATATCCTTAGGATCCTTAATGCAGTGGTTATCTGTTGCGTTCTGTCTTCCAATACCGTTGCCTTCCCAATGAAGGAGAGAGAAGACAACGGTTTTAGGGGCAGTTTAAAACCCCTAGAACAATGGAGTGTCCTGATCTCATTACCCGCTCTCCCGCTCCCTACGAAACCGTTGGCAGTTGGCAATGAGCGACTCCTTATACGGGAGTCACTCGATCGCCATTTCCTCTTCAGTTTTAAACAGTGGATACTACATGAAGGTGGGGCCGACATTTGAGGTGAGAGGCTATTTGAGACGCATCACTCTCCTTGAGGAAGATATCCTTGAATAAATGAATTTTTTTAAGATATCAACTTCATTCTAGTATGGGGCTATTTCTTCTCAGAACTGGCTCAGATTACTTTACTTGAGGTCACATATTACTCGTACACCAAGTTTGAGTAAAATCTGAGACCCTAAGGGACAATTGTTGGTTGAATTGAGGTGGAATGACCCATATATTTCAGAAGTCACAACTGCCTTCAATAATAAATGGGTTGTCGCAACACGAATTTTGCCTTCTAATCCTGTCGAATTGCGTAAAAATTATGCTCCATTACACCCAGAATATTTTATTGAATTTCATGAGAATTAGTTGGTATATTTTTGAGGATGTACATACAATTACCATGTGCAATTCTAAAAATGTAAGTTAGTGGTGGTACATACAAGTATTGGCTCTATTTTGTTGCGATCACTAATATTAATGCTGCCGATGATAACTGTAAAAGATTCGTATTCAAGTTTCAGCTTAGTTCTTAATTTAATGGGAAATTCCCATTTTGTACCCCAAGTGCCCACGAGCAACTTAAGTTGCATGCACATATTTGTCGTGTAAGGATAGAAAATTTTTTTAAATATTTGTTTTTTGGCCTAAAGGAGTCCAATGACCGCATGTGAATGAAAAGAAAAGGTGTTTGGAGAAAAAATATCATTTGGGCAATAATGGGTAAGGAGTAAAGTCACGCATATAAAAAAGTAGCATGACGAGCTGTTACAAGAATTACTCCAAGCGACAGGCAAAATACGTTTTGTCTCGATTCGCGTATGTTGGTTTCGCATTAGGTACTAGAGAAATGATGTTGTCATTTTTTATGAAATGCACAGTTTAAGAAAATTTAATGCGTGGTTAGTATTTCCTTTGCAGTTGGAGGATATTTTAAGTGTGTATCTAAAAAAAAGCATTTAGGAATCATTTATCAGTCCGCGCAGTTCATCATCGTGATCTCGAATCGTTGGCAGTTGATTGCGACTCGGTCGTGTAAATTCCAATCTAATATATGAATTAGCTCACGAGTTTGATGACCCCCACTCGTTGCATACCACTCCCGTATATAGTATTCCCGTAATATGCTTAGGAATGTTAAAAATATTATAAAAAATCAAATCCGAAAACCTAGTACTACAAAAGACAGATAAAGACCTTATGATTTTAAACAAAGTAGATTAAGTATTTAAGTCTCAAGAAGCTATCAGTCATACAGACTTGGGGAATAAACCAAATGATCCCACGAACCGTTTTCAGCAGTCCAGTAAGGTAGTACTTTGCAATGTGAAGATACCCTTTTTAGCATGTTTCATCGGCTTTTAACTGTTGTCCCGTGAAAAATCTTCTCCACGCGTGCTCATTGCTGAAAAGATTAGCAATAAGGAAGGACTCGAACTTCAACAAACTACGATATATCCAATAATTGGCGTAAATTAGGCTGTAAAACAGACAGGTTTAACACTTGAGAGACGGAGGGAGTCATTTAATCATAGAAAGACGGAAAGGGGTTGTTTTTTTATCTATATTTTTCCGTCATAACATAGTACAAGCACTAATATAATCTCCCATTATGATTTATTTACGGTATAACTGCATTGTACTTTTTCGCAATGGTGCGACAATATCTCGGGCCTCAGGAAATAGTTGCCACTCTCCAAGACAAATCTTTAATCTAATCTAAATGTTCTGTCAGAAGGGAAGGTAAACGCAGTGGTTTCAACGTTTCAAAAACGAGGAATATTTCTGGTCATAAATGAAAGACACGTCATTCGTGAAAATGGCAGGGTCTAATTCGGCGTTGGTGAATAAGTAGTTTACTGTTTTACAGTAATCGATCACAAAAGCAAGGCCGAGTAATCGCTTGTTAATGATCCAAGAGGAGTGATTGTAATAGTAAATGCTAAATCTAATTTAAGGAACGCTTAAGCTGAGTGTAACGAAGAGAAAGTTTTAGACAACGTAGATTAAGTATTTATGTAGATAGTACGGTCCATAAAGATTCTCAACAGCCCCTTGAAGGAGAAGTGTGAGCAAGAGACAATACAGAAGAGGCCGCATGTAATTCTACTGATACGAGGGCCAATATTTCCATCATGCTCCACCAGAAATTTTGTGAATCCTCAAGGATTATTATAAGCACTGATTTGGTAATTGAGTTCTCGATTAAAATTTCATGCGGTAGTGAATGGAATGTAATTCCTCTTGAAAACACCAATTCTGGAAAATGCGTTTAGTAAAATTATGTAAGGGAAAAGCCAGGAATAACTGCGAAATTGGAAATATCTGTAGCTGATGGGAAAATGTTATGAGCTGCGACGCTTATAATAGACGATACTATTGTAAAACTATAAGTGCACTGAGACGGAGTCGTGATCACGATTGAATCAGTGCCTTTTGATGAAATCAACGCATTTATTGGTAAGCTAGTGGTGCCACAGGAGCCAATGGTTTCGGCGTCAAATCGCAATGGTCCATAAAATGGGATTTTTTTCTTGTAGGTGTGATTCTATGAGATATGCTTCAAGAGATAATGCCATACTTAAAGAATGAATGGAAGATTTTAGGAAGAGCACTCCTTCATCGTGGTGAGGTTACTCTTATTTCGTAAACACGGAGCAGATTCATTCTAATCTCTCAAACGTGCTTTGTAAGGACGAATTGAGGCCAAATAATTAGCGTCTCTCCGACTAAGTCATGGGAAAATAATATCTCCTCTCAGAAAAATCTCAGGATTTTTTACCTCTAGGAAGCTGGCAAAAAGTTGAAAGTTTGGTGGGAAACGCTAATCATGCGAGGAGGAAAGGCCCAAAAATTGAAGGCCATTCAAATACCTATACACCAGAGAGTCCTTTTCAAGAATATAATACCACCTCCTCATACCAAGAAAAACTTTTTAAGACTCTTAATTGCTGAAAGCACTCTCCATCATGATGCGTAAGGGAAAATTCAACAAAGCCAGCCCCTCGAAGATGGCCAAAGCAAGGAGTATACCTAATCTTGGGGGCAAGAATAAAATTAATATACGGGTACTGAACGTAGTAGAAGAATCAGCAGCAGCGTAGTTGAATCTACATTGTGAAATTATCTTCAGCAAGAACTTTAATAGGTTTAATTTTTCGGAACTATCATCTCATATTTTCCTTTATTTATGTAGGAAAATCAATATTTCAAATACGATATTTGTTTATAATTTCTAACGATGTCTTTCTTAGCCAGATATATCGATGAAATTCATTTAGTGAAGCAGTGATCTAAGATATATATTTAAAATGTAATTGTGTTTCAGGTTGTTCCCTTAACCTTCGATTGTATACTAGTTAAACATAGTAATATCTAATCTTAAATTTGGGCTTATCATTCTTAAAATAAAATAAATAAGAAATTCCAAAACATTTACTTTCGTAGTTAATGTTTTGTTTTAAATTTTGAGATTAGTTGCTAATGTTTTCCTGTTATTTGCGTCTATTGTATTGAATCTATATTTCAGAGACGGCACTGGTTTATTATTAATTAATTTCACTATTTGAGGTGGTTGAAATACAAAGAGTACAGCACTCTTAACAGAAATTTCGTGAATGATACTTAATTTGGTTTGAGATTTTTCGTTTACATACACTAACACGCAGCTTTAACAAAGAGCCATGAGTAATGGAAGCGGGCGTGACTTCGTGGAAATCATTCATAGTAGGAGCGTCTGAAGAAATTAAAACTTGGCTGTTTCCACATTCGGAGGAAACGTGCACCTCATGTGGCAAAAGCCAAGTTGTAATTTCTTAAGAGCCATGAGATCTTAATTTGGTAAAGTTATTCAACAAGAAATTCCAAGACTTATTTTTTAAATTATTGTCATTTCCCAATGTTATATTATCAATTCGCAATCTCAGCCATAAATTCCAAGTTCAGAGAGAATTTTATTAATATTATTTAGTATTATTTTTCAAGGCATACTCAATGAGAAGTTCAAACAGTGAAGCACATTGGGAAAATTATCCTACGCAAGGAACACCAAAAGTTTTATTTCAGAAATTATCATTGTTTACCTAGAGTTTCTCATCATTTCCTATTCTCAGTGAGAGAATCAATCTTAGATTTTTATTTTACGACATCATCTATGTTTCAAAGACGGAATTTGAATATATCCCTTATATATACACGTTGAGACGGGTTTTATGAGTAAAGCACTCGTAACTATTAATTTGCTTTTAAACGAAACTAAGTTTGAAAATTCTCCGTTTACCTTAACTAACACATTGCTAAAAAATAATATGTTGCAGTCTTACAGTGGCAAAATGACTTACAAAAAGAAATGCCAAAACTTTTATTTCAGCATATATCATCTTTTTCTACGTTTCCTTACGTTTTGCTATTATCAACAAGTAATTTTATGTTTCAGCGTCCTTATTTTTTAAATATTACTTCACTGTACTAATTGCGACAGATTTTATGATGAAATTCGATAAATGACGTACTCTTACATGAAAATTTATCTGGAATGAAATAAGGTTAGAGATTTTTCTGTTTCTCTGCAGTTATACATTAATGAAACAAGGTTTAAAGCCGTCTTACACTTTGAAAATCATTTCCGGCAAGAAATTCCGTACCTTTTAATCCTGGCTTGATCATAATTTTCTTCTGATATCTATTCTTTTCCTCCTCTTAGCGAGAAACTGTTTCAGATAGAGCAATCGCTTCTTATTATTCTTTAATTATGTTTCGAGATAAATTTTATACTAAAATTCAATGGGTGAAGCGCTCCTCACAAAACCTTTGTACATGAAACTATGCCTTAGATTTTTCAGTTTACGTGCTTACATTTTTCCCTACTATACTAGAGGTAGATCGGCCCCTGAAAGTGTAAAAAACAGTGAGGAGATTATCATACAGTAAACAAAACTTACCCTTACCGGTAAAATTCCTTACAAATATCCTTACATATGCTTTTTCCGACGTGGGGATAAGGAAATTCCAATAGTGAACCACTCTTAACAGAAATTTAAACATATAAGGAAATTGTCTAACATTTAACTACCTTTGATTTATCAATGTTTAAACATATTTCAATAGTCTAATAATGCTGAAAAAATTCTCACTAAAGAATTCCAAAACCTTTATTATAAATTCTCATTTCAATTTCATGGTTAACTTTCGGTACATCCTTGCAGATAGTTTTTCCCAATCAAGGGCAAAGTCAGGAGTTGGATTCTTGGGGTATTGAAAAATGATGTGAAGCTCAGAAAAAACATGTCATAACTAAATTTTTTTATTTAAAAAATGATTTCTCCAGCAGAAGACTAGATAATTTGGTTTTACTAATGTATAACCATTGGAAAACGATAAATATTTCGAGAATTTTGCCGTGCTATAAATCCTGATGTTCTTGATGAAGGTCATTTACTTACAGATTGACATCTCTTGAATCTTCATTGGCAGTAAATTAGTAAAAAAGACGTTAAAATGACCTCTCAAAAACGTGTTAATTAATAGTCATTCATCAAGAGTGATTTTATTATTACAAAAAAAAAATGTCAAAGATAATGTTTGGAATTTCTTATGGAGATATTTGTTTTCTTACTCTAACATTTCTAACTCTTGAGTAAGCATGCGGATATTCAGCTCCTCAACCGTGATTTTCAGAAAAGGCATAATGTTGGTTTACTTTTTCCTCTCAACCTCTCTATGCCTTCCAAACCTCATAGCCAACTACCTTTACTCCAATGGAAGGCTCGTGCGAAAAGATAGGTACGTTTTGTTACACCACGCCCCCTATACCGAGCGTCCGGCTGCTCCGTGCTGAGACCTGGAAATTCTGACTCCGTCAGGTTGTTGAAGTTGCGTGATCCTTAACTCCTTGAACTCACCGGTTTTAGGATATATATGCTGTCATTGAATACCAAAGGCTCTATGCTTAAAATTACATGGGGATTTCTGGGAATTAGGTCAATTTTCAGCCTCCGTATCTAATAATGGCTGAGACAAATGGCTTACTATTCCACAGTCAGCAATTATTTGTGAGTGTATGTGCCTAGTTTCAAGTGTTTACTCCAAAGTAAACCATTTTGGACTTTTGTCCAGCATTTTTCGATTTTTAACCACTGTGCGAGGGTCTGGAAGGGATTTTCATCGCAGTTGTGTAAAATAGGCTGATATGTTAACGATATTATCATGGTCGCCTTTAACGCATCTAATTTAGCTTAACTCTACCCGTTTCAACTCGATTTAAAGCCAACCTCATTAATGAACATTACGTTAAAATGAATTTAGCGAAAAAAAAATGAGAGGGGGCGAGGAGAAATTTAGCGAATCTAGAATGAAAAGACTCTATCTCCTGTAAAAAGTCAGAAAAATTTGTAATGGTGGCAAATTTAGCTCACTCGCTTACATCTTTCGGTGAATTTCTTGGTGTTAATTTGCTGTTATGAGCTAAGTTTGAGACGTGCTTGTTCGTCATAATTTACAATGGATTATTATCGAGACTAACCACCTCATTTTTCTCCATTTATTACCTAGTTTGTTTTTCTATTGCCATTATTTGACCATGGTAAGTTTATAAGGACTCAATAAAACCTATACTAATCTTTAAAACCCCCTGGTTTTACTCTCCGTGCACAGGAAAGTCCTACCTATCTTAACCCCATCCATGAAGCCTTCTTCATCTTCTTCCTCGATTCTCTTACATTCTGACCTTTATATAGAGTTTAAATATCGTCCTTCATTACCTTTTCCCACAACCTGTTCTCACTCCCCCGTATCATCAACAGTGGTGAATTGCTGTTTTCATTCCTCTCCACTAAGAGGTTGGAACTTGGAATTCCACCATGCCCAGCCATTTCGTGTTGCCTCCTTATATGGTTAAAAGCTACATTAGATCATGTTCGTGCCTTTCTCACCTAGATCATTTTAAAAAGGGTATTTAAAAATATCTTGGTTGATCCAACAAAGTACATACATCCTCATAATCTGAAATCCATCGTTTATATGGCGGTTTCTAATTCTGATTGAAAATTGTGTTCCATTAGATGCATTAAATAAACATTTATGCAAGTGAACACAAGGTAAAACTAATTGGAACCTGTCAAAATCGTCATTTCTATTGGAAATGCAATATAGAGAAATTTAATGCTCACTGAGCATTGCTCAGTCGATGCGCGAGGGCTTTAATGAAACAAGTTGTTCAGGACTGCCGTATACACGATGTGGACGATGCTGTTCAAAGCGCGCGATAAGGGTCACCGACCGCGTGGCTAAAGCTAAGTATGGAAAACATCAATATGCTTTCTCTATTACCGAATTCTGAGGATACCGGGATTAAGTAGCTATGGTATTACCTTTGCATATTACCGTATTTCTCCGAATATAAGCCGCCATTTTTTTGAGGCCCCCATATCGGGGTGCGGCTTATATTCGAGGTGCGGCTTAAATTCGAGAACTTGCTTAAAAATTCGTAAAAATGACGGATTTGAGCAAACCGGACGCCAGTTAAACTCGCCTGAGCCACGGACTTAGTGCCAGAGTAGGTCTGCAGTGTTCGCGCGCAGGTGAACGGGAGGGGGCAAGGTAAATACAAGTTTGTACCAGTGTGTCGTATGTATAGGGCGGATCCAAATGGCTGTAAATAATTCGCAACACTGACGGTACGAGAAAAGGCCCTCTCCTTTTGTCTTTTAGTTGCTTTTTTCACTCTGAGGGGATGCACTGAGAAGGGTGCGGCTTAAAGTCGAGTATTAACTTTTTACCCTGTTTGAGACCCCGTAGGGTCTCAAACAGGGTAAAAACGGGGTGCGGCTTATACTTGAGTGCGGTTTATATTCGGAGAAATACGGTATGATATGCCGTTGAAATAAAATCAGTATTCATTGTTACAACCTTGGCATGTTATGAAAAGGATTGTGTGATGGGTATGATCACTTAAACGAATCGTAAATATATTCTTTGGATTATAATCCAAGAGTTGGGTTGACAAATCAATGATGTTCTCAAAAAATAAAGATTTTCCAGGCTATATATAATCTCTGGTTAGTTCAGAGTTTAAGATGATTTATGGACAAAATTTTATGTACTTATGTCACGTAACGTATGCATATTTTCCATGTAAGAGGAGCAGAATACTTTTGATTAAAGAAAATCCTCAATATTTTGAGAAAAATACGGACTTGGCAAATCAACGCTTTACGCATACACACCGAAATACCGGCTATTTGAACCTGTTAAAACTCAAATACAAAACTAAGAGATGTATAGATGACCTTGCACATACAGGTACATCACCTTCTATTGTGTAGAAATCTTTATTTGATTTTAAACGATGGAGCACCAATGGCTGCAAATTTATGTTCTTTAAATGCGAAATTCCTAGTACTTAAGACACAAATTTCATGCGACGTCTAAACAGTTGTGTCTCTAACAAGAAGTGGTCATTCTTAAAAGCAAAATTATTCACCCATATAGTTATTGCATTAGCAACCTTCAATGAGAGGAAAATCTTCCACGAAAATTTTAATTTTATTACCATATGTTCAATCATTAGACCATCCCCATGGCTTTAGGGCCGAAAGAAGCAAAATATTTTATTGATTTTTACGGACAATGGACAATTTCATGTGTGAGAATCTATTAAAACAATACCAAGTATTCATAAAGTATATTTGGTAAACGTAAAGCTAAATTAATTAATGATGAACTATATGGAATTCAGTGGGATACGATGTAGAGAGTAGACATGCAAGCAGCGTCTCACAGAGCACACAGAGCTCCCCTCGACAACAATTAGCTGTTTTTAGTCTCTCACAGAGCACCCCTTGGTTACAATCAGCGGTTTTTAGTCCCAACCCTGAAGTTTTAGCCTCTTAAAATGGTTGAAAAAGGTAAATTTTATCATCTTCAATATCCGAGTAGTTTTATGTGTGTATTTATCAGAATCCCAGCAAATATATATCTAATTCATGGTCAGAGAACTTCAATAAAATAGTTACCATCTCCAGTGGAAGTTGATGAGAACTTAAATGCGGTGGAAGGAGGCTGTGGCTGTAAAAGATGGAGAAAGAGAGAAAAAAGATTTACTCCTTTTCATTTAGTCTCGCTAAAAGAGTTTAATAATTTGAGAACCGAATAGCCTCCTATCTTCTTTTCTCGGGAGCTCTTTCCGTTTAAGCCAAAACGTCAAATAAGAGAATGCTGTGTGTTAAAATGATGTGTTTTCTTTGGTCCAACATTGTGTCGCTAGCTGAAGTGAACAATTCCTGTGATAGGATGCTTCTCTCCTACGTCTATTCTGCTAACGAATTTAGTCTAAATTTTTCTACCGTTAGTTATCCTACGTTTCAGAGAGTAAATTTCTTTCCACTTTTTGTTGCTACATTTGCCACTATTATTGTTGGAAACCTGTGAAAAGGTAATGCATCATACGGGAAATTATGCTATGATTTGTCTTGAAATTTGTTTTCATTAGACATTAGAGGTTAAAAAACGGTACTTCTGGATAGTTTACACTATCATTGCAAACATTAATTAACACAATATTTGCAGCCAATGGCCGGTCAAGTCCAAAACCATTAGTTATAATTTCTTAATAGGATCACCTTTTCCTTTAAATTGTTGGGTAGACTTTTGCACAACTTTGATTTTTTCCCAAAACGATTTGTAGATTTGAGCACTGAGTGCTCTTTTCCTCATTCCTAGAATATTCAGAATATTTTTCCAATTTTCAGAATGGAGTTCCATTAGTAGATGAGTGTATATTATTGAACGTTGATGAAAATTGAATTTTCCGTTACCCATGCAGAGTTACATTAGGAGTAATAGAGTAATTCAATAACTAAGCTAATCTATAGCATCGAGAAAAATGGATTATCATAAAAAATATGAAATCATAGAGGAGAGTGGAACGAGTATCAGATGACATTTTCCTTGATTAAGATGTAATTTTATCTGCTCGGGCAAGAGGTCTGCTCCTTTCGCTCTTGCTCTCAAATACTGGTAATAAGATAAATAAAAGCCAGGCAGGGGGTTTCCTTGGCCGCTTTGGACCACTGGTTCAATTTTTTGGTTGCAAATGCATTTCCACGCCAAAATTGCGCAGTAACCTTACGTCGAGAGAAGCCGTGAAGCTCCACCGACGACGAACAAAGTTTGCACAGGGCGAAACACAATTTGCCCACCTGGTTAGATTCCAAGGTCAAACACCCATCGCCAAAGCATCCAGTGTCCTGCCACCGGTTAATGATCAAGTGAAACACGGTACCGTCGAAGGATATATGACATTAGTTCGCATCCGTCGGTGTGGTTCAAACCTAAAGGCAAATGGTCACGACTACGCATCAGGGACAATCTCATCGGCGCTAATATGCGCCCAGTTACGTGAATCTATCTTCCTTCGAAATATGTCTATCGTATTTGACGTATATGAGACGACTGAGTAACGGCCAGCTTCCAAGGAATGAATTTCTCTGAATTCAATAGGTACTACAATGAAGAAAACGGCAGCGATGAAGAATAATTCTAATCCCCCCTAATATTTTTCTCCCTGGGAGAACATAGCAGGGTATTAGACAGCTAAAATAACTATTATCATCCTATAAATTTAAAAAGCGTTATTTGTTGGGATCAGTGGCGTTATATCCGTTCTTTCAAGCTAAAAGTAGAGCGATTAATAATCCCGGGATTTCTTTAATGGTTTGATCTAGTTTCATAGGTCATATTCTTCCACCGTCTCTTTTTCATATCCCGTTTACCAATCAACAGTTCCCTTTGACAACACTGCGTTGGTCTGTTTGCTTATATTTCTATCTCAACTAACCAAACAATGACCTGCTTTATGTTTATTTCCTTTAATTATTATATGAGGGTATAGGCGAGGAACAAGACATGAGCGCGGTTAGAGGGCAGATGAATCGTTTAGATTAAAGGAGCACACGGAAAATGCTGGGGAATATTGGAAGATACGAAAGTGATTATGGAATGGCAGGGGCTTATGAATTATGTCTAAAACTAGAGTAAACTTCTAGAAATGTATATGGATTATTTTTAGCGCATGGAATTAAATTTTTGATTCAATCGGCTACGTTAAAGTAGGACAATAAATGGGTGGAAGCTGGAATCGTAAAGATGGTGGACAAGAAGGGATAAACGGGAGTTCGTGGAAGAGAATATGAATGAAGATAAGTGAAAAGGAAGATAAGAGGAAGAATTGGAGCGTTCAAAAGTAGTCACACCAAAAACACCAGAAAAAATTACAGCCTAATTGAATAAGAGATCAATGCGTAAAAAATATTTTGAAAATCGATGAGAGAGAAATCTGGAAACGTGTCGGAATCAGCCAACGCAAAACGATGCATTAAGAGTTAGACATGATCAATCAAATAACCAATCGAGCAAAGCGAAATGGCTGAAATAAGATTCAGAAGAAATGAAAGAGCGACGGATAGAGTGAATGTGGACTCGCTAAACGTACAAGTGGATGTGCTAACAGCCGATAAGAGGGGAAGAGGGCGTACAATGTCAACAGTTAAAGAAAAAGAGGAAAAATATTAATCGAACTATTTAATACCCCGGAGAGGTGAAGTGAATACATGTAGCACTGAAAATTGACCGACATTGAGGTGGCATAACGGAAGACTATAGATAGGAAATTTATGAGAGCACATATCATACCTACGGTGTTATTGAATAAATTTGATGATTACGCAACAAAAACCTTCCTAGAGCTCGTGAGTAGGATATCCGAGAAAGTTGTATAGCCAGAGGACTTTGCAAAAGCAGTATTGATACCTATCCTGAGGAAGATGAAAGTTACAGATTGCAAGGAGTATGGAGGAATTGGGACAAAAATTGGAATATGCTAAAGTTTTGCTTCGATTAATTATAATGTTGAAAATTAGAAGCACTACTGGGACGATGACCACTTTTGTTTCAGGAACGGGAGGACTACCTGGGATGCTATTGGGGTAGTTAAATACTTATAGAAAGATATACTTTATTTTCATAAATACCTTTCAAAATGTATTCGAATGAAATGGAAAGGGAGGCATATGGAACACTAAATTTTTTAAGGTAAATAAGAGGCCGGCTGATAAACTTTATTACATTTCCGGACGACCAGGTATGGTTTAGTTGATCTTCAAAGGGATTACAAACTTTAGAAATGCACCATAACAGCAGTGCGGAACATTAGGAATTAGTGCTAATCATTATTTTGAAAATGGCATTGATAATCTGTAGGACAAAGAAAGTAAGGTTGATTAAAATGTAAGAGAGCATTATCAGGAGGAAATAAAGGAATTCAGTTACTTAGGCATGGTCTTAAATATTGGCCGGAGAAAGAAATTTAGGGGACAGTTTCGTTAGTGAGGGTGTAGCTCCATATTACTGGTTATATATCTCTTGCATCTCTCACTGACGGGATTTTTGTTGATGCGTAGCTACGACCACTGAGAGATGGCACTGAGGTGTCTTGAGGTTTATCGCACACCGAGAGATGTGTCTTCCGACGGACCCGTGTTTCACACGATCATCCAATGTTGGCAGGAAACAGCGTGCCGAGGCGGAGGGTATTTGGCCTTTGAATTTAATCGGCGGACAAATCGTATTTTCCCCTACGCACACCTCGCTCGTCGTCAGCGGAGCTTCGAGGCCGACTCTCGGATGCACAATTTCCGCGAAATTATGGCATGGAAATGCTTTCACGGGCAGTAAAACATCCAGGAGCCCTCGGTGACTAAACAGCCTTCTACCACACTCTTATTTTGTCTATAACGCTTGTTTGAGAGCGGTAACTAAACGAGTTGTTCCTTTTCCCGAGCAGCTTATAAAACACCTTCTCCAGGAGAAAAGTTCTCTCATATTACTTTCAGTCCCTGTATGACTGTAGGACCCCACGTATAGCAGTAATGCCAATTTACTGTGGCATAGTGTAGCAATATATGAAAAGATGGACCAATTAATTAAAATAAAAATATTTCTTTAAATAAAATAATTTCACACTAACGTTAATGGGAGTCTGAGTGTCTCCTGTTGGATATAAAGAGCGCAGCGGGAAAAAGTATGGGAAATAAGCGAAATCGGGTCATTGTTGTCCGCAAGAAAATCATCTGGGAGGAGAGGCGGAAGAGGAAGGAGCGTTTGATTAAGGATAGCCAAGGAAAAGGAATGTGGAGTACAGAATGAGTGCGATTGGGTCTTCATGGGACTCTAAAACTGAGGCCAGAGATTAGTAGAAAAACTGTTAGAGTAGTTCCATTAAACAGCACGGTTTCCCAAATAATTAACACAAAAAAATCTTTGGTTAAGAGCGTTCTAAGAAACTAGTTCACATACATTCACATCTACATAATACCCTGCGAGCCGCCGCATGGGCGTGTGGCAGGGGGTGTTAGGTCACCAGCCGTGTAAGGGTGTAAGTTTTTTGGAGATGAAATGGTGACATGTATTATAGGAGTGTATTTATTGGAGCTCTGTTTTTAATCAGTTCGTTTATTGTACGCGGAAAGAACGAGTTTTTATACCTATCTTTTCGGCAGTGTATTTCCCTTATTTGATCGCATCTGTCAAACCTAGAGATGTGGTGAGGAGTCATGATAATATTCTCTGTGTTGTTCTGAAAAATATCTGTTCTGAATTTCTCAAGCAACCGGAGCCTAGCGTGTAGCCTCCGAGTCTCTGGGGGCTCCCACCTCAATCCCTCTTAAAGTTGTGAGACACTATATGTACGCTCGTAGCAGTTTTTAAAGAAGCGCGCTGCTTTCTTTTGTATTTAAATAATTTTTTTGGTTTAATCTTTATGACCAGGGTCCCCCTTTTTTTTGTACGAATGAACAAAATTCATCTATAAACATCAGCGAGGTGTGACATTCGAGGTGTGGCCTAACCAGAGTGAAGTTGCATCTCTCTCTGACTTTTTCATCCGAGGACCTTCCTATTATACGTTTAACAAAACCTAGATTCTTTAATGCTGTGTCACACTTGTTTTGAAGTATAACCCCCACGATATATCAGAAGTTAAGGTAAACCCAAGATATTTACGGTATCTCAGGATTTTATGTTTACTCCACCAACAGCATAGGTATGGCATATTTTTGGTGACCTTTGCAGGATGGGAACTGTGGTGCATTTGATAATATTTAATTCTAACCCCCATTCCTGGCTCTGCGAATGAACGTTGTTAAATCCGATGACAAAGCTTCAAAGTCCGCATCTTCACTTATTTCACGGTAAATAACGGTATCGTCTACAAATAATCTTAATTAACTGCTCACTCGAGAACTGAGGTCATTAATATAAATAATGAATATAAATAGTTTCGATCACTCTTCCCTAAGGGAACACTGAATGTGACTTCGACCATGTCAGAACTAAAACCATCAATGATTACTTTTTGATTTCGATCACTGAGAAAGTCCCTTATCCAATACACTATTTTTCTATTAACTCCGCTTGATTTTTTTCTTAATGAATTTTCTGTGAGTGACCTTGTCGAATGCCTTCTTGAAATCAAGGAATATTGCGTAGGCTAGATTTTTCCTTTACCCTGATTTTACGTTATCATGAAGGAAGAGCGCAAGCTGTGTTTCGTGGGACCTGGCCTAACGGAAGCCGTGCTGACTACTATGTAAGAGGTTATATTTATCCAGGAATGTCATAATATTGCTAACGACAGTGTGTTCGAGGATCTTGCATAAAAGTGATGTTAACGATATAGGCCGGTAATTTCCTGGGTCACTTCTATTTCCTTTTTAAAGTATCGGAGTGACGTTTTCTATTTGCCAGTCTTGTGGCTCCTTGCCTTCGGATAATGATTTGTCAAATATAATGTCTAAGAATGGTGCAATGTCTGGTGCTAACTCCTTTGAGTTTGCGTGAAGGTATTCCTTATCGACCATGGGAAATGTTGCTTTCAGTCGAACGCAGTTGTTTAGTTACTCCATCACGTTGAATTTTTATGTCAGCCATTGGCTAGTTAAAGTCAAGAATATCAAAATTGTGTTTCATGTTTTCCTTTGTGTATTCACTTTGAAGTACTGGTTTAGTAAGTTGCCTTTATCGATGCTATTGGTGACTACTTTGCCATTTGAAATCAGTAAAGACTTTACTCTCGAAGATTCCCCCTGTAGGTCTCTCGCTTAAGATTAGAATGACTTGTGGTTTTCATCTAGCAATTCATCTAGAAAGATTTTCTTCTAGTTTTGTATAGTAAAGAGCATTTATTTTCGTTTTTGAGCATTGAGTAACGTATTTCTCTTTCCTTCAGTTCCATTGTTGGATTACTTGAGTTAATAGAATTTTTATATTGACTGTGTAGTTCCCTTTGTCTCCTGAGCTCACGCCTTATTTCGTGGTTATACCAACGAGGTTCTTTACTTTCCCGTTTGAATTTTTATGGTATATATTCGGATTCCTTTACTTAGTATTTCCAAAAAAAATATCTCCATGATACTTCGGTGTTTTCGTCTTTTTTAGTGGCTAAATATTTCGTAAATGAATCTTCTAACCTCTCTCCAAATTTTATGTTACAGCATTTTTCAAATGAGCAGACCTAAAATTTAGGTTTTACGGTGGATCCTACTGTTGTTTCCAAAGTCGTAAATATTACTTTATTATCACCTATGCCGTCAATGATATCGACGTGTTTAATCGCATTAGGGCCGCAAACAGGTAAAAGATCTAATATTTTATTACATCTATGCATTAGATTTAAAAATAAACTTAACAACAATTCAAAACATTAACCGTAACCAATGTTAATGTTTTATGAGATTTATGTTTTAAAAGTATATATTTTTTTAATTGTAGCTTCTCTAGAGTACATACCTGCACCATTTTTACTGTAAATGGGCTCGTATTTGTTCGCAAATAAGCTCGGAAAGTAGTACGGCATGTGACAGATATATTGGTATCGTTGAAGGATGAGATACTTTTTTAATGATGCCAAATTCATTGAATTATAGGTGAAATGATATCTGGCTCAAACTCCCTTAATCGACTTACAAGGTTAGAGATGTGAAACCGCTGTTTTATTACCTCTTACGCTACATTCCACTCGCCGAAAGCGGAAAATAGAAAAAGGACGCCTTTCCTCACCTTCCTCGACTCCGACCCCTCGCTCTCGGCCGGTTAGTGATTGGTTGAGCGCTTTTTCCTCATCCATTTGCCGGGCCGTTTTTATTGCCACGTGCCATCGATTTTAATCAAGTGAATCTTGGGATTCATGTCATGAATTTCATATCCATTTCATGATAGCAAATCAATGATGCGGAAGTCACTTTTGTGTGAGTACCTGTGAAGGTTGATTTGACATGTTATTTTAGCAGTTATTTTGATGAATGCACTGTGTAGTAGTCAATATGTATAGAGAGGGAATCCATGGAGAAAATTACGATTCGTTATGGAACCAGGTCATGTGGGCTCTCGATGGAATATTGGAAAAGATAATATAATAATATTGGAAAACAAAAGTAAAGGAAACACGTTTTAGTGGGTGGATAAAACTGAACACCAACCTCTGTTTTTTCTCTATGAGTTAATCAATCGCAGTTTTTGGATATCCGTTTATAACGGCACTCAATGTAATGTCTTTTTCTTTTGTGTGTTCTACTTTTGATAAGGGAACTGTATTGTTATTTAGCACCGTACCGATTACCTTTCAAAGTGCCAAGTCTTTGTCAATGCAGTCCATTTTACTATTTTTCCAAATGGCCCCACCTCCACGTTCCAACAGGCTGTTGCGGCCCTTCTTTTGCAGTCGAAGAAGTTCTCCCTCCTACTGAATCATTCCACCTAATCCCCAAGAGCCCAGTTCCCCCATGTCTGTATGGACTGATTAAAATCCACTAATCGAATAAGTTTGTCTCACATTTTTGTACACTATTTGTGGTTCTTAATGCTTGTTTTATTGTGTATTGTTTTTATTGCTTGTATATTGTTTCCAGAGCCAAAATATCTCATTACCTGCTTGCAAAGTAGTTCCGAACTTGTTACTTTGTATTTCTCACTGTTAATATCGAATAAATTTGTCTCACATTTTTGTACTCTCTTTGTGATTCTTAATGCTTGTTTTATTGTGTATTGTTTTTAATAATTTTGCAATGCTCTTAGGGGTGATGTACCCAGAGCAAATAAAGTATTCTTATTCTAAATTGTGAATGGTATTTGTTATTTGTTATACCTAGTGCACCGATTATACCAGTCGTGTCCAGCATAGGAGGCCCAGCCCATCGAGGTCTCTCAATAAGTTGTTTTATAGTAGACGTCATTGAAACCTAGATTTGGTATTAAGAACTCTTTGGAACTTGTGGGGAAGATAAAAGATATTGCCGTTTGTAAAAAATCAAGACTAGTATCTTTTGCGCTGTAAATTTTATTCACTAATGTTCCAGCATTCGATCTGTTGAAAGCAGCTCCGGTCGCGGATAAAATGAAAAGAACATTTTACATACTTATAAAAATAGTGGTGTCTAAAATATTTATTTTTGTTCAACAAAGCTTTTGCCTGAAGTTAGATGACCTATCCATATGCTCTCCAATTTAATCCGTTTCTTTTTGGAATTCCATTGCCGTTCTATTACACCCTTACTTTCCGACATCTTCTTGAACAATTTTGAGAGAAAGGTGTTTGATTCGGTCAATAACTAACTAAAATCTGTGCTGTATTTGTATACATTCGTGTATGATATAATTGTGTAGTGGAAAGGCTATAGTGCTCAATAGATTATTTTCCTGTTTTTCATGTATACGTTTCTTTTGACAATCAGCCACCACTAATCTGCACCATTTAGTTACTTTCTCATAAATTTCCTGCTATACATATTAAGTTAACTTAGAAACTTTCGCGCCGTTCCGGTACGTTAAACGTATAATAGGAAGGTCCTCGGATGAAAAAGTCAAAGAGAGATGCAACTTCACTCTGGTTAGACCACACTTCGCATGCGCCGCGGGCATTTGGGACCCTGGTCATAAAGATTAAACCAAAAAAATTGTTAAAATACAAAAGAAAGCAGCGCGCTTCTTTAAAAACTGCTACGAGCGTACATATAGTGTCTCACAACTTTTAGAGGGATTGAGGTGGGAATCCCTAGAGACTCTGAGGCTACACGCTAGGATTAGGTTACTTCATTAATTCAGAACTGATATTTTTCAGAACAACACAGAGAATATTATCATGACTCCTCACTACATCTCTAGGTCTGACAGATGCGATCAAATAAGGGAAATACATCAGATCGAACAGATACGTACAAACACTCGTTCTTTCCGCGTACCATAAACGATAACATTAAAAACAGAGCTCCAATAAATACACTCCTATAACACATGCCACCATTTTATATTCCACAAACTTACATCATGACACGGGTAGGGGCCTGACATACCCATCCACACGCACATGCAGCGGCTCGCAGAGTATTATATAGATGTAGATCATTTTAGGCCTTAATTTCAGTTTTATGTGCAAGAATCGGTCATATTTTCCGTATAATTTCGCTCATATTAAAAGAAATATTGCCGTAAAATTAGGAGCACTCGAGAATAAAAACTTTTTTTGCCTCTTGAGCAAATTACCGAAAGTATTTTTATCACATGCATTGTAATTCTCGAAAGATTAGTTTGCGATTGAACGAATAGTCAATCCGTCAGCTATCACTAAAGCGTGAGAGCTTTCCGTACATTTATCATTATTTTCAACGAGCAAGGACATAGAAATCACCGTTCTACATTTGAGTAGCTTTTTTAAAACATTAGTGAGATACTTCTGCTGGATATATCAATAAAAAGGGAAAATTTCAAAATCAAAGGGAATGATAGCATTTTAATTCTATTCGGATTGTTTTCTCAAGCTTTTTATTCATATTTTTGTCAGTCCATGTATGAATTGATAATACCTTTCTCGCGAATTAAGGAATGATTTGAAGTAAGCGCTCCGGCCTGTGTTCACGCAGTTCGTTTGATCACCAGCAGATGACGTTCGCCACGCTCAGCCTTTCCACCATAAGATCGATCGACTACAGCTAAAGAAAGACGTGTCAACGCTATTTTTGTAGACGTTGAAACTACTTATCTCAGTGAAAGATGGCGTTACTTGCTTCAACATAACCTGCGCGACTTGAAAACCGTGGAGTTCAAATCTACCCTTCCATTACTTATAAAAGGAATTATATATTACTATTATAAGCATTACATATTTATCATTAAAACGTTTTTTATGCACAGAAAACTATGAAAAGATACGGCGCAAAGCACGAGGAAGCTGAAATAGCTTAATATACGTGATCATAGCTGAACGTACGTGTCAATCTCCATTCTAAAGCATGAATCCCCTGATATCATCATGAGTTGAAATGGATTTTCTGATTATTCTGAATTCCGTATGTATGTACGTCCTGAACAATCTAAATTTAAATTTGACAGTTTTGATGAGTATGTAATATGTCTACTCGACAAATTTAAGAAAAATCTCATGGCACCTTTTTCACGGTGCCCAACCTGTAATATATTAATGGTAATGAACCAACATTTGCTATTCAAGTACTCTAGATTATTACAGTAGAAAAAGAGAATAATATTAAAGCTTACTAATTATAGTCAAGTAAAACATTGTTGCTTGGAGAGATATTCACTAAACATTACCTGGAGACTTCATAAGACTACGAAATTTTAATCAATTAAAGGATAATAGCCTTTGAGTACATGATACTTATTTTTAAACAATTTGGAAAGTCATGCCACATAATTCTAATCACTTGCTAAGTTCAAAACCGACAGATGTAATCAAATAATGGAGGAGCAGTGGCTGGTATTCTTTGTTGTTTCCCCGAAATATGGTAAATTGAAAATTGTGTCGAAAAAGATATTTCGATAATCTCTAAAGAATATCTTTAAGGATAGGATGGCAGGATGGTTTAAGATTTTCTATACATTAGTCAAACTCTAATATCCAGCTCTACTAAAATTATTAATGGAACGACTCGCGCTCGGGGAGGTTTCTTATGCCTGCGGAAGAGACTGAACTTCAGCCTGCGGATCATACCCCTTGTTCACGTTAGGATGTCAGTGTAGCTCTTTTGTTTCATCTCTTGTGTAAGCTGGTGTATACCATTGCTTCTAGGTTTTTGTCTAGGCCAATTCTCTCAACAAAATATGATTCGTACTCTAGGGTTGCCCATGCAAAGGTAATTTGAAAGGTTCATCAATCTAACGCTTAGTACTTTTACTAAACAGCCACGGTCTGAAAGACTACCCCGTATCACAAGGGACGAGGTTGACTCGAAAGTAAACCCTTGATGGTGGTGGCTTGCCAGATTTTTGAAGAGACCTTGGAATACGTAGTGGTTACAATTTAGTTCGCCATTGAACAGAGCAGGCGTATGACACTATCGTCCAGCGTGCAAGCCCAAAAAGACTAAGGAGCAGAAAACCATCAGTTTAGATTTCGCCTAAAAATATCAGCTTGGATCAAACCTTTTGGGAATTCTACTACGCAAAGGTCTTTCAAAGTAATTAGGACTGACTATTTAGTCTGTGACGCATAAGAGTAACTCGATCATTAAAATTTTTGATCGTATTCACCCTCTTTCCACCAGTATGTGAATATTTACTATTACGTAATTTTTTAGCCGTGGCAGGAATCAGTATCATTTACAACGTGACAATTCCTTAAGCTAAGAATATTGGAAATAAGATGAAAATTATTTGCGTAGCACATGAATGAGGTTCGCGTTCTACCAACAAGCTGCTGGTACATACATATATAAATACAGGCTTAAAACATGCATGAACATCAACAGCACATACATCCTTTTAAAACTTTGAACTCAAAACGGTTTTTCTAACAGGTTGTCGTCTTTCTACTTATCACAATTAGAGCGATACACACATGGCAGTGTTTTGACTGGGTTTTTGGGCGCAATTTCGGCTGTAGGGATACACAGTTGGTCAAAACACCAGTGAGAACGACGGCGCTATGTTTCATCAATTTAGGAATGCAAAATCTTAAGTTCTACATAACGTTGTTGTTCCAGAACTTGCATGTTACTCTCTTAAAAGACAATTCGGTTCAATTGCTTTAGCCAGTGTATCTCATAATTTTCCAAAATACATGCAACTAAAAATATCAGCTTGTGATGCGTGAATGGTTCAAAGACTCGCTGAGTCAAGCCAATGACAATATCCATGCTTCTTCATACAAATGCAGGAGGCCGGATATTCTTCGTTTAACATTCCGGTGTACTAACTTGCACAATAACTTGCTCGATTTCTCCACAAAATCCTGATTCTCCTTTTTATTTCTCCTTTTACTCTGTTCCCTATTCGCTTCTTTCCGCCCAGTAAAATCCTCAAGGCCGCTTCTAAGTCTGACCTCGCTCCTGAACGAGAGCACTAATGGAATACGGTGGCACCTAACCTAACGCAATTTCCCATTGTTATCAAAAAGTTCAACTGCCAATTCTCATATTAACCGGAGATTACTCAGGATAGCCAACGTATTTCAAGCTTCCACCGTCAAAATATACAAACCACTAGCGTAGTGTGTCCGGATACTTTATAAAGTGACTGCACATGCCATTATTACTACACATCTGCTGATAAACCTAGAAATTTTCTTGTAACTCCTTCGCTCATGTCTTCAAAAGTTGTGAAGTCACCTCATTTGCTTCCCATGTTGATGTGCCTCAATCCAAAATCCTCACTTTATGTTCTCCCGGAATAAAATTCGGCATGTTCCCTCGTGACTAGCGTAGTATTTTTTCTCTTTATCCTATGGAGTCCTTGATTTCTTCAGCTCTCGCTTTTGAGCAGTCTCGAGCGACATGGCTTCCTCTTCCATCAGTTTAACAGAACAAATCTTCTTCCTCAGTCCTCCCTCGTAGGGGTGGGCCTGGAACTTCCTTGACAATAGACTCATCTCTTCTTGCTTATCTTCCAATATTTCCTTGAAAATCTACTGCTCCTGCAGAGCTTTGCTGACCTTGAGAGCTTGAGGCACGGTAGGTTTATTTTTTTACCTCATCTGTTTTCTCATGAAATAAAACCTTTGTGATCTTTCATCACGATTTCAATCACGATTGATTGAGGAGCTAACGGTTTCACGGTGATATACGGTGACAGATCGTGGCACAGGTCAGTCAAATCCCAGTCGATTATTTCCATACTGAACTGCTTTCCAATTTTTTCTCACTCACCATGGGGTTGAATTAGTATTGAATGGTAATTTCCCTTGAATGTTGAGGCCAGCGCTCAGGTTCATTTTTGTGTTGTAATCTTAATTTTCGTCACATTATACAAAAATTTCATTCCAGGCTTTAGCACCAAAATCGAAATCAACTGTATGGTCAATCAATTCGTCACTTGTGGAGTTTATAACAAAAGGAAATGCCATGGGGTTTATTATTTTTCTCCATTTTTATCCTACCGGTCCAATAACCACCTCCATTGAATTTCCAAATCTTTTAGAGATATTTATCCCGCCCTGATGAGAATTTAGTATTTTCTGCCAGTTAATCATGCCGCATAGTTATTCCATGTTTTATTGTATTAGAACAGTTTCTGAAGTCTCCATATTCATGCGAAAACTTCATGACGTCTCTTTAAAAAGTTTTTCAGCAACCAAATTTACCCTAACTCTCACCACTATTTCACGGTTTATCTGAGCCCTTAAACTAATGTTATTTCCTCCTTGAAATCCTACTAAACGAAATGATACCATCGGATAAAATCTCCATAAGGGAACAAGTAATGGGACAAAACGGAAGAATCGCATTTTTCCAATGTTAGAGCAACAGAAGCTTTTAAACGTTGATTATTTAATGCTCTCATACAGCCGCTATATGCTTTACACCTACACTTAAAATTTCACCTTGATATCTCATATACGCCTGTAGCATTACCATTATTCAATATTACCACTGACATCGTGACATAATTCTCACCTGCCTCCTTTTTAATAATCGCCTAAACGAATACTGATTTTCAGACATACCTATATCGTCTGCAACAATGTGCTTCCTCCACGAGTAGCTTTATAGTAATTCCAAAAAAGGCTTTCATTACCTTCAAAATTAATCTAAATTATTTCAGCCTTATGTGCAAACTTTCTTTTCTTACTGTTTTTCACAACATTTTGGAATGTTTTATTTTCCTCTTCATATTCATCAAACACCTCATATCCGCATATCTTCGATTTTACTGTGACCAATTATCCTGGCATACCCAATATACTATGTGCCTCTGTGTCCACCGATCATCGAATTATATTCCCCTTAATTAATTCCCTTCTTCCTACCAACTCCCTACCCACACACACTTCCAGCATGTATCAAACATTATATTTTTAAATCTTCCATGCGAGAGTCACGCTTTTGCTGCTGATATATTTCATCTATACCAGTGTATTAACCAATAAAAAAATAAATATCTACCGTTGAGATACCTACTACATCCATAAACATATCGATGGGTGAGAAATATTTCGTTCCAATCAATTAACCTGAATGTAAAGACTAATTGAGATTACCCCTATCTGGCATTGATATAATTATCCTTCTCAAAGAAAGCCATGGCGCTGGCAAGAAATTAATACTCAATCAGTAGCCATGTCTGTAGAAATGCTTGCAGCCAATCGGCACACGCCACATTATTTGCACACCTTATGAACAAGTAGTTCGAAAGAAGCCACGAAAGAAGTTAGTTTTGTTTTGAAAATCAAAATTATGACAACGTGGAGTTTTATTTTAAAATTTTCTAATCCTTCGTATTTAAATTACTAGCCGAGTACCGTGTGTGTATGTTGAAATATCTAGTCAAATATTTAACACTTTTCTCTACGTCCTTGCTCGTTACAAAAGGACTATTGTCTGGAAAGGATCTGAGTCTTTCCCGGCGAATGCTTAGAATGAAGAGTTCTCAGGTTTCCAGCCGGGTAATGGTGTTAAACTGCACCGACGTTTCGATGACGTAGTCTGCCACCGTCTTCAGGGTGAATGATTTTTTGCCAGAATGGTCGTGACATGATGATCACGAAATATTTCTCACCCATCGATATGTTTATGGACGTAGTAGGTATCTCAACGGTAGATATTTATTTTTTTATTGGTTAATACACTGGTATAGATGAAATATATCAGCAGCAAAAGCGTGACTCTTGCATAGAAGATTTAAAAATATAATGTTTGATACATGCTGGAAGTGTGTGTGGGTAGGGAGTTGGTAGGAAGAAGGGATTTAATTAAGGGGAATATAATTCGATGATCGGTGGACACAGAGGCACATAGTATATTGGGTATGCCAGGATAATTGGTCACAGTAAAATCGAAGATATGCGGATATGCGGTGTTTGATGAATATGAATGCCAGAATCACCCTGAAGACGATGGCAGACTACGTCATCGAAACGTCGGTGCAGTTTAACACCATTACCCGGCTGGAAACCCGAGAACTCTTCATTCTATTGTGTGGATAGTCTTCCTGATCAAGGGTAAAATGTAAAATGTCATCGATATAGGGAGCAGCATGAAAAGTTTGAGCACTTTCATTTTTTTGGACCACCCTAATGTATTATCCGTCACTTCCGGAAACAGCACTTTATTGTAATAATACCTCTGCTTTCGATAGGGAAGCGTGAGTTTCCTTTCTGGTAGATTGTCGAAAAAAAGGTATCGAGAGTCCTTCGTATCCTTAGGTTTTACCTACCGTACAGGGAGGTTGAGTCTGCTGGGGCAGGTGATAGTGCCGCGGAGGGTGGCACGAACCACTCGAGAACATGCCTCAGAAACCCAGAGAGACAGTGTAACACCGACAAAATTTCAGTACATAATGCTTAGAAAAAATACGATCTTATATTGAAACACCGAAACTCACAATGAGCAATAATTTGAAGCCACGTATGAGGACAAATGTTGAGCAGTTCAGTTCCTTACCTAAGATATGACTTGCAACTGACAACGGCTACCGGGTCGTTTTCTGAGCGCTAATTTAATGCATGAGGTTGTGCTAATTTGAGTATACACGCCGATGTCTCGTTGAAATCCGTTTAGAACATTCCTGAGTAAGTATGAATAAAAAACATGAATTAATTTTGAGATAATAAAAAAGCACAAATATCAATCTGAGCATTTTGATTCTGAGAACAAACACCATATCTTTGTTCAAATAAAATAAATAAGTTTTACTGTGAAGAGGTGAAAACGCTTTGACTCACCAAAATGAACATGAAAATGAATAAAATACTTAAATTTGTATACTTTTTTCGTGAAAATATTTATAAATATTAGTTGATGGTTCACATTAATATACCTAATTCATATGTTTTTGATCAGAGATCGTTAATTAGTTTATCAAAACATCTAAAGTATAGCAAAACTTACATTTGAGTTGTTTTTTCTTCAATGTAATTATAACATAATTATTGCGTAATTCGATTATAAAAAAACGTGATACGCATTCATATGGACATACTTAGGGTTTTTCCCATTCGCGATGATATCGGGAAGTTTTAAAAGGAAAGGCGATATTGCAAAATTTAAAAAAAAAAAAACAAAAATATGCCTTAGCCTGCATACAAGCGACTGTATGTTGGAAATTTTCCTTTAATACTGAGAGTTCTCGAGCTATACTCCGATAAACCTTGTGATGTATCCACTTTAAACATCTAATCAGATCAAAATGTAACGCTACTCTTGTTTATCCGCGTATGAAGAGACAGCTGCAACAAAATGCCTCCGACTTGGAAGCGTTAGAATGTGTGACAAATTCTTCATGCGTGAAAATTAACACGGGTCTCCGGTGCTACTATCGAGGCTCACATTTTGCGGAGCGAACGTAATCCTCGCTCCTTACCTCCTCTAATTGAATCAGAAATTGCGATTACAGCGCTCTCTCCTAATGCCTCCGGTACTATCAGGACACTGGGGTCGGAAAGATAGATCTCGCTGGACAAAGTCACGGCGTACGTGTTACTCACAAAATCGCAAATTTTCCTGGAAATTTCGGCCATGTCATTCGCGCAGATTTTCTGAGTGATCAACGGCAGTTTTCACCATGGCTTAAGGTGAAATAGGGATAGATTTTCCTGCATTTTCCCATCAGCACAGCAGAATTTTCAAAAAAATACTTCCTAGGATATGAAATGACAAATCTCCGCAGGGTCTGATGACTCACTATTATCTTCATGGTTTTATGAGCAATATTTCTTAGTAATTTAGCGCTAAAATTATTGGTACAGAAATGCATAATATTGATAAAGATTGTTCAGTTTGAAGACCAATCGGCTCACCTTCGACTGAGAGTTTTATCATAGAAGTCTTTTAGTTTTTCCCGACGGTTTTGAGTTGCCTCTGTGAAACAGTAAGAATAAATGTGATAGATGGCACTCTTCGCATGGTAACCTTAAATAAACTTTAAAATTGTGGGTCATGTGCGCCGTGATATCTGGGCCAGAAGCCAAGATGTAGTTCACTTGGAAAACCTTCGCTTCTGTTTATAATTTCAAATATCAAATGAAAATGTCGAATTTTAAAGAACTGACTTGAAAACTAGCGTTTTTAAAAATTTGATTGTTAGATAAATAAATTAAAATTGGTCTTGATCTGTAAAAATTATGATTCAAAGTGTAAAAATGTTTCGTCATTTCTAGCGGCATCAGAGTCGGCTATGTTTTTAGCCAGTTTATGAAGGCTGGAGAGGCTGTTCAACTTCACCAGGGAATGACATTTTTTTGTTTTATTTTCGGAAGGATTCCTTTAGTTTAGTATTTTTTTACTGAGGCGGGCATACATCTCCAAGCACTTACTTTTGGTGTTAATAGCATGGGTCGTCACGTGGCTTTCTCTAGACGGCGATGGTGTTTGAGACATATTTGTTATCATCGATAAGTATTTTTATACATAACATCTCGCAGTCACATCTTGACCATTCTAGTAAACTACGTATGCCTTTTCTAACGCATTTGAGAACACCCCCTCCTCTTGTTTCATGGTCTCTTCGAAAGATTGTAAAATCATTTGGGAAGATTTCGTTAAAAAAAATATCACTGCTTAGCCAAGATTCATTTCCTATTATGACGTCCGCCTCACTGGCCTCTACCAAGCTCTGAAATTAATCACGCTTATTCATTACGCTACGGCAATTGACCTGAAGAAATTTTAAGCCCTTACCTTTTGTCTCCTTGATTTTTTCAAGCTTGACTACTTCCTGAGTTCGATTTTCTTCATCTCCTTTCACCCGAAAGTTTCCGTACACTTATCTTCGTCTTAAGTTTCTTTAAAAGTCGAGGTAACACCACTCGATACCCAAACTAGTTTCCCTTCTCATTGGAGAACACATTAATTACATCCCTTATCAGATCACTGAACTTTTTGCTACCCCTCCTATTTAGATGGAGTCCATCCCGTCCTATGTCCGTGTCTTTTATCCAACAGTTCGGGTCCACGAAGTACAGTCCTTTCTTTTGGCTGACCCAATCCAGACACTCGTTTAGGTACCTAATTTTTTCCCATCGAACCTCCCGCCTTTTTATCACTCCACTCACAACAATCTTTGCAAATTCGAATTTTTTCTTAGCAGCGGTACACAGGTCCAAAAATAAACCCATAACATAGTCAGCTGATTTATATTTTAAATCATTGGTTCCGATATGTAAAAATACCTCCTTTCCATTTCTCTCTCCACTTAAGCGATCAATATGCTGACCTAATTGTTCAATCCTCATCCCGGGGAAGCACTCGACCAAGGCACCTCTTTTTCTACTTTCTTCACCTGCGTAGAGGATCATGGAATCTCCCATAATCCTTACGTGACGATCGAAAGCTTTTGGGACCTCGTTGTCAGCAATGGAAGAAGTTTCATAAAGTTCTCCCCCATTTGCGTTTGTGTGGAATTTCCTTTTTGCATCAGGGCCACAACCTTTATTACTTCCTCTTATCCTCTCTGTCTCTTTCTTTCTTTTGTTCCCGTTCGCTGGTCCTTCCGGAGTCCCGACGCTAAAGGGCAATGCGACGCATTGCGAAGTACTTCTCTCAATATCAAGGATGTGATTTTATTAAAAATTTAGGTTGGATATCACTGATTTTAAACCAGATACTTGTTTAGGATGCCAATCATAGGCAAATATTAGACCACATAAATTTGAATGAATAATAAAAGAGTAAAATAGATTTATTTGTAGATACTGAATGGACGGAAAACGACTTACTGACTTATAATAATGTATTTAATTTACCTTGGACGTGCTCATTGTTGTTAGTAGTAACATGGAAGTATGAATAGCCATTGATTTTGTATTCAACAACAAGAAATGTTTTACTGAATAGGCGTCACATATTACACACCCCCTCATAAGTTTTCTCATGTATGCAAGATTTCAAAGTCCGCGAATACCACTGAAACTCTAAGAGAGGAATACAAGTTCTCACTGATTACCAAAATTATGTGATTTTCGGACTAACGATTTTTTTTAAATTTATGCATTTATTTCTAAGGTAAAAACAAGAAGCTTGATAATTTTAACAATGCCCTGCAATCAGCGGCATGTATCAAACTCGTCTCTTCCATGAAAGATGACTCCCATGTGTAGAATACCGCTAAGACACCTTAGAATATGATATAAAAATGAGTTAATTAAATAGTAGTAAAATGATTCAAATTATCCTTGCCACGTGATGGTTAATATCTGGATTTAATCAATAATTTCCGAGAATCCGAGGCCACTTATCAATTTCCGAGGAGGAAGACGTCGACGATCATTGCTGAGGACGTGGGGTGGGGGTGTGACCCACGTTGCGCCTGCGCAGGAACAGTCTGGAGGAGTGATGGATGGAGGAAATCTGGTGTGGCGAGTGAACGGTGTGGGCTCAGTGGTGTCGTGGGGTGGGGTGGTGCCGTGGGGGGTGGAACTAGCTGTGCGCGACCAAGTCTCAGAAACGCTAAGAGAAATGTTTAAGCCGACGATATTTCCATCTTTTAAGACTCTACGACTGCATTTTTTTATTGTTGGAAAGATTGATCCACCCGGAAACACGCTTATTGAGTTTTGAATTCTATAGGAGGTCTTGGGGCACTGCTTCCCGACAAATCAAAGCCAAGGTTCTTTAACACTTGAATTTACATTTATAAATTTTAAAAGCGGAAAAATTAAATTTTTTGGTGTAATAAAAATATCCTGCAGTGCTGTTGAATCATGGGTCGCTAAAAATGCTTTATTTTATGTGTGGACAATGCACTGAATATTCTGCAAAGTATATTCTATGATACCGGAACTTGCCCCACATCATTACGGAGTCATTAAATTCGAGAATTCAGTTCCGCGAAGTAAAAACTTATATGTTTACTCAGCTTGAGTGGAACTACAAACATGACAATTTAGCGAGCGGCATTTCTTAACTCCACCGTTTGTGAGCCACTTAGCTGCACCGATTACTTGTCATGCTTCTGCTACACTGCTGGACAATTGTATGGATGTAAGGATTACTTCGTAGATTTCTCTTTAACTGGGAAAATGTTTCCTTTTTGATATTCACGAAAACATTCCAAAAGTATTTTTCCCCATACTTAAGAGAAAATAAGACTCACACGAAGGAACATTGTGAAATTAAGCTCAGTTACAAAACATTCTTCCTGGATTGCGCCCCACAGTGCTAGAGGTGGGTCGTTTGCAAAAAAACGGGTCCGAATGAACGGGTCCGAAGGAACAGGTCGATGAATTGAACGGGACGACCGAGACCAACTTCTATGGAACAACCGCTTCTTTCGGTGCTTCGTTCCTTTCGGTCCGTCGTTTCTTTCGGTCCGCCATTACTTTAGCTCCTTTTTTGTTATATTTAAGAGAAAGGATGTTCTTTATAACACCCCAAAAATTCATCTGCTGATGCTAGCGGTGTAATTAGCAGTTCTTTTCTTCTTTGTATAAATCAAACCTATTTACGAAAACATGTAAAAAGTTGGTAATGTTACCTTCCATCTTTTATTTCACCAAAAATTCTTGAACAACGCCATTAAGATCCACATAATAGTATTTAGGCGTTGGCAGTGCGCAGACTTGATATGGAGCTGTTTATGTTATTTTTTGATAGATGTGTTAGTTTTGAGCCGTAGCGTGTACAATTTTTGGAATTTTACGTACAAAGTTGCAGGTGACCGAGATCTAGCAACACCTGATTTATGCATAGAGGACCCCGAGTGAAAACCAGCGATTCAATAGGAGGCTCAGCGGGGTCGCAAGGGAGGAGGCGCAGTTATGTACAAAGATAGGACTGAGACCATCAGGACCAGGGGAACGGTGGAGAGGGATTTGGAAAGAAATTGAAATACCTCATGGGGATCGGTCTCTATGTGGGATAGACAGTGGGTTGTACTTGATGTGAGGGGATGGTCATTGGTAGAAGGGAGATTGGATGGGGGATTAAACAATCGGAAAAAAATTCATAAACAAGCAAGATCTATCCGAGCCCACAGCACTAGTAGTTTCGTAAGTCACTCTCTCCGGAATTCGGGGACGATTACGACGGCGATTCACAAAGGACCAGAATGTTTTGGGGGTGAAGGTAATAGATGAACACACCCTGCGCATACTCCTTCTGGTCACGACTGATGAGAGCCTTTGAATGTCGACGCAGCTCAGTGGAAGTGCGCCGAGTGTGTTCATTCGGGGTAGTCTTATACAGGTACCATGCTCGATTCTTGTTTCCAAGAGTATGCACGGTGTCGGACTTAAACCAGTGGGGAATTTTCTTTGTTCAAGGTTTCACTAAAGTGACAAAATCCTTAATGACACTCTCAACGACGGCGTACAGGAAATCCACTCCTTCTTCGGGGGGCAAAGAGGAGAGAACGCACCAGGGGATTAGGTCAAGGGAACGGTAAACGTCCTCCCAGCAAACCTTAGACCAGGCGGGAAAGGGTTTTGGAGGGGTGGGTAGAACCCCGTGGCGCTTCTGGGGGCTGCGAAAACTGAAGGAAGCATCGAGGGACTCGTGGTCCGAGTCAAAGATATTCCTCCCGGGGGCGATTGCCTCGGGGTGAACAGTGGAAAGGACGAAGTCCAGCGTCGCCGCGTTTCGGGTCCCTTCGGTGCTAAATTCCGATAGGCGCAGTGCGTGTATAAAATTTTCCATGAAATACTCATCATGGGCGTCGGATGGATACCCACTCGTTGGAGACTCCCAGCGAATGGACAGATTAAAATCACCGAGAAAGATGACAGGACCAAGATTGATAGCTCTCATCACAGACTCGAGACCATTACCCAATACCGGAAAATCACTGGCGGGAGGGCGGTAGAAACAGCCAGCAAAAATTTTCTTTTTCTTTGAATGTTTACCGGAGGGTAGAGTAAAGTAAGAGGTACTGAAAAGAGTTCAAAAAACCAGATTCCTGTGGAGGCATATCCCAACAAGAAGAGTCAAACTCGTAGAGCACATTCTAAGACACGACAACATCGTTTTAACAATAGCAGAAGGAGCTATAGAGGGAAGGAATCGCCGGGGACGACCAAGGATGTCATTCATGCAGCAGATTGTGAATGATATGGGTTGCACCACATACACAGAAATGAAGAGGAAAGCAGACAGAAGAGAGGAATGGCGTACTGCTGCAAACCAACCCCAGGGTTGAGCACTGAAGAAGAAGAAGAAGAGTAACTTTACTCCACACTATTTCACAATCTGTCTCAAGGTCTACGCGGCCTTTAGATGTGTATTTTTTTTGCATTTCGGACGATTCTGTTGGCCCTGGAATCCCAATAGGCTAAGCCTGTAATCAGGTTTTCCAGAGACTAGACAAACAGAACTTGACATACATCTACGCCTTGCGTGGTTAAATACATACACAGGTGGGACTTTTACTCGTAATCCCAAGATCAGCAGGTGAAGACTTTACCCCGCCGCCACCGTGGCCGGCTCGAAACAATGCGGCTTGTTGCCGCAAAGAAGCAGCTGAAATTTAAAGGTTTGGCTGAAATACAGGATTACTTTTCGGTAAAACTGATAGAGAGGGAAGAGGATAAAACTCCAAATAAAATTAGCTTATAAATTGAAGAAACATAAAATACAAAGGTTTACTTATTTGAAATTACATTAAAATTTGCATTAACATATTTCTCTAATTATTCTCCTGTAAACTGATGCCGAGAGTTATTCAGGATATTTCTATAGTATGAAAATGGCCTCTTAACCTCACAGGAGGTGATAGGGCAATACTCAAATGATACAAGCTCTTCTGCTGTCATCTTTGGTCCTGGAGCAACCGAAGTCCCTGATAAAATGTCTGCAATTTTCTGGATGCCTTCCCAAGGTTCTTTTGCATAACTTTCTTGAATTTTCGAATCAAGGCTTCTCCCACATCAGCTGGAATATTATAAGTTCACTTTTCACCTTTCGAATTTTTTCCATAGCTGCCACAAGGAGTCTCTTTCCTCCAGCGATTGAATTGTGGATGGTAATTTACCAAAATAGCATGTTATAAATGCTGGGTCTTTGTCGACATCAGGGTTTAACACTGCAGCTTTGGCTTCTACAATGGAATTTACTTCTTCTTCATCCAGTTTCTGTACTACCTATGCATAAAAATCCCAACCAAAAAGCACTATAAATTCCTATTTACATAATATTACAGAAACTGAACAAATAATATCTAAAGCCATTGGGAACTTCTGACCATATCCTATTTTTTTGTACATGTATTCAGTTTTACAAAAAATCGCAATAGTTGACCACCATTTAACCCGCATCAATACTGTTTACAAGTATATACAATCTCATAGTGTTTAGGTCAATAATGAAAATTTAATTTTTGTTTAGGTCAATAATGAAAATTTAATTTTTGTGGCCGACGTTTGGGAAGTGCATTTTTCCATCATTCGGGCTTTTCACAAATTTATAAATAACTGAATCAATTTTTGAAAAGCCCGGATAATGGAAAAATACATTTCCGAAACGTCGGCCCCAAAAAAATAAGTTTAAATTATTTAACTAAACTCCATTAGATGGCATATTTAAAAAAAATAGAGGTCAAAAGGACTATTCATATTGCTGTTTTTACAAGACTTTCCCTAGGAGAATGATAGGCGCAAAATCTTGCGGAGTTTCCTTTTCCACCCCCAGGAATTTGGAGGCGACGAAAATTATTATCGCCATTCTAGACCACCTCTCACGAGATAGATTTAGGATCAAGTTTTCAGCTTATTCTGAAACCAGCATGGACGCAAAGGAGGTGGACAAACGGACTAAATACTAGACTAATTGTTTGAATGGAGGCAAATATATACACAGCAGTATTACCAACATTTCAGCAAACTTCCTCATTCTTGTGTAAAAAGACATGGTCCAATGATGTAGAAAACCTAGAAAACCTCCAACCACAAAACCTGATGCTTGCCAGAGAATCGGGTATATGTTGCAAAAAGTAACAGTAATAATAGTAATAATAATTTTCTCGTTTAGTAGACGAATTATAGTTTCCTTACCTCACGTAATTTAACGATATTTTCTGCATAGTACAATGCAGCATTAATCCATGTGCCCCATCTTGTCAAAATATGCTGAGGAGGCAGAGATGCGTCAGGCAGTATCTCTTTAAAAACAGCATTGCAGGATGGTCCCTTCAAAAATACTTTTTTTACGTTTGAAATCACCGCATTTACATAGGGAAACTTGGATCTTATCTCCTCTGCTAATCTGTTTAGAGCATGTGCGACGAATGTAACATGCACCATCTTGGGGTAAAAGATTTTCAGTCTACATCTACGTGATACCCTGCGAGCCACCACGAGGGTGTGTGGCAGGGGGTGAAGATCACCAGACATGCACTATTGACATGCAACTAGTATATTTAAATGAGACATGCTAGAAAGTAAGGTCACATGGAGCTACATAGTTAGTATCTACATAATAAGGAAGGGATTATTGGTTGTTGTTACATGCATCATGCACTACAGACTACTCTAACTATATTTCACCTACCTATCTCTTTGCTACGCTGCCTATTGTTCTCTCTTATGGTACGAGGGAAAAATGACATTTAAATCTATCGGTACGACAATATATCTCTCTAATCTTGTTAATCTGATCAAACCTAGCATAATACGCAGGGGTTCTTAATATATATGTAACGTCATCTGTGAAAAAATCGGTTTAGAATTTACTTAAAAGGTTTAACCTAAACTTTAACCTGCGTTCTGATAGTAATTCCCATCCTAGTTCTTCTATTAAGCTCGTAACACTTATACAATTATCATAACGGCCTTTGACAAACCTAGCGGATCTCCTATGCACGCGCTCTAATTCTTTTATCATACCTTCCTCGTACGGATCCCATACACTAGCGGCATATTCTAAATGAGGCCTGACAAGTGTAAAATAGCTTCTTTCTCGTACTCTCTCATCGCATCTGCCTAGAACCCTTTTTACGAATCCTAATCTACGGTTTGCTACACTAGTTATTTCCCTGATGTGTTTCCCTGCCTATCTTTTAACATATACGATGCACTATTCGTTATTAGCACTAGAAACTTCTCATCGTTATTTACTGTTGGCCACAGGAATCATAAATAAAATAAATTCCAAAATAGTTAAAGAAAATAAAAAATATTCGAAATACAGTAAACAGTAGAGAACCAATTATCGGTACTCTACTGTGTAAATATACATAAAAATCTGCGAGCTAAATACTTATAGCTTCACTCACTATTCTAAAAATCGTGCTATGGTTGGTGATTTCAATTTCCCTGGACAGTAGTAAATGAGGTGGCATCACTTCATCTGGACACATCTTACACACCACCACATTTACGATCATTCTACCGCGGCTACGGACAACCAGAAGAAAGAATCAGCAATTTCTTCTCTTATGCGCTTGATTGTCTGGAAGAGTGATGCATTCAAAAAAATTAATTACTGTAAATAAAGTTACATACAAATAATATTGTATTTTTTATGAACTTACTGAATTATAGAGGGGATCCATGTAGTACTTCCTCAGTGTAAACTGATCCGGGATAGAGCGTTTTGTGTATTTCTTTAAAAAATCTCTGAAAGTTGGGTTGTCAAGCTTCCTCCATGGAATATTTTCAGCAAGTAGAGCCCTGCATAGATCTGGTGAAAACTCTTTTTGATCTGAAGAATCAACATTGGAAAAAAACGGCTGCGCTTAAGTTTTTGTGTTGCCACTACATTTCTGTTTATGAGAGCTTATATTTCGATGCTGCTCAACGTGGCACTTTTTCTCACATTTTACCTGAAAGAGGGATATCTTGTTTCTCAAAAACGCATGTACATCAGTTATCGCCATCTCATATCATTCAGTGAACTATATAGGTGAAATGCACTGTAAAAACTATCTACAAGCACTTACCTCTTACTCCTGGCAGAATATCACATTGCCATTTGTCGTAAAATTAGCATCATTCCTTAACCACTGCTTATATAGTGATGCCTTACATGATTTGTCTTTAGGCATTTTATGCAGGTTTTTAACTTTTATTGATCGCAAAAGAAACTTATAAGAGGCTTGCTCGAACAAACTTCCTTTAACTACAGCTTCCTTTCGACAAAGCTCGGCACGATCTGGCAGAACTCACAGTGGCAACTGGGTGGCGTGCACACCAGACGGATACAACACTTGACACTGAAACTACTTCGATGGAGGTTGCGCGGCACGATATTTGTCCCTGCAACATTCGAGTGCTCATTGTAGTGATACAACGGGCGGTACGTCATGGGGTAAAGTAGAGGACGGTGACGTTTTTCCGTCTCTCAGTTAAAATTATGAGCTCGTCGGAGAAGGATATTGTTGTAGCTTACCTTTATTTGACTCGGGGAACAAAAGAAATACTGGGTGCACGCATACAATGTTCTTAATATTAGACATAGTTCAGCAGTAGTAACTCGGGAACATAGAGAAAAGTTTAGAGAATGTTATAGGATGAGTCCTGAAAGTTTGAAGTTTTTGGAGTACCTTGTTTAAGATTCTTTGAGAAAGCAGGATACACACTACCAACTGGTAGCATCTCCATCAGAGAAATTACCTATCACATTTAGGTAAGTGAGTTTAAGTTAATAAATATGAACGTTAAGGTAAAAATATTTGAAGTGGAACCTTTTCCTATAAAACGCTTAAAGTAATTCAAACTTTTATTTATTTACAATTTCTGGGACAATTCAACAAAATATTAAGTAAAATATTATTATACTTTTGAGATTGAGGTTGCTGGGTGGGGTTCAATAGCAAAGATGATCTTATTTGGGAACGAGGCACTAGTGACTGAAAGTCGTATTGTACCGGGTAGTGCGAATGCGGGATACAAGAATGGGATGAGACGCATGGTGAAATTGAAGAGCCCGGCGCTTACACCTCAGCTGCATTTAACTGCTCATTTAGAAGCAAAAGAAATTTACATTTGAGAGCTCTTTTGCGTCGGTCAAAAAGAAAAACAGGCAACAATGCGATATTGACGCAAAACGAAAATGAGGCCGGCAGAAAGATCGTAAGCCATGTAAACGAAAAACGTTTCAGACTCTCAGGGGCAATTATAAAGAGAGTGGTCTCTATAATTGTGTCACAAGATACTCGATAATTGGACTGCGGGACTATCCAGGGACGAATTAGCAAATTAAAATAACTTTTGTGGACGAGGAAATAAAAAGTCGAAACCATAAGCGATTCTTGCAATTAAGACCTTCCAATCGGCAATATAAGCATGAAAAGACTCTAAGCGATTCAATTGGCCTTTACATGCAGTAAATGCAGAAACAAAATTGATTTTACAGTTATGAATTGCCATGTATGGATTTCTAGCTTTGTAAAATTTATTTCCCTAATAAGAAAAATTAAAAACTTTTGGTAATATATCTCAGCAACAATGACAGTTCTTATGGACTCATTTTTAGTATTAGAGCCAAATAATTTCCTCATAAAATGTCTTCAACCTTACTAATATATTCCCTTCCAGGGTTTCTCTGTATAACGTTTTAAATTCTTGAGCAATGGGTTTTCCCACATCACTTGGTATATCAAAAAGGTCATCCTCCAGAGTTCAGATTTTCTCTTAGTATGTAGCTGTTACAAGGAGTAGTTCTCTTTCCTCCAGCGATGACATGATTGATGGTAGTTAACCAGAATTTGATCTGATAAACGTAGGATCTGCGTCGACATCGAGATTCAACTCTACAGCTTCGGATTCGAGAATGCAGTTTGCTTCTTCTTAACACAGACATTCTGTTGCCAATAGAAAACGTACTCGTGCGCCATGATGGCTCAATTTACTTGTAGACAGAACTGACCCGTAGTGTAAAAGATGAGGGAAATCGGTTACAGTAGTGTACCTTTAAGTGGGTGAAAAAGACGTTCAAACTCATGTATCGGAGGCTCACATTATTCCTGTCACATACCTCAAGTATTTCAATAATTTTATCTGCAGACTATAATGCAGTATTTACCCATATTCCCTATCCAATATCAATACTGGCTATGAAGGCAGAGCAACTTCGGGCAGCATCTCTTTTAACTCAGCAATACTGAGTGGTGCCTTCGAAAACAAATTATGGCAATTGAAACCATCGCATGAAAGCATCACATAAAACTACCATAGTTATTTTTCTACTCTTCATATAATAATACTTAGGATGATCCTTTTTTATGCATGTTCATTGACATTATTTCAACCTTGGTAGAGTAAAAAAGAAACTGAAATAACAGACTAGCTCCGCACTAAAGAGAAGTTTGGTGACGTTGAAAAGAATATTGCTTTTTTTAGACCCTTAAATAGGCGATATCAGCAGAAAAAGGCATAAACAGGTAAAATAGGCATATTTAGGCAATAGCACATTGCCTTAATTTCGCCATAAATGATCCTAAACAAACTTACAACTTCATAAAATTGGTTTCCTGAGTAAAAGAAAAAAATCGGCATTTTAGGCAAATCCTCAGCTTAGTTATGACTTATAGTGATAACTCGGCGCTTGCTAAAGACCCTTGACGTTGCTCGTAGGGCAATTTGTAGATGTTAAATGTCTGCTCATATTTGGCGTCATTAGCCTCCCATCGTCGATAGGGCTCGGCGGCAGCAACCTGTGGCAGGAAGTAAGGGACGGGAAGGGGAAAGGGGATCCTCCCGTCCTGGAGTGATCAGCTTCCCAGCCAGCTCTTGCAACAGGTGAATCGTCTAATTCCATTGCAAGCAATTCTAAGTCTGGCTGAACTGTGCTGGCTAGACGCTGTATCAGGGTTTTCAACCGGGGGAAAAGCCGGTACCCAGTGCCATTAAGTGAAACACAAGAAATAAGAGAAATTATTAGGTACATTTGAACAAGTAAAATGAAATGAAAATCACCTTATCTTATGAATTTGAAAAGATGGTTTCAGGGTTCATTGAATTCTGCTTGATACCAACATTCCAATCCTATTCAATGTCTTTCAGTAGGGCAATTACGGATCTCATTACGTCCCTAATTCAACGTTACTGAACGTCCGACGAGAGGCATATCGTCGGCCGCGATTATGGATCGGATGTTATCTCTTCGCCGGCGGTGCACCACCCCAGTCGTGTTGTAAATCGTTCAGAGCGATTACGGAACTTTGCATAGTCGCTGCATAACGTCGCATCGTCGTATGATTATATGGTTATATATATATATATATATATATATATATATATATATATATATATATATTTGTTCCGTGACACGCCTTGAAGACGGACTAGTTCCGAAAGCTAGCGATGTAAGTGTGATCGTCTCTTTTTTTTGTGTGTCTATCTCCTCCATCCTATCCACATCGTGTGTTCATCGCCGCATGGCTGACTCCAATCCATCAACGTATTTATATATATATATATATATATATATATATATATATATATATATATATATATATATATATCAATTTCAAAGTTCCATCCCGCCCCACCCGTTCTCACCCTTTACTCCACATGCCCATTCCTAGACTTTCGATCACTAAACGTTCTCTTTTCTTCCGCCTCTCCTCTCTATTGAATTCCCTCCCATCCCACATTGATCCTTTTGCACTTTCATCTAAATCCTTTATAAGCCTTTCTCTTTTGTATCTTTCACCTAAGTAGTTATTCCCCCAATTTTCTTTTCTTAAATATATTTCCATAATTTCTGCTTGCAACCATTTGTTAAGTTTGCATGTATATGTCCTTAAGTGTGTGTATTGATACATCGCCACTATAAAATGGCGACAAGGCTGTATGTGGTTTTATTACTTTAAATAAATTAAATAAATAAATATGCGCCAGTGGCCTAATATTTCGCATTCTAACATCAGACGTTAGATGTAGTTGCTACTCTGGGACACTGTCATTCGAGGCATTTCAATGGAATATTTTTATTTCTGATAAATTTAACAATTTATTCATGACGTCGCCTAGAATATTATATCTGCTGTGGAGATGTATTTTTTGCCCGTCACGGCGTTACTCCCACACTTTAATGATGGCAAGAGTTGGTAGTGTGCTTCAGTGAAATTTTGTTGAGATTAAGCGATGTTCAATATTCGGCTAAAATTAGAGGATATAATTGTCAGGTGAAGTTACCATAAAGTACACATCTCATTGATCTCTTTGAATGGCTATCTTAAGTAGTTTAACTAGGTGAATTTGAGTTGCTGAAATAGGTAAAGTATAGCATTGCCAGCCAATTCGGTTCACTGCTATGTATATATATTCAATTTTTGTTGTTAACTTTGGTTAAGCTGGTCACAATAAAATTTCTCAGTGGTACGATACTCTGGTCTTCCTCTTATAATTCCACAGTTTCCTTACGATATTGGTCAATAGAAGTTATTGACATTTTGATTCAATGTTACCTTGGTACAGCGGTAATAATGTTTAATAGCTCAAATCTGACAATTTGCTGTTGAGAAAAAGCATAATTTCCGTAAATGCCATGTCTGTGATGATATTGTAACCTAGAGTATTGTAATGGGAACGCCTTTCAGTTAATGGAGATGGTGTAATCTAGAGAAATATTGCATTTGATGCAAGTTATACCTTCTGTTCCTGCCAGCATCTCAACAACATTATGCTCATGTTTGCATTTTAGCCTATACCTACGTTCCTAAGATCTTCAAGAGAGCATTAGGACAATAATAAGTATCCTTATGATCTTGTTTTACTTTTAAAATCACGTGGAATGGTAGGATGGAAATAATAATACCAACTTATCATTCCTAATTAAAGGTAAAATGATTAATTCCGTTGGGAAACACCTCGAATTAATCATCTGCCCGCCGCTATTCTCATTTTTTATGCTATGATCATGCATCGCTGTTTTTCCGTATATAATGTCATGGAGATAATTTAAGTCAAAAAGCTAAATACCACCGTATATTTTAAATTTTATTTTAGTGTATTCTTCCTCGGATTAACTTTCTTTCTCGTCTTCTGCTTCCTAAGCCCAGTCATGTGACTATTTTATTTCGTTCGTATTGGATAGATAAATTAAAACAAGGGACGGGTGGAATGAAATGAATCTGCGATACTATTTTCTCATACTTCCGGAAGCGCCCCGATAACTCCGACATTGAGGTCTTCGCCTAAAGATCCCTAATCCCTGGGGTCCAAGTTTTCTGGCGTTCTATACCGCGGCGGTGTGTAACGCCAGATTTTTCTGTTATCACCCTACAGGCATTGATTTCCACGAGAGTTGCGTTTTGTGGAAGCAAAGTTTCATTTGTAATAATAAAAAGATAGAACTTCTGATGGATTTTTCTGGTAAAATCGCTCATTTGGCGAAAAATTCAAATATTAGGATGCAATTGACATCTTGTTAATGGAAAAATCTTCATTTTGCGCTCCAGTACGCGTTCCAGGGGGACGACTGGTCTAAAAGACGATAGTGGTTGCTGTATATACTGCAAAATGTAGTGGTAATCACCAGTAGAGCAACACCATCGAGGATAAATTTAGTGCTCATAAGCGGGCAAAAGTATCATTAATATGGGCAAAGGGTTATTTCTCTGATGGCTTTGACTGAATTTAAAAAAGCTATTCAAAACCACTGTCGCATGTTGTTCGGTACGTGGACGTTAGCGCCGTTGTATAATTTTGTTCTGATACATTTTAATGTGGAATTTGAATTTTTTTCGGATGCTTTGTTTAAGTCTTGGAAATCGTTTCTACCTGAACACGCATTTCTCTATACACAAGATTGTTATGGAAAAAGAGGTATAGGAAGAGGAGGGAAGTTGTGTTTTGCAAGATCTACCTTTCCGGAATCCATGATGAATATGCTTAAACAAGACTTGACAACCCAGTACCATATGAACTAATAATTTTATATATTTGCACCAGGTTTAAGTTAGGGAGATAGGACTGAAATTACAAGGATTTTATTTCCGTTCTTATATTCAGATGTAAAGGTCAAGATTTCTTAAATATAAGAACCCCGATGTTCTGTTAAGGATTTTTTTCAAATGTAATTTTCTTGAATAATTCATTTTAACTGTAGGGGAATTGAATTGGTTGTGGGTGATTTCTTACCTTTAATTACATTCAGAAGACACTCGATGTGACGATAGAAATATTAAGTGATGACATCGGTTTTGATATAGCCAAGGTAAGGTTACTGTATTTCAGCGAGAGGATGGTTTTTATAGATTTTTATGATTTTTATTGTTTTTATAGAACATTTTTTTAATAGATTGAATTTTATTTTTGGTAATCCGTATTCGAATATGCTATTTATTTGCGAGTATTTGCTATGCCATTCTGCATCCAGATTATTGTTCTTATCACTGCATCAGCCTGCGTCCTTTAAATATGATTATGAAATTCAGAAGCTGTATTGTTTATTTTTCAGCAGTCATGTTCACGTTCACATGATATCCTTAAACCACCTCAGGGGTGTGTGGCGTGGAGGAATTATCACCAACAGGCATTGCGCGATACCATATATAAGTTAATGTAACTACGATTAATGATGCAGAAACCAGCTAATATATGTCACAAGGAAAAATTTAACAAATTTGCACCATATGTAACAAAACCATATGTAGGCTACCAATATTAGAGAACCTGTTGCAATAATTTTCTTACCGAAAAAGTTAATACTCATGAAAAAAGGACCACATTCGACCTATGTCACTTCTGTGCGTAACTCACGACGTGACTTTACACAATTAGAGGTAACGCTGTCTTCAATAACCAATTTTAAGCAATTGCTTCAGAGTTCTGATATCCAGAAAATTATATCATCTTCAAAACCGTGAGATTATAACTTTATTATACAAATTTCTGTGGGTTGATAGTGTTGAGACCCCTTACTGTCACGGGAATCCTTTAAATACGACTGTAGGTTTTAAGAGTACTTAGGGATATAAATGCAAGTCTTTTTTTATGTACCTGCGCCACAGTTTCTACTTATTTCGAACATTAAGCTATTCTCACTCTGAAAAAAGCCTCATTGCTACCCTTTCCCTCAATTTTGGGCTTTCCATAATCGATTTCAAAATCATACCAGCTGCACTCATGGATGCGTTGGCCGTTTAATGAAGACCGGAGCGATTCAATGGGTTCCAACAAAATCTTCCGTCTTCACCTCGCTCAGTCTTGATAGAGACGTTCAGAGAGCGGAAAGAATAATAATGGATAAATATCCTCTTTAATGCATAATTATACGCTATATATCCATGAATGTATTTTTATGAATGTATTTTTATGAATGCTTTTATCCGATGTCTGGGTTACTTTCAAATTTCTCACCAACCTATGAAGAGCGAGAATATAAGAATGCTAAACAGTGAATAAAGTTTCAAATTTATCATCCTATTACAAAATTATGTTTCTGTTTTATTATGTTGTTTTATAACTCCGACGCATATAAAATGTATTTGTTCGAATGTATATTGCTTACCCAATTTTATCACAGACACTGATTGGTTAGTGAAAAGTTTCTCATATAGGTCTTCATGGCTCATTTCCATCAAACTATCGTCGGCGCGCAGCGGAACTTACCTCAATCAAACGCTGCTCTATTATCGACGTTTTCCCCTTGCACCATAAGAATAGCATATTGCCTGTGGTTTTATTTCCACAAGAATGCGGTGCAGGACACATGTGCGCGGCGACCTTAACTTCGTAACTTGATCCCCGAAGTTCAAAACCTATTTCAATCAAAAGCTACGTTTCTCTCACACAGAAATGCAAAAATTGGAAAAATCTACTTTGGTTTCGAGCCTCCATGAAATAAACCAAACCCAAACTGTGAAATGTCATAATGATCCACGAAACTCAGCAATATTAGACCAAATGGGATACTAGTACTTAGCGATACGGAAAAATCGTGGACGTTGCACTCAATAGTAATTTTGTATTTATTGGCAATATAAGAGTGTATTTCTGTCAAATAAACAAATAGTTCAATATCCTAATATAAAAGTATTCATCCCCTTAGACCGAACTAACCCCATTTTTGTTCTCTGTGTTCATGCTACAGACGGAAAGTTTGAAAGAACTTATCTAGCAAGATTTTCAGGAAGGCTCTGACTTTATTACTAGTTACCTTTTTCACTCGGTCAAAAAGAGACTGAAGAATTGCCTCTAAATTAAAATAAGCGTCCTTTTCCTCTTCGTAGCTCCCAAACTCCACACATTCAGACTCGAGAGAAAATATTCAACAGCTCACCCCGTTACATTCTGATGTTCAAATTCTATGCATCTGATGACTAAGTCCACATTTTCCGAGCCATTAGTGTTGCTAAATGCCAATCATTCATTGCCGCAAGACTCCGGAAATTTGATTGTTCTTCCACCTAAAACATCATTGCTAGAGTGTTCCATAAAGAAAGCTGGAATAGCGTTCTTTCTAATCCTTAGCCGTTGTATTCTAGTCACTTTCTTCATGTGCTTAAATATTCAATTATATTTTTAAGGTTTTTAGCATCAACCAAGATATAAATTAGTTATTGTAGCAGTTAAGGTAGTATGAGCGAACGATCATTTTACCTATAAATCAATGAATTTGGTCTCATTTCTAAGAAAAATATCTCACCCTTCCAATGACACCAAAAATTCAACCCCTTACCACATTATTTTCGGAGATACTTGCCAGAATATAACAGCCCTTTTACTTGAGAAATGGTACGTGTATGAACTCCAGAGAAACATTATTTACAAAATGAGGAGTTTCTAACACTTAGATGTCGTAAAAAACTAACAGTGAGTAGTTTGTATGTTTTCTCAGCCATTTTTGAAAATTAATCATATTTTCACCGCAGTCAATTCTTCGGTATCACCTTCCTTTTTGGAGTTTCAAACGACCCGCGCGGAAAAAATGAGGCAAGTTAAAGATTTATTTAGATATTTTCATTTAATTACATACAATTCCTGTCATATAAAACTATATTATTGCACCATTAATGTTGCAATATTTAATTGATGTCTCACACCTGATGAAATTAAAACGTATAATTCGAATATGGTCTCCTTTATGACTAGGAAACTATCTCGCTCGGACTACCTTAGCGATTGAGATACTGCATGTGGCAATTTTAGTGTAGAGTCAGCAATATAGGAAAATTTTTTGATGTCAATGTTTTGTTGTTAACATTCGTCATCAGCATTTGTGGAGTAGCTAATTTCATGAATATTATAACGCACTTGCCCTAAAACAGTTTAGCTATCACCCAAACCGCGATAGAAGCGTATTATTTCATTCAATCGAGTACACAACCAAATTGATGTTTCATCTTTTCTACAATCAGCGACATCCCATCCAGCACCAAGAAAAGTCGTCAGCGTAAGATTTATAGTTTTCACTCTTCAATAAGTGTAAGATTCATAAAAAGAACATTTTTTTGGTAAAAAATCATTGCAACGCATTTGACTTATACATGTATTAGGCTCTGGTGGATTTTTCTGGTGATGGTCCGTGTATGGACTAGATGGACGTCTTAATTGAGCTTGCGGATGTTAGTGTGTAGGGCGTAGGGACGATTGCAGGATCGTCTGCATGCACGTGGAGTAGAGGGATGCGAAGGTAGTTTCACTCCCTCCTATTCCCGCTTGGGCATCACTGACTGGAGCGAGAGGGAATCGTCTCTCGAGGTGTTTCACCAATGACGCTGGCGCATCGGGTGACCCAATACCATTTTAGTGTGTTGACGGTGCTTAAGGTGATCCCAGCGAAATATTATTTTACTTAGAAATCAATGAATTTGGCCTCGTTTTAAAGGAAAATATCTCACCTATCCAATTACACCAAAAATTCTACCCCTTTCCGCATTACTTCTGGAGATATTTTCCAAAAAAACACCAGCCCTTATGCATGGGAAATGGTACGTGCATGCACTCCAGAGAGACATTATTTACAAAATGAGGAATTTCTAACACTTAGAAGTCGTAAAAAAACTAACAGTGTGTAGTTTTTATGTTTTCTCAACTATATTTGAAAATTTATTATATCGTCACCAGAGTAGGTTCTTGGGTATCACAAAAAACCTTCCGTTTGGAAGGAGTTTCAAACGCACCGCGCAAAAATAATGAGTCAAATTAAAGACTTATTTAGATATTTTCATTTTATTACTTACAATTTCTGTCATTTTAAACTACAGTACTGCACCATTTATAATGCAATATTTAATTGATATGTCCTACAGCTGGTGAAATCATAACATATAATTCGAATATGGTCTCTATTCTGACTAGAGAACTACAGAACTAGAGAACTACTACGACTCCTGTATATCACTCGGACTACCTCAAGAAGAGTTAATTGGTATCTTATTTGGGGCGCGTTCAGAAATTCTCTGCCAGTGCAGCCAAATCAAATTTAAGGAGCACGCTCCATGTATATACGACACTTGTTTAAAGATATCTCAAAATATTATACACCTAAAATCCCCCGAATGGTTAAGAAAAACGCAATAACGAGACTTAAGCACCAACAAAAATTACATTGTCTTGATTAATAGTGCTTGAAATAGTAAGACACGATGACACCGCGCAAATATGAGCATAGCATACGATTTAAGCCCCTCAGGGCATTATTATAAGTATTTGATGTTTCAGCATATGAATTTCTATGGCATTTGGATGCACAAATTCCTTTCCAAAGAGGAGAATAGAATTCACCGATACCAAAGGAAGAGAACTTGCGGTGAAGTAATTGAATGTATCTAACGAAGCAAAACAATATAAATGAAACCCAAAATATTTACAGTGGACTATATTTTGGAAGTTTTCCCGAGTCCTCTCGAATCGGGTCGGAGTGAAAAGACTCACGCACTCCCGTCGCTCCCGTGAAGCTCAGAGAGCCTCGCGCCGCTCCCGCTTCGTTGCTATGCGTTTAGAAATCGATTGCATGGCAGGCGCGGGATCTCGTGGCAACGCGGGTCGGAAGTCGAGCGGAAATAGATCGGCATACGATTGCCTCAACCTAAAAACTCCCCCTTTTTGTACGAGAAAGCTGTGTAGATGTAATTTGACCGTGACTAAGTTATCACTCGGTAAAAAATCCTTTAAACGCCCCTCAAGAATTTTTAGCTTCGAAAGAGACAGATTTTATGGAAGTGATGTCACTGGGTTGTCGTCGTGAAGTGGAATAGAGATTTTAAAGTCCCTCGCAGTGGAGAAGGCCTTAACACATCTGGGAATCTGCATACTAGTTCATCGCTTTGCCTCATAAATGTTTCCGTTGGATGATTTGCTCGATCGTCCTTAAAGCCGTTTTCCTTATCATTTTATTGAATACCTTCCCCATGTACACAGAAACTCTCAGAGTTTAAGTTAAGGGTATAATCATTCAACACCATTCCAGCACATTCCATAGAATCTGCTCCGAGCATTAAAGCAAAGGATAAAATTAGAGTCAGTAAAATACAATGCTTCTACGAGAAGACAATTTTGTTTTTCAGTTTAACTTGGTCAATCACGTCTAAAGACACTTCAGGGACCGTGACACACTGGATGCTTGGCTTTGCACTATATATCTCCCTCTTCCTACCTCACCTTTTCTCGTACACGGACAATCTTAGAAATGATCATGTAGCCCCTGAATCGAGTAACACATCGTAGCCTTTGTCTTAAACGTCTCAGTTTACAGAAGATTCATCCGATTTCATGATTTCAATCATTTATCTTATTTGACTAGCTCTCCCTCCACTTTCTTTTCTCCAAAAAGCGTTCATGATCCCCCCTCTGAACGGACGCGCCACTTATTCGAGTATCCTTGCATCTCAGAGACATCGTTCCTCACTTTTTCTTCCGGCCCCTACTACGCCTCGAATCCAATTCCATTCACAATCTCTGGGTCCAAGAGGTCGGCTGTCCGGGCTTCCCAGTACTCCCGAATAATTATCCCCCTAGTTTGCGACCATGAGGTTGATATTGTTCACCCTTGACGTAAACTCGACCAGAGAATCAGCCATGGTGGCGTTTATATTAGTAAGTTCTGCGAAGGAATTTGGTTTGCTTTGAAAAACCATCAAACCCCTTATCTCGGGATGCATATTTGCAATATTATAACAATTGCGTCCTCTCCCTTTTTGTTTTATTATGAAAAGTCAGCTCAGGATTTTACTCCACGAACAAATGTTTCTAAGTCAATCTCGTGTCCTTGAAATTTCCTAGCCACGTAAGCTCATGAGAAGTTCAATGGTATCAGGCTCAACTATGTGGAAGTTGATATTCACAAATGAAAAAAACGACTTCGTTTTCTTCCACTGATTTATTTTTTCGGTACGAAATATTTCGACACATAGAGGTCATTTTCAAGTACTTGAAAAGGTACTTGAAGGTAGGTACTTGAAAGTGACCTCTATGTGTCGAAACATGTCGTACCGAAAAAATAAATCAGTGGAAGAAAACGAAGTCGTTTTTTCATTTGTGCTCATGAGAAGTCTTCTAACACTCGTGAGGAAGGGGAAACTCTTCGACTATTTCCCTCTTCAAGACCATCCATATACTCCATAGCCATTGGCCCAGTTTTCTGTGTGACTCCATTTGTTTTGCGGCAAGATGAACGTATGAATACTGGAATAGAAACATCATGATTCAAGGGGCTGAAGAACATGGATTCAAGAGGCTGTGCTGTGTGAGGGTATGTTAGGTTTCAACAAATCGAATTATACTCGTCGGGAAGACTTATCCAGCTCTCACTGCCTCGCGTGCCCTCTTTTACACGTGGCCACTTCTCCAAATGGCGGCTCCGGGAGTTCTGAGTGGTGGATTCGCCGATGGCACCGTCATAAATCCTCATCATGGTACTCTTAGCTGGTACAAATGGCTCACTCTCTCCCCCCAACATCCCCAACTTTTATTACAGCCACTAGGGCTTCCTTCTTCAACTAGTAAATCCACGGCATTTCCTCAGGACGAGCCATTGTTAAGATACAAAAAAATATAATCGGAGCACCGAACCACCAATTACTACCACTTTAACCGTGAAATCAGGAGGAAAGTGAGGCTCTCTTTTCTAGTCAGAATGTATTTCATTTGTCTCGTGGCGTTAAAAGCAGACCGATCGCAATCGTGCTCCGCCCCAATCTATACAAGCATGAAGGTTTTTGTAAGCCAGCTGCTCGTCGAATAACTTGAAGACTTCTTTGAGCCGGGTTTGGCTCGTTTCGCAAGCCACCATCGGGCAGTTGTTACGGGTTCTACCTTGACAATGGTTCAAAATAGGGACACAAAAGATGTCAAGTAGGCAGGAAAATGTTGATAAACGTAAGCAGCTGAGCAAAGGATATTTGCCAAACCAAGATCGTTTACTGCGTGAAAAATGTCATACACATCTGCTAATTACCCTGCAAGCAACCACAAGGGTGTTTGGCTGGTGGAATGTCTTGTCAAGAAGAAAATACAATCAATTCACGAAAATAATTCAATGAAAAATACGCACAAACGTTATGAGTGGCTTTTAGAATAGGAGCAGCGGAATAATATGTTTTTCTTAATGCATAATTATTTTATTACATAGAGATATATGAAAGTTTTAATGGAATATTGTATTTCCATCACACACACTCGTTGCTGTGAATATTTCACAGTGTTTTGTCGTCGGAAAATGAATTGTTTTAAGGTTTTAAGTTTTGAAAACACTGCTGAATTGTGAACACTGTTTTGTCGTCGGAAAATGAGTTGTTTTAAGGTTTTAAGTTTTGAGAACACTGCTGAATCATAGTGAGTTCAAGGAAGTCTTATTGAAAAAGATAGAACGTGAGAAAACTTTCAAAGTCTGGAAATAACCCCCGTTGCTACACGGAAGATCACAGTAGAAATGCATTTTACGAATTGTGAATACTAATATTTTTAATGCTGCCAAGCAACAAGAAAAACGGTGGTTTAAAGACCAAATTTCTAAATATTTTATTATGTTATGACTATTATTGATTTATGTCTAATTGCGCATTTTCATGAAATAACATGTGTCCGTAAACAACGTCCAATAGTGCCCGTAAATAGTGCTTTGATTGCCTCAAGTGATGCAAAAGATATCATACTGCAAAGTGATTCTCAGTGTTCTAAATTCAAATCCTGTTCAACATACATTATTAATAATAGATCTTACGATCATGTAAAACTATGCCTTGTAAACTGTCAGTCCTTAACTCATCATATTGATGAATTTCGTATTCATTTCCTTGGAGAGACATTTGACATTACATGCATGACCGAAACGTGGCTGAAGCCTACAATCCCCGATGATATGGTGTACTTGACCGATTACAACCTAGTGCGTCAAGACAGGATCGGGAAAAAAGGTGGTGGTGTAAGGGGCTTCATTCGCCATAAACTGAACTATTGTGTACTGACTACTTCCCCCTCTGAGTATTGTTCTAAGCCAGAATTTATATTCCAGAAGTCTTTGGGATGAACATTGCGAAACTTCTACTTGCTATATTCTATCGCCCACCTAAAATTGGTCTCGTCAAAGAATTTGTGAATTCATTCTCAAGTTATTATCCTACATATAAAAATACAATAATTTTTGGTGATTTTAATGCTGATATGCTCTCTGTGAGTTCAAATAGCAACCATCTGAGAGACTTCTTATATCGAAATAACCTACATTTGGTCTCAGACCAAGCCACTCACCACACCGTAAATAGCCATACCTGCCTCGCATTGTAGATGATTTAGACAATGCATCCTCCTTTTCACAAACTCCTGTCCCATTCTTATCTGCCCATTCCCATCCCATCTATGCCCGCAGCATTCCCATTTTTCAACATTCTCACAGCCCTTGGGACCTCCTTCTCACTGATATACTTTTCCATCATCACATTCTCACATACCAATTCACAAGGCTCATCCTCAACGCCTGCGATATTATTGTACAATTCTTCAAAATACTCCCTCCAGCAGTCCCTGATATTGCTCTTGTCCCGCATGATCTCTCCACTTTCGTTCTTCACCGCATTCATTCCCCAACCTTCACTAATCTTAGCCCTTTTTACCCCCTTCCAAAACAGCTTTTTATTACCTTCAAAATCACTCTGCATTTTGTTAGTGTCAGTACACCGCATATACCTCCTAGTGGTGGGTCGCGGGCAACAGTATGCCGGCTCTCAAGTTAGTCCTTTCAGAAGGGATCCTAGCTTGAGTAGAATAGTGACAGCGGGCCTATGCTTTGGTTTCTCTTGTGGCATACTGGCGAAAATGTGCCAAAACTGACCGGTAGAGCGCCGTAACCGTTGGCAGGGAAAGCTGCACGTGGTGCGGGTACTGCGAAGACTGGTAACCTTGCATACTCTTGAAGATGAAATATTATAATATGTTACTTGCTGACCTCTAAATGTTGTTATTGTTTTTCATATTCTAGTAATTTATATTTATACTCGTTACCATGCTATTGTTCCAAACACATAAAAGGAACCCAAATCCGGTTCCTCTGTTGCTAATTTTAAGATGATATTTCATAGTATGTTACTTTCCGACCACAAATGTTGTTTAAACTTTTTGAAAACCTGAAAGGTATATATATGTATTTTTTATATGTTGTTCGTTAGACTAATCCAACAGTAATCCCACAATCGTACCTAGCTCTTTCATTTTGCAAATTATAGTCATTTATATTTAAACTTTAATTTAAACTATGCTTTTTTGATCTCAGACAGTCAACAGGGATTACAGAAGCTCCTAGATAAGTTTTGTGAATCAACGGAGAGAATGGAATTGAAGGTAAATGCGTGCAAGACTAAAGTAGTAGTTTTTGATAAGGTAAATGGGGAGAATAACTGTATGATGAGGGTGAATGGTGAAGTAATTTAACAGGTGGATGATTTTGCGTTCTTAGGTAAGATGTATGCGAAAGATGGAAGATTAGATGGGGAGATAAAGAGGTGTGCGAATGCTGGAAGGAAAGTGGTAGGTAGCATGTGGAACATATCAAGGAATGAGTGCTTGTCTAAGGAAGCGTAAATTGTCGTGTACAAAAGTGTACTTCTTCCCACTTTGCTATATGGTAGTGAAACATGGGTATGTCAGAATAGACATAAGAGTAGACTAAACGCCGTGGGTAAGAGTTATCTGAGGAGTATTTGCAGCAAAAGTGGGATGAATAGGGTCAGGAATGAGTGGGTCATGAATGAATGTGGGTTAAATGCTCCAGTAATGGACGTGTATGAAAGGAAAGTGGTTCGTTGGTTTGGCCATGTGGAGAGAATGGACGAGAGTCGAATAACGAAACAGATATATGAGAGTAGAATGAATTGTGTGGGAGGTAGAGGTAGGCCGAGAAAGTTGTGGTTGAATGTGGTTGAGGAAATTCTTAGGAGGAGGAATATTAGGAGTTTTAAAAACAGGAGGGCGTGTATGAAACAGTGTATAGGGGTAAATAAGGCAAAAGAGGTTTGCAAGGATAGGTCAGTATGGAGGAAATTATTGAAGCAGAGTTAGGTGTACAATTATGTATTAATGAGTGGAACATTTTGACTGTGCCTACCCCGGAAAGGAACGGCGTGATGGGTATGTATGTATGTTTGTAATTGCATAGATGTTCGTCTATACATGAAATAATAGATTTCATATTATTACGATGCATGCTTTAAATTTTTTAAATACCACACGAATTCGAAAATACGATGACATATTTAAATATAAATTTCGCAGTAGTTCCGTGTGTGGCGCCGAAAAAACATGTCACAGAATTCCTCATGGAAGGTATTTATGTAAAATATAATTTTGGTCTCTAGACCAAATACCTTTGGTTAATGAATGAAAAAATAGAGAAAAAAATACTCAATTTTGATATAAAGCTTCCCTGAATCTAAATATTACACTTGTTTTGAGTAAGGAAATAAAAACCGATCAATTGGGAATTTTTTAAACATGTAAACCGAATTCCCCTTTTCAAGGTGATATTAAGTAATCATCACATGACCTTATAAGAGAATAAACGTTCTCTACATAATTGTCAATAACGCTTTATGTAATAAATTAATATGTAAGAGGAATGCAAGAAATGTATTTATTTCAATATAAACTCATGTTTAAGAAATGGTGATAAAAGCAAATCAATTAGTAAAGCATAAATTAGTTCTAAAAATATACTTTCTTTCTTTTCTAAATATCTGTAGAGTTGAAATCAAATGATAATTCATGATGGAAGGAATCGAGTTGCTTCTCATATCCTGGCTTGATATTCACTACTCTTACATTACCATCATTTTCATCAGCTTGAAAAAGGCTTTCACAATACACTTCAGTAGTTCATATTTGCAAATAACGTCGTGCAGTAGAATGTAGAATATCATAAATTTCACGCATCTCAAGAAATATTATGAGTCTTTAAGAATTATGATTGTGGCTGGTGGAATTTATCCAATAGGTACAAAATCAGTACAATTGTATGGCGTTTCTTTGAGTATAATGCAGTTTTCAGTTCAAACCACAACGGAGTTAATGCTTGTTACGATCCAATTTAGGTAAATTGTTACCTTTATGATTACTGAATTGATATAAGTAATGTGGTAAACAAAGCCATGGTCGTAATGCTACTCTGAATCTAATGTACTGATATTGCTGCACTGGGTTGATGCTTTTTAAAATCCAATTAAAGGAATTTAAACCATAAAAGCATGGAGATGCTAACATTTCCTCCACGCTCTGTTTCAGTGAAGCTGGTGACTAGCAAAAAATGATTAAACGTTGCATATCGCGCTTTTCGCAATCCACAACCGAGACGCCAATGGACGCTTCATTGTTGTCATTGGTTCGACAGGCACTTGCTACTAGCAGCGATCGCGATGAGAAGACCGTCATCTACCGAATCGAATATCGTTCAGAATTCTTTCAGTTTGGCTTTGACTCCTCCGCGACATCATTGTAGACCCACACCCGAGATATTTTTTGCAGCGACCAAAACGCTGAAGAAACGCAAACAAGACGGTGAAAATGCTTTTTAGTATACAATATAAGTGAAAAATTTTCCATAAGGGTGTGATTATTTCAGAGTCGATCGTTATAGATGGCAGTAAACTAATACACGATCGTAAAATTGCTCTAAATCCAATGCGCCAATATTATCACAGTTTATACTGCGACGGCTCTGATGCTCTACCGTCCCATTTTGGTAAGTTGTAATTAGTGTCACAAACATTTTGCGAGTTGATATAATGTGGATGAAACTTCGACTAAAAAAGGATTTTTTTGACTTTATTCAAATGCTAAAGTAGAGTTTAGATTTTTGAGCTGCTCACTTTTCCCTTACGGAGACCTCATTCGAATTTTACGTTTTAATTTCAGCGGTTGTTAGATAGATGAAGTAAATATAATAATATTAAAGATTGAAGAATGCAATTTGAATGAATGAAATTTTCAGCTATTGCATTAAAATGCCGATAAATAATAATATAAAAAATAGTCTGATTAATGATTTGATTTTTGACGGTTTTCATTGATGTTTTGTCATTTGGTTAAATTGGTGTGGTGAATTTTTGTCCTTTTTAATAGTTGAGAAAATATAAAAACTTCTTGAATTTTTTTGACGAGAGTTATGAGTCGGGAATGCCTCTTTTTTAAAAAATAACTCCATGGAGTGCATGTTCAAACACTTTCCCAAGTGAAATGGCATAGTATCTTTTGTTAAATATCTCGGAAAGTAGTGCAGTAATGGGCTAATATTTTGGAACCTTGGCGTGCGGGGCGGGGTGTTTCTTAAAAGTGATACATTTTTTCAGATTTCAAGATAAAATGATAACTAACTCTAACTCCCTTAACGAACTCCGCGCTCTCGATCTCGGAGAGGTCCCACCACGCCAATCCGATGTCTTTACTATGGTCGGTCTTATCGGAAACCTGAAAGTGAATTTCACGACTTGACCCCATGTCGTGCTTGATCCCGGAGACCATATCCCGAAAATACCCTGGTAGGTGGGAGCGAAGAGAGGAAGTGTGGATATCACCCCCTTTCATGATCCTCCCGTCCGCAGTCACTTTGTCACCGCTCCACACTGCTCTTGCTTTATTCCTCTCTCCAAGTTCAACCGTCTCGTCCCCAGGGAGTAATCCCACGCACGAACCTGCTTCAACGCCCACGCGCATGACAACTAATCCCCCCCTCTCCCCATAATGCCCCCTCCCCAACCTCCGGCCTCAACCTCCCTGTTCCTTGCCCTCTCTCCCACCACTGAGCGTCTTTCGCGTCTTACTCTCCCGGCGCTCAACGGATTCCGCGATTTGTCTACCACACCCAACAGGGAAGCTGCGTTCGAACTGTTCGAGAAAACTCTGATCTCGTAGCTTAGGATTCACATCCATTGCAGTAAAAGCACTATGTTAATTTCCGCCAGGATTTATGTACGTACGTAAAACTTTTTTTCGACGCATCGGCGTCATGATCAGGTATCATTTCTCATATCAGGTTGGATTGGCCCATTGGTTGGGGGAAGGATGGCCCGTCCTGTCCCTGCGTCAAACTTGGCTTTCTATTCAATCCGAATTCGCATGAGAAATATCACCCGATGATGATGCCGATGCGTAAGAAACAATTTTTACCTAATTAAATCCTGGTGGAAATTTACGCTGCGCTTTTACGGCGGTGAAGATGGGTTCCCACGTATTTACACCTAAGAACATCGAAAATATGGAGTCACATAGTGCATTCACGATGGGTACGAGAGAGATTTATATGAACCATTTCTACATTTTCACGCAGCCTCTCTCATTATATTTTTTCTCGAGAATGTCGTTGATAGGATCAGATATCTCGATTAGCGTTGCAATAATCTATTCATCAAACTTGATAGTGGGCTGTATACCTCGACTGAAAACATCAGTCAGGTCAGTTCTTCAGTTCTGGTATCTGCCGCAGTCTGGTCTGACGACAATGTAGAAAATGCTTTGAATGGGTTCACGAGGATGCTTGCTGTGGCGTTATTACGCGCAATTTACGACGTTTTGATGATCGTACGTGGAGATAAATGATTCCTATTGATAGTAGGTGCAAGTATTTACAAAGAATTAACGCTGCATGAGCCATTAAAATCACCTTATTTTTGACAAATTTCCGTTTCTCCCTCGGTGGAAATAGTTGAGTATAAAGTAAAACATTGAACATTACGACACTATGGTTCAGGGGCCCCTAAAACGTCTTAAATCGAGCTCTATGTTATTAGATAATTTTGTTGTTATTTTATTATTATATTCAATATCTTTTATATGTACCTTACTTTTTTTAAACAAAATGTTTTAAAATTCCAAAACTGGAGTGCGAGCCTTAAAGAGCACACACATTGCCATATCTAGTTAAAAAGAGCAACGATTAAGGTACACTGTGACTAATAAAATGATCAGCTATGTGGCGGCCGCCCAAGATTTTATTGTTTCTGTTTTCCATCCGGTGATTTCCGAGTTCCTACAAAATATAGGATCCTCGCAGGCGCGGGGCTCGGGGCAAATGCAACATTTGCCCGGTTCTAGGGGCGGTACTGCCCTTAAGGTAGTTTGAGCGAAATATCGTTTTACCTAGAAATCAATGAATTTTATCTCATTTTAAAGAAAAATATCTCACCCTTTTAATGACACTAAAAATTCAATCCCTTACCACCTTACATTGGGAATTATCTGGCAAAAAATATTAGCCCTTTTACATGGGAAATGGTACCTGTATGCACTCCAGAGAGACATTACTTACAGAATGTGGAATTTCTAACTCTTAGATGTCGTAAAAACTAACAGTGTAGTTTGCATATTTGCTCCACTATTTTTGCAAATTAATCATATTGTCACCGCAATAGGTTCTTGGGTATCACGAACAACCTTTCGTTTTGAAGGAGTTTGAAACGCAGTGCGCGAAAAAAAATGAGTCAAGTTAAAGACTTATTTAGATCTTTTCATTTAATTACATACCATTTCTGTAACATAAAACTAAATTATGCACCATTAATAATGCGATATTTAATTTATGTGTTTTACAGTTGGTGAAGTTAAAACGTTTAATTCGAATATGGCCTCTATAATGACTAGGGAACTATCCCGCTCAGACTACCTTAAGTAGACCTGTGCGCCGGCGCGCCGCGCCACCGCCGCCGCCAACGACGGATTATGTACGGCACGCCGCCGATAGCGCCGCTGGTCTTCCGAGTCCGCGGCGCGGCGCCGTCATAGGTGGTCATTTACCGACCATTTCCCCCGATGCGTCGGAACAATACTTATATTCACTTATTATTGCGGACTCCTCATAATAATGAAAAACTTAATAACTAATTAAAAAAGAGACCAGCTTTTCTGGCCGTATTTGATGTGCTGTTGAAAATTGTCTTCCAATAAAAACTGTGCGATAGGAATTAACAGTTACCATTTTGTTAAGAGCCAGCAACCACACGTCCACGTTTCCTCGGCATCGATTTTACTCTGCTCAAGCCTTCAGTGCCCCATGAGTGCGTTATCCTCAGTTTCCCGCTTGATGCCGTCCTAATCAATATTGTGAAATAGGAGATTCAAATAATGATATAACAGGCCACATAATCGAACAAGGTGACGGATATCCTTAGTGCTCCATTTCTTAATACTATGCGTATTTAGGACGTGAGATATCCAGGTTTCCCTTCCTCCCTCACCTACCTAAGACACTTCTCGTTAGTGTTTCTGTCTATTGCGCTTTTTCTGTTCTCCCTCCATAGTTACATCCCAAAGACTTCTATTTCTTCCATTTTCCCTTCCGAGGTTTCATATCTTCCAACCATTCAATGCAATGTAAATGTGTATGACAACGGGAGTTTAGCCATTTTGTTTAAGTACATGCTGTGGAGGCTCGAATATTAGCTAAGTTCAGTAAGAAAACACTAGTCGTGTATTAAACAATAACTCTTTTGCATTTTGATAGTAGGTAAACGAAGTTTAAGGAAGTAAATCAACAATGCAATCATAGTGTATATAGAAGGATGGCGAGTGCATTCGCCACTTCGCATGGAGATGGGAGAAGGAATCGGTGTCATGAAATTGCATACGAGGTTCTTATTTCCTTCGGCATAGATGATTCGTAATCTTCAATGAAATGCCATTCTTCGTAATGCAAATAGTATCTGAATCGATTCCGATTCCTCACGTAAAAAAGCACTAAAATAACATGCAAATAAACCTCAATCACCTAAATTTGGTTAACTTAAAAGCTTGGTTAACGCATAGGTATAGTGTTGTATCGTTGCGCCGTTACTTTTCTTTTCGTCTTAGACCTATAAAAATTCAGAAAAATGGAATGGGCAAGCTATTTTAAGTGTCTCCTGAAAGGCTGTAATGAATGGTTAATCTGGGGGGATCCAAGTGGTGATATGAATATTCTCTGCTCCTGCGGAGCTTGACACAAAAAAATGTGTAGGTACTCTTTCTTTTACCGCTCTTAAACTTTGAGTCTTTTGATATTCACTAAAATATGTGCATCAATTCGCGTAACGAATTATATGAAACGTATTTTTGCAGTTTTGTATTCCGATTAATTACAGCAGCCTGTTCTTCGGAATTTTTGACTGTAGCGTCCCCTCCTCAACCCGCCCCCTGCCCATCGATCGGGATTTCCCCGCCTGGGTTTGGCGGATCGGACTTAATGGGTAATAAAAGGGGAGCCTTATGAATTTTCCTCTACGGATGAAGCGAGTGCTGAAGTACAGGTAATGGATCTCTTAATTAAAAAGATAATAAGTGTGATTCGAGGGACGGTTACTAAATAAACTTCTTTGCGGCAATCTGAGAGGGAGAAAAGATGTCTCGGACCCGATGGAAAGAGACGTGGGTACGATTGTTGTTTGAACGATTGGAGTTGTGGAGGTCTCTTTAAAAGCACAAAGGGAGAAGGTCCTGACCATTTTAATTGACAAATTTATCCGATATGCGGCACCCAAGAAGAAGAACTAACGTGCCCATCAGGTTCCACGTATGGCTCTGAAGCAATAATGTCCCCTATTGTTCTTTGTCTTTTATTTTACCTAAGGAGTTATAGAAATATTCTGTCCACATCGTCCTTGAGGTCAATTACCACTGAAAATGCCCCTCTAAAAGGGCAGTTTTGATCCCTAGGGCGCGATATTGACAGAGGAGGAGCGATGCAGTGAATTTTCTCGCATACGTTGATAAAAATGTAATAAAATAAGTTATTTATTTATTTATTTATCTTCACTGCCCCGAATACAGCACATTAGGCCATTTTACGTCGGGTGAACAACAGTAACAACGGACGAGACACAAACACCCATGTCCTGGGCAGAAAATAGAAATGACATGTTATAAAAAAAGTTATGGCATGAAATAAACAATTGAGCACATAAAATAATGAGAAACAATGAATAATTTATGCTATTACATGCTGAAATACCTGTAAATACATTTTGGGTGGATAAGTACGCCCGCGGTCACGCCGCTACCGCCGGTGAAAACCATCGGCTCGGCGCGCCGACACATTTCCAGCCGGCGTCCGCCGCCGAAAGTTTATCCATCGGCGCACAGGTCTAACCTTAAGTTGTCCATCCGAATGTTTCAAACACTGAAATCTCGAGCCGCTCGTCGTTCTTCCACGTAATTCCATCGTGACGCTATCTCTAAAGGTATGGAATGGTTTGAACGTGCATCCACAGTACCTGGAGGTAGACACATTTTTCCCGCCGCGCTTCCAAATCCACGATATCTTCGCTCTCGAAATCCAATCGTAGGCGCGCGCGCGACCTGGTGCCACATTTCCGAGAACCGCGCCCCGCACTCCTGAATGAAGCTGAGTGGAAATCATCCCTTGTATACGATTCGGTGGGGAAGGATCCCAGACTGTCGATTGACACGCTGGGCGGGAGGCGGATGTCAGCTGCGTGCGACGGAAGCGATATAGAATGTGCATCACGGACAAAGCTTATGTAGACAGGCATGATGGTGATTGCACAGATGAATCCTATTGTGGAAGGGGTATCGTGTTGGTGTGCTAGCTGGTGAACTACATTCCCTACCAGATATGGGCAACAGCATGCCACATATGGAACACTGGTTCCGACTCTATCGCCGAACATAATCACTGTTGGTCCCCTCACGAATTACAGAGGTTCATCGAACTGGCACTTATGGAAGTTGAATTTTGACAAATTTACTTTAATTTCGGTTTCATCTTTTTCTGTGGGAAGATATGGAAGGAAGATAGCATATTTGTGTGGAAATTTGTACTTTTGTGTGGGAAGGAAGATAGTATATTGTCACGTAATTAATATCACTAATTTATTTATAATTACTGCAAGCATTAATATCCATCTTAGAAAATAAAAACAAAAAAGTGTAGAGAGATTATAAGGAGAGATAAAGATAAATGACAACTCAAAATTTCTTCAAAAAACTTCAAAATATACTCAAAGAAAGTGTTCACTGCCAATAATTTTGATTTAAATATTATATCAAATTTAATTTTTTATTTACTACACGCTGCGAATTCAGATGTAATTTTAAGGAAGGAAATGTATTGTTACGAAATATTGGCGGTGAGGTGGTAATGGTTTTCTACAGACCTATCATTTCTCGAATGAATTATAATTTAAGTAATGAAAAGGAATCGAGAAAGAATAACATCTGGCTAATTTAACTTTTGTTTCAAAGACAGAGCCACAGTTATTGCTTGATCGCCGGTATTCAGATTTGTTGTTTTAAGTATTGATTGGAAATTTTGATCATTCTTTTCCTTCCGAGACCTGTCCGAAACTGCCCGACAGTAATTTCGAAATGGTCTTTGCCGTCAAAGAACGTTTAACTAATGAAGTTCCACCGCTCTTAATAGCGCTATCTCGTTCGTAATTGCTCCGGACTGGGTGTTTGCAGCGACGAAAATTTATCAATTAAAACCCAATCCCATCCTGAGCGCCATTGGAAGGGAATCTTAACTGCTGTGCCCTTCTGATGAAACGCAAAACTCTGGACTCTTCGTCCCTATTTATGAGCTCACTTATACCGACGCCGTGCTCCTCGCCTACTTTTCTGTTGTTCCATCTTCACTAATCAAGCAACTATACTCTTATTGATAATGCAAATGGCCCCGTTTCCCGGCCGCTTTGCCGGAAGACAACTAATACCCCTTTACAGTAGCTTCAGATGGTCCGGAAATGTACAGGGAGCGTGTAATTATACTCTTAAGGAACACTTACAACTCTTGTATCATTCAGTCACCCAAAATACGATCCTCGTGGGAGTAGGATAGCCTAGGCAAATAGTGAAAAATATAAAGGAAGGGTCCTTTATATTTTCTTCCTGCCTTAGATGAATGGGAGTTAAATAGATTAAAGTACTGAACCATTATCAAAAACAGTCATTTTCAACAGGTTTTGGAATATTATCATCATGGATAAATAAATAAATTTATGGTAAATGTTTCAAGATTACTATTTGTTATTCTGACGTTTTAAACGCTACAGCCTAATTACCAAGGTTATGAGAATATTTTCTTTACCACGTAAAATGTCATTGAAACCGGTTGGGTAACAAATAATACTTGTAGAATTCTACACATTATTTATTTAGCCATGAAAGTAATCACTTGCTATTAAAAAGTATAATCAGGTAATTTCATTGCACCTCAATGACGTTTGCAAATAATTACTCACACATATTGATGGAACCCCGTTTATTTTTCAACTGAAGTAACTCCACGAAATTTGACGGACGTATTCTTCTTTTCTGTGGAATTTCTCTGGATGATTGGAGGCTTTGAAGGCTTCTTCTATTTGTCACAGGTGGTATCGACCGTCTCTGAAAATGATTTTTGTATTTTTCAGGTTAATTAAGTGTCCCAGTTCTCACCACAGACATTCCGTAATAATATTAAGATAGAACAGCTTTGCGTCCAATACTTAAGTTCTGTGGTGTTCCATTTATCATAATTCCACAGATCTCTAGAGTATGATTTCCCACAATTGCGATAATTTAATTCAATATTGTCCATCGTAAGAGTTGCGTGTGATCGATCTTTAGGATTAGTAGGAGGCTTTGTGTTATTCACGCAGTTCAAGCCTGGTTATCATGTCGTATTTACCTAAGACTAATATTCTCCGTTGTCACAGATACACAGGAATAAGTTGCATAAGCAAGAAGTTTTAATAATATCTCTTCCGATTCTAATTTCTCTTCTAATTTGTTAGGGCCAAGAACGGCTTCTCAACCCGGTCATCCCTCTTTAGGATGCTTTTCCTCCTGTAGCCGTTACTTAATAGATCGCATTATAGAGACTTATTTCCCATTGTTAGAGATTAAGAATTCTGAAGTAACCTAGGCCTAACTAGAACTAACCGATATCTTGATCAGAAATGTCATTTGAATGGGTAGAGTTCGGAGGAGGTATATAGATAACAATTATTTGAAATCTTTTTACGGTAAATGGAAATAAAAAAGAGTAAGTTTCTATTGTATTTCATAGTAATCCTGTCATCCTAGGTGGGAAACATACCGTTATCTTTGATTTCCATGATAAACGCCTTCTCCCGGTCTAATAAGTTCAGATTTAGGAGGAAGGTGGCGATTGTCCATCGCAAGTGTTATCAGTGCATGAATATGTTTTCCTCGAATCTCTGGGCCACATTGATTTGGACTCAACTATTCACTAGCATAATACTAGAGAGATAATTTCCTGGGCGTTCAGGTGTTAAATACAATTATTAACCCGTTCGATTAGGGGCCAACATACCAATGCTACCAATCATCTTGAAGGTTTTCGCGATTAGCATGTAGTGGTTATAAATACAACTTATTTTGGGACTCAATTTAAGTAGTAAATTTTACGAACAACGCTTCTCCTATCTCTGAGGTGTCTTTTAACCGAATATAATTGCGCCACACCACTTCACGACTCTCTTAGCGGCCGTTTTTCGTGTCAAGATCATCTGAGATGCTCTCTTCCTCTTTACTAATTTAGCGACACGTCAAAACCTTTATCCCTGTGGAAACGAGGTCGTTGTTGTTATTTCTATTAAAGTTACTCGGGTTTCTCGAAATTCGAATTGCTTCCCACATCATGTGAGGAAGTAGCGACGTTCTTTCCTTGACATTTAGGCATCTTCGAAGTTTATCTCGGGGCCAGGCTCCGATAGCTGTAAGAGTCGGCTACCTTGGAGAGGGGACTTCTTTTTTGCCGTCTTTTTTTAATGAGACACGAACTGCAGCTTCCTGGTAGCCGCCGTTTTCCTATGGCTTGCCAAAACTCACTACCATGGTGAAGCGAAGGCGTAACCGTCATCACAGTTAAGCTGTTTGGTCCTTCTTCAATTTCTAATGCTTGCCGCATCAGGAGGGAAAGTAGAGATGTTCCATTGTTAAAACTACCATATTTTCGAAGCATATGTCGAGGCTAGGCTCAGATCAACAAAGCTCGGTTCTTTTGTAGAGATAAGATGGCTTGTTTTCCGTCGTCTTTTCCCACGTGACTGATAAACCGCTTCTGACAACTATAAAAGTCTTAACGAAAGATGATGCTATTTTTACGCTCCATTTTGTTGATTTGTATTTTGATTTTGAGCATTTCCACATATATTCGCATAACTAATTATATTTTTATATATTTCCAATAACGATTTGCCATGCCAGGTTACCTTACTCTAATAAATTCTCCCCTTGATGTATAAGAGCCAATAGTGCATAAGAAGAATGAAATCAGGTTAACAGTCGTATTGCATGTGACGTCCTTCCAAAAATTTCGATAAAATTATGTTAAGCCAGTGCAAGTGAGACTAATGAGAAAGAATTAATTACTAAATACGTATTGATCGTCATAATAATAATGGCAGGGTGTTTGACTGTGAGGTCATGGCTGGATCCCCCCTACCACATGCCCTGATGTGGATGCTTTCAAAGTGCCACGTGTACACAAGAGCAAGTTTTTTCACCCTGTGGCGCCAGGTCTTTCATTCCAACTTCCCGTTCAAACTCTCCTATGCTTAGATTGGAGACGACTCGTCGTGACGGGGGAAAGGAAAGATCCCGTTATATCCTTCGGTTCGCTTATAGAACTTCGGATTTCATACGATGCCCTTCTACTAGGGCAGTTCGCAAATATCCTTGTTATAATGTAGAACCTTTAGTGGCCGTCTTTGGCCACAGTGGTCTCGCTTGCTTTCCGGAGCATGGGCTTGACGTCTTCTCTGATCTCGTTCATAAGGAGTTTCGCAAGTCTAAGAAAGGAGGCTTCAGCACCTACGAACATGTCTTCCGCTGGGATCCTTCGTGGGATAGGGAGGAAATTGAGTCCTTTTGAGACGATGCTATGGACTTCCCCACTAATTTCCCAATTCATGAGAAGTAACATCAAGCAGTCTTTATCACGGCCACCAGAGTCGCAGGTGGGATGCTGTTTGCAGCGAGTTTTTTCCGACTAATTTTTCATCATCGTTTCATCAATGTATTCCTGGCTGCTATATCTCAATTATTGATCAGTCTGTAATTTGTTCAGAATATTTTTCCACGCGCATTTATCCTTTAAGAGGCTATCTCATCGTAGGACTATCATCTAGAAATTTCATAATTTCTTCGTTTTCATAATGGGAATGTAATATCGGAGGTTGAATTTTAGGAAATTAAGTAATTAACTTCGCCAACAGTCGAGAAGCCTGATTTTAGACTCTTGTGATTCTGTGATCTCATGTCCGCGAAAAATATTCCATTTTAAACCTGTCTGTCGTAATATCTATTTTCGCAAGTTTTTTTCTCATACCACTCAGTCGTTCGTTATCGCAAGAGCTTCCGACCGGAGGAGTTAAGTTTTTAGCCCGCGGAGAGATCCGAAACACCTGTACATCTTAACGGATTTGACGGGATTAGCAAGTGCGCTTAGAAAAAAATACCCACACCCATTGGCTTCGTTGATATCTGAAATGAAATATATGGCAGCTAAAATTATTCCCGTTGCTATCAGGTCTTCACTCAAGGGTTTCTGCCATTCTCCTCAGAGAAAATCTTCGAAGGGTGATTCACAAGAGATTTGTAATCCAACATGAAAAGAGACGATTTTTCTTCCTCCCTTTGTGGAGGATTTCAATGACCCCACGATTTGCAATGGCCATTCCATCGATGATTAAAGACATCGCTATATTATCGCTCACTTAGGTACGTATTTTGAAAATAATTTTTGCCTCACAAGTTTTAAATGGTCTTAATAAACCACAAATGCTTTCTTCTCTTTGATAAAATATCCAGCATTCTACTCTTTTTTAGCGACAAATTTATGTTTCAAATATTTAACATTGGTATCCGGAATATTTTAATACATATATTTTTATATAATATTATTTTAATACATGTCAAAATCAGTATCATATAAGAGCAAGATAAATATACTCAGGTCCCGGTAAGACAGAGACTTATCAGTCGTTGCACAGTTTTAACAACCTTAAATATTTCGGATCACTTCAATGCAATATTTTTCCTTTCTCAGATTAATACATGTCTTAAATTATGTGGATATTGTACAATTTTATTAAACTTTTCATCGTCTTTAATCGGTAATGTACTGATTCATAAAAGGTGTAATTAATTCTTGTTTACCGAACCAATTTTAATTGAAGCACCATTATACTTCATATGAGTGATATCACATATTTGTAACGCTGACTTTGATGCATTCAAATCTTGAATTGAGATAGTCTTCAATATTTGTCATGCGCTTCATGAGTAGAGCTAATTGTAGCAACTCAACTATCCTTTAAAGGCCAATTTACTTATCTTGGCATTTAATACTGTCAGTTGCATTTTCCATTACCGTGTTTGAGTTTTTATCAACAAATTTTAGTAAAAATTGCTGATGTGACCTAAAACAGAAAATACATGAGAGTAACCTTTCTTGAGCTTTATAGACTCTTTTTAAACGTAATTCGACAGCATTTAATTCTTTGACACCGTTTAGACATAGTATGCCTTAATTTCTGGTTTTATTTTACAATATGCTAATTAAATCTAAAATGTTTATCTACAACGAAAATTTGAAATAAATTGTTTATATAGTAATTGTGGGTCTCACAAACTCCTTTGTCAAGGGAATGACCGGCACCCTTCTCCCCATGCAAAACCGACGACATTGTATAAATTCTGCTTTGTAAACGCAGAAAACACATTAACTACCGTGCCAATAAAGTATCATTATTATTTGTACCTCTTACATATGTGCAATCGTTAACGTAGGTATGAAATTTTTTTGTAAGTACTGCCGCCTTGAGTCAGCTGGAAGCACCAGCCCCGAGTCCGGTGAGCCATTGGACTGTGGATAACCATGAAGTTGGTGTGGCAGAAGAATACATGCAATATAATGCTGGCCTCCTCATCTTTGAATACATTTTGCACTGGGATGAAATTCAATTTACTGGAGCTATCATAGTTTTGTTACTTTTGGTCTGCTCTGAGGGCATCAGCTAGCCTTAAAAGGAGAGGTTGGCTTTTTATAGACTTAATTATGCCTAGTTTAACGAAATAGATACGCTCAGCAACGTTAATTTCACGGAAACACATTTTTAAAATCATTATTCTGTAGCTATCCACCTACAAAGATATCCAGGAACAAGAAAAGCGCATAGAAAAAATTAATCACTCTACATGAAAGATCTTATTAAAAAATTCTCTTATTTACAAAATCTTCCGTGTTTATGACGATGTGGACATTATAACGTCAATTAAGGAGATCTCATGACTTCAAAAGCCGTAGGTGGAAATTTGAAGCTAATTTCATTATTGAATCTTTCAGAAGCCAGCGCATTAATACAAGGTAGTTGCATACAAGATGTTCCGGCAGGACACAACACGAGGTTTTTTTAGTATATGTGAGGCAATACTGACTTTTTCTCATGAGAGATGGCTGTCAAGCCAGATAATATGCTCTTAATACGCATAAATTAATGTGCGTTCTACGAAGTCACGAAGAAAAATAAATGTTTCCAATATTTTATTTCCTAAAAAGCACTAGCTAAATGGTACAATAAAATTCGTAGTCTTTTTTTTTGGCCTGGTTGTTTTTGTTGACTGAGTGTCTTTTGATAGAAGTATGTAGCTCAGTTACGACTGAGAGGAATACTGTGAATCAGAGTAAAATTTGATAAAGCATCAGATTAAAGCACTTGTAAATGATTGAAAGTAGCTGACGCACTGCGCAGAGGCTGTGCCTCTCGGAGCTTCACGCTTTACCAGGCGCCATTCCTCATCCTCCAAGGAGTGCTTGGCATGCGACATGTGTACGTGAAAATGCGGCAAAGGCGTAGCTTTCATTGCCCACCGGCCATTTCAACTACATACATCGCAGTCTTTCGCTGCGGGGCACATTAGATACAATTGGATACGTAGTTTAGTGGAAACTTTAAATTAGATAACTACATCAATGCATTCCACTGTCTGAAAAGAATACAAAATATATGTCATTCTGTTCGAAAATTTCTGGAAATAACTCATGAAATATTTTTATTGAAAAAATGACTCTCCAAATTGTTAATAACAGTCTACGTGAAAGATCTATTTCATTTAGTCTTTCCACGCTCAGTTACTAGTTTATCTCTCGCAGGTACAAGTTGCGCTTCTTTCATCGAAAATTTCGACCACTTTATATAGGTCCTTTTTTGGCCAGTAAACATGGTGTACAGGAATAATTTAGACGGAAATATTTCTCACCCAAGTGAACAGAGCATAATGTGGGAGTAATATTAACCCTTAACTACTATCGTGGTTTTTGGCCACGTACACACTTTCGAATTGATCGTAAACAGCAACCGTCACCCGCACTGTATCAAGTTCAACTGGCTCGCTCCCTTAGCCGTAGTCAAGTGGCAACATGGTAGCCAAGGTTGCTAAGAGCGGCGCCGTTTTACCGCTACAGCAAAAAAAATACATCGGGTCAAAAAAGATCGGCGGTAGCAGTTGAGGCTTATCTATCTTCTGCTCTGCAGCTCATTATTAGATCTTAACTAGTAGCCGCAATTGTACTTCGTTTTAGAACGCAATTTAAGTAAGATCCAGTTTATAACTGAGTATCAAACATCATTAACGCAAGTTTACACAGCTCCCGTTTTCTATTCACCAGTGATATCCCGTGTTTTCACCGCGACCCCCAAACATCTACGAAAGAGCTTAGACTGGGGAGAATGATGTTGCCGGAATGTGCTGCGATGTGCTCCGTGGTTGAAGCGATTTTCTTTATATACAGATATTTGGGAAACTATATGCGTTTAATTTTTAGCAGGTAATTTACATAGATAAAAGTGAAAATAATGCATGCTACCGATATGATTTCCTGTCAATTGGATATATATTTAAACTGTACGCTAATGATATTTGACAATTATTTCGAAATAATTCGGTCCTATTCGTATGGGTTCTCTCCACTCTGCGAGATAATGCGTTTAATATAATCATTAATATTCGCCCATCATTCCCTCCTCGAGCATAAGGGAAGTTGATTTAACGTTAAAAGAGAAACCTAAATTACCTCAAAAATTCATTTTAAAATGCACGAAATTTGTAAGATCCGCTAATTGTGATTTTGGATATTATTACTTCGGCATAAATAAATATAAATTTCCTTAAAGTTGGAAATATTATTTTAATGTTCGAATCTATTGTTCGATTCCGATGCGTTGAATTTTCGGCGAATCGAACGTATATCGAAAAACTAATGCCACATTTTTCCTATGGTTAAGTCGAGTGATGTCATTCATGACCTCAAGTCTACAACGCATAGTTCCGAATTATTTGTAATTACACAGAGGATACTCTTAATCTACAAAATCACCGTCTACATGCTTATTTGATAACCTTTCATCACACTTAATAATTTATTTCTATCTAAGGAGCGTTCCATTCTCCAAAACGCTTCCCTTATCATAAAAGGTATTCAATATTCCAATGTCATTCGTTAAAGACCGTTATTGTCCCTACATAATCATATGAGACACAGCTTCTTCATTACTTTTGGTCGTCAAGAGGATGGTTCACCTGAGGTGCCTAATTTTGTGCAATTTTACGCATATTTTTATGAACATTTCTTGAATTCTAAAGAAAAACAATTACATTAACAAATAAAAGTTTATTACATATTACCTTATGCTATGCTACAGCCTCGACCTTGAACGGTCAGTATTTTTAATTTAATTACACACAAGAATTCAAGACTGCGAGCCAAAACAATGAACTCAGTGCGTTTATTTCCTTGGGGGATGGGAATTTGCGGACAGAAATACAGACAGAAAAACTATGCATATTTATTAATTAGAATGGTTATTAACATATATTATGGTATAATTCCGGGTAAAAAACACGTACTTACCTATGATTATCGCTTGAGTTTTGAGATTCACGCCGTTAACCGAAGTGAAATCAGTGTTTTAATGAATGCAAAATTTTTATAATATAATTCTCGCATCATTTATGCAACTAGATGTATGGTAATTTAAATCAAATGAACTCATGTACTTATGCTAGGACCAAGGACTTTCTTCGACTCAAAAAGTTATTAAAATATGTACTCATTGACTCACGACTACTCCGGTACTCCGGTTACTCCGGTAACCTCAAAAACTGTTTTGTGTAATCCGCCGCAGGAGTGAAACGCTTATCTTATGCGAGGACCACTTACTTCCCATCCGAAATGATTTCTACCGCTCTTGAGTTTGAAGGGAATTTTGAAGATAATTTTTGAATATTATACATCCATTAGAGGAAATGGTAAGAAACAATATCTTAATGCCCAAAGTTTGACACTTTGACTGCCATGGATTCATTCTTTGTCACTTTTAATGTAGCAATGGACTCGGGGAAAAGCCTGGAAAGCATCAAAAGCCAGTAATATCATCATCCCGAGTATATCACTATGATTATCTCCAGATATTTAGTATAAGGAATGTCCCTTTAAAGGATTGCAGCTATTGTGATTTCTTTTAAACGTCGATAGAGCAACTGTTTTTAAGTAATCTAAGAAGTTGGCTTGGCAAAATCAATATGTTTCAAAAACATATCAATCTGTATATAAAAAAGTTTTGCATCCAGGTTCCATAAGGTTCTTAGAATTTTTTTTCAATGGAGGAGAAAATTACTTTCCTAATGAAAGATTGTCAAACTCGCTCGAATGCACTATATATGGGAGGCATGAGAAAAATTCACCAGGTCCTCCGTCGAATGCTTGGCATTCTTTGAAAAAATGCCTCCATTGGTATCCATCGCAAATATTCCTCGCAAATTCCCATTGTCTAGCAGGAGCCCCTGGAAAAAATTGGAAAACTTTACAAGACTCACTGTTCCTATTTTCTTCATCCGAAGCAGCCGTGACCATGGAAAAAGGTTTTTTGAGGCGTTATTTCCTCCGTATCGTTTCACGAAATGACGCAGAAATGGAAAAATAAAATCGTAGCTTGAGGCATTTTGGGACTACTGCCCCTTGCTCCTCTCACGAGTTTCAAACGTTAATTTTTGCCGTGGCCAAAAGACAGCAATACACATTATTTGAAAGTAGGTGGCTCGCTTTAAGTGAGGGTAATGGAACTAGGAACCAAGGAGCCTGTAGGGGCAGAGCTTGATAGTGTTCATCATGGGTGCCTCTACTTTACATAGTTCCGCCACTGCGTGGCGTTGCGCCCGTACTTTCGGTACGAGTCTTTTCCTGTTGTAAGGAGTCTCGCGTTTCACTCGCTTCCCGCCTCGCTTGTCAAGCAGTTGTATCTGTATGCATCTCGATATACTTTGATTCATTGTGTGCATCCGATCTTGATTTCCCAGCGCAAATCTTCTACAGAGCCCATTTGAAAATAATGAATACCATGACTTCTTCTTAAAATGTACAATTTACGTATTTCGCCGTGACTCCATGCACTCGTGCTGGGACCAAAATCTAGATTTGTGTTATCGTGAGACTCGTGTCTAGAGAGTAAAAGCATGCTGACAAGGAGTGCGTAATAAATTCCGCATTGAAAGCCATCTTACAGAAACAGTTCTCCAGACTAATTGCAGAGATGTTCTCCATGGTTTAAATGTTTTCTTGATGTGATAACACTGAAAGAAGGAAATAATTTAGTATTCAGCGGCAGAAAGTGGGACTTTGAAAACATCTGAGGTTACTGCAACAACTTTTTATTTTAACCATATTACCAACAGATAAAGATAAGGGCACTAAAAATGAGCTTTAGTCGAACTAAAATTGATTTTTTCATTGAAAATTCATGGTATATCATTTCAAACTTTACCCATATACCTTTGACGTTATCCATCGTGTGATGGTCACAAACTAAAATAGCTGAATTCTTTATTTATTAGGCAAATATCATTAAATATAGATAAAATTGCATTGACTTATTAGTATTACAGACAATTAATATTGTTGATAGGATACAATTTGGTTCGAAAGAAAGTTGCTTATGTTGCATCATTTCATAGTTAGGTAATGTATGTATTTTGCTCATATAAAACTTGGTATACATTGAATATCTTCAACTAAAAGAGTTTTGAGCTAAATGTAGGCTCAGTAGTTAAGCAAATGGTCAAGCTTGGTCCCACTTCACATTAAAAGTGAGAGTGTGCCAAAAGTAGCTGAAAGTAGCAAATTACTGCCTTAATTGAGTTGCTGTAGTGTACAATCTACTTTTTTCCTGTGATAGTGAATAGAGTAGCTGCTATTAAAAAAATACCTGAAAAGTATCAAGCTACAAAATTTTCATTAATTACACAACCCTGCCATATCTTGATGCCATTTTATTTCATCTTCATTTTATCTCATTTTTGATCTTAATGCCATTTGCTCTAGGAATGTCATGTTATCTGAAACGTATGAAATGTTAATGAAATATTGATCCGAAGTCGATTAGTGCTCAACACCTTTAGACAAAATTTTAGAGTAAAGTTTTATCGAATGGCGTGTTCTTTATGTATCTACTTATGGAGCGGTTAAAACATCTACACCTTGATTAAAATGTTATGACAAATTCCGATATTGTTGTACCCACATCAATTATGAAAAATCTGCGGAGAAGTGACAAACTAAGAGTAGAAGGACTCATTTTGCGACACAACATTTCAGTGAATACCGTTTTCAAAGGCGAAATAAATGAGAAGAATTACCGAGAAGACCCAGAATGGAATATATCAAGCAAAGCGAGAAGGACATCAAAGTGAAGGATTATGTGGGGATGAAGTAATTGGCAGAGAGGAGAGTGGAATGGACTGCTGCTAATCAATTTAATGGATGAAGAATGATGATGATGTCAATAAACAAAAGCTTTAGTAAAGATATGCTTGAAATGAATGTTTGTTTTTCCTGGATTTCATCAATAACTTGAGCCTTGTTTTTGGTCTTTATGCAATTTATCTCATCAGCGTGATGTAATTAAAGAAAATGGGCAAGTTTTTCGCAAAGTGACGTTCTTTAATTACACCTTAAGATCATGCACGGCATTTTCAGCAAGTGGAAATGGAATTAAATTATGTACGGTCACTTAAAATATTAAGCGGAATACAAATCAATGTGGGCTTGCCCCGAAGCTGAGGCCTTCAGTTCAAACCGCGCCCCCAACTCGAAACTCTAGTGACTCTCACTCATGTGCGACACTCTTGCGCAACATCTCCGCATGCGGACCACATTTCTTCCCGCTCCCCCTGACCTTGCTTCCTCAGCCATGAGCAATCATGGATCTTCGTTTCTTATCCGCATCCTTTGAGTCGTTTGCGCTGCTGAGGGGAACCGAGGCGAGAGGCGATGAAGAGTGGTCGGCTTGAGGTTTTGACTGAGGGAGTGAGTCTGTGGCTCGAGGCACACAGGTGATCCGAAGCGGCGGTAGTTTTCGGGTGATTGAATTAGAGAATGCGTTAATAGCATTTCCCCCGAAAACCTCCGGCAATACTGGAAATCTTCCTCAATTGATGGAAAGGGTGCGGATCAGAAGTAATCGTTGGGGATGGAGGTTTGAGGAGACGCGAGTGAAGTCTTTCTGACGCGCGTGGCTCCAAAAGTCAAGCTATTTCCCTGAGTCCTCACTTTAGGTAAATAATAATTTTGAGAGCATCTTGCATGAATGTAAATACGTGTTTTTCAATCGGTGTGTCCTTTGATTTTCGTCAGCTATGATTATTACATTAGAAAACGTATTATTTTACGCTTTTGGGAAAATGTGCACGTAGGTATTACTAGAATGGGCGGACTTTTCGCTTACCAAAAATGACCAAGGTGGGTCATTTGACTACCATACTTTTTTTTCTCGCCAACTGATAAGCATTACGCAATTTTTTGTCGCAAACTAACTCTCATGTTGTCCTACATTGTTGCATTAAGATTTATGATATATTAGCCTAAATACATTGTCAAAACGTTTTTTAAAATAACATTTTAATCGAGAATATTATTATATTTTCTTGTTTTTTTTTGTAATTTGTGAAGATATGGGGATTTTTCTCAGAGAAATTTTCTGTAATAACTTTTGCTTTATATTTATCATTCAAATATGAGATATGTTCAATTTATTCGATTTAAACAAGGTTGTGTTTCCGTACAACTTGTTCACGGAGGGCTGTTGAGGGAAAGAGGGTGGAAACCTCTATCGGATCGAAGGGGAAAATATAAGTTTAATCTTTTACGAAAGTTTGGTTCTGACTAATATTTTCCGGACGTTCAGCATATTTTACTTGAGCCAAACTATTCTGATAGAAACGATCACAGGAATAAGATTAAAGAAATAGGCTGCAGAACCAATATATTTTAAAATGTCATTTTTTCCACGTACGATAAGGGACCATAATAGTTGCGATAAATCAGTTCTAGGACACTGACTAGATTAAATAGGTTTTTTTCAGTAGTGCTAAATATATAAACATGATTAATGGCTACTAACCTCGTATGTTATCTCCTGCATGATATACTCTCGCATGACTTAGTACCTTGTAGTGGTATTTGTCTGTCGCATTAAGAATACTAACCAGTAGTTGTATCTTGAGTTGTGCACTGTATGGTAGCATGTTCCTCTACCTATCACTCTCCTAGTTTCTGGTTTGACTGCACACTGTGGTCCTGAGTGCATTTGGTATGCGCTTGGAATCCGGAGGAATGTGCATGGTTCTGATTTTATACTGGGATGAGTGCTGCATGCCTGGTGTGGAATCACCCCGTGCCACACACCCTAGCGGTGGCTTGTACGGTATTTCGTAGATGTAGATGTTAATAATATATATTTTGGCAACATTATGTGCATTATTTAAGAAAAAATAAGATTTATTATGCATATTGAAAAAAATGTACGGCAATGGCATGGTAAATGAGCATTTGAATACATTTTTACCCTTTATAGGAGTTTTTTACAATCAAATGTTGCTAATTTGAACTCATTTCACACGCTTAATCAGCGAGAATATTTATAGAGCATTTGCTGCAAAGTGACTTTGTGAATTAATTAAATACCCGTATTACCCTCTTTCTCTTACATTATTCCCTAATTTGACAAAAGTTCCTTTAAACTAGCTTCAGTCTGTGGGGTCATTGGTACATTCTCTGGGAAAAACGTCTCGATGAAGTAATATAAGACTCTGCAAGCTCTTCTGCTAACTTATCTATCAGCTCCCTACGGGATACTATATGAGAGGTTACTGCCTCGTACGCAACCTATGCATTTCTTATTTCGCTAGCAAGGATATAGTCCAGTCAACGAACGTCAAAAATGGCGGTTTAGAGGAAAAAAATCGTGTAGTCGCAAATTTTTGCACAGTGATTGGGCCGAGCCTCCGGATAAACCCACTTAAAACCCTGAGCGGTGGAGGGTGAGCGGGGGGGTGTGGGCGGCGTTTAAAGATCACTTTTTTACGTTCTTCGTGCATAACTCGAAAACCGTGACCTCTAGCGAAAACATACTACAAGGCAAAAATAAACTACATAAAATTTTCCACATAAAAAGTCCTTATCATTTTTCCTGTGGGGTGAATAGTTTACAAGATATAGAAGATGGAAAACTCGCAATTAGAAAAAAATCGTATTTTGATGGTATAAAATCAACGTTCAGTGCCAAACAAAACTTAAAATGATGGAAAAAACCGCACTTTTTGGAGAGAATCATCTTACTCTGAATGGTAACAATAAAAACATTAAGAATTCAAACAATGCCATTGCGTTTTTACGACTGGGGAGGCCGTGAAGGAGAAAGTAGGGTTTTCTGGTCTTTCGCTTGGCCACGTGTACCTCTTTCTGCCAATCCTTAACGTGAGGACCGGAGATTTCGGTCTTTTCAGAGGCTTGCGGGAGGAATGAGAGACAGCTGAAGGGCGATCACCCATCTCTTGGGTTTCCCAATTGTCCTGTGATAAGGAATCCTCTCCATGTCACCAGGCTATGAACCCTCGTTGCTCTCATAACTCGGACGCAGAAGCTCCGCTAATTCTTCGGAGGATGTCTCTAAGTAGAGGCTCTGCTTTCTTCTACCATTTTCGTCACTAAGGGTAGAGGGGGTAGCTGAGAGGACGGTGGCTTGGGATTCGGAATCCAGGAAGAGAGGTCTGAGGCCAGGCGCATGACGCTGATAGCGGGCTTCCCATGGTCAACTTGGGTGGTGGGAAGGGTGCGGCGGGAGGAGAGCTGGCGATGTACTGTGATTTTCGACGGCTATGGCGACGCCAACTGTACAAATCGAGCAGAGCACAAGAGAAGGTGCCTGACAAAAACTTCAGCTGCCATTAATTTTAACGAAAACATGAACGTTACTGTTCAACAGGACCATTTTCTAGCAAATGAAAAGAACAAAACTAGGCTTATACAACTCTTCAGTAGCAAAATGACAGCAAGGGGAATAGAAAAAATAGTTGGATCAGGAGATGCTGATAGCTGACCATAGTAAGATATGCGTTAGAGAAAGCTGATCGACAACCCACAGTCACCATAATAGAGAATGATATCGACTTGATTGTTTTGCTCATAGCTACAGCACGACCGGGAATAAATGTATTCTTCTTGAAGTCTGGAGTGGGGAAGGTTGAATCGAAATTGTTTTCAACCGACAAACTGCAGCAACTTCCTTTCGCTGAAACCATCCTTATCCTTCATGCATTTAGTGGGCGTGATACCACTTCCGCCGTTTACAACAGAAGCAAAGCAGGAATGGTTAGGATGTTTAATAAGCATCCCATGCAAATATAGACAATATCTAACATCTTCACTGACTCATCGGCATCTAGAGAAAAGGCCGCCCAAGCTGGTGAGAAGATGTTTTTAGAAATTAATCAGGCAAATGCAGATCAGAAAATTCTTAATAAACTCCGGTATGTTGCATTTCTAAACACAGCAAGGAAGCCAAAACCAGACCTCGCATCACTGCCGCCAACCGCAGGAGCCGCGCACCAACATTCCTTCAGAGTTTATTTACAGGTAATTTTATTATATAACTTATATCTTTGATGTATTGTGTTTTAGAAACATTATTTCTTATAACTCATTATGGTTTGGTTATTTAATTTCAGATACACCGAGGGGGTTTGGTGCCGAGGGGAGGAAGGATTGCTCACCCCAGTAACAACAAAAGACCCAGTAGCACCTGAAACAATTCTTAATAAAATATTTTGCCGATGTGTTACTGGGTGTGGGGGACGATGTGGATGCCGAAAAGCCGGCATACCATGCTCCATGGTGCGCGGCATATGCCACGGTGCCAGCACGAATGGTACACCCTTATTGGATATGGAGAATGATGACGACGATTCAATTGATGATTTTTATATGTAACTCCTTTGAATTCTTACCAATACTTGCAGTTGTTATCCATTATTTTAAGTTTCATTTGGCATTAAACGTTGATTTTATACCACCAAAATACGATTTTAAAAAAATGCAATTTTTCCATCCTCTGTATCTCGTAAACTATTCATCCCACAGAAAAGTGATAAGAGCTTTTCTGTAGCAAACTTTATGTGGTTTAATTTTGTATTTTTTTGTATTTTTTCGCTCAAGGCCACGGTTTTCCAGTTATGCACGAAAACGTAAAAAGTTACCTTTAAACGCCCCCACTACACCCCGCTTACCCACCACCAGTCAGGAGTTTTAGTGGGCTGGTCCTGAGGCTCAGCCCAATTACTGTGTAAAAATTTGCGACTACACGATTTTTCCCCTATTTTTCGTTCATTTACTGGATCTTCCCCCGTGGATATATGATGGCTTTAGCAGTCAAGGTGGTATATGCAACCCGACGTACAATGCCACATGGCGCGTATTTTGGTGCATATAGCACCACAAATCCAAGGCTTAAGCCGAAATTTGAAAGCTATGATGTTCCATGAAGCCAATTAAAGGAAATAACCGCATACGAGCGAGGGGTAAACCTTGACGAAGTGACCAGCAAATGCACTAAAAGAGCGAGAAGTCCCACGTGGAAAAATTATTTGCCTTCACCTGGATTCGAACCCAAAATTCCCATCCCAAAATTCGCTCCGAGTACTCTAACCACTTACGGTAGGTATTATTAAAAATATTTTTTGTAGTTTCATGTTTTTTTAGGTTTATTTAACGTAAAACGTAGATTTAATACGATTGAAATACGATTTTTTAAAAATTACGAAATTTTAACCCTCTGTAACTCGTAAACTATTGATTTTACAGAAGAACATATGAGAACCTTTTTTGTAGAAAATTTCACCGCTCACCCTCCACCGGTCAGGGGTTTTAATGGGTTGATCCTGAGGCTCGGCCCTACCACTGTGCAAAAATTTTCGACTACACGATTTTTTCCCCTAAAAAACTTTCGCTGACTGGACTAATATACTTTAAGTTTAATTCCATTATTTAATTTAAAAAATCCTTTGTAGAACACAGTTTTTCTTTCATGCCCATTATTTCTTTCTAACTTCTCTTCTTATTCCGCTGAAAGTTTCCAACAACGAAGTACGAGCACCTTTCAGTTGCTTTGCAAACATTAAATGTGAATTAATTTTATGTGGTTGTTGCGAACTTTTTTTTCACCAAGGCGTCATTAGTTTCACTACGACATGATCAGCGATATTATTCTCAGAATGAATACCGTATTGGCCTCTGTATGGGAAACTGTGCAATGGGTACTTCCTCTCTCCGAGTACAGCCAACCAAAACTTAGGTCGTAATTTTTTCGGTTAGTTCGCCATGAGCTGAGAAAAGGGACATCTCGCTTTCTAGGAAATAGCTATTCGCCAGTAGCTCTGTAAGCACTTGGCTAGTAGTAAGCCTCATAATTGTTTATAATTGATTATTCCATACTGATGAAATAAGCGCTTTTGTCAAACCACAAACGGACCGAGCGGGTTGATTTTCATCAAATTGCAAGCATCATAAAATATCGGCAAATCTATACCTAGACGTGACGTTCTCACGAATATATTTATCACAGTTTTTATTAATCAATCTGTGTGAAAGCATTTACTCCTGACGTCCCCTGCTGTATTAAATAACAATGAATGCGTTAACTTTTTCCATATTTATAGCATATGAATCGTTTTCATTTTGCCTCTGCGCATCAGGAATAGTTACGCGCTCCTTTTCATGCCAAGTCCAACCGTAGTGAAGAGGAGGAGTGACGGCCGCGTCAGCTTGTCACAACAGAATACCGACTCTGAGGCTCCACCGCTGTCATGCTAGCACCAATTATACCTGTGTGGCGATTACTTAACTCATCACGCCCCAAATTCGACGTTACAGAGCGCCCTAGAGTAGTAGTATGTCCCTTACGATCACTTTTGGGTTGTTTGCCCTTCTATGCGCTTCATAACGTCCATTTTGGCAGGTTAACTCTTGAAGCGACCATGCAACTGGAAAGGGCGCTAGCGAGTGCCTCAAAAGGGAAACTTCATTAGGCTGGCTCAGAATGCTTTTTTTTTTTCATAAAGCTCAGCTTAAGTCATAGAATACTTGCGCCAGTAGTATAATATTTGGGCTCCAAACGACAGCAATTGAATGCAATAAGTACTCTGGGAGACATCCATCCAAAGAATTGTAATGGAGATGTTTTGATGGTATGAAGTCCTTTTTGGCGTCACCTGCTGAGGCAATATAATTTTTGCACGTCATCGCTTTATTATTTCGCGTTAATAATCGCTATATTTGGTAGTCTGCGCGCGTGAATATACCAATAACTGTCGAATCTTTGAATGGCAAATATTGAGCTCTGGGGACAATTTTTTTTACGATCGAGTCATTTTATGTTGTTAGTAGTTAGAAGAGAATCATGGAGAAAAATGCTCATTGGTAAATGTTTTTTGGGTAATTGCAGTTTGGTACGCTGATTGCGGTTTGGAATACTTAAATGCTGTCACATTTACCTCTTAATATTCCAAGAGGTGATTAGTGAAGAGCCAAGAGGTTTATTTAAATACACGGAATTTTTATAAACATGTCCCACGCCACGTAGAAACTCAAAGTACAAATTTCTGGGCATAGAATTAAATGAGATTGAAATTCGCTTTGGCGGTGTTGTGGTGAGGCAGAATTTTACTTCTAAGCACTTCTTTGGTTGCGGTGCTTTCTGAAGAGACAAATGGTAATGGCTACCGGCGATGAAGGGGTGGAGCCGTGTGGGGGGCTCGGATGTGGGTGGGGAGAGGAGGGATCGATAACGACTCCCTCCTTGAGGATATTGTCCCGCGAGGGATGGTAGACCTCTGTGGATTTTCCGTATCAAGAGCCCAATGGGGACAGGTAATTGGTGGGTTAACACCTACAAAATCCTGGACTGGAAGAACCATTTGCGAGTTACCGTCAGGGATTGTGCCCTTGACAAGCAGAGAGCCTGGATACGTGTACTCTCTGTTTGTGTGGTTGGAGCAATTTTCGTCCTAGTACATATTTGCATGAACCTTTGCTTAAATCTTATTAGTAATATGAAGATAAAAGGAATAATTGCATGTTACCGATTTGGTTTCTTGACAATTTAATGCTATTTCAACAGGTAGCCTTAAGGCACCTGACTTACATTTTGAAATCATTCGATTTGCTGTGTACATGTTTACTCTTTAATGCAACATAACGCAAGTCCCATGATTGTAATGGATACTGGCAAATATTAATACATTAAAATAAGTTTCAAACGTGTACTTATATACAACTTTTGCCTAAATGTTTGATTCCGCACCGTAAATCAAAGTCAAAACTGTGTTTAAAATAAGACCAAATTTTAAAATATGGTTCTTTCTTAATTTATATTGCTGTATGCATTGTTGTTTGAAAGTAAACATATATACCTAAGTGCACTGTTATCCAATAATGTTTTCAAATTCATTTAGAAGTTACAAAACCTCAACTCAATGACTCACGATTACCGCTCCGACCGCCTTAACCCTAAACCATTCACCTTTCATGAACAACGCCATCACCTTTTGGCCGCCTTTCTCCACAACCTTCCGCTGACCGCCCATGATTGTCCACTCCCACGTTTCTCTCCCCCTCTCCAAGTCCACTTCCTCTCTCTAAATGGAGGAAATCACACTCCATATTTTCCTCAAGATGCTGTTAGAAGATAAGTTAATGTTGTTATAAATATTTTACTTGTGAAATTTCCCTATTCTTATGATTGCTCAGCGATGTTTTGTTCCCACAAAATATTACCTGGATATAGAGAATTGAAACAACTTTCAAGTCTCTACAAAGTTTCATGCTCAACACTTGTTACATATATAAACTGCTAGTTTCATGCTAACAAATGTGTCTCTGCACTCCTTGGTGGATCCTTCTAACCTATTATATGGCAATAAAACTCTCGAACCTCTCTTTCTTCTCTCTCATCAATCACTAATAACAGATTTTTTGCCTGGGACTTTATTCAAGGCAATGAAAATTTAGGATAGCCAGGCCAAATACATATCCAAATTTGTTTACTTGCTGTCAGAGTAAATCGTAGGCGTGCTAACTGTATTCTAACATTTCAATTAATAAGCGTCTGTTTCTGATCTCACCTATTCTGCTAAATTAAAGAATATTTTCACCATTAACGCATTCTTTGTAAATCATTGCTATGGTACTTATACCGACCGCTCGCTAAACTGAGGCAAACATAATCTATTCAGAACACCGCCTTCTATGAAATTACCTCTCTTACTACTATCAGAATAGTTGTCAGTGTTCTATCATGCAGCATTGGTTACTTAAGGTGCAGATTTACTCATTTATTTACTCTCTTATTTATTACATACCCTCTTAAGGTTTACTCATTTATTCGGTAAAGAAGAGGGTTTGAAATAATTTCCCTACACATATCCTTATTGTTATTAGCCAAATGTCAGTTAAAAGCACAAACACATGAAATAAAGGATATCCAACATTGCTGCCGAAAAGAGAGTAAACAGTGATCTGATCTATTAGCTCGGTAGAAAGGAGGACAGACAATATGAGGGAAAGGGGAATGGCGAGGGCTTCAAAGATGAAGAGAAATATTCATTGAAGGTTTAATAATGAGATGCGGTATGCTTTCCGATTAGATCAAGGAAGAGTAGGCCATAGAATGAGGGGCGGAAGTTGCGTGAGAGACAGTAGACGATATTGATGGATGAGAAGTTGCCCGATGCGGAAGATCTGTTGAAAAATGCAGTAGCAGAATAGCGGAGACAGTTGAAATAATGAAAGTGCAAGTTTCCACAAAAATTAAATTTACCTCCAATCCGAGTCTCAATGTTGATACATCATCTACAGGACACCTGAAAATGATGTACCATTTTTAAACATAATGTCAATATGCACAAATTCCTCTCAATTTCGTAAGAATCTGCGAATTATGTCGAGGGGAACAACATTGGCACCCAGGGCAGTTGCAACTTGAGGAGAACGGTGGGGGGTGGGTCAGGGGTTATTTTTGTGCCACGGGTTACCCATAACTAGCATTTAGGGACCTTTACCGTAAGAGTTCAGATTCGACATCGATCAGATTTGTAAATGGAACAATCAATTTTATTAATTGCAAAAAATGTTCCACCTAGTGCACAATTTAATGGGCTATACGAAGAAAAAAAGGCTACTTTAAAAGTACTCCCCACTCATTAGCCAATAGGAATTCAGTTTTCCCAACTGGTAGTTGGGCCTTTATGCTGAAATTTCACGCTGACCAAAAATTCAGACCAAATTTCCGCATCTCAGCTCCGTTTCTCCGCGCCGCGCGGTTGGACCTTTGCGTGCATATCTTGATCGGAGTGGTGGGGGGGGAGGGGGTGGGAGGTAGATTGGAGCAGGATTTTTCTTTTTCATTTTTAAGTTGACACTTTGCTTTATTATTTGATGTTAAACTTTTTGTCGCTAAAGCCCTATAACATAAGTTTTTTCTCCTTTATGGTAAAAATACGTGAAATATAGCATATTTTAACTGTTTAATAAAAAGTTAAAAAATTATCAGCGAATCAAAATTTTCAATATGGCTAAATTTAAAAATACAAATTTAATGTTGGTATGCTTGAAAAATATGTATCTTAAATAAAAACGCAACAATAGCAAAATTCTTCCGTCAGTGATCACAAAAAAAGGGAAAATAATTTTTAAACTATTTTTATGAATTTCACAGACGTCTGCTGGTCTAAAAAAAGCACTTAGAAAAACATTCTTTAACTATTTCATACAATGATTGTTGTATATTTAGAAAATATCATCGGCGTTTACGAAATAAAAAGTAAATAAAAATCCTTTTTGGCCAGCTTTTTTCGATTTCAGACCACAGTGCGACGGAGATTTGGACACAAATAGAAGAAAGAAGAAAATTCAAGAATCTCAGAAACGAAGGAGAGACAACCGTCTACTATAACCTAAGGAACCAAGTTAAAAGAGAATGCAAGAAGGCTATGGAGGATTGGATTGAAAGATATTGCGAGAAAGTCAACGAAAACATGAAGAAGGGAAACACCAAAAACAGCATAAAAGCTAGGGAAGGAACATTTTGGAGAGAGAATAACGAGAAGCAGCAACATCAGGGATGCGAACGAGTACTGATACGGTCTGATTAACGGTGAAGATATTGGGAATAGATGGAAGCAAATCATCGAAGAACTCTACCAAGGACCAACGCCGCTGGAAGTAAACCTGATAAAGGACGAGAGCGAGGTTGAAGAGGAAGATCGGGGCCCAATCATACTGAGGAGTGAATTTGATAGAGTAGTTGAAGACCTCAAGAAAAAAAAGCACCTGGAGAAGGCAACATCAATGGGAAAATCATCAAAGTGCTCGGAAGTAAAGCCAAGGATAACCTGAACGGGAAAATCAGAAATAACTACCAAAGCGGAACACTTCCATAGGACTATCAAAGGATCGTAATGATTGAGATTTCGAAGAAGACAAGGACAGAGATATGAGGAGCACCGGAACTTGAGTCTAGTGTCATATTCATCAAAAATACTCACACAAATAATTGGCCGAAGAAAGGAAAGAAAAATTGAAGAAAACCTCTCAGAAAACCAGTTTGGATTGGGAAAAAAATAGGGGTACCAGGGAGGCCATACTCTGCCTGAGAGCAATCATAGAGAGAACAGTACATATTAACCAGCCATTTAAAGTCGCATTTACGGACTTTGAGAGAGCCTTCGACAATGTTGAGTGGAACAACATGTTCAGACTGCTGAAAAAACTCAGAATGGATTACGACGACAGAAGAATAATCTACCAACTATTTAGGATGCAAGTCGTCGCAATGTTAATGAGAGAAGGAAGTCAGAGAGAAGCTAAAATTAACAAAGAAGTAAGACAAGGGTGCTACCCCTCACCAGCACTTTTCGACATGCACTTGGAGGAGGCCATACGAGGAGCATAAGGAATCGGACTGAGCGGAATAAAGATAAACGGAGAAAAAAATAAGTATGCTCCGCATTACAGGTGAAATCGCAGTAATAGCTAGAAATTGTGAGGATCTCCAAAGATCACTAAACGTAATGGACCAAGTTTTTTAAGTATAAGACACGAAAACAAATAAATCGAAGACAAAAATCCTGTATGTGGAAGAGAGAAGCTGATTGTAGAAGTCACCCTGAGAGGAGAGAAATTAGAGCAAGTGGATTCCTTCACCTATCTCGAAAGGACCATCACGTGGGATCGAAGAAGTACAGCATTCATCAAGCGGAGAGTATTCCAGTAAAAGAAGGCGTTTTTGGGAGAGGGGTAACTGCTGTGCTCAAAGAAGGTAGGACTACAAACCAGGAAACAGTATGTGAAACATTCGTGTGTAGCGTAGTACGGAAGTATGGACCATTAGAAATACTGACCAAAACAGGCTAGCAGCCTTCGAAACCTGGTACTGGAGGAGGATGATGAAGATAAAATGGACGGACAAAATAAGAAAGTATGAAATGTACAGAAGAGTGTAAGAAGAAAGGGCCATATTTAACACCATGCAGAAAAAAAGAACCAGATGGATTGGATACACCCTGAGACACAATAGGTTTGTGGAGAGCATAATTGAAGGTAAATTAGAGAGAGGGAGACCCAGGAATAATTAAAGAGGAAAGTACCTAGGAAGAGATATTAGGAGGTAAGGGAACTCGCATTTGATAGGGAAGGGTGGAGGGCTGCAGTCAACCAATGTTAGGATTGAAAGACGAATAATGATGTTATTTTAATTTAAGTTAGGCAGATGGAGGTAATACCTCCACGGTTTTCGAGTTCATATGTACAAGCAACATTTCTTTTTTATCTTTTGTAAAAGAGACGTCTTACGTGTGACTATGTTATTTAAACCTATAGGACACTGACAACTATGTATTCAAACTCGATTGACATATAATGCATCTAAATGAGTCAATTTTAACCGTTGAGGCAGATCAAGATATCGCGGGACTGTGCCCTCGATTTATTTTTAGAGAGTTCTAGCTGCTAATAATTGATTATTAAAGCTATTGATAGCTTACTGGAATGGATCTTATAATATATTTGCCCCTTACGAGTAATTTTTTCGGTAATCCAAATTACGGAAACTTGTTCAGGGAGTGTGGCTTCGGATGGCAACCTCTGCAAATGCTTTTTCTGGGTTTGACACGTCCGACATCAATCAGAAATAATCCAAATATTATTACGAATACAGCATTCACTCCAACCTCTGCATCTGAATGATTTAATCCAAGGGCAACTACTTTCAAACATCAACTAGAGAAAAACATTACTACCTACAAAGTTCAAAATCAGAAATCTGCTATGACTTAGATATAATTATTAAATATAAAATCAGTTACAAAATTTTCGATTCTCATCAAAAGTCTTAACGACCAATTGGCCTCAGTTTTTGACAACTCAGGCCTAATATCAACAGACAATAAGAATTGACATCGCACGTTTCCAGCTCAGCGCTAAGACAATAGCACAAGCGCCCTTAAGGAGAGCATCGATGGAATTCAAAAGTAAAATATTAGGTGAGTCGTTGAAAGGTAACCAGAAGGTAAGGTGAGATTGAAAGATAACCAAAAGATACAGAGAGAGGTTCAAGAAAATAAATCTACGGTAACGCCTCAAAAATACGATAGAGGAAAAAGGGCTAGCGAAAAATTAGAAATTGCGAATATCCTTCACACCGTTTTTCAAACCATCTATACAACATGCCCTCAGAAAATCACCGCTAAGTTTTCTAGCCTATATAAAAATTCAATAGTCTAAATATTTCTTTTCGTGGCAATTAAAGTCACCTTAAATCCATTTTATTCAAGAAATCACCTGGCTCCGATCAAATTCCAGCCCGAGTTTATAAAGAATTAGTTTCATAAATAGCATAGTACTTGAAAATAATATTTGAAAAATCTCTTCGTGTCCCTTACGATTGTAAAATCGCAAACGTTACACCTATCTTTATGAGCAGTGATAAGGAATATCCTAGTAAATTTTGATCTATCTCCCTCACGTTTATCTCGTGCAAAATATTGGAACATGTAATCGTCAGTTCTATTATGGTGTATTTAGATGGTCTAAACTTGTTAATTCCACACCAGCATGGATTACGGAGATGAAGGTCCTGCGAAACCCATCCCCTCCCAGCCCTCTTTTTCACGATATTTTTTCCTCTGGAGAAAGGTTCATCCAGGAAGACGCGATATATTAAGATTTTAAGAAATGTTTTGATAAATATCCGTATTCGAAATTACTTGTAAGGCTAAAAGCCAATATGTCATATCGATACAAAATGCTGGATGAAAGAATTCTTAGACAACCGCGAACAGAGGGTAGTTCTAGATGGTGTTAGTTCAGACAGTGAAAGTGACATCGGGTGTGCCACAGGAAAGTGCCATTGGCCCCTCTTTATTCCTTTTGTGTATAAATCTACATCTACGTAATATCCTGCGAGCCACCACGAGGGTGTGTGGCAGGGGGTGAAGATCACCAAACATGCACTATTGACATGCAACTGGAGTATTTAAGGGAGACATGCTAGAGAACAGGGTCACATGTAGCTAGATGGTTAGTATCTACATAATAAGAAAGGGATTATTGGTTATCTCTATCGTCTCAGGCTTAACTTTGTGGAAGTTCATTTTATCGTAAATGAAAAAAATGAAAAACTTTGTAATATTCCACCAATTTATTTTACGGTACAACTAATTTCGTTGCAACGGCGACATCTTCAGGTACAAAGAGTCAAAGCACAAAATCAACAAACAACAAGATTTTGTGCTTTGACTCTTTGTACCTGAAGATGTCGCCGCTGCGACGAAACTAGTTGTACCGTAAAATAAATTGGTGGAATATTACAAAGTTTTTCATTATTTCATTTACGGGATTATTGGTTGTTATTTCATGCATCATGCACTACAGACTACTCTAACTATATTTCACCTACCTATCCCTTTGCTACGCTGCCTATTGTTCTCTCTTATAGTACGAGGGAAAAATGACATTTAAATCTATCGGTACGACAATCTATCTCTCTAATCTTGTTAATCTGATCAAACCTTGCATAATACGCAGGGGTTCTTAATATATATGTAACGTCATCTGTGAAAAAATCGGTTTAGAATTTACTTAAAAGGTTTAACCTAAACTTTAACCTGCGTTCTGATAGTAATTCCCATCCTAGTTCTTCTATTAAACTCGTAACACTTATACAACTATCATAACGGCCTTTAACAAACCTAGCGGATCTCCTTTGCACGCGCTCTAATTCTTTAATCATACCATCCTCGTACGGATCCCATACACTAGCGGCATATTCTAAATGAGGCCTGACAAGTGTAAAATAGCTTCTTTGTCGTACTCTTTCATCGCATTTGCCTAGAACCCTTTTTACGAATCCTAATCTACGGTTTGCTACACTAGTTATTTCCCTGATGTGTTTCCCCCATGACATGTATTCAGTGATGGTGACGCCTAAGTATTTAATAGATTCTACGTTAGATATTTTCTTTTATTTGATGCAATAATTATTCCGGGGAAAGCCATTCTTTTTCCAGAATTTCATTATCGTGCATTTCTTCAAATTTAATTCTAGCTGCCAACTATCACACCAATCATCAATGGCATCCAAATCCTCAGCTAAAGACTGCCTGTCCTCTTCACTTCTAATTTCCTTATACACTACTGCATCATCGGCAAAAAGATGGAGCTTTCATATCAATGATATCACCTCCGTTGTTACGAGCAAAATTTACCTCTTCAAGGGCGACACAGTTTGGTGCAGGGATGCCAAGACCGAATATTTATTGCACGACCGGTTTCATCGAATAGTCAACATCATCATGTACAAAATACAGGCATCTCAGTCATATATATATTCAAGGTGGTGGGTTGGGGGAGGGAAGGGGAGAGAGGTTAGGGTGAATAAGGCGAGGAAGGTGGGGTAGAGTTGTGGCGATGGGTTCAGTGCGTCACTTGGGGGAGGGAGAAAGGGAGAGTTGGGGAGGGTTGGAGGTTTGTCACTGTTTCTTCAACGGAAACTTCAACGGAAATGTCAACACCGAGTCTGACAGAATTGCGTTGAAAAAAGACCAAGTTGCTATCAACGAATGGCGATTTACTTGGTAGTTAGAATAAAATTATTAAGTGAGTTGTTTTGAATTTTTGGATAAAGAAAACTTACTCAAAAAAACGTTGAGGACAATATTTCGCCGGCTGTCCTGCTGGCTTCCTCTGGTCCATGTAACAATTCGGTTCAAGTCAGGTCAAAATAGGTTTATTTTCACACCAAACAGTACAGAATAACAAAAAACAACGGTGTGAGCCCCGCTTTAGGCTATCGCCTCTTCAAGGTATTCACTGGATATTTACACTGGTGCGGGATAATATTGGCCCGGCATTCGCCCTAGGACGGTGGGAAACCCGCTAATACCACCGCCAGGCCACAAACTTAACAAAAACAAAAACAAGGACAAAAAACAAACAATAACTCTGCAAAATTTAACACTGAATATGTCTCTGTATAAATATATGTTTCTGGTAATAAATAAATACATAATGTCACTGGTGATCACTGGTCAGGTTATAACAGGCATAAATTATGAAACACTGAAACTTTTCAACACAAAATATAAATGTCTCTAGTAATAATGAATAAAGTCACTGGGTATCACTGGGGTAATAAATAAATATGGAGTGAACTGGGTATCACTGGGGAGGTGGGGGGGAGTCACTTGGGGCGAGGGTTGCTGGGGGGCCATTGTGGAGGACGCTGGTTCTTCCTTCTTGTTTTCTTGGGACCTAGAGGAAAACCTGGGGTGATTGTTAGCTGCGCGGGTGCGGGAACCGTTGGTCGGATGGTATTAGGAGGCAGCGTGACATCCGGGTGGTAGAGATGTAGGTGGTCGGAGATGAATCTCGGAGTGGAGTGCAGCTTCTTCTTTGGCTTTCTCGGTAGTGGACCACCTGCATGTGTTAATGATGGTGTCCAGAAGCATCCTGTTGTTTTCAACTATCCTCCGCGTCCCGTCGCAGCGTAGGCGGCACATCCTGTGGAGCAGAGGTTCAACATTAGTTAGGTCATATACAGTACGGGAACGGGTCAACGGATGCAGGTCGAAGGTCTGCCGGAGAATCCTTCGCTCCAGGGTGGCGTACGACTTTAATGTTTGTCGAAGCGGGAGGATGGCCAGCGCGGCGTACTCCATGACTGGCCGTATGAACGACCTGTATAGGAGCAGGCCGCACCTCTCCGAGACTCCGCGCCCCCCTGCGCGGACTGCCCTGATTAGGTTACTTCGCCTGCTACACCTTGCGACCACGTTCCTCACGTGCTTCCTGAAAGTGAAGTGCCGGTCGATTAGTGCCCAGAGGTACGTTGCTGTATCTGAGTATCTGCACCACAAGTCCGGCAGCACAACACTCACCAGGGGCGGGAGACGGCGGTTTCTCCAGCCCCACCTCCGTTTAAAGCCTGCGTGGCATCGACTCTCCGCTTCCTCCACACTCGCGAGGAGATGGCCCTCCCTGCCGCAGTTGTAGCACCGCCGCCGCTTTCCCGAGGTAGGTGGCCCGGCCGCCCACAGTTGTAGCAGTTCCCGCCTTGAGCGCGGAAGACTCGACGTGCGGTGGATCCTCTCGTGGTCGCCGCTCCACTTCTTGGATGCGGATGGCTGATCGGACGGCCCCGTCGAAGGTGTCCGGCGACGGCAAGCGGCACTGTCTCTCCAGCTCCCCGGGTATTCCGGAAAGGAAGGCGTCTTGGGCCCTTTGGTCAGCCTCGTATCGAGCAGAGGCCACTTGTTCTGCAGGTCCCACCGCTACATAAGTCCGGGCGTTGATTTGGCGCACCCGGTCAGCGGTTGCCTAGATCTCCTCGCCAAAATTCATTTTCAGTGTGGCCAGGAGCTTCTTGTAGAAGCGGGCGCTTTTCTTGTCTCGGAAGCGCTCCACCAGGGCAGACTTAAGGCATCATACTCGGTGGCATAGTGAAGCTCGTCATTACTAAGGACAAATTCGGCGGCGTCACCACTTAAACAGAGATTCGCAATGCTAAGCTTCTCAGCGTCATTCCATCCGCTAACCGTCGCAGCACCATCAATCTTAGCGAATAATTGCCCGATATTCTCTTCAAGCTTGCCCGAAAACTCCTCTATGGTAGTCAAGAAGCCAAATCCCTTCGTACCCGCCCACGGCGCACGCTCCTGAGACCCCTCGGATCTTATTCTCTTATTTTCTGACTCGACCTCGCTCGCTCAACTCGTTAACCACCTGTTGGAGCTCCATTACGCGCCCCCCAACGCTCACGTGACTAGCCATTCTCTTACCTTCTGGGACGCTCCTGATATGTTATTTCTTTTCACTGTCCACCGGTGTTATGCGGTATTACACTTCTGACACTAGATGTAAAAGCCCGCCCAGATATCGTTAGGTAACCAGTGGGTATCATGGAGAGGAATAACAGGGAACAAAAGACATCCAAAAAACTACATTTATTTTGGTTACCCCCCGGTATACACAGCAGCCACTCTAAAACTAGATCAACGCGCAATTGGCGCATCCACGTCGCCTTCCCTTGCCCGTGCCTAGGCGTCACCCATGTGACTGCCATTGGCAGAGCCTCACTGGCCCCGTACACTCGTACGAGGTGTAAAGGTGGACAGGCGATGCGGCACGGACGTGAGATGGACAGGGTGAGGAGGAAGTGGGTCGATGGAAGGAGGTTACTGAATAGGTGAAAGGATAGTAAAGGAGAGACAGTGTGGAGGGGGGGGAAGGAGGGAAGAAGGAAGGGACGTTGGTGTCGGTTACTTACATTGTACTTTATTAGAACATTTACGCGACCATGTATATTGCTTTAAAATGAGCTTATTTCGTACTATTTTTTAATACCTTAATTTTATGGGAGCAAAAACTTAAGGAGAATAATGGCAGTCACTCATGTTAATAGATTTATGTCGATCCAAATCTTACCCAATCAAGCATGTGTAAAGAAAATACTAACTATTATGACATTTAATCAAGATATTCCTTATATGTAGAATGAAATTCTTCCATGAGATATGGCTGATGTTAGCTCTTCAAATTTAAAGAGACAGTGTGACACCAACCAAGATTTTGCTCTTTTGAGAGAACGATGTTGAGGAATACAAAAGATAAAACGTCTTAACAAGGAATGTTATTGTGCGTCATTTACCTTATTAGATATTGATTTGAATAATCCTAATTTCTGAAAATATGCTTCCTGCCACCGAATCTGAAGTGCATACTTCGTTGAAGAAGGCATGGTTAATGTATGTAAAGAGTTCAAGTTGAAGAAGAGAAAAAAGTGAACAACATTTATGTAAGATAGAAGTGAGAAAATTCCGGCTACTGAGATCGATAATTCAAAATCAATCTTTGCTTTATGAGTATATAAACTGGGTGATCAGAGTCAGCTCATCTCAGAACATATACAACGGCCTAAGCTTATATCGAATCGAAAATGCCTTGCATCATCTTGTAGTGCAGCATTTTGCTGCACATCACGCGTCATTTCCGATTTCATCACTATTATTATGGCTTGTATAGAATAGCTAACGTAGTGTAAGTTATAGATATCATGCGTTTTTTAAACAATTTTTCATCAGAAGAGGTCTAAATGTATAGTATTGTGACAGTTTTGAAAAATGTACGGCAATAAAGATTTGATATAAAAGACATGATTTGTTGAAATATTTGGGCATTCTGCATTTATCTTTTTGAGCAATATTATGCAATCAGTCTGTTTGAAGAAATCATATCGGGTGAAATCATTGACTCATTATTTTCGAACGCCACCTATTAATGTCTTAATCTTTCTGTGATGAAAATATGGAATGCCTTGCATCATCTTGTTGTGCAGCATTTTGCTGCACGTCACGCATCCTTTCCGATTTCATCACTATTATTATGGCTTGTCCCTCATTTATCCCTCATCCCTGTATTACTGAAACCTATCCCCTATTCCAGCACAGCTACTCACATCCTCTTGCCTCAGCCGCTCACATCCTCTTACTGTTTAATTATCCCTTCTACATATATTATTTTCGAATTTCTTTCACTTAAAATCACTTTTGAACCGAGATGAATTACATAAAAGAGATATGCCTTACTCAACACAATCTAATTCTCCCATTTCTGCATTGAGTATCGAAACACTGAAGCTTTAGTTGTTTGGATGGCTGCTCAATGAAATTCTTTAGGGAGTCTCTGTGATTCAAAAACCTAAACGTCCAAATGTTGAGCGTGATATAATAAAATAAACCATAAATATGATAAAAATAACTTCAGAAAAAACATAACTCAAAATTTAAGTGTCCTTTCAGAGCTAACGGTAAACAATTGGATAAAGGGTGACAATGCCTCGTTAGACTTCGTTAGTACCGTTAAATTTCTTTAAAATAAGATTATATTTTGTCATTGATAACCGAAGATTTTCTTAGACTACTAAAATGTCCTTCTATAACAGTAAAATGTAACAATGTCTGAGGTCATGTTATCCTGGTGAAAATATTTTCTTTGCCAACTTATGTGCATTACAATAGTCTAATCTCAATATAACAAATTGTATAGCATGAAAGCGGCAGTCTTCTGTGTAGCGGATAAAATCATTTTAACAGATGTAATTTACAAACAAGAATTGTAAATGAAAAGTATAACTTAGTTTTTCCACATAGATTTATTAACAGGACCACCTAGGTTTCGACGAAGCTGGTCATCATCAGGTACACTATTACAAGAAGAGTGAATATATAGTCACACAAAATCGAGGGAGGTAGAGGTGGTATAAGGGGAATGGGGAGATGGGAGTTCAAACTTTGGGAAAGGGGGGGCGGTAGGTGGGAAGGGGTAATGGTTTGCTAGGAGGAGTTTTGGGGGAGGGAGAGAGGAGGTCTTGGAGATGACTAAGAGGTAAAGAAGGCGGGGGAAGGGTATTGCAAGTGTAAGAGTCGTGTGAGAACACCAGAGACAAATCCGTGACCACACTAGACTCCAGCGCGGTAGGGATGGAGGAGATAGGAGGGGTTAGGAACGGAGATGCCCCCCATAAAGAGCCTAAGTGTGGAAGGGAGGGAGGTCAAGCAGGGGGGAGTGGGAGGTATACAAAAATTCGTTGACGATTGTTTCGTTACAACGGACACTTTTCAAAATTTCCATTTGCTCCAATTCGTCCAGCCTCGGTCCTTTCTTTTCTAGGTGCAGGATCTCCGGTTCAAAGTCACTTAGGTGGTTTTCTTCGAGTAAATGTTTGGCTAAGAGAACCCCTTTAAAGGAAAAAGTGGTGAGTATAAATTAAAGTGTGAATGTGGGGCAACGTATGTCGGCCAGACAGGACGAAAGTTCAGAGAACGTATTAAAGAACATAAGGCGTATGCTAGAAATAGGGACCCTTCATCTCTCTTCGCCAAACATTTGCTCGAAGAAAACCACCTAAGTGACTTTGAACCGGAGATCCAGCACCAAATTATGCTGGGTAAAGAGTAAAACATATTTACTTTTATTCCTCCGCCGCACAGTGGGCTGAAATCGAAAAATGCTGGTCAAAACGAGCCGGCAGATGGGTTATTTGGAACAAGAGCTATTCGTTTCGCCGTATTTTCGCCTCTGTACTCCAGCCTGGCAGATCAATGCAAGAGAAAAAACGAGAGAGGGATAGATTGCACACGATGAGCTAGATTTCGGTCTCTGATATTCTATGTCTGCTCCTGAGATTTGCAGAGGATTCAGATTCTAATCCAGTCCACGGTCCCAGCAATATATGCCTAATTGTAATACTTAAAAGGTTAACTTTTTAATGGTATGCTACCCGATGGTTTAGGATTTTGGATGGCATTACTGTAATGAAGGTAGCCTGACTTCGATGTCATTTCGTATAAAATTCAATGGGTTTAGCCTCTACATGCTGTAAATGGTCTCTTCTTTCCAAATGTACCAAAATATGAGTCGCATAATGCACCATATTTCGAATTATTTAAAAAAAAATACCAGCTATTTTCATTTGAAATGGTTAATGTATGCACTCCAGAGAGATGCAATAACAAAAACGATGAATTATAAAAAGTTAGATATCCTCATCCATATAAATTTAATGGACTCGAGTTGCATGCTTACTGATTGTTTAAGTACTTTTTAATCTAATACTTGCCGTAGGGTCAATCCATACCAAGTGGTCCAAGTTGGTAGCTCGACCATTTTAGAAAAAAATCATTTTTTGAGGGCAGATAGCCTTATGTTTCGACAGCTCAAAACAAGTTATATTATATTTTTAGTTTCCATGGCAACTAAATGGCGGCCATTTTTCAATCTCGATGCAGAGCTTTTTTAGCATTTGCAAGCTTTGCAATTAACTTCTGTTACTCAGCTACCATCGGTTATAGGAAAATGAAATAAATTTTTATGCAATACGCAATAATGGAACTACAACTCTGTGTATGTCATAACGTGGAATTGTTATTTCTTTGTGATTATTTTAACAGCCAAACTTTAAAGTAAAAAACGTAAGGTTTCGTATATTTCGGAATTTTTTTGGGGAAGAAGAAATGTTCTTCGACCCTTAAAAATTACTCATAATATACGGTGACATTAGATCTCTATATTAAAATAATTTGAAGTCAGAAGCATGCATATTTTTATTTTTACAGAGCCGGCAAATTGTAACTTTTTAAAATTTTGCAATATTCCAAGTTCAATATCTCTGGTGGGCAGTTGTTTAAAAATTTGAAAATTACAGAAAATAAAGATCTGTACATAATTTAACTATGATATAAAACTTGACTTGGAGACTTATCTAGTTACGCAGATATAGGTGTGTGAAAAAAGCAAAAACTCAGCATTTGCGAAATGATGTAAATGCATTTATCATGCCCATTATTATACATCTTAAGGGTTGAAATAATACTTTTTAAAAATTTAGATGATTGAAAAAAAGAAATTTATGAGAATAATATGGTGTATAGAAAATTAGTCCATGGTTAATCTCTCCACAAAATTGTTGACACTTGGGTACCAATTGTATGGTACTTAGTTTCCTTTGATATTGTTAGTGTTATTTTTTCATATTCATTTCAATATACCGATAAATTACAATGCTGTTAAACAAGTAAGATGATAAATACTATTATAGTATCAATAACTGACCTAATATTTCTTTCAATTTTCTTCGATATATTTGGTGAATTATTTTTAAGTACCATACAACTGGTACCCAAGTGTCTACAATTTTGTGGAGAGATTAACCATGGACTATTTTTCTATACACCATATTATTATATTAAATTTCTTTTTTCAATCATCTAAATTTAAAAAAAGTATTATTTCAACCATTAAGATGTGTAATAATGGGCATGATAAATGCATTGCATTGTTTCCATTGGCATCATTCAAAATCTATTGTGCCTAACTCTACGAGTGAAGCATTCTACTGAGCCAAAGTTTAAAGAGCAGTTTTCAAAGCTGGTCAAAAATATAAGAAATCAGTAAGCTGGCATTGGGAAAGTCAAAATTTATATTTGGCCTGAATGGAAAGAAAATAAATGATATATTTCCTAAGGCAGAATATTGTTTTCATTTTTTAAAGAATAAACCATAAATCTTCAAGCTAATACGAGCGAATGAATAAATGATCGCATTATTCAGTCTCTAATGTTGTAGCCAGTTTGATACTCATGATGGAATGAATTCTAAGCATACGATGGTGACAGGGCTTGGTCTTTGCCGCTTTCCTTGCTAGCCTCTTACCCACTTGCTTCGCTCTTCGCTTGTCTCCGCTGGGTTCTAACAGTAATTTGGATGTGATCTTTCTAACTTGGAGTCTCCCTGCATACTGCTGTGGTTTGATTTACTCTTGTGAGTTCGAGTTTTTCCCGTGTTTCTCTTGGTTCCTACGGCTCTTGTTCAGCGTCGGACATGAAAAAGCGTGGGATACCACATCTGTGTTCGAGTCCTACTGTGATTTTATTTCCGTGCGTCCGTGTCTTGGCTTTGGTTTAGTTATATCATTATTAACGTCGCTCATAGAAAAGCATTACTTGCCAGTTGAAAAGATGTTGAAAAAAGGAGGCGGCAACTTGTACTGCGCAGTACTCTGTATAAACTAGACTCGGGTGAAAGGATTGCGATTTTATCATATTCCAGCTTATCCTCAACAAGAGAAGCAGCGGCTGGATGACCGCGGGAGGATGGTCTCTCCGAAGTTCAAGCCAATGTCGTACATCAAAGGTTATAGACTTGATTCCACCTATGTTTCTCCCACGAAAATCTTTGATCTTAAGATTGGAGAGGAATGAATTGTAAAGTTTTTGTTCAAATTCGCTTATTAACCATAGGAAAGATAACACTGATAGGTAAATGTGAACTTATTAAAAAATAAACTTTGTAATTTTTTCGGTTTTCATTCCAAGAGGTAAACAAAACTAGCTTGGCTAAGTATTAACTTAAGTAGTAGGATAGACAGCGAACCTATGCAGTTATTTCTTTGGCAGAAAAGAGAAGAAGTAAATAATTGTATTTATCCACGCCTCTCGTCTCACAAGTCTTGTCTTCTATTTAAGATTAGCATATTTTTAAAAAGAGCAGTTGTTTGGAAAATCCACCACCATTGTCATCTGAGGAAATTGATGTTCCTAGAAATTAATTTGGTCATTCCCCTTATAGTGCTGTCGTGTACCTAACATGAAATGTCTAGAAAATGGTAGTCATTTCAATTAATTTTTAAATCCTATCTTTTATCAGTACATCATTCTTGAAGGAAGCTTTGTACTTTAATACTTGGTTTATTTTAAATCATAGAGTCTTACAAAGTAAACTAATTGAGTTAATACTGTTTATTAAATGAAATGTTACAGTGGATGGTGACGCTTATTCGAAAGAGGTTAGGATAGACAACGAACCTATGCAGTTTGTTCTTTTGCATAAAAGAGAAAGAAAGAAATGTCTAACGACAGATTGTAAAATTGCGTATTATAACTGATGAATGTCGGCAGAAACTAACCTTTATGGAGTGGTTTAATGAATATGGATAATGTAACAAAAAATTACTGCTCTTCATTTCAACGGCATAATACGTAAGTACCACATTGAAATACCCATTGAATGCAAACTAGTGTCCGATAAGGAGCATAGCAATATCATAATTTACACAGAAAGTACTATTTCTGTTACATTTTGATAATTTACTGGTTAAACAGGAATATTATGCTTTAAAAGATTTAATTTTTGAGAAGAAATGATACAAATATATTTTTATGGAAGAATTTTGGCGGTATTTGAGAAAAATATATGAGCACTCTCTTCACGTGTTGGCAATGCCATACTATGAGGCAGTTCCTGCTCCTCATTAGCTCAATCAACACCAAAAATTGGGATGCTGTACCTCAAGCATTGGAGAATTATCTTACCTTCTGAATATTTATATTCATTGCGAAGGGATGATTATACATTTATTTTCTCATTTTTTCTCAAAAACGCTCGTATCAAATTTGCATCTCATATTAAGTTTGAGTTTTCCAAGGGTAATTTGAGTATTACCTAAAAGTAATGCAATCAGACGCCGTGTCGCGGTATGAAAACTTCTTTTATGATACAAATAATTGTCAAATGTTACGACATATGATGTTATGGGTAAAAGAAGACAGTATTTTCTTCTTTATCTCCTGGACAAATTTATAGCTTTGTACGTTCCATTCCAATGCCAGAAAACATAGCAATTCCTCGGAAAATACTGCTGTATCAAGTTTGAGTTGGTGTTTATCCACTGACAGCAGGTTTTATCTATCTATTTATTTAAGTTTTCAACTTTTGAACCTACCAATAGGACAGTAAGGATTAAATATGTACTCTAAGTTATGATGAATTTAGCCCTGAGGAATACCTTGCATGTGATAAATGTTGTAATAGAATTATAGGGGTTGTTGATAATGGCTATGAAGAGCACCAATTCATCTTTACCTTAGCTCTCATGGCTAGAGGCTTACGCATGTGTTTGAAAACAGCATTTGGGTTCATTTTTTGCTTTGGGACTCAATAATGACTTGGCACGACGGAACTAGTCTTTAAATTAACCATACACTCGTGGGAAAATCACCATTTGTTCTTGATCTTCATAAGTATGAACATTCTTGTACTGGCGTCATTTAAATTTTGAGGAAGCCACTTCACTACTTCTATCTACAACCCCAGTAATGCAATCTTTTTTAATTTCAGGACTTCATAAGAAAATGGACAGAGAAAAGTGTCATCAGGCACGACGTCTGATCCTGAGTACCTGTTGACGGAATTCTTAAAAAGTTGGAATATTTTCGTTTAAGACCTAGCCTAATGGGTGTTAAATTTGTTATTTATAAATCACTCATCGATTCTCGCGGCGCATCATGGCATTAAATTATCTACGATGGAACTCGAAACTAACGTGCTTGCTGAATAAACGATTCCCCCAAAGCAGAATCCGAATCCGTAACTCTGGAGACGGCAAGAGAGAACGTGTCTACGCTCATCCTCACTGTGAGCGACACGTTGAGGCGGAAGAGGAAATGGTGGCGAGGAGAGATGTAGTAGTTCCAACTAATCCCATGTTTTAAAAACTCATTGTTTCCCCTGCGCTTGGCTTGCTGAGGAAATACCATCTCGCCGCACAGTGGGCTGAAATCGAACAAAGCTGGCCAAAAGCCTCTGCAGCCGTATTCGTCGGCAATTGAGTTTTAGTAATTATGTATCTTAAGACGCCATTTTAGCTATTATGGGTGATTTTTTGGAGCATGAAATTATAATGGGAGGCAACTGGAGCTAAAAATATGAAAATCGTAATGCGGGTTACACACACCCAGGAGCACGCTAAAATGCACGATAATGCAAGAATGTTGGTGAACAAGAACGATTTTTTAGATTTATGAAAACATTTAATGCAAAAATAACTAAAAATAAGTTTATTACATTTTTAAACAAGTGGATTGATCTTGAATTTTATATTTTGGCGCATTTTAGCCTAAGAAAATGAGAAAAAGTTTTTAGCCAAAAAGGCTTTACCATTAATGAATATAACGCTATATCATCTCATTCAGCCTCTTTTTCGGAGTTAAAATCGTCTGAGAACGTCATATCTTCATCCCCTTCACTTATCTGCTCTCACACAAGAACACTTTTGACTTTCTCCCGTATGTTCCCGGTCGCCCTGAGAGATACTCTCAAAGGACTAGAAAGAAGAGGATCTGATGGTAGGAGTAATCGTTGGAAAATGTCTTGATTCGCGGCCAATGTGGATATTTCTCTTGTGTGTTGCTCTCGATATCTTCTTATGCCGTTGTTTTTCGCCTCCAAGGTTTTCTCAAAGAACTGACCTATTGGGAGAATCGAATGTTTGACTATGTCTGCTCCATGAAATAATTCTCTGTGTTCTGTTGGTAGCATATAAGGCCAAGGATAAAGGTGAAAATAAAATTTTCCTGCATCTTAGTAATATTTTGAGAAAACTTCGTCATTGATTTTCAGCTCACTTGATATAGCTTTCAAATTATTGAGAAGATAGTTTTGAGAAGTGAGTACATCGGAAATCCATAGGAAGCGAATTTACATAAGATATGACTGCGATAGATGACACAGTTTTTAAAGGTGAATTTAACGAAGTTACGAAATAGAAGGTCAAATGTTTAGCCCAAGTTAATGCAAATGATACGGAAATTAAAGGAAAATCAGCACTATTTTAGGAAAAGACTTTCCAATGTCTAACTTTTGAACAGTATTTCTCGGATAAACGCATTATATACCTCTGAAAATATATTTCTATCAGCAGTCATACTAAGTACTTGCCAAAAATTTCAGTTCTGGGTTAGAGAAATAGCGTCTCGTTGTACTCGAGTCATTTGTCGTTCTGGCCAAATCCTGTTTAAGGCAAGTCAGCAATTAGGCTCATCCTGGAACAGGAAGTATGTTGCACATCATTTGTTCTCTTTTCCACCGCTATGTACTTCCATATGCTGAATTTTTCAAGTTATGTTAATATTGTATTTTATAGGGGATATTTTAACAATACTGGAGGCAATTTTATTTCCTATTTCAACCAATACATTTGCCTCTTTGAAAATATGTAGTCAATTCTTGAGTAATGATCCCAGTTTCGGAATTATTGGTGAAAAAACATTTTCCGAATGATCTCACTCTAAGTTAAGTTTCTTGTACAATAACTCAGACGATAATAACGGTATTTTACTTATGGCTCGAATTTCAAAAGTCGAAAATTAGTTTTTGGCCAGCTTTTTCGATTTCAGCCTAATGTCGACGAGTCGATGGATTGCAGGTTCACACGTGAGGAATTTGGAGCGCAGTATGTGGTGCCGCGCTTATTTTCCCCAAAAAAATTTAAATTCCCCACAAAAACTCCAACCGCAAGGATGGATTAAATCGATACAGCTCACGGAAAAGAATTTTCAAGTTAGAAAGCATGGGTAACCATTTGACCGCTCATGATGCCGTAAAATATCCCTTGTTTTGTGTGTATATCCATCATCACAGCTGATAATTATTTTTCATTGTGCCTAAACGTGGTTAAGCGGTATCACAGTGTTTTACGCAATTTTCTGAGGAGCAACTCCCGGAAATACTCAAGGGTTACTTGGCAAGCCGATTTAATTTTCTCGTGCTCTCATTTCTGCGTTCAAACAGTAAAATGTTTCGTTTAAATTAGTTCAGCCACTGAGATGTTTCAGTTCCGTTTATCGTTATTTATGCCTTTATTTTATGGCTGAGGTATGACAGCATTATCTACATTGTCACCTCTAAGGCCTCGATTTGAACATTTTAATTTACCATGTTATAAATTCCTGCATCAATTCTCAACCAAAAATCGAGACATTAAAGTCGTTTTCAAACTGCCATATCTTTGCTGATTGAAATTTATATCCATGCCATTTCATATCAAATAAAAATACCTTTTTGTGAGGACGCTTGAAAGAATAAGGAGGCTTGGGCGATTGTTTTCTCCAGTCATAATGGATGTCGTATACGACTTGTATTTTAAAAGTTATATATTTTCATGAATTTTGCAGTGACTATTATTATAATAGTGTCGCAATGTTTTTGATTTTATTAATTTTGAATAGTTAGTAGTGTATTCATAAATTGGTTCATTCATTCAAACTCAAAATTCATTACTTGCCCAAAATGCCAAAATTAATTACTTGGTCCACTAGCAACATGCGCTGAGCTGAAAATACCATAACAAGCGAAGGATGTTTATGGCAATATTGTAACATGTATTGCTATGAGTACTGAATATATTTTTTGATATCGAGGACATATGCTCAGTAAGCACAATTGCATATCCAACGCGATGTGTTAAAATGCCTCTCAGGCGCTTTCAGACGCATTTCGAAGAATTTTCTATCGAGAACGGTTTCTATTTTTGTGGCTAACATATCAAAAAGAAGTGGAATTAGTGGCGGTAATTTGGTTTTATTTTAAAGAGGAGATACAGTTTTCAGTTTTTGACATTATGTGAACCGTTTTCAGATTTACTCGGCTCCAGATTCTTTGAAAAACAGTCCACCTCATTCAGTGTAGGGGGCTTTTTTTCACTGGATGGAAATTCAGGAATTCTGCAAATTTTTCGACACTTTATCTTGCTGTAGCGACAATTTCCTGACTTAATTGAGGAAATTGTTACTGTATTTCCAAGATCATTGTTTTTAGCTTTTCTGGTAGAAATTATAAGCACTCTTTAATTAACGAGGGGCCACTCTATTCAACTGCACAAAACTTATGAGCCTAGAGAGTATTAGAGAATTAAGCTCTTTTCGTTTTTCATATGATAAAAATGAAGAAGATAATGAACCGGGAAGTTTGGGAGACGAGGTAAGAGTTTGGGTCGCTTTGGATTGGTGGTTTCTTGGAGCTTGGGATTAATTATCCCGGGAGGTGGCACGATTCATCATCAGGACAAGGGTTCGGAAGTTGTAAGGGATAGAAAAGTAATGCCGAGCATAGATGTTGGTTAATTAGACTAACACGCAAGGATTCTCTTCCCAGAAATGCCGATGGGAAATGCCTGATTGAAAATCTACCACAAATACGCTAACGTTTATCTTGTTTGTCAAAACAGTATAATTGTTTACCTGGTGAGTTTGAGGGTTCTGCTAATTAAATTTTCGCAATATTTTAGACTCTGAACAAGCATCATAAAAAACAACTCCTTTTAGGCTTGTATAGGAGCTACAATTATAATGAAGGAGAATGATACACATTCATTCAAATTTGTATTGGTATATACTTATATAATGCCGAAACGAAATTTTTCAATAATCAAGCGACTAGTCTCGAATCAATACATAAAAATGTAAGAAGTTCGGCTCCTTAGGACTAATGCTGTTCGTTTTTGGATCAAGCCATTACATATGAGGGACCTACCAGGACTTAAGTGTTCTTGAAGATTTTCAATCCATGGCCATTTTATTGCCAGCCATGTTTCATTTATCTGCAGGATATTATTTCAATAACTTGTCTCAAGGATGCTTTTTGTGACTCCTTAATAGTAGTTAAGTATCCGTAGCATACTTCACGTTTCGTCAAACTATTTTTTCCCTCCTTAAATAGTAAACTTTAGTATAAAACTGGGCATTTTAAAGACACGAATGTTCCTAGAAAGCTTTAAAAGTCTTTGTTTGATAAACAGCAGAAATATCGCATGTATATAATTTTTCAGCTCTGAATTTTGAAATGCATCTACCTTTTTGTTATCATATCTCAGATGTGGTTAGTAGGAAAAAATGAAATAATTACTCGGCGCATTTTAACTGTACCAAGCTCTCTGTTATTGTACTATTAAATTCGTAATGGTTAGCTATTTTCCAAATTTGCATTTAAGCCGTTCATGTCAATGAATATAGTTTATTTTTTAATTGAGAGAAAATCTACATAATTTTATATTTAAAACCACAAGAAACACCCCACACGAAATGTTTATCATACAACGTCACTAATTCTTGCCAGCGCTAATGAAGCATTTCCATTTGTGATGAAAGTCCCATGTCAGTCAACTCAACTCTCAATGACTTATGCTTCCTTTTACTTTGTCGAGAAAGAGCTCATATTTTATTTCTTTAAAACCAATTATATTTATATCGGTAAGTCTGTTATTTGCTTTGCTTATGGAAAATTTACTGGTATTACTTACTTCAAGTTTTTTACGTGAATTAGCTTTATTATGATCTGACTCGACGCTGGCCTTATTTGATAAAAATACAATTGTAGCTAACATAATGCTTCCTGTTCTTGGAACGAGGTGTGGATCTGAGTCTTGAATTTTTTTCGGGGCAGCAACCTGCAGAATTTCAACGAATTCTAACAGTTTTACAATATACGTCGACGTAAATCGATGGAATGAACCACCGTCAATGAGAAATGTTTCGCAGAATCGTTTTCAGACGGTAACTCTTTTTCTTAGAATTAGGGTGAAAATATATTTCGGAAAGTCTCCCGGCTTACTCACTGCTCATCAAGGGGGCTGGGCTTATTTCATTTGCTTTCCTGTTAACGTTCTCTCCGTTTGATTGTCTGTGGGTGGCGGAAATCAAGCAGAGATTAACTCGCCGTGGGGCTGCGTTTATCTCGGAAGCATTCGCAGCGGACACCACGCCTCCATCGCCCGCCGTATACTTTCTTCCCATGTGGGTCTAAATCACGCGTCAATTTGGGACCTTTGACCCGGAAGGTGGCAAAACCGCCTCGGATTACTTCCAAAGTCCTCGATTTTTCCCTCATTATTTCCGCAAATTTCCCTCATTAGCCGTCTGTCATTCGAGCTGAATCTAAAAGGTCAGTCCGTTTTGTAGCTTGGATTACGCTATTTGAGAATATCCACCCCTTCTCGGAATATTCCAACCGTTTCTTTTGTCTTCACAACTTTGTGTTAGAGTCGAACACAAATGGAAGACTTCTTTGTTCTACTTCAGTCACATTTGGGCCACAATTACCTAAATTAGTACCTGGGATGGGTTTTCCGATCCATAAGTAATGAAAATGTGAAAAAAAAAATATTTTAAAATATTTCCTGAAATTAAAGCATGATATGACTTAAAATTTTGACTTTGTATTTGAACTAAAGTCGGAATTTAATTCGACCGTTTCTTTCAAATTTTGGACTCGTTGTGACTCCCTGCTATTTTGTATAAACAATCGCATAAATGATAGGTATATTATTGTATGCATGTAAGATAATCTGCACATATGTAATCCAACAATTACGATATATATCATGTGCCATAAGTTGCTAAAATAGCACTAAATTTCCAACTAACCAAATTAGTGTTATACATCAACTGCAATAAAAGAGCGTAGGACGGCAGTAACAGAAGCCGCTAAATAATGCTACCACTTCAGGTTATTTAATTATTCGTATGTGGAGATATATTTTCAAAACCATTGATACGCCCATTTCCACAATAAGGAGACACCACTCCTTCAAACGTTTTAACCTTTAATCAGCCGCGTGGGGTCATTTAGGCCTGATTACTTTTTTGTATTTGATATTCTATTGAAAATGTGATACAACCGTTCAATTTTTTCCGTCTAGTCTGCTATTTGGTGTAGCTTCATCGGCTCAGAAATTTTCAATCCAAAATGTGTTGCGATTTCTTCGGAAATGATAAAAGGGCCCAACGCGACCTCCAGTGAGCCAAATAATTCTTGCATTTTAGCCCGGCGTTGCAAATCTTTCACCACTTACGGTAAAGCTCCTTAGTTCAAGTATGGTGTTCCACGTACCCTTTTTTCGAACATCTTTTCGATCATGACGAGGTATAAAATGGTCATTTTGGGATACATAAATAGTAATCTACATATAATTATTTTGCACATTAGTTGCCAATAGAGTCCAAAGTGAAGATCATAGCGAAAGAATCATGGTATATTTGCTTGGCTTTCGTGAGCTCCATGCATACAAACAAGCAAGTACTGTGGCAGATTAAAATTCAGGACTCCATTAAAGTTCAGAGCTTTATATTTCTTCTATAACTTCCCATTATTATCATTTTTACTCTTCTTTAAAACGTAAAGATTGATACAATGGCTGCAGAAAAAATGTGCATTTGATTTCACGACTGTCGAGTGGGAACCTTCGCAAATTATCGGCAACGTTGAAATTCTGGATCTAAAAATTAACTTTTTTTTGGGTAATTTTACGGGTTGAATTATCATTAACCATCCAAATGAGCTCTTATTGAAAATAAACGAAAATATTGGGCAGTGAGAATTTTAAAACATGTAGGCCTTCCTACTTGAAAACAGAAACTTGCCTGACCAAGACGAAATTCGTCGGGTTTGATTCAATTCGAGAGAAAGAGTGTCCTAGCGCTAATGTGGTGATTGTGTACGACCTACTTTAAGTTACGCTGCTCAATGTTTTGATACCCAATCCCCTATTTTTGGCATTCAGTACCATAGTTCCCTCACGCTGACTATTATCTTCCCCTCTGTATGTTATCCTGTGACTATCACTCCAATAGTCCCCGATATCCCTTCATATCTACTTGTACCGCCCCAAAGCATCTTTTTTCCTTCTATCTATTTTTTGTATAATTTTTTCCAGTTTTCCTCATTATTGCCCTTACATTTCAAGTTCCATTTTTTATTGTATCTTTGCTCCTGCTATGGTTCTTTTGCCTTCTCCTATTCCTCTCTCTCTCCTATTCCTTGTATCCTCTGGTGACATTTTTATACGATTTCATAGGGTGACATCTGCGGGGGCCTTGCCTCCCCCGCTGACGGGCACCCACCCTAGTGGGTAGCGTCCCGCAGTTTCCAGAATTCAATTCATTATAAAAGATTCTTATACTGAGGGTAGTTCGTTCGAGAGGGCTCCCTACTCCTACTTCCCAACAGCATTTTAAACGTAACACCATCACATGAATTACCTTTCGTCTGGCTCCAAATCATCGACCCATGAATGGCGCTACGAGGAGCAATTGTAATTGCTTTACTAGTCCCTCTCTGGAGGTCAATCGAATGCGCAAGCCCATCCACTACGTGAAGGTAGTAGTCGAAGTGAAGGGGTTCTTACGCACACAAAATATTTTCTGGCATTTTTATTGATTCGCCCGCCGATGTTAGCATGTTTCCACACTACGCGCTATCAGAGTGTTGCTCCAACAACTGTGCTTGTAACCCAAGAAGGGGCCTTAAAATCTTGAGGAAAAAGTACAACCGGCGCCCCGAGACATTTTCCTTGCTGACTAACAGGTGTTCGCCGCCGCTTCCCCGAACACTCCTCGCTCCTCGTGGCGGGTGAGTTCCCCCCCATCCACGAGTCGAGAATCACTCAAGAGAGCCCACCAATGGACGGGACTGACAGCGCATTGCAGGGAATCGTTGAGCGTGGGCATTCAAGACGAAATTACCTGAAACTTAACTCGTACCCCGGTACTCGGCCAGTCTTACAAGTAATATATTATTATGTGTCTTTTGATCAATACTTAAGGTAAAGCGCCCTAACTGATTTATGGATGCTTGCGCTGCACCCTGGCTGCTCCATCAAAATCATCAGCACAAAAAAGGCGAAGAAAATATGAAATCACTCTGGAGATTCAGGCCTCTTATGACAGCGGCGTTATCAATAAAGTATTCACTAGTCCGTTAACTTATGCTCATCTCATGAGTATATCATTTCCATTACGATACTTATTTTCTCTAAATTGTCTTCCTTTCTTCTCGACTCAATCACATAGAATAATTTCACTTTGGACGTTTGAGCCGCTTCACTTTACATACAACACTTCGTATAAAATTACCATTCTCGAATTATAAGTACATACAAATGTTTATCCAGTAGACCAATGGCGATGCACAGGTGGACTTTGGCTCCTGCCGCGGTTTGACCGTGGTTTGCCTCTCTCCTGCGCTGGGAGGAAGTATTGCTCTCGAACAGGAACTCTCCGTGCGATGCCTTGCATGATTCAAACCCAATTCTTTGTGGAATGCGACTCCAGTGCATTTTCTGGCGAAATTGAAGCTCGACTCCCCTTCTCAACTCTTTCTCACAGCTTATATCGCCAAGTTCGCGGTATTGCCCCCCCCCCCCATCGTCCAAGCCTCTATCACATTTATAAATTCCCCACGCGCGCAAACCTCCGGGCCACTACACGCCGTGGCATGAGGCGCTGGCAATGTTAAGTCACCTGCATTTCTTTACTTCCTTGGTTAAATATTAAATGTGGTCTCTACTAATTCTGAGTCTATTTGGGTGAGCTCCTTGAGCACCTGTGCAGATATCTTCATAGGACATAGGGATTATTGCTTTTAATCGAGCGTAGCTGTTTGATTTAAACTTTAAAATGCACGATTACGTCGCTCATTGGCTTATAAGTGACAGTATCTATTTGTATTTGACTCGGAGATGAGTGCCAAAATTCAGTAATACTAAAAATACTAATAACTCAGTAATAATGAAGGAAAGAACTCGGTCCGTGTCCGAGTCCCGGTCAAGGCGAGTGGATTTTTCAGAGAATTTCGAGTTTTTTCGTCATAAACGTTCTCGCAGTTTCGTCTGTTTCGCAGTTTTGCAATAAATGTATTTCCATGGCTATCTCAAGTATTCTCAAAATTCTTTGATGTAGGTATACGCTTAATCAACACTACAGTTTTGCAATAAATGTATTTCCATGGCTAGCTCAAGTATTCTCAAAATTCTTTGATGTAGGTATACGCTTAATCAACACTGCTTCCATTTCAAACTTCGCTAGTCAGAGGATATAAGATATTTTATGTTTTTCGTAAACAAATTTATCAACGTTAATTTAATCATTCAATTAATCAATGTTACAAGAGCAACGTAAAGTTTAAATTGCATCAACTTTGGTGGCATTGATATTCGGGTGAATAGATAAATCCAAAAATTTCTAAATTTTTCCAAAATTGCTCATTAAAATATTTTTTGTATTTGAGACTTCACACTCATTGATTTATGATTATGATATGCAAGTAGACTCATTGATTAATGATTTTAGTTTAAATACGTTGAAATCCGCCGCATTCTTACATCTAACATGGAAGAAATAGTCCAAGCGTAAAGGTATGTTTTTGGCCCGATGTAATTTACCAGGTGAGGGTTAAAGACTCCGAAGCAGATAGTTTTCTCTTTTCTTCAACATTCAGCTTGCTCTTTAACCTTTCGCATTCTTAGGTGCCATGCATTCCTTGGACTTCATTCTCTTCTTTTTCCGCCTGTCAATTGTATCATCAAATCTTTGCTATTTTATTTTCAATTCTATTTTATATTTATGTCTCAAGCACTCTCTTCTTCTGTTTTTTTCTCATTCTCCGGTCTAAAACCTACCACGGCGGACTTCTTCTTAATCTATCTTCACTCCAAGTGGCAGATTTTTTCCGGAACGGAATGAATATCCAGGATAAGTAAGTAATATAAATTTTTGCTCTTTCAGCGGTATCCTCGGCCTCTTCTTCCTAGGCCAGCGACGAGATTTATTGTTGGGAGTTTCGTTTTCCTTTTCAACAGATACATCAGAGGATTCAACCTAAGCAGTTTCAGAGGCCCTTTCTCCTTTTCAAGAATTCGCTTGAGATGTTTTGTACTCATTGCTTTAATCTGCCAGGACATAAATTTTCCATATAACTTAGGGATAGTGGCGGTTACCTGCTATTGGGGTAATCCTCTGATGCGAGGCATGAGGGTAAGATCCTCACCCCAGGTCAGCATAATTGCTTCTTTAGCTACTAAGGGATACCTTGGTAAACCAACATGATTCTTTCCCAATTCTTGGAAAACGGACCGCTCCTTCCCTCTGAAAGCTTCATTTTGATATAGCCACCTCTGCTCTGGTCTGCCACCAGATATAGCTTTATTGAGCCCTATATATAGCCCTATATATAGCCACCGGTCGTGGCGCAAAAGCTATTTAAGTGACAAGAGTAGAATGAGAAAAGGCAAAATCTAAGTCGTCCTGACTCTGGAAGAAAGATGAAATGTGAAAGGAGAATTTTAGCTAGGATTTCGGCAATATCTTTAATAGTGGAGAGACCAAAATCAATAATACATTGAAAAACCATGTGTCTATCCACACCATTTAACTCCCAACAAATACTTACCCTCCATGATGTGAGCAAAGATGTGGAAGGATACGGTTACAATGAAGCTTCGCTGCAACACAGTTGAAGTAAAAGTGATGCCCTTAATTGAAAGAAGATCCATGCTGAATCTCATTTACGCCAGTCATTTTGATATTAATCGGAATACATGTAAAAAACACGAAAGGTATCGGTTATTTTTCAATCTTGCTCGAAATAATTTGATACCTAAATTAACGGTGAAAAACGGATGAGACATTCTTCAATTTAACAACCCCCCGTGCCATCCAAACATTTTTATTTCTATTTGAAGTTAATGTTAATCGACCGGACACTACGACTGAAATACTTTTACGTGACTACGGAATATACAATCATTTGAGCTCCAGTATCGGGAGTGAATTCGGCGGCCTATTGTTGTAAGAATGCACGAAGCCGATAGTGTCTCCGAAATGCTAAACCTCATTTACGTTAAGCACACATTGTCGTATGATCCATGGATGGTTCATCATATCTAGCAGTACACATTTAAAAAAATGCTTCATGTAAATCATGAAAAACGGTTCTTATACATAAACTAGCCAAATGCAACTGAAAGAGAGCAAAGATTCGCTCAGTTTGCGATAGGCTGGATCTAAGGTTTCAGGTTAATAGTAGGGCGTACTAAGAAACAAGTGAATGCGTTTTCAATTGAGTTTAATGCTGTCAGAAGTATTAAAATTAAAAAAAAATTAGCCATAAAAGATTTCGTTTAGATATAACTAGTCTATATGTGTTGCGTCGTTTAAAAAAACTCGTTAAAATGACGTCCCGAAAGAATATCCATTAATTCAAGTACATCTATTTCATGGATCGATTCAGGCTTGAATATGTTTACCTCCATTCAGCGGTCACCTCCTTCAGTAGCCATTACGTTATGGGTCCGGTGGTGGCCGCCTAATAGAGATTTTACTCTATTATACTTAACAGCTATTTTTGAAACCCATTCATTTCCTTTGGCTCTTTACTCCACTTTACATTGTTTTTCTTCCATTGATATTTCTGAATGTTTTCCTTTGTGTAGCGTCTATATACAACAATGATTTTTACTTTGTTTCATTTTATGTTTCTACTGACCATGATTATTCATTTCGATGATTTATAGAGTATATTGTTTTTAAACACTTTTTATGAACTGCGCCAATTGCTTTACAATAAACAACCAGTTATATTTGCTTAATCTATTCATTCTTTTTTTCAAGCTGGGCATTTCTCCGGGTCCACTGCTGTGGCAAAATATTTACAGGAATATTTTAATGTTATTTTTATTTATTTAACAGGAATATTTAACAGGAATGCATTTAACCATTTGATATATTTCATACTTTTTATAGCCGTTATTTTTTATGTAAGGTGGAGTTGAACAGTAACGGACATGATGAGGCTCCCTGGCCAACTTCCCGGTATTTAGTAATTTTTTATGAATATCTCTCTTAATATTCTATTTTTACATTCAGATATATTCCAGCGTTTAGCACAATCGAGTTTTGGGGCGTTACTCCTTCCAGAAGCGTTAAGAGCATTCTAATGAATCATATGATACTGATACCTATTGTATTTATTCATCTATTGAGCAAAAAACTTCCATAAAAACTTCCAAAAAAATTTCCATATCCGACGAGTACAAACTAGTTAGACATAAGATGGATCAACTCTTAATTGCGAGCCCTGAACTCCAACCAGAGGTTTACTGCTCGCTTGTTCCATCTACGTATGCGTGATACGCACTACCTCGACTGTACTCGTACTCGCTAATTCTCGTTTTAACTCGCCGGCGACGTAAATCGTATTATACAGTCAGACAAGTGGCATTCATTCGGCTTATCTAGTCATATTATGTTCTCATTGCATCTGTTTGTACCTTGCCAGTGAATTAACGCGCGTTAGCTAGAATCAACTCATTCCTCCAAGAGCTGGTGTCATTCGCATTTAATTTATCAAGATGGCAGCTTTTACTACGTATAATTAATTCGTTCCATCTAGTACTTTTTTATCTCGGATGGGTGGCAATTCTCTAACTAGATCATATTTTTCTAACAATTTGTTTTTTTCATCTACAGCCCAATGTAATCTTTTACAAAAGCGATACACAAGCACTCAAGTCGTCATGGAGTCACAATTTTATCATTATTTTTTAAATATTCGCATTCCTTATGGTACCATGGAAACATACTTGTATTATTAATCTATTATTACGTATGCCTAAATTTGCGGAAAATCTGTCCAATTTCATCAATCGCTGAGAGCCATTATTTCTTCAATATATTTTTATCTTCATCATTGCGTTATCCTATAATATAAAATCTACTTATCTCTTTTCATGATATTCAGTAATTCATTTGCTGTTAAAAAATAGATAAATACTACTATAAAAAGCACATTGTTTACTGAATTTCAAGAGTAACGGCTGACAATCACATGTAGTCATCAACATTTGACCCGACTAATTTACATTTTTCAGCACTGTAGCATTTCTGTAATTTTATGTACATTATGTCAATGTATTTTGTGATCTGGACGCATTTGACGACATTTCCAGGGATCACATCTGATCAGGTATCATATCTGGGGGGTTAGGGATGGGATTCGACTCAAAAAACCTATCCCATTCAAAAGCCAATATGCCTCTATGGAGGGCGGAAGAGCGCGTAGGCAACAGGGCCCTCTATTGTCCTTGGGGTAAGAAATTGCCCCTAAGGCGGAGGAACTACTAGTAGTCAACGGCTTTAGGATGCAGAAGGCAAGGGACACAACTGCTTTAGAGATTTTCTTAAGATTATCTATTGTACCAGCAGCCTCGATGCCCACTTCTCAAGTTAAATCCTCCGGTGGTAAAATAGTCCCCAATTCGGATCTCTGGGTGGAGACAACTAGATAGGTTACACTGAATAAAAATGGACTACAGCGGAAAATAGGAACGTGGAATAAGAACACTATTATATACTGGAAAACTAGAAAACATAAAATTAGAAATAGATAGGCTAAAATATATATCCTTGGAATAACTGAAATGAGATGGCCTCAAGCAGGGGACTTCTGGAGTGGAGATTTCCGGATAATCCATACAGGTACGCCCGCAGATTCTAATCTGCGATAAATAGGAAAACATAACAGCAAATTTTAAGTTGGAAAATGCTACCTTTCAACAAGTTAAAGAATTAAACTATTTGGGAAGTAAAATTACGAGGGATGGAAAAAGCACAAGAGATGTAATATGTAGAATCAACCCTGCAAAACTAGCATTAAATAAAAAGAAAACCCTACTGAGGCCAAAAAGCATTTGTTTGGAGGTAAGAAAAAACGTAATGAAGACCTAGGTTTGGAGTGCCGCCCCATATGGAAGCGAATCGTGGACTGTAGCGGAAAGTGCAATGAAAAGACTGTTATTCTTCGAAGCACGGTGCTGCAGAAGGATGTTGAAAGAGAGCTGGGCAGAAAGGAAAACAAATAAAGATATCTTCGAAAGAGCTCAAGAGGAAAGAAGAAGTATAGTAAGAGTCATTTAAGAAAGAAGAGCTAAAATTGGACATTTAGTACGGCACGATACTCAAGTTAAAAGAATAACTGATGCAAAAATTGAGGGTGCAAATTGCAGAGGAAGACCACGACTAGACGACACGAGCAAAATTATAAAATGAATGCAATGCAGAACATATTACGACCTGAAACGGAAAGCTAAGAGGAGAGATGAATGGAGGCCTGCTGCCAACCTACTCAAGGGTTGAAACGAAATAAGGGGGTATTTTTTTATTTTTATTTTTTAAAATTCTTTTATTTATCTTTACTACCCCGAATACAGCACAATGGGACAGTTTACATCGGGTGAATAACAGTAATAACGTACGAGACACAAACACCCATGTCCTGGGCAGAAAATATTTTACCCAGGCGGGACTCAATCCCGCGACCCTCGGGTTGGCAGGCGAGGACTTTACCCCGCCGCCACCGGGGCCGACTGATCTAAAACTGATATAAATTAGCCATCTTTTCCCTTGGCACCTTCTGGACTTGGATGAGCGGATAAAACTTTCCCATTAAAAATAACACACAATCTTAGCTATTTCATGAGAAATATCTCCTTTAGATAAACCGTTAACAATCTTAATGCGCAACATCTCATTGCCAAATCTCTTATGGAGGGCCGGTAATCTCCGCAGTTTGCCAAATACAGCAACGAGTAAACAGTTGACTATTACTGGCCTCATTATGTGTATTCCTCAATAAATTTACATTCCAAAATATCTTCTAAGATTACCTTTGGCCTCAATAGTAAAAGCGAAATGGTAAGGAAACACCATGGTACATTTACTAAAATTAGACACATTTACACCACCATTTGTTTAAGTAATACAGAAGAAAAGAAAAATGTTAGACGTCCTTCAATGTCAGTGCGTTCTTTAAGCAAGGATTTCGCTGATACCGCAGTCAATTTTACTTGAACCTAGCCTCCAGCCAATTTCCTCTCTAACTGGGCAGGTACGCCGTTGCACTATTGACAGAGGCCTAATCTCCACCTACATACCACCCTGCGAGCCGCCGCATGGGCGTGTGACAGTGGGAGTAAGGTCACCATCCGTGCACAGATATAAGGTTTTGGCAGGTGGAATTGTGACGTGTATTATGGGAGTGTATTTAGTGGAGTTCAGTTTTTATTGTGGTCGCTTATCGTTCACGGAAAGAACGAGTTTTTGTACCTATCTGTTCGGCAGTGTATCTCTCTCATTTGATTGTTCCTGTCAGACCTAGGGATATAGTGAGACGTCTTGATAATATTCTCTCTGTCGCTCTGAAACACAACAGCTCTGAATTTCTCGAACAACCTAAGCCTTGCGTTTAGCCTCCGAGTCTCTGGGAGCCTTAACCCATCTAAAAGTTGTTAGACATTATATGTTCGCTTGTAGCAGTTTTTAACGAAACGCGCAGCTTTTCTTTGTATTTTATAAAGTTTTTTGTTAAATCTAAATGACCAGGTTTCCAAATGCTCGCGGCTTACTCGAGGTGTTGCCTAACCAAAGGGAAGGAGCATCTATCTTTTTAATTTTTTAGTATTCACTAACGGTAAAGTAAATGAGCTATGAAAATAGAGGCAATTGGTCTTCTGAGGTCTCTTCTGCGTGATGGTGGTGAATAGCATGTTTCGCCGACGATCCAGTTTAATTCTTAAGATTCGAAGTTACGTCACTCCACATTCTTTTAAATAAAAATTTCTTGCTATTCACTTAATGTATCGCATACATAAAGGCTGTACCTTTCTGAATTGTTTTATGAAATTACAAAATTATAGTAAAAAGTTATCGCAACAATATGAATCAGTGGTATGAGCATGGATGAGCTCAAGCTACCTTTAGGACCAGATTACTCATATCGAATACGGTGAAGAGCCGAGCGATATTTGGTAAGACTGGCAATGAGTGTCACTTGGTTTTGTCGCTCCAGCACAAAGCCTAGGGCGATGATATGGGATCCCTAAACTCGGCGATGAAAACTTTGGAGAAACAATCATTTCACAATTATTGCATTCGTCCGGAAGTTTGGACGAGAAGTAATGAAGCGGTAACCAACACGGTGGTGAAGTACTCAGACGATGTTAATCCCATGCTATACGAGTGTAAATTTTATTGACACGAGAATAATGTGATTAATTATCCCCATTATTCCCCTTCCTTTGTTTAGTTGGCTCAAAAACATGAAACCAAGTAAATATAACATCTAAGAAATTTAAGTTTATGTATAATGCCTTTTTTAGATAAGGGAAGGGAGTTATTGTGACTCCAGAATTATATAAATGTAATGCTATAGTTACACAAAATACTAACCCCGAAAATTGATTCAATATCAATATGCCGAGCAATTAAAACTTAACGAAAAAAATTCGAAGGGTGTGAGGATGGAAAAATGAATTTATGAAGGTTTTAAAAAATAAAGTCTTCAGTAAAGTGTGTCACGGTTACAATATTTCTGGACACGTTGACAGCTGAATTTTAATAACTCCACTCGGCGAAAAACGCCTTTTTATAACATCGCTGAACTAAAGGAAACACTATATCCGAGATTTGGAATGCGTAGGAACCGGAGCACAGTGGGCTGAAATCGAAAAATGGTGGCCAAAATCTCAATTTTCGACTTTTTATATTTGAGCCAGGAACAAAATACCCATATTTTAGATTAATCAGGTTACATGTAACTGTAGATAATTTTCAATTGTAGCCGTTCATTAAATTTTTACTGCATGCCGAAAAAAAAATGAAATGTAGAATCTGAGATTTGAACGAAAATGTTCTAAGTTTCTTCTACTGATGTTGGAATAAAGTATAGAAATATAACTTTTGCAGAAAATTTCGTAACACTATCATCTTTTAATATGGTAAGAAATTATATATTTTGAAAAATGACCGTTATTTACCAATTGTACACTTTGTTAAATATTTGCTATTTTTGACTCAAATTTTAGCTATGGCAGGAGTAAGTACTTATCGCCGCTTGCCGCTCCTTAGATAGTTATACCAGGAGTTAGGTTGAAGTCTATACCATATGCAGGAATAAAAAATCTTGACCCACTTGCACCCTTTCCTTTTTGGGCGCGATAACGTAAAACAAATTAGGGTGGTTCTCGTCTACGCCCAGCGTGACACGCACGGTGGGAAAATCGAGATCTCTGTTTCTGCTTGAGAACTCGGAACTTCACCAACTACCGTGGACATTTTATTTTAAACAAATTATTTCGATGGTCTTTTGGTATGTACCCTCCCCAAAGATTATAACTCTGCTCTAATCCCAGGAGCAAAGACCATGGCGCGTGACGCCGAGACGGCATAAAACCTAATAGATACATTTTCTTACTATGAACTTTCTTACTTGCAAAGAGCTAACATTCGGGTTTCCGAAAATACTACCAGTTTGCTAATGGCTCGATTTCAGCCGTTAATTTATAGATGAGCGTCGGGCATCAGTCTCCCTTCAGTAGTCGTTGATCGAGGTAAGTGTTGAAGGGCGGTTAGTCTGTGGTGAGGTATGGGTACGACTTCAGTGACCCGGCTGGATTTACGTAGTGTTCCCAAGGAGAGAAGAGGAGATTCAATGGACCAAAAGAAAGTGACTGAATTTATCGCCTGAGTTATTGTACAAGAAACTTAACTTAGAGTGAAATCATTCGGAAAGTGTTTTTTCACCAATGATCCCGAAAGTGCGATCATTGTTCAAGAACTGGCTGCATATTTCCATAAAGGCAAATGTATTGGTTGAAATATGAAATAAAATTGCCTTAAGCATTGTTAAAATATCCCCAGAGTATATCTGCCTCAGGTGAGCTGAAAAATTCAGCAGATGGAGAAAAATTAGCAGTGGAAAAGATAAAAAAAATTATGTACAACAAGCTTCCTGTTCCAGAATGAGCCTAATTGGGGCCTTGACTTAAACAGGATTTGGTACGATTTGGTACGCAATACAGCGAGACGCTATTTCTCTAACCGAAAACTGAAATTTCTGGTAAGTGCTCAAATTGACCGGTGATAAAAATATTATTTCAGAGATATATAATGTGTGTACTTCCGAGAAACACTGTTCAAAAGTTAGACATTGCAAAGTCTTTTCTTAAAATGGTACGAATTTTCATATAATGTCCGTATCATTCGCATTATCTTGGGCTAAAATTTTTACCTTTTTTTGTGATTTCATTAAATTCACCATTTGAAAATGTGTCTCCTAGCGCAATCATGTCTTATGTAACATTGTTTTTCAGGGATTTCTGAAGTACTCACTTCTCAAAACTATCCTGTCAATGATTTTGAAAGAATGATGAATTTTTCTCAAAATATTGCTAAGATGCAGCAAAAGTTAATGTTCACCTTTATCCATGCTACCAACTGTGTATAATGAATTATTTCATGGAGCAGACAGAGTCAAACATTTAATTCTCCCAAAAGGTCACTTCTCTGAGGAGACCTTGGAGGAGCAAAACAGGGACATCAGAAGATATTGGGAGCGACATACAAGTAAAATATCCACGTTGGCCGCGAATCATGACATTTTCCATCGATTACTCCTACCATCAGATCTTTCTTGATCTTTTAAAGAGCCTCGCTAGTCGACCAGGAACATACCGGAGAAAGTCAAAAGTGTTCTTGTTTGAGAGCAGATGAGTAAAGGGGATGAAGATATGACGTTCTCAGACGATTTTGACTCCGAAAATGAGATGAATGAAATGATACTACGTTTTGATCATTACTGGTGAAGCCTTTTTGGCTATGTTATTTTTCTCATTTTTTCTTACTAAAATGCGCCAAAATTTTAAATTTAAGATCAATCCACTTATTTAATAATGTAATTAACTTATTTGAAATTATTCCTGCAGTATATTTTTTCCATAGAACTAAATAACCGTGCATGTTAACCGACATTCTTGCAATATCGTGTATTTTAACTTGCTCCTGGGTGTACGTAACCCGCATTATGCTTTTCATTTTTTTTAAGCTCTCGTTGCCTCCCATTATAATCTTATGCTCCAAAACCCTTCATAGGTATAATGACGTCTTAAAATACATAATTCCAAAAAAATAGTAATAATTACCGACGGATACGGCTACAGAGGATTTTGGTCAGCTGTTTTCGATTTCAGCCCACTGTGCGACGAGACGGTATTTCCTCAGCAAGCCAAACGCAGGGGAAACGATGAATTTTTATAATATGGGATGCGTTGGAGCACCCATATTTCCTCTTCCACCTCAACTTGTCGCTCATCGTGAGGTTCTTAGACGACGAGAGATCCTCAATCTCGTAGAGGCGTTCTATCTTGCCATCTCCAGAGTTGCGGATTCGGATTCTGCTTCGGGGTAATCGTTTATCCAGCAAGCACGTTAGTCTTGAGTTCCATCCTAGAAAATGTAGTGCCGTGATACTCCTCGAGAATCGATGAGTGATATATAAATAACAAATTTAACACCCATTAGGCAAGGTATTAAACGAAAATATTCCAACTTTTTAAGAATTCTGTCAACAGGTACTCAGGTTCAGGATCAGACATCGTGCCAGATGATACTTTTCCTCGTCCATTCTCTTCTAAAGTCCTGAAATTAATAAGGTGGCATTACTGGGGATACGGATTGGAGTAGTGAAGTGACTCCCTCAAAATTTAAATGAAGCCGGTACAAGAATGTTCATATTGTGAAGATCAAAAACTAATGGTGATTTGTCCAATAGTGTATGGTTAATTTAAAGGCTAGTTCCGTCGTGCCAAGTCATTATTGAGTCCCAAAGCAAAAAATGAACCCAAATGCTGTTTTCAAACACATGCGTAAGCCTCTAGCCATGAGAGCTAAGGTAAAGATGAATTGGTGCTCTTCATAGCCATTATCAACAACCCCTATAATTCTGTTACAACATATATCACATGCATGGCATTTTTAGGGCTAATTTCAGCTAAAATTAGAGTAGAAATTTTACCCTTACTGTCTAATTTAACTACTTTCACTAATAACTGGTAAAATCTATAAAAACTTAACTGAATGGATAGAAAAAAAGCTGCTGCCAGCTAAAAACCACCAAATCAAACTCTAGACAGCAATAAACATATATGTCCATTATCTTCTTTATATATTCGTCCGAGGACTTAGTATGTTTTATGGCATTGGTGTGGAACGGAAAAAGCTATAAAATTCCCCAGGAGATTAAGAAGGAAATACTGTTTTCTTTTACCTATAATATCAGATGTCGTAACATATGACAATTTTTTTTATTATAAAAGAAGTTTGCATACCACGACTCGGCGTCAGATTTTATTATTTTACGTAATACTCAGATACCCTTGGAAAACTCAAACTTAATATGAGATGCAAATTTGATACGAGCGTTTTTTAGAAAAAATGAGAAAATAATTGCTTAATCTTCCATTTGCAACAAAAATAAATATTTGAAGTTAAGATAATTCTCCAATGCTTAAGGTACAGCGTCCCATTTTTTGGCATTGATTGAACTAATGAGGAGCAGGAAATGCCGCCTGCCCCACAATAAGGCATTGCCGACGTCTGAAAAGAGTGTATATATATTTTTCTCAAATATCGCCAAAATTCTGCTATAAAAATATATTTGTATCCTGTCTTCTAAAAAATTAAATCTTTTGAAGTATAATATTCCTGCTTAACCAGTAAATTTTCAAAATGTAACAGAAATTGTAAATTTCTGTGTAAATTATGATATTTCTATGCTCCTTATATGACGCTAGTTTACATTCAATGGATGAACTTAAAAGTGGCTTTTACCTGGAATGCCTTTGATGAGAAGAGCAGTAATTTATTGTAACATTATCTTTTTTTCGGATATCTCTTCATAACGATTAGTTTTGGCCGGCATTTACAGTTAAAACTCGGAATTGTACAAAATGTCATTAGACATAAACAGTAATTTGAGTTTAATTTTAAATAGATTCACATTTACCTATCAGTGTTATCTTTCCTATGGCTAATGCGCGTATCTGAGCAAATCATTTACAATGTATTTCTCTCCAATCTTAAGATTTAAAAAATTTCGTGGAAGAAAAATAAGCTAGAATATGATAAAATCGCAATCCATTCATCCTAATCTAATTTTTACAGTGTACTTTGCAGCAGAAGTTGCCGCCTCCTTTTTTCAAATTATTTTGAAGTGGCAATCAATGCTTTTCTATGAGCGACGTTGATTATGATGTAACAAAACCAAAGACAAGACACGGACGAAAGGAAATAAAATCACCGTAGGTCTCGAACACAGAAGTAGTATCTAACGCTTTATCATGTCCGACGCTGAACAAGAGGCGTAGGAACCGAGAAAAACACGGGAAAAACTCGAAATGACATGAGTAAACCAAACCACAGCAGTATACTGAGAGACTTTAAGTTTGAAAGACCACATGTAAATTACTGTAATAACCCAGCGGAGTCAAGCGTAGAGGGGTAGCATGGAAAGCGGCAAAGCCCAAGTCCTGTCACCTTCGTATGCTTAGAATGCATTTCATCATGAGTATCGCTATACTCGTTGAGTTAGTAACTCGTAGAGTATGACGATTTACTCGTAGAGTTAGGCACAATAGATTTCGAATGATGCCAATGGATAAGCATTACTTTACTATCTTCGATCCCCTTCATCGACCCTCACTGAGTCGTTTCACCTCCCAAAATATGACTTGGAAGTAGTAGACTGGTACCTCGATTTCCGAACTTAATTCTTTCATGTACGCCAATCTAGTTTGAAAAGTACGTATCTCAGAACTCGGTTCTACATTTTACCCTACGGAAGATATATCCTTTCCCAGATTCCAAAATGTTGGAGGAATAATGAAAAGACATTCGTTTTACTGGAAAAGTACCACCATGAGGAAATTTGAGCATATTATTGGCTACATAAAGTATTTTACGGTGAGCAGTATTGCAATAGTATCACGGTTCGTACCTTGAGGTGAAGGTCGAATACTGAGCCAAGTCGTAGAATGAAAAATGATTCATAAGTCGAAGTATAAATTTGGTATTATTCTTTATTGTAGAGTTGTCATTTGATAAGTCATTTGCACCTCCAAACTGGCAATAACTTCATTATTGCACTTAATACGGTAATTTTATAATTTGCATGAGTTATGGAGGTCTGAGATGGATTTTTTTCTAGTCATAACATACCATAATTGCCTTTTTTTAAGTTTAGCGGTTTTGAGGAATATAAAGTACGTAAGTATTGGAATGAAACCAACGCTTAAATATTGTTTCAAAGGACTGATATTCTCGGTCATTCACTAAATATTAATTAATAAGATTTGAACTTGTTAATAAAAACTTGACCTATTAATTAATATTTAGGTCTTTAAATCAAAGGTACTTTTGCAATTTTTCAAATCTTTGGAAAGATGAGATCATTTACAGTAAAATGAAGCTGAACCCATTAAATTTTATTCGAAATGACATCGAGTTCAGGCTACCTTCATTACAGTTATGCCATCTAAAATCCTAAACCATCGGGTAGCATTTCATTAAAATATTAACCTTTTAAGTATTAAAACGAGGCATATATTGCTGGGACCGTGGACTAGATTAGGTTCTGAATCCTCTACAAATCGCAGGAGCAAACATAGAATATCAGAGACCGAAATCTAGCTCATCGTGTGCAATCTATCTCTCTCTCGTTTTCTCTCTTGCATTGATCTGCCAGACGAGTACAGAGACGAAAATGCGGCGTAACGAATAGTTCTTGTTCCGAATAACCCATCTGCCGGCTCTCCCGCAGCCCGCCCTCCCATCCATCCCCCCCTCTCACCCCCCTGCCGCGGCCTCACGCACCCGGTCCCTCGATATTTCCCCATAGCCCCTCTAAAATCCCATCCATCTCCCTCGCCTTCTCTCCCGAACCCTTCACCCCGCTCCACCTTCCGCCGCCACCGCGACCCCCTCTTCCTCCCTCCGGGCGCCCACACGCCAGTCAACAGCCTCTGCCACTGCTGCGAACCCACCTCCAGCCTCTCGTCATGAACCCTCCCTTTATCCTCCTTTCCGCTTGGCGGCGCTCAAACATCTGAGGGGGCGGACGAAGCGGCCGGGATACAGACATCATGCGATGGGTTCGGGTGGGTGGATTGAGTGTGGCGGTAAGGAAATAGTACTCAAAATATCTTTTGTTGATGTATATTTTCATCTGTAAAAGGAACGGAACAGTTTGATGGTAAAAAGAGGCTATGCTAACTACCGGAGAGATGTTTTCCTGTGCGAGATGAGGGATTAGACATGAATGACCCGACCCGGGGGCATTTTTCAAAAGGGAATCGCGTCGGCCTCGGGGCTGGAGTACTGGCTTTTCATCCCCAAGTTCTGGGTACGGGCAAAGTGGTCCTTAGAAATCGGCATGTGGTTAGAAGTGATTCTATAAATGTTTTAAACCTCGCAATGAGATAAAGGCTGCCTGCGTATCTTCCGCAATTTACGTCGAACTTCTGCCAGGAATAATACTGTATGATTGTTATTCATCTCCCTACGAATACGGCCAGTCTAATGCTATTCCTCATCATCCCGGGGCAGGCCAAGAATTTTCTGCGTTATCATGATCCTTACCTGGAAACCATTAGGTGAAAACGTCAAGTATATTATTAGATGTTCAATGACGAACTTGCGTTAATAGGAGGCCTACGCCGATGCTGGATTTCTCACTATCCTTGCCCATCAGTCCTCCTTTAATGGAGAAATGACCATAGACGCTGACAGCCGCCTCCCCTCAGAATTATGTGAGCAATTGACCAGAAAATTAATCATTGCAATGAGTTATAACATGAGGTAATTGAAAGTAAAAATCTTTTTTAACAGCGCTTAAACCACACCGATGAATCCGGCCGGGTTGAACGCCAAAGTTGGTGAATTTTCACCGGTATCAGCCTCTCAACATGACGAAATGAAGCAAAGACGTAATAAAATTATCTTCGGCCTTGCCGAAGCTTAAATACCCTACACCACTTTCAATTTAGAGTAATTGTGGCTGTGTGGCCAGACTTACATAAAAAATATGTTTATTTTTTCGTTTGACACGTATGTTTATCATAACGAAATATTATACTCCAAATTTCAGATCTATTATTTGAAAATTTTTAAGGTTATGAAGGAAATTACTTGCACTTCCAATAAGCCACTTTGTATGGGAGGTGGGCATAGTTTTGGTCCGGTCCAACCCATTTGAGAACTGTGCCGTCTGTGGACTACTGCAGGCTTATGACCCAAATTTCAGCTCGATATCTCAATTTTTACGACAGTTATCGTGCTAAGAGACAGACAGACAGACAGTCAGACGGATGGACAGACAGACCGACAGACAGATGGACAGATAGACGATCATGGCTAGATTGACTCGTAAGGTGATGCTGATCATTTCTATATGTACTTTTCCATACCTGCCACGCCTCCTTCAATGCGTTACATATCTGCTGTGACAAAATCATATACTCTGACCACGTAGTGGTGTAGGGTATAATGATACAGTTTTACAAGCTCATTTTCACCAGTCATAGGGTGGCTTTACTCTGTTCGTGGAGGTCCAACGGCGGAGCGGGCGGAAAAAATTTAACCGCTCAGGGTTTTAGCTTACGATCGTCAATTCCACAAAAAAAGTTTTATATTCAAACGATCATGGTTTCGATGCGGTTTATCATCATCATAAGATGAATTTATCATCAAGGACAAGTCCTTACATGCACGAGTGGATGGGTAAAAGAAATTGGGAGGCGGATGGAGTATGGATGAGGGGAGGGGTTGGGCGGTTGGGTGAGTAGGGCGAGAAAAGTAGAAAGCTGGTGGACGGAGAAGGCGAGAGAGTGTGAAGGCTGGCGAAAGGACCGGCCCCGGCCGGCCAGAGAGTGACATCTTTCTTGCGATCGTCAGTCAACCAGAGCATGCGTTGGCCATCGAAGTTCATCTTCACTACTCTTTGGTTGAATGGGCTCATGCGAAAATCTGCTGTGTTCAATGTAGACACAAAGACGAAGCAGCACATTTTGTGTATTAATATATATGTACGTCGATTTATAGACACGCTGATGAAGTTCGACGTAAATCAAAATTATGTAAAACAGAATCAGATACTCATGACGGCTTAGTTTTCATTATCAACCAAGGCATTAATTTTTGTTTGATTTTTTTTCTTTCAGTCAAAAACGAAAAACTTGAATGGAAATGGCAGGTATAGAGTATGTCTACATTGTCAATAAACGCAAACATATGCTCATGTGTTCCATTTGATTTACCTCGAACCGGGAAAAATTTCCCGACAGCCCTTGATAGCATGGACGTCACATCGACTCAGGTGGAAATTGAAACGACCAACATCGAGGACTTACTCTTTAGTTTTGGCAGCCTTTTGACCAGCATAATAATGACACCAGGATATTTATGAGTATGATGACAATGCCAGCCTGTGAATTATGACTAACTTGCCATACAAAACGAGGAGTATTAGCGGAAAAAGCTGACCAGCCAATAACAAAAAACAGGCTCTTTCATGCTCAGGGACGTCCATGAAGAGTAAACGCTGATGTTTGGGCTAGTTAAATGCTGTAGTTGATAGTTGACTGTCGCGAATCACTTTCACACGGTTGCTCAATGCCTCAATAATCTCCCAAGGGATAAAATTTTCTACAAAATATCTTTCAGCTTGATGAAAATCGAACCCGAATCGCTCAATTGTCGATCGTTTGTGTTCACCACGCAATTTTTATCAATTATTAAAATTAAGGCGTGGGTTTATACGGCCTAATTTTTTTCTTCCCCATTTCACGTTCTAGCACAGGGCACGTAATGCATTGAATGTGCGGTTGAATTTTAATTTCGCTTTTTGACGCGAGTCGCGAACCGGACGTCACATACTGCAAATTCGAGTGCCATGAGTTATGCGAGCTAAATTCATGTTCCGGCGGGGAATTTCTCTTTGCGTGTTGGTTGTGATTGTGGCAGTTTGAGCGAGATAATCATAATGGTTACCAGATTTCGATTTTACGTTTTAATAACAGCCACTTTAGCAAGCACGAAGCAAATATTACTATATTAATGGTTCAATTATTTACTTTCATGAGACTGAAAATCTTACTAATGAAAGAAATTGTCTACGTAAGCCTTTCACGGGACTCATTTTATTCACACATTAACTTAAAATTCGGAATCTTTTTGGTAGTTCTGAAAAAATACTTTCATAAGCATATGAATTATATTTCAACCTAGTTGAGAAAAATACAAATTTCTAACTTTCTGATGATACGTAGTTGTTGTAAATTTCTCATTTTTATATAAAGACTCTGGAGTCCAAGCAAAATTCCTGGTTTTTGATGGCAAATAAATGGGAAAGTAGTGATGTGAGGGGCTGATATATTCGTACTTACCTTTGGAAAGATGAGATATTATTCTATAAAATGAAACCAAATGCATCGAATTCTATGTGAAATGATATCTCGTCCGGAGAGAGGGGCGAAATGTGAGGTGGAGGAGGGGGGCGCAGAGTGGAATTGACTCTGCAACCCGGCGGTGATTTGTGGTACTGGCGACGGCAGTGATTTGGGATTGGGGGGTAGGGGGGGGCGGTTCGCGTCCCCCGCCCCCTCCGATCAGAATGTTCCACACGGCCGTGTTTTCTGAGCGCTGAATAGAGAGAGCGGGAGGCCTCGTTGACGGGGTCATGTTGGGTCCTTCTCACTCGGTCTACAATTGATTCTAGGGTAACTGAGAATGGAGAGCTGTTGAGAATGTGAAGAGAAAGCTGTAGTGATGTTTCACAGACACCTTCGGAAGTCTTTCCAAATTGATCTCGGCGTCTTTTAAATAGAGGACTGGGTAAAAATTTGACATATTAAAAAAAATATTATTGGTATTGAAACATTTTTCAAAAATTATTATTATTAACATGAGATTTTATCACTACTTCTGTACAAAAGTACCCTTCGTTCTTTTCCTTTCTCTCTCCTTCATGGAAGGTTTGATAGAGTTGTTCAGGGACTATGTGACTTTTTAGGTTCATGGTTCGGTTCCTTTTCTAGCTTATATTTTTCCAAAGGCAATGCCAATTGAGTACTAATTAAATTGGCTTTCTCTCCACATCACTAACAATATACAGTAATGAAATAATCACGGTAAAAGAGACGGGTGGGCATGGATAAAAGTTACAGAATATTCAATCAATTGCTAGTGGAAAGTATCCGTAGTCTCTGATAAAACACCTCGCCAGTATATGAAATGAAATAAACTGTGCCACTTCTGTGTTCCTATGGAGTCCATGAGTGCTTTTTTCTATTTCTTTAAGAGCATTTTAGTTACTAAGACTTTCGTCTTAGTCCGAAGTATTGACAGTATTTAAATATTTTTCAAAAATTATTATTAACATGAGATTTTATCACCACTTCTGTAAAAAAGAACCTTTCGTTCTTTTTCCGGAGCCAGATTTTCCAAAGGCAATACCAATTGAGTGCTAATTAAATTGGCTTTATATACTACTAATAAAAAGTATCCGTAGTCTCTGATAAAACACCTCGCCAGTATATGAAATAAAATAAACTGTGCCACTTCCGTGTTCCTATGAAGGCCATGGGTACTTTTTTTTATTTCTTTAAGAGCATTTTAATAATATACAGTATGACACAGCACCGACAATATAGTATTGATATGATCACGGTAAAAAAGGCGGCTGGGCATGAAGAAAATTCTCTGATAAAACTGTTCTCTGATAATATTATTATCAGAGAACTGACTTTTTAGTATTGACTAATTTATTCAATTTTATTATTAATTTTCAAAGGCAATACCAATTGATTTGTTCCGGGTTTCACATTGACATCTTCAATTCGACAATTTGTTGCCGGAGCCCGGCCGGGGGTCCCGGTGTGCCGGCAAGTCCCTCTCGACTAGTTCCCCACCGGTTGTCGACTGCAGTCCGGTGGCCTATCCGTTCCGATCAGAGTGGAAACCGTCAGCTAGTCCAATTACAGTGCACACTATCGCGAAGACTGTATACACCCGGTGTCTCCCACTCCTCAAAGGGCTAAAGCTCCAAAAATGGGGCCTGAAAGGCAAGGAGCTAGGCTCGGATACTAGTGCTGGGGCGAGCCCCGGTCCGACGCCTCAAACGCCTGACCCTTGCTAGCGCAGGCCGCGAGGATAGGCCGAAGCCCCTTCTGGATAAGGCCCTCTGCACTCACTCCAAGCCCAATCATCTCACCTAGTCCCTTCTAGCGTGATTCCAGCCACTGGGATGCCAACACCAAAGAGACGGTTGCCAGAGACAATAGGTCAGTCTCCCCCTAGACCTCGTGTCTGCTGAGCTCCCCAGCAACGTTTGACGAGTAGCCGTCAGTCACGCTAACGCAATGACATCCAGATGTTTATAAGCAAACCTTTGTACTTTGTCTCCTCCAGTGTATACATTCCTGTATCGCTTCGTATGCCTCTTATGCCGAGTTCCTGCCGTGTGTCGGCAAATCTTCTTCATCCCTTTCGAGTTTAACCAGCAGCTTCTCATTAAACTTTTATCCCGGATGTTTGTAATCATCGTTCATTGCCTTTTTTTCTAACTCCTACATATCAGGTTTCCAGATTACCAAAGTCAGTGGTACATAAAATGTTAAACTTTCTAAATTTCTGTGATATGTTGTAGAGATCTCAATGTTCATTTCATCTCTATCCGTTTATTACACTTCTGTATTCTTCAATCACAGGGGAGATTACAGTGGCAAGAAACGTTGAGAAATCGATCCATGCCACCAATTACGGTCATATTCATGTTCAGCTGAGCGTCTTCCATGAGCGGATTAATTTATTGAAGCCAGAAGTTTGCCGCAACAACAAGTTTGGTGTCCGAAGCACAATGGAGGACAACCACGAATCTGTTTCATGGAATATCGCGAAATAAAAATATACATTAAAACGAAGTCTACCTTCTGGATAGCGTTCGTAGCTTGTGATTACATATTGAAACAAGGATGAAAATAGCAATGTATGCATTTAAATAAAGAGAGCAGTAAGCAACTCTTGTATTAGATTCGCATAACCCGCCCACCATAGACGAGGCAGGGCAAAGTGTTTCAATGCGATGTCTTTCGTCGGAGTTGATATGCTAACGCGAATCAAAGCAGACGTGAAAGAGAACCCGTCAGCGGCGCTACTGTTTTTTTAGTAGATGGATCCGGGGAGAAGAGGTCTCGGGGAAAACACAGCATTTTGTGGAATTTGAAGGAGAGCGAACCCCACGCCTCAATTTCCTTCCAGGAATCTCGAAGCCTCCCACCACTTCACGTGTCACAAAGCTCTCTTTATTTGTCTTTTCCCATTAAACTTTCATTCCTTCCTCCCCCAAACACCCTCACCACATCCACTCTCTCGAATATCTATTCGGAAACGCCGAAAGCTGAGACGGGCAACAAAATGTTCATTCTTAGAATACCGAGGAAAGATACGATCTTCGGTACTCCAAGGTGAAGTAGGAGCTGGATTAGAGACGTGCGCGTGATAAGTTGCTACGCAACAACATTCCATCGATGAAGAGGTCTGCGAGTTGATTCCGCGCGGAGGAAAAATTATGGCCCCTGGAGATCGGTGGGTAGAAAGCATTTCGAATAGTCTCTCAGTGAGAGTGAGCCCAGTCTCCGGTTACTTTGGTGGCTGAGGTGAGGTGAAAGGAGGAGAGGTAAGTAAACTGAAGAAAGACTACATGCAAGGAATTGAAATATTAGTTTATTTACATTAAACATTAGTATATAATCAATTGGCCAGGTGGGATCAGGTGGATAAAAAATACAATACGTGATATATAATATTGAGTATAGTTTTAGGATTTTCGGTCTGTTCACGTCAACGGTAACACTCTACCATGCTCTAATAAATTAATGCATTTATAGGGTAATTGATGAGTAAAACGTTAAAGGAGAACTTTCAGCTTTGTGTTTGTACAATACTGATAGATAATTTCAAATATAATTGTGAGCGGTATTGAATTTGAAAAAAATATTAGCTTAAGAACGCAAATATATAGCTAGTGCAATCGGTGACAAGAAGAATCACTAGGCTTCTCATGACATCTATTTTATAGCGTACATCCTGGTATTTCAATGATGCAGTTTGAAATGATAAACGCTAAAACACTAAAAATAACTCCTCAGTCATCGTCTCCGTCCGTAAAAATAACTCCGTCCGCAGTCATCAGTGTTATTTTTTCCGTGGTGAATAGGGAAGCGACAATAAAACAACTTTGTCCAGGGAACATATTTGAATGTTTACGTTGTAATATTAGATATTAGTTTCTTGATTTTCATATGTTTAGGGAAAGGGTTGAAGATTTTTTCCTGCAAAAGGAAAATTTTTTACGCATACCTCTATTTAGAAGTGAACACCTGTAATTTGTCTTTGAAATCTAAATTTATTTTTTCTCCCAGTGGTAGGGTCGGGTATTTCCACTTCTCTGTTTTTCTTCAAACTTGGCTGATGCTAAAAGCCGCCGTTTATATGCCAAGTAATTGATTTTTCTACCTTTTAATTTTGAGGATTACTTATCTCATGTCCTCTGACTTTTGATTGGCACTTCATTCCTTTTAAATATATATTTCATGGAACGAGCTGCCGTCCTAGAGAACTTATCCGACTTTCTATTAGCTCGATCTGATAGAGACCCCTCATATTCAAGAAAAAAGTAATTCTATGTTTTCAGGTAAGTCAATTCTTTAACTGATCGGAACACCTTCCGAAGACTTCGATGCTAACGATGCTAAATGTTTCATGCCTTGGAACCCCCTTTTCCACGTGTATTCCACAGTGAATATCATAGGTAATGTTTCTTCCCCAATAGAAGCAATTACATATCTGGGCCAACAGATCTTTATCTAAGTTATAAACCATTTAAACTAAAATTTCTTCCTATTAAAAGTATAATGACAGCAGCTTTAAATTTGTGAGTTCCTAAGCTTTTAATGTTCCTTGCAGTTGATCAAATAACACAGTTGATTCGACGAATCAATTCCGTGCGCCTAGGCAAAATAAATGAGTCTGAGTAGTATAGTTTAGACTAAATTTTTTTGCTTACTAATCGATAAGCACCTCCGATCAACAGGTCTGCCGAAAAAACGTAGTTAGAGATCTTAAAATAACTGTAGTGACATCAAAAATTCAAATCGTGACGGTGGAAAATCTTGGCTATGAACGTGATGGGGAATTTTATATTCCTTCATGATTGTAGCGAGTAGAATACTCCCGGTTCTCTGTTGCTATAATGGGACAAAAATTGAAAACCTAACAGTGTCTTTTGCCTTCAGCATAAAATGTGACAGTAAAAACCATCTTCAAATGGTCTTCACTCAAATTTGAAGCCCGTTTCTTTCCAGTAACTTACCCCAACCCCTCCTTCAACTAAGCTGTCCCGTCAACTTTCTTGTGTTCACTCATGCATGAAATTCACATACCTCTAAAGAGTGGGCAAAGGGTCGAGCTGGTTTATTCACGTCCTAAACCAGGAGGGAAATCTGCGAGTCGAATCGGGAGAAAGATTTGTCGACCTTGAACTAATCACTAAATTGAATTTGGTTTTCCTCTTTGAAGTCGTCTAACGGCACAAGAGTTGCCCAGGGCGAGCTCGAGAGAAGAAAAATGCGCTTTTCCATCTCTCAACAGTCAAGACTTAAAACCGCTCAATAGTTTGGAAAAACTGAGCTATTTCTTAAGGCACTTGGTTTTCTAAAAAAACCTTATCCGGTGAAATATTGATTCGATCCGCTCCAGACACACTCTAACCAATTCCTGGAAAAGGAAACGAAGTAAGTACGTGTCTCCGGATAAGGGAGACACAAAGATGACTCCTTGGGGGGGGGGGGGGGGGGTGAGGGGGCAGTGCTTCATCAAGAGCAGGCTCTCTCGTCCAACATGGCTCCCGGGTCGCGATATTTGTCTCGGTCGGGCAGGCGTTGGGTTGGCCTGCGCCTCAACAAGCGACGATCTGCTTCGCCCGTCCCCCATCTCCTTAACTCCCTCGGCTGCTGCTCTAGTAGTTTCCAGGAAGAGACTAATCCTTTCGGCGGTTTCCGGCTGCCTCCGGGCACATACCCTGAGGTCAGGGCGTTCGGTAGCGACCCCAGTGTGCCGTCAACAACACGTCTAGGAGAGCGCCCGGAGAAGCAGATGTGAAAGTACTTCGCGGAACACGGATTTTGAAAAGTCTTATATGGAATAGAACGAGATCTTCCCTGAGAGTTTGCATTTGAACGAATGAGATAATCACTAATCTTTTCATTTTCCCGCATAAGCTTATCAAATAATTCTCTATCCTTAGACAGAAGACCATTTGGTTCAATTAATTTTCAACATGCATCAAAGTTTTTAAATTATGGGGAATAGTCAACACATGCAGAATTGATAACGAATTTTTTTATTAAATTGGTGCCAATATACGAGCTCATTATTAGAAGTCATCAGTATTATGATTAGTTTGATACAAATCTCCACTTCTTTATCCTGCCAGCCAGCTGTTTCATAATCTCCTTCATTCTTAAGTTTGACATAATTCATTACTTGCCAAAGGCGTTCCATTATAGACTTTCTCTTAATTCCTTCCATTACACTATTCATCAGACTAGAGTTCTGAAAAATACTTCAAATAAGTTTGTTTTTTCTTCTTACAAGATTTTTTCATATAGCTCTTATCTCTCTATCTTCGTAGAATTTTACATATATATTTAAATAAAGTGCTTCCATACTTATAATCTTGTGTTACCTATTGTATGCTGACTCCTCTTCTGGTATAATGATTGGGCTATCCTGCTCGCTATTTCTTTCTTGATTCCAATTTCGCTGGTGAACCTGTTTCTCTAATGGGAAATTTCTTCCTTCTGCACAAGTTTTAATTAATTTTAGTTAATCTGGCTTCTCGGTTTCCTCCACCCTCCATAATCTTGATTTCTTGAACAATAATCTTCAAGTTTTATTTCGGCATAGTTTTGCCTATATGGCGCAGCATTCTCATAAAATATTGTTCCTCCACTCAGTATTGCTGTCTTCAGCGAATCATCCCGATTTTTTTCGCTGTGTACTTGTATTTCTATGTTTAGTTGTTTCTTTATTGGTTTGTATATTCTATTGCCCCAATTTTTCAACGAAGATATTAAAGGTAATGCTCATACTGGAGAGTTGAAAACCCAGGGTTTATATTCATGTCAAAAATGAGATGGATGAAATGGAAACTGTCTATACCAGAATTGCTCGTGACTTTTCGAGGAGGAACTCTAGGATTTGGTCTCACACCTGTGGGTAGCCAACTACTGTGGAAACGTTACCTCGTAACCGAGAGATCTTGTAAATGCGTCATCTCGTAACCAGACACTTCATATTTCGAAAGCGCACATTTTGGAAAACGGTTAATTCGTGACCAGTAAGTGTAGTTGAAAGATATACATTGCATTCAGTACATTTCTGCAGCTATTTTTGCAACTGTTTATAATAGGAAGGGAGTAAATTTTAATCATATTTGATAGTTTTTATCTCTTGAGCTAAATACTTTATAAACAAATAGTAGGCGGTGTTGGGCAAGTAATTACGAGATGTATTTTGTGGGAGTCACTTCTAACATTCTGGCTGGAAAGCCGGCTAAAACTTTTTTACAGATTTTTTATCAGACTGTATTAAATTTAAAGAATATTGTAAACGGTATCAGGTGCGTTGAAGTCATAGCCTTAAGATAGATTCGTACGTTTTATTACATAAGGACCGTTTCAGAGCTTCTGGCCAGCGTGATGTACGGAGTATGATCAAATGGTTTCTTTGCTCTCGTCTCAGAATGTATGACACTAATAGCCTACACTAAACAATATTTTGATCGTTTTAATTATGTGCGGCTATGCATTTAACTCCATACCGGCTTTGCCTCCGGGCACTGACGATTTGTTGGAAAGCATTTACTTGATGAAAATTTCATCAGTTAGCAAGAGTAATCGGCTCTTTTTATTAGAAAATAAGTGACATGGAAATGTCTCTTATCGGATTCGGGTCGGTTCGGTTACTAAGCCCACTCTTCATCAAGTTGAGTGAATATGCGACCCTTTCTCGCTATTCCTTGAATAAATAATTTACAGTTCAGTACTTAATGACCCCGTTAAGGGACCTATAATGTTTTATGACAATATTTTGTATGTTTTTACAAAACCTGGGAATAACATTTACCAATGCACGTATCTGACAAAAGTGAGTCATCAACCGTTAAAATTCACGTAGTCTTTGCCGAATCGCATTACATTGTGCATAGTTTTCCTCACGTGTATCATTCACCCATCTTGCTCCATCTCTTGCCGATGGCTTTATTTTCAGGCTTCCTTTTACCTCGCTTGCTTTCCCCAATCTCCTCTCATTCTTAAGGTTTTCAAATACAAGTTATTCATGCCACACTCGTCATAAATATTTGTGATAAGCTCTGTCCCCACTCCTATAATTTTCTCGGTAATATTGGCTATGCCTAAAAGTACACCGTACGTCAGTTGGAAGGAAGCATTCTCATCCGTTTTGCTACGGGTATTTTCTCAGCCACCACCTCAATCGTCTCAAGAATTTGATTGTGGTGAGGGGGTGGATCCAGAGCAGTAACAGGACTGAAGTTTTATTTTCCCTTTCGGCTGCTTAGCGAGAGACGGGATATCTTTACTGGAAGGAATTGGCATTAACTATTCTGCAATTCCTCCGTTCACTTGAACATATTATTTTCACAGATTCCGAGGTTTCCTCCGAATTTGTCGACATTTGGCCATATGTACAAATCTTTAGGAGTTAGCCAAAGTATAAATGAAATAATCAATTCTATACAAAAACTTAGCACACGTGAAGTACCGTTTATATCTATGGCTGAAGTCACTTGTCATTTTAAAACCATTTAATCATTAATAAAGAACGTCAAGCTCATCCATTATGCAGGAATTCCTGCATTAACTCTTTTAGCTTTTACATTTCTCGGAGAAGGCTATATTTATTGCCACAAAAGAGCTAGAAAGAGACAGAAACCCTCTGCAGGAGCGCCGGACCACCCATCCATTCAAGTGTACACTGTCTCCCAATCTGCACCCCCAACACTCACCTCCCTTTTTCCAATCTATGAAAGGCCTCAGTGAATTTATGTGCTAATGTGTTTAGGTAATTGTGAACCTATAAACAGTGAATAAGACTTAGTGAAGTGAGGAGTGAGCCAATTGCGGCGAGAAATCGCAGAAAAAAGTCATATATCTAAAAATTATAATGCTAGTAGTGAAATTCAGTTTGAAATAAACGTATTGGTGAAGGACAGCTGAAAGAGTAACGGGACTCCTTGTGAGATCATCCCATCTACCCGCGCTCTCATCCCTCCTTTTTGCATCGACTCCGAAGCACCAATTCGCCCTTTGACCCCTCGTATTTCATATAAATTCAGGGGGACCGCACGACGGGCGGAGTCCTTTTCCTTAACCTGTCCCTTGCCGGTCTGCGACATCGCAATACCCGCACCTCCCTGCCTTCTCTACGCCGGTCAGCGACTTTGGAAGACCAGCGGCTCCCTGCCTTGTACACTGGGACTCCCATCAGGCTCAGAGTGTCTGTAGTAAAATTTAAGTACCAATAAATTTTGGCCAACCAAACCTTAGTTGTTCTTCCTCCCTTAATGTCCACGACGACATCATTACTAACCCAAATATAAAAATAAATAAAAATTATATGACACGAAAGCTTGTCGATGAATCTTACTGCCTATCGAGAAGAAATCACTCCCACAATTTCACTACTAACTTCTACATCAAACTATCAGTATTCAATCTGAAACCTAACGCCCTCTCTTAAAGTAGCATGATTTTTCTCCAAGCTTTTGGAACGGCTATGGGCAAACCCTCTTCACGGAAAATCTCGAAAAAGACTTCCTCACCACCCGGAAATTACAATCCGAGCTGTGGGTCAGATCCTTTGGTGATATAGTCATCATTTGAACCCACGGCAAGGAATCCCTGACGATTTTTTTCAATTCTCTTCTATAGGATTCACCTTCACCACTTCTTCATCTCAATTCACCTCTCTATACATTGACATTTCCATCAAGAATAACAACGCCTTCGAGACTTCGGTCCACATAAAGCCTTCCCACAAAAAACTGTATTTGAATTATAATTGCTTCCATTACAAACACACAAATCACTCAATTCCATGCCCGCTGTCGATTTGTGGCCATCGCATTTGAAATTTTAAATGAAAACTTCAAGATACCTAAGTAAGTTTTAAAATTCCATCAATTATCTCGAGCAACTTTCAAAAAAATATTTTTGCAACACGGAGAAATTAAAAATTTATAAAATTCCCTCTGCTTCCATTTTTTTCAGTTGCAGGTCTCTCTCTTGAACAGCATTTATAGCGTTAAAAATTGGACATGTATCATATTTAAAGGTCAATGAAAATTACAATGGCCACATTTTCATTTAAAGCAAGGTTTTGATGGACGTATAAGTTTACTAATCAGGATAAACGGCCCAGCTCACCAGAAAATAATACATTCGCCAGCCAATTATATTTCTGTTCGTAATTTTCTGCCTCTCATTATTCACATCAAAATTAAAATACGATTTCCTGAGTATCCATCTCGTTTCAACTGAAAATCGAATGTTGTCTAATGTTGGGGACTACAATTCATTTCCCTTAGTAGTAATAAACCCACGGTCGTCCTAATTTGACTCCTAAATACCTTCTAAACTTAACTTCTAAAAATGTGCCTCTTACTTCTTTACTTAATCTCATTACAGTGGAAATATAATATTCATATTGACAGAACTTCACTTCACTCGGCCATATGCTTATATGGCGTAAAATGTCCAACACAGACTGTGCGGCACAAAACTTTGCATCAACCACAGAGTTCATTAATGATTCATACTTACCAATCAGGCAAATTTCTATTCGTTTGGATACAAGATGGCCCCACAAATGACAACGATCCCTCCCTATGTAGAATCATGGACTAATCAGCAGATACCGCAACCTTTCGCAGTATTTTCACTTCACCCAAATCGTCTGCTATTATTAGAAACCAACACAGGAGAAATCAATACTTACGTAGCAATTTTTTTGCTGAGATAAACGCTATTTAAGCAAGCTTAAATAAAGCATGTATTTTCCTGAAATGACAAGAGATTCTTCGGAGGAAGTAATCTTAATTTAACTAAGATATATAGAAATTTTAAAGGAGTCCGAATGGATTGCTCTGCGCAGCCGGTAAAAACTCGCGCCTCCTCTGCTTATATGGAGGGTGAGAGTTAACAGAATTTTCTCATGATTATGTCATTACAAAAAATTTATCCTATTAAAAAAACTATGAGCAGATTTATTCTAAAAATTAAACGACTTTTAAAAGTTCAGTGAGTATTTCCGTTGACTATATGTCGCAGTGGATGAGGTACCTTTAACTCTTTGCGACAAATTGTCACCATTCATGGTGAGACTTCTTATTCATTGTGTTTAATTTTTCGTGGCTCAACGTAAAATTCTTATCAAGGAGCTTCTATTCATTATGGTTACCATCAAATGGGAAATCAAAAGTCCCTCAATTTTCCAAATTGTTCAAATAATAAGAAACTTTCTTCTATCAGCATCCAAATCATTACCTAGCAATAGCTAATTACAGTAATTCTTACACTCGTGATAGTTTCATTTTATCGAGAGCATTGAGGTATTTATGAAAAATTACATGGAGCTAGCTACCAAATCCACTTGAGAAGTTATTTTTTTAGAGAGAATGTATTAAGTTTTTAGAGGTTAAGAAGCTGTGTGATATAGTCCGCAAATGAGGAGAATTCGTCACACATATTAGTTGGATACTAATATTCTAAAGATATCAATAATTTAGGGGCCCTCAAGGTATGTCATCAACTATAAGGCTAAAATTACAGAAGCCATTATGGCAATTAGTAAGCAGGAAACAAGTATCATTATGATGAAAACAAGCATTTTAATGTTTACTAATAATGAGCCTCGAAAAGAAAATAAAACATGTGAAACAATAACAGTTATGACTAGAGTGGAGATATGACATAAAATTATTAAGTGCATTGAGTAAATAAAGGAATAGATTAAGGAGCATTTTAAGAAAATGATGCATGGGAACCAACCGACTTGGGAGAAGAAAAATCGAATTGAATAGATAGTGAATTAAAGCAAAGAAATTCGGAAGATAAATGAAGTATTCAACATAATACCAGCAAGGAGAAGGGAAGGTGATGGCCTTCACACATAAAGGCTCTATAGAGGGCAAAATAAATCAGTCCAAAACCATGGGGAGAAAAAGGCTATGATAACTGGGTTGTAAATTAAAAGATAGTGGAGAATGTAGTTGAATGAATGGAAAGAGAAGGACAGGCTTAGAAATATTTAATAGGAATCTATAAAGGAGGTCATTTCTTTGGAGGAGATAACAGATGAACTTGATGCGAAACCGAATGGAAATAGACATGTCCTAATGGACCACTCCCCATTTCCAATCACTCCATGTTACCGATGCAGTCAAAGGAAAACAGTTTGCATTAACATAGCTATTAAAAGTGTTCCAAATATCCTCAGAGAATGAAGTACATAAGTATTCCCCTTAGAAGTTCATTAGCATGAATAGGAATCGAAAAATACAGAAAAATCATATTTTTCATTTCTCAGGAAAATATATACAGCAACTGTTTGCAGAAATTTTTATTGGGTAACACAAATTTAAACACACGGGTGCAAAATGTTACAATGATAGGGATAAGGAGAGTTTTGGTGGAATAGTAAGAGGGAAGCTGTGTAAGGCTAGCAGGGACGAGTGGCAAAGATAAATAGGGCAATGGTTCTTTACAAATCGGGTGATCGATAGGACATTAGAACACATAACTAGTTCTTGAGTAGTTTCCAGGGAAGAGAGAAGGGTTTTCAAACAAAGTTTAACTCAAAATTATCCCTGCAGGAATCCTTGTCCTCACCTCTAGCTCATCTAAAATATCCACCTTCTTCCTCTTTCTTATTTGCAGTAAAATTGGCGGAACAACCTCACTATTGTATCCTCATTCCTGATGGACTTTTTCAAAGTAGGGTTGTGCAGATAAGATGGACCCCGGTATTAAATGAAAGAACTGCAGTGTTGGCAGAGAAGTTTTGTAATTACCACAGATTTTTGTACCACACCCACTTTTTTCTTGGCTTTACTTGCTAATCTCTTGATGCTTCTCGAGTTTTAAAGCACTATTTGTTTTTATCGAAAATAAATATATTAGCTCTCATTGTACATTTTTTTCTTTGCACAGAGTGCATTTATTTGGCCGATTATCCGTTTTTAGGATCAAAATTGAATCATATGTCGGACTAGTTTGAAGTTTTAGTAAATATAAGGGAATTGCCATTAATCAATTAAGCCGTAAGTGGAGTGTGGATTGTTTTGGGAAATATCGCGTCGAAAGTTTTCCCGTATGATGCGATCCAGAGTGGTATCCTTTCGAATAATGCCAAATTCAAATTCTCTCAATTCATGGAAACAGTAACATTGCGATGATGTTGTCATTTAATCCTTTTCCTTCTCACAGGTGAGTTTTTATATTGCTGTACTGGAAATTTGTCACATTCCAGAGTACATTCAGCAGTCTTTTGGAGCCTCCTCGACTCGCAAAGCTTTCATCGACGTCCAAAAGCCAGCATTATGTATATCCTGTATTCACTGCACGTTTATTGAATTTTCTTCGAAATTGATAAATAATACTCAAATGTAAAGCAAACAAGGGGGAGCCGAATGCTAAGCCTTTTATTATTATAAACTGATCGTTTCATTTGAAAATATATCATTGTTCGTCATGACTCTATGAATACCATTATGAATTCACTGAGAAATGGGGCCATAGCACGAGTAAGTCATACATTTTGTTTTATTACGCATCCTCCTCCCTCCTCTCTCCATCCAACCATATCACCACACACAATCTTCCCTCAACCTATACTTAAATTGGATCTTCCTAAATGCGTGTTACATCTTTGGAAGGGACCAAAGGTTGACGCCTTTACGTTGAAACAGTGCCAAATAAAACTTTCAATCGCATATTTTATCTTTGACACAGCATTATAAACCACTATATATCTTAAAATATACTATATATCTTAAAATAATCATGACAAGGACTACAAATGGATAATATTATTTAAAAATTGATTAAAAATGGTTTTAAAATATAAAAAAATTAACCATACGATGAAGATCCAACAATATTTACACAGTCAAAAAAGAACACAGATATGCGTTTACACAAATATATTAAGATCGTGACGTCCAGTTTTGGCAGTAACGTCATCATCAGATACAGTGTACTCAATTAATGGAGGGGCGTTGCTCCACTGTTTATAAGTAAAAAGGATTTCGGGGTGGGGGAGGTAGCAAATCAGGGGGAGAGAGAAGCTGAGAGCATGTTACTCTATGGACTAAAGTGGGTGGTTTAGGTGGCGGAGATTGAGGAGGGTGAATGGGAGTGGCTTGCGGTGGATTCTTGTGAAATGGACGTGGAATTGATAACAGCGGAGAGAGGTACGGAAAGCGTTTGTCGAGTAATGACGGGACTCTAGCTCAGTGGCTGATTTCTCTTTGTTCTAATTTTTCAATTTACCGTCCTTTTAGAACAAGATGCAGTATCTCCGGTCGGAATTTACTGCTGTGGTCCTCTTCCATGATGAGTATAGTTAAGCTTGACATGACGTCTCCCCCTTTTTACTTATAAAAAGAGGTGCAATGGGCTTCCATTCCATTATCTTAAACTGTATAAATATTATTCATTACACACTGATAAAGACGTAGCAGCCGAAACCGGTCTACCCAAGCATAATTAATCTTTGAAAAACCCGAATTTATGTTCATCATTTACTTACCCAAGGAGTGAGCTATGGCATATGAGTACTTAAAAGTTGATTCGAACGTTTTCGCGGATAAACATGTAGATAGTCCGCTTTGGGGCTTTCCTTCGCATGTCTTTGCAGGACGAAGGCACCACACGAAGGAACTCCAGAAGATAGACACTCAACATGCCCAAATTGGCTTAAATCATTAAACAATAAATTATTAAAGAAGCAGAAAAGAAGGTAGGAAGAAAATCAGGATTAGAAAGGAACAGGAAGCCATGAGTTTCGCCAAATGCAGTGGATGTAGAAGAACATATAGATATTATGCACGGCAGATGGATAGTAGTATTAAGCAGTAGTGAGATTTATAGTGCACTTGCGGAAATAGTAAACGGACCTATTTTTTACTAAATTAAACAATTCAATGTTGTCCAGTTATTTAATGCTAATGGTAAATGTACGATGCTGAATTTCAGGAGAAATGGAGTCCGTGTTTGTCCTCATCAATTTAGCAAGGTATATTGTGTGAAACTATGGTTTTGAGTAAAATTCTCTCATTTGAATCGCTCTCGATGGCAATCCAAGAGTTGGTATTCGCAATATTTTTCACATTACTATAAAAACCTCCGTAGATTGATCTTTTTTAATTCTTAGCTAATAAACGGTGTTTCGTGTCTTTCCTCGAGTCAAGACTAGGAGGAGGATCTATCGTGGTAAGTGCATGTTCTTCTGAATAGAAAAATGTTAGTTAGTGGAGGGTGCACATGTAGAGGCATAGTAAAATGCCATTGACAACGTTCATTACAGCGTATAAACACTAAATTTATTAATATTCCCAGCGGTATTTAGTAAACTCATAACCATTTTCACACACACGCGTCTTTCTCAAGTGAAATTATGGCCGCCAGCACATAAGATACACCCCTTAACGTTCATCAATGTCAGGAAAAGGAGAGAGGGAGGAATTAACCGATTGAGAATGGCACGTATGTATGGAAATCGGTTGGAATTTCAATTAAAATCGTGTGGAGTGGTATTTTCGATTGTGATTCATTTCAGCGGGCAGAGTCGAGGAAGGCAGGGAAAACCCAGAATCAATATTTGAATGTCATCAATTATCGCAATGAAGGTGGAAAAGGATGGATGGTGCGCACAGGTATGTCTACTTTCCGAACCGAAGGGTGATGGTGAGGGTAATGAATTTTCATGAAGGATTGAAAACGGTACGTGGTAGTTTCTTTTCGATGAATATCTAAGATTCAATCAGGTTGGGACAAATTAAAGTAGTATTAATGATGGCATTCAATAAATATTTGAAAGTTTGCTTTACCTCAATTATAAATGTCTACTAAAATCGCTCGTATTCGCTTACCACAGTGCTCTTAAAATTTCCAACTCGAGTAACCTTGCCGTTTATTTCTTGCCCGTTCAATTAAGGAAGACGTACTATGTACGTTATTTTCTCCAGTTCCCATTTCATGCTTACAACGATCCGTTGAAATGATTATCACTCTACGATTTCCTAGAGCAGCATTTTCTATTGCTAAAGTTATATTTAAAATAGTTTCGTCATTTTTAAATTACGAAAAGCATTCAATTTTCTTTTAAAGTGAGTACACAATCGTTTCAATCTGCTCCATTGCTATTATTTCTAAAAACTAAAAGATAATTCACCGAGAATGTTAAGTACCATCGTTTAATTTGTCGTACCTAATGGTTTTGCAGAAAGGGTACTACTTTGACAATTGAATCAAATCGGCCTTCCCACTACCTCAATGTTTCGATATAACTTCCGAACCAAATGTCAGAGGCAATAAATTTGGCCACGCCATTAGTGGAACCTTTTTACCACGCTCATCTAGTGGACTACGTCTTATGGTGTAGCTCTCTTCACGGACTTCATACTTTCCTTACTCCTCTGCTTCATCCCTTTGGCCAGTTGTGAAGTGCTTCCTTCTCGATATAACTAAGTCCTTTTTATCTGCGCATTGTCTTAATATCCATTTATTACTAACGGTATTGAGTACATTAATATTCAAACCTTAAATTGACCTATTCAATAGACGCGTTAGTCACAAAATGGTTCGCGATGAAAATTTTACTTAGTGAACAATTCAGTGAATGGTTTGCAGCTAACAATATACTTACTACCCATTTTTGTAAAAAAACTCTCCTCAGTCATGAAGTAAGAGTATTTTCATACATCCTTGAGGTATAAAAGCGTACTTCGATAATTTTTTTATTTTCTCCACCAAACATTACGAAATATGTAAGTAATAGAATGACCGATTGTACTATCTTGCAGCAAAAACTTAATCAGCTTTGATTCTATAAAAATTGACTTCTTCTCTATGAAGCACCTTTTTCGAGTTTTACGTAAAAGGGATCCTCTCCGCCTCCCCCACCCCACTTTATGTCGTACGTCTGGAGACTTTTGGAGCTTTTACTTTCAAACTAATTCGAACACAGGCCTGAAGTGAAAAATTCTTTCCTCTCCCATTCACTCTTCAACACTTTCATTGACTGGTCTATAAAATGAAAGTGATCAAGGAAACATTCAGAATGAGTCTCACATGTGACACAAAAAGTTCATTTCGCTGGCTAAAAAAATAGCTCTACTATAAATACCCTCCCTACATCAATTTTGGCCCCGGCATTTTCAGAGAAAATTGAGGCATTGCATCATCACATTTTAACACTTTAAGTGCGGCATGACGTGATATCACGTCAAAGTTGTCTCTACGATGGTGCTGATGACGTTATATCACGTCAAGGGTACCGTGAGAATTCCATATTTAGCTAGGGAACTTTCACTTGACCCTCTAGTGCAAGCTGGAACACTCACGGTACCCATGACGTGATATGACGTCATCAGCACCAGCGTAAAGACAACCATGACGTAACATCACGTCATGACGCACTCAAAGGGTTAATATTTGCATTTGAATGAAAGTATGTCATTTTATCACTACCGGAGATGATGACTTCAGCATTCAAAATAATAATAATCAAGTTTAATTCGAAGTTAGCATATACAAATCATGAAATCTTAAAAATACTGGAGGAATTGTATCAATGATGGTACAAATAATATTATATTATGAATAAATTAGATAAAAAGAAGGTAAACTGTTAATTACAGCTAAATGCAGATTAAATGCAAAGAAATTATGTAGAATGATTGCGCAAATGGTTCTTTTGATATGCTCAGCTTAAGGACATTTAAGCTCGTATCACTTCTATTGCTTTACCTAGGTACCCAGAGGAATCTTTCCATTCCGTTTCTGTAATGTTGCTAGCAAAAAATACTATCACTTATAGATACCTTGATCTGAACTTGCGATCTGTCCCCGATTCATGGAATCACTCCCTGAGGTCCAAAATTCGTAAAACAAGAGTCGAGCGCCGGTATTAACCCATGATTACGTTCAGACCTGTAAACGCCTTAGCATCTACAATATGATATGAAAATAACATATTCTACTTTTACCAAAATTTGATACCTATGTACACCTAATCACTGCTTGATACATACTATGCAAATTAAACATGTGGACGACTTATCGTAATTTTTCACAGCATTCAGGGAAATAGATATCAACCACAGCCTCGGTGATATAAACCTGTTAAACCCGCCAAAATTGCTCTCTGTCAACGCACAATTAATTTAAAATATCGTCGACTCCAATGGCAAAGGGATAAAGGCCTCGCCTACTAATCCGAGGGTCGCGGATTCGTATCCCACCTGGATGGATTCTTAACCACTCAGGATTGTCGTCGTTGTGGTGTCACCATGGTGAGCTGATTTCGTGAATGTAATTCTGCACACAGAGATGTTAAGTTTTGAAGGCTTGCGCCCAAATCTTGCAAACTACATATTATCATGGAGTGGAGCATGGAGAGCACTAGGGTGTACAAATAGCGGAAAAGGAGTGGGACGATTTAAAGTATACTCCACCTTTCCTTTTCGGGATCTTTCCAAAAACTCGATCCAGATGTTCTTTGAAGGTCAGAGTTTTGCTCAGGAAGACATCGAGGAAAATCTTTGCTTGAAGGCAGGATATCTATCGGTCACCAAGAAGTGGTTGTTTCACATCTCTCGTTCCCTTGATTTGATAGAAATTTACGACGCTCTATTTTGAGGCGTTAACGCGTAATGACCCCGTGGAAAACACATCGTAGTGTTACTTCATACGGGCCTGAAGGTAATTGACAGCTATGACTAAGTAACACAGACTGCATAGAAATTATTTTTCTGTCAAGGAATCGCATAATTTTAGCACGAGGGTGATAAGGTATTGAATAGGTAAGGGGATGACGCTGCTCGTTGTGGAGAGGTGACAGTGAAGGTTGCAACTATGGCAGAGTGTATCTAAGAAAATGGAGCGGTTAGACATACAAGAGCAGATGACCTTCTGCATGGCTGGGAGACGGCACATTTTAGTGATCTAGAATTCGTTAACTTCCCCCAAAATATACAATAAAATAGCCATAGAGTTTAATGTCACGTTTAAGCCATTGATGACGTCTTTTGTGAGCCTTATTTCCTGTTGGTGGGTGAAATATTTGTCATAGGACTCAATCGGTAACTCTTGGAGGGTACCTCCATAGTCAAGCATGAGTTAAATACGGTACAGAGGTGAGCACTTAATAATTAGGGGAGGGGATTTAACAGTGCAAAGGGATAGCAGGAATATATAAATACTATGTCCTTCCGATTTTTAGGCAATTGGATGATTTTGTTTTTCGTCATGTGGCAGGTAACGACGATAGGTGGAGACAGGTAGAAAAAAGACTACTCGGAAGGACTCGGAGACGGCGCATGGCTATTTGATCACGGCTGAAGGATTTGTATGGTTTCACACTTCATAAATCTCACCACATTTAGGGTAGAGTTATTATTTGGTGAGTGTATAAAGACTCTGTATGACTATTGTCATTTAAGCGTCTATTCAAGGATTTACTTACTAATTGTCTTCATATCTCATTTTGGGAAATAAAAGAGCATGACTTCACAACACGCTTTCAATTCATTGCACAGCTGAGGCAAGCGATTAATTTTACATGGTACATTCCGTCTTAATACAGCAATGGTTGTTCGAATGGGTGAAGCCAGGGAAGAAACGTAGTGTATCGATCCTACAACTTAGTGTATCGATCCTACAACTCATTAATACATACTACATTATCCTAAGTTTTTTATAAATGCTCACGTTTAAATGGTGCATAATATTTATTGTAGAAAAAAGTAGCAAAATCGTAGTCTAAAAGTCCATTTGATGAAAACAGCTAATCATGAGAAAGATACGTATCGTATTTTTTAAGATTCTTTAAGAGCACATCCATATTGTCTTATCGTCTAATCCTCAAAAGACAAAAGAGGAGCATTTCACACCTCTAGTTGTCTTACACATAATTTACATCGTCTTGGTATATGAAGCAACGATAGATTCAAAATTATAGGCGAAAAAATGCTTGCTATATCCCTATTGATTTCAAATTAAAAGGCAATTCATACGCAAGGATATTCACTGGCATTTCATCTCTTATATTCAATGAGTAATTGAGATTTATCTTTTTCCGTGGTGAGATTTGTCTCTTTTGTCAGCGTGGGGGTGTAACCCTAAAATCCTCCACGTGCGTCCGGCCTGAGGATGCGCGAAATCCTGCATACCTTCCCTGAGTAAAACACTCAGTGCATCCAGATATCGTGTGATGCAGTGTGCCTAGATTATTAAAAGCATCCCGAACCAGCGTTATTCGGATGTCTGCGGTGAGGAAAAGGCATCCGATGGCTACCCGAGTTTTGTGTGAATGAGGAAATTGGGTGTTAATTAACCTTTCAGTACTACAAAATTGAAGTCAGGAATGATGGCATTTCAGCGATGGCGTTCAAATCAAATTCTCATATGGCTGGGAATACTAAAAAAAAAAGCGTGCTCAATATCCATGCAATGGAAAGCTAAACGAAGGGCAAGAGCGATAGGCATTTTTTTTGCTTGTATAACAATATTTCGAATTCGTAAATGGCCTTTGAGAGCACTTTTCAAAATATAGTCATCATCATGTGCACTTATTTAGGGAGCTCTCTACGCGTTCGTTCACGAAGAGTTCCATGAAACAATCGACGTGTTTTAAAAAAACTATTTTTGACCCACTTTTGGTTATGTTTTACTGAAAAATTATTTCTTTATGATAAATCAACAATATTGCCTTCTCTCGTGTTCTCGCAAATGTGGTAAATTAGCAAATCATAGTGATTAATAATGAAATGTCATTATATTCTCATTTGCTTACAAAAATGACTAGTGAGATTTGCGGAAATGATCAAACAAAATCTTTTTCACGTGTTCATAATACGTGTAAAGTAGTCCTTGACATTTTTCAGTAAGCATAAATGTATGGGAAATTAAACGACATGACCTGATCGGAAGGCTAGATGAGTGGAAGAAAAAAAATAAAATTAATGAAATGAAGTTCTACCGAAAATTGTTGTAGCCATTCCAAAACAAATCCACTAATATGAATAGGGGAGGTCTGTTGATTTTCATTTGCTCAAATTCCGACCAAATGGATATGAAATATTTCAGTTGTTAATTAAGTGTATTTTAAAATACCTAATGCATTGAGTACATAATTTATCGTAACACACTGAAAATTATGACTATACGCTTTATAAGGTATTTTTCTAGAATATTATGCTCTCAGCCTCATTTCAAAATACTCTACGTCCCTGCAATTTTGAAGAGTCGTTTTAATTTCTCTAGTTTATTTTTGGATGAAACCATCACTCATGATAATGATTCTTTTGCTGGGTTTCAAGTCAGGTAATTGCACGTCAGCTTTTAGGTCTTCCATTTGGAAACTCAAAATTGGGTATTTGGGTCTAATGAAATTTATTTTTTCTAAATAGAAAAAAATATCACAGATTCGGAGTAATAAAACCTTTGTTATCCATATACAAAACTAATTTGCAGCCATAATCAATCAGTTGTATCGAAAATACATTTCAACATTTGCTTTGATATGATCGATGAAAACTAGTAAGTTTTTAGCCGGCATCATTTGGCATTATCTTTAAATATGCTTCCCAATGTAACTCTTCTATGGTTCTCTCAGCTATGACTATGTCTGATGTGGAACGCAAGACAGCCTCTATCGGATTTTTTTAGCATGAGCTAAGAATATATAGGGTGCTCTGATACGAGGGTAACAATAGTGAGAACGTGACACTGCAGCAACTTTGGCGCGAGGACATTTGGGCGCCCACGTTTGTGCGCAGGGACGTTTTGATGCAAGATCTTTTGAACACTATTAATATAATATGGACGCTAAGATTATCATACCTTCTGATACCCTTAAATTTGACCAGTGGAAATAACCAGGAGAATATGAACTTATCAGCAAAGGAGAGATGGCAGTCGGACAGCAAAAAAATAAGACTTTAAATTTGGAATTTTTTATATCTGGAGGTTGCAAGTGAGAGGACAAATCAACTCTGCTAATTTACACCGATCATATTTAAGGGTGTGATATCACATGATAAATGACATGATAAACCATACCATTTTAGCTTCGTCCGTAATATTCAACTGGTCTCGCGCCGAAACGCCCCTGCGCCCAAATGGCCGCGCCGAAATGTCCTAGACCCAACTATAGCGTGGTAATAATTAAAGTGACAGCCGGTGCATCTGACACAGCTTATCCACTTCACTCAGGGACCACCCCAACCAAATGGATATCACTTAGTCTGGGTGTATGGAAACGACACTCCTTGATCATATTTTTTCAAATCGAGGAAACTTGAGCTCTACGGCGTCTTAAAATAAACAAATAAAGAATAAATCTCCAATGGCCGTAATAATTAGCACCACTCGTCAAAGAAAAAGAAAGAAAAGTTTACTGTGTTGGTTTAACTTCCCTTTTCCCACTACCCCCCATGATTGGGGAGATAAGCGAGAGCTTCCGGCGGAGAGGGTTGGTTTTTAGCCCGCGGGGAGACCCGAAACACCTGTGTTGGTTTAACATAAACGTCAGTGACCAACCCAAGACTCACAACCAGAATACCCTCCTGTGATGGTTTACGGGAAAATGACTTCCTCGCTGGGTGTTGGTCACTGGCGAGGAAGGCATTTTCCCATAAATCACAGGAGGGTATTCTGGTTGAGAGGCTGGGGTTGGTCACTGACGTTTACGTTAAACCAACACAGTAATCTTTTCTTTCTTTCTTTTCACGAGTGGTGCCAATTATTACGGCCATTGGAGATTTATTCTTTATTTGTTTATCATATTTTTTGGCAATCCATTTCACCGAATAGGATTGATAGTTAAGAAATAGCCGACATTTGAAGAAAATGAACTTGGTTCCAAGAATCTGAATGTTTTATTAATAGATGGCTTGGAACTAACTCTCATTCTCTTCGACTTTTACCTGTCACTTGATTATCGTACCCGAAGTTATGCTCAAATTTTAGTTCAATGTTTCGTATTTGAGCGATTGGCCTGACACAATGGCAGGGCCTCCTTTTCCGGTGAGATCAAAGAAGAAAAGCTAAACTGAGAACAACGCTGAATAGAGCATCGGGCACAGATTGAGCGGCTGAGGAAAGCGTCAGATGCGTGATGGCCGAGTGTATTAGATTGAGCAGAATATTGTCTGCGTTAAGAGAAACTTGAGCATACAATGACCTCAAATCCCGTGTGAGAGAATTAGAAAAGAATGGAAAATAGATTTGCATGTGGAGAGTTGAAATGCAGGGGTTCGTTATCTTTTCAATATTATTTAAGTGCTATCTAAAAACCAAGAAGATTAATTGTGTAAAAAAAGTGTGTAGTAAAAATGTGGTGTGTATGGTAGTTAGAAGCAAACATCGAGACGGATTTTCCCGGAATATCGATACAATTGGACTTTTAATTTCAAAAAATGAGATTATGGTGATAAAAAAACTGCGTGATTATGATGAGAAAATGGAATTATATTAATAGGGAATCGAATAAGCTGGTTATAAGATTCAAACTTCCGGTAGTAAGCGAAAAACATGACTTGTTCTAAGGCCGGTATCAATGAAAAAAGAAATATGCCCAAGAAAAATGAAATGAATCTCTGAATCGTGAAACAAAGGAAGGAGAAAAATCTAGGAGAGCATGATGAGGAGTATTGCTTTTGGGAAAGACATGGGCAATCACAATCTACGAGGAAAAGACCGTAAGCTCTCCAAATACGGACTTTATAAAATTCAAAATCAGAATTTTTGATCTCCAGTCATCCTGCTACCTTATCAAAATAACGTCGTTTCACTTCATATATATTATGAAGAATTGAGAAATAGTGCAAAGGAACAAATTATAAAATTAATGAACTAGTTATAAAAATTATGCAATCCTAGTTGCATATCTCGTAAGATTTCTCATCCTGAAAGAAAATTAAAGTAAATTATATCAATAATAATCAAGAGGACTGCCAATTTTTCACAATGGCAAGGAAACTTTATAAGAGTGCGAAATAGTCAATTTATCACAAATATATTTGTTTACAGAACAACTTCACCAAAAGTTGGTGAAACTTAGCTTGTTTTAAGCACGTGGACTGTTTTATCGCAGGAGGCATGATGACTATATTTTGCAAAGTGCTCTCAAAGGCCATTTACGAATTCGAAATATCAACATGCTAAACAAAAAAAAATGCATATCACTCTCCACCTAACAATGCTCGCTACCCTTCGTTTAGCTTTCCATTGAATGGATATTGAGCACGCCTTTTTTTAGTATTGCTAGCCATATGAGAAATTTAATTTGAATACCATCGCTGAAATGCCATCATTCCTGACTCCCACTTTATAGTACTCAAGGTTAATTAAGATCCAATTTCCTCAATCGCACAAACCTCGGGGGGCCATCGATGCCTTTTCCTCACCGCAGACATCCGAATAACGCTGGTTCGGGATGCTTTTAATTATCTAGGCACACTGCATCATACGATATCTGGATGCACTGAGAGTTTTACCCAGGGAAGGTATGCAGGATTTCGCGCATCCTCAGGCTGGACGCACGTGGAGGATTTTAGGGTTACACCCCCACGCTGACAAAAGAGACAAATCTCACCACGGAAAAAGATAAATCTCAATTACTCATTGAATATAAGAGATGAAATGCCAGTCAATATCCTTGCGTATGAATTGCCTTTTAATTTGAAATCAATAGGGATATAGCAAGCATTTTTTCGCCTATAATTTTGAATCTATCGTTGCTTCATATACCAAGACGATGTAAATTATGTGTAAGACAACTACGGGTGTGAAATGCTCCTCTTTTGTTTTTTGAGGATTGGGCATTCATAAATAACGTAGGATAATGAAGTACGTAATATTGAGTTTTACGATCAATACACTAAGAATTTTTATCCCTGGCTTCACCAATTCTAACAACGATTGTTATTCTAAGACGGAATATACCATGGGCCTCCGTTGTCACATGCTGTGAATTCATAGATATAGCGAGTTGTGAAGTGATACTATTTATTTCTCAAAATGAGATATTAAGACAATTTGTAAGTAAATCCTTGAATAGACGCTTAAATGACAATAGTCATACAGAGTCTTAAAACACCAAATTATAACTCTCCCCTAGATGTGGTCAGGTCTTTGATACTCTACCGTAATCGACGTAATTTAATCTCATATATGTTCAGTCACTATAGTTAAACGTCAGTGTTTTCCAGTGCATTCAAATTTGGCTCTGGCATGAGTCATACCCGCGACCAACTGCGTGGGTGCTTAAAAATTATGAGTCATCTCTTCTTCATTCATTTCTGGCATGCGGAATTAGGGAGGAACTTATTTTTCAGCATTGAGAAAAGTAATGTTTTATATTTCTTAAAAAATCTTTATGTTGTGTTAATTAGCGCATTCAAGTTTCGTCACATTGAAGTTTTCGGGAACCCATGCCCCAAGGATCCGATACACTTGGAAACTTAATATGCGTTTTTTTAGTCGTAGAATTTCTCCTCTTAATTAAAACTACACAACTATAATTTTTGTAGATGGAAAACGTTACATTTCTCAATTATGAAAATATTCACCATCCTTTTGTGGCAAGGAATAGGTCCTATGAATTGTTAACAACGATCAAGCCGAGAGATCTGTGAAAATATTAAGAAGAAGAGATTTGGAATTTTACGCCTGATAAACTGGAAAAGCCTAACAATTCGGGTGTTGAGATGTAAGTAGAGGGCGATAGTGCATGTAATGAGTCAAAAGCTGTTAAAAAAAATCAGATTTCAAAGAATAGAATTCCTAGGTCTCACCTTACGAATACCAGCTGAACTGAAATGTGAACTCATGGGACTATTTCATTGGAGAGGATAGAGTGGCTTAATGGGCAATTAACTCACCATATATGCGCGTCAGAATACTAGCACAAAAATTTAGCCAGATTGTTCTGGGTCGATACATGTCAATAGAAGTGCAAAAAGAATACTGACTGATTGTGTGTAACTGTGGACGGGGTGATGGAAAATTAGCTAGTATCGCCAATCACTACATTTAAAAAAATTAAAAAGGTAACGTTTCTCCTGAAAAGAGCGCAGCAAAAATACATGCAAACAAAATGCGAGTGTTTATTGATTATCTGCAATTAGGTATTGTAAGAATTGCAAGCTAAATTAATGTGAAATCCAAACAATACACGATGTGAAAAACTGTTGTTATAAAGTGATAAATTGTTGATAAGTAGCTTCTAGTACTCCATGGGAATATGCATTCCGTCAATTTTTATTTAATAAGCCGGTAAAGCACGGAATAAAATTGTTTGGTCCTCTGGAACGTGAAAATGCATTTTCAGTGAACAGAAAAATTCATTGTTTGAAGCAGCCAAAAGGGCCACTTGCTGCCCCAAAATATTTTTCTGTGGCACAATATTTTTTGTAATGGTTTACAATGGTTTTTGGAAGCAGCCGTAATATCGCAAATTCAATCATTGATTTTCCACAATTCTGCTAGCATAAAATTTTAATTAGGGAAATTTATGGAACAACAAAAGGGTTAATTCCAAAAGAATTCCTCCCAGCCTAATACATACCTAATACCAGTACACCTAATACTAATACAGCCTAATACCAATCGTTCCAGTTTTCAAAATTAGATTATTAGCACTGATCATTCTTTTAACACAATGATAAAGCCCCGACGCTAATATCTAATATTTACGATAGGGTGAAGTTGCATGGGGCATCCGGTGGAAAAAAACTCAGGAATCATAACATTTTATATCCGAATAAAAATTGCTGAGCACATTTAGGACACTTTGTTTATAAAGAATAATGTTAAAATAGTAGTCAATTGACCTTTGAAAATATTTTCACCTGCTTGTGTTCTGACTTTACTGTATGACAGAAGTGTAAAAACGTTCCATTAAATTCCATTCTGGATCAGGAAAAATACAGGAAAGAGCCAGTTTTCCCAATATTTGCGGAAAAAAGTAAACTCTTAGCTTTTCTTCGTCTTGGTTTTACCCTGTAGACATTCATGGCCCGTAATTAACCTTAAAGAGGAAGATGTAAAATATGTGGTCTCACCTGATATAATTTAATAAGAGAATGATCGTAGCGGATGCGTTCGAACCATGCTGAAGCTGTTTTTATGACTATATATGCTAGTAAAATGTTGAAATTACTCTACTGTTTTATGCAAGTATAATGATCTGGTCATCATATTGCCATATGACATGAAATTTACCATTTTTCACTGCCATTTTTGAAAACTGTTGTCCTTCAGAGGCAAGAATTCACAAAACCAGCCACTAGCATTTGAGTAACAGTAATCACAGACTAGGGTAAGTTGTTTCTAATACAAGCTTCAATTATTGTAAAAGAAGGCTGAAAATACCGCCAAGTGTTACCCGGGTACGTTGCAGATAATATTGCCAAATTCATTAAGTCGCAATGGAAACTTAACCAAAGTATATGTACATAATCCGATCATTGTTTTGCTTGACTTTTACAACCGCACAGCAAAACTTGGCTCAAATTTTCCAATATTTGTGTATATCCATAAGTTTCCAGTCCATAAACTTTCAGCAGTTCTTTGAAGCGGTCTCTCTCACGGTGGCTGGAATATACTAAATGAACTCTTTACACGGCGAGCTCGCTCCTAAGAGGATGCAATATTGCAACAAGGTATGGTATTTGGAAAATAAGTCAATTGAATCTATTTTAATGCTCTAACTTCAGATTAATTTCCGCTGACTCTACCAAGAATTCACTAACAACTGCACTTTTGTAGGTGGGAATTAGAGCGTCTCCGTCTGTAATGGACCAAATAGCCTTAGATAATAAAAAAATGGAGGATATCTCATCCCGTTTACTGTTTACAACTAGAACAGTGCCAGATCTCTCAGAAAAATCCTCGGTGCTAAAGTTCATTTTAGCCCCTGAGGCGATTGTCAGCCGCTTAAAATATGTAGCAGCTATTAAGCGTTCTACATACCATTTGACCTCGGTTTATGTCGGAGATGTGTTCGGGAACGGACAAAAAGCATTTTAAGGTGCGTGATTACCCAGCTATTAACTAATAAAATAATAAAACTAATAAAAGCTAATAACGATTTGCGTTCTTTATACGCCCAAGTTCGTGCTATGCTTTGATCTAAAGATAAAGTGTACTTCAATTTTTTACTATTCCTTCCTCAGAATGTCAGTCGCTATTCTGGCGTAAAATAAGGAGCACGACTACGATAAAGATTGCGTTGAGTGCCCTGACGTTATTCCTAAAACTTAATCTCCTTATATTTCCCTTGAGTACTAATTTTCGGGCGCCCAATTTGCTATTATAATGATAGGTAGGGAAAATCGTGATTGTTGTTAGAGAGGCCCTTTAGATAACCTCACCTTGGCACTGTTTCCTGTGAATGATGAGTTCCTGATGAGTACCATTGACTCTAATGGTGGTCAGTACAGGTCATCACTTGCTTCTGAATATTAGAATATTAAGGGCGGCTATCTCGACTCATTTGCATTACCAGAAGGTTACGTATATTGTACGTTTATCCGCTTTTCATCTGAGCTTCTTCATGAGGATACTTCATTGAACGAAGTGTTATTGCTAAAAAAGTGTATTTCTCTTAGTGATAGTACAAAGTGCAGCAAATGTGCAAAATTCATGAGAATGGAAAGCATTGCGCAAGAGAATAGACGATAACAATTGTTGAGTGAAGAAGAAAGTCATTGAGGTACCAATATAATTTTCCCTCCCTCTGACTATACATATTTAAATTGTGTATACGTAGACAGTGTCAATCGTGAACTTAGAGGAAATGTGTGGACCATGAGCTTCGATTGACTTTTTTAGAACTCTTCTAAATGAAAATGAGGGTTCTGGGCATGGATATGCGCAGATTCATTTCCGTCCCTTGGTGACAGCACAAGGCCAACAAATTTCAGACAAGCAATTGAGCAAAGTGTTTACCACCAATATCTCCCTTCTGCTTGGATGTATTAAAATCAATCCACATATCTAAGAAGGATAACGTTGGTATTTACATTTAGCTTTCTCAATTTTTCCGTTACCGTACAGACCATGTTATTTAATATTCCTTCGGCCGTTTTCTGCCGCGGGGTATCTAGAATCAAGGATGAAGCAATGACCCTGAAAATATTTTTTTAACTCTATCAAATGTGTCTGAGTTTCCCGAAATCATCAAGGTAAATATCAATGGAGAGGTAACATATAACAGCCACCCTAGTCTCTCACCATCACTGAGTCATATTATCTGTTTATTGATATATGCTTCACACGGTGGGCTTCTTCAATTAATCTAGTTTATGTTTTTTCATTAAGACTAAGTTACTGTGGAGTTGATTCGTAGTCAACCTCATACATTTACGAACATGTAACTCCTTATTATGTTAAATTGAAGTGGATGAAATTGGAACATAGAAAAATATTTAAGTTATCTGTGTTCATCTACAAAATATTATCAACTAAAACCCTTGATTATCTGTATAATTATATCATTAGAAGCCAAAGTGTTCCAGGGAGACAAGTAAGTGGAAGAAGACGATTTAAAATTCCAAGGTGTAGAACTAATATATATCAGTTATCCACAATAAATTATGGCCTAAGAATATGGAATGGTATTCCTGACAATATTATACAATCAAACAATGTTTATAAATTTAAATCGGAAATCTTGTATAAAAAATATTATTGTAGCGCAGTGTGAATTTCATTGTACACTTCATTTTTTGTTCATTTTTTGTTAATTTCCACTAGTTAATTAAAAAAACTCTCTCTCATCCTTACTAATTGTTTATATATTTTATTAGCTTGCGCTATAGTAATTGTAAATATTATTGTATTAATGCTTAATCTATGCTTATTGAATGTTCATATTTGTAAAATGTAGTGTCCTGAAAAATTTTGCCACAGAGTTTTTCAGTTAAACTGTACTTTGTTCCAAAGGATATGTAGTCCTTGAACAATTATTATTATTATTATTATTACTGTATTAAATACTTTGGCAGAAACTTGACGGCGTGCCGTTCCACTCCCAGCTCCCTAAGACTTGTACCAATAAATGGCATTTTGCACTTACACCACGGATTTCCGACGGTTACATGTTTTTCCCTTTATATATCAAGATTATAAATGACCTCCAATACTCCAATGCCCTGAGTTAATCAAACCATATAGGTCATTCCACCACAATACAACAAGCCATTGTCCCTTAGGATATCAGATTTTGATCGAACTTCTAGGGCAGATTGCATTTGGCCTCAAACGATGCTGTCTGGAACCGTTTTGAGTAAAGAATATTTTTAAGCGTTTTATGCACAGTAAAATTCTTTCTTATTTTTGCAATCATGCCATTATATTACGGACATCATAGACGGACCACCCTTTGTTTATATTTGTAATATATAAATTAAATATATGTTTCTTGCGAAATTTACGCTGGACCCCTACTGATGATTTTGGATTTTATGTAGCTTATGAGTATTTATTTAATCATTCGTGCGATGGTGAATTTGCTAAGACAAAATAATTTCCTTCAAAAACAATATAATTCTTAGATATCAATAAATCAAAATGTTTTGGCTAGATATTTCTGAGAAAAATCATTCTCTGTCAATGCTTAATTTAGTCAAATAATCAAATGAGTGTTATGAAAAATTCAAGTTTTGAAATAAGAAAACAGCGTTTCTGCGTTGTATTGTAAAAGTCACTGTAGTTACATCTAAGAGCTAATTAAAGTTTAAAATTAAATTTGAACACTAATTATTATGAATAGACATAAGGAAAGGAAGATCTTACGTTTTTCCCGCGAATGGATTGAAGGATCTCTCGTTTCCCTATCGGGGGCGCCACCGGATGCCGAACAACACCGCTAACTGATGGAAAACTCAAGAACACTTAGCCGAACTTTTAAAGGAGCTACCCTCTCACCAAAAATCTTGTACCAGCTCACTGTGTATTTAATTTTTGTGACAGTCAGGATGAGCGAGTAAGCTTTAGATTCGTTGTTAATTGATTCGAGTGTTGAGAAGATTCTCACTATAGTGGAAAAGGATATTGGGCCCCATCGACTCGAAAATAAGTATTATTAGCACGCTCTACACAAATAAGAGCTTTTATGTGGCAAAATTTGCGAAGGCTCACTTCCTCCTTTCTACTTTCACTTCCTCCATTTCAAGCACTCACTGTAATCCAGACTCGTTTCTCTTAAGCTCCCGGATTGAATTCTGTTGAAGTTTTGCCGTCTGCGAATTAAATTGACTCGCGGAGAACCGCTTTTTTACCGAATGATTACTTCAAAAAGTCGCAAGTGGGAGAACGGTTGAGCTGTCTCAAGTGCTTCATCTACTGAGAATTGAACTAATCGTCCACTTAGAAGTCCCTCGCTTCGCGTTTCTTAGATCTGGGTGTAGGTGCAGGCTTTTTGCCTTTCGTCAGTTTTTAGAATACTGTTTCAGCGGCAGATAGAAGAGTGACCACGGAAAGGTGATAATGAGCAATCTAACAAGCTTTATCACTCCAAATCCCGGCACATACATTTATTTCTTCTAATATCTCGCCATCATTTCTGCGATACGTGCCCTATGATTACATTCAGTGCAGAATATGGAATTAAAAAAGCGTTGATACTATAAATATACTCAACCGAAGCATTCATTTCAGGTATTTTGGTGTATACTTAGCTAACTGGAGAAGTCAGACCTAGCCTCATAAATCGATTAAAGTCCATTGATAGTGAATTTAGTGGCTGCGTTTTGGAAAATTACTTAGTATTTAATGCTCAGTTGGCACGAGTCACCAGATATTGTTTATATATTGTAATAAATAAAATAGAGAGGTTTTATCATACAAAATTATGCTTGGAAATTGCACATTCAAGTTTATTAACTGGTATCTCTCCTGTATATATATATATACGTCCGTCTTTAGAGCGCTTGCTTGCGCTTTACGGCATCCAATTTCCAGGCCACTCTGGTTTCCCAATCTCCTTCTTGCATGTTTCTCTCCGCCATGGCTTTGGCTATTCCGCTTCTCCATGAGTTAGGTGGCCTTCCTCTCTTTCTCCTTTCATAGGGTTTCCACTCCATGATGGTGCGAGGCAGTCTTTCTTTGAGCATCCTCTGAACATGTCCGTACCAAAGCAGTTGTTTTGACTTGATTTCGTCCAGAATGGTTGTTGCCATTTTCATAATTTCTCGAATTCTCTCATTTCTTACTCTATCAAGCCTGGATTTTCCGGCTGCCCTTCTGAGGAAGTCCATTTCTGTAGCTACAAGTTTCTTTTCGTCACTCACATTCATTTGCCATATTTCACTTCCATATGTAAGTATGCTTTTAAGTATGGCGTTGTATATGTATCTTTTATTTCTATTTGATATATCTTTGCTCCATAGTATTGAATATAACATATGAATGGTTGCTCTACCTTTATTAATCCTATCTTTAATCGTTTCTGCGCTCCTTCCACTGCTGTGTATTCTTATGCCTAAATATTCATAGGAATCACACACCCCTACTATTTCATTGCTATCCTCAAGCACAATGTCTTCATTTTTCCTCCGATACACATATACTTAGTTTTGTGCATGTTGATATCCAATCTCCATGCACTATACGCATCTTTTAGCTTTCTAAACATAAAGTTAATATCACCTCTGTCTTGGGCTAGAATTACCTGGTTATCTGCATAATGTAGTGTGTATATGGTCTTGTCTCCTACAGGCAAGTCCATGTTTGCGCATTGTCTTTTCCATTGTTTAAGGGCACCGTCGAGATATATTCTGAATAGGCTAGGTGAAAGACAGCATTCTTGTCCTAGCCCTTTATTTGTTTTAAATGGTTTTCCTAGATTGTTTCCCACTTTCACTTGAGCTGTAGATTCTGTATAAAGTTTCTGTATTGCCCTTATGATAGATTTATTTATGTTTGTTGTCTCAAGTACCTCCCATAGGTTTTTTTTAAAGTACGCTGTGATAAGCTTTTGTGATATCAATGAATATGAAATACACTTCTTGGTCAGTAGCTCTCCTTTTTTATATTATTTGCGTCAAACAAAAAGCGTTATCTATTGTTGAGCGTCCTGCCCTAAATCCGGATTGTTTTTCACTTTCAAATTTCCTATACTCTTCATCAATGAGCTGCGTCAATATTCTACCGTATATTAACATATAACACTATTAAAATATTTTTAAAATATAGTTTCTCAGGAAGCATAGATTGCAGAGTACAAATATATTCTCTCCCACCGTTATCACGACATTGAACCGTGGGTATGTTAGAGTAAGTATTTAAATTGAGTAAATACAATGGGAGTGAGATACCCGACAAATGTATGCTGCAGAAGTAGGATGAATAGGGCTAAGAATGAGTGGATCATAAAAGAATGTGGGTTGGATGCTCCAGTAATCGACAAATATGAAAGGAGTTCGCCTGAGTATGGATGAGATTCGATTAAAAACCAATAAGTCTATGATAGTCGTTTGAAGTGAGAGAGAAGTAGTTGTAGAACGAGGAAGTCAAGTTAAGTAAATGTGGCGGAATACACTCTGAGGAGAGACCCATGGTAGGAGAGTATGCTTGAAGCAGCGCATCGATATACGAGAAGCGAAATAGGTATGCGAGGATAGGGTTTGTGAAGAAAATTATTGATCTTTCGGCAGAAAGTATTGGGCACCCTGGTAACGGCAAAGCCCCCGGTATTGTTCATCTTAATATTTCTTCTGAGTAGGATTAATCTAGTGAACGCTCTGTGTGGTGCTGTCCTGAGTATGGATCAACTCGAAAAAGAAATGGGTCAAAAGGTGAATACAATTCGGACAGAGCTCAAGATTTGGTACAAAAATAGGGAAATATTAAGGAAAGCGTCTCATACGCTGTTCTCCGATTATTGAATCAGCGAACGCGATAAGAGCGTTTCCTTCGGATGCCGCCGGTAAATCAGCTGAGTTCGGTGTCTCACGGTGAAGAGGATAGGAACTGGAGGAAATTGGAGGAAACGGAGGTTTGTGGAGCTGCGAATTTAACATTTCTGCCTCGTATACCTCTCAAGGACACGCCATTTTCCTGATCCCACATTTTTAACGCAGTTTTTATTCGAGACTCAAATCACTGGTGGTGGCGACGTAAGGCGGTGACGCCGAAGAAGGGGAAATTTTTTTCCCACACACTGTAGCAGAGACCTCAATCTTTCATGAGGTATAAACATCTCCGCGAAGCACTGCCGATAATATGAAGCTTTTCTCCACTTCCTGCAAAAAAACACGAGAAAAACAGTGTATTTCCTATGTATAATAAAAGCATGTACAAATAACATGGAATAGAAATTATCACTCAGCACTTGGCTTACAACGCAAAGTTTTATATAATTTGTTTGAAAATTGATATCTGGCTACCAAACTCATCAAGATCAAAATGCATTTCATAGTTTTCATGAAAAAAGCCAACTGACTCTTGCGACTACTTTTTCTAAAATTCAAATGTCTGCTGGCAGTAGAAAGTACTTATAACTGAAATGTTTTAAGAATGTTGTAGTTTGGATAATGAACTATCATAACTTCCCAATTAGGTACTCCTCCAAATTGAAAAAATGAAAATAAAATTGCCCAGGTGTTATTTGTTTCAGCCTAGAGCGTGACATTTTTTTAAATATGTCCGACGTTTTGAGGTTAAATGGCATGGAATTATTGTAGAACCGGTGCTAATGATAGTATGATTTGGATTGAAGTGAGCCAAGCTGAGGGAGGAAAATGGTCAAAAAGTGGTGCATCAAAAAATCTTTAAGCATAGTTGGAAAATATTTATGTAAGTATCAGATGTTTAAACATTGAATATTAAACGCCAAATTAACAAAACTATTTACGAATATAATCTTCAGAGAGAAAAAAATTGACTGTTCATGTCTTTGGTGAAACGAAAGAAAGTGGTCATGCAACTAGTATTTTCAAAGATAGCCGACTTAGTAGATTTCGAGCTGAAAGAAAACGGCGCTAGTGGAAGCAGCATTCTAAGATATTTTTTCCTGCAAGTTACATTTTACCAGCGGAGGGAATATGCTATACTGCTGGCCATATCAATACTGATTGGATGAAACAGAAACTCAAAAGCTGATCCGCCACAAATTGCTAAAACAATTTTTCAAAATTAAATATAAAAGGTGTGTGGATATTTGGATGGAATATGAGTTCAAATTTATCGAGTGGTATGTATGTACTAGAGAGCAGTGACAATCCAGACGAAAATAAAAGGGCAAGAGCCATAAGGCAAGAGCAGTGAATGAAAAAGCCGAAACATTTTTATAGGAAAAAGAACTAGACGAACTATCCTCAGATCAGAATACCCTTAAAATTATTAAATGAGCAAGAATATCACTTTATTGTCTTTACAATATACTCGAAAACGTTAGCTAAAGAAAGGTACTCAAGTTTATTTGAAATTGGGAACATGCAAAACAACAAAATAATCATCTTCCAAATGTATGGTATGGATTCAATCACAAAACTTAAAATGACGTACGGAAGAAATTTATGGGAATAAATTAAATAATAAGTGAGACAAAAATGAGCCTCTCCCCAGCAGTCATCAAGAGGTGATATAACTGCCTAAAAGAGGTGATCAGAGAAAGAGATGGAATCAAGTGAGGTAATGGTGAAATGTGAGGAAATCGGCGATCTTTTCCCCGTAGATGTCATTGTGCTCATAACGAATACTCCGGAAGCATCGGCATCCATGAACACCGTGAATAAAAAGCGGCTCAGTAGCTTTACAAATGAATAAGAAGACGACTCCTAGAGCGTGTAAGAGGCCATGGATGATATAAAACTTTCAGATAAAAGGGGAAAAATATAACAGATGACGGAGTTTAAGAGATAACGCCGGAGAACCATAAGAGGAATGGAAAAAGCATGACGGACATTGAGGGAAAAATGACCCTCACTAAAAAGGCATTTACAGGGAAAGTAATTGCTTTAGTTATACTCGGGGAACATTATTACTTAAATAAAAATAGGATACGGTGCCCACTGGAGACTCTCACCTGAATCCCTCTAAAAGTTGTGAGACACTATATGTTCGCTCGTAGCAGTTATTTACGAATCGTGCTGCTTTTCTTTGTATTTTATTAATTTTTTGGTTAAATCTTTATGACCAGGGTCCCAAATGATCGCGGCGTATTCAAAGTGTGGCCTAACTAGAGCGAAGTATTTTTATTCATTTCATATTCATAGTATGATATTTAATTCTAACCAAGTAGTAACTCTCCATGACTTTTTTATCCGAGGGCCTTCCTATTATACGTTTAACAAAACTTAGTTTCTTTAATGCTGTGCCACACGTTTTGACGTATAATCCCCACGATATATCAGAAGTTAAGGTATTCCAAGATATTTTACTGTATCTGAAGATTTTATGTTTACCCCACCCACAGAATAGGTATGGTATTTTTGTGATCACTTTAGTAGGAAGTGAACTGTGATGCATTTGCGGATATTTCATTCTAACTCCCACTCCTGGCACCACGAATGAACGTTGCTAAGGTCCGATGACAGAGCTTCAAAGTCCGCGTCTTCGCTCATTTCATTTCAAGGTAGCTTATGTATCGTCTGCAAATAATCTTATTTTACTGCTAACTCAAGAACTTTGATAATTAATATAAATAATGAATAAAAGAGGGCCGATCAACTTCCTTGAGGAACACCTGATGTGACTTCGACCATATCAGAGCTAAATTTGTTTTCGATCACTGAGAAAGTCACTTATCCAATTCACAATTTTCCTTTTAACTCCGCAGGATTGCAATTATATATGAGTTTTCTGTGAGGAACCCTGTCAAATGCCTTCTTGAAATCAAGGAATATCGCGTCGACTTGTTTGTTCGATTTACCTGATTTTAGGATATCATGAAGGAAGAGCGGAAGCTGTGTTTCGCAGGACCCGCCCTTACCGAAGCTGTGCTGACTGCTATGTAAGAAGTTACGATTATCCAGGAATGTCATAATATTGCCAACGAAAATGTGTTAGAGGATCTTTCATAAAGTGATGTCAGCGATATAGGCCGGTAATATCACGAGTCACTTCTATTTCCTTTTTAAAATATCGGAGTGACGTTGGCTATTTTCCAGTCTTGGGGCACCTTGCCTTCGGGTAATGATTTGCTAAATGTTTCGACCAACATTGTGATATTACGTTATCCTGGGCTTTGTGACCACGTATTTGAGAGGAAGAGTGCTTTCGGGACGAGTTAAACGAGGATAAAGTACAGCCATTTCAGGGGAATATATGTATATAAAAGATTATAGAGAAAGTGAAATATTTGTTAAATACCTAAAAGGTACGGCAAAGGCTTCACAAAAAACTGACCGTGAAGTGTTCGAACTCGGGAGTACAAATTTAAAACCATCACATATTAATTGGCATGTCCATTAAATTTGGCTTTACTAGAACAAGAGACTAGAGCCAAAGTACGTCTCCTAAGTTGTTCATGGCAATGTCGATGAAATTTTTCGAGCTACCAGTATTGGAAATGAATACCAAAGCTAGGATTAAAAAAATGATTGTATGAAAGCGCGATTTGTATAATAAAACATTTTCCACGGTTCAATATTTTATTACGATACTCTAGGTTAGTATTTCACCAATATATCCAAAAGTGGTGCAATAATGAGGAGGGATTCTTGGAATATTTTTAAGACACATTCTCTGAAAACAATTTTTCACTAGGAAATGGAGAAAAATGCCATCTCCTGATGCTAAAATCTTGGACCGCCTTCCTCTTAAATTATAAACCTGCATGCACATATAGGTTATAAGGGGCTCATTAGCCAATCCACTTCTAGTGGATTCGACGAAATTTATATGGTCCGTTGATCGTTAATTAGGCAATTAAGAGTGTAGGAGGTAAACCATGCCCAAGTTGAGGATAATAATCGAAAAGAATATTTATTGGATGCCTCATATAGACTCTGGTTGCTCAAACTCAACCATTTAATTCAAATACACAGGTGGTAAGTTTTGAGTAATTTTATTTTTAAGTACAAGGATAAGCTTGAACTGCCCGATTGAATCAATGACGAATCTCACCCCACCATTGCTTGCCAACTTGCTCAAGAAACAAATGTCCAATTGATGGATAAAACGGTACATTCAGCGAGAAATACAAATGTATCGTTTTTCTGCGATCAACAAGTGACGGCGATGCTTATCCACATCCTAGCGTGATGGTCTGCTTGCCATAATTTTTGCAGAATTTCCTGTCATGGAAAAATATGGTTATATACTGCTAATGGAAATTTAGGTTATCAGACTAGACCCTCGGAAGGCCTTCAAAGAAATCAAGTTCCAACTTCCGTTCTCCGTAATATTATTTCAGAAAACCTAGTTTATGGTAACAAAGTTACAGGTTTTCCATAGACGACATAGTAGCGCCTGCCAAACTGAAAGCAAACAAAAAATGAGTTGTCTCTTCTGTCAAGCAGAGCATTGTGGATAAAAATACACACCTTCCCACCAGTCGCAAAATTAGTGAATATTTTGCGAGGTTTCTCGTGGGAGAGCCATCGCGACATAAAAAATGGTAAGGAGAGGAAATTTCATGGCAAATTGGCCTACACGAGGATGTAAATGTATAGAGGCTTCGGTTGTTCGGCGAATCAGCACCCTGCGTGAGGGATGACCCATTCCCCCGATGGCCCCCACGCCTCCTTCTCCCCGTCACCCTATACCACCCTCCTTGCCCCTACCCCAACACAAGTTAGAACCCACCTCCTCCCTTATCGTGCACACCTTTCCCCACACCTCCCTCATCCCCGGAACGGCCGCCCGTACGCCTCCGTATCGCTGCGCGGAGCCGAGTGCGCCGAGAAATCACCACCCACCCCGGCAAAACGGCGCCTCCCCCCTCGGCCGGCACGCGCACAATATAAGCGGCGCGCCGCCCGTCTCGTACTCAGACACGCGACGGTCGACGCCGCGGCAGCTTCACCCTCTCCAGCCCTGGTCCAGCGCCCGAGGTCAACTCTCCAGCCACCGCCGCCGCCTGCCCAGCCGCTCCCGGCCGCCGCAGCCGCCGCAGCCGGCACACTCCGCGGTCCCCCTGACCGCTCCTGGTGCAGTCACCTGGTGGGAACCGAAGGTAAGAAATCTCGCCTGTGCTCTCCTAACCTTTCGCTCCATCTTCTTCCTCGTTTGCAGGTCGTCTCTCTTCAACTGGTAAGTATTACTTCAATACGCTGTTTTCCAATGGCTGAGTTAATTTTCTTGCCTCTTTTAGTTGGTAAAAACCGCTTGTCACATTAGAATAACAGCGGTTTCTCACTCGATCACCGAATTTCGGCATTCTTAAGCTGTGCTTGAATTCGCAGGGGTTCTCTTCGGTCAGATTGCTGTTGCTCCTATTTGCTCGGGGTAGGCCGTTAGTTTGAAGTAGGTTCGACTCAAGTATTAGTACATGCAGATAGGGGCACCAGCACACAGACGAATGGGAGTTTCACCCCCTCAATTTTCCGAATTCGAGACGAGCTCATCGATGCCATAACTTCGGTGATCGCGTGGAAACTGATGTGATAGGCTGTTAGTCCGCCTCTCCTAGCCACTCCACGCATGGTCTCCGGCATAAATAGATAAATATATAAGAATATAAAGAAAATGAAGCGCGCGAGTTCTCTTACTAACGTGCAGTGGAACTCAACGCCGCCACAATGTGGCCGAGAGTTTTATGTCACCGAAATGTTTCCTCTTGGGGCCGGCCACGACCAAGTGGTGAGTTGACACGAGCACATGTGAGGGACGGGTCCTTTCTGTTTTATTTCCGACTACTCACCACACCTCGTTTGTTTTCGAGTCGAAATTTATTCCCGTCCGAAGAATTGAGGGGAAAAACTTTTTGTTTTCTTCCCTTCCGAAATCGGGTTCCGAGGCTCGCGAAACCCCTGCCACGCTGTCTACCTGCAAATTTCCGCCTTGCTCTTTATTACAGGTTCTCCAGATAGTTCCAGTCTCATCATTGCTCTCTTTCAGAGTTTATGCGGGTTATTTACGTTGTATCAAAGCAATTTGCGTGCATGAAAATTTAAAATCGGACCCGTAATGTCAAGAACTTCACGAAAATATTTTCCCTATCGTAGAAGTGGTTTATAATATTTATTAAATATCAAGGCTTTAAAGCCGTCATTGTACTTTTCAGAGTTTCTGCAAACTCTTTACACTCAAAAATTATTTGTTCGCATGCACCAATAAATACGACGCGGAATATCTCTAATTTTATCGATGTAATTTTCGTAGCCTATATGGGGTTTTACATATGTATTCGAGAGAAATTATTTGTCTAATTCATTTTCTATTTCTGAATGTTTCCCGACTTTCACCTAATCGAGTATTTATTTGTAAGAATGCTCCATCAAATGTGACACGTACTTCCAACAACGTGAACGCGGTTAATGTATGTATTGGATGAAAACGTTTTGCTACTCGTTATTGTTCATTTTCAGGATGTCTGCTGACTCTTCACGATCTCGCATATTTTTTAGTGAGCATACACCTACAAATGTGACGCGTAGGGCGATGAACTCTATCAAATTACTTATATTAACGTAACATAGGTTTAAAATAAATGTTTGGAAGTAATGCTTTTGGTATAGTTTCAAGTTTTTCAGAAGTTCTGCGATCTCTTCACGCTTATTCATTTGAATTCATGCGCCTTCTAACCAGACATGGGTGGCAAAGAACTTTACCTGAATGGTGCTGCAACGGAAATGAAGTTTCGAAAATTTAAGGGGTAGGAATGTTATTTGTCTTTTTTTAGTTATTTTTCATTTTCCGATGACTCTTTATTAGCTATTATAATTTTTACAATGTGCTGTAATGCAAATGAAGTTTCAAAAATTTTAGGGGTAGAAATATAATTTGTCTGGTCTTAGTTCTTATTCTTTTTCGATGACTCTTTATTCGCTATTATATTCATTTGCAAGGTGATGTAATGCAACTGAAGTTTCGAAAACTTAGGGGTAGAAATGTAATTTGTCTGGTCTTAGTTCTTTTTCATTTTCGATGACTCTTTATTCGCTATGATAATTATTTGCAAGGTGCTCTAATGCAACTGAAGTTTCAAAAATTTAAGGGGTAGAAATATAATTTGTCTGGTCTTAGTTCTTTTTCATTTTCGATGACTCTTTATTCGCTATTATATTCATTTGCAAGGTGCTGTAATGCAACTGAAGTTTCAAAAATTTAAGGGGTAGAAATTTAATTTGTCCTGTCTTAGTTCTTTTTCATTTTCGATGACTCTTTACTCGCTATTATATTTATTTGCAAGGTGCTGTAATGCAACTGAAGTTTCCAAAACTTAAGGAGTAGAAATGTAATTTGTCCTGTCTTAGTTCTTTTTCATTTTCTGATGACTCTTTATTCGCTATTATATTTATTTGCGCGCAATCACCTTCGAATGTGGTCTGAAAGGCCAAGCATTTATTATTTATTTCCTTAAACAACGTAAAGGCAGTATAAAAATTTGTTATATAGGAACGATTTTGGTCTCGCCACATTTCCGGAGTTTCTGCAAATTGGTCCAACTCTCGCATATTTATTTGCACGCATTTTCCCTCAATTTTGCCGCGTAGGGCTGCAAACTTTATGAAAGAGCGTTCATAAACGTCAATGTGGTTTCAAAAATTTATTTGATAAAATTGATTCAAATTTTGTCCCTTTTTTCATTTCGAAGTTTCTGCAGACTTCTCACTGTAACGTAGTCATATGTATGCAAGCACCTTTGAATAAACTTTATAAATATTTTCGTTGACGTAAACGTGGTATAAAATACATGTTTGGCAGTACTACTTTTGGTCTCATTGTTCCTTTTTTTCAGAGTTGCTGCGAAGTCTCCGAGGTCTCGCGATTTATTTGAATGCATGCAACTTTGAATTTGACATGAAAGACCAAGAACTTTATTTGAATACTTTCTTCGGCGTAAAATTGGTTTACAATGTTCATTCGAGAGCAAAGTTTTTAGTCCCATTATTGCCCTTTCCCGAGTTTCTCCTAACTTTTGTATATTTATTTGATAACATATTGTTGATTAATTATTTAGGCAAGAATTGTATTATTTCTTATACTGAGTTGTAATATTTCTCTCTGTTGCGTTTGTATTTCAGAAAGTCAAATTCCTTTGGAATGCAGTTCTTTCAGGTTAAACCTTCGGCTGATCATTCATAACGTATTATTGATTAAATATTTAGACATGAATTGTATTATATCTTATACTGAGTAGTAATATTTCTCTCTGTTGTGTTTGCATAGTAGAAGTTAAATGCTCTTCGGGTCAGAAATCAAAGTTTGTAACAGACGTAGCGTTCATTACTTACATCTTTCGGTTTCCAATGACTGCAAAGTGGAACGTCAAACTAACCCGAACTTTTAAGGCAATATGCATGGCAAAACCTTACACCGAAAATGTGTCAACACTCACGATCCACTTGTTGACTTAAATATCAATTTAATGAAAACGCATGACGTTAAGTCGCATTAAGTATGGGCCATTGAGAAATTTCAAGCAAACAAGTACACGCTTTTTCGGGTTATGTATAAAGTTAAAATCGATTGCTGATTTAAGCCTTTGGGGATTTCTTCCATTGAAAGAAATGCGATAATGCGGTATTGTAAAATCAATAATGTTAGGGTAGGTTCGGATTTCAGCAGGCTCATTGTGAGAAAAGGATGCGTGACGTAAGGTTTTTAATCTTCAATCGAAACAATAAGACTTTGCATACTGTAAGTCACTGGTCGCTTGCGATGCTTACAGCAAATTTTGAAGAGTATTAAATACCCGGATAGTTTTATTTTTGCAACCAATGCGTACTCGAGCAGAGAAAGAATTATGTGCGTAATTCACCACGCAAACCATCGCTTTGTCAGCGGAACGAACGTGGCTGATTCGAGTAGTAAGCGCCTGTGCAATAAAGTCGGGGGTATTAACAAAATTAAAATCATATAAATACTTATTTGACCATACCCGTTAAAAGTTAACCAATTATAGCTTATTTTATGTCTTTCAGTCATAAACGAAAAATTTTCAGATCACCCGTCGAAAATTCCAAATGCAAAGTACTTACCCCTAAAAATTCACAAACTCCTGTCACATTTTGTTCTATCGAAAGCCCCTGTAACACGCGTTTCCCTCGTACCCTGGTAAAACTATTACTGCTCAGAAGAAATTAGGTAAATAACAGGGGAGCGATCTGTCTTTTCCCCCGTCCAAACGCCCATGAGGTGGCTTGCAGGGTATGTAGACGCATGTACGAACTAAGATGTTTCCAAAGGAAAGGACCATTTGCTCAAAAAAACGACAGTTTCACGCAAAGTATGAGGTGGAGCAGACATCGGCGACCTTCGGGTTTCATTCCTCGGTGTGTAATTTGACAAGGCGATCGATTACTAAATCAACTTTGCGGAATTAAGGTAAGTTGGAAAATGGAGGGGAGTTAGGGGAGTCGGGCGTCGGCAGAAGCCTGCTCACAACGATTGGGGCATAAGGTTTCCCAGTAGGCTTCCGCGGAGATTCTGACTGTGGGCAGCGATTGTTCCGGGTTTCCATCCGCGTGTATCCATTATTTCGGACAATATTTCGCCAACGTTCCAGTTGGCTTCCTCAGGTCCACTGAAGTGACGATGCAGGAATTGGTCCTCTTAATATACACGTAGTTTGGCGCCAAATTTGTGGAGGTGTGCTCTCATTGGTTGGACTCTCTGAAGACCCGTTTCCACGCGCTGGCGAGGGTGTAGCCGTCTTCGCGGTTGAAATTCGCAGGTGTTTTTGCGATTTCAATTGCTTCCCTGATGACTCTTGGGTAATAGCGGCCTTCTTTATTCAATAATGAGGCGTTGTCAAAGTCAATGCTGTGGGTCGGTCCACTCCATTGATGTTCAGCCACCGCTGACTGGCTGAATTGCCTGTTTTTTGCGGCCCTTCGGTGTTCTTGCACTCGGCATTTCAGAGCTCTTGAAGTCTGGCCGATGTAGGAATTGCCGCAACTACATTTTATTTGGTATACTCCTCCATAGATGTCTTTAGGGTGGTGGTCTTTCGAGTTGACGAGGATACTCGCCATCTTGGTAACGCATTTAAATCTGGTCATGACGTTGTGTTTCTGGAGGGCTCTTGCGATTCTTTCCGTGGTCCCGGCGACGTAAGGTAAGATGGCGTGTGCCCTCGCCTTTTCTGTAGTACGGCTCTCTTCATAGGCCCTCTTTGGGGCCATCAGTTGCTGCTTCCGTTCCATCTTGCGGATTATCTTCAGGATGTTTTCTCGCCGGAAGCCGTTCATCTGGAAAGTTTCCATTAGAGCCAGCGCGTGGAAACGGGTCTTCAGAGAGTCCAACCAATGAGAGCACACCTCCACAAATTTGGCGCCAAACTACGTGTATATTAAGAGGACCAATTCCTGCATCGTCACTTCAGTGGACCTGAGGAAGCCAACTGGAACGTTGGCGAAATATTGTCCGAAATAATGGATACACGCGGATGGAAACCCGGAACAATCGCTGCCCCATGGGGCATAAGGGTCCACGGTGTACTGTCCCATCTGATGTACGGAATGCTCCACATGCAGCAACCAACAAGGGAAACGGAATTTCAGCAATATAAAATTTTTTCTAGATAATAGTACTGTTGGCTGGTAGGAATGCAGACAATTGGTTTACATGCTCAACGTTTAGGGGATGGAAGTTTAGTGACCGAGAAATTCAAGATAGTGGTTTTTGTTTATATTATACGTCTGTGAAAATATTGTCTTCTTTTCATTTCACTTTAAATCAAATCGATATATTTAAAATTAAGGGAGTAAAACTCAGTAAAGCCCTCTGAGCAATTTAGCTGTACAACAACTCTATCTTTTCCGCTATTTGATGAGCTTTTGACCTGATGGTGGCGTCGAATCGCTCTGTGCAATTAAATTCCTCATTGGATGTAACCAAGTTTTACTCACTTAATAACTTCATGAAGTTCCACCATAACTCGCCAGACATCGTTGAATGCAGTATATTTCAACTGCGGTATTATCTCGAACGGACTTGAAACCTCAACACAGATGGAATTCGAACTCGGACCCCTAAGAGAGGCCTAGGTTTCCTTCATCCACTCAGGCAACCACGCCCACTACCCGCATCAACACGCGGTGGACGTGCAACAGCTCTATGGTCACGGCGACATCTCCAGACCGAAAAGACTGCTTTAAAAATTTCGCTTTCGCGCTCACAAAGAGGGGACGGGGTGGGGTTTCTGCCTCCCTGTTCCTTTTCCGCCTACCACCCCTTTTCCCCCCGCAACCTCCGCCCAGCCACCACACTACCCCCTCCCTCGCCTCTCCCTCTTTCTCCTTTATACTTCTGCGGCCGTCATTTCTTTTGTAACCCAGGCCCGCCTCCCCCCCCCCCGCGTCAGTCACCCGCGGCCCAAAACCCCTGCCCCGCCCGGATTGTGCGCCTTGTCTCCGTTTATTCCGCGGCGGGCCGCGTAGCCATTTCTCATCGGATCTGGATTTAGTTCAACGACCACGGGCTGACATTCCCTTTCTCCATCCGATCCCTCCTTCTCTCTCTGCCCATCATTTCGACCCGCCCGCCCACTCCTTAAAAATCAAGCCCGCCCTCCTCTCTTCTTAAGGTGGTCGGAGCAGATACCGTGAGTCGTTGAGTGTGCATTTTAATAACTTTTCAATGAAGCCGAAAAAGTGCTTAGACCACATTTAACTTGAGACTATTTGTTTATTCGGTAAAATTCACCAAGGCTGTAAAGGTATAAAAGATGCAGAATTCATACATTGAAATTCACTTTAATTAAAGAAATGTTATGAATTGGGTTTACAGTGTGAAATTCAAGTGAAAAACTTACGTCTATCAATTCTTTTTACTCGGTATGTTACTTCGCTATTTGGATGCCACCATAATTATAATAGGAAACGCATAATTTCGTAACGAGGAGAAAATCTGTACATATTTAATCAAATTGTTATGTTAAAATATATGTCAATTGCCACAAGGCTACGTGGTTACTATGGCGTAAAATGGCTTGGAATCCAAAACGGTAAAATGTAGTTTTTATTTCATTATCATCTCTACATATCTCTAGTAAGACCACGGCTGAAAAGTCTCACGCAATCTGTACAACCACCTTTATGGAACTCGCACAGCCTGAGAGACGAGATGGCAAAACGACGGTTTGGGTCAGGGCGATTGATTTTAGCTTGATGTCACCGTGTGTCGCGCGCCCGTGTTCCTTGGCCGATTCGCGTAGCTACGGAAAACGGGGAGACGAAGCGAATTAGGGTTTGAGGTGGGTTGGTGATCCCAGATTGATTTTTGCAAGGGGAAAAAGGGCCGGCGCTATTAATGTTGGGTAACAGGTGTAGGTGAACTATGGCTTAGCGTAGGTGCGGGGGAAATGATCCCGCCCTCGGTTATCCACGACCTCGAGTGGGCCGTGGGTGCGGTCGGGGCTGGTCGCCTCGGCTCTCGGGCCGACATCAAAGGGGTGCGGGGGATCGGGAGCTTGGCCGATGCACTTTGATCTCGGCCGTAAGAATGGCGCTAAAAACCAATCCTTCGTGCACCCTTGATGTGGGGAAGTACCTACCGCAGCCAATTCAATCAAATGTCCATGAACTTAATTCTTGAACGCTCTCCTCAATGACCTTCCTCACCTTTTTCCAATCATTACAGTGAACAAATTGTATTATACGCGACACGTGCATAAGTGAAAAGATGTACACCAACTGCTTTCAATTTTACATGACCAGAATTTGAACCAGGATGTGCCAGTCCTACCCATGATAATAGCGCAGTTTACAGTAAACGATGAACACGTCCAATGCCGTTTGGTGAAGAGAATCATGTGACGTATGAATTCAAAACTTTTGCTTATGTTTAAATCATAAAATCGGGAAAAAATTGTCTCCTGCTCATTTCTTTCCAAAACATATTCATATATTTCAACTGTGCCTTTATATTCGATGGATTCTAGTCAGATATTACATGAAGCCTCGGTTTAGGGCAAATTTCGGAGGGGTTTTTGTGAACTAGGTATTCGAATTACGAAATCCTGTTTCAAATCCCGGTCGAGTCAAATAATTATTACGAATAAAATTTCATCTCATTGGTCCAAGTCTCTCCCATCCTTCTCCAAATTGAAAGGTTTGATTCTCTCACAACGTCTGTTTTGAGTGGCTCTCTGGCTGCCTGAGTTTTTCTTGAGGACTTGGGTGTTTCCGTTCGAGTGAACAGAGGATGTGACACAGTTAATGAAAGGACTACGTTGGTAGTCACTTGAGACTCGGAGTCAAAACGTTAGACTTACTATTATTTTTTTCGTAATCGACGGGTAAGGGTAGGATTAAGTGGAAGTTGAAAAATATTCTCTGAATGCTTACAAATGTAGGCCTTTGTTAACCTAACACGTTTCTTTTCCCATCTCAGCGTAAGTTCTACACCTCTTATCCCGTCTATGAAACATCCTCTCTCTTTGCCATCCACGATTTTCTAACATTCTCAATCTTTCTACCACTAACTTAAGTAAACCTAGCCTCCCAAATTACCTCATCCAACCGCTCACTTTGCATCTTTTTTCTCATCTAAGGCTAATATTACATGATAAATTCACATTAGGCGAGTTATAGTTGTACGAAGGATGTTATTTAAACGCCGCAGTACCAATTTAGACGTGAAAGAAGTGACGGACAAAAACGTTTATTACAGATTAAACCTGTAGGTAGAGAAACTTTTCCTTCCCGATCACCAAAAGTGACTGCAATAAAAATTGAGCAGGACTCAAAAGTATGCCATGGAGTACGTTGGCACATAGTTTTCAATTGTGCCTTACCTCTTCCGAACTCCGTTTCCTGTTCCATCCCTTTTTCATGGCAGATGTCCAATTTCCTTCCACACTCCTTCGCAGACGGTCGCTTGGGTAACTCGCCGACCAGTACGCGTCCTTGTGCTTTGTGCGTACCTCTCGTTCTCACTAATGTCAGTACTTTTAAAAGGCGTACTTACAATTACGTTTTGTCACATTCAATCAATAATAAGTAAGCGGAAATCATAAGTCAATGTAGTTTACATGATGGTTTAAATTAAAACATTTCAAATGGTACCCAAAATTCGAAATAATATTCATCTGGTATCACAAATTCACATTAATTGATGGGTTTGGCAAACTAACTGCTTCAATTCATTTTGCTTTGGTGTCATAGATAGACTTTCGATGCAAAGCTATTTATTCGGTATTCAGTTATTCTTATACTCTTAATGGCTTTCTTTTCCCAGATGCCAATTACAATTCTTTTCTTTTCCTCTCCTGTTTACACCCACCCAACGTCCTCGTTTCTGTCACCATTCCTCATCACATGACGCGAGAGATATTCTTCCTCGTCACGCAACTTATTCCATCAGCAGTTCTCTATTTTCACATAGAACAATAATCCGGTCTATTTGCATACACCTCCCGCAGTTAACAACATTTTGAGCCACGTTAAAGCATAATCATAGCATGAAACTCTTCGCAATTGATAATATGCCATGAAGTATAAAATGGTCTTTCAATTTTACATTTCTTGATTTTATTCGTCTAATTCTTTTCTCGATACATCTTTCTTCATCCAACATCTTTATAAATACAAAACCTATTCTCACAGAAAAGAAGTGTGGAGTTCCACAAGTACCATGTTTCATGCTTTGCCATCTTCATAATCATTTCTAAATTTCTACTTCTTCAGAATATGAATCACTTGTTTTTTTTAATGAAATAAATTATAGCTGACGTAACTTGGTAACATTATCTCGTATTACTCAGCCAAATTCCTCAGAAATATATTTACACTGCACGACCGGCGTCAATTCTTTTATGATTGACTGCCATTCCATTCTAATTGTACGCAATATAACTTGTTGCATTCCCTTTCTGAATGACGAAATCTTTCTTGATCATCTATAAATCTAATTAATACAATCAGCTTCCCTACTTTCCTATTTATTTCCCTCTCTTTTCATATTTCTTCCGTCATTTATTTGGTGTGCACGGAAAAAACACTGGATTCATGTTTTATTCTCAACCTGTTGCTCTATACCCTGATTCTTCATTTGCATTCTCCTGTTCTTTCCGTGTAATTCGTGAAAGGACTCGTTTAATTAGATGTCTATCTAACCAATCAATTCCGAGTCACTGCTTTTGACTGGATGAATGTTAATTTTCGTATTTTTAAAAACAAATTTCAATATTTTCTATGCTTTTTAACTATAACGTTCTCTAATAACGATAGTGGTAACCTATATAATGAAGGAAAATGCCAATAAAACGATAAAAATGTCCACTCTAATGATCTTTTGTCCTTTTTCCTTAGGATTTAAACACGAATCTTTTCACATCATTGGACGTTCAGAGCACCTTAGCGGGCAGAGGTAAAACTTCCCGTAGCCGACAAATGGTGTTAAGCACTTACATACCAACGCTTATGCTACTAACGAGATATGACTTCTTAGTCATTTCGAAGACTCCGAGGCATGTGGACATTCATAATATTAGTATAGTTCCGTGTCATAACTTTCCCATTGAAAAATACAACTTTTTAAAATAAAGTCGAAATAATCCTTATATGTCTTTACCTCACTCATTTTTACGAACTCATCCTTCGGAATACTGCTTTGCTTCATCGCAAATGACTTAGTTGGAGGACAATCATAGAGGTTTCTGTGTAAAACAGAAACAGACTCGGCGAAAACATGGCCAGACTTATTCATCAGAACCAGTGTAGAAGTCAATGAGTAATTGCAAGTTGAATATTTGTCATAAATGCCTTCCAAAGATCATGCTGGAATATTATTGCCATCGCATCGTCCCGAAGCATTCTTTGCTACGCACTGATGTACAAAACTTCGGTCCATAGATGACGTCAAGTTTTTTCCTCACTCAAGGCTGAGTTTGATAGTAATATGGTATGGCCTACAGATGGTCAAAAAAGTTTCTAATTGATGAAAGTGCTGTAGTGTGGTCATTATTAATTCTATCTTTAAGATGGTATTTCTCGATTTCTTCTACAGAAAAATGTTCACGCACGGCCGCACAACTATTCCCAACCGTTTACTCGTAGATTCATCAGTTGTTGGCGTGTGAGGCCAACCAAGCAGCTCAATATCTCTGTCTCCATTGTGACGAACGACATAATAGTCGGACTAAATCTACACATTACAAGCTACGCCACCATTTGTAGGTTTCAGTACTCCCAAGCGACAGGAATGGATAAATGTTTCCGGGTGTTCCACAGGGTATGCAGATCCGTAAGTCCCGAAGTTTCGGAGAACGACTTGTTCTCCATCTTCAGGGGTTCTGAATGGAGATGGAGAGCAAGTTCTTCTCTTTTTCAAGTCTTTCTCTTCAGGGGTTCTGAATAGAGATGGAGAGCAAGTCCTTCTCCGAAACGTCGGAACTTATTGACCTGCTTACCCGGTGAAACACCCGAGAAACATTCATCCAGCTGATACGCCGGGAAAACCTAAGATCTTTCAATGACAGGAATGTTAAATACTTTCAACATTATTATTATTCATGACCTAATGTTCACAAAATACTTATGATAAAAACTCATTTCATTTATATGAAATTTAACCTATCAGGTTATATCGTGTGGAAATTGAGTGTAGATAATATGATAACAAAATTAAAGATACTTTGTTGATTACTTTGTTGTATAATGGGTTTCTAACCTGAAATTATTAGTTTCCACCGCCACATTTTCTATTTATCAAGTCAAATGCCTTATTCGCCTTTGTACTAAAGATTTATTCGTTGAAAAATTCCCCATTAAGAAAACGGAGAGGCCCACGTCGAATCCTGAATTCAGGGCTCCAAGACTACCCGGTAATCAAGCAATAAAGCTTTCCACGTGGTCCAATGGGAAGGAAAATGGAGTGCGTTTCGTATTTTTCCAGCAAAAATAGTGGCGCACGAGCAGTAACAGTTTACCGCCTCCAAAGTAATTTCGCAAAAGAAGTAAGGCATCGTGCCAAAGGCCAGAACCAGGTTAAGTGGAAGTGACAGGAAAATAACCACGGCAGGGAAAAATTTCGGTAAAATCGCCCGATCAAGTACTTATTAACCCACGTCTGAGCCTTTTCAATCCGTTTTCTGAGCAAGCTCACTTTGATGAAGCAAAGGCCTAACAAAGAGACGTATTTTTGGAGGATATCCGGATAATAATTTCCATAGGATTATTTATTTTTACTTCCTCCAATGCCCTAAAAACTGGAACATTCGATCTAGGGCGTGTTTACAAGTGAAAACGATGTCATCCTCGTTCCTTTGAATCTCCCGAATATATTACCTGTATGTAGTACATGGGTCATGATGCATAATTGAGAACTCACCGACGGTCATTACGGAAGGATAATTCCATGGTTACTTGGAAGATCTATGCGTAGATAGTAGAAAAAACTTTCAAAATGGTTTTTGAATGTTGTAAATATTTCTTCAAAATAAATTATCATTGTGAGCTGTTGATTTATAGGGAAGCTTAAAATATTTGTCTAACTCTGGTATGAATCTGCAAACTTTTGACGAACCCTTAATGATGAAGTTAAGCCCAATGCAGGTCAAGATTGATTTACCTTGAAATTATTCGAGGCATATTACCTGGAAACAAAAGTACTTCACCGCCATGAGACCTCTTTCATTTCCAAATAAGCGCAAGTTCCATTATCGTTTGTCTCGATGTCAATGACAAAGATTACTTTTATTCATTTTTAACGTAAATAATTCAAATTCAATCCTCTCCAGCATTCCAAACGTGAATCTCTTGAAAAACTATCTATCTTCCCAATCCCTAATATTTTTTGGAGCTTAATATTCTTGCAGTGAAAATAGAGCGAACGTAAGTCCTACAAAGTGGGTATTATTCCTTATGATAACGCTCTAACAATGGATTTCCGGAATAAAGGTTACGCTATTCAGGGAACCAAAACTCTCGCATGTTTTCTGGAAAATGACCCCTTTTAACCACGAGCAACAATCCCACTAGAAAAGATATTATTGATTCCACAAGAACTCGGAGAGAATCTAATATCCGTTGGTTGCTCCCGTCTGTGGCAAATGAATACATTCCTCAAAGCAATAAAGCAAAAAACCCTTTTAAGCATGGGTATCTCAAAATGCATATATTCTCCAATATTCAGTTTGCATACTCAATTACGATAGATTGAAATGACGTTCAAAGACGTGTGCTTGTAGAGGATACGGAAAAAAATAAGTTCCGTTTTTCAATCAAACAATTTCGCTCTTCTCAATCGTCACCACGGAAGGTATATTCACTTTTCTAAAAGTAACTCCTTAGGGAGATCTTTAATTATTAAAACTTTTGATTCTCAAGTTTCTTGAAGCTGAATAATAGAGAATGACTCATTGATAAATGACAAAATTGCATCAGTGTCCAAGGAGGTACAAAATATACAGAAATGAAACAGATTGTAAATTAGTCCCGGACAAAGTAAGATGTTTCAAGCAATGTAAAATAAAATACCAGCTCATTATATTACGTGTATTGATGAAAAAAATAGCTTAGGCGTATCAGGTTTTTGTTGTAGAATAAAGAACTTTTGAGTACAGGTATTATATTGCCTCATAAAATCACAGTGAACTATTTTGTTGTCTCATTTTCACAATTAGCCTGTCACTCTTACTCTTCTTTCTTCTTTGGGAATATACTATCATGCTAGCAAGTACAGGCGTCGAAGCTTTAACCAAAAAACCCGCGAAGAGATGATTTCCAAGAATATTTTGCACAACAGATCACGAAAAAAATCCAAAACAAATGACAACATAAGGCATAAAGGTAGCCGCAACGCTTTGTAGCGTAGATGAGTTGTTATGTCATTGTGTTTTTGTCGATGAGAATATTAATGCTTTACCTTCTCATAAAAATATGGAAAACATTTTTATGAGAAGGTAAAGCCTCTGTCTGTGGAAAATGAATACATTCCTCAAACCAATAAAGCAAAAGAACCCTTTTAACCAATTGAATAACAAAGTAAAATACCAGCTCAGGCGTATGATTGTTACCAAAATACGCAATATACATATGTATATATATTGAGTCTACGCTCTTGCGACCAAGGTGCTAGTGGCACCGAAATATCAAGAAATTTTGTGTGTTCATTTTATATATTCGTCACTTGAGTGATCCTAAGTGCACTTATATATATATATATATATATATATATATATATATATATATATATATATATATATATATATAAACACACCTTTGGACAACTGTAGCAAGAATTTTGACACTACACTGACTATGACTTGACTACACACTCACACATATATAATATAACCCTGTATATATACGGCTATGTATACAGGGCTGTATTTTGACTGATTTATTTTCCCAAAATCATTCCCCATAAATACCTATTCTTATATTTGCGTCTTTTGGTAACAGTCATACGCCAGTCATACGTCTCATTTTCTCTGATTCAAAACACATCGGTCATTTTGTAGACTCAATTGATCATTCAAATTACTCTGCTAAAATATTTATTTTGAGAATGCCCGTTCTTGATCCTTTATCATATATGTGCTCTAATATTACAAAAATGTTGTTTAAACATCTGGAAATAAATACGCTTGAGCAAGAAATATTAGCTAAATTCAGTGTTCCACGTAGACATTTTCTCATAGGTCTCCAACCACATACACTGATTATTTTAAGTAAAAGCGTGTAAAGTGAGGACTCTAATAACATCTTCGTTATGATATGTCACTGAATGTACATTTAAATCATGGTTTGCTTAGCTGGGGTAAAACTTGCTTAAAGGAATTCCACGTAGAGATGCTGGAAAATTGCGTGAAATGAATATTTCTCCCGCATGGGCTATGGAAGATTAATCAGATTTTTAGGTACAGCAATCGGATCCTGGAACGGCGGGGAGGCCAGGAAATCGAAAACGATGGATGGCTGCACGTTAGGATGGGTCTTATTGCTTACCGCGGAGGGGAATGTGAACTTGAATATATAACTATTTCCAAAGTGAGAAAATATCACTTTATTATTCATCCACAAAAGATAATGGGGAACTTTAAGTGGGGAATGGTATGCTTCAAGGAATAGAGTATGATGATTCGAATTAGTGAGCAATATATATTTTCCTGCTTGAGAACAAAAATATATAATTATTAGTTTCCAATGGAAAATCTCCCTATCCAAATTGCAAAATATGGAATATCTACCTAAAGTGGAGACATATGTGTGTGTGTCTCTTCAAATGCTTATTTGCATGTGTTTGCGTGTGCATGGCGCAGGCATATTTTGTCCATGCATGTGTTTCCTATGTCTGTGTGGATGATTGGCTTTCTGTCCGAAGGGGCGCGGACACACATGTTTATAAGTTTCTCCCTTTTCTGATTGGCAGTGTACACTTTCTAAGAAAAGGTCATCGGAATCACTGTTGCTTCATAGGTCCAAAAATATTGAGTACTGGTAACCCTATATTTGAGTCGGATCACAGGTTTGCTATAATATAGCGATAATTTAACAATTTTTTCTTCACCTTATTGAGACAAGCATGCAACATTTAAGAAAAAGAATCGAATTATCTCTACCGACGATGTCAATTACTATATCTTAATTACAGCAAATACCACCTTAATAAGCAGCATCAACCGCATCCACCCAATTAAAAAGTCCCGTAATCTTACGTTTTGTTCTCCATGGTTTAAATTGTAGATTTTATTCTATCATACGTAATACCTTACAGTTTCGAATGCAGTTTGAAGAAAGATAGCAAAGATGACTGTCGTCTGGAAAAGTAAAACGCCGTTTTTGGTTCAAGTAGAGGACCAGAACCATTTGAATGCTTGACCCGTTGGGTAGAAGAGAGCGCGGGCAGCGAAGCAGGCTCCCTGGATAAACGCTCAATGGAAACATGACGTAGCCGTCGCTCGATACGCTTGCCCCCTCCACCTCATTAATCCCCAAAGGAGGAGGACCTCTCCCCTTTTGGGCCATTCCCCATTCCGCTACAACGTCCTTTTCCGGCCGGTCGGCTTTCGCGAATCGAAGCTATTGTGCGACACTCGTCGATAACTTGCGTTTCTCGTGCTACCCAAGAGTCTTAGAACTCTTGCTGGTCAACTCCATCTATTAGCAGTGTAAATATTTTGGTCAATACTAATTTAAGTATTTTTTAAATCATGAACGCTTTCTAAAAGTTATTTGATAAATTCCAGCAGAGAAAATTTAAGATTTGGCATTAGCTTGGGATGAAATATAAGAGTATCATGCCGGAACGACGAAGTTACATCAAACGCAAATGTTAATTTGTACCTATGTGGTACATGCCAGGATCCTTAAGAACTTGATCAGGTTCAAACTCCAGGTACATAGAACGTACACTCCGTATTGATCACAGTCGTAGCAATTTGGGACTATTGGTGAAAGTTAAACATCACAATTTCAACTTTTACTTGTCGTTAACAATACACCAATGCTTTCTTTAATTATTAATTTTTTTAAATTTAATTTTTTTTAATTTTAATTAATTAATTTAAAAAAATAAATTTAATTAAAAATATTATCAATACTTTCGATAAAGAATGAATAAAGAGAATGATTTTGTGTACCGATCACATGATGATGTAGCTTTGCAATAAAACCATTAGCATCTTCAACATAAATGAGTGAAAACTGTGGTATTCCAAGCTCATCATCACCATGCAATGACCGATTCCTAGGATTGAAATCTGGTAGTATAAACATTCATGTGGTTTACATTGTTGTTCACCAACGCCAAAAGCTGTTAACTAGGCAAAACATGATGAGATGAGTTTAAAAAGATCTTAATTATCATTATTTTTCAACATCTACTTTGGTTTGTAGTAGGGAATAAGTATTATTTTTAGTGCTATTTTAAATTCATGTATTTATTTCGCCCTCGATGGAGAGCGAATACAGTTGCGAGAGTTTCCATTCGTCAAGATGTCACTCGGAGGGAGGAAAAGGGATCGCCTACATCAGTGGAACTTATTGCGCGATCTATTTTCTCTCCGAATACCTCGCGTATGTCTCGGAGGGGCAAAGAGGGAAAGGCACGGTGGCAAGGGTATCCGGCATCCCCCGGCCTCGCCTTCGCCGTCTCAAGCTCCCTCTCTATGGCCGCCCCTTGCCCCCAACGGGTGCCAAGGGCGGGTGGGGCGGGGAGGCATACAGGGGAAGGAGGAACATATGACGGAGCCGAAGCGGTTGCTTTGCAAAGTCACTCCCCTTGTGCCGCAGTGCTGCATCGAATAAAGCAGGCGGCGCCGCCCGCCGTGTGTAGCAGTGCATCGCCTCCACGCCCCTACTTCCCCGTCACTACCACCCCTCTCCCAACACCCGTTTTCTCTTTCCTTCGACGGTCCACCCATTAGAATGACAAAGGAACCTTGCTTTTACCGCAAGCAAAAACAAACCCGAGCCGAGTAGTGCCTTTCTATGTTTCGGTGCACTCTATTATACAATTTCTTGTCTATATTCTCGAGTTCGGCTGTTGAAGAGCTGATAACAACGCGGATGTTTTTTTAGAATGACGAAATGAGGAGTGTTAGGAGAGAAAACAAATTTTAAAAATCACAATATTGGTTCATAAAAAGGATACACAACTAGCATTTAACACCGAATGATTACTATTAATTGAAGTTTGTTGCCCCCACTTTTTTCTGTACCAATCCATCAAAGATAATGTAGTCTCATCCAAATTCCTTCAGATGCCCAAAATCTAAGTCCTTAATGACAGCACCGCTCAGTAACACTTATTTTTGCAACACTTAATTTTGTAAATTTTATTTTCAACGTGAATAGATAACCTAAAACATTATAATAATACAAGATAATAATACAATAAAAAATAATGGAAGAATGAAAAAATATAATCATCTCGAAAAAGTCAAACCGTTAATTAGCGGAGTATACGTATTCTGCAAGTATTTTGATCTTGCATTATATCATAATTTCTCTTCCAATTGGCGTTTGAGATCGAGAATCCGGGATAAGTTGGTCGCGTTCAGTTCACTTCCAAAGGTTCATGGTTCGATTTTCTGCTCAGACCGCCTTCCTATGCAAGTTTTCAGCTTACCTGGAGTTCGACAGCTTCACATTTCTCGATGATGGGCCCTTGCCTGACTCAGCTCCCGAGGACTAGTTGAATCTCTAGGTATTTGTATTTATTTCTACTCAGCCCTCCGAACAGCAACTCCTCTCACACTCGCTTAAAAGTGGATTTTTTAAAAATATTTCTGAAAAAGAATGTGGTGCCTCGTCATGTATTCTTCCCTTTGCGGTCCATTAAAATCAAAGTAAGGGGTGGAGCGGTAGTCAAGCTAATTAAAGTTTTGAAGTTGAAAATGGCTAAAATAAGCATTTTAAATTTGATAACGTCAGATATTAGTTCACGATGTCCCCCCCAAGGAAAAGCAAGTAAAGGAGTTTGGGGATACCAAAACCGGAAAAATTTGAGGAAAAATGAATATGGTTTAATTGTGTGATAGAGTAGCAGCTGTTTATAATAGGTTATGAAATCAGCGGTGAAAAGCGTAGCCTGCCAAAGCCTGCCAAATCTGAAAGTGAGGCATATAATAATGAATAAATATCTAATTAATTGGATAATCCCATAAAGCCTCTCATCCTCCTCTACTGATCATAATACAACGTTAACGTACATGTGGTGATTGAATATTACCAAATTTGCTCGGATTTTGGGATATATTTAAAAAATCCAGCAAAACGATGATAGGCATTAATTAGTTTCATAATAACATGCAATATTTAAAATTAATTCGGGTAGTAAAGGTAATTACTTCCCTCTCGTCCTCCTTCTCCCCCCTAAATAATGACTTACACGAGTACCAATCGCAATTACTTACGGCTGGGAGCCTAGCATATTTAAAATCAAGGATAGAGCGATCGACAAGTAAATTAAATTCATCTAATCCAATTTTTTTCTAATAAAGAACATGCGTAAAAGTACAAATATGGACCTAATATCACCAATATATCTACAGCAGTGGAGATAGCATTTCAGAGGCCTATTAACAGAAAACAGAATACTCTTTACCAATGACAATATGGATGAAAATCAAACAAATTCAACAACCTCTCGTCTGATTATAACTGAAACTGAAGTTGAGGAAATTTGTAAACCACTTAAGAATGGAAAATCTCCTGACTCATGAGGCATCAATGATGAATGATTTAAATAAAGCTCTGCAAAGCTATACCTCCTCCAGGATAAACTATTTCAAAAGTGTATTGTCGGAGCAAATGTCAAAAAAGAATAGAGAACATCTTTCATTTCAGTCTTATACATAAATGGTAGGAAATACAACTGTAAAAATTACTGGGGGGTATCAGTCACCAGCGCAACTAGCAGAATATATGGAAGATTTTGATAAATGAAATTGAAGACAATTATTAAGATTTCTAGGTAGAAGAACCAGCAGGTTTTAGAGCTGGAAAATCCACCATTGACTGTATATTTTGTGTCACTCAGAAAAATGAGAAAAGGATCGCAATCAACCAGAAAACCCTCCTATTTAACGTCAATTTTAAGAAAGCGTGCGACAATATTCCTCTCAGTTGATGACGGAATAGTTTAGATAAGATGAACATGAATCTTATCAACCATTGAAAATTTTCTACAATAATACCACTGAAAAAATCAAAATAGGCAAAAGAACATCACAGAAATTTGCAATCACAAAGGGCCTTGAACAGGGTTGCTGCATTTCCCCCTCATTATTCAAGATATACTTGGAACAAACACTTACAGCGTGGAAAATGAAATGTAAAGGAATGGGCATCTCTTTCAATAGTACTAGCACTTTATATTCCTTGTGCTTTGCAGATGATCACATACTGGTAGCTCAGGACTACCAAGGATCTTACATGTCTCGTAAGCTAATTGATGAATACAAAAATTGGCGTCCCGAAATTAATATCAGAAAGACTAGAAATATATACATTGGGGGAGCACAAGAGAACATAGTGCCAGAAAATGGGCAAGAAATACAAAAGTGCCAAGAATAAAACTACTTGGGTGTTAAAATAATTCAAAATGGAACTCTGGATGATGCAATTAAAGGAAGAAATACGCAAGGAAAAGAGGTAATATCCATTTTGAATTGCATTTTATGGGACCAAAGTATATCCAAAGCTAATAATAAGGAACATATAATTCGATTGTAAGAAGCATTATTACATACGGGAGTGAGATATGGCAGATGAAGGAGAAAAGAAAACAAATGCCAAATATTACGCAGATGGATTGCTGGAGATGATCTGAGGGTATATCCAGACGGGAAAGAATCATAAATGAGAGAATTCGAAATAAAATAGGGGTCACCCACACAATAGTTAATGACATAAAAATAGCAGCTGTTGTGGTATGGTTTAGTACAACATACGACAAACGAGAGATTACCCAAGCAAATTTGAATGTGGATTCAACAAGGTAGAAAAAAGAGGAAGGCCCAGAATTAGTTGGAGAGGAAGCATAGATAAGGCAATGAGAGAAAAGCACTTGCCAGAAGGCCTGTGGTTGAAGAGAGAGCAATGACGGTTGGGTATCGGATAGCGTCGTGCTTTTTTTAGGAGTAGAAAGAAACACACACGTGTTTACGAGATTCAAATCCGGCAGATGTTTGGATAGATGACCAGAATTCAGAATAATTTTATCTCCTTTAAGGCTAATTTCCTCAGTCTGAATTGACTGTTTGGGGAAATCAGTATTCTATCTTTTAAATTTAAATCCCACCACAGGCAAATGAACCAGGAGACCCGAGGGTGGCAATGATGTGGCACTGCTTTCGAGCTTACTCGCTGCCGTGGCTCGCGAGATGTGCCATCGTGGGAAAACGCGGTCGCAATGAAATATTCCGGCCGAGGGACGCGGGCCTGCGGTGAAGCCCCGACGTATTTCGTGGGGATTCGTGCCTTGCCGGCCATCCGGGCAAGAGAGTCAGTAGAGTCGATTGAACGCGGAGAGGGAAGCAAAAATAGATGAGTGAATCCCAACGTCTGCTGCTGCAACCCATTCTCCATCGGGTCACGGAATAGGAAATCCTGGAGTGGCCCCGTGGCCCCCATGCAATGACCCCGAGGCACTACCCCTTCTCCCCTCGCCCACATTCACCCCCGAGGTAATGCTCCCCCAGGCCCGTCCAACCACCAGGAGGCAGCCGGAGGCCACCCTCTCGCCGTGAATAAGCACTGCTCCACCAATTAAAAGGTCCCCGTCCGGACGGCGGCGCGCACCGGGTAAGTTTAGCCGCATGTGCCGTGCCGGGCGAGGGGATCGACTCTGCCTCGCTCCTCGCGTGTCAAAACGCCGCGGGATGGCGCGGCGGGTGATTCGCGTGCTGGCCGCCGGCGGGTCGAGATAAAAAAATCTATGTATAAATATATTCGGATGTCATTAGGAGGGAAATTAACTTATGGAGGGGCCGAGTGTCCAAATTCTCTTGATATATCCAAGGGAATTTAAGCGAATTCGACTGCTGGTAGTAAACGGCATCAGTATGAGGGGAGTTCGTGAGGGAGGAATTGATTTTCGACTACGGGCGAGGGGTAGGAGTGGTTTCATAAGCCACCAGTGTCTGGCTGTCCGCACTGATCCACAGCGATCGGCTTTGTTCATTGAATTCAAAAGCCTCGAAAACCAAATCAAAATCATGGTAGGGATTTTTGCATTGTAAATTGGACAAATAATGATCAAGGATCAAAGGGTTGTTGAAAAACTAAAGACTTAGGAGGAAGGAAAGTCACGATCGTTGGGAAGCCTGGATAACAAGGTGATTAGCGTCATAGTTCAGCGAGCCACAGGTCTGTGGTTCGATTTTTGGTCCATGAGGACTTTTTCTGCCACAGTCTCTTAACGCAATCGTTGTGTAGACGAGGATCAAAAGCACTAATACGTCGCTAAATGCAACGTAAGTGTATAAAACTGTTATGAGATTCAATATAAAAAGTTGAAGATTCGTGTGAACAAAGTTTCTCTATTTAATAGCGTTTCCATCCTTGATGAACTGCTTGAGTTTGATATTTCTATACCCAATTATTACCAAAATATTTTCACGATAGTATCAAAAATTAAGACAAATTCCTTCTTCCATAATACATAATTGTAATGAAAATGTGTATAAAGATACAACCTATCGGTCTTCATTATGAATACAAGCGTAAAATAATTCTATAAAGTGACGCCTAACGCAGTCAAGTTTTCATGATTATTAGACTCCTTGCGTCGCATGAGAGTCTGCGCATAAGGCAGGCCAGCCAAAGATACAGGTACAAGTAAATATTTATCTCTAGGCAATCTTCAACATAATTTATCGAAGTGAAAATTACGGTTAAAATTCTAAGTAGTTTATTACTTGGTTAGTTACTTGGTGGGATAGCTGAGGTTAGTTAAGTCATTGAGAATGGAGATGGGTGTATGGGGACAAGGTTATGAAGGTGATAACTTGTAACTTGGTCATTCCACATACTTTTGTTCGAAACATCAACGATGGCGTTGAACGTCAAAACTCGTGTCGTTTCAAATAAAAATATGTGGAATAGCGAGGATACAAATTATCACCTTTATGCTAACAATTTCCGAAAAGTTACACATGAAACCTCCAGTTTTAAAGGAAAAGATTACTTATAGGTAAGGGGGAGAGTTGAGGGAAATCCGGCCTCGAGCTAAGCCTTTTATTAACGAATAGCATCAAGGAAACCATGGTTTTGCTTGCGTCCAATTTTACGGTTGGAGTACAGTATTTGAAGTATTCTCCAAAAGGTTTGCAATTATAATTGTTTATAAAAATAGTATTTTGTCTAAATTAAGGGTACTATTGAGAAAAACTAATTGGTGGTATAAAGGAATCAAAATGATCGAGAGCCTTTTCAAGCTCCATCAAGGACGACAACGATAGAGTACAGTAGAATCATTTTAAAAACTCAAATATTTTTTATCTTCACGAGGTGCGGCAGATCGCTGCAAATGATGGAGGAAAGTTGGACAGCAGTTACGACCCCTGAACAATATCACAGGGTGATGAGCAGGGCTCCAGTGAGTCTCTGCTACTCTTGGGACGTACAAGAGCTTTTTTATTGAGAGACTAGAAATTTTTAACACGGAAAAATATCATATTTCAAAGTTGAATCGGGGATTATTGAGCGTGTTTCCTACGGCTAAGTGATGTACTATGAGAATGTTTTCAAGAACCACCTCTTTACGCATGACAGGTGTTAGAAGAGACCATATCACTTCCTATGATGATACAAAGGAACTTCAAATTTTATACTTTGCACTCACATGACCCAAATTTTGAATCTGATACGAAGGAACGACTGGGATGTATAAGTATGGGAATCGCTTTTACAAAAGCTCAGATAATAAATATTGCCCTCTAGTTTTGGGCTCATGGGTGGAAAAAATAAAAAAAATTAAACTCGAATTGGAGTGGCTCCAAATGTCACCTACCCTCGACATGAGAGTAATGGAGCTCCAGCGGTACACTATTATTCACGCGAAGGGTCTATTATCATATTGCCATGCTGATTTTTTGCTTCTTTCTTCTCCCAAAGAAGATTCGCTTGCAACGCGGTATGAACGCCAGCCTTTCCATGTCATAAAATGTGAATCGTGCTTGATTTCTGTCCTCTGGAGTTGATAGTTCAAAATTTAAAAATGGATAAAAAGTGCCTTAATTTTAACTTCTGTTAAAGATGGGGTAGATTTTCTCAAAATCCCCTTCGTCGCCATGCGTGCAAGCATAGAACAACATTGAACAAAATTCTGTTTATGATTTTATCTTAAGCACTTATTTTCAAGACCTGATTGATAGCAATAATTCTAGTTTAATTATGGATGAAGTAAGTGTTCCTTCACAACGCTCGATCGGAGAAAAAGAGTCAATAAATTGCAATTATTTTGGAACACTCCCTAAATTAAGCTTCGCTACTAGCCAAGGTATGACTAGCAACAGGTCATGGAGTATTTCTAGGGTATTCAAATATGTATTAATCCATTAGAAAAATTAAAATTTTCATACAACATTATAATATACTTTAATGAAAAAAGTATCATTTCACATTTCAATCACGTTAGTTCTTTAATGTACCTTTCAGGACGAGTAAAAACGTATTTCATATATTCCATACTGGTTCTTGTATTTCAATCAGAAACATCGATTCATTCATGGGTTATTCACGGAATGATCTGTGAATCTTTGCTCAGGCCAAGAGTTATTTTCATTTTTACTTTTCAAAATACTGTTTCTGTTTCCTAAGGAAATGAACGATCGTGGTATCAAAAAAGTGGAGTGAAAAGATTCAATTTTTTAATATAAATGATTTTATTTCGCAGTTTTAAGCAGTAGTCACAATGACACAAATTTCTACATTTTCTGACAACGAGTCCATTCTTGGAGCTGAAAATTGAGGGAAAACGGCCCCGTATAGACTCCGGTGACGGCTGAATATGAGCCTCACTTTGGGAGCACCTGTTGAATATGAAGTTCATAAGTAGCCTTGTATGCTGGGGAGAGAGCAGACCGAGAGAATGAGGTGAATTCAAATATCGCTCAGAGAGGCTTCGTTGAAAGAAAGGCCTTCGCTCCGACCTTCGGAGTTGAGCTCCGAGAGTAGGGGAAGTTTAAATGAGGATGAAAAAATATAGAGAAGAAACAAAAAACTAAAGCTCTACCATGTGTACATACACATAAAAGAGATTCTTAAGCAAACCTAATTTTACATTCTCCAGAACCAATCTAAAATAAACTAAGCTGAAGTTTGACCATCTTTATCAACTAATGCTTAAAAAAAGCTGGTACTCGTGAATAAATACATCATGACGTTCATAATGACGTCGGAAAAGGTATTCACCATCAGATGAAGAATCTAGGCTATAGAACGAGGCTATGGAAGAGACTGAGAATCAGAAGTTCCAATTCTTATTTTGATCTCCTTTTTCCAAGTTCCACATCTTTTCATTACAGATCCATATCACAAGAAACCTTTGGGGCTGTTCTCCAGGTTGTTATCGCATCCTGTTTGAACGAAGAAGTTATTATCTTCATTTTCAATGTCAGACATTCTTCAGTTTATTCTTTTGCCAACGGTTGCAGTACTTCTTCAATCCTATTGTCACGCCGCTCGTGGGCCACACGTGCGCTTTCAAATATCGAGATTTCAAGTGCTTCTTTCCCAATGATTTTTTACTCTTTTGATAGTGACTGTGTTGACACTGGAACGACCCGGATCATATTTTTGTTAACTCAGCCATGTCTCCGCATGGATTTCTTTGCTTGCGCTATTATGTATTGCGGAAGAGGTTAAAATTTCAAAGAGTAAACATGCCGAAATCAATTAGAGATTTACCAGGAATGCCACTGAGGCCTCAAATTGACTCTGTCATACAACTTTATTTTAATAAAGAGGATTGCTACTTCCGGTTGCTACCTCATGAAATTATCATTGCCACAAAGGATTCTTTTCAATGCATGCTTTTTAGCTGAGGACAGACAACCCCTCATTCTCAACTCACCTAGCCCTCTCTCCTTTCACATATTTCCCATTGCGCCGACCGCCGAGGCGGGTCGTCAATCGGTAGAAAAATGAATTTGAAAGCTTTTTACGGCAACGGTTCAATGGGAGGCGGGCAATCAGCCAGATATGCACGGCCACACAAAACAGAAAAATTTCACCCTTTAACATGCAAGACGGTCCACTAAAACGAGAAAAATTGGTGGCTTGGCTATTTGCATTTTTTTAGTCAAGATTATATTTAATCATTTCAGACAGACCGGTATTTAATGAGAAGCGTTATCCGAAACACGATTTTTAGTGCTTTTTAGTAAAATGAAAGTAGAATAAATATCATATTTGAATTATGTATTTTATATAACCTTTTGATAGAGTGGAATGCGGCATGGAACGCTGAAACCGCAATAATTCAGTTTGAATGATGAGAAAATTTAATTACAATATTTACAATACCACATACTAAAATACACAAGACCCGGGTTTCAACACTTAGCGTCATCTTCAGGTGCTGAACACTCAAAGGCACACAGCTCTCACAACAACGTAAAAGGGTAAGTGCTAATCATTTAAAAGTTCCTTTTTATTGGTTTAGTGTCCTTTTCTTGAAAATCGTAATAGCAAGAATTTACTCTCTACTTTACTTAGTCTTGAATTGATAGGCTTGTCTGTTTTCATGTATTTATCGCTTAAGTTTTATTTTTTCACGAAATCACTAAATTCAATATTCCTCCTTAGAAAACTAGAAAAAAGACGTTTAAAACTCACAATTCTGTCGACCCCGGTGGCGGCGGGGTAAAGTCCTCGCTTGCTAACCCGAGGGTCGCGGGTTCGAGTCCCGCCTGGTAGAATATTATCTGCCCAGGACATGGGTCTCTGTGTCTCGTCCGTTGTTACTGTTGTTCACCCGACGTAAAATGGCCTAATGTGCTGTATTCGGGGCAGTGAAATTAAATAAGATAAATAAAAACTATATTTTTATTTAGTACTTGTAATTAGGGAAATTAAAATGCTAAGGACTGATAAGTTACCGTTTACATGTAGGGAATTGCGGTGTAATGAAAATTACTCTTTTAGTGGAATTAATTGATAAAAATACTACCTAGTTATTTTCAGAGGATATTTTCATGAAAGATTGGCATTTTGGAGATTAGAGATGACCTTGGTATCTTCATGGGTTCGGGGGCTCCTAAAGATGCGAATAATAGGTGGGGCGGGAGAGTCTTGCTTACAGGAGAGGTGGTGGGGTGTGTCTCTTCGCGGAATAAGTTTGCTGGATTTTGGCGGAGTGAGGCCGGGGGTGAAAGGGAGGGGGATCGGAGAAGGGTTCTACGTAGCTAGCGCTCATCGATTTATTGTAATTCAATACGTAACTCGCAGAACGCATCAGATGTGGTCGAGCAATTAATTAAGCACGACGCAAAGGCCTCCGTAACCGCTTCCACGGGAGGTGGAAATGTCCTGTCTGTCACTGGCCGAAGGGCACTGAGCCGGTGATGAAGGCAGGATGGGACGGCGGGTGGGGGGGATGGTGCTGGAGGACGATGGGAGGGGTGGAGTGGGGTGGGGCAAGAGGGGGGCGGAAAAGAGAAATGTCAAACAAATTAGAATCCGAATCCGACCCCCCTCACCTTGCCCGCCCATCGAATACCTCAGTGCTTGCTCTTCGATCACTCGGCCAAGAACCACGTTGGCTTTCGACCACGGTCCAGCCCCTGCGGCGGTGGCGTCGGGGACAGTGGGGAGCGGAAGCGGGGCTATGGAAGAAAGAAAGAAATGGCTCATGCGTGGGGGTTGAATAGGACTTGGATCCCCTCACCTTGCATTCACAGGATTCGCCCGTTTCTCCGCTAGGCTCGCCACTGACCACTGAGCGCTGAAAATCGATTTAAGATTTTTGTGGAAGGTTTGAAAGAATAAAAAAAACCTTTAATGGCTAATCTCAAAGAGAAGGGAGTTCTGCTACGGTGAAGGACTGTTCTATTTCCAAGTTGAATTAGATGCGAGTTTCGGTTTTCTCCTTTGCTCACCAGCGAGAAATCTGTGGGAGATAACTTTTTTACGCTTCGAACAGATGCGACTGAAATGACGAGGGGAGGCAGACTGCTCAAGTTCGCTGGAGACGGATTCCGGTCCATATGAACTCAGACGTAACACCATTGATGTAAATGAACTTTTTGGGTGAGGTTTGCGATCATTTTCTTCGGCGATTTGCGGCGAGCTTAATGGATTGGTTAAAGCGTTTCCTGAGGCGTAATAATAAGTCTGGTAAAATATTTATTTTAAAATATAGTCGTTATTATAGAAAGGTGTGACACATGAGTATCGCCGAAGTTTAACATTCAGAACGCACTAAAGCTTCAAGAATCAAATTTTAGTTCCAAATTTCGATTTATAAAAAAACAATCAATATCTTGTGCCCTCGATAATTACTAGTGAGCGTTGGAATCATTTTGGCGCACTTCACTAGGCGAATTAATATTTATAATTGAATGTGTCCAATTGTTTTAAATCTTTAAATCTTGATATAATGTGGATAAAAATCTGATTCATAAACCATCTTTTGTCAAAGGAGCCTTGATTCTATTACACCAGAAGCACATGGATAGGCAAATATGGGTAGGTAGATTGTTAGTAGATTGTCAGTTGGGGTATCCTTCGACAGGAGCTCGGACACGTAGGCCCGTATCGTCAGATCCTCCTTGAAGGCGACCTACACCTCCTAACTCTCCTTAAGGAGAGATTTCAGTTCGAGAGACTCTCCTCTCCTCCTATTAGGAGTGGAAGGAGACCTTCTAATCGAAGGTCACCATGGGCAATGCTTCTATTAGAAGGTCTCCTCCTAATTGTTTACAAATGGCCGCGGACTGGAAGTACCAGACGACCATCTCGATGATTTATTGGAATATGTTTGCAACAATTTCCATGATTTTATACCTTTGCAACGCTTGATAGATGGTAGAATGTGGTGGAATCATCTTCAGATATATTTTTTAGGCCTGGGACCAGGTTTTACAAGTGACAATTACTGATATACGTATGCTAATGTTGTCGCTAGCGAACAGCAACAGACGTATTATGTACGCCACCGATCATGAAGACATGGACAGCCCTGTGGTTTTTCCGCTTCCAGCAGCTCTCAGGTAGGAGAAACTGTTTTCTCTTTCAATATTATCGAGAAAAATTAATGATGACATGAATATAATGTGACCTCTACTCTGTGTACGAATGTTATCAAACGTTAATGCTGCCCACAAGTTTTTGACATTTTGCTTTATTTTTATAATCTGACCCTGACAGTGTTTTGTGCCAAACCTCACGTAAATATTTGATGTATTGATTAAAATATGATTGATTCGCATGATTTCAAATTAGATAATGACGTCCTATGAATAATTCTGCGAGAGTGCTAACCAAATCGCGAGAACGAATACCTAAATATCACTTATCCCCAGTAAAAGATAGTTTCCATTAGCTTATCATAGTACCCAAAGTTCATTCTACGTAATGCATTGTTCATAGTATTTAATTTCAATAAAGTGACTTTTCAAGATTATCTTTGTATTAAATACATGGTTTTTTTGTTTACAGATTGTCAACGCTGACTAATAACAGTTGACGATGTGCATTGGGCGCAGAAAATCACGGTGTTGGTGGTATGAAATCATGAATTGTCTTCATAAACATGTCAGTGCATATATGTTCTATCATTATCTGCCTATGTTGATTGAAATAACTCCTTGCCGATTTCAATTGGATCTACGAAGGCTGAAGTGATACCTCCTGATGTAATTCATATTTTTACTTCCAAACTAATAAAGTGTTAAAATAGTTAAAACTGCATTTATTGAAACTAAATCCTTAGCAAATGCGAACAACATTGGCGAACGGAGCTAATAGCGGTTGCAAAAAGGTAAGATTTCAATATTCACGCACTAATAAGTTGAACCACTGTCATTAACTGTACCGGAAAATCATACCTACATTAATTAATTAAGCATGAATATTCTTTTAAGGTACTATTCGCTAGAAAGTAATGGATCACAAATCTAATTACCTGCGGGTCATCATAACTTGCAACATCATGTTTCCGCAACCAGTTAGCATCGAAGCAGGCTCGTTATTAACCGTGCTATTGTACCTGGAACAAAGTTCTTAAATTGCCGTAGCTTCAAATGAAAGGGAAACATATCGGGACAAATTAAATTTTATTCGCAGAAATTAGAATTTTCTTGTAGAATCACAGGTATAAAGATGTTCACAAAGTTCAAAACAAGAACGGCACTCCAACAACAATTCAGTGAGAATAAAATGTAAGGTAAATGAACTGGAGACTTCTCCGGAACTCATGGGAAGAAAATTCGGACGAAAGGAAATCCAAAGGACATCAATGAAGAACTGGAGACAGCCTTGATTTACAGTAGCACCATAGAACTCCAGAAAGAGTGATTGGAGAGTAATCAGCGGTTTAGATTTTTTTAAATGCATTGGCTATGTAAAGCACAGTTGTTTATATAAAATGCCGGCATTTATGTTATCGCGATAAGGTCATTAGGTTTGACATGTACGCGATCACGTACTCTAACCGTATATTAATATCCCACGATACACTACTCGTCGGACAAGAGAAAACAATTCACCGTCGAGATATTCTTGTAATGTAATGCTAACTACTTTGATTAACCTGTAGCACATTATATACAACGGTACTTCATAGCCAATCCAATCACAAATACATCATCACCAATATGCCAGACCAATAAACTAATGTATAATTACCTCGTTCATGTTCCCGTTTCCATTGAATTCATCTTGCATCTTCACCCAGTACTTTCCGTTGGTCGACAAAGTAATAGAGTTGGTTCTAATCTTCAATTATATTAATATATTTTACGAAAAAGCATAGCAGCTAAACTTCCTCATTTCAGTGATTTCGCTCCACAATGAAAATTGTTGACTGTTATGTTAGTGACGCTGCGTCTTTGTTTGATGAACTGAGCGGATCTCGGAACGGATCAGTCCGTGAACGACAACAATCCCTCCTCCTATTGGGAGGTGAAGGAGACCTCCATGAAGGTCGATCTCTCGATCGCAATATCGTCCTCCCAATAGGAGGCCGCCTTCGTGAAGGAGAGATTAGGAGGAGAGACTGACGATACGGCCCTTAGACTTTGAATGGTCCATTGTGCCAACCCCGTGTTTAACCTGCCTGCTACATGCAGACAGGGGACAAGAGCGCCACGGTGAAGGTATGAATGGTCACCCATGTAACCCTCGTCCAGGCCCAACATTGCTTAACTTCAGTGATCTTACGGGAACTGGTGTTTCATTGAGGCTAGGCCCTTGCCCAAAAGAAAAAATATGGGTAGGAGTTTTAGACCTGGTAAACGAGAACATGACCGTTATGTATGTTCACGGGGTACTACTCCTCAGCTCCTCTCCCCAGGAGATACGGCACATAGTTTCAGAGATAATTATATTTCACCTAAACGACTGAAAATGGGGACATGCAAACTTTCAGTAGTTTAACAGAGCCAGAGTTAGAAATGTCGACATTGTCGATGTTTCTTTACATAAGGCCATAGTTTCGAAAGTTATTAACCAGGTGATATCAGTATGGTAATCACCTACGCAGGACGTACGGCGTCATTATTAGAATTATGTAGTTACTTTTATAATGGCATTTTAGGTAGACCAAGCATGGTTGGTCGGGTCGTATTTCAGGTCCACAAAGTAAAGTTTGGAATTTTATCTTCTACGTGCCTGGACATAAAAATCATTAGCATCGAAATTTTTTGCGATTAATATAGAGTTTTATTTTTAAACAAAACCAACAGTTTAGCTGCCAAAAAAAATGAGGCACGATAGTCAAAATATAAGAGCATAAAGATTGAAGTACCAAGGACTGTTGAGTCAGTCATTTTATTTTGATACAAAAAAACTCAATCGCCGCCATAGTTTTGTTTTATGCACAACCCATTCCTCCTCCCAAGAGACTCAATGTGATTGGGACTGCAATACATTGGTGATCAGCGTTCACGTCCGAGCCTCATCACCATCCGCAAATCCGAAAAATGATTTGTTGATGTAGTCAATTCTGTCCTTTTTTCCGTTGCCCGGTTCATTCGACCATTACTTCCAATCTGTCTCTTATTTGCTTGGGACATTCCATTCCTGGCGCTCCACAGTTATTCTTTTCCTACGTCAATACTTATCTTCATGATTGATTTCCGGTTTCAATAGTGTTTCAATGTGTGTTCAACAAGAGCTTGCTTCCTTCAAATCTTGTTCAATTATTTTTTCATTCATGTTTGTAAGATTACATGTTTTAATATTCCATTTTTGCTAATTGTACTGATACTATGTTGCACAGTTTCGCCGATTTAGCCGATTTAAAGGCCAATGATGGATAGTCCGGAGCATTTTATTAAATAAATCCATTTAAACGATCAAAATCCTTATCCTTAAACTGTGCGCAGGACATCGTCGTTCGAATATTCTAACCGGTACCAAGATATAACAGCAGTAGACCATTGATTATTAGGGGCAAGAGAAAAATGGCGAAATCAGTCTGAGAAAATATGATTAGGCGTCAATGCAAAGAGTTGGAGACACAATTCAAGCAAACTGCAAAATGCATTAGATACATTCATATTAGTCATTTTTTTTACTCATTCAGAACTAGACTTAGTCAATCAGGACATCTGAAGGAAACCAATTTTTGTATTAATGACTGCTGATGATGACAAACTACATTTAAACTGCCGCCCGAAAATGAATGATCATCCTTTTTATGTACCGGAAACATTATACTTTTTTATGCCTATCAATCGATCACGAAAGCAACTAAAATCACGAAACCCCACAAAGTTAGGTAATTACAGAGGTTACGAGGGAGAGTGAAAAACGATTTAACCGACGGAGACATTTTTCAATACATCAAACATAAATTCGGGATTACTATTACTTCAGCTACCAGCATACCGTGTTTTAGGAACGATTGGATAAATAATAGACCTCATTTCACGTTATATAAAATGAATTTTAGCCAAATGTGATTTATCATCTTTTGCTTCCAGGAGAGACCTCCGTAGGAGTCGTGAATAATCTTCTTTTAGCTTGCCTTATCGAAGAGTAAACTTTTTTTTCGTATAGACCCATAGATCTACGAGCAGTTTACTCCGCAGATTTGAGCATATTCTTTGCCTTCAGAGGCATTGCTTTAATTTTCCACTATATTATTAAATTCATCAAGAAAGTCGCCTCTTGCGACCGAAACGATTGACTTTATTTCACCTTTTACAAATTATTCAGTGTCCAGAATCGATTCATCATGTTCTGCCTAAGTAAGAGACCTTTCTTCTTCGAGGTCGATAGGAATTTCAAGTGAATTTTCCTTCTTAATGGGAATATCAAAATGTATTAATTTGGATAGAATCATTGCTTAGCAAGTTGTCGTATCGCAGTTTTGAAAATGTTTAGCTGCACAGCCTAAAGCTATCATTATCGTTCCTGCACTAAAAAGAAAACTTACGGCTTTATTCTGGCGTGGGAGAATTTCCTCGAAATATGGCCACCCCGGCGGCGTATCTTTTCCATGTTTGTACTCTCATGAACACACTCTCATGAACACGAACTTCAATAGGCTCTCTCTCAGAACACGTAGTCACTCATTACAGAGTTTCCGGTGAGCTTTAAAGGGGTAAGCAACTGGATAATGAAGTATTTTTTTCTCTACCGGAAAGAGAGTTAATTTCATAACAACAATCGCTCCTCAACGGAATACCACAATTCCCTCCATATCCTCATCACATCCAGCCGACACTGTCTGAGACTCCCGCAGGCATATCGGTGGAAAATGCTATTCTGCGTATGCATACCAATCGTATAATCACATACGATTATAGTAGAGTGACTTTATTCTGAACAGGTGAACCCATTTGGAAATCAATGCATTAATAGCCACGCGCGCACCAATCGGAGCTCAAATCCACGTGATCGAACGATGGTTGACTGAACAAAACACTATGCTCTGATTGGATTAAAGTCAATAGAGAAGCTCGGTCATCACAACTTCAGCCATAATTTGTTCTCTCCCCTCACACATTGTTCACGTGCTGGCTTTCACGGAAACAGCATTTCAGCGAAAATAGAAAATTAATCCCATTTATAGGAAATGCAGAATGGGCGCGAAATATCAAGTTCTACTACGTTCCATAGTATGAGGCTCAACTATGTGGAAGTTGAATTTCCTGATCTGAATTCCCGTACCTGATGATGACAGCGCTGTGTCGAAACATGTTGTACCAGGAAAATAAACCTGTGGAAGGAAACAAAGTTACTTTTTCATTTGTGACCAAGTTCTACTATCACAAAGTTTTTATTCAATACCTCATGAGCAGTTGATGGCCCACTATAAACATAAAAACCATTTCATATCATGCGAAAGCCAGCACGTGAACAATGTGTGAGGGGGAGAGAACAAATACTACATAAAAATCCAACTGTGAGTGTGAATTTACTTGAAATCAAATAACGTATTTCTTTTGGGTAAGTTTCCGTTTCAGGTACAATAGAGACACTTCAACATGCCTATTAAATAATGAGTATATTATTTTTATATGTGTAAACTATACATTATTTTATGGTTATTAAGAGCATGTGGATCTATAGATAAATATATTACAGCTCGTAAATAGATTAAATGCAAATAAAAAGTAAAGTAAATGTCGATGCAAATATATTTAACATGTGTGCAGCAAAAGTCCTGAATACTGAGAAAAATATGGCGCCTGGTATATTTTGATTCTTAATCGGAAGAACGCTACGAAATATTGGTTTAACGTTCATTTACGAAACAAATAAAACACCTTACATTCAGTCGTGATGCAATCCAAAGATGGAAGAAATATCTGTTTCCAATACAATGGCCTGATTGATTCTATACCTCTTGGTTTCTAATGTAAAATATCTAGAATCCTGATAATAGAGGTAAATTAGTAAATCTCCATTATGCATAATTCGTTTATGAATAATAGTTCTATTGTGCATGAACGAATTCCATCCGTAATCAGTTTGTGTAAGCCATCTGTCTATCAACTTGTCTTCTCGTAATCCACTAAGTTCTAAAATGTATATACTTAAGGCAGTTGTAGTTAGCTTTCACCTTGACTCTATCCAAAGACAGTCGTAATTACTTCATTTTGACTCTCTTATTACAACCACACAGCCCTTAAATGGTTATTACGTCCAAATTGCTGCGAGGGAACGATATCAAACGACGCGACGTCTCATCAGTTCAAACTTTCCGTTTCCGTTTAGTCCGCTAATTTAACAATGGGATTTGGAACAAACTTTGTCAGACGACACGAATTAATAATAAATTATGTACTAATTCAATTATTTCCTCAGATGAGCAATTTTTAAGGCATGCTTTCTATTCCAAATTTAGCCAAAATATACCGAGTACTTCGATTACCGCAATCGTCTATTGCCATTATTGCCGGAGTCTTCCTTTCTAAATAACTAGGAGCAGATGTAGATCTTGCAAAATCGCAACAAAAACGCACCACCCGTTGACTGTGCTCTACTCCTTATCCACTGGGGACACTTGTTGCGCCACAGCTCAAATTCGCAATCCACTAAACACGAAGCGGTCGCTCTCTCTCTCTCTCTCTCTCTCTCTCTCTCTCTCCCTCTCCCTCCCTCTCTCCCTCTACCTCTCTCTCTCGCCCTCTCGGGCATGGAGAGGCGACGAGACAGCCAGGGGAAGGGGCTGAGAGTTTCCCACCCGTGTGCCGAGTTGGAAGTTAATAATTCAGCGTCATATTAGAGAAAACTATCAGCAAGGCGGCTGTTGCTTCATAAAAAATCGGGTTGACGGACATTCCTGGAAATCGATGACGATTCAATTTTATTTCAGCCGTGGCTAGACAAACATTGTCTCCTGCCTTGAAAAATAACCCAATTTTTCCTAGAGAAACCGCTTGACTGGTGTCACGTCTTTCTTCAAAACAATATGCTTACAAATTAATTAGTTCAAATAGTTTCTAAACATCATAGTATGAGAAAATCTCAAAGAAACGCGACTATTGCGCTTGTAGGTGACGCATGGATGTCATAGAGCGAGGAAAAAGTGATGGCGTAATTAAGAGATCAGAGATGCACATGTTTCAAGATGGTTGGTCCTTGAGCGTACAGTAAAATGAAGTTTTTTTTTCGCGATTTTTCCATTTCGCGAAACTCACGTATTTAACAAAGAACACCGGAATCCCCAGATCACACGTTGACCGTGTCTATTCCGGATAAGTTTAGCGGCAATATGAATGGAAATGTTACAAATATGTACACGAACTGGTGTCAACTAGTTCGTCATCGTGTGAAACATGCGCAAAATGCAGTCTTCGTGTTTGAGTGGTATTCACAACGGCAACTTTTCTAACGATCCCAAATTTATCACTCATACCAATCTCTGACATTTTTCTTTCTCTTAAAAGTGTGCAGTAGAATATGAAGTCGTGAAATCAGAAACGACATTTCTAATGCATGAAGTCCGTACGGCCCCTTTCAAAAAAATATAGAAACAGCGAGAACCGTGATTATTTTCATCAAGTTCGGAAAAAATAGCTCTAAGAAGCCAAAATCCGCTGTTATACTGGAAACGATGCAATTCCGTGACGTCATCCGCCGAGTTCCTGAATATGTGATTTTTCTGCCAAGAGTGGGTAATTTTTAATGAGAAGTATTTTCCTAAATTTTCTTAAAAAAACATTGTTCGTTGATAAAAATAATGCCGCATTTACAATTAAGAACGTAAATTTATTACGCAAGCAGTTATATATAGAATGCGAGTATCAAGGTCGATGTTCAGATCAGCACCCATTCTATTCTGTGCCACACATGGAACACCTTTCAACAATATGAGCCCCATTTGACAGATCCGGCGGAGCCGCCATTCAATACAAAGCAGCCATTCCACGCAGGGGGAACGGAAGACGACGTCCTGGCCACCCCCCCCCCCCCCCGTCAAGTGGGTGATTTTTCCCTCAGCAGGCAACGGATTGAGCGCATTGTGCAAAAAAGTGCGTGGCGTAACTAAGTTTGGAAACTTAGCAGGAAAAGCACCGCGACGTCGCTGATATTTGTGTGGTTTGGCGGAAGGCGAAGAAAAGGGTCGCCCGCGCGTGAGGTTGTATTGCAAACTGACGCGTCTGCTCCATAGTTAATGATGGGGTAAGAAAAGGCACTCGCGAGCCACAAAACTTCGCGAGCATTGACGTAAAACCGAAAGTGATGCGCGACTCCTGCGAATTGAAACTATTATCCCCTGAGCTACCATTCTGCCCTATCGGAATTTGATTGGTGGTTTCGCAGAAAAAAGCATAAAAAAAGCTACGATGGAACGCATATTCTTCCTTCTATCCCCTAGTATGCGATTCGACGGTACAATATGATGAGGAAGCCAATGTGCCCAACTTAGAGGAGCCAATAATGGGTTACATATATATTCTTCAAGGTTGCTCTTGGATTATCCATCTTTTCCTGGTAATAAATTTAATGCTTGTAAAAGTTAGGTATGCCCTTTGGAATTACTTTGAAATGCCCTTGAGGAAAACGCACGATTGTAACATTTCTATTGTGAGACATTTTTGCTGTGAAGTTTGCATAGAGAGGAAAATTCTATCTTCCTCTTTGCTGCTTTATTCGGACGATAAAATTTGCCGTCAACATGGCCTCACATGACATCATACCGAGCGCATGGCTGTAAATAAAGCAAGTGAAGTCCACAATCTCATTTTAGTCTTTCAAATTTTTTGTATACCATTATGTATCTATACTTCTGTAATTGACGTTAAAAATTTCTCCTAAGGAGCAAAAATCCTCCCTTTCCTGTATTCCTCAATATTTTATTTGGAATCTATCAAACTAGTAATACTAATATTCATGCAAGGAAAATGAAAGCCTATAAATTGAAAACCGGGTCGGTAGTTTATTTATCTCGCAATAAAAGGGAATTTTCCTTTCTCATAATAAGCAGTTACCCAACGCGGCGCCTCAGAACGTCATGTTTCCTAGAAGTCCACTATTAGTTTCCTTTCGCTGCTCTTTTTCGTCCTTGCTTCCAACCAACTTGAATCTCATTCGGTGATATTTCACCTCACGATTAGTCCAATCTACCTTCTTCACCACCATTGAGCAGAAGGGGGGAGTGTGACCCACATCCAATCAGCAAAGCGCAAACCCCTCTGCCGTCTCGAGGGGACAGCGATGTTACTCCTCGCCTCAAATATTTTCGCCTCCGAACTCAATAATGTTTCCGCAAGGATCTGGTAATCTTCGTTTCCTTGGAGGTCTCACGGCCGGAAGTGCATCACATATAGGACCCTCATTGGATCAGCCTACGCACGGATGGGCAAACCTCGCGTCAATTCATCCGGTCGCGCAAGGCCTTATGGGGTCAGAAGCAGAAGGAGGTTGAACACGTGGCGGGCATGATCGTTAATTAAATGTTCTAAGGGCACATTTCTCTCTCTTTCCCTCTCCAATTGCTCATTTCTCGTCTCTTCTCGTCGAATTGCGGGCGCCGCGATGGGCCCTCTCTTCTTTCCGCCCGGGTCCGCGCAAATAATTGAAACCGCATTCTCGTTTCCTAACACGGGCCCTGCCACCCCTTGCTGCGGCGGATGCCGATTTCCGACTCCCCGTCGACCAGGTCGGACAAGCTTTAGTCCCCTCATCAGCCGCCGGCAGATGAAACAAGGGATCAAGCAATAAGTAACACTACAGTTCCCTTTTTTTTATAATTTCCTGGCTTATTTCCTCCTAGGCATTGATGAGGTGAGCCTTAACTCCTCAGTTACGACGAGCATAACACAGTGCTTCTCGTCGTTGTCTACGGTCTTCGTGGATTGCTTCATGTTATTCCACCCCTGAAATTTACCTGCCGTTTCTTGGTCTATTCATGTATCTCGACCATTATTTCAGGAGGAACAGACACTCTTCTGTTATAGCCTTCTGTTTTTTGAACCAGTTACCATATGTTTCAAGCAAGTACATTTGAAAATTTGTTTGTAAATTTTCACTAAGCCATGGAAAAGTAAGCAAAACACACGAACAAAACAGCAATTTGCAATACATGAAGTCTGCAATGAAGAAACTTCGAAATGGTGACTCAGAAATCATAAAACATGAGAGAAAAATCAACGAAATGAAACTTTGGATCTTGGAGCCTTGGATAAAATATTGGGGTAGCATCAGAAATACCGACAAGACAAGTAGCAACCCACCTCAATTTCATTGCTTAGCGATTTACCCAAGAGTTTCACATATTATGAATAATATTAATTAATCTTTCTCAATGGTTTTAGTAGATCTTTATGATAACATGATGGTATTTGTGTGCATTCTAGAACTTGATTCTCTTTCGAAGCAGTACTAACGGCTGAATTGTGAGGTTGTTTATTGGAATCAAGGGTAGTTCTGACCCCAAATTATTTCCACTACGCACTACGTGTTTTTGATGATATATCGTTACTATCCTCTTATAATACCTTTGAGCGTCCAACAGCTAAAATGGACTTGAATTAAATGCAAATAAAAAATTGAAATGTAACTCAAAATCAAAGCCTATACCTCTCAATTCCATATGAGCTTATATATTTTTCAACCACTTCCCTAACATTTTGGCCATTTTATTTATACAACTTACCAACAAACTGTAAGGCTATGATGAATCCAAGTGTCCCAAGGTGGGCCCTTTGAGATCTGTTAAATATCGCTATTCCAGAGTTTTGTGCACTATCGGAGATGTATTTGCTAAATCTATGAAGCCTTAACATGGGCCTTGAACTTAGATGTAAAGGTGGGGCCCTTAAAACTCCTTGTGTCACCGTGCGATGCTTTTCACTTGGCTCTACAATGAATGAAACCGATGAATCGATCATGTTAAAAATCAGCGCGAACGTACACCATGGGGACTCATTTAGCTTGACCGAGTTCAATCCCGGACCAGTCAAATAAATTTATCATGCCGGATTTTATCCTTTTGGTGTCTATCTTTGCATCCGTGTGACTGAGTACCATATCATTCGGGGGATCGCAATGATTGAACCATTTTGCACGAAGGCACATTTAAGTGCCGGAAAAATCCCACAAACACCTCAAATATCAAAGATTTCACTTGAAGAGGAGGATCGCCTGTCATCAGAGAATTTTTATGGTTCACGGGGGCAATGCTTCGTCGCGCGTGCATCTTTGACACGGAGCGGCATAGCATTCAACGTGGCGGGAGAAATATGGATACATTGAATTTACACTCAATTCTCTATTTTTGACTGATGGGGGTGGGGAATTCTGATTAATTTCTTGCGGTAAACCAAACCACTTCTGAATTTTCTGTTAGAAATAATAATAATGAGAAATATTTACTTAAATTTCCTAGTTTTTTCTACAAATTTACAACCACTAATTTTCAACATCTTTTGCAAAGGTTGATGTTCCTTAATTTTCGCGACAAAATGATATTTTTAGTATTTTCTTCAATCTATATTTTGTCTTCAACCAGGGAGAAATTTACATTTCTCAATTTTATCTTATAATGTCGTATTTCAGTAATTTAAATATTACCTAATTTATCGCACAATTTCGTTTCACTGCCGAGTTGATGACATTAGTTTCCTAAATATCTGACTGCTTTCCGATGTATTCAATCGATTTCTCAATTTGTATCTGTCATTAAACCTAGTTCTTAAGCATAGCACTCACAGATAACATAGTCCAAGTAAGGTCACTCAAGATAAAAGTTATATAGCACATTTGCGTTTTCGACAGTTTTTCCCGAGTTTTCATTTACATTTATCTCAATTAGCTATTTGCTTGCTGAAAGCTATATATGATTGCCAAATAACTAAAATTATAATATTTTTAAAGCTTCATGGTAATGAAAAGAATCTGATTAGTATGCATGACAAGGTTTTAGAAATGTAATGAATATACTCGATCGCAAAAGAAATTCTCTGCTAGAATGTAGTAATGCTTATATCCATCAAATTCGAATAAAATCCGATAGTTGAACGCGTAGTTCACACATAGAATCCACTCATTTTATGAGAACTACATAAGCTGATATCACTTTTCGTCGTCATCCTCCTCGCAACGCTAATCAACTCATGACCAGAAACTGAACGGCCAAAATGTAATATAGCCTACGAGCTATTTAATTTGTAGATGAGCGCATCTATGTATTTATATTGAAATATCATTGAGAGCGCTACAATTGAATGTAGCACTCGAGGCTGTTCGAGTGAAATCAGAGAGAGCAAGCTTTTGCCGTGAAGTTTTACGCCTCGCCGTCAAAATTACCTTGACCCTGATTTCCCGTGCAGTGATAATGAAGGCTAAGGGTACTCAACTCGATTAAAGGACGCGATTGAGCTCGACATTGATTTCGAAATTCAGTCGCGTGGAATACTTGTCCACTTCACAATGGCATGGGTATACTAGGGGTAAAAGTAATCCACAGAGCCCGTACGTACACTGACCCACATGATGTGTTTCTCCTTCTTTTAATCCTTTCATTAGATTGATCAACCATGCTTACGGAACAGTGAAGTACGATCACACAAATCGGATCATGATCTAATTTTCGAGGTTTTGAGAGGATGCACATTCTATCCTCTTCCAATCCAATTTGACCGAAGCAGAGCGAATGATCCATTTCCGTTTTCAAATATCTTCCTCCTCTGTTCTCTCCGCCGTTTATGCAAAGTCAATCAATATGAGGCTTTTTTCACAATTTTTTGGTTAATTTTTCACGACGTGGATTATATTGCCCTGTATTATTTTTATGAAGCTTTGAAACCAACAAATTTATTGCAACAAATTTAACCTGCTCGGTTCAAAGACAAAAAAAACACTATGGTATCTTCATTTTTTCTTAATATACTTTAGTATTTCCACGGCAAACGTTGAAGATGACGAAGAAAAAGTGTCTAAATAATCTTGGCCGACAGATATTCCGGTTCCTTAGCTATTATTTGTAAATGATAAGTATAACTTAGTTTTTCCTCATAGATTTATTACAACAAGACGACCTAAGTTTCAAGGAAGCTCGTTATCGTCGTGTACATTAGTAAATGAAGATAGTCACTCAAAATTGGGGGAGATAGAGGTGACGAGCTTCATCGAAATCTAAGTCGTCTTGTTGTAATAAATTTACGTGGAAAAACTAAGTTTCACTTATGATTTACAATGCTTCGCAAATTCCATTAAGTCACGCCCGAGCCAATGGAATACTTAAGCTGTAACTTTAGGATTTTCCCATAAGGAAATAACATGATTATTGTTTAAGTATTAACATAGTTTTCTTAGAATATCTTTGCGCGTTGAGGTAGTCCAAGCGAGATAGTTCCCTAGTTTATAATGTTTAATAATGTTTATAATGTTAATAGTCATAATAGAGATCATATTTGAATTATACGTTTCAATTTCACCAGCTGTAGGACACATGAATAAAATATTGCATTACTAATGGTGGAATAATATAGTTTTATATGACACAAATGGTAAGTAATTGAATGATAATATCTAAATAAGTCTTTGACTTGAATCATTTTTTCACGCGGTGCGTTTGAAACTCCTTCTAAACGGAAGGTTTTTTGTGATACCCAAGAAAGTATTGCGGTGACAATATGATTAATCTTAAAAAATAGTCGAGAAAACATGTAAACTACACAGTTTTAGTTTTTTACGACATCTAATTGTTAGAAATCCCTCATTTTGTAAATAATGTCTCTCTGGAGTGCAAACACGTACCATTTCCCATGTAAAAGGGCTGGTATTTTATGGCAAATATCTCGGAAAGTAATGTGGTAAGGGGTTAAATTTTGGGTGTCACTAGAACGGTGAGATATTTTTCTTTAAAATAAGACCAAATTCATGGATTTCTAGGTAAAATGATATTTCGCTCAAACTACCTTAATTGAAGTTATTTCTCATTCAAAGCATGGAATGAAGTCATTCTTAGTGAGGCTAATAATATTTACAAAATTAGGTCTCTGGAATTTTTTTATCCTTGCCCATCAGCAACCCCTAAAAAATAGAATCCATAAATTGCATGGTATATAAAATCACTAAAGAAAAATTTAACCACTCAAATTCTGACTTCCTTTCAAATAGGCGTGATATAAGTTCCAAAGTCCTCACATCCGAGAGTTCGGCATAAGAAAATTAAAGTGTAAATCGATTCGATATACCTACACCGAAGGCATGTGAGATTATTATCGCTCGGGGCAAATTGAAATCCCTTGATTCAGCATATAAACGGGACTCGATGCGTGGGCAAAACCTTCTTTTGCAATAATAAAAAGGACCCGAGAGTGAGAAAAGAGGGTGAGTTTGGCGCCCGCGTTGCCGTCGCCTGCAGATCCCTCCGGCCTCCTGCCCTTCACCTAGCCTCTGGGCAGTGAAAACTAATCCCTATGCTCCCTCCCCACGCGCTCCCTGGAGGAAGCTTCTGCTAAGAGCGCCTCACAATTAGCCGGCTGTGGGGGTGTAGGGAGGGAGAGAATGGGGCGTAGAGAGGGGGACCCAACGCTGCGGGGCTTTGAGGAGCCGCACTGGGTGGCTGGAAGGTGGAAGAGCGTATCGTCCTTGGATTGGGATACCCGAGGGGTTGGTGGGTCGGCGGGAAAAGACGAGACTACAGAGTGAAAAAATGGGGCTCCGCGCTTCCCTACCTCCCGGAAAGAGCCGTCCGACCTCCTTGGTAATATGAGCTGCGGGCCACCGGATTTGGAGATGGATAAAATTGGTATGGCTTTTGTGGCGGCGAGTTTTCATAGCAATCTATGGTTTCCGGGCCCTGCAATTTCCTGTTAGGCTCCATCGCACCGTCAAACATAATCCCCTTAATCTTCACTTAGACGAAACATCCTTGATCGAGGTGGTATTCGAAACCACGACCCTTGGGTCACCAGACGGGTTGGTTGCTAACTTGGATGGCGCGACCGGTTTTTAGGATTTTACACCAAGAGAATGTATAACCCGTGCATTATAAAAGAGTGCATGTAGTCGTAGAGTATGATATCATAGTGGAATATTGAACCCATTGGAATACACAGCCATCCAAATTGATTTCAACTGTTGAACAGTAAATCGAAATATAGACATTCGATTAATGAAGTCTTCTCGGGGTTTCAGCCAGGTTAGGTAATTGTTGGCCGACGTTTCGGTAGATACCTCCGCCATCGTCCTCAGGGCAACTGGAATCGTCGAAACGTCGGCGAACAATCACCTAACCTGGCGGAAAACCTGAGAAGACTTTATTAAGTTCATTCGCCGGGAAAAAACCAAATCATATTATAAGTATTAGAGTTTAAAAGTCGAGTTAAATAGGGGGGCTCCTAGGAAATATAAATGCCTCAGTGACCTTGCTTTGATACGCGTAGACTTTATCTGGTCGTTAAGACCGAATGACTTTAATTTTGCTTCGAGGGCTCCATCGGAATGCAAGGCATTAGAATGCATCTAAATTCCCTCTCTAACCCTTTATCAAAATTTAATTCAGGAGAGAAACAAAAAACTTAAAGGAAAAATATTGCTTTGCTCAGCTGAGGCGTTTAGCGTAGGCGGAAGACTTCGGTTTTAAAGTATAAACTTTGCTGTTTCTTCTAGCATAGTCTGGTAGGAATTACAACATTTAAATCCAATTTTAACACTCTTTGTGACTGCTTAGATATCACTAAGATATCTAAGCTTTAATAGCTAAGATAATTTTTTTTGACTGCTTAGATATCACTAGGATAAATCGGTTTGTAATTGCCAACAGATTTTTGTGAAATATGGAAGAATTAACTTCTACTTTCCTGATGAAAATCTTTCAACTTACCTCGAGTATCAAAAGTTATCATATCTCTTTGATCGTACTTCACGAATGTATTGATTCATTATAACTATGAAATGAGGACGAATTATGGGACATTATTATGAAGAAGGCACTGATTCCTAGCGTGAAATTAAACAAAAACTAAATGCAACAGACCAAACAAATGTCGTAAAAATCTTATATTTCAACCATTACCTAGTCAATAAACGAAACTGTATAATAAAAATAATGCAAAAAATATTAATTACAAGTTTTCAGGTCAAATATACTTTGTTCCTTCATCATTTTCAGGTTTCTCTGTCGGTATTTGACATTTATGGTACCATTATAGTCATACTGAGGTGCAAGATATTTGATAAATAATTCTACAAGCACTACTAGACGTGGGGCTTTGATGATTAAGGGAAATGGGTCTTAGCGAGTCACAAGGAACAGAATCTCTCGATGAATTATTCCTCAATGTTAATATTTTAATGCCGTAAAGGGAAAAGTGCCCATTCGGCCACATTTTATAAGCGACCGTAAAAAGTAGTGAGGTGAGATCCCTCTCCGCTTTTGCCGTTTTCCAAGAGAATCATTACTAAAACAGTTGTGTGCAACATTATGGCTGCAGTATCGAATCCAGCCTGGAAGGCCACTCATTCTACCGCAGAGCGCGTTCTAACGTCTGATACACTTAAATTCAAAATTGATTTAAAAGCCTTAGTCGAGGAAAGCGATTATTTTTTAACAATCGCCGCCTGTTTTAAGGCCATTTGTCTTTAACGTATAAAATGTATGAATCGAGTAGCTATTTTGGAGCCGGCTGAGAAACTTTGGAATCATTTTGCTCTGAAATGATTTCAATGTGAGTTAGCATCCATTATTTGAATTCATAGTTGTTTTTCAATTGCGCTACAACTATGCGCCTAGTGATATCAAGGGGCGAGTATCCCGAGAAGACAGCAAAATTGGGCTGAGGACGCATTCGGTGGGGTAAAAGTAGCATGTTGACCCCAAAAAAGTAGGAGTTAGTTCACGGTCCAAAACCGACAAGTCAAGTGGTATATCATTTGACGAAGGATCACTTGACTGACGACGCATGAAGACGATAAACACACAAACACAAAAAAATGAAAACACTTACGGAAAGTTCCTTAATATATCGGTGCTTCTGGCACCTTGGTCGCAAGGACGTAGAGAACTCAGAACTGCGTAGAAATTTTTTTGTTTCTGTGTTTATCGCAAGCCTTCCTGTGGCAATTTTCATCTATATATTGTGGCCTCCGACTTTGACGTCGACCACAATCGGGGGAATTTAAATTGGGAGGGCTTGAGGTGCACGGGTCCGGGGGTGTGGGGAAGGAAAAATCCCATGCACCTGGGAAATAATGGGAATGGATAGGGGAAGGGGAGGGGAGGGGTGGAGTGGGGGGCGATTTGAGAGTCTGGTTGCATCGGGTAAAAAGAGCCTTTACACAACTTTTAAATTTGCATAACGATTTAATTGAGATTATAAAGAAAAAACAAGAAAATACATACAATCCCTTTTCTTTTTAGATAGAAGTTTTAAAAAATATTAAACAAAAAGACTTCCTTTTAATACTGGTCTTATCGTTCTTAAACTTTCCCCAGGCGGAAACAATATTTAGTATGTCCAAAAATGAGATTTCACCCAGAATAAAATAAATCAAAAACGTCCCTACTAATTCTCACAAATTCTACACGCACACACGCACTCACACGACATTCCGAGGGGAAGAAAGGGGAAAATATGAAAAAAATACGGAAAAAATGATTCGGACGTTGTCTCTTCTTTCACAGTTACGTCTCCTTCACTTTAGAAACGGGTGGGGGATTTGTGGGTAGGGTACAGTGCTTATCGGGTCACATTTTCTTTTGATGTCGCCGGTGATGACGATGGTTCTCCTGATGGTGGCTGTGGCCGTGGCTTGTGGCTCTGGCTGCACGATCGCGGAGGGCGGCTTCCCTGACGGCAGAGACTTGAGTGCTCTCCTCCCGATTCCAGTGGCTCAAATTTTCCTTCCTTCACCTGGCTCTCCGTCCTCTTGGGGAATTGACCTGCCTCTCGCGACTTCTCCTGTCAGCCCTTTTAGCAGCCCTGCTTTGTCTTATTTCACGTAACCACTCAACAAGAATAAGCAGAAGAAGAAGAAGAACACTGCTTCTGTCCGGCGCACGTCTTTTATAGAGCGTCGGGGAGAGGGGGGGGGTGGCAAGGGGAACACTTCCTCTTCATTGAGGGGGTAGAGTGGAGACGGCGAAGATCATATTTGACAGGGGATAGAAACAAAATTGGGGAGGGGGAAACACCGCATTCCTCATTCACTCGCTCACTCACACAAGGTCGCCTCCACACGCGGGCAACGCACTCATTCACTCAAAAATACAACGGAAAAAATTACTTAGGCTCCCTTTAGCCCTCGGCGAACCCCGCTCAATTCGCTCCCTCACGACTGGTGATAGAAGAAGTTAGTGGGATTTATTGAGTCCTGGCGGAGAGAAAGCTTGGAAAAAGTGAATGCAAGAGGACTCAAGATCTTTGAGTTAGAGGGGGGAGGAGGAAGGGGGAAGGGAGGTGAGAATACCAACCTTAAAAATATTATTAAAAGTAGAGTTGTGGGAAGAAACGTGGGTGGGAACAGGGAGGGAAACGGAAACGGTAGGTGGATCAATGCAACTAGAGCGGTGACCATTCATGCGGATGTTAAGCGGAGTCGTAGTCAAACTAATGTAAAAGCAAGGGCATAGTTGACAAAGGAGGATATAAACAATATTAAGGGAAATGCAAGAGAGTGGGGGGACGGACGGAAGATGAACGGCAAGGAATTAATCAGGCAGAAGCTCGGTGATGAGAATGCTACAGATTTTGCAACGCGGGCAATTGCAAGGCGTCGGAAGGGATTTAGAAGTCCTGAAGATTGATTTAGAGAGAGGTTTCGTAATTTTAAAGAGGGCGGAGAGGATGGGGGCGTCTAAAAGTGACTAGCTTTTACATTGCTTTGACTACGACTCCGTTTAACATCCTCAAGAATGAGTGAGTAGGATTAGGCTCGCTGGCATGTTTGGAATAGTAAGGTCATTGCGGCCACGTGTCAGCCGCTGGGCTGGCCTTCTTCGTCGGGGGTTGGCGACTCAACCCTCCTGAAGGAATTGATTCCAATCGTTATGGACGTCTGAGTTAGCCCACGCCCCAAAGAATATTACGCGGGAGCTTCCCAAGCTCCCTCTCTCTCTCTTAGCGAGTCCGTGTTTACGTTTCACTCGGGATGTGGAGGGATCGCGTTGCGGCATAGATAGGCGCTCCCCGTCGCCCTCCCACAAAAACCCCAAACCCTTCTACCCTGCCACCCGTGACTAGGTCTCGTTCATTCATGAGAGGTTAAATCGACATGTTGAACGACTTGATATCAAGATGGCCCCACCTGGCACTTTTATAATGGCCGCTCATGTCCAAGCGCCTGCTTTCTTGTACACCGCCAAGGGGTGGGCCCCGCGAGAGGGGCTGATGTCCCCCGGCTCGCACGCGCTCTTGTGACAGAAGTGTTGGCGGGTGACAGTCAGAGCAAATTTGCACGCACTAGAATTCTGCCAGCGATCCAAGCCCCTCGCGAACACCTGACGAAAAATCAATGCGTTGGAAAGCCGTTGGCTACGACCTATTTGTTACGGATTTTATGGACTTAAAATATACATAAAGTCTTTAAAATGGATCATTACATACAATGCGAGATAATGTGCTCCAGCTTCTGAAAAAATCCTCAATGACTTCGGTGATAATACTCCAACAACACAATGTTTCATCCAGAGATGTGATTTCGTAAATGCAATCACGACATCGAGTCGCGACGAACGGATCGCCGTGACAAAATCACAGGAGGTCAAATCAAACCCTATTTATGCCTTTTGACAAGTTTTTCAAAAATAAAAAGATCAATAAACATTTGAAAAAGTAATATTTTTTAGGAAATATTATTGACAAAGATTGAAGAAAATTATATAAAGTGTACAAGTAAAAGAATTTCGTCTTCCTAACGCCGTTTAAGTATCAAAACAACCCGTGGAGCGTCTCTGCAGCATCAGGCTCTTCCAACGAGGAGTATGGTCGATAAATTCGAAAACAGTCTCAAAAAGAGTTGTTTAAAGAGGAAAGAGTTAGAGCTGATATTTTGTATTTTGGGCTTATTGGGTTACGGCCAACCATAATGGTTGAAGTAAAATCTATTCTTGAGTTTGACGCACACAAATAATGAAGAATGATCCACCGAAGCTCCTAGACAGAAAAATATCTCGCGTCAAATCCGGCAATGGGAGAAGCGGCCAACTCCTATCTGCTGAATATTTATTAGGTACGTACCCCCGTAAAAGACAGACCATATTGTATTATTGATTCAACCAGAGCAACGTAAGTAGACCTCTTTACGGATGTGCAAAATTCCGCAGTGGAGAATTCGTATATTCGTTTTGACTGGGACTCGAAGCCTTATCCCTCGTAACCGCGCCAAGTTTTTTAGTCAGTTGAGTACTGCGGCGTTCTCTTTATTATAGACTATGAGCACACGTAAAGTAGCAAACAAAGAGCTCTCAGCCTAATATTTGGTTCAGATTTCAGTTTTACAATGCATTTTCCATCTAAAATTTATTTTATTAGACCGAGAGTTTTGGGGTAACTCGAAGTTAAAATTTCATTACGGTATAAAAAGTACTTCCTTAATGGAAATTATCCGGGAAATAAATTATAGCTGCTGAGTACTAACTGATGCACTTGGAATATCACGTATAACTAGGCAGTTGTATCTTCTCTATCACACAATTCTTCACTCATATGTCAGAAATACATACTATGATTTTATATTTGGTCCCAATAATAACAAGCTCAGCTACAAAAGTACCGTAAACGCGGGCTACTTGAACCCTGGAGGTTAACTTGAGCCCAAAACAGAAAAATGGTGTTTGGTTCTCTGCGTACTCTCAAAATCGGTATAACGACGTAGTTCACTGCCACCTACCAGCGAAGCACTGAACGACGTCGTTATACCGATGTTTAGAGTACGCAGAAAACCAAACACCATTTTTCTGTTTTCGGCTCAAGTTAACCTCCAGGGCTCAAGTAGCCCGCGTTTACGCAATCAAAATTAGACTTCCTGTATTTGATCTCTTCATATTTCTCTTTCTTTATCTTCTATTATATAAATAGACTAGTATACTACTATATTTTCACAAATCTCATATTATCCATCAAATAAAAAATTAAAAGATATTAGTCATTGAATGTCTGAAATTAGAATTACTCTTTTCACAGAGAGAGAGAGAAAAAAATTAAACTTACAAATATATTTGTGTATGACTATATGAAACTATCGGGTAGATATGAAAGGTCAAACTGAGATTAAACGAAAAATGAATGCTATTGAAGGACTTACGGAAAAGATTTCATTTCTCTGGTGAGTTCTATACAGGTGTATTATTCTCGAACATTTGAGACATAATGCGCATCGCTAAGCCGCGATCTCATCGTGAGCAAAACTTTTTTTAAGGTTACTCTAATCATAAAGATTTCATAGGACTATTCTATTGAGTCAGACGTTCATTCATAATGCAATATACGGCGCTTTGAAATGTTCTCAACCCACCACAAAGGATACGCGCCATTATGTACCTCGTAGCTCAAATCCATTTTTGATTCTTATTCATGAGCAATCCTCTCTATGAGGAATCTTTAATCTTCTATAAGAAAAGATTGAAATATAGAAGACAGCCACGGGTTTAAAAATAGATATAGGCTTCAATGACAGAAAACACTCGTTAACTGAATCACCTCGTAAAATGATACGCACAACCCAGCAAACCTATGACAGTGAAACTTCAAAAATATATAAAATGCAACAGAATTTCGACATATAACTGCAGTCTTTGTACATGATATTACTTGCACTGAGCTAGGGATTACTCTGAATTTAGACTCCTGAAACTGTCTGTTAACGGCTTCAAAAGGATGAGATATGATCCTGGACCGTGATTTTTTAATGGTACACCACAAAAAGGCGAGCAGTTATGACCTACTTACATCGACGGAAAAATTACATCGTCGTGTAAAATTCGGATCGTAAAGAGCTTTCGACTCTTGCTTAAGCGAAATTGGCGAAATCATTCTTACTGATGTTGTCTGAATAGACAGCCATCTGAAATATCATAATCGTTATTATATCGTTAATTACATGCGTTATAAAATCTCTAGCCATATTTAATCGCCTACTTTGAGACAAGTATATAAGGAATACACATTAACCATCACGAGTGGTCATGTGCTGGTTTGAATCTCTCCCAGTATTACTATGTAAGTATTACTATGCAAATGAACATTGCGTACCAGAAGGTCTTAAGAATGTCCTAAGACGTTTGGCCATGGAGAACATAATATAGGACGAGCAGCATAATAACTTTTTTCGGAATTTATTTAGTTCTGTTTCTGAATTTTTCGAAGACAAACAACCTAGAGAATAAGGTAGGATAACATCCAGTCAGCTGACTCCCAAAAAATTCCACTGGGATTGACCGATGTCTCACCCGACGATACAGCTTAGTCAAAAGCGTCAACGACCAATCACCCTCCTGTTGCGGCCCTGCACGTCCCGCTACGCCCAACCCTATTTTGCTATTTTTATGGAAAACATTGCGCTCTCGGCCCGAGATGGATACCGTACCAGGCTAATATATGCTCTTGAACCAGGTCTACAGGCCCCAAGGACCTTAAGCCAGCTTGCAGCGGCCATTCACTTGCCCTTACTGCGACCTAATGCACGAGGAACGATGTGGTGGGACTGCAAACTTGAAAAATAGAACATGACCGTATGAGACCAACTTCAGTTTGATTGAGACTTTACTTCATTAAATATATAGAAAAATAAAACTGCAAAGGAATGGCGATAAGATGGCAGACACGTTAAAAGGTTTTTATCCGTTACAGGGTTGAAACTAACAACTTAACAAACAAAGTGACAAAAAACTACTATATGTGTTACTAAGACAATAGAATGATCATTCATTTATTGTTTCTATTTGGAAACGTTTCTGAGTTAAGCTAAAGCTATTATTGACTCCGTATGTTTATGACAGCGGTGGGTTATTTATTTAAACTAAAGTCACAAAATTACACTAAAGTTAAGATGGAACCTGAAGTATATTGCTAGCTAAGGCTCTACAGTGATTACCTAAATAAGCCTTATAGTAGGATAAAGTGGCGGTTAAATTGATATTGATAATGGTTGAGGGTGCTAGCGAGAAATATGATGGCCGTATTATGGTGATTCATATTATAACTTACCCTCGCATACAAGTGATGTTTCTACTTTCTTTACTCTTTGGCAATGTCAATGTAGTGCAGTGCCCATTTAATCTTTCCCCGCAAAGGTAAAATGCCGATGCTATTGCTATTCTAATTTTTCGGGGGCAACAGGTACAGCGAGAATGGAATAGAGAGGAAGTAAAACTCTTTGAGCGGCGGAGTTGACCGTGTATTGAGGATAAATAGTATTATGAAAACTGATTCCTTCCAAAAAACCAAAATAATATTACCGTTGTCAACACGCAATGTGTATAGAAATAAGCTAAACGGTTAAAAGAACAAACCAGCGAGGGCTCTAGTGAATCATGACTAAAGATCTCAAAAATCTCCTCAAGAACGATCCCTAGTTACGGACGCACGCAGTGGACAAGGGTCCGAGAGGCGAAGAGCGACTATTTTCAGTGCTCTCGTGGGCGAACATCGAGAGCAAATCATTCGCGCGAAAAGAGGATGAAGGAAGATTGAGAACGAAGGAATATAAATGTGCGTCCGAGTTGTGCAGATAAACAGATATTAGACCTTCTCCCGTGAAAAAGCCCCTTTTCTGGATAAAAAGGTATATGTATTTCTATTCGCCTCCACGCCCTTGTCCTTCCCAGATTTTCGCCCGTCTGGAGCTAGTTATCTCGAGTGCCGTCCGAGCGTGCGACTGCTCTTCACGGGCCAACTCGTTCCGCGTCGCGATTTTTCCATCCTTGAGTACACGAGAGAGATTATGCAGGAAAAACGAGCTCTCCCTGCCTCCCCTGAACCACTCCCCTCTCTCTCCCTCCCCTTACGATCTACCTCTATTCCTCCTCTGGCGCAGAAAATCCCATTCAAGGAGATTATAATATGATTCTTCGTATGATCAAATGCCCTCCATTTAGATTTGCCGAATTCCTTTATGGATGAGGGCTTCCATTCCTCGAACGTCATTATAGGCATGAAATAATAAACTAAAGCTGCCACTTAAACTAATCTTTGCGAGAGTCCAGAAAAATTAACGTCCTCCATGTACTAATTAACTACGTTTGGTTCCTTAAACTCGGTTCAAATATTTTCTCGGAAGTCCTCCAATCGATAAAGTCAATGTCAGTTATTCAACGGTCTGTTGTAGTGCGCGAAACCTAAATCCTCAGTTAACATCCACTTGACGGAAAGACCGTATCTTACGGTATACGTAAACTAGGCTTTAAAACCGGGCGTCATCCCGAATATCCGTGAAAACGCCACGAGCAGGATAATTTTCTCTCACGGTTTGGAATAAGAGCACAATGTACAGCAACCGAGTATTGACAGAATAAATACAGAGCTTGTGTAACAGTTAAAGGTGAGTTGCGGCATATATTTCACCCAGAGCTGGGTGGTGGTAATTACCTATCGCAATTACTAAGTTTAGGCCTTATTAGACATGGCTACGTAATCTTAACCAGGCCACCTATCGACACACAGGATCACCTGCCCTCTGTTAAATAAGACCTCACAATTTCCTTGCCTCGGCAACGACGGAATATTTACATCACATTCTTCAGATTTTCAAATTTTATCGTGTGAAACTAAATATAGGCTGCAGTTGGAGGTGCCACTTTGATGATTCAAATTAAAAAGAATCAATTCAAGCTGATAGATTGTACAGAAAAAAGGTCGCGATTTATTATATTTAACTGTTGAACCAGTAAGGTTTTATATTTTATATTGAACCATCATTGATATGCAAACGTCTGCCAATCTGATATGAAACATCTGTCGAAGTAATGTAAAACTGGTCCACAAAAACGACGAGGTCGAGACTTTCCTGAATACGAGGTCCCCGTAAGTGCTCTCAGTGTATTTCGACCTCGAAGCGTTCCCGTCATCGGACGGCCCCTGAGGCGATCGAGTACCCTATCCCTCGCGTTGAGCTACAGTGACGAGAGGGCAACTAAGTCCTGACGCTCTCGCCACAGGCAGGGGCAGCCGGGGCTAATTACCGCTCTTAACCGGCTAATTTACGGCGGCGTAATCCTGCAGAATGGCACCGCTGGCGGGAGGCGGGGCATTACCGCCCACCGCGCGCCACCGACACGTGTACAGGAGGACAGAGGCGCAAAAACGGCTTTACTTCTTGGGAGGGGGGGGGGGGATGAGGGAAATGGTAGGACGTGTGATGAGGAGTGGGGGTGCCGCGGGGAGGCAGACAGCGGAGCGGAGTTTCCGGGAGTGCGAGGGGTTGAGGTGGGGAGCGGGAAAGAGGGGAGGGAAATGGCGGGAAATGATGGAGGAGTAAAATGGCGGGCTAGAGGGACCGTGAGTGCAGTTTTATGCCGTGTCCCAATTCGTTAGGCATTAGGGAGGATGCGGTTAGCTACCTAAATATTTAGAGGCCTTTCGCTAGGGGAGCTTGATTTGGGACATCCTTCGCTAGTGTTACCGTCTACCGAGCTGGAAACGAATGAAAAACATATGAGTAATTAATAAAGGACAGAATGAAACAAATGAAACCTGAAATTAAGAAATTTTTGGCGCCTGTGGTTACCTTCGTATGCGTTGTGAGATTTGGAAAGTGAAATAACATTTTTTCATCCATTTCGTTGTTTGGAGATTCGTTAGTTTTTAGTTTTCGGGGTATTTAAGTTTGTGTCGGTGTTCTGGGATTTAAATTCGTTTTTTTTAAGTGTACTAAGTAGAATTTTTCTTTTGTAGTCGGGTGTTGGGTTGCGAAATATTAGAGAATTCTTTCAATTACAGACAAAATTCTTGCCGGCCATGTTTGCCACTTTTCAACTACTTCCTTGTGTACGAGTTTCCTTGTACGACGCATGCAGCGCTTTGCATGATGGGAAATTCAATATGGAGGCAGATTTAGGATAAACTCCATCTACCCTAAATTTCACCCCCGAGAAAGGCACCTAAATCCGCTCCCCCATGATGTCTAACGAATTGGGACACACTTCAAGATGGCGTCCTCCCTAAATATGCCGATTTAGCTGCCTAAATGGCGAATTGGGACAGAGCTTTATTTAACTTTTTGGGGCAGAGTCGATAGGTAGAGTTAATATTTCCGAGCTTAGATCAGTGGTGAACGAACAGGTTGCATTGAAAATTATACCAGCAATATCGATCAGCTTATTTGGCTGCATTGTCCAATTCATCCATCCTTCTCTGGCTCTGTTCTTCACAGAAGTCGCTTTAAACTAGCCAAGGAGGCACCCAAGGTTTTCAAAGGTAAAACTCCTCTGAAATCATTAAAGGGACCAATTAAACTTTCATTGTAGTCAATGTTATTTCATTAAGCACATTGAAAAGAAAACAAGTGGTATTTATGGTGGAAGATCCTTGTTTTTAGGACTTTAGGTTTTCTTTTAGCGGTAAAATACACATACCTACTTGTGAATTGAGAATTTCAGAGAAATGTTACGAGTGGAGTAATTTTCACGATAACAAATACTTGCAATTTTAGCTAAACCTATTACATTAACGTCGTCCGCAGAAAACCCCCATACGATATCCTCAGAAATTTTTGAAAATGCTGATAAAATGGATGTATTTTTGAAACATTTTAGTTTTAAAATTCTATCGTGGGTTTGAGTAATTATACCGAATAAAAACTGTTACCTGACTGAAACCAACTAAGCACGAGAACTAGCTCAATTTTTATGTTTATTTAGAGATATATTCTGCAGTGCCTTACCATATCCCATAAAATTCTACCTCTATTTTTTTAATAAAATATAGTAGAGCAATAAGTACGCGAATAGCTAGTAGATATGATAAGAAAGACGGAACATTTCTTTATCGAAATTTTATCACTTAAATAAAATAATCTATTTGTACATTTAAAATTAAAGATTAGTTTTCTTGTTTTCAAGTTACAACAAACCTAGGATGAAGTTTATTAAAACCAGAATTACTCCAAATATGGTGAGATAGGCCTGAATTAATCATTTGACTAGACCGATTTTCTAATTTAGACCTCTGAACTGCCCATTGGGTTTATTAGCCAGTTACATACCAACAAGCCATCTTAATTTAATATGGATTTCTTGTTTTATACCGGAAAAGTTCGGCAACGATTTCTTGAATACATATAACATAAGGAAGACCACAACTACATATTCGTTGAGATTGAATCCATATGATGGAAACAGAGACGTAACCCTTGTTTGCAAGACGTTGTTTTTCATTTGGTTGGTGTTGGTGCATTTCCGTCTCGCAAGACTTTCCCCGGCCGCAATGTCTTCTCCTTCAGACGGTAAAGGTTGCGAAAACCGAGAGCGCGCATATCCGCTATAAACAGCTACGGCTGGCGAATCCCGTTTCTATGGCGCTGCTTTGGCTTCGTATATGTGGAGGAAAATAGGGGGAAAGGGAAGAATAGGGGGTGGCGGAAATTTGATGGAGTCTGTCAAGGTAAGTGGTGTAGTCAGGGCAGGCGAGCGAGAGGTCTCTTTCCCGGCAGCCACCGCCTCTGCGTGGGGGGGATGCCGCGAGAAGAAGGGATCCACCTTGACGGGCGAGGGGTGTGGTGGCGGTAGAGTGTGAGAGGAAAGAAGCAAACGGGAGATACTCCGGATACTCCAGCGGACAGGACCGAGGAAGATGGGTGGAGTTTTATCAAGGGTTTACTAATATGATATTGTTTATTTATACTCAACTGGACGAGTCGATATCATCATCTCATCCCCCAAACCAGCTTACGCAAGCACCCACGTCGGGATAGGAGAAATATTCAGCCAAATTGGGACTCGAATCCGTGACCTTAGTATTAGAAAGAGAGGAAATTACCCCGTCGACACCAATGGGGTTGGGAGGGATTTCAAAAGTTATGGAACTAATGTATCATATTCCTTGGAAAACGGCATCTATATTTTTGGCAAATAACTCGAAGAGTGGTGCGGTAGGAGACTGGTATTTTGTATTCAATGGATAGGTGAGCTATTTTTCTTTGAAATGAAGTAAAATTCGTTGAATTTTAGGTGAAAGGATATTTTTCTAGGCTAATATAAATATCCAGAAAAGGATTGAAGGGGTTAGGGAATCAAAGTTCTTTTGAGGGCGCGACGGGTCCATCACCCATTTGGGGGCTTTTGAGATCTCATTTACGCTCAAGGGACTGGAGCGGAAAGGATTGTCACTGATGAATCTTTTGAGGAAACGGCGTTTGGCATTCAACTGCTTGCCCCGCGCGAGATTAACGCGAACCTCACCGCTGACAAAATATGAATATATGTGTTCGTTAAGCTGGAACGTAAGTACATGCGGTGGGACTTGTTCGGGAAGTTATGAGCACTAGTCCATTTCATGTCAGGATTACGGCTACATTTAGGCAATTAGGCATAACGTCTTGATCGAGAACCACACTTAAGAAACGTACTAGCCAAGAGGATGAAACGGGGGATAGCGTAGATGTGAAACTACCGTAGGCGGAGGTGAGGCCAGAACAGGAACACTTGAGAAGGATTTACTGACGAGTTGGTGTACCGGTCAAAAAACGTCACTCCTGCGACAGATTTTAGCTTCAACTCTTCGGAAATAAAACACGACTACCAAAGACTTAAGCCAGAGTAAGACTTAAATTGCATCGAGTATAATGGTGGAAATGACTTCGAAAATCAAGAGGAATTTCGCCTTTATTTTTAACGCCCCTGGTCCTCGCACTGATTGCAATTACAGGGAGGATTTAATAATTGGAAGGCTGGAACATGGAAAAGACGGCCAACTGTCATAATTTCCTCCTCATATCCTCAATTCATGCACGCATGGACAGTTTGCGAGGAATTTCTCGGGTCCGTAACTTCCTAATCAATGCTAAAATTGGGTTACGGCTGCAGCGGAATGGACCGGGAAAGGTATGGTATCCGTGGTGGGAATGCACTGTCCTGTTATTCCCAAAGTCGCGCTTCCGATTCTCGCCATGAGCATCTCTGTTGCGTTGCGCAACAATCAAAATCTCCGGGATATATGTAGACGGATCATGGCACTTTAGGGACATGTTTCTTCGAGTGTCCAATTTCCCTTATCTGCGGAGAGAAACAGTTGTCAGCCGTAGACACTGCTCACCGGTCTGGAATACAGGGGGAGCGTACTGCATCGGTGAATTTTTCGCATTGATAATTGAATTGAACACTGAACATATATTCCTAGGAGAGTTGAAATATTACACTACTTTATTTATATTGTAGATATCAAGTTATATATCTCAAAATCAATACGCCACGTGACTAAAAATAACGACGTCTGATTCATTGCGAACCAAATATATCTGTGGTTTTTAAATATAAAACTTAAGGCTTTCCCGGCGAATGCTTGGAATGTATAGTTCTCGGGTTTCCAACCGGGTGATGGTGGTTTTTGGCACCGAAGTTTCGAAGACGTAGTCTGCCATTATCAGGGTGATAATTACCCTGAGGACGATGGCAGACTACGCCTTCGAAACGTCGTTGCCAAAAACCACCATCACCCGGTTGGAAATCCGAGAGCTATACGTTTTTAAATATATGCTATCTTATAAATTCCACGATCCGGCAATCTGCGATGTCTTTCGTAATGAATCATAAAATGAGACATTATTTTGCGAATGTAACTGAAAGAATATTTTCGCTGAAATCTCAAAAATTAAAAAAATGACTGAAAATCAGAGGAGTCAAAAATGTTTAACATTATTCAAGTAATAAGATTTTAAATCAATGAAATGCTTAACAATGTAGGAAAGAGGATGGCAGGGGGGAGTTTGTAATATCCCATTTAGATTATCTTTACCTCGTTCTTCGTCACCCCGTTCCTAGCCATACGCCGTAAATTAGCCTCAATTAATGAAATTTGATAATTTACCACATTTCGAGCGCGGCAGATAATATAGTTACATTCTCGTAAACTGTAAATATTTATTCTAACGGTGCAAAGCTCTAAAATTACATTCTCAATCATTTAGTGCTTCATCATCAATTCATTTGACGATTAATTGAATATAACTTATTGAATATAATAAATTAATTGAAATACTAATGATCGGCAAAATTGGCCAATATCAAAACAAGACAAAAACGTTGGTGCCTTGTGGGCTGATTGATCAGCTGTTCCAAGATTAGTATCAACTACAACAACTGAGGCAATTAAATAACCATAAAAAGCACTTTTTTCTTTGAGAAAAGCTAAAACACAATTGAAAGAATATCCTTCACTTAAATTAAGTAGTCTTAATGCTAAAGCTGTAAGATATACACCGCCGTTGTAAACTCTGAACACGGGCAGCACATGGGTGCATAAGATTTCGTATTCGACATTTTGATTGGGTCCAGGGAACACAAAAGGATTGATTCTCCAGGGAGAATTGTTCTGAGGAATCCAATGGGTGCGTTCGTTGCTACATGCATGGGGAAAATTATCGCCAAGACATGAAGTCGCAATTTAAATATCGAACACCGACGCACTGTTTTCAACTGTTTAACAGAGCATAGAGAAAATGTTTCCCATGCCCATTCTCTATTTTCAGTCTCTGACTTGTGTGCATGTTGGTCTTTCCAAGTCATCCACCTCCCGCCTTCTTCCCATATGCTCATCATGGGCGAATCGCGAACGTCGTTTGGTATCCATCCATTATATCCAACATATAGCTCCCACCACTCACATTAGCCTGTTATGGATCGCCTAGGAAAGGGCTACGTCGTTTATCATCACTAGTTAAGCAAGCCATCTAATCCTGTGTGATGTTACTATTTCCACTTTGACAAGTACTCCCTTGTTCTCCTCATACATTCTATTTCTTTGTATTTCTCTCCATTATCCAGCTCTACCATTCAAAACCCTCTCGTCTTCCATGAAACCTTACTTCTTCTAAGCCAATGTTATTTCCAGAGAAACCTTGTCTAGAGCTCATAGCTCTATAACATCGACTTTATTAGATTTTTGGGGGGGTCAAAAGGGGCTTGCTCTAGCTTGTTATGCACAAGGCACCTCGTAACGGGTAAATTATTCTCCTCAAATAAGGCCGAGTAAAATTTTTCTCTTAATTTTAAGTCAGAAACTGAGCCATCAAAGAATAATATTTCCAATGGTTAGCGCATTGAATAGACTACATCAAAAGAAGCTTTACCCCGAAATTCCACCAAAAAGAGTAAATCAAGAGAATTGATACGACATATAACACGAAATCTACATGGAAAAGCCATTACGCTTCGAAGTGCACATTCCGGTAGAGATATAATGATGTTGAGGTGTTATCCCGTACTTCAGAGAAGGAGTAAAAGCAGAAACGTAGCAAAAAGGATGATCAAACTCGGTGAGGGTAAATAACATAAAACAACAATGCTGTATCTTCTGCAGCCGAGCCAATAATAGTCTTATTTAAAAAAAAAAACAGAAATCTCTCTCATCATTTCAATGGTCGCAGTTTCCTGTTTGAGGATTTCCTCGAATCAGATTGCGTGCTGCACATGCAGCGCTCAGAGGCCGCGAATTTTAAGTGGATGGATATGTTCGACGGTCACGCCCTCCCCCCTCCGCCTCTCCAGCCTCAACCCACACCCTCGCCCCACCGCCCACGGGAGGAAGCCATCTACGGCCCAAGCGGCCACTTTTTCCTCCTCGAAACCGCTATGCCAATGTATTTGGGTATACATTAGATAAATCGATTTCAAGGCGAAAATTCATTTCCAAGTACCCCCCTCGTCTTTGATATGCCATCATCGCCGGCTCATCCAGGGTCCCGACTCGCCTCCTGCCGATGACATTTGAAAATCATCAAAGCGCTGGGAGAGGGGAGGAGATTTTAAATTCCCATTCCTTAGCCTAATCGGAACCCATCCTCCCTCCTCTCGCCACCGATCTTGAGCGGAAATTTTTGCGAACTTTTAATTCATTTAGGCACATATCAACGGATGGATATCAGCACGCCGAGTTGCCTTCAGTCGTCCCCGCCATCGATTGTCTCCGTTCGCTAGATAACCCAACCCCCAGCCCACCCCAAGTACCTCCGCTCACACCCACCCCCTCGCGACCTCCCACCCCCTTCCACCATCCGAACCTCCCATGCGCGCCCCGAGCCACTCCCCCAGCCGAGGCGGGAGGGGGGGGGGGCATAGACAGACGCACTGTCGCGGGACACGCACGAACGTCGGTGCTGGCAGAAGCAGACGAGCGGCCAGCGGGTGCAGAAGTGTTTGGGCAGAGCAGCCAAGGTAGCTGGTTGAGCGGCCATTCAGCCATCCGGGGCAGCCGTGACTGGGGACAGGTGAGCCAAGGTAAAATCACTTATCGTGTGGGATGATCAACCGTGAGAGTTGGCCGAATAACTTCGCAGAAAACCGACTTTTAAAGGAAGGAAAAACACTTGGTGATATTCTACACGATCTTTGATTTGACTTAGGACACTCTCCTCGCCAAGATCACGTTTGGGAGTTAAGCATCTTTGGACTCGCCTTGAACATAGAATAAGGTCTTCATCTCTCCGAATGCTGTTACCCATATCAGTGGCGGAGAGTAGTCGCGAAAATACTTAGTCGTCGATTAATGATAAACTGAAATAATTTTACTTCGTTTGGCACATTTTAGATCTGATAATCATTCCGGAACTTTAAAACTGAGTAGTGCCTCCTAAATTTAAGACGCTCAGGGTGCCGGCATATTGACTCATCCGAAGGTTCTCGAGTTTAAACTTCATATTTTTAAATTAATTCTGCTTAAAGTCATATTATAAAACGGCTTATAGCAAAGGGCGTCTAAATTTCAACTAGGCACTTAGATACAGGGTAGACACACAGAAAATAGTCAAATAGTTAAATTAGCTGTAAAACTTTTACGTGTGAAAAATATTTTGAAATGGAAGCGAAAGGGTTTAATGTGGAGGTTGGTCTGAAATTATCGTCGTATGTGAAATTATGTTGGTTTATGATAGGATAGTGCAACGTTTTAATAAAGGCTAAATTCAATTAAATTCCCCGTCAATTTCCATCCATTTGTTTCCCGTTTATTAATAGAAGCACTGTAAAAAGGGCGTATTAATCAAATATGTTCAATTGAAGTCATCCGCGCAGAAGAAAATGCATATATTAACATTTGAAAACGCTATGGAAAACTACGAAGTGTTCTATCTTCAATCACTTCCGAATGAAAAAAGCATTCAATGTGCCGATATATTGAGTCATGCAAATTTCTTTAGACAGACTTCGTTGTAAAAATTAATTCTGCTTTGAGTCAAGTTATTAAACAGAACTTTTCTTATTAAATGTATACAAAAATTCGTCATAGGTTCTAGGGTGGACAATGAGCTCATTAAAAGGTAAATTGTTGAATTTTTCATAATTTACCAATAGCTTTCTAGGTGTGAAGAAGGATGTAGCAATTGGAACGAGAGAGATAATTACGGAGGTTGGTCTTAAATTACTGTCATTTATTTTACAATGCTGGTGTATGATCGGAGTTGGACTGAATTGAATCAAACTCGTCGTCATTTTCCTTCAATTGCGTCAATTCAATTGATAGTAGATCCGACAGTCTGTTAAAAGGGCGGGCGAAACTGAAGAGCGTGAAATGAAATAGTAATCTGATGAACTTATCCACGCATAAGAGACTGCATCCATTGACACTGTCCGAAATTCGTGTGGAAAATTACCAATTTTTCTTCCTTAAATCATTTGACGTTAGGAATGAAACCAGGAGCAGGCATCTCCTCTCTCTTCAAAAGAAGCACAAAGTGCCCAGGTCAGCGCCTCGTTATATGCATTATTAAACTCCAGATATTACGATATGTTTCACCGAAAACTATCTGTGACGGGATGTAGCGGCTCATTAACGATCTCTTCAAGCAATGGGAATGTGCGCCAGAGCTTTCGTCTTCCCTCTTTAGCGAGCGATCATTCAGAGTCATATTATCAAGAGGGCTGTGCAGCTACAAACAATGGCTGACGAATTAGCACAGAGGAAAAATCATTGGCGTTGATCAGAACTCGAACCCGTATACCTTGATCCCCGGTGCCCAGCCAAGGTGATTTTTTGCCTCCGTTGAATTTTGCCTTTGTGTGTACGTTCAGGTCAGTCGTGGTATATTCCGTAAAGGTAATATCGTGGTTAGCCCCGGTTTCCTCAAAAGTCGATAACAAGCGCTTATAAACAAACTGAAAATTGCAGTATCCTTTTTTTGAGCCTTAAAATTTGTTAAATTTGAGTCTAAACGTTACTTCGCAACCTTAACCTTTGAATCATTTAAACAATTTACTTAGTGTCTCTGGCTTATGTAACTTTGTGATCGGAATGTTATTATTACGCGTAGTGACGTCTTATAGCAGCGGTTCTCGATCTTTCCAAGGCACTCTTGGAAACACATTTCCCTCGATTAAGGGTACGATATTTTTATAAATTAGAAAATATTAATACAAAATGGAATTTCTCATATGCACTCTACCTCCGCCGCAATAGAAATATTCTTCGTGTACATTACACCGATGGAGCTCGTGTCCAAAAGGTGAGCGTAACAACAGGTTGTAAGCTGCTGCCTGAAGCACTAGTCCCTCGGCAAAATTTTTCGTATCTTTACTAATCAAATGCATATTCGCAAAACAAGTGTCATCAACATGTATGCCTCGATGACGCAAAATTTGGAAAAATTTACGAATTTGGTGTTGATCGGCTGACAACCTGAAGGAGAATTTGGTTGCACTGATATCAGTAGCGTATAATTCGTTTGAAGGGGAAAATTAGTAATAAATTTTCTGAAGAGTCAATACTTTTAAGTTCCATAACTGTAAAAAAGTAACTAAAGCCTCATATTTCTCTCCACTAGTAAATAAATCGGTTTACGATTGTGAATATATTAATATCAACGTATCGATTCCCTAGTAATATAATTTCCATGATTCATTGACACAAGTTGAATAGGTGGTATAACTCCATGTTTTGGCAATAGTCCCGATTCTGTTCTACCGTACAATAATGCCATTTATTTGCTTAATTAAATAATATGTTTAAGTTGAGGAATTTCCTCCTCATCTAATTGTAATTGTTGGTAAAGATGGCTGACTTCAATCACAATGTCTTCTCAAGCAGTCTGTCAGGGAGATGAAAGATTAGCAAACGCGCTTAAAAACCATGGAGTTTCGTAACAAATCGTTATTTTTCTTCACGAGGGCCACTAGAGGTAGGCTATTAGAACTTCAAATATTGCTAATTTATCCTTCCATATTAGTTTTAACGTACTTAAAATTTTCGTGATTCCCTTTCAGGAAAGATGGAAAAATCCTCATTTTGGTTGTAAAACAAGAAAACGATTAGTTTAACAAATGTCTCGGTCATCAAATAATCCCAAAAAACGTCTTCCGCGTCCTTCTCATCCATTATTATGTTCATTCATAAATTGATGAGCGTGATAGTTTTCATGAGAAGTATTAAGCTTAAGAAAAACGTCATGAATATCTCTTTGATATCTCGAAAAATGATTCTGAAAACTACTTTTTATATTGCTTTAAGGGGTCTCTCAGATCCCATGCGCCTATTTGAATTACAAAAAGCGTCTGAGGTGTCTTTTGCTCAATCACCATCAGCTCATTTGGGCCTCATTCAGTAAGGACTCCACACCCTCGAACCTCGAAAAATCTGTAGATGTGATGTACCTGCCCCGAAAAATCTCCACTTTTGAATTTCCTTAGTTGAAATAATCGAGGTGGTAATGGTAAAAATGGTCGGAATACTTCGGGGGCTTGGAAATCCCAAGATTATTGAAAATAAACCCCCAAAAGTCATCAATCGGATGGTTGGTTGACTGCAGCTCATCTCTACACTCTTCCTCTGCCACACATCCTTGAGGTGGCTCGCATCGTAATATTGAGATATTGAAGTCTCCTATCTGTCAAATGCTTCATTTATTTAAAACCATCCACTTTAGAATCATTTTTACTTTGATGCATACTATTCTTCATCATCTCCTGTTACTTCCACAGTTCATTTATCCTCCCATTTTTTTAACCGTCTGTTGCAACGAGTTGCGTCCGAAACGCTAATTACCTCTTATTTTTCTCAGAGTTTTCACTATACAGTGAAACCACCTACGCGGACACCTCCCTTAGGCGGTCACCTTTCTCAGCGGCCATTTTGTTCGGAAATGGAATTTATGTCACAAATATTTTAGCAATGTAAATAGCAATAATATTTTGCTTACGCAATATATCCCTCTTTTACTCGGTCACCTCTATAGGGGGCCCTCATCATGTGAGTCCGCGTGATGGCCGCTTCATACAGGTTTCACTGTACTACTTTCCACTCCAGCAATCTTCATCATTCAGCAACACTATCGCCTCTTCGTCGAACCTATTCCTTTAAAGCCAATCACCCATCACTTTTATTTATTCACCTAGCACTAGATGTTTGATTTGCATATGACAACTGGCCTAAAATTCTGACGTAGTAGCGTCGATTGTTTTTTCCGCAACATTGTTGCTCATTAAAAAATTCTTCGTATTCTCCAACTATTTATATAATGAAAACTATTTTAATTAATTTGCATTTTTTACCTGTAACAAGTCTTCTAATTGGTCAAATTAGCGATGACATTTTCCATTTTTGTTTTGATTACATCTATATTTGGAGGTATTTCCGATCTCACGCGCCCAACAGTGCCATCAAAACGAAATTGCCTCTTTAAAGCGCCATTTAAACCCTTCACAATGTGCAAGAGGAAGTAACGACTACAAATGGAGTGACAGGTACATTGGTAAAGTAAATTTGAGTAATTTTATTTGCGCGATTGCATTTTTAAATATACCACAAATAAAATTAATCTCCAACACTAATCGAAGCAATGAAGAAATGGACATAGGTAAGTTTTATAATACTGGGGGGCGCTGTAGCAATCGCGCAAGCGTAAAATGAACAAAGAATAATAGTAGCCTTGGTATTACCCAAGGGAGATGAGTTACGGGCGTGGATAATTGGATGGAATGTGTAATGATGTTGCGAACTAAGGCAATCAGGAAACTGCCTACCAATGAGTTCAACACTAAGGAAAAGCTGTTGATATTGGATTACTCCTCTATTACCGTATTTTCTGAATAGAAAGAGGAATATTCTGGTTGCCATAATTTGAAACGGCCAAAAATTGAAATTCATAGTTGCCCAAAATACAAAATACAAATTCTAATACTTCAAAGTAGTAGTGGCGAGAGACCACTACGCATAATCTCTTTAAATGTGGCCTCATAATGAAGAAACATAAGTCAACTTTCTAATGACACTTGCTTTCCTACCAATTTTCCAATACTATTCTATATGCTTGCCAAAACAACTCCGTTTTTCACTGGGTGTGGTAAGACTAAGCGTGTAGGAAACAGGGTTAATTTTGAAGCACCGAGTGAAATGAAGATAGAACTAAGCTCTGTTAGAAAACTTGTGTATTTAGCAGAATATAGCGAAGGCACCTGTTAATACGTTCCTCGTGTCATAACGGGACAACATCTACTGTGGCGATACCGCAAGTAGAGGCATGTATAATATGAACAGATACGAAATAGTCCTCTACAATTAGACGTCCAACTGCAGTCGACAACAGTGGACAACAACCAACAGTGGACGAACACTGCAGTGGACGACCGCTTGTTGTCACACATAGCACTTCCATTTAACTTAAATAACTGCATTAATAAGGGAATCAAAGGAATCTCATTCCAAAAAGAGGATGTTTTGACGGACATATCGCTCGAGAGATTCTACGGCATGAAGTTTGCAACTTTTCTCATATTTTCATTCATACATGATTTCGTTACTCCCCATGAAATTTGGAATTAAGTTGGCAAAAATTAATGGTTGTTTGCAGTGCGCGGAGAGAAAATAAACGAGTTAAAGGCTGATAAATATGTTTATTAATTTCGGATAATTTCCCCAATTGAACAGCTTTTCCGCCAATAGTATTATTACTTTATCTCTTGCTCTCACAACGGCTTAAGATTTGAGATAAAAGTCAATTGTACTACTGGAGAATAATTTTGCCACAACTGCACTGGGTGGAATTTAAGTAGCTGAGCCTCCTACTCAGATACACTCAAGTGCGTGAGAGAAACGACGAGTTATGTGATCGTCTGCTACCGACCACACGACTAGAAATTCTCGACTCAAAAGCGGTCCATGCAGTAGAGACTATTAGTTCCGGTAAAATCAAAGCGCACGCTATACGCGGCCCATTTTAATAAACGAGCCTCTAAACGTCGATTCTTAATTAATATTGGCCGTGCATGATTACACCACGTCCTCTGCGATGAGCGCTTCCTTGTTCATCACTTATATTCAATTATTTGCCATTGCTTTTCACTGCTTGTACCTTCACAGTATCCTCGTTCACAATGCAACCTAATACCACTAAAAGGTCCACGAATTTCAGAAAATTCTTGTTGAGAGCTCATATTTTCCACATACAAAGACTTCATTTTATCCTATGAGAGTCTAATTGAGTTTTAAATCGCTCTTTGTGAACTGCGCACGCCACAGTTTCCCATCATTCACTGTTTTACCGCCTAACTGGCAAATTTTTTCTTTCAAATGAGGCAGCGTGAAACTTTCTCTTAATATAGCCTGCAAATTAAAGTATCCGATGAGCAATCGTTCAATAAAAAAGCGTGCATTACTTTTACCGGGATATATAAATTCTAAAAATATTATGGAGTTACCCCAAAATGCCACAAAAATCGTTGATCAGGAAAGCAGACACGACGTAAAGTATGAAGTCTACACGAGAGAGCCATTAGCCTTTGGAGTGCATATTCCGGTAGGAACATAATCACGTTTTGGTGTCATCACTTCTTTTGTAGATATAACCCAAACCCGGGATCCAAGGCTGAGGTTACTCGGTAAAGGTCATCACCGCCATTCAAGAACGAATAAACAATGCTTTTTTCTTAAGCGAAGCCGATTCTAACCTCTTAAAAAAAACGTTTCAACCATTTCCTTGTATAGAGTTTCCTCTTTCTGAGTTTCCTACGAATGAGAACAAGAGAAATAATCAGCATAAGCGACATCTAGTTCTCTTTCCCAGAAATTGAAGGACTATCGGTTCAATTGACATCTCCGTCGACCAGTACCACAAGAATGTGCAGTATTCGTCTGACAGCTTGGGAAATAGCATGCATGTCTGCTATTTGAACGAATTAAGACCGAAGCTGGATACAGAAGCTCAAGACTTTGAACGATACTGCGAAGTGGATTGGGATTCACGCCTACGACTAATATTATTTAAAACTCAACGAACCTCTGTCAATCGGCTGGCCGACAATTTTTTCTTTTAACCATAAGATTGATCATCATCGGTCATTTAATTCCAAGATTAGTTGGCTGCGGCCCGCTATCCTTTCCTATTTAATGCAAGTTCCCTTACTCCTTGCTTGTTCTCCTTTCGAGGCTTTCAATGATACTCCGAGGTGAATTGGAACGAACGCCTAGGACTAATTTAATTTAGAGCTTGAGGAACCTCTATCATTGGGATAGTCAGAAAATTTTTCTCAATATTTCATCAGCATTGGCTGTTTAAGCCCAAGATTGAATTACTGCAGCCCTCCATCCCTCTCTATCTAATCTTAGCTCCCTTACTACCTGGCAAATCTTTTAATGTACTTTCTTCTTTATTTATCTTATGTATTTATACCATTGCCTTCCCCTTGGGACTTTCTCTCTATTTTCCCTTCATACTCTCCACACAGCCATTATGCATTAGGGTGTTTCTAATCCATCTTGTTCTCCTTTTCTGCAAATGGTGTTGTACGGAAACGAACTATACGATTGTCATAAATAATTATTCGTAGAATTCACCGGTGTTTCCATCTTTTTTTCATTGATATTTTTTCACTTATTCTCTTTGCCGTTATTTTACTAGCACCGCTGAACCTCAACCAATGGTCAGATAGGGAAATTATAGTCAATCAACCTATTACTCGGGTTTAGTTTGGACGACAAAATTTAGGGGGGTGAAGTATGAGGGAGTCGGTGTGTCGAAGAGATCACGCCTTAATGAAGAGGTGAACCTCTTTGGTGTCCGAGTATCAGCGTTCAGTGTATCTCTTCAACGATCAAGAATTGGATCGTTGCACAACATTGGATGGTAAGAATAGTTCTACTGAATTTAATATATTCACTCATCGGTTATTCATCGGAATTTTCCCTAAATATATAGCTAGAACCTATTATTGCAGTTCGTTGGAAAGATTACTTTCGATGGCTACTTGCGGCTAGTTTCCATTTGAAAGATCCGAGTAATACCCCACGGAGGACACACTGCTCTTATTTCTGGATTCTTGAAGCTACTGACGGTTTCCATCCCAAGTTTTTCAATAGTCTTGTCGAACGTTTTCTTTATTCCTCATAGTTTACAACTACTCGGGTGGACTTTATTCGCTTTTTGATACCATCGCAAATATTATACCAGTCTTGTAAAATAAATCTCTGGGCGGTTAATTAGGGTAAATATAAAAAAGAGACTTAATAATGCTGTGATCGACGATCCGTTAGTTACTCACACGAAAATATCTCATTTTACCATTACATACCTTGGGTCAAGTCATGGAAGTCACACTGGTAATAACTTGTACTCACGCAATAATTTTGGCATAGGTTCTCTAAGGTATTGCCTTCAGGATATACCTAGCTGAATAAAAACTTAACCGTGGTTACGAGCCACACGTAAAGGACCACGTCAGTTGGCGGGCTGCAATCATTTCACAGAGCAAGCGCATCAAACTTCACACCTTTGCAACTTTTCATTGACACGATTTTCTCGGAAAAGATAGTTGCTGGAAATGATTCGAAAGTTTCGTAAGGTTCTCTTCATTATTTTTAACAAAGTACATCTACCCCATACGGCTAATGAAACAAAATCTTATCCCACGTCGGCGCAATTTTTCAACATCACGGCTTTCTAGAAAAAGTTGGCCGATGAGAATTGCAGTGAAGCGTTGGCTACTCTTCCACATGGCAAAGATGCACTTGCGCACTCCGACTCCAGAACAATGATCACAAATTCGTAGTCTGTGATGTCCAAAGGGTATGGAGAAATAAGATTCGTACAAGCATCAGCATGAAGTTTTTTATCCCCTCTGTCTATCACAAAGTGGTAGGCCGCGAAGCGATTCGAAGGAAATAAAGTTACATCACGAAGATAGGTTCGTTATTACCAAAGCAGGCCTAACCCTCTCCACATACTTGCACCGAGAGCTACTCATTAGATTCTAGAAACTCATAGCGCATGTTAGGTCACCATGTGTTAAGTCAGGGCGGAAATACACGTGTAGAAACTTATCTGGGTCTCCCCCAACCACCGAATAGATTCCGCATTTTCGAGACTTCGCGATAGTCGCATTCAATTCGACGCCGAACTGCAGACCCTCACACATCCACTGCGTGAATCGGCGGCCCTAATTGGCCCGAGAGCTCATTAAAGGCGAGGTGCATGGCGCGACCCTTAACGTTTGCGCGGAAATCGGCCGTCCGGCAACATTTTCATTCGGAGCGAAGCCTCGAGGCTCGGCCAAGTGTGCCGCACTTTAGCCAGGAGTTTCCAATCTGAGATATTCGGCCCTCCCCATATCTGATAACGTGTGCCAATCGAGATCCGTCCATTCACTCGGTGAGACCGTCCGTCCTCTCTACTCTATAGTATCCCCATACTCCGCACATTTGGGACGCCCGGTCTACGAGGTGCCTTATATTTGATGCATTGAGTCATTAAAGTGTTTGCTATAATTCGTTCGTTATAATGCAAGTGGAAATATCCACTTGCAGTTTAATAAACTTGGATGTGCATAACCGTTGTCAGGGAACTTGATCTCACGAAAAAGAGATGATTTATAGCCCTCCATTCGACTGTTATTCTTATCGACTTGCAACGAAAGTAATTTTGGGCACATCCGGCCTTGCAAAAGTGTACTTCAAGGTCGACTAAAATTGATAATTGTTTTAAAGTACCGATAAGAGACGTTATTTCGCTATTTTAACAAAAACATCGTTCGTACGTAAATATTTGCACTATTTTTTTTAGTTTACGAAGGGTAAAGGTCACAAATGGGGATTTAAGGCATCATTATCAAATTCTAAATATAAGGCACCTCGTAAATCGTTGAAATATTGTCTCAAAATACTAAGAAAAATCATGCAAAGAGTACTTTGCGTCATCTCACCTGTTTATTTTTATTGTCTCTCCATTTAACGTTCAAATATTTTAACTCCGACTTTTTCACTCAGAGAGCATTCTAAAATTAGCGTATCGGTGAGTTAAAAGCGGTAATGAGGGTAGGAGAGAAGGGAAAAAAGTTGCCTTTGTAGATGATTAAGAATTATTTAGCTGGACAGCTTTCAATTTCCAGCACGTTTTAAATAGAGCTTCAAGTACAAATGTTTGAGAACAGCTACCTCTTGAAAAAGAGTTAAAGAGGTTCTGCAAAAGTATGAAGGTTGCAATAACTCATAGACAAATTAGGCGGACTAAACTAGGCCGGTGAAATAGAGTACTTACTTATCTAGACAGTATTCTGGATAAAAAAGGAATATCAGCCAAATCCTAATGCAATGTAGTGCATTAAAAATGGAAGCGCTCACCAAAATTTTAGTATAAATCAGGGAAAACATGAGGTACGGCGTAGGAAAAAGTCGAGTTGAAGCCTTAAAATGGGATTTAAGAAAATTGATATAAATACAAGATTTGGTGGTTCCATAACTTTATCGTAGCGTAGTACGGGCGTTCGTAGACGAGGCTTGCGAGGTAATGGGGGTGAAGGGTTTTGCGTGATGCTGAAGAGGATAATACAGAGAAGACTGTTAGATAAGACAGTGATAGAGGAAGAAAAAGATTTACATGGATCATGAAATGAGACAAAGATAAATCGAATTTAAATGAAATTAGAATTTGTATTGGTAGTTATGTAACGAAATTAAATAATCGAAATGAATAACAATGGGGCGTCACAGAGAAGCTGTTTCGGGGTCTCGTGATAATGTACTTTTCCAATCATTTTGGCTTTAGTTTTCTGAGGCATTACTTCCACGTTAAAGATTGTGGAATAAATTTTAGGAACCATAGTTAATGGGTTAATTTGCCAACCACCTTATTTGAAAGGCTTCAACCATTTACTCGAGGAAACGTCACAAACCCATAACTTCTCTATTATAGTGGGGTTCTGCACTATTATCATAGCTTCACTTGTTTGATTAGGAATATCTTAGTACAATACCAGACTAAAATGCACTGATTCTGTTCTGGTCTCATGCATGAATGTGACATTTACCTCAGGGTAGGTTGGCTTGCTGGTAATTACTTTGCCAGTCGGTGAGATATAGTCTTAGCAGTTGGTGTACTTAAAACCCAAGGTAGTCAAACATGGTTTGAAATGTTTAGACTGAGAGTCTAGTCAGTATAGCTCTGATCATAACAATTCCACCCAAAAACCATCAGAAAACAAGAATAATGACAACAAGCCAACAAAAAAAGTCCGAAATTTGACATGAAGTTTGTAGTGGTAATACATCGTAAGCCGGAGGAAAATGACGATGGAAAAGACTATTTGATCTGTTTTTCCCTCATTGTTATTTTGTAATGGCATACAAGCGCTGTCAATTTTACAGAGCGCCGGGGGAAGGGGCTCGCAAGATATCGTTACTACGTAGTTGGGGACAGGCCACTGAGCTTCAGTAGACTCATATATCTTCACAGCTGACGGAGTGCGAAAGGTGTCGGACGGTGCGCAACCGGCTAGGCGTCTGGGGTAACCTAGAAACCTCTGTAGACAACCACCCTGGCAACCCTCAAGTTAAGTTATCAAAAACACAAAATACTTTTAAATTCAATATAGAACCTATAAAAAAAGACGGCTTGATGATAGAGTAAGTATTATAATTTTTCCCGGTTTGATAATGTGAAGTTCATGTTAACTAGTTGTTGACCAATTATTTCCTTTTTTTGAGGTTAGTAAAGATATTGCTTTTAATAAATTATTTCGGATGGATTACGGACGGAAAAACTATCGATGAAAGACGAATTAGCAATTGTTTCCACACTGATAAAATGTTATCCATAGATGGTGACACCAGCTGTAAACGAACATAATTAACGTATAATTAATTCCTTTAGAATTAGAATTTAGTGTGTGATGTAAACGTCCTAATCTATTGAAGCGCCCATAGTATGAAATACTACTTCTACACGTATTGTAATTTATTTATAAGTATTTGTGATTCCCGTAGACCTCTTTAATCACCCATTGAGGTCACTGGAAGAGATAATGTGACCTCAAAGTGTGAGCAGGTGACATCATCATTGGGGGAGGGGGATACGCGCGGGCTAGAGGCTTCTGGTCTCTCGACCAAGTCGCCAAGAACGACTGTCAATGGCTTCATTCTCAAATTTATATTCCGCGTGGTCAGTCACCGACTCTGGAATCTGCTGGACCCATAAACTTAAAACTTCCGTAGGCACAAAATGCACGCTTGGAACTAATGGACCGTGATAAATCTGAATTGCTGCGAGGAAAAAAAGGGATAGGAGAGCAGCCCAAAACTGAAGTCGACCAAGATCCACCTCATCTCAGGCTAGCGCTAAACAATGCACGCGAAGCCTACTGAAAATTAATTATACGTCTTCAAAACTCGACTCGAGTACCCTGATAGGACTTTGATCGCCCGGCAATAATCCCGGAATTTTGTTTATTCGGCTGCGGAAAGGGAGGCTGTCGAGGGATGGGGGGGGGGAAGGTTGGTGAGTCAGACCGCGGATTGTGACCGAAGCGCGCTGTGAAATATTTCAGGCAGTTTGAGAGGGATGTCGCTTTGCATTGAATTCAATGAATTCGGCCTCATTTTAAAGAAAATTGTCTACTCTTTCCAAAATATGTCATGATAACGGCCACACACCACTGTAATTTTTCGGGATATTTTCATAAATTTGAAGTCGTTTTCCATGTGATTTGGTACGCGTTACATACGCTTGACCCATAAAATTAAAACACTGCTTAAAACACTCCAGAAAGACTTGATTTTTTTTTAATGAGGAATTTTTAGCGCCTAGATTTCGTCAGAAATATTACTCGGCGTAGCTTGCAAGCTTTCTCAACTTATTTTGGTTAATAAATTACTTAGCGCAGTAATTCTTACAGCATTGCAAAAACTTTCCTTTTGAAGGCGTTTTCACCGAACAGTGTGAAAAAAAATTGTCAAGTCAATAACCTATATAAACATATTCATTTAATTTCGGGGAATTTCAGTGACGTAAAACTATATTTTTGCGCCATTTATATTGCAATATTTAACTCACCCGCGGTCACCTGTTCACATTCCAGTACATTTAACCCTGTAATCTACCTCCAGGGCGTAAGGCATAGGGTCACTAAGATGCACTTAAATATACTAGTAGCTATCATCAACTTACACTGCTTTCTAGTAATGCCACCAATGCCAGGGGAACTATGATATTAATGTATTATGGAACTATATAAAGGAGATACAAGAGTCACATGGGGATCATGCGAAATGTGATGCTAGGACTACGACGCACATTAAAAAAATAAATATTTGGGAGCAAATCAACTAAACAGCTCTACTTGTCAACTAACCTACTTCAAAGTATCATTAGCACACATTTGCAGGTCTCTTATCGATCATGAGAAAAAAATACCCAATATACCTGCCTGTTTAGCGGTCTGTTTTCCTAAATTTATTCTCATTACCTGAACCTGTGTATTATATTATTGTTCCAAAGATATTTATAACTTCTTCGGAAAATAATTTGGCTTTGAATATGCATAATAGTTAAACTCTACGCTTTTATCAACATTCTGAAATCGATTACTATCCCAGCTATTGCAAGAGGTCGGTAACATTATCGAGACTCTCTTAACGGCCTTTCACTTTCTACTTCATTCATTCATTCTAAGTCTACTTCATTAGGGTACCAAATGCTGGATTGGTCATTCAAGTTGGGTTGAACAAGAGAGAAGTAGGCGATTTCTCTCGTTAATTCCTCTTACTTTCCAAGTATCCTTGTAATAAATACCTACTCATGATTAGTTTGACCAGTTTTTAGCGAATATGATCTCCCCACGACTGATCAGTTCACTCAGATCAGATTCCTCGGAGATAGTTTAACGTCATAATGCTTCTTACAGCTGCTAACATAAAAAGTTAAATATCGCCTATGGTCTCCGTTATGAAAATGAAAAAACGTCCAAATTGCTTTAAAATGCCATTGCACATTTTCCTTTTGATACGAAAAAATTCAAGAAGAGACGTCTAACATGCTTCGCAAAACACAGTCTTTCCACCCGTACTTAGGGCGAGTGAGAGGAAATATGCATCATAAATGCAATATCCTGAAAGCCACCTCGAAAGCGTTTGACATGGGATGACTCCAAATTGCAACACAAACTATGACACTGTCATTAGCTACCTTTACAAAGTATTCAGCTAAGTATCATATGTGAGAGGATATATCGCATGCCATACGGCCTCTATCATGTTACTCATTCAAGATGAGCACCGTACTCATACATAAAAGGAATATATAGAATAGCAAAAATAAAACGCCCCTAAGCCACGCCAATAATCGTCAATGCTCTCAATCGTTGCCATTAGTATAATGGGCTGCTTTAATAAGGGGTTTTATGGTTTCAAATCATTAATGAAAAATGGTAACCTAACCTAAATGAACAGAAGAGAGAAAATATGAAATGCGCAAACAGCGTGACGTCATTGTTCATTGATGACGCCAATTCACTGTTCATATCGTCGTATATTCTCTCCTCACCCAGTGAGTGTGAGATAAAGGAGGTTTAAAGCAGAATTTTGACGGTTGAGTGTTGCGAATAACGAATGGAAATGATGTGAATGATAAATCGAGGGAGTGAAAGATGTCCAGGGGTTCGGTTATGGATGATAAAAATTTTCAACACGTCTCTAAGCTTGGATTAAATGGGTCAATACTTTACAAGTGGTTTCAATGAAAGCTGGGTCTTGATATTTTATTTCCAGGTTTTTTTCGTTGGAGTTAATCGTAATATTTACCATTTCATTCCCCTCCTGCAGTCTGCTGAATAAAATATAATATACTTCAATGGCAGTCACATTTGTATCCATTGGCATTAAACGATATCTATCTCTATTACTAACGGTATTCTGGCATGTGTTTAAAGTTATTGCTTGGAACAACTGCCTTAAAAGAGCGGAATACAAAATAAATTCTAATAGAGCGACGATTAAGCCCAAGAGGGAAATGAGTTGGTAATCCCTACAGTTTTAGAGTATTTTTAAAAAATGGGGTACTGGCTGGGGCCAGCGGGGTTAAGTCCTCCCCTTCAAATTCGAGGGTTGCGGATTCCACGGGTTCAGTCCATGAGAAAGTCAAAGTGGCTTGTTGGAATCGCAGGCACCTCTATAATAATCCGGGAAAGCAAGAAAAATAAATATTCATCCCTAGCACTGAACAGGAAAATTTGCAACTACAGGAAAAACAAAGCCATTAGAAAATGCGAATATTCAAAATCGGCCATTATTATTCGCTCGTGCCTTCGGTGAGCGTTTATCAGGCCAAATGGTGTCACAAGGAGGCGAGTTTATTTTTCAAATATGAAGAGCGGATTTTAGACTCACCGCTCGACATCCCTCAACTTTGAGTGCCAAAGTCGGCGAGCGACGAGGAATCGGCGGTGCATTGGCTCGATGCCGCACCCCCGCCGATATTACGCCCACTGAAAAGACTTACGCCGAAAATGGAATATGGTGCGCGCACACACACACACCAGCATGCCCGTGGAAAGAGACCTCTCCCCCATCCACTCCAGCCTCCTAACCACTTTTCCATTTCTTTTTCCCCCGCCCACGACGCCCCCCTCCCCTCCACACGTCCCCCCCCTCGCGCTGTACGCACTTACCCCGACCGGCTTCGGCTTTCAAGCTCCCTCTCCCTCCACCCCCGCCGGCCCTCGTAAAACACCTCCGCCCGCCTCCGATCTCCGCCTCCCCCCAACCCTTTCCCGCAGCCTTCCCACCCACCTTCCCACCCCCCCCTCGCCTGTCACCCCCCTCCTCCTCCGCCCCTTTCCCTCGGGCCCTTCCCCCCCCCCGTTCTGCTTTAGCCCGCCCCCGTCCTCCCCCATCCCTCCTGACAAGACCCTAAGAGAGGGAAATGCGTTTCCTCTCTTGTGCGACTTATTTCGACCCCACTCCCCGACTCCGCGGCGGCAAGCGGTGAGAGAGAGAGGGCTGCTCCAGCGAGAAATTGGAAGGTGGGTTTTCTTTCTCGCGTAAAAGAACGACTCGAGAGCACCGTGAGGAGACAGTAGTCGCAATTCCTTAGTTTCCGCTCCGCACCAGCATGCGAAGAGGAGCACTTGAAGCATGTTTGCGGCGTAGAGTTTTCGGGAGCTCCATCTATTTGAAAAAAGCAACACACGTCTCCACTCAAGAAGTTGATTTCCAACAGGTAGAGGTCGATATCAAGCTATGCCTACCATCTTCATGTCTTTGCCCCGGTATGTTTGGTTAGCAAGTCTTCCTAATTTTAATAAGATTGTTAGAGCGTGAGTCATTTCTCGAGTAATTATGAAAACGGTATTTGAAATTAATTTTCCAACTTAGCAGATGTATAAGTAATCGTCTCTGGCTTCACTTTGTGGAAGTGAGTAATATCCATGATTAAAAACAACTTTGTTTCAATCCACACAATTTATTATAAATACGATCTGGGTTTCAGGAACCTCTGGCCATCATCCTGATGATGGCACGAAGTTGCTGAAGCCCGGGTCGTATTTATAATAAATTGTGTGGATTGAAACAAAGTTGTTTTTAATCTTGGTTTGCAGATATAATAGAATGAAGAAAATATAGTAATATTAGTTGCACAAAAAAATTTGTATGCTACTGAAACTCTCAGTAAATTTTTTCGTAGACATATAGATTGAGCATAAACGAGAAAAAATATGTTCTCAAGGATAGTTGATAAATATGCGAACGCCAAGCCTTAAAATCTTTGATGCAATCTCTTCGCTGGAACTTCCATTTTTTAAAATGAAGTCTCGCTAGAGAGCACAAACTTAATAAACCCAATGAAAAATTGCTTTTATTTTTGGAAAAATATCCAGCAAAGATGTGCGTCGTAGTGGTGGTAGGCATAATTTGAAAGGTGAAATATATTTTTTTATTACTACATATTGTTTAATTTATTTCAACGGATATCTCGCTCAATGTGCCGTTAACCGTATTACTATTTTCTAAATCTCCTCTAAAGTTGCCTAAGTCAAGTTGTTCTTTTAATAATAAAACTCGACGAATACTAATTCTCCTATACCTTCCACGTGAGACCTTCTCAACATCTCTCTTTTCCTTGCTTCTGTAAGCGACTAATGCGCCGGGGTCATCTTTTTTCGACTGCGCTCCCATTAGTCTTTCAACTTTTCGATTTTACAGCTATCTCATATACATCATCATCCTGGGATCATTGTTCGTTGGATCCTCAGAATCCGCCTACAACCCCAATGTCTTTATATAACCTAGTCTCAAAAAGACCAAGGTTTTCTATTTTTCCTTTTTCCTCTTGGTGATTTTCCCAATAGTCCAGGTGCCCCAACTGTGTCACTATCATAAATTTTTTTCCGAAATGTTTCTTCGTCTCTCTTCCAATTTTGAGAGGCGCGGCGATTGCCTATTTATCTTGAACGTCTTTTAATCTCTAGGGATTCAGAGTTCAAAACCTGTTGTTTTTTCATCTATTATGTCTAGTATTTTTTAATTGACTCTTAAAAAAGAAATGAATACCTTCAGTGGGAGAATTAAAAACACTACTACACATGTATATAATTGCATAAATATATATCTATCTCATTCATTATTCTATCAAAGATCGAAAATTATATAAATATGGCTAATTTATTGTTCACCATGAAGAAGTCCAATTTCTCTCTTTCGCGCAGGTAGCTTCTTTGGAGCTGTTGCTTTCTTGAATTCTGGGAAGTAGATAAGTTTCGAGTTTAGGCTAAGTTGAAATATCACCTGCAAAACATCATGGGAATTTACTCCACCTGAACCTTAACTCACATAATTCTCCCTATAATTTTATCATTTTTCGGCCACTGCTGCAATAACGAAGAACAATGCGAGCAAGAGGCTGCCACTCACCATAATTGGTTTTTCATTATCTAGCGGCGTATTTGATTAACGCCTTCGCAGAAGCTTAAATCTCTTCCCCCAAAACGGCTGTAGTTACCCAAAATGATTTGCTCACCGAATGATCTCTCATTTTTGAAACTCCAGGTCACATGTTACGAGGATACTCTGTAATTTGAATGTAATCCCCGACCATAACGTGAACTAATAGCATACTCAACACGTCTCTTGACTAAATTTCCGCGAGAGATTACATGTAATAACCATGTAGGAATCCATTTTCTTTCGCGTTGGAAGAAAACTAAGTTACGGAGTCCACAACCGATTTCTAACAATTGACTTCCACCACGAAACACCAATGGAAGCATGATGAATTTAGCGGTGCAATTATGAATCTGTATAACACACAGGCGCGTCACCGATTCTACGGTAGGGCCTTGACTGAGTCATTCACAAGTGCACGTGAGTCCGATATTCCATCAAGAAAAAAAAGTCTCCTCAATGAGATTCGAACCTGAATGCCTCGATATCGCGGCGAGTGCTTTAAGCTGTTCAGATTCCAAAGCTTGCGCCTCCTCTGTAAGGAATAGGACGTAAGAATTTCTTTAAGACTGCCGAAGATAAGATATATCGGAGCAGTTCTAAGAGTGCGCTTTGTGCCACAACTCACGAGGTTAAAGTCAATCTCAGAACAAAATGCGGGGTTTACTCTTGTGAGAAATTTTATGGACCCAGAGACTACCAACAGTGTTACCCTTACGGAGTTCAAATAAGGGCAAAATTTCTTCCCAGAGAATATTTGTGGACCTTTAAGGAACAAGAATGTCATGACTGCCGGACACACAACATAACGAAGTAGTCGAGGGCGTACGCTCATTGGCACAGTCCGTGATGCAATCTGGTTCCTTTAAAGCCCACGAAAACCCGCGAGGGATGAGTACGCCGCGGAAACTTGACTGGCTAAAGCACTCGGTGTTATATCTAGGGATCCGTGGCCGAATCCCGGTCAAGGCGAATGATTTATTTCCTCGGAGGGATTTCGCAGCGATTCTTAGATTTTCGATCGGTCATTGATAAATTGAGTGAGTCGCAAGACTCGTCCTCGAGGTTGATTTTATGAAAGGGATATTTGTACTTTGAATAGGAAGTTAATATCATGAAAAAATTTTAGAAAATTTAAACTGTTGAATGCGTGATAAAATGATATTTATGAAAGTTATACATTGTATTACCCTCCGTTGAAAATTCTTGCATGCTAAAGATGCTGAACGTGTATTTATTCGACAAATGTTAGTAGCTGACTTAAGAATGTTTTGCTTCTTCCTTCATGTGTTATAGCGTACAAAATGCGGAATTCCTACTCGTATAGTTGCGATGCCCAGGGGCCACGTGTATGCGGAAGGGTCCTCTTTACGTCCATTACGATCAAAAAATTTCATTTAATTAAGTTGGGTGAGTATTTTCCAGATCTCTTGCGACCTTTTGTCCTCACACCGGAATTATTTTATAACATTAAGTTCCCGGACGTGTTACTCAACAGCAAATATTAGAAATATGTATCTAAAAAAGACGGCATTACTTCTTGCTCCCATAGAGTCACGGCCAATTTCTATTTTTAGAAATTCATGATGTAAAAGATGGCCAATACCGACGTATGAGAGGTCCTTTATAGAACTTTTTTAAAACCTGATGTGGAATATTGGTTCTTCCGATTGCTCCGTTCTTCGAGTTCATATCTCTTTGACAGAGGGATTGAATTTCGTGTCAGCTCTCAAATTCTACCTTTGAGTTACAATGTATGCCGAATACAGTAATCAACTGAATACCTGCCACCAAAGTCTAGAAGCAATGAGCTTTCTCATATTACCAACCAGAGGAAGAGTTAAAACTTATTTGAACCCTGAACACTCCTAATTGCAATTTTAAATAGATTGTTCATTATTTATCGAGTGTCGGGAGAGAACTCCTATTACGAAGGACTCAGACGTCGAGCACCAACGATTATAGATTGCTCATGATACACATCGAGTGGACTCAAATAAACTGCTAGAAAATAATTAACCTAATTATTTCATATCTTAGATATATCTTCTAAAAATTCACATAAGATTTCATACTGTGGCATTGATTAGCATATCTCTCCTTCAAACATGGTGGAGATAATATTAGAGGTCCACCTTCAGTGCGAATTCATTTTTCAGCAATGAAGGCGTATGTTTTGAGGCTTTCCCCTTCTTGCTCTTTCATTGGATTTCTTTTCAAGGACTTCTTAGCGTTAGGAGATGCGTTTAAAACGGTTAAACCTGGCAATGATGTCAACGTCTGTCTCATTAGGTGCGCATTTCTACTCGTATTATTGTGACAGCATTTTATAATAAACGCGGCAGAATTATCAATATCTATGATGCCAGGGAGATATATCAGCTTAAGTGCGTTTTCACACACAGAATGGGCCCTGCCATTACAGCTCCGAAGAGATAATGGGCGTACAGAGTACCTACTGTGTTTGCGCTACGTTCAACATATTTGAAAATTTACCTGCGCTAGTTAAAGGACTTAATGTGATCGTTTCCCTTGGACTCTGTATCTTTAATGTTGAGTAACAGCAGTTTTACGTTGAATGGTTTTTCCTAAGTCAAATAATAATCCTGGATCATATTTTTTACACCCAACAAAGTATTTTTCATTACTAAGAGGATCTGGCTAAAAAATTCAACATTAAAAAAACTTTTAGAAGGAAACTCAACATTGGATTTTCTTTTCAATATGTACGCATAATTATTATATTTCAACCGTTTGGATAAAATTAAGTTATTCATTTTTTTGTGGGAAGCTGTCTAGAAAAGGAGTTTTAGCACGACGTCCTAAAGCAAAAATAAATTGTGAAAGCCAAACTGAGTGAAATGGATAGAAGAAAGTATTTATTTGCGGGAGATATAAAATATAGCTCGCGTCAGACCAGGTAATTCAAATGCGATACTGCAACCTATCTCACCCTAAAAGTATCATAGTGAGTGTGAAGAGCTTTTCCTAAAATACTGAAAATGGTTCAGTAAATATAGCAGTGACTATATCTTAGCAATGGAAGTTCCCCTGACAACAGCAGCGATTACGATGAGATGAAATGGTGCTTCATGGTACCTCTGCCTGCTATTTGGAATCCTCTTTAGCAATTCATGGCTCCCAGATCCTCGTGATCCTCAATGACTAGTTAATTATTCATATATTATGATAGGCAAAGATGATGAAACTGACTCAAATTTTCTTCTAGAAACTTTATTTACATGTGGAGCATTAAGATAACTTCATCGTTGTATCGGAAAATTTTCTTTGCTAAACACCGATGCCAATGATTGTAGTCGAAAAGTTGAACTCATGACTGGCAAGCTGGGGTGAAAATCGATTAATAAAAATGTTAGCAAGATCCATGTTCAATAATATCTATGAAGACATTTATCTAAAATTTGCAGTTAACGGGCTGATACAAAACAGCTTAAAACTGAATACTTGTCGACTACGAGGTCAGTAAGACTTAACAAAGTAGATCGCGTCTCTATTACTCAGAACTTAAAGGATAACACTGGATCAGAATGTTTTACATAGTTCTGTGAATAATAAATGCCAAAAAATATGACGAGTGAAACGTCGGAATTGGTACACAAAGTTGCCGGTCGTAGAGATTATACTGACTATGAGGTATGGATCCAGACTCTCTTCCAACCAAAGGATAAGAGTAGAAAAGAGGGAAATCTTTTCATTGTGAAGATTCGTGGAGTGCGGAGTTTGATGAGATTACCCTTTTATGAATGTAGAGAAAAGGAAAATAGCCTTTTTAAGGAAGGATCACCCTAGTAATGGATCACGAGAGCAAGAAATTTTTTCCTCCTAGGTTTAAGGAAGAGGACAGTAAATTTATCCTCCCTGAATGCAACCATTTCTGATTCCAAAATGTAACAGAAAAGAGGCGTAGTTTTAGTAACGTGTTTTGAATATGGTAATGAGTACCACGGATTTTCTGGCAAACAATTGAGCCACAGCGAAGCTGACAATTTCACGATTGAAACAGAGCAGATAGTGATGATCATGCGAGGTGAAAGTTGAAAAGAAACTAGAGTAAATGAAGCCGCACGGCAAGGACCCTCATTATCGCCTCTGATCTTTAATGCACACACCAACCGGAGACAATAAATTGAAATGAAGAGAAAAAATAAAAAAGGCCGGGAAAGAAAGGATAAGCTGGTTGCAGCTAGTTGGCCACGACTCTTGAGAGGAAAAAGGAAGGCCTGAAAAGAATATCATCAAATAAGGAGATGAAAGAGGGAAAACCGAGGGCTTGTCGAAATTGAGAGCGCGTTAGGAGAAGATCTATGGAAGATTAATCAAGAGCAGCAAAGATTACAACTCAAGGATAGAGCCTAAATCCAAGGATAAATAAATCTCCTTTGATAACACTCAACTATAACCTCCAAAAAACTAGCTAGAATATGAGGAGAAAGGGCGAAAAAATCTCCTGGTGTAATTACATTTTCCATGGTTATGCGACTCGGATGGCTGCATCTACAGAGAATTGAAAGCGTTAAAACTCTTGGGTCACAAAAGACCGATGAAAATAATGAGATTTCGTGACTATAGAAGACTAAAGAATCCTTTGGAAAAAGAATTACCCAGCTTTCTCTGCCACTTGTAGAGGGTGTCTCATTTCTGTCCACAGCCCTTATTTTGATTTCCCGTGTCACTTGTAAAAATTAAGTCGTAGAGAACAAAATATAAGCAATCACAAATTACGTATAGCTAAAATTGTGATATTTGGGCATGAAATATAGAAGAAATAGCCTAGAATATGGGATACATAACTAAAGAAATTATTTAGCAATTACGGAAGTACTTATTTACAAAAAGAGAGCCGGAGGGAAAGAGAGCTGACACAAAGATGCCACGAATTACGACAAAGATTTGGAAAAAAATTAGGGGAAAGTGGAAAATACAAAAATTCAAAAACGAAGGTGAAGAAACTACATTCAAGCCGCTAAGGAACTTAGCCCACAGTGAATGCAAGGAGACTAGGGAGGATAGGATGGAAAACTGCTGCAAGGAACTCAACGAAAACCTGTAGGAGGGGAACACAGAAACAGCATATAACCTTGTGAAGAGACTCTTCGGAGAGAAAAAACAAAAAGCAACTATATCAGGATGTGTGCTGAAATATACTGTAGAGTCAAGTCACAGGGATGAATGGAAAACATCGGATAACTCTCTTAGGGGCCGAGGCTACTGGGAGGAAACCTCAGGAAAGATACATGTGAGGATGACGACCGGGACCCAGACATACTGAGAAATGAATTCGTCAGAGCAAATAAGTTCTTAATTAATACGAAGCACCGGGAGCAGACAACATTTACGGAATAATGAGCAAGGCGCTTGGAAGTTAGACCAAAGATAACCTGTACGAAATTATCAACGCTAATTACCTATGCGGAAGACTTCGCGATGACTTTCAAAGGAGAGTAATGATTGCAATACTGAAGAACGCAAGGAACGGATCAAAAATAATTGCGCAAATTATGAGTCAAATGACGGGAAATAAAATTGAAAACAACCAATCGAGAAACAATTTGGATTACGGTGAGCAGAGGAACCAGGGAGGCCATACGCTGCCTGAGAGTACTGGTAAAGAAAACAAGCAACTGTATGTGGCATTCATAGACTTGGAGAAAGCCTTCGACTGCTTTGAGTGGAAAAAGATATTTGAGCTGTTGCAGAAACTCGGCATAGTTTTCTACAGCAGAATAAAATCTACTAATTATGCAAGAAGAAAGTCGTCGTAATGCAAATGACGGATGAAGGACGAATTGAAGCTGCAATTAACAAAGGAGTAAAATATAGGACCTCTCACCGGTACTGTTAAATATATCCTCGTCGGAGTCTGTAAGCAGTGTACAAGAAATAGATCCGAATTCAGATTAACGGAGAAGAAATGAACATGCCGCACTTCGTATACAATATCGCAGCAATTGTAGGAGAGGATCTTCTTAGTTCACTCAGCAAATTGGACCGCGTTCTCCAAGAATACAACATGGAAATGAATAAGACAAAGACTTGCTTATGTGGAAGAGAAAAGCTGAATGCAGAAGCCACACTGAGACGAGAGAATTTAGAGCAAATGGATTCTTTCACGTATCTCGAAAGTATCATCACGTAGGACGGAAGAATTACAACGGACATCAGGCGGAGAATAGCCTATGCTAAGACCGCTCATGAAAGGAAAGAAACACATTACAAAGAAGAAGCGCCATATGGATTGGGAACATCCAGAGGTGAATAAGTTTGTGAAGGACATAATCCATGAACTAGAGGAAAAAGTCCCAAGAGGAAGGCCAAGGCATAAATACATAAGACAAGTAAAGAAGAAAACATATCAGGAAAACTAGGAGTGAGTACAGGAAGTAGTAATGTATTAGGAAGGATGGAGCGCTACAATCAATCAGTCCTAAAACTGAACGACCGCTAAATGAATTATAAAAGCCAGAGACGTTAAATTTTCGTGGTCAAACAGCCATGGATTCTAAAAAAACATTCTTCAGCGCAACGAACAGTGAATCACGTATTCTCGATCCCGTGCTAAGAAAGCACCTCCAAGTGGTCCCATTATATTCTTTAGAGTTGAAAGCATAGAAAGGCTGTTAAAGATAAACTACCCATCCACATTCTGAACTAAGGCACTGGGTTGGAACGTCGGGGCCACAGCTGAGCTCATGAAGCAGAGTGGAAATGATGGAATGGATTTTGTTGGTTTAGCAAAGAGGAGACTAAGGAGGGTTGATAGGTGTTGGAAATTCATGGAGAAAGAATCGGTTTCTTTCGGAATTGATCTAGGAAAGAGAGGGGTCATAGGACGTGGTGGCTTGCTTCAGATTCTGAACGGTTGGTGTCTGATTTGTTTGGTTCGCGGAGATGATCGGCTTGGATCCCAGTCTTCTACTGAAGATCGAAAAATGAGTTGGGACCTGGATTTGACATCGGGAGAAATTGAACTTTACTCGATCGCTGCAAGGCTTTAATGCACGTCCATATGGAGTGGTCGTCTAATTTTTAATTTTAAACATAGTTTTCCTAAGCAGCAGGAGATATATTTTTTATTTCAGACCTAACGCGGTTTGAGAGACTAGAGTACGCGGACCTGTCCTTGGTTACATTCGTGCGCTGCCAAATGTGGCGAGCACAGGATTTACAGGATTGGATAGGGTTAACGTGGCACGCGGAAAAGCAGAAAGACGATTCGGCTGGTGTCGGAAACAAACTGTTGGCAATGGTAGTCACAGGAGCTAATTAGAAGATGGTTTTCCAGCGCTTTTGACCTTTTTTGTCATGTATTGTTTACCATTGAAATGAACTGGTTTAATTCGGGCAATTTGAATTGGCTAAGTTTGCTTTATTCCGTTGTCTTGGGCGTGATTTCGTGGAATTTGCTTAATATTGTAAATGAAAAGTATAACTTAGTTATTCCACATAGATTTATTAACAGGACGACCTAAGTTTTAGATGAAGCTCGTCGCCCTCAGAAAAACAGAAATATAATGTTCCACTTCGATAAAATTTAATTCGACCATGGTTTCGATATACTACACATGATGATGACGAGCTTCGTCGAAACCTAGGTCGTTCAGTTAATAAATCTTGGTGGAATGACTAAGTTATACTTTTCAGTTACAAGTTTGCTATCGCCGCAGATTGGAGAGAATTTGCACTCTCCAGCACAGAAGTGGTGAAAAGATTTTGGTGTAAGGATAACTTCGGAAATTGTTTTGGTTAGGCCCAACCTAACAACGGGGGGGAAGGTGGTAAAAATAGTTGACAAATTTTAAAAACTGGAAATTTGTCAGGATTTACAATAGAAATAGTTGATGGCTCTACTTGGTGGGAGCTACCCATCATGGAAGAAATAGCGGAATATTGCTAACATCATTTGTGAGATTTAATTATCACGACCCGGGTTTCGACACTGCGTCATACAAAAAGAGAAGTACCAGGTATGCTATGGTGGAATTTCATAATAATTAATGACAGAAAAGGCAATAATTCACTTACATTAAATTTAATTTGACCATGGTTACAATGTAATGCATCATCATCAGGTGATTCACCCGATTATATAATGATGATGTTGTACATCTAAACTATGGTCGAATAAAATTTCATCTAAGTGGAATATTATCTTTCTGTTATTCATCCCTTTGTATGATCCTCAGTTCTAGGAGCTAGTAGAGTCATAGACCTGAAGATGACACTAAGTGTCGGAATCTGGGTCGTGACAATAAAGTCTCAGAAGTCTACATCGACATCTACATACTACCCCGGTTGGGCGTGTGGCAGGGGGTGGTAGATCCAGCCGTGTAAAGCTGTAACATTTTTGGAGGTGAAATGGTGACATGTACTATGGGAGTGTATTTGGAGGAGCTCAGTTTTATTGTGGTCGCTTATTGTGCGCGGAAAGAACGAGTTTTTGGGCCAATCTGTTCGGCAGAGTATCTCCCTTATTTTATCGCTTCTGTCAGACCTAAAAATGCAGTGAGGCGTCTGTGTCGCTCTGAAACACATCAGTTCAGAATGCCTAGCGTGCAGCCTCCGAGTCTCTAGGGGCTCCCACCTTAATCCCTCTAACAGTTGTGTAACCCTATATGTTCGTTTATAGCAGTTTTTAACGAAGCTTGCTGCTTTTCTTGGTATTTTGTTAATTATTTTGGTTAAATCTTTGTGACCAGGGTCTCAAATGCTCGCGACGTATTCGAGGTGTGGCCTAACCAGAGCAAAGTAACATCTCTCTTTTACTTTTTCATCCGAGGACCTTCCTATTTAACACTTAACAAAACCTAGTTTCTTTAATGCTCTGCCGCATATGTTTTGCATGTGTTTTCCCCACGATATATCTGAAGTTAAGCTAATTCCAAGATATTTTACTGTATTTGAAGATTTTAAGTTCTCTCCACCTACGGTGTAGGTATGGCTTTTGAGTGATGACTTTCGCAGGAAGTAAACTGTGGTGCATGCACTGGTATTTAGTTCTAACCCCCACTCCTGGCACCACGAATGAACGTTGTTAAGAGTCCACGTCTTTGCTCATTTCACGGTATATAACTGTATCGTCTGCAAATAATCTTAATTTACTGCTAACTCTAGAACTTAGGTATTTAATATAGATAATGAATAAAAGAGGGCCGATCACACTTTCCTGAGGAACACAGGATGTGACTTCGACCATATCAAAGCTAAAACTATCAATAACTACTTTTTTTTCGATCACTGAGAAAGTCCCCTATCCAGTTCACTATTTTTTATTAACTCCGCATGAATACAATTTATAAATGAGTTTTTTGTTATGAACCTTGTCGAGTGCCTTTTTAAAATCAAGGAATATCACATCGATCTGCTTATTCGATTCACCTGATTTTTGGATATCATGAAGGAAGAGCGCAAGCTGTGTATCGCAGGACCTGCTCTTTCGAAAGCCATGCTAACTGCTGTGTAAGACGTTACGATTATCCAGGAATGTCATAATATTGTTAATGACAATGTGTTCGAGGATCATGCATAAAAGTGATGTTAACGATATAGGCCTATAATTTCCTTGGTCACTTCTGTTTCCTTTTTTAAATATAGGTGTGACATTCGCTATTTTCCAGCCTTGGGGCACCTTGCCTTCGGATAATGATTCGATAAATATGATTTCTAAGAGTGGTGCAATCTGTGGCCCTAGATCCTTGAGCACGCTTGCAGAAATTCCTTCTGGACCTGGGGACTTGTTTCTTTTAATCGAACGCAGTTGTTTTATTATTCCAACACGCTGAATTGTTATGTCTGCCATCGACTCGTTAACGTCCGGAATGTCTAAATTTTGTATTGTGTCGTCCTTAGTGAATACACTTTCGAAATGATGTCAGCTAAGAAATTATATTTTTCCTGTGTTAAGACAATTTAAAAAATAACATTAAAATCACGGTCTCTGTATAACATCAACATAAAGGCAATCAACAAAATACGAAAAAGAAAGAAAACTGAAAGCAATACTGCAGATCGCTCCCACTGTCACTATGCTAATTAGACGCCTCCCGTCTTGTATTCACAGTTAAATGGGAAAAAAAGGAAGCAAAGAGAAGGCATCTGTAATCGTGATACCAACTTTCCTAGCAACATCATACGAAAAAAGAGGTCAAATATTGCCGAAACTCTCTATGCTAAGCCAGAGTTAAGGGGAAATGGGATGGAAAATCCATTATTTCTTAAATTGTTAGGGTATATTCAGCCTACCTGGAGGCCGGGGCAGGATCGGAGGAGGAAGGGATGCTTTGGGTGTCGGCTAGAAGTCGGGGATTAAAAATGGGACTAAATTATTTTTATGGGACAGCATTTATTCCGTATTCACAGCTACACAGAGATCTGGTTTAGAATAATGCGGCACTTAAATTGGCACAAGTTGTACAAGGAGAAAATGGTAAACGAAGCTGGTCCTAAAAACTCGCCTCTTTTGTCTGTTAGAGTTCCCCTCCTCCTTCTACCGAATTATGGTTTCAAAACACTGACCTTGCTTCCCCCCAGTAAGCTTGCAAATATTCACCTCACTTCCCTCCTCAACCTCTTTTCCTAATTCCTCCCTCCTCTGGCTCAGGGTGTAACAATGTGTGAGACTGGTGGCCTCGACGTTTAGTAGCCTCTTAAAAATGACGCTATTGCGTTGAAACCGGTTGAGAATAATAAACCGTGCGGAAAAGTACAAAGTTATTTCATTCCAAAGTTAAATTGTCGCCGGCACATTATCAAAAGCTCAAACAATGGCTCAGCGTCATGTTACCTTTGCTATAATATATCCGATAACCATGCGTTGGTTATATCTATCAGTGATCTATCGGTCATTAAAGTGAGCGTATCACATTCCGTAAATCAGGGTGAAGACGGTGAACAGGGTGGCAGGGTGGAAGATGGCAAAAGCACGAAAATTTCGAATTTTATAGGAATTTGCAAACGAACGGAAGAGAAGTTAGACGACGGTGGTTGATTCATGTACAGCTCACTTGTTGGTATTACCGCACAGTGATTAAACCACGATTCTGAGTTTCTCCTCCAGGTAGTTAAATTATTTTTGTCCTCATTATTACTACGCTATCATTACAACCTCGCCAAACCTCAGTTGTTGCACCATCCTGTTAATAATATCGCAGATTAAGTAATTTCTCTTACTCAAGAAACTGTTAATGTTAATTGATTAATTTAAAAAAATTAAATGCGTTGAGAATACGTAAATATATGTTTTACACTTTCTCTCGAGCTTTTAAAAATTGCAGTTAGCCAGGGGGATATGGTACACCTAAGTTATACGTTTGTTTCATTTTTTCGTCGTTTTAGGTTCTATTTTTCTAGATGCCACGGACTCAGCAAGAAAACCTGGAGGCCGGAAGTATAGGCGCACGTACTTTGAAGGTGGTAACGGATGGTAGTAGCCCCCCAATATTTTAATGTAAAAAATGTTCGCAAGTTTAATAACTCAGAAATACAAAGTTTACAGGGATATTTTTCGTTTTTCATTTTGTTTTATCTTAATGAAGTTATTATATTAAAACAAAAGCAGAAAATTAAAGGGATAATAGAAAATATAAACGATCACTCTGCGGATGCAAATCGCACTCAAAAGACTTGAGAATTTACCCGGACCCTCCGACAATCTCTGTCCCTCTATTAAATGCTTAAATAACCCCATGGCCGGAGGATCAAGGATTTTCCTCTGGAAAATCATCAGGAGGCAATCAGCGCAGTGGTCCGCAAAATATTTAATGATGATTGTAGAGGTTTTGAGAAATAGCCAACGATTTTTTAAGGAAAATTTAACAAGCACTTGGGGTTGGTAAGGAGTTTCTCACGAGCGTAGAAATTTTAGGAGTCCGATCATGAAACTCAGAGGGTGAAGTTGAAATTAAAGCCAATTTCCACGATTTTTTGACGAAAAACTATGGAACACAATCTTCATCCCACTTCGTGAGGTGGAGGGGCAACACATGAAACTCTCTCTTTAGTGAGCTAATAGTGGTCGGAATGCTAATATTCAAAAGTGAAACGATTAGAAGATAGATTTAGTTTCCTCCGTAAAAATTCAATGAGATAGAAAGATAGGTATGTGTAGGAGACCTAAATAATATCAAAAACTCTACCGGCTTCAACCCGGTTTACGATATTACCAATTTGAGTGATAGCATTGGAAGAAGTCTAAGAAAAGGGAAGTTCGCAAAGTACGTGTGATTGGCATTGAGTACTTGACGATAAAAAGTTTCACAAACTTCCATATATTTTAAACTTCTGAAGTTAAATAGCGTCGCTTTCAATTCAAACGTTTTGATAGTCACCTAAATAATATGAATAACAACTATACCATACTCCACTCATCCTAATCAATAAACACTAGTGGATGGAATAATATCATGACAGCCATTTTGTGCCTCCCGCTATCATGGATGAGGCATTATCACAAGGGATACATACCGACGGAATGATGACAGTTGATGAATTCATCATATGTGAATGTTTCACGGCCTCCGATGGAAGTATAAAAAGGGCTAGCTGATGACGAGCGACAGTTTGCTTGTGACCGGTGAACTGAGCCAACATTTGCTCAGATCCGGCGACAAGGAATTAGGCAGAGTGGCACTGGGGGCCAGGCGATATTACCGCACTTCTGTTTGCACAGTAGTTTTAGTTTTTTCAAGCGCTCGCTGGAGGACGAGTACGAAGGGTTGTTTGCTTACCTAGAGGTTTCTTTCAGCTGGTCTATTAAGAACTATTCCGAGAGTTGTTCGGAATCATTGGATGATTCATAGCCTGTTTTTTTCAAAATAATATATTGATATGATAACTAAAGGTGTAATAAGCCGTAGAGTGAAGTAACAATGCAAGGGCTGACTATCTCCATGGAGACGGAATAAAGTCATTATTACAATGGGAGGTAATTACACATCTTCCTGAGCTCAATTTGAATAATAAAATGTGGTATTTCATTTCTTGATGCACGAGCTTATCACAAGTTATACTTACTGTCGCTTTTCAGTTGACAAATTTTCTCGTTTCTGACCTTATTACCTAGAGGATTAGGATTTCAAGTTTCCAAGTGATTAATAGGTGTGAGTCACCGTAGGCTTATAAAATAATGAAGTGGACACTTAAAAATATTTCTGATAACACAGCACACAAATTATTATCATTGTCTATTACTAAAAGTCATCCGCTGACATTTAAATACTTGCCACATATTTCTAAATTCATTGTTAAGATTATAACAACATATCAGTTATGGAGCAGAGTAGACTGTGGGACGATAATACATGAATGTAGGGATCGATTTCATTTTTTATTCTATTCAAGTCCTTTTTAAAAAGACAGCATTTACAAATATCTTGACGCCTTCAATAGGCTTAGTAGCTCAGACCATTATGTACTCCTAGTTTGTGTAAATCTGACGAAAATAGCAGAGATATCATTTAGAAGATAAGTAAGCAAATACGGAATGTAAAAATTTGTAACCAGATTCGATAAAAACGGCAAGGCTTTTTAGTAGAAATTTCGACTTATTCTGGCAACATTTACTTTGCCCTTTGATAAATTTTAACTTTACTGAAACAAGAATAATGCTGAATTTAGCCATGACACATCGAGAATAAAGGATAATATATAATACAACTGTCCAGTTGTACAAAATGAAATAAATGAATGAGTAAATAGTTACATAAATGGCAATAAGCTAAAACGATACTTATAGACTCTTCAGATACTTATAGATGATTATTTCCTCAGGAGAAGGGGAAGGAAGGGCTTCTTGGCATAATTGGTACAAAAGTGCGTAAAATATATATGTTCACCGATTCAATCTTTTGAAATAATTACTTTAGTACTTCAAAAAATATGTATACATAGCATACATGTAATATACAGCAAGATGTGTTCTGAATCCTTTTCTCAGGGATCATTAACAGTAAAGAAATTAGTAGCATTTAAAATATTTCTTCTGAAGTAATATGTCATAGATAAATTATTTCATTTTACAGTAGCTAACGTATCGCACTTTTTAAATGCATTCTCTGTGGTTCTGTAAAAATAACTTTGGCATATTTTTGAACAATCCGCCAAATTTTTTTTCAACAAAACCTTTTCAACAATATGGCAAAGCCATTTTTAAAATAGCTTTGAGGCTTCATTAATAAAATGCTAAATTTGGCTAAAGAGAAATGAAATGTTAATTTTTAACTATTTACTCCAGAGAATACAAAATAATATATAAAAGAGGTCATGAAAAAGAATCATTTGGCTATTTGATTTTAATGTGGTCCGTAGTGACTTACAAGGGAAGAAAATATGAGAAGGATCGGTAAGGTGCATGCTGCATTAAACTCAGAAATGGAAAGCTAAAATTTCGACAACTTTTTCAAGCACTTGTGGGACTCCGACTTCGGTGAAAATGCAACGGACCCAAAGTGGTTGCCAACCGCAAAAGCCATTAGCTACTTCAATTTACGAGAAAGTGGAGGTCTGGGTGAGGAATGCAATGGATGAATAGCAGCCCTTAACAAATATTCCCGAGCGGGTAACTAAGGCGATTAAAGTGAATTTTCTCTGCTCCAAGGTCCATTAAGGAAGGCTGCTGGCATAACTCAATGCGCCTCCCGCGATGGCAGACGAAAGAGGATTCCGACGAAACCTCTTATTCACTGTACGTTGCGTACACCGAGCCTCTTCAAGCTATTCTGTAGCTGAAAATATATATATATATATATATATATATATATATATATATATATTTATATTTATACAGAAAGGTAGAAAGAAAGTGGATAGGAACACATAAAATTTACGAATGTGTTCCTATCCACTTTCTTTCTACCTTTCTGTATAAATATTTATGTGAGTCTTTGCCGCTGTGCGGTCTGAGTGAATGAGTGAACGATTATATATATATATATATATATATATATATATATATATATATATATATATATATACTTATGTTGCAAGCAAACCTGTATTTCTGTATTTCCTCGTACTTTACGAGCCTCGACAGTGAGGAAACTTTAAAATGACAAACTCGAAAATTGTTAACTATTCAAATCTATTTTAAAGTTGAGATACGTCAGTAACTATGACATCATATTAACGAATTTTCTGCGGTTTTACCCCGTTGATTCCTTACCAAATAAGGTTTCAGAGTTGTAGGGCGCCATATTGGTTCAATCCAATGACATTACTGGAGCAGTCATGGAGGCGCTCCGAGTTCGACCATCCGTTTACCTTAGCAATCTCTTTCAATAAAATTTTCACTAATCCTTTTTTATAACAGCCAACTTTGGTTTAAACTATACTATTTCTATTTTAATGAAAGGCTAATAAATCTTAATCCCGCCACGTACAGTTTTGCCGTGATAGGATGTGTAATTGATGGATGTGGAAACCATCCCGAGCGCTTAAGATGACCGCAATATGGGGGGTGTGTTGGCCGAGGACCACGTGTGCTCTCAGGGATTGCTCCGTTTGGATTTAGGATATCGATCCACAGTCGCTTCGCCAATGTCCAGGAATGGGATTATAATCCGAAGAGCGTCCCTTAACACCAAGCCTTTCACTCACCAGCTGAACCCCACTGATAAGGTTTCAAAAAGATGCTCATTAGTCAAATAGTATGAAGTGTAAGAAGTGATTTAAGGACTAAATGGGAAGATGGAGAATGATAGCAAGAAGGCTAACGATTATCTTAAAGAAGAATTTGATGAAGTGCCAACATATGATGACATTTTCCTTATTTTAATGCCTGAGAACATATCAGGTCAAAGTATTCTCAAAAATGCGTATGAATTAAATTATTCCGTGGGATGAAAAATGGAAATTCATAAGGTCAGAATTGGACAAGCACATCAGGACTCAGTATTGAACGTTCCTTCGTGAAATAAGTGTAAAGTCATGTTTTGTATTATGTCGGGTGACGCTGACATTATCCATATAGGTAGGCCGAGTACTTCACTTCATGATGATGTTATGTCAAGCGCTCGAAGTAATTAATCTACTTTTTCTTTCGGCAGGCATTGAAATCAGCTTATATAAATATGGAATACGTTAGCAATCGCATAGATAATTTTTAACCATTTTGTAAAATAAATAATTCCACTAAAAAATAAATGCGTTTGTCATGATCTTTTCACTGTCAGAAAGATGTTTAAAAAAGTCCGCCACATGACAAGGACGAGTTCAGCACATTTCATCTACTATTCGCCTATTAATTAACTACTTCGGTAATTCACTTAAAATATAGCCCTATGTTACTGCATGTGTAACAAGGAACTGAGCATAACGAAGCCTTAAATAATGCAAACGACGCAACGTGAGCAACACAAACGAACGGAATGAGAGAGGAATGAGGAACCTTTTGAGAATCAGTGAGGAATTAATGTCATTATCATGACAAATTTGAAATTTATCTCCTCATAGAAACCATTTCATCGAGAGCCATCTTTTATGAAGCGCGAGTTTCAAAATAAGGATTGAACGAATACTTCGATCAACCATCGATATTGACAGAGCTTCCACGGCGCGTGCTCATGAAGATTCGTTCGCCCCTAAAAGAACGTGCCTCCCGGAGCACACCCGAAATTAAAAAAAAGGATCAAAAACCTACTCTCTCTGCAGCCCCCTCCCATCTAGCCTCCGCCGTTTAATTTCCTGCGCCGCGGCATCAACCCTTCGAGTCCCGCACCACACGGCCCCCCACTTCCCCCCTCTCCCGTTCCGCCCAATTAATTCGCTCTTCATTATTGCCAATCGCCGGTGCACAGGCGCACTCCCCTCCGGCAAACTCTCGCACCTCCCCCGCCGGCCAGCGGCGTCGACCCGCAAGCCCACCTTTCCGTAGGTCGCTCCCCCTCCTCCCCCCGCACCTCAGACCGGGGCAAACGTGCTAGCCATTCAGCCGTGAGCCCCCCCATTCGACGACGACCAATCTTTCTTGTGACCACCCCGTGAATGAATGCGATGGGGTGTCCTCGAATGGGCGGAGATGGACTTTCTATTTTTTTCATTTAATACACCGCGTGTTCTTGTTCCACTCACGCCCTTTTTAATTGCTCCCGCATTATTTCGAATTCGAACTGAAATGCTTTCATGTTCCACCATGCCGAGACAATCCTCCAAACTTCCACCCTCCCCTCTCTCTTAAGATTAAGGGTCGCCTACTTGTTGTGGCGATCAAATCTGGAAAAGAAAATCTTATCGTTTTCTGGTGAAGCAAATATTTCATTAATATTTGATGATTTTATTCATTATGGATATGATCTTACATCGATAACGTTCATAGCCATCAATGGACTCTCTTAGCAAGCCCTTGATCTCTCTGTTTGCATCTCATTAGCGCCAAGTTACCTTACCTAACGGGAAAGTCCACTAGAAATTTTAAAACTTGGATTTATAAACTAAAACATTTTGGCTGGAAGGTTAATTCAATCATTTTTATGCAGATTGAATGAAGCTTACCTCATTTTATAGAATAAATCTCATTGATGTATATCAAAGGCTAATTCTGAAAGTCACATTCGGAGTTAAACAAATGTGCCCTGGGCATTAACACAGTACTCTATTAAAGGTATATTAAAAATCCGGAGTCATATAGGGAAGTGAAATGGAAATGAGATGACATTTCGCGCGATAAGGATGCAATTTCATCTGCTAAGGGAAAAAGGGTCTGTTCAATTCGTTCTCGCTCTCAAACGCGAGGAATTGCTAAAATGGGAGAAGGTAAGGGGTGATCTCGACCGCCGTGGACTCGTGATTAAATTTTTCCGCTTATGAAAGCATTTCCACGTTCTAATTCCTCGATAACTCGTGCGTCGTGAATCGGCCTCGATGTTCCGTGGATTACTGGCCAAGAGTGCTTAAGGGGAAACAAGATTTGCCCGCCGCTCAATTTCCCTGGCCAGACACCTTCCGCCGGCGCGCGCAGTTCCCCACCGACGGAGAATGACCGCGTGAATACCGTCGGTTGACCTGCGGCACTCGGTCGCATCTCTCAGGTAATGAGTGCCCCTTATTTCAAGGCCGCTTCTTGGAGCCACATCTGGGAGGTCTTAGCGAGGCATCAGTGAACTTCCGTCAGTAAGATATACTACTCGTCGGTGAGAATGATGAGGAGCTCATGTGAGACGGCTCGGGATGAGTTAACGTGGGGTTAGCGAGTTTCAAGGCATTCACTGCTCGGGAACCAATACATTTTACGAATTAAAGAGGTAACGTGAAGTAGATATCTTATATCCCTTAATTAACCTCCATGTTGGAACATATTTAATGGCTTTAGCCTTAATATTAATTCAGTATCATCCTTGGACAACTAACAAAATATACATAATCATCAGCGGTTCGAGAATACTGATACAGAAAAATAGACAATAAACAGAATGACACACACAGGCAGAGCTTGCAGTTTAGAAATGCACCAGTATACTGAAAATTTTAGCAAGCAGGATCACCATAATGATAAAAATTAAGTCCCATAATTAATCGAGCAATCAATCAATCAATAAATCAATATTTCTCCATTTTTCTCCCATAATATACTTTCTAATCAATATTAACGATAAAAAATATTAAATTGAATGGCGAAACATCCACGCGTGATCTGGAAAAAGTTTGTAATATTAACTTATTACGCGCAGAAGGTCATGATACTAACGCAGAATTGAAAAGGAATTATTTTACTGCTCCATCATTAGTCTTTTATGCAACTGATAGTGATTAGTATGAATCACACAAAAGACTCTCTGAATATGAAATATGAAGTCAGCTAATTCGCGAAAATCAACTGAAGTTTACTGCTTTCGAGGAAAATCATTGACGATTAAAACACCTCGGTAGCTCCACATGTTAAAGCACTCGGCGTGACGTCGAGGAATGCGGGTTAGAGTCCCGGTATAATGAATCAGTATTCCTAAAACTAGATCACTGGTGTCTTGGTGGTATGACATTTTATCAGTAAAAAATTTATAACTTTTACAACAACGAAACAATTTCACTTAAAGATGGTGCTCACGTATTGAAACCCGGGTCGTACCAGTCTTCTTTATATTGTGGTATAGTAAAAGTTATACATTTTTTAGTGATCAGTCTTCCTCTATGGAATATTCAATTTTCGCGCTTGCAGATGAGGAATGCACCAATATTCTGAAAAGTGAGTTGTTCTTAGTGAGCAGGATCATCACAATGATAAAAATTGAGTCCCATAGTTAATCGAGCAATTCTGAAGGTTATCGCGTCGTTTGCTTTGACGTGGAAGAGTTTTAAGACGTTCCTCTGGGTAATGGCGTCCGTTGGTGGTAACAATTTATCCAGCCATCCTGATGGCGTCTTTGATTCTGAAGTGATAAAGAGACGTCTGAAAACTGGTATTTCATGTATTTGAGCAGATATTTAAGACCTGAAGATTCTAGAAGGACAGCTGAAGAAACTGCTGTCAACTATGGACATCACCATGTAAGGGGAACACTCTAAAGTTGATATTCGAATTCTCAAGTAGTCCGCGGAGAGAGCTGCACACTGGAAATATTAATAACCATTTAGATATGCAGGATCAACGCTCAAACTTTTAGGGGCATTATTAAGACAACTAATTTATCAAATATTCGCACATCTTCAAAGCACTTGCTCATCACGACGTGAAAGATGAGCACTCATAAGGGCTATACCATAGTGTCATTTGACGATTAGAATTATAATGTGTCTCTATCAACAACTGACGATTCAACCTCCCGACCTCTATCATTGCTGCTCAAAAAGCTGTGAGGCCAAAGAGAAGAGGGGCAATAAAAAAGCGTGACCAATATTCGACTAAAAATATTCTTATGCCTAAAATCTGAAAAAATATCGACTTTTTGCATGATAGATATGAATTGAAATTAAACGAGCAACGTGTATTTTACTCATAAAGAATTAAATACAAAATAAACGACTGAGGTATTTTTCCGTACTATACCTTATCATATTTATGAATACTGGACTAATTGGCTTAATTGACCTATAGTATCAAAATTCGAGCAAATATATCGCAAAATGTCGACAGGACAAACAATCTATTAAAAGTATAAGAGTAAGAGGTAAATTATGACATTTTTGGCCATATATATTGGAATATCGATTACTTACCTCAAATCACTGGCAACTCGATCCGCGACACCTTAGCGCGTCTTCCAAAACGAGGAAAAAAATGCTTGACTTCCGCAAGGCCATTCACTTTGGTTCTTTGCACATGATATCCTCAAAAAAATTGTTAAAACGAGGGCTCTTAAAAGAAGAAAAAAATATTTCCTTCTGCAAGCAAATTTTGCAATAGAAGCAAATATATAGGCTGGTGTACCGAAAAACCGAAGGTAAATGCTACGTTTGGTAGTAAAGATTGTACAAAGATTACGTGAATTCAACAAATTTCATATACAATACTGATTAAATGCAAATGAGTACCATTCTCATTACTGTCTAGACATTGTCAGCAAAGGACCACAACATGATGATTATTCATTGTAATTTTAATTATACATTACCAGGAGTATACGTACGGTGATCCAAAATTTGTATAGCCCATAAAATTTTAATTTGAAGGGAGAAAAGAAAGGGTTTGCAGAAGTTGCTTCTGAATACTAATTTTTGGTTGTCTTGTGACGTTAGATTCGTAAAGTTTTTATCTACATAACTTGCCAATGCCAGTAGGCCAGGTGGTAGACAATGCCAGTAGGGCTGTGCAAGTGACATTGTCAAAATATGGATTTTTTTCGTGTAAATTGCAGGTACATATAATTAATCAAAATCATTGAGGGGGAGAAAGAAGATAACATATTTCTGACCACAATTTACATAACCATGAATATATCATTCGCCGCTCCAACGCTTTGCTTTCTCTTGCAAATTTGTTTCAAATCAAATGAACTTAAACCACAAACCCTGTATTAATTTATATTTTATCCATCTCAAAATCAATCGGATATCATCTTTCCACGAAGATTGTTGCGGTCTAAATGGTCCACATCGGCATGGGACTTGCCTTCCTCGCCATGCCTCTGCTCGCCTGAAAATGGCCATTTATTTCATTTGCATTCAGAAAAATACTCCGTTTTAACGCTTACCAAGTCATCAAATAAGTGCTGATTTGCAAAAAATCAATCCATACTGGAATCCTAACCCTCCCTTAACAACAAGCTATCTAAAGGGCTGCGTCATCTTGTGTTTATTGAGAAACAGACATGATAAAACCGAGCGGCGAATACTCTTGCATGACCCCTAGATCAGAAATGCAGGCAGAAAAGAAGAAAAGGCTCGTTTTTATGCGGGATTAATAGATGAAACTAAAAAACATCAAACATTTATCTATATTCCTTTCAAAAGGAATAAACTCAATTCTCCGAGTGTAGACTGTGAAATAATACACACTGAGCGTTTGCAGATTCTGTAAATATGCAAATAAATCAATAAATAGTAGATTACGTCAAAATTGATAAAGTTATAACGAAAATATGCATATATATGAAAATTATTCGCAAGGCATATGGACTCATTAGTCCCAAGTGCCGTCGTTCGATGATAATAGTACAGTTGGTGTACAAATACATGCCGGGTATTAAGTAATTTATGGGAACCGGCGGCAAGTGGGGAAGTTTTTATACGTATGGTACGCCAACAATATGGTTATTGTGCATCGCTATGACGGACAAAATTTAATTCATGAATAGGAATGTAATTCTCATTTGCAGACTATTCAAATTTTATACATTAAAAGGTATCCAACGTGAAGAAGCTGAGAGGAAGTTGAACCCAGATTTCTCTGCTATCGGTCGCTAGAGTAAGCCAGTCACACCATCAGGAAAAACACCTGCATCAGTAACACATAAACGTAACTCCGCAAGTTTCTTGCGACGAATGCGATATTTCGAGTTCAAGCGTAATTCAATGGAGGGTCGTCAAGCGCTCTCATTTGTAAAGGCCATGTGTAGGTAAGGCCATGTGTGGTAAATTGTACAGCCAAATAACAATCAGCTAAAAGGGGGAATGTTTTCGTCTTCAGTTTGACGGCTTTTTTTAAATCATACGACCATGGAAGAATTGTTTACTTTTAATACCTGTTTAAGCCAAATCAGGGTATTTCGACTGCGCTATTATGTAGGATGGACCCATCAACAACCAAATTTAATGTTAGTGATAGGAAAAATCTAGCAATCAATATCATCTGTAAATACTAATATCCACTTCAATATCAGCAATCCGCACCATTTCTCATTAAAGGCTTCGTATGTGAGACCCTATGCGTAAATTTTGACCTTTTCTTTTGATTTAAATATTCACTGTCCAAAGCATACGTGGGTAGTGATTTTCTACAAGTCAGGGTTTCCACCGTCCCTTGAGCGGCCCATGGCTTTAAACGTTCCGATGGAGTGGAAAAAGTCGTTCTAATATGCGTCCGAGGGCTCGGACGTGGGCCGTCAAGCCGTCAAGATGGAGAATCCGACTCGGCTGAGGAATGGATTTCTTTCGGAGGATAATTTGAGACCGCCGCCGGATCCACGGGACCATTCGTATGTTATGAGAAAGGTAGAAGCCCTAGTCATGAATATTGTAGGTAGATTAGAGGTCGAAGGGGTCAGCCTCGACCTTCGGGTGTCTTATGCGGGAGTGTGTGCGGGAGATGGGGGGGGGGGATTAGGACGGGCAGGCCGGGCGTTCTTGCGTAGGAAAATCAATTATGCATTACGGCGACCCGACGCGACGGAGCGGAGGCGTCATCGCTCCGCAGTTGCAATTCGAAGTTGCGGTCGGTCAGGGTGCGTCAATCGATTAAAAGAGGGTTGGAGGAGACTGCGGTGGTGAAGAAGGAGGAAAGGGGGTAGTTTTGGGACGGAAGATTCAAGTAACAACTTCAAGAGCAAACCAAGTGCATGATCAGACGGGCAGTGACAAAAATATTAGGACTGCTTTCAAATGCAAAAAAGGTTGCACGCGGAAGTAGCTAGAAAACTTATTCTTATTCTCTCTCGAGTTTCACGTTGACGTGGTGGATGTTATTTTACCCTAATTTACATTTGAAAGACAAATGTAAAGTGCAAACATTGGGAGATTTAACGCTAAATAGCATTACCAATTATTTTTTAACCTGCTTGGAACTAACCACACATCATTACCGGCTACAAAGACCTTTGGAGGCATTGATTCCGCCAATAAAATCCAGCAGGATTAACAACATAAAATGCGAAACCAACTAAGTCTATTTCAACCGCGCAAAAATCAATTATTAAAATAAATTGGATGTGAAAACTAAAACTGATTATGGTATCAGGAGTATCTAAGTCATTAAAATATATAATAAATTCATTACATGGTAATGAGACCAGCTACGCAAAAAATTGAAATAAGCTGATATTATTAGTGTTTTTTAACTCAGTCCTCCCTTGATATTATGCCTTTGGCATGTTCCTGATATCTCTCACGCTCTTTCAGAAGATATCTCACAGTCAAGGGAAGGTCATAGTCATCGAGGCTTTAAAGCGATGTATTGGTGCGGGCACTTTTCTATTCTTATCCGATGAATGCCAATTTTCCGATGATTACTCGCGGAGGAAGTGGGCCACGCAAACTTCACGCGCAAACCACCAAGCATCGCTACACCAAATGACTTTTCCTAAACCGTTCTCAATTTGACTCAGTTGACCAAACAGCCTTCGTTACTCCTGCTCAAGGCGTCACGTGGTCTGTTACTTAGATGTAGATGAATGTAGCGAGTTATTTTTATACGCTATGGATTCAAGAGCTCAACATAGGCGCTACTGCTCGGCAACTTGAAAAACGGGAGAGTGAATATGGATATAACAAAAATTTACGTCATTATGCATGTATTACGGATGGGTATCATTTGACTTTTGGAAGAGGAAAAATTTTATGCCATTTTAAATGACTAAAAATTAACAATGGAGGAAAACTAATTTTTGTATTATTGCATATAGGAATAATTTTTATGGGGAATCGGATTGGTGTGGTGGCTAGAGTACTGGCTAACCATACGGACAGCCAGGGTTCAAATCCCTGCAGTGGAGGACGTTTTTCAGAGGAAACCCGATCCCCACTTGAGTGCCTTGTGGAGGGCGCTTAAGTGCAGTACTCCGTCAGTCAGATGAGACATTAAACCGTGGCCTCCTTGGCGCCTTTCGTTAAGAGCAGGCTGATTCCGACGCCGAGTTTCTATCCACTCTTTCTCCCTTACCTATACCCTATGGCGCAAATGACCTTAGCCGTCGGTCGCCTCCCCAGATATCCAATCCAATAATTTTTATCTAAACTCATTGCAAAAAGATCTAGATATGTATCACTTGCCGATATACTGAAGGGAGGGGCTCAGGCAAGAGTGAAGTCTTGAGGTCTTCCTTATCCCGAGAGCCGAGTTCAAATCTCGGAGTGGATTTTTCACCGGAAATCGGAAATATCGATCATCAGTTAATTTTTATGTGAATAACACTTCATGTGTATTTACTGCTTGCCGGATGGGACCATAATATGCGGACTTCCTAGTGCTTTTCGTCAAAAGTAAGCTAATTTCAACACCGGGTTTCCTCCGTTCTCCCCCAATCGTAGTTTTCCCCTTCTCGTCACTACTCTAGTCTTGAATTCTGCAGAGGAGCTCACTCATCGGTTTTCTCTCTAAAAAACTGAACTATCAAACTAAATGGACAAGAGAACTCAGGCTTTGAAGTGAGATATAAGAGAAAACAGAACTCCACACTGAAGAATTTTCCTTCGCGAGATTAAGTTCAATGAAAAATATCACATTTCGTTGATAGCTGGTCGTAATTCGTGAGCATTCTGAGATAAAAGAGCTAGGTTACAACGTACTTTATCCAACATTGATGTTAAATCCTAGATTTTATGAATACAACATCGCTAAGTAAATACACAGACGCATGTGTCTTTACTCAGTTCAACAAAGGAGAGACTGATCAGAATGAAACCAGACGTTTAGCCGTTTATTTGGCTCCTACGCCAAAAACCTAGGGCAAATCACATTGAATAGAGAGAATCCAATCTTGATCGCTAGAAAAAAATCTTTGCAAGCTGATAAAGGGTAATATAATTGCATTCCCTCATGAAGACATATTTTTTTAAATCCTATTTAATTACTGTCACGAGTGATTAGCTAGCGATGCATTGATTGGTTCCTGGTTTTAATAATTCCATGGCTATACCTTTAACTTATTGCACGTCATTTATTGACAGCTTTTACGGTGGGAAGTTGGAGCACAAGGAAATGTTTAAGTTCCAAATCTCTCAATATCATAAATGAAAAGTAAAAATGCCAATTTACGAATATTGATCCACTCACGGTATTACTTGGACCAAAAATTCCACCCACACTCAGGACAGTTTCTAGCTTGATCGACGTCAGGCGATGAGAAAGATTCGAGCACGAAAACACTTGACTCCGTTCAATCTGTACGCAATAAAATGCAGCAGATTGTGCCGCGTTCAGTAACGGCTCTTGCAGAACGGCTGCAAATGAGGTCGAGCCAACTGACAGTCGTTTTGTGAAACATGCATATGAGTTTAGGAGGTAAAATGGCTAGAAATACAAAAGACATAGTACTGTTGAACTCGAGCAAGTTATCTTTTAAGAAGAGAAATATCAATGAATAAATTCATAAAAATCATTTCCAAATGACGAGCTACATTTTATAGGTCCATCTGCGGTTATTGCTTCATTCTTCCTCAGAGAACGAACTAAAGCGTTATATTAATACGCTTGAATGCGTTAAACAAATACGCTAGTCAGATAACCTTAGGTTGCAAAAATTGGGGAATCGTTGGATGAGCATTTACATAGCCTAATTATAACTCCAAGAACAGGATCCCACGTTCACCAGAAATGATAAGTTCCACACGCCAAATTGCTACACGTCTAATAATATTTCTACAGCTGATCATGACCATGCATTATTCTACAGGGTCGTATTCACGCTGAAATGAAGGAATAAGAGCTACCATTGAATCTCAGAGAAGCAGGAATTTCCTATGTTTCACCGTTTAAATTTAGGCACGACCAATGTGGCTCACCCAAAACGAAGTGATTCCTCCTCGATAAAAGGAGTTATAAAGGTATCTCTTGATGAAAAGCGAGAAAAAGTTATTGTTAAATATATCCCAAAGATGATATCTTCAGCCGATGCTGCAAGTTAGCCTTCTTTAAAGCAACTATGAACGGACGACCTTGACTGGCTCTTTCACGACCTCCATCAGCGGCGCAGTTGGCCGTGAACGTCCGATGGGCCACGTGGTCGCATCATTAATAATCATCGTTACTAGGGAGCGCGGAAATGATTATTAATGTCAGGCATTGTGACATGTTCTTGGAAAATTTTACAGGGATACTGGGTTTGCGCTAATAGTACGTCGACGGATGTTTCCACGTAAAATATTTTACCCGAGAAGTAGGACTCACGGCGGAGCTTCGTAAACTGAATTTTTTATTGATGCTGCTTTTTTATTTTTATGCCATTAAATTATTTCAGTTCTATCACGACATAGAATTTCACTCATGGTTAGGTGGAAAGATTTGTTAGATATACTCGCATTTGACCACATATTCAATGTAGACAATGAGAAATGATCAAATATTAGGCGAGATTTTTATTTACAAAACTGAATACTTCTAAATTTGATAGTGCTTTTGAATACACAATGACCGACTCTTTTGAAGCTATGAGGGCTTAGTATGTTATAAAATCCATTTCTTAAAGCGCGCCCTCACTGACCGTATTCATCAATTTCTCCATTTTTCTCCTTTAATAAAATTTTAAATCAATACTAACTTGTTAAAAATAAAACGTATGAAATTTAACGGTGAAACATTCATGCTTCATCGGGAAAAAGTTTGTAATATTAACATATCATGCGCAGGTCATGATACTAACGCAGAATTGAAAAGGAACTATTTCACTGCTCCATTAGCCTTTTATGCATCTGATAGTGATTTGTATGAATCACATAAAAAACTTTCTGATGAATATGAAATAAAGTTAGCTAATACGTGCAAATAAACTGAGGTTTACTGCTTTCAAGGAAACTAAAACCTGTCCACGTAGTACTGGATGAAAGAGAGTTAAAAATAAATCCTCAAAAATGGACCTCAAAATCGATTCCCAACCAGATGGCACTAATTTAAGAGACCATTCCTATGTTATTCTTGTTTGGATGAGAGGCTGATAATATTAGTCAGAGGAAAATGTGAACATTAATATTAGGAAAAAATTATGAGTAGAAGTTGGTGTTCAAGTTAAGTTATAAATTAGAGGAGACTATATACTATTCCTTGTTGATTTTTTCACAGCAATATGGTAGCAGAAAAATGTGAAAGGAAAAGGATGAATATCAATTGGATTTATAAGTTTTAGTCCCAGAAAGAACTCCCAGTTTTCTGGTAAATAAGGAGAATGATTGTTAAAAGGAGAATTGTGAAATGAGGGTGAGGAGAAGACAGGAGAAAGTAAGCTATAAAGAGAGAAGGGTGAGACGAAAAGTGTTGGAGATGGTACTGGATGACTAGAAAACTCAAAAGAAAAACTTGGAGGCCAAAAATGTAGCTGGACAAAGTATTGGTCAGTAATGGCAAGGTAAAGGGAGTTATATATGGTGAGCGAATGTTGGACAAAAGAAATTAAATGGAAATGTTGGATAGTTTGAAGGGGGGTGCAAAATGTACGAAAGGGAGTTAGCAGAGAAAAAATTGATATGTACTTCGCAACATACCATCGCTGCCTTGCCACGCTCTTAGAACCACATAGTCAAGGTGATGTTGTTCAAGCGGTTTACCCAGTCAATTTGTTGACGGTTACAGCAGCAAACACATCAAGTGGGCTACTGGAATTTCGATCCACCATACTATTTTTCAAACTGGTTCGTCGTCCCAAAACGCATGAATGGCGCTGTTCTTGCCATTTTGTGTTTGATTTCGACGGCTGAGGTGCTTGGTTGGCATTTAGCAAGTTAGCACTTAATCTCAAAAGCCAACATTCGGGTTAAACGTTTGCGAATTAACCATTTGAAACGGCTTAACTAACGTAATTGCTCAGTCTCACATCACGCATGATAGGTACTACGACATCTTAGCAGCATATTTGCGTGAAACACTACAAATTTATGCGAAATTCCACAGAGAAAAATTCATCCACCTTGACCGGGATCCGGGTCAAGGCAGATGATTTTTTCTCTGTGGAATTTTGCACAATTGTACATTGCGGGTGACTCCGTAAACGTAGAACTCCGTGGCTAGTCCCGGATAGCTTAAAATCTGACTACTAATTTAGTGTCTCTTGAATCACTTCTGCCCAGCGGTTTTTTTTAAACTCAGTGTTTCAAATAGATTTCATTAACTCTAGGATATTACACATAAAACGCTGTCTTCAATCCCATTTCATTAGTTATCATGGTGGATCCCCTCCGTTTCAATGATCAGCTTCTGTTATTTCAGAATACGATGTATCCCCCATTATACTCCGCTAGTAGGCGTAAACTACTCAACGCGACATATAGTACGAGCTGTTTGGACATCGAATATTAGACAGGGAATGACAAAATAGCACAAAAATAAGATACTCTCAGCATAATTTGTTGCCGTTCAAATAGTATCAAAATTATTATAAAGTATCTATTGAGAAACGAGTAGCGAACTACAATGTTAGTCAGTTTCGAAGTCACCCAAGTTTATCCTCAATCGTCTTCCTTGACAATATATAGTGAATCCGTAATTTGCGTTGGCATTTTACGGAACAGTGAATATTTGATAACGGAAAATCAGCCTAAATAAATGCTTAATTTTGGGTGATGGATAGACTATTTCTTTGATGAGTACCCCTACCACAGTTTTAGCTTCCACTCTTTGCGCAATCATTTGATTTTAGAAAAATTAAATTGGCAATCGTAAGAAACTGAACCCTTCAGCACTTACTTTGGTATCTTTCGGATGTTAAGCAGCTGTATTTTACTATTTGAAAGTGTTTATTGGGGTTAGAAATGACGTCAATTTGCCTCCGTATTTTAAATATTCATTCTCCAAACCACGATCTCTATCGATGTTACGAAGGATGACTTACTTTTCGTCCTTTGTGCTTCGGAGAAACTTCCCATATATTTTTATTTATAGTTCCTTTTCAAATCTGATAGTGTGTTTGTGCTTCAAGCCGAAGATGGAAAATATAAATATACTTCAATTACAAGGCTTCTAATTGAAGTATGTTGATGTTGTTCCAGCAAAATTTTAACCTGTTTTAATCATACAAAATCCTTTTCTGTCATTTACTCTAATCAGTATAATAAACGCATGATATCAACTAAAAAGCATTAGAGATGAAATTTTCAACCATTGTAGGAGAAATGAAAATTTATAAAAAAGTTTTACTTTTTTCGTCAGTCAACTTATTTTCATTTGCTTACAACCAGTCCGACCACGAACCATGTAAGTGAACTAGCATTGGATAGGAAAGGATGGAGGGCTGAAGTCAACCCCTGTTAGGATTGAACGACCAATGAATAGACCAATCTCTCAGATGCCACATGAGGTTGTGTACCAATAAAAGACGCAAGTACAAAAGGGTCAATTTTGTAGAGGGACGGCCACCAGGATACATGGCCAAAAATGTGTTTGAACTTATTAAAATCAGTAATCACACTAATCCTCATGTAACCAAAATACACTGACTCTCCAATCAATGAACCAGCGACGCATCAATTACACGTATAACTCACGGCGAGTTTAGCTTGGTTGTGTGACTACAAGTAATAGCTTAGTAAATAACAGTTGGTTAATGAAAGTAAAAATTAATCGCACAAATCTTAGGCGGAAAAGAAAATCTGCTTATTTTTCGACAGCAGGGGTAAGGTTTAACCTTTCCAATATGATTAAAGTGGAGGCATTCATCAGTTGGAACTCAATTGGTGAAATGGGGAGAATATTGCAGGTCTTCGTGTCGGTGAATGGCTTTACGCCAAATTTCACCCGTTTGCCGTTCCAAGTGGAACATGTTCCATGACTTGATCATTCTATCTTTTGCATGTTGTGGTCATTCAATAATCGCAGCATAGAGTTACAATAGAAGCAAAATCTGGACTAGATTTTCACCTGATAGAGTTCAAGTAGTTGTAAATATAATGGTTAAATCATAAATCGTGAGTTATTATGCAAGAATTTCTCTGATTATTATTTCAAATGATAAAACTGAATAATGTATTTGATTTGGTGATTCCACATACCTTTTCTCACTCGTTAAATACTGTACTTTGAAATACACCATTAGGCAAGCGCTTGAGTGTGAGAAATGTTCGTTCCTCGGCTGAAGTATAGCCAAAATATTAGGCCAAACACAACTAAATCACAAAAATATTTTTGTCAAAGACACGGTAACTAAAATTATACAGAAGTAAGCCATGATTTGGAGTACAATGACCCTCGCAAACAATAAGTATGAACAATGAAATTACCTAACTGAAAACTCATTGTCTTCATTTTGACTCCTCTTCTTACTGAAATATTTACTTTCTGTTTCCGTTTCACGGGCTTAAACGTTCCTTCTCTTGATTTTTTCAAATAATTCTACTGTCTTACATTGTTTAAAAATTAACAACCATGATCAAATGATAAAAATCTGTCTATATCTGGCAGATAACCATCTCTTGATATTTAATTCACAGTTTTTGCTCACACAAGGAGTCGAAATGACTCCTTAAAGCGTTCCAGGAATAGGTTAAGTCCTGGCTTCGAAGTGTTAACCAACATCGCTACATTCGCTTCTCTTATATTTATCCATAAAAGTACTAAACAACCTAGGTGATATTTTACATCCTTGCTTTAAGGCTCTTATTTCAATCTATTCCTTCGGGATCCTATAAGCTCCCAAATTTCCCTAACTTCTACTACATATCGCCTACAGAGCATTTAGCAACTACTAATTCACCCAATACTACTTAATGGATTTGGCTTCTTTCCATTGACCCGATCATACGGCTTCTCTAAATTTACAATATTGTAAAGCGCTTTCTTTCACACATCCACACATCTTTCAAACACTTGCTCAAGTGCAAAAAACTGAGTGAAGCATCCACTCCCGTACGTACTGCACTTCACACCCCGCATTATGTCACTAGTAGTCTTTCTGATTCTTTCGATTAAAATTTGACCGGTCACTTAACCCGGAAAGCCCAATAAACTAATTACTTGTGATGAGAAAAGTACTCAGAATATTTAATAGGGCTCAACTGTAGGCTCAAGGAGGAAATAGTAACTAATCACAATAAATATTTCTTCAGAAAAGTATCGAGTTCAATTAAAATTTTCTTCATTTACCGTTATTTATCCCATCACTTTGCAAAAGAATGCTAATTAAGGTGCAAATTATTGCATAATTAACTATCTCTTGACGCAGCCCTATTGCAAATTTTACTTATTTTGTTAATGATGCAATAATGCTACATAATTTAAGCAACATATCAAACTGAAGGGCTTTTGTTTTAGATCTGAATATTATGCACTGTTTTCAAAGTAGTGTGTGTTCTGTTAAGATTTATCGAACACTTAATTGCATGAGAATTTTGAATTCAACTAATTTTAAGTTATGAGCTAAATTCCCTCAAATTATTTCATACAATTAGTGATAACATATAAACCGAAAATTTTAATATTAAAAAAAAAAATAAATTATGATGACTAAACATTTATTACAAAGTATATATCTGTAGGAGAGGATGAATTATGACAGGGCATCATAATATTGCAGAAAAAAGCGGAAAAATTTAATTTCATTCGAAGAAATTTCGTAAATCGATCCCTTACTACTTTGAAATATTCCTAAGATTTTGAAGTTGAATCGAAAAGTTATTTCGTTATTTCTACCAATAAAATAATATTTTACTCCAGTGTTGCATCTGGATGATAAAGAAAAAAGAAAGAAATTATAAATGACCTAATGACTGGAAACGATAGTTCCACAAAAACATCGGTGAAGTATGTCGAAATATTTGAAAATAAAAAGAGCTCTCAGGAATCTCGCTGAAATATACGAAAAAATACACAAGAGCTATTTGTGTGAACCTGAAATGAATAGATAATTTCAATTGGCAAAGAAAAACATTGGACAATTTTTTTCCAAAAGAGCCGTTAGAATCGATTTCACCTTAGCTTAGCATCTTTTGAAAGAGCGTGGAACGAATAAAAGGTATTATAGTACCTAGTACGTCTTTTTGAGGAGAGTATTTTTCTCTTATTTTTGTAGTTAATAAGATGAAGTCGAACTTGATCTCCTTGGTGCAATTGAATGCAATACAAACTGTAAACGAATAGACTGGAAAACACTGGCATAAAAAGTAATAAAAATGCCATATGTCACATACAACATGGAAATTCAACTAAATAAACCCGAACTTTACACAATTCCATTTGAGGAATACAGATACCAGGAAATACAAATTACCTCTTAAGGATTACAGGAGAACTGGAGCATTCAAGGAAAATGTTCATAAACAGGAAAATGATGATAGTTTGATTAAAGATCCAACTGATAAATGTTTCTCTCTCCATTTAAATCTCGAATTCCTCAAAATACTTGAATCAGAAAGAGGAAATGGTGTATGAAATCAATTAGAGCGTAAAATGATTATTTGAGGTGGAGTTCAAATGGGAAAAAGGTCCATGTTAGCATATTACAAGAGCTAATGACAGATCTTTATAATAAAGAAGCTTATAAATTAATTAGAGTGTATGTATAATAGGTAAGGATTACGAGGAGAGATTTGATCCAATTTAGGAACGGTTTTGCGACTGTGACGAAAATAAAGTGCGCTAATGAGTAATCAAGGTACAATTAGAATTTTACTTTGAACATAAGCCAACTGTATCGCAACAAAAGTAAAAATATAGAGAGAAAATATATTCTCAATTGTCAGAGATAGTGCCTTAAAAATAAAAGAAAAGTTCATAAAAAATGCTTTGAAATTTGTGATTATCATGGAAATGAGGAATCCAGAATGAAATGCTTATTTATTTTAATATATGGGTAGAAGTTCATGCTAATGATTGAATTAGACGTTTACAGTTGAATAAATGAGTTTCATCAAAGAGGTTAAAGGCTTTCTCCGGGAATTGATAGAGATTACCAAGATGTAAAACTTGTAGGACTGAACTAAAAACACTGAAACTATGAGTAATGAAAACAGTGGAATTGATCAATAGAAACAGAGACTAAGCATGGCCACGAGTTCACTTCCAGTGCAAATTATGAACGATGCAAGGGATTCATAAATATAAAGTTGTAAGATATCATAATTTATTGATCATAAAAAAGAAAAAGTTTTCAAACATTAAGATGTTTGAAAAAGAAATAAAGCTGCTCCCTTAGAAATAAAGCTGCTGGTAATGACATCACAATCATAGTAGAAACCCTGATTATCTTCATGGGTTACTAAGCTAATTGGATGTAGTAATATAAGAATATTTCTTGCAAATACATCAAAAGACGACTTAAATTCTTGTGTGTGGAAGAGAAAAGCTGAATTTAGAATTCACGCAAAGAGGAGAGAAATAAGAGCAAGAAAATGTCCTCACCAGCCTTCGAGGCGCCATCACGTGCTATAAAAGAAGTACAACGGACATCACACCCAGAAGGCCAAGTAAAGAAAGCGTTCACGATGAAAAGGCAATAACGGTGCTCAAATAAAATAGGACTGCAAAGAAGGTCATTTTAATCCAGAGCTTAGATGGTACGTGAAAACATCCGTATGGAGCGTTACAGTCTATGGATCGGAAATGAAAACCATTGGAAAAGCCGACTAGAGAAAATAGTAACTTTCAAAACCGATGTATCTTTACAGCTTTGTGCATTTATGAGCAAGATTCAAATATGTTGGAGATGTGGCTTTCGAGTTTAGCTGCAAATGCAGCATTTTCAACCCGTTTCACCCGTATTGCATCGAGTGCCTTTAGGGGTAAAGTGATAGTTACTGTGATCTCTCCGTCTTATATATATTTGAAATGGCGACCTCCCTTGGTCATCAGTTGGGTCATCTGGTAACAATTTGACTCGGTGGAGTTCACTGCATCTATTTGCCCGGCTAAGAGGTGTTTCCAGGAGAAAAGAAGGTGGTAGCCATTGTAACGATGCGAGGTTTTTTTTTCAATTTTCCTGCATGAATTTTTAAGGCCACATTTTACATTTATCCGTTAGATATTTCTTCTCTTTCGGTAAAGAACAGAATTGAAAGTTTAAAACAGCTAAAGATTAGGGAAATACTTATTCAATGAAATAGAATTATCGCACGGCAATTACGGGTTTATCTCATTTTATATCCACTAACGAATCAGAGCATGCTTATTTAATTAATGCTATAGATTCAAAGTCACTCAGTTTCCATCTCTTTTATAGCATTCCATTCATTCCCGCTGCGGAGACCACTCTTTGTTGAATATATTTTACTAGTTTCTCCTCGTCATTCAGTACCCTGTGTCATCAGTAAGGAGAAACACGTGTGAGAATAAAATTATGGAGCGATAAACTACTTGGAATCTGTGATATAAAAAAACCCAACTAAGCTGTTTTCCACCACCACATTTCAGCTTTCAAGGTTTTAAATACTAATGCTCTACAATGAGGGCACATGGAGTATATTTTATTTATATATTGTCGTGTACAAGTTGTCAAATGTTCATATTCAAGTGGTGCAAATTCACAATGCTGCAAAGCAACACCAGAATAGTAAGAACTAGTTAAATTTGGGCTTTAAATTTTGTTTTATCATCTTAAGTAACTTTTACCACTCATGTAAATTCTTTCAAAAAATATGCTTCAAATTTTATTACATTGGAATTTTATTCCCATGAGCTTAAGTTTTAATAACTACACAGGAATCCGTATCTCTACCTTGATAAAAAATTCTGTATATTTTCCTTAGAAATACTTCTACAGAATTTCTTAAAGCTCTGTAGATATTCCTTAAAGTATTGAAATGCCATTTTACAGAATTCCCTACGACGTTCTGCTGAATACCTTATGATATTCTGCAGAATACCTTGGGATGTTCTGCGGAATTCCTTAGGACGTTCTGCAGAATTCCCTTCTACAGAAGTCCTTTGACGCTCTGTAGAACTCCTTACAAGCTCAAGAAAGCCTCACATATTTCCGTAGAGTTGCTTAAGTTCTACAGAACAGCTTGTAAGGAGTTATTTAGCTCTGATGATAATAACTCTACAGAACATACTTTCTGTAGAGTCAGGCTCTCATTTTCCGTACAAATCCTTAGAAAAGGAACTAGTTCTGAAGAAAAAGAGTCCATTTCTGTAGAATTCCTTACGTTCTACCGAACAGCTTCTAAGGATTTTTAGCAGGGTATGGCACAACGCTCTAAGGTGAGGTGGGTCCTCTAAAATATACTAAGCCGTTCGCGAAAACATTCATCTCATATAAATAATGTAGGCTTCCAGAACGCAAGTCTTATGAATGAATCTTTGGTGATTCTGCCAAAATCTACACAACAACAATGATTTACATTTTATGAAAAAGTTGCATTTCCTCCGGGCGGCACGGAGGAAATTTCCAAGATCGGCTCCACTCCAAGGTTTTTGAACGCGATCGGCCAAAAATGCTGCTGAGGGGATCGTCTTTCAAGCTTGGACTAATCCGGAAAACTCCATTAGAACGCGTCAATTACCCTGGCCTCCATATAAGTCAGGATTCCATTTTCCGGCCCATCTTTTGGAAAGTTATCATGGATCTTTGGACGTCAAAATCTTGAAATCCGAATTGTTATCCTCCATCATCAGAATTTATAAAATAATTATATATCGGTAAATAAATAGAAAATTACGCCTATGAGGGAATCGAAGGATTTTTTTAGCATCAGTTTACTAGAGATTGTCGTCGATGTCAACATTTTTATGGGTGCTTATTACACTGCCCCATTCTTGAGTATTTTCTAAATTTCCGTACATACTGCCGTTATAATCTCGAATAGTTCTCTAATACGCCCCCTACCACAGGGAAGAAGAGTTTTCTGACATTAATTACGTTTTTAATTAGCATTAAATGATAATGTGCGTACAAATAAAAACATGAGTACACACTTACTTGCATGAACGCACTCCATTGAGAAATAACTCCGGAATATGCGCTCAGCTGGTTATTTTTCAGTCCGCTGTACCCTTCCAGCCATCTTTGCCTCTTATCCCCTTTCCGCTCTCAAACTTTATTCAATTAAGTTCTCCTCCTCTATTGATTCTCCCCGTCCTCGGGCACCCTCTCCTCTTTCCCCTCATTCTACTCCCCTCCCACTCTCTTCCTCCAAACCCCCTCTCCCACCCTCTCCCCTTTTCACTCCTCTAGCCCACCTCCTTTTACGATCCCAAATCACTGGCCCACCACCGTCCACCTGTTTTCCTTCATTACCTTTGCTCTTCAGAGCAACTTCATTTCAAGAGGAACTTACCAACCGCATTATGCTTGGCCATCAACAACTCAAACTCAATAGCCTCTCGAGGCTTTGATGCAATCAGGATTTTCCATAAGCCTCATACCGTTTCCTCAGCAAAATCTTGGAGCAAAACCAGCTTTATTGCATTCATTCATGACCAATATAGTTACTTACGGTGAAAATGCCCATTGACCGGCCTCGAGCTCACTAACCAACTCTCTACTGTCACCATACATAAGATTTTTTACGGGAAACAGAGACCCTCAACTCGTTTCATAACTTAATTCCAAAATTGCTCATATCTATTAGGCTTTCTTCAACCATGTACTTGAAATAAGCTGCCATGATTTTTAGGAGATCAAATCGTAACATTAATTTTGTTATTTTGACGACATTATTGTAAGATGTTGATAGACGAAGGATAATTAGCAGCTCACAAGTAAAAAAAGGCTAAAAAATGAGCCCAAAATAAAAAGTAAGTTAACTAGATTCAAAAAGATTTTATTAGAGTAAACAGTCGATCAATACTAATAAAAGGCTATAAAAATTACAGTTTTTAGTTAGTTGAAAAGTAATTTATAGCAATAAAGTAATAATATGGGCAATTAAAAACAACCTCATGTCATTTCCCTTTCTGAAAACCATGTGAGAAAATTGCAAAAAAGATTAACTCGCAGAAAGTAATACTTTTTATTCCGATTTCAAATTGCAAATATCATTTTAAAAAAGCAGGTCAACAAATTGGATTTTCCATTTGGTTTATAAACATATAAATGAGATATGATTAATTGTCAACTTGCATTTAAGTATTATAGGATGGAAAGTAGAATATTGCAAATAAAAAAACTATGAAAAAATGTATATAGAAGTAAATCACTCGCATATCATTACATTATTGAGGTATTTGCTCATGATTGGTCATGAATTAGGTCAGAATGTCAGCTTTGAGCTGAAAATTACTTTGAATTCGTAATTGACTAAAACTGCAGCAAAGAACAAGCGCTCCGAGCTAAAATTCCTCTGAACACCCAAGGTAACGTGCAATTTCATCGATATCAACTGTTTATTTTTGACGGCGGAGTGTATAAATACTATTTAAAAGAGGCAAATTGTGAATTAGAATTAAGCAATTTTTTGAGCGGCATTTTTGATACACATTCGAGGATATATGACGCATTCAATTTTTTCAAATCAGACAGCGTTCCTAGGGAGAAATTTTCCACTGCTTTTGGACGATAAATGGGCAAATTCTAGAATTATTATAGGGTCTAAGAATGGCACTGGTTCTGTAAAAAGCGACCATGTGTCAGTGAGACTACATTCTCTAACTCTCTGTCCTGGTGGAATGCACCAAATGTATCTTAGTGGCAATATTAAAGTGATATGTGAGCGAATGAATTCCTCGATTATTTCCTGTCGCTTCGCATTCATATAAAAACAACAATTGAGGAAAAAACTGTCACAGAGAACATTTCGATCATTTATTATTCCAAACATTTTTAATGACCATGTACCTAGAAAATGGCGACGCCAGACCTTAAGGGGCTTCTGGATAATTTAGATGTGTATTCCGAAATGAGATATAAATACAGATAAACTGATAACCTTCAAGTGGTTCAGAAAAACGATAACTTCCTGTTGACTCAATATGGCTATTTTACAAGCAGATCTACCAAAATAATGCCTTGGAGGCTACTTCCACATGTTATTAATTGTGTCTAATGTGCATATGTAATATTCGCGAAACTTCACGGCAATAGTCTCGCAGCAGGTTTAAGTAGCTTATAGTCCATAGGGAGACGCCTACTGATTATGCAACTGACATTACTATACGTTATTCGGGTAACATACATCCCAGGAAAGAGATTATTTTCTACTACCATCAATAACTTCGAATTTTGCAGGGAAGAGGTTCTCCGGAAATCAATCATCAAACATTGCCAATTTTTTCAATTTATATTATTATTATTGCACAAATGCCCAAATTTTACCGGATATTCCCCATGGTTCCTGCGAAAGTCATCACACAAATGCCATACCTATACTGTGGGTAGAGTACACATAAAATCTTCAGATACAGTAAAATACCTTGGAATTACTTTAACTTCTGATATATCGTGTGGAACACACCTATAAAATATATGCGGCACATCATCAAAGAAACTAGGTTGTGTTAAACTTATAATTGGGAAGTCCTCGGATGAAAAGAGAGATGCTACTTCACTCTGGTTAGGCCTCACCTCGAATACGCTGCGAGCATTTGGGACCCTGGTTAAAAAAATTTAACAAAAAAAATTAATTAAAAAAAGAAAGCAGCGCCTTTCGTTAAAAACTGCTACATGGGTACATATAGTGTCACACAACCTTTAGAGGGATTAAGGTGGGAGCCCCTAGGGAATCGGAGGCTACACGATATGCTTAGATAACTTGAGAAATTCAAAACTGATATTTTTCAGAGCGTACAGAGAATATTATCATGACTTCTTACTACCTCTCTAGGTCTGACAGATGTAATAAAATTAGGGAGATACACTGCCGAACAGATAGGTACAAAAACTCGTTCTTTCCGCGAACAATAAGCGACCACAATAAAAACTGAGCTCCTCTAAATACACTCCTATAATGCATGTCACCATTTCATCTCCCAAAAACTTACATCTTTACACGGCTGGTGACCTATCACCCCCTGCCACATGCCCATCTGGCGGCTCGCAGGGTAATATATAGATGTAGCTGTAGATTTAAAAGTATTCGTTTCCATCGCTAGAAATGTTTAGTTTTAAAGAAGTATTTCATTTGTAGATACTTTATTCATGATAAACGTAAGTGAAAAATAAGGTCAATTATTTGAGAAAGGAAATAATTTTAGATTTTTCAATATAGCCTTCAGAACTTTTATAGAGTAGTTAAATATATATGCTTGTATCGAAAAGCTGTCAAGTTTTTACGCATAATACACCTCTTTCTGAGATGTTTAGAAGTGACATTTAACAATTACGAAATGGTGAGTTTCCCCAAAAACTCTAAAGAGAACCAGTTTGGTAATTATTCGTAAGCCTGCTTAGACACTTGTAACACATTTTCACGCAACCAACTATAGCTAAAGTTACCTTTTTATTTAATTAGCACATGACGTTTTTATATGAAATCAACCTATATATCTATATATATGCTCAAATGTAACAAACTCTAGCTCTTCCAAAAGCTGAGTGATTGGCTTAGCTTGAGTTTCCAAATTCAAATTCTTGTATTATCATTATTACTTGTATTTTATTTACCCTGGGTTGGATGGGACAGAACCGTCCCCTCTTCTCCCAACCCAGTTTACGTACACAGACACCCATGTCCTGGGCATGATATTCTACCCAGGTGGGACTCGAACCCTTGACCCTCGGGTTAGTAGGTGAGGAATTCACCCCGCTGCTACCGGGGCCGACCCGCTCCTCAGCCTCAACCATTTTGAGCGTCGAGCATACTGTGACTGTTTGGATTTTGAAATTAGTCATTAAACACAATCTTCCACTGACGGGAATAGACCAGTAATGATTCGTAAGTGCTAAAAAATTATATCGAATACAAATCCACGATTGAGGATAAGATTCGCTGTACGGAGACACTAAGAAATAACCATCAGTATTGCATGATTTCGATTAACTGATAAATGCGTATTACACCCAATTCTTATGCAATGTAAGAGAGTGATTTGTCGTGTCCTTCATCGGAGATTTTAAATTAAATTAAACTAATGTCATTTTTTCAAAATTTCTTAACCAAGGTTTTTTATAAGGCCAGTTTTATTTGTTGAAAGTTCATCATCTATATAATGTACTATTCCCTTGTCATATTTTTCTGGTGTAATGCGCATTTTTAAAAAATACGGGTAACTCTTGCATATAGAACACTCCATATACCTGTGCCGGTTTGTTGATCTCTCGCATTAGCTACACTACTGAAGCTTCCGCCGTATGAGTTTCCTCTTTCTAGGCCTGATCATTTACCTCGATTGTATTTGGGAAGAAATACTTATTCATTATGTTGGAGCGCTTTTAATCTTAATGTCTTTTCATTAGATTCGGTGCTTGGACTTGCAAAAAAATTTTTTTTGGAATGGCTCATACGACTATGAGAAAGTAATAAGAATGATAAGATGTATGATAATGCATGACATGACCTTTATGTCCTTCTTAAAACTGTATAATTATTAAACATTCCCTCTTGGCCCCTGTGGTTCTTGATTATCTAGGACCCTTCCGTAACACCCTTCCAAGTTGTATTTTCAATGATTGGTTTATTATGTATAGTCGACATTAGGGATACGATTTTAGTTTTTTGGAGTGAGTGAATCAGCCGTATTATTATGCTGGATACCACATAACAATAGAATTAAAATAATGAAAACAGAAATTTTGCAGATTTGCAAAGATATTGCCGAAAACAGTAGGTGAAAAAAGTTTTCCAAGGAATGATCGAGATAAAGAAATTTGTTTCCATAAATGGTCTCTGGCACATTTTTTGGATCATCTTCAGTGAATCAAATAATGAATATTAACGGAAACAGTAGTTATACTTCCCATTTGGATCCTTTTCTATTTATTTTTAATAATTTTGAAGAAATGTCAGCGTTTTTTCCTAAATTACATTTTATTTAGTCTAAACTAAGTCCCATTTTAACAGTGTAAGATTTTTTCTTCCATTCGTACTCCCTTATTTTCTCATACTACTATTCAAACCATGTTTTAAAATACACTCAATATACCTGATTATTTTTACAGTATTAACAACGCATGGATGCAATTGTAAACTAGTGCTATTCTTATTTTTACTTTCCGTTAAAACTTCACCATCCACAAAAAAGTCACGTTCCGAGGTTATTCATCTTTTAACAGAGGCAACCCTTACCGATCATTTTTAGTCTATGATTCATAGTCGCGAGCCATCTCTATTATGCTTACTTTCGTAGTCTATTTCTTTTCGTAAGTCGTTCCAACTGCTGCCTTGGATGTAGACATTCGTTTCCATGATGTAAGTTCTGCCTATGTTGCTATGGAATTATTCCATTTAAGAATATTTCCTTGCTCCTCAATGCCTACCTTTGTTTTTCAACTACCCGCATAATTATTAAACAATCCGTCCTTGCCCCTGTGGTTCTTTATTATCTAGGACTCTTCCGTAACACCCCTTCCAAGTTGTATTTTCAATGATTGGTTGATCATGTATAGTCGTCATTAGGGATACGGTTTTAGTTTTTTTGGAGTGAGTGAATCAACCGTATCGTTATGCTGGATACCACATAACAAGAGAATTAAAATAATGAAAACAGTACTTTCGCAGATTTGCTCGACGACTCATAATTAATATTCCCCGCACCAAAGCAGACCCAAGGTAACAATTTTTGATCCTTCGCTGTATTTTAGCATAATTATGTCTCATAAGTTATTTGGCGCAAAATTCTTACATTTATATTAATTCCTCCAAATACTTATATTTAAGAAAAATACAGAGAGATAACATTCTTCTTTGAACGATTTACTAATGTTGCAACTCATCCGCATCTCATGCAAACTTTACTCTTTAACCGTGGTAAACTTTACTCTTGGTATTCACATGGAGTACCAGAGCCCCCGAAACGCTGAAAATATTTAATTTTATCTGAATTTTGAATAATTCGAAAAACTAATAATTTTTGATCGATGCCTAAATAAAATAACAATTTGAAAGAATTATTGATCAAAGATATCGAGGTACAAACCATATTTTTCCAGTGCTTCGTCTTTGTTGTAAATAACTCGAATTTTCTATATTTCTCCTTTGACTACCGCGATAACTTATTCATTGCTTTCATTCATCCAATTAACGTCTAGCCTAAATTCCGAGGTATAGACCATTGGTTTGTGGTTATCCGTCTTATCACTAAGAGCCATATGATAAAGCATGTTATGACCTTCAATGGGGTATTGTCGATGTTTTGGAAGCCTTTACTGCGCACTGTTGCGGTTAGTGAGGCATGATGTAGATTTATGGAATAAACATTCCGAGGGTTCATGTAGTTGGTGTCGTGAGGCGTGAGAGAGGAGGGCGATCGAGCCTCTCCTCCCCTTACTCCTCTTTTCAACCTTTCCCGCACGTCTCAGTTCTCCTATCACTGCCCCTCAATCCCCCATTACGTCACCTGTCTTCCCTCCGGCACCTCACGGTGAGTACAACACACTCACGGTTGGCATACTCCATCTGGGCATCAGCATCTGCAACATCTCATAAAACGATCGTTTCAAACACAAATGTTTTAGAAGATTTAGAGCTATATCTTCATGTTATTTGTTCTTCCGAACATATCTTGATTTTTTTCATGCAGTTTAATTTTTCTTTGCATTTTATATAGATTCCTTTGCAGTTTTGTAAAGTTTTCGGTGCAGTTACCCATTTTTGCTGTCCCCTACTTTCTTAATTTTTTTGTTACAGCATGAAGAGTCGGTAACCTCAAACGTGATGGTATCCTACGATCCTTATTTTATTTATTCAAATTGTGTGATATTAACCTTTGCATATTCTCATAAGAGGAATATATAAATTATTATTAATATGTAAAACATGATGTGGTATATGTTTTTAAAATGCAGCCTATTTATTTGCAGAAGGCCTATAAAATTCCAAGTAGCCGCTCTCTCTTAATGACTGAATTTAGATTTTATCCTAAAAGACATATCACAAAAACCGCTCTCGTAGTGTTACCAACACATAAGCCTCCGGCGTCTTTACGATGAGAAGAAGGTGCTTTCGATTCGTGTATGACGATAGTCGGCCTTACACGGTTGACGGTCGGATGGCAGCAGTTAGTGATCGCAAGGGGACTAAGTGGAATGAAAAGCTCAGAGCGTATAATCACATGGGCGCCGACGGACGCGAGTGAAGATATGCTGTATCACACCGAAGCAGAGACCTGAGAAGATATAAGCACTTCATTTCTCGTTTGCTCGACTTACATTGAGGAGGAAAGCCACCAACAGCCGGGGATAACAGGCAAATCAGTGCAATGCAATGCAATGATGATGTACCCAATATGGTCGATAGTGCATTCATGGTGACTTTTGAGCTTTTTTGTTCTCTATATATATATCTTATCACATATTTTCTTTACTTATCTAACTGCTTGAGGATAGCGCAAAGACAACATGGGCAGTTTGCAGATAAGTGGCGTGGCGTTAGCATGAAATTGAATGGGTGTGGCGAACACGAGATACCTTCGGGGGGAAAATTAATCCAGCCCGAGAAAGAGATTACTATTTCCAAACGCGTCGTCACTGAGTAACTCTGCTATTCATTTTCTCCCTCTACACTCTTTCCCAAGGAATGTGAAGACACTCGCCTGTTTATAATACCATGTCGCGGAAAACCGCCCAGTTGTTGGCTGACCAGATGTCAGATAATCATATCAAAGACTGAAGACATCACTGCAATTTCCTTTAAATATATCGAACAGAGCATTATATATATGGCATTCACCTAGTTGTAACTTGCACACACTACTTAATTTGATAAATGCACAAAACAGGGTATTTATCAACAAACTAAACATAAGAACACGAACAAATTTCACAAAAATATAAATTCAAAGGCTATGCAAAATATCCTTCTCAAATTGGGAATAAAATGCTATTGGTTGGATACGTGACATGTATTGCCACTTTATTTATTAATTGTTTTTTTTCGCATTTCAACGCAATTTAATTTTTAAATTCTAAGATCTGCAAAGTCGTAAGTTCATTTAAGCAAATTCATATATAAAACGAATTTACTCAAAAGATACGCCTGGCTTGCGAAACTAGGGATCCATATAAGAATGAAAAAAACAAAAATTGTAACATGCAATCGGGAAAAGGAGAGTAGGATTTTTCAGCCACATTATGAGGATTGACTATAAAAAGACAAAAGAAATTTTATCATATTCATAAGGATAAAAATTGCAAAAAGTGCCGAAGAATGGGGCAACGGAAGACATAATACAGGATGAAACTATATTTAGAAGATCCAAAAAGATATTTATTCTAAATTCAAGAGTTTTTGGAAGAAAGAAAAGAAGAAAAGAAATAACAGGAAAATAGGAAGGGAGCTGAAGGATGATGAAATATAGAAATGAGAGACATAATGCGGAAAAAATGAATGCATTTGGTTATTTGCGGTCTTAATACAGCCAAAATGACGATAAAATAAGAAGTTTGGAAGTAATTAACTAATTAAAACAGCGCAAATGAGGTTATGACTGCGCATACATTGAAATAATTTAATTAAAAAGAATTGACCATATAATTTTTGAAATAATAGATCCTGATATCTCAAAAATACGTCAAAAAGAGCGACAACCTTATCGTATTTTCACCTCTTGGACAGTGGCATTAAGAGCACACTTGGAACTGCTCTTTTAAATTATATGCGCGCCAGTTTAATAATATAATAAATTATAATTCAGTTAATCATTGTAACTTCATCTTGTTCCTCTAGTTCACAAAAGTTCAAATGGGAGGAATACGCCTCGGTAGCTAAAATGGTTAAAGCACTCGACGCCATATCCAGGAATGCGGTTTTAACTCCCGATCAAGACGAATGACTTTTCCTTTCATTTCAAAATGAAAAAGGGGAAAATCATTAAGGCCGGATTACTATTGACCGCAAAAAAATGGCCCTCGTTCATCGCCTTGCAACTCGTGCGCCGGGAACGATAAATTATTACGGATTATTGCGAAAAACTGTGCTCACGGCACAGGGGAGCACTGAATTTAAAACACATTAACGCTCGCGTGGCAAAAAAAGTTCGGCGATAACTGAGGCCTAAAGTTTAATAATTCACAAATGCAAACAAGTGTATTAACAAATTACGAATTTAGTTAATTATTGTGAGGTATTCATTAACTACTAGGCTATTTTCATTTATTAATGCAATTTACTGGTTACTGAAATTGAAAGGGACGTAAGTAATGGATTCATTAAGTACTTAAAAGTATTAATGGTTCACAAGAGAGTACTTTTTCCTATTTTTTAATCAGCAAAAATGTGTATCCCTTCCTTACGACTAATGTGTAACATTTCCGTCCTGCATTTTCAAATGTCTAGCCTTCTTCCTGAATATAAAGCGAAAAACTTTCTAGTTTTGCAGAAGTAAGATATTCCTGTGAACATAATGTGCATCCTTTCCGTCGAAAATTTAGTTAGGGATCAGCTAAATACAATAAATTAGAATTGTCAGTATTCCCATTAATTGTTTTTGACAACTAAAATAGCATATTCAAAAAATAGCTAGAAATTTTATGTACATTTTGATACTTATTACTTCAGCTCTATTTGGCCTGTGGATTAGGGTCGAGAAATGTTTTCCCAACCTCGAGAGAGTTACAAATTACAGTACGACTCATCCGTCTTCAGTACCGGCAAGGGAACCTTTTAGTAAACTCCAGAGGCCAAGGTTCAGATGCCCTTGTTTCCTAAAAATGGATCCGAGGGGAAAGTAAGCATTCATTTCACGTTTTCTTTTTATTCATTTTTTATGTTTTTAACGTCACGTCCCTGACAGGGGCTTCACGCCCGCCTCGTCAACGTGACCCAGTTTCCAGCCACCCAGCCGTGTCAAGCTAAAGCACACATATGCCGACTGAATTACTCACGCCGTGTATAATCGCCCTCTCGCCCTGAAATCCGTGGGACTTGGCGGAGAGGTGTTACGCACCCAGACGCGTCACTCATTCCCAACTCAATTCTCGGCGAAGTCCGGCACGTATCTCCTCTCGCTTTCCCAGACGGATCGTTCACGGTCATCGCCGCTAGACTTGCTTCGAGGAGGATACAAGTGAATAGTTGTATAGAGAGCCAAATAAAATTCAGTCATACAAGAAGATGACGTACTAATGCGCAATTAAATATATTCTACGATTGTAAAGGGCATGGGAATAGGAGCATAACAAAAAATTCACCTGACCCGGGATTCCAATCAGGATCTCCAAAACCACTAATACCAGCCAGGTTACTTAAGGTGTTTAGACCGAATTTTGTTGACGAATAGGTTTGCGTGTAACTTTTCACACGTGAACTTATTAGTAGTATCTGTAAATAGAAGCGAAAAATTTCATATTACGGATTTGGTTTCTTGACAATGAAATGCCATGTTCACAGGTATTCTTACGATAAACGATATATATTTCGCGATAATTCGGTTCTTTATACACAGATGTTGACATAACTTTGAAATATATTTCATGTTATTATAATGGTTGCTAGTAAATATCAAGTATCAAGCCAAGGGAAAATTATACATTTGCACTAGTTTTTTTGCTTAAATTTTAAAATTTGCACCCAAAAGCCATAGACATAACACTGCTTTAAGTATGCATAGTAAATATTTTGAAAACATAACTCTTGCATCATTTAAATCACGACATGCATGGTAATTTCTGCCAAATAAACAGATGTGCTTCATTAAAATGTGCTCCAAAGATTTTTGCGGCTTACTTGAAAAGATTCTCTCAATGGCTCATGATTACCACTCCAGCCTCCTTAATTAACAGACTAATTCTACTAGGTTTATATCACACTCAAAGCCCGACTAGAGAGGCTAAGAACACGATTAACATAGGATGACTAAAGTTTAAGAGAAATACAGCAAATGCAGCATACCTGGCCCGAAATCGAGAGATGTGTGTCCAAATTCAGGGAAAGGTGAATTTTTCCTGTTCGAAAACGACTCATTTTCATTTTCCCAACAAGACTCGTGACCATCCTTTTTGTATCCCTATGATATTCCCATTTTCTAGGTTTAAATTTTTTATTACATATAAATTCATTTTCCGAAAGTTTCGATGATCAAGCTCTCTTCAATGGCGGTATGGGATTATTCTGCCATGGTTCAAAACGTAACATTTATATTTATAAGTGCCCGTTTTCCGTGCTTCAGCATTTATCAAGTGTATTAAGATTGTTATATTTAGAAAGCCTGCCTTGACCCGTCCTACTCCTTAGAGAGAGATCCAATTAGTTGAGAATGAATTTTCTTCCATTTCCTCTTAATGAGCGCACCTATCGAAATATCTGAATTACGAAGGGAGTCATTTTCTTTTCTGTCTAGTTTATTGGTGCCCAGGTGACAAACTTTATACTTTATACATTTTAAAAGTTCGTGGAAAGTTTCGACATTAAAAAAATATACTTATATCTTGTTTACAAGCATGTTCCGCCACGTTTTGCTATTTTGACAAAATATTTCCTGCTAGACTGCAAGAAATTCGGACAGTTTTGAACATACAATATATATATATATATATATATATATATATATATATATATATATATATATATATATATATATATATATAATCAATCGTTCATTCACTCAGACCGCTCAGTGGCAAATACATACAAATAAATATTCAAACAGAAAGGTAGAAAGAAAGTGGATAGGAACACATAAAATTGACAAACACAAATTGTCAATTTTATGTTTTCCTATCCACTTTCTTTCTATCTTTCTGTTTGAATATTTATTTGTATATATATATATATATATATATATATATATATATATATGGAGAGAGAGAGAGAGAGAAAAATTGCCGCAGGAAGGCAGACGGTAAACACAGAATCACAAAAAAATAAAAACACTTACGAAAAGTTCCTTAATATTTCGGTGCTTGCCGCTCCTTGGTCGCAAGGACGTAGAAGACTCATACACATATATACATACACATATACGCACATACACACATATTTATATATACACATATACACACACACATATTTATTTATTTTAAAAAACCTCGATCATATTTGGATGACCAATGTTCGCCGACGCGTGCGGCTTAGGGGTTGCTCGGGCGTTGCAGGATCTGCCGCGCTCTGCTGCACAGAGGAGGAGGTCATCCGACCGCGACGGCGACACAGTCTCCCTCCTCTCGTCCCTCCCTCCTGCCACCTCCCTATACGGAAGGGCGCGGGATGTGATAGTTTTGAATACGGAGAGAGCGACACGGGGGGGAGGGGAGGAGAGGGAGGGGACGAGTCGGGGAGCGGGGCGTATATTGAGAGGGGAGTTGGCAGAGAGGCGGGAGGGGGCGAGAAGGAGGATGTGGCGAGGAAATTGAAAGAGGCGGGCGGGCGGCAACGCTCTCTGCGAGCCCCCGCTGGAATTCAACCTCTCGAGGTCCGGAGGACCGTTGCACAGGGCTAGCAAGATGGAAGGTCTTTTTCCGTGATATTATACTGACATCTTGGGAAAGAAAATGTCCAGTGAGAGCATGATATGAAAGTAGAATTAGCTTTGGTCTTGAATACTTAGTCTATTGTATTTAAATAATAAAACATACAAATTTTCACAAAAATTTGTACGTTTTATTACGTATTATTTTACGGAGATCCGAGTCAAAAGTAAATCTTAATCTTAAAATATGTCAAAATTGCAATTTCAATGCTGATACAATAACTTCAGCTCAAATATGAATATGTATCCAGATGAAAATGGTGTATCAACACTTAAGATGATGAGTCATCCCCTGTTGGAGTTGAAATGGAGACTCGAGTCGCAAGTGAATTGTATTTAGGTGGAAAATTGTACGTTCTATTATTTCAACATGAACAAATTTTGCTAAAATTTGTGAGAACCTTCGTATTTTTAATGTTACTAGAAGCGACAGACAACTGAGGTCATCTGTGCATTCGAGCTATTTAGGACGTGAGATTGAATTGGAATAATAATAATTTTATGGGACATATTTTTCTAAATCTTTTTTTTAGTAGACCTCTTATTTATTGCTAGAATTTTAACGGAACACCTTCTTGCTTTAAAATGCTCAAAAACGTTTTCAAAATATTTTTTTTGTTTAAATTTTCAAAACTGCCTGAATTTCTTGCAGAGTTGCAGGAAATATTTAGTCAAAATAGCAAAGCGTGGTAGAACTTGCTTGTGTGTAAGGGGGAGCTCAAGAGAGTTAGAAAGAGTATGTGAAAATATTCGAGTGAAGCGTAGCACTCTATGGATAGGAAGCCTGGAACATTGGAAAAGCAGACCCGAACAGACTAAAAGCATTTGAAACCTGGTGCTGGAGGAGGATACTGAATATAAAATGGAAGGACAAAATACAATATGACGAAAGTTTTCGAAGAGTATCAGAGGAAAAAATAAAAAAAAGGATTTGGAACACAAAAGAGAAGAATAAAATGGACTGGACACACACGGAGAAACAATGGGTTTGTAAAGAAAATAATTGAGGGAGGATTCTTCAGAGGAAGACCCAGTTCATGGGCCAAATAATGGTGAAAATACATAGAAAGAGCTACCAAAAAGTGAGAGACCTAGCATTAGATAGAGAAGAGTGGATGGCTAAAGTCAATTTTGGATTGAACATTTAGGAATAATGACAAGAGAGTTGAAATAGAGGGGCCGCGGGTCACATCAGACATCTCTCCGGTGTACAATCGGTGACCTGTACTACTCCCCTGAAAAGTGCCACCAAGTTTTGCTATACTAATAACAGTACTAGTTTTTCGCGGGAACCACATTCAGTTACTAGGGGACATTGGTGATTTGCTGAAAATTGTTGAGGAAACCCTGGCATAAGGAATAGAGAGACGGTTGAGTGATACCCGGCGTATATTTTACCTACTCTAAACGAAAGGTGCCAAGGGGACCACGGACCAACGTTTCAGCCGATGGACGGAAAATCCAATGTATACGACCCCCGCTCAGCACCCAAGTACTGACCGGGATATCCAATTAAAAATCTCCGTCATTGCCTGGATACGATTCCTAATCATTATGTTCACTAACGTGCATCAAAGTTGGTTGTCATACATAAGAAAAGCTACAACAATTATGTTACATGGAGGTCCTTAAAAATGAAAAAAGATCCAAGTATTTCCTCGAAAAGATCGTCTATCCATCTGAATCCGTCTTTTCAGCGTCGTTCGTCTCTCTGTCTGTCAGTCATGCCTGTTTCAAGACATGCAGGTGACCTATGAAGATTTCATTTTGGAACTAATTAAGGTCTCAACCAAAATTTGACGAATAGTAAATAAAACGAACATAAATCTACAAGAGGATGTTTTCAACCCAAAATGTTACATATTCTCATTAGAAAAACAATTTCCCGTCAAGATCTGCTTCCATTCTGGTTTCATTTATTTTCCCTCAAAGTTGCTTTGAAACTTTCAGGTAAAAGAGCGACGTTTATAAAAAGTTAATGGATCAGAAAATCATATATCATCATCCGCAGTGCCTGATGCCTGATAATTTGACCCAATTTACGCCAACCTATGTCTGATGCACTTATTTATGCGGCTAATCTACGAATCTACAAGTTACAATAAGATTATTTTTGGGGTATTTCTTAATCCAAATTCTTTATTTACAGACCTCTGCGTTACTCACACGTTTTTCGCAATGTGTTGGTTTTATTCGTTCAATCCTGTGTTGGTACTGAAATCAATTCCTCCTCAATTTCAGTGCATAACTTCTTCAGGTAAACGGTGAATTCTCATTTTAAATTTTAAAAATACGCAAGCCCATAGTGCTTCCTCTGCATACGAATACAACAACATGAGTTTAAACATGAGCAAGGGATCGGATTACTGAAGTTTCAAGACATCGTCATAAGTGACGGCAAGAAAACGAAGAATTTGTTTTGTAGTCAGGAATGAGTACAGTGTGATTTATAAAAATGAAGAGATGACTTTTTTGGGACAAGGTTGATCGAATAAAATGGGATTTTCAAAAATTCCACCAAATTAATGAAAGTTATGGATTTTTTATTCACAAAAATAGCGAAGTACTCCACGATTAATGTGATGATTTTTAAGTTCAAAAATTTATAAGCAAGGCATTGTAAACGGTTTTTGAACGAAATCAAGAATCTCAAAATGCAATTTTGATCCGGATATTCGCCTGAAAAACATTAATTTACACTTTTTTCACTCGACAATAGTAAAGCGTACATATGCTCCATGGCTGCACTTATGCTATTTGTTGGAAAACTAATTTTATAGTGAGTAACGATGCTATGATACTTGTTATGGTATATGTATTGAGTTAATGTTGTCCTCCCTTTATTTTTCAGACCGGTCCCGCTCATTACAACTGCTTGATACCAGGAAAATACAGGAGTAAATGGAAACTTTACAACTGAATTGATGACTTCTAACTGAACCTACAAAGACGACAGAGATAATTCAAAATGGCAGAAGGATCGACTCCTCCAAGAAGTGAGTACTCCATGGAAAGAGTTACTTTTATATCGTTAAATTAGAAATGTAATTGCTCGTGAATACTTTGACCGTATCTGGTGAACATACTTTACCAACCTAAATACTTTACTAATAAATCGACTTAAATTTTATATTTTCTATTTTATTATTTAGAATATTCTGAAGTTGTTAAGACCATTTGGAACTTCAGGGATAGTAACTCTACATAAAACAGATGCTAAAATTGCAGTAGTCCGTAATTCGGAGTTTCTAGGCTCTGTGGTTCAATTTTTAGCCTAAGTGTATTTTGGAAGCAGTTGTCAGGAATCCAAGATGACACTTTACTTTCTATTTATACTTAACAATGACATCTAGTAAAATTATGGTAAGCAATAATTACTCTGTGAGACATGGGTTATAATAACTCATTAGCTCGCCATAGGATATTCATGCATAGTCTCACAAAAACGGGAAAATTAATTATATTAGAACCTAAACGCAAAAACTCTGGTAAAATTTTATCCGAAAAATATTTTACCTCGCAACTGAAGCAGATAAGTAGAATACTCATAAAATGTGACTTGACGAATATGTGTGAGAATAATTCATAACAAAAGAGGAGGGTTAAAAAATGCGCCAGGATGAAGTGCAACACAATTTCTCCACACTGACATTTCTTCGAACATCTGTTTACAAAAATGTGACGCACTTTGATTAGCTCTTTCAAAGAGAGAGATAGAGAGAGAGAAAGTGTCTACTCGTGATAGGAAGACCAACAAGTCGGTACCTAGTAAAAATTCAACTCGATTATCTTTCTGAAGGAAGAGAAAGGAAAGGGGAAAAAGCGGCGCGAAAGACTCGCCTGCACTCGACCGCAAATTACAGCGGCCGGGCACGCGTGCAAAACCTGGTATTCAATCACTCAAGAGATGATCAGCCAAACCTACAAAGTAAGTGACTCTTTACGCCTCTTAGAGCTGGAAGCAATGGCCCTTTAGTCACCGGAGAAGTAGCGCCTCGATCCAGGCACGACCCCATTCGGGGACGCGACAAAGCACCGAAGTCCCCCTCCGGAATCAAGCTTTTGCACCTCGACGAGGCGGGGATGGCGGGTGGTACGCGATTATCTCATCGGGCTCCAACCATGCAAATGGCAACAATCTTTCCCGAAACGGAAGTGGACGTATCTTTGCAAATGTCTCCTGAGGAGAAGAGAGAAGAAGAAGAAAGTGTCTACTTGCGCAAGGGAGACCAGTGAGTCGGTGCGTGGTGAATCTATTCAGTCCGTTTACGTCACCTGGGGAAGGAAAAGGAGGGGATATGGGCCGTGGTAAACCACCGGCACCCGACTGCAAAATACAGCAGCCGGACACGCCTGCAAAACCTGGAATTTGATTACTCAAGGAGTGATCAGCCAAACATACAAATTGAGTGACTCTCCTGAGGAGAGAGGAGAAACGTCTACTGCGCTAGGGAAACCGAAGTAGTCGGTTCCTGATTAATTTTACCTGATTATCTCCTCAAGGGGAGGATAAAGGAAAGGGAAGGGGCCGCGGAATACCGCCAGCACTCGACTGCTATTACAGCAGCCGAGCAAGCCACACGAAACGCACAACCCCTGGGAGTCAGACACCAATGAGACGGATTGACGTCAGAAGGACGACAATGGGCCTCCGCCTTCCCCCAGTACTCGTAGCTATTGAGTTCCCCCAGCAACGTTGGACGAGTCGCCGTCAGTCTTCGCTTACGCCAAAACTTACCGCACGTCTCATGAGAACCGGAGAAGTCCGTTGCCCAAAAACTTGGGATTGGGTATCCCCCGGCTCCCTTTACGGGTAAACGTCGTGCGGTCTGCCGGAGTACGTCATCAAATCAGGGACCCACCGGACCAGTGAATGGTCAAAGCGTGGTTCCTTTCATCTCAATACTCCCCGTCTTCCCCTTCTCCTGAGGAGAGTAGGAATTGGGAGGAGGAACTAATAGGTTTGAAAAACGAATGGTAAAAATTGGAAAAGGAAGGGAACCTAAGCTTTCTTGCTTTGCCAACATGTTGTCTGCGGGTCGGAGCAGGAACGACGTTGAGACGATGGAGAAAGAAGCACTAGCCTTCTCATCGGCGCGGGGTGAAGAAAAAAAATGCCCAGTTTCCTCCGCACAGCAATTTTTCTACGTGAAGGCGATGCATCATTGGAACGACGCGACGCCACAGGACTTCTTCTCTCCACTCCATATGCATGGTCGTGACCTCCATCCCGAAGAAAGGAGGGCGATATATTAGATACTCTTCAAGGGACAATTTCGGCTGATTTCCATATCAGACGCCCCAAAGAGCTGGCTTTGAGTAAAAACTCATTGGAAACACATTGAAGTACTTTTTACTACAATTAGAGAGAGCATATTGATTTATAGCTTAGAAACATAACGTTACTTACACAAATTATATTAACTGCAGTAATTCTCAACTACGTCATTCCTTTAGTATCCTTCAAGGGGTAGCGCCATTTTAGTCCCAGTTATCGATATAGCGACGGTGTTTCGACCTTCAACGATTTTCTTACGATTTTTTTATCATATTTATCGGCATGATGGCTTAAGGGCAACTCAGCTATAACGATCTAACCCATTCGTATACATTTGCATTTCTCTAGGTTCAGAATAAATAGCTATAAATTAAAATCAAATAAAATTAAAAAGATCTCAAAAAACCGCCCATTCAATAATACGAAGAATATTTCAGGCAATTTCGAGTACTCCAATAAAATGAGGAGGGTAAATGAGACAAAATATATTGATAAGAGGTTAGAAATACAACGAAAGCAATGAATACTCACTAGAGGTGGAAGAAAAACTTTGTGAGTACTATAGTATTTTCAACCTTGTGCTACAGTGGTAATCCTACCGTGATTTTTTTGGAATATGGGAGCTTAAATTCCAGAGATAAGAGGGGGGCAGCAAGCATACCTGATTGGCGAAACAATTTGTGTAAATCCTTTTTGACTATGTGTAACTTGGTCATCGATGGCTTGGCAAGACGATTGTCAATTTATATTCCAGATTATTCTCTTACGATCAACAAACGGAAACACAAGTACTAAAGTAATACTAACCAAAAGTAGTGTCATAAAAGTATAAAATATTTGAATAAAAATATCTTTAATTCAGTAATAGGCTAACTATAACTAGATAAGAAACAAAACATAAGTACGCGATCGTGGTGCAAGTAAACTGGCCCCCGTCAGATTTGGAAGAGAATGAAGAAGAAGATTGTACAACGGAATGAAAGAAGTAAGGAAAGCTAAACGGCGATAAAACTTAATTATTCTTTAGGACTGGAATGCGGTTGTCAGATATAAAAGGTAATACAGGGAAGAATGATATGAGAAAACAGAACGGTACGGGCGTTTCAACTTTAAAGACCTTAAGATATCAAGGAGAAATCGCTGTCAGATGAAATGACCAAAAGAAGCAGAACGCAGATTAGTCATTCATAACACAAAATACAAAAGATGGAAGGACTGAAAACTTTGCTGCATCAATCAAAAATCGATGGCAAGATACTAAAATGAAGTTATTAATGCCGCTGAAGAGAGAGTAGAAATAAGAAAATAAAAAACAAGAACCACGGATTTAACAGGAGTCCCAAACTTCATAGAAGACAAACGTAAGTAAAATTACTCGAAAACAGGAGGAGGACAGCAAATTTATGAAACAACAAGAAATGCGACCAGCCATAAAGAAAGTAAGGCCATAGAATAATAGATGAAAAACTTATGTATAGAATTACTTTAACATCTTCGCTTAGGTAAAGAAGTGGAAGGAAATGTCTTTGAAGAAAAAGTTTGAACATCTCACGTAGTATTAAACATTTATTTTTAAAGACGCTCAATCTTGGAAATATCATTTGGAATGAAGAAAGTGAATTTTTCATTAAAACTGGATACGAGGTAATAAGAGTACCTGGAAAAACTTCACAAAGACAAAGGAATAATTAGAGAGATACTAGAAGATATAGTCACTGTGGGTGAGAAGAAAAAGGATAAATAATGTGAAAGAGAGAAATGATCTTTGTTACCCAAAATCTTCAAAATATATATCGAAAATATCATAAATAAAATCCAGAAAAACTACAATCTTAAATTAAATTGGTATGAAAGAATCAGCATGCAACGCTTTCCTGATGATATAGCTATTCTTACAAAGAGGAATAAAGAGCCAGTAGGATTTTTTAATTGCATGAAAAAAGTGAGAAGAAATGAAACTTCAATGTTAATGTTTAAAAAAGGAAGAATATAGGTTGCAAACAGAATTGAAGGGAGAGGGTCGCCGTCCGACCTGGACAGCAAAAACTTGCACAATGGAAGAATTTTGCTACCCAAAATGTAGGATCACCATCAATGTAAGAAGAAAAAGATATATTGACCCCTCTGGGCCAATTAAATATGGAATTCCTTCAGAAGTGGAGTCTTCTGAAAGCTCATAACTCAGTCCTAGAAGTTTGGGAGAAGTTTATTAAAGTACACATCTGGATCATAGTCTTGTGTGGGAGTGGAGCCCGGACATTAAAAGTTGCGGGATAAGAGAGGTTGAATGATGCAATTGAGATGTGATGTTATCGGAGAATGATACAATACATCAGACAAATTATGAGGGACGCTTGAGTAAAGAACTCTTTCGGAGTGAAGTGGTAGTTGCAGATCGGAGACGTGCAGGAAACTAATTGTCGAATGTATGACACTTAACACGCTTGAATAGTGCCAGGAACCATTCAAGCGATGCCATGAAGGTGTACAGAGAGAGTTATGGAAAAACTATTTCGTAGGCATGGGCAGTCTTCATCAACAATCACGAGGCTGGGATGCAGCCACCAAGATAACAATTTGTACGGCTTCCAAAAAGATCTGGCCTGATCGTGTTCTTGAAAGTGAGTTTAAGAGATTCGGTCATGAAAAAGTGGCACCTACTCTCGATAAAATTGAGACCTCTGTGGATGAGGACGACATTCAAGAGCAGGTGGAGGAGCCTCTCTAACTTTCAGACCTTCCCCTCTCCAGCATTCAAACCGCCTTCTATACTACTAAGCTGTCAGTCACCCTCCGACTTTTTAAGACCTCGAAATTCTAGAAGACATAAGAGATCATTAGGGGTTTTGCGACTTTAAATGCAGCAGTATACTCCGTAATAAAACCAAAAGAAAAAATTTACAAGTTCAATTCTCTTCGGAAGCATGATTGACCCTTGTCATTCCTCATTTATACAAACGACACTTACTATAAGTAGCAAAATTATATTATCTACAGACAATGCTGTCATCCACACAGAAATTGCCACCAATGCTGAATTGTAAGTTCTCACATGGGACCTCAATAAAGTTGGTCGCGGTGTCTAGAGAGGGAGTTAGATCTTAATCTAAGTAAGTTCCATGCAGTGCGCTTGTTGCGAAATAAAACACACCATTGCTACATTTATAAATTTGGAGGAGTGAATGTGAATGAGGCATCAAAGAAATTTCGTTGTCCTCGGAATGTTTTCATCACAGAGTATCTCCAGCATGGCTTGGTGAAATTTGTTTAGCACTCTAAAAGATAGGTACGGAGACTTCCGCGGTTATTTAATGACCGTATTCTCTTCGGGTTTATTTGCCGCGTCGATCCATTTTTGGGGGACAACAGTTACGCCTGCCTTCCAGCTGGCTTCGTCAGGTCCTAAATGAAATGCAGATCATTTTCTTAACGGTATTAGTCAGGTGCGCGCTCATTGGCCGGATGGGAATTCGAAATTGATTGTTGGAAGAGCCGTTTAAACGTTGAAGCTAGCGGATAGCCGCCTTCTCTATTAAAGTTCCCTGTGTTCTTTGCTATTTCGATAGCTTCCCTTATTAGCCGAGGGAAATACTTATTTTCTCTGGCGATGATCTTACACCCGTTAAACTTAATTACATGGCCAGGTTCCGAAAATGCCTGCTCTGCGACTGCAGAAAGGCGAAAATTTTTCTTTTGGGTTGCTCTTAGATGTTCTTCCAACCTGCATTTCAGGGATCTAGATGTTTGCCAGATGTACGATTTTCCACAGCTGTATGTTATTTCGTGCACTCCTTCGTAAATATCTGATGGGAGACGATCTTTTTAATTTCGAAGGAGGTCAGAGGTCCCTACTGTTGTCCCCAAAAATGGATCGACGCGGCAAAAACCCGAAGAGAATACGGTCACTCTAAAAGATAGCCGAGTTATTTAAAGTCAAATTCCAGGGAATCACCTTGAATTCAGACCTAGCATGAAATACACGTATTTGAAACACTCGCGGCGCTGCAGTAAAGAAACTAAGTTTTATAAAGAATATTGCAGTTCTTTGATGCAAAAGAGAAAGAGATGCAACTACCTCCAGTTTAGCTAAATATCGAATGCACCACGAGAATTGGGAAGCCTACTTAGAAATATTTTATTTGCAAAGTACATCAAGTACTTAGGAAAGTCGCACCGCAATTCATTGACAACTGCTATAAGAGGAAAGAATGTATAACAACAATGTGGGAAGAACCGGGTATGGAAGCATGTAAAAAGGTATTAACTACCGTGCAACTGATAAACTTCCTCAAGTTGAATTTATCAACCATCAACTTTTTTATTATTCTGAGGTACACAGAGAACTTTATGGAACGCGCAATGTGACATAGCGTAAAATCATGCAAAGGAGGCAAAATCAATTGCCAATAGATAGTTATGTCACTATATTCTCACGAAAAGAGACGGATATACATAAGCCAGCAGATAACAGTAGCGCCATTAAAGAGAGAGTCATTTGACGCAAAAGTACGGGTTAAATTGCTTCACTTATTTTTTACTTTGCCTTTTGGTAAGTATGAATAACTTTGGTATGAAATTTCTTGGATTGTGAAACGAATAGGCTGCGAGAGATTGGAATCAATACACGTTTCCGGAAAGATATTACTATCGCTGTCAACGATTTTACTGTATTCCCTAATCAAACTGCTCTAACACTATAGGAAAATTATGGTTTATGACCTATTATAGTTATCTGGATATTGTATTTTATTTTATTCATCGTATTAAAAGCCACGAAACTCATGTGAAATTATGCTCATGGGATGAAGAGAAAGTGCAACGAAAGGGGGCAATAGAGTAGAGACTGTCAAATCTCAATAACAATTCAGAAATCACCACTTGAGACTACGAGCGATGTAAACCGATGATAAGAGCAATAATATTTTCCCAATTTTATGATATCAATTCACTTTTCAAATAGTTCCAACCTTGAATCTTTTGTAGCAATATAACCTTCTCTTCTCACTCTTCACTTACATGACTTAACATTACATTTCATTTCAGAAAACTCCCCTGATAAGAACCCGGAGGACGCACCACTGCGAAGATCCAAATCTTTTAAACCAACTGCTTTCCTGACCAACACAGCGAGGTCACTGAGGTCAAGATTTGCCGGGAACAGAAGTGCTCTCTCAGAAGGGGGTGACGAAGATGAGTCCAATCTGGGGTACTGCGACCTCACACCCAACACATCCTACGATCTGCCACCGCGCACATCACCTTTAGACATACCACCACCCCATATGCTCTACGACCTGCCACCGCCCACGATGCCCTACGACTTGCCACTTCCGTCAAACTCCCCGCCGCCAATGTGGGGATCCAACGTTTCCCTTGACGAGCAAACCATCTGCGATGCGCTAGATTTCCCGTGCCCTGCGGCGACGAAAATGGAGATCGCCCGGTCAATGCAGGAGACCGCCCGGCGCCACAGGGCCGAGTGCGAGGCCCAAGCTCGAGCCCAATTGCAAGCCGAGGTCGAGGAAGAACTGGCAATGTGGTCCCGCAAGCTGAGGGAGGGAAAGCTTCCGGGCGCCAGCAAAACGAAGGCGCCATGCAGGGCGCAGTCGGCTGGCAGGACGCAAGCTTCGGGGAGGACGCAAGCGTCGGAGAGGACACAAGCGTCTGGGAGGACACAAGCGTCGGGGAGGACACAAGCCACAGGCAAGACGCCAACGAGTAGTAGGATGCCGACGTCGGGAAAGACGCCGACGTCGGGAAAGATGCCTACTACAAGCAAAACGCACGCCCCAGGCAAGACTTCGGCCGTGTGCAGGGCACATTCTGTGAGAAAGACACAGGCGGTGGGGAAGACCCAAGCAACTGTAAAGACGCCATCGGCGTCATCCCTCCGCAACCAGCGGTCCTGGTCGCTCGACTCACTCAACACCGTGGCCGACGAGTCCCTCGAGAGTATGGCAGCGTCCATGGACACGAGGATTCCCTCCCCGCCCATCATGGACCCACTGAGTCCACTCGCATCGCCACCGCCGCCACCGCCGCCCTCCGCCACTAGCCTCAGGCGCCGCACCTCTGCAGCTACCCTCAGGCTCTCACCCTTCGTACCCTTAGATGATGGACGCCCACATGTCGACACGCCGCACACCCCCCCGAGGCCCTACTTTGACTTTCCACCAAGGCCACGCTCTCTTACTTCGTCCATCGTCCCCGTCGAGACAATCCAGGAGATGGACTTGCTCGAGGAGTCAAAGACTGAGGATGGGGTCAAAAAGGAGCGGCTATCTAGGGGACGAATGAGGAGCAGACGAGAGGGGAGGAAGAAGAGACCCGTGGTATCACGGAGGAGGCGCGAGTCCACCTCGTCCACAGATTCCATGAGCTCGGACATTGATACGCCGGCCAGCAGCAGTGCCGCCCCTGTGCGCCCCCCTGGCGGGGCGGTGCCCAGACCCGTACCGCCGAGACGCTCCACCTCCATCACATACAGATCGACGGGACTTGCCGAGGCACTGCCCCCGGCCACTCTTGCGAGGGACGACAGCATCGACCAATTCGACAGAGATAATTTCCAGGACAAGATGACCCAGACGTGCCGTCAACCAAGTCGGGATTCCAGCGTCTTGACCCGTCGTGCCACCCTCCGGCACCAGTGTTCCATGGATGAGTCCCGAAGCTTGTCCAGCTTGTCAAAGGAGCGGGAGCGCGAGGCGGAGGCGGCGGCCAAAGCTAGTCCGGCACGGGGCCAGACGGGAATGCGGGAGGCCGAGGCACGGGCCCCACCCGAGGGGGCGGCGGCTCTCAAGAGGCCGGCGCAGAAGCCTAGCGAGAAGCGGCGCCTTTTCTTTCTACGAAAGCAGACCAACTCGGCACCGGACTCGATGGAGGAGCCCTCAACGAGCGCCAAACCAAGGGAGCACCACTCCGTCAGCTTCTGCTTGGGGAGCCGTCGCGGCAAGGGGTCCACGGACTCGTCGTCTGGAGCCAGCGGGTCGTATGCCGGTCACGCTCCTCCACTACCGCCGACGATTCGTAAGTACACGAACTGCTTAAAAATCTATAAATGTTATTCAATGTCTTACGATAATGGGAGCTTTCCATTCACTCTAGAGCGCTGCTCACTTCACGACACAATTGTGCACGCTTGCTTTCCGTTCGTTTCAAACCCTGTGCACTAGGCAGCGCATTTCAAATTATAACCAGGAGCAGAGTTTATGTCCACTGGACTTGAATATCTACAGAACACTTCGTTAAAAGCTTACTCAATTTTTGCTGGCGTATTTATTTCTCTCTAAGATGCTAAATATGGATTATATTAATGTTTCAATTTTAGTGTTCTAAGCTTTCTATGTCTATACTTTGAACGAATACGTTGTCTTTTTACAAAATATTCAGTCGCGACAATCGTGTGTCATAGCTACTGGCATGTTACTGACCTTGCATGATTCTATTAAACTTCATTCATGTTCTCCTAAGGGCGCTGATTTTTTTCGATCTGCGCTAAATTTTAAAACCTTGAATTGAAAGCTCCCAACGTGCATAATCACCCACTCATTTGATTGCTTTTGTGTCAAAGCGCACTGTCCTCTCATGAAAATATCACCCAATCATGACCATCTTTCCATAATACTAGTTCACTTTGGGTATTAACCTCCAGTGTAGCGATTTCCAACTGCCTTGGACAGACGTACCCCTTGGCTTGGAGCTCTCGTGTCAAGGGAAGTAACCTACAAAGCCTCGCCAATTATTTTCACATCCTCGCAAACATCCAGTGGGCAATCTCACTACAGGCTTGGAGCCACTAACCGAGTCCATCAGAGATCCGTTGAACCAGAGTGATACTATCGTTTTCCAATCTTTAAGACTTTCAAACCTGTTTGGTTTGAGCTCTGTGGTATGGGAATACATAGTTGTCGCAAAAGTTTCTGGCGCAGAACTGCCTGGCTAGGATGGCAGGCAAAAGTGGAGGGGTGATGAGGAAGGAGGGAGGGCGAGAGAGGTGGGCTTCATGAGAGAGAGGGAGGTCGGGGAACCTAATTTCTTTCATGGCTAAGAGGTAAGTGTTGTAAATCACTCATCGCTGTAACTTTCATAAATACACTTGAGTTCTCATTGTGAGACAAGTCAAAATTCTATGGTAGGTTTGGTGAATCATCCCACTTATAAAAGTGCTAGTGTTGGCAGCCTTGAGCAAAGGTTTCCGAGAGCCACACTAAACATCATTCCTCCGCAGTAAAATTTTAAAGGTTCTGCTCCCCATGCTCCAAAATTGTACCTACGCAGTACCAGGAACTTTTTTATAAGCACTCTGTGCCAAGCCGCCGCAATTCTTTTCTCCCTAGCAAGTGTGCGCGCCGAGAATTGGGAGGCGCTTTTTTATGTTAATCAGCGATCCGTTGAACTGGTGTGGTTTTTGCGTTGTGGTACGCGTTTTTTTTTCAGTATTTCATCAACGCGGAAAAAAATCACGAAAATCCAAACGCTCTAACGACACCACTCCGTGAACTCCTTCACCAAGAATCGCAGATCTGCTTTAACCTCGGGGATCGGGACAAAAGTGGTTTTACAGAAAGCGTAAATACTCAATATGTTGCCATAACTAGAGGAAAAATATGTGTTCCAACAATCATTCAACAAATGAGATCGCCAAACTAAACTAGCAGAATAGTTATCGATATTTTCTAAATCAATTTATAAATTTACAGTCAATAGCTGAAAAAATATTGAACGCTCTTCCACAGCATCACTAGAAGCATGTTATGTTGACAAATGTAGACAGAGGTTTGCTTTTTCTATACGTTGTCTTAGTGCTACACAAAATTGTCTCATTTTCTCCGCTTTTTTACAATGTATAAGGCTAAGTTCAAATCGTGGCGCGGTAGAGGTTTCCACGTTTACTTTTATTGTTGACTGAACATAGATTCACAAGCAAATTATCCAAACTTTAATAGCAGTGGGTTCAACGCAATCGGTGTGGGATAGGAAAAAGGCTGTAAGTGGCAGCATTTCCATTGAAATCCCTTTACTCAATGATATTTTGCACTACGCCGGAGAAAATGGAGAAACTGAATCTATAGTGAAACCTTATGCAATTTCAATTATGTATTTTTCACCAAAAATAAATAAAAGCAAGGCTGATAGCGACAGATTATGCTACAAAGTAGAAGCTATGGTATCCAAATCTTTTATGAATTCAATTGACCATGGAGTGTCCTTTAATCTGATTGTATCCAAGCTATTTCCTCACATGAAAGATCAAACAAGAGAGTACAGTTAATTTAACCGCGAAACAATCTCCGTCAATCTAGTTAGATTTATCTCTTATCAGTGTTACTAAGTGCACGAAATTTATATTTAGGAAATCATGATATTTTCTTTAGTAAGAAACAAGAAAACGTGTTCCAATTCCAAATATTGTGCTCACATAGCCTAACATTTCAATATTTTGTACTTATATATGGTGGTTCTTCGTGACAAGGAGCAAATAAAAGTTATCACAATGCTTTAAACAGGATCAGTATAGCAGAGGAAAACGTTATGTGTGGACATTTGAATGTCTGTATGTGTGTGAACAACATTCCGGGAGGAGGTTTTTTCTCGACAGTCAACCCACTTAACCTTCCCCTGGTCGTTATGAGAAGAAAACCTTAAATATGGAAGTAAAAGAAATATAGGCATTATATCCGTAATAATGCTATCGCTAATTCCCGCGGCGTTCAAATGAATACTTCTCCATTTCTCGGTCTTCCACCGCGTGGGCAGTTTTAGAGACAACAATTTCCCTCGTGTTCCAACGGGCGTCTTCAGGTCTTTGTCTTCGACCTGAAGACACCCGTTGGAACACGGGCGATACTACCCACAAACACTCAAAAACTACCCACGCGGTGGAAACCCGAGAAATAGAGAAGCAAGATCAGTGGTTCCCAGGCGTATACTGCTATCGAAGACTATTCTGATTTTTTACTGGGTCAAATATACATTTCTGCTGATATTTCGATGTGCAAGTCGTGGATTATCATCAGGGCATGACTATTAAGTAAAATTACATAAATATAAAATTTGAATTGAATAATTATAAAATGTACAACATTAAAAGATGCCTAAAATTTTTATTTTCAAATATCACCCAACCTAGGCAACATTTAAACGCCACAAGAAGACGTTTTAAACCTTTATGAATATTAAGAAAAGCACAAAAACAAATGGTAAAATTGCGTAAATAAGTAAATCATAGAGTTAAAATCAAGCTAGTCTAACATGTTAAAAATATTCTAAGTTGCGGATTAATTTCTATTTTTAACTAGTTGTCCATTGCTATTGCTAATAAGCCGAAAGTCGAGAGTGAAATTTTTTAAATTAATATTTTGATACAACTTTTATGTTTAAGATTTTAATGACATTTTTCAAGTTTTTTATGTCGCAGACAAATGAAAACATCGTAGTAAGTTCTAAAGTCTAATTTGCGGAACAGGTATAGCCAATTACGGCTGCAATTGAAAAGTGTTTGAAATTGATTTTGTTCAACTCTTCAAATGGAATAAAACATTGAATATTTTAAAAGTTATGGTAACAATGATACAGATGTGGAGAGTCGTTGAGTACCAAATTAAGACGAATATGATGGTGGAAAACAACCTCTTCAAGCAGTATATTCTAAGAAGATATCCATGAAAGATGCCAGGGGAGAAGCGAATACCAAATCAACTCACTACTGCCACTGTGTGACAAAAGAGCCAACTGAAGCTTAGTGTTACCCTATTGCAGATATAAATAGTGATCCAACCTAGTGGTCATGCTGAGCTGCCTTCGACGTCATAAAATATATAAGATTGTACATGAAAAAGGATATATAGATAAGGATAAACCCGAACTTGCTGGAAAAAAAAAGACGAGAGAGATTCTCCTCAGCATCTGACCAGGGATAGAGAGAGAAAAGAATACCGAAAGAAGGTGGGGTGAGTTAAATAATAAAATTGCTTAAGTAGTAGTAGAGCAACTAGTGAGTGAGAAAGCCGACACAAAGAAGCCATGGACAACAAGAAAGGTCTAGTAAGCTCAGAGAAGACAGAATAAAACATAAGAACTGAAATATAGGTTCGGAGGCATGTCATTCGTGAATCCAAGGTGGTAAAGGAGGACTGGGAAGAAGGACTCTAAGGTGACATCAACGAAGACATGAAGAGGGAGAACACTGAAGCAGCATACAAGTTTTTGAAGAGGCACTTAGAAGGAGGAAAATAAAAATCAATGGATTGTAAAAAGCAAAACCACCTGGGATGAGAACAGTAAAGTACTGTTGAAAGAGGGTGGAAAGAAAGAGGGTGATGATGAAGGAAGTAAGTGGAAGTTATAATTCGAAGAAGTCTACGATGAGCCGAGTCCACAAATAGGCAGAAAAATGAGATGAGTGAGGACAATGGGGACATAATAATGAGCGAAATTGACAGAACTGTGAACTGTCTGAGGAAGAAAATGTGCATGGAAAAGAGAACATCAACATGAAATCATTAAGGCACCTGAGAGTAAAGATGAAATATTTTACACAGAATTATCGAATATAATCTTGAAACCTAAAGACTATGGGAGGACTTTTACGAGAGTTTAGTTATTACGATAGCGATTAATGCTAGGACTGAAAAATGTGAGGAACACAGTGAGGAACAGTCCTGGATCTAGTGGTATGTGCGTCAAATATACTTACGCTAATAATGATTCAAAGGATGGAATGTAAAATTGAAGGATAACTCTTGGAAAACCAATTAGGATTTAGGAATGACAGAGGAACCAGGGAGGCCATACTTTGCCTGAGAGTAATGTTTGAGAAAACGATGCATTTGAATAAATCTTTGTAATTGCCATTCGTGGACCTGGAGGAAGCGCTTGAAAGCGTTGAGTGGCACTGGATATTTTTGCAGTGGAAATATTAAAAATGAGTAGCATACACAAAAGAATAATCGACCAACTATGCTAGAAACTAGTCACCCGAGTGCGCAGGGCAAACGAAACAAAAACATGAGGTAATACTAAAGGAGTACGACAACCTCTTATCATCACTTGGCTCAACATATACTTGGAGGAGGCAATAAGGGAATCACAAGAAATGGGATTGAAAGGAATTCAGGTTAAGGGAAAAGAAATATATATTCTCCGCTTTACAAATAACATCGCAGTCATAGCAGAAAATCTTGATGGTCTACAAAGATCACTTACCACATTGTAACAGGTAATTAAAGAACATGACATTAAAAAATAAGAAGAAGGGTATATTTCCAACATTTGAAAGAATGGAGCTGAGTGCAGAAGTCACACAATAGCTGGTGGATTATTTCATCACCACGCAGTTGGATGCATCTTCAAGAAGAATGGAAGAAGTAAAACGGACATCAAGCGAAACAAAGTCCAAGCTGAGAATGCGTTTAGATCATGAAAGACAACTACTCTGTTCAAAGAGATAGAAATGCCAACGAGGAAAGTTGTACGTATATTAATCATTTGTACAGTGCGTACGTTTGTGTGCATCGTGGCACTTCATAGATGGAAAACAGGAACAATTGGAATGACAGACCAGAAAAGATTAGGAGCTTTTGAAACCTGATGTTTGAGATGGGTTCTGAAGGTCAAATGGGCGGATAGGTTAAGAAAAAAAGAATTGAACGGAAGAGTAGAAGAAGAATACACAATATGAAACAGTAGAGCACAAAGAAGAGCCAGACTGATTCTGCTGTGATTTCTATGTTCTTTTGGATTCGGAGCCAGAATTAATTAAGCTCCCATTTCAGAAGAACATTAAAGTCACCCCAGCAATAATCAACAGCGGCAAAGTTGCGTATTCGAGATTTATAACTATATGGATGGGGTGCACTTTTAGGCTCTATGGATCTATGAGTGCTATCACTATGGGGAATCTATTGGAGAGAGTACAAAAAGAGAAACCAAGAGATGGACATATAGACCAACAAAGAGGAAAGTTCACGAGAAGTACTACCATGAAAGAGAGGAACTAGCACTAGATAGGGTTAGAGAGCTGTATTCATCGAACCGTACGATTAAACGACCAATGAATGACACCAGCAGGCTAAGTTTCCATTCCGTCCATCGCGCTTTTTTCCTTTTCCTCCATACCGTCATCAAACACCTATACACCAGTTCCCTTTCTACTTTCTTCCACGTTTATGAATTATACCTTACTGTACTTCATAATAAACTTTTCGCTATGCTGCTCAGTACATTCCTCTTCAATGCCCCAGTTATCACCTCAACACTTCTGAGGAACACCTACTTCGCTTCGAAATTTTTTAAATTTTGTTAGCTGTAACGCCTGATTCCCCCAACCTAGAACCAAATAAAATACAGGAAGAAGAAATAAAATTATCACACAACATTGAAGTTACTAAATTTTACTCGTCTGTCAAATATATTCCAGCATTAGTATTCTTTCTGAGCTAATATTCCGCAAAACTTGAAGCGGTGATATCACAAAGATGGTGACAATTTAATGATAATTTTTTGGCAAAATCTGGTGGTAGACCGGTATTTCTAGGTGGAGATTAAAAAAAAAGTTTACAGCAAGTCTTGTATCTCAATATTCACTGAATCCGAATAAATTTATATCACACCGAGTACCCCTGCATGGGTTCCAAGTAGTGAAAAACCGCATCAATAATGTGCATGTTTTAACAATTGTTTCCACCTGTGAAGAGCTATATTAATAATTAGCAAAAGTTAAAATGTACGAAACCAATTTTTGGTACTATGATAGCTTATTTGAGGTTCAGTTGTCATGATGAAAAATACTCCTTTTAATTTCATATCAATCGTCAAAGTTTTAGGCTATGAAATACGAGCTAAATGTTAAAATATGTGAATAATGAGGAGAACGGAATAGTTAAAATTTCGTTTGATGAAATGAGTAGAAATAGTTAAAGCCTAAAGGATATATTTTGCGAAGTATACCTGTGATGAAAGAAAAAACAATATCGCACTGACAAAGAAAAATATATGGTTTCAACCGCCTCGCTACGAAAATGTGAAACCATTATCATAAAATAAAATAAATACATTTGTTAAAATAAAATTCGTTCCACAGTAAACAAAACGCTTCTCTATTCGGGATAACATTTATCAAAATTGGATTACCATCCAATCCGTTTAACAGCTATTAGCACTTTAAATTGGGTATTTTCCAATCCGGTTTGGGGAGTGTGTCAAATTTCGACTCTTTAGCACTCTTCAAAGTCCATTGAATAGCTGTTACACTCAGGCGTTCAAGATCAATTTTGATAGGTTCGATTGAGGTAGATTGCCTTCAAATTCTCTGGATACACGTTGATAAAGCGAGATTTGTTATCCCGAAACTAGGCTTTGTAAGCTTGCCTTCCGGGAATATTTCGCTTTTGATCGCAGAAGATAACATCAGCCGCTTTTGTGGGAATAAATGGGTCAAGCCTACCGCTCACTACAGCAATGTCGCACGCAAAGAGTATAAATATGCATTTGATGTCTTCCACAAACCGCTACCTTTCCACTTCCTCCAACCACTCCTCCTGAAGCGCCATTTAACAGTCAACTTTCCTTCTCCATCCCCCGGCATTCTCCACTGGAGGCATTTCTACTGCTGGGAAGTAGTAGGAAAATCGATTTTGATGTAATACCTCAAGTCCTGAGCGATTTCGTCCTGTATAGTCCAGTTACTATTGCTACTTCTGTCGTCGGGCAATAATACATTATTACAAGGACATACGTTTGGCATTCATTAATAACTAAGGTTAATCAATAAACGTACCTGATAGAGGAAGGATCTAGCGAGAAGCCAAACATACCTTTATAAAGCTACGTTCCGCTACCACATTCTAGAACGATGTACGTGATGATTTCAACGTCAAATGAGCATTCACAAGAGTAAAAATAAGTTAATAGTAACACTTTCTAAGATGCACCCGCTCCGAGGGTATATTTCTTCCTCGCTTAGCCTAAGCAATAATAGCTAGGATAAACACAGCGTATGCCTCTAACGGCATTCGGCGGACTCCTCAGCCACGTCTGCAACGATTACGTTCCCCAACAGACCGACCTTATTGTAGCACTACAGGCGAAATTAAGAAGTGTATGTATATTCCTAATTTCGTTATAGTGGAAAACCCGCCACATTGCGTTCTTTGGGGAGTTCGAAAAAATGTTCAATTTTTCCACTCATTAAACAATGTAAAATAAATCAGTATTTTTAAAAAGAGTTAAAAAACAGGCCGCGCAAAAAAGTAAAAATATTCAACCTGATGCACAAGTGAATGAGGTGTCTATTTATTTTAGATTTAGTACCCCAACATCGGGTTGCAAAATCTTGAAATGGGTAATGTAGGTAATTGAACTAAGTGTATTGCAATTTTTCGGGTTCTCCCCGCGTTGCATTATTTTTGTGGACAACCGTGTCACCGAATTCCAGTCGGCATAAGCAGGTCTTGAATCAGAACTCGGGAAGAACCCGAAAAAGTGCAATGCACAAGAAAATCGCGGAAGCCTTCGTAGCTATTGAACTAAGCGTTTATATAATGCTAAAGGTTAGGTGATATGAGAAGGAATTCTCGGGGTTTGCCTTTCACTTAGTTTTAATGAAAACTATTCCTACGGGAGGACTGGGTCTACTACGAGGACAAGGCAAATGCAATCCTAAATCTTTTAAAAAGTTGACGGGCGGAAAATACGATGAGGTAATAAGGTGAAGGCTTGAATAACAAGGGGCGGGATGTAAAATGAGGAAGCCATAGAGGGAGACTGTAAAATATTTTGAAGCGAGAAAACACCGTTGAAAGTGAAATGAGTTTCGAGGGACGAACGGAGAGGTAGGCGGGCGGTCAGGAGGAAGGGTGTCCAGGGGGAGGGGTGGTCGGGAGGGAGGGAGGGGAAGAGAGAAATAATTTGGGTGGGAGGATTCCACCGCATCAATACTCTCTCTTCACACACTGAATTTTCATTTTTCTACCGCTCCCCTCCATTTCACACCCTTTTTCCGCTGATTCCATTTCAACTCTTGTTATCAGACCCTTCCATTGACTCTTAAAAAAAGGCTAGCACGGTATTAACGAAATATTGGAGCCTTTGCTATAAAATTCAACTTTAATTAATAAAAAATATTTACATGCCGACTAAACAGATCTTGCGTAAACGGTGACCATGGGACGTTAGTTTCGCTCCAAAAAAGAACTAGAGGTTTGTTCAGTTTACCGCCATGACAGCTGGCCCAAGAACTGGTGTGTTTTTAGATTGGTTGGTTACATTACCTGGAACGATATTAGCCATACTACTGTAACACGCAAAATTGAACATAGTACAACTCTGAGTCTAAAACGAATGATGCCGTAAAGATGTGATAAGGCTGATTAACAGCGATATGTACACTTTGGGAAAGTAACTTCGTAATAAAGAGATAAAATGAGCTCGCGGAGGTCAAACTTGGACAACTAAAGAATCCGACGGCTACCCCTGTGGCACAAATTACCTTATTTTAAAACAATCTTTTACATGCAAAAAATTCTCCCGTCACGGGTGCTGCTTTCACAGTACTCAAACGATTGGAATGACTGAATCAATGCATGCTCCCAGTTTACTCCCTTCCAAAATCTGTAGAGTAAAAATATACATGTTATCAATTTTCTGATGTAGTACTTATTTCTTGGGGTTAGGTTTCCTTTACAGGCCAAAGAATGAATTTTTATTCAACAAGTAAAATGCCAACTATACAAAAAACTGTCTTTAACCTTAAAAAAGGATGAAATACAATTTTTACACTTTTCTAATATTGATTTTTATCAATGTACCTATATCCAATTTTTATAGGGAATGCAACAATCTAGTGTGATTTATATAGAAAAATCCTGTATTCATTAGCCATTATTTCATTCACTTTATTGACAACCTTTAGCCCTTATAAGAAAAATGTCTCTCTAATGCATTGATTTGTAAATTTATCTGTATTGAATGTTCGTGAGTAATTCTGTTAATTAGAGGGTGTAGTAAACCCACGTACAGAGCAAGGGGAAATTCCAACCTCAGAGAATGGACGTAATGGATGTTACTCGGACGCCCGTGAAGATGAAAATCCAGAGATTTTTCTCGGTCAATCACACAAGTCAGCAGCAAGCTACTTGCTAGCAGCATTGCTCCGGCAGAGCAGAAAAAGTCGAGAAGGGAGCCCATAAAGATCCCATCCAATAGATATCTCTTGTAGATTAGCCTTGGCCGTGGCTTCGTTATTGAGGCTGATTCTCATGTTTTTAATGCGGATTTATTACTCTGCGGGCGGTGGAATTTGGAGAGCTTTTGGCAACACCACGGGTTTCCTCCTCCTCCTTCGAAAGGAAGTCCCAGCGAAGGGAAACGATTTGGGTCGGCCCGTTACGCTCGCGGCCGATGGGCATCGGTCACGCAAGACATTTAAACAAGCAGCCGACGGTTGAGGGAAGAGGGCTGGGAATGGGAAGCAGGGAGCGGCAATCTCCAGAGTGAACCCTGAAACTGCATCCCGCGAGTGGCGTACGAAACCCTAACTTTCGCGTTGAATCTCTCGTTCCAGACAAATTAAATACCGGAGTGGGAGTGCCATGCTCGGCCTTCGCACGGTGGGTGCTAAAAACATTTCGCCTAATTCTCTCGGATATCTCCTTGCGAATACTTTATAAATCAGTTTAAGATCACGGGACTTTGATTTTTCCACTGAAAATTCAAAATATTTCTTAACTCTTTCTTTCACTGCTGCAAACGTACTTGTTCGGTCGCACACGTTACGGAGAGTGCGTCGTAATTACTCGTCAGCCCTCGAATGTTTTAAAATATACCATACTCTAATAACTTTTTAAATGCATGTTTTCCGTTGAGTAAATAAAAAATATATTATAAATATGGCTGAATAGACTTTAATCTAAGGAATTTTTAACTCGAAGAAGATTTTTGCGCGGGCGATATCTTTCACTTTTCAGTTGCATGGTAAGACTCGGGAGACTGGACTGTAGCGAAAGGGTTAAAAAGCGTATTCTTAAGCAAGTGATATAATCAAACATCACTTACAAATCTTGATAATATGTGGTTTTCTCTTATGGATGCTGTGCAGTAGTCAGTCAAGTCTCGGAAGAGGGAAAGAGAAGTCAGGAATTTAGAAATATTTCTCATTTCAGTGTGAAATGAGAATCTGACCTTGAACTTAAATATCATCAGTCTTAGGTTATCTAAACTCTAATTAGACGATAAAGACCAGCTCATTAATTGGGGAAAATTTCATTCACGAGACAAGAGTTGTTGACTGCCAATACATTTGCGTATACCCACTAGCGTTGAAAAGTTAGTTATTCACAAAATAAAATTCCGTTAAATTTTACAAATACTCCCGGACATTTACCTTAAAAATTTTCCCGATAAAATTAAATGTATCCCACGAATTACATTGTAAACTTATCTTAGAAGTTATTTGTGCTTTTGGTTAATATATACTTGAAATGCCTATGTGCTTGACAAATAAGTCATCTGGAAAACTTCCATCTCATGGTAAGCGAAAAAGGGCTTCAGATCACTATATAGGAAATACTACAAAATAAATGAAGTAGCAACGAATTGGAACAGCCAGTATTCTTGCTCATTAATTAATACAACGCTATATCTCACTTGGTAGCATGAAAAAGTTTTCGCCAAAAATCCCTAGCTAAAGCTCACGCTTGTTCTCACTTTTCACTATCCGGGAGCAAAATAATCAGTTAAAGTTATTCACACATATAGTAGAAGGCGTAACCATAAAGAAATCGGCTTTAAAATTAGTAAATAAGACTCAAAAATTGTGTTTTAAGATATCATAGTCGAATTTTGCTATTTGTTTTGGCTCTTGCCCATCGCATACAAATACTCTCACCATATTGGTCTCCTTAATGTATAAATAAAATTAAGTCATCATTACGTATTCTTGCTGCAATTTGTTTATTAAAAGCGTAATTTTCAATTTTTTAACTAATCAAGCCTCCTAAACTTGTCAATTCAAAGCTAATCTATGGTCTCATAAACTGGGGTGGTGCTAACAAAAACTCATTTAAAAGATTAGAAACAACCCAGAAATCAATAATCAGAATCATGGCCAGAGAAGGCTACCTTTCACCATCTTTTCCCTTATTTGTCAAGCTGCGGATATTATCTGTGAGGCAAATGTATGTTTATAAGGTCTTACGGTCGGTATACCTCCGTAGTTGGAATAGTCCAAAGGTAATGGAAAAGCCTCATGCCTACGACCTACGGTCCAACCTGTTATATGTTTTTCCCAAGCCGAACTTAACATTGTACAAACGATGTTTTATCTATATGGGGCCCAAACTTTTTAATTGTTTGCCTCAAACAATCAAATCTATAAAGCATGTAAAATCTTTTCTGAAGCAGGTTAAAACTTGGCTATTGACTGCAACAAATTTGGTAAATGATAATTTCTAGAAATTATTGTAACAACCTTTTGGAACCCTTGTGTTTATAAATAAAACTCTCGTAATAATTTCAATTTGTTATACCTCTAGCTTGTACCAATTCTTTGCCGCTACAAATTAAATAGACCAATCATATAAATCTGTTCTTAAGCTGATTAAACTCTGATTGTTAAATTTTTTTCTGTATTAACTTTTATACTGTCACTTCTGTAGTGATCATTTCTGCTATATGTATTGCATCTGCTCTGAACAACTGGCCGACTGCCCGACAACAGTCAATGCCTAAGGGGTCACCTAAAGCTCCTGTCAAATATTTTTTGCAAAGTGATTATGTAATCTTGGATTATATTTAAAGGGGCAATAAATTTATCATTATTATTATAAAACACCCAAAAACCTACTTAGGAATGCGTTTAAGGGCAGGTGAGGATTTACTGCTAATCCAGTCAATAGCAGTGCAACGCCCAGGTGACACGGCAACTAGAAATTCAAATTCCCTATACCATCTGCAGATACATTGAAACTATTCATATCTTGAAGAGAGGATTGTCTTTGGTACGTAGTATCTACACCTTTACTCGGCTGGTGGCCAAATACCCCCTGCCACACGCCCGAGCGGCGGCTCGCGGGGTATTATGTAGATGTATCCCGAGATGTACCTCGACTTTGAACTTGTAGCGATTGGGTACGTCTACAGTCCCTGAACTCATTACGCCACCACAGCATACATAGTACCTTATTAGTTTTTAACTCCTATCGAAGGTGTGTGTGTTCTGCCAAATACAGGATGGAATGGACGCACTTCTGTGGCATTATTTTTACTCTCGCACGTCACCAACAGTTATGCGATGCATTCATCAATTTGAATGCACTGATTTTGTAAACTCGATAGGCGACCGCTTTCCGAGATATGCCATTTTTTAAAAGTTCCCTGAAGAGAAAATGTGCAACGACGAATACTCGCCGAATCTACTTCATAAGAATATCTCACATCATTATTTGAAGTTTGCACTTCAAATTATCAGCAAACACCGGGAAAGCAGGGAAAGCGAGGAAAGTTGAAAAGAATGACGAGAACTGGCCCAAATATTGAATAGTAAGGATAGCTGCTCTTGCCCGGTTCTTGAAAACACATATCTGGAGTGAATTTAGTTAGAGAATATACATCGAGTTACGAGGAGAAAATTTTCAAATGAGATGTATGTCGTGGAGTAAGTCCAGTATGGAATAAATTTTGATGCGTACTGAATCTGTATGATCTGTGCTACGGTTGGTAGTTACATATTCTACATGAAATAAAACGAAAGCCTGTAAAATGCGGTACAGACATTTCAGGCATTTGTAAAAGTGTACCATATGTGTTTGGTTTATTTGCGGTGAAAAGATTACTTTTACTGCTACACTGAGCATTCATGAGTTGCCTTGAGTAACTAATTTGATCATTTTTGCGTATGATTTGAGAATTATTTACGTCAGTGTATTATCCATATAAATTAATTACTTGAATCATAAGCCCAAGTATTTTCACGCACCACAGGTGATATCCTGGCGCAGAATCTGATCAATACACTTCAAATGTTACTGTAGGATTTAAGCTCATAAAATTTATATCATTGTTACCTATAATGTTATTCACAAAAAGCTTTCATTTCTACGAGAAAGCGCCATTTTCGAATGGATGTGATGCGATTTACCTAAGGATGCTAGTCTCCTTGTAATGAATGATCATCTTAATGGTTTAAAGGATGAGCGCTCACTAACTTAAATTTACCATTCCATGACATTTGAAAATGTCGTTCGTCGATTAATAAATATATATTTTTTGTATTTTTCAAGTCAAGAATTTTCAAGGGGCAATAATACTGCGATTTAGTATTTTTTTTTACCTGTTCTCAGGCTATTTTAGTTTCGGTGGGTGAAGTAATAATGAAATATGATAGCCAAATTTAGTAGCTATTTTCATCATTTAACCGAAAAATTTTTATAGGAAAAAAATGATAAGTAATAAGAAATTTGAAACCAATTAAAAAGCGTCGTTAGGATACTTGTGAAAAAATCATTTTTTGCGGGAAATATATTATGTTCTAAATTCTTAATATTCTAAATAAGTGCTAACTGAATTTGGTGGTAATCAAAATGACGTAGATTGCACGGGCGTACGAGACAAAACTAGGAAAATGGCATCCACCGTAAGACCGTAACGTAAGATTTGCTGCTAAACAATCGTCTGCATTCAATCGACCTTTGGACCAACGTTCGAAGACGGAGCGTGAATGTAAGCACCTCTAACGTATGAACGTAAGTCAAGTTACTCGGTTGGCCTCCCGAGTGTTACAGTCTCTAAATGTATTTTATCACGGACGAAAACGGGGATATTCAAAATATCCTCCGAATAAAAATCCTAAAATACATTACTTTCACTACTAAATTAAAAAATATTTACACTTGTATGAGAAGCAGTAATTAGAAATGTGAATTTAAGAAAGGGAGGTAAAATAAAACAGTCACAAGTATATTGAGTAACATCTTTAAAGCGGATCGTGTGGAAGTAAACTTTGGATTCGGTAATGTTATTGTTATTATCATTTACTCTCCCTTCACAAGAGGGATGACTCCGTTTTTACTTTAATATTATCTTTATAAAACTGAGGGCATCTGTTGCTATTTCAACCTCTCTTTCCACTCATTAATATTGTTACTGAAATTTTGTGATTCATTTTATTTCTATTTTTTATTTTTGAACAAACTTAAGCACTGCTTTAGTATTTTACTTAGGAACAAACTTTACTCGCCACTAATACAATTTTTTAAGGATTATGTCGTCTTCTGGCTTATCTTGGCGCACGTTTCGTCTTCCGAAGACTTGTCAAACGCCGGGAGTGGTCTAAGGAGCCATATTCTTCTGTCCTTGTTCAGTCCTCCTTTTTCTTCGTGTTCTCGTATTATGTCCCTCCGCCTCACAGAATCACTTGTTGCACGATTATGTTCTTTTTCACCGTGTCATCTAATGATTCAATTGAATCTAGCTCTTTTGGTATCCGTTGTCCGAGGCAATTTCCTTCATAGGGATTTCTTTCTTGTCCATTCCATGCCGACGTCTTAATTACACGAGATGGTGGTGGAGACCTATTCGGTAGGAAACTGTATCTTTAGGTCTACATTTCGGGAAAATTTTATCTCTTGATTTTTCGATCTTCTTGAGGTTACGGAGGAAGGCACCATGTGGAGTCAGAACTTCAGTTATATTCTTCGTGGACGAGAATTCACTCTTCATTTCACCATATGTAAATTTATGGATGCTTGCCCCTCTTTTCATGACACTTGGTGTTTCAGCGGTCCAGTCCAAAGGCACAAAGTTCCTCCCTGAGATAACCTAATCTAGGGAATTCCACCCGTTTTAAATTCTACTTATACGATGATTATGTCTTATTCTTCCATTCTTCTTTATCAACTATTCCAAATGTAGGATTCATGGATATTTCAATGGATGTGACTTTTAGAGCATTTGGACAAACTGTTCCGTACGCCCAGGTTAAAGCAAGCCCGCATGCCGTTTGCGCCTCTTTCATCCTTCGATCTGTTCTTGCATTATACGTCTTTTATCCCCGCACAGTGCATCCATATGTTAGAATTAGGATTACCGCCGCTAAATACACCTCCTCCACAGCTACATCCGTCGTGCGTTTAGCAATTCAAAGAGGGGAAGATCTCCCCATTTTCATCTACGTTCACGCGATTCTGGATGGCTAACTATTTGTCAAAAATCATATTTTGATATCTGAAAACCTATCGATCTATTGACTGTATGATTTTCAGGAGGGGTTTAGAGAAAAGTACTTTTGAAAATCATATTCCCTGATTGTGTGTTTGAGAGCAATAGCTTGTTCACATTTGCCGATTCCTCTCATGTCTGCGAGTGTATCTTAGCTTTTTCATCTATATATCTTCGGCAATTTGCCTTCATTATTACTGCTGCATCATTTTCCTCTGCCATTGTGACGGACGCTGAGATAGAGGGACATGCATCGAGGCTTTTGAAGTGTTTATCCGGCAAAGAACAAGTACAGTAGGTCTGGAAGAGGGGGAGAAGAAAAATAGCCGACCTGTAATACATAGAATACTGTGAGTAGGGTAGAGAGGAAAACCGAGGGAAGCGAGGCGCGGCGGTCAGATAGTCAAACATGAGCGCGAGCAGCCGAATCGGATCCATTGCTTAACTCTTGATTAGCTTTCAATTGAGGGAGCGTCCTACTGTCTGGCCATTGCCGTGTTCACCGACGACTGATGGAATTACAAACAGTTCGCCATTGGACCATGGTCGGGACAAGGGCGCACTTTGCTCCCGCGGACGAAGTATTAAACCGTGCACCATGGGCCAGCTCTCTTTGGAGGGAAGTTGAATTCGAGCCAGGGCGTGAACAATGCTGGACGCGTAAACCAAAACTGGACACACGCGGGAGAAATGTAATCAACAGGGATGGCCGAGGTGAGCGCATTGAATTGAGGAGTACGGAACAAAGAATTGCTTTGAAATCGAGTCCCCGCGATTCGAAAGTGTTCACCGAATTACAGCTGATGGTAAAAAAAAAACTTGTCTATAAATCATAGATGAGTTTTGCACCCTTCATCTTTCTCATCTGTAAAATAGGAATGGACATGCTGCTGGTATTTGAAGAGCAAAACCTGTACATTTCCATGTTTTTGGAATAATTCGTGATACAATCTTAATTAAATTGACCTCGAGTTTTTACTTTCGAGAGAATTGTTACACGCTAGTGGAAACGACTTCGAATTCATCTCTTTGTGGCATACTTGACTGATAGGGTTCTTACTGCTATTTGCGTTCCATTACTTCATGCCCAAGGGAGGCATTCCGCTACATTCTCTGACCAACTCAATTAGGCTATACCATTTCAAACAAATTTTCCCTGGTTGTATATTTTCATAATTAAGCCGATAAAATAATTCATTTAATGCAAAAATACCACTTCTAGAATTCTTCAGATAGAAAATGTCGGGTCCATCCATCTGGTTATGTCACTCAAATCCATTCAATTCACTATCACTGTGCAGATGGAGATGCCTTTTAATGTATAATTTGATGCTTTTATCACCAAAATATTATTCCCAACAAAATGAACCCTAAGAAATGGACAGAGCTTTCTCCAACAAACGTGCAAGTTTTAACCTTGTTGCTGATCCGAATACGGATTTTCCTCTGAAAATATAGTAAATATTATGGTTTACTAATTTAGTTTTAAGATAGTGATGACAAAAAATTGCAGGTACGAGTATCTCTTCAATGTCCTTGCACCTTCGATTCTAAATTAACAGTCTGACAAGCTTCCTCACGCTGATGGCTTTTTTTACAAGCTGTGGAACCTCAAGTCCCGTAGATATTTTAACTTCAGCTGCGGCGAAGGCGGAGTGTGGATAAACCGTTTCTTTAGAATTTTCTCGATACCATTGGACTCCGTCAAAACTGAACGCTGAACTTGCAACATCGAGAAATTCCGATCCGAAAAAAGAACCCGGTGTTCGTAATTGACGTCCAAAGTTGATGGGGTCAGAAGCTGTGGCGAGATGGGTTTGAGTCAATCAATGGCGTCATCAATCAAAATGATCCGTGGAATACCCGACCTACTTCATTGATTTGTTGTCAGCCGCCAAGCCGTCCGCGTGCAACTATACGTGGGTCTGCCTTGGTGGACACGCACATTTTTCAATATGCCAGAGGATATTACTGAGGTTGCAGTATATAATGCAATTAGTACTGAGAATGGAAAGTCATAGCCCTGCATTGTACCGAGGAAAATCTCTTGCAAATATAAGTTACCTTAAAAGTCAGCATTTAAGTTCCCACTCTTCGATATATACGAAAAGAAACTTACGCTACATGAAAATAACATTCTCGTACAAGTATTTTAACTTCATTAGGACGTGCATATTAAACGGAAGGCCGCATGTATACTCAGTGTCATATGGAGGACCTACAGGGATCAATTGCCTTACCTCCAGAAAACGAGGGGATCGGGTTGGTGTGATGGCTAGAGTACTCGCCTACCACACAGGCGGCCAGGGTTCAAATCCCTGCGGAGGAGGATGTTTTTCAGAGGAACCCAATCCCTACTTGTGTCTTGTGGAGGGCACTTCAAGTGGAGTACTCCGTCTGTCGGATGAGACGTTAAGCCGTAGTCCCCTTGGCGCCTTTTGTAGAGTAGGGTTATGCCGACGCCGGGTTTCCATCCACCCTTCATCCCTTACCTATGACCCAGATGACCTTAGCCGTCGGTCGCCTCCCCAGATATCCAATCCAATAATTTTGATCTAAACTCATTTCAAAGAGATCTAGATATGTATCACTTGCCGATATACTGAAGGGAGGGGCTCAGGCTGTCGGATGAGACGTTAAGCCGTGGTCCCCTTGGGGCCTTTCGTTAAGAGTAGGCTAATGTCGACGCCGGGTTTCCATCCACCCTTCATTCCTTACCCATCACCTATGGCCCAAATGACCTTAGCCGTCGGTCGCCTCCCCAAATATCCAATCCAATCCAGAAAACGAGACACACATCTTTCACTGGAAGACACACAACTTCCACTGGAAGACACACAACTTCCACTACCCAATTTTCCTCACTGCTTTAAAACCAAATTTCTGTTTCATGGCCACTTATCTATTATTATAATACTGAAATGAGTTTTCTACAAAAATTGCTTAAATCTCGGAGCCATACTAATTTATATTGCCTCATTTAAATATGCCTCTTTCAGTTCAATGCAACGCCAAGCAATTAATTTCCCACCCGTTCATTTATGATTATTATGAAATGCAGTAATTCATTAGATACAGAATCAGCTGCTTATGCAAATCTACCAGATATGAAACCGAGGGATTTCTCTAAACACTCCTACTTTTGGGGTATGTGAACACGGCACAAGAGAATTTACCACCGGCCGTGCCACGAGTATGTGAATCCCTCTCAGTGTTGGGGAGAGCGCAAATCTTGCCCAACTTTGGATACAAGTTACCTCTCCGGTTTCCATGTACAGCTGCTCTGTGGCTTCATTAACTATCCTTCCACATCAATTACGCGCTTCGGAGAGGAATAAATGCTAGATTGATTGGACTAGCGTCTACGGAGCGTCTCGAACTCCTCGTTCAGACTAGCGTCTGAACAAGGAGTTCGAATCTCAGTGGTTACACTGGTTGACCTATTCCATTGCTGCTTATGAGTTTGAACTACGAATTTATCCACCGGAGGGTTCACTGGCGCTGTGATCACGTCACAAATTGAACGTGTAACCGCCAAGCCATGTTGCTGTTTGGCAACTTGCACATGAATTGCCGTTGCCACGTGGTTTTGTAGGGCATGTTTCGAGTCCTCAGCAATCAAGCTTGTTTGTTGGCGCTGTTAACATCCTGAGAAATGCACGGCTACACCCAATGGTTTGACAAGGGCTATAAATCATTTAATGATATCTAACATTGACATATTGACCCAACATTGATAACTATTCCTTTAATCTGAGATCTCTCTATCAAGTGCTTCGGATAATGACAGCAGTTCAAAGGTGGCCTGAAATATACTATGCTTATTTTGGCCGAAAAAATGTCTAGACTGACCCACTTTCTCTTAATTTTCTTTTAGAGTAAATAATACAACTCGAGAGCCACGGTGATAATAGCAATTACTTATTAACTTCATGTCATATCATACACCGAAGACGGAATTTTTTTTCTTGTCCCATGACTCAGCACGTTAGGTTAATGAGCATAAAGGACCGGGTCACCGCATCCGTTCCACTTTCCCTACATTTGCTAAGCTGTACCTATCTTACTACAAACTGGCAACAAGGAAATATAAATCACTCAACACTTTCCGTCCAGAGTGGAAAGTGTTAAAAATTGACCTTATGAATTATCTTCGTAGATTTTGAAAAATAATTGCCTAAAATGATCTCTTTCGTCAATAACAAATACCATATGGAATTAATTCAATCGTAACAGTTGAAAAGTCAGTCAAAAGCTAATCGATATTCAAATTTTATCTAGAGAAAAAGGCGAGTTCACGTGGAAATTAGGACTGGCGGAGCCTCCGGCGTACGGGATCGTAACACGATGGTTTTTATCGGAAGTACCAGTTAACCAATAGGAAGGTCCTCGGGTAAAAAATAGAAAGAGTGGAGCTACTTCGCTCGGGTTAGGTCATACTTTGAATGTGCCAGAAGTATATGGAACCCTATACAAAAGTATTTTTATCCAAAAAATCAAAAAGGTTTAAACAAAAGCTGCGCGCTTCGTAAAAAAACTGTTACGAGAGAGTTTATAGTGTTACTCAGCTTTTGGAGGGATTTGGTTGGGAGCAGCTAGAGACTCGGATGCTGCAAGCTTAGCTTAGATTGATAGAGAAATTCAGAAATGTGTTTCAGTATGACAGAGATGATATCATTTAGAAGACGCACTACATATTTAGAGCCAATAGAAGCGATAAACATTAGGTATACATGGCCCAAGAGAAAATTATAAAATATTTTCATCCCACGCACAACAAGTGACCATAATAAAAACTGAGCTACCTTCAACTCTCCCAACATTCACTTCACAATTTTAACTCCCTATTACCTTCTCCTTTTGACTGTTACATGGCTATTGTCCAAACACCCCCGACACTCTTTCATGCGGCAGCTCGCAGAATAGTATGCAGATATAGATGTAAATACGGCGGATAATTACATATTAAAATTTTAAACTAAGCAGAATTCTTCACGCGTATGCATTTGAAAAATTAGCTCCAGTAGCATTAATATTTGTGCATTTTCCTCCTTAAGAATTTTCTCAGCAAGTAATTTGCGACACGTAGTGATGCAAAAAATCGCCAAGAGTATTTTAAAACTTATCTTTTGATTGCCAGCAGTGAATTTGCGTAGGATTCTCTTAGCGTTTTTAACAGCAGTGTAATACTAAAAATAAGGTAGTGCATTGCAGTCTCTATTTTCTCTCCTCACTGGGTATTCCGAACAAAAACTCCTCGTGGCAAGAAAAGCCTTAGCTTAAAATTGTGCGTTCAAATTGTAAGCTCGGACAGAGACATAAGGCTGAGCTTTGAAGGGTTTAACAGTGGAAAGAAAGTAATTATATATTTTTTAAATTTGACAGCAGTCTATTCTCACATAACAACCGTTTTGCACCGTACATCCTTAGGTACAATACGTACATTGTATCTGATGATGCACTATTGTGTCACAGATAATAGCGCAGTTGACAGTCAACAATGTAGTCAAATGTAAATAAATCTCATTGCCATTTTGGGAATGGGATCATGTGACCGAAGAATCTATAATGCTTGTACAATCGTTTAAAAATTCGTAACTTTACGTTTCTTTTTAGGACAAATCAGTATATCCAATCTTCGCTATTGGACGAACTCTTAACGAGAAAAACGGTTGGTGTAGTGTGAATGAACTACAGCGGAATTTTACGATGTTACATTTTACATCCCCTCAGTATATGAGGTTTCCACCAAGTTCTGCCAGATGACATTCATTTTATCAGTTTAATTGTTTTCTACGCACGTGGTAAGTGATGAAAACTCATGATTGTAAACATTTTGAATTCAGCAATAACTCACAGCGATTCAGCGCTGATAGAACGCTTAAGGAAGGGGTACGAGAAAATGAAGACTCGTGCGGGACTAGTCTGGTGGGAGGCCGGGGGACTCGAACCTGGGCCACAAGAGGGGAGAATGGGCGAAGCTTCCCAGACTCTCCTCTAGCAAATTCATACGGCGCTCGACAGCGAGGCATTAAACTGACGGCGAACGGTCCAATCCCTATCCGACCGCTCCCCATAGCTGACCTTTGGGGCACTCCATACTCCTTTCTGTCCAAAACTCCGCGACCGAGGCACCACTCCAGGACCCTCCTCCCTCTCTCTCTCTCCCGCTCCCTCCAACCTCCCTCCCCTCTCCCTCCCCTCTCCCACCCCAATCTCCCATCCCTCTCTCCAACCCCTCTCCCACCCCGCCCACCTGGATGAGACCGGAGGTGACTGTCAGCGCCGGGCGTAGCGGGCTTTAAAGGGACCGGCATGGGACGCGTCTCTCAACTTGAGCGAAACTAGAGGCAGTCAAGGAGATTGTTATTTTTCCGGCCGCCCAACGAGATGTTTGAATAACTCTCGCGCACAAAATGGCAGCAGCCGAAAAGAAGGGGAACAAAGCGAAGTATAATAGGAGGAGAGTAACTTTTCTCACCATATTTATGGAAGTAACAGAGGCCTATACTCGGCCATGAGTCAAGGTGAAGCCGCTTCGGCCACACTGAGAGTACGTGATTTACCATCAGCGCATTAGGCATAAACGCATTAATATACACGTTTGCGGTGCGTTATATATGGAATAATTGATAAATTAGGAAAATGTCTGTGAAGTTGATACGCAAATATATATTTTCATCCCCCATTACGTACCAAAAAGAGTATTAGCCATGTGACTGCGTTGCTGCTCCTGAGTGGCTATCCTATAGGTATATTCTCACAAATTTAAAAAATGTATTCGTATAAATATTTCGCTTTAAATCAAGAATTAAGAACTCGTAATAATATATTTCGAACAGTTTTAACCATCTCATACAGCAATCACAGTCTTCAAGGGACTCTCAATGTGGCGGAAAGGGCTTCTCCACCTGAAGTTAATTGCTCCACCTCTGCTGCGCAATAAATTTTTTTCTCTCTGTCTTCCACGTGAAGCTGGCAGTGAGGGAGAGTGAATCGTGTGTACGGCATAAGTTGGGTGAAAAGGCAAAATGCTCACGGTCAAAAAGAACAAAGTGATTCATCACGAGGTAAACATCGCCGGATTTGAGCCAGAAGCACTAATCCATGCAAAGTCATGCGCGCAAATGCTTCCGCTATAATACCGGCCGCTAATTATGCGGTGGACCGCGGTGAAAATGAGCCCATGCAATCCACCCGAGGCGATGAAGAACTGCGGAGCGTATAATGCGTGAGCTCATTGGTGGTGTGCGAAGCGAAGTAACGAGGCACGAGAGAGAAGGTGAGTAGAGGAGCAGAAAGGGTGGAGTATAAAAATCTGCGGCGAACACTAGAAAAGAATTTTAGTAGAGTGGGCGATTTCATTGAAGTAGGTCGTACTGAGCGTGCGATGACTAGATATTTTAGGCATCGGAGATGATTGAAGGAAACGATCCCGGGCACCACTGAATAGCAATAAGTTTGACTCTCAAAGACGGGCCGAGGAATCTGAAATGAGAGTGTTTCATGATCGCTTAAGACAGAGGAAATAAGGTAGAAAAGTGAAATAACAGGTGAGAATGGGAGTGATCACTATGAACGACAGCTAGAACTTCAATGTCAATGCAAAGTAAGGCACTGACACAGCTCACACTGTGCTAAATATGAAGCAAAGGAATATTACTCGTTTTAATTTTAAGACTATTTTGAGAGTAGAGCATATGATTAAGCAGACTGCTCTATCGAAAATTAAGTAACATAATCGCTAAATCGCTGATTATTAGATATTTTCTGACTGAAAATTCTGAATAACATCATGTTACCCTCGAAGTGATGATGAAGTAATACGTTATCAGGTCACCAATCTCTGAACCATCCAGCTGTTTCATGCTTTTTTCGCATTAATTAGTGGCCGAGTTCAACTATTTATTTTCAATACGTGTTCCTATGTAGGTTTATCAATGTTGAAAGCCTATTACTGACATAAGTATATTGTGGCAGTAAAAACAACTTTTACCCTGGAAAGGATTGGACAGATCATGCTCTGAAAAAAATATCGATTGGAAGGAGGGAAAAGAAATATTTTAGTAAAAACTGAAGACAGACTTAGATTACAAGAGGAGACAATATAAATGCAAAAAAGCGAATAGATGCATCAAACCGCACCTTCTTCCACCTATCGCACTACCTTTCTTACCTACCTTCTGCCTACCTCTGCATCTTCTATGTAAAATAACAAATTCTTGGTATCTACCCAGAAAAAATAATATTCTCATATATTAATAGCTTCATCAATCAACACATTCATGTGGCAGTGAACCGTGGCCACTAACGTCATAAGCTTCAGAGCTGCAAGAAAGCTTTAAGTGGAAATACTGCGAAGAACCTACGGGCCTGCATACAATGAAAAATCCTTGTGAATTAATTGAAATAACTAAATACCAATTCAGAGTGTTGCAAGAAAATTTCAACACACATTAAGGGAATAATACTGTGTTGGGCTGGCCGTGCACGGCGGATACCGAAGGGACAGGTACCAAGAAGATCTCCACTGTTTTGATTTTGCTGATGATACAAATTCTAGACAAATGGATATTACTAGTTCTTTATAGCTCTAGGTTGATTCTAGAAAAAGGCCAATGATAGCTCTTCTCAAAGCTGTAAGCTTTGGGTGAGATGTCATCTAGCGTCGTAGCTTTGTACTTTTCAAGGAACTTCACAGAAAATCAGTCATTAACATCGGAAAAATATGGGAAGATGTCCTTCTTGTCATCTATCATGACGGAAATTTATAGTTTTCCACTTATTTATTGGCATCAAGCAACAAAAGCGACTTCAACGATGAAGTTTACTTTTAAATACGACCAAGGTCAAGCACAAACTTCATCGGAGAAATATACGTGACGTGATTATCTTGAAATGAAGGTGCATGCTCGAGTATGTCACCCCTGGCAGAAAACTCCCAGGATCAAGTTCTCCACAGGAGTCAATCATGAATGAAATGAAACGTACTTCAGAGAGCACTCAAACTAAGATCTGAACTATTTTTTTTCAGCTTGAATGATTCGTGGATAACATCTGCAGAACTATTGTGACATGCCTACGCCATGCTCTATCATCAGGTGCATAATTATTACAACTGAAAGTAGTATATGTGGAGTAAACTTTAGCAACGTAAATCGAAGAGAGCTTGATCAAAATTTGACTGCTGAAAGAAAGTCCACCACTTGTCATGTCCGTAAAGAGATATCACCTTAAATGATAGAAAAATGTTCACCCAAGACACCTTCAATGGTTCGCGAGTTCACTCTAAAAACGTGAAAATTTGTCATTGTGGAATTTAGAGGTCATGTAGACAATGAAATAAAATTAAAACTAACTTCCACACTAGTCCATTGGTGACAATTACCGATCAGTGACAATGCTTTCAAGTCTATTCCATTACAATGTTCATGTTTTACTCTTCTATGGTGAGGGTGCAAAACTGTGTTTTATTGATAACTTTGAAACCATAAGACATGCCAAGTATTTGATGAGTTTTTTAGGGGACTCGGTATCAATGCAATACTTCACCTCTCTACCAATTCCCTACAAAAATGTGTTCTATTTAGTTGATCTCCAGCCCGAATTTTTCATTCTTAGTCTACCTTCTCTTTAATCATCCTAGCTGCTACTATATTAAAGCCCCCTCTACTGAAGCAGGATAAAAATACGAAATCGCCACTGAAAAGAATTTAATTTACCATTTTATAGCGACACGAAGAAGTTGATGCGGGTCAGGGGTTGTTACCAATATACTATAGTGAAAGTCACAAATTTTATATAATATCACTCTCTAAATATATTAAATGGCAAAGACGCATTAGACAACTTCCATCTAATCACGTTGTAGCAGAATTCTCGTTGGTTAAAATGAAGGTCTTCATGACACTCACTGGAGCATATAACATCGCAAATCTACAACTGCAGCAGAGGATCGGAAGGACTCAACTCTCACCCGGCCACATCGCTACGTGAATTCAATCGGCCGATGTGTCGAGTGGCAGCGGGCGGGCAGCGTTCATCGTCTCAGGGTGGCTGGAGATGGGCGTGGCGGCGCAGAGGGTCGTCGCCGGAGTATTCATCGAAGCAATCCACGCTTCGCCCGGCTCAAGAAAGGAGGTGCGGATTGGCGGAAAACCATACGACGGCGGCGTCTTCCGATAATCCCACCCGCCCACGAGTCTCCGGTTTCCCATATCATTTCGACGAGATGTCACCTCGTCCCCGGTGTACAAGGACGCGAACATAAGCAGGCGGGGAAGGGAGTGGGGGGGGGTCGAACGGGGAGGTGTAGATTGGTGGCAGGATTTGGCAGGGGGCACAATGGCCTCGTGATGCTCCTGGGGGATAAGAAGGGTCGGAGGGGAGGCTGGAATCGGGTCAAAGGTCACATGGGAAGGGAGGAGGACTGGATGAGTTTAAGAGCTTTTGGGAATGGGGGAGGGTGTCAGGATGATGGTAAGGGAGGATAGGGGAAGCGGAGGGCGAGCCGGAGAGGGGGGGCGAGGGCGAAGAGGGGAGATGGGTCGCGAAAAGGATATGGTCGGGAAATTATGGGCATGGGAGGGAGAAAAGGTCCGTGGGCTAAGTGGCTTTGTAATCGGGGAGGGGGTATTCAATCTATCCTTTATCCTTTTCTCGGAAAAACCACCATTGCCCTCAGATTTGGTCAGGAATATTAACGTTAAAGATTTCTCTTCCTTTGCCACTCCTGACACACCACCCCGTGACCGCGCGGCCTTTACGCATTCATATACCTGCGCGGGAGCGCTCATCAATCGGAGGGGAGGAGTGAATGAAGTTGTCGGTCGAGTGGAATCGCCTTGCTGTACTCAACGCATCGTCTCCAGTGACTTCGAGGACGGAGCGCGGTGACGGAGAGGGCATTGAGGAAAGTGACAGGTACATTGCCGCCGGCGACCTTGAGACTATGGTCTAGGACTTTTACGATGTACGATGTAGGAAATTACGATCGCAATCGCCAGCATATAATTACCACCCCCATGCCCCCATTTACTCGGAATCCTTTACTGAAAAATTGACTGCCTGTTTTTCACGAAGCGTGCTGCTCTTCGTTTTATTTTATTCATTTTTGGTTTAATCTTTATGACCAGGGTCCTAAATGCTCGCAGCGTTTTCTAAGTGTTGCCTAACCAGAGCTAAGTAGCATCTCTCTTTGATTTTTTCATCCGAGGACTTTCCTATTACACGCTTAACAAAACTTAGTTTCTTTAATGCTGTGCCGCATATGTTTAGTGTGTGTGTTCCCCACGATATATCAGAAGTTAAGGTAATTCCAAGATACTTATCTGTATCTAGAGATTTTATGTTTACTCCACCCACCGTATTATCAGAAATTTAGGTAATTCCAAGATATTAAACTGTAATCTGAAGATTTTATGTTTACTCCACCCAGAGTATAGTTATGGAATTTATGTGATGGCTTTCGCAGGAAGTGAACTGTGGTGCATTTGCTAATATTAAATTCTAACTCCCACTCCTGGCACCACGAATGAATGTTGTTAAGGTCCGATGACAGAACTTCAAAGTCCGCGCCTTCGCTTATTTCACGGTAGATAACTGTATCATCTGCAAATAATGGTTATTTACTGCTAACTTCAGAACTTAGGCCATTAATGTGAATAATGAATAAAAGAGGGCCGATTACACTTCCCTGCGAAACACCGGATGTGACTTCGACCATATCAGAGCTAAAACCATCAATAACTACTTTTCGTTTTCAATTACTGAGAAAGTCCCTTATCCAATTCACAATTTTTTTATTAACTCCGCATAAATGCTATTTATAACTGAGTCTTTTGTGATGAACCTTGTTAAATGCCTTCTTGAAATCAAGGAATACCGCGTCGATTTGCATTTTCGATTCACCTGATTTTTAGGATATCATAAAGGAAGAGCGTAAGCTGTGTTTCGCAGGACCTGCCTTTACGGAAGCCATGTTGACTGCTGTGTAAGAAGGTACTATTATCCAGGAATGTCATAATATTACTATCGACAATGTTTTCAAGGATCTTGCATAAAAGTAATGTGAACGATATAGGCCGGTAATTTCCTGGGTCACCTCTATTCCCTTTAATGCTTCCTGCAATACAGTTCATATTTTAAAAATTTGGGTCTTGAAGAGAATTGCAATCCATTAAGTATAAGTATAAAACCATATTTTATTACCCTAAGGCTAATGCAAATGACGGAGTCGTTGATTATTATGGTAATCCTCATCAACTGAAACTTCTGATAATTATTTGCCTCCCTCCAATTTATTTTTTACATCATAATTTCATGTCATAATTTTATCTCAATGATAAGTCATTATATTAAGCCATACACGTTACAGTGGGTACTTATAAATACTTTCAAAATGCCAAAAAATGAGGGTATGAGCTCCCCGCGATGGAACAAAATTCATATTCAGTCAATGAAATTCTCACGTCTCCTACGGCATCAAAGAATGTATTTCAGTCAAAGTTTCGGCACTAATCTTAAGCGTTGTCCTAGGGGTAGATTTTTAAGTAGTACTCATCAGTACTCATGTATTATAAGGAGGTTATTGACTGAACTAAGAAATCCCATTGCGTTACTAACTGCAAATACGCAACAGAATAACATACGTAAAAACAGAGTGATTAAGATTTTTGCCCGAAGTTTGTGAGGGAAAAATATGAGACAGTTGAAATTCAGCCGCTTACTCTGTGGAAGGTCTGAGAAGCCTACGACATGAAAGTGACGGCTTGTTTTGAAAAGTGGTATCGCTGGGGTTTCAATCAGTCTTCTCCCCGGCGCTCTGCATCGGTATGATAGTTGGGCGTACTGAAATTTACACCTTTGCCTGCCTCCCAAGCCAACTTTTCCGAGAAACTTTCCGATGGATTGAAAATCATGACCTTGAATTGCTTGCCAGCTCGGATTTCTTCACTGCACGTGTGAGGTCAGTTTGGGCATAATGGGTTGCGTACGCATAGTGAACATACATTTGAAAGGGATTATGATGCGTGGACCCTCCCAAACTACACATGCAGTTTTAAGGGTTACTCTATGAACCGAGAAATCCTTTTTGACCAAAAACTGTTTAAGTAAATTTGAACTAATGGTTGTTCATAGGGTTAAGTTTTAGAACATCCTTGAATGTTGTCCTAACTGATTAGTACTGGTGGTTTTTTTTAAATTTTTTCATTTTCTTTAGGTTTTTAGGTAATTTTCATCAGATTCATTGCTAAGCATTCCGCAATACTTGTCAGGTCTTTGAATATCATTTTCATGATCTTTAAATAATTTTACTAAAAGCATAGAGTCAATAGTGCTGAAGTAGATGACTTTGGTCATTAAATAATCAAGTCCAAACTGAGCATGGAGACGTTTCCAAAAAATCAACTGGTAAATGTTCGTGATGAAAAAAGCTAGGCACTATCGACACTGCAAAGTTAAAATTGTAAGCGCATGCTTCTAAAAATTATTAAATAATGCACATTTAAGCTGGGTTTGTAGAAATAATGTTCGGAGACAACATGGAAAAACTCACAAATAAAGAGGCAATTAGAATGAAAAATTTACCAGTTAATGAAAGTGAAGAAGCCAACGCTTATCAATGACACAAACAGACCAATGTTAGGCGAGGCAGGTAGCTGTTCAGTGAGCAAATAATGGATAAACAAAACTGCGTAAGGATGATTAAACACAAGAGACAGTCAGGTAGAACAAAGATACAAAAGCAGCACCTCGGACTGTATCCATAGCTAGATACGGGGCGGAAGGGGATCTGTGAGGGCTGTGTCCCCGACACACCTGACCATGTCACTCATAAGTAACAGTAAAGCCAAAAGTTTTTCAGCTGCGCAAGTAGATTTAACGCAGAGACAACCCATTCTAGGAGTCAATGGTGCTCACAGGCGTGGTAAGGGATGTGAAAATTTTGAGTTACATTGCCATCTTTCGGAAGGCCTGGACGACAACCATACCCCATTTTAAAATACTACCTAGGTTCCATCCAAGATGATAGCGAGGTTGAAAAAAGTATACAATTTAGGATTGGAGAGAACATAAGGGCATTTACTCATGTTTAGATCATTATAAAAATAAAAATGAAGAGAGTAAGTGAATGCAATCACTGCGATGTAGGTGTTTACCCCTGGTTCAGCGATTGGCAATGTGTACTTCAACAATGTCGCCAGGGCGTTCATTGCACCATCTCCCTCAGCCAACTGAAGTATCCCTGATGCTTCGCATTCAGCAGCGGTTAGCAACCGCTGCTGAATGCGAAGCATCAGGGATACTTCTGAAAGTGAGCAAGATACAGCTGCTGAAACTTTAAAATTACTCGCTCAGGCGCATTCACCCAATAATATCTTCCACAAAATCGAATGCCATCTTGCCGCAATAATTTATTGACTGTCGCCTTAGTCATACTTAGTTATGTCTCATATGTCTCTCCTGAGTTCTCCCTTTCCCAACTGCGATTCCGATTCTCCATTAGTGTTTAGTATTTTGGTGCCAGGAGCTCCCCTTATTTTTTATCGACTTACTCGTGCGCGATGACCACGGCCTCAATGATTACCAGAGGTTGGCGCTTAAATCTAAACTACTAGTACTAAACTAGGCATGTTTTCCTTTCATTTCATATTTCAATATCTTCGCTAACCGGCACAAAGTTCAATGACATTATTCACAAATTCAACTCAAATTTGACCATCGTTCCTCTCACTTTAAACAACTTGGCAGCCATAGATGATATGTGCGATCTTTCAATTATGCTCCGTATAATAAACTTCGACAAAAACACTCCGTAAATAAAATGTTTAGGTGTCTTTTATGAATATTCCTAAATTTAAAAAAGTCAAACCAAACGAACCTGAGTGGCAAATAAAATAAGAATTAAGACTACAAGAAAAGGAAAGCACCATTTCGAGCGTAGCATATTGTCTATGAAAGCATAAATAGGAATATAGGTCAAGTGAGCAAGTAAAATAATGAGTGAAATAAAAAGGGATCTATATACTACATTATCATGATACGGTAGAAAGTTAAAGATGTTGGAAGGTAGTGAAATCACTATATCCATACGGTGAGTTTTTTAGTACATATTTTGCATTGAAATGTATAAAAATTATTTTAATACACATAGTTGCATACTGTTACAGCTGGGTCGATCACGAAAAGTATCGCCAGGTGTGAACGGCTTGCTTAAGTACTGGTGAGCGAAGGGCCGAAATGCTGGTGTACGCCGCGCCTAATAACCATTATTGGCAACCTACCGCTGTCATATGAGCTACTCATTTCGCTAGAAAAGTTTTCTACCAACAAAATCTGCAAGGACTTTCTAAAGTATTTTTATCATACATTTTCAAATGATTGAAGAAGAATGTACCGATTTATAAACGTTTCAAAGGAACATACTAAAATTCTTCTGCTTTAAGGAAAACTAAACCTTATGTGCAATGCTCCGAACTATATTTCCCATCAGATTACTACAATGATTTTTATATCAATAGAATGTACTATTAATAATATTTTTTGATATTGTCAAATATTAAACCTCTCCAAATTGATAGCAACATCTTCGTAGTGGAAGGGCTTTCCGATGACCCCCTGATACGGATAACAAATGATTAGTCACGCGGAGATTGTTCCTCAGTGGTAAATGACTGCAAAAAGGCGTCTGACCTCCGTGGTTCGGTCAAAATTTTATGAAGTGAGGGTAAAACCTCTATGAAGGAGGGATCCGGGCAACCACCTCAGTATCTTTTTAAGATGACGATGGACGCGAATCCCAGAGAGTAGAATCTGGGGCCGGGATAGTGGACAAATACAGGACTTCGCTCTCGACAGGGAGGGTGTCGCTTGCGACAGGCGTCGGTCCTTTGCGGTCGTCATCGCGTGGAATCCTCGAACGACAATCGATAAAAGGCCAGCGAGGAAGACTTGGAAGAGGAAAGCAGCAGCGACTATGGAACATGTGATGCAAAGTCTGTGGCGAGAGCAAGGAAGTTCGTTGAACAAAGCAGGAGCTCGGAAAAGGGAGCTTAGATATGTCAAGATTGGAGCATAATTGAAAGATCGCACATATTATCGATGGCTGCCAAGTTGTTTAAAGTGAGAGGAACGATAGTCAAATTTTAGCTGAATTTGTGATTAATGGCATTGAACTTTGTGCCGGTTAGCGAAGATATTGAAATATGAAATGAAAGGAAAACATGTCTAGTTTAGTATTAGTAGTTTAGATTCAAGCGCCAACCGACATATGAGACACGACTAAGTATGACTAAGACGACAGTCAATAAATTACTGCGGCAAGACGGCATTCGATTTTGTGGAAGATATTATTCATTGATAAATCAACAAATCAAAATTATTGAATAACTAAACGGTAATTTACACACTTAAAAAAAAGGCTGGCTTTAAGATCAGGAAGATTTCATGAAAATTATGTTAATCCCGATCAAGAAACGACAGCTAGGTAAATCGAATTATAAATTTTGCACACATTGTTTATAATGAAAGTTATAAGATGAATACGTATTATTTCTTTGACTTTCACTACACTAATTTAAGTCAGAGAGGTCAACACTTCATGCGTTGGAGTAAGGATTATTCTGATGGGAAGAAACTTAAATTGAATCGAAGGTGCATTGCTTAATCTCTAGAACTGTGTAAGAACGTGACTGAGTGAAATGAGAAACGGCAATAAATATATTTTGCTGAACCTTGAAATAGGCTACGGAAGCATAATAGTAATGTATGAAAACACTAACGAGGCTAAATTAGTGCCAGTGAAGGCTGCTTGACGCAGAACCGGGGGATAGAGGTTTAAAGAGGTCGTCTTTTAGGTCCACTAAGATCGCCCGTCACCGCCATTTCACAGCTAAATTAATCGGATTAAATAATCACTACGTGATTGTAAATACATCAACCACGGAATCTCAGCTAAACTCATCCTCATCATGAATTCAATGCGAGACATGTTTAATGATGAATAGCGAATGAAAATCGAAATAATGAGATTTTCCGTGGCGAATAAGGTGAGGAAGAAACTGGAGGAGGTAGGATAATGCAGTCATTTTAGCTGAACATTGGAGGTAAATATACCTAAAGGCATGAGTGAGAATTATGTAAGCACAAGAGGCTTTGATTAATGGAAAGTAGAAGTCTCGTGCAAAGATGCTCTCAAAAGACCGGTTATTAGTATGATTAGTGTGATATGGAGTGCAGCGCCGCAAGGTGCAGAAACTCACGCGCCGAGGAGCGAGTAAGTGAGTAGACTGAAGACGCTTGTGACGCTCTTGAAGAAGATGAGGATGGACGAGGTGCGATGAGGTGAGAGAAGGAAAGACGAAGAGGAGGGCAAGTGTGGGAAGGAGCCTGTCTCAGGGTATTATGAGAAAGGAGGCGCGAGTGGATGGAGGTCTTGGGGATGCTAAGGCCAAGCCATTGACAGGAGGATGTTGGGGATGGAGGAGGAAAATAACCTTTCCAAATAATGTGAAGATGAGGGAGAGTTGAAATAGATAAAAAAGAAGGAAGGTGCCTATGATGATTTGATGAGATGGTTTCACGTCTTAATAAGATGCACTTTAATGTTTAGCAATAAAATTTGGATTCAACCAGTAACATTATTGAAAACTCTATTGATCATTACATCTTTGACCTATGCTTCACCAATTGAATATTTTTGTCATCAAAAATAGGTAGATGTGTCTCCATAGCGTTAGAAATTTTGTCAATAAATTAAAGGAACAATTGGGGCAATTTATTTTTCTGTTTTTTTTTAAGTGTTCAAATTCTATCCAGTCTTTTTAAAACCAATTAAAAATGCCCATTTCTGGACAGACTCCTTGAATACAATGCCTTCAGCGCCCGAATGCAGCGCTAAAAACATCAACTCCTGGCTTAAAAGACCTACTTACATAAATGTACACTGATACGCTCATGCTCTTTCTTATTTTACAATTTTACCTGAAATTTAAGAAAATATATTTAACTAGAAACCAGGGGATGGCTGGTAGTAGGGGACGTGAGGCCACTGCTTCCGCCGCCGCGAAATCAACCACTTCCTCTGGCCGTCAACAAAATTGGGATGCCGTCGCACCTCAAGTGGTGAATTTCCAATGACATTACGGGCCTCACAAGATTTTTCAACGACCCGAAACTATTGTATATTAATGAGTACAAGCTTAAAGTCAGTTATGATAAATGAAAACACGTGCATGAAGGAAATAATACAAACTGAGGTAGACTTATATAATGGATGAACATCCAGGTAATTACATTCTTGTTAGTTCAGTCCTGCAAAATTATTTATTCCACAAATAGAAGAAATCCATTTTTCAACTGGACATCGCATAACCTCCAGATGTGCCTAATATTTTAAATTGTGCGTTACTTAAATATTGACCTCTATCAGTTTCTCCTAAGATATATAAAAGGTGTAAAACGAGGATTCCCAAGGGTTTATTTTGTCATTTCTTTCTTTCATTAACCTAATTTCGTATTCACATTATTATTCACGAAAGCAACGCTTCCACTAAAAATATAGAATGACATTCAGATTTAATTTTAAAACTATTTTTTTAATACCTAAGGTAAATACTGATTGCTATGACAAGCACGTCCTCTTCTAATAAGGAAAGCGTTTCAAACTAAACCGTAAAAATCCAAAAATTAAATCAAAGAAATCTTTGATATTTTAAGTAAATAAATCTTAATATTAGACTCAGGTGACGGGTGATGTGTGGGAAGGAAATCATTCGGTTCCCGTGCACTACGAGACATGGAAACGTGAGATTTCACTCTGAGTAAAATACCTGAGTGATGTCTTCAGCATCATCGTAATTTATCGCAATGACTTAATGGGCACATGCCACTGTTTGTTACTTTTCATAGTATCTAAGTATCCAAGGTTCTTCTTCTTCTACTTCTTTCTTCGGAGCTTTACGAAATCTTTGAGGTTCTCCCGCTATGTTGAGAGGACAACTCATATAAAAACGAACAAGGAGAATTTCGCTCATTAGCACATATTACCTATGGAAAATGTCATGCAAAGTCTGTAGCGAGAGCAAGGAAGTCCGTTGAACAAAGCAGGAGATCGGAAAAGGGAGCTTAGATATGTCAAGTTTACACGGAGCATAATGGAAAGATGGCACATATCTTCGGAGCGATGGCTGCCAAGTTGTTTACGGTGAGAGAAACGAGATTGAAATTTTAGTTAAATTTGTGATTAACGGCATTGAACTTTGTGCCAGTTAGCGAAGTTATTGAAAGATGAAATGAAAGGAAAACATATTGCGATGTTTAAATATTACCAAGCGTTCAATTTAACAAGATTTGAAAATCTCGAATAATAAGTCTAGCAAAATCAATATCTAAAAGTTATTAGGTATTTGACAGTGCCACGTGTGTGTGTCGCTCTTATTCAGCCTCTTATCTTTTAAAGGAAACATATCCACACTGAAAATCTAATAAACCTTGCTAACTGACACGAAAATATTATTTAGAATTTGTCGCACATAGCTAAGTAAGCATAATAAGTCGCTTACATGGTAGCTACTTCCCTTAAGAACCAAAAAAGGTCTCGGATGTTAAGTAAAATCTCTATAAATACAAATATTACTACTTATATAATTAAGGAAATGTGTAACGCACAGAGATTAGGGGAGTGGGAGACGCTAAATCGGGTGCTATTGATCGATATCGGGTCTCGACACAGGCAAGGTTAGGAGAGAGTGTGAGAATCAAAGGATTTGTTTGCTCCGCCCTCATCCTGTCAGGCATGACTAATTTACCTTAATTTCGCTCGCCTCACTTTAATCCCTACAGGTATTGACAAAAAGGTGCTTAAAACGAAAGGTTAAAACAAGTAAAGGTGGCTCAGGGGATTACTTACCTTAAGCCCTACCTTTGTGAACACAATACGAGTAAAACCTTTGAGTACTGCTTGAAGCTCTGAATGAGCCACTTTTCATCGAAAAACTGCTCGAGTGCACAACTGCCCGTACAGGTATCCGAGAGTAATATTTACACCGGAAGTATTCCTTGACACTTATTCATGATTGCACGCTTTAACTTACATATTTTTGAACACCCATTTCCTCTGCGTCACTGTTTTCATTATAATATAATATTTCATAAGGGCGTCGGTAGTAAGGTATGAAAAGAAGCTCAAAGCACATCCATGGGTAAGTTACCTGAATTTCAAATAAATGGACTAAGTTAATGTCATGACATTACCTTGTGTTACTACTCAAGTCACTTATAGTCACAGTTAATGAGTCATTCTGTTATTCACAGTACATTCACGTACAATATATCTACCTCATAAAAAGATATTTATGGGTTAAAAGACGCGGTTCAATTCTCGGAAAAATAGGGCAACAGCTCATTTCTAATTGGCTGAAGGAGAGGACCAAAGTGTTTGCCCGGCCTCAGTAATTAGACCGCGGCAACGGCTACCTTAAGGGCATCGGTAGTAAGGTATGAAAAGGAGCTCAAAGCACATCCGCACAAATCTCATTCTGCAAAGAGCCGTTTCAACTTCCCAAAATCGCCCTTTGAATTTGCATTTTCCTCTTCTACGGCAGTCCTTGGCACCTCAACGCTGTCACGCCTTCACGAATGCACCCTTGGAAAACCCTTTGTTCCATTCTCTCGCGAGGCACTCAATTTGTATGGCAGCAATGCATGGGTTTCCCGAGAAAAGGTCTTTGGTTCGAATAGTGAAAATAGCAAAAAAATAGCGATTTCCGATTCAGACCAGCGAGAATGTGGAGAACCCATCAGATGCATTGCTCTTTTCTGTTGGATCGGACGTTTTGCTGTGGGTGCCTGGGAATCTCACGGCAAGAACAGCCAAATTCCGGGTCCGAGTTGGTAGCTACGGTGTCTCAGCACGTTATGAGCCCTGCCCGATCCATTCATTGATTACAAGTGTGCTCAGTTGCCGTCCGCCTGCCCTAATTATTGAAGACGACTTCCTCTCCTTCCGGTCTACCCTATCGCATAACCTTTCAGAGCATGCCCTCGCAATAGTCTTTCCAATAAATCCTCCTCGCCTTGATCCAACTCTCACACCCTCTTTCATCCTCTTCAGAGACAATGAAATTGAACCATCAAAAATTTGCACTGAAAAATTTTTGTACGTGTTTTACCAATAAATCGAAATTAATCAATGAATGGGGGAGAGGAGAAAAAACATGGAGAACCATAAGAAAAACAAGATACAGATTAACAGAGGGCATTTCATCATATTGAAGAACAAGAAAAGGGATAACGCAAGAGAAAACTATTTGAAGAATACCAAGGAATAAAGCCATAGGCCAACAAAAATGAGACATTAAACAATGGATAGAATGGAAGGCTTTGGTTAGCTTATCAAAGGATTGATAAAATCGCGAATGATAATGAATCATCATTGTAAGACTATCATAAGCCGGATTCATACACGGAGGTAATTTGTTATTCAATAGCCTTGTAAGTCGCTTACAAGATACACTTCGATATATTAGCTCGGACTTCGATGGCAGAAGGGCTTAATATTGGTGGCAATCAGTACACTTATGACCATGATTTTCAACTGTACGAAAAATATACAGGCTTTCATATTGCTTGTAGGAGTCATTTTTATTCTGCGATTATTCTGCATTGCTTACAATGAAATCCTGACTCGTCACTTTCACCGAGAGATTGTGTGCTTCCATTGGTGAGAGTAAAATAGATCTTTACCAATCGATACCTCAACCTATCGACGACAGACTTTTATTGAAACGATATATTTTTACAGGATACAAGTTTTTAGTCAAGCATGAATGCCTATAAAAACTGTGAAGTACACATTATTTCGAGAAGCATTTAAGTTTAGATAGTTTGGAAACCTATTTAATAGTGACAATAAAATCAACAGCTGAGTACGGAGTAAATACGGGAAGGGAATAGCGTGTATTATACTAACCAAAACCGTCTTAAGAGCAAGTTAATGCTGAGGAATTCTAAAATTCGGATATATCTGATCCAACTGTTCCAAACAGTTGTGACATTTGCCGCAGAAACTTGGTTCTTAACCTCGAAGGAGGAGAATTCTGCGAGAAATTTTGAAATAAAAGTAGATAATTATAAAGATAAATGGACCTAACATAGGAAACGGTCAGAAATGAATCCGTTTCAATGAAGAAATAAATACATTCATCGAAGAGGAAGACATAATAAGGTTCATGAAGTCTGAGAGACTACAGCGGCTAGGAAGTACTGAAAGAATGAATAAGACTTCCATGTCAAAGAGGATGTTGTACGGGAAAGTACATTCACTAAGGAAGAGAGGAAGACCCAGACTGACTGGGTGGGAAGGCGCACACAAAGATAACGATAGGAAGGAAGTGAAAGGCTGTGAGAGTAAGACAGATAACAGAGAGCAGTGGAGGCGGATTGTGCGGGAGGCCAAAGCTCACTCCAAGGCGTTAAGCCGAGGGAAAGGAGGTAAGTAATAAATGCTTATCGTTTACCCTGGCATTGGAAATGGAGGAAAGCAAAGAAGAGAGCATGAAGAATACTGATGCTTAGGTAAAAGCCACTGTAGACAAAACTATAGAGCATTGCACTCTAACTTTGATTTCTGATAACTATGTGCCAAAGATGCCGAATCATATAAACCTAACCTAATTTCTCACCCCGTTGAGATCCGTCGCCAGATCCTCTATCATGGGTGGCCGTCATCAACTGATTTAAAGGTCTTCTTTTCTCAAGTTTCATAGTACCATAGTTTCTAAAATAACATAAGGCGCTTCCAGAAGATAATTAAGACGCATAAATAAATAAATATTTATCACACTAAATTTTAGAAGGAAAATCGGAGTTTAAATAAAATTTTTTAACGTTTAATACATTTTAATTTTTAACTGTAATAAATATTTATTGTATATATAATATAACTGTAATAAATATTTAAAATTCAAACATTTTGGCATATCTAAATAAATGTAGAAGTTTTGGGGGTTAAGTTTAAATGGTACTAAAAAAATTCATAGAGTTAAAATAAAGCAACAACCAGCTCAACTCTTCATCAAAGAGTGGGATGGGAAGGGAGAGAACTGGAACGCACCAGCGTGAAATGTAGGACGTAGGCGCTTTGGAGGGGGTAGTCACGTCTCTGCCAGCGTTCCAGTTCTCTCCCCTTAATATTATTATTATAATTAAGAAGCATGTTTATATTCCTTGGAATAAAATTGACCTATTGGAACGGCATAGGAAGGAAGACCCGAAGCGATTTCACTCTAATGCGTTTGGCCACTCTCTAGCACATAAATGGTGAGGATGGAAAAACTATACGGACGAAACGGACAAATGGAATAGATTCTGATACGACACGATGATTGGGGGAAGGAGAAACAAAAATTTTAGCTAGCCATCGATTTTCTGTAGATTTCCTTACTGTGTAATGAACACATCGGCAATATTAACTACTTTGTTCATGAAGTTGCTCAATTTCTTAAAATTCGGTGGAAAATTGCTAATTTTGCCAAGGTTGTCACCTGGGATTTTTTAAACGTAATTTGATCCCTTTGCGTGCAAATCGGCACTCACGTATCGCAGTCCGGCTGTATGGGTAATTTCGCGTCGAGCGGAAGACCGCAGGCGGATTTTTCGTGACGAGGCGAGAGCGGGTAAAATGCCTCTGGACTTGTGACGGCCACTTCCGGCCCTCGACATCTCCGGACGGAAGAGCCGAGGTCCCTTTGCTCAAGGCCTCCATTCCTTTGCACAATGATCCCCGCTGCTCTCGACACGTTTCTCTCCACCCACTCGAGGGCTCTGCGACGTGGTTTTTTAAATACCCATTGTGTGTCAGGATCAACATACAGGTGGTGATTTGGGTCTCCCCGCAAGGTCTAAAAACCCCCACCAGGTCTGCAAGCCTTCGCTTATACCCTAGTGGGATGTAGTGGGTAATAGAAATGGGAAGGGAAGGTTAGCTAACCACAACCCCTGCGAGGCCGACACCATGAGGCGGATTGACGTCAAAAGGACGTCAATCCGCCTCATGGTGTCACGTCTCTGCCAGCGTTCCAGTTCTCTCTCCTTAATATTATTATTATAATTAAGAAGCATTTTTATATTCCTTGGAATAAAATTGATCTATTGGAACGGCATAGGAATGAAGGACGTCATATAGTTTATTCCGTTACTTGCATGCTAAAGAGTCTACCTACTATGATTTTCATTCTGGCAGGACAGCTTTGGACATAAAAAATTGAAAATTAAATCTTGGTAGAGAGACATTAAAAAATACCAGTGCCGATTGCGTTCCTTCCATCGATATAATATTCCTCATCAATATTACCAAATATTACCTCATTTAGTGATGAGGAGAGTTAAGGGGGTTATCGTCAATTCAACACAAGATATCATGGTGGTATTTAATTGAAAGCGACTCCGAAATACAGAAAGAGGATTAAAAGCATTCTATTCCCCATTCAAAATGTTATCTACATCAACATCGAAATATTACCCTGTGAGCGGCCGCATGTACATATGGCAGGGTGAATTAGGAAACCAGCCGTGTAAAGCTCTAAAAAGAGTTTTTCGGAGGTGAAATGGTGAAGTTAATATGGGAGTGTTTCAAGTGGAGCTCTATCATTCTTTATTATGGTCCCTCATTGTCCGTGAAAAGAAGGAAGTTTCGTACATATCTGGTTCGACAATGTATCTCTCGACAACGTATTTATCACATATGTTGAACCTGGAGCTTTAGTGTGGCGTCATAATGATATTCTCTGTGTTGCCCTGAAGGCTGAAATACACCTGTTCCAAATTTCTCAAGCAAGCTATGTCTAGCTTGTAGCCTCTAGAGGCTCCCAGCTAAACCCATTTAAAAGCTGAGAACACTGCATTTTCGCTTGTAGCAGTTTTTATAGAAGCGTGCAGCTTTCCTTTATATTTAGTTACCTCATTGCTTACATATTTCTGTACAGGGTCCTAAATTCTCACAGCATATTCGAGGTGTGTTCTAACCAGAGAAAAGTAGCACTTATCATATACATTTTCATCCAAGGATCTTCCTATTATACGCTTGATAAATCCTAGTTTCTCAATGTTTTTATGTGTGTTTTCCACTATGTATCTAGAGCTCAGGTAATTCCAATATATTAAACATTTTCTGACGACATTATGTGTAATCTACCCTCAGCATAGATATAGCATTGGTGTGACATTCGCAGAAAATGTACTGTTGTACATTTACTAAGATTTAGTCCTAGCTCCCACTCCTGGCACCTCGAATGAACTTTGTTTGGGCCAAATGATAGAACTTCTGATTCTGAATCTTCGCTACTATCCCGATAGTCGACTGTATCGTCTGCAAATAATCTTAGTCTACTGCTAACTTGAGAATTTAGGTAATTCATATAAATTATGAATAAAAAAGGGCCGATCACCTTTCAGAACACCGGATGTGAATATAACCATATCAGAGCTAATGCAATGAGTTACTACTCTTGTTTGGGATCACTGAGAAAGACCTGTATCCAATTCACTATTTTTTCGTTGACTCCGCATGATTGCCATTTATATATGAGTTTTTATAGCCAGAAACATTGCCTAAGGCTTTCTTTAAATAAAAGAATATCGCGTCGACTTGCTTTGTCGATTCACCTGATTTTAGGATGTCATGAAGGAAGAGTGCAAGCTGTGTTTCGCAGGATCAACCCTTCTGGAAGCCGTGCTCACTGCCATGTAAGAAGTTACGATTATCCAGGAATGTCCCTAAAAGTCATGTTAACGATATATGCTGGTAATTTCCTGGGTGATGTCTATTTCCTATTTTTAAATATTAGAGTGTCGTAGGCTATTCTCCAGTCTTGTGGCACCTTGCCTTCGGATAATGATTTGCTGAATATGATTCCTATGAATGGTGTAATCTGTGGCACTAATACCTAGAGAACGCGTGCAGATATTCCTTCTGGACCTGGGGAATTGTTGCTTTTAATCGAAAGCAGTTGTCTAGTTCAAATTTTCCATTATCGTGACTCGAACCCAGAACTTTAGAGGTCTAGTTTCAACAGTTCATTTTATTGACGCCTTGGTACGTGTATTACGACGAAATATTTCACCCGCAAGTTTAGAGGAGAGCTGTTTTTTCGTAAAATCATTGGGAGATGATCCATTAATCCAGGAAATAACTCCGTTGTAAAGGATTTAGATAATTTAACAAAAAGTTTTAATCCAATGAGAAGCTGTCATTTTTTCACTCAACAAAATATATTGGACGTGGCCACATTTTTAATTATTGTCCATACGACCTTATAATATGACTGAAGTATGATAATATTATTACCATGTTTTTTTCTGGTGGAAAAAATATCTCACATTTTAGAACACTTTAAATTCCTGCTCATAACTTTTTTGTCATACATATCACTATTTTCAAATGGATTTTTGGGCATTGAGGAAAACTGAATGCAATCCTAAGTATTGCAGAAATGTCAGAACCACAGAGGAAAAAGCATGACAATTATTCATCCCACGCACAAGCGAAAATAGAATAACTAAACTGGGGTTGATGTTTCTAAATAGCAAAATAACATCCACCAGATATCTGAGGGAAACTGACCCACCCGTCTCTATCTCTACTTTCAAAAAATTACTCCGAATCCATCCGTAATGTTTTCCACTACAAGCAACTTTCGATTTAAAATTTAATAATTCTATGCACATTTCATTTGTTTCATGAGTTTTAAGCTGAAAATTATTTATTTTCAAATGTGTGAAGGATATTAGACTTACACATGGGACAGACAACTAATGCATATAAACCTAGACACACCTAAAACCTATTCACACGGATAGTGTCCTCAGTTCCTCCTCAGTTCGTATATTGCGCCACCTCCATGGATAAGATATGTACTCAGGGTGGGCAATTTTCGTTTTTCACTCTAATAATGGTTGTGGCTCAGTAAAATTGCTAAACATAGTTTATAAAAACGAATGTCGAAGGCAAACTTTGACTGAGAATTATCGGGCCTTTGAAAATGATTGTTATTCCAATCGTCTCATCCGGAGTGAAGACAGACTTTTGATGAAATCCTGAGGACGATTCATTCGTTGGTCGTTTACTCCTGAGATTTGCTAATAACATCCCTCCTTCTTTCCACATTAAATGCTAGTTCCCTTAGTTCCTGATAGCTCCTCCAATGTGTTTTCCCTCTGAGGACTTTTTCGCCTATTTTTTCTTCAATTTTTCTTTTCAGAAACCCATTGTGCCTCAGGGTGTATCCTATGTCTCCGATTCTTCTTTCCTCAAAAGTGTTCACATTATCCTTTCCTATTGTGTTCTTCTGTATGCTACATCATTTCTTACTTTGTCCGTCCATGCATTCTCTTCTCCACCATCAGGTTTCGAAAGCTTCTATTGTTTCCCGGTCTGTTTTCCAAATGGTCCACGTATCTCATCCTTTTAGAGCCACACTCCATACGAATGCTTTTCATGGGATATTACGGCACCGCTCTCGCTCACCTCACTCCCGGAGACCCCTTGCAACCCTGGAGGCGGCAAACACCTTTTAGATCCTCCCCAAAACACGACTGCCCCGCACCAATCTCTCGGGGGCGCATATACCTAAATACGCCGCGGAGCTGTAACAATGAAATTGTTTGCCATGCGCGCGCGAGAGGAGACGCTACTGATGCAATTAAGAGTTAAATTATCGGTGAATTTCAAGGTCTCTTGCCGTCAAACTCGCGCCGGGAGTTAAAGCCATCCTCATTGAACTCACTCAATCGGGCATAAGGGGGGGAATAAATTGAATACGGCGACGAGAGGGAGTGAACGGAGAGACAGCGGAGGGGGGAGGGAGAAGGAGGAGAAAGAGAGGGAGGAGAGAGGAGTGGAACTCGCGGGAGTGTGACAGCGGTCGAGAGGGGCTTCTAATTCCCGCCGCAGCCGGGGAGAGGCGCTACTGCGCGCCGAGGCCGACTTGATCCCGGCAGACGAAAGCGGGAGTGACGAGAAGTGGTTCTACAAAGTAAGCGGCACGCGCTCAGCTGTCGAGCGATGGGGAGGTCGGAGATGGAGGAGGCAAGGAGAGAGTGGGGGGAGGGAGAGAGAGAGGGAGGCTGGCTCCTCGCAGAAGTGGTGCGCTTGGAAGCAAAAGGGGAGCCAGCCTCATGTGCCCTTTAATACGACATCTTCAGAGAGAGAGAGAGAGTGTATGTCTGCAATTAAATTGACGCATTACGTCACATTTCGCCCTTTTCAATTTCCCCTCGTTCCCTTCAAGACGCCCTCGAGATGCCCACATACCTTTCGTCGTCCTCCTCAAACGACCCCTCAAGGACCCCTGTCGTCTTTTTTGCGAGTCCCGCTACTTGAAGCGGCGGCGGAGGCGGGGCGTCGGTCGACGGGTGCGGATGAGAGAGAGAAACCTGGTGTCGGGAATCCTTGGGTGGGAATCTACCCTCGGGGAAACGCCTCGCACAATAATGCCCGCTACGCAGTATAAATACTGTTTTACACGAGGCACCTAATTTTTAGCACAAAAATTTTCCAGGCTCAGAGCATGCGCTATTTTCCCTCTGTCGTTTATACATTTGCGCATGCGTTCTAGCAACTCACTGCTTGAAAAGACGAAATTTTCAATACATATCCATGTACACATCCGGCTGTGCAATGAAGTGCCTCGTGTGAAACGGCCTTAAAGATTAGCAGCGCGCCACCGAAAAATTTAAAGGAAATTTGGTGTGGAGGCGGGCCTATACTATCTCATCGAGTACAATTTTCTTGACTATCCACCATCAATCGATAGAATCACCATCGAAGAAGCTCTACGAAGGGTTGGAAAGAAAAAGCATAACAACGTATTCCACTAAAGAAGGAGAGAAAAACTTAATCGGATATATTTGTCGACCCAACAGCCTACTGAAAGCAATAGAAGGAGAAATGACTGGGAAGAATTACAGAGAAAGACCAACAATTGAATACACACGGTAAATAACGAAGGACTGAAAAGTGAAGAATTATATGAAAATGAGGCGGTTGACGGAGAGGAGGACGGAGAGGGGAGAGGCAGCAAACCAATCAATCTTCGTATCGATTTCTGCTGATGATAATGACTCGTTTCCGATTATAACCGTCACTATTTCCACATAAACTAATCCCTTTCTATAGTAATGATAGCTGATGACGGTGAGTGGGTCGTAATAAGACAGACTTTGTTACATCTAGTATTAATTTGACAATGTACAATCATTTCGGAATATACACCAGTATCAGTTGTGCCTGATGTTGTTGTAACTGCCGGAGCCGATGGTTCATTCTCTAATAAACTGTGAGAGTAACACATTTTTTCTAGCAACATCGACCGTCCGCCACGCAGGGCGTTCACAATTTGAATTTATAGTGAGTTGGAGTCAGTTTAGAAGCATAGGCGAAGAACTTGGAGGGGAAAGGTAAACAAATACTGAATGAGTGGTTTATGCGAGAAAATTTCGTTGAGAGCTCAGGTGATGAGCAAGCATAAGAGCAACATACTTCGCTGTTGTTCAATTTCCTTCAGAGTGAATAGGATTAAAATCCCCAATCACATCTTCTATTGATAAATGCATAAAGTATGAAGGGTGTAGGAGGGTAAGTTATGGTTAAACGCAAGGGATGATATCCAGAAAAGGAGGGATTTTCAGGAACTTGCAAAGAGCTAGGTCACGGAGAATTAGAAAGCAAGCGGATATCACAGAGGGGTGGCGAAGAATTAGGCGAACAAAACAGAGGTATGACTACCATTTTCATTCTCGACGATGCCCATCCCAATAGTCTTGCAGCTTGAAGGAAGGATTCCAATGATTATAAATTGTCGTATATTTTATCTTCAACTTTTATCATCCCTTTGTCATTATTATCAGTAGGTACCTGTATTGTACTGGTCAATATTTCCGATATTGCAATGCCAAAGGAGAAAATTCTTATTTGAACCGAACAAGCTCATTCATATGAAGAAATTACTACGAGAATAAATCAGCCTGGAGCAGGCACTGAAACACGGACCTTACTTGTCGAGGCCAATGGCCTGACCACGACTCTATTCAGGATCCCTAATTCTCGTGGCAAAAATTCGGCGTGGTTGGTTTCGCGGTCCAGGTCGATTGTTTCTTGTGGCTATTTATTGGTATTCCATCGCCATACTTCAGCAGGCTTGAATATCTTGATTATTTTGTTCATGTTGGAGAAAAGGCTTCCGGTAAGAGGCTTCGATGGACCATGTATTCAGGGTTGTCTTCCACTTAAGTTCATCATGATTGACAATATGTACCGCAAATGTTCCTGTCTGTTGCTTCAGGTATAAAATAATTTGACGAAGTTTTGACCTCCTCATATACATCCACATCTGCATCCCCCATTTTACTATGCAAGGCACCCCAAGGGTGTGTGGCAGGGGGCGATCACCAACGCGCACTCTAATGATTCAGTGACTTTCCTCAACTTGTACCACATTAGAGGTAAGACAAAAATGCTAAAGAGACAATTTGTGTATAGGTCTCACTCATTCCAGCGCCGGAATCTGTGGGCGCGATTTGCGTTAATCAAGGCGGAAAATACGTTTCCAAGCGCTGGAGAGCGTATAGCCATAACCTACGTAAAATCTGTAAGACTTCTTTTATATTTCAACAGCCTCTGATGATTCCTAGGAAGTAGCGTCATTAATTGAGAATGTTTGGCTTCTTCCAAATTGATGATGTGTTTTGGTTCACTCTAGTTATGTTCTGCGATTGCTGAAGCACGGATCTGTCTGTTGTCTATTGCTCTTATGTGTTCCTGAAGATAATTAGAGAGAGCTCTAGAAGTTAGAAATCTCTAGAAGTTGCTCCCATAGTTAAGTTCTTATTAAATAAGGCCCACCCAATTTTGGAGGCCATAGAGAATGGACAGAATTATCAGTTTAAAGTGCGTTTGCTCCTTTTTTATTAAGTAAAGACCTAATTACTGCCTCTTTTCACGGAGAGGGGAAGTAACCCAAGGTGGTCGACTCATATACCACTTCAATATAATACTCACCAGCTGCTAATGTCATCCGACAAATTTCTCTGTTAGCAATGTGATCTTTCTCGGGAGCCTTCTTAAGCGGAAGATATTTTAATTCGCTGGTTAGGCCTTTAATGCTTAGTATAGGCAGGTCAGAAATGTTGATGATTGTTTATGATGCTAGTGAAAGTAGGGATTCCGGCAAAGGATAATATGAATCTTTACTCTAAAGAGAGAATTGACGCGATGAGTCTGCGGTTATAATAACCAGCATGACTATTCAAAGTTGATTCCTTCCTGAAAATAAATGGAGTCCCAACCCACACTTGGACCCTCAAGGGAGATGGAGTGCTCGAGTGCTCTTCAATGACATTAACTACGTGTTTTTATAAGAAAGTAAATAGTCATTGGCACACGATAGCAAATCATTTCGGAACTGAAGAAGCAGACCGGAACTAATGCGAAATATTTCGTAAACCACGGTAAACTTACGCGGAAGAGAACCCGGGGGAAATGTCCCATGAAGGTAGTTCATCGGCCAAAGGAGCTCCAAACATGAACAGAGGACAGATATCGTCAGTGAAGACAACTGACTCTGCTTTTTACTATTTTCACTAAATTTTATGTCAGTGCCATTTCAATGAAAGCCATTTACAAATATTTTGCGTTTTGCTCTTCAAGAGAAGGTGATAATTGGCTAGATGAGTTATTAGGTCGATTGTTTAAGTGCGAACCAAGGTCGATTCTAAGTGGAAAGAGGAATGAAACAGGAGGAAAGTCATAGGACCCAGTCCGTGTCGTAGCTCCAGTTTGTAAATTAGTGAAAGAAGGAATTGCAGAGTGAGACCATCCGCTTTAAAGTCTGTATTCTCAAGATGCAAGCAGAACTGTTCGCTGTCCAACATACTGTCATGGCCTTCGGGGGTTGTAATTTTTTCCGTTAGTGGCCGACAGGATTGAATATGAACAACAAATTATAGACTACCTTTTTGATGCTGAAATATACTCATTTTTCCAGCAGTTGTTTGAGAAAATAATAATAGAAAAAATTTAAAAGCTTAATATAGAACTAGCCAACCTGATACAGTAAATGCTGTTTCCAGATGCTGACCACAATATTCATTGGATTTCAGTCTACTTGCGGTGGATTACTGAGGATTTAAAAAATCTCCGCTCAAAATATGTCTTCCACTAGCTCCCTCCTCTGAATTTGACTTCCTTAAAAACGATTTCCTTTGATCATCTAATTGCTCATACTAAAGGTGATTTCAGAAAACATATCGTTTGGAGCTAAACCCTCACGTCTTTAATATCCTAGCAATAACTAAACAAATTATCATCGCCATGAAATCGTTAAAAAGGCGTTTTGCATTTCCCGTAACAAAGCATTTGAATCCTCTTTTCTGGTAGATTGAGCGAATTTTTTCTAAGTCTTGACAGAAATCATATTCCTATTTTATTTTTAATTTTCTGCAGCTGTAGTAAGCATGAAGAAAATGTAGTTACAATTCAGGTGCAATAGTATACTTTTACATGACTGAAATTCTCATATTAAAATAAAAATTTCTAAAGTCTTTCGCTTGACATATTTTTTTCACGCGAAAAGTTTAAAACTCCTTCGCAACGTAGGGTTTTTTGTGATTATGAAAAAAATGCGATTTATTTTTTAAAGTACCGAGACAACAAACAAACTACACAATTTTAATTCTTGGATGAGATACAGGTGTTAGACATTCCTCATTTTTTCCAAAATATCTCTCAGATGCGTACGTACGTACCATTTTCCAGGTTAAATGGCTGGTATTTTTTGGCAAACATCTCAGAAAATAGTGAGATAAGGAGGTAATATTTGGTACCTTAGAAATTGTGAGATTTTTTTTTCTTTAAAATGAGACCACATTCATTGATTTCTGGGTGAAGTGATACGTCGCTCAAACTACCTTAGAAGGAACACAATTAAAATGAGCATGCGCATGGTTATTCACATGTGTATTCTTGAATGACATTATGTGCCCGAGGTGTCGAGGAAATGGAGCGACAAGCGGTGGCGTCTCACCCCGCGAGCTCTTGACCCGCTTCCGTGCTCGTCTCGGCTCGAGAGGGGGGGGCGGCGGCGCGGCGCGGGGCGCGGGTGACACACACACTCACGCCCAACGGGCCGAGAGCGGCAAATATCTCCGCCGCGAACAATGAGACCGCCGTCAATGCGAAAGCCGGGATCGACACCTCTGAGAGAGACTTACTCGTCACGAACACGGAGGTTTGAAAAGATGGCACACAATAGACCGACCCATCCAAATAAAAATATGTGACATGTATGTGCTTGCAATCCATCAATATACCGTATAACCACTGGAGTGCGAGTTGCAGGACTTATGTGAGAGTGATGGAACGGGAATAAAACACAAAAGCTACACCACTGATAATACATGTTTACCACAGCAGTGGATTGAGTTACGTCAGGTGGATACCATCAATCGTCTCTATATGTAGAGTGGCGGAAAAATTTACGCAAAAATCATTGGCGTCTGAATGCGGTGTACATGGGAACTAATTGAAATCACTTCTCCTTTGGCAACTTGACAACACTGAGACAGCCAATTGCGACCGGGATTACTCAAACTCTCTGCGTATGGAATTCGAACTTACACGTCACAGAAGCAGGATTACTATTAAGGTCCCCGTGCGCGAGATCGCCTTGGAGCTATGAACGTGAAGAGTTTGGTTCGTCCCGTAGCCAGTCAAGGTTCCGAAGTCGTAGTTATTTATGCAATGATAGTTTATATAAGTTTTTGAAACTTTGAACCCTATGAAAACATAGTTTTAGAATGAAACTAAACGACAAAAGAATTATTACTTGGGATAAGAATTTCTTTTTTTCTGCAGATCACAATATTAAGTTTTTCCTTAACATTAAGTTTCCTACAACAAAAAGTTTTTCCGCGTGTAGAAATTATCTGTGGATGAACGTCGTCTTAATGCGCTGCAAGCTACTTTCAAGATTTATTATACATTACAATTAACATTTTGGCGTACTCTCCTGTGAATTTCACGTAAAAATACTGAAAACTTAGTAGAATTAAATGCTTATATAATAAGTGAAGGATAGAATAATTAAGTGACGAGGGAAAACTTTATCTTTTAAAGTATTGCCAATTCCTAAATACCGTACCTAAGTTTCGGCCCTCGCACATTCAAAGGCCATATACACTACCTGACCACTACTTTCAAAAGTCAGGGACATCTAATTTGGTCAAATTTTCAAAGAAATTCTTGGAATTTCCTTTTCTCGGTGGATAGTAAGAACCACTTGACGCAGATTAATCTTAGTCGACGCGGTAGCTAAGAGGGAAGAGCGATCCTGTCTCACTCTATTTTTCCTTCAGTAATGTTCTTCACAGATCCACTGCGTCTCAGGCTGTCCAATCAATGTGTGTCTTCTTTAAAGTGTTCCATATGGTCCTATTGTCTTCTGCACTTGAGTATACTTCATCATCTCTTACTCTGAGCGTCGATTTTATCATCAGCAACCTTTTCCAGCATCAGTTAACGAATCCAGCACTTAACATATGACAAAATAATTAACGTTTAAGAGTCTCTTTGAGAGAGTATCTACTCTTGGCTAATTTTCAGCAAAGATAAACTGTCCTAAGTATGAAATTTAGGTCATGGACAAGCAGAAACTGCCGAAAAATAAGAATATCTAAGAAGGTCACCAAGCATAACCAAGCTTCGTGATGTCAGACAATAGCACGACATAATTTTTATACCCAGAAATAATAAATTTAATTCGAAATTTCCATTTAACAATCGTTCTCATATGGGGAGTTACTAAAACAATGGAAAACTACTAACTAATACCGTAATGGAAAAAAGAGATTTTTCCTGGAGAGAATTCAAAAATATTTACTATTTTCGTATTTCGTTGGTGATAAAATTAAGAAATCCGGTTCCATTGTCCCGAATTCGTGTACACTACACAATGCTACTCTCAATGCATCACTCCTTCGCCTTTTTCACCGCTTATTCCTGCATTGCTCATTCTCTCAGTGCCCTAACACTCTCAATCACCTCCTCCTCCACAAATATATCTCCACAAACTGTACCGAAGCTGTAAGTCTTATTTCAATTCAAGTTTTAATTTGAAGGTATGTACTACTCGACTGGAAAATGTTTAATATAGCACCTGGAAAATGATAATACTCCAATATTTAAAAACGGGAACAAAAAAGTCCGAGTAAAGTACTCTCCTGAATCGTTAAGTCTCTTTCGCGGAAGATTTTCGAGCACGTGAATGTAGGTAATGAAATGTACTGCCTGAAAAATGAAAATATCTTCCACAATAGGCAGGCTTCCGGGAATATAGATCATGCAAAACCGAGTTTGGGCTCTTTCTCCTCGATATCCTAAAAATTAGAGGAGCGGAAATTAAAGTTGTCACATTATTCTTGCATAACCAATAAAGCAATTGACAGTCAAAATGTTCTTCTTACCAAACAAATATTAAAGTGAAAAATGAACGTCTTCCTTCACAACGCGCAATATTAAAAAAAAATAATTCGATCGCAAACTTATGAATTTTGAAATTTTAAGTCACTGAAGAAGTTACCCGCGCTCGCAGCAAGCACACTGGTTATAAGTTGTGAGTGCGCTCAATAAGAATTAGAGTGAATTCATTTCGAAAAACCAACTGCTATGCTGCAATAATTAAGGAGCTGTTATTGCATTGAATAAGGGTGAAATATAATTATTCATGTCTCCTCTACGCATTTGTCCTTGTCTACCTCCGTCCACCCCTTCCGTTTATCGTACCACCCTCCTCCCGCTGCCCTCCCCCCCCCCCCTCCCCACCTCACGCATCTGTTGTCACAGGCTTGACGCCCGACGGGCACGAAATGTGCGTGTTTCGTCGAACGTGTCACGTCCGGCACCGGATTATCCGGACCTCATTATTTCATAACCCATTCATTATTCGGCCTTTCCATCTCAGATTTCTAGAAGCACAGCACGTGCAATTAATACCCTTTGCATCTAGCCGACAATTTTGCGAATTAGGGTACAAACAAGGCTCGCTCCTCTTCAAAAGAAGTAGAAGACAGAAGAACTGTTTCAAAAAAAATTTCCCTCCCAGTCCATTTTAAATTGACATAACCAAGCCCTTTTGGCGGCAATACCAACTGTTCTTCGTTCGAAGAAAAGAGCATTTCAATGGCAGAATTAATTGAATCGCCCAGTTGTGTTTTCAGGGGCAACCAAAGTTGGACTTTTAAAAAAAAGGGCCATAAATCTGTTATTCAGTCGTGCAGCTGGTTTTTTGATGATGATGGTTTTTTTAATATCTTGTTATATAGCACATATTCGAAATTTAATATCGCTCTCATGCAATGACTCTATCTGCAACGCGAGGATAGCTTTTGAATATCTTGTTTCGGAGTATATTTTAGATTTAATATTGATTTCATGGTAGAGATGAATGAGAAAATAATTTTAGCGCATACTTTCATTGCGCGAAGTTCAATCAATGAAATCAATCAAGAATCAACCAATGAAATGTGATGCTTGATGCCAACTCAAACCTTTTCTCAATAAAATGGTAATTAATTACCATTTCCTGATAGTTTAACGTAGTTAAATGCCTTGCAATGGATAAAAAGTTGTAAAGAAAATATTGGAAATGGAAGTGAAGAATTTTTCGCAAAAGATCTTGGTTCGATCAGATACTCCGCGGTTTACTGGGTAAGATAAAATTGTGAGATTAGATAGAGTAAGTATTATGGATGTCATGGAGAAAAAGTAATTTTATAGGAACTTGGTGAGAATTAAGGAGACGAATTAACTAGTACATCGAGAAGTGCACCCAAGAGAAAAATACAAAGAATGTATGGTTGGTGAATGTGAAAAATTTCCGGTGAGAACTGGGAATTGCTAGGGAAAATAGGAGGAAACGTGACGTACTCGGGAGAGAAGAGTCATGTTTCCGAATCTTTGGGGAGGAAAAATTGAGGATGGGGTAGACCGGCGGAAGACAGGAAAAGGGAACACCGGATGACGACGGAGGAGTATTAGGAGAGAAAGTAGGAGGAGTGGAAGAGAGAGGATCATTCCCTGAGGAGAGGCATTCCGGAACAGTTGTGACTTTATTACACCGTCTTTTTAGTGGTCATATAATTGAGATGAGATAGTGTACAGAAGAAATTTTCTAAAATTCAATACAAAATGTAATCTACTTTTTTACTGTACTTTTTTTACTGTAATTTTTTTGGCTTTACTGTATTATAATGTCAATAGCATGCACGATTCTATGTACACCAACTGCTAAAAAATTATTGAGATTATTTAGTCATATATTTTGCAGTATTTGTTGTTGGAATCTCAAAAAGTATACGAACACACAACAGTAAACTGAGCCGTGAATATTATCATAAACATTCAAATAATATGACACTACTTAATCTGTGTTGATACGCCCATTAAATGCGTGTTTTAACCAATGTCACAGTGATTTTATACTTGAAAATTATTATATAAACACTTATGCAGACTCAAAACACGTGAGGCAAAGTTATACCTATATCAGTGAAACAGCTCTTCCAGATTGCTCAGTGTGTGGGTCATATACACCCGAAATTTTTAAAGTAACTAATTACAACATATAGCTCAGAACCTCGCCGGAAAAATCGGTCGCTCCTATTTTCACCGTCATGAATTTAAGCGGTTGGAATCTGAGAGAATTTCAGTAAAATTCTTCAAAATTATCTATTAAGAATGGAACCAGGACACATGCTGTGTTAAATGTAAAAGAAATTTATTACTCCTTTTTCATTTTTCTGAGGAGACCGTGTGGTGAACGACAAAAAACAATTTTGTTCTACTCCTTCACCATCTTAGTTCTTGGGTTTATTGGTGGAATTTTCTATTTCTGAGGATAGTTCTTTAATATTTTCAACAGTTTTATGAATATGAACATAAACGTAAAAAATACGCGTAAAATATAGCTGAGTTCTCCATGGAACTAAATTTTGGCGCCACGTGAGCAATGATGGGAATTAAACTGAGATATTTTGCATTTTCACTGACTTATTAAGTTTCTTGCGTTCATTAGCCTTTGATAAAAATTATATTTGCCAACATTTTTGAGAAAAACTCTACTTCTGTTGCTGAAGAAAATCGATGAATTTTGACTGCAACTGTTCTCATATGGGAGACCTGGTCCATAATTGGTCAAAATAAATCTAAACATTACTTTTTGAATTGTGTTTGCCTCACTTGCCCCACAAAAGTGAAGATATAAGGCATCTAATAAGGAAGAAAATAGATGGAAACACTTTTAAGTCTCTCGAATAAATAGAATAAACGCTGTGTGTTCACTAGAGAGAGTTTTAGGTAAAAAAATATGGAATAGATCACTAAACAAGAACATAATCCCCTAATCTCGGATTTATAGCGGGATACATGGTCAATTTATGGTTTTCACAACATAATGTCATGATTATACGAATTGGTGTTCACCATGAACAAGCAACAACATAGGAGCAACCCTGAACCTTGAGGAAGGAAGAGGAAAAATGCTTCTTCCCAGGATTCATCAAGCGAGCCCGTGCGTCCCTCCTCCCCGCCATGAATAGTCAGCCTCTCCAGTTCCTCGGGGGCGACGATAGTTCCAAGCGGGCGAAGCCACACCACCAGGGTGTGCTGGTGACGGCGGCGGCGGCGGTGGACGCGGAGTCTGCCGAGCGAGATAAGGGGACCCGAGGGGGGTGTGGGTGGAGGAAGGGGGTCGTGCGGGGGGGGATTTTGGTCACGTGACCCGCCTGGTCGGCCGAGACAAAGCGACGAGAGGGGGCGTCCCGAGGGCTCGGCGCATTCCGAGGCGAGTCCGCGCCGTTGTCGCTCTTGTCCGTCCCCGACGCCGCCGTAAAGATCTAATCCGGGATACGATTTAAGCGCGCACGCACTCCGTCCCCGTGCTCCACCCTCCTCTCCCCACCCGCGCACCAGCACACACACGGTGGAGTCCCGCGCCTCTCCGTAACACGGGCATAAAAGGGACGCGGGTCATCCAGCCGCCACTACACTTTCAACGACTCGACGCAAGGGGGCGGTGGAAATACGACACCTGGGAGAAGCGTCGGCGCTTTTAACATGTATCGGGCTTCATGGAAAATCAACGAACCACATTCAATGAAAAATATGCCAAAGGATTCCTGAGAAGGAAAATGTTAACGTGAGATTTCATGAGAAACTTCTGTTTGAAAATGAAATTAAAAACGTTATCACCCCGAGTTAAGTTGATGCTTAGAGTAGATATATAAAATATGTGGGATAACTATTCACGGTAAAATATATATCTAGCATATTTCTTTGCTTCTTGATTCGCTGCCAATGAATATGTGTTCTCATTTTAGTTAATGAAGTTGGAGACGTCTTTGATAAATATCTTTGGTTAATTCAGGAAAGAAAGCAGCGTTTGCCAGTTTTCAAATGAGAAAAAGTTGAAGAGCTCGCTTAGATATCAAGTTGAAAAACATATTCATTCGTGAATTAATAAGAAATCATGTCATGATTTGATAAACAAAAGCGATAAAATTCAAGGATGGTGAGCCCAAATAACAAGGCAACACTTGAAAACGACCGCTTTTAGGCGTTCACACCTAGCGCATCCCGTCACTGATCTTCCAACGCAGCACGGGATCATTTCTCTACGTCAACATAATACCCTGCGAGTGGTCGCCGGGATGTGTATTCAAGGGTGTCAGAACACCAGTCATGAAAAAGCGCAGGAATTGCAAAGAAGACGAGACGAGGAATTTTATGTTAGCAGTTTCCCTCTGTTTCTCTCATTTTTTTTCTGCGTGAAATCACTAACTGTGCACGGAAAGAAGACATAGTTTACCTATGATATCGCCACCGCATATAACCCTTTTCAATCACTATGATAGAAATATGTGGCCTTCAGCCATTTCTTCCCCTTCGTCCCAAATATGCCTTACGTGTCGTGATGTTATTATCAATAAAGAGAGGCGATGCTAGTAATCTGCATCTCCAGCAGCCTCCAAACTGCGCTCAACTAAGGGTTGCTTCTTTCATACAAACCTCCATTCACCAACTCTCAAAGTCAATGAATATGCAAATGTAATGAACTGACATAAATCAACTCACCATTATAACTTCTTGAAAACGGCTATTTTGTTAAATAAATCCTATGTGAATCAGGCTGAATTTGACGTCGCTGACTGAATAGCTTGAATTCCACCGCGTTAAAAATATACCGAGCATGAATATTCTACCTTCATATGTACCAGTCACCTTACGGAAGGACAGAAATAGCAGAAAACATTCTCTCCCGAAGGTATTTCAAAACAAACATATTTTGGCATTCCATCATGAAGAATTTGGAGGAACTCGCGTGTATAAAGTGATTTTTCCGTGACTGTTTCTATTTCGGGTAAGGATACAATTTTTTCTTGACAATTCTAACCGTGGAGCTGTATTTGTTGCGGTTAAGTACGATGTCCATACCATTGACATTCTCCGACGTGCTGGTATTCGGGCTGAAACGGGAGAGAATTTGTCGCCTCACTCGAAAGAATGCAGAAGGCTCAAATTGCGAAATTAAAACGCGCAAAGATTTGATTTCTCCAACCTCTAACTCGATTCACGGAATTTGCAAAGTAAGAATGTCCCATCCTCTGGTAAAATGAAAACCGGCAGGCCCTGGGGGTTTCATCGCATCCGAAATTTCGAAATCCGATTGCTTTCATTAAGGGAGGGCGACGGAGCCGCAGAAAGGAAGGAATGATTCGGCGAAATCCGATGATACCGAATCACCGGAGTGCTTTGAGCATATTTCCGAGGGATCACCCGAGAGTGAACGAGGGGAGGGGAGGAGGAACGTTAAGCTCAAGGCGGAAAAAGGCATAAATGCATTTTGCACCGCGTCGCCTCCAAGGGCACCCGTCCCAAGCGGGCGGGGGCGAGAGGGGGTTGGTGACCTCTCTCAGGAGGCGAAGCACCCCCAATTGCTCTCACAATTCCCGCAGCACCGCGAGAAGACCTAATGAATCGAGTTCGCGAAGTGGATTCACTCGTGGCGATGAAGAAAATGTGTCGAGATATTAGTGTGCACTCTGTTAAATATGAACGCAATTGTTTTTTTTTCAACTTTTGTGGATACGAGGAAACATCGAGTTTTCTTGTATCCACAAAAATTACCATGGTCTGCGCATTGGTCCGTGGTTCGATTCCCGGTCCAGACCGAATTTTTCTCATGGTAATTTCTTCAAAATGAACGCAATATCCCTCAACCTACCTTAGAAACCACGTGACACTGCTGTGCTTTTAGAGTGCCATTAGGAATGGGAAAAAAGCGGCTGTTAGCTAATTTCCATATCCTGAGAGCTTAGTTAAATAACTCAAGCTCTCATGATATGGAAAATTTTAGTACCAAGACTTTGTTAGGTTACTTCGCTAAAATTTAATTTTCTTCCGGCATTATACTCTCCTCCTCTCAGTGAGCGTAAAAGTAAGTAGGTAAGAACACTCAGAGCTATGTATTAGCACAGCTTTCACGAGTAGCTTATTTTACGAGGGAAATGGCATGATTTTTTAAGGCCAAATAGAATTGGAGACCTTTAGCGCGAAAAATTAATTTTCAAGACTCTAGTAACTTAATCTTACGTCAAGAAATGAAAGATACGAAGATCTCAGTTGGAATGACCGCGTGGCAATAATATAGGGATGAATTGGAGTTGAGCAGATGAGGAAACGTACGTTCATACATTGAGGACATTTTTAGGCGACAATGGGAAATGTTCGAAGGTTCCGCCTCAGAGAAAGGCTATATTAAAGTGTAGCAATAAAGGTATTGAGACTATTTTTTCAAAATTCAAAATTTATCAAAGTAGCCATGAGTAAAAGTATAAACAAAACTATGAGGGAAAAGTACCAAGTAAGACTGCATTCGTAGAAACATAGTCATAGAAAAATATGACATTGATTTTATTAGCACTGCTAAAATATGGATATTATAATATAATACATTGGTGACATATTTTTTTGCAGTAGGCAATTCCTTGCGCGTCTTACGGACAACCCTCTGACTGAGGAACAGCGTGCACCTCTCCCTTTCTCTTCAGGGAATGCTCCTGGCAGTTCAGCGCGCTCGTTTTCCAAAATAAATGTTAATCGATATTGATTAGTCAATGAATTTATTAAAGATTTTATAAGTGGATTCATGATGATGAACTCGATAGCTTGAAAAAGGTCCAAACGTAGGTTTTCAGCAATGCGCGGAACAGAAAATAACGCAGTCTTGCAATTTCATCAATAACTAAATTACTAATCCACTAAATAAATTAAACTTTGTATGATTGTTAAGAAAATTCTTGTCCAATATTTGTAAAGAAAAGTCCGATATCTTGATCCCTGTTGTTATTACAAAGCCGTAAATGCGATGCATCCGTCCGGTACCCGGAAAAATGCGCTACAATTCTGTTTTTAAGTACACACTGAAATCAATATAAAAGGTAAAAAGTTTTGTATACCATCACTTAACGCAGAAATAAACAAGCTTTAATTTAAAGAACTTTATTTTTAAATCGATTGAGTCGTCTTTGAGATATTAGCCTTCAAACTCGGGTGACGGAATTTTGCAACAGATAGTAGGTCCAACACTGTGAGTTGAGATCTTTTGACTTTGCCTATGCCAAAAGGGAATGGCATGATAGGTATGTATGTAGCAACAGTAGAAAGTAAAGAAAAGGTTAGTGACCTCTTATGTCTTTGTACGGGATCCTAAGTAATACTCCTCTTCCTGCCAATGATTCCCTAAACTATGCTATTATTTTGTCCCTGATCCCCATTGCTACTAACTTATACCTTATCATTTACAAATATTTATTGAATTTACATCACAGGGATAGTCATTTTTAGGAACATTAGTCGAATTTGATGATATTAATGTGTAAATACCACATCTACAGTTTTTATCTAAATACATACTTTACCTGGAGGATATATAAGTTCTGCTGTCTATACTTATTATTAATGCCAACCATTGGCACACCAATTTACCAAAAAATATAAGTTCCATAACTCTTAGTGAAGTAATCAGAAGTACTCAATCCAAGTTAGCCAAACTATAGGCGCATTGAGTCCCTAAAATACTATGTATAAAAACAAATGAAATTCTAGGAATGTTAATTTCAATGCATGGTGAATTTTAGCACCAAAATACTGTAGGGCTTAGCAATAAAGCCCAATGAAACCCCTAATGTAAACTTTTATATAGCCAAGAAAACCCTATTCTTTGACATGTCAGAACAATAGGCCCAGGTGGATGGAAGCACATATTGTGCCATCCATAACGAAATACATTAAACCACTTTTATAGCATCAACATTATTTGGGATGATGGGAAAGTAGTATGCTTAAAGATTTCAACAGGGAAATTGTTACGAAAAATTACATCAGACATGATATATGGATAATGTGAAATGAATGATTATTAAAACCATGTACCATCCTTGGGGCATCACAAAAGTTTCATTGGAAGATATCAAAATGGGCAAGAATTTAGTTTACCCTTCATTTTGCATGGGAAAAGATATATTTCTAACAACAGTGGGAATTGCCATTAAACCTGTGAAATATAAAGAGATTTCGTTCGATAGTGATATTCATTTAATTAATAAATGACAAATATTATCATAACAAAATTATTTAGTATCTTCAACAATTATTTTCGGAAATTCATCATTGAAAGTGAAGGTACAAGTGGTTATGGATTTGTTATCCTCAAACTGAGTGTCAGCAACTGCAAAAAGGCAGTTAATCTTCCCCATCAACAGCATCTGCATCATCATCTGCATGGCATATTTAGCAGTGGGAAATCCATTTACTACGTACTTTTAAAGTTAACTTCCTTTTTGGGGGCACTTAACCTCCACTAACGTTTCGCCAAACATGCCATCACGCGTAGCCCCAAGGTAAGGAATTCTGGGTTCTACGCGAGTCCACACTTCTCAATGTAGCACCCAACTCTTTGTTCGAGTTCTCTCAGCACCTCACTCTCCAACTCCCTTCCACGCTTCATTGCATTTGTTTCCCCAACTTTGCGGGCACTGTCATCTCCACCAGCATTCCATCCTTCTTCTTGCAATGAATAACATCATATGCCCTTGATGCAGATATTCTGCCAAGCCGTAGCTGGTGCCACAATGGATATTCATGCCGAGTCAATGTGCTCAGGAATATGGTGTCACATAAATTTTGCTCCCCCATAAAAGCTTTTACATACTCAAGAAAATAAATTGCTGAGGAGTCGGCCATTGTCGTTTCCTGATATCCAAGGATCAACTGGGGAATTGCAAAGTAATGATCATTCAGGCAGAAGTTGGGGAACATGAGCCCTCTTTCAAACTCCCCCTCCTTTTCTAGGGCTGCAATTACCTGTCTCCTGAAGCTCACTTCTTCCACTGCACAAATGGAAGCTACTCGTGTCATCCCCTTGACCTTCATGATGCTTGAACTGCCACTCAAAGCAGAAAACTTTGACTTCCTCCAGTAGCTCTCTACTTCTGTCGGACATGACTCTTCACTACGCCTATGTAGCCACATCAAAAAGGCAATAGCATCCTTACAACCTCCTGAAAATAATAAGAAGTTGAGAAGATTAGCACCATGTTAGTTCAGAAGCAACAAAACATCTGTTTGAGCACCTGTGTTTAGTTGTTAGGCAGCAATGTGATGCGTAAATACTTAAAAAGGTTGATGCAATCTCCCAACTATATTTCTTTATACCCTCCTCCTAAAGGACCATAAAAGTAAATAGAAAGTGAAATAGAAAGATAGTGACAAAATGTTAAGAATCCATTCTAACGCGAAGTAATCATGGGCAGTTTTACAGTAGCCCTGTTCCTAAGGTCAGCAAAAAAGCCATTAGTTGATTGTACCTGCTTCATAATGATAGCGTTTTTTTCAAACATAAATATGCTTTCGGCACTCAAAATTTTTTCAAATAAACTATTGGAACGTAATTTACCACAGCAATTTAGGTAGTGCAGCTAGAAAATTTACCATAAATGTGTAATCCTTCACTGACAAAGGTTCAAATACCATAAACCATAATTTTCCAATATTTTTAGTAACTCAAAGAGTTTTTTTTAAAGGTATGTTCCCTCTCAGACCCAGGTTTTAACTATATTTCTGTTGGTTTCAAGGAAGTGTTAATGCTGGGATTGGAGAGAGAAAATAAACTTCTGAACTATTAAAAATTTTCCATAAGTCATGAAGGATGTTTCCATTTTTCATAAAGATGCCTCGCAATATCAAATTTGATACCAAAACTGTCATTTTAACCAAATATTTTCTCTGTTCTTCTATCCTACCTCCTGTATCAAGTCGCATTCTCATTTAATGTATGTGGTAGTATATGAAGTATTGGATAGAAATCTGAACAAAATGTCACATCCCCCATTTTCCGTCAGAAGAAGCATATTTTCGCATACATTTATGTACATTTGAAGCTGAAAAGCTCAGCACACATTCCGTGATTGAAGGTTATAAATTATTCATTGATGTACATACATACAATTTATTCACTATGGTTGCCAAGTAGACTGAAAGTATTTCTGCCCTCATAGTATTGCCACTTTGATGCATGAGAAGTAATGGATTTACACATTGGGTCAACAAAATGCCAGACTTTGGCCCATAATAATACGAAAATTATAACAATACCACCTTATTAACGTATTTTTTCATTATTATAACATGTCAAATTACTTCAGTGAAAATTTCATGAAAATCTAAGGTGGCCTCTTTTGTTATTAATCATAGCATTAAGGCTATTTTTAATTTTTAGAGTAAGTCCTGTTGGTTTATTATCAAACTGAGTTGAATTAAAGTGGTTTTGAAGGATACAGATACATATCATCTTTGTAATAAAACATAAATTGCTGTTTTAAGTGCAACATTTCCATACTTATCAGCATGTATGTGATTTTTCACTTTCACAAGAGATTTGGTGCAGCTTGTTCAAGTGTTCATAACTTTAATTTATTTAGGTCCTGTGCTCAGATGAAGGTTTAAAAATTTATCATAGGAATACTGCTTTAACATAGGTATATAATTTTTAGCAAAATTGTTTATGGCCACCTGGCATGATTTGGCAGAATCTGCCTGATTTGAAAGAAAAGGCCCTATATTTTCCACTAAGTCAATGAGTAGGCATGCATGAGAACGGAAAATGGAAAGTTTGAAGAAATTCTGAGTTATATGATAATAATAGTTCACATTTTCACTTGGAAAGATTAAAAAAATCCATTTTCACCTAGAACACCACTTGAATGCTGTTAGCTTGCCGTCATGTATTACATAAGTTGACATAGCACTCTTTCCAAATAATTACTCAGAACCTTACGCCTCCTCATTCTAAAATAGCCTCATATTTTAAGATTTTTAGCATCCTGTGAGACAGAACGACAAGGAAAACTTACAACACAGCCTAACCTAATTGTTTATTTTTAGTTATATAACCTAAAGTTTAATTTTATTTACCAATAGATGCTGCTCAATTATAATAATTGGCTTCCTCTATAACCTCCTCATCTTTATTAGCAGTAACAACCACTGTATATGGCTTCACTTTTAAACGATGTTCAGGAGTCACTTTGGCCATCGCACAACATTTTCTATCTCTTTTCACCTGCACATACCCAATAGCAGGTTCTCCATAGCTCTCCCTTGAAGACCTTAAATAGACACAAAATTATATAAAACAGGAAATTATTGCTTATTACAACTTATCATAAGATTTTTCCCACATAATTTTGTGACCCTAGCAATAATTTCATTTCATCCGTGACAATGACCGTGACTAAATTATTATAAAATCCATGAGGCATGCGCGGAAATTAGGCTGATAACCGTAACCATGGAATCGCTTTTTATCAAGATTAGATGCCATTGAGCAGTTGCATGAGTACGATTTCTGGTGTTGCATTTCTTAAAATAAAAGACGCTCAGGTGAACGTTTACCAAAATAATAACATCAAAAGAGTTACCATCCACGTTAGTCCTTAAAATACAAAAATTTCGATAACTGTTTGAACACGAGATGGATTATGGCCACGAAATTGACCTGCGTAATTAACAACTATGATAACACCAAATGACTTGCATGGGTTGAGATTTTAAAAGAATATTCTGAGGTAACTCACCGAGATAATTTCACTCCTCGCTGCTCAGGTCCGACAAAATCCGCACTGCCACTCAGAAAATGCCCAATCATTTTGACATCCACCATCGGGAGATTATTGGAACATGCCTTATCAAAACTGGGTTCCATTGCAAACACGTTATTTCCCTTTAAGCTCAAGCAAGGTAGAGATAATTAATATGTTTCTCCTGTCGACAAGAATACACATTGCTTTCAATAGGGGTCAGCTACACACACATATGGGAGATTGAGTCACGCAGCGAAGAGCCAATGACTGGGCGTTTTCGCCAGCCCAATGTCGATGCGAAAACAGCGGATGATAAATATTAATAATTTCAATAACTAAGCAACAATTAGTGCTAGAAACCGAGAGGTCGAAATATGGATATCTTATTTACCGAATTCAACCAATTTCAATGGTGTTCCAAAAAAATACAAACACTCCATTTGGGAAAAAGAAATCAGAAAAACATTAAAGGTATATACTCTGAGTCATTAGCTCTGTTAGACTAAAATAATTTTGATTCAAACTTTCTTCGACCATTTTACTGAAGAAAATAATAATATTGTTACATTTTTCCACATTAAGATATTGTTAAATTCTAGTGTTTCTCTTCAATTTCCGAAATTTTGTTATACTCTTCAATATGCCTTCGATTTTGGACTGGAAACGTTAGATAAAACCCAGTCTTGACGCGGAAAATATTCCAAATAATTCTAGTCATACATAAAAACGGTTTGCGCATAGCTTGAGGAAAAGATTTTTGATGATTACACAGGATAATGTAATTTACTCATATCATCAAAGCAAAAAAAGCTTAAGTTTACAAGCTTGTAAACATGGGTCAAATCCGATATTTATCGAGCATGAAAGTCGATAGTATATACGCTGAAAGGACGAATTTCTAATCCAACTTTCTCCAAAAGAATGCATTCCAGTGCCTTTTTATTTCCGATTCATTTATAAAGGAAAAGTTTGAGTCAAAATTTTCTTTCAATTTTAAGAACCTACCAGGTGTTTCGTTAATCTCAAATCAAATAAATTTGCCTTGGATTATTGTTGGTATAAAAATAAAACGGAGCATAATTTTCAGTTTCCCAGTAAAAGTTGTCGATTCCAATGAAGTTGCTAAGTAAAAAGAACTCATTTGTTCAATGTTAACAATGACAAGAACCATTATTTTACCGTACCGAACATATTTTTCTATTTTAGGTGAACCGAAATATCGGTAGTATTACAGGCTCTCTTAGAAATGATGTTGCTCGAGCAGCGCTAAGGTGTTCCCTCTGATAGTATTTAAAAATATTTTTGTATGCATCTTCAGAGTTTTTGCAGGTTAATTATCAGAATTTTGCAGGTTAATTATCAGAATTTTGCAGCATCATATGCCTAAATTGAATATTTTTTCACAAGCTCTCAGCATAGCACTTCCACAAAATGCTATACTCGGAGTTTTCCTCCTAAATATAATTCCAAATTTCAGTAGTGGGCAGATTCACACTAACTCCACCCAAATTCTTCAGCTTTGATTCTAAAAATACTTGGCAAAATCAAAGATTATGGTACGAATATGCGTATTACCAAATATTACATCCTCATATTTATAACTGTTGAAGATTAATTAATTGAATTGTCAAATTTTAGCGCAGAGTGACATAAAATCACCCAAAATTGTTACTAAAAATTCCATTTTGAATGTAATGAAATTTTTGTGATATGGAGACAACAACTTGATAGATGTATCACATTTTGACCATCCATTCTAGTTTTTTAAAAAATTCCGTTTTCACAGACGAACAAGAATATGCTTTTTTTTAATTACGACGTACTTTTGTACGCTGAATCCTAATCTGCTCACAAAAATTGTCTTTCACGTCCAGATTTGAAAATAGTCTAACTTTAAAGGGTCGAAATTGCAATTTTTAGGTCTTTTTGAGCTTGAATATCTCTAAAACCAAAGGTGATGGATTAATTCCTTCAATCGGATTCGAAGTCTGCGTAAAAAAAGTGTATGGAATACAATTATGAACCCTATAAAAGCAATTGTTCCCATGGTCTGTATCTTAATTTTAAAATTTGTGTACTCAAGATTATAGTAAAGTTGAATTATAATATTTTTTTGATAGTTGCCAAGCAACACAATATGTAAATACAAAGTACGTGCAAGTATACTACAATGAAAATACTCATCCTTTTTATGCTCATAAATAAATTGTTTTCTTTATATTGATTCGTGGAATACATATCGCAAACCTCGTCTGATTGTGTAATTTGCAAGCTTTTAAAGGCTGAAGACGCCAGAGGCCAAAGAATATGTTTAATGTCAAAATGAACACAAATGTAATAAAACAAATTTATATAATTTTTTCTCAGGTTAAAATGAAAACATATTTTCGATGTCTAACATGACAAAAGAGAAATGAAAGACATGCTGTCTGAACCTGTATCTGTCCATGACTGTTTCAATCTGTCTGTCTCCAAGTCTGCCTGTCTAATCGAAATTTAATGCCCGAGTCTCTCTGTGTTTAAGTGTATCTGCTTAAATTTTTTTTCTGTATCTTGATATGTCTGTGTCTAAAACAAGCTGTGCATGAGGCAACATGTGTATGTGTCTGTTTTTTCAATGTCTATTTGTGTCCGAGTCTAGGTGTGCTATGTTTGTGTGAGTCTGTCTGCGACTGATCGTATATCTGTTTGTAACTGAGACTGTCTGTGTCGGAGTCGGCTAATTCTGAGGGAGTATGAGTCTGACTCTGCATGCATGTAAATTAGTCTAGGATTGAAAGTAAGTATGTATTGGTATGTCTGTACCTAAGTCAAGCTGTTTCTGAGTTTGTATGAGTCCAAGACTCTTCGCCTGAGTCCTTCTGTATCTGTCCATTTAAGTTAGTCTTTGACTGTGTCTCTCTGTGACTGAGACTGTGTTTATGTCTTTTGGTATATGAGTCTGTGTATCTGTTTATGTATGGGAGTCAATTTTCGTCTTATTCTATCTTTGTTTGAGTCTACCAGTGTCTTAAGTCTCTAGGCTTCTACATTAGTCAATGCCTGATTCCGTCTATGCCGACCTGTAACCTGATTTGAATGAAGTCTGTTTCTGTATATGTCCGTCTGTATCAATTTTTATCTGTCTCTTGGTCTATGAGTGTCTGCCTCTCTGTATCTAAGTCTGTCTGCGTCTGTTCCTGTTTATGTCTGTCTGTGTCTGATTGACGATTTGATTCTGTATGTTTGTGACTGAGACAGTCTCCGTCATGAATTTTCAATGCGTGGGCAAGTTTGCGTTTAAGTTTGAGCCTGAGTTTGAGTCCGGAAATTTATAAATCCAAGTTAGCTTGTGTCAGATAATGTCTGAAAATAAGTGTGACGGTAACTAAGTGTGTCCTTTTCTGAGTTTGTGTGCGTCTAAGTCTGTTTGTGATAGATTCTGCCTTTGTCTCTAGATCAATAGAAAGAAAACAATTTATTTATGAGAATGAGAAGTTTGAGTATATTCACTTTACTACACTTGCAGGCAATTTGTATTTACAAATTGCGTTGCTTGGCAACTATCAACATTTATTATAATTCAACTTTACTATTATCTTGAGTGCACATATTTTAAAATTAAGGTAGAGATAATGGGAACAAGCGCTTTTATAGGGTTCATAATTGTATTCCATACACTTTTTTAAGACAGACTTCGAATTACCTTTGGTTTCAGAGATATTCAAGCTCAAAAAGACCTAAAAAATGCAATTTTTACCCTTTAAAGTTAGAATATCTCAAAATACTGACGCGATAGGCAATTTTGTGAGCAGATTTGGAATTAGCGCCAAAAATTACGTCAGAAATAGCTCTTTGCAACAAAAAACTATTAGAGACCCTAAAATTTGCAGGTCTGTGTTACATTTGAACCATTCCAACTTCTGTAGCTTGTACTTCCCTATTTATCGTAGCTTCCAAATTTGAGAAAATCTCTCCACTTCCGTCATTATTTCCATTCAAACTATAATTGTCACAGCTGCGCTCTAACGCAATCATCATTCACAGACATACCTTGGCTTAGCTGGTTGGCTAAATGTAGCTGAATGCTCCAAAAATCCATACAGCTTTATCAGCTCTCTGTCATCTCCAATTAGCACCAATTACCACTATAACCATATCATGATAAAAATGAAATGTGATGACTTGAGTGTATCAATAAATATTGACGTAATATTTGACTTGCTAAAGCCAACAGGAGTCCACCTTCATTTTGTTAGTTCAAAATTAATGCATGGTTTACTTTAAAAATAAAAACATCGCATAATCTAGAGCAAAAGGACTTAATTACCTCGACCATGAATTATTCAGCTATCAAGGTTCACAAGTCTTTAAGATTGAGGACGCTGTGGACAGCTGCAAACTTGAGCATTCATTTGCATGCACGCTTCCAACATTATGTCACTCTTCATGGGAGCATCAAGAGCCTCTGATCAAGCAAGAGCCTTAGGCAACTCCGGAAATTCGCCAACGACGGCAAAACTTTCGGCGCACTCGACTTGCGAGGAAGCAGATCAGTTCCCCGCTGGGAGATCGACGGGTGGGTCGGGGGAGGCGGGGAAAAGTTTCCTGTCGTTGCCATGAGATGTCGGAATATAAACGCGACACGGCCGGTGTGTCACTCATCTCATCTTTAACGGTGGATCACTTGTAATAGTTTCTGCAAATCTTTATTCAGCCATTTCTTGATTACCTTTGCAGTACAAAGTTAATTTCTTTCAAGAATTGGCAGCACATCTCAACTCAATTTCCTCCATTTCAACAATTCCTACTTCTTTACTGCAAACAAAACAAGCTGAAAAAGTGTAACTATCATGGAAATTACATCTGTTTCAAAGTAAAAAATTAATTATTATAACTTCAAAAACACAATGTCGATGCATCGAACGTATTTATTCTGAGAACGAACTGTTTATTCTGAGCATCAGTTAAATCGGCAGAACCGGTGATTCAAGCACGGAATTTTTTTTCTCATTATGTCATCAACAGAATTTGAATGGTGCATGATACCGCGGAGACTGCCAAAGACGACTTGCTTTGCGATTTGACCCAATTCTCAAAATCTCCGTGATGCAACTCATGTAACGAAACTAATGACAAGACAATCACATGAGTAGCTCTAAAAAGTTTCGGAAGAAACTTAAGGCTTTGATTAAACTTAAAGTACTAAGGTGAACTGACATAAGACATTTCAATGGATAAACATGTAACGTTCTTTACTCGTAAAATACATTATACCTCCAACAGCTTATCTTCTAATAATGGATTTTAAAGGGAAAGAATGGATAAAATAGGGAAAACAAACTTGCAACGCAATATGTCAAGCCGCGGGTTAAATTTTTGGGAGCTGTAAATAGTATTGTTTTTCTATTAAGCTATGCCTTCGCATCAAACGTTAATTCTATCGCCTTAAAACTCCAGAAGTCATTCGAAAATGGAGTAACATTTATTTATTCTTGTAATTAGAAACAACGTTGAGCTCTAATGTCACAATATCTTCCGGTAATTAACATTCTGAAAGAAAAAACAACAGTGCATTAGTGAAGGCTGAAGAAAGTTTCCCGTTAAAAATCCAGATTTTAGTGAATATCGTCGTTATTTCGTGTGTCTCATCAGCAGTGAGAGGAAAATTTTGAAACACAGAAAGAAATTTCGCAGTAGTCTGGCGAGAGAAAACCTCAAAACTTTTTCGCCACGGCTTTCAGGAGTTGTCAAAGTTTAAAGACACGTGCAGTCTCTTGATGCTGTTTTATGGTGATGGGTAAGTTCCAAGCGCCCGAAAGGCAAAGCCTGGAAGATGAGGATGCGTGCCTTGCGTCCAGAGGGAAAATTCACTAGCTTGTAAGTCTACCAAAAAGACTAAAGGGGATAGCAAAAACAATGAAGTTGATTGAATGAAAGCTTAATGACAACAACTCCGTGCTCCAAACTGTTGCAACTGAAACCTACTGGCTCATCAAGTCTATACGATGAAAATGGTAGCCTCTTACTACACTGTTCAAACTTTGTCTCCAGCATATGCTGGGGACAGAAAACACTTTGCGGCCAGGTGAATCAGATTCATACGATTTTAAGGAATTTAACAGATTTAATTTGCTTAATAGTTTTTGTTTATGCTGAAGAAATGGTAAGGCAGGCATGGGATGAACTTGAGTTCGGAATCAAAGTAGGAGGGAATCTGATAAAGTCAGTTAAATTCGCGGACGATCAGGCATTGGTTAGTGGATCTTTAAAGGGGTTGCAAGCTCTGGTAGATTTTTTAGAAATACAGTGCCAGATATTCGGAATGCAAATAACTCATGAACATACAAAAATAATGAGATTCATTGAGAGGTATTGAGAATGGAGACCCAAGTTCGTGCAAGTAAAGCAATTTAATTACTTAGGAAGTTTGTTAGAGGAAAACGGACATTGTAACAAAGACATGCGTTAGAGAAAAGCGCTAGCTAAGGAGGTATTTAGTAATAGAAGGGAGCTGATGACGGGGACCTCGGGTAAGGATGTGAAGAAGAGACTGGTGAAGAGCTTAATATGGAGCGTAGCGTTGTATGGGGCAGAAACGTGGATCCTCAGAAAGGAGGACGAGACTAGGCTGCAGACGTTTGAGATGTGGATGTGGAGAAGGATGGACAAGCTAAAATGGATGGAGAGGAAGACTGATGAGGAAGTGCTTGAGATGGTGGACGAGGAAAGGAAACTTCTGAATGAAATCCGCAGCAGGCAGAGTAGATGGCTGAAGGATGTTATATAGGGCGATGGGTTGCTCAAGAATGTGACAGAGGGAAGGATGCTGGGCAAGAGGGGAGGGAGAAGAAAGATAATAGGTTTCATGGACGGGATGAAGAAGGGTAGATAGTATGCTGAGGCGAAAAAGGATATCCTGGAGGGGGATGGGCCCCTGAACGTATAAAGAACCGGGAGGAGATTCCCTGGCATTCAGAATAACTTACCTTAACACTAGAAGGACCGAACCCGTCATTTTGACGGTTGACCTCTACTTACTAGATCATATTTCCTATAATTCTTTTTGTATCACCTCAATTTTTTCTGACTTTCAATGATATATTATGATAAGTATTCTTATGGAAAATAAATGATTTTTTTCCAATAGAAATGAAATAATTATACATTTTACCTTAAAGGACCACTACCCGTCGAAATGACGGGTTGCGTGTTTTCCTTTATTTTTGTGGTTCCTCGTGCTTCTTTCTTCATGGCATCACTAGTCATCGTCACTTCTGGGCATTTAAATGTTTCAGTTTGTGTGAGAAAGGATTTCATACTTCTCAAAATATTTTGATTGAAAATAAGCCCCACATCTGCCATACCGACCGTGAAATGTATCACATTTCGCGGAATGTAACTTGAAAAAGGCACACCTTCTTCTGATTCTTTTTGTTTAATTAACTGTTGTAGTATTACTCTATTATGTTTATAAATAAATAAATGTGCAATATTTAATGATTTTATCAGTGAATTTGACCAAAAAAGAGGCTATATTTAAAATTGTTCATACCCGTCAAAATGACGGGTAATGGTCCTTCTAGGTAGGTATCAAACCCCGGTCCTTCTAGTGTTAACCGGTAGAATACTTTTTTATTAATTGTTTTGGGCAGCATCTTATTTTCTGGATCCGTGAAAATATGATCAGAGTCATCATAAATATCTAAGAATATTGAAAATACCAAATAGTTTTGCAACTGTATCCCGGTGCTGCAATGCTGTGAATTTCCGTATATCCCTGTGGATTTATATATGAATGAAGTTTCAGAAACATTTGATTCATTTATACTGCTAAATTTAATGTTTTTCATAACTATTTCAGGGTCTGCTTTTACACAGTCAGTTGAGTGACCTCGGGTGGCAATCTGAGCCTCGAGATAAAATATGACATGTAGAGCGTTAAAAAAGGAAGAAAAAAATTGCTATTCTGTCACAATATTGTGATGAAGAATGTGTATTGTTTGCAAGTAACGGCAAATAGCTTGCAGGAAATAATTCCAATACCGGGTACATTGGTGCTCTGAGTTTATAAACGACTGCAACATACAACCAAATGTTTCAGGATTACAGCAGAAAATTTTTTATTAAATTCCACAGCTACCTCTCTTCTCTATAATCATGATAATGTTGAAATCATTAAGCTTAAGTGATTAACCATAAGCCAGTAAATCCGATTAGGTATCTTCCATTGTCTGAAAGAGTAAAATCCATTAAGAGCCAAAAGAACCCTTTATATGGCATAGTATTTGGTTCCCGACAAGATACAGTATTTTTAATTAAAATTCTCAAATAATGTTCATAATTCCAAGGCTTATCGGTTCCTTCTTTTTTATTATTCCAATAATTCTTTTACTGTCTCCATTGATACTGAACCGAGCAAAAAGGCAAAAAGGAATCGAAAGAAAACGATCTCAAATAGTATAAGAATCGCAAGATTTAAATATCAATATGTATTTCTAAGGTAAATGAAGTGAATTATATTGACGATTTTTTATGATATAAATAAGTTAAAGAGAGTATATTCCTCTGGGTTAATCATGGCCTCCCGTTGCTGAAAATATCAGCCATGACTCATTTGGTAAAACAGCAACAGTGACATAGATAATATATCATTTGCTACAATTTTGAGCCAAAGAGCGTCTATTTTCGCTCGTTGATGATTGAAATTTCCAGTTTGTCGACTGTGTCGCGTGATAAAACTCGGAAACACGAGCACGAGACAGAGAATGAACGTGGTAGGGAATCCAAGGCGCATGGCCGTTTTTTGTTTGAGCACCCTGTATCTGCAAGGATCGGGAGTAGTTTCTGTTTGCTCAGCCTTTACGTGGTGCGTCCCTTTTTAAATCCAGCTAAAGCCACTATTTACGAAACCCATCGCAATATTCCCGCCGGACAAGCACTCAACTCGCCACAGAAGTAGAAAATACCCCGAATGAATCTTGAGGATTATGGCATTCAGAGAGAGCGTAAAATTCGTATTTTTGGAAGAGTAAATGCCTTGATCCGAGGGTTTCTGTGGTCGAGATAATGATCTCAAATGATAAATTTTTGAATGTTTCCATGTCATTTTCCTTCAACAGAAATAAATTTTACTTACAATAAAGCTCTTATGCCATTTGCAGAGTATAAAACAATCTCTCTTTTCAGAACTAGAATACTCAAACGACTTATTTAGACGTAGGAAAGGATTAAAGATGCACGAAGATCAATTTGAACTTCCAACAAAACGAAAACCACTTACTTTTTCTCTCCAATTGGTTTTATTTAATGTAAATTTCAGCTTATTTGTGGAATGGATGGAGTGGGAAGAATTGTGAGAAGTACTTTTATCCCATCTGAGAAAAATCCGTTTCAAAAGAATTTTGCATCAGAAGTCTTGCTAAAGACCATATTTGCTGCGTCTGAATTATAAATGTTCTTGTATTCAAGAATAAGACACCAGTATGCAACCGTATGTACATCATTATTCTAATCAATACCGCTCGCTAGAGGTAAATTTGCCCTTGATTCTAAAAATGCATATGGCACGAGTGACAACGTAAATCGGAAATGATAAGAGATTGCCACGAACTACATACAGTAGTAAATTGTCGCTCAACATCCGTATTTAATTATGGTAGTATGCGTAATTAAGGGTAGGTTTGATCACGAAGACTTGCCGCCAAACCAAACCAGCCTGATCCTCGTTAACAACCAATACGCACAATTTAGATCAGCAAATTACGAACAGTTCATTCAATTCAGTGAGGTTACTCAAGTCGAAGAAGCCACGCTCTCAGGTCAACATTCAAAAAGCAGATCTGACTAATACTGGCAATTATTTCGTCAGTTAATAGGTTAAGATGCTGATACGAAGAGCATTTTACGATAATATATTTCCTCGAGCAGTAATGAAGAGCTTTTTGAAACGAGAAATGTGAGCAACCGGCCCAATAAAGCACGCTTCATCCGAAACGAAGCAGCACCCCAATACATTGCGAACAGTTTTAGGACAGAGTAGAAGATTTTTATTCCATAATTTCAGAGGCATTTCCATTGATGAGCAAAAATACGCACAACAAAACCTTTATCCTCAAATACTGGGATGCATTTCACTTTCACAAAGAGAATGAATCCGATACTTATGGTAATTACTCAAATGCTGATTATTGTTATTCAGACTCAAAGGGCTAACTGAAGATGGTCCTCAAGCTGTATTCATTTCGTACTAAACAAATATAAAACGCCAAGCAGGGGATCCAACTGTTACTTTGTGTTTTCATGTCAGAAAATATTAAACGTTTCAATAAAATCAAGGCAAAAATGTTTACCTACCTAGCATACCGAGATTAGGCATATATCCTTTATAACTGAGGGTCCTCAATGGCACCAATATTGCAATGCCAACCTGAACAGAATATGAGCCAATATGGTGAACAGAACGGTTAAAGTATGCCCTTACATAAAGACTTTTAGAAATAGGACCGAACAACTAAAAGATTGCCTATAACTTAAATTGAATAGTATAAAAACAAAAACGTAAACTTTGCTTGGAATTTCAATTTGGACGTTTGGGCGTTTTTAATTCAAGCGTCGTGCGTGGCTGCGTCCCACATGAAGAAGACTGTGAGTTCTGATTTCCCTGTAGAATTGACTTCAATCATACCACATCCCGGGAAACTGATCAAATTTCGTTTATGGGCGCTCAAACTCCCGTATTTGAAGGGAAGATGAGAATCGCAGTATTCGAGACAAACTTCCCAGACTCAAAGACTTCTCGGGATATTGCCAATTACAACCATGAGCGAATCCGTCGTAAAACTTCACCATTTTCTTTGACACGGGTATATTTATACTGACTGAAAAGAATTTCTAAATGGAAAACTATCCATCACAATGCGACCAATGCCAGAAAACTACATTATTTGAAATAATGCTACTATATATAGAGGCGCAGAATATTAAATTATTTCTTTGAGTTATATTTACTTCGGTAAATCACATAATATGTAATGAAGTTGTAAGAATACCGGAAGGAGAATATTATCCAAAGTGTGTTAGCAATGTAGAGACGCGCAGAACGAATTAATTATTTTTTGAGCTTCGTAAGCTAATGAAATGAGACTATACATTTCCATGTTTCCTAAGTCTTTTGAAATCGAGAGTGAATACCAAGTCTTCAATTTCATGAACAAATAATACACAATGCACTCACTGGAATAGAAAGACAAAGAAAAGTATTGTCGTGGATTGAAGGACTCGAGGTTGTAATGTTTTCACCTCTAAATGAGATATCATTTCAATAAAGTTGAATATTCATTGGCGAAAGGGAAAATTCCCTCAGTATAGGTCAGGCCACCCGATATTTTGCCAAAGAATTGTTTGCAGCGATTCTTTCTACAAATGAGCGAAGAAAAAGCAAGCTCAGAGCATCACAGCATTTTGGAAGGACAATCATAGCGTCATTTGTAAGACACCAAGGATATCTTAAATCCCGATAAAAACATGTTGACTGAATATAACATAAAATTTGTAAGCCAGAGTTATGGAGTTTCAAGTAGAAAATATATTCTATACAAACTCCACCAACCCCGACAGTAATTGGTGGGCTAGTCCGGCAATCTGCTGAAATCAACTGAAGGCCATCAAATTTGCAGATGATCAGGCGGTGACCGCAAAGTATAGAAAATAAGTACAGGAGCTAAAGAGAGAAGAAGAGAAGCATGGAATAAATATTAGTATTGACAAATTGAAGGTAATTAGGATCTCTAAAGAGGAGTACGTAACAAAAATCTATGTGGAAGGTAAGAAAATCGAGAATGTGAGGTCATTTACAAAGTTGATGTAATCTCATGGAATGGGTCCTGTTTACATTAAGTTACGAGTAGGACTGCTCAGGGCAAATGGCATTCAGGAAAGTTAGGGAAATCCTGAAATCAAGGTGATTCAAAAAGGAATTGAAGAGATAATTTGCAAGGTTTTTTTACTGAATAGTATGGTTATTTATGGATCCGAAACTTATTCAATGAGGAAAAGGGAAGAAAAATATCTAGAAAGCTCTCACATTAGGCTATGGTAAATGATTGAGAAGATATGATGGTCAATTAAGGTTAAAAATGAGAAGGTATAAAGAAGGATTGGAGAGGAGCAAAAGCAAATGAAACGTTTTAAGAAGAGAAAGGCAAATTGGATAGGCTACATATTACGGAGAGGTTACTTGCAGAATGTCATAGCAGAGGGGAAGATAAACGGAAAGAGTTCAAGACGAAGGAAGTGATTTGGTGTCATGACAGATGTGATAAGAGGAGGGAGAAAAGGAAATTGAATAACCTAGCCCAAAATAAAAGTGCCAGGCGACAAAAGTTCCATTGAGACCTGCTAATAGACAGTTACACAAAAAGAGATCCCTTTAAGGAAATTATGGAAAAGTTATTGTGAAAAGCGGAATATGAATGAATAAGCATTAACTGAGGCCAATGAGTGGAAATTGTTGGTGAAAAATTTAGAAAGGAAGACAGGAAGACGATAGGTACCTAAAATTTAAGGAACATAGACACTTATTGAAGCGTACTCTCGGAAAAGTGATTAAATCCAAAAATTGGAATATTGATATGGCATTAAGGGTCATTTTGTGCGGCAGAAAGAAGCAAATGAAAATAGGAAAATCATTTCAGGTTAAGGAGGTGAATACGTCGGCGTTCCATCTTGTGGAAGAGCTTAAGATAAGACAGAAAATTCACTTGCAAAATGAGTAGCGTTACGAAATTCCCAGAATAAGTGATACTGATTACCAAAAATTTATTACAAATTGCAAGTAATCACATTTTAAGAACTCTTTGTATATTACTGCTTACATCGGGGATAGGGGCACACTCGAGTAATCGGTAGTAAATACATTTTCCTTCATTAGAGCTGTTTTACCCAATTTGACGACTGCCTTTACACTATTGAGTCTATACATCTAGTTATTTCTGACGAGGAGACCTGGAGGACAAGTAGAGAGTCGAATTTTACTGAGGATCCTATTCAGTCTCAACTAACTACATTCCACATCCCTGGTAATGGCTATTTATTGGAATACATTCAAACACAAATAACTCCTCACGTGACACCCGTGAACATAACATCATAAACATTAGATAGATGATACAGATGAGTTGCACCACAGAGTAAATAAGGCATAATGGTATTCCTGTGGAGGAATATTTTTCATATATACTTGTATCGTGAGTATTTTGCTTTCCTTACGCTCTTCAATGCATTCCAAACAAGTATTTTACAAAACTTACTTTTTTTACTGCTGTACGTCCATATTATTCCAAAAATGGAAAGTTTACTTAAATTTTTCAGCATTTGATAAGCAACTCTTCATGAATATAAGTTATTCTAGATAAATGGTATTTCAATTTAGCGGAGTATTGAACATATATTGCGAAACAACCAAGAGAGCTCTGAAAATGAAGAAACGTGATTTGATATTTCTAGAATGAATCATCATAGCTGGTGCACTTGGAAACAAAAATCTCATTAATCGAGCAATTCGCGTACGTGATTTTGTAACACTTATATTTCAGCAAAAACAATCAACTCATACGACGTAACTTTAAAATTAATGTAATTCCGTCATCTTCCACAACCATCTCAATCTATAACTCCTAGACTCAAATACATTCAAAGAGTTATTACCTCACGGGCAACGATGTTTTTGTGGATAAGTACGTGGAAATTAGAGGAGAGGAAAAGAGGGATCTCTTACCTAAATGGCATTTTGAAAGAAAGTTCAACCAAAGCAACCGTACATAAAGTACGGAGGAAAATATTAAGAGATACTGGAAAGAAAAAAACGGACGATGGAGGTAATTGATGGAATAAGAAACTAATGAAGCGAGCGTCTGATGTGATGACAGAGAGAAGGAGGAGAAATAAAAAGATGTCATCAGGAGAGTAATAGGAGGGGAAGGAGGGGAAGTGGGATAGGGTGGAATAGCAGGAGAGGGTGAGTTGGACTGGCCGGAGGAGGGGAAATAAGGGGGAGGTGGGGGTGGAGGGCATGAGGAGGAGGCACTCGACGCAAGATTAATTTTCACTCGGCCCACTGCTATTCAGAAAAGAGTTTTCCGCCGTGATGATACTTCCCCGTTATTAACTTGCATTGTTAACGTTAATAAAATTCCAGGTCACCGATATGAGGATATAATTTTCTCTAAAAAGGAACAGCCATGTTTGCTTAATTTTGAGGTAAATTTTTCCATGCAAAAAGTAAATATATTCTGTCTGCAAAATATAACCCAGCAATCACTGCCGCTATATTTAGACAATCCCTTCTCCATGGCTGCAACCTTTCCGTAGATTGGACAGCGTATTTCATGACTCCAAGAGCTGGGCTGGTGGGAGCACCGATATTTCGAAGACCTACCAATGCTACCTAAAAATACTTTTGGGAGAACCAATGGGAAAATCCCCAAATGGGAAAATAATTAAGGAGACATGATATGCGACAGTGGAAGAAGTTCAGAATTCCGTCTTCCATTTAAACCTAACTGGTAGACCACCCCTGGCACTAAATAAAATTGTGACGTAATTAATGTTGTGCCTTTTTTCATGGAGGTAATTTCCTGAATGAAGATTAATAGTTCATTTGCTTTCATTTGAGAAGATATTTTCATTTTTGGAACTAGCAATCTAAATTACATAAAAATGTTCATGATGCCGTCATCTTCCATGAAAGAAACGCCTCCTCATTTTCATGAAGTCCCGTTTTGAATGCTCATCGAATATGTTAGTCCTGGGAATGCAATTGTTCCCAATATTTTCAAAAATAATGTTACAATGATTGAAGAACGCGAAGTATTTCCAGAGAGGTCAAGTGAACAAAATAATGCAATGCATTGTTTTGATTGCAAATTCATGACAATGAGCAATGAAGAATTAACAAAACAACATACCCAATATGCAGAAATAGGTAACGTACAGTATGTACGATAGCAACGAAGCATTATCATCCGTTTTCATTTTGAGTAATAAATTCCCTGGGAAATAAAATAGCATACCTATTGTAGAGATCTCAACGGCTCGATTCAAACCGGAATCATTGACTTGAAAAATCATCGATGACTGGAAAGCAATAAAGGTATTTCCTCTTCAATGTAATATGGTTACTCACTCGAAATTGGAATCGGATAATAAAATAGACTTATCTTCGGCATTTTATAGTGAAGTAACCGGCATTTGTTTTACACGCAGCAAATCTACCACCGGAGACAGTCAAGAAGACTGTGCCGTCAATGGGGTGTGTTAAAAACGCTCATTATTACGCTATAATCTCTGAAAACTCAATATTTTCCTAAAAAGCTTTGCTTTTCCTAAAGTGTAAATTTACTTGGCAAACGTCTTCTAATGACAGTCGGTCGGACATACAGACAAATAATTTCCGTAATATTTCACGCAAGAAATTCTATTTGTCGTCTCTTTCTAACATTGGGTCATGGAAAAAAAGTAGCCCCATTTTTTCCCAAATTTGCTTGAATAACCAGAAAATTTTCCGTTAATATAAGCAAAGTTTACAAAATAGGGATGGAATACAGAGGAGTCCGTAGAACAGGAGGATACCGCGTCTTTTCAAGATTGATAACCAGTAGTTTCCAGCCATTCATTTTTTAATATCTTAGACTTAAATGGCAACATAGCAATATAAATACGTGCAACATGAATCACAATATCCCATGCTGTACCCACCAAAGTCCATGAGAAACAAATCGGAAAGATTTATGATTTATAAATCGAGTACGCATAGTTGAACACTCCCGGTCTTACGATGGTAATCCCAAAAGTAAGGTCTCCAAAGCATTGGGGACGGAGAGAAACTGTTTGAGCGGCTGTTGTAACACTATTGTGATTTTTCCTTCCCCACTTCAATATATGCACGTGCGTGCCTCGCTGGGACTCTCAGTTTTTGTTTGGCAGTCGTTGTGAATGGAGCTCCCGTTGCACGCTACCGCCAAGTACGAAGTTCGCGCAGTTAATCGGTTTTTAAACGCAAAAGATGTTGAATCGATTGAAATTCATCACCAATTGAAGGAAATGTATGGGGGATCGTGTATGTATGTCAAAAAAGGTCGCAAGTAGCGTAGAGAGTTTACAGCCAGTCGTACTGAAATCCATGACGAACTAAGGGCGCAAGAAGCATGGGCATAAGCATTCTTCATGACGACGCTCTCCCACACGTCGCCCGTCATACCGTCGCTCTCCTGCAGAAGTTTAGATGGAACATCATCACCCACCCACCCAATACAGCGGACTTGGCACCCAGTGACTACCACCTGATCCCAGTGACTACCACCTGATGATGTAGTTGAAATAATATTTGTCCGGAAGGCGATTCAGCTCCGACGACAAGGTGAAAGATGAGGTTCAAGACTTTCTCAAGGACATGGTGGTGAGCTGGTATGACATGGGCATACAAAAACTGTCTCAGCGTCTGGAAAAATGCATCGACCGAAATGAAAATTATGTAAAAAAATAGACAACTGTTCAACCTTGTAAAAATATGTAAATATTATATAATTTAAACGGATTTTAAATTTCTAATAAATAGGAGATTGAGACGCCATCGGCAGCGGTTGCATTGTGACTGGCAAGTTGGATGTGTACATTCCGGAAGGGTTGCGAAAGAAAATTAAAATCAATGAATAGAAGCTCCAAAATTCATTTCACTTTAGAAAACGTTGGAAGAGTTGGGTAAAGAGGGGAACATGGGTGCACCTGTTGCTCTCCCTTAACCGAGGCCACGGAAATCAATATCCTTTTGAACGCAAAAAGGCATTCCCTACGAGAGAGGTTCATTTCTTCCGAACATTTTCAGAGTTTTTGCAGTAATCGGTCCGTTCTCTATTAATTCCACGTCTTCATTTGCGGTAAATTACACATATGGAGTTTCAGTTACATGCGGTGTTATTATTGTTGATACGAAATTACGCTTAATTAGGAGTGAAGCGAAGTTCATAATTCTGTTAAAAACTTGTGGTAACAATTACGGGAAAAAGAAGATAAAATAATTTTTTCATCCGATCTTTTTCGAATATAATAATTTTGCCTCAATGTTGTGGGCTAAAACATATATGCCTATTGTATTTCGTCATTCGTTTACCCTATTAAGTTCTCTAATGACTTTTTAATCATTTATTCTGGAATGTGTCCCAACTCCACCCAAATGCATACAAATTAAGACGCCCCCAGGCTCTGTGTTATAAATGGCACTAAATGGAAGAAGTCCTAAAATGATATTAGTGACTTAGTAATGGTATTACAATGCGTCGAGGTATTAGGTCAGCTGCTCTTTATATATTGAAACCAATCCCTAAAGACCGGCAATAAATAGCCAAAACTGAGATTTAGTCGAAGGAATTCGTGCGGAACATACAATACTACTTTATGAATAATTCATTACTAAGGAGATATCAAGGTTCAAACTCTCTAAAAAATATTCAAGGTATTAAAAGAACCAAGAAAACATCGTCCCAGGCAATTTATATTGTGATTACTTCAACGTGCATTCGACTACGTATTCTCTCGTGTTCGGTGGCATTCCGTTCAAAGAGAACGGGTTTCTCAAGACCACTTGAAAATGTGTGCCTCTGGCACGTTTCAAATCATGAGACTTTATTTTTCGCAGCGTACTCCACCAGAAGACACTGCTAGACACACTGAGGGAGAAGAGGAGACTGATGGACGACATTAAGAGGAGCCATTGTAATCCGAAGGGAAATGTAATAAAAATCGATCGCATTGCAGGGTTAGAGATGGAAGACTTGGGAGGTCCTGTGTACGGTAGGTAAGGGCAATTGTTTTAGTCTGGTGACCAAACGCTGGCTCGGCACCGATACATTGCTGCCAACGTGGGTATTACCTTCATGTGTGTCGTAGGTACCTTGCGATTAAAATACGGGGCAAATATTCTTTGGCACAATCGAAGCAAGTCTCGTTTCATGTTAACCTCGGTACAGGCGATATACCGTGACTAGTTTTAGATAATTTTAGATGTGAAGATTTTGCCCGAATGTTTCCGCTGTCCGCAGAAACCTGTGTTGCTTTCTTATTAACTGTCGACCCTAAAAGTGACTGGTCAACCCTGGTGTAGGAGATTTTGCGGAATATGGAGGAGGGGGAGGAAAGAATGGGAATTCGGGTGAAATGAGAGAAAGTGGCAATTGTGCAAGGTCATCAACTAACTAAAAGAGGAGGAAAGATGACAATTAATGTTTTTCCGTTCAAGAGTGTAAGTGTAGAATGAAGGAAATGAGGACCCCGTCAGAAATTTCTCAATCTCGGTTCTATCCTTATAAGGGTGAGATTCCGGAATTAATTTGCTTCTGAGGGAAGATGTGATACTCATGACCTCCGCCCTTCGCTGGAAAATTAAGAATAACTTTTTCTGACACTACGATGAAGATGATAAAATGAAAACGCCTAACGAGAGAGATAAACCTATTCAAATGTTTAAGAATACCAACAAATGAGTTTTTTCTATTCAAAACTAACTTGCGGAATGTAGTTAAAAAATTTAGCAAATGATCTCCTTAGAATACTACAATTGACTTGACGATATTAATAATTATGTACTTAATATTTCACCAAAACTGTAACAGGTGCAATACACCTTGTCATAAAATACAATGGAATGGAAAACACTCAACATATAACAGTGTTTGTAATCTTCTACACCCACTGATTCAGTTCCCGAGCTTCCCTCAAGTCATAAAAAGGAGTATTAGACAAGACCCAATTACACAGTTTTCTTTGAACCTCACCAGAGGTCCATTCTGATCTTTGATGGAAAATCTATTGTACCATATTGCACATATTATAAAGTGCTTGTTCAAAGTTTTCTTAAGCCCGCAATATGAAATGCCAATACAATGACCAGCTAGTGTATGGTGGTTCTGAATATCCTTCTCATGTTAAAATTAACAATTTCTGCTTCCATATATACCAACACTTCTAGTGTGTCCAAATTAATCGCAGTCATTATACATTCTTCAATAAAAAACTGGCTTATAATTATCAAATGAAGTCCACAGAATACTACAATTGACTTAAAGACTCTTAATAAGTATGTACTAATTTTTCACCAAAATTATAACAGGTGCAATAAACCTTGTCAAGAAAATACAATAGGATGGAAAACACTCTGAATATAACAGTGGTTATTAATATCCTTTCCGGGTTAAAATTAACAATTTTTGCTTCCATATATACCAAAAATTCTTGTAAATACTAATTAATCGCAGTCAATATATGTTCTTCAATAAAAATTAGCTTACAACGGTATTCTGTTTCGGCATCAGCCGAAATATTACTTTTGACTCTAGTGGCTCCCAACTTAATCCCACTAAAATTTTTCAAACAAACATTTCACATATATGCTGAACTACTGCACGTTTGTTCTTTACTCTACGGAAATTTAATATTACTAAATTTATATCGCATTTAGCTAGATGCATGTTGGTTCCCTGTTTTCTGTGATTCTGTATGTTATCTCTTTGATGTTTTCCAAGACTGCTGAGAAAACTATCTCTTCATGTTTCATGTTTACTTCGATTTTTATTGTCACCAACCAATACAGTCAAAGTAAGCAATTGGAATAATGTAGAGATGAAGCAACAAATTATCTTATTAGTACAAGCAAATATACATACTTTCTTGCCAGCCACCGCATGGTCATGTGGCGCGGGTGTTAGGGCACCAGTCATGTAAAGATGTAAAAAAAGAGGTTTTCGGAGGTGAAATGGTGAGTTATGTTATAGGAGTGTTTTAAGTGAAGCTCCTGTTTTAATATAATCACTTTTTGTACGTGGTAATAACGAATTTTTGTACCCATCTTTTCGGAAATGTATCTCTCACATTTTATCGCATCTGTCGGAGGTAATGATGTAAAGTGGTGTCAAAATAATATTCTCTGTATGGCTCTGAAACACACCGGTTCTGAATTTCTCAAACATACGCAGTCTAGCGTGCAGTCTTTGAGTCTCCAGTGGCTCCCAACGTAATCCCTCCTAAAGCTGAGAAACACTATATATTCGCTAAGACTCTACTGTCGGAGATTAGCTCTGGAGCTCTCTCGTGTAAGATCAGAATGACTTGGGGTTTTCACCCTGCAGTTCCTCTTGAATTTTTTACTTGAAGTTTTGTACAGTAGAAGGCATTATTTACTTAGTGTTAAACCGTTGAGTAACACAAGTTTCTTTCGCCGCAAGTTCCGTTGCTATGTCACCTGACTTGATAGAATTTTTATATAAATTGTGTAATTGCCTCTGTCGTAAAGATCGTAAAAATTACATTATAGTCACCAATACCATCGAGGATACTGACATGTTCAATCACTTCAGGGTAACTGACAACTAAGTATCTAATAATTTGTTAACTCTCGTAGGTTCGCTAACTACTTTAGTAAGAAAGTGGTGTGAATGTGTATTGAGTAAGGCCTCGCTTATATCGCGCTTCCTTGAACTTGTTTCAATACTTTAGTTTATCCTAATTATATCTCCACCGTTAATTATTACGCTTTTGTTATCTCTCTAGGTAAATGATGAAAATTGAGTTCTTATTAGTACAAAACGTCTATTTTGAAATCGGTCTGTGAAATGAAAAACATGTATTATATTTCTTTTTTTGTAATAATAGTACACCAAACGCTCTCTATTTCTTTGCCGTCTGCTTAGTTGCGGTCTATTGAAATATGATTCAACTGCTAAGAATACTCCGCCGCCAGTTCTATCCGGTTGATCACGTCTATAGATTTTATATCCCGTAGGAAAAACTTCGCTATCGCTTGTATCCTCAGCAAGCCAGCTCTCTGTTCCAATTACTATACCGGCATTTTTAAATATATGCTGAACTTCTGCACGTTTTTTTCTTTTCGATACGGAAATATAATATCACCAAATTTATATCGCATTTAGCGTGATGCATGTTGGTTCACTGTTTGCTGTGATTTTGTGAGTTATCTCTTTGACGTTTTCCAAAACTGCTGAGAAACGAGTTTTTCCGTGAATTTACGCTGTTATCTTGACAGCGCGATTTGGATTTATTTTCACTATGTGAGTTACATTATTTATTTGAGCCTCCCCTAAGTTTTTTCAACAATGCAGGTCTATGTTACACTGATTTATCGGCATTATGCTTTCGAATACCAATCCGAATTCCAGTCATTAGGAATCACAGGCTCATGCACTGGTGCTTCCTTAGATGATGTAAGTTTTCTTCAGCGAAAAGGTGATTTCGCTCTTGCTCTCGAAGTACGACTCTACTTTTGATTACCAACTCATCAGAAGATTGAAAAAAGGCAAACTTCAATATCAGTTTCCACGTTACAGTTTACACATTTGATTTTGTAGTAAGAAGAATTTTTCTTAACGCTGAGATGAACTTGATATAATACATGCCCCTTGTCTGAGAGATTAAATTTCTTCATGCTCTGTGCATACTGTGATGCTTATTGTCACCCATCAATAATATCATAGTAAGCATTCAGAATAATGTAGAGATGAAGCAACAAACTCAATGGGAGCCTACGATTGACTAAATGATAAAATACTAATGATCTACATTTATTGCAATAGCCCGGAATAAAGGGTTTTACTTCATGTCTACAATCAACACACTATCCAGTAAGCCATTGCAGTGAGGTCTGCAGTGAATGTTAGAACTCCAGTCATAAAACATGGAAGTGATTGGAAAATATAAGTGGAAGAAGGTAAGGATAAAATGTAAGGTGTACTTCAATTAGTTCCTCCCTGTGACATCAATGTAATCATTACGGTGGGTGAGAGGAAGGAAATCCAGTGTCCGTTAGCTCAGCAGTGAAGTTCTCTGATTTCAATTGTTCGAAATTTCACAGAGAAAAAATCATCTGCCTTGACCGGAATTCGAACCCGGATCACTCAATTTCCGGCCGAGTGCTTTAGCTAGTTAAGCTACGGTTCATGTATGTTTATTCTGTAATCATTAACATTGGTTCATAAATGTGTATACTTCATCAAAACAAGTTATTAATCATCCGTGGGGTGATGTCTCTGCTAATCAGTTGATGGCGAGGACAGGGTGGCGGCGCTCGATGTGGTTGCGCTGGCGGGTGCTGCGTCCGGCGATCTTGTGTGTGCAGGCAGCTGTTCGGTTAGGAGAGCAAAAGTTCCAGGGTAGGGTGTCGACTCCTGGAACTGTTCAAGCAACCAGGGGCGCATGGTGGATGGCGCCCCAGCGAAATGAGCAGACCTCACATAAGAGATCAGTTCCTGTTCGACATTTCCTCCATGGGGCCTTGTCTCTATATATCGAGAAATCATCCTGGATAATATAATTGATTTAACAAAAGGAAAGAGCCGGAAATTCAGGGATAATAACTTGTCGTCGGGGATGGATGGATGACGCCATTCCCGAAGGAATCCCAAGAGCAAAAGATCCGACGTATTGCATACCATGCCGCCTGACCCTCGTTGCAACCAAGGAGATGATGTGTGAGTGTGTCAACTTTCCAGCAAAGAGCGCAACGATCAGAAGCGACGTGTCCGAAACGCTTTTGGGTCTCAAGGGTGGGAATAAGGCCATTTATGACGAAAAACATGAGTGATCCCTGCCGGGAATCGAAATTTGCTGCACACCAATTTTTTATTGAGTTAGGTGTGGCCTGGACGGAAGATGGGAGTTCGCTAAGGATTAATTTAGTGTGAACTCTTTTTATCACGAGTGACTCACTGGGGGCCAGCGTTTCAATGATCCGTAGAATTGATCGCTCCGCGGAGCGAAACGTTGGGTTCGAGGAAGTCCCGGCGAGGGCGGCCTTGACTAAATCCCTCCACGCGGGCCTGTCATCGGAGAGGGCGCGGACGTGGAGTTTGGAAAAGAGAATGTCACATTTCAATTGGATATTCGTTAAGGAAAGTCCACCTTTTTGCGGGGGGGCATACAATTGCTTCTTCAAGACCTTTTTAGCGTGTCCTGTCCAAACAAAACGGTGTGCGCACATGATGAGTACGGCATTCATACGGGAAGGTCGTGGCCATATATGCGCTAAGTTCCATATGCTAGGCATAATCAATTGTTCCAAGAGGCGAACGCGTGCAAGGAGGGGGAGTGACGGAAGAGCATATTTCCCAGACACCACCCGCACCTACTGCACCATCTCCCCCCAGTTCCAATCGAGGGTCCGGTCGAGACAGGTGTCCCACCAAAGGCCCAAGATCTTAATGGGGGGAGTAGCAATGGTCCAATTACATACCGACTCCGACAGCAAATTCGCTCCCCCCGTGTGAGGAAGGCATTTGGACTTGGCACGATTCACGAAGAGACCGCCGGTCTCAAAAGACCTGAGAATCCTGTCCGCAATTGCTAACTGGTCTAAGCGGCCAGCGAAGAGAGTCAAGTCATCGGCATACAGCACACCCGTGTAAACTTTGCCAAAGAGCAAAGCCCCGACACCCCCTTCCGCCATCGCGCGGATCACTGGGTCCATCGCGAAAGCGAAGAGAAGCATCGAGAGCGGGCAGCCCTGGCGAACTGAATTCAGTATGGTAAACGAAGAGGAAACGTCACGATTTAATTTAATTTATGCCGAAATGTCGGTGTAAAAGATTTTGATCGTAAGAATGAAGGCTTCCGGGAAAGCCATTCTGCGAAGTACTGTTAAAATATAATCAATACGTCAATAATCGAAAGCCTTAGCCAGGTCCATGGCCAATATTGCAGAAATATTACAGTTCGCGGATTGATTTGCGGATAAGATCACATTACGAATTAGGAAAGAAGCATCTAGAATAGTGCGCTCCTCCGCGATCGCATGTTGGGATTTCGATAAAACCAGGTGTGAAACGTCATGAAGTCGAAGTTTAAAAACATGAGATAAAATTTTAAAATCGCAATTTAGTAGCACGATCGGCCGAAGGTCATCAAACGTCCTCGGCCGACGTTTCTTGGGCAATAATGTAATCAAGACGACTCGCTAGCTAGGAGTCAGCTTGTTGCGGCCTAAGATCGAGTTAAATACACGAGCCATAAATGGGCCTAGAATATCCCAATACGCGAGGTAGAACTCGTGAGGTAGGCCGTCGGGACCAGGCGCTTTTCCGCGGGGGAGTGAGATGGCAACGGCGTCCAACTCCCCTTCCTCGATTTCACATGTCAACCTATCATGGGTATCGGGGGGTAGGGTGGGAAGAGAGTCGGGAAGCGGGGGCGCTTCCTCCTAACCTGGACTTATAATGTGCCATTGCGTCCTTTAAGAGGTCGCTTCGAGGGTCCTCCCTATCCGACGGCGGTGTAGCATCATCACTCATCTGTAGTGTGCGTCTTTCAGAGTGTTCAGCTAGCGTGAGTGGACCCCATATGTCGGGATTCAACTCCTTTTGCCATCGTTTCGGGTGGAACCTATCTAATTCCAAATCCAAGATTCTTTCTTTAAGGGCTGCGACTTCCTCAAAAAAAGTGGCCGATCGTAAAGGGATTGCGAGGAGTTCCCTAATAGCGGAGCGGAGGAACCCGATGCTCTCATCGAGCTCTCGTTTCCACTCATTAGCACACCTCCTTAAGAGTGAGGCGATGCGTCTTTTAAAGACGCCGTCCCACCAGGCTCCATTATCTAGATCCGGGCGAGCGCTACCGATCAAGTCGATCACGGAGGCCCGAATCACGCCACGGAAGTATTCGTCGTCCAACAATTTACAGTCTAAACGCCAAAGATACGGACAAAACGGGCGCTTAGTGGGAGGGGGGCGTCTCGAGGGTGGTTCAAATAAACGAGGATCGCACAACGATCGGACAAGGAGACGGGAAGGGTATCAGGAAAGGAGAGAGAGGGCAAGATGAGGGGAAAGGAAAATGTAGTCGATCCTCGTGCGGGAGCCGTGTCCGACACGTGAGAGCGGAGTCGAATTTGACGCGGAAAGATGAAGTGCGGTATCTAGGCAGCGAATGGAGTCTATTAACAAACTAAACTCCCGGCTTGGACGATAGTTCAAACGATCGCGATTAGATTCGGAATCCTCCCGACGGTAAATGGCATTAAAGTCCCTTCCAATGATGGCCTTCCCTGAAAACCAGCCCAAATATGGAACTAACGCAGAGTCAAAATGAGACTCGCGCTCTACTCGACGCTTTATGCCAGAAGGCGCATAGACATTAATGAGGTGAATACAATTTGCAACGAGAGTCAAAATACGGCCAGAAGGATGGCGCCCCAACCCGGTCACGCGCATCCGCCGGTGCATGCAAGGTGGTGACGCCTCCCCGATGACAGGAGGAGAAATTATCAAAAGATTGAAGGAGGGAGTCTTGCCAAACAACTCCCTCTACAGTCTCCTGAAGGAAGACTATGTCGAATTTCCAAGAATGCAAGAAATTACGAATTATATTTACTTTAACTGGGCTTGAAATCCCAGCGACATTCAGAGACAAGACTCTCAAGGAGGCGTCGTGAGGACTGCCTACTTCCCTGAGATCCGCCATTATGAGCTCATTCCTCCCCTGGTCCCTCGGCTACCTCTTCTGTTAGTACGGCGATTCCGGGAGCGGTTCCCGGTCCTCGACCGCCCGACACCAGCGCTGCTTGTTGATTGACTCGTCTCCTCGGCCGATTCCAGGTCAAGTCAAAGTCAAAATATGTTTATTTCCACACCGAAACAAATACAAGTATAACAAATAACAAAAACAATGGTGTGGACCCCGTTCTAGGCTGTCGCCTCTTCAGGGAAGTCACTGGAATAATTTAACAGGTGCGGGAAGATATTGGCCCGGCATTCGCCCTAGGACGGTGGGAAACCCGCTAAAACCACCGCCAGGCCACAAACTTAACAATATAAAACAAAACAACACAAAGAAATAACAAATCTTAGAAATTTAAAAGTCAACACTGAATAAGTTTCTGCATAAATAATATATATATATATGTCTCTGGTAATAAAGAAATCACTGGGGATCCGTTAATAACGTGGCTAAACTATGAAATATTTCAACATGGAATATATGTCTCTGTTAACAATAAATAGATAATAAATAGTCAATATCACTGGGAATCACTGGGGGGAGGGAGGAATAAATATGGGTATCACTGGGGATGTGGGGGGGAGTCACTTGGGGCAAGGGTTGCTGGGGGGGCCACTGTGTCGGACGCCGATTCTTCTTCTCTCTTCTTCTTTCTCTTCTTTCCTTTTTTCTTGGGGCGGAGAGGAAAACCTGGTGTGATGGTAAGCTGCGCGGGTGCGGGAACCGTGGGTCTGATTGTATGAGGTGGTAGCGCGACCTCCGGGTGATATAGATGGAGGTGGTCCGAGATGAATCTTGGCGTGGAATACAGCTTTTTCTTAGGTTTTCTGGGCAGTGGACCACCTGCTGTACCAATTATGGAATCCAGAAGCGCCCTGTTGTTCTCCGCTATCCTTCTTGTCCCGTCGCAGCGTAGGCGGCACAACCTGTGAAGCAGAGGTTCATTATTAGTGAGGTCATATACGGTGCGGGAACGGGTCAATGGGTGCAGGTCGAAGGTCTGCCTGAGGATCCTTCGCTCAAGGGTGGCGTACGACTTTAAAGTTTGTCGTAGCGGGAGAATGGCCAGCGCGGCGTACTCCATGACTGGCCGTATGAACGACCTGTATAGGAGCAGGCCGCACCTCGCCGAGACTCCCCGCCCCCTTGCGCGGACCGCCCTGATCAGGTTACTACGCCTACTACACCTTGCGACCACGTTCCTCACGTGCTTCCTGAAAGTAAAATGTCTATCGATTAGTGCCCCAAGATACGTCGCCGTGTCTGTGTCCTGGATCCATTGGTCCCATAGTCGAAGCCTGCAACCATCTGGTTTACTTCCTAGAGGTTTGGCGATGAGTAGCTGCGACTTGCTTGCGTTGGGTCGCATCCTCCATGTGGTGAACCATTTTTCCAATCTCTTTGCCATCTTCTGTAGATTGTTTGTGGCAGTCCGGGCGGAATTCCCTGCGCACCATATCGCGGTATCGTCTGCATATTGGCATAGAGTGACCGCGCCTCTTGCCCTACCATCAGTTGGCATATCATGGCAGTACAGGGTGAACAGCAGGGGGGATAGTACGGTGCCCTGGGGGACACCTGCTTGGAGGGGGAAGAGCGCAGAGTGGTTTGAGGCCACTCTTACCCTTGCGTTTCTGTCCCTGATGAAGCAGTTTATGATGCGCAGTAGGTTTGCACCCACTCCTGGGAGCTTTGCCATTTTACACATCAGCCCATCATGCCATACACTGTCGAAGGCTCGTTCGATATCCAGGAACAGTGCTGCGGCATATCTGTTTCTGTTTATGGCTTCCGTGGCGGTGCTTGTCAGGAGTGCCAGCGGGTCGGTGGTGCATCTACGTGGTCGAAAGCCATATTGGTGTTGGGGCAGGACACCATTGGCCTCGAACACGGTGCTCATCCGTCTTGTTAGGATTCTTTCGAACCACTTGCCGACGGTGCTAGTGAGGCTGATGGGCCGGTAGTTCTCCGCTTTCTTCTTGTCCTTTCCTGGCTTAGGTATCATTACCATTGTAATCCTTTTCCAGGAGTCAGGGTAGTATCCAATACATAGTATGGCATTGAAGATAGACATCAGGAGTGGGGCGCAGGCAGGGGCCTTTTTGACATGAAGGGTGGTTATACCGTCGTCGCCCGGTGCCTTGTTCTTCCACGGTCTGCTTTCCTCCATTTCCTCTGCGGAGATTGGTTGGAGTACCGGGTCGTCCTCTATCCTGGCTGGTGTCTGCAATGGTCTTAAAAGAATTTCAGCATGGTCGGGGTATGAACACCCATTGCCCACGAAGGTGGGCGACGGGATATCCAGGCGGGTTAGGGAGTGCTGCAGAAGGTAGGTTTGCAGAATCCTCCCCTTAGCATTCGTCGCCTGGTCCCTGAAGGAGGTGTTTCTTGCGTTCAGGTCTCCTAAGATTATGGCTGTTGGACAGGACGCTATTATGTGGTCCATGAGTTTCACAGAGAGTTCCACGTTGGGCCTGGAATAAATAACACATATTAAAATTTTTCTCCTCTTTAAGTGGACCCGGGCGAGAACTGCTTCATTCCCCGGGGTGAGGCAGTCTTGTGGGATGTCTTCCCTGACGGCGGCTATGTCATTGCGGATTAGCAGTGTGGTGCCTCCCGACGTGTTGCCAAGCCTCGCGGTGCTGAATTCCTGAAATCCAGAAATATTGACACTTGAGTTGGGACGCAGATAGGTCTCCACCAGCCCCATGATGGCGACCTTCCTTGTCCTTATGTGCTCTTTCAGGAGGGGCCTCTTTTGGCCCAGGCCACCGCGAATATTTATAAAAGAAACCCTCGACTTATCGTTCGCCATTGAAGAGGTCAGAGAAGAGCGATGGGAAAGCCGGTGGGGAGTACAGCGGGGTGACTGTCATCCCCAGTACGGTCTTTGCCGCATCGTCGATGGCTCGACCTACTGCCTGGCGCTGATCTTGGTGGATGTTGGTCAGCACCATCGTCAGCAGGTGGAGGAGCTCCTTCCTCGTCACTGGCTTCGCGTCCACGGGGAGGGCGGGGATGGCCTGCAAAACAGACGGGTCGGGGTGAATTGGGGCGGCCGCGGCGAGCGAGGGCGGGGCGCGTGGACGTCGGGGACAACTCCCATCGCCCGCCCTGTGCTCGCCGCCGCAGTCCGGGCAGCGCGACTGACGGACCGTGCCTTCCCCCTCCCGGCGTGGACCGGAAGGGCGTCCGCGACGAGCCCGCTCGTCACTCCGCCGAGACTGCTTGGCCTGGGAAGGGGGGGAGGGGGGCTTGGATGCTTCGCATCGGTAACTTCTCCCGTAGAAGCATATCCCGCGCCGCATCAGGTCCCTGCATCGGTCCTCCGCATGGAGCTCCGTGACGACTCGCATCACGGTGCTCGGCCTCTTCGTCCGCCTGGCCCTTATCCTCCAGATGACGAGGACGGGAACACCTAGGTCCTGCAGGCCGTCTCTGATGTCCTTCTCCGGCGTCGCAAAGTCCACCCCTTTAACGACGAAGGAGAAGGTGTTCTGAATAAATGACTCGGACCTAGGGACTTTATGATGTTTAGGGACGGAGCGGGGACCCAGCGGATAAGAGACCCGTATGGGCTCTCCTACTAGGTGGGCCAAGCGTTTCTCTCCACCGTGTAGGAGTTCCAGGCCCTTTCCGCAGAGCTGGACTCTCACAGTCCTCTCGACGGAGCGCACGTCCATACGCGCGGAAGACAGGCTGGGGAAGGCCTGCTTCCAGCACGAGTGGAACTGGCGCTGCGTGGTATTCGGGGGTAGGTTGGCGATAGACACCCACGAGAGGACCTGCCCGGGAGGGTTGGGAGGGCGTGTGTCGGGGGGAGAGGGCCCTGACTTCATGGACCCAGCACGACGGCCGGTGGGGGTTGTCCACTCGCCAGGGGTGCTCGCTAGTGCGGGCGGGGCTCCCTTCGCAGGCCGGATGGGTTGTGGGAAGGGCAGGGAGAGGAGTGGGAGGAAAGGTCCATGTGTGAGGGGAGGAGGAGGTCCGACGATGAACGGGTTCACCGACATGAGGGGCGGGATCTGGGATGGTGGCCTGCTAGGGGGTGAGATGGTGGGGGGTGCCGGCCCGATCGGCTTGAATAGGGACGTCCGGCCATTGGGATTTGAGTGGCCGTTGTTTGATGTGGTCGGCGTGCTTGTTGCGGCCGCCGGTCTCGGGCCACCGACGGCCGGGTCTGTAGGGACGGGGGACTCGAAATCCGGCGACGCCACGGATCGAGCGGGATGAGGAATTTGGAAAGGGGGGAAAGAAGTTAGGGCCCTGACTTCCTCATCCGGGGAAAGAACGGGTGAGTTCCTCAGAGGGGCCTTAGCTCCGGGACTCATCGTAGGGCAAGACGCTGGGCGTGGGGAGGGGTGACCCACGACTACCCTGGGCGCCCTCGGTGTGGAGGCGTCCGAGTCGGTGCTCGGGGATGCGGGCCATTGGGGGGAGGGGACTTGTAGTTGGGGGTGTCCGGGTTGGACAACTGCACGGGGCGAGGTCCTCAGGGCCCTGGAGCGCAACCGGTCCGTCCACACCTCCGTGCGTACGCCGGTGAGCATCAGGTGGGCCATCGCCGCATCTGGCCCCCAGCCGGGCCAGTGAGGCTTGACCCGGTTCCGTTACGCGGAACCACGCAACGCTCGCCTTGTCCAAGCGACCAAGAGTAATAGGCACAGTTGAAGACTGGTGGGGGAAATGCCGATAGGCGGCCTGTGTGCTCCGTAATTGGTGTGAGACTAAGTTTTAATTCAAGTGACTAAGTTTTAATTAAAAGTTATTTGGAGTGAGTGATTTAAGGCTTTCAACCAAGGGAGAGAACTGGACGCTGCAAAGAAGGCAAAAGTACCGCGGAGGGGTAGAGTTTGGCCCTGAAGAGGGCCTTGATTGGCCGCTGTTAAACGGCTGTCAACCAAGAAGGCAACGGACGTGGAAGGGTAGAGTTTGGCCCTGAAGAGGGCCTTGATTGGCCGCTGTTATACGGCTGTCAACCAAGAAGGACTCGGAAGGGTAGAGTTTGGCCCTGAAGAGGGCCTTGATTGGTCGCTCTTATACGGCTGTCAACCAAGAAGGCAAGGACGCGGAAGGGTAGAGTTTGGCCCTGAAGAGGGCCTTGATTGGCCGCTCTTATACGGCTGTCAACCAAGGAGGCAAGGGACGCGGAAGGGTAGAGTTTGGCCCTGAAGAGGGCCTTGATTGGCCGCTGTTAAACGGCTGTCAACCAAGAAGGCAACGGACGTGGAAGGGTAGAGTTTGGCCCTGAAGAGGGCCTTGATTGGCCGCTGTTATACGGCTGTCAACCAAGAAGGACTCGGAAGGGTAGAGTTTGGCCCTGAAGAGGGCCTTGATTGGTCGCTCTTATACGGCTGTCAACCAAGAAGGCAAGGACGCGGAAGGGTAGAGTTTGGCCCTGAAGAGGGCCTTGATTGGCCGCTCTTATACGGCTGTCAACCAAGAAGGCAAGGGACGCGGAAGGGTAGAGTTTGGCCCTGAAGAGGGCCTTGATTGGCCGCTCTTGTACGGCTGTCAACCAAGGAATCAAGGGACGCGGAGGGGAGTTTGGCCCTGAAGAGGGCCTTAGGGTACCGCTCTTATACGGTTGGTCAAAGCTTAGGTACTCTATATACGGAGCGGAGGAAAAGGACTCGACGCGGTGTAGTTTTTGGTCCTGAAGAGGGCCTCGGGGCCCTCCTGAGGGTAAGTGCCGGTTCCCCCCCTTAAGGGGGGAGAGCGGTTGAGTAGTGTTGTCCCTCCCTACCCGCGTGTACCTATTGGACCGCTTGCCCGCAGACAAACGGAAGCTCCCGGTTGTGCCCCGCGACTGAGAACGAGGGACTACGTTAACCTCGCGCCGCTCTTGTTTGTGAAGGGAGCTCCTTGGCGGCTAACGAGTGCGTTAGCGTGCAATGCCAAGGAGAATTGGGGGCCCTCGGTCAGGCCAACGAGTGCGTCGGGGGCGACCGAGAGGGTTTAGTGTGGCGGAAGCAGGACGTACAAGGACCGGGCCCTTGTAATCTACTTCAACTCCGAAGACCCTGAGTCGTTATTCCCCGGGCGGGGCGACTCCTACGGCCAATAGGGTGCTAAGCACCGGATACCGTTCCACCAAGGTGGCCGGTCCGAGCGCGAAGTTCCTATTGCCGGCCTGGAAGAAAAGTTCTGCGACTCGAGGTGGTCCCGCTTATATAGCCGGAGGGGGTGGGGGTAGCGACTGGTTGACCGCTAGGTTGCCCGTTTGGCGCACTACAACAAGTGACGCCGGTGGCTGCCCGGAGTCTACGCCCTAGCTCCCGCTTAGGACGGTCTCGACGGGCGATGAACGTTGATTCCCACGAAGTATCCGCTGATTCCGAAGAGATGAGGTCCTAGAGGTCTCCTTCTTCAGCTCCAACGATGATCCGGTGAATCCTTTCCCGATTCCAGGTGGGATGAACGGCTTATTATACCTGTTCATGGCCAAAAGAGTGGGGCTGCGAGAAGGAGAAAGTGAAGGAGTACAAGGGGAGGTACGGTGGTGAGGGCCAAGGTCTTCTTCCGGTAGTTCGAAGGAATGCATAGTGGTGGGCGAAGACTCGAACAAGCCCTCGCCGTCCGCGTTCGTCGCAAGGGACCCGTCACTAGGGGAGGGGATAGACGCGATGTTTTGCGTCCCCGATGCACCGGCCCACGGCGAATCCCTGTCCAGAGCCTCCCCCTCCTCCTTGTGGCGACTTTCTGTTGTTTCGTCCGGGGTACTCGGATTCGCCACATCTTGAGAGTGCATGTTGAAATTATTTTACTACGTTACCCGGATTTACTCGGAGGCTGTTATCGGGTCCATATTTTTGAATCCCACTGTTTGACCTACTCTCTAGCCTAAAAAAATACCTGCAATGCTCAAAAATCATATGAGCCACCCGTTCTAACGCCTGGGCGGACTGAGATGGACTGAAATCACCTCAGAGAGTCCAGCCTAACAGCTTAAATTATAAATTAAAATCTTGAATGAGTCCAATCAAAGAGAGAACCATACCCTGGAAACGTTTTACGCGATCGTTTAGAATTATTTAACTTTGATACGGGGATTTGTTCAAACAACATTTTTGGTAATAGAAAATAAAAACATTATACTTTAGGATTCTTAATGGGGTGCATTTTATCTTGAGCACAACAAACAGATGTTACTGTTTTCTACCAAAAATATGTTTATTTCAGAAGAACTCTATACCAAGATAAAAATATGGCGTCCTCCTATTTTCGAATGGTCTTGCACGTAATGATGGCTCTGTGAATTGAAACACGTTATGTATTGTGTATTAAAATTAAAAAAAGCGATTCTGTTTTACTTCATTCTGATAATTTCCACTTTTTCTAGCCTAAATCTGTTGATAAACTTGATTGTTTTAGGCTTTACTATGTGAAAATCCATTATGATGAATTCAAAAGAGACATAGTACTTTTTCACAGTTTAATTCACATTAAATCAGTTGAGGATACTCATCAAGTGGTATCCAACCTCATCACAACCCGCTCGAGCTCAGTTAAGTTCATTAAGGTGATTTTTACAATTGGACCTAAACTACACATAGATAATAAAAATAAAGATAGTAGCTGCGTTTGCATACGATTTAAAGACTTCCATTTTTATTTAATGCTTGCTGAATGAAATGTTATGCAGCTAACAATGGTTCACGCCGGCGGTGAGGTAATTGCCGCTATGCAATCCTGAAGTAGGAGATTAAAGGAAATCCTTTTCTGAAAACTGAGACAGCTTCAATAGACTATGATAACTGTAACAGCTTAAATTTCAGTTTTCCTCGGGAAAAATATTAAGCTTGCTCTCGGAGAAGTAAAAATGAAGAATTCGTAGAAGATAAGACCTGAAGAAGTTTCCTCTGTAAATATTCCTTGGAAAGCCTTGGTGAGTGTAGGAGACCCAAGAACTTAAAAAATCGCACCGGCTTTACCCCGATTTCCGGTGGTTCTTAAATTCGTACCGCGGTAAACAAAACATGCGGAGGAAGAAAAACAACCTTAAGAAAAGGAAATGGACGATTATGTATGCAAAGTGGGCTCTTTTGCAGCAGTGGTGCAAACATTAATTTTGCATCAATTCTAGATAGGTTATTTTTCAATCAACAGGAAGATGAAGCAGGGGGCTGGATGTCCTATTTCCAGAAAAGTTAGGGAAATCATAGTTCTTTATTTAAATAAATAGACAATTTTTCTCAAGATTAGCAAAGATACTTTTCTTTGATCAGGATTTGGCCCGTCGTTAGAAAATTTACCGCCTACGGAAACAAATGTTCCTGGGCTGTTAATTTAGATTGAGCATTACTTATGTTCAGGAAAACGGCAATTTCGCTCTAAGAGTCAAAAAAAGACTGATCACATGAAAATAGTATTTTAAGCGCAAATTTGTCGTTACTTAAATTTTGCCACCACCAATCTCATGGACATTTCGCATTTATATCACTTTTCGCAAAAATGGCATCGATTTTTGAACCATTAATCCACATTTCCTTTTCGGCAGGCACTTCTGTCGCGAAGGCCCTCTATTGATTTCTAAAGATCATTTTCATGAGAGCTGCGAAAACGGTAACGCAACGTTTGTTTTATCCACTGCTCAAGGCGGCGCACTCGAGGCTACGAATTTAGAGAAATTTTAATGAAAGTGGTATCCGCGCTGCGATTCATTCGGATCTCCTCGAGAGAAGAGGCCGTCGGTGGCGGGGTAAGGGAACGGCGAGGGTCCGAGCAGGGGAGGGAGCGGGAGACGGGAAAGAAAGTCGGTGGGGAGAGGGGCTGAATGATTTACTCCGGGGGATGAAATGGGCATGAGTGGACGAAATGGCTACGTTTGTTTGAGGTTTGCGAGTGGGGGAATCGATGGGGATGGGAGGAGGGCCCTGGGGGGTGGGGGGAAGAGGGGGTCGAAGGGAGAAAGAGAATAGGTGTGCGGAGCGAGTGCGGTGGGAAGGGAAGGGCACCCAGCGGGGGGGAGGGGGGGGGAATGGCCACTCTGCCCAGGACTGGAGTCGGGAGATGGGCGAGAGGTGGGATGACGTGGGATTGGACGGGGAGGCGAGGGGGAGTCCGGAGGTGTGTTAGGAAGAGGCAAACAGTGGAGCCGAGGGTATATTGATTGGCCACCTTTTATTCCGAAATTGAGAACCTGAGGACTCATTTTAGTCGATTTGATGGGAGCTATTGGCGCGCTCGAGAGGCAGAGAGTGCCTCAAAGATGACCCTGGAAAAGGTAAAAAAAAATAACGGCCGAAAGGATATGGAGGAGTAAATATAGGTTGAGTGGGGTAGGGCCGTAATCGCCTTTTTACGCTCGGCGAGAGTCTTTAGAGATGAAGAGATTCTTTTCTATAACGTCGCGTCCGTGCACCACCTTGGCACGGTGGCTGGAATCTCCGGACGATCGGAAGAGACGCCCACAGCGAGTGCGTGCAATCTAGGCACCGGTAAATTGTTCGGCCCATTACATCTTGAGAACGTTAACGGTAAAGGTTACGGTATAATTTTTTCATCCTTTGCGAAGCTCACGTACTCCACGAGAGCAGATAATAGTTATCAAACTTACTTTCGCAACAGTAGTTGCTGGAAACTCAACTGAGTTCCGTCAAATTTGGAATACTATTGAAGAGAAAAGAAATATCTCCTGGATGTAAAAATTTTGACCTATATTTAAGATGTAGGGAATCCTTTCAGAATCTCTTTAACTGATTTGCAACTCTAAAAAAATTAATTATCCCAGCGGTATCACTCCAAAATGAAAAAATTCCACCACTAATCTTCAAATTGACGCAAATGAACTCAACTAATAAACATTTTAAAGTTCATTAACCCTAAATTAGCAACGTGAACTATAGGGACATAGTGATGACGTCGGTCTCATGGACCGATTAGGTCTTTGGAGTTTTTTTTCAAATTTGGTATTAGTTTTAACTTGAATGATCTATAAATACCAGCTTTCAAATTTGGATTAAAAAACGTTTATTCAAATATTTCAAAGCGTAAAGGGTTGGAAATCCTTTCAGAATCTCATTCACTGATTTGCGATTCTAAAACATTCAATAAAATAGCGGTCTCACTCCAAAATGAAAATAATCTACCATTAATCTTCAAATTGACGCAAATGGACTCAATCAACAAACATTTAAAGCTCATTAACCCAAAATTAACAACGTAAACTTTAGGGGCATAGTGGTGATGTCGGTCTCATGGACCAATTGGGTCTTTGGAGTTTTTAAAAAATTTGATTTTAGTTTTTTCTTGAATGGTCTGTAAATACCAGCTTTCAAATGTGGAATTAAAAAAGGTTATTCACAAATTTCAAAACGGAAAGAGAACTTACATAGGCTTTTATCCAATCTAGTTACATAGTAAAATGGGTATCCTATGGCATGGTTTTTCTTTACTTGAGCAAAATATCCGTGGCAAGGTTTTTAAAAAAGGATTTATTTCAATAAAATGTAAGAAACTACCAATATGCATATTTAGCATATCATCTATTACATAGCACAATAAAATTAGTAGTATTTGAAGAAAGGAGTGGTGACGCACAGTCTGTTGGATTGAAAGTAGTTATCCGTAGCAATATGCATGCACGAGGTGATTTTTTTGGCTCGTTTATCGGACAACCAACTTAAAAACAACAAATTAAATTGGAAGCTACTGAAGAGCAAGAACTGCTAAATTTCCTACTGCCAGAATGATTATGTTGTCAGTCTGTGAGGACAGATGTCGCCACTCTAAGGTTAATTTTCATTTCACCGGCCACAGTTCCGACATTTGTGCGCCAAATTTTAATAAAGTTCCCCAATATACATCGGTAACTTTTCCTTGAATCTGATTGACATGGTATGACTGTGGCATCTTGAGAGATCAAAACGAATAAAGAGTGCTGATGTTATGAATATTTTAAGCAGATAAACACAGAAATGCTATTTATATTAGAATTATAGGTGAATTTTTTTTAATTAGCCTCTTGATACTAGCTGATTCTCACTTGTCTTAAGTTTCTCCTGACCATATGAGGGTATACATTTTTATGTTCCATAGTTTGAGGCTCAACTATGTGGAAAATGAATTTCACAAATGAAAAAGTAACTCCTCTCCCCCTCCTACCTTCCCCCAAACCCCTTATGATATATATACACCTGGAAACATTTTTTGAGTTGGTACCTGATGATCTCACCGCTGTGTCGAAACATGTTAAAGCACCAAGAAACTAAATCTGTGGAAAGAAACAAAGTTACTTTTTCATTTGTGTATTTTTTTTAACAAGACGCTTTGATCAGCGACGGAAAAAGGTACATGGGGTAAGAATTTAAGTGACACGTGACGAATGGTCTTCATATAAGGAGCTGTAACTTTAATCTAAGAGTTTAATAAGCTATCAAGTCTGTCCTAAAATAACAGAACTATAATTTCCCGAGCCATTAAAACAATCTCTCCGATTGCTAGCAATGTATTTTAATCCAAAGGACTTGTAATTCATGCATAAATTACCTTGTTTTTGCCGAGAAAACTTCCATCAAACAATAATTGATGATAAATTATTACAGGTACCTGCTGGAGTTAATTAAGGATGAGGAATAATTAATGATTGAATGATTAGTGACCGACGAAAGGTTGAATGAGCTGAGGTCAAGGAAAGGGGACAGTGCTTCTATTTTGAAACAGCGTATTACTGCAACCCAACCATATGACGACAGCATTTTTATAGAAAGTCATCTCGTAGGAATAATAGATATGAGACAAATAGACCTATAAAGATTAAGACACGTTTGATCACCCACCTTTCTCGGATAAGAGTCCATTCAACACTTGAGGGGCCAAAACAAAAAGTCAACAGCTCCCCTCGGCATTCACTCTTCAAGGAGTCACACAGGTCAGTTTCGGGCAACAAATAAGTCGGCGAATTGCATTAAAATTCCAAAAAAAAGTTACCTCAATATAAATTGAGCTTTTTATGGCCTCCACTTCAAATCTAATTCCCTCGCCATGTTATCTCAAACTGCGTGTACATTTGTTTCCATATAATCTCACCACACGGGGTCACAACGCCTTTCGTGCGGCGATGTATTGATCATAATGCCAAGTCGTCGGCTGGTCAAGTCGGATGTCCCGTGTCAGGACACGGAATCCAAGACGGTGGGACATGAGTAGTTAATGGATGCAGGGGACGGTGAAGACACCCCAGCACTCGGAGTTCCAGAGACGTAGGGAACGTGGGGAAGTGGGAGGGTGGGTCAGGAGGGGCGAACATTTGCGGCGAACGATGGGAGTAATTTATCGTTGAGGGATTGAAGACTTCAAATTGAAGTTAAAGACGTCGACTGTCGCGGAGCCGAGCTGATGACGACCGTGGACGAGGGAAGGGCTACGTGATTAGTATGCGTTTCCCACTCAACGAGACTACCCATCCTCATGACTTCACTTCCTCACGAACAACACTTAGGGAAATGGAGTTGGCCTGGTGACAAGCAGGTCCAAATTACAAACATTTCCCCAGTATACAACTTGACACTGTTAATGAAATACTGGAATGAACAAATAACGGAGGAAGATTTAAACATAACGTTCTTTACAATGACCAGGCAAGGCAGGACGCAAGAACTATCGGTAGCAGTTGCGGCGTCGTCTCGTGGAATTCCACCGTGCTCAGATGGCCGATGAGGGCGAGGGAGTGGGGCAGGTGGCTCGTAAATGCCGGTACCTCTTCGTGCGTTCACCAAAGCCTCCAATTTCTCTTAAAAGGCCAAATATAGAAAATAAAATCAATAAAATTTCGCCCACCGCATAAAAATAGCATTTTTACCCTGCAGGGAGTGCGAAGTCAATTTTTTGAGTAGGTTATTTAGACCGTATGCTGCACGGGTTAGTGACATCGCATACCCACCGGAATTTCACATGCGTGATTTCTCACAAAATGAATGTTTTACCGGGCAGAACTTATCACTTTCAAGATTTTCGAGCAATAAGACACACCCAACAGGACATCCGCTGTCGTCACTGCCATAGCATTAAAAATGTTGAGTGAAACACATAAATTTACACCAAAACATTGAGTTAGCATTCCATTGCGTTAGCATTGCATTAGCAGGTTGAAAATTTGTGATATTCATTTCCGTAGATGCAAAACCAACCTCTTGCTCCTTTTTTTTAAATTTTTTGCACTTCGGACGATTCTGTTGGCCCGTATGTCCCTGGAATCCCAATAGGCTAAGGCTGTCATCAGGTTTTCTCTATAGGCTGAGGGAATCTTGGACCAACATCCCAATACCTGAGAAGTTATCGCTTTGAATCACTGCATCAAAGCCAAAACAGGAAATACTTCGGCATATTGGCGTCATTACTAAAACCCAAATGATTTTTTACAGCAAAAAGCTGATTCCTTAAACCTATAAAACGTCTGCGAATTAAGAGAAAATCGATATTACCATATAAAACTTAGTAATGTAAGAGAAACAATTGCACTTTTCCACAAATTGCTTTAATGCGTACTACACGATTTGTGGAAAAGTGCAATTGTTTCTCTTACATTATGAAGAACTTCCACGATATCTCGCCTGAATCTGTTGAATTTATTATAAAACTTAGGTTTATTTGACAGCTCGATATCGAGTCTTTGAGAGTAAAAATGGTATGTTTTATTCACAATATTTTGATAAGTATAAGTAACAACTATGAAATTAAAGTTTTGAGATCTAACAGTATTTTCCTCGGAATCACAATAATTCTGAATGGCCCCAAGAAAGACACGATAAAAATCTCCACACGAGGAGTTCTTCCAACAAAGTGCCGACATCTCGTTTCTAAATATACTCTTCGGCTTCGCGTTAAATGCAATCATCTCAGAAAATTACCGCATTAGAGACGTCACACACGATCAGAGTGCGGGCGCCTACAGCTCGGTGTTTCGGAATAGGGCATCACATTTCCTCGTTGGGTGTCCACTAGGGAATTGAAGTGCCCGCCGGGAAGGGTGATGCGTAGAAGAAGACTCCACGGCAAGGTGACAGTTTTACGGCATCGAGAGGAAGAAAATGCGATTTATATTCAATCGATACTTCCCATTCCGAGGGAACAACACATGGCTGTGATCAAAACTGTCAGCAGGGATGAGAAATGAGAAATTTTCGTCACAGAGGCCCTATTTTCCTCAGTCTAACGATAGAGATCACCCTGAGGTTTTGCTCAGTCAAAAAATTGTATCTACGTCAGCAATGCTACCATTGCTGCCTACAAGAAGGAGTTTCGTATCGCCACAGTTCTAATTCACTGGACGCACATTCTTGCAATAAAGTGTTTATGCAATTGGACAGACTCATGGCTAATGATTGAGCAAAGTTTTAGGCTTGGTTAATTTCCTGAGCAAAGTTTAGGTAAGCAATGAGAAATGAAATATTGGGTGCATTATATCTGATAGATATTTACAATATAAAAGCTAAATAAGAATTACTGCCTGTTAAGCGTTGCTCAATATAGCTACGTGCGTCATTGATACTTCATCGATCCTGACTCCTTACACAATTAGTTCCCCTCAACTCATCTTTATACATCTGATTTAAAACCCACAAAAAAAGACAATGTTCATTAATTATATCCGAATTTGTGAGTTGAATCCAAAATTATCCACATTAGATTTATTAATGGGCCGATGTGACGTTTTTCAAGAGAGGTATGAGAATGTTACAAGAAAAAACTTTTTAAACGTAGTATGCAACAAATACGTGCATCGGCCGTGACGAAGACACAACTTGAAGGATAACCCACTACGCCATAGTCAACGGCCCCTTTCTATTAGCGTCCGGCTTGAAGGAAACGAGCGAGTGCCAATGGTGCCCAGAAGAAGTAGCCGACACCTGGCACGTTCTTTTCCTGCTGGAGAACCAAACTATTGTGGAAGCTTGTCTGCAGGAATTGAGAGAAATTACTGAACATTACTTCAATAAAAAGAAATGTATTTTTGAAGTCGTGCTTAATAGCAAAAGAATTAGACTCTTCAACTTTATCCTGACGGCGGTGAAAAGTACCATATATGATGAAATCACCTGGCCAATAAAGTAAATGGAGAGATGACTGCGACGGGGAATTGACAAAGAGAAAGCATACCACAAATTAACAAATAGGATGAAAAATTTTCAAGACACATGGGGAGAATGTAACATCTTTCGCATAAGAAGGACATTCCTACGGGGGAATTCGGAGACAGCAGCACACATGACATGAACAACCCCCGATCCGCGCGGACGGCTCTTCGGCGGCGGGGCTAGGGTTCGAGAGATTGTGGTATCCAGCCCCTTTGGATCGACCCTCCTGACGCCTACCAACCCACGAGACCGTCCCGGATCGATACGGAGAATGTTACAAAAATTATACTAATTAAAAAAATAGGGACTGTAAAATTATATTATGACAAAAATGAAACATTAATTTAAAAATGAATGATGAATAAATAAGGAGATGATGAGAGCATAAAAAGTTGCCCAAACAGTACCCAATAATAATAATAAATACACGAAATACGTGGATCTTTATAGCTTTATTTCATTCAAATAGTGCATACCTTCATAATACCATTTTTTAAACCATTGCCATGCTAACCAGAGAAATGCTGTGAAAACGGTGGTACATCACTACCGTTTACGGGTGTGATGAAAGAAATAAACATGTGTGAGTCAACTTTCGGATTTCCATTCGGCAAGCAATTTTGCCTAGAGGTCTAGATAAGGCAAAAGGCGAGGGAAATCTCGTAAGCCGATGCGCGATAAGCGAAGTTGGGAGGCCGATAGTGTCGTGGTAACCACCATTCTCAAGGGAATTACGTGCGGTGAAGGTTTCCCCGCAACGCTGGCTGTCATCACCACAGCGAGCGTAATACTTTCCAGAAAAAATGTATTCGCATTATATTCAGAGCTGTCTTTAAGAAGATAACCGACCGGTCTTCGACCAGATGGCGGGTTGAATGATAGGAAAGGACGAGCGAGTGAAGTTTGCGCCAAGAACCAGTTCACATTTCCTGTCTGGTTTTACGAAAACGTAGAAACGGAACTAGATTTAAAGTAGTTTCACCGAGATGTATCCATGCTAACACTCCTACGCTTAGCCTTTAACAATAAATATGTTTTATTTTTTTTTCTTTATTAGCTCATAAAGGGCAAGTAGACAGGGTCTGGTTGCACCAATTTGGTTATTCCCTGGGCATCATTACAAGACTCTAATTGAGCATTAAGATTAAAACTACATGATATTAAAGTAACGTCATTGAAATCTATGATCAGCATTGAACAGAATTATTTTAAAAAATCCAGCATCATATGTTTTCTAAAATATATTCACCCTTGTTGGCGAGGGAAAGAATGCCTCTCCAGGTAATTCATTCTGTTCTATAACTGCTGCGTTTACAAATGAATATTCCTGACGATTAGTTGTTCGCATTATCTATGAGAATCAAAGTACGAGGCTAGCTGATTAATTCAGTTAGATTCCTGGACCACCACGCAATGGATCATTCAAGTGATTGCATATAAGCAGTAGAAGTGTTGTAAACTAAGTGTGGAAATGCGGAATGGAGTGGGATCATGAAAACAAAAGTGTAGAGAACCTATACGACAAAGAATGCGAGGCTTGTTAGAGCACAGGGGCACAAACTGAAACAAGCAGAGCATTTCAATTACTTGGGAGTGCGCTATAAGATTGTGGGCAAAAAGGCAAATACATAAGAGGATAAGAGCGCTAGAGAAGGAAGCGCATAGTAATAGGAGGGAGCTAATGATGAGAATCTTGGGTAAGGATATAAATGAGAGGATGGTAAAGGGATTGTTATGAATTGTTGCGTTGCTTGGAGCAGAAACGTGAACTGTGAGAAAGGAGGCCGAGAAAAGCTACAGGCGTACGAGATAAGGGCGTAGAGAGGAAGGAGAAGGTGTGGTAGACGGAGGGGAAGACAAACGAGGAAGTGATTGCTATAGTGGATGGGGAAAGAAAACTTCTGCTTGAAATTATGAGGAGGCTGGATATGTAGTTGGAAGGGGTAATGAAGGGCAGAGAGTTACTTTAGCATGCAATGGAGAGGGGGATTTTGGTTATGCGGGCAAGGGGAAGGAAGAAAATTTGTTTAATGGCCGGAATGGAGTAGGGTACGATGAACGCGGAGATGAAGGAAGAAATATTATAGGTAGATAGGACCTTGTACAAGTAAAAATGTCGATACTTTTACTTACTTACTTCCATTTTAACCTACCCTCACTGGTAGATTAACTTTGCCAACAATAGTCGAAAAATATTCATACGATCACAATCACCTGAGTAGTGTTAAACCACCCAGGCGCGAACCCGCGATCCACAGAATGATCCACAGATCCACAGGCTGGGACTTGTTCCATCACCGCAATGACAAAAATTCCTTTATTCAAGTGATTTCGATGTCGCTGGTTGCGGCATTAATCGCCCACGCGTTTTAAGATCAATCAATTGCTAATAGAGATTGGGTTGACTACATTACTCAAAATTATTTTGGAATTTTGAGTAAAACAGTTCGTCTACCTGAAATTTTAATGACTGCGGAATCCATATTTAGGAGATGTGAGATATTGGATTAAGACTCTATTAGGGCTATTAAGGTTTTGTACCCTTTTCTGAAACCGTTATTATCTTTTACCCTTTCTCAAATAGCATCCAAGAGTTCAATGTTGTATTTTCTTGCAAAGAAAGGAGCATCTTTTTGTTAATTATAGATAACTCATAACAGCTTCATAATTACAATATTGTAAAAACTTCAGAGCTCTAAATTCCTTTTTTACAAAGATGCGTCTCAGATTTTACTTCTCATAAAAAAATCAGAAGCTGTCCATTTTTTCCACTTTCAAGAATAAAATTATTTTCGTCTCTACCAGTTTAAACGATTATCAGGCTTTTATTCCTCCATACATTCCATCCTCGTATAAGGAAGTGCGACCGCAGTTCTAATGTCATTCTCCATGTAAAAATGCATGAGTATTACCTGAAAAAAATGAAACATGACGAAGTGGAAGTATTAGCATTTACAACGCTACTCTTGGTGTAAGGGTCAGGCGAAGAACATATAACTTCTTTGCATCCTTGGAGACTACGTGTTCACACATTTTTCATTCTACGAAGTAACTCATATTTTTACCGGTATGTATTTATTCCTGAGCTTTGGAACGCTTTAAAATACAGGCGTTCATGTTTTTCTTCGAACTATCACCCACACTTCAGCCTTAGGTGGCAACGGGGTTAAGTCCTAGCCTGCTATTCCAAGGATCGCGGGTTCGAATTCCACCTGGATGGAATATTTCAACACTATGTGTTCCTTAATGTTTTTATTAACTGGCCTGGGGGAAGATGTTGTCTCATCCAGCCCAATATAATTAAACAAATTAATAACAGAAATAATATTACTTCGAATACAATATCGAGGACACTTAAGAGCCGTCGAATTTTTTTAAATTCGATTTTCTTTAGAGCTTTCTAAAACGAGAGAAAAATATAATATCGAACCACGGACACCTCATTTGGAGGCCACCTTGCTACACTTTATGTCCCCTTACAAAACTCTGACACCAATATCTTGGTACTACTAGACGCAGAAATAGTGAGTATTAAATCAACACAGAATTAACGAGCATGATAGGATAGATAAGATTGCAATGGCGAGTCCTGAGTCCAGTTCAAATAGAAATATCAGATGAAGAGTTCGGGCACATTTGCAATCTGAATCCCCCCCAGCCACCTCTCCCGTTCTCCCGCCCTCCCACACCGCTTCCCGTGGCTCTCGTGACGAAGGCCAGGAGGCGACAACGAGCGGAGTGGTGCTCAGGAAGACTCGGTCCCATAACGACGTCAACAAGCACTCACAAGCTCAATAATACCGGAAACCATAATAACGCAACCTCAGTTTTCATGTCAATCTGAAGGCACTGGAAAAACAAATAACATCCCAATCACCGTTGCCGGATATTGGTAATTGATCGCATTTTCTCGTCATCGTAGGAGAAAACCGCCTCGTTTTTCGACACCGTTATTGGATTTTCTTGGCGCGTAGCCGCCGGGAAATTACAAGCGTGCTCGCCCGGGAAGTGTGCGGAACAGCCGGGGGAAAAGGGGTGAGAGATCTCGGTTGGGTGCCCTGCGACCATGCTCTCCTCTTCCTCCTCTCTGGAGTCGACTCCGTCTCGTGACTTGGAATTAATCGTGCGCTGCCGAGAAGCAATATCATCGGATCCGAAGACGCCCACTCCGTTTGAGGATTCCACGCCGCAACCAGGTGAGGAATGCCGTCTCATCTCGCCCGCATTCGCTTGAACTTATCGAAACTTCACGAAAGTGATTGGTGAACTCAGGGTGAATTATAAGACGACGTAAGCGATCGAGATAGGAGGAGGGGTGGCGAAATGATTCATAAATATATTGAGTTAATAATGCTGGAGATATGAAGTCACTATAAAATCAGGAGATACTTGCGAAAATGAGGGGGCATTTTACTTACTGAAATTATTAAACTTGCATTTTTCAACAAATGTAAATGAACTTCCTACGCGGAATTCAATGTTGATACACCTGAAGATGTATCAACTCTGAAACCCGGGTAGGAAGTAAACTTTATTATTGTAGAAAACTGTACGTGTTATAAACTCAATAAAACCATTAAGATATTTCAAAATCATGCTAAGTAAAGACACCATGGAAGTTGATATCTTAATTCACTCGGTCCAACTGCTAGACATTAAGATGCGTTAATGTATTTCCTTCTTTGATGGTCAGTTGTGGACGGTCACATTTTTGCTTGAGTTCTGTGATGAGGGAAGACAGCTCGGGATGTAATGGCGGCGATGAGATCACTTAAAGAAAGAAACAAAGTATAATCAGGTTGTTTTTACGTGCTTTGTGGGTTTCACAAAAGCTTGTGACAGAATAAAATGAGAAAAACTAACTCAGATAATTGGGAAAATGGGTATAGATTGGCGAGATAAGAGACTAACCCCAAACTTATATATGGCCCAGAAGGAACAGGTGAGGGTGGGTGACGGTGAATAGGGACGGGCAACTATGGGTTGCGGGGTAGCAAAGATGCCCGTTGTTGCCTTCGCCTTGAAAAATTTATGAGGAAATGGTAGGAGAGGTATGGAAAGAACTGTACGTTGGAATAAAATTAGGCCAGTAGATAAAGTCTATTACATTTGCGGACGGTGAGACGTTTGTTAGTCAATCATCGAAGTGGCTACAAGCTTATGTAGATGCTTTTGAAATTTAGCGTGGCAAATACCGCATGAAGATTATCACAAGAAAATAAAAGTAATGAGATTATTTGGACGAAGCAAGTTACGATCGTCATAAATGTAGGAGAACACAAACTGGGGCATGTAGGGCAGTTAAATTGAGTGGGTAGTAGGTTAGTGGAATACGGACATGGAACCAAAGACGCAAGAAGGGCAAGAGCGTTAGCTAAGGAAGCGTTTAGTTATAGAGGGGAGCCGACGACAGAGTCTGGACGAGAGCTTGTTAGAATTATATACAGTGGAAACGCGGACCCTAAGAAAGGATGACGCGAAGAGGCAGCAAACGCTTGGGATGTGGGAGTGCAGAAGGATGGAGAAGGTGAGGTGGACGGAATGGAAGATAAATAAGGAGTGCATAGAAAGGGAGGCGATGACAGGAAACTTCGGGATGAAATCAGGGCTAGGCAGTTAGATGGCTGGAGGTAGAGGCGTAGCTATGCCTTTCCTCTCAAAGTCGGTATCGCGGCCCCTCCTGGGCCACTAGTTACAAGGGGTGAGCCGTGGTACTAAAACAGAGATTTTTTAATTTACTATTAATATTTGTTTCTAATTTATTTTGTTTTAATTGCACAGGAAATGCACTAAAGAGGGAAAATATTTTATACCAAAAGACATTTGTAACTGTATCACATAAATTTGGCGCTTCCTGATCCTGCGCCTGGGGCCAGATGTCCCTCCTTGCACCACCATAGCTACGCCACCGCCTGGAGGAATTAATTGAAGATGTTAGGCAAGAGAGAAAAGGAAGTAAGAGAAGAGATTATACGGAAAGACTGAGGAAGGGTAGATCTTATGTAGTGGAGAAAAAGGAAATACTAGAGGTAGATTGACCCCTCATAGGGTAGAAATTTGGATGGAGTTCATCCGACTTACGACAAAACCTACCTTAAAACGTTAGAATGTTAAATGTTAAAGTTACCTATTATGACACATCCGTTGTAAAAAAAAACAGATTATCTTTTCCATTAACAAACATCGACGAAACCTCAACATTATTCTTTTGAAGCTGGTTGGAAAGATCATAGTAGAGGTAAATATTGTCAGTGGCAACATTGTGCGGGACATGCTTCAGATTTCCTTTTGGGAGACTACAATTACACGAAAGAAAGCTCAAACATTCAACTTCATGGCAACTAAAAAAGTTAAGACGTAGAATCCCATTCCAAACTCATTCCTGGGGAAACCATCACCATAACTAGCCCCCACAATGAACATAGAAACGCAAAGTTTATGAGCGTTGAAACCAATATGGTAGGATAAGCATGGAATGGTACCACTATTCCTTGGTACATCGACCTTCGCATTTCCTCGGCCGGCGGAAAAGATCCGTCGAGGGCGTGGATTGCTTGGGAAACCATTAGAGGGCGCTTCCCCCGACCTGTGGAAATACGACGCCGAGTCGACGGGGTCGGCCGAACCAATATCGGAGGGGACGCATGTGATGGTCGCCTGAGGGCATCCCGGCCGCAGCTTCCATTTCCACAAGTGGAAATTCGCTAAGCCCCCTCTCGTAACGTGCCCCGGGCCCTATATTCCGGAAGGACTAAACTTCGACAATATTGCTGACGCTGTCACAACGCCAGCCGAAACGAATCTCGAATTTAAAACGACATTACTGAACACCCCGATTACATCTACATCTACGTAATACCCCGTGAGCCGACGCTTGGGCGAGTGGCAGGGGGTGTTAGGTCACCAGCCGTATAAAGGTGTACGTTTTTAGGAGATGATATGGTGACATTCATTGAAGGAGTGTATTTAGTGGAGCTCAATTTTTATTGTGGTCGCTTATTGTTCGCGGAAAGAACGAGTTCTTGTACCTATCTGTTCGGCAGTGTATCTCTCTCATTTTATCGCATCTGTCAGACCTAGAGATGCAGTGAGGAGTCATGATAATATTCTCATTCTAATATAAAATATTAGTTCAGTTCATCAAGCAACCTAAGCCTAGCGTGTAGCCTCCGAGTCTCTAACTCCCTCCTTAAACCCTCTAAAAGCAGCGAGACACTACAAGTACGCTCGTAGCAGTTTTGAACGAAACGCGCTGCTTTCCTTTGTATTTTATTAATTTTTTTGGTTAAATTTATTTGACCAGGGTCCCAAATGCTCGTGGCGTATTCGAGGTGTGGCCTAACCAGAGGGAAGTAGCATCTCTCTTTGACTTTTTCATCAGAGGACCTTCCTGTTATACGTTTAACAAAACCTAGTTTCATTAATTCTGCGCCACATATGTTCTGCGTGTGTAATCCTCACGATGTATCAGATTTTTAGGTAATTCCAAGATATTTTACTGTATCTGAGGATTTTATGTTTACTCCACCCACACTACCTCAATAGAATTACATATATCCGGAAGCCGGTCATCCATCTAATAAATAAGTTAAATAATGACAATTTCTAGTGGGCGATTATATGCGGAGTAACTAATGAGTGAAAAATGAATGGGGTTATAATCCCTTAGTTATTTATAATAAAAATAATTAAACGGCGCATTAAAATGCGTAGTTTATCATGTGCCAGACGTGTTAATTAAGTATTTTAATGTTTTTAAGGTTTGATCGGGAATAAAAGCGGAATTGATGCTTAAGGGTAATTAATCTTGGTCTGCAGAGGTAAATTTAAATGTTTAACGATTCATTTTAGCCATAAATGGCACTAATAAATAATAATTAAGAGTATGTCTAGTGTTAATAGATGTTGCATTTGTCACATTTTAATTTCTTTTTCTTTACGAAGAAAAAATCGAGACTTCTGCACTTCGACAGTGACAAGATTTAGTATTTCTATCATACTGTAGAAAAATGTTTGGAGTCAGTATAAAACTTCTGTCAAATCAGCATCGTCAAACAGGATAGGATTGTTTAGAATTGTAATGCCTGGAGATAACAGCGAAAGCAGTATTACCATTTAGGTCGCGGGACTTAAATAGCCATTTCTCATCCCGGTCTCCAGGTAGGAACGCAGCGACCGCAAGAGGGACGTATATTCCCTAGACGTGCGTGGAATGAGTTCCAGAGAGTCCGCAGGAGATTATATTAGGTTTACATTTCCGGAGTTGCATGCACAACCGTCTCCTCACCCAGCAAAATATATTTATTACCCTTGAGGAAGTAGTTCCTTTATTTAAAACAGAATTTTCCAGGTGCAAAGATAAATGTATTTTTTTATCCAATCTGTTCAAAACACCCCTCATTCACGGACGAGGATAATTTTAGGATAAACTTGAGGAATAATCTAACAAGAATTATTGTGAACTTTTTATGGATCGTGGTAGATAAACAAGGTCATTAAGGGAAAATTTTTTCCTGAAGTATTTGGTCATTGACTTGTTCTGACTTCTTTCTTCAAGTGAACATTACTATTAGCAGACTTACGATATTATTATGGATAGATTTTTTTCAGCAGCTCTCCACTTCCATACCTGCAGACCGCTTCATTTCTTCACAATTCCAAACTTTCGCATTCACCATTGTTTGTTACCTGCCGTCCTTGATAACCTTTCCCGTTTTATTGTCCTCCTGCTACTACGTCCAGAATGTTGCCTCGGATTGTGCGTCACACATTTGATGACGCTCCTCATAGTTTTCGTCATCAATTTTTTTTATTCCGTGCTTTTTTATTCTGTGTTGCCAATTTATCCGTCCATTCACCTTTAATATCCTAAATACACCAACCTTCTCGCAATCACTCCTCATACCATCTAGAAGAGTTATCCTTTCTCAAACCGTCTCCCATTTCCTCAGTGTCTTCTACATCACTCTCCCAATCACGATCTAAAAATTTCCACTCGAACTTCACTTGCTTGCCCGGTTCTTCCTCGTTCTCTTCGGGTTCAGTGTGGCATAGCGCTCCGCTTCTTGCAGAACGTCGCACTTGCTCAAACCACAAGTTTGTGTCAACAGCTCTCTCCTGTTTGTGAACTCCTATTCTGACCCAATTTTCCCACAAAATGCATTTGAGATGAAAAACAGTGGAAAAGTTTCGAAATGAGAATATTTAAAGCATATCTAATACAATCGTAACAAACCAGCATCTTGACTCTAAGTCATCGAGCCTATTCAACAAATATCATATTTTTACATACTGTACTGATTATACTCTACGTTCTCAGGCGAGATATTGTAGAACAGCATAATGAGTAAAAGCTCAAACGATTTCGTACTGTCTACTAGTTTTTTTATTTCACCTCTTGCTACACGTGTTTCAACTGAACAACAGTTGTTCAGTTGAAACACGTGTAGCAAGAGGTGAAATAAAAAAAAACTAGTAGACAGTACGAAATCGTTTGAGCTTTTACTGTACTGATTATGTTACACGTTTTTGAGCAAAGACATAAAGAGGAAATTGGGACACAAAGAGAGAGTGACTCTCGCAATGTCATTTCAGTTCAGAGGAAAAAATACGGCTTTTCCTGCCCTGAAGAAGAACGCCATTACTAAAACAAAAATATTCTTGTGGCAAAAAAAAACAAAAATCTTAAATGAAAAAATGACACCGACAGGCTTGACTGATGAGGCTGACACCTGAATCGCTCTGATGTATAACAGTATGGATATAGAAGAAATGTGGACGAAATGCCAATGACTCTACTCTAAAATAGTTAGAGCAGATGAGGCGGACGGCTGACCAGTATACTGGTAAATAAAAAGTCTACTGAGAAAATTAAAGAGGAAACAGAAAAAGCGGACCCCAGGTCATAAGGGAAATGTTGAGACCTGGGGGGGTGGACGGAGGGTCCGCGGGGGCTTCCCCCTAAACAGCTGGCAGGCTGACACCGAGTGAAATTATCAAATGAAAAAAATATTTCGATATAAAAATCGTCCACCAACACTGTCCAGTTCCACAACTCTATGTTCCGAAATGGACACGAAAACTTGGCTTACAAATGAGGAGTAACCACGAGAAAGAGAGAGAAAGAGGATGGTTTTGCAGATCTGGAAGCGGGGCAGGTGGAATCGTAAAAGAAAGACAAACACGGGAGTATGATTGGGAATGAATTGTTCAGTGATTTATTCCCGCCGCATCAAAATGCAACAGGCAAGAAAAACAAACAGACGCATTCGCTGAACGCACGTGTCAATTGTCCCACCCACAAATCCCCCCGCCGTCAAAAGTCCTTTCTCATGATTTTTCAACCCTGGGGTGCGCCCGGTGATGCGGGAACGGCTTGAGGTGGGGGGGGGTGGCGGCCCGGGCGACGGCCACCCGCCGCCCCACCGGCCCACCCACGGCCACCCCCGCGGGGACACCGCACACACGTTCCCATCGCCGCCCCCGCCCCACCAAAGCCTCCCTCCCACCCGCCCGAGAGAGGCCGCACGGCGCATGCGCGGAGTGCGGGCGGCGGGAAAGAGCCGCGTCGAGCGCGGTGGTGTGGGGTGAGGCGCGGCGAGAGCGGGCCGCTGGGATGGGCGGGCGGCCGGGAGAAAGGTGTAAGAAGGGGGGTCGTCCGGGGGGCCGGGGAGGAATGGAAGCGCTCTCCGCCTCCTCTCACGGCTTCACCCGGCTCTTCGCGATCCAGTCCAGTTGGAGGCGACGAGCTCGCTCGCGAGGACGAGATCTCAGAGCCCTCCCCGAGCCAAAGAGGCACAACTTCAGTAGAGACGCGCCCCCACTCCCCGGCCCCCGATCCGCGGCCGCCTCCCCGACGACCGCAGTGCGAGGGGCCGCCGGTCGGCCCTTCTCTGGCCGCCGCCAAGCCCTCCCACGAGGGTCGGGAAAGAGCGCGACGACCTCACACCTCCGAGAGGATCGGCGGCCCAATTCCCTGGCGCCGGTGGCCGGTGGCCCGATCCGCCAGATCCGGTGGCCGAGAGGCCCTATTTCCCGGCGTGCGACCGCCAAATTCAAATCCGAGCGGCTGCGGTGCTCCAGGGCGTGCGATACGAATCCCGGCGGCGGCGTGCCACAGCGCGGCCCGGGAGTCGACCCCGGCCGGGGGTCGTCTTCGCCAGTGGTGCAGTCCCCGCGGACCAAATGGCGCAGAGGCCGTACCCATGGCGACGCATGTACTTGCAGCGCCAGATCTCGTACTGCGACTTCAGCACGGCGGAGTCCATGCTCGACCAGCTAGACTCGCTGCAATTTCAGTACCCATTCTCCATCTCGCCAGAACTTCCAGGCTCCCCGCCGCACCACGCACCCAAGGAGAAAGGTAAGTGTGTGCGCGAGGGAGGGGGAAGAGGGAGGGCTACGGTGCGGGTTCCCCGTGCACCACCGCTCGGATGTGCGGACACCCCCCGCCGTCGCCCTCTCGCATGAAATCATAAGTAAATATCCCAAAACTAGCATCTAGTGGAGCGAATTCAATTGGTTGAATATTTTATACATCGAGATCAGAATTCGGCAATAGGTTAGCTACAATTTTACCCAAATGACGGAACTTTCCATTCTGCAAAGTCTACCGGTGCACATTTCTCTTTGAAATGTTAAAATTGATGGGAGGTTGAGAATGTTTTCCCATTTTTTATTCTTAAACGTTGTATGTGCAATACTGATTTACCTGACCGCTTTCCTGAAATGTTGGCTAATTTCTAAACAAAGTTTTGCAATTTTACAAACAAAGAGAAATGTTGGTTCCGTTGGAAGGTATCCGTAACTAATTTTCGTCAACAGAAATGCAAGTATATTAGGTTCAGTGCAATTTTAAGACTCTTTAGATATTTACTGGATAAAAAGAAATAACCATTTACATTCCTGATCGAATTCCCAAAACAAGCCTTTTAATATCCTATAGAAGGTCATACGTTTTTGACGAAGTAGAGCAGTTAATACATACCGTTGAAAGGTTGTCTTTGTTCAGAGGAATTAATAATTCGTGTTTATGGTACTTCATATCGTTCTGACTTGAGCATTCTACGTCCCCTGCCATGCGTCACACCTCTGATGATGGTGCTCAATCGATCATAGACCTGGTCGAAAACTATGTAGTGGCTCGCCCTCGGCCATGATGTAAGCGCCATCAAATTTCTGGAAACGGAACTTATGAAGAATAAGAAAAACCAATAAATGAATTGTTCAGAAGGAACTCAAATCCTTTACTTTAAGATAAAACGGGCGTGATGACTTATTTTCTGTTCGGCGATCAACAGGTATCCATTGAGGAGCCATTATCTCGAAAAGGAAAAGTGCGTGAAAGTGGCGATGCATGCTTTATACTTCACTCGTATTTGACTAATTTGAATATAATTTACAATATAGTAGCTGTTTAATATATGGTTTATTTTGTATTTTGTTGGAGGTAATGTTAAATTTACTTCAATTTATTATAAATTCCACAGTAATTTACCATTTTCAACGTTTCTGCGCTGCTTGATACACAATAACTTGTCCAATAATACTTAATATGTATTAACACTAAAATTTTTACGTATATTAATATAATATGCCCAATATATAAGGTAAACTGCAACGTTCATTTAATACAGAGCACACTTAACGCCTATTTTAAGGTGCTTAAAGATTATTCAACTTTTATATAATGCCCTAACAGTGGTTTTAGCTGCTATGGATAGATTTTTCCGATGCACGTGTTCTTATATTTTGAAATTAACACTTTTACGTTAACATTTCCTTGAATATAAAGCTAAACTGTTTAAAAATCATTATATTCGAAAAAGCATACACCCACGACTCATATGTATTGCCAAGCTGCCCAAGTATACTGATACCAAGAAACTGCCAATTAGTTGAGTGATTTAAATTCATGATTTCACGTTATGCCCTGTTCTGTTATTAATGGCAATTTCGCAAAAGACTACGTCAACTAGTAAAGTTTTGCCTTTAGTAGGGTTATTTGTACCATTTCTTCATTATAATCAATGGGAGAATTGAATATATTAAAAGATTATCGAAGCAATTAATCAAAATTTGTTGGCACCTACGAATCAAGGTAGAGCGCTCATTTCACGATGAATGAATGTACCCGAGAAATGGCTCATGCACAAGGACGATTTCATCTAGATTTACTTGTTACTGTGCGAGAGGACTTGAGGCTCAAATTAGTACCTCCCGATAAGTGATCCCCGATTCATCTGTCGTGTGTACGAGAAATGAACGCAGCGAATCTATTGACATTCATCGTGGCGAGGAATATATAAAATAATGGTATTGATTAATGAGTACCAGGTACACCAAAGCAAGATGATTTTTCCTCTGCCACTCCTAACGTAGCAGTCGCAAATAATCTTCAATCGTCCAACTACACATCACCCACGTCCATTTGCCACATCTTTTTCAACAACTCGATTTCACATCAGGTTAAATTCATGACTCTCTATTATTAGAGTTGTGCGTCATTCATAGCTCTTCGTACGAGATCTCTCTGCAATGTCAAGCATTTATCTTAGACACCGCTCCAGCTTAATGGCCAATGGCTTCCTAGGTGATGTCGGCACTAAGCCAAAATATTTGTGAAAGGGTATCAGCACCACTATTAAAACAAAATAGTTGTCCATTGCCTCCCATCTAATTAATACATTACACTCCTACTCACAGTATCGCAAAATGCGTGTTTAGAGAGCAGTGCAAAGATGGGTAGGATTTGAAAACGAATTGTTCAGGATACAAGAATGATTTTTGCATAACAGGGGAAACTATCAACAATGATCGGTTTAACGACTCATTTCAGAGTCACGAACGTTTCTTGAACTCCTGAACTATCTCCATGTCTAATTTCTTAAATATACCGTTCTAAGAAACAGCGGACTCATTTCCATTTCCCAGACAGGATTGGAAAGAGACAAATGTTGATTAGTCGGCGAGTGCGTTAGGCCTGAAAGCAACGGTGGCGATACACATTCGTTTTTCATAAATGTGACAGTTTTTTCAAGGGTGCAGAGCAAAGATATATGAGAAAATGTTGCATTTATGAGCCGTTCGACGATAAAATTACTTTCAAGAGAAACGCAATAAAAAAGATAATTATAGTTTACACTCAATATGAGACATAGAATATAACTTTAACTACGGCGTCGTCTGAGCTATTGGAATGGTTTAAGGCTTGGGATTCGATAACTGCCTCGCAATTAGTTATGGCCGCGTGAAGCAATGTCTCTTCTCTGTGAAGCGAAAGAGACGGAAATGTCAGCGCGCGGCTTTTCACGTCCTCACCCATCCACTCCTCCTTGGCTCATTACATGCATGGGCGGATTATCGGCACGAATTCTGCCGTATCACAACGAGCGAGCATGTTAAGCATTTATGAGATACGTAGAATAAACGCTCGGGAGTGTTTCCCTTAACCCTTTGCACACACAATGATCCCACACTTTCGCACCGCTCGACAGTCGAGCGCGGTGTTTGCGATATTTCCGAGAATCGAGAAGGAGCGGGAGAGAGACAGGGCGCGGGAGCGCTGAAAGCGCCGCCGAGCGAGCGGAGCCTTAACTAGGCGAGGGCCTCAAAAACCAATGCCCACGTCCATTCGCGGACGCTTAGTCAAATGCAGCACAACGGAAAGATGTCTGTCATTCTTCATAGAAAAACAGAGAGCGTACACATGAGCGAAAAAAGCCTCTGCTACCAATTTCAGTGCTCAAGTGAAGCCACCGTCGTTTTTGTTTGCAATGTATTTCCCGAGATTGGAGCGCAATGGGATAGTTTCCACCGAAATATATATGTTCAAATTCTGTAGTACTCTAAAAATGAATTTCAATACAATCGGCCTGCATGAATTTGCCGAGGCCGCAAATTGGAATGGTTCCTAAGAGACGCATTATATTGTGGTTTATGAAAACTGCAAGGCATAGTTTCTTGGTCGCCATTCCGTTTTCAAAAGTTACCACATAAATTATTCACCATTCTCATAGAAGTCAGAATAATTTCAAAGGGTTAATATCCTGGGAGGTGAGAAATGATAAATGAAATTTTTTTCATACTTCATGACATTGCATGGCTTCATTGTGCATACGCTCAGGAGGTAATTCCCAGCATGGCTGGAGTCATCAGGCGGGGAATAGTTTGCAGTTCTTCGGCGGCAGGTAAATCTGTTGAGAGGAATTACGAGATAATAAGTGGAGAATTGTGACGCCAATTTTTCCAGTAAGGTAACTGTATGTAAAGACACTTAATAGACACAATAATTCGTGGACCAAACTTACACCAATACTAAGGATTTGCAATTTTTGAAAAGCTTATATTTTACCGTGAAATTCCTCGTCTCTCTCACTATATAAACTCTTAAATGGAAATGGTATTACATCCAAAACTTCAACAGATATTTTTTTGCCGGACGATCCTGCTGGCCTGCATGCCCCTGGAATATCAATAAGCTGTTAAGCATGTCATCAGGTTTTCCAGGGACCGGACCAACATAACTTGACATACATCCATGCCTTGGTTGGTGAAAAACCTACCCAGGCGGGACTCAAACCCAAGACCCTCAGTATAGCTGATGAGGAATTTAACCCGCCGCCTCCGGGGCCGGCTTGCGAGTACTCAAGTCTCACCGACGCGACGTTTCATCAACCTTCCTCGCCCCTTTTCCTTTCCGCAGACACCGCTTCTGAGTCGCCACGCAAGAGTTCGGGCAGTTAACTCTATTTCACACAAACTCTGTCGTTGCACGTCGGATATTAGTGCATCTTATTTTTTTATTGTCATTCTGTATTTTTGGATGGGATTTTACCAAATCAAGCACGAAAATATCGTCGAACAGTTTAATGTGGGATTTTCGGCTGTATGACTGTGAGTTCAGTGCTGAAAATAATTTTCTTCGTTTTTCGGAGAGAATTCTCTCAATATTTAGGCTTTTTATGTTTGCTGTTGATTTAACTACGGCTTGATGCTTTAGTTGAATGTAAATCTGATAAGCTATGAATATAAGTTAGTTAATGCATGAACGATGGTATCAAAACCTCCATGTCGGGTAGCAACTATAGCTTTGAATTTAGAGGGCATGAACGTTACTTCAATGAATGGAGAAAACATTCCATCATCATCACTGCTTATATCTTTGCCATAGCCTATAATTTTTCATATTTTGCTCATTTAGTGCTGCCAAAAGATTTAAATTCGTCTATCACTCCCTGAATTCCTCCATAATTGTATTACCGAAGCATCGTCCTGCACGATTTAATCCTAAAAAATTACCTGTGAAGAGTTTTCTACTGGCTGGCCCAATGAAACATTGCTTCGTAAAACAGATAAAAATATTCCGTTTCCCAAGTTTTTCTCACTAGTGCTCAGAATAAAAGATTCGTAATAGCACTTGGGTTAGGACAAAATGTGTTTCAATTAGTAGGATTATATGCGAGGTATTTTTCCTCCATTTCTGATGAGTACCTTTGTCAATAATTCATGCAATTAATTTAATCACACTTCGTTATCCTCGCGAAAGGCTCACTTCCAATTTAACAGGGTAATGGAGGACCTTTCCTCCTTTACATTTTCCGTCTCCGTGGTCTCCCATGTTCCCTTTTCCCCTCGCCTCTACTTCGTTTTTCGGTGCATCTTGGTATTTCCGTCATAACTTTCCACCCTCTCTCTTTCCTTACCTCACTCATGATTTCTATAACCACCCCTCTTTTCATATTTATCAATATGATGTCACCTTTTGCTAAGGTTCTTGTACCAGGTAAGGACTCCATGAGACGAGATTTTTTTAACGTTCTACAACGTTGGGAGAAAATAAAATACTTTGTAATATTCCACTGCGATTTATTCTTCTCCGACTGGTTTCAACGCTAGTACGTCATTTTTATAATGCGAATGGATTATTTTCCAAGACTCAGTGAAATCCATACTATATATATGAACTATATGTATGATATGAACATAATATATATATGAACTATATATAAGTATTTAATAATATTAAATACATAGTTCATATGTTCTCTTGCTCTGGTAATGAATCTACGACCAGTTTGACCAACATATACACCTTTACATTCTCACACTCTAGAGAATACACGCCACATTTGTCCAGAATGTCTATCTTGTCTTTGAAGTTAAATAGGAGTTTTTACCGTCACTGGATTACAGTACCCTATTCTGACCATGTCTCTCGGGATGTCTCGTTATTTTATGGGTAATCGCACCTAAACATGGGAGTTTACATCATTTGTTAGGCTGTTCCGGGGTTATTCTGTTTAGTGTCGACACAAGAGATATTGTTTTGCACTTTAATTGCTTGTCCAATAGTTTTTGTTCGAAATCACTGTTATAACTGTTTTCTTCGGCGACCGTTCTTATTGTTTTGAGTTCCTCTTGATAGGAGACTTCCGCGAGGGGGATGGATATTAGTCTGTTTATCGTGGAATGTATACCAGCAATTTTGTGGTTGTGGTGGTGAAAAGAATTATTTGGGATGATTACGTCCGAATACGCATCTTTACGGTAGATTGCAAAGGAATGTTGATTCGTATCAATAGAAATTTTTAGGTCCAAGTAATTTATTTTACGATTACCCAATTCCACAGAAAAATTTGATGGCTTTGTGTCGGGAGTTTAAAAAGCTAAAAACTGTTCTAGCAGTCTACATTTCTTGTCCACAAGCAAATAATAGCATCTACATCTCTATAATAGTATACAACATTATTTAAAAGTGGATGGTTTGAATTTAATATATTGTGCTCTTGAGAGTCCATGAACATGTCTGCGAGCATAGGAGAGAGCGGGGAACCCATGCTGAGGCCGTGTTCTTGTCTTAAATTGTTTCCCATTGAACAGGATATAATTCTGTTCAATGCACAAGTTGAGAAGTTGGTGGAAGTCGTTGATAAAGTCTTCTCCGCACTTGGCTCTTCTTATCCAGGAGGTGGCTACACTGATGGATTCCTTGGCCGGAACGGAAGTAAAAAATTGCATACATCAAAAGATACAAGTTTCGCGTTTGAGGGGGGTTTGACATCTACCAGTTTACTGGCTAGATCCTTAGAGCATTGAATTCCACATGTGGATTTAAATGAGGAAAAATTCCTCAGGAGAAGATTCAGCTTTATTGACAATAGGTGTGAAGGAGTGGTAACGAAGACTGGTAACACTTTCCACCATGTCGTGAAATTCCTGGCCTCCGATTTGCCTGGCAATAGTAATGATTTCTTGTAAGTCCTCGGCATTTTCAGAGAAACTTTTGAAGCCGCGTAAATTAGGCTAAATGTTTGTCCAGCAAAGTTTTATCCCACGCTTCACCCCAGGATTCTTGCACTATTTCAAGGGCTTTTAAAGTGTCACTTTTTCCCAAAACTGCTCAATGAACAGGACGAATCCGCCTCAGGCATGGAAAGAATGTTGGAAAATATTTGACAGGCAGAGTACGTACAACTTAAAGGCAGCATGAACGCCCTGATCTAAGGGTTGTAAAAGTGATGATGTATTATTTGGTACTAGTCTCTCCTTTATTGTTTATTCTAGAAATTACATAGCTTGATAATTATATTACTAGAACTAAGTATATACTCGGACGCTGGAGAGCCACCCTTGTGTTACCGTCGGAACCGGATGATGTGTAACTTTGCCACCAAAGTTTTAGCCATGAGAACGCACTCATGTTTTAAATTATTTCTGAAACCTCATTTTCCTGATCTTTAACCGGAAAACAAGAGCTACCAGGCCCGTCAATATACGCTTTTACCATTTTATTAGAGAGCATGATTTTAGAACTTTAGACTTATATCCCATGGTTCACTCAAGTCACCTGGCATGGCTTCAGCACCCGACGTAAGGGTGCTTTTTGACGAACGTAATAAATCTACTATCACTGCTCCTGAGTTACTGTTTGGTATGTTCATGGTGAGCCATTCCAACTTCATCCCTGTATATACAGATGGGTCGAAGTTGGACAGTGCCTGTGCAAGTGCCATAGTATCGTCTCATCATCGAGCCATTAAAGCTAAACTGAACCCGTTGTGTAGCATATACGCAGCGGAACTTTATGCTATTCAGTTTGCTCTTAGTGGTCTAGAAGGTGATAATGCGAACTATGTTCTGTGCTGCGACTCACGCAGTGCACTGAACGCGATATCCAAATTCTCCCCCACTCATCCTCTAATCCAGGAAATCTATTCCTCTCTACTAACTCTCCAGGTGAAAGGCGTCAAAATTATATTTCTTTGGTTACAAGGGCACGCGAGAATAAAGGGTAACGCGAAGCAGCCTACAAATATGCAAAGGACGCCCTAACCGACACTAAGTTCGCCTCGACGCTGGTACCATACGAAGATGTGAAATGAACAGAAAAAGATAGTCTTGGAGGACCCTCGAAAATAATAAGCTTCCCAGCGTGAAACCGGTGTTGTCAGCGCGGCCCACATTCGTCATGCGTTGCCGTGGGGAGGAAATCATCATCACTCGGCTCAGGATAGGACACTGCGTCTTACCTCACTCTTACCTCTTCACTAAAGAGAAAATGACCCCCCGATGTGATGAATGTAACTCCCCTCTCACTTTACGGCACCTTCTGATGGAGTGTAACACATACCGAGACTTGCGTGACCAGATGAACATTCGGGGAGACCTCAATACTCTTTTAGGCAATGACCACCAAATTATTTGTGAAGCGATAAAATTCTAAAAACAAAGTGGAATTTATACAAAAATATGACCGAGCACAAAATTAAAATTTAGCCGCTTTACCAGAAACAATAAAGAAACACTACGATAAACGCATAGCCAAAGGGAAGAGGTGCAAAATGACCTAGCCGTTAACGCACCATTCAAAACTTAAATCTACTACTACTACTAGAAATGATATTTAATTGACGTCGAGATAATAACCAAAGAGGTGGTAAGTACAATAAACATTTCAAATGTATGCCTCATGTTGGGAACCAAACCGGCTTTAAAATCTATGAAAATAATCGAGCCAAAAAGTCTCCAAAATCCGTTAGTGACGCAAAATAGTCCCCTTCACGACCGCTCACCGAGAGATTCCCTAGACCAAGTAATTCGATTTAGGATCCCAAGAAATGAATCTTCAGCTTAATCTTCCTATAACAGGGCGCCCAACGAATAAATCTTTACCTGGGTATTGAACCTATTACAGGTGAGAGAGAAGAAGAAGGCTTGGATGTTTTCCCCCAAGATGTATAAAAATTGCAATCGGCTTAGAGGTTTTTACATCAGCTTTCAAACAAGTCATGATTCAAAATATGTTTGTATGTGTTGTAAAACTTCAAAACCGGTTTCACGGCATCATTTCAGAGACAACATCATTGTATCTTCTATGCAACACGGGAACAAATGTTGAAACTCGTGTATCAAGTAAACGATGGCTAAGGAAGAAATTAAGTGCTCCGCCACTTTCAGAAATCTTTTGCCCCCAGACAAGTGGAAGCCTCGTGACGCAGTAATCATTTCAAGAAAAAATTTCCTGGTCTCGTGACCCCTGGTCTTTTTCTCCCGCGACCACCCTGCGCTCAACCCCCTTGAGCCCCCCTTTCCCTAAACTCCCCATCTGCCTATAGCCAAAAAATAAAGCACCCTAAAGAAGAGGTGAGCGAACACACGAACCCACTCACACGATGACTTCGACGACGCCCACGCTGACACCGGGCAAATAAAAATGTCCCCCGATGCCTTGTAACCTTGAAGGGGTTATCCGGGCGGCTGGAGGGTTCGCACCGGGTGTAATATCCACTTTCCGCTCAGTGTGGTCCGGCGCCGAGTGGGGAAGGGGAGGTGACAGGGGTCGCCCTGTAAAATGGGGCGGAGGTGAGATTAAAGCCCAGCGGTACTCTTCCTCTACGCTTCCGAGGACTGTCTCCGCCCACGACGTCCTCGAGCTGTTTCATATCGGGTGACCACCCAATCGCGACTCTGACCTGAACTTCAAGGTAAACGTTTTTACACAACGAATCCACTTTTATGTGGATTAAGTCAGTGGACAGTTTTAACTCAGCGTTCAGGTTTACTTTTTCGAGTTTTTCAGTTACTTAGCGGATTGAATCTTACTGTGCAGGGTACCAAATGCTCGTGACGAATTCGAAATGAGACCAAAACAGAGCTAAGTCGCATCTGTATTTCTTTTTTCATATTTTATTTCCAAATCCTAATTTCACTTTTCGGCGGATCGAGTCCTGACTTCCAAAATTGAGGCTGCTGCCTTGAAACGTAGCGATGATTAAGATTTTCCAGTTGAATTTATTTGACTCCCATCACGAGAGATATCAGAAAATCGTGAGTCATTGAGTGCACATTTTAATAGTTCTTAAATATTTTTAATTTAATAAAAGTTCGGACGAAATAATGTTAAAATATATTGTTTCAACTATTGGACTTGGCGTTATCTTGATAGTTGGCTGCACAAATTGCGACAGTATGAAATATATGTCATGTGTCACAAGACCTCGTGTCATAGTAGCATTGAGTTGCCGACAAACCAAATCGGTATGACATTACCTGTGTTCTTTTTTTGCTGTAGATACCATTGGCAAAAATACGTTTACAAATTTTCACGCAAATCCGTGTGTAAACAAGAGTAGCTCTCATCACCTTAAGGAATATATCTTGCGGACGTTCCCGACTGCGGGAGCTGCTGTTGACGGCGCGGTGGGATCCTACACCCGGCGCCGATGCCACGCACGTGATGCGAACCCTCGCTCGTAATCGGCGACATCTGCACCCGCTCGCTCACTCGCAAGCGCGGCCTGCAGCGCACTCCCTCCCACGCCAACGATTGGGGTCGGAATGACACCCGCGCGCGGCCATTCTATAAGGAAGCTTGCTCCAGTTACGCGTGCCGATGACGCATCACCCACGCCCCTCGCCGCGTGCACTATGCCCAGATTCAAGTTCACCTGCATTCCTCATCACACGGCCAAGCATTCAGCTTACATGACGAGTGCTTGCTTCGTAGACTGTTGAGAAGGTTCTCAGGTAAGCACAGCGTACAACTCAGCAGTGATCCGTGTTAATCTGCATTCTTCATTACGTGATCTAGCATTCTGCGTTCTTTAAATTAATGGTTGAAGGCATAAGTTTGCTGAAAATTTTCGCAGACACGACGAAAAAATTTCCGAAGAACAATTCATGAGTTCGTCATCTTTTTAGCAGTTGTGAAACTTCAAACGGAATATTTTCATTTCCTGGTAACTCCAAATAGGATCACTTCACCGAGTCAAGTCAAAAATTTACGATGTCAAAAGGTTAGCTGCAATAACTACCCTATCTGTTCTGCAAGAACACAAAAATGGCGAAACAATTCTTAGTATATTCCCTTAATATTGATTGCAGTGCAGTCAAAACGGTCGTGAATCAACTTTTAAGTGTTGAGTGTACTAAGAAATTTTTTCGTCATCTCTGTGTTCTTGCAGAACAGATAGGATAGTTGTTGCAGCCAATATTTTTTCGTCGTATATTTTTGACTTGACTCGGTGAAGTGATCCTATTTAGAGTTAACAGGAAATGAAAATCTTCCGTTTGAAGCTGCCCGAATACTAAAAAGATTATTGAATTCATGAACTTTTCTTATACTAAGCTTTGACGACGTGGTGGATACTTAATGATCAAACTGGTTGTGTGACTCCCCCTTATACTGCGGTGGAAATTCCTTGTTTCAGTGGAGAATGACACAATTATATTGTACTCTCTAGGGATAGTGAAACTCGTTCATTTTTAGTAACTCGTTCACTTTAGACCACTTCTTTTTGGGATCCGTTCTATTTCACTCGTTCACCATTCCTTTGTATTGGTGGTCATGTATTTTTATTTTCTGGTGTTTGAAGAATTCCTGATGTTTGAAGAATGTTTAAAAAAACTAGAAATGCTTAGTATACAGTAATGACGGCGTTTAAGAATGTTGGATAAAAAAGATTGACGGTTAAATTACCAACTTTTTACATGGTTTCATGTATAGGTTTAATTTTTATACGAAAAGAGCACTTCTAATCACACCGCTAGCATCAGCAAATGAATTTTTGGAGTATTGTAAAGAACATCCAATCTCTTAAAAAATAGAAGTGAAGGAGCGAAAGTAATGACGGACAGAAAGGGCGACAGACCAAAAGGAACGAAGGACCGAAAGGACCGACAGACCGGAAGGACCGACTGACCAAAATGAATGAAGCACCGCAAGGAACGAAGGACCGAAAGGAACGAAGGATCGAAAGGAACGAAGGACCGAAAGGACCGACAGACCGGAAGGACCGACTGACCAAAAGGAATGAAGGACCGCAAGGAACGGAGGACCGAAAGAACCGACTGACCGAAAGGAACGGTCGTTCCACAGAAGTCGCTCCTCGCTCCTCCCGTTCAATCCATGGACCAGTTGCTTCGGACCCGTTCGTTCGCAAACGATCGACCTCTAGTAGTATTCAATTTATTAAACCAAATTTATGCACACGGGTTTTAGCCGTTACCCACTTACCATAAGATACAATAATTTGAGTCTTGAAAATCTTAATCTGTTATTAGTACCTATGATGGCAGTGTGTCAGCCAAAACACGCCTTGTACAAATATAAAATCCAGATCCATTTGTAATTTTAAAGCTTCCCTTGAAGATACAGTAAACTGGAGACTACATTTACATACTGCTCTGCCAGTCGCCGCATTGTTGACAGAGCACCAGCCGTGTAAAGATGAATTGGGATGTCAAATAGTGAAGTATGTTTTGGTAGTGTTGATATACAGCGGGGCTCAGATTTTACTATGGTCTATATGTACTATGGTCACTTATTGTGCGTGGGAAGACCGAATTATTGTACTCAATTGTACGGCAACTTATCTATAGGACCTAGAGATGTAGTGCGGGGTCAAAATTATATTCTCCGTGTCACACTGAAACATGCCTGTAAACTATTTATATATGGAAACTCAAAGTCAAATTAAAGCTTTTCTCTTCGAAAACTGCGAGTATTTTGCTCTGTCTTTATGTACAGTGTAATACCAGTCATTAATTCATTACAAGATGCAGCTCCACCATATCTTACCTGATGCTGTTCAATTCTTTCCTAGTTTCAGGTCTTCACCTGAACTGCCCGAAAGTTCACCTAAAGCATTTCATGAAATTTGAGACCGACAGGTTCAGTCGGCTCCAATTTCACGTGCGGAGCCAAATGAGATAAAGCTTCTATCCGGATAGCATGCCCAGCCTTCGCAATACCTCCGTGTACTCCTCCGGTGACGTCACTTGCAATATTCGGCAATTTGGAGGGATGGCCCAGACGATATTCACAAATTAGTCCCGTCACCAGAATGTGATGGCAGAGGATAAAGGTGGATGGTTGGGTTGCGTTTGGGGGCGGGCGTGTCTCCGGAAATGGGCGGGGCTGGAGAAATGGGTGACTGGGGGTCTGGGTGGATCGCTGGGGGCGAGAAGAGATGACGATGGGCGTTGGCAGGTGGTGGAGGGCGGCGGGGGGGGGGGGGGGAAGAAGGAGGGAGAGGATCCCGAGAGCAGAAAAGCAGACGTTGGAGGGAAATAACGCGAAACTAATGATGAATTTTCATCCCAAATCGCGATGAAATCGCCAGGCGGGCACAACGCACTAGGGAAAAGTATTCAGCAAGGGTGGCGAAAAAAATTTGCCGGCGCTCGCATAAATAAAACACGAGCAATTACTTGCAACTCAATAGAACGGCAAGAAATGGTACAATTTGGACTACCCTTTTTTAGAGCCTGGCACTAATATTGAATCTCTCGGTTTATGGGCAAAACTCAAAATATTACATTATTAATCGAGTGACAGTGCCGATTATCACGCTAGTACAACTCGTATTTATATCTTTTTTTACCACAATTCTAATATCAGAAGGATTTTAATATAATTTGTGATTTGGATGAATCGAAATTTGTGAAAAACCATAATTTCGGTTAGGTATGTTTTTGCCGACTTTTCTCCTGGCAAAAGTTATAATTATATAATTTTTAATAAAGACAAGGAAGCTCCTCCCGCTGGAATAATGTTTACCTCCTCAGAGTCAATAATACTTCGAAATCGTGCCGCTGAAAATGTATATTCACCCAATCCCCACTGAAAAAGCTCACATTAAAATATTTTTGGCATCTCAGGAGTTCTGTTGTTTCACCTATTCGATTCGTGCCTGCATCAAAAAATATTTTCTCTCATTCTTTTGGTGGAAGTTTTGACTCAAAATTCTATAGCTATTAATTGGGAATTGAGAAATAAATATCATACCGTATCGCCTTGGCAGAGGAAAAAAAGCTACCATCCACGGATAGGTCTTTATTTAATAGATATAGTGTAAATCAAGGATAACAGCATAACTCAATGAGGTATAGTAAAGGCTCACTTTTGGAACAATCGGGTTTACTATGACCGTACACACGCTAAAACGTTCAGTCGTCTTGGAGGTTATCTACATTATCTACAGTTCAAGTTTTAGCATCAGGTTTTCGGTTTACAACCTTGAGCAGCAACAGGAGGGTTGACAGAAAAACATGAATAATTTACAACAGTTACCACACCGTAAAAACATTCATTCTATGCAAATATTTTTATCTCTTGCCTTAAAACTTTCCTTCGGTTGGTTGACCATCGTCGTAGGCAACAGACAATTCTTTTGCACTTTAAGTGGATTTAAAGGTAGGAATAGGATTACTGGGCGTCATAAGAAGTGAAGATATGAGCCCAGCTTTGGCTGGAGTCTTCTCTTACCGCAAAACGCTAAGTCAGCCCCCGTAAAACGTCACAGCCGAGGAATGGAGCATTTCCCTTTAAGTACAGTCCTCACAGAACCCTTATAGGGATTGGGATTCTACTGAAAGATCTTCGCCACTGCCAGAACTTAGGATGGTGCCGTCAAGATAGAGAGCCAGTTCTCCATCAACCATACCATCTCGATCTCGCTTCCGTTTTGTTATCAGTATATGAAGAAAACAATCATTTCGTGTTATCCATACTAAAGCCCTAGAAAGAAAAATGTGTTCGTAATTGCACCCACAGAAGGATTAAAATCAATGTTGAAAGTCGTTATTAGCCTTTAGATATCGTTTATCCACTGTTACTCCCTCTTAATCTATAGTTACTCATGTTTTAGAGAGGAAGCTTTTAAACTTTAAGCTGGAAAACGAAAAAAAAGGAAAAAATTCAGCCATAAACTCCCTAAATTATTAAAGAATGATTGAAAAATGTAACTCGATAAGCTGGGGCTGAGCCTCTAACATGACTCTCAACCACTGAAAATGGCCAGGCAGTTAATCTAAACCAATGTGTAATTTCCCTTATATGTCATATTCAACACAAAGTAATCATTAGAGCATGTAGTTGCTGTACAACCGTGCTATCATGGAGCGAACGGTGGTGACACAGAAAACGGCAATAGAACGTTTCGGCTGCTCACTGATGTGGGCTTTGCTATTAAAGATCTGATATGATACCTTACCCACACCCTTCTTACTTCATTTTACTAATTGGGCCCAAAATTATGTCACAAAATGCCCCATCAGTTGATCCTCAGACAAAGAGAGCGGAAATCCAAAACGTGACATGACAGTCAGAGCAAACTTTTCGGGTAACCGGATGTCACGCTAAACTAACTCCTTGATGAAAATTAGTCCGTGGAACCTAAAAGAGAAGAAGTAACAACTGAAAATAGCTCCGTGGAACGATGATACTAAGTATCATTCTTCGGAGATTTGGAAGGAAAATGGAATGACTGAGGCAGAAGTTATTAGTTTGGAATAGAATATATTCCAAGCTGTGGCTAAATATTATAACAATATGAACATTTGTTTATATTTATTTTAATGCCTAAATATCATTAGTTTATTTCATTGCTGATACAACTATCCCGCAGCAGATAAATTTGCAACAAATCCACATTAATTCAATTCGAGAAAATGAGATGGTAAAAAGGCTCTCAGCAATGACGTCTTTATAATTCCATTCTTTGGGGTATTTACATCAAATCCGCACTCCCTAGTTTTTCAATTGGAGAAAAAGAGATGGTAAAAAGACACAAATCAATGATTTCTCCATAATTCCATTCTTTGGAACTCATACAGTAGTTCATTGGAGTAAATTAGCCAGATGGTGGTAAGATTCTCATAGCATACCTTAAGTTGCTACATGTATGGAAATGTGGTACATTATATTGCATAGAGCAACCCATCTACCATGTACAGGGCGATAACACGTTTGGTTATTTAGATTAAAGCATTCAAAATCCAAAATCCCTCTAAGTTGCAATCGTCTACATCTTGCAGCGAACTGACAAGGGCGGCTGGATTTATGTCGGTTAAAATAGAAAAAATGAAATTCAGATTCCACTTAGAATGAGCTCTCGACTTCTATATGTGCGTCACGACACCTAATACAAGTTTGCCTCCCGCTTTGTGACTCTGGATTCCACCGTCAATGTAATCACGGAAATCATTATGAGACACAAAATCCTCTTGTTACCACCATTAGGATGTGTAAAGATTGTACGATACGCTTAATCAGTAGGTAATGAAATTTGAAACAGAGTTCAATTGATATAGTTACCCTCGAGAATCCACGTGGCGTTAGGTCGGGCATTGACGAGACTTTAAAGAGCGTACACCGCGGACAAAGATAATTTTCCATCGATGATCTACATCCTTTCGACACTAACCAGCTCTGTAGCACACACAACTCGGAGAGTGCAGCTCACCTGATGAAAGGCATAGGTTGTCAGCCGCTGGAGACCCATGAGGCTACGCGTCAGGCTAAGTTTTTGAAGATTTCAGATCACCTGAGTTTCAGGGTAACATGGAGGATGAAACTTTATTTTCAACCCACACTAATTTCAACCCCATACCTTTAGAGCAGGTTGAAACGAAAAAATATGAAATACGCTGCGAGACTAATGCACTCCAAAATTCCTCTTTTCCATGCTCCATTATTGGTAGGAGCTAAATACGAGCAAGACAATAAAGCGCTCTATCAACATCAATCTTCTTCCAATATTTTTCCCGCATCCCCCCCTATTTTTTAGTCGACGTCCTGACACCCCCAGCCCTGGAAATTACATGCAGAGTTCAATAAAACGTTTAGTTATTTAGATGAAAACATTCAAAATTCAAAATCCCTCCAAGTTCTAATCGTCCACATCTTGCAGTAAACTTACAATGGAGAAAGAGACTTTTAAATTTTAAGTTGGAAAAGTGCCACGTGAGGTAGTTCTCAGAAAACGGTGTCCCGCGGGCGACACACACCGTTGCTGTAGAAATTGGGTGGACGAAATCGTGACTTGATTCGATGGAGCGTTCCATTGGTGTCACCGGCTATTTCTTAGGTTACCGCGAGAGAGCAAAACGTCGCTAAGCCATTGAATTTAATTTTTCCACAAAAGCAGCCGCTAAACCACACATTTCGCGATACACCTTCCGAGGGAACCACAGTTGAACGTGGCTTCCTCGAATCGCCCGATTTTTTGCACGTGCATTAAGTCCGAAAGAATAGTGCATAATATTGAGGGTCCAAAATCCTCAAGAGTGCAGTGTGTTCACGTGATCTTTCTACTCCTGTAATTTTTCTACAGTTAATATTATCTAAATGATACGCACACATATACTGTGCACCACGCACCCTATTATGAGGAAAAGCAGAGAAAATAGCAAAAAATATTTCTCAACGCCGCATGGTTATTGGTGATGCGGGATAGGTTTGGATAAGACAAATTTTGCATTAACATGTACAACTTGTATTGAAAAAATGTTTTTTTTCTGCGGGATATTGCATTGAACCGGGCGCGAGGTTGAAAGCCTATCGTAGATACGGAAAGTCGTCACACCTATATTCTCGGGAATGACATGCTCCTGAATTTTTAATAAGATTACAGTAATAATTAAAACAGAAGTAAAAATGTCCGCGACGCACGAACATAAATTGGGTAATACGCAAAGAATGGTAAATTACGGTAGCATCATCGTGACCCTACCCGTGTAAAATTTCGATGCTTGTGACAATTTCTGAAATTTTGAAATACTCGAGAAAAGAAGAAATTATACATGTACCCCTGTGTAACACCAGGTGTTATAATGTTTTTTTATTAATAGCATGCTTATTCAACTATCATTGTGTACCACTATCAAGTATTCAAAGACTTTGACATCATATATTTCCAATCAAGACACTAAACTTCTTTAATGCAAGAACTGAAAAGATTTAAGACCTTATAATATTTCGGCCATTTGCGCTGATAATTGCCTCAATTCTTATTCGTATTTTAAATTCTCTTTTTTTTCAAAATTTTTTCCTACCTTAACATTTCTTTTCTGATTTATCAATCGTATTTTTTGAGTTTATTGAGCACTGAAATTTTTAATTAAATACGCTTGACTCATTGGAAGGCTGATGTAGACAACAAATTTATGCATAATGAGGTAGCGATGAAGAAAGTTGTTAAATGTTTCTATAAAACAGTAAGCCGTAATTTAAGTTTCTTCAGTCTGATTCCTCTCGAAGGCAAAACGATTGGAGAGGGAGAAGTGAGTCATTGATATGAGAAGAGATGCGCGGGAACAGTGAGTTAATTAGCCGCAGCACATCCCAACCTCATCAAGTCCCCAACCGATCCACCATTCGCCGGTCCCTTTCATCCATTCGCGGCAGAGAGGCTTTAGTCATTACCTAATCGGGTCTCGGATGTATCGCCTCGGAGTAACGCCTCGGTGTTGAAACGCACGGTGCAACGAGATAATTGCAGGGAGAGGCAAGTGTTTCCCATGATTAATTGGCGTGAAGGATTTCCGTAAAACACGCGAACGTACATCCAAAATGCTCTTAGCGTCGACCATCAAGCGATTTGACATACCCTCCAAATGTACTGGACTGCTGTGAAGGGCTCTCACTCGAGTCTCGTAAAGTGGTGGGTTAATTGAGCGAGGCGTTGAGACGGGCTTTTGCTGCATCTCGTGTGCGCCTTAGTTACAACTACTGATTATCCTGCGTGCCACCGCGGAAGCTTGTGGCAGGGGGTTGGGGCGACAACCACTTAAGGAAGGAACACTTCACCCTCCTTAAGAGGAAAAAGAAGAGGAAGATGAAAATGATGAATCCCATGTCTCTTAGGGCAAGCTTCGTCTAGGTTACTGTCGCTAATAGTTCGTGGGAAGAGGGAATTTTTATACATAAAGTTCGACAGTGTTTCTTACTTATTTATTCGCTTCTACCACAATCAATATGTTAGCAAATAGTTTATTAAGCGACCTGGTAGCGTAAATAGCCTCTCAACTTGGTATCTGACTCTCCTCTCAGAAAATGTTCTGTTATGTCGGCCTTTATACCGATGCATCATCCTTAGTCTTCCTCACGTTATCTATCCTAACATCTACTTCCTAAAACTCCACCAGTCATTCCCAAGAAAGAATATAAGTACGAACCCCCGCAGGAAAGATTTGTATCATAAGAAGAATATGAATATAATTTATTTGCTTTCTTTTAAATAATAATAAATTAAGAAATATAATTTAAAAAACGTAACGTGGAAATGAAAGCTCTAGGTGGGCTACAAGGTTGAAACCTGAACTGAGCCACCAGCATTTGTAAAATGTTCCCTTCATATAAGCTGCAGTGATATGATGTAATTACAAATTAGAAATACAAAATCAAAAAATTTCATTAAATATAAACATAAAAACACAGCCTTTAACCATTTTTTAAACTTTCAAGTTGTATTTGTTTGGTTATAAATAACGGACTTTAAGAGTGAAGAACAAAAAACAAAGAACAGCAACCATGTTTGATCACATTCAAAATTTTCATTATACAAAGAAACTATCTTAAACATTATAAAAATTTTACAATAATATTTAGAGAAAAATGTTGTAAAATGTACAATTTTGTATAATCTTTAACACGAAATTCACATAAGGCATCAGAAGTAAGATTCAATATTTTTATGGGATAGCAGCCATTCTTTAACCATTTTTAAAAATATTTTACCAGATTTGCATCTTTTTATTATATTTGGCAATGAATTGAACATTTAGGTTTGGGTAGTATATAATCCAAATCATCTCTTAAATTATACTGACATTTGCCTTCAACAACTGGCATATTTCCACTTCTGGCATAAACTATTCTCAAGACCTTATAGATATACAAATGTCTAAGTGGTAATATTCCAAGGCTTCCAAACGTTGGATATGAGGGAGCATAGTAGTCATTCGACGTTATAATTCTTATTATTTTTTTCTGCAATACTAGCGCATGTTTTAAGGTGTTCATATAAGTACCTTCCCAGCAGATAATGCCATAGTTAAGCTTGGAATGGACCAGAGAATGATATATCGTTCTCTGGAACTGAAGCGGGCATTTATTGCGAACGCAATAAAATTTGGAAAGACAATCCTAAGACATATTTTTACACTGTTAATATGCATATCCCAACGTAATTTACTGTCCAAGGTCAATCCCATTTATTTTAATTCATGAGCACTCTCTATGACAAAACAACTGCACTTATTTCCAGTACAAGTCAATGTGTGATAGGACAACTTGCAGTTAAAGGAACATGCATTGTTAATTATTTCAAAGCACATAACTTTAGTCTTTTCACTGAGTTCCAGTCGCTTAAAATCGAACCATAATCTTAAGAAATGTAAATGTTCTTTAGCAAGGGCTTCAACATCGTCCCATTTAGGGGCACTGTAGCAGAGGGCCATATCATCTGCAAATGAAGTTAATTTTCCATGCAGTTTATGCTCACACAAATCATTGACGTATATCAAAAATAAAATGGGCCATAAGACAGAACCTTCCCAGAAGGGAACTCCTGCCGCCAGAGTTATAAAATCACTGTAATGTTCATTTATTTTTACACACTGGAGTCTTGATGACAGGTAACTGTTAAACCAGTTGAATGCTATTCCACGTATACCTGTATGATTGAGTTTTAACAATAGCACTTCATACGAAAGTGTATCAAATGCCTTTGAGACATCTATGTATAACCCCATTTTACCGCACAACTTTTTGAGATACTTGTCCAAAAATTGAAACCGTTTTCCATTAAATACACCGTGTGTACACCAGAGACTCTTTCTTTAACAAATGTGGAATTTCTTACGCCTAAATATCGTCAAAAAATGAAAATAATTCGGTTTGTTTGTTTCTTCAACTATAAAAAAATATATTACCGCGGTAATTTTTTTTAAATCTCTAAGAAACATGTTGCGAAGGTATTATTACAGTACGGGTAGAAATAATTATTCGTAAATTTAAAGACTGAACCATTTATGGTTATTTAATTAATGAGGATTTTAGTCACATAAATCGCTATTTTGCACCGCAAGTACTACAATATTTACTTAAGGTAGGCCGAGCGAGATAGTTCTCTAATCATAATAGAGACTATATTCGATGTATATGTTTTGATTTCACCAACTGTGAGACACACGAATTAAATATTGCATTATTAATAGTGCAATAAAATTATTTTACTTGGCAGAAATTGTTAGTAATCAAATGAAAATATCTTAATAAGTCAAACTTGACTCATTTTTCTCACATGGTACGTTTGAAACTCCATCAAAACGGAAGATTTATTGTGATGTCGAAGAATTTACTGCGGTAGCAATAAGATTATTTTTCAAAAATATTTAAGAAAACACAAACTATACACTGTTGATTTTTTGACGAGATCTAAATGTTGGGAATGCCTCATTTTTAATAGTAGGTCTCTCTGGTGTGCATACACGTCCCATTTCCTATATAAAAAGGCTGGTATTTTTAGGCAAATATCTCAGAAAGTAATGTGGTAAGAGGTTGAATTTTTATATCAATGGAAGGGTGATATATTTTTCTTTAAAATTAGACCAAATTCATTGATTTATAGGTAAAATTATATTTCGCTCGAACTGCCTTAATGCTTCTTACAGCTGCTGAAATGAAAGAGATAAAATTAGAAAATGAACAATATCTAAAGTTAGGGAATAATCTAGCTCCGGCTACCTTAAGTCGCACTCCGCGCAGTGTGTGCCGGTGCACCGTGGATCGAGCGTGGGTGCGCGCACACGGTCCCTTGGCGGCATCTGCCGTCACCTCTGCCGCCACAGCGTACCCACATGGGCCGCGTTGCAACAGGTCCCGTTGGCGCTCTCATGGCGACGGCACACGCAACAAGTGTGCGGAAGTGTGAACAATGGCCAGGAACCCACGCGAATGAATGGTGCTTACAGGATTTATTGCCGAGTGCGACCAGTTTCCAATCAAAGCCGTCAACGCCGAATGAAATCCTGCGAAAATGATGCCTTGGTTATATCGTCATGTATGACCAACTTTTTCGTCGTTGAGGTGGTTTCCATCAGTTTTGATCTAAAATAAATTTAAATAATTAAGTATCACAACTGATCAAAGATGAAAATAAAGAAGATTCCAAGTGGTGAGAAGGTAAGGGTTTAATCTGTTCATGGTCACAGATTTCTCTCAGAACAAACAGCAAAACTGAAAGGAGAAATAGCACCAATAAGTGCTTAGAAAAATTTAATTAACTTTTATTAGACAAAATGCATCTAATAACTAAGGATCACACCGTTAATTGGAAAACATTTCGCAAAATCAGATGTCATGAGTTGATTATGATGCAATGGAGTGCTAAGATCCCACAGGGGCTGGGTAAATGTACGCATTTCTCGTGGCCTTAAAGATAAACTGTCTGCGTGATATACTTTGGGCTCAAGAATGAAATCATTTAAGAGTTCTTCACTCATTAATTCAACTGATTAAAGAGTGATTTATTGAAATTATACAAAATGGCCATATTTTGGCATAAGAAAATATAGGGGCATTAAAAAAAATAAAATCGTTGCATGCTCACTTTCAATGCTAAAACGGTAATCAATCCCTTTTTTCTCTTCGCACAGAAGTTCATATGGCACCAATTGCATTGATTACCATTTTTGAGGAAAATACTTCACATGTATACCAATAATAGTTGTTTTCTAAACATTCTAAAGATTCTAGGGATCCATGAGAAGAGAAAAATCGGAAAAAGACTTGAAATAAACGATAAATATTTTCGTGAGAAAAACGCATTGAAGAACCAGATCACGGGACAGTGACTCTTTCCAAGAAACATATCCCTCTGATAATTCAAAGCACGCAGCTTTTCCAAAGATGATATATTATTTTGAGTCGAACCCTGTCGTAAAACTTTAACATGGTAAAAAGTTTCTGCAAGAAAGGATAGTTGTAAAATGTAATAATTTCCACGCATGGTGAATCAGGTCTAAACGCTACTGCCAGCCGCAACTAACGACTCTCATCCTCGTGGGCGTGTATGTTAAATGCAGCAAAGATTTTCACATAAACTGTTCAGCCTACACGCTAGCTACATGCAGCGTCCGCCTCATTAAAACCAGACCATAGGAAAGTAGAATAGATGCTTGTGAAGTTACCCCATGAATAAGTTGTAATCCCGGGTAGCCTAGTTAGTTGGCATTTCTGAATGGGCATGGGTAAATTTATGATGACAACTCCGCATTAGGAGCATTCATAGGGTGCTTATTATTCCGAGGGGCATATATGGGCATCTAAAACCCGTTTCAGCCGACGTACTATTAACTGCACTCACACAGTGACCAACTGAGAAAATGATTTCTTTGGTTACGGTTGACCATGCCTCTTACAGAGGCAATTGACAAATGCTGTTATGTGAGTGGAGGACTTCCGATGACTGAGCTGCGAGAATTTATTGACGAATATTTTTAATCCTGATATTCTTACGGCGGAGAAATCACATCGAAATCTAAATGTACCTATTACTCGCGGTCCTTCGCAGGGGCGGGTGGCAGGGAGGGTTTAAAACGCCATATATGAAAAAGGGGATAAAGAAAAGGAGGGGGAGAGGATTGAAATTAATTGTATTCTAACGATGTGACATTTGCTGATGTCACGCTGTTTTTGTTATGTTAACAAATGGCGCGTGTAAAGAATTAAAGCTCCTACTAATTCGGTAGTGCATCTCTTTCATATCGCGTATGTCTGTTTTGAGAAGAAAAAAGGACGAACAAAAGTAACACCGATAGCCGGTTCAAAATAAACTCCCCCACATCGAAATGAAACCCATTTGATCTGTATTTTAAAAGTAACCAAAGCCCTACGTTTAGCCTCCGAAAGATAAACGGTTTCCAACCTATTCCTTCAAACGTGTGTAGGACTTTCTGTTCTCTCGCAACAGTTTTTAGCTCACCATGCAGGTTTTCTTAGCATTTCTTTACCTTGACGAATTGAATCTTTCCCTGCTGGGTCTCACATCCTCGCGGTGTGGGCGAGATGTGGCCAAAGCAAAGCAAAGCAACTACTACCTTTCTCTTTTTCATCGAGGAATCTTTCACTCTTCACTTACCAAATCCTAATTTGTTATGTGCGGCGCCGCAAATGTTTTCCTGGTGCTTTCCTCACGTATCTAGAAAGGCTTCAGTGAACTCGGGACACAGTCAGGTCCGTATTCACGGTTCCACCAATTAACACATTTACTTTTAGTTGCTAAGCCCCAGAATCATTTCCCGTTCCATTGTGTAGACTTGTGTAAAATCGTCTCAAGCCATACCGGGTAGCTCACAAGATACTTATTAGATATTCGAGTGCATAAAAATCCATAAAACTCCTTCTAAATACTCCGGATGAATCACTGAAAAATTGAGTTTTAGAGACGGTCCCATCGAGAGGAGAAGCGAAATTTTGGGAAACTCCCCGGGGAGCAATACTCGAGACAGCAAATATTGGGCCGGGCGATCGGGGGCCTGCATCTACATTTGGTCGAGGAGAGCGTTGGCAGGCGGGGGGCAGGGGGAGGCGCATGTCAACAGTTGTAGAAATGTGTTCGACAAAGAGAGAGGGGATTAGGAGGTGTGAAATGGGGGAATCGGGGTTGAAGAGTCATCCGGAAAATGCGGACGAGAAGGACACGCGGTAGAACGGCGAGGGTGCGAGCGCCGTGCGTAGGGCGAGGGCCGTCGCCCGTGGGACGCGGTACCGAGGCTCGGGGTGGAAAGGAGCTCCTCGGACGTGAAGATGCCCCCGATCTCTCTTTCACCCACTGACTGCTCAATCCCAATGACAGTTTGTGTGAAATTCACTGTGGAAAAACCATTCGCCTTGACTGGGAATCGAACCCAGATCCCTCGATTTCGCGCCGAGTGCTCAAACCAAATAAGCTACCCGGGCGTCCTATTCCAATGCGAATCTCATGGGGGCTTTAAGAAGTAAGTTGTCCTCACAGGTACCGTGCATGTAATTCCAGAGGACCCTGCGAGCGCTAAGCGCTACAGTCCACGGGGTGAAGCCCAACTTTAAACACAAAGGTGTTTATTTTTGACATTTTAAAAGAACCACGGAACTAGCCGCGCGGTAACTTTAACGGAGTCACCCACAAGTTATCACACAATTGTGAAATTTATAGTGGAAAAATCATTCACCTGGACCGGGAATCGAACCCAGAGCCCTCGGTTGTGCGCCGAGTTCTTTAACCAATTAACTCCATGAGTTTCACAGTGGAAGAGGACGCCTAGGTTCCGGCTATCATATAGCATTTAACAGTTTTTCCCGAACAGAGATTCAAAATCGTTTACTTTGTATACGAGCGCGCCCGCCGGAAAGTTAAGTTAATTTCTTACAAGTATTATCATTGTTGTGTTCTACCCGTCAGACATCTAACAATGTCATATCCTCCAGATATCCATAAGTGAAGGGCCTTATTTTTCTTTTATATCTTCCATCATCTCCACGAATGTCCTACCCTTCTTTATCGCGTCCATATAATGTATTCTCTTTCTTCCCTTCCCTGTTTACCCGAATTCCTTCCCTCTATCACTGTCTCGAGCAAACCATCAAACCATCACCCCTTACAACTTCCATTCCTGCATTCGGATCTCATCCAAAAGTTTCCTTTATTATCCCAACATACCTTTTCAGAGCGACACAGAGACTATTGTCATGACTCTTCACTACATCTCTAGGTCTGACAGATGCGATAAAATTAGAGAAATACACTGCCGAAAATATAGGCACAAAAATCGTTCTTTCCGCGCACAAAAAATGGCCACAGTAAAAATTGAGCCCCACTAAATACACTCCTATAATACATGTTACCATTTCATCTCCCAAAAACTTACATCTTTACACGGCTGGTGACCTAACACCCCCTGCCACACGACCATGCGGTGGCTCGCAGGGTATTATGGAGATGTAGATACCTAGTCAGCACTTCCTCGCTTTTTGTTTGCCTGCCTGTCCGTTTTTGCTATTACAATGTATAAGTTCTTCTTTCTCGTTAATTTGAAAACATACAGGTTTAAGGGAAGCCAATTTTGTGTAACCAAACTCAAATCAGATTTTTAAATCTTCAATTAAATCCTATCGGAATCTAATTTTGTAAAGAAGTCCTTAGCTTTCTGTCACATTAGTGTAAAACTCACTTTCATCGATGTAACTCCAGAAATATTTCGTATTGAGCTATGTCCAAGGCTGCGTGAAACACAACACGGATAGAAATAATGATCTAAGTTTGAAAATTCATGACAATATATAATTCCACCACTATAGCAATTTCTTTGACTTATTTATAGGTTAATAAAGGACAGGAAAAGACACGGGAAAGCGGAAGCTCATCCGTATATTCGATAATTTTAGGTAAACATTCTCACAGTTTGTTTACTCCATTTTGACTTCAATAAGGAGTGTTCTATCTCATTCCCGAGTCACCCACCACCCAAAAGGTGATGGCAATGTTGTTCCCTCTAATCAAGGGATTGAAACATTCGGACTTGAAATACAGCAAAAAGTATGTCGTATTCGTGGTCTCAGAGGGCCATAAATTTCATATTGGCTACAGATAAGTCATTGTGAGTGAAAAATTGCAACTGGTAAACTCTACCACAAATTCGTTCGATCTGCGACCGCTATGAATTTGGAGGACGCTTAGACTGTTTTTTTTTTACTTTCTACTTCTTTTCATATAATACGAGGAAATGTGTAGGTCACTACGCAACATTTTTAATAGTTGGCTCTCACGTCGCTCTTAAAACATAATCATCTCGTCTAGGTCATTTATCGCTCGTTCTAACGATGCAATTCCATTTATTTTGTATATCCAACACTTTCACTACCCCAACGGGCAATAACAAGAAAAATAACAAATATCCTTAAAAGCCTCAGAAAAAATAGCATACCTATCGCAGTGTAAAAAGTATATCGAGGAATACTTAAGGTGATGTAACGTAATCACGGAATGCTGTGATCATTTGATTCTTGTAATCACCGTAAAATTAATTTTTCATCATTCTATAATTCACCGGAAAAAATATTCCTTCGTGACCAAGGGTAATTAACCCCTCCATTCTTGACAAAGCGACATGCAAGAAAGATTTACTGAATATTGCAACTAGAGTTCCAATGCAAAATATCGAACACTTTAGTTTACACCTGAACATTAATGGAAGATAGCAACGTATACTCGGAAATGTTATCAAGCAGCAGTAACTTCATTTTAAGACTCAAGGCACGTTATGATCTTGGTGGAACATACTCCCCCATTTAAACCGTGGTCGCAGAATGTGTTTCTTAGGATGTTACCAGATAGATTTCCATTGGCTTTTACGGAAGCAACACCACGAGCTTAAAGGCAACATGTTTTTCTGTTTTTGAATACTTAGCTAATTGAATTAATCAGGACGGCAAATGAATTTGTCACAAAAGGAACACGAGCATTATTTCCAGAAGCAAGACTCCCTACAACAACGGAATATTATGTTCAACTTGTACTGACTGTCCTAGTAGAACAATACCTGGGCGAAGAAGCTAAAGAGCAGATATTCGTAATGTGTCCTTATCTCTGTCACCGAACCATGCACTAAATTAGTTAACAAATAAGCTAGAGAGGGAGTGTAATGGAACAGAATTGCATAAACGTGCTCGCATTGAACGGACCTCGCGTCAATACCACATGAACGCGATGATTCAACGTGAGAAAGGATGTAGAATGCCGTTCTCAGACCTCGCAAAGTCCAGCGCATTTCGCGCCACAAGAACCCTCTACTCAACCTTGCAAAGCGGCGAGTAGGATGCAACGCCGCTCTCGTCGCGCCCGAGGACCGCCACACACGGAGTGAAATGATGTCCGGGACGGAGAGTAGGGTCCGCGAGAGGCTCCCACCCCGCTCCCCCTCTGCCCTTGCCGATGAATCCGCGATACGCGAGTTAAGGCCCGTCCACATTCATGTGTTTCATGCTAAGAATGCCCCCAGTTTCGCGCGAAAGGTTCACGTCCAAGCGTAGGCGACGTCGTCGTCAGTCGCGACCACTCCACGTGCTGACATCTGTCGGCAAATGAATATAGAAGAGGAAAACGCTAGAACTCCGAGTACGTATGCCTTACATTGTAGCTATTTCACGGACATGAGTGGAGAGCTGCGTATCTCTTTCAAAATGAAGAAATGTAAATTACAATGCAGTGGATTGGCGACCACCACGTTAATTTAATTCTTCTAACCAAGCGTCGAGATCCACCCCTCCCCTCAGTTGGAACTCATGAACCTCTCATTGGCCTATCTCTACTTACCTCGCTGACAGGAAGATGGTTGAGAAATTAATTCGAAAATTGAGGTAGAAAAGTTTTCCTCATAAATCTTCATCTCAATAAAAATATTTAGCTCTCATTGTTTAATGTCCCAATAGGGTCAGAAAAAAATACCCACACTCGGAATTGAACCAGCATACTTGGATGTCGGAAGCAAGCGCGCTATTCACCAGGCCACACTAAAATACAAACGAATTTACGTGTCCGTCATTTGTTCCACGCGAACTGGCGCGTCGCGCGCGTAGAAAGTTGAGCAAAACTCAACTTCGCTCGTGCGAATCCACGCGTAAGAGGCGAAGCACCTGATTGGCTGCGCGCGAGAGGCTACGCTTAGTTTCGCGTAGAACGCGTGCATGTGAACCTCCCTTTACGGTTGTCTCGAAGCGTCGAGTAGCATGAAGATACTTAGAAGGTTGCAGAGAAATACAGGTGTCTTTCAGCTTTAAGCCAATTCTAACATCTTGAAGGCAAGTCCAGCATCACAGTCGCCACACAGTTCAGGCCTTGTTCTGGCTTACGTTTCAGCTATTCTTGTTTAATATTCGTCAGTTTCTACTCCAAACCCACCGGTTAAGAAACGTTTTGTGATTAGAAAATCACGTCTACTTGGCACTAGGTCCTTTCTATGCTCTCCTGTTCTTGCTGCACCTTCGTGCACAAGTGCTCATGGTTGCATTTTAACTTCCCTGTGAAGACAGACCTCAGCCGTTTAGGGGAGCAAAGTACTTAAACAGAGAACAGCAAAAGCGGGCCAACGTCAGCTGTAGCTGAAGGAAGTAGAAGCATATATACAGGAATAGATGTTGTTTACTGTATGTGCACTTGAGAGAATGTGACAACACACCGGAGCAACTGAAAGAATTTACTGTATTTGCAATCCATTTATTGCTGTTAAAACTCACAGCAAAATATGTCCACAGATTGAGATGCCTGAAGTATATCATCAGGGTGATGATCAAAATCATCCTCAAAAATGATGATTTTGATGATGATGATGAGACAGATTAAAGAAATATCGAGACGGAGAGAGAATGAAAGCTGCCCAGCAGACCCCATAATAATAATAATATTAAATAGAATATGCCCACGGATGATAGGTGAGCACAGGCGCATCCTTGCAAGGTTCCGCATCACCTTGACGCCGGAATACGCTAAAATTATAAGGTGTCATGCTGGCAAACTATTAATAGTTATCACATTAATTCTGTTAAGAATTACGTTACATACATTAACGGCCGAAAGAGCAAAATATCGACGGTGACCATTGCAAACGCCCACATGTAATTTCTTTTCTACTCAGCAACGTTAATTCGCATCTGGCATCCGATTTCCCGGATAGTGAAATGTTTTCAGCGTTGATCTACTAAATCATTTAAAACCCCTGTTTATCGTCATATCATATTTTCATCTACCATCTAGCCTACCTAAAGGTGTGGAATCAAGTCTTTCAGAATATCTCCTTTTAATCATTTTCTGTTCGCTTTTTTATGAACATGTGACCAGGCTAAAATGGCCTCAGCAGGGGGAGAACCATATCTAAAGCAGATATCCCCGTGATTTTCGAACGTACTGTATTGTGGGCACTTGGTTACGGATTGCATAAAAATATTCACCTCTGATATCGGACATGAAATTGGCGAGAAAATACAGATTATAAGGGTTTAGGGAGCGAGAACTTGGACATTCACCATGAACTGTACTTTTGATTCGAACTTAATACGTATTCGTGAGAGTATATGTCATTATATTTTTGCTTCCCGATTCAAATGCGTGAATTGAATATGCCTTTAACTCACCCCTTAGCAATAGAAATAAAGTTCTTTGTGGTAAAATTCACCATCGTTCCGTATCGTGAAAGGTAAGCCAGGTGCCATGATTAATGAGTGATTGTAACGCACCTCTTGAAACCTTAACATAAATTGTAGACATCACACATCGATGAAAAGCAAGGAAAGAGCACCAAAGCGTGAGCAACAGGTTGGGAGATGATGCTTTGAAAGGAAGTTACACAGAGGGCGGCTTTATATGCGTTTGCGGTAGACGATGGAAAAGCGAGGACAATAGGCTGACCTTTAGACTCTCCATGGGATTACTTGGACTCCGAAATATGAAGGAACATTTATCGTACGCTCATAATTGATTGGATACGTTATCCTAACTAGAAGATTAGTTCTACCTCGAATACAAATAAGCATTCGCTAACTTCAAAGCGTACGATCATCACAAATACCAATGTAAAGAACAGCATTCATTTACTCTCACGAACGAAAATGCATAATGACTTGGTTGATGAAATAAAATAAGTAAAAAAAGAACGTAAATAACGAATAAAATGAAGTATGAGATACAAATCATACAACCACATAATTCGCTCACTTTGGGGTTCCTTTACCCAAGTGTCGTTTGATAAAATATTGGAATCTGTTGGGAGAGGAGAAAAAGTCAAAGGAAGGATATGTTTCGGGCAATATGTTATTTTTGGTGGGGAGTTAGTGAAGAAAACGATTAGATGGAAAGAAAGGGTTCCGGGATGGGTAGGAGATTGACGTTTCGCGTGGAATGAGGAGGGGCACGGTTGCGGAAGAATGTGAAAAGGTTGAAACTGATTGACTCCTTCTCTCATACTCAGACTATCTACTATTATTAAAACCATGACTGAGAGAAGAACATTTTTCTTTCCACAATCCTTAGAAAACTTTAAATAAATCCTGATTTATTTTATTTTTTTAATTTATACTCACACTCTCGAAAACAGCACAACAATTGGGTGATTAACAATTAACAATAGACGAACAACAACACCCATGTCCTGAGTGGTGAAAAACCACCCAGGTGGGACTCGAACTCGCGACCCTCGGACTGACAGGCAAGAACTTAACCTCGCCGCCACCGGTTGATTGAATTATGATTTTATCACGTGTACGAACATAAAATTCAGGTAAAAATAACCTGTAATCGTCTCATTACAAAAGAAATGGAGTCCACCACTCCTATAAGTGATGGCGTGGGCTGCCAACGCAGAGAACGATGCATGAAAATTATGCACTCTATTAGAACGTTACCAGATAAATTATACATACGTGTGTAAATCACATCCTAAGGAGTTGTCGTAGCTTCCGGCCGCAATGCATGACGCTGGGTGTATAGGTCATTCACAAGTTCAAAATACAAACTTTTGAAGTCATTGACTATCGTGCTGCTCTTATTTTACATCACATGCGTGTATTTTATCGTGTATACTTCTCCAAGTTCACTGCTCCACCTTATTTAACCTCATCCACTTTGGGTTAGAATCTTTTCGGAATTACGGAATCGGTCTGAGTAGGCACTGCAAAGTAGAAAAGAAAGGGTAACCACCAAATTAGTCTCCCTCTAAGGTGCAGCTTTGAATTCACCAATATATGCTACGATAGTATTCTCCCTGGTTACGGATTACGGATATGAAGTAGTCCCCCAATCGGATCTCCCGGTGGGGACTACTTTGAGGGGAATGTCAGTTAGACCGGAAAACTGCCGGATAAGAGAAAGGAACGTGAAGGGGTGAGCGGAAAGATGCTGAAAACGAAGATGGAGAGGCAGTAGTAGACATCCTGGGAGGCAGTGAGATAAAGTAGACTTGTGCAGTCAACAACTGGAGGGTTGGATACCAAGTGATGCATTCAGGAGACAACCAGAGGAGAGCAGGTGTTTGTATCATACAGAAGAAATTATAGGGCAAAAGAGTAAGGTCCGTCCGGCAGTATTGCGAGATAATCCTGGTGGTGAAGCTGAAAGAAGAGCCTCTGAACATCGTAGCAGCGCAAGTCTACATGTTGACGCCCAGTCACACAGAGGAAGTGCATGGCAAATGGAAGAGGCCCTCAGAGAAGTGAAAGAAACTTATCAAAATGGGGAATGAATACGTCGTGATTGGAGAGAAAAAGAAGGAATTAGCGTAGGAATATTTTGACTGGGACAACGAAACGCCAAAGAAAGAAAACTAAAGAAGTACTAAAATACGTTGAACATCGCCGTGAAACACTCTTATTGCAAGCAATATAGGCGCACATTTTACTCATAGATGATGCCTGAGGATAGAAATAGGTAACTGATTGACTACTGACGTGTCACAGTGAGATATAAAAACCAATTCAAGCCGTGACAGAACTACTCCGGCTCAGGTATAAATGGAGGCCCCATCCTTGGGGTCATAGACAGCTGCCTTCGAGCCCAGAAAATGGATAAGATAAAACACGAAGCTACATAAACGCAAAATTGCAGGTCGGAAAAGATAACAGAGAAATATTCTCCTCAACTATTGACGGGATACTACAGTGTGGACTAAAACAGAACAGAAGAACGTTGGGATGAGTCAAAGAGGACAACTTCATAAGCAGCAAAAGAGGAACTGGTGAGTGAAAGGGAGCCCACACAAAGCAGCCATGGACTACGACGAAGATTACGGAACTTAGGGAAGCACAAAAACTCCTGAAACAAAGGTGAGGTAATGCTTTAAAATGAACTTAGAAACTAAGTCCTATGAGAATTCAAGAAGACAAGTAAGGACGATAATGAAGCTGTGGTGACGAAATTAACAAAAATATGAAGGACAGTGACAGTATATAAGATAGTGAAGAAGGACATAGGAGCGAAAAATAAAAAAGTAAAAATATCCTGGTTGTGAAAGGGAATACACCGATGGCGGTTGAAGGCATAGTGAATAGATGAAAGTAGTATATCAAAGTACGATGAGCTGAAAGTCTGAAAGACGGTAGAACGGTAAGGGCAAGGGCAACCAGGGCCGAGAAATACTGAGAAGCGAATTTGAGAGAGCAACGAAAGATTTGACGAACAGCAACACGTCTAAAGAAGAAAAAAACCAAGGGAGATATTGTCAAGTGCTTGGGAGTAAAGCTAAACACAACATACGCGAAATTATTACAGATGGCTACGAAAGACCACCGTAGGACTCTCAGAAGAGTGTAATGACTGTAACAGCAAAGACGTCAAGGACTAAGAAATATGAAGAAAACCGAACCCTGAGTCTGTTGTTACGAGAGTGGAATGTAATCACGTGAATAATCATCCGAATGATAGAGAGGAATATTGAAGACAACCACTTGGAAGGCCGATTTGGGTTTTGGAAGAAGAGAGAAAGGGAGCATAATTTGCCTGAGAGCACTAGTAGAGAAACGGATACGTGCACCCAAGCCACTGTATGCGGAAATTGCGGACTTCAAGGTTTCGAAAACGTGGAGAACGAATCATCATTTAAAAAATCTCGAAATATATAACAGTAACAGAGGACTTATCTATCGACTATACCAGAAGTAGTCACAACATTGTTAATGACAGACAAAAAATAAAAGCTAAAATTAACAAGGAAGTCAGAAAGGGATGCAACTCCTCACCAGTACTGTTAACCGCATACTGAGAGGAGGCTATGAGAGAATCACAAGAAATGAGATTCAACGGAAATAAAGACTGATAGAGGAATGGTAAATATGCTCCCGTTCAAAGAGGAAATCGTCTTGATCCAGAAATGGTGGAAATATTACATTATCACTAAATACTTTGGAGCCAGACCTTGAAGAATACGATCTGAAAATAAATAAGGTAAATACAAAAATCCTCGTATGAAGGAGAGAAGCTGAAGTCATCCTGAGAGGAGAGAAATTCGAGGAAGTAAATTCCTTCACCTCTCTGGGAAGCACCATCAAGTGGGACGAAAGAAGTACAAGGAACATCCAGCGAAGAATAGCTAAAGCAAAGAAAGTGTTACTAGTACAAAGATAACTGCCGTGTTCAAAGAAGATAGGAATAAAAGCAAGGAAACAGTTAGTAAAAACATTCGTGTGGAGCGTGGCACTTTTGGATCGGAAGCAGTGACCATTGGAAAAGTAGACCATAAAAGAATAGGAGTTTGAAACCTGGTTTTGGCAGATACTGAAGATAAAATGAACGGATAAAGTAAGAAATGAAAAAGAAAGATCAAAAACTTTCCGGCGTATGAAATTGTTAAAGGTTACTCAGGCTTTCCACAGGGCCAAACTCTCAATCTTGGCCGACGCTTGAATGAACGAGTCCACCGTCATCAGGGCATGTCTTGGATCATAAACTGGTCCGGAATATACACCGTATGTATCAAAACGTCGGTCAAGGTGGAGAGTTTGACCTGGCGGAAAGCCCGAGTAACCATTAACAAGAAATGAACAAGTTTCAGGAAAGTACAAGAAAGAACCCATGAAATACGAGACAAAACAAGAATTAGATGGATTGGACAAACTTTGAAGCAGAATGGGTTTGTGAAGAATGAAACTGAAGGAAAATAGAGGAAAAGGTCCCAATAGGAAGTGCAAGGGATAAATACATAGAACAAATAAAAAATAGTACATAAGAACTACCGAGAAATAAGAAACATTCGCATTAGACAGGGAAGGATGGAGGGATGCAGTCAACAAATCTTAGGATTGAGCGACCAATAAATTATGGTAGTTGCGCTTAACACATTATAGTCCGCGCACGTAAAAATACGTGTTCCGCCACCAGCGGTAATGGTCCGGTCTGTTATATAAAATGCAACGAATGAAAGTTTCATTAAAAAATATACATTAGTTCTGGAGCTGTGTAAATTTAATTGTATACATGTACCTTCCCAACAAAAATGCAAAAATTGGCCGGCCCCAAGGGCTAGTCAAATTAAAAAGGCACCGGATCAAGAAGTGTTAAGACCATATTCAGTCTATTACTTGAAGACTATCTCTGCACAGGGCCGTAAATTAGTCTTCACACTCAAGGTCGCAAACCTTCATTGCATCTTAAAACTGCTCAATCTGTTATTCACATCAACTTTCAAGCTCTCAATGGCTCTGAGAGAAATTTTTTAAGATGAGCTTCTCCACACCGAGTTCCGAGCACTATCAGATGTGTACTATTTTTATACAGCTTTGTTTTGAATGAGAGCACTCGTTATAAAAGCCACGTAAACTTTCCCACTCTCTCTAGTTAAATGCAGCAACGTTGGCCGTGTTTCCTCTTCTTACCCTTTTAGACGTCACGCTTGGCTCATGCGACTGCGTCCAAATTTCACTATCACTAAGCAAAAAGGATTTATTTTTTAGTTTAATTTTTCCAAGAGCATTGCATGTTAATTATGCCACGGGTTTCGAGCGCCGCGTTCGAGCAAGAGAAAACGAATTACAAGTACCTCGAGAAATTCAGCGGAGAAAGGGAATGGAACGGGAGGCCGCCCACGAGTGGGCAGGAGTTGAAGAGGATTCTTCGAGCGAAAGGCGTGAGATGGATTTTTGACTTGGTTCACTCGCTTTGGCGCACCAGAGCAATGGTCATGGGATGGCGCACGGCCAAGTTCGTGATCGACGCGATTGAGAGCCCGGAATTCTAGCGGGTTCGTGGACCTGGCTCGTGACTTCGGGCTGATGTCCCCCGCTTCAATAAATGCCTTTTCACTCAGCTATTGTCATCGACGAATACTGGTTATTTTTTTATTTAACGATTCGGTTCCACTTATCAGATGAGAAAATTCGTGGGTATTTTGTATCATCAGAGAGACAGAAGGAAGACGTCTACCTCGTTGGGGAAACCCGCAGATCTGGTCCCTAATTATTCAACCCTGTTATTCTGCCAAGGGAAAGGCATGGTAAATGGGTGGAGGTCAGTGTTTGGTGCTTAGTTATGAAAAAAAGGCCGTGCACTCCAAGGAAAGTCGTATGTACTTGGTATTATCATAGAGACGGAGAATAAAGAGTATTTCTCTTGAGTAAAGTGCATTCCGAGAGTCGAATCTGGTTCAATAAAGCACCGATGGAATATCGGCGGCCGACTCTAGCTCTTGATTTTGCGTTTCCTAAAGGGTTTGCCGAGAGAAGGAGGCTCAGACTTAACTCGTATTAATCAGTATGAAACCAGCTTATTTTAACTACCGAGACATGTTATAATCATGGGGGTGGCTAAAATTTCCGATGCGTGGAGCGATTAAGATTTCCGCACGCAATTTTACCTAAACATTTTTCATTCTCCGAAATGAAATGCACTTCTGCTGAAAATGAGTTTTGGATGAGGGTAAGGGTTTTATGCGATAAAAAAAACGTGTTAGACGAATTAGCTCTGGTTTTCTATAAGAGTATATGGCTACATGAGAGGGAAAATTGGTGTTTCAACTTAAAGCCGGAAGTCATTTAGCCTATTGAATGTAACGAATTATCTATAAACGTTGTCACTGCTCATTCCTGAATACCAGTAATCTTTCATTGAGTAACACGGAGAACAAAAGTATAATGACAATATACATTAACTTCCTGAAGAAAACGAAAGATAGAAAAAACCAGATGCATAATGAGAGAAAAGGAAGAACTTCCAGGAGTAAAAAAACCTTATTACCGAACATCTAGCCCGGAAAACATTTCTTAAATTGTCAAATGGCACAAAATAAATAGGCATCTACAAACAGTAGAGATTATTTTTTCAACAAAAAATACACGGAAAAAAGTAACGATAGTTTTCTACTCGAGCCACATGTAACAGCGAAGGGCGGTGAAATCACTCCTTTTTTCTGGTCAGAGCTCGACATAATGAGGCTCAACTATTAAGTGACTCCTGATAATTTGCACCCAAAACAAGTTCACTGTGAATACCATGTTTATCTAACAAGATAAAGGGTTACTTCAAGTATTTAACACAATTAGAAAGCTTAGCTAAGTTTTTCACTCAAATTTATACGTGGAACATAATTCAATTCATTTCTCAAGATGAAATGAAACAACCGGCTCTTCAGTGGTTAAAAAATTCCAAGGCTAAACGCAAGAGAGAGAATTTTCCCATAACTGCTCTCAAATACTACACAATTTTTGCCGATCAGTGCGGCTGATAAAATTTTCACTACCTCAGATGCCGCGGGATTCAGTTTGGCCTCGACTGGCCACTCGAGATGGGCAACTAGAACAAGCTCAATTGATTTCTTGCCACTTCAGCTATCGATATTACCCCGCGTGAAATTTCCACCGCGTCAGTCACCAAGAGGTCTTTCGTGAAGCTTGGGAATGTCGATGGTAAATCAGTTATGCGGGCTGTATAAACTGAAGGATGTATTTGCAGTCAATTCGTTCACGCGAGAACGCGAGAAACAATTGTGGATCATTTTATGCCGTCGGTCATCAGCCATAGTAATAGAAACGTGCGACACGAGGAATTATGATCGATTGACTAGTCACCAATCGCACATTGTAGTGGGCATCCCAATTAGCAATTAAAACGACATTGCCCCTAAATAATTTTGACCAATTTGCTTCAAATATACTCCAAGAATTGTTTTATTTTAGCATGAAGCGATGGCTCTGAGAAAGTGAACTGATTTGCATAACGTAGCACATAAACAAATTAACTTAGGAAAAAAGGTTCGAATTTTTACCCGGAAAGTTTCGCTACCAGAGAGCCACTTATGGAATCGCCGGACAGAAATGAACTAAAGCCAGGGTCGACATGGCTCAACCTAGGGCGGTCCTTGGAAAATACGGATTAACTGACATGTTTTGGCAATAAATCACATGTCTGAATTCCATAGAGATTCCTCAGAGAGCAATTTTCATAGTCATTAGAATTCCTACTCTTTTCGTACGGGATTCTTAAACAAGAGTTATATTTACATCCTCAGCTTCATTTACCAGTAAACTCTTATCCATGGAAAAATGGCTTGTATCAAGAGTGAACGCTGCTGCTTCGAAGCATTGAGCGTGTCAGCAAACATGATCAGTCGCTCGCGTTTTCCCCGATGCTCCAGGTAAATACTTCACGCGTCTGTAAACTCATTCCCAGGTCGACCGGTCAAACATCAGTCTCTAGTTCATCCGCATAGCACCTTTCTCGGCGGAGTCAATCGAGGCTCTCCGGACCTTATCCATTGACATTCCAGGCTCAAAAAGCATCGGGCTGTAGTAAATGGATAACAACAAACTAGTCTTTAGCGTCTCTTGCACTCATTACACGGTTTGCGTAAGTTGAAGGAACTGTAGCCTGACAATATCTGCAGTATTCTAGTAACGAAGCCCTATTCACGGGAAAATTGTCCCATTTCCCCCCTCTCTCATCTATAAAAAAGCTTACTTTCATTTCGTTGCACTCACTATTTTACCACATGAATACGTTTCACTACCGAAATCTTTCCAAAACCCTTCCCGAAATATTTTCATTAGACCTGATCAACTGTAAATTTATTAAATATCGTCGATCAAAACTTATCATGATTATGAATGTGTCATTTCCAATTTTATCAATTTTTCATTAGACCTGATTAACTGTAAATTTATTAAATATTGTCGATCAAAACTTATCATGATTATTAGTGCGTTATTTCCAATTTTACCAATTTTTAAACGAATTTCAAGACCACATGAGTGAAAGTATGATTAAAAGTAAACAGTTACCGAAACCTTCAGTGTTTTCAAATGTGAAAATATGACTTAAAATGCTTATGTAAAGCCAATCAGCGTCTAAATAGATACGTCCTCCCATCTTCCTGGCGATGAAATGATAGCCAGACCAGTTAACTGAAAAAGCAAAACAATATCTTGACTAAATTATTACCCACGTCAATGGTCAACATCCAGGCCAATTTACCTGAAATCTGCATCACATGTAAATATTTTTAAGCCAAATATTGGCACAAGGCATCCAATATTTTCATATACGTTTGCGTCTTTTTGAAATCCGACGATAAAAAAATGAAACCCTAAGATCACCGGAAAATGCCTTTATTTCAATGTTAATTAAATATTTAATTTATTTTCCATTTCGTAAGTGTCATTTCACATAATTACTTTGGCTAAATATAGTATTTACGAAGACTAACTCAAATAATTCAAACCTTATTGAGTTATCGTTCTTTTGAATGAAATTTAATGTACTTATGTCTAACTATTCCACCCAGTAGATATATTTCAAAGAGGTGAACACAGAAACCTAAATAAATGAGTTTGAACATCAAATGAGGTAGAGTAATATTGTTTCTTGACTGGCCTTAGAACTTAATTCCGTATTAAAATTACTTTTTCTTTATCAAAATTTAAAAGAGCGCTATGGGCATGTGCCTACTACTGAATTGCACGAGCGTGCTCAAATGTGCGTCACGCTGTTCTCGAAATAGAAAAGAAGATACAAAATATTTACACACGAAAAGGTTAAAGTCTTAAGGGATATTCTGTTCTCGTCATTTGGAAGGGATCCAATGATACTTTCTCCAATTGCGTCACGACACGCAATACGCTCAAGTAATGACTTCTCAAAACCAGCAGTCGGTCATCTCACTTTTCTGATGCGTCCCAAATACTCTCCACGGATTGTTGCAGTGGTCACAACTGCCCGATTCACTTCTGATTCACTTTCATTGCATCAACTTAAATCCTATCTCATTTAGGCGAGGTACATAAGACTCAGTAAATACGAATGAAAGCATTTGACTTGCCCGCTGACATTCCAGGTAATACTAGTGAATTCCTTGCGTGAAGTCAAATTTTTCACTTCTCTTATTCACGCTTCGAATCTCGATGTTCCATTTTGCCGAAAAGTATAACATGGTGTTTGATAGCGTAAAAATACCAAAACATTTGCTGCATATTCACGTCTACGCGGTAATCTATGAGCCACCATAAGAGCTTTCAGCAAGTGTAGATTTCATACTAGGCATAAACTAACGGTCTAAGAATTTATTATTATTCAACCACCTATTTTACGGAGTATTTTTCCGTTTAATTAAGAGACATAAGTATATGAGGCTTCACATGCAGGACGTTTTCTAACCGCCATTTAACCCATGTGGGATAGAGACAGCGCCCATGCATCACAATAGATATTTACTAGAGTCAAGTCATACAAGGCTGAAAAATTATTTTATCAAGTTTAAGATAGATATGAGGCATTACATTCTTTTAGAAATTTAACTTTTAAAATCAATAAAGAAAATTAGGAAGAGAATAAAACCACTCAAAGGTATATCAATCGGTCTGCATTTTCTTTGAGATTAGAGAAATTCTGAAGCCGGGTTTCCATCATCTTTTTTCTACTCCCTCTACAACGGGGTATCCCTCCTGACTCCACTGCAAAAAAAATCCTTCCTTCACCGTTCTACCCACCTGATCGTAGGGGCGCCAATTACCTCAGCTTTCAATAGACAGCAAAAAGTTTATAATTATGAAATATTTCCAATTGACGGTGGATAGCCGGTTAAGTTTGTCTTATGTTGAGTCAAGAGTCATGGAAACCATCTAATGAAAGAAATCCAACAATCATCGGGTTACGTCATATTGCCCGGATATCGTGGAATGAAGGAAGACAAGCAAGCAAAAACTATCTGGTGACTTGTAGAAACATAACCAAACAATCGCATCTCTGAGAAAAATCTGAAGAATAGACACGTGTTGTGGATCTCACAGTCGAGCTTAAATTGTGTAGTTCAGCGGGTCAGGCTTCTTTCCGCGGTTTTCGAGAGCCAACCCTCTCGCTCCTTCTCTACTATAGGGGCTTGCACTTCTCATTAAGCCATCGTTGAACTGTCCCCTGGCCTTTTCGAACAAACCATAACCCCTTTCGCCCTTTCGGGTATTATTTTGGTTTCCGGGGGATAAACAATTTCTGAATGGCGCCGAAATAACGGCGAGGTGGTGGGGGTGGAATTGGGGTGGGGAGCTAAGATTGGGCGGAGGGAGAGAGAGAGGCCGATGCCGGTGCACGATACGGCGTGTAGTGACCTTAAAAGAAATATATAAAGAGGGAAAGAGCGGGTGGGGGGAGGGGAAGGAATAAATATAAACTCCGCGGCGGAGCGCGTGGGACGTCCCTTTGCGTCGCTAAGTTTAATCTCCCAGATCGAGGCGATGAAGCTTTAAACCAAAGAAAGCGGTGGGTGTGATTGATTTGTGCGGCTTTGTGGCCGTGTGCTGATAGGGACTACCGTTCGGGGGGAGGAGGGGAGTGTGGGGATGGGAGGGGATGGGGAGGGGCCGCACGCGACCGGGGGGGGGGAGGAGCGGCACTCGGCCGCATGCGTGCTGTTGGCTGAAAAACCCCGCTCGCCTCGCCGCCCCTCGCTTTTTTCACCGACCGCACAGCCTACGGGCGACCTACATGACCGCTGACCAGTCGGGTCACACCAACGCCTCGCAGTGGCGACCGGAGGGCCGCAGGGCGCACTAAGGGCCTTCGCCCTCGACGACTCCCGGCCAGCGTGCGAGGACAAGGGAGCCTATGAGGTGAGTTGCCGAAACGTTCTTTTTTAAATACCCCTCAAATTCCGGCTAAACTCGAGTGTTTTATTGTGGTTTGCTTAGGTTAACTGAACTTATGGAGTAGCAGGCGTTCCTCCAGGCGACCGACAACTGAGGTCATTCGCGCCATTTAGGACGGAATAGTTGTTTGGTTTGGGAAGTATAATCAGGGATGAGGAAGAAGTATGGAGAGAAGCCCGGCGTTTGAATCAACCGATACAATATGAATCTTGCCAAGGGGACCAACTCTTCTCGTCCCATCTGACGCATAGAGTTCAATTCTTAAAATTATCTCCAAATAATGCCCAAGTTGGGATGGGCATTCCGCGACAAATCTCTGCCACTGATGGGAATTGAACTCGGTCCTGGGTCACGGGATATAAATCCAGTATTCAAGCAACCTCACCAACTCACTCCCACGTGTTTCAAAGCGGCGTCGATAAGTAGAACTTCTGAGAGCGTTCCGGTCCTTCAGCGTAAAGGGACGAGTTGGCTGGACGTCGTGGTGCTGCGGTTTACGCCTCCGTGCGTCCATTCGAAAAGGTACCTTGAAACTCGAAGTGCACAAAACGAGAGATTTCCATCTGCATCGGAGCTTCCATTTCAACCTTGCACTACGATGAGGAATGCCGGAGGCATGTTTTCCGAGTGGTAGTGGCAATCGGCTGCGGACCCAAGTTTTCTGCGGTTCTCGTCCCTTGTCCGCATACGAGGGTGACACTTCTTCGTCCGCCCTGATCCATGATTCTTGCTGCCAGGTCATATTTTTCCTCGTGAGAAATCATGCACCTCTCTTGGGTGAAGATTTTAGTTGCATACATCTCTGGTCCAGTGGGAGTGTCCCTAGAGTCTGTGACGAGCATGATGTTACCACATCCACCACACTAAGTTAATTTTTGAGTTAATTATTTAGTGATGTAGGAAAGGAAGAGAGATGACTGCGGAAATTAATGCAGCAGAGAAAAAATAATGCAGGTGGTTGTGAGAAATGTGCGTTTCTCAGCCTTTTCGTTTTTTAGTGGACTTTGAGCGCTGGAGATCGCTCTCGTGTTTCATATTAACCTGGTTCGTGTGGAAAAAGTTTAAATAATGTAATGATAAAAGGCAGAAATTTGTCTCTACTCGGAAAAATTGGCATGCGCAAACGCAAAATGTTATATACTTGGCGGGTAGTGGCGACCTTACTCAAAGATCGTGTGCGAAAGAGGGCGTTTCTCTGTCGACATTCCTTTCCGTGATTTATTTGTTAAAAATGTTTAGCAATACCACAGAAATTCAACCGGGAGTTTTAAATCTATATCAAGTCAGATGAGGTGTCACCTGAAGACAATATCTTCTGAAACCAATGTCATTAATTCTGCGTAGTTAAGTGACTGTTCAGTTTCACATCGACAAATAACTGTGAGATGAAATACCTGAATGTTACAAAAATTATTACTCGATATGCCCTCCTTTCAACTTGGAAGTTGGATAAGTTGCGAAGTATCGTTGGGAATACCATGCTATCATTCAAATTTGACTATTCACAGGATGCCTCCATTCCTCTTGTTCATTAGTATATCTGGCATCAGATTTCCCTAATAAATAACAGTTATGGAAACACCAAATTGGCTGTAGCCAGATTAATATTGACCCTGGAGGTCAGTCCGCATTCTTTGAACCCAATGCCAGTGCAGTAATGAAACAATGGCATCATTAGTAATGAAACACTGGAAATATGATATATACAGGAGTTACTACATGATTTTTTCATGAATTTCTAAATAAATTGGCGTTTGATATTTATAGTATCTTTCAGTAGGAGTCAGCTCAAATTTATATAAAAACAATTATTTTCATCCCTTCCTGATATTAAGTTGCGCGAAATGAATAGAACCACGTGATCAAAAGCTCACAACTAGAACGTGACTAATGGTAACTGACGAGAATTCTGATTGTTAGAAAGGGATGAGGAGAGGGTCGAAGAAAATTATCCTAAATGTCTCTATCATAAATATTGCGTACCGAGTTTTAAAAAAAGCGAGATATCTTAATACATGTTACCCCATAACCCTCTCCAACAGGACAGTCGTCTCAGAATTCTAGGCTCTCATTATCATATGAGTGGAGTGCTAGATGGGGAAAAAATACAGCCATTAATACTGTAGTGAAAATTGAAGCCCTTACCACTTTTTTATCGTCCTTGGTAATAACCGAGAGTTTAGCTATGGCTATTTCCCACATAAGGATTTCACTTTGCGACCTGCTGCTACTTAAGACGCCGAATCTATGGTTTCATATTCACAGTGTCAGCGATATGAAAGCTAAAACGTCTGAACTGAATCCCGTTGCACTCAGGCCAAAGTTGCACCTTTTTTAATGGCCAGCCTAAGCACAATGATTCCGATCCCACGATCTAATAACCCAGAATTCATTATCTGGTGTATTCGGTTTCATGGATATTAAGATTAACAGATCAGAATGGAATTCCACTGCACTCGGGCCAAATTCAGAATTGACTTCAAGAGGGGGGTTAAATTCTTGATTCTGTGGTATAAAAAACTTTTATAATTCTAGTAAAATATTTCTGCAACAATTTATTCCAGATAACGCTCCGTATCTAGGCCAATAACGTATTCTGAGAATAATAACCCAATAAATACGCTCTAAAATGTGTAGTACAAGACACATTTATTTGTATTCAAAATAATGGAACGAATACGTCATTTAAAGTTCCCTACGATGGCTATTAGACAGCGAGAATGACAGTTACACCGTTGGAAAGATTTGGGTCAGTTTTTTTCCCAATAACGTCGATGAATATTCGGTACGATGTGCACGGCTATGTTGCAATCCAGCGTCATCTTCCGTTTAATTTCGCGGTGTGGGGCCCAAAAGCCACCGCAAGGATAATTGCATGTACCATGAAAATGCTAACACTCACCCGGGTATGTCATATTGTGAACCCTTCTATTAGATTCAACCAATTTCACACTTATCCAACGGCGTACTGGCGAGGATACTTCCACTTGGGCCGCCGCACACCCTTTCTGTGACATTGTGGTCGGTCCCTGAGGCCTATCTATTTAACGCTAGGGCGCCTGTGTGTTACCGTGGCCTGTCAAGGGGCTCACTCAAAAGCTCTTGCCCGTGAGATGTTCACGCCCGAGGGATCTCGTCCACTTCAAAGTGCATTTCTGATCGTCCGCTGAGGGACACCTGACTAAAAATCGACACACTCGATCGATGTCGTTTTCCGTTACCGGTTTTTTTCGTCACCATCATGTTTCGTTATAACACGCGTTCAAGTCAGGTCACGCCGACATTTGCCAAGGAAGCATGTTGTTTTGTTTCATGGAATAAAACCAAAACGAACTTACCTCGGGGTGTAATCTACATTACACCCCTCGCCTCGTGGGCCGGTGGAAATGGGCTTGTTCACCGGGAGCCTTTGATCTGACCGCTAAAAGTAGTTAAAAGTTGGGTGGGCTGAGAGTTCGTAAATGGCGCTGCGAATGAGAACCGAGTATGAACAAAATATTTAAACAGCTTATATATGTATTGGGCTATTAATCTTTTTTGTCAGGAAATAAAACTACGCGGGACAATATGAAGCATTAACCTGGTCACATTTCCCAGGGTGGACAAATGCGTCGTAAAATTCTTGGGTAGTAATTCATTGTCACATCACAATATACGAGGCATAGGTCGTCCTTGAAACATGCAGCAATGACTTGTGTTAATATCCTCATCGAGTCGTCAATTAGCTTTATAGGAATACGCTGATATAAATTCCTTTCAAAATAGACGTAAAAGTGAACGGATATTAATAAAAGTATGTATATATTATGCCACAATCTAATCATGCTGATATTTAATTTTATGCTCTGTGAGCTCTGTGATGAGCTAGTTATTTGAGGGATATGATTTTAGAAAGATAATTAATGTTACCTTATTGCTGACACATGATATCTACTGGAGATATGGCCGTTTCAAAGTAATTTCATCTAATCAACGCCAGAAATATTTCATGTTTCACCATGAAGAACCAAAGGTGGGTACATTAAAAATACCTAATTACTATTTTTTATAAGAATAGTAGGTATTTGTATAAGAATAGTAGTACATTTTTCGAAGGAGTATTTTTAGGAAAACTTGAAAACTAGTTTTTGCCTATAGACCAATAACTGAAATCCTTGTACACATTTTTCCCACCAGTATCAGCGTGGGTTCTAATTCAGTATCTGCCAACTGCGGGAATATTACATACCTTTTATGCTCTATATTTGGATTTAGTGTTGGCAATAAATATAAACGAGATGTTTTTAGCTAGACCAAGTTATGTTGATGTGATTCGCTGACAAAAAGTAACTGTCCACAGAAATTGAAAAATTACAGAAACTTGCATGAAGTTGAAATATAGGGACAAGCGATTGCTCTCATAATCTCTCTCTCGGACTTAAATGTACTAAAAAATCCTACTGGCCTTGGCACAGCCATTGAGACAACATTTATTACCTAGGTTACGATTAAGTATCATTTCATATCGAGTTATCACATTGAATCAAACACAAAAATTAAATATTTCTTATTTATTTGCTGTACCTTCTGTACTTAAAACACTAAGCAAATCTATACCCTTATAAACTTCGATTGATTACCAGAGCCGGAAAATATGCAGCTCGCGGGCCCCGGAGTCAAAAACAGACATTTTTATAATCACCAGTGGGATATCTGTACAAGCTGACTTCCTCTGGAATATTTCCACAGAAGACATTGTTCAGATGCCATGTTAAGAAGATTTGTTTCCTCTAAAAAGGCACTTTTGCACTCAATATTTTGGTACAGATTTAGTTGCACAAATCTTTGAATTGATTATTTTACTGCCACCATCAATCACCACCATTGATATTGAGATGTAATTGTACCACTCCATATTTTTATGAAAACATGTAGTTCACTAAAAAATGAACAAACTGGCCTCGCATACGCCTCCGAAGTTAAAAAAGTGTTCAAAATCGTTCCCTCGATCCCATAATTACTTCATACTGTAAACTGGGGTGAGACCTGTACGGTATTTCAGGTTTTTAGGTCTCCTCTACTAATCGTTTTTCCTTTTTCAATGAAATTTACTAAGGAAACTCAATCGGTCTATGAATCGTTCCAAGCTTGAATATTAGCAAACCATCTGCTATAAGCTCAGAAAAAAAGAGTTAACTTTGTAATTCCTTCACCTCGCGAAGTGCGGTGAATTTGGTACACCAAAGTTTTTCGTTGATAAACGTTATATATTGGTTTCTATTTCAAATCCATCCCTTAAGGTTCGTGCTCTCCTACTAATTCTATGCACTTAAGACGCGCATTACCCACCCTTTGGGCTTATTAAATGGTCCATAGCTGAGCGTTCATCACTTCTTAAAACCATTGCGATCTTCCCTTTATCCGTTGATTGCATGTTCAAGGTTTTCTGAAGGTTAATCCTTCATCTGGCCAATGGGCGTCATTCAAGAGCTTTGATTGGAGAGTGAAAGAGGTTACCGGAGGGTCCTTGTAGATTGCCAAATTTAAAGCATTTTAAGAGAACTTTTTCACCACAGAATTATTTTTCATATTGTCCATTTTCTCTTTGATGCTCTATTTAATCACTTTACTTTAATAAATTCATTGAGATTCATTAATCAGAGTAATGAACAATGTTCCTGTAAACTTTGTATTTCTGAGTTTGTAATACCACGAACATTTTATCCTTTCAAAATATGGGGCAGGGGTGCCACTCCTTGCCACCCCTGTATGACCTTTACCTGTTCCTACGGTCTCAAGGTATTCTTAATCAAAAAAATCGCGAATAGAATGACGGAAGCACAAAATAAGTATAAAAATTGGATGAGCCAAATTCACCCCCCTATGTGCACCTTTTATCACATAGGTACCTTATAGAGAACTAAAAAAATTAAAAATATACATTTACGTATTTTAAATCGTTTATTGCCCACAAATAGTTCATAAAGCAATCAAGATACTTTGTGGGCGATATTATGAACCAGGACTGCACAACAACTGAGGTTTGGCGATTTTGAAGTGACAACGTGAAAACACAGAGTACAAAAATAATGTAACCAACTGGAAGTGAAACTCGGAATCATGGTTTAAGCACTGCCGGGTAATACGAACAAGTGTCTTGTGCATTAACTAACCGCCGTAGTTTACCACCCTCCTCCATTAATCCGCCAGTTCCTTTGGACCCTTCCCCTCTCGCATCATTCACGGGGCGGGATAAATGAAGGGGAGATTCGCCGGCCATCCACGATCGAGCCTTGAGGGCAAAACGAGAGGCGCTTCGGCTGGGAACGCTTTTTAAGGACGAGGACGAGTGCGATAAGAATTTCGAAAGAATTAGGGAGAGCGAGGGAGTGCCGCCAAAGAGCGTTTGGGACGAAATTGAATTTGTTCTCTCTCGGCCGCCGTCACCCGAAACGGCCTTTGTGAGCGCCGAGGGCGGCTGGGAGTGGGTGCGGGCCACCAGTGTTGCCAACCCTCAGTCGAAGACGTCCTAGAGCGAGGCCTGCAGAACTATTTGAACCCAATAATGGCGTCGCATTGCATCCCTTATTTCGCGCAGCCAAACGTGTGTATTTGCCTTAATATTATACTGCGTTACGTAAGAGTCATTAAATCATATGCCTCTATATTTCTCATTTATATCGTATTTAGTACTTGTCGCACATCCCCATTGTTCCAGGAGCTTTCTAAAATCCCATTCATTCGTTTCCTTTCATTTTAACGCTGAAAGCATCTCTTTTTCTTAGTCTGTAATATATGATAACTAGCAGTAATGCCCATTGATTCATAATGGGAGGAATAAGAGTAAGGAATGATATATGGTAGTTCGATGTGTACAGAAAAGAACCATACATCCCATGTATAATCTTAACGGTGACTGCTATGATATTCAAACGTAAATGAGTAACTTCTAACAGCAGCAAAATCCCTTCAAAATCGCTATCCGCTCGGTGACTTTTCGAATATCAATTCTTTTGTAGCCGAATCGAAGCGACTAAGACAGTGATGATCAATATACAACTGTGAATGGGTAAATTATATCTGAAAAAATACCACTTCAAAATCGCTGTCTGTTCAGTGGCACTTTTTCACGTCAATTTATTAATAACTCTACAAGGGCGACGTGGATAACACAAATAGCATAGTTACAATGATACGCTACGCTATTAATTAATAAGCCAATCATTTAAAGGCAGTGACTGATAAACTGCTTTATCGGATAAAAATAAAATCATACAAGATCTTACTAACTTTACTTTCGAACGATTTCGCTTGAAAATGAAAGGAAAATAAAAAGAAAAGTCCGTTGAGTTCACATCAAAAAGGTAAATAACTGAAAACAGAATGGCAAATAATGATATCAAAGTTATGCAAATGAAAATGGCAATTTGGTTCAGAATATTATGTTTTACATGAGAGGTCTTTCGGCATCTTCGTAGTATTACTCATAAAATGAATATTTCTACTCACCATATCTTTTTTAGGGTCTTTTTACTTAGAGGAATTTGCCCGATTAGTCACTAAATGATGCATATCGTGAAGCCATTTCACTGAACTTGTTTTATCCGAACCAGTTACATTCCGTCATAATGGCAGAGTTTTTGGTACTGGTCTTTCGTTTTTTCGGGTTTTTGCTCTTTCCCATACTTTAGGGTTCAAATCCCTGCAGAGGAGGATATTTTTCAGAGGACACCCAATCCCTACTTGAGTGTCTTGTGGAGGGCACTTCAAGTGCAGTACTCCGTCTGTCGGATAAGACGTTAAATTGTGGTCCCATTGGCGCCTTTTTGTTGAGAGCAGGCTAACGCCGACGCCGGATTTCTCTCCACCCGTCCTCCCTTACCTGTCCGCTTTGGCGAAAATGACATTAGTTGTCGGTCGCCTCCCCAAATACCCAATGCAACCCAACCAATAGTATGAAAACTTTAGTATGTAAAAGAAAAAAATAGTATGAACTACTCTGCAGTTCTAATTATGCATTATGGGCCTTCTTCACCATATATCCTTATGAGGGTTGGCTTTAACAATGCTATCGATCGTCTAGGAGACAGAGAACAAAAAACGCTGAATTATCAGCAATTTTATTAATATTTTTTCAAAACTAATAGTGATTCAGTTGGAAAACAAACATTGATTAAAAAAGTAAGAATTTTTTAATCAATTTTCTTTCCAACGGTCTTTGTCAAAACTTTACACGACCATTATTTCTAATTTAAGTATGTAAAAGAAAGAAGGCCTGCAAGCAAAAAAAGATAAATTTACGTGTATTTCTGATGGAAATGTTTCAGCTCGTCTGGGGTCAAACTGAAGAACAGTAGTAATACGACTAGTAGCATATCATCTGCACAAGAAAGACATTTAATAATCCTTAAAATTTGAAAGTTGTACTGCATTTGTTTCTCGAGGAATGAGTGATTAAATTAAGAGCTGTATTTAACGGTCCTCCTTACATAGGATTCCAATATAATACGTAGTTAACAGGATGAAATATTAGATAAACGGAGTAGTTACCAATTTTTTCGATGAAAATATAAGTTTTAATATATTAATTTAACAGACTCATCGTCTCCCAGTGTATAATGTTGCATGGGCCTCTTCCGTTGGGCTCGTTAGCCGTCGGTCCCGACCCGGAACAGCCTCGACCTGCGCCCGAATGCAATTCACGCGTCAGTCCCACTCGAGACTCGTCGAGAACTCTGACTCGCATTGATAAAAAATCATCTCGAGAATGTGAAGCATGAATTGGAATGTAGAAATCACAATTAGAGAGCACTCGGATTGGAAGGGATTTCATTTCAGCCAACAAGCTGCGTCCATTTCGCTCCATCAGTATCTCAACAGTGTGCAAAATCTGAAGAAGTCCGAGAAAGGCCAGTAGCCCCGACTCACCTCGTAACCAAGGCGTGTGGACAAAAAGAGAAACATCAAGCGCTATGTGATGGAAATTCAACGTATGAAGAAGGGAAATAGCTGAATTCAATCCTTTCAGGCGCAGCCTTGTGGAAGTCAATTATTAAATAAATAATGACAACACCAACTATGTTTAAATCTATTGAGTTCTTTATTGGTAAATCTAGTTTAAACGCTACAGCGTCATCTTCAGGTACCTTGTCTTCAGTTCTTCTACAGACGTACTTCAGTTACCTGAAGATGACGCAGTACCGTTGAAACTAGTTGTATCAATAAAGAACTATGTGGATTTAAACATAGTTGGTATTGACATTATTTATTTAAGATAAATAGCAATTTCCCAGTAGATGAATAAATTTTATTTGACCATGGTTTCCATTGACCACGGAAGAAGATTGAGGCTTTCAAGCTCTATTGCTTCCGGAGAATGCTTCGAATATCATGGACGGAATGAAGAACAAACATGTCCATTCTCGTCCCGCTGAAAATTGTGGACAGAGACCGACTGCTGCCAACAATATATCGTAACTCCCTCAAATTCTTTGGCCACGTTGTAAGGCGTGATGGCCTAGAGAATATAGTGCTCCAAGGCAAGGTCCAGGGCAAAAGACAGCGAGGTCGGCCACCGTTAAGACTGAAAGACGAAATAAAGACACTCACAAATCTAAATCTGAGTGAAGCAGTACACGCGGCCCTAGATAGAGGAAAGTGGCGCCAGATAGTCCGAAAAACATAAACTAAGTCCATACGGGTCACAACGGTTGATATCGAGCCAATGACTGAGAGAAATGGTTTCGATGTACTACATCATCATTAGGTACTAAATGACAGCCATGTCATGGTACGTATACCTACTAAAGTTTACTAAGGTGATGGTGAGGAAGGGGGAACAGTGGGGAAAAGAGAGAACAGGCACCCACCCCTCCCTCTTAAACCTTATCTCGCCGTTCATCGTCTTCATCCCCCCCCCCAACCTCCTTGCTTCACTTGTTGATGATGTAGTACATCGAAATCATGGTCGAATTAAATTTACCTATCTTGTAGTAAGTTGCTATTTCTGTTCGTCATTAAGTGTAACAAGTGTTCGGCCCTTGAGTCGCCGCTCAAGGATGGAATCCCCAGGCGTAGGGTGGGAGTGGCGGGGCATGATGGCGGGTGGGAGGGGGGGCGCGGCGGGGTGGTGACTTTGATGGGAGGAAGAGTCGCGGGAAGAGGGTGTAGCGACGGAGGCGAGTGTAGGGAGGCCAAGGGAAGAGTGCGCCCGCGAAAGCAGAGCGACAAAAATGAATGTCACCCTTGATGAGATTATCCGCTCCATCTTCTGGTAAAAGGTCCTGTGTCGCCCATACGCAGCCCAAAAGGTGCGCTCGGCCGCAGGAGTAGAAGGGGGGAGGAAATCTCCCCACACCCTCCCACCCTCCCTTCCCCTCCGGTTCCTCAACTCCAGGGTTTCCAACTTTCCCGGCTTTTCGGACAATAATTTGTATAACAGCCCACTTCTAGGATTACGGCGTTTTCTCTTGATTTCATTTAGCAATGCAATCATTCTCAGGGTTTTTTATAAGATCGTTCGCTGGTAAAAGAGTTACACTCGGAAGAATCGCGGGATAAATACTCAGGAGCTCTGAACGATCCTGAGTGATGAACGTATGACCCCTTTTTCATGAATGCACGCTGTAACGTTTAAATTCTGACGCTCGACTGCTTCTTTTCTTTATTTTATTTGCCTAAACAACCGCGGAGACCGCTGTTGATGGAAAGAGAAGAAAGCCCCTTCCGGTGAAAGGTATGGGCAGGCGGCTCGGACTAAAGAGCTGAACGGCAGTTCGTCGGCGAGCTCTTTTGGAGCTGTTTGCTCTAGGATTTGCTTTATGAGTCTCGTTAGGATTTCGCCTTCTGGGTTTTGTTAGGATCTAGACTCGGTAGCGTAGGCTTGTATTTTCCGTTTCGTAGAAGTCATAACAAGTTTTTTTTCCTTCACCCTGTCACTTTCCCTACCCGTCCTTATTCTCGACGATGAACAGGTGCTCGAGTCAACGAGTGGTTGACCGACACCTCCTAAACTGAGAGAATTTCTAAATTTTTATTTAAATTATTTCCTCCTTCAACCTTTCGCTCTTCCGAGTGCGGGCGGAATCCTTTACCCGCACTGGCGCCCAGCATATCACCGATCACGTTTGAGCTCTCCCGGGAGGAACGTTACAACCCCACGTACCTTCTAAGATTACTTGGAATAAGTCGCGTTTAGCTATTAAAAAGTGTCTCCATGTCAAACTAACTGTCAACTTCAATCAAATATTACAATGACTCTGCTCTATAACGAAACATTTACAGTTCACCGTAGTTTTTCTTGTGATTTTAAGTTCTTCGCCCGGAATTAACCACTTTTTCTGGAAGCAACTGCAGAAATCAACTCGTCAGTGGCTGTTAATCCTATTCATCACCCGCCATATGAACTTCCATGGCTACGCGATGCAATAACATACGAATAACGCACGTTGAATGCAGATCATCAGTAATGTAGGAAACGAGAGCAGTATGGTAAGCATAGTAGCCTAACCTTCATGATTTCCGACGAGAGGAAGGGATAAAATATTCTTTCAAATATATAGATACTAAAAAAGTTGTTCATGGACAAAAAATATTTTTCTACCTACATCAATTGCTAATTCTCACACAATTCTCTCAGAGTAATATTAGAGTAAATTTTAATGTCAAACATTCATGTATGCCAATGTATTTGCTGTGAAAAGTAAGTTATAAACACTTTCAAAAATTAGTAAATATGCCATGAGTCGTTTGACAAACAGACTTTCTCTCAGTTTAGTACTCTTTACTTTGGATTGAAACCACTTATTCGAACATGCTCATACCTTTGCCTTCCTAGAATTCAAGAAAAGGATTTATATTTTCTTGCTACCTTTGACAAATTTTTTCAGTGCTTAAGCCGTGAACCCCGAAAATTGAAAAAAGTCATTTTACTTTCCATGTTTTGAGAACTTAAGGCAACATATGACCATATTTTACCATTTTCACCGCCACTGTCTGTTATAAAATAGCTCTAGAAATGTAAGGAGTAGATAGCAACATTCTACTCTAATTTTATGAGCATATAATACAGTACAATAGTAACTTGATAGCACGGACACAAATTGGCGAGAGTCAGTAGAAAACGATGCTTCAAAACCTGGCTCACCCATGAAGATAAAAACATTAATAAATATAATGTCGATATATTGCTATTCCGACAAAAGATTTAGTAATATAAATACAGGAGATACTCGTAATAAGATACACATCACTATATTCTGTGGTACTAATGACATATTGCCATTGAAGAACCTGAATGTATTGCTGCACCGCTTGAAAGCCTATGGCTAATTGGCCGACTGCGATGTAGCTATGAACACTCATAATATCCAGGCAAGCTTTCGCAATAAAAAAACGCTGTAGACCTATATGCGTACGTCTCACTTCAGATTTATACGCAGTATGGAATGTCACCCAATGTCTATCTGAGAGGAGAGAGGGATAGCTGCAAGCTTTTTCTAGCTTTAGAAATCAGTTGCATTATGCCTCAACCCAATGGACCTGGAATAGCATGGAAAGCACTGGCTCGTGTCCCGCTATGGGCATGGGGAGGGAAGGAATGTCGCCACTGTTTGCGTACAGCTTTCGACCTTTTCTCCTGAAAGCATTCAAAATGCAATGACGTTTTTATATTTTCATTGATTGCTGGCGACTAGATTATCGTGCCATCTGCTATTTTCAGTGATAGAAAACATCTAATCTCGATGATAAACCTCTAAGAAAGATGAAAAAGTTTATAAAAATAAATGCTGTTCTCCTATTATGGAGCGAGCGTTTTCTAAAAACGGAAATATAAACTGTAAAAATAGAGGAGAAAAAATAACAGCATGGAATCTTAATGACATTCAATATGATCGATGGTGGATAATGCAAAGAATGCAGGCAGATATTAGCTGAGGCATTCAATGTCTGATTGTTTCTGTTGATTGATCTAGTCATTTTTTCATGGTGAACTTCACCCTCTTTGGTGTACGCCGGCAGTATTCATCAATCCATAGGTTGGCCAGCAGCAGCTCTCCACTCCACTATCTTCTCTGCCAACCACTTCATTCCTTCGTTATTATTCACTTTAGCATCCTTACCAATTTCCTCGATTCATTAAATTTATGGTCTTTTTCTGTATACCTACCAATTTACTTCTCCTTCTGGTATTCGTGAGAATGTTGAGTCGAAAACTTTTACGAGTAAGTTGTTTTCTCCTTCTTCTCAGTGATTTATTTGTGTGTACTTCCTTCCCCTCCAACCCAATGGAGGACTTCTCCGTTAGAGATTCCTTCCATCCATTTGATCTTCATCTTCGGTAACATGACATTTTCATTGCTTCTACTCTCCATAGCTTCGCAGCGGTTGTTGTATAGGCCTCACCGCCACTGAAAAGCATGCTCCAATTATATATTTTAGTTAAGTGCTTCCTCACTTCCAGGCTGTTGTAACCAGCTGTAGTGGACCACCAGTGGACTCCTATTCAGGTAGATTGCCTGCTCTAAACTGGGAGTTTTGTCCATAGTGTATTTCTTGCTTCTTCCATTGCCACTGATCCTGCTTCCTAGATAAAAAAAATTCTTCCACTAGCACTGTTTTTTGCTCTCTTAGTTACACAGTGATTTTTAATCCTCTTATTTCTTGCACGTACCATAACCTCGTTTTTCTTAACCTTGATCATTTGGTTGTATTTCTTCATAGATTCGTTCATACAGTTCAGCATTCTCGTCTTATCAACCTTCCTCTGTGCAAGAATTTTTATGCCATCGGTGAAGCAAGACATGCTCATTTCTCCCCCATGCATTTTTGTTCCCGTTTTAATTTTTTCCATATTTTATGTATTTTTCTCAATTTTTTAAAATTACTTTTTCAGAAGAACCAAAGCTTCAACATCAACATTTTCAACATTGATGTTGAAGTCCAAAGGCAACGAAGCGCATCCTTTCTATACACTTATCCTCACTTTCACTTCCTTCACATTTCCGCGATATTTATGCATCACTTATGCCAGTTCTTCATTTTGCCTGCATATCACTCTTCTGGTATTAAATGGCACCCCTCATTGTAGTCTGTATTGTCTTCCAATCTACAGTGTCGAATTCTTTCTCACGGTCGATGAAGCAAATATATATGGGCTGGTCCTTTTGAATTTTCTCCTCTATGATAAGCCTCAGGGCTAGAATAGCTTCCACCTTTCCCCTGCTTTTCCTGAAACCAAATCGGTCTTTATTCGGGAACTCGGGCATCTCTGCGATTCATATGTGACCATTCTGGTCATAAGAGTCGATGTAAGAGGTATAAGTTTTGTATTGTAATTGTTCTTAGATCTTCGCACATCCCGGCTGTTTTTGTTTTTTTAAAGCTCATTGGCAAATGCTCACTTGAATGAAGATCACAGAACTCCGCAGAGCTTATTCAAGATCCTCACTTCTGCGTATTTAAAGAACTTTCCAGGGAATTTTTCAAACTTTTAGTGAGTATTTCTCAAGCGCCTCACTATAGCACCAAATACTGATCTTTATTTGAATATTTTAATTTCCTTCTTAATTCATAAAATCTTAATCCACCAGTTTCTTGCCATACATTGCTTTTCTGTGCTGAGATTTCTCCAATTACTATTTCCATATCTACATTACATCCTCATTCTCGATGAGGCTCTCATAATTTTTACACTGAAGGACGCCAAATTTAATTGGACATTCTCTAAATTAACTTGTCACAGTTTTGTAATCTACTTCAACTTTTCCCTGAGAGAGATTGCCTTTTGCAAATTTATAGAAGCCTTCAATCCATTCTCCCGGACCTTTCTGGCTTTCTTTCTTTCTGGCATCTGATCGCATATTGTATTGTTTTATACATCTGCTTTCCTTTTGCTGTGTTATAACTATGGTTCTTTCCTCTCTCGTCTATGAGTCCAAGACTTCATGATTAGTTAATGTTTCCAATTCTTTGATTTTTTTACTCCCTACGTTTTCTTCGGATGCATTCATAATTCATTTTTTATATATTTCCACCTCTCTTCGACTGATCACGAATCGTTTCGATGACAAATCCAGACAAATTTTGATTAATTACCCCTATAATCCTCTTAAGGTTCATCTAGAATACTTTGTTAGGCCAATCAGCGTTCTTATTCCTCAGTTTTTCCACATACTAGCTGTCCTTGGTTGATTGTTTGTAGTTTTTAAAAACTAATTTGACATTTCATTGTGAACGGAAGCTAGTTAGTGTAGATATCCGCACCGGGGTAGCTCTTGCAGTCTTCTTCTTGATCTCTGAATCACAATATTACGATTATATAATCAACTTTAAACTTTTGTCTGTATTTTCCACGCGAATCTTCTTTGGAGGGGGTTGCTTTACTATGAGTTTGTGAGGAAAAGGCTATTTTGCATGTGGAGCCATAACAATGTTTTTCGTATATTCGTTCCAATTTCTGCAGCAACGTACCCAACAACTGCTTTAGCTTCTAGCTCTTCCCCTACTAATACATTTCAGTCTCGTCAAATAATTATGTTGCCCTTCATATTTTTTATGACGCCTCCCGATCCTTCGTGATAATATTCAACGCCATCATCTTTGGATTCTGACATGGGCAAATACACTTTTACCACTACCGTCTACATAGGTTTTTTCCTAATTTAACCAAATTCTTTCTTTGGCTCTATTAAAGATAGATTTTTTTTCGCCCTTACCATTATTTTTTATTCGTAGTATTCCTACACCTGAGCTCCCATTCGTAGACTCAGAAAGGATAATCCGGTTGCTGCTGCAACGGAGTTCTACTTCTTTGGGCCATTTCTTTCGCTGATTTCGAAATAACCACGCCAAATAGTCTCACCTTCATTTTTTGGTTTTCAAGTCGTCTATAGTCTCGAAGCGATCTAGCGTTTCGGGCACCAATCTCAAAAGACTGCGTGACGTCTTGACCAATGTGCCCTCGTTAAACTTGTTTACCTTTGGAGTAATTAATTCTAAAAAATTCAATGACGTCTCTCAAAATAAAACATGTAGCTGGAAAACGTTATAGTATTGCTTCTTCTAGGGATAATAACCTGACTTGCTCTCGGGATAATGACCTCCACCACGCAGTACTTTAGCCACTTAGATAAATGCCTGACCGCACCTAGAGTATAACAACTTTCACTCTAACGATCCCCACGGTCTCCACCGTTACTCATAAGAAGAGCTTCTTTGCAATTGGCTGCCTATTAGTTGGCATTAGCCATTAGCCAAGTAGTGGTATCTTTGTTGGATATTTTTTGCCATTGATAGCCCCCTAAACTCCTTAGATATCGCCATTTTCGAACAAGACTGATTTTTGGTCGAGCAAGCTCGCTTATTTGAAAACCTCTGTATTAAATGGTCGACTCACAATACAAAACCCTGTGACGGCTCTCGGTAACGCTAAGCTAGCTCCCACAATTTGTACATTCAGATTAAAAATTATATATCTACTGTTGTTTACGGACATGTGTTAATGAGAAAATACATCTAAAACTGTAATGAATAACTTCTGGAAACAATGAAATATGAACGACATAGATATGAATTAAAGTCTCCGTTAGTGCATCACCTTTATCTAGAGTAAAATGGCTAGAAGATTGTTGAGGAATTTTTAACTATTGATATAAGTAGAATAAAAATATGGCAATAGTGTAATATCTTGACAGCTCTCTTTATTTTACAGTTCCCTATTTCACAGTAGTATGCTATTGTAGGGTCTATCACATATTAAACCAAAAACGTTAGCGCGCAAAATGACTCTTTAACTACTGACCTATCCAGTGAATTGCTACCTTCACGGTTGGACACTCCATTTTAATCGTCGCTTACGGTCTGGAAATAAGAAATTTGGCAAGGCGATCGAGACTCAGTAAATATTTGACAACTAAAGTAAATGGAATTCTAATCCAATGTCTCGTTCAGAAAATCTGGTACTCCGACGATGACCATTAGTGGCATTCATAATATTCGGTTCTTTCTAAAGGGCAAGTTCAGGTGTTCCCAGCCGATGAAAGACAGGAAAAGGCGGAAGCATGTGGATGTCACCCGGAAGCATGAGGTCGGTTGTCATCTGCGATTGGCGGAACGTGGGACTTGGAGAGGGCGCGGGGCGGGCTTTGCCGAGTTGCGCAACGGATTTTGGATACAGCTCTGGCATTTGGAGCATTATTTCAGTCGCTGAGGGTTTGACATTGACGTTGTCACACGCCCCGGGGTGCGTCGACTTACCCAGCCACCCACCCAGCCACGCTTTTCATTCAAGAGATAAGGGCCGAGCCGGGGAAGAATGTGAGATAGGAGATGAATCAACGTTCTGCGAATCCTGAAAGGCTACACGTCTTCAGTCGAGGCTCAAGAGGAACTGAGCCAAGTGGAGGCGCTCGACGAGTATGAGCCAAGTTGAGTGGATGCTCTTCGTTGAAGGGGATGAGGTCATCACACAACTGCTGGATCGGATGTTATTTTGCCTAAGGTGGAAGTTTAAGGATTTATGAAGCACGAAAGTAAATGGGAATAAAAGCGGCTGGGCGTGAGCATCAGCGAGGCGGAGATCAACGGTCAGCCTAGCCCAGCAACTCAGGTGACAGAAAACTTATTGTTTTTCCTATAATATAATTAAAAATTGAGAATTATACTGCAATTAAACAGCCATTAACGACCATATTCAGCAATAACTAATTATACAATGGTTGCAAAGTCCCTCAAACGCAGCTTAAAGAAAAACGTTAGCATAATGCCGTCTCGCAGCATTAATGTGTTACTAAGCGCAGTTTACATGTCTAACATTAAAAATAATGATGGCGATAGATACTGATATAGATAGTATTAACTCGTGAAAGTAAAATCTTAAATGATATGAGAGACTCTAAATTCACGACTATTTCCCGATTCTTTAGCGTTAGTTACCCAATAGCAGCTAAAAGTTATTCAGTCACTAAGATTATCAAAATTGCCAAATTGTGCTAAATTATTATATATTATTATTAAATTATTATTATTATTATATAAACTCAACCCCTCTTTTCTGAATCTTTGTCAATGATCGATATATCTTGGCATGGTGAAAGAGCTTGTACTCTGCGATGGCCACTTCTAGCACTGAAATGGTGGTAAAAATTATGTTTTTCACATGGAGATCCACCCATTTTGTATACGTTGAAGGGTAGGAACGATATCTTAGCATTTTTTCCAGTTAAAGTGACAAAATATCTTCGAAATGTAAAAGGATCATCTAAACTATTGCATTAACTCAAGGGAAATTGAGCTCTACAGCCTCTTTAAATAAAATAACAAAAATAGTCTCCAATGGCCGTAAAAATTGGCACCACTCGTCAATAAACACAACAATTGCTGTGTTGGTTTGCGGAAATGGGAATTCCACAGCAGTAGCCAACCACGAACTCTCAACCAGAATACCCTCCTGTGATGGTTTACGGGAAAGTTACTTCTTCGCCAGTGACCACCACAGACACCTACACTTGCAACCTCGTGTTGCAAGTGCTCTCCCTTCAGCTCGCTGAAGAGGGCCACTTCGTGGCCAAAATACGTGTATCCAACGCTCAACCTCGTTCGTTCCTGTGTATGTTTTTTGACTGCGCTCTTTTTGAGCGAGTTTCTCCCAGAAGTTGGGCCCATTTGCTTGTGCGAGTGAGTGATTTTGAGTGCTTGTGAGTGTGATCGTGGTTATAACCAGGTATCCTTAGTGGGGTCCCATTAGCCTTGTGAAGGATCCCAGGTTGTAACCCAGGCATCCTTAGCGGGGTCCCATTAGCCCTTTCAAAGGATTCCAATTGGGTTAAGTGTGTGTGTTTGTGGTGGTCACTGGCAAGGAAGTAACATTCCCGTAAACCACCACAGGAGGGTGTTTTGGTTGAGAGTTCGTTGTTGGCTACTACTGTGGAATTCTCATTCCCACAAACCAATACGGCAATTGTACTTATTGACGAGCGGTGGCAATTTTTACGGCCATTGGAGGCTCTTTTTATTTTGTTATTGCGTTACGAGTTTTGATTTGATATATATATATTGCATTATCTCAGGTTACATTATTGAGGCAATTTTTTTTCCTCGGAAAACATCTTAAAATAAATTTAAACAAAATCTATTAGTTAATGACAAGATTTAAGGCTGTTACTGTCAAAATTTGGGATTGGAACGCATACAGTGGCATACAAAATGCCCTCGCGATCACTCTATTCGGAAATACTTGCTCAAGCAAGAATTTTCCTCTGCACATATCTAGGGAAATACAATAAACAAGTTGTTCATTCACGTTATTGAGGTCTTTACAGTTTGTCTTCATAAGAGCGCGATCATTCCTTAGGATATTTTTCTAAATGTTATTTATTAAGCTTTTGACGGACCCGTAGTCATAAGTTGCCGCATTCAATTCGTTCCCGAGCAAAAGAAAAACTGGTTTTAGGTATATGATTCTGCGTCTGCTTAATTTGGCTTACAATTTTCGGGTCAATAGTTTGCCGAGACGATCACGCTACGCGGTGGTTAACATAATTATACATACACGATGGCTGTGCCATTTGGACAAACGTTAGCCGACCTTTGCTAATGATCTCGTTGAAAAATATTATGATAATAAATTTAAACAGCTGACAAAAAACGGCTACCTCGTTTAGCATCGCTACTAGAGAGAAAGTAGATGTGAACATAAGTCCTGCACTTATACGTTTAGTTCTCCCATTTGTTGATAACGAGGAGATTTTGATTTAGATGAAGGCACGAATAGACCATTGATGAGAGTAAATTAGACCAATATCGACGCAAAAACCCTTCAAAACCAGTGTAAAATTGAGTTTTTGGACAACCGTGAGGAGGAAAAATGGTTTTACAGACGAAATCATGCATAAAAGTGAAAAGGGAAAAATGCAAAATCTAATTCATATACAAGGACAATAAAGGTCGGAGGTTGAGATTCTCGTACTTAGAGATGATGGACATATTAACTTTCGCGAGATTTCTTTTTAAAGTATCTTTCACTCTCTCTTCAAGATTAATCATTATTTTGCATATTTATTTTCAGCGGATATGATCCATATAAAGTAAACTTATATTTACGGACGCACCTAAATGTGTAGACAACACAGGAAAGAGCCCCATTTGTATGATTTCATAATGATAAACATCCTCTATAGCTATTTAACTTAAAAGAAATTTATAAAGGAGTTATGTTTGATGATTTAGTTCTCTTCGATAAATCATGACAGCCGTGCCACGGGGAAAAGAATGCAAATATATTTAAAGCAAACCTCTGGTGAAAAATGTAAGGCGATCTCATTTGAAAAAAATAAAACTGAGAATGAAGGATAATCGATATATCTAAGATTTCCTCGCAAGTGGTGGTTTCAACGGATCGCGATATATTCCAAACCAGCCTCCTTAAGTCTGCTACAAGCTTGTGGGTGGGGAAGGGGAGGTCGCAGAACGTGGCCTACCCTCTCACCACTACTTCGTGCCCCTTGAATGCTCCGACTCCATTCCCATCTCATCAAGGTTTTCCCTCACTCAGTCCAGCCTCATTTCTCATCACCACTACTCATCCTCAGATTGAGTTTTTCTCCCTCCATGCTGCATGCCCCACCCAATTAATGACTAACAACAAGCTAAACTGAATCCCGGAATGCCGGGATAAAATAAACCATTTGAGGTGACGAGGTTACCGAACCAATTGTTCGAACCTCAAACTTGCATGGAAACTAATGAACAATCTAAAACGTGCATTATAAATTTACGCTGTTGTGTACCATTTTATGCTGAAAGATCATCCTGTTCGCTTACGCCTTTTCAAGCTACCGCATGTCGATACCACTGACCATTGTGGCGGCTTACAGCCATGCAGTGATTTAACGCAAGTGTGGTCCAAAAGAATCAAAATGCTTCAATTTTTCACGTCGCCCCCAGTTCGATGCCAAACGACTAGTCTCTGATCTTTGTGAGCCTTTGCTATTACATCGTCGAATTCCAACCCACACCAGGAGCCTTCTGGGTGGCGATGTATCAAATGCATTCGTTCGGGTTGCCCACCCAATAAACTTTCACGGCATTCACGGAAAAATAAAGCTATATAAGAAGGGCACGGCTCCTGGTTGACGCATATTGATAATATTTTGCACAAAGAGTTTTCTAGTCACTTGGCATCGAACTGGAGGTAAGAGTGAAGTTTTTTGAAACTTCACGCCGACTTTGAAGACTTTCGATTTTTTCAATCGCCCAGATGAACGCCATTGCTGAATGTGATTGCTGTTTTTTCATTAAACGTGAAATCATATCCATAAGTGCATTTTTCTGCATACATCATTAGAGCTAAGACATCATTGCATCATCATTTGAGCTGCGATATCATTATACCATCATTCGAACTATGATTATGTGCGTATTCAGTTGAATACCAAAAACGAGTTTTAATAAAATTCGTTTTTGGCAATGTTACAGTATTCGTTTCATTTGGATACAACCTTCCATTTAGTTTTTTTCGGTGAATCCGCAATAAGCACAAAATTTTCAATTGGCTATGCCCGCGCGGCGACAATATTGTCTTTTTCGGTTATCCCCCATCTTTTGTGCGCCCGCGCATTTGCAAATTCATTCGCGCCGAGTGGTGCTCTTGCACCCCCGGATCGTCCTTTCCCTTCGAGGCCGAAAAGGCAGCGCCACCTGCATCAATTAAGAGACACGGGCGAGGAAAACTGTTCCTCCGCTCACGTCTCGTGCCTTGGCGCGCATGAGACACGTATCCCGGCCCGGGAGGGAAGGATTGAGCGCGGGAGAGGGAGTCACTGCCGACCGCGAGCTGCAGACACTCCCCTTTCCGCCAAGCTCCTCTCCCTGTCAAAGAAGGGAAGAGGATCGAAGGGATCTGAAATGATCACAAAATCGGTAGTAGTCAATTCTTGATCTGGAAAAAAGTAATGATAAATGGCCCGGTTTTATTATGTCTGGATAAAGTCAACCGCAAGATGATGTCGCCTGCACGTTAACGTGTTGGAAACTGAGAGTTATCACGTCAGACTGTCGTGATCGTGGCGCATCAGGTTATTTAACGAGAGCGTGGTCGATGGGAAAATGAATCGGCATCAGTTTTCATCCCGAGAAAATATTTAACCAGAATTTATAAGACCGGGCCTAGGCATGCATAATTATATCAAGGTCCTTTATCAATTTTGCTTGACTGAATATGATCAAATTAAAAATATTTCCTTATCTACGTCATTCAGTGTTTTAACCAGATGTAAAAACTGTTCTAAGTTTTCAAGTGCGCCACTATGAAAGCTGTGCGCGCGTCTGTTTGTAACAATCATAAATAAAACGATGGAAACAAAAGGTCCTTTGAAACAATTCGGTTTTCGTAAACAATGTCCCGTCGCGCAGGTCAACCTAAATCCTCCCACTCTAAGAGGGAGGAACCGAGATGATCCGTGCCATGGAAACATCCCGCAGGCCACCGCTGGGGCAAATCCAGCGGAGAAGATGGACTCCACAACAACACCAGAGGTGAGGATATATGTGGTGGTCAAACGCTTGATGTTCGTCGTTTATTTTTTTTATGTGGAAAGGTGAGCTGAGTGTTGCGAGGAAAAAGAATTCTTGAAACTTCAGTTTCATTGTAATTTGGTGTCGACGGGGAAATTATATCAATTTTGCACTCGGTGAGTAACTTAGGCCAAAGTGATTGAAAAGTTTTACTCGCAATGATTAAATCCCGTGAGACAAATCAGGGAGTGAAGCACCTCCGCGATATATTCGGTTAAACTTCTATTTCAGCTGCATCGATGGCTTAGGTCACGTCGACTCAGGACTTATTTGTTTCCATCCTAATATAAATATATATGTATTTTTTGTGATCAGGTGTAGTATAATATCTGAAACAATCGAGGGCAGTCGATTGGCTTGAATGGGAGAATGTCACACAATCATCAATTTCAATCCAGTCAACGGGTTGCACTAAACTGATATATTTTAAAGAGTATTATGAGTTATCTGAGGAGTATTTGTTGCAAAAGTAGGATGGATTGGGTCAGGAATGAGTGGGTCATGAATGAATGTGGGTTAAATGCTCCAGTATTGGACGTGTATGAAAGGAGTGTGCTTCGTTGGTTTGGCCATATTGAGAGAATGGATGAAAGAAGAATAACGAAACAGATATATGAGAGTAGAATGAATGGTGTGAGAGGTAGAGGTACGCCGAGAAAGCTGTGGTTGAATGTGATTGAGGAAATTCTTAGGAGGAGGAATATTAGGAGTCTTAAAAACAGGAGGGCGTGTATGAAACAGTGTATGGGGGTGAATGAGGCAAAAGAGGTTTGCAAGGATAGGTCAGAATGGAGGAAATTATTGAAGCAGAGTTAGGTGTACAATTATGTATCAACGAGTGAAACATTTTGACTGTACCTACCCCGGAAGGGAACGGCGTGATGGGTATGTATGTATGTATCGAACTAGAAGCCTTCATTCCTTCATGACGAAAAAGTAAATGCATCCATTTCAGTGAAGGCTCTAATTGCATCAATTAACACTAGATTTGATGAATGGTTACATTTCCCATCATTATGGCGAAGATACTACCATCCCTATTCTCTTTGGGTCATTGATTTTAGTCGTAACAATACATTTTCATGTTCATTTTATCTCGATCATTCGATCACGGAGTACTCAGTGTACTTAATATTGGCGATGTGAATGGGGATAAAATAGAATAAGACGATAGACACGAGAGGGAGAAGGGGGGGCTGGTTAGAAGTGCAAGTAGGAGTAAAACCGCCCTCCGTCACATTCATATCCAGATGTTATCCTCATTGGTTGGATCCGTCAGGAGAGTGGCATGAGGATGGAAAGGGTGGGGGGAGGGGTGGGCGAAATGTTCCGGGGGGGGAGGGAGGGGGGGGTAAGTCGGACTTCGGCGCTCCAGAGTCAGCGGGGTCGCCGAAACTTGAGACTTGGGAGGAATTCGACGCCCGCTTGCCGGAACACAATTGGAGGATAATATTGACGCTGGGGCATGGCAGGGGAGGCCTATTTTTACGACCGATGGAACGAAAAGGGAAAAGCACTAAATATGGAACGCTCGCCGGGGATCTCTGAAATGCATTCATTCCTTGTCCAATTGATGCCTGACCTCGAGGCCGCAGTCCTTCCCTTCTTGAAGACTGGCTTCGGAATGAACCCGGATGTAAATGCGCTCCACGGGCTTCTTGGAGAGAGACAGTTGAATAGTGCCATGCGTCGCAAAGAATGCTGGGACCTAAGTTTTAAATACCCAGTGCGGTGACTCCAAATGTAGACATCGAAAGGCTTAAACACTTATAGATTCTGAAAAGTAGTTTATTGTTTGTATTCTCTCTCTTGTGCTCCAGTCTCTCTAGTCAAGTAGGAGACGAACCTAATGGTCAACTCACAGTTTAGATCCAAATAGTAATCGAGCCAAATTTGTCGCTTCCACAGAGTAGCAAGACGGGCGTCGTCGCTCCGCTTATCAATTCCACCAACTCGGATCTATTTGATTCACAATATATATATATATATATATTTGAATTTCCATTGAGGGTATGACTAGTGTATTAACTCCGCGTTATTGTGTATAGATATTCAGATTACGAACCCTGAGTTACTCTTCACCGGACCGTTTAGGATAGAGCGAAGCAAAGCGGCAGATTATCATTTTTCAGTGGTTCCGCAAAATATTCTGGTGACAACTTCATTTTTCCTTCATGGAATGTTGCTGCAGAGTTCATGAAACTAACTTTAAACGCTTTTAATAGACTTCACTCAGAGTTAAAAGATCGTAGGCTTTCCCGGCGAATACTATAGATAAATATTTCTCGGGTTTGGCACCGGGTAAGGCTGTTTAAGGCCAACGTTTCGATGAGAAACTCACTCATCGTCATCAGGGCTAAGACTGACCCTTAGTCAGTCAGTCAGTCAGTCTTAGCCCTGATGACGATGAGTGAGTTTCTCATCGAAACGTTGGCCTTAAACAGCCTTACCCGGTGCCAAACCCGAGAAATATTTAGCTTCACTCAGAGTTATTTACATTAATTTCTCAGGGATATGTGATATTCGTGGAATACATTCAAAACTTGGAAGTAATCATGTAAACATTGGGCTAAAAATAATTTCATACTGTTAATTATGTGTTTTATGCTCTAAAAAATGTCTGAACAGTGTTATGGAGAAAGGATAATTGCTTCGCCGGTTATTGCATCTCATTTGGCAGACTTAAGTACTGTAGTGAGTCAGTGTGAATCTTTAACAGCAAAAATCTTCATAAAACGTATTTAAAACATTCTCCACCCAAGCCACAGTTAATTAATAACATACGTTCCAACAGTTAGATTGATCGGCGAGGCCAGAAAAAATAAGAAGTAATTCAGGAAGTTCTAAAGATCCGAGAGCATGCAATGGAACCTTGTTTCGGATGGATCGCAAAGTGGAATAGCTGACCGATAAAATACCATTAGTTTCTGACCATTTCGTTTAATTCAGCGGTTCCTAAACTTTTCGCTACGGAGCCTTTACTGATGCTAAAGTGTATTCTGAAGCCCCTAGAAACGTTTAGTTTTGTTTTATCTATGATACATGAGGAATATTGCACTCCATACGTAATCGCATATAGACCAAAGAATAAGTTCATGGACCAAGTAAGAATAAGTTCATGGACCAAGTAAAAAGGAAAGTACATAGAAAGAGCATCTAGGAAATAAGGGAACTAGCATTAGATAGATAAGGATGGAGGGTCCAAGTCAGGAGATCGGGTTGGTGTGGTGGCTAGAGTACTGGCTAGCCATACGGGCGACCAGGGTTCAAATCCCTGCACAGGAGGATGTTTTTCAGAGTAAACCTGATCCCTACATGAGTGTCTAGTCGAGGGCACTTCAATGACAGTACTCCGTCTGTCTGATGAGACGTTAAACTGTGGCCCCCTTGGCGCCTTTCGTTAAGACGCTGGGTTTCTATCCACTCTTCCTCCCTTTCTTACTTACCGGTCCCCAATGGTGCAAACGACCTTAGCCGTCGGTCGCCTCCACAAAATCCAATCCAAAGGTTGAAGTCAAATAATCTTAGGATTGATCGACCAATGATGACGTATTTGTATGTATGAATAATATGGTACATAAATTAATGAGGAATAAACGCTAGATGAAACAGCAATCTAGTTTTTGTGACTGTTGTCATCTTTACAACGGCCACGGAATCAATCGCGGAACACCCGGGGCTTCGCGGAGGATAGTTAAGGAAACGCTGGTCTAGATTAGTATAACTACTATCACTTTTTTTGTTCTCACCGGAATAAAAAATCGAGAGTCTAAGGTAAAAATAATCGGCAACCACAGTTTAGCGTAAAATAAAACAAGCTAAAATTTGGTGTAACTCGCATTCATGTGGGTATCACGGCTCATTTTTAATCAATGTCCAAACTCGAGTCTGCATAATTTTTACACCGACAGTAGTGCCCCTACGACCTCGTCCTGTGCCGGAATGTTGCCGCGGTGGACCAGCCAGATGAGAAATAAGTGCGTGTCGCCCACCTCGGAGCGAACACCCAACCAGTTGCCCTCTCTCGAGTGATCACGTTACCCCAGGGGGAGGAGAATGGTCGGGGGGTAGGGTGGGGTGAGGAGGCCGCGACGCCCGGGCGCCCCGCCGAATGGATCCCGCGCCGCCCAAATGAAGTAAACGTGAGATTGGCCGAACGGGAAACCGGCGCGGCCAGATCCGAGCCGGAAGATAACAACGCCGCACTCATCTCTGACTGGACCCGCGGCCGGAGGTCGATCCGTCGGGACGCTGGGGCCGGGGGGAGGGAGGGTTGGGTGGGTGGAGGGACGTGAGGTGGCACGTCTTCCTCGTCCGAGCGAACGAGACCGACCGCTCAGTGTGAGGTCCACCGCACTCGCTCAACTTTTTCAAACAATGCGGCCTGGCGGCGGACGTAATTTATGGCCGTGGGATTCGTGCGGAGTCGGCACGCGGAAATGAGCGGCCGTGAGGCGAGACAACCTCTGTCAACCCGACTTTCGCGAGGGTGAAGTTATGGAACGTGTCGGAGAGGAGGCCGCCTCCCCGCGGCCATCTGCAGTCCACTCGCGAAGCTATACGTTATAATTATCTAGCGCGCGGGTGAAGTTTCTTAGCGCCAGTATGGGCGACATATAGTCTCCATGGCACGGTCGTCTGCGCCTCTTCAAGAGTTACTGTGGCTGTTATAAAGGGTGCATCAGCATAATACGCGGAAAACCGCCGAAAGACCTAGAGTCACGGGGAGTGTTAGATCACCAGCCAATGTAACGTTTAAATGCTAGCGCTTGGGTTCGCCCACAGCTTCTTTTCTTTATTTTGTTTGCTGAAATAGCCGCGGAGACCGCTGTTGATGGGAAAGGTGTGGGCAGGCGGCTTGGGCTGAGGGGCTGAACGGCAGTTCATCGGTGGGCTCTTTTGGGGCTGTTTTCGTGCGAATCTCGTTAGGATTTCGCTTTTTGGGTTTCGTTAGAATAATTGAGCGAGCCGTCATCAGATGACGTTTTACGGGTATTGGGTTCTCGCCATGGCGTTGAGATGAGCAGAAAAAGAACATTTGGGTTGGCATTACTGGTTTTTATTGCACTTAGCATGGACAATGCACAGCACAGAAAGACAACACACACATATACAGGGAAAGGTTCGAACTGAGTCGTTTACTGGGAGAAAGAGTTGAGAGAGAGAGAGTTCTTATATTAAGATATGGGCTTCAGTATCTTACCAAGGAACCGCTTGACGTTGGCCGGCTCACCGGGAGTCGCTTAGAGCGACGTATACTCCTATGACGATTGACCATCCACTGTGCTAGCGGAAGCCTTTTATACTACATTTCCCCTCTGAAGGAGCTCACTTGACGTTGTCCTAGTTTGGATCTATACTTATCTGGAGTGGGGGGTTTGAGCAACAATAACCACCAAATGCTTTTAAGTGGCTATACCGGAAGAATTGGGACAAGTGAGGAAATAGGTTCAGCCCGAAGTGAAGCTAATGGGAGGTTGTAAGCGAAGGTCTTACGGGAAGGGCAAAAGAAAATAAAATGGAAATCGGGTCTCTCTAAGTCAAGAAAATAGTATAGAAATCAAATATAGATCAGAAATCAGGTCTCTCTCTCTCTCTAAACTGCGCTTACAACAGGATCTAGACTCGGTAGAGTAGGCTTGTGTTTTCCGTTTCGTTCAATTTGCTCCTTTTACTTTTCCTACACCTTGTCCTTTTTCCTACCCGTCCCCATTCTCGATGATGAACAGGTGCTCGAGTCACTGAGTGGTTGACCGACACTACCTAAACTGAGAGAATTCCTAAAAATTTATTTAAATTATTTCCTCCTTCAACCTTTCCCCCTTCCAAGTACTGGCTAAATCCTTTACCCGTATTGGGGCTCAGCATTTCGCCGATCACGTCTGAGCTCTCCAGGGAGGAACGTTACACCAAATTGATAAAATACAAAGGAAAGCTGCGCGTTCCGTTAAAATCTGATACGAGCGTAAATATAGTGTCTCACATCTTTTAGAGGGATTAAGGTAGGAGCCCCTAGAGACTCGGAGGCTACACGCTAGGCTTAGTTTGCTTGAGAAATTCAGAACTGATATTTTCAGAGCGATATAGAGAATATTATCATGACTCCTAACTACATGTTTAGGTCCGACAGATGCGACAAAATAAGAGAGATACATTTCCGAACAGATATGTACAAAAACTCGTTCTCTCCGTGCACGATAAGTGACCACAATAAAAATTGAGCTCCATTAAATACACTCCTATAATGCATGTCACCATTTCATCACCCAAAAACTTATTATTTTACACGGCTGGTGACCTAACACACCATTCCACACGCCCATGCGGCGGATCTCAGGGTATTATGTAGATGTAGGTGAAGAGAAAGAGGTTAGAATACAAATCAGGAAATGATTGAGATGAAGGTCGACACCTACTTTGGCAACTTAGTGTTGCACATACACTTCGTGAGCGGTGCGTGGGAGGGATATTTTTTTAAAGGATTCACCTATTCTTCTGCAGCTCATGTTCTTCCACTTTTTTCTGACTTGGGCGTGGTTAAATAATGCTTTCAGCGTCAGCTCAAAACAATTTCGATTTCACCTATTTTACTTATTTTTTTAGTCTCACGAGTAACCGTCCTTTAGTGTCACAATGCCCGCTGGACACTTCCTGTTTGTTCATAGAGTCGTGTAACTGAACGCTAGACTCTCTGCGATAATTTATTGAATCCATAACCTAATTATTTCAACGTTATTGAATATTCCATTTTTCTCTCGGTATATTCGTTGGAGGCCCTACTTAGAAAAAGAATCATTCACTTTATCTTTGTTACTTTGAAAAAATCGCCTATGAACTTTCACACGGCTCTCTTGATAAATAGATATTCTTCAAGACGTTCCCTATTGTTGTGGGTTCCATCAATAAATCTTTATGAAAGGTAGATTTCCAATAAATATGGCTTTTGCAAGATGAATTACTTCCACATCCATCCTCTTTTTACATCTCTTACTTATTTTTCTTCTGCCACATCCTGACATTGGTGTATTGCTCTCCTGTCACTGAGACTCTGAGTAATCCTTCAAAAATAGAAACCTTTTAAAAATATTTATGCCTTAATTTCTCGACCAAAACCTTCCGCTAAATAACACATTTCTCACGAACCGGAAAATCATGTTCCTTTCATACAGACACCATAGTATGAATTCTTTGTCGGCCCATTTATTCCTCTACCAGTCCCTACTCTTATTCTATACGCAGTTCTCGGCAGTATGTAGACCTCAGCACTCAGTCGACATATATGCTTATTCTGGACACTGTTATTAACTGATATTTTATGGTCTCCACTATTGAACTTTACATCTCATTAACACATAAATTACTCTATAAATTGTGTTGGAGTTTAGTTTTCTCTTATTTACATCTTATTGTACGTCTATAGACAACAGTTCTTTAACCTGTACTCTCCAACAACAATAAACTATCAAGATAACATAATTCAGATGCCTTCAATCTCTTATTTTAATGTTTACATTTCAATGTAGGAAACCTAAATGTCATCGGCACATGCGCTCAGGCCCTACTGATCTAGACATTCCTCTATCGGAGCCAATTCATTCACTCCTCGATCAAAGATTGCCTGGGTTATGGCCGAAGGGCTCTGAAGCCTTTCACGGTAGTTAGAACGGGATATTTTCTGTCATCTCCTCTTGAGAACAGGGTAGTCATAATCGAAGCCTCATTTGAATTTTATTCTTATTTTTCTTCGAGTGTAAGATAGTGGGCATAAATATTGTATGGCGCTTAAATATACCTACAAACGACTAAAATTCTCAGTGATTAAATAAATATATTTATGCAACCATTTCACCCCGTACGCAGAAAACGACTTTACAATGGAAGGTTTTCTTTGTGAATTCACAAAAAATACAGTGGTGATTTGTTTTGAATAGATTATCGATTTATTTCTAATTATAGTGAATAAAACATGCAAACTACACAATTATAAATTTTTAATCTTATCTTGGTGTTGGAAACTTTAAAATAAAATCCCTTCGAAGATCATACGCGGGCTATTTCCGAAGGAAAATGGCTTCAAATATTAGACAAATATCTCGAAAAATGGTGCAGTAGGTGCCCATCAATTTGATTTAATTGGAAATGTGAGATATTTTTCTTTAAATGCACTTAAATTCATTGAATTGTATATTAAATTACATCTCCCTCAAACCACCTAAAAGTGGTCGGTGCGCTCATCGTGAGTCTTAGATTATACATTTTAATAACTTTTCAATAAGGTTGAAAAAAATTCTTGGATCTCACTTCACTTGAGTATATTATGAATGTGTTGTAAGTAACCGCATTTTTCTGACTATGATTTTACAGCATTAAATTCGAAATTTAAGTAAAAATCGTGAGTATATGCGTATTTTTTATTCGGTATGATACCTTCAGGCTTAAAAGGCATTGTTATTAAACGGACATTTTGGCGTTTAGGAAAAAATCTGTAAATATGTCATCGAATTATTTCGAAATGTATGTCAAGTACCTTTAACGGCGTGTTAAGATGGCGTTAATTTGCCCAAAAACCAAATTGATGACATGCATAGATGCAAATTGATGACATATAGATAAAATCGAAACAGCGTATACGTAAGTGCAAGTAAGCAAAATTTCACGCAAATCTATGCATAAACGTAAATCGCTCCGTCCCCCTTTACAGTAGCCATGAGATGCGGCGGCGGAGAAGTCAATCGCTCGACGGGAGCTTGCGTCGTTGGCGCTCGGTGGCGCCTCAGCAAGTGAGGAATATTTTCACTCGAGCGGCGAGTGAGATGCAGGGAATTGAGGTAACCGCTGAGAGCACCGTGAGCTGCAAGCAATCGATGCCGCGCATTTGATGAGCAGCGAGGGGGCCGTCCCTCCCCCCTCCCCCTGAATTCCCACCCCTTCACAACCCCCTCCCTCTTCCGTTTTCACGCCGATGAGTAGCGAGGGGACGGTATGAGGGATGGAGACTAGCCAAGAAGGTGGAAACAGAAAGGAGGCGCTATCTAGGAGATTTCCTTGCGGTCAAACACTGCCACCTTGATTCGTATAGGCACGTATGATAGTATGAGACTGGAGACTGTGCATCGTATGGAGGAGAATTTCTGAAAATTATGCACAGCACAGGCAAATAATCATGTTGACAGATGATAAATTTTTACTGCATTAAAATCTCTCCATTGCATTACATTCAGATTAACGTTTAAGATTTTCGAATAAATATAAAAACGGGCGTTTCTTGGGAAATAAAGTTTAAACCTCTGTATCTAAGTAACGGCTAAGGCCTAAGGAAAATGGTTAACCATTCCATAATTATCAATTATTTGTGAGTATATATGCCAAGTTTTAAATCTTTACCTCAAAAAAAGCCATTTTTGATCTTTTGTCCCGCATTTTGCGCTTTCCGAGCACTGTGCGATGTTTCGAATACAGACTCCACCACCGTCTGTACGGTATAGACTCAAGAGTTTAATCAATTAATGCGCCCACGAAGGATCAGATGGTTCGATATTCATATTAATTTAGTTAAATAAAAGTTTTGGGTAATAATCGACTCAAAACTGAGCAGCCTGGACAGCCTTGAAATTTTTGTTATCATTTCAATGTTTTGATCGAAGAATGCGTGTTATAGCTCACATTTCGCCTGCAGATCAACCCATCCATTTACTGTGGGCCTAGTTACCTTTTATAGCAATATCTATGGCCACCTGTGAAGCAAATTTACTGCCTCTCCCAAAACACTCTCCAACGCATACTTAAAAGGTTATTTAACAAGCTACATGTCATGTGCCAAGGCCATACCGTAAACTAATACTAGTGATACCAGCATCGGAAATTCAGCTTTAAGTATAGAAAGTTCGTTTTATTTTTCTCACGGTACACATAAATTATATTTTTTATTTTAATGGATTCAATGAGAAGTGAGAACCAAAAATATGTGTATTTATAGTTTTTCTGAAATAACAAATATAGTTCCAGTCACCAATGTATAAAAATATTTATTCAATACATAGGGACCCATTTCAATGTATATACATTCATTGATTCGGTCACAGCAAAGGTATAGTTGTTTAAAATGTGTAGCTAAGGCCATATAAGCCACGCTTATTGTATTTTACTTATAGTTTACATCAGTTATTAGGCAAAATTTTAAGCTCAATCACAAGTGTCAATCCTCATTTGAAAAAAAACTACATACATTTAAGGCCACTAAGGATGCATGTAAATTCCTAGAATTGCTTTAAAAAACACGCAGTTACAAAAAACGTACAACTACACTCACAATGTTCGAACTCTCATCTTGTGTTGCCTGTTGGCGGTGCTTGGGTTTCTCATTCCGCAGTTATGAACCATCATCTGCATTATAGATGATAACTAAGGGTAAAGCACCTAAAGGCTAAGGGATTCTAATTCAATGTGGCACCGGCTCAGAGCCTTCAAAATCTCACAGCATCATGATGCTAAAATCGAATTAATCAACAGCTCCTCCCTCGAGCGACTCCTCTACGCGCCATCACAGGAGTGACCCCGATGAATATCAAGTACCCATTTTGGCGAGGCCCTCCCTTCTTTTGCCAGGGCGAGGCTGTATTCCGGGAAGGGCGTTTACCAGCGTCCCAGACGTTCCAATTTGTTGGTTGCACGTGCACATCGCCAGGTCAGCACAGACCAGGAGCGAGTGCCGAAACTTCCTGGCTACCCGCAAACGAGTCACTGGAGAGGCCACGAACAAAATCCTCCTCATTTCCCTAGCGAGTGAATAGCTCGGGCTGAAGGTCTCATCACGACAAAAGCTCGTATATCAAATCGACCCTTGGACTCAGGAGCCGTGAATCTTAAAACCATACACTCTACACTCATTACGATGTATTAGCACTGTCAACTATAGTAATTAGCTCATTATCTCATGAAAATAATGAACACTCTTTGGCCATAGTGTTAACAGAATTTAGCCATTTCAAGCACTGCGGAGGTGTCGGGAAGAGATTTTTTGCCCAGTTGTTCTTTCAAAGTTTCCGCAAGATGCCAGCATTGCCAATAGTTGCGCTGCGCCTCAAGCACATATCAATGGATTCAACGAATTCTACGCATTTTAATACACAATTGTAACGCCAATCCTAAAGAACTTAGCTAGCCTAATTTTATATCTTCAGAAAAAAAACTTAAAAGATTTGATATTGCTTGATTCCTTCATTTATGACAACATTTCTCTATAACTCAAAGTCTAATTCGAAAGCCACTTCAGAGACGAATCACATATAATAGCCGATAAGAAGAACACAGAAATTTCATCATCAGGAAACTTCTTTCAAAACGTTTGTGATAGTTCAACCGTGAGTGGAATCAATAGAGAAAACTTCGGATTTGATTCACAAGTTCCCTGAGAATACCCTGAACTTTTACCACAAACTTTCTCTCCAGTAGAAAAATAGGATTTTGTCCCGGGGACAACTGCAAAAAGGATAGCATTTTGGGCATTCTCTCTGCCAGAGCAGAGCTGCAGAAACTCCCGCAGGATGAGACATCAACAATGTGTCACCATTTTACTCGGTCACAGGCCTCACCCGCTAAGTAAAGCCAATGTTTCCCCAGCGACTTATATGTCACCATACACACGAGCCATCCAGGAACTTCAGTCTTCTCCCTCCATCTTTACCATTTCTTAGCTGCCACACCCCAGGGTGTCTTTCCGGCATTATCTTTATTTACTGATGCTTTTCTTTCACGTCCATATGGTTTAGATAAACTGATTGACAAATGTTCCAGAATTTAAACGCATTTCAGCAAAGATAATTCTCTCACTGAAGCCGTTGCTTTTTGCATAGCCAACTGGCAATGAATGCTGAAAGTTTGCACTGATATCCATATCTATGCCTATGTCCTACCCAGGAAGTCTCCACTGAAGTAGGCTATTGGGTATTTTAGCCATTGATTATTAGTTAAATCTGCATTTAGGTTACTCATAGTCCTGGTCTTCAGTGAGAATTCAGGCTTCATATGGCCCAACAATTTGATATTTACGGCTTAGCCATAAGCTTGAACACAAAAGTAAATCCATCAAATCATATCATCTTCGAGTTCGGGAAAAACGTACCGGAAATAACATTAGCGCTTCCTAGTAAGCCGTAGATCTCTGAGCGATGTTAAAACTGATGCTATTAGCGCGCTAGAAGAACTTCCATTGACATAAGCTGAAAACATTATTTATTTTTACATGAATTTAAATTTAAAAAAGGTAACCAATTCGAGAATATCACATACATAGTAATGGTCAATCGATTGGCACTTCATCGGGTCACGCGAAATGAGAAAGAGGCATGAAGTTTGAGAACGAGCGCTTTGATGTGTATTTGTGAAAGTTAATTAAATCTTTTTAGGGGAATAAAGCTAACGAATCTCATGAAAAATCGGGGAGACTATGTTCGCTGTAATCATAGCCTCGAATACGATGGAGATAAAGGAGTTTCTAAAATCCTGCAGTATATTTCTCATTTTTATCTACGAGACGAGACCTTCCAACTGAACTCCTCCATCTCCACGAAGATAGGAGAGAACTCGGCTTCTACATCAATAGCGTGAAATTTCCAATTACCTTTGTAATTAGCATTATAATTTCTTCAATAACCCAATTAAATTCTTCCCTTCTGGTAATATTTTATTGAGGACATATCACATCTTCTCTCGGCTACACCTTTCACTTTCTCAGATAGGCTCCAATAACTTGCTACTCATACATCCTCAAACTATGATCATAATATGAATTTAAAATTCTTCTGAAGTCGTGAGTAGGTAAACCATAAATTTAAACAGTTCATGCCGCGCAGAATATTTCACGGAGCCACCGACAGTTATTCTAATGACCTAACTAGGGCAATCTCCAACGCTTAGCGTGAGAAATTTACATCGCCTGAAGCCAAAAAAGAGAAAAAGTCCATCTTTACCTTTCATATCGATGATTGGCGCCCTGATATGAAACCGCTAAGATTGGATTCCTGAAGAATCCATTACCACTTCTTTTTAAATTATTTCACGATTTGTGAAAATTATTGCCACTTTTCCGTATCACGTCAATTATTTGGTTATGCGCACCAAAACTGAGAGGAGAACTGTTAAGTAACGTAAGCTCTTCAAGGGGAAACCTCCATTTCGAGAAATCCTGTTACCGAAGTATTTTTACACTCATTTTGTAGAGTATTCTGCTATTTTTATAATACTTTTTTATGTACATTTCGGAAATATCAGTGAAATATGAGCACAATTTTTACTGTGACATCTATTGCTCTTAAGAGGACTGATGTTCTCCTCCTGTTTTCAGTGGATTGAAATATAGAAATTATAGAACAACTGCTCAACAGCAACTGAAGTTGAAAAATGAAAATCGGGGAAAGCAATGAAATGTGTTACATATTTTGAAAATCTGATTAAGGAGTAGATAAAGAGTGTACAACAAAGATATTCCTATTCCTCCAAAGGTTTTATGACGTCCTTACAGGAGAAACTTCGCAATGTTGATAGTTACTGAGTAAATGCCAAAAGTTTTACTTGTACACACACATTTTTATTGCACAAGTGTGGATTTGTTTAGACCAAATCGTATGGTAGTGTTTTCCTTTTGATCAATAAAGATTTGCTTCGCTGAAGTATTCTACTAAAAATTAGGATCAATTATTTGAGGATATTCATGAAATAAGTTAGTACCAATTCAAACCAAGATTTCTCACGTATTCAACACTTGAAAATGCATCAACAATATCTTAGATGGTTGCTTAACTTACCATTACCAAGTTATTCATTTCAACATTGATTTCCACATACTAAAACTTGATTTGGCAAGAAGCATGTAGACCAGCTTTCATTCCGTTACATTATGTTTTGATGCTGTGCCCAGGTGTTAAACCATACTCTCGCTAATGAGAAATCTTCCGTTACGTTCAAATATGGATATTTCGAAAGACACCGGGTACGATCGAGCACGATCATTTTCTCTCAAGAGCTTAACGAAGCTTTAAACAATATTCACTTTGAAGTCTCATGAATCCAGAAGGAACGGGCAACGGAAAGTGATGATACCTCGACAGGAAGGCGATTCAATTAGCCATTAATTTGAGTTTTACTGATGTAAACAGAAAGCTTCACTTAATGGACAATTGCTTTTCACAGTGAAATTTTAACATGAGATCCGTGAGGTTTTCTCATTCGCCGGAGAAGATTTTTTATCTAGGGAGGACAATATCATTTACGAGATTTTCCTTCCATTATTTTCTGTTGTCATTAAGAAACTGCCAACTCCTGCATCACATTCCTTGAGGTTTCTTAAACCGATATTGTTTACCTACCAATCAAATAGCTATGCTACACTGAAGTGTTCGTTCTACATCACGTATTTTGAGGAGATTTATCAAACAAATCAATGTTAGTAATTTAAACCTAACCTTCTTACAAAATAAACATATCCCGTCCAATAAAGAATTTGAAACTTAAACGATGGCTTAAACGGTATCGTTAACTTACTGCCATTGACATCTAGTAATGCATTTGAAAAATAGTTTCCGTTTACTAAATATATTTTGCGGAGGAAAATTTGCAACGAACGCTATGTTGCGAGGCCTACACTCATCAGACTGTTTACACATTTTTATTTATAAATCGATTAATATGAAAACGATACATGTTTCTGGTGACTTCCATCACGCAAGAGATCTTAAAATATAGGAGGGAGACTATGAAGAAGCTACATGCGGAAATGTGCAAAAGAGCTCCGCTTCTGAATTACTCAGTGAAAGCGAATCCCTGCTCTTGTATTGGGGACCGTTGGAGCGAATTTTTACGCCCACAGGCCGGAAAACAATTTCCTTTTCCTTCGACCGAAGAAAATATTGATTAGTTCCGCTAGCGATTTGAGATTTCTCTATTTTAAATATTTCTTCATGAATTTTATACACATTTTACGTTAAAGAGAGAGAGTCCTCTTGAGTTTACACACCCAGTTGACTAATAACATGGCCACCCTCCCATCGTACCACGGAAGTACACGAGAGCTCTACTTGCGATTAGGGTATGTAAAGCAAGAAAGCTCTAAGTAATTCAACCAATAAAACCAATTTGCAGAGAAAATATTCTAAAATGTATATTTGGCATAAATGTTCGTAGATGACGCAATATTGCGCAAAAGCGCTGACCGATGGCGATCAAATTAAGTCGTACATACATTTGATGAAAATTCACAAATTGAAGTCCGATTGGGAGACAGAAATCAAAGCGGACACGTCAGATCGCAACATTGAACATGAATTTCTTTTGCTGACTTGTATATAAATCACAGATTAATCTAAGGTATACTAAAAATTTTCGCTTCCAAGACACATGCAGTGTAAACAGTTAGAAAGTAGGAATCGCAGGGTGGATCTCTAAGCACCTAAGCTGTGCGTTTAATCTCAAAAGATCGTTCATTGGCAATATAAGGAGGGGCTCTGAACCTATGGGTAAATGGAAGGGGTGGAGAAAATTAGGCAGGAGAGAGGTTTCAAAAACTGGTCACAATTAGTTTGACCGTATAATAAACCACGGAACCTGGTTTTTTTCTACTGGCTAAGTAACTCGGACACTGCTTTATTTTTAAAAAAGCAGCTCCAAGCCTCCCATGCTAGAGTTTGCACCTACGGACGTTACCAGTAAACCACTGGTGCCTCCCTTAAACAAACGACGAAAGAAGCATCCTTCCCCCGGTCACCCTCCGCCACAAGAGTCGGTTAGATCATTGGAGTCCAGCGACTCCCGCCATTCGCGGGAAGCCCGAATAATTCCGTTTCCACCACGAGGGTGTGTGCGTTTGTTTATCTGTCCATCAAAGAATCTTCTTCCTAAAAATGAGACCGATTCCCTCGTGGACTTCGCCCGATAATCAACTCTTTTTTTTGTTTTTGGACAATCGTTATTCCCAATTCCTGTTACATAGTCCCTTTTTTCCTCCTGTATATGCCCCGCCATTGAAGTCTTCTCAGATTCCTCATCTCATCTGCCACATCTTATGTTATTTAGAATACTTATCCTCTTTCTTCCTCGCCCACGCTTCCCCAGTGTCCTCGCCTCTATTAACCTCCTCAACATGGCCTCCCCTTTCAAAACGTCCCCCATCCAAATACTTGTTTTAAGATATATCTTGCTTTTCAATATTAAATATTTATTCAGAAGCTAATCCATTATTCTCCTTCATGCGTTGTCTATATTCCGATTACTTTTTTTATGAAGCTATCCACGCCATTCTTATGTCACAATCATATATCCTCAATTTAAATATGTCATCTTTCATTTTTTCACCCAAGGGCTTTTCCGATTATTTTAGCTTCCGTCCATGTATTCATGGAATAAAAATTGCGTCTTTACTGCGCATTTCTCACCAAACCAGTAGTTACGCGAAAATGCGCCGAGTACCATATATATGCAAATGATTTGAGGCACCAGCAGAAGGTGTAAAACCCATAGAGACTTCCCGGAATCCATCGTTTGATAAAAAACCGTTGAATAATGAAACAATTTAGGCACTAAGTTTCAGACTACTCCTTTCTCGCAAGAAAAACTTTTAACGGGTGTTTTCAACGTGAAAGAAATGGGAATGAGCTCACTATCGTAGGAAATCTGGTAATCGAGGCTGAAGTCACGCTCGAAATGGGTCTGTTCACAGGAGAAGAAGTATTTTACTGATAACGCCTTCATTTTTCAACAAACAGGGTTTTTTGTCAGACACAAATTGTGCTCTTTTCATATGCATGCGTCAGAATAAGGGATAAAACCAGCAGCACTCGCAACCTCCACCGAAAGCAAGGAATGAGAGAGCTATGAAATAAGTAGTGGGACATTTTGAGGGAAATGAAATAGAGGAAAGTGCTCACGCGGGCTAGTATATTTCATCTTGAATAATATTCAAGCATTTGCGACTCAGAAATTGAACATTAGACCTCAATGAATATGAAACCTCACGCAATTACTAAATACCAGGAGATGAACCCGATTGCGAACGACTTTTAGATAAAAAGAATTTTTCAAAAGATAATGCCTTCGAGTTAACATCAATGGAATATAACTAAGCACTATCATTTTCAGTCACCAATCCGCAGATTGGTTTGCAGCAGCTCTCCTCTCGATTCTCTTCTCAGCCAAACACTTCATTCCTACATAATTTTTAACTTTCGCCTCCTAAAACTGTCTGATGTAGTCCAATCTCGGTCTTACTCTACGATATTCCCAACTCGTTGCCCTTCCAATAAAGTTTTCAATAAGCTACAGTGCCGCAAAATATATCAACCAAATTTGTGTCTTCTTTTTCGTAAAGTTTTCAATGTTTTAAATGCCGATAGACTCCAGCAGTAGGACATTCACAGCGTAATAATCTTAAATCCATCCGATTAAAAAAATCGGTTTTATCTTTTAGTACCTCTGACTAAAACAGTAGAAAAACGACAATGGGAACTATTTTAAATATTTCACAAAGATTTATAACGTCGCGACCGAGAAATATCTATGATCATATTACTAGCTAATCGTTATAGCGATGGCACCACATTGAACATACCTATTATGCGGCTAGTAAGGAAATAAATTTCAGAAACTGTCACTCAGCTAGCAGTGGGTGGAGGGAGGGACCTCAAGCCGTCTCGTGGGAGAGGGCATTTGCGCCCAAGAAGGGTGGGAGGCTTGCGTCTTCGCTGCTGCCTCTCGTATTTCTAGGATCTCGTTTTCGTGCGAGTCTCGTTAGGATTTCACCTTTTGGATTTCGTTAGGATCTAGACTAGGTAGAGTCGGCTTATATTTCCCGTTTCGTTTAGTTTTTTTCTGTTTTTCCTTCATCCTGTCCTTTTTCCTACCCGTTCCCATTCTCGATGATGAACAGGTGCTCGAGTCGCTGAGTGGTTGACCGACACTACCTAAACTGAGAGAATTCCGAAAATTTTATTTACATTATTTCCTCCTTCAACCTTTCCCTCTTTCGAGTGCGGGCGGAATCCTTTACCCTCACTGGCGCCCATCATTTCGCCGATCATGTCTTCGCCCTCTCGGGTGTTTAATGTTTTAAATGCCGATAGACTCCAGAGATAGGACATTTATAGAACAAAGATCTTAAATCCAGCCGATTTAATAAATTGGTTGTGTCTTTTATTACCTCGGACTAAAACAGTACAAAAACGACAACTGAGGCTGTTTAAAATATTTGAAAAAGAGTAATCAGGTAGCGGCCGAGAAATATCTAAAATCTAATTACGAACTAATCATTATAGCGATGTAGGCACCTCATTGAACATACCTATTATGCGGCTGGTAACGAAATAAATTTCAGGAACTGTCACTCAGATAGCGGTGGGTGGATGGAGAGACCTCATGTCGTCTCGTGGGAGAGTGAATTCGCGCTCGAGGATGGCGGGAGGCATGCATCTTCGCTACTTCCTCTCGTATTTCAAGTGAAGTTATTGCGAAACCATGCAAATGCAACTTGACGTGGAGCAAGGATAGGTTCAATTTTAGATCGACGGTAAATAAAAAGGGGAAAAAAAATAAATCGAAGAGGACGGCAGTCAGAATGGAGTCGTTACATCTATTTGGCATCCGCCCTATAACTAGTGAGCAATTCATATAGTCACGAAGTAGGTACACGTAATAACCTATATTGCGGGGCAGCACGGTTCAACCGGGTGAGAGCCCATATTATGAATTCCAACGGTGTTTATGGGCTCTAAATTTATTACCGAGAATATTACACCGAATGAATGCAGGAGTTTACCGCAACTGCCTCTCAGATCGCAATGATGAGAGTGAGCACGAATTACGAGCTATGGCACATTTCCATACTGTAAAGACAATTTCGCGGGAAGCTGAGGCTTTTACTGCTATCCAATTCTTCCGAATTGGTATCTCTTTCGCCATATTTCTGCGTGATAGATATTCTCGAGCATCCTCATGTATAAATAAACGCATAAATCCACAGTCATTCTGAGGGTGACGTGACATCCTTATGAATGTGGAGCTCTGCGGCAGACCAGATTCTTAACGGATTCCGATTCGGGAGGGGCCTTCAGAGCCAGCTAGCCCTGGTTACGCTCTAGGTCTTAGCGTACGGTGTTGACTGCATTTACCGTAGGCAGTGTAAATACTCCCAATTGAAAACTATTTTTCAGTTTGTATACATAGTATAGAAAATACTGCTTATTTTTCAAGACTCAAAAGGCTCTTCAGAATATATTAAAGATTGTAGAAAAGTGACGAGTATTCCAGAATAACGGGTAGGTTCAGTTTTATTTCTCAACGAACTTTCATTGAGTGACTTAAAATTTTATGTGAAAGTGCTCAAATAGGAATTTGTTGGCAAGCTATATATAATATAGTTTAGCAGGACCTATTTTGGACTGGTGTATTGTGTGGAGGGAAAAATCAATTGCAAATTCGAACGTTAATAACAACTGGAAGATAAGCTTGCAACTGTTAAATATACTTTTTTTAAATACCTAAAACGACTTTACAGGTGACTGGAAAAACTTCAGTATATTACTGACTGAATATTAATTAAAAAAATGCTCAGGAATATTAATGAAAAACGTAATTCATTGCAACGATAGAGGAGTGAAAATAATCTAATTTAAACGTTGCATTACCTGCATCTACGTGTTGCACGAAGAGCCGCCGCAGAGGCCTGTGGTATGGGGTGTAAAGACATCTGACAAGTAAGGAAATGGGATAGAGAAAGAGAGAGGAAGCAGGACAGGTGTTTTAATGATTTATATTATGAGCTTTTGTTATAATCACAAAAGGTGCGTGGAAAGAAGGAATTTTTGTACCAATCAATTCTGCAGTGTCTCTCTCTCATTTTCATATTTATGTTGTAATTCTGTCTGGATTATTATTGTGGCATTGTATAAATTGTTGATCTAATTAAATATTATATTCAATTGGAATGAAACACTATGCATAATCCACAGTAGCAATTTGAGTTAATCGGCTTTAATTAATTGAAGTTAAAATAAATAGGTTCTTCAATCGTGAAGGGATTCTGTTAAAGAACGCCGAAATTCATCAAGTTTACAATATCTTTTACTGAAACTTACGATACCGAAAATGAAAACTTTATTCTTTCCATTGGGAAATGATTCATGCAGCGCGTTTTAACACTTCAGCGTGAAGATTAGGTACAACTTCAGATTGGAGAATATCGCTGCATTTAGAAACCGTTAAGTGGGGATGAGAGGGAGAGTTTTGAAAGGAAGATGGTAATGATGGGGTAGGGATAGAAAGGTTTTAGAATGACCGGGAGAGTTTGAGGCATGGTTTTCAATTTTCATTTCGTTCATTTTTCTCTTACCTCATACCCTAAAGCCATGCCAATCCATCCCGCTCCTCCCGCTCTCATTTACAACTTTCTTCCAGATCCCCCACTCTTACCACAGTCCCCAAACTCGTTTACTAAACTCTGCAATTATTTTCCATCTTGAGTATGTATTTTTGCATTTTTTGCTCTTTTCATTGATCGAAGTTCCGACTTGACTGCCCCTGAGTCAATCGGTGAGTAGAAGTATCAGAATGGCGAAACTTGGCGGCACTTGCTCGAATCAAAAGAGCGAAAAGGGAAAAAGTGTCAATTCAGAAGTTCGTCGGTACCTTTGTCCTTTCACTATCGCCGGATTAATCCTCAACGACCTCTAATTATTGGTAGGTGAGGGCCATAAAGAGCCGCTACCCCTATGCATTCTTCTTCGGTGTGTCTGCTGTCGGATGAGATCGACACTTCAGCTCTTAATACTTTCCCTTCGCATCGCTGAACATCGCTGATGCCTGAATTGAGGATTATGGCCTTAACAACCATTGACTCACGCCCGCGAGCACGACCGACAGGAGCCGCGCAAGTAAATATGTACTTTGGCACAGCCAGGCAGACGATTGGCTGGGATTAATACGTGCGAAAACCCCCTTTAAGTCACCTCCCTGATTCTTGGAATCCAAATAGGGCACTTTCACGGCTCCTCTCACTCCAAACACACCAGATTCGAAAGAGGCGGCAATCCATTTGCGCCATGCGAGCATTTCTTAATCCTGGCACCCAACCACACCCAGTCAGACATCGCCGGATATCATTTCCCATGCCTTGCACTTGTTTGATCCCTCCTCTTAAAAAAACTTACTTAAAAAAACAGACGCCTTCTTATAAATGCGGCCAATTTAAAACATGTCTTTTTTTAAACTAATCGCGGGAGATGAAAGACGCGGTGGTAGGTTCATTAAGTAAATCAAACGCTATTTAATGATTGGAAAATTTTGTTAATGATTAATATCGTAACGATAGGTGAGGTCAGCAAAGTTCAATACAAAAAAATGTATTCTTCGATGATCTTTTGTGAGAAGTTATATTAACTAGTAAAGAATCAAAATAAATCAGTCGTCCTAAAAAAATAAATATATTTTTATTATGTACAAAATTATTTGTTTACAAATTTATGTAAACTACTTACAAAATAAATCAACGCTCCAACTCTTTAAGGTAAAACTACATAGGATTTAGGGTATTTGAATGAACAATCATTGGATTAACTTATTTCAATGGATTAAACTCACACTTGGGGGCTGTTTCTCAGAGCTAGAAGTCTACAAGTTGCAAGTCACGTGACTATATTCACAAGGCGGATGGGTTACTCAAACATACCTGACCGAAGACTTGTACTAATCCAAACATATGGCGGGCATAATGAAGACCATACATAACTCGTATTTTGATGATAACTAATCCCTCCACCATATCCAAAGGTAAACATGGTTAAACATGACTTGTACGTCGCAATTCATTTTTCATTTTTTATTCAAATGAAAGTCAACTCGCTACTTCATTGATCTTGGTAACTTGAATTTTGGGCGAAATTCACGACGACACAGCAGTCGAGAGAAAATAATTAAATATATATTGATGTTCCAAAACCTTGTATATATAAGTAATTAACAACTACTTATCAATTAGTTTCTATTAAGTAATGCGATCATAAATTAGTGGAAATATGAACTGTAAGTTCCGATAAATATTCTTAACATAGGGTATATTATCATGAAGTTTCGTAATAATATTTCGTAAAAAATCCGTTTATAGTGGTTCAATAAAGACAAAACCAACTAACCATGATATAATAACTACCATTTTGAGCTCATCCTTCAAGAAATACGGCGAAATAAACGATTATATCTTATGATGTTAGGCTTACCCGAAAACTCGCATTCGCTTGGGATCTTTTAAGGTAACTTGGGGCATCAAATTACCTTTCAGCACATATCAATCATTTGTATTTACCCAAAAACATTGCACTAGCTCTTAAATTGGTAATATTTCGGGGTACACGCCCAAAGTGTATCGTAATCATTTGTGATTCCCTTCCAAAAAATTCAATACAAAAAAGTTGATTCTTCGATGATCTTTTGTGAGAAGTTATATTAACTGGCAAAGAATCAAAATAAATCAGTCGTCCTAAAAAAATAAATATATTTTTTATTATGTACAAAATTATTTGTTTACAAATTTATGTAAATTACTTACAAAATAAATCAACGCTCTTTAAGGTAAAACTACATAAGATGTAGGGTATTTTAATGAACAATCATTGGATTAACTTATGTTTGGATTAGTACAAGTCTTGGGTTAGGTATATTTGAGTAACCCATCCGCCTTTTGAATATAGCCACTTGACTTGTATTGTAGACTTCTAGCTCTGAGATACACCCCCCAGGTTTAATCTTCTCACACCTACACCCTCTTTGCGCCTTTCACCAACGCTTTCACAAAATCATTTTTATTCGATTAGTTATGTGCAAATCATATGGTTTTTTTTAGTGTTGGCCGTATACATTTCTCATCAATACATTTAACTCTTTGCCACCCTATAATGAAAAAAATCAAATTGAAGTTTTAAAGTGATTTTTTATTATATTTTCATGTTTACTCCATTAATTATAATAAACTCTACATAACTTTTTGGGCATAGCCACGGACTCTGGTTGAGTCCACAGGCTTATTTCTTTCATACCTGTCGAGATCCTCTCCCCATAGTCCACATGTGCTTTCACCTAAGTAATAAAAGCCGCATAAAATTGGGGTAATTCGCTTGAAGGATAAGGTCAGCGCACATTATATCTTAGTTGCCTCCAAATGGTTCGTGATGCTGAAGGAAGGAAAATAATGACAGTTTTAGCTATTAGCGGGAATGGATGTGTAAGCCGTACACAAGTTTATCCGACGAGTTTATGGCGTGCCTAGCGTGGATAATAAATTATGCGCGCGGTGAAACCTTAATCCATCAACAAGCACTGGAGAGGAGAAAGGAGAGGCGCACTCACTTAAAGCAGCAATTCAATACGCGGAGTCTTGAGATTAAAGGGAACGCACTCGACGCATTTTGGCAGCGTGAGTCATTTTCTCGTAATGTGGGTTAAGTAGCATCAACAAAGAAAAAAATCGCTTCGATAAATAAAATAGTTAAAGAGGATTTCTTTGCTTATTGACTCGCCAAGCATGGCAATAGCCTCCTAAATATCGTTGAAGGCATTACACTCAGTCGATGAGTTGACTGAGTCGTACGGCCTACATTCCAGCCACAAGAACGACTCCCCCTAAATTTTGCTTCACTTCTGCCATTAGTGAAGTTCACCTTAAACTATTACTTACCGATAGATTATTACATAGCAAAACATTATGGAACATATATTAGTTTTCTTTTCTCATTGATACATGAGTGCAGATGCAAGAAGTCACCGATATCACCGATCGTAGCACGTTATACGTAAGACGAGAAATCCTGCCAAATGAAAATATTCCTAACACCCTTATCCGGCACGTCACGTTGAGGATTATAAACGAGGGGTGTTTGCAAATGATCCTCCGGGTGATTTTGGTAAATTTTACCATAAAGTGTGTCATGATGCATCAGGAAATACTTTTCATACGGTTTTCCAAGAAAATACTTTAGTTATAGACTTTTATAGAATTTACCGAATCAAGTGTGGTATTTCACCACGAAGGAATTCCTCCCAGTAACCGCCGGTTATATTATTGTCTCAAATTTTTTACTCGTCTTCCTCTCTGAGTAAAGTCAGCTTTTGCGATTAGTGGATAGAAACCCAACGTCAAGCTAACGAGAGGCGCAAAGGGGCCGACGGTTTTACGTCTCTCGGACGAAGAACTCTTTTTGAAACACAAAGCAAATAGTCTAAGGTTGAATGTAAAAACAGCGACATTTTTCTCCTGTCGTAATTAAGACAAAATTCAATTTCTATTTTTATATTTACGATACTCCAATGCACAAAATATAATTATTGTGAAATTACCATATCATAACCTTTGTTTTAACTCGCTGAGACCCTGGATAATAAACAATATATACCTAAATTATGAGATTTAAACTTTGTTTGAATTTTTTTTCTCGCCATACTCGCGCTGAAAACGTCCTCACAACCGAATAGTTTTGCAATGCCGAAACAATTATTGTGGTGAGTGAATAACTCATTTTTAAACAATGCTGAGAAAATATAAAAACTGCTCATTGATAAATTCCTAATGTGATAAATGCGTTAGTTCCTCATTTTTTTAAAATAAAATCTCACAGGAGTGCATTCATTCATAGCAAATGAAAATACACTTATAGCACTCTCCACCTGGAACCCAAGAATGGATTAAGCTCCACATAAACGCGTTCCTTCGCACCAGAGTTCGAAACAAAAGCCATGATATGAGAACCAGGCACTCAAATCACCGCATCTACTCGATTCCCTTTTACTACCATTTTGACGGCGCCATTTTTTTTAAACGATAAAAAAATTTTTTTCAAACACATACCGTATCATGAGCGGCAGAAATATGAGGAATTTCAAAAGAAAGAGAAAAAAATTGCAAGTTGGACTAAAGGGTATTTGCGCCGTAAAGGACGATTAAAAAATGGAATGTATTGACAAAACATGGCAAATAAAATTTGAGGAACGGGTGAAAATTTATGTGCCGTCAGCGTTGAGACTGGCGAAGCAAATGTGATCTGCAGACACGTTTGATACGAGTGAACCTCCCCTCCGTGGACCGCATAACTATTAATTCCATTGTTTGGATATATTTTTGGAATGTCCTCAGAGGGGGGCAAGGAGTCAGCGGGTGGGGAGGGCGAGTGGAGACAGAAGCTCCGATCTACAGCTCACCGTTCGGAGTGAAACAGATAACACCATCCCTTTTCCTCCTCCTCTTCCCTCGCACCACGACGCGCACCCACGGTCCCCGAGCACCCGAGCCGGGGCGAGGGGCGACGACGGGGCCGGCGCTTCGGAAAGGGGCACGCGCCCCACTCCAGCCCCCAGCCACACTCGCACCCCGCCCCCCAGCCCAGCCTCGCACATTGTGGACATCACACCCCCTGCCGCTCACCCAACCCCTCCTTCTCCCGCTGCTATTTGCGGTCCCCCTGCGACCTTGTCCCCCCCCGCTTCCCCCCCCCACTCGCCCCCCTCCAGAAACGGTCCTCGACCCGCCCCGCAAACCGCCACCCTGTAACCCGTTTCCCACCTACTGAGCCGGGTAATGAAATATAAGCTTGCTGCCCCACTTAGCCCCCCGCCTTTCACCTGTGGACTCTCTCGTCTCCTCTCTCCGAACACCGCCCCCCCCCCAATTCCCCCGCTTTCCGTTCGCCGCGCCCCGGTGTTTCACGCTCGACGGAGCCAATGGAGCCTCCTCTCTTCCCGCCCACGGACCGTCAAAACTGCGTTCCCCCGCCCGCACACAAAACACACGATTGCAATCCCCGGCCGATCCCGGGCCGGGGCGACACAGTCCCACGCCCCCGCCCCACTTGCCCTCTCCCCTCGTGCTTTACTGCCCCATCCGGGCGCCTCCCCTCCCCTCCCCGCCCCCAGGCACCTCTCCTCTCTCTCCAATACCAATCTCACGTCCATTTCGGCTCCCCCCCACCACATTCACGCACAAAACCCACCCCGCCCTCCCAGTTCGATGCTTCTCCCGCCGCTCCACTACGTACCCTCCCTCCCCCAATCCTCCCCTCGACAAACCTCCTCCCAAACATTTCATCCCCACTCTCTACTCTCGACCTCCACCTCAAACCCTCATCCACTTTGACCGCTCATCGAACCCTCAAAACCGCCCCTTTCCTCGTTGTTTCCAAGCATTCAACCCCAAAATCGTTGCGAGTCCATTGATGTTATTTATAATATATATAGAGAGCTGCTTTTGACGGATTTTAACACGTTTCCGAGAGCTATTCGGAATCGTGGACCTTTAGGAGACCACACGCGTGTGCAAAGATGGTACTTTTTTTCCGACAGCTGGAATCTTTTTTCTTTCGAAGACACCTTATATGTTATTTTTAGGCTTTTGAAATCACTAACAAGGGCATTAATCTTTCGTGCCTCAACTGTGATCTTTCACTATGACGATCGACGATCTCTATGTCTGTGACCTCTCACCCCCTGCCCTCCCCCACCCGGCGACCGTGTGAACGATCTTCCATTTTCAGATTCCAGGTGGGGTTGTGTTTGAACCGTTCAAGATGATTCCGATCTCGTGACTAAGGGGTCACGTGATACAATCACGAAGGATACGAGGTATCGGTACAGAAGAAACATTATAAAAATCTTACGCAGCCTTGCTGATCGAGTATCTTTCACGGGAAGATCGCTAATGGAGGTGAATGTCGCGATTAGAGACGCAATATACTACATATTAGACCATAGCGTATCCGTCCGTGTGGTTTAAACGCTCCGACATCTCGAACCGATTGTTTTGCACCATGTGACACCACAGGCACGTGATCGGGAAAATCTCGAATACTTAGAACATGTATCGGATTGCCTCCGATTAGTGCCGCGAAGAATTCAGTTTCGGAGATTCTCGCATATGTTTACAGTGATTAAGGGAACGGGAGTGAGTTAACCGTATTGTGATATAAAGCTCCAAGTTACGCATTTAAATATATGTTGTGAGATTGATCATCACCAAGGGAATCCAACCCCCGTGAAAATAAACCCCGCTCCCTCTTCCCATGCCATGGTCTCCATTTCCCTGCCGGTAATTTATTCATCGGGTGTGTCTTCGAGCACAAAAAGGACTACAACTCATAAGTTTAATGAGCATAATGATAATTTAGTAGCTTGCTTTGCGCGGGAACGGAATTATTAAGTAAGAAATGGAATTCCCAGGTATAAGCGATGAGATACACAGCGCCCTTTTCTGTTGATTCATTGATGATAAAATTTGTACGGCCACTTCACGTGACGCCAAGATAGTGTGCCCCAGGGTGCGATTACAGGACCGCTCCCTCTCATATCAACTACTCTGAAGCTTGCGTACGTTTTTACTTCAGTTTGCCGTCATAGATGGCAATTAACTCTCACATTTCCACCATTTATTGCTTTTATGTTGCCTCATGATGCCTCTGGGAAGCATAAAACTAGCGCTTATAAACAGGTCACAAAAATTAAGTAGAAATATTTTCTTGAATTTTTATTTAAACAAATGGGCCGCAAAAAATATATGTTTAAATATATATATATATGTTTATCACCTAAAGCGTGACAGTTTTATCAGTATTGCTAGATATTTAACAATTATATCCCCAAGCCCAGGTATTAATATTTATGGAAAAGAGTGTTCCATCGAGTTCCCTAATCTCAATTCATTTTACAATCAAATATAAGAGAGACTCTAAGAGTTGACTGTTCATTTACGAAATCCAGATCTTCACAAAAAATTAAAATGATTCACATCTAATTAGTGTGACAAAAAACTAAGTACAACAAAGAATTACAAGTACTTGTATTTTTAAGGACAAATTCATATCATGAAACGACCCCAGCGTCAAATGGAATTTCAATTACATCCATTTTACACATTATATAGGCTGATATTTTAACTAAGTCATTAAAATATGTCTCGTATTATATTTAAACATTAATTCCGCGTCTATGAATGTAAAATTCAAGGCTTGATTAATATTTACCAAATACTTTTCATTCCTCAATTTTTTCCTCAAAGTCCCTCTTCCGGCTGAATCCGTCATCCCCGCACCCCTCCTTCCCGTCCTCGGCAGCCTCCCCAGCGACTCCTTTGATGTCCCCACGCCGCCATTGTTCTGCAGGGTAATCCGAAGATGCAAATAGAACTCGCCCCCCCCCACCCGCTCTCCCTCCCTCGCACTAGAGGGGCGGGAGAGGGAAAAGGTCATTGGAAAGGGGAGGCTCCCGTCATGCTGATGACATTAGATGGCGAGGAGAACTCTTTCGCGAGAGCGAGGTGAATTTCTTTCGCCGGAGCGAGGCGCGGGGGAAGGAAAGGAGTGACGAGCCTCAGATTCACTTTCAGGGTACAAAATCATCCATAACGGCCGTCATAATTAGGGGGAAAGAGAGGCGTGGAGAGATGTAGCGTGCCTTAAGCCTGAATCACACAATCATTTTTTCCGTCCCTTTTAAGGGATAGCTCAAATTATAGCTCAAATGATCGCTCGAAAATGATCGTGTGATGCGAACAAAGTCAGGGATGGCTTCAGCGATAGGGATCCCTATCGCTATTTCCATCACTGGGCACGTCCCTTTTTCCGTCCCTGGAGGCATCGCTGGATCCAACATTTAGCCAATCAGAGCGCTCAGCCGCAAAGAGCGACTCAAACGCCACGTTCGGCTTACAATGGTGTTGAGTAGTAAACGTAGTAAATATATAGAAATGATGCGAAAAGGGACGGAAAAAATGATGGAAAAAGGGACAGCCAAAATGACCATGTGATTCAGAAAATGATAGCTCGAGCTATCATTGTCATGGACCCTGAAAAGCTATCATTGGAGTTATCCCTCAGAGGGACGGAAAAAATGATCGTGTGATTCTGGCTTTCCGGGTGACTCTTTGCACCACGGCACGCCGTAGTCGGCTGCGGGGACGCAGTGTGAGGTGGGCACTCGGCGGCGCAATTTCGCGCGGCGGGCGGAGATGGCAAGGGAAATCGCGGGGAGGATGGTTGAGTGAGGCGGTGTGCGAATAGGGGCTGACGGAGGGGTTTGCGGTTAAGAGAGAGATGTCTCCCGCAGGAAATGAGGCTCGATCAGCCGGGAGAGGGTGGAGGTGGAAAGATATTAGGGACACTTTACAGAGTAAACGCATGCGAGGTAACGATGGAAATCCATGCATTAATTTCCTCTCTTTTAAACTCAAAAATCGAATTCTTATTCAATTAAAGCCCAGCAGATCCGTACAAATACAAAAAATGGCGAGCGCACCTTTGTTCCCCATGTTTGACTTGAACATCACGGACGGTGGCGCCAGGCACACGTTCTGGATTGTACTTGTACTACCGTAGGTCCGATATTCCTGGACATCTTTTTCTGTAATAAATCCTCAAATTGACTGCGGAGGTCGCCTCTGTGGTCTTAATGGCGAAAGCACAGGACGCAATATCGATGGATCCGGGTTCAATAGATTATTTATTCTGTGAAATTACCATACTTATCTCCACATACTGGTGACCCAAGGTAACAAAATGTTAAGTTCTGTTATCATCAAAACTTACCATTTTTTCAGTCGGAATATTTTTTTTAAATCAAGAACCTACGCCTGATATCCCACCTCTACTGCAGTCAAGCGCAATCATCGAAATAGCACAGTCATTGGATCAGGCTAAAGTTGCCATTCCGTTTCTTTAATGGACTTAGGCGATGCGCGATATCTGTGCGTAAAAAGGGAATAGAAAGCTTCTTCGGCATGCTTAGATATGAGAAAATGTTGGCTCTATTTCCCTTCTGAATGATAAACGTATTACAAAGTGCAATCGCTCGTGCTGAATCAAAATTCCATTCCGTGCTAGAGAATGTTTTCTCCTCTCTGAATTTTTATGGCCATTGGAAACGGAGATGAGCGAGCTACGGTCCCGATTGATCAGTGAAACTCGAAAGTATTCGTGAATAGATTTACACCCAGAAAATTGAAGATGTTAATATACAAAGGGGTTTGTTAAAGTTTCAATCAAAGCGAAGACATTTGAGATGCGTCGGAAAGTTTGGAATAGTTTTTATACGCGACTTCAATATCCCCGATTGAGAACCAGCTACTTTGACACTAAAAATGGCATGAGACATCGTTAACGCGGGGCACTCCCGACTCATTGCGCCCGATGGAAGTCCTATGCCCTCGTTGAGCTCAGTGTGATGTCAATTTGCCCCGACTCACTCACAAATTGTCATCTGAAACGCCCTTCCGTGACGGAGAACAGCTTCCCCACCCCCCACCCCTCCCCCCTGGTCAGCGTGTCTCGTTGACCCAGAATGGCGACTCGCGCAAAAATACGAGTGTACATACACTAGGGGGTCTGCGTGTGAATTTTTCGAGATAAAGCCGATCACGTAACTAAAGATTTACGTCGTACAACAGCGAACAATTCGAGATGTTTGCCGAGTTTTACCCGCTTGACTGGATACTGGATTCAGTGCCTGATATACTGTTCATTGCGTCCTAATCGCATCTAATATTTAACTCCATCAAAAATATTCCGGTGAGAAAATTGATTAGGAAGGATGCCGAAAATTTTGACGAGTGTTCTGAATGTACCATAATGTCGGACTCTGTAATATTACCACGTGATTTCTTAGCTTCGCGGTGGAAATCATCTAAAAGACTTAAACACAAACCCACTGCTCGAGCTCATCAGGCACTCGGACGACATTGCACTAGCGGAGAGTCAAATGCCGCCGCCAGCCTCGCTCCCTCCTCGAAGGACCGTTCCATGCAAGCCTCCTCCTCTAACTGGACGAGCGAGCAAAAGAATATTCGCACGCCCTATTCTCTCAACTCTGCACATGCCCACTACAACTTAACATGCCAGTCTACTGTCATTTCCAAAACCCTCTAGATCCACTTAACCTATTCACATATGGGCAAACGGTTTTTGGGACCGTTTGGTGAAAGAAGCCGTCGAAATCCGACTAGAGAAGAAAAAACTCAACAGAGACAGCGGTTTCCACCTCAGCAACACTTGGAAACCAGTATTGAAGTCCATAGAGGCAACGCGGACCAATCAGAGGAAAGCGCGGGAAAACAGCTTCGCACCTGCCCTTCCCTAACACTATATATAAAGGGACACTTCCAACCATCGGCATCTCACTTCCCTGAGGACGGCTGCAGAGTAAGCAGCCGAAACGTCGGTCATGGACCTTCCAACCCGGATGGAATCCCGAGAATCCTTTCTACATCCACTTAACCCTTTCCGGTCCTGTGATTCCAAATGGAATCACGTCGCTTTCCTGCGTCGAGCGTTGATTTTTTCAAATGACTTTCATTAATTCATAAATTTATTTTATCTCGCCACATTTTCACCTTACGTAGATTATATCATCTTCTACATGAAATAAATATGAAAAAATCGACGCTCGGCGCAGGAAAGCGACGTGATTCCATTTGGAATCACTGGACCGGAAAGGGTTAAAGTGGTTGGCGAGATTTGCATCTATGTATAGTTTTGCGTGACACTTTGCAAACCTTTACTTATTAGTGGTACTCATGGATAAAGTTAAAAATTGCGTATAACCGATTCATTTTCTTGACAATTTAATTCTATTTTAGCTCGCAGCCTTATGGCACTAGACACACATTTCTAAATCATTCGATTGCTTCTGTACAGCTTTTCCCATAGACACAAAATAATTCATTTTATCATGTTATAATTGTTGCTAGAAAATATGAAGGTATTATACCAAGCAAAAAGTACGTAATTGTACAGTGTTTTTGCTTAAATTTCGAGCTCCGCGCAGTAAACCGCGTAGTAACCGCAAGACAATGCTCCAATTGAGGCGAAATTTTTCAAACATATGTCCTCCATCATTTATGTTACTGCATGCACGGTCATTTCCACCGTATTAACAAATGCGCTTAAAATAAAAGCAGTCGATCTATCTTTAAGATTTTATACCGCATGATGCCATCATCTGGATAGATTTTATTTACTTTCGACTCACGTGGGCTTTTTGGCGAGAAAAAAATGAGTCAAGTTGTAGCCTTAAAATGTACGTTCGGTTATAGCATGGAATTTTATCAAAAAGATTTTTTTTCTGATGCATATAACTGCGTATTTTATGCCTCTTGCATTTTATATTATTAATAGAAGTTCGAATGCAATCCATATCATGACTCAAGGTAAATTCCGCTCGAACCAAGTACCTTAGTGCTTTCAATGATTAGTCCGACTTCCTTGAAATTGGGTCTTCTAATCGGGTTATAGTTGAGGAATGTGGAGTATAGGGATGTGCCACGGTATATTCAACACAGGGAGATTCCCTCCGTTTCCTAGACCAAGTGAAATCTCTCGCAAATCTCACCTAGAAAATTCCACAATTCGTATGGGCATACTGAAGATATCTTTCGTGAATAATAGTGAGTGTCATGTGTGAATGTCAGGCATAGCAATTTGCAACGTTTCAGTCGTCGCTATAAAGCGAATTTCGGTAGACTGTCACTTGGAAGCGAAGTTTTAGAAACCTATGTTCTTTCACCGAGGTCTCTACGTTAAGGAAAAAAGTTCCTCAAAGTGCGGCAAAAACACTCGTTTGAATCTGACCGAACCCGCACCGTGAACCACGAAATCCTCTTCCGCGACTCTCCGACGTCGGATACAGCCACCGATCCTCGGAGCGGACGATCAAGTGAGCCGCACCAAGCCTTTTCACCCGCAAGGGGTCGCATCCGTCGCTCGAGCTACCCCCCTCCCTCTCGTTCCTCAGGCGGGGGTCAACCGACCCGTGAAAGACACTCAAGACTCTTTTGAGTGGTCGCGAACAGAGCCCCACGGGGCGGGTGTGGGGCGCGAGGAAGTGCCGTGAATGAGCTCGGGAGGGCAGGGGGGAGGGATGGAGCGGTGGATGGGTGCGGGAGGGTTTTGCGTGTCCCGTGTTTGCAAACACGGACTCGCGGAAGGGGATAAGCGTGCACGCGAAGGAAATTGCGACGCGAGTGCACCCGAATGCGCGATGAAGCCCGTATAATTAATGTTGAAAAGTTCACGTGCCGAGGGGTCCTTGAAGAACATGGACGCGGAGGCTCCCCAACGGGGAGACGGCCGCTTGCGCTCGGGACGGACGGGGAATTCACTTCGACACCCTCGGATGGCGCCGCCTTCGACGCCGGTAAACCGAGCATGCGCGGCCACATTTCCCGGTCGCCCACTCCTCCTTGGGGGAGCCGTCATTAGCTTGGAAGTGCTCCGAGCAGAACGAAATGAAACTATTAAAGCGAAAAATGCCGTCGATGCCAGTCGTTACCGAGTTACGATGCCTAATTTGACTGATGGCGGTGCTAAAAAAGCCATTACTCTCGCCTCATGGTAAGTAATTCTTGAGGCATGTAAATAAGTCAAAAGTCGATTTTTCTGACTAATTATGGCTAAAAGGGTGGATTCGCATTTTTGCTCACATAATGTGTTCCGGAAGACTCCTACCCTCCTTTACTGAAACAATTTTACTGAAACTCTTATCGTCAGTGTTTTGCGGCCATCCACAGAGGTATGAAAAATAATTGTTTTTAGCTTAGAATAACAATTAATTCATCCCCGGCGAATGATATTAATAAAATATTCTTGGGAAAGTCACCAGGTTCAGCCCTGACGATGGTTATACTCTTATCGAATCTTTGGCATTATGGAAACGTTATCCCGGTGTGTTACCCGAATGAATGTTAATGATTTTTTCGTACCTATTTTCCTCATTCTCATAAGTGTAAGTATTAAAAAAAACTCTTGTTGACAAGATTTTTCGCGGAAATTTCCGTTTTCACCTCAATCGGTTGACTCCGTGCTAACCTGTTTTCTACATATTTCCCTGCATTCGGGCAGCATTCCCAATGCACCGCCTATTACTCATAATTTTCATAAATAGGATCCGGAAGTACAAGGAAATGTTACATTTGCAACTTGATTATCTGCTTAATAGGCTGAAATAGGCTCAGGGTGGTACATCCGACTCAGCACGATAACTTGGTAATGACTAGGTAACAGCATATACTAATTCATCAATGTATACCGTCGTTGAACAAATGGTCTGGCAGCTTTTTACAGCTATAATGTAAATTTCGAAGTAATGAAGAAGCGCCAAACGTCCGCCTTTTTCATTAGTGGTAAATAAATTTGAGTTGCTTTCAGTCTGTATTAAGATTGCATTTGTAACATCTTGCTCCACACTTTGAAAAAATATAGCATTTTCTCTATCAGCCATCAACAGATTTCGAGAGCTGTACTCGACACCAACATTCAAAGGCTAGCCAACAAGGAATACCACCGCTCTTGTTACGCTGTCATTTTTTCGAGTCCTCCCCTATCTTTCCGCGTAGTTTCTCCATCATTTCTTCAGGGCTCCTCCGGCCCTACCGTTAACCACGTTACGTCACGCGGTCCATCACAGAGGGGCGCGTGAAATTTTCTTGTCGGTGATTCGTTTAAGAGATCCATTTTCCAAGTCTCTCCGTCAGCTTTTTATACAAACCTCGGGACAGCGAGAGCACATTCCACTCACCCACAAAACGATCAAAAAAGCCTACTTGAGCTACGGCTTAAGCCAATTCCGGTCTTTCGCTGACACTTGCCGCTTTTCCTTCCTTTCCAAGCAAAACGGAGAAAATAATTTTATCGCTTTCATGGCGTTCATCGAAATTCGATTCCTCCAACCTTTCATAAAATTAGCGCCGTGATATCTGGTCGATTATGTAGTTGAGGGCCGCTGGTACATGACGTCATATAGCCACTCCAACTCCTTTCCCCATCCCCACCTCTTCCACGTCTAGACGCAATACGTCACTAAGGAGCAGAGAAAATCTGCAAAATGACATCACCTCGTTCCGGCGAGCCATCTGCCCCGTTCATAACCCAAGCATAGGTAAATGCTTCCCTTAATAGTAATGCTATCTTGTCCAGTAGTTTGTACGCAGGGATGAGATGGGGGTACGCAGGAAGCAGCTACAACTTGATAAATTTATAAATACTAGATGGCCTATAAAATATCACATTAGTAGCAGAAAAAGTTGAAACTCCGGCTAATGTATTGGGTTTTATGGGATTCCTTTTCAAAATTAATGAAGGCAAAGGTTGACAATGCTTAAAATATTTTCGTGGAACTCTTGCCTCAAGGTAATAGAGCTTCCCGTCTTATAGTAAATTACATATCCAGCATTTATTTTTTAGATTTTCGCTTGGAATTTTTCAACATTATTTTCACAGGCATAAATGAAATAAGAAAGGATTGAGCGAAGTAAATACCTTCTATAAGCAATATAAAGTTTCAAATATTATCTTTGCGTTTAGTAAATGCCAATTATTTGGTACGTTGATTCCACCGTGATAATACTGTTTTGATACTAAGTTTTTATACACGACGGTGTAAGAACTGAGTAGAAAAGAAAGCACTGTGAGAATAACGTGCAAGTGCAGGAAGCTATGTAATAATGAGAAAGACTGAAGAGGCAAGTATTTTTATGTGTCTAAGAGACTGAAGGGAAGCCATGAATATAACAGAGGTAAAAGCAGGATAAAATCACATCATAATGTGTTAGACAGCAGTAGAAAAAAACCTATTGCCTTACCAAAAATTAGGGAATTCTAACACCAAGATCTCGTAAAAAAAATTTCAGTGCGTATTTGGTATGTTTTTAAACTATTTATAAAGTGAATCATGTGGCCAACGTAATTTTTTCAGCATCACAAAAACATCTTCTGTTTTGACGGATTTTTAAGCTTACCGCGTGAAAAAAATGTTACGCTAAAGGCTTTTGTGAATATTGTGAAATTATTACTGCAAATTTCTGTCTTATATAAGTATATTATCGCAACCATTGACATTACAATATTAACTTTATATTTTCTACAGTTGCTGAAATAAAAACGTAAAACTCGTAAATGGTCTCCATTATGACTGGGGACAAATCTCGCCTAAACTACCTTAAATGCAGTAGAGTAGGAAGGAATGGCTATAATGTGAAATGCTGCTCACTACCACTGTGCATCACCGCACTAACATTCCACTCCGTGAAGTCACGGTTTGCTACGGCGGCAACCACCGAGTTAAAGCTGGGATACAATCAACGTGTACGTGTAACGTGAGCCGTTAACGGGAATACGCGAAAAGATGGCTGACGGGAAAGTATAGCGAACGGACACAATCAACGTGTACGGGGAGTACGTGTACGCGAGAGATGGGCAACTTTCATCTCTTCCCGTGTCCCGTACACGGAAAACCAATCAGAATAGCCCTGACAATCCGGGAATGGGAGCCATCTGTCGGCAGATTCATCCAACTGCTGAAGATAGCTCTTGGCGAAGACAACTTATTTACTTTCACACTTGTTTACACCTGATCTCTTAGCTGCGCCTGCGTTAGTCAATTGTTACTCCGGGCCGCGTCAACGTCGATTGTGTCCGCTGACTTGCGTTCCCCGTCTCCCGTTGTTCCGTTAACGTCTCGCGTCACACGTACACGTTGATTGTGTCCCTGCCTTTACGCTACCGCAATGCCGTTCACTTCCTTCCATTCATTATTCCAGTTCTTTTTCCCTTCTATTATCATTGCTCGCGTTCCAACCCGGGAAATTTCCAACCCGGGACGCAAGGGAAGAGGGAAACATACAGTGAGAAGAAGACCTCACACGGTCATCCGCTGAAGAGATGTTTCTGCATTTGGGAGAGGAAACGGTGGCTGAGGTGGTGAAAAGGGGAAGGGGACAAAAATGCCACTGTAGTCCATTTCTCACCACTCTGCTCGCCTTTGCACGAGGAGAAGTTGCTTTTGCGGTCACCTCCCCGAGCCAATATCTCACGGAGGTATGCATTCGTGAAGGCCTAGACGAGCTTTTTTTGTTAAAGGGAAGCGGTCAGGAGTGGCTGACTACAAAGCCACAAATTTCCCTTCCTTGCTCGTGCCACGGTATATTCCTGCAAGTGCACATGCTCAGTTCGACTTAAAGAAGATCGTCTCATTTGACTCGTAGCTGGAGTGTGGAGTAGTCACCGAACGCAGACGCATAATTTTTTTCTTGATTGCAGCCGGCAGAAACAGGAAGGAGAGGCGCGCTATGTGACTTGTTCGGAGATATTATCAACTGACAAATTTACGTGATGTCGGATTCCTTGTTCAATAATTAAGCTTAATATAATATTTATGAAGACATAAAATACTATACTGATTGCACGGCAAGATTTGTGCATCAAAATTACGTAAAAAATGATCTAGTGATAACAGGTTGCTTAATTACGTACTTATGCAAGGTCCGCAAAGGCTAATTTCCACTAAGAACAAACCGACATGCGGAATCATAAACATATCTTGTGCTTTGCTACTTTTTTCTATTCCCGAGTGGAGCGCCAGAGTCATAAAACTTCTGAAATGATAGCAAACGTTCTCCAAATTTTCATTACTTTCATTCAATATGGTCACGTCACATCCAAAAGGGTTAGTTATATTTAGGAGTAGAACTTCAGTAATAGCTTTCAGTCATTTGGTCCGTAGATAATTAATATTTAATAATAATATTTATTCTTCCTTACATGTTTCATTACAAATATTTTTTCTTTATTAAGGAAGTAATATAGCCTATAAGGCATTGAGCCTGTGTTGAGGCTAATTTCAAAAACATTAATGCGGAAAAGAACACATCAAACCAGGATTAACAAAAAATGAAAAATATACAATATATTGCAGATAGAAAGAAATATAGAAATTTTCCGACCCAGTGCCACCTAACACCAAGCGCCTCACGCCAATTTTACAGACAATGAAAGAGAAAATCAACAATGAATGAAAAACCTAGCAGCTTTCTAAAGCTTTGATGTTGGCAGCACTTCGCATATACAGTTCCGCTGCCAGACGTAATTGACATAGAAGAGAATTTTTTTGATTCTTACCTGAATATTCCCTGATGACTTCTTTCTTGATTAGTACATTGAGAGACCATGATAGCGCTTAGTCACCTATGGCAAGGAGCCATCCCTTACATCTTGATGTACATTTCTCCGCAAGGCTGTAACGATCCCATAGCTTCTCGGGCTCAATTTTATATATTCCGAGGGGTATGCAACTCTGAGAAACGGTGTGCGCTTGCTGAGAAATGGTCGAAAAATGGACAGAAATGGATAATGATGGACAGAAATGGTTAGAAGTGGATAGCAATGGATATAAATGGTTACAAATGGATATAAATGGACAGAAATGGTTAGAAATTGATAAAAATGGACGTAAATGGACCGAAATGGCTAGAAATGGGCAGTAATGGTTAGAAATGGACAGAAATGGATAGAAATGGACAGAAATTGTTAGAAATGGCCAGAAATGGATAATAATGAACATATATGAATAAAAGTGGTCGGAAATGGATGGAAATGGCTGAAATGGAAATGCGGTGTACACTTGTTTTTGAAGTTGCGTACCCCTCGATATAATCAGAATGTTAACCGCCTGTTCCATAAGAAAAAAAAATAACTTTTAGTCGACCATTAATAAAGGTTTGTGTATATTTTAACTTGAATAAATACGTCAGTTTGCAATGAGATAATTGCGGAAGGAGAGTATAGCGTTCGTGCTCAAAGAGAGCTGCGTTTCATCACGTGAACCCCGGGGAGTATCCAGCTCCTCAGCTCCTTTTCCTATGACTAAGCGATGCGTATATTATTCGAGCGAGCCGAGTGGATACCTTGAGCGCAAAAGTATTCCGTGAGTAGGAGAAGAAATATAGAAAGAGTTATATTGCACCGTTTTAGGATTGCATCATTCCATAAAGGTCATCCGGCACGCGAAAAACCATGCATCATATCACGAGAAGAAGTTCGCTTCGGAAAAGGAGAAAAGGGAGAATGTCATTCGAGGATGGAGCAATAGAGCAAATAATTTGCACGCCTGATTTCAAGACTTCGTCCCCGCGTCACCCCCACCCGTCCCCGCCTCCTCTTCGACCCCCACCACTCCAACCTCCTCCCCGAGTGATAAATGACGAACAGACCAAAGAGACGCAAGCATCCCCATCCGCCGCACACAACTTCTCAAGTTACATGCCATGCCTCGCACGGTTCTACATTTTCAGGAAAAGACGGGACTCGTATTAAACATGCATAACGTTCTCTTCTCCTTCCCCGACGGTAGTGGGGATCTTCCACATGGCAAGGGATGCGAGGCGAAGGCCAACAGCTCATCCCCCCCTCACCCTATCTCCCCCGCCGCCTCTCCGCCCCTAATTGAGGTGCCATCTGGAAGCGGGGAAGGAAGTTCTACGCATCAAATGGAGCACTGCTAACTGGTATTGTGACGCAAATCTTGAGACTTGGCAAATTGATTTTAATTTTGTCACGGGCGGGCGAGATTTGATATTGAGCTCGCTAACAAAGTTAACGAAGGAGTTCCTTGCAAGGGATCGCGCGACGTGTAACGCTGTACGGGTGTCTCGCGGGTGACATGCAACACTTCAGACTGATGAGGTCCAGTTTCACTTTCTAGTCGGATATGTCGGACTGGGAAATAATTTCGTTGAGGAAAATCGATTAGGACTCAAAACGGGCTGCGGATTTGTATTTCTCCATCCATTTCAACCAATTAGAAATTACGTGCCACCCAAATAAAAAACACAATGCTGCAAATGAACTAGCCTTTCTTTATATGCCAAGGTCAGGAAATATATTCTCTTTTACATAATTTTAATTCAAGTTTCAACTTCACCCACCGAAAATGCACCATACAAGGAGCAGCAGCAGCGTGTACCCAAATTTGGAGACAATAATGACCCGAAATAAGTATTTATTTCTTCAAAAGATTCCCGCGCGAAAAAATTAAAAGAATAACCAAACTAAATGGAAATTTTCTTGATAGAAAACTTCCAAAAATAAGCTCATATTTAAAACGAAAGCGTTATTTTCGAGTTTTATCTGATCGAGGCCAAACACACTCAAGATAATAGTGCATTACACAGTCATAGTGGCCAACTTAACTCTTTACTTTTTATTAGAGCACAATAAATAGAGCCGTTGAAAACACAAGAACCCTTTTACTTCTGCCTCTCCTTTAAATGAACCTTACCATGATATTTGCCTGCTATGATCAGGAGTCACCCTCAAGAACAACATATGGATGTACGGCATGGACAGCAAAAAAATTATTTGGCTGGGAGGATATGCAAACTCAGATTTAATTGCTATTTGCTAAAATTGGAACTCGTTAGCCCTGTCCCCATCCAAGATATGACAAGTATTTGGTGATGTCATATGCCCAGAACCTAGCTATAATACCTCCAAAATTCCATACGGAGTTCATGATGAAATAGGACCCTGGAGCTCCTGAAACTGATTAAAACACCCAAAGCGATAATGCGTTTAAGGAGATATAAATCCAGTTCTGGCGAATGATTTTTCAGTGTGTTTCTCAAACAATTGAGTATCGGATGATATTAGCACGTGAGTTCTATATTACGACACGAAGGCAGTTGGCCTTTGGAAGTACTTCCCGACACTTTGTGACGCATTAATCAGTGACGAGTCTGGTCGCCGCTTTCTGGACCGCCGTTTCCGAAGAACTCACTCAGTGACGCACAAGCGGAACTGATTATATTATTGAGATTGGTGATGGCACATGGAAGTAGCTAACCTAATTCATTTGTTTCCGCCGCGTTAAGCGTCCGAAATTCGGGCTCTTTCCACGTGACGTCAAACTTCTTGCAACGACCCCCTCCCCTTACCCCTCGCTCCCCGTCCATCCCCTCTCTCCCGGTCCTCCCCACCCAAAACCTTCCTTTCCCCTCCTCTTACTGTGACGTAACGTCAAGGCTGAGGCTTTCTTGTAGCATCTCGCCGACGAAAAAATCCGGAAAAGCTGGACCTCATTTGAAAAATACTGTTTGAATAGTAAACTGTACAACCTTTTTTATAACATGCGCCAAAAATATATTTTCATTTATATTTCCAAAACAATCTTCAATTGCCAATCGCTCGCAGCCTTTTTTGTTACCAACCCAAGTTTTGACATTTCTTCTCTCTTTAAATATAAATTACTTTTGTTCCTTTTTCCTTATTTATATCCAAGTTTTAACATTCAATAGTTTGCAGAATCATTATTCGATCATAAACGTTGCATTAACTTTTCATTGGAGAAGAGAAAATATAACACAAATGAGAAAGTAACTTTGTTACATTCCACAGATTTATTTTCTTGGTTCAAAATGTTTCGACACAGCGGTGTCATCATCAGTTATGACACCGCTGTGTCCAAACATGTTTTACCGAGAAAATAAATCTGTGGAAGGAAAATACTTTTTCATTTGTGAAATTCGACTTACACATAGTTGAGCCTCAAACTATGGAACGCATAAAGAAAATATTAAGTAAGCTTTAATCGATCTTAATAAGTCACTTGCTACTGTTAAATTTCCTCCGCTCCATGATGTTGAAATGAATGAGAAGGAGGAGACTCCATCGGCATCCATTGAGACTTCGTCGGATAACTTCAAGTTCACGGAAAATGAGCTCCCGAGATTCTGTTTCACGGAGGCGACTATCGCGCGATGAAACGCACTGCCGCACTAAACGAAATACTGACTTGGAGATTTTGAGAGTTTAAAATCATTAGTGAGGACATTTAGCTGTTTCGGTCATCTTCGTACACGCTAACCTGAAAGCCACGCAGAGAGTTCGTGGCAAGGGACGTTTGGCCGTCAGCCGCAAAAAATCAGCGTTCATCGGGAATGGAAAGAAAAAGAAGAAAGGCCTGGTTTAAGTTTCAATGCATCCCATCGTTTGTATAGTAGGTTATCAGTTGAGAGCCCCGAGGAAAGGTGAGTCCTTGAAAATGGCTGTGCGACAATTTATGTCCCTTAGTTTATCACGTGCATATGGAACATGGGACGAGGATTGTACCCCTCCTGCCACCGTCTATTACATAGCCTGTATTTCGAAAGTAAAATCTGAACCGCCTTATGTTTTCAGTAGGACCGTGGGCTTTAATGAAATTGTCTGAGAATTATTCAGATGATTGTGGCCAAAGACAATTTTTTTATTCTAAATGGTGATTTTGTGCCTTTTCCTAATGCATGCATCGGTTTATTAAGTTTATTTGGTTAAGTACGGGCTATTTTTAGCCAGTAAAAATATTTGGCCCTCATACATATTTTCCTAAAATAAGATGGTCCAACTGATTCCAAGACTGACAAATAACTGCCCATGCCTGTGACGATTTCCTTTTGCTTTGGGGTCAAAATGATGAGTCAGAGAAGAACCAACATGCGAGCGGTCAACTAATCGTGTACAGGAACGTGCTCAACTCTGGCCGCGTGCATGTCGCGAGCGCTCCACGACGCGGCCCGCCACTCGGCCAATCCCCTTTAAGCGCGCGGAAATCCTCGCGGCGCGCGGGTGAGGAAATGAGCGCCTTAAAGCGGGCACGGGCGCACACACGCACGCAGGTATCCTTTAGTGTTTACATTTCTCACCGATCCTCCTTACTCTCTCCCCTTTCATTCCCCCCCCCCCCATCAGCCTCCCGCAGCCCCCCTCTCCTGCTCACATATCCACCCACACACGACGACGGGTCGACGCGAGAGGGCCGCGACGGCGGCCGCGGGGGAGAAGCAGATAACGTCTGGTGTGGTGGCATTCTTGCCGGGAATCGATGACCGCGACACAATGTGGAACAAGAACTGGATGGATGGAGGGTGGGGTAGGGGGTGGAGGGTGGGGATGGGAGATGCCGCCATTTGCATCAAGACTATTTCGATTCCTTTCTCTCCGAGTGCCGAGAGGAAGGAGGGCGAGGGATGAGCGGGAAAGGGGGAAGCGTGGCATGAGATGGGAAAAGGCCTGCTCTCCGTAAAGCGAGAGAGAAAGAGAGGTCTGGGGGGGCGTGGTGCGCCCGGGGAGGGGCGGGGGAGTTGGCCGCGGCGATGGGGGGACTGGGGAGGGCGACCGCTCCTGCTGCTGCTGCTGCTTAAGTTATGACGGAGAGGGAAAATTGCGCTTCAAAGAAAGGGCACCCAAGGATGTTTCTTGACGAGCGGCGATCTTCGGCGATACCCGGCCCCATTCCCCTCCAGCCGCTTCGCCCCATTCGACGACTCTCTGCCCTATCAACTTCTTTGACTAACGCCTTCCCGTCCCACGTATCATCTGTTCGATCATTACTCGAATCCGTGGGGGGCTACAACCCCCTTCATTTTGCTTCCTTTTTGCCACCCCCATCAAAACCCATCTCTTTCCCCAAATTACGTCCCCTCCGCGCCCTCCAGCGTCAAATCGCCGCCGAAGGCTGCGAGGACTTGGGCCGCGGACTCCCAGGGGATTTCGCCGTCCCCGATCGCAGGCGGCGCCGTTCTCGGGAGTTTTAAAGTTCCTTGTTTGTTGGTCCTTGTCCTCGGTGGTCGTCGAATCAATACTCTTTTCATCTCTTCCCTCACTTACTCGCCAATCGATGCGCGGTTTTCGTTTTATTCCTAGACGCGATGGTGCGACTCTTTTTGCACACCGCGCCTCCTTCATGTCAAAATGGCGAAGATGCTGCTGATTTCAACACTGGTTCAGCCCTTTTCCTTGATTTCCTTTCCAGTTTTACTCCATCACGACCTAACGGGAATTTCCTCGGCTTACCTTAGGGATGATTAATTCTGGTGGAAAAAATAAAGGAATACTCACACAATAGCGCCCGAGAAGAAATATTGATCAGGATTTCTCCGAAATACCTAGGTTTCGTGCTTCAGCTGGAAGTGAAGTAGGTACACCTTTATAGACCCGCTGACTGCTTCTTTCCAGGAATTTGAAAGAGGTATCACATTGAAAAACATATCTTTGGAATACTAGTACCAACTTTTAAGTAAAATGAATGGATGACTCAATGGTTCCAGAAAAAGAATAGAGCTTTCGGGTAAGAGCAATCGGGAAAATAAATCGAGTAATAAGTATTGAATATCAATTCAAACACATAAAGTGTCTCGACTTTGCACAGCAACTTAGCTCCAGCGGTATTTCTTCTGATAATGTTACGTGCTCGATACAAGGCTCTTTTATGGTGACATTTTTAAATTAATATGCGTAAAAATTAGGGATATACGTCGAGAGTTTCCGGTTGAATGTCCATGGCTCTTTTCGAATATTAATATTTCTTTCATTGCTTCATTTTCCGGTCTCTCGGTTAAATCCTCGCTACGATTTCCTTTTATCTGAATTATTTATCTCATTAAAATTCCTTTTCGGGAATTTATTGTAAATTATATGGCAGCAATCGTAGTTGAAACCGTAAAATACGTCGAGAAACGCCATTGATATAATTTCTACATTATTTACCTTGAACGACTTGTACACTATATTTTGTTTATCCAACGGGAAATCATCATAATAAAGGCCAGACTCAGCAGGAAAATATTTCGACTGATTCTTTCCCAATGTTTCAGATTGCCATAGGAATTGTGGCCGATTAGAATACAGCATACTGCTCAAGGTAAAAACATGATGTCTTAGACGTTTAGTTGACCAGATTTGACGCATTTTTAATAAATTTTATGCATGCTATATTTGTATCAGTTTTACGAATTTGGAAGAGATTTTGGCACAAACAGAATTATTTGCTGTGAAAGCTCTAATTAGGGAATAAAATAAAGTAATTTCCAATTAGATATTTATGTTATAGGGCATCGGTTGCATTACTCCATACATATTACGGCATTGCCTTAAAGGAGCGATAATTTGAAATAGCTGGCGCGGCATAATTATCATTTTAAATGTATCATAATTACACCAGACCTATGAGCATCATCCGTCGCTAAAAGAGACAGAAGATACTTTTATGTTGAAAATAACCAGACGGCATTAATTCCCTACTTCATAAATCCGCGATTGTTGAAGTGGTTATGTCATTGATTGATTCTGGTAAATAATGGATCCTCCTTTTTTATTCATTCAGGCCAGCTTCTTCGCACGTACGTTTAAATATTACTGAGCTTTTGAAGAGTGCTTGGCTTATCCAATATCTTCAAATAATTTGCTTCGATTTTAACACCAAGATTGACGTTAAACTTGTAATTTACGCTCAGAGTACGGTCACTATTGCACTCGTCTTGTATTCACAATACTAGTGAGCGGGAAGAACATTCCTGCGGAATAAAGTCTTGCGCGCTGGAACGATGGCACTGCTGAGCGTTCGTCATGCCTAGCCTTGCTGCCTTCTCAAGTAATTGAGCCGATGTTGGTTGAGCAACGCCTTTCCGGCAATAGTCTCCTCACATGGAGGAAACTCTCATCCTAGCCACACGCTTACAGAACAGCGCAGTTCACCTCGATTGTTTAACGAGTGAAATCGTTGCAGAATCGCCCCCCCCCCTCCCCAGGGGGCTCAAGGAGAGGCAATGATGCCCCGTCGCGCTCCTCCCCCCCTTCCCCCTTGTGAGCATTTACTGGAAGATTGCCATTAATTTAACATTTATGCTGAAGAAATAGTAAGAGAGGCACTACAGAAGCTGGTTGTGGGAATATAAGTCGGAGGGCAGCTAATATGGTTCATCAGAGTTACGGACAATCAGGCATAGGCTAGTTAGTCATCAAAGGCATCGCAAGCTTGACTAGGAGTTAGAAATCAGTTTCGGAAACTTCCAGCGAAGATTAAATACCATTTTAAAAGAAAAGTTATAAGATATTCTGGGACAAAGAAACCAAAGCTGGCCATATAAGTAGAAGAACAAAAACTGGAGCATGAAGAGAATTGTAATGGCTTGGGTGGTACGTTGGAAGAAAATGGGCATAGTAGGCGAGAAATTAGGAGAATAGGGCTACAGTAAGCCGGTAATTGACATACAGGATAAAAACAATGTTACTTGACCTGCATAATTATCATTACACATACGTCAAACAGCCACATAAACACCCGTTTTGTTCCACCAAATGGCTGCATGGAACAATTACGAGATGCAGACGAGTGTCAAGTGGCGCCTTGCTGTTAGCGCATGTACTCAACGGACAATTAGCCGGACAATATTTTCCTTAGGCGGCAAAGAAAGATTCCAGGAGGTGGCCGTTGTTTTATGGCGACGCTGGCAACGGGGAAGGCGCATTTCCCCAGAAGCCTCCTTTCTTCCCTCTCACTCGCTGTTCTCGCGGATCGCTGCGTCTCATCAACCCAACTATGTAATAATAATCAACAACTTTTGGTGTGTGAGGGCCATCCCACCCCGGTGAAGCGTAATAGCTTGAAAGCCAGACCGTGTCGCTGCCGCCGGCTTAATTTTCCGGAGACATTTTAATCCGGAAAAGGTTCCACGGCACTCCGCCACCACAATCAGCAGCGGTACTCGTCTTCCGCGAGGAGTCTTTCGCGGGGAGAGCGACGTTGCCGCGACTCCAGGAAAACACTGCATCGACGTCGCGCGGCGCCGATTAAGAAGTTATCTCACTCATTGCTTTCAATAAACACATCGTGCCGAAGTACGGAAAATATCGACCAGAGTGTGTCAGTTAGAAATGCAACCAATTTTCAAACACCTGCGATGCCGTTTGGGAAAAGGAATCACGTGACTGAAGAATCCATGGCAGTGGCATATATTTAAATTATACCGTTGTTATAAAAGCTCATGTTTTATTTCTTTCTTGAACAATTTGTATATTTTCATTGCGCCAAAATCATGGATATAATACGATATTTCCTTATTTACCACAACAAATATTTTCTATGATGAACATGAAACTATTACCGACACTATTCCATATCCTGATATGATATGTTCATTTTGAATGTTAATAACGACAGTTGAAACTAGTTGGATTGTTAGGAATCTCCGCAACATGATGGTTCACGTATTTTTCACACGCTATCTAATTATACTCTACGGAATAATAATAATGAGTGTAACTCCTAATTCTTGCGAGTAAAAATAAGGAATAGGTATTGAGGGAAAGGGGAGTAAATAGGAATGAGGATAGAGAGCGAGGGAAAGGTGGCCTAGAATGAGGTATGGTATCTGGACGCAGCGAACTAAGAAAATCCTTGGTACCGTCACGCCTAACCGTGGAAGAACCAAAATTGTTATGCATCCTGCCTCCCCCAAGGTCGCTCCAAGGGGATGGGGCGGAGGGGGGAGGAAAGCTGGAGTGGAGGGAGACGCAAGAGAAGAGCGAGTCAAACCTGCCGCCCTTCGTGATTCGCGCACTCGCCGCTCCCCTGCTCTTGACCTTGTCCATAAATCCCCTCGTCGCCTCCGCTCTCTGACCATTCGTTTCACCCATCCCCCCTGTCATAATTTACTGCCTTATAAAAGATAACGGTTCAGCTTTGAAAATATAAAAATCCTCATGCCAACATGATAGCAGTGACCGTTGTCTCCAAACAAATTGTGAACCATATTTAATACCCAAACCGTGGTCATAATTCTTGAAACAATCCATTTTCCCCATACTCCTACCAACGTTTAATTAAAAAGGAATATTACGTAATCATTTCCTGGAAAACAAACTTCTCAGAATTCTTATGATTTTATTTTTTCGGAGACTAACAGTTAGATGACATTTCAATCTTGCTCAAATCTCGTGCCTTTTAAATATTTACGCACTTTAATATTGATTTCGAGCAAAATTGCGCTTGGCTAACGAAAACTTTTGCCGAGTCTTGGTTGGCCCACGGTAATTTATAAGCAAGTACCCAAGGAATATGACCTGCCACCACAGGGATACGAAATTTACTGCTTAAAATATTTTCCACCGGGAATATATCTCACAAAACATATAGCTACTAAATCACTCACGAGCCACATACTACCCCTGGAGAACTCGATAAATGTTTGACACTGCTACCCCAGGAATTTGTTCCAATTCTACAACTCTTTTCTCTCAGGCCAGAGCAGTAGGGCTTAATTTGTGTCAATGGCTTCAGTGAAAAAATTATTCTTGCTTACATATTTAAGATATGTCAAAAATCCTCTAAATGTCATTCACACCGTTGATTACACCGATTAAATGATAAAGTATGACCTTAGCTAAAGTCGCTTAATAACTTTTTGACCGCGTCCCGAAGTGTTCTCCGATAACGGTTTTTTCCCGGCATCCATCACTTCCCCCCTCTAATTCCCACGGTTGCCCTACTCCCCCTTCTGTCCCCCCTCCGACCTCCTCCCCCATCTTACGCCCTCCCACGGAGGGATGAAGAATAAAATAGAAAGGAAACAAATAACTTCTCCTGGCGGCCCTCGGCTACGTGACCCTGCCAGAAAACGCTACTCCTATCAGTAGTGGCCCTCTTACGACTCGTAACGAGTGCAGTCCCCTGCCTTGCCCACACTTTACTCGCCCTTATACCCCAAGGGTAGCACTGCAAGATGTTCCGCTGCTCGCAGCATCGACCGTCCAATGGAAGAAATATCGCAACAACTACGATCTCCATCCACACGGCGATGCACTGCGACTCATATCGATGCAGAGACATCACATTAGGGCCATGCTTCACGAGGCTCAGCTTTCTCAACCTGAGATTATCGGAAGCACTGACAAAACCTAGAGGCTACATACGGATATAATTTATGTGACATATTTGCTGTCTCCACGCCTTTACCTTGAAAGTCAGACGTATGTTTTTAAAAATGATACGGCCTAGGGAATACTATCGCCATCAAAAATACTTCGCTATGCCCATTACATTAATATTTTTCTGCGCAATGTAGGCGCCAGAAAATGACGCTGAATGCAATGCAATTGAAATGCAATGTGAAATCGACTCTCAGTATCGTGATCACTAGTATGGAGACTAAAGCCTTATTCAATTGCCAATTTTACCTGTATACATCCCTTCATTATAATGAACACATTATCCGTCGAGAAATTCATTATGTACCAACAAAAAAGTGCCGATAGTCGAAATCTCCATACTTCAGAATAGCGAAGGAAAAACCTTTGAACCTCTACTCTATGAGAGAAGGCCCAATTGAAAATCCAGGCTATCGTTTCTTGACCAAGGAATCTTTTTTTTTCAAATATATTATCCTAAATTCCAGACTTACATGACACAGTTAATTTGCCATAGTCAATAGTTCACTGATAACCCCTAGTTCTGCTCTCACAGTAACACATCTCTCTCGATCACAAAAGCAAATGATGCTCGTATCGGGCACATTCATCATAACTCGGGACATTGGTTACCGCAAGTCGAGCATCGCCGTCACATAGGACTCGCTTCTTCTTAAGCGATTCGGCGTCCGCTGCAACTCAATTCACCTGAACCCCATTCGACGGCCTTCCCCTTCTCCCCCTCCTCGCTCCCCCCCCAAACCTCCTCGACCCGGACGCCCTTTTTGCGACGGTGCGAAATGAAAGCGAGGGACTGACGCGCCGCGAATACTCATGCGACTCATGGGCGGGGGGACATTTCACGCGGAGAGAGCGCTCGAGCCACCACGGCTCGTCGCAACAGTCCCTCCCGGCTTCACCTTCACTGCCCTGCGAAGTCCAGGCAGAGCATTGAGGGTATTCTTCGGCCAGGTGGTCCGCTGCAGCTCATTCTCTCGTCAACGGCTCCACTCGAACGGGCAAGACCTTAGTAGATGTGTGGATTAGACAACGCTCTTATAGCTGCTTTGCGTAGGGCTGCCAATGCTCATCCGTAATCTTGGTAAGGGGCGTACAAAACAAGGGGCTGCGGGGTGCATCTCTCCCTAGCCCCCAGTCCCAGAGGCTCAAAAATATGTAATATCAAAAAATAAATTTTATAACTACAAACACTAAAAGGGGTTACCATGAATGAAACAATTATGATTAAAAAGAATAATAAAGCGAAGATTCCATAATATGCAGATATGTTTTGTATGGAACACATTTCGTCTAACACGTGGCCAATCCCCCTCCCCCGCGCTCATTTGATCTAACTTGAGCTGCCCCTCCCTAACTCAGATGCTGCTTACGCCCTTGCGCATGGAGCATTCTAAATTACACCGATAATCTACGCCGCGAAAAGCGACACCCCGGGAGGTTATTCTGCGTGACTTTGGAATACTCGAGTCTAGAAAGTGACGAAATGTTGGCGTCACTGCCGCGAAAATGAGAAATAGAGCCATTCATAGGTTGAGAGTAGTCGGAGGGTCTTGAGCCATTATCACGGATATACCGCGCAGAGTTCCTACTGAATAAGGCCACCGTGGGGAACGCAGTCGTTTCTGCTCAAAGTCCACTCACTCATGCGTGCAGTTTTATGGAATTCGTTCAGCATCGCAGTTTGCATTTTCACTAAGGCCTATGTAAAAGTTTGAGCGGTAGTGGAGTAATATGGTAGATCAACCATATTTCAATATCGATAGTGCTACTTATTTTATCAATATAGATCTATTTCAGACATGGTTAGGGCTCCGGAGGAGTTCTTCGATAACCCCATCGGCCGAATGCATGTGCCAATATCTTTGGCATCTCGAGACTCTCCGTCGAGTGAAGTGCATTGCCTCAGCTTTGATTCGAGAACCGAGGGTCTCCGGATTGGTCAGCACGTAAGGAATCATGCACGAAGTCCAAATTTTCGACACACTTCCTGGAAGTGACATTCGGCTTGGCATTGGCCAACTCCACCCCATGCTCGCCAATCGGCCCGTCGTCTTCTTGCGAGCAAGGCTCAATTCGAGCGTCAAGCACCGGCGCTATGAATTTCAATTTCTGCATTGCTTGCACGGGAGAGCGGCGGATGGTGGAAAGGAGCGCGGGAGAGCGACGCGAGTTGAATGGGGCCGCGGAAAACCGAATGCTGCGTGCCCTCGGGAGAGGAATGGGGCCAGCGGGGGTCGAGAGACTCGATGAAACGGCCACGTTGACTCGCCTCCTTGCATCCAAATAACTGAGTGACGGGGAATGGCAGCTTCATTTAGCTCTGTGAGAAATAGACATTATGATATCGATAGATTATAAGAGACATTTTGATATCGATATGACACAGCAGTGCCAATTGCCAATCGGAATGGATGCCCTATATCGCGACGGTAGAGTTGTTCAGGGGAGTTGTTCTCGCTCCGTTGTGAAAATTCGAGGTAAACTTTAATGAATGAAAAGCGTGCACTTTTCTGCACTCATATGGAATTAGGACAAACACAGTTTTATTCAAACAGGAAAATCTAAAAATATTCTTTAGCATTTCACTTTACTCTCAAATGGGCGTCAGTGTTATGCAACCATCTTTAGGGATACAATTGTTTTTATTTAATGCAAAGAACAGTAATTATTTTTCCACAAATTATTTTTAAAGCTACTACTGGTTTCGACGCAAACGCGTCATCTGAAGGTATAAATTTTTCCGGTTGCACATCATAGTATATATAGTCAGAGTAAGAGTGGGACAGGTGAGTAGGGCGAGTGGGAAGTGAGGAGGGCGTGGTGGGGAGGGAATGGAATGAGACGGAAAGGAGAGGCGGGGGAAGGAAGGAGGGGTGGGTAGGGAGGCGAAGGAGGGGGAGATGACAGGTGGGTGGGTTTATTGGGAGGGTTTGATGTGGCAGAGCGAAGGTGGAGGAGTGCGGGTAAGATATATTTTTTTAACTTTTAATTACTCTCATAGATATCCCTAAATTATAATTAGTTCGGGTCAAGGCTAAATCAGAATATTTGCGTATTCGTCTCTTATGGTGAGCACCGCTGCAACATGAGGACCAAGTGGGACTTCAGGGAGTTATTTTTTGCTTTACACTCTCAATTAGCCGCAAAGTCCCTCGCCCCTCCTTTCCCCTCTTACTCCACAGCCGAAAGGGCACACCGCATGTCTTCAGTTATGGCTCGACGCAAGTGTAAACACTTGCACGTCATTCCACTCATTTCAAACCCACGTTGCGAGAGACCCGAGGAGAAGCTGTGAAAAAGAACGGCGATAAGGTTAGACTTCCCGTGGACTCGCTGGCTGCCTTTAGTGGCGTTAACGCTTGTTTTCTAACTCGATCATCCATAGAGAAAACCACACCACCACGGGAATATTCCTATCCACATATGATAGGTATCCTATAACTTTCTTGCAAGCTTCTTATTCCTAAGTTTGATTGCTCAAATGTTCGTATTCTACAGAATGCAGATCTCGAAAGACCAGGGTGAAGGAGAAAAGCGGAATGATGATAACTGATTCAATTCCGAGATATGATGGATACTGTATTTTACCAAGTCAGCAATAGTCTATCCAAAATATTTCTGTCGCGAGGTCTCGATTTTTGTGACCCTTTGTTTGTTTCTAATATAAGCAACAAAATGAATTTAAATCAGAAGTTTACAGATGATGCCGCTGCGTTTAAGACGGACGAACAGATGAAAATGGTATCGTATCGCTTATGAAAATCCCGTAATTACTATTTGCTTAGCTTAAACCATACAAGGAGAGCACTAATTAAGGTTATAATCACGTAATGTCATAGATCAATTATATTGGCATTCGCTATTTTTCGTGGAAAATATAATTCTGCACGGGGTTATTATTTATTTCCGTACACTGCTCCCTAAAGCTGTGTATTGACCGTTTCCTTAAACTGCCAATAACAGTTACTTTTATATACCAACTAAAGATCAAAGAAAAGAATAGATGAAGCAATCGGAAACAGTAGCTTGGGGAAATATTGAAGCCATGAAAGTGCGCAGCAGGCCAATTTAAATGGAACCTTTTTGCAACTAATACGGTAAAATATTGGCGTTACTAGCTCAGTAAATATCACGGTCCCGCATATAATTATTTTTGAGAGATAAAAAGTTGAAATAATTTCCAAAATTGCACAGTGTGATTCATATAATTTACGCAATAACTTCCGCGCGACGAGACACCATTTAGTCTCTTAAGTCACCTATCCCTACTATCTCAGCCTAAGATTGGGAAAACCGCATTGGGAAAAAATATTTTATTGCAAAAATCTGCAATAAGGGGACTAACATGATTAAAGAGACAAGGCTTCGACCAAGTTTCTTATTTCCCATCCATAAGCGCGAAAGTAGTCGGTATCGACGCAGCATCCCATAATCCCAATGCGTGTGTCATAGGGACTTGGAGTGGGGAACAATAGACGCGCAAAAATGAGCAGAGCTTTATATAGAGGAAAAAGTAAGGTCGGAGAGAAATCAAGATCGTCTCAATAGAACATGCTCCACTTTCTAAGGCCCAGACTTCATGCTATGCGGACTGCAATGTAGCGTTTTATGCGCTCATATGCCGCACTTCTCGCCTGCCGGAACTATCGATGTACGTCGCCTCCAAGTCTTGTCCCGTAGAGTTGACCGATGAGCGAAATAACTTCCATAAATCTGCCACCTGAAGCTAGCTGTTCAATTGAGTGCGACAAGCAGCGACTACACGAGGAAAGCGAAAGAGGCCCTTGATGCAGAGGGCCTCGAAGCCCCTGTAAGGCTTCCAGGGATCGGACTTCGGTGGATTGTGCGCTCCAATGACTGACGAAACGCGTGCACGAGCTACGGTCTTCGCTCAATATTACAACCACCGTAGCTCTCATCCATGTGGCCCAAATCCTTGGACGTTCCTTTTCCATCCACATTTGCATTCTCTTGGGAAGGGAAAAATAAATAAAGAAAATTTAAGGTTTGCATTGTTGCACCTCCCTAACTTTATCTTATTGAATAAAGCAAGCGATTTGTCATAAAACCCTTTGAACCTTCTGTTAATATTTTTGCTGTGCATCCAACTTTTTACGTAAAACCATTTTCTCAATTTCTATTGATTTTAAGTTCCACAAGCATCAAAATTGACGAAGATTGTAGTCGAAGAGAAGAAGTTAATGAGTAATGTTAGTGAGAACAATTACACTAAAGGGTGTAATGAAAATTTATAAGTTTGAAACTTTATTCATGACAAAAATCTCCCCCAATCTTCCTGGTGTATGCCACAAAAATTATATCTCACCCAAATATGATGCGTGCGTGCACCTCTAGTTGAAGGAAACCGATTTCAGGAAAGAGGTTGTCTTTTTTGTCGATCACAAATAAGTGGCGTAGGTAGTGAGATTGCCTTTTAATTTAGACTGCGCTGGTTAGCTGCGGTTGAAATTTCAGCGAAACACCTCCTTTGTTGAACTTCTAATCCTTCATCGCAATCTCTCTTCTAAAAGCTATTTCAGAACGTATATATAGCCCTTAGTCTACATAGAAAGAGAGGACTAATGCCTACGCCGGGTTTCTCTCTGCCTTTTCTACTCTCTTCCAATTGTCCTTAATTTATCATTCTATTCTGAATGGTACAAATATCCACAGCTGCCGGTCGCCTACCAGAATAACCTCGCATTATTTATTTAGATTTCTCATTTGTAGGAAAAGTAATAAATAGGTAATAGCTGAGTTTACTTTTAAAATTCAGGACCTGTCACTGGTAAGAACCGGACTGGCGCTTATGTTACCCGGTTGCGGTAGAGCAGACTTTACTAAAACCATCAATTAGTATCTTTAGGAACTTTATCATCACAATGGATGCGTGCCTTTATAGACCTTTCATAATTCACAATTGATATATACGTTCAATGTCGCTGAAAGTTACGGAATATTCTCATGGGATATAGACTGATGAATTTCAGTCAAAGAATCCATCATGAAAAAAAAATTCGTAAGGACGAGAACAACAGCCTTAATAGCCTCAATTATTCCCACGGTAAACCCCCAACTCGGCAGTAATATCTTCATCATACACTGATCAATAATCTCCATCGATGCGTTAGAGTTAAACTAATTTTGAGAACATTAAGAAAGCGTTATAGGACATTTGAAAATGTTGCCAGAGGTTGGAAATTCATTCACAAAAGTTGCAAATTGTGCACACTAAATGCAACCTCCTCTCCCATTATCGCCCACTGATCCCAAAATGTGGTAACGGCTTCGGTGTTTTCTGACGGTAAAAACGTAAATATGCTGCAAAATAATGCCTTATTCCTGAACTCACTATAGCTATCATAATAAAAATAGGAACGTTCACTTTAACAATTCCCACAACTGCAACCATTGGCCCATGTTCCACAAAAACTACAAAAAATGGCATGTCCTGCCATGATGGCTACGATCCTCACACGTAATTCTAATCAAGCTGAACCGTTTATTATTCGCACTTCTGAGAGCTTGAGACACAGGCGTGGGGTTGAGATGCCTCGAATTATGTTTACGAGATGCCCCACAGCGTGTTGCCACTCGTTTCAAATCCCGAGGTTTGACAAGGCACCGACGCACTTTTTGGATCACGAACGTCTGGCCTCCCCCACTGGCACCACGTTTATCCACTGCGAGAAACGGAGATGGTGGCCCTCGGGCTCGTAAATACGGCCGGCCGGCGACATCCCCGACCGCTGCGGGACACGAACGTAATATGCTTATGCGAAACATAAAGTTATTTACGCAGTTCCGAACCGACAGGATATAAAAAGGCGTATTTTATGGCACGCCGTCCACGTGGAATGGCCACCCTTCTTTGATCAAGTTGGCGTCGGATCGCCGCTCTCGCCTGTTCGGACTACGGACTGTTCCATGGACGCTCGTTTGTTGGACTTGGTTGGAGAGGTTGGCAGCAACAGTGCACACGTGCGTTTCGAACTGCGGGCGGTGGACTAGATGTCTGCGGGCGTGGTACGCCTCGGAAGGTTACCAATCTCTTTCCGGGGGATTTTTGGCGTCCAACGGAGGCCGTTCACTTCCTTCCCAGGCCCCAGACGCTTGTCATCCCGCGGGTCTTTGAACGAGTTGTGCTCGACCGATGCGAGCAACTAAGAGGCAATGAATATCCGTGAGTGGAACTTTTGCTAATGTTGTGCTTGGAATCACATCTGCAAATGCATTAACCCTTTCATTCATATAGCATATAAAGCAGTGTCACCTACGCTGGATGGATTCTCGTCTCAACTCCGGGAAAATTCTCACCGCCATTGGAATACGCCACTTTTAATTGCGTACACAAAGCAAAGGTTAGGCAATCTTTATCGTCGACTAAAAAAAATTACCCCATACTCCTCACTCATCGCATTGGAATCAAAACTTATAACCTGGGCTATGAAACAGTCCTGAGCCATGTATGACATTACATTCTACAACCGCAGCCCGAATTTGTATTTATGGATCTTACGTGGAGAGGGTGAAGAAAATAGTACCCTAATAGAATATATTGCCAATCGAGCGCAGATAGGTGGAGGAAGGTGGATAAATAATACCTTTGAGTTGTGTGCGAGTGAAAAAGAGATGTGAGAAGGTAGTTTTAGGCTGTGGTGGAGGAAGAGCGGCAGTAAGAAAAATAGTACAGGGTAATCCCGAATTTATTTCTTTAACTCCAAGGCAACGCTCTTCCAATTTTGTGACGAGGAAGCTTATCTGTTTTCTTCAGAATATTACATTCAATATGTAATGATAAATATTCATCTCATGCATCTTATAGTAATTCTTCAGTACGTCCTCTCAAATTCCCTTTATTAAGGCTCCAAAATTCACGAATCTAAATTCTTCCGCACCCACATCGATTACTCATTCAAGATCAAGAGTCTAAGCAAGCGACTAAACTTAACCCAGTCGACAATATTCAAGCAACTCAACTGCGTCGAAGCAGGATCTAAACTCACGGCTCTCGGCCTCGTCAAGAGCCACTAGACAAATTAGATAAGCGGTCAATTCATGAATATGTGACGCGAGATTAAAAGCTTTCGATGCGCCTTATTTTTCCCACAATTTTGGAATACGTTCGGAGCGCACATTGTTGTGCACCCCTCAGGAATCAATGTTGTATACCTTCGAGAAAGCTTGGCAGTTTTTATTCGGGTGTTTTCGAGTGGGAAGAATACAAAGACGAGCGTGTACCGGTTTATTGGTACTAGCCCAAGGAGCAGCTCTCACATAGTTTCGTTTTCCCCAACCCCTATTCCCTCTTTGGCCCATGAGGCAGTAACGAAGCCAGAATTTTGGTTTGGAGGGGCTGAGTCTGAACCCAGGGAGGGGGGTCCCCTCACGGTACAATTCAATTCGTTATTAGAATTTATTCAGGGCTATCTTCTTTATAGAAAATGTTTCATTCTTACAACTTCCTTTTCCCGCTCTCGATTTAAACGTGTGAAGAACCTCGCTCTCCCCCGATTATGTGCCTGCCCTGAGGCCACTAGGGATTCCGAGCGAGCACCGGAGATTACTTTCATCCATTCGTGTCGAGCGTTTACCGATTTATGAGATGAAATCCTAATTTATGACTTGTGCGCCCATTTTGCGAGACTTCCTTGGATGGGGCGGGCGGGAGAGGATGCGAGGGAAGACCAACCACGGGACATGGCGAAAGGTGTTTGTTAATGTGTAGTCCGGTAACGTCCCGGATTACATATTACTTATGCTTAAAAGGTTAACTAAAATGTTTCCGCCACGTGAGGAGTTCGAGGCATTCAAACTTATACATATTTCGAGAAAAGAAAATTATTCCATCCAATTTTGAGCTTGAAAATACACAAACCGTTTGTAACAGGTTATCTGCCAGTTTAGCAACATAATGAAGGGATCGCCTTGCGTTATCCATGTTTGAGCCGATATATTGTTAAGTTTTTGGAAGAGCTATATCTCCTATGAGCTACAGCAATGAAAGATCTGATGTAGTAATGGTTGTTTAGCCGAAGGACCGTGGAAAACATCATAAAATATGATTCCAACGTTCAACAATCTTCGGTAATTGAGGAAACGAAAGAGTATACGTGACTAAAATGTAATGGCAAGTTAAAATTTGACAGTGCAAATAGCCATTCAAATCATTTACGTCTAACAAAATATATGAAGAAACTTAAACGTGGGTAAGGTTTTTCATAATTTTCCGTAACTCCTAAAACGTCCTAAATGCGCATTCCCTCCTATTATCATAACAAAATGCGTAACACTCTCAACATACGTTGAGTGAAGAAAAATGTGCTCAGCCAGACCCTGGACCCATTTGGGATGTGGATCCCGCAGCCACAGAGGCTGATAAATACACCATTCAGAGGCGAAAACTTTTTTTTCTATGATTCCAAACTCGCCAAATGATTACTTAGCTACCCAAGCATGGATGTGCAATCAGCTAGTCTAGGGAGAGACCCCTTTACCAGCGTAATTAACTTAGTCCGTACTCTTGGGGACAATTACATGAGCAATGGATGCGTTTTTCGTTTCGCGAATAGTAAATTTCAAACGGTCAGGTCGTTGGAAAAATCAGTGTCATACTAAAGGTAATCGTTATCTGATTACATCAGCGCCTATTTCAATCTCTTGCATTGATATTCACTGAAATAATAGTTTGCAAGGTCAGACTCCGGAAGTGGTGATGAATAAGCTGGAATTTTATCTCTAATATCAATCGAGGCGTTATGGTGGGTCAAAGTCTTTGCTATCATAGAGCATTTTATGTACATACTTTGAAAAAACTGTGGAAAAAAAAAACTTGTAGGTATACCATACGATAACTGAGTTTTGGGACTCACAGTGGCGATATCGAATTCTCATCCCTTTCCCTGCAATTTATTCCACGTGGTTCGATCTCACTCCCCAGATTTCATATCCTGCCTGTAATTTCGCCGACGGAGAACTAACTCCCCTTATCACCGCGGAACTCGTTACCAAAGATATTTCTGAGGGATTACATCTACGCTAAAACGAGATGGGAAAAATCTATACCAGTTCTACGTTTGCGTGATAGGCGACTGCGGGCAACGCTGGAGATCGATTTTTGAGGCGAGGGCTCCAAAAAAATAGAGAAACCTTGGATTATACTATTAACTTAAAATGCAGGTTGACGTATTTATCATTATTTATAGTGAAGCTAAAGTGGAAGCTGTATAAAAACTTCACACGCATGTTTTGAGGATCTAATTATTATGAATAATTACTAGCTAGTAATTAAGTTGACATAGCAATTTTCAAAGTCAAAACTTTGCCCAGAGAGCAAGTAAATGGATATTTGATAACTACCCAATGAGCTAGGCTTCTGTCAATTAAAATTCCATTATCAGAACTTTAACCTTTTTAAAATGTTCCATAAATTTCCCATCATCCACATCTAAACGCAATGCCTTTACAAAAACCCATGGAATATGACCCCTAATATACCAATATAAGGGTCATTGAGACGGTGGAATGATTTCCGAGCCATGGCTCTCACAGATTCCAAATCACAGGCGATTGCAGAAAATCATTTTAATGCCAAATTTCGATTTAATTAATCTGTAGTAGCCGTCCACGTGGGTAAAAACTGCATACGGTAACGATGATATTGGAGTATTTATTAATTACAGCTCAATAATTTCAGAAATTTCCTCATCCATAGGGAGAGAAAAACAGAGATTTAATGAGATACCATGGAAAAAAATGAACTCCTGAAGGCTCATAAAATTAGCCGCATTCATGCTTGGATAATTTCATCCTGAGTGCGCTGAACGGACGCTATTGGAGCTCAGAGATAAATTTCATATTCACTATAAATAGCCCTATCATAAGCATTGCAACTATTCCTAGAATCTCAAGCAATGTAAGTGATAAAATAATTTTTATACATTGTAGGCAGAGGATTTTTTCCTGTATACGGGCATAATTTCGTTCATTATTTGTAGCACGCGCCAAGTTACGAAGTGAATCATATTAATAATACGAAAGTGAATATAAGCGAGATGTTAAATCTCAATAACCCACTTCAAAAAGTATGCCACCTTTTCCAATGCGCAGGACAACGTAGGTAGCAATTCACATTTTTGACTCGACACAATTGCAGCTATTCCTCAATAATGTACCATTGGAATGAAATTCACATTTTTACTCACGGCCTTTCAGTCAGTGGGCGAGTTTATTACTTATGCGGGGATTGCCACCCCAGCAAAAATTATGATTCTAGTCATGCACCTTTCCCGCTTTAATATATTAAGAGTTTAGGTTACTAATACTTTAAAGGACTTCATGTGTCTTCATGTGACCTTTTAATTATCTTCCAATTCATTGGTAGCTACAGCTATTGATAAACAGTTAAGCTGTTTAAAACAGGTTTCCAAATAACTACCGAGGAAATACAAAAAGTTAGTCATGTGTAAACTAAAAATGTAAAACAATGATCAGCGCAATACTTTCTGGTGAATTCCGGAATTATTTTGCCACTCAACGGAATATATGGTGAGACACTCGCTTCAAGTGTTGTCATGCTTCGGCAAATACAAATTGAAGTGCTTTTAAACGTATCAATAATCGGCGATAAAAAAAACTAATTTTTTGCAAGCGCTTTCACCCAATCAAATGAGATCGGAGGTATTTGTGCGCTCGCGTGGGACAAAACGCTCCACTTATAACAGGAATTATTACGAGCACGCGATAAAACATAAGGTTAACGACCTCATGTCCACTACTTCAGAGTGTCAAGGGATTTGCCAGTCAACCAATTGGAATGCAATCAAATAAAAACAGTAAATGGCTTGACATGTACTTCGGACTTATCAGAATACTGTACTGCAAAATTCTGCTTATTCAACTAACATGAATTTTTTTTAAATAATAACTTTATTTTACAAATAGCTTACATGCTGTAGTTTTCCTTTGGATGGGTTACAAAAAATATTACAAATTAAACAGTTACAATTATACTTTCATTTTGGTTATTATGGTTGATTTTATCCAGCCTGGTCCTGCTAAGCTGAAGCTTATCAGCAGGTTCCAAGTTTACAAATGTTTTGGTGCAATCGCAAAGAAAATTATATTCTATCAATAATGAAAAAAAGAATAATAGTGCAGTTGAGGTCCTGCTAAGCCAAAGCGGCTTGTCAGCAGGTGCCTTTAGTTAAAAATATTTTTTTTGCTGTGTAGCGTTTTGGACAATTAAGAGCTTAACAATGTTAGCCTATGAGCCACTCTTATAGTGATTTTTTAAGAACAGACATGCTATTAATATCATGCATTGACATAGGTAATTTGTTTAACAACCCTGGGACTGCATGTGCTAAAGACCTCTTGCCATGGAGGTTAAAATACTTAGGTGCAGACAGTTAGGTATTTATTCTACGCAGTTGCATGTCAGTATTAATCACACGTTGCTTTATTAATTTTCTGTCAAAGAAGTCGTCACAAATTAACACATATTTATACAATTCTTTTAATGGTAACAAACATTGATTCTTATATACTACTCTCACATTGTTTTCCTTGACCATCAAATGCGCAACCATTTTATTTTGTAAAGTAATAACCTTATTCAGCAAGGTGGAGTTTGTGCTACCCCAAATCGTCAAACCATAACGTATTACGGCCTCAGCTAAGCCTTGATACATTAATCTTTTCAACTCATGAGGCAAATAATGCTTTAGGTTCGACATTTGAAACAAAATACACCTTAGTTTGTCACATATATAGATGATATGATTACTAAAACTAAATTTTTCATCTAAAACTATTCCCAAGTATTTTAGGTGTCTAACTTGGGTTATTTTTGTACACGAAAAGTACCTATTGCACGCAATTCTCGGTTGGCCACCCTGGTTGGAGTGTGAACAAAGGTGTGGCAGTATTAATCATGAATAAAACAGCTTAAAGAAAATTACTTTTTGATTATTTCATTGGGAATTAAATTCTTCATTTAAATTATTACCCATAAACGGTTCATCTTGGTAACTCGCGGAAATCTACGAGAGGTATCGATTTATCTCCTGCTAAGTCTCTTTTACTTGTAGTTTTATCTGCATTGGATGCTAAACATGAACAGTTATGTAGGTTATTATAATATTTATTTAATTTGACAGCAGATTCTGACCAAATCATTAACAAAATTGGTTGGTGATAAATGTCGTACTTGGCACATTGCTACATATGTTGATATATCGTTCGTACCCAATGTAGCTGCACGTATCAACATGGTGTAGTATCGTTACCATATTGAGTATTATACTCGATTTTCCATTCGCATATTTTGGCATCACATGACAGAGCGGCATACCGGTATTTTCCTGAACTACTATAATTCGCTGTGGTATTAAATGAATTTCGGATGGAAGCAAAACAGCAAGTGATGATTCTAACGCCAGAATCGTCGACCATTATCTTCTAAATATTAAAACATTGGAGTGACCCGATTTCTCCAATTTCCGTACAGCCTCCTATGTTGGTAAACGTTTTAAACTTCGCTGGAGCGATAATGGCGAGTCGTTGGATGCACATTTTAATAACATTTCAAATAAATCAATAAAGTTCTTGGTCCACGCTGCACTTCATTAGATCTGTTTATACAGTGAAAATGACCATATTACCGTAGTAATACAAACGATGCAAGATTTATATTTTAAAATGTTCGCCTTCATTAAAGCACTGACTTGACATCATTGATCATAATGACATGGGCTTACGACACGGAAATTTTTTTTTGTTTGCCGGACGATTCTGTTGGCCCGAATGTCTACGGAATCCCGATAGGCTGCTGAGCCTGTCATCAGGTTTTCCAGGGACCGGACCAACAGAACTTGACACATATCCATGTGTGACTTTAATTTATAGTTTTATTTTACTTTGCATATTCAATTTATATTTGCTAACAACTATTATAGGAATATGAAAGATACCATTTCGCGTTTATGGGAAAATTTGTTTCACATGGAATTGAATGTTTTCGATACATAAGACAAGTGCATTAGGCTTCGTGTAATAATATCGTTAAATGATCAATAAACCAAATCGGCAACATGCATTTTTTATTTCATCTATGTATACTTATCATATGTAGGCACGTGCAAAGTTTCACGGAGTTATAGATAAACGACAATTGTTCTACTACTGAAAGCATTCCGGACCGTGTGCGCAGGACACGGTCAATTCACCGGAGTCCGACCCAAATTTCCGCGCTCGGCATGTAGCTCAGATCCAATCGTCAGTGGTTTCCATCTCTTAATCCGATTTCGGATGGCGCCTAAGTCGTCTGAAAGGGACTCAACGATCGAGCGGGGAACACGTGTTAATTATTGGAGCTCTCCTCACGAAACTTACACCCGTCAAACGTCGGCGTCCGACCACCGCCCCTCACCCTTCTGCCACACACCGCAATCGTTTCTCACCCTACCCTCCGTCCGACTACGACCTCCCCTCCGTATCCCTCCTCCATCCCCGTTTCTCCCTTCTCCCGCGATCCCAACTTCCATCGCGCATCAGGTCTCCATGGTTGGTCGGTATTGTAATTTGTCGATAGGTAATACCGATATCCATACGACATCGCGATAAAACGCGGAGTTCTTTGGGATATTTAATACGTTACATGGTGCTACAGTCTCATTAGTTGATTCGCACATGAGATGAGGTGCCAAATGATGACCGCATAAAATTTAATTGCGAATCGCAAAATAGACAGATAAGCAGTGAGTGATACGATAAGTGGTTCTGATGAGATGATCATTAATATTAATATTTCGTCACTACATCGATCGACAACAGCCCTCTCACCTAGCCTCTCCCCTGCGATGGCCTAAATGGGATATATAAAAAAATAAAAACTAAGGGATATTAAATAAAGCGCTACCATCTTGTTTGGATGGCAATTAGAACGATATGAAACAATTCATGCATCAAAATGCCGTAACTTTCTGAATTTTTCTGAGAGAAAGTGGGAGGCTACAAAGTCTTACTGCAGTTAAATTTTACGCTTGTTAAGTGATATTTGTTCATCATAATTTTCCAGTACTAAGATTCTTGGATGGGAAAATGGTCTATGGACAATTGCAAAATAATTAGCCATCGCAAAAAGGCATAAATTTCATAGTGCACCGTAACAATATTTTAAACATTTCAATAGCAATGTTTGAACTGTTCTATCATCAAATAGTTGTAGTAATACAATATCTAAATATCATCAAGCTTGTGTTTGAATATTTGATAAAACCAGGAATCACAGGTAAAACTTATATTGCCGAGTGTGAATTTTCCAATACTAAGGTTCTTGGATGGGCAAATGGACTATGGATGCTTGCAAAATAATTATTAATCGTACAAAGCCATAAGTTTTATAGTGCACCATAACAATAAATTTTAAACATTTCAAAAGCGATGTTTAAACAGCTCCTTCAATAAAAGTTTGCCATAATACAATATCTGAATATCATCAAGCTTGTGATAGAATATTAAATAAATCCAGGAATCACGGGCAAAACTTATGTTGCTGAGTGTGACATGAAAAATTAATAGGTAGTACACGTTTACGCTCCTCAGTAACGGCGAGTGCATGTTGAGAGCGTAATAGTGAACGTGCTTTGAAATTAAATCTCCCGGAATATCCAACTCCGTTAAGAGTTGGGGAATCGAGTCCTCATGAGTTGGCAGGCCCAGTTCATCCACCGGGAGTGGCGGGGGTGAGTGGCGGGGGTTGAATGGCGAGGGGGGTGAGTGGCGGGGAGGGTGAGTGGCGAGAGGTGAGTGGGGAAGGGATGATGTGGGGTGAGTGGCGGGGGCTGAGCGCTCTAACCGTCCCTCTCGGCCTCGAAATGATTCGTTCAGTAAGCGACGCGATTCCGGCGAAAAATGAAACAAAAGTGCACCCGAAGTTCTTACGCTGACGAGCCCCCCCCCAACCTCGGAGCCCCGCCTCACCCGACCCCTCATCCACTCGCCACGCGTCCATTCTTTCAAGCTCCACTCGTCGCTCCGAGGACCTTGGAAGAGAGATGGAGAGACTTTTCGATTTTTGTATCTGAAAATTTAAGGAGGCTTCAAATGCACGAAATGCATTGGAATGCCGTGAAACGACACCCCACTGAACGGAAACCCGTGTCTACCGAAACCATCTACAAACACTACTTAGTCGATCGGAAAGCAAGCAGCGCCAAGCCGAGGAGCAGAACGAGCTAGATTTGGCTAGCAATAGGTACAATTAGGATTTTTTGTTAATATCAACCACCGATTATCCGAAAAATTGTGTTATTCGAAACGGTACTGCCCCTTTGAGTTCGGTTAAGCGAGGCTTATCTAAATTGTGATATTAATGACGCAAAACTTTATCTGTGTAGGCGAACTTTACGGTAATTAACGAAATTTGCAGCATTAGCTACTTTTATCACGCTGTACGCAGTGAAACCATAGTATTTGAACTAGTCTTTCTCGAATTTGGTAGTGTTTCATTAAATAAAAAGTTTATTTTTTTAATAGTTGAAGAATGATGAACAACACAACGCCACATTTCCGAGCTCATATGTGCAGCTAAGCTCGTTATTATTTTGAATTATGTCTCTCCAAAGTGCACATCCGTGACATTTGCCTGGGATATAGGTAAATTATGCTGGTTAAATCTCGTTAGATATGTAAGAGGTATTTTGGTATCCTTAGAATGAAAGGATGTATTTCTTCTCAATGTGGAAAAATTCATTGAATTTTACGAGTGCTGATATCTCGCTCATCTACCTTACGTTCAGCCTTCTTGAGGATAAGAGGCGTTATTTAGCAAGGACTCGATAAGGTCGAACCACGGATAATCCGCGGATGTCACCAATCTACCGATAAGTAGAGACTTTGAAAGGCTCCGTTTGAAATTTTCGCGGCTTTGACGCCATAATTTGGCTCTGTCGAGAATAGCATAGTCGGGTACCAAATTGCAGTGCAATTTTGTAACTTGTTATTGTCCATGCCGTGAGAATATCGGTATCTATAATGTAACTGTCACATCCGCGATAGTTGCTTATCTTGCTCGTTAGTGGCAGTAAGTAAGGTAATCGCTTTTTAGCGACAAAAATCGTAAAATAAAGTACATAGATTATTTACTTTCTTGATGAGAGATCTCATGTTTTCCCGGAGTACCTCCTGGATAAATGCTTCTCGGGTCGGGTCGGGAATGAATCAGAACCCCTGAAGATGGAGAGCAAGTGGTTCTCCGAAACGTCGGGACTTATGGACCTACTCATCCGATGGAACACCCGAGAAACATTTATTAACTTTCTTATTTTCGACAAACATCGCTTGCATACCTTGACTAGTAGCTGAATAGCTCTGCCAAAGGGTTACTCGGTAAGATTCCAAAAATGTGTGGACTCAACAGTGACTGAATGTTGACGTTCGAGTCTTGAAAATTTCTATAGAGCCATTCAATAGGTTGAGATTTGCTGGTGGCTCTAAGGCTCTCTTCCCCCAATTCTCCCTAACTCCGCCCGCCAACCCCTTTTGTCATCGCGATGACTGTCTTCCACCTGCCGCACCGGGCGATCTCCGTCCGTCCCTGGGGCCGCCGGCGAGGAGGAACGTCGCTCGACCACGGGAATCCTCCTCCCGCCCGCATTTGTTTTCGTGAGTTCCAATAACGCTAAGAGCGGAGTTGATGCGAATTGCGCGCGGCATCCCGCCAAAAATAATCAAGGAAGACTCCTTCGGAAAACTTTCACGCTGAACAAGTTTGCCAAGCCTTTAGAACGTGGAAATAAAATGTATCCGTTATGGCGCGGTAAGCCGCTGTCAGAAATAATTTGAACAGAGAGGATAAAAGTAGCCCTAACTATATTCTCGGTAGAGTATATTGATATAATTTTCGTGGGAGAATAATTTTTTTTCCCTCTCACAAGCAACTTTTATGGTATCAATGCAACTTTTTTATTAAACTATTCAAGTGGTTGGCTAACCACTTAATTATTATTACTTCGATAAAGTTTGTCTCCTAAACAAAAACAGCGGAATATCTTAATCTCTCTCAAATGAAAAAGTCTGATATCATCACATTTCGAGCAGCTACGGAATCGGGGGGGGGGGGGGGTCAATTCCAAATGTTTTCCTTCATATATTCTAAGTATAGAGACTAACCTAGATTTGAGGGCAGATGACTGAATGACGAAAGGCATTAAACATGCTGAGTTTATTGTCGCCAAGATTAGAGGTGAAAGCGCCCTGGGATCATTAACATCTCTCGCATTCTTCTGCTCTGCGGCGAATAGATGACTTTTGTTTGATCCGTTATCAAAAAGTCTCCACCACGTCGGAGAAAGTAGGAGAACAAGTGATTCGATGCGTAAACATTCAAATTGATAGCAGATGAAGACTGCACGACACATTGCTTTGTCACGCTTTATTACGGAATCAATTACCGCAAGCAGCGCGAGGGACCGCTGGGAAAATATTAGGATGCCAAAGTGACACGCAGTCACTCGAGCATTCGTCCTCGCTGCATTAATGAAAGCAGTTCTGACGCGTAACTTTCCTCGCGACAAATGCGCGGTCAATTGACTTTTGTAAAGCGGCCTGTGTGGGTGTAAATTTGATAGCGAAGAAGATCCCTTTCCGTTGGGCATTTAAGAGGGTACGAGTCGTTACTTAAAAATTCTAGCTCAACGTTGGACATCATTTGGGTCTATTTCGGGGTTGAGTGGCGTATTTTCAGAGCGAATTAGAATGGTGGGGAGGTAGGGGCTGGGTGGGGATTGGACGAATGAATAGGAGTCGGCCGCGCCTGCACGTCTGCGTGGGCCCCTCACGTCGTCCGACTACCTTTGTCGCCGCCGCACAATCCATTTGCCTCCTCACCCACTTAATTAATTAGCGCTCGGCGCGGAGAGCCCCGCCTAGCCCCTCGTCCTTGGCGGGCCGCCCAAATGGAAAGTGAGCGCTGCCTCGCTAACGAAAACATTGTCATTGGACCACCCCGGGACATGAACCCGTTGTAGCATTCTCCGAACCAAAAAAATTTCAGCGGCTTTCGTAATCGTTACCATAGAATTAGGATATTTGGAGACATTTTACATTGCTTTGAAAGGGCAGGACAAATGTACGGCCCAACACATTGCTACAAAATTAGTTCAAGGTAAGCGTTTAATTTTATCAAATCATAGTTATTTGCTATCGTTTGATGTGTCATTAAATTATCCCGGGAGTGATGCCAAGTACTCACGGCAGCGGGGAACTTATCCTAAAATCCTCATTCCCTGTTATATTTAATGAGAAAATGAGGCAATACGACGGTCTTCCAGTTTTAGTTTCTGGAATTTGCCGGATTATTCAGCGGAGAATATCAATCAGATGGGAGTACAATTTTCACAAGTTATTGTTATCTACTCCATCTTTTGAAACGTGTCGTATTTAACACACACACTTATAACACACACATAATGAAGAAACCTTTTTAATTTTACGAAAAATATCCCAGATGGGGTATCTCCACGTCATAGTATACACTACCTTTCACTGCCGCTACGACTCCGAAACTTTTTTGCTTCGTACTCTTGCTGAGAAAATTACAAATTACCAGGGATTCCCTGCGCGCGTCTTTGCAACGGAGGAGCAGGTGGCCAGTCCATTCACGAGCCATTGAAAAGGGAGAGAGTAGGACAAAGGAGGCAAGATAGAAAGGGCACGAAGATGAGAGGCGAGTTTTTTACATAAGAGCTTCACATTCCTGGTACTGTGGTATTAAATGGCGCGAGGGAAAAACGAATCCTTGAGCCCACCTGCCCGTCAGTCTATCTCTCTTAACTTGAAGATCTTGACTCGCTTGCTTATAATATCAGACCCTTTTATACCCTCCTAGTCACCGCAAAAATTTTACGATTTCAATTAATCATGCTACTGAGGTCTGGTGTGTAGCCTTCAAGTCTCAAGTATTGCCCATCCCAGACAATCATATAGTTGCGTTACAGTTATTGGTAAGGGCTAGGCGACCTTAACAGTAAGGGTTCTTTTGATCACCTCGCTTCTAAAACGATTTCGTCTTTACAAGATTGTCTTCGACCTTCGGAATATCTTTCGGCCAGGCTTGGATCTACAGGGAGTATGGGTGAGGCTGCAGCTGCGGACCCCATGAGCTTTTTATCCAGCCCGATTATTTTCGTCACCATAATAACTTTTATCGAATTAAACTTTAAAAAGGGACAAGTCATGTCCGTCACTGAGGATCAGCTAAGAGCACGAAGATCTCAAGAAATATCTTTTTCGCATGAAAGATAAATGTTTTAACAGGATTTTAATCATTTTAGATAATATTTGCTTATGGAGTTCATGTAATCGATGATTCGCCGGTAATCATAAGCAACTTCCTTAGGAGGGCACGCCTAACACTACGTTAGCCACCAGTCTGGCAATAGCGCACAGCAATTAGCTTGGATAATCCTCTTGGATGAACGCAGTGCTATCCATTAGTGTTTCCCTTGGAATTATTGCATGAGATGAAAACCTTAGAAAAACGACACAAGGCCCGTGAAATGGAAGCGACGACGCCCCAATTCCATTAAGCGGTCAGACGGCACGTGGCAGTAAAATGCGCCCCGCCGCATTCGACCGAGTCTATCTGACCTTCACCTTCGCAACAAACCCCACCTCGCACCGTATTGGACGCGGAAGAGTGCTCTTCCACTGCAGCCCGACCTTCATGCTGCGAACAGCCCATAATTTCTGCGGCGCAAGGCACAGATCTAGTTTACGATGCATAGGGAGAGATATCCATGGCGCCTTTCTATCCTTCATAAAAAGTGGCCAGTCTCCAGCCTCCTCCTTTATGTCCCGGAGTTGAATCAAATTTTCGCCGAGGGTTTCAGGAGTTGCAGCTTTTCTACTCCGTGCCTTAGAGGAGTAACTGCACACGCCACTGGCGGAGTCATCGCTGCATCCCGCCCACCACAGCGTTTTCCTGCTTTTTTATTTGATCCTTCCACGGCGGCGCCTATTCCCTGCCGAAATTACGCGCGTAATTTCGGAATGATTTTATTACCAGACAGCGCCCTAACCTGATAAACTTCGGCTGGACGGCTGCCTATTAGATACTACCGTTGCACGGCGTATAGGCATATCTATAACTGTTCGATCCCAGACGCTCTGAGAGAAATTACGGCTCATGTACATAAATATAAAACTGTCTCCATTGGTCCTGTAAACATAATCTTAGACCTCTTGGTGCGTGCTTGGGAAGAAATGCACGACACGGATTTCAATGCTTCAGCATCATCTTCAGGTGTTTTTGCAACATGAACAAATCCTTTGTTCCCTATTCGGTACCTAAATGAATAACGGAGGATATTGGTATCTTCTTTTCCACTTACTGATTAGAATTAAAAGCGTTTTATATCGAGAAAACTCCCGACGATGATGCTTAAGAATTGAAACGCGAGCCGTTTATTTATTTCTTTGTGGTCTGTAAAATATCTCATACCCCTATAAATTTAATGAAGGAGCACCACAACTCTTGCTAAAGATTACTTTATTGTCTTCCTTCAGTCTGATTACCATTAGTAATTCTACAGAAATTTGTATAAAATTAGCGTCGTTAATTCATGAACGTCATTCGTGTTACCTATTCTTGCTACCGAGTTTTGCGGAAAAACGACGCGTTTCGTCTCAATACAACACAAGTAGGTTCGGAAAAGAGCTCACGGTTGTAAAAGAGAGCAATGGGATTGGAATACATAAAGGTAAAAAAGGGGTGAAAAGGGATGATACGGTTGACTGGAGTGGAAAGGTCTAACGGGATATAGTACTGGGTGCTCCACTATGTGACCTTTCAAAGTAAAAAGATATCAGGACACACACCTAACCCGGCTCATACGGGAGGTCCGACCTCGTGAAAGGACTCAAAGAGGAAAGGGACTTCTCTTGTGCCCTTCGACGAGACACGCGAGTCTGGGAGGAAGGGTTTTTTGCATGGAGGTGGTGTATTCAAAGGAAAAGATTTATTATATTTTGCACGACCAGCCCCTCAATATGTCCTTTGGGGCTTTCCGCGGCGCTAGAATGCATTAAAGGTGAGGATAAATAGCCTTACAAATGGAATGAAAATTCTTCTAAAGGTAGGTATGTTGTTCTCGTATGTCCTAAGGAATCCAATCTGTTACTCACAACAGGTATGTCTCCATCATTCGGAGTTTCCTAACTATTTGATGAAAGGAGCCTTGGCGTAGGATAATTCAATAGGATACAAGACGCACGTGGAGTTACGATGGAGTTTCATCTAAAAGATTGTTCGGAAGCTTCTAAAGGAGGAGTGTACCGCAGGCTTGGCATTATCAAGATACTTCAAGGCTCTCAATACATTTTTAAACTCAAGCTTTGTATTATTTTACTCATAATTAATATAGCTGATTTAATTTACTTATCCCGCGTATCCGCGAGTGAAAAGTTGTGAACGGAATTTTGGATGAGCCGCCGGTAATCATTCTTAGAAAAAGTCAATGAGCTGATGCGTCGCGACATACGTCTTTGCTTCACTTTTGGACATTAAAGTGTGGCGAGAGATAATATTCATATTGAAAATCGAACCGCATGACACTCAAACAGCCACCGATAGATATTATTAGTTCTTTTTACTAAATTTGACGAAAACTATTGTTAATCTAAAACAGCGGTTTGGTATCCCTTCATTCTTTATATTTACTGAGAAAAAAGTAATGTAACACTGTGTTTTCTCACACGATAACAATATTAAGTCACATTATTTCTTTCACATGCTGTCTTCAATCAATTAAGAGCAAGAATGATACTCTCAAGCATCAAATTAAATATGAGTCAAAGCACTCAATTGCTTATTCCATTAGCATTTTTCCCAAGCAACAGATAAACTGCCTCTACGGTAATTTGCGCCGATAAACCTCCCCACTGAGATCAAGTGGCCCGAAAATTATTTCAAGTGACGGACGCCCACGAAAGCTTCATAATCGAGCTTGATTTGTTGCACTGAGGCAGTGTTTCCTGGATTATGATCAACAACTAGGTGCGTGGGAGCGCCGCAGGATCATTGTTGGCGAGCAGGAGTGTGACGTCCGTTGAAGTGGGCGTTCAAAGACGGCCGAAAACAGCTGGCAGCCGTTAAGCGACCTGACAGAGCTCCGTACTCCAGCGTAAACCCCGAGGCATTCTCTGCGCTTATTTGCGAAGCCGCTCACGTAAGCGCCGACGGGCCTCGTTGCCGAATCGTTGATAGGGCTCGCTGGCCGCTACTGGAAGTCGGAAGCGTGACCTCGGTATCCAACCCAATGGTGGAAACGCCGATAAAGAGCGCTTTTCTCAAGGAGGGGAAGAGGGCGTGCTGTGGCGAGGGAAATGCGGGGTAGGTCGCTGAAAGAAGATGAAAGAGCTCTCGATACTAACAAAGGTTTCGGACAATCACACCTTTAATCTCCGACGAGAGAGATATGGAAAAGAAGCCGGAATACACCGAAGTGCGTTTTCCCAAAACGAAGACGCCCGCCAGGGACAGTAGAAAATTTATTCCCGCTTCGAAGTCTTTAGGAAGCACCATGGTAGCGATAACCTGAGCGCGGACTGCGAGCCCAGCGGCGACCTGTCCCTGGGCAAGAATGGTTCAAAGGATCAAAGGTTTCAACCGTCATTTTTTTGCATTTATAGTTTCAAACGACGACTGAAATTATTAAAATTTTACATTTTTTGCATGTTAATTAAGAAAAACAAGAGCTAAGACCAAAGAAAGACGACTCAATCAACGCGTTCTTTAGATAAACGGACGCTGGCCGCGTTTTTATCATAAAGCTATTTTTCACTCCATTAATTCATCTTCTGCCTCTTTCCTAGGGTTTATCAAACAGCGGAGTAAAGTGATTTAGTCTTTAGATTTCCATGGGGCTTCGTTTTAGTCCCAGGCTCAATTTTGTGGGAAGGTGGAACATGTATAAACTCTCGCTTTGTGCGTTCCAAACTAATAAATTTTTACCGACCAAGGTTTCGACGCATTATTCCGTTATCAGGAATACCTTTACTATTGGAGTAAATAAAATTTTTCTGATATCCCAGAAAATGGACAGAAGCCTAATGCCCTTATCTCAGTGATTGAAAATAATTCAAGCTTCAACTTTCCTAGGATTCTATTCTTCTGTTTGACGCACGCCTCTAATTACAGAATTGCAGTTTCTGCGACCCCGTGGCCTAGAAGCTTTTGTATTCTTGCGACTGACGATTTCAAACAACGACCAGACCCAATTTCACATTTGCAATTAAATTCAGTACCGAAATAACAGTTTCCAATTTTTATATATGAATCATCAGGATATGTTTTTGCTTTAATATTTTTACATTATTTATAAGGATCATCTTTATAAAAAGATATCTCTATGTGACGATGAATCATTTACAATCAAGTAGTTATTCCCGATGTCACTTAATATCCGAAGCTCTTAAATTAATTTATATCAGACCAGAAATTGTGGCGTAAAATCTTTTTTGCGTAATACCAGCTACAAAAAAATTGTTTAAAAACTCAGCTAGTTTTTCAGAGCTTTTGATTGAATGCCTCAATCATATTAATTTCACATATGATTGTTATTATATGGTTTATTAAAATCTCACGCTGCAAATTACAACCACATGATTGAGATCCATTCATTATTACTCAGCTTAGCAATAGCAATCTCAAAATGATAATTTTCGACCTTAAAATCGACCGTACATGAACATTTTTCAACGAAATGTACTCTTTAAACAGAATAAGGCGTAGCATGGAGTACTGGAAATAAATTCACAAGAATATAGTGATGAGAATTTGCATCGCAAAATGAGTATTATTAATAATACATTCCCTATTGGTACGGCCAATTTTTCTGGAGGAATTTTAATGTGAGAATGGACTGATTATTATTCTTAATCATTAATGCAAGCCAAATACAGCTCAGGAAAGCATTACATAAGAATTCAAAGCAACACACGCTATTCCAATATATTTATTCATTTTTTCAGACTTATTTGGCGACATTTTCAGAGAATGAACGCTGAATAAACTGATCATCAAAATATATTTGAGAATGCTCATTTTTATTTTTTTCTCTCGCCTTTTTACTTTTCTGTGAATATTTACATGTTAGGATATTGAATCGCAAAAGGGCACGGGAATCAGTTTTTTATCGATAATTTGTGGATGTTTTCTTATAGTCATATTGAATACTAGTGGCGTAGATATATCTAGAATACGTCTTACTTAGGGGTGACTCGTATTTAGGACTAAGGAGCACTACAATATTTGGGTGGTTTAAAATTATGAATGAAAAAGGCCTTTCAAAATTCAGGCCCGAAAATTAGGATACGGAAATGAATTAAACTCCGTACGACCAATATTCAATGAAGCTGGCAATTTCTAAAAATGACCCTCCGACGAGACCTTCCGTATAATTGTAATCACCTTATTTTAAAAATTTGCCTTTACGAACATTACTCAAAGCCGTTTTCATGAACGTCTATTTGGACAAACTTTATTCATTTATTAGCTAATAACTTATTAAGGGTCTCGATTAAGTTTATTTAGTCTTTGTCGAGTCTTTCATTACCGACTGGAGCACTTTGAAGCAGTGGATCCAATTTTTTCAACGAAAATCGACTCGATAATGCCGCAAAAGTCCATCTGCTGAGTAGTTCTATTCCTGGTAAAATGTTATTAGGCGGGGGTTTGTCAGTCCTTGTTAACTGACTGTGCCCTGAAAGACTCCATGGGAACAGAGGGCAATCTCCCCAAAACTAATCTCTTAAATCAATATCATGAATCACTCACGATATCTTCTGGTGAGAGAGAAAAACATTCACCCGAGAACTAACGCCATCCATTAGCACAGAAATCGCAGAAATGTGTTTGTCCAGAAACTTAGCTATCACTTGAGTTATATATTCATTACGTATATAATACACGAAAAATAATTCGGCCCTGAAACGCAAAAGTTCAAGGTTCCGTATGTCACCACGCACGCCGTTTCCACTGGAGCCCACGGTAAGATAGAAAACAAACATTCATGTTAGCCCTAGGGGGAAATCACAGCATTTTGTCAGCTTCAAATTTGATTTTGAAACCGATTTCGAAATTCCGATGTATTACACTGCGGCGATAAAATGTGTAAACGGCGATAACCCGTTCCATTGCTAGAATATCGCATGCCTAAAAATATTCAGGTAAAACAATCCAAAGACAGTTTTTTGTTGAGAGCATACGGCGCATATCAGGCTTCATTCCCACATTCATAAATGCTTTGTATGGAACGTTAGCTGGAAACAAGTTATATCGGATAAATTGAGGTGGTTGGAGCGGTAATCGTTAGTCATTGAGTGCACATTTGATTGACCTAATAAGGGAAAGTAGAATAAGAAAGTCTTGAACCCCACTTCACTAAAGAATATTTGTTTCTACAGTGAACAAAATGACACGTGTACTGACATAAATGACGCAAGAAATATACTTTTAAACTAACATCTTAACTAAAGCGTTGTTATGACTTGGCTTTACGGCGCGGAATAGGGATTTCAGCAATAATCACATGTAAGAATGTGTTACTTAATCGGTATGATACCTTGATATTTGTAAGCAACCGTAATAAGAATAATATTTTGTAATGAGTGCATAATTTCGCGTTCACGGGAAAAAATAACAAGTTCCACAAGGCTACGAGTTAAATTAGTCGGCTAAATCGGAAACGTGGATTTTTTTTCCACTTTTCATCTAGCAATACTATTATCATTATCTATTATACTAATATTATACATATTATATTATACTAACATCATATTATACTAATAATATTATCATTATTAATAGCTTATGTTGATTCAATGCCGTTGAGGGAACCATTAGGCCACCGAAAGCAGCCCCAGATGTTCAGAAGTTATCATTTTCCATCACCCGCACTTCGGGGGAATAGGACGCCGTTAGCATTTGAATACACGTCACTGCCCTAGCACAATCTCTTCGATGACCACAAGCCACCCCTGACCCGACACCCTGGCGAGGAAAACAATGGCCCGAGAGCGTCGAGGGCCTCAATCCTTCCACGAGGGAGAGGAAGGATTTTTTTCCAAAGGCGTTCCCTGTCAACCGATTCCAGTGACCTCCCCAGTTACGGCCGCCGCGATGCCGCACCCCACTCAACGCCACCCCTCATCGAGGCGCAAGGCGGCGCGGAGAGGTCCGAATCCGGAAAAGGGCGGACAATAATAATCTTCCGAATTCTGAATCCTAGCTTGGAGCAGGCGGCTCTCCCAGTTACATGTCTAGGGCATCATCCAATAGTCTTACTTTTTCATAGTACACATTATTACGGTCGTTTAAGTGAGGTTTTTTGTAGCAATAATGGAGACCGTATTTCAATTTTACGTTTTGCGACTCTAGAAATGATGAAGTAAATATTATTATAATAGCAGAGCAATTCTAAGTAATAAATTAATTACATATGTATCTGTATATATGAGTCTTTAGCTTGATTAATATTTTTCATGCGATACGTTTAAAACTCCCTCTCGGAGGAAAAAGACATTTTTGCGATTCCGAAAAAATACTACGGTGACTCTATGAATTGTTTTTGAAAATTGTTGAGGAAAAATACAAATTACACACACTTAAGTTTTTATGAGATCTTGGTGTTATAAATTCCTCTTTTTTTAAATAATACCTCTGTGGAGTGCATATATGTGCCATTTCCCATGTAAAATGGCTGGTATATTTTTGCTTACATTTCTATAAAATTAGAAAAAAATCATAGATTTATAAGAGAAATAATATCTTGCTTTAAGTATCTTAAGCTCATAAAATTGCGCCAAAGTAGCGCCATGTTTCATGAAAACGCGTCGTTAATTTTTTCAAAAAATGAACCTTGTTAAAACTCTTTTTAATCGATAGTGTAATTGAAATAGGAATATCATCGTAGGCTATGCAATGAGGGGCATTGAACTATCGGAATAAGTGGGTTTCTAGCTTTCAGTGACTGTAGTGTTCGATGACGGAGATCGTGAAGTGCAATCAATATTCCAAACAAATTTCGAATAATGCATGTATTACAAAAGAAGTGGCCTTGAGTTACACGGAGATTTCTATGCCAGCATATGTGGTCTTAATTATAAAGATAGTAATGCAGATATCATCTACCTATATTTTTGTATACGCTGTTGACAATGAGGCTACGAAAGTAGTCATTTTTGAAGAAAAACATGAAACTATATATCAATAAAAAATTTTGCGGGAGTGTACAGATATTTCATCAAAGTATCTATGATATTGTCCGTTCTATAATGGATTGATCATCGCCATATTGATATCAAAATTGATGATATAGCGAGATTTGAGAAGTATTCCATTACTCCTGGGAAATATTCAGGAATTTCTGGCACGCATCCTGGTTAAAAAAACGCACAGCAGTTAACTGCTCGCACAAAGATAGGGGCGTGACAAAACTGATAAACCTAGTGACAGAGAAGCTGCAAATAATCCTAAATATTACCCTCCATAGATAATAATGTACAATTTATGTCAAGCATATGTGAGTGTACAAGAAGCACAAGAAAGGTAGGAGAAGGGAGAGAAAGAGGAGGCGGGAACCATCGCCGCGCCCTTCCACCGACACACGCAAACCCAGCCCACGGCTGCTCTTCCACATGTGCGTGGGTGAGTTTGCGAGGCGCGGATTCAAAAGCGCGGCGCACATGTCCTCCGCGTCGGATCACTTCGACCCACCGCGCCCGCCTGCAGGACGGGCGAGCGACGGAGGAAACGAAGCGCCAGAAAAAAAATTATCAACGATAATAATCCGCGACGCGACTCTCGACGCGCGCAATTTTAATCTCCCAAATTGAGGAAGAGTGCCCCTCCGAGCAGAGGGGAGTGCGTGGCTCCCCAACGGCACGTGACCATCCTCCCCGAGTCACGTGATGCCCCCCACCCTACGGCCGCTCCCACAGAGACGAGCCCTCCACCCCAAATTCCCCCCTCCCGACCCCTCCCACGGCCTCTCGAGTAGGTGCTCGTCCTAAGATGGTTGGAGTGATTTTAATTTATGCACAGATGAGTGAAATTTTGCATAAGTGTTCTCATTTGTAATAAATATAGATAAAAGTGAAAAAATTGTATCTCTTGGCAACTTCATGCTACCTATTTTTAATTTTAGCCTAATGGCACTTGACATATGTTTAAAAAAATTTGATGTTATATGCTCAGATTGTCTTCTAAACGTGAAATAATACATTTCTCGTTATCATATAGGTATTAACCAAATGTCAAGATGACATGACGCGGTAAAACATGTATTTACAAGTGATTTTCGCTAAAATTTTGAATTCCGCGCTGTAAACCCAAGTCATAACTGTTTCATTTAAGACTAAGATTCATAATTAAATTCTGGCGTTATTTACACTGTCAAACATCCTTGTGGTGGCTTGCAGGGTAGTAAATAGATGTGGATATTTCGACATGCATGGTTATTTAACCGTATAAACTGAAATGCGCACCGAAGTGGGGTGTGATTCTGGACTTTTTTATTCGACGTTTTTGAAAACTTATTAAAATGTGCTCTCAAGGACCCACGGTTACCGGCGAAACCACCTTAATAATTCGCGCTCAGCAGATGGGCGACCCGCGGGCGTCACCGCAAAGCCTTCCCAGAGGGCGTTGCAAAATAATGAGGCCCCGAGTTCAAGTTCCAATGGTGCACGGCACACAGTCCGCGTATGTGTGCAGTAACAAATCCGAAGGTCAGTTTGGATAGCGTAAGGGTAAATCTCGCCTTATCTTAAGCCCTGCCGCACGGAATTCACAGGCGTAGGGATAAAGACCAATCCAAGTACCGCTCGCAACTCCAAAACTTGCTCGGTAATACCTGAAATTGTACCGATCGTGAACACGTGGGCTCACTCAAATTTGAACCATTAGCCCTACGGTCCGCAAAATAACTATATAATCACGAGGTCTCTTACTATGTTTATTATACTATTTTTCTGGCACATCGACCTCTTCTATTGGCGCTGATTAAGTGTCCAAGTCAAAGGGACTGAGTCCATCGATAACTAATTGCTTTGTCACGGCATCCACATTATGCGAGTTGGTGTGGTGGTTAGAGTACTCGCTTACCACATGGTCGGCCAGGGTTCAAATCCCTGCAGTGGCGGATGTTTTTCAGAGGAACCCGATCCCTATTTGAGTGTCTTGTGGAGGGCACTTCAAGTAGACTACTCCGTCTGTCGGACGAGACGTTAAGCCGTTCTCCCCTTGGCGCCTTTCTTTAAGAGCAGGCTAATATCGACGCCGGGTTTCTATCCACCCTTCCTCCCTTACCTTTCCCCTATGACGCAAATGACCTTAGCCGTCGGTCGCCTCCCCAAAAATCCAATCCAATTCATCGAATATCAAAACAGAAAAGCAAATAAAAAGCCTGAGAAAAAAATTTAGTAAAAGTAACATTATGTGGAGTCCATGGGGAACGATTTTTAAGATGGCCAGAAAAAAACTTAAAATGCCCCAAACTTTATCATCGAGGAACATCGAATATGGGAAAATACAGCTAATGAATGACACTATAAAAAAATCTATTAAACACACTGGTACCAACAGATACCGAAGAAGGAGAAACCGAAGAACAAAAGAACATCCGGAATATTGCAAAACAAGAGCAAAACAATGACGAAGTCCAAATAAGAGAGGATGTCGTAGCCACCATCTATAATGTAAAACGAAAAAAAGCTCGAGGTGAAGATGGACTAAACGGAGCTATAATAGTAGCGACATAACCAATCATCATTCACCATCCTATAAGAACAATTCAAGACTGCTTTCGGCTTAAGTATTTCCCAGAACAATCGAAGAAAGGACTTCTATGTACTATAAGCAAATCGAAAGAAAAGGATCCCGCGGATCCAAAGTCATATAGACCAATTAACTTTCTTCCGGACTTTGGGAAAGTTCTAGAAAGAAAAATGAAACATAAAATTGAAGAATTTGTGCCAGGAAATCACCTCAACCATTTCAATCGATATGGCTTTAAAAAGGACGGCTCAACAACAAAGGTACCTAGCAGAAAAGTTACTCTCTGAAATATCCAATCCAAACTTTAAATATATATTAACGATATTCATAGACTAAGATGCAGCTTTTGACTCGCTGTGATGGCCACAATATTTAAAACTACTGAAAAGCATGGGAGTCCCAAGAACTCTAGTCTCCATGGTCCGAATTTACTTAACAAATAGTGTAACAAAAATTAAGCTTCAACATCTGAAATCATCCAAACAAATAACCAAAGGAGTTATTTGTTGGTAATTTCCTTCAAGGCATTTTGGCTCGCACGTATTATCAGTATTTTGAGTCGCAACATTTTGCTCAGTCCAAGTAGTCCCGTCTGGAGTCTAAAGATTTCCACTCAGAACCTTAGGGCACTCAAAATCTGCCTCGCTTAGCTTCTCAATTCATTAGAAATTAAATTATCACCAGAACGGTACTTTCTTCAACAATGGCGTTGGGTGAGTAATCTCGCGCTGCGATGGATTCAAGCCCGGATACGCCTCTAATGCGCTCGACCTGGCAAAACCGTGAATTGAAAATATTAGAGTCAAATAAATATTTTGGACAAAATTACCGCAGATAAGCAATACTAGCTTCAATCAAAATTAAATAAATATAACTCACCATAATTCGAATCGTTTTTATCCTGGAATCTTCTCGCAGTTGGTTCTAAGTCACTTAATGAGCTGCTGTCGGGGATGAAATCCTCATCATTCGACTCTGATTCGTCCTCCCCTTCAGACTCATCCTCAGGTAGGTCATTTAGAATAGGTAGCAATTATATCTTCTGGTGGATTAACCCGTTTTTTGTACATTTTTCGTGTCGGTTTGTATTTCACAAACAAGGCAGCTTTACCCTTCCACTCAAGCAGTTAGAACAACCGACTAAGTCGGGACTACTAAAAGCTACCGTGTACCCCATTTCATATAGAAATGAACGGCTTACAATGCAGGAAAAAGACACGCCGTGTCGCAAGAGAGTACATGTCACCCGCCGGATCGGAACTGCCTCGCCGACTATTATTTTACAAGAAGCTTAAAAAATGTCCATGTCATTCGAATAACATTTTTGAGAATTAAACTAAAACTGTGATACAAGGAATCAACTTGCATTAAGCAATTAAACTGCGCAAACTCTCTCCTAAGTGCAAGGAGCCACTATAACTCCATTGGAACTCAGAGATAAATCATGAAATATTTCAACCGTTTATGAATGAATATCTTTGTATATCAGAGAGCCATCACTAATCATAAAATTACTAAAAGTCACAAGGGGAAATATTCTAATCTATCACTTCATCGGAGATACACCATTCTTAAAACCTCAAGGAGTCATGTTGACACTCACTAGGACTCCAAGTGTTAAACAGGGGTCAAAGAAGTAGCTTAATAGAAATTGCCGGAAGCTACAATACAGTAAGCAACAAGGCCCTCTATATAATAGCGGTAAAATTTCCAATCAAGTATGAAATCGAAGAAAGAAGAATAAAAGAACATCTAAATTTGAACAACGAAATATCAGTAAACGAAATTACACTTCAGCAGAATACAAATGGAGCAACGACAGAAGAATAAGTGGATAAAATTTCGCCGAAAATTAGGAAGGAGCGTATATGAACACAGAAAAACGGAGGACAACCAATCTGTTCTTCCCAAGCGTGTAAAATAGAATAAAAACCAAGAAAAACTCAACAGAGACTTAATATAGATGCTCACAGGTCATGGTCAATTCAAAGCCTACTTGGAAAGAATAGGCAAGGAGGAGAGTAAACTTTGCGACTGCAGAGAAGAGGATGACACAGTATCCCATCGAATCTCTCGTCGTAAACTATTCGAGGAAGGAAGAGCTCTTATATTCATAAAAATGGGGAAAATAACAACAACAGAATAAATCAGAGTAAGATTTGGAGAAGAAGTGACAAACCTGCTTGCTCAATTCTCCAAAAAGAAACAAGAAAGAAAAATAGAAAATTGGGCAAGAGCAAGAAGATCTTTCTACGGTGGAAGAGCATATATAAAAATAAATTGTCAAGCAAAAAAGAAGACAAGTAAAAGAAGATAACCTCTGTACAGCAAGACCAACGAAGAAGGTCGCATGACGACAAAAAAGGAAGAAAAGAAGACATCATGAAAAAATATGCACAAAAAATAAATATTGATGATGAAAATAAATTATACAGGCTTCAAATAAATAACAATAAAATTAAACATGTAGAAGCATTTATTCAGCCAAATTTATGAATAAAAAAACAACTGTAAAATTTAAGACTTGCTAGAAGTCTTAGATTTTACAGGGCTATAACTCGCAATATGCAGTCACGTCAGCATATGCAGAAGAGAAGACATCACGCCAAAATATGCACTAAATAAAAACACTGATAAAAAAATTAAAAATTCCGACTTAAAATTGACAACAGTAAAATTTAACATGTAGAAGCAGATATTCCGCCAAATTTATAAATAAAAATAACTGTCAAATTTAAGACATGCTAGAAGTCTTAGATTTTACAGGACTATAACTCGCAGTATGCAGGTACGTCTTTATAGGAAGAAAATAAGACAGCACGCCAAAATATTCCCTAAATACAAACACTGATAAAAAAATTTATAATTCGGACTTAAAATTGATAACAGTAAAATTAAACTTGTAGAAGCATTTATTCAGCCAAATTTATAAATTAAAAAAACTGTAAAATATAAGACTTGCTAGAAGTATTAGATTTTACAGCGCAATAACTCGCAATATGCAGCTCCGTCAGCATATGCAGAAAAGAAGACATTATGCCAAAATATGCACTAAAAATAAACAAGGATAATGAGAATTAATTAATCAGACTTATAATTGATAACATGAAAATTAAACATGTATAAGGATTTATTCAGCCAAATTTATAAATAAAAATAACAGTTAAATTTTAGATTTGCTAGATGTCTTAGATTTTACAAGGTAACAACTCGCAATATGCAGTTGCGTCAGCATATGCAGAAAAGTAGACATTATGCAATAATATGCACAAAAAACAAACACTGATAATAAAAATTATTTAAACAGACTTAAAATTAAACACTTGATAGAAGTCTTAGACTTTACAGAGTTACAACTCGCAATATGCAGTTACGTCAGCATATGCAGAAGAGAAGACCTCGCGCCAAATTATGCACTAAAAACTAACACTCATATTGAAAATGAATTAATCAAACTAAACATTGATAACAGTAAAATAAAACATGTAGAAGCATGTATTTGGACAAATTTATAAGTAAAAAACCTGTAAAATGTAAGACTTGCTAGAAGTCTAAAATTTTTTTCAGGGATAGAACTCGCAATATGCAGTTACGTCTGTATATACAGAAAAGTAGACCTCGCGCCAAAATATGAACAAAAAAAAACACTGATAATGAATATTAATTAAACAGACTTAAAATTGATGACAATAAAATCAAACATGTAAAAGCTTTTATTCAGCCAATTTATAAAAAATATGTGTATAATATATATAAATAAATATATATAAATAAATATATATAAATAAAATAAATATATATAAAAAATTAAAAAATATAAAAAATAATAACTCTCATATTTAAGACTTGCTAGAAGTCATAGATTTTACGAAGCTACAAATCGCAATATGCAGTTACGTCTGCATAATCAGAAAAGAAGACAGCACGCCAAAATATTCCCTGTATATATATATATTTATATAATATAAGACAATATATATATTTATATATAAGACTAATATAAGACCCTAATATAAGACAAAAACTGTCAATGAAAATTTATAATTCCTACTTTAAATTGATAACAGTAAAGTTAAACATGCAGAAGGATTTATTCAGCCAAATTAATAAATAAAAATAACTGTCATATTTAAGACTTGCTAGATGTGTTAGATTTTACAAGGCTACAACTCGCAATATGCAGTTACGTCTGCAAATTCTGAAAAGAAGACCTCGCGCCAAATTATGCACAAAAAACAAACACTGATAATGAAATTTAATTAAAAGACTCCAAATTGTTAACAGTAATATTAAACAAAGAATTAAAGTAGAAGCATTTATTCAGCCAAATTTTTAAATGAAAATAACTGTAAAATTTTAGACTTGCTAGATGTCTCAAATTTTACAGGGTTACAACTCGCAATATGCAGTGACGACTGCATATTCAGAAAAGAAGACAGCACGCGAAAATATTCCCTAAATACAAACACTGATATTAAAAATTAAATTATCAGGCCAAAAATTCATAACAGTGCAATTTAACATGTAGAAGCATTTATTTAGCCAAATTTATTTATGAAAATAACTGTAAACTTTAAGAACTTATAGAAGTCATTTATTTTACAGGGCTATAACTTGCAATATGCAGTTGCGTCAGCATATGCAGAAGAGACGACATTTCGCAAAAATATGCACTAAAAGCAAACACTGATAATGAAAGTTAATTAAACAGACTTGAAATTAATAACAGTACAATTAAATAGATAGAAGCATTTATTCAGCCAAATTTGTTAATAAAAATTATTGTCAAATTTAAGACCGTCTAGAAGTCTTAGATTTTACAAGGCTATAGCTCGCAATATGCAGTTACGTCAGCATATGCAGAAGAGAAGACATCACGCCAAAATATGCACTAAAAACTAACACTGATATTGAAAATTAATTAATCAGACTAAAGTTTGAAAATAGTAAAATTTAACATGCAAAAAATTTATAATTAAAACCAAATTTCGAAATTAAAAATAACTGCAAATTTTAAAATTTACCAGAAGTCTTTTTGAAATTTTACAGGTCTATAACTCGGAATATGCAGACCCTTCCGACGCACAGTGGGGCGGAATCCCTAAAACATGGCCAAAATTCGGAAGTATTATTGTTTCACCCTGAGAATTGGTACACTTCAGTTTTAAAGTTTGCTGAATGCGAATTTGACATAAAAATTTTGGAAAACATAATATCTGATGAGGTAGGGCGAACCGATAATTGGCGAGTTTATTGCATTCGTTTCCATGGTCCCAGAATGTTTACCTGGTTTACGTCAGCATCCATTAAGACCTCCATTAAAAGATCTGTCTTTTCAGCACCGAATTACACGAACATGAGCGTAATTATTTCCTAGTCAAATATATTTTCAGGAAACTCATATATTTGCCTATTTAAAAAAATATAAATTTACATTGAAATTGCCCTAGCAATTACACGGACTCAGATATAAATGTCAAGTAAATATCCTGCTGACTTAGCTACAACAATTCGACTTTTAAAGACTCATTGCAGCTCCTCTGCTGTATATTTCTTTAAAACTCGATAGTTAATGTTTTAATTAATTATGTGCTTTGAATATCGTGACTCGAACTCGTTTGGAAGTAACAATTTTCAGTACATATCTACGCATTAACTTTAAAACAATTGACAATTTTTTATGATCATTTATTGGTTAACATAATGCTCTATATGATTAAATAAAAAATTAAAAAACATTCAAATAATACTTACTTTTAATAGCTTGATTCCATATTTCAAAATTAACATCGGTTTTCTCAGAGTACTGTGGTATCCGTTTGTCTCTCCGGTGAAATTCGGGCGCGGTGTCCGTAGCACGAGTGATCCGCTAACCTGTCACTTCCACACTGATTTTTGCGCGCAGGTGCATACTTACCTACCTGTTTAATAAATCATTTTGCAACTCAAAGCTCAGGTTACCCAACTACTCTTTCAAATACTGAAATTAGAACTTTTTGGACTTTTGTCCGCCGAGAAGGGGGTTTGGCCCTACTGTGCGACGGATCGTCAGCTTTCTCGTCTGAAATCCTTATTCTAATCTTATCTTGATTCATATGCTGTTACTCCTTCAAATTAATAACGTGGCCCACATGTTGTAAAATAATACAATGAAAGTGACTCAGCTCCACCCGCGAGTGGTGGGTGGGCTGGAAAGGGGGGAGAGGAATGGAAGGCACAGCGTGAAATGCGGGACAACATGGCCCCTCGAAGGATGAGACAGCTCCGCCAGCCTTCCAGTTCTTTCCCATTTTTGTTATTCCCAGTATTTGACCAATATTTCGGATCGCTATGCCATCGCCAAGGTAGAGCTAAATAAATTTACAACTTTGATTTCGGCCTGTATCAACTACCTTTAGGTATGATGAGGTTCAATAAATTGCCACGATCTATCTGATGATGATGCATCGCATCCAGGCCATTGTCGCTGCAAATATATAATTTGGTACTATCCTAATAGATGGTTGGATAGGATAGATGATGGACCGAATGGAAACTAGGGTCGTTGGAAATACATAGCTTTTTTGGAATCGCTCCATTTTGTTGACCCTATCGTGGAGGAATTCGTCAAGCCTGAGACTGTCACCATCCTTGAACTGGATTATCTTGCACCAGATTAAAAATATACATCCAGCAAATAATAAGGAAAATAGCATTAACAAAATATTAAAAATATTACAAAATGTTTCAGACGCTTATGGATTGGGTATTTGTAAATCGGTTAGCATTAACATTGAATTAAATAATAATATAAAAATATATTCAATAATATAATAAATAATAACAATAAATTAAATACAAATAATACATTAAATAGCATTAAAAAAATATTAAAAATATTACAAAATGTTTCTGACGCTTATGGATTGGGTATTTGTCAATCGGTTAGCATTAACATTGAATTAAATAATAATATAACAATATATTCAATAATATAATAAATAATAACAATAAATTAAATACAAATAATACATTAAATAGCATTAACAAAATATTAAAAATATTACAAAATGTTTCTGACGCTTATGGATTGGGTATTTGTCAATCGGTTAGCATTAACATTGAATTAAATAATAATATAACAATATATTCAATAATATAATAAATAATAACAATAAATTAAATACAAATAATACATTAAATAGCATTAACAAAATATTAAAAATATTACAAAATGTTTATGACGCTTATGGATTGGGTATTTGTAAATCGGTTCAATTCCGTGAAAACGATTGCGAATGCGTGGGCTATAGCAGTAACGTGGTAAATGGTTTGATTAAAAAATTGATGTTACTTAATGGCGCCTAGGGAGTCAACAGGATTGTATTAACAAATTGAACCACAATCTGATTGAGCAGGAGTCCGAACGATATGTTGTTGACGGCTTGCGGTAACGTCATCTCTCTGAGAAGATTATGAAATAATAGTCCTTCAGGACTAAGGTATGATTCGTGTGGCTTATTCCTCATTGATAATTTAAGCGATGCATTTTCCGAAGAGATTAGCGTATTCAGCTTCTTAATTACGTTGCTTTCCTCTCTAGCTCTAAGCCAATGTACTTCAAAATAACCGTCTTAGCGGTTTACCGAAAAGTTGGGATTTGCTTCAATAAATTTCAATATTACCCATTTATACTCGTTGAAGTTAAAAATAATGTGAATATTCTTTTTTTATATAATAGACTTTTTTGGAAATATAAGTACAGATAGGAAGCCGATTTAATTGATAGAGTCGACTTCAAACACGCAAATTGAGTCCTCACATTATGGTATGATAGCTATATGCAGGTTTTTACCAGAAGTTAAATCGGTGTATAATGGAAATAGCTTATATCACCGAAGATAAAAATCTAGAAAAATTTGCATGAGGGATTACACTAGGGCATCGCTAAATGTACCTCCAGATAGATCTAGAGCAATGGTAGGCCAAATGTGAACAGTATTTCCACATCATTTTACAATAACAAACGCTGAAATTACTCAATTTATGAACTTCACAGCTTCCTATCAACAAGAGTAGTCTCCGTAGTGGAAGAGAATACCCATTTCAGGCGGGGTACTCCGCCCAGCAAACGCCAATGAGCAGGACTAATACGGAACTAATCGTTTTCTGCCGCATGTGCACCTCATCCACTATCCTCGAATCCTTATTCAGAGCTCTCATTGTATTGTTAAGGCAATGTTATTCATCCGTAAGAGGGTACATGCGACTTCATCGAATCCTTTTGTCTCCGAGCTCGATGTTTGTTTAGTCCACCCTGTCCGCTCCTCGCTCTCCGTTCCCTCCGTCCAATGGACCGCCAGTCATTAACGCAACCCAAAGTGGAGCAGCACATCGACATGACGCCGAGGGAGCCTCATCAAATGGAGAGCCCCATCGCACTTATTGCCGCTAATCCCCTCAGTGGGCAGGCTTAGTTCTGCTCCAAAAATACGAACACGTATCCTCTCCAAAAAAATGGTGAGGACAATTGAAATGATGAACAATAAATGATGTAGATATAACAATCTCATAAATACCTGATTGGAAAGTGTAACATGACTCGAATTTTTTTCCGTTCCTGATAAATTCATTCACAATAGTTGAATTTTTGCGGGGTAAATTTTCCTTTATAACCTCGGAATGAAGGGAAAGATTTATGTACGTATGTACTTCAAAATAACCGTCTTAGCGGTTTACCGAAAAGTTGGGATTCATTTCAATAAAGTTCAATATTACCCATTTATACTCGTTGAAATTAAAAATGATGTGAATATTCTTTTTTTTATATAATAGACTTTTTTGGAAATATAAGTACAGATAGCCGATTTAATTGATAGAGGCGACTTCAAACATGCGAATCGAGTCCGCACATTATGGTATGATAGCTATATGCAGGTTTTTACCAGAATTTTCCTTGATGAGTTATGACTGACATCGAATTGGTTGATATACAGGGTTGTGAGATTAGTGCCAGTCGTAAAACACAGAGCAAATATCAGGGTGATTCAACAATAATCAATTCAATAATCACCCTGATATTTGCTCTGTTTCAAGTGTGCTGGGAATTAATTCATACTTTAATTCATTGAAAGTTTCGGAATGTCAAAAATGTCGGTCCTATTCCAAGCTTCATATCATGTACCGCTGAGTGTTCATTCAGTTGAGGATCATGTCCGTCCATAGATTGACTATTTTTCAATAGGACGGGTCACTCATGCTCCACCTTCCTCATAATTAATTGGCACGCAGAGGTGAAAACACATCACGCTTTACAGTAAGTTCTTTCTCAACACATGCCTCACATCATGTTACCGTGAAATCCCATTCATTTATCACCAACGGTGAAGAAAGATCCGTAAAATTTATTCATGGCGACTCATTAGCAATTCATATCTGCTACTAAAGCATTTTATTAGTGTATGGTAATCAATGCTTGGCACACTTTAATTATTCACCACGGTGTCATGCGGAGTAAGTCGTGTTGAGCTATCACTCAATATTAAAACCTCTAAGGCTTCTTCGTTTTTCCTCTCGCGATGGCTTTCTACTCAGCAACTTGACATGCGGTGTAAGAAAGGTCTCTCCGCCAATTCCAAACCACGGTGAGAGCATGGGAGCAGATGACGGTGAGGACGGGAAAGGGCATACATCATCGAGATATATTCGTCACATTCCATGAAGTTATATGCCTCTTCGAAAATATGTGCTAGGGAATTAGTAACTGATGACAGTTTGTTGACTTTATGGGTGTAATGCCAGTCTTGATTATGAAATTTTCTTTTCATGGACCTTTCTCTTTCAACAGTCGGCATTCCAAGTCCTAGGCGAGTTTGTCAAGCCAACGCTTCCGTAAAAATTCAGGATATCTCCGTTAGATCACCAAGAAAGGAGTGCACACGTGGGGCTCATTTATACCACGTGTGTGGGAGAAATCCATGTGTATGTTCCGAAACGTGCTCATTTCTCCGATTTTCAGAGTGTAATTACGGAAAAAGTAGAAGAAAATCAGCGTAAGGCCAGAATATTCGAGAGACGTGAGTTAAGCAAGAAATGATTTCCGTTGGTAATCGTGTAAGAACTCCAGATGGACAAAACTCCACGCCTAATATTGCGCGAGAAAGCTTCTTGATTTGAAGAATGGAATTTTAAAAATTTAAAATGGATGCAGCAATTTTTAAATTTCCCTGGGTTTTCGATAAAAGCAGTGCATAGAGCATGAAGGCTGGGTCATATATTTTCAAAAAGATTCAAAATTTCCTCGAGTGCAACCAAAGTTCAAAATTTTAAACTCTAAAAACGTAGAGAGTTCTAAGAACCTACATTTGCAACCAAGGTAAGTTTTTCTAACATATATCTGATTTTCATTCTGGGTGATACACATAGAATTCTCAGTATTTCAGGATGCTGTAGGGGAGATGATTTAAAACATTTTCTGTCGTATGAACATAGTCTCAAGTCAGCTACTTAGGTACCGAGCGGTGGCAACGAAAATACTTTGCCCGAAGCAAATAAATACTATAATGAAAACACCAAAAAGCAGTAGCGTGTTCTAATATGAAATAACACTTTTTAAAATCGTAGTTAATATTTGCGTTAGCAAATGCAACAACAAACTTTTGTAATTTGAGGAGAGTATGCATACTTCCGACTAAATTTCGGGCAAAGAGTTCCTAGCTATTGAAGCTAAGTTCCCCCATGGGTTTTGGTTTCCCTTTCGGGGGTGCCAAAATATAGCATTCTAAGTGGTGGGTTATCATTTTAGTTTTTTATTTGTATTAAGGGTACTATTTTGTAGGGTTTATGAAAGTTTTAACTATTTGTAATTGATTTTTTTTCCATAAGTCTCTTTCTTGGATATTATTAAAAATTAATTGTACCAATTATTTTTGCTCATCTCCACATTTACTATCAAATAAGAGGTAAGAAATCGTAAATTAGAGGATGCGAGAACGTATTATAATTGGTTAGCGGTTTGGGGCATAAAAAATGTTGGGAACCACTGAAGTAGAGCAATACATTGCAACGGGATTCTTATGTACGATGGAATAGCCACCGAATGGTGAATCAGTGCTCAAAATGGATCCGCGCGAACCACTCGAAAGGCAAAGGACTCGCATCACTTACCGCAGCTCTCCATCCCCTTTAAAATTCCTCCCGCCCCCATCCCCTCTTCTGTCTCGCGTGCGCACTCCCGCTCTCAATCCCCAGGGAGAACGCCCGCGATGGCATGTCGATACAAACGCATGGAATCGCCTCTCGCATACAAACGAATACCAACCGAATGACCGGAAACCTAGATGTACTTGCTTGACGTGTGGTAAAGGGTCTGGCTCTAAGTAATCGTTACCTCAGGCATGTGTTACTATTTGAGGCGTCAATTGGTGAAATAGTTCGATGACAATTTTTCGCAAGGAAAAAATCTACTCTTTGTACACGTGCACTTACACAAACGCGATCTCCGCCGATTTCGTCGATCCCGCTGACGTTACTACGTAAGTACATTGGTCGCAATTCAATAAATATCTTAGTGTAGTTAAAAAAGTATTTTTTCATTCGAATCATCGTCAGTCTACTTTTTCCATGGAGATTGATAGGATATTTGCGATTTTTAGCTTTGCATACTACGCTAGGCGTGGAATCTCGAGTACCATCGTTGAAATTACGGGTATTGAGAAGCAATATTAATGTATTCGAGCGATGATTCACGAAAAGGACACAAATATTGAGGCTGATATTTTTGTCTCCCTCAAGGTTTTGGTTTATTGTAATTGACAGAATCAAAATGAATACTTTGTTCGACATAAAGTATTCGGTCTTTCAAGGCTTATTTAAGTTTAATAGTGAGTACTCTGAACTAAACATTGGCTGGATACTCTAATGGTGTGGTACGCATGGATGGATGTCAAACGAGTTGGCCTTCGATCTTGGACTTCAGAGAAATAATTTCTGTAGGAGTTACGAACTGACTTTATTTTTAAACGTTCGTGCAAATAAATCGATTCTAGTTGCATTAATGGAAAGTCTATTGTGTCTTTTTAATTAATGTCTACTCGTATAAAGAATACCTTCAATTGTGGGCTCTTCAGTCCAAAGTTTGTGGCATTGCCATCCTCATAGCCTTTTGCACGGAACGAGAGTGTCAATGAGTGGATAAAGATATAGGGCTCTGTTCAATGGCAATTCACATCAATCCCGCCGTTTTTACATGTATCCTTTGCCTATCATATTTGCCTATCATATTTGCCTATCATATTTGCCTATCATATTGAATTATTTAGAGGTAATTATTACTCAAGAAGATCTCTCATTCTTCCATATTTTTGGTAAACTTTACATAAAAATCTACGCATTGCCGTACAGGCCAACGTAAGGATGTAAGTGGTTGCACATACACAGTGAAGATGTGAGGGCATGGGGAAATTTAACACTAGAACCGCGGACGGTACATTTTTGTCCCATTACAAATTTAAGCGAGCTATATCTCCCTTGATATTTTCGCAAAATTTTCAAAGCTCTTTACTTTTATTACCATCATGCAATTGATTGAGGTGATAAATGTTTTCTCTGGATTCTATTTGCTGAATTTTACGCATAATAAGTTTTAAAAGAGATGCTATGCGCAAAGTTTAGGTTATGAGTCGTATTTCATTAACTAATCTGAATCGAAAATTATTTTTTGTGTCTGCATGAAGCTAAAATAATCGAATCATCAGCTGGGAACTTTCCTCCAGTGCAAAATTTCTTTTCTAAATAAATGAGACATTAACAGACCCATGAGTTTCCAAAACACCTATGGGACATTTTTGACCCAGCCGCGGTTTTAGAGTGTTCGCGAAGCCAAGCGGTTCTAGTGTTAATCGGGCAAGGAATCTGAAGGTTACAAAAACATCACATTTTCATCACGCTTTTGGCGTAATATACAATCTGAGCGTAGCATACTAAGGAATACAAAAAAATCTAAATATCAATGAATAGTCTAACGCTAACTGCTACTGCCCCATAGCTCTCTTGGGTGAATTTCTCATTACCGGTGTAAGGAAGTATACGGGTGTTCAAATGAAAAGGTACGAAACGACACTGTGTGTATAATTGAAGTCTTTACTCAAAAGTAATCACCAGAGGCCTAAACACAACTATCCGACTGTTTTATGAGCTGAAGGATCCCCTGTTCCCAGAATTCCTGTGGCTGTGACAAGAGCCAGTCCTCCACTGTGTCCAGTTCGTCGTCCGAGTTGAGGCGCTTCCCTTTGAGATGTGTTTTTAGCCGACCAATCAGATGAAAGTCGCAGGGTGACATGTCCGGGCTGTATTGGCGGATACTCAAGCTGCTCCCACTTTAACTTGGCCAGTAAACTTCGTGCGACCCTAGAGACGTGTGGACGCGCGTTATCCTGGAGCAGAACCACGCCCTCCCTGAGCAGCCAAGGCTCTTGATGGACTTGCGTAGGCTATGGAGTGTCTCACAGTACACGTCACTGTGAATGGTTTTTCCGTGCTCGAGGAATTTTATGAGTATCGGGCCTCGGACGTCGCAAAAGAGTGAGTGAGCATCACCTTGCCTGCGGAGGTCACAGCTTTGAATCTTTTAGGGGGAGATGACGACGCATGCTTCCATTGCATGCTGTCCCGCTTTGTCTCTGGCTCGAAGTGGTGACGATCCGCTCCAGGAATATGGGGTCTTCATGATACTGGAACAGGTGTTGTAGTGCTAGCACCATATGCAGTTCCTTTGCGGTTCGCTGAGCTTCTTCAGAACCCAATACTCGCACACCTTCCGGTGACCCAACCTGTCGTGCACAATTGTCCACACTGTGTCACCGCGTCAATTGGAAGGAACACACAAGTGCCTGCTTTTCTACTGCGTCATGTGCGGGCGCCCGTCGCATGCGCACAACCATGCCGGACACTACATTCGCGTCCCTAGATGTCTCACTACGTTTTCCCAAAGCGGCATATTCAAATTTTGACCGGTTTGGTTGTTACGACGCTTCGTACCTTTTCACTTGAACACCCCTAATATTTTGAGTCTTTTTCCTGTGTTCCATCTAATTAAGATAATTCACCGTCATTCAGGTTTTATTTCTGAAGTTATTTCTATTGCTGCTATGCTTGTGCTTTAAGTATCCTCAGCTCCGACGAGTTCTTCGAATCGGAAGGATGGGCAAAAATCAAGATGGGAATGCAATAAGAAAATGAGTTCACCGGAGATTTCCCCGGGCCATGAACGCAGCTCCTAAGCATCTTTGCCTGAATAGATACCATATCCTCTCAAGCGATTTTATCTCACTATTCAATTGTTGAGAAAATATCAAGCCGGCTGCCTGTTCTTTCCCCTTTAAAGCTATTTTTCTTGGTCCTTAAAATCATTTCCTCTCTGCCTTTTCGCCGGCTCGATCACCAGAGCCCTTACTGGGTGAGGTCAAGATTCGAAGGTGACGAAGTTTTGATAGTAGAGCCTCGAAAATTTCCTAAGTTGACATAAGTCAGGCACTTTGATGGTGCATCCACGGATTGTCTGCAGTCCGATCGTGTCGAGGGCTTACTGAATAAAGTCGAAGATCTAAACGTTAAGCTCGAAATCGGAAGAGCCAACAGCCGATTTCTCTTTTAGGTGCTGCTGTTCGTCCGTCAGCAAGGGGAGGGCAGTGAGTAAGATATGACCTTGGATCCCTGAGGATGTTAAGTTAAAATACTTATAACGAAAATATTTATCCTTTGTTGGTACGCCGGCTGTTTGTTTGGTTACTCGCAGAGTCGAACGACAACTGAGGTCACTTGCGTCAGTAATGATAGGTGAAGGAGGTTGACGAGAGAAGGATTATTTGAGAAACGGGATGAAAATGGAGAGGAACATGGAGTCGCATTAGCCTGATCTTAACTATAGGAGATAGGAAGTCCACAGTTAAATAACAAACATGTGCCACTCTTGAAGTTGAAGTGCGGTCCCAACAGGATTCACGGAGATATTCCATTTCCCGTAATAATCTTCCAGGGTTCGAACTGAGCCCTAGGGATTGGAAGCCAGTACTCTGTAGGCAAAAAACCCACACCCTTCGCCACACCCTCTCTCCCCCACCTCCGTTGCGCGCCTTCTAACGCCAACGCTTGCCCGAACCCGGAGAGAACTCGGGTCAGAAATCGAGAGTGACCTCAGGCCGACCCCTTTCACGCCCACTTCCGACGCCTTACCCTTAGCGGTTTCGATTGCGGGGGAAGGAGAGGGGGAGGGAAAGGCCCTCCAGCCTCCCCCCCCCTCCCTCCCGCTTCCGCGAATCAAAACAGAAGCCCCACTTGCCACTCATTCTGCCATCCCCCTCCCACGGCACAGCTGATATAAAGCCCCCTGCCATTTCTTTCAGCTCGCCTCTCAGAATAACTCAACGGTTCAAGAGCTCGGCCTTGCCTGCCTTCCTCCTTGTCACGCTCCAACCCCACCCCACCCCGCCCCCTCCCGTTACACGTAACAGCACAGCCACTCTCACTCGCTCATTCCTCGCCCCCCGCGGCCCGCCCGCCGCCGACGGGCCAACGCTCACCCCCCTAACCCCCCTCCCCACTCCCCCGCTGCTTTCTTCGAGAGAAAGGGGCGAGCAGCACACCTTGGGGCAAATGCCTTCTTCTCCGCCCCCCCCCCCTCGCTCCTCCTGCCTCGATCGCCATCGCCATACTCTGGCGAGCGGCCGGCCCATCGCCGGCCACGCCAAGCACGTCCGGCGGACGACGCGAGGCCATATTTCACAATTGCTAGCACGTAGGAAAAGCCATTGCATCCAGGCATAATGTCAACTAACAATTTAGCACGGATTTCAGTCCCAAACATTAAAGTAATGCGTCGAACACTGATTTATTTCGTTAGTTTTATGGCATCAGATCCATAAGAGTGGGATTCGACAGTGGAAATATCATTCACTTTGACCGGGACTCGAACCGGGATCCTTCAGTTTCCCGCCGAATACTTTTGCAAGTTAAGCTAAGGATTTGTATGGCTTTAAATCAGGGGACGGCAAACCGCAGCCCACGAAGAAATTTCTGCCGGCCTTCATTGCTCACTGCTGTTAATCATTTTAATACTTAGGTAATGAGAGTGAAAAGCGGCTCGCTCAGTTTTTTTGACGAGTTTGACGAATGAGATGACATCATACATGATAATTTATTGCTTAACTATAATATATGAATAAGTTATAAAAACAGCTCGAGGAAAAACAAGCATTTGCGGCCCATGTAGCCATACCAAGTTGTACAAGTGGCCCTCAGGTATGATAAGGTAGGCGACGCCGGCTATAAAGGAACAGGGTGTTCTCGTGTTCACCTAGTGACCTCTTAATTAGCATCAGATCCAGTTAAACTACCAAAAGGAGTTTCCGCCGAAAATCAGCGAAGTGTATACATTTATAATCACATTATGTACTTAAGGATGGATTAAACAGAAGTCTGACGATGAAGAGGAAACAGCACTGTGCGATTAAATGTAAAATTATTATTTAAAAGTATCCATTCATTTATTTTTCTGTTTAATAAAGCCCTCTAGGACCTTAGACTTCGGGCGTAGAAGTTCATTTTATAACTCATTTTCATGGCACAGTCAGAGGTACTTCCTGTGCGACTGCACCGAGTTTTCTAGGCGCTTAGCATAAAGGACACTGTTACCTTACTCCGGGCCAGTGATTTTCCTAGCTTACGCCTTGATGGAAAGGTTCCTTTAGAAGAATCCGATTGACTTCCGATTTTTTACTTACAAATGTCATGAATACAAATACCGGCAGCTGGCCTACTCCTACTCCTACTAGGCCTGGCCTACTATTTGGTACTCTCCTTCTGTCGCCATTTCAAACCGTTGGGTTTCTAATTTCAATCAACTTGGATAATTTATGATGGAGGAGTTGGGGCAGTACGGAGGTCAATAATGCTCAGGTCATATTCCGTCATAACGGACGTCTGAGTAATGAAGGATATAACGCAATAAAACTGGGCAGATGTGGAGAGAGGGTGGTGAAACAGCACTCCGCATGATTCCTCCCTTCATAGAAACGACGTGGAAACACTATGAGGTCACGGCATAAATGCATTGTTCGGCAACGTAATTTTGAGATGATTACTTTAACGCAGTTCACCGATAATAGTTCTACACCCTGAATATAATTCTACCTGATGAATATGCTTTCGTTGCTTTTGCACTGCATTTAGGTGTTCCCAAGTATTTAAAATGTCGTATCTTTTGGCTTAAATACGGGCATTTATCCATTCTATATTTTTTTGTAAATTTTACTCAAGGCAATCAATGTTCTGAAGCATCGCTTGGAAAATAAAGTATCACCACCAAAACTGAGTGAATTACTCAATTACCATTCGGTGCCCCCAACAACAATATCATAGTGCCTTACTCTGGAGACATAATCCAAGTGGAGTTCTTTTCTTTTGCAATACGTAGTAGTTTACCCTAATGTTGCTGGTTGAATCCTCTGATGAAACTTTGCGTATTCCAGTGAGTATAATGTACGAATTATCTGTACCTGTGGTACTCATTCAGTTATTTAAATATTTAAGTATTGCTAATAATAAGCTCAACTTATTTTCAATGGCTAACTCCTTGAAATGTATTTGAGAAAAAATAAACTTTTCTTTTATTTGGTTCCTATTAGTAAAATGTACACATTCCCTCTTTCATTCCTAAATGATTAGCTCCAGCGGTAGGGAACGGTTGAGGTTCTTTTGTACGCATGGCTAATACACCGTAGCTGTGGGCTGTAGCCCATTTCCATTCAAGCCTGCGACCGTAAAATAACCTTGCGGAACTATACATCTCAGAACAAACTTCCACTGAGGAAAAACCGTTCACCTTGTCCGGAACCAGTCGGCTAAAGGCAAGCATGAGCCATACAATTTTACCCTGAAAAATAAATTTTCCCTGTCAAATTCCATAACTGTGGTGACTACAAAAATGTGAATGGCCAAATATTTCGATGGCGCGAATTTCTCCAAATATGCCAAATATTACGATGGCGAGCGAATGATTTTTATTCTGTGGAATTCCTTTTATGTAGTCGCCCACGTGCGCTTGTGGGCGACTACATAAAAGGAAAAAGCCACGGCTTGTTCCAGTTACCTCTAAATTTGTCAACCATTTCACTCCGGTGTATCATCTATCTAGAGTGATGAGGAAATAAAAAAGTATACATACATACATATATACCGATCACGCCGTTCCCTTCTGGGGTTGGCAGAGTCACTAAGTTCCACTCATAAATACATATTTGTACACCTAACTCTGCTTCAATAATTTCCTCCATACTGACTCATTCTTGCAAACCTCTTTTGGATGGACACAAAGGGTAGACTAAATGCCGCGGGTAGGAGTTATCTGAGGAGGTTTGCGGCAAAAGTTGGATGGATAGGGTGAGGAATGAGTGGGTAATAAATGGATGTGGGTTAGATGTTCCAGTAATGGACATATATGAAAGGAGTGCACTTCGGTGGTTTGTCCATGTTGAGAGAATGAATGAGAGTCGAATAACGTAACTGATGTATGAGTTTTGAGTATGATGAGAGATTGAGAGAGTTAGTGTGGGACACGCGAGTGATGAGGGGTGCTGAATGTGGAACAGACCACTATTTGGTACTCTCCAAAGTGAATCTGGGCAGAAAGTGGGTGCCAAGGAAGAATGTTGCGCGTAAGCAGTTGAGAGTAAAAGTGGAAAGTTTGCTAGACAGCGAGATAAGAATGAGGTAAGGTTGCAAGCTTGAGGATGCTCTATCGTTGAAGCAGAGAGAATGGGACGAGCATAGCAGAAACGAGACCGTAAATGATGCGTGGGAATGTTTAAAAGGAGTGATTGTGGAATGTGCTGAAAGTGTATGTGGAAAAGAAGTGGTAGGAAGAATGAAAGGTGATGCTTGGTGGAATGAAGATGTGAAAATTGCAGTCAGAGAAAAGAAAGAGGCGTACAAGAATATGATTGCTGCCAAATCTGAGGAAGAGCGTACAAAGGCATGTGAGATTTACAGAAAGAAAAATAATGAATGCAAAATCGTTGTGAAAGAGAGCAAAGAAAGAATGCGTGCGGATGAAGCTAACAAAATGCAGAGTGATTTTGAAGGTAATAAAAAGATGTTTTGGAAGTGGATAAAAAGGGCTAAGATTGGTGGAGGTAGGAGAATGAATGCGGTAAAGAACAAAGAACAAAAGTGAAGAGATCACGTGGGACGAGAGCAATATTGGGGACTGCTAGAGGGAGTATTTTGAAGAATTGTATAATAATATTGCAGTCGTTGAGGATGAGCCTTGTGAAGTGGTATGTGAGAATGTGAGGATGGAAAAGGATATCAGTGAGAAGGAGGTCACAACGGCTGTGAGAATATTGAAAAATAGGAAGGCTGCAGGCATAGATGGGATATCCAGTGAAATGGTTAAGTGTGGGTGTAAATTACTAATTTGTAGGCTGCGTGAACTATACAATTTATGCTTACAGGTTTCTGTTGTTCCAGCGGATTGGAAGAAATTTATCATCGTTCCGTTGTACAAAGGGAAGGGAGGAATGACCGAATGTAATAATTATCGGGCCGTTAGTTTATTGAGTATCCCGGGAAAAGTGTTCACTAAAATGTTGATCGAAAGAGTGAGGAATATTACTTCCGACAGAATATGGGGTGTGCAGCGTGAGTTTATGCCTGGGAGAGGATGTAGTGACCAGCTTTTTCCACTTCAGCAAGTGATAGAAAAAAGTATGAGTGTCCAAAAGAAAGGGTACTGCGCGTTTTTCGATTTGGAGAAGGCGACAGAGTAAATAGAAAGAAGTTGTGGAAGGTTTTGAGAGACTATGGAGTGAATGGGCAGTTATTGAATGTTATGATGGCGATGTATGACAATAGTAAGGTAAGTGTAAGAGTTATCGGGGCTCTGAGTGATTGGTTTGTAATAAATCGGGGAGTAAAGCAAGGATGCGTAATGTCTCCATGGCTGTTTAATGTATTTTTGGATAAATGTGTTAGAGACGCATGTAGTAAAAACGACGGTGTTTTGATTGGAAATGTAAACTTGTGAGTTCTATATGTGGATGATGCTGTTTTGATCTCAGACAGTCAACAGCGATTACAGAAGCTCCTAGATAAGTTTTGTGAATCAACGGAGAGAATGGAATTGAAGGTAAATGCGTGCAAGACTAAAATAGTAGTTTTTGATAAGGAGAATGGGGAGAATGACTGTATGATGAGGGCGAATGGTGAAGTAATTGAACAGGTGGATGATTTTATGTACTTAGGTAAGATGTATGCGAAAGATGGAAGAATAGATGAGGAGATAAAGAGACGTGCGAATGCTGGAAGGAAAGTGGTAGGTAGCATGTGGAGCATATCAAGGAATGAGTGCTTGTCTAAGGAAGCGAAAATGGCCGTGTACAAAAGTGTACTTCTTCCCACTTTGCTATATGGTAGTGAAACATGGGTATGTCAGGTTAGACGTAAGAGTAGACTAAACGCCGTGGGTATGAGTTATCTGAGGAGTATTTGCGGCAAAAGTAGAATGGATAGGTTCAGGAATGAGTGGGTCATGAAGGGAATGTGGGTTAAATGGTCCAGTAATGGACGTGTATGAAAGGAGTGTGCTTCGTTGGTCTGGCCATGTTAAGATAATGGATCAGAGTCGAATAACGAAACAGATATACGAGAGCAGAATGAATGGTGTGAGAGGTAGAGGCAGGGCGAGAAAATTGTGGTTGAGGAAATTCTTAGGAGGAGGAATATTAGGAGTCTTAAAAACAGGAGGGCGTGTATGAAACAGTGTATGGGGGTAAATAAGGCAAAAGAGGTTTGCAAGGAAAGGTCAGTATGGAGGAAATTATTGAAACAGAGTTAGGTGCACAATTATGTATTAATGAGTGAAACATTTTGACTGTGTCTACCCCGAAAGGGAACGGCGTGATGGGTATGTATGTATGTATGATGTATAAGTGTGAAATGAATGGTGCGAGATGGAAAGGTAGGCCGAGAAAGTTGTGGTTGAATGTGGTTGAGGAAATTCTTAGGAGGAGGAATATTAGGAGTCTTAAAAACAGGAGGGCGTGTATGAAGCAGTGTATGGGGGTAAATAAAAAAGTATAAATGTACTTAAATAGCTCATACCACATTGGGAAAGACAAGAGAGAATCACATTACGACTCTTTAAGACCTGATGTGTTGAAGAAATGAAAAATTGAATGGTCCAGTTGCTCGACCGAAAGGATTCTCCCACCCGTTCCGTTAAAATAAATGACGTCTCCCTAGTCCACCATCAGCGGCGAACTTCTGCCGACTTGATAACTGCTAAGCGCACCAACCTTGGAGGAGGCTTGAGTACGAAATAGTACACGATGAGGACACGGGAACCGGAAAGTAATGCCCATTTTTTCCGAACGAGTTGGAAAATCATTGACCATAGCATATTTTAGTTTAAAAAGTTAGAGAAAAGATTGAATTATTAGATAGCGAAGGAGGTGACTTTTGCTATACTATATGCTTAGTAGTATGAGTGCTAGGTCTCCAGGTCCAGGTCCGACCGCTATGTCTTCAACTACTAGATATTTCTGTACTGCGCCAACTAGAGGAAGGGTTTTTAGATCCAACTGCGATCCCCAGTGTCCAGTCAATAGACGAATTTAGGGTTTAAAGGAATAAAGTACTACCACGTCTCAATCACAACTCAGTAAAGTCGTTAATCTGTCCAGTCACTCAAGCAAATCCTTCATCGCATATTCTAGCGCCAGAAGGTAATGAAATTCCTCCCCGATACGGAAAGCGCTCGGCGAATGTCATTTGCGGAGCCCTTCGACGGACGCGCCTCTGCGGGCACCGCATATTGAAGTGACGAGCGCAGCCCATTCAACTCCTCGATTCAAAACCGCGTGCCTGTCAACAGTCGCCGCGGTTTTCACGCTCCGACGCGGAAAGGACGACAGCCGGACTGACGCGGACATTTCGCCGCTCGTTACACGTCGATGTGTGGCCAATGTTGCGGGTGAGGCGGGGACGAGTGCGCCCACGGACCTCCGTCACCCGCCGCGTGGTACTCTGATTCACGATCCCGGGGCGTAAATATGAAGCAGCAGATGAGTGGGGCGTAAATATGAAGCAGCAAATGAGTGACTTCCGAAGCACACGTCCGACGGCGAACCAATCTTCGATCTCCTCCCAGTGCGTCATCATAGGTTAAATATTTGTCATAATTTCTTCTTGAGGACAACCTACCCAGCAACATTGATGTAATATGCGATAAACATTTGCTAAGTCTAATTTCGAGCTCTTATCTCTTATTTTTGCCATTCTAAATTTCATTTCATTTAAATTCAGGGAAAGACAATCATACCACAGGTATTCTTCGCAAGATTTTGTACCATGCAAGACCTAGGCGCCATAGTCATTCCGTGTCTACGTCATTCTTGACTCTATGGTGTTGCTATATAGTATGTTTCACTCATAAAAGTTAGGCATTAAATTTAAAATATTTGAGTAGTTTTTCTCGTCATATTTTGTCCATAATATATTAACATCGTTGTAATGCATTATTTCCTGTAGACAAATAGTGCGCGAATATTTCCGTAAGCCCCTCACATGATTTCCACGATGATAATGCCTAGTAAATACGAATATAGACTCTAGATATATAATTATAATCACCTAATTATATTCCTTCTTGGTATATTCTCCTAGGCGTGTCAGCAAATACAAACATTTTAACTGCTCAACTCTATGACAATATGCCAGGTATTTTTTCTTATGTTTATTATTTGTTTTTTTATGATTATATAAGTTTATTTTCTTATGATTATCTATGTAAAATTTAAAAAGCGTTACTCTTATAAGCCAAGTCTATCTATCCTCCTATACATTCTGATTCAAGTTGGTTTGAATCCTTTTTGCTGATATAAGTTTTCACCCAGCCTTTAACCACATGGACGACTTTATTTGTCCTACTGTGTACGGAATTATTTCCATACACTGGTCTCCTGAATAAACCTGGCCAGCATTACAACTAAAGTAATACAATCTAATAATTATCTACCAATTGAGACATTCATATCAAATGACTTCTTCAAAACGGAGACGGACTTTTTAATTGAATGCAAAAGACTGATTTTGTGTGATTTTGTTCAAAAGGAATATACAACATGTGCAGTAATAGGAGTGAACGAGCGTGCCAATGTAGTTTTTATTTCCCATTATATTGAATATTTTGTCGCACGCATATCCGCTGTTTGCTCTGGGGACATTTTAATTATCGCATTAGTGTGCTTTTTTTATTTGAAATAGAGCAATACCTGGCTTATGAAATCAATGGCCAAGTAAAGAATTTTAATGGCTTGGAATATTAAATTTAGGTGATTGTGCCGAAAATTGGAAATAGGACAAAATGTTTTGGCTTTTTTTCAGGATATTCCAGGAACTGTCCAAAAAGTAAAATTTTTAAAATCATGATATAATATTCAGGTGTTATGTTTACATTTAATTAGACTAATTGCACCAAAGCTCAGTAAAAATTACCATGGAAGACATGAACTTGCAGCGCCGCGGCGCGGTGAATCCATTAAGCTCCCAGCCGTTTTTTTTACAGCTTACTGTTAAGTGGTGAGTGCAATTAAGGGATCACCGCAACTACGGTCAATCCTTTATTCATTAAATTACATCCACTAGTTACCTGGTTAATCAGGTTTTACAAGCCGTTGAGAGGACTTCGCTTCATTTTCTCCGGCCTCCGCAACCTTTCGCCCAAAGCGTTCTTTGTGATCAATTTTTGCCGGGACCACAACAATCGTGACGAGTGACAGGATCGAAATGTATAAGAAGCTATTAATTACTCATCGACACCTTTGCCTCAAATGAAATCAATGTCGCAATACAACTCAAAATCCACAGCGACTATAAGCTTGGTCCAATGCTCGTGTCTATCTTTTTTCTTTCTCACGCTTTCTCTTGTTATTTTTGAATTTAATGTATTTCGTGGAAAAGAAAGAACCAGTAAAAAAGAGATAACAAATAGAATACATCAGTCAAAACTCGCAATAAATAAAATGAATAGCATATTATGGTCAAAAGACATAAGTAGGAAAACAAAATTGCAAATATATAAAACAATTATTCAGAGTATACTCCTTTACGAAGCAGAGACATGGGAAATGACCAAAAGGGATATGCAGAGACTGTAGGTCGTAGAAATGGATTTTCTAAGAAGAAGCAGCAGAAAATCTAAACTACAAAAAATAAGAAATGAAAATATAAGAAAAATTATGCAAGTAGAAGAAAACATCATACAGGAAATAGAGAAAAGACGGCTAAAATGGTATGGACACGTAAAAAGAATGGAGGAGGAACGTTGGCCAAAAAAGATATTAAATTGGCAACCACCCGAGAGGAGGAAGAGAGGACGACCACCAGAAGACTGGACAAAGCAAGTCACCCAAGATATGAAAAGGAGACAATCAGAGAATGAAGACTGGAGAGACAAGGAGGCTTGGAGAAGAGGATGCGTGAGACGCTTATATATATATATATATATATATATATATATATATATATATATATATATATATATATATATATATATATATATATATATATATATATATATATATATATATATATATATTAAAGAGAAGGAAATATATATATTTATTTATATATTTATTTATTTATTTCGTGACATTTGATATTTTTGACATCACGGAGAACATACATGGTATTATTTTCGATAAATATCGAATTGTAAACGCTCTCTTTGGTTGCTTGGAGTTACTGTACGCTCTCTACGGTTTGGAGTATGTATTACGTTTCTATAAATGAATTGGATAGCTGGAGAATTTCAAATTTGTTTTATTGGTGGCCTCTGGCGATGGAAACCAAAGTGACTCACGATCAAAGTTTATTTTCTAGCCATTGAAAATCCTGCTAAAATCATAAAAGTTTCTCATCAGCGCTATAAAGGAATTAGAACGTTCATGTTTCGAGGAGAGTACTTATCTGTCCGCCATTATGAAATTTAGATTTCTTTCATCAACTTAGAAGATAGCTTCACTATGATGTAACGTGATGCTTAAAATGTCCACCGCTTAGCATGCACCAAAGCTTCTCTTCATGGAAACTTCAACACGATGCCATTTTTGGCAGTAGTAGGAACAGTCTACATGCACGCCAGCGATTTTTCTCCTTTAATGAATAGGAAAGTATTTTATTTGACGTCTCGGAGGAACTAATGACTGTCATTTGTAAATCTGTTTTTATCGAGACTTGCTCAAAACTTGTACAGTGGTTTTTCGTTAATATTAGCGCAGATATCTTACTAATAAATCACACGTGCCAGCGTTATGATACAAATATTATTTTTTCTAACATACCCTTCCCGCAGGGTTTGTTTGTGCTGATTACTATAAAGGGTAGTTCATCAGCTATTGCTGTGAATTGCCATGTATTCGTTATCACTACTTTATGCTGTGGTTTTCTATTTTAAGCTGTAATTTCATTTTGGTCCGTGCATCCCTTGTGACAGATAAGGATTCTAGTAATTAGGCAAACCTTGAAGACAAAATACCACCACTTAACTCACATATTACCGAAGTCATGGCTTTAGGGTTGGAAGTTGTTCAAGAGTAATAATTTCTCCCGCTATCTCCCTTCTTTGAGGCACTACCACAGGGCAAAGGCCTGAAGTGATTCCTGATTATAAGGACTTAAAATATAACCATAATTTACTATGGGATGCATAAGAGTCCCGAGAAATAATTATTAAGAATGCTTAATTAACCATTTTGAATAGGCCAACAAGCTGCTTCTAGGCCTGCTTCAAATAACTGGGCCTATTAATGTGTGATTTCTCCAAAAATATATGCTTTATGCGCGATTCTCTGTAACGGTATATCTTAGGGTACAGATTAGGGTATTCGGCATGGTACACTAACGGAATAGGTGATGTGACTACTAATAACAAAAAAAAAACCTGCTGTGCTGAGCCTAGGCGTCAGCTTCTCAGTTAGCAAAGGTATGCGCGCATCTGTCATATCTGTCAATTGCTCCTCAGCATTAGGACACCAATATTGAAAGGGGTCCCGGTTAGAATTATGTCCTAACAGGCGGAATACAGTTTCAATTACTGTTTCAGTAAAGAGTATCTACTTGACTATTTATGCCATTTTGACGAGCAGTTACTTATTGTTATTTTTGTTCATCTTCGATATCAGCTGACATCCTCAAATTTGGGGTAAACATGAAGAGAAAACACAAGTTTTTAAAGCGTCTTCTTAGTGTGACAATTAAATTTAACATTTGTTACAATGGACATCGGTCTCCCCTGCCTGAGCCCAGCCAAAACTCGGGTGACCAGACAGTCGCCGCCGGAGGGCCGTTGCTAGTTCTCGGAAATTCCATGTGGAACGCTAGGGAGAACAACATGGTGGCCGCGCGTGTTTGTGACAGCGAAAGAACGAGCTTATACGAAATATGACAAGAGGAACTCCTCGGGGAAAGGTCCCTTGGTCTGACACGCACGTGAAGAACACACGCATGGATACCAACTCCCATTGTCCGCCTGTCACTTCGTGTTCCCGCGCACGCGTCTGCCGCTAACGCGCGCCAATGCCTCCGACACTCGCGTAGACTTTTCACCCACGTGATGCGGCGATCGGCCACCCCGTGGCCCGATTCCGCTCTCGTTGGACGGGGATGGGTGCGCGGGCAATAAAAGCGATGCTCCCATCGAACACATGTGGTTCTGGTCGGGATGGGAACCAGCGGCCGATGGAGGATTGCATCACCCCCAAAGTGGGCTGGCCTATTGTCTCGTTTGAGAAGCGTCCCGCAATCGGTGGAGCTACCAATCTCCCGGCTGACCCCTTGTTCGTCGTGACGAGCCGGAAGCAGCGTCCAGGGTTGTGATGGACCTCGACGGATGCCGCAATCACCCTTTCATCACAATATCAAAGCCTCTGCGTGTGGTATCATGATACCGATCCGCATTGCACAGGAGAGAGAATTGATTTTTAAACCGAGCATAGGTGCAATGCTCATGTAATTATTCCTCTCATATTCGACGCTAATATCCATCTTTTGACTATGGCCTTTTATATTTCATGATAGTACTCACCGCGATAGTTACATATCACCTGATTAATAATGCTTGATAAGCTAACTTCCCTTAGATCTTACTGAATAGATCCAAATGAAAGCATTTTATTGAGTACTAATCCGTGAAACTTATTAATTGGTTATATCAGCTGTTAGTTTCAAACACCGTGTCGCCATTACTTTCGATGCTTTCTGACTTCAAAGGGAGCACGACTAAAATATCGTGCATTTCTATTCCTGTCGTACATGAACGCATAGCCTGGTTGGTTTTTAGCAGCTCAAGGGCATACCCATTTACATGTGAGTGAGTGGGCAGCGTATTTAAATGAACCTTGGTGTAAACGGAAAAGTTTGATTCTACACTAGAGATAAATACCGCGACTATGATGGTTCACGGGAGGTCTTTAAACGACTCCAATATCTAAATGTCCCGTCCATACTTTTTCCTCTGAGAAAGAAGACCTAAATACTGCGTTTTGAAAGCAACGATCCGCAAAAAACCAATTGACCCATAATTTATAAGGTACCGATTGTATTCCGCGACAAAATCTCCCAGTTATCCTTGGACGGAAGGATGGAACTCCAGTTATCATTGTTTTGTCTTGATGAGATTGTGGTTTTCGTTTGCAAACTGAGCTTCCGACTAGGAGAGAAACATATAGAAGTAAATTATCTTCAGAATTAACCAGTTTTTTGAAGATGTCTTAAAATTGGTAGCTATAAAGTTTTGCCATAATTTTCAAAGTAATTGAAACTCTCACGTCAAAAATTCGTTATCTGCCATTCATTGCGGTGAACATGTAGAATCACTGACTCAATTTATGCAAATATTCCTTTAATATCCTTTGTTTCTCTCACTAAAAACATCGCCATTTCTAACAATACTCTGCTCGCATGAAATGCGGGAATAATATCCATCATCGATCAGTCATCGTAAATAGCCATAAAATTTAGTAAATTATCGGGATTTTTCCACTATTTACGAGAAAATCGATGCTCTCTCCAAGAAATTTTATTCCATCATTCATCGTGGTAAACTGGGGAAGTCACCGTCTTAATTGCCGTAAGTGATGCTTAAGTGGTAGGTTGTGACTGTTGTGTGTCTCATGATTGGATTTTCATTAAAGAATATTACAGATGCCTCAATTCCTAACCAATCACTTCAAAGCGCGAGAACTTTGGTAAGGTCTCAGACTGAATTCCATCTTTTTCAAGACCATGCGCAAAACAGTCTTCTTAGCTTCCGATGATGGAGCTAAGGAGGCATACCTCCTCGACCGCACGTACGCGACGAAATCCATTAAGGATCATATATTCTCTATCACTCCCGGGCTGGATGTTCAAGTGAAGAAGAGCTCGCGTCAAGCTTATCCCGAAAATAATCTCGTGAGCTAATTGCCCGTGAGTTAATTACACTCCGCGCGTCTCGTGAGCATTCCACGTCTAACCGCAAGCGAGGATAGGGAGAGAAGTTATGCGTCGCTCACACTTAACATCACTCGTGAAAATTAATAGCGAAATATTTTATGGTTCCTCTCTAACATTGTGTGTTATACTAGCTCTATCGTTTCAGGACCCTTCAAATATTCGCGAAATATAATGCCCATTAAACTGTTGTTGCTACCTGGTTACGATTATCAAAATATATAGGTAAAGATTTCCTACCAGAAAAGTCGTAATACTAAGTAGAAAAAATGCTGGAAATTGCAAAAATAAACTTCATTTGTCCACTTTACTGCGATGGCAATCTTCATTGGCCGATCGACTTTAAGTTGCCGAGGGTGTCCATCCATTAGATGTCAAATTCTACAAGGTCAATCTTTCTCAGCAAATAAATATTTTTCTGGATTTTATTCGGGTTTGAGAGCACTAGTTTTACATCTATCAATGTACATAAGTGTACATGATTGTCATGTTCGTCACTGACACTCACGTCTGAGAGTTCAGTGTGGATGGCCTCTCTATTTCGTGCACATTTCTCATCCTCAAGGCTACTCCTCCCAATCCCGGGCCCCAAATCATCAATTAATATTCGGTTGCACGTGTAAAATATTTCTTTTGATGTAAGCATACAAAAATACAATTTATAGGCTCATTTATAAACGTTATGATTCTTAAGATTGATCGCTCGATTTCAATAGTGTATCTGAGGGTGTTAAGGTAAAATACGCGTTCTTAAGCCTTAACCCTCCATTCGGTATCCTTTGAAAGATCTGTTATATTCGATTTCTAAAGACCTTTGACTCCTCTCTGACATCATGGTAAAGGTTTTGGGCAATTTCACTGCGAAATTCTTTATAAGTCACGCCTACCAGGTACCCAAGCAAAAATATTAACGGAAGCGGCAGTTGCCTTCAGACATCATTTTGACGAATTGTGTGTGTAACAGCGTATAGGCGATATTTTATACCAGAAAATCGAATCTACAGTGTTTGATATGATAAGCGTGGACCAGGTGAATATGTTTGGAACAGCAGTAGGCGAACCATATTTTCGGATTGGATTTCTTCGGGCAATATGACAATGAAGAAGCCATTCATAAAACACATAGGCTCGTACCCTGCCTCAATATTTCTCATATTCCCAGTTGAATGTTGCCGCAGAAGTATTATACAGTTGGTTTTTTCATTAATATTACATTGTATAAATTTTATGATTTGATTTGCTAAAATACTGAGTTATGCCGCGGATTTTTCCCGTTCCGCACTTCCGAAAAAATAAAACGAATTTATTGCGTGTGATATTATACCATTCCTTAGAAAAGGAATTCGTAATAGGAGAACGATTGAAACAGGGTGTACACATTTTTAATATGGTATATACGATAATTTTTTTACATCATTGCAATAATTAAAGCATGAACATTTTTAGCTTCAAGAGACATCGTCATTTGGTTCAAAATTTTATTTTAGTGCGTAGGTCGCACATGTTGACAAGGAATCCCACTGAAGTTATAAAATTGAGGGTTGCTGTCAGGAAAAGGCTTTCAGTTTCCTATTTAGTCGAAGCATTTTATTACATAATACTTAGCCCTGCGAAATCTTTAGCCGGCACAAAATCCGCATGTAATAAATCCTGTTGTGAAATAATAAAAGAGGATCAACGCATTGAAAGTAAGCTTATATCATATGGTTTTCCAGTGAGGAAAAGTAGCTTCTTCAGCGCCTAAAATGTATCAAGCGCGCAAAAATGAATCATTAGCGTAATTTGTGATACTTAACCAGAGTTCAAAAATTAGCAATTGTAGGCTTGGAGCTTGATAGTCAACCAAATTAAACTATACACTATAAAAACTGATGAGTCTGTCCGTGCAGTTTTCAACCGTATCAATTATGAATTCGATGGGATTTTTCACGTGTGGTTACTGACAAAAAACGAAATTCTGAACACTAGCTGAGTTACACACTACACTCCGCTCACAGAACGACCGTCGTGGACCCTCCCGCAATTCTCAGGTTGCGTGAGTTACTGCCTCCGAGACTTACCAAATATGTCTCTGAAATGGAAACTCCTAATGTGTGGCTGGTATGTGTATTCACTCCATGTTTGTAGCTCGACGGCACCACGCGCCATTCACTCAGGAAATTGCTCACACTGCTCAGGTTAAAGATATAGTGCATGATATCTCCATCCCACAGCCTATCTCTCCACATAATGAATTAGACATGTCACTGGGACACAATACAACTAGCAATAGCTTAGTCATACGTTAAAGAGAAGCCATAAATGTCGGCTTCCTTCAGTGACGCAGAATATCCACTCGTCCACAGACTACATGCTAGTTCTAGTGCGTCCAGTCCGTGTGATCATAATGGATAAGGAGTTCCTTCTTAAGTGCATGGCAGAGATTGTTTTCAAAGAAATTCAGGAATAAATGTACCACTAATCTCATCATGCCTACGTCATTACATTACTTAGACTATTTTTAAAATAAAAATTAATCCCTATGAGTTGGCTTAGTAGTTGACGAAAGACCGGATGCACTCTCTACAAGAGTATTTCCTGATTCTGACGGAATCCAGTTTAATTCCACAGTCTTTCATAACTAAGCGATCCACAATTTAATCTCAATTGTCCAACAAATATATCTTGAGAATTTCGGCTCATCTAATAGGAAAACGCGTAAGTTGAACGTCACTAGAGTATAATTCTTAAGTCAAATGGAATGAATACACCAAGAGTACTCCTGCGACTTAAGTCACGGGATATAATACAGCTGTCAGGAGCATTAACGTTGCTTAGTTTATGCTTCCCATTTTTTCAATGCTTTCATTGAGTTTTTTGTGTTTTATATTTTGTATTTGAACAAACTATGCAAGCATGGTACTCCATGTGCTTTCTCACCTAAACCCCTAATACACACTCGCAGAATAAGAGAGATTCAATTACATGTGATTTTCCAGAATATTATCTCATAACTTTATGCCATCAGGAATATACGCTACTGAAGTGTTTGAAAATAATTTAATGAGGAGTAATTTAATTACATTGACACCGTAGCGTCTTATCGAAACTCTATATAAATCCAATTTCAATAAAAGGCAGTTGTGTCAGCGATATATTCAATCATGGGGGAATCAAGGCAATGGATCTCCATGAATCTGGATTAACTTCTTTATCGAGTAACAGCTTCGTAATGACGGCTCGTGACATTACTACATGACCGACGCTTCGATGTCCAACCAAGCTCCCCGGTCAGGGAACATCGTACAAAACTTTTCCCGCACAAGGACCGTCGAAAGAGCCGCACTTCACGAGTGTACTAACCCGTGGCATATCGCTCTTGCTGCGATCATTGGCGGCGACGCGGTGCGTCGTCACGTGGTCGGGCGAGGAGGGGGCGGTGAGAGGAGGAGGGGTAGGAGAGTTGGCGATGCGAAGGGAGGGGAGGGTGTGATGGACGGCGAGCGAGGTGGCGGCGTGCGAGCGATCAACAGTTGGCGGCTGTCGTCGTGCGATTGTCGAGCGCAAGCGGCACTCTTCCGTGGCCGATGACGAAGCGGGGAAGCGGAATGTGAGTCGGCGGGGGCGCAGTCGGGGGCCCCCGGGGCGGACGAGCGACTCCGGGCGCATATTTCCTGAATACCGAACACGACCACATCCCATCCCACCAGCTGAAGGATTGGCTGAATCACGAGCGCGTTGTAGTTGGATTCAAATTGCGAAGTCTTCACTTGATGGAAGGCAGATATTGTATGAAACAAAACTTAGTGTCTTCCAATGGGTTATTATTACAAACCGACCGGTTTAAATCCAAAGATCCGTGGTTCGATTCCCGGTCCAGTCGATTTTTGGAATCGGCCATCTTTACACCTACACACAACCACTGTGTTCCTTTATGTGTTCCTATCCACTTTCTTTCTACCTTTCTGTATGCACATTTATATATGTATTAGCCGCTGAGCGGTCTGATTGAATGAACGAATGATTGTATGGCCTGAACGGCTCATTTCCTACTTGGGATCTGCGTTCCCCTAAACGCCTATTTATTTCTTTCAATACTGTCTGTGTGCTTGTGTTATTCTTTCATTTCGCCTTCTGTGTTGGTCATTCTCTCTCTCTCTGCCGGTGGGTGAACTGCAGCTCTAGTGCCATATATTGGCCGCTCTCTTGGGTCATGCCTTGTGGAGTATTTGTTCATATAAACCCCCGCCGATTCCAGTGGTTTCTTAGTAGACTGGGTAGCCTGGTGGTCTGCGCATTGGACGCGAAATCCAATGGTCCGTGGTTAGAGTCCCGGTCCAGTCAAATTATTTCCTCTTGGAATTGGCCATCTTTACACCTTCACACCACCACTGTGTTCGTCAACTGCTGCTGTTTGGAGTATGCTGGAACTACTGCTTTTGCTGCTTGGAGTCTATGATGTACACACGAGAGCGACGGCTCCAGCTCAGGAATATCGCACTTTTTATTTAATATCTAAATTTTATCAAAGGCTAGCTTCTAGCGGTGATCTTGGCGGTAATCCATGAGAACCACGCGAGGGAACACCCTTGTAGCGCAAATGGAAAGACACGCGGGGCCGTCGAGCCGACGAGCTTACAAGGTAAACGAAGGCGGTGGACGCATGGCATCACTACGAACGGAGTCAAGACTCTAGAATAATACCTAGACCTCGAGAAATGACAGCATTCCAGACGAGCCTAATCCCTGCTTACTTTCCCAATCGATGTTCCGCTCAGGAGAACATTTCTCTCTATCGATCCCCAAACAGTAAGTCGAGTGAATGGTACCTTTTAACCCATTTACATTATCATGCGTCTCAAAAAATTCTTACAGTCTGTCAAATTTGCATGACCCTCAATAACCTCCAAGGACACTTCACCTTCTATTATAAAAATTTGGTTATTCTCTGCCATAGATGGGTCGCAAACTATAGAGCAAACATTTACTAGTTGGTGAATCTTCTCCAAATATTACGACAAACATCGATAAAATATAGAAGGCACTTCAAAACACGTCAATCTACCAATGAAGTGTATTACAGCTTTTAGAAGAAAAATCTACTGACTTGGAGGATGCACTGTAGGCTTGAATTGCTTTAGAATTGCAGAACAGGTGCATTTCAGAGTGGCAAAAACATCGTTTTGACGCCGCTCCACAAATAAGACGTTACCAAACAGATAGGTACAAGAATTCCTACTTTCCTCGCACAATCGGTGACCATGATAAAAACTGAGCTCCATTCCAATTACTCAACATTCGTAAAATACACGTCACGATTTCATCTCCCTATAACCTTCTCCTATGGGTATGGGTTGCAAAATATCTGGAGCCTCCGCGAAGTTCCCCTTCGGAGTTCTAATGCTTTAAATGAAGAATTATCAGGAAACATTCAGAGAAATATTCTGAAACTATTTGAAACATGCAATGCAACTTAAGGGTAAGAAATCGTCTCCATGGGCCTCGTTAAAATCATTACTAAGAAATAGCAACTCTCTCTAGAGTGCATACCCAATGCCCCTGGGCACTTGAAGTCATTTAAGAAAGATGCACTAAAGGAGAATTTATATTAATTTTTTTAAATAAATTATTTTCATTCACAATTCTACACGGAAAAAAATCTTTCAAAATTGGCTTTACTACGACTCCCAATGGCCTAAACACATCTTTCTCCTGTTTTTCCAAAATGTTCACCCCCTTCCAACCTTGACTCAATAAGGACTCCCTCCGAAACTAAATCCAAGCTGCGTCACTGGTAGGTACGGTGATTAGAATTACCACTGGCTTTTCAATCCTTGATCGTGCTACAGATCATAGTTGTATGACTTATGAATTGTATTAACCCAATGCGCAAGCATAAATGACAATAACGTGGAATAAACACCGATAAATCCCAACCACCAAACTTTTCCCTTTCCTCTTCCTTCCACCCCCCTCTTTCTGCTGAGAATCACATATAAATGCCCGTGGCAAAACTGGAATTTTTACTCTGTACCTGATGATGGCCAAGTAAAGTGCCGAAACACGTGTGGTAACGTTTGAATATTATTAAATAGTGGACAGTACAACATCAAGTGTTTTTCATTTCGAATATGCAGTTCCACATTTTGCCCGAAACTGTTGACTTTAGGCAAACATAAATCTTTTTATTTTTGATATGATGGCACGAAGTAGGATTTTCTAGCCTTTTTCTACTCTGTCCTTCATCAAACCCCGGATAATTACTCCTCGTAATGAATATTTTTATTGAGCTTGGTGAAGTGTTCTAGAAAGTAAAATTATTAATATTAGTTAAAATTTATGATTAGGCGTTTTAGTTTCACAACTACAATGAAAACTTTACTCAAGAGTTTCGCCTAAAAGCCTAACGTTTCATCTTTGTAGTGAGATGCCCACGTCTGGCATAATTACTACGATTTCTACGCATTACTTTCTCTATCCCTTACCTTCTCTAAATTCACCAATGAAACGGTTCGCGTCCCTTCCCGTAATTCTTTTTTCTGCAGGAACGATTTTACGCTTCATTTATCGTCGACGTGCAATTCACCAGAGCAAAATAAACGCAGAGGTGATCTATTTTGGTTATTTCTCACACTTAGGCTGATTCCCACGAGTTAATACCAGCTTTTCCTCAACTCTCTCCTGGAATTATTCCCGCTTCTTTGGGAGGGGAGAGGATCAATTTGGGCGTATTCGAGCGCTTTTAAATCTTCCTCCACGCCATTCCACCCACCACCGCCCCCCACCCATTCCCCACCCACCACCTGGCCTCCGCTCGCTCAGCCAACCTCACTCCGAGGGAATATTCATCCCTTACATCCTCCAAATAACATTTTCACGGCTTGATTCAATTCACCTCCGTCATATTTTCGACAAACCTTAAAACCTCTCTCTCTTCTCGGTCACCACTCTACGAGACGAAAGCTCCCTGCCCCTCCCGCCCCCCTCCCTTTCCACGAAGCCAACCACCCACCCTATTCCTCTCCGATCCACGAATCCAATTCCATGGAATTCAAGGAAATAAGACGTATTCTTTTCTTCGGCGAAAAATCACACTCCCACTATCACCTCCTTGCCCTTGCATTCTTTCCATCATCCCGTCGCCTCCCCCCTCATCCCCCCAACCGCCCTCCGCCCCACGAACTACGCCCACTCTTCGCCCCCGCGATATAAAATTCACAACACTTCCCAATGCTTCCCCGAAACTCCGCGATCACCACGCATCTCTCTCCGACCCCACGTTTTATTTCCCTTCGGTTGGATTTGACCCGATATCCGAGGAAGTGGGTTTTGGATTTCGCGAGGAAACCTGCTTTATTTCCACGAGCCTGGGCTTGGTGGTGCGATATTCCCGAAACCAGAAGCGGGAACAATGAAATTCTGATAATACCAGTGCTGGCTCAAACTTGCTCACGTTTACAAAAAAAATAAAATACATTACACAAGTAAAATAATAATTGAAGGAAAAATAGAGGGAAAAGTCCCCGAAGGAAGACCCAGGAATATATACATGAACCTAAGAAAGAAGTAAGTTTGTAGGATGAGCTACTAGGAAATAACAGAACATGCATTCTACATCTACATCTACATAATACCCTGCGAGCCGCCGCTTGGGCGTGTGGCAGAGGGTGATGGGTCACCAGCCGTGTAAAGGTGTAAGTTTTTTGGAGATGAAATATTGACATGTATCATAGGAGTGTATTTAGTGGAGCTCAATTTTTATTGTGGTCGCTTATTATCTGCGGAAAGAACGAGTTTTTGCACCTATCTGCTCAGCAATGTATCTCTCTTATTTGATTAGATAGGGAAGGGTTGAGGAGTGCCCAATAGTAGAACCAATCATAGGATAACCGATAGGACCGATAACGGAAACACTGATGACTTGATCTGCTGCATTCCTGGCGTATGAGCTTCTCATAGTTCTCTCGGGTTTCCCTCCGGGTGGGATGGTCCATATAGGCCAACGATTTGATACTCGAGAACCGTCGACAGGGTACTCACTCACCTCTGACCTGGGGGCGATGTTTGAGTCGAGTGTCGAAACGTTGGCCTTCATGAGCCCACTGACCCGGTGGAGTTCCCCAGAGAACTTTGATTATAATGATGCTCATAAACGGGGGCAAAAAGGATATCATCTGTATAATGAAGCCACTCTTATTAATTATTTATTACTATATAAAACCATTATTTCCCCTGTAATTACTCGAGTAGTTGTAAGCTTTGGTTTGACGCGTTCAATATGCCATTTTGTTCCAGCTTTCTCGGTAGTTCACCACATGTTACGTAGTTTCACCCGTATTGAGATCGAAGACGTCCGTTGGGACGCGGAAAGTTATCTAAAAGAATTATCTGCGTCGTGAACATCCGAGAATATAGATGTATGCATTATTTTTAACGCGCTGGATGCCTATGATAGAACAGGCTTCTGAGTGATCGCTCCAACCATAATTAATTACTGAGAATTTTAGTCGTATGAGAATGAATGCTTATGCCCCATTAATGAAAAATATTTACCTCATGTTTCTTAGAGCTGCTAAAATATAAAATAGAACTCGAATGTGTCTTATTAATACCAGTTTGTAATCCCGCTCAAACTACATAAAGCGAGCGTCACCGGTGTCCAATGTTAACAAATATTTATATGAAGTCTTATCTCTCCTATAATCGCTTGTATCAGACTCGCTTCGGCCGATGGACCCAGGAAAAGAGAGAGACGAGAAGTCGCACAAATGCGATTCTGCGATTCTCCGAAAGGAGAGCCGCCGTTAGCGGCACCATCACATAACACATCCACGATATTTGACGTCAACTTTGACACAACATTCACATCGCAGTTTAGCATTTACGTCGTGCCCTTACGATGCCACGTTTTTTTCCATATGCCATTTCAACTCTTCCTCGCTCCCGTCGTATTAGTGACTTCCATAAAATACACATACTCCGCGAAGCTTGAATGACATAGAACAATGTAAAGACGAAATATAGGTTCGAGAAGAGAGTAGTGGTGCCTTTACGCAAGAAACTGTTTTGTCAAATATTCGGAAGACCTGGGAGCTAGCCTAATAGACGACGTCTTTGGCAATTTTAAGGTTAAAGGTTAAAAATTCACCATATATTTGCCAGCGATAGCGTAGCTTGCACATAAACCGTTGGCCACGCATGCCTCGCAAGTCCTCACTTGCTAATCCAAGGGTCGCGAGTTCGAGTCTCACCTGAGTGAATCTTTCACCCCTCAGGACATGGGTGTTTGTGCTCCTCCATCTTTGCTAGTTGAAACGTCCGATTTATAAGGCCAGTAGAGCTGTTTTCGAAATTGTGGAAATAAAAAAATTTCTAACTTTAAAAAAATCATGCCTTAATAAATACATATTTCTCGGTATCGAGAGAAATATGCACGGGAACGTGGAACCTTCTTCAACAAGCTCACTTCGAGGAAGATGTCACTCTCCTCCTCATCACTGAAATTCACACATCTAAAGTATATACGCAATAGCTTCAAAGGTAATATGTTAGATTACACCAAAAATATTTTCATAGAATATAAGTGTGTACTTTAAAATGACGTAGGACTGAGCCTTATCCCTACGTCCAAACAGAGAAACTTTCAAAGTATTACGTTTCCTCCAAATCTAATGTATCTAATCAATGCACCATATTGATTTACAGACCATTCAGGTAAACTGTATTCCTATTCGATCCTATCTAATAATTAGTAACCGAGCCAGAGTGGCGATTATAAGAATAACTGGCTTACAGACGATACTAAAAATATTGGGTTTAAAATAGTGCTGTTTCATATTTTGAGAGCCCACGATTTCTTCATTATTCATTTATCCATAAATCTAATATCAAAAATCTTTATTGTAGTTCAAATCCCATGTCTTACTAAGTTCTAATGCAATCACCTAAATGAATCCAATCTACAATTTTTTTATAAAATACGCTATTGATGAAAAAAAAGATGTTTTCATGGAAGTAGAAATGAAATCATCCTCACTTCCTTATCGCTTAAAGTAGACCTCCAAACTACCAATCGGTGACCACGGCACGAAAAGGAACAACCTCCCGACCTCGCGCTCCATCACGAGATGTTCCAACGTTGGAATTTTCCCGAGCGCGTTAACGGCCTCAGAGGCGAGAGAAACGAGTGTTTACGATAATTTTGTTTGGAGAACACGCAGCATCGAGATGGGAACTTGCTTGCCATTTCACTCCTCTTTTGGGCCATTTTTAATGGCACTTTCGCGTTAGAAAACCTGAATCCATTCGGTGCCGCTTCGAATAGCACTTGAAGTGATGATGCGTCCTCACTGACTGAGGGAGAGCGTTGAACCGACGCGGAATGGTCCAGCGGGACTAGATCCGGCTTTGTGAGTGATCATTTTTTTCCAGTGCAATCTTGGCATGCGGACGCCCGGAGTGTTTCCAATGCCCGCTGCAAGCCCGTTTCAGTGAGCAAAGTCAATTATCTACGTCATACTCGCAGCCTCCAGGCACGCTTGATCATCAGTGCGTCGGGCCGTTCAGCAGCGAAAATAATTTACTCGATGGTCTTGTTGTAACCGACCCTTTTCAATGAGTTGACAAAATTCCAACCGTCTGATTCAATCGCAAAGTAATGGATTGGAAATTATGCGTAAGGTTGATGGGATAACCATTTATGGTAATTTCTCGGGTATAATAGGCCTAGTCAGGTCGGCGATATTCTCATGAAACAGAATATTGGGATCCAATTACGCGATTTTGCTATCATCATTCGTCTGTATCTTACAGAGAATAAGACTGAGGATTGAACATTAACGTGTATTAGGAAATGAACTTTCGGCGTCAAGAGAGATTTACAAATGACCAAAGCACATCGCGCTGAGTCATTCCATAAAAGTAATGGCAGACAGTATAGGTAAGATTTTTTTCTTTCCTTTTCATGATAATAAGTGCACTCAGTAGCTCACGAACTTCCCTTACTGGCTTATAAATGTTTTCCACGGATGGAACGGATCACGTTGCTGCACGAAGGGGCTTTTCAAGTACTCAGCACTGCGAAAATAACCCTGGGAGTTGGCGAATTTTTTTCCCTTTTCAAATGGGTACTCTTGTTTTGGTCGCTGAGCTGCAATCATCCATATAGTACAAGAAATGAAAAATCTAACAACACGTTTGGTTCTGTCCCTTATCGATATTTTTCTTACGAAAATTTGATGCGCAGACCCACCCCATTGGAAACAGGCAGTGTCCCCGGAAGTGCGCGATGGTCATGGTGAAGGTTCAGCCATCGTGGATACCCGGCACTATTGTCAAACCGGTATCTCACGGTCAAAGTTTAACTTAAAAGCCTGTTTTCAAATTGGCAGATACGTGAAAATAACTTGAAATCATACCACACAGAGCAAACTTTTTTAAATATTTTCTTTCAATGTGTACAGTGGCGGAAGAAATTAACGCAAAAATTTTCGCGCGCCAGAATGCGGAATTCTTGGGACCTTCTAGGAGCAGCATACACTTTGAAAGACTGGCAACACTGAGAAAGACATCGTCTACCGCAAATATTTGAAATCCGCAATGACACATTTTCCGCAGCCTAGAAATTACTTATCATTCACCTCTTTTTCGAGCTTTCTTCTCGTATTATTCGTGCATTCAGTCGCGGTGTATCGTTGTGTATATTTAAGCATGTTTTTTTACGTCGAATAATATCATTGTTACTGAAAGACTGTTTATAACAAATATTCACTATCCCACCCAACTCGGAATATATGCTGTTCTCATATTGACCATAACATATGTTGATACAAAACTGGCGATCGTCATGTAAAAAAAAGTAGAAATATAAGGCAAATATGTCTGCTACCACCAAGGGATATTCATTATGGTCGAATTTTCGAGGATATATTTGTATGACGCGTCCTGAGTCTGTTTCACCGAAATAATATAAATCGAAATTCTTTCGCATCAAATGTTGATACAAAAAAGATTTAATTAAAATAGATATAATCTACGCGATATAATTTTTCACGATTTTCAATTTATAGATTGATGAGGTTTCGATCTCAAAACGGATATTTATTGATGAATCGTTCATGACCCAATATAAATCCGTCATTTGTTTGTCAGAATGGGATTAATCTATGGAAATATACGTAAATATATGATTTTATGAATTAAAAATTAAGGTGATCACATCGATACCGAATAATCTAGATATATTTTTCCGATATTTCTTTCATCTTATCACAGGAAGCTTGCTGACGAGCCGTTCACTGTGAAGCTTTATCTAGTAAATGCAGAACATACGAATAAACGTTCACAAAAATTTAACACAAATTAGGTGCAGTCATGGATAAGCAACTCTATTATGTCTGACTGCATAATATGTTCTTATATGTATTAGCTATATATTTGTCGCACATATAAAATTAACAAAAATGCCTTTTAAAAGACTTCAGTTTACAGTAAAATGTCATGAATGAAATAAATTAATAGGTAACAGTCAATTTTGCGGCTGTCAGACGTATTTGGCCAGCAAAAGAGTGTTCCGTGTTCGATGTTTAATGAACGCAGCTGACTTTTTATTTGAATTTTCACATATTGGTGATATGAATTAATGTAATACGTAGTTGCAATGACTGGCTAATGGCATGAAATTTTATCAATACAAAAGAGAAAATTCTTCATGTAAAAATTATTTTAATTGACCATAAATTGAATTCAAAGCTCATAAATGTCTCAACCAGGGGTGGGATTACGGTTCTTTCCTTCTCGTGGTCGTATCGTCATCCATAAGGTAACCCACGTTGGTGGGGCAATGCTCCTGCAGTCCTGGGAGCGCATTACACTGCTATAAAGCACCTGATCTTTCTTGATGACGATCACATTTTCGAAATCATGAGCGCAATTGAACAATAGCATTATGAAGAACCAAGATCGCGATACAGGTTTGTTACCCAGTTACAACTACCGAGCTTCCTTATTTCAAGGCGAGTTTCAGATGTAGTTGCGTATCCTTTCGCTATTTGCGTCCGTAGACGTTACTGTGAACTGAGTTACTATTACAGTACGTGGTAATATTGTCTGAGAACATTTGATGGAACGATTAGGAAAGAAAAAACATACTAATTTCACTGATATACAAACAAAAAGCAGTAGTTCTCGGATTTCACCTCATCAGCCCAGACCATTCCAATCGAACGCCATTAGTTCCCGTTGCGCATGAGTTTTGAGGCCAGCTGACAGTCTTTGTTAAAGCAACAAGTAATCTTGTGAGAATCTTGAGATTCCCAAAAGGTTTCCCCGTGTCGAAACAATGCTTCGCCAATACTAATCTAGTCAAACTCGGAATATATGAAGGGCGCATGATATAATTTTGGAAGTAGTATGCCTTTAATAAGAGATTATTTTCCCCTTCTGTTGCGGGTGATACTTTTTCTGCCAAAGATCACGTTTTGGACGCCCGTCATTTAACCCACAGGATAGAAGTGGTATTTGACTTCTTTCAGTCCCACAAAAGTATTCGACGGGTGCCTCCGAACTTTTCGAAGCGCGATGAGCCTTTTCTTTCTGGCGCAGCTAAAACCTCTGCATCATTCACAACAACAATCTACCCCAACCACCACCACACGGAACTTCGCGAAGGTTTACCGATGGCTAATTCATTGAGATGAGCGTCGATAGACGGACAAGCAGAGCAGACAGCTCAAGCAGAGATATTTTTCAAAGTTTTAGTGGCCTATCCCTATATTCTTGGAGGAAAAAAGATGCTATTAGCCTTTGAGTATGCCTCATCTTTCTTCCAGGAGGAGGAATCGGGTTGTGGATTTGTTAAAGGCAAATATGTCTGTCGAAAAATTACCCGAATAGATGTTGCGCCTTAGACTTTTACCCACAAAACTTCTATCTGGTGCGTAAATGTAAAAATTCCCATTTCTTACTACTATTAAACAGAAGTCATCAAATTGTCTGCTATGAGAACTATGATTTTTCAAATGTAAATCAATATTCATTTTTCGTCTGCCATTTGGAATATATGCGAGTTAACCAACGTCTTAACTCTAGATGGTTCAAAACAAACCATTTAACACAGATAGAGCGGGCTGCACGGAGCCCAGACCTCAAATCCATAGAAGTATTTGGGCATTCATTATCAGGAAAATGCGTGAAGCAAACGTTTTTTATTCCCTAAAATGAAACGATCCCAAACTTAGGCGCAATATGGAAAGTTATGGAGGAAGAATGGAAGATGGACCCAGTAAGATGATGTCAAAATGTGGGAAACTCCATGTCTAAGAGAATTGGTCAGGGAATCGAGAATGGAGGGGGATGGATTGAGTATAAAAAAGAAACATCTTCATCCTTTATATAAATACCAGCTCAATTCTCGAAGATAAATTACTGTGGCCATGTGCACACATGGCTCAGGTTGAGAGACTTACGAATACATCTTAACCTTTTCCACTTGTTCTATATAAAGCTGTATAATGCCTTCTCCAAAATTCATTAGCACTTAGAGATAAAATTTATGACCCTGTTAAAAGTCTTTTAATATTTTCATGTAGGGCTCACATAACTTTAAACTCCGTACAAGTAACAATATTACGATATATTGGAAGAGGAATGGGTTCTTTACGGACGTAGCAATTGTAAAATAAATAAATTAAATAAATAAAAATAATATAAAATAAAATCACATCGCATAGAATAGTTATAAGGGTGTTAAAAGTGACCACGCCAAGATTTGAACTCCAGACTTTCGTGGCCTCAGACGAACGCTCTCCCCTTCGTGTTCAGTGGTTCTTATGTACATCGAAAAAGGGGAATACCAACGTTTTACTTAAAAACTGGGCCAAATAAGATGTCCTGGACTTTTGAAAGCTATTTTCAGATAGTAAATAATATTACGCTAGGAGGAATTAAGAAAGTTTGGCGTTTGAGACAATCTGAATGCACGAGGGCGGAATTTTACGTAGGGTATTAAGATATCGGAAAAGAGAAAATCTTCTCCTCATGTAAACCATTCTATTCTATCAGATTTCCGATATTTTAACTTAAAATTCACAAGATAATACACCAAAATGTTAATTGTAATGTATGATATTTTTTGGAAGTAGTTTGAGGCCTATTAAAGCAACGGTCATCGACAGCTATTTCCTACACGCGGAAAAATTTTTATTGTATATGGATTTTATCTGGAGAATATATGCATTGTGTTTCCTGAGTAAGAATTTTTCATCGTTACTTTTCTTTAATTTCAACCGAGAAAAATGTTTTTAAAGGGTCCAAAGCTATAAAATCAAAATGGAAAGTATCACTACATAGTTGACTAGGACTTCGTTACCTCGACTGGCTGCGGGGAGAGGTAAACTCATCACGTTTATAACTCCACGACAGTCTCGCGAGCGTGAACCTTATTTGTATTCCTATTTATGTGACGCGTAAAATTGATATCCCTTCATACAGAGTTTGAGTATTCCCGGTTTCCATTGGCTGTATGATGTTGTCAAGTTGATGAAGGAAAAGCGATCTCAATTAGTTCCCGCGTACGCCGCATTCAGACGCCAATGAGTTTTGCGTTAATTTTTTCCGCCACTGTACATAGTTTCGGTCTCTTTCAACAGCTGTGCTCCAATACGCATTCACTTGCTACAGTTATGGATATCAATCATCAGCATTAAATAATGATTCAAAAATCAAATGGTCGACCGAGAAGCTACTAATCATAACGCTACACCAAGCAACGGCAGTAATTATGCTATGCTGAAGGTAAAAAAGTCAAAGAATAGACGTTAGTGGATCAAAAAACTATTATGATATTTTCGGAATTCGTCATCATATCAGTTCTTATAAGAGGGTTTCAGCTTCCATTGACCATTTGGGCTCCGTTTTGCCTTTTGCCATATTTTTTTTAGTATAGCTTCTTAATATTTAATAAAACAGTCTAAACTAACGCCCACTATGCTCCCACCGACTTGTAACTTCTAGTTTCTCACTAATAAGAGTGGAAAACGCAAATGTTGAGCTTTAATTCTCCGAGAATGGTTATTTATTAACAAATTTAATATCAGGTTGATCAAATTTTATGTTGAACATTTTCCAGGGGGTTTCAACCAAATTGAATTTTCTTCAAATTATGCGTGCCACTCGATATTCAAACCTTTTTTTATCAAAAATTTTGTCAAAATATACACTGTGGAATATCAGAATTCGACTCGTGGACAACTCATCTCCAGTTTCCTCTCTTGAGGAGCCCTCTACCGGAAATTTTCCCTCAGGGCACCACTGACGCTCCTTATCTTGTTCCCTCTCTCTTAATCTCATCAGACCTTCCGCCAACCCTCCACCGATCCAAAATCCTTATTCTCATCATGACTTATTATCGGGTCTCCCGCCGGGAAAAGTATTCAGTAATATAGTAGTATTAGACGCGAGGAATCAACTTAGCCGCACAAAGCTCCTTATGGGACAATAAGGGGAACAGATTTCCTCCAGCCTCACCATTGTGACGTGGCTGGTCGACAACTATAAGATTGATAAAAAGATGAACAGGATGAGTAGGTGAAATCTGTTACTGTTTTATACATTGCAGGTTTAATACATCCACATCTACATAAGACTCTTCAAAATACATTAAGGGGGTGAGTTATCATAGTTATTCACAATATTGTATCCCAAATTAGTCAACAAAATTGTGACAAAGAAAGCACTGACAATAACCAGTGAATACTCGTTTTGTGATAATATGCAATAAAAATTAAATGGGAAGAATACGAGTTAAAATGAGATAATCGATACGAAGGAACGCCAATTCATGCATCAAAGCGTATTCATACATCATTTAGTGCAGGTTGAACAGATCGCATATCAAGGGATAAGTTTGCATGGAAATGAGATCAGGGAAAAAGGGGAGAGTAGAAAAGCTAGGCCGAAAATTAAAAATTAAGTTAAAGGCGGCGATTGATCACGAGGCTCAACCAAGATACATGAAGACTGGTAAATAACTTGATGAGGTTTGCTAGAAATCAGATCCTTGAGAATCGATGGTCATAAGCAGAAGGTTCTCGAATCCCAAGAGTTTATTTGAAAATTCTGTCTTGAATTTCTCTTGCTGCTTAATGACTCTTGGCGTGGGAGGAAATACGCTCTCTGATATGAGCTGAGAAGATATCTGTTTAATGGGCAATATTAACAGGGATTTAAGGTGAAATATTTTTGAACTGCTGCTATTTCCGCCTTTGGGTTTCTCAGTTCCATCTAATTTTCTTCCTGCGAACTCAAGAATTACCTGCTGGAAGAGTACTTTTTCTAGTAGAAAATTAATTAGAATTAATAGGATTACCTATCTCATTCCATGATTTATAATTGTTTTTACCCTTCACTTTGGCATGCACAAAGAAGTAATTACTGGAATCGGAAATAGCTTATCTATGCTGTATTCAATACAATTTTCAAGACCATTATAACGATCGTTTTGGCAACCAGTTGATCTTTTTCCTCAGACAAGATACATCGTGTATTTTAGTTTCACAATAAAAATTGTTAATATATAGCTGGAAGACATGACTCGATTGGGTATATTATTGTGCTTTAAATAGGATTTTGGAGGAAGCGCGTAGCTGAAAATCCCTGGAAAAGGATTGTATGACTGATATTTTTACAGTGGAGGAGAACTTTTACAGCCGAGGCTGATACACTCTAACACGGCTACAATAAACCCCCTTCTAATCTCGAGTTAGTTCCGTCATAAAAAGAGCCCACGCTAATTCATCCCTCGGCTCAACTCAGGGAGTCACGTTATGGTGTTCCGTGGAATGCACCATTGATGCGGAGATATGGAACAACATGCTTCCATTATTTTTTTATGACCCCGGCGAACTTGAGCCGAGGGCACTCGAGGACGCCTCCGCTGGTTCGAGCAGAGGGGAGAGGAATCCGCGGATGATTCCGCCGACGCATGGCCATTGGCGGGAAGTGTGTTTGGTGGCGGTCAACGCGGCGAGCGCGGACTGAGTGGACAGCGGCCAGTCCACGCGTCGACATCCGGGACAGAGGTGGGCGACGATGGCATTTTTGCAGACGGCATCGACCTAAGGAAATATTAGAATTTCTTCACAGTAGAGCGTCGATAGTGCGGATCAATTGTTACCGGACCCAGCCCGGATTATCAAAAAGTCCGGATTTTCGAACAAACCAAAAAAAGGCTGTTTGATGCCTTAAACATAAAGAAACTTTGCTAAAAACCATAAAAACAGTTATTCACTTTAGTACTTTAGTTAAATAATTAGAGCAGATAAATAAAACCATTAATTGATATGAACTTATTACGTAGTATTTTAGTGCAATATACTGTAATACGTCTTTCATCAACGCTTTTGACAAATGTATACGTTGCATTCACTTCAACTTATATTTCGACGGATATGAATCCGGATTATCGACAGTACGGATTATTGACGCTTAACTGTACTTAACACAGCCTTCATCTCTAAAAAATTAATTTACAAGATACATAATCCAGTACAAGTTCAAGTAAACTGGATGCCATGATAGCTTTCCTGCATCATGTGATGTAGAACTACTTTCGGCGACAAAATCATATTATGCCGCTGTATTTTGAAAATTTGTATCTGGGTCCGTGTAAATGCTAATGCAATATTTTTTACATCAATTTAAAGATAATTTTATTTCAATTTCAGAAGTATTTTTTATTATGTGATAAAATAAAAAATGGAGGCTTATTAATACAATAATCGACACCCCGCATCCTAAATTTAGCAGTTTTGTCAACTTCACGAACTTTGTAACTCAGCCTAGGGAAATCTACACAATATACAGCTACAATTGACTTTCCACAAAAAGTTGCGAGAAAAAATAGAGATGCACAAAATGGAAAGCGAAAAATTTTATAACGGATATTTTGTTGTTGATAAACGAAAATGTTTAAACGTTATCTCGTCCCACAATTTGCACAGTATCAACAAATTGAAGCTACGGTAAATTTTTTTAATTTATTTGTAATTTTTCTATGATCCGAAAATAAATTATTTATGCCCAGTGCTGACTGCGTTAGAGAATTCTGAAAATTTGCAGGAGTTAACGATTGCTGCGTTGCCACTTATTGCGCGCGCAACTCAAGATGGATATTTGGACGAACGGGGTGCACTGCGACTGAATCATTTTGCATCGAGCTTTTGAAAAGTGATGCTATATTCTACTAACCTCTTTTTTCTAGTCAATCGATCATGAAGACGTACGCATCATGTTAATTCATTTACTATTCTTGGGAAACGGCCCTCCATGTGTCAGTTTAAGAATTCCACTCGCCAATTTTGCTCAACCCGGGAGAGAGAATGTAGCACACTGTGTAACAAGCACAAGGGATATCACACTAGCTGAGCCATTTGATGTCATGATTGATGCGAGACTAGTTTACTACTAGCTCCCTATAGGATGCAGTAGCTCTCGACTAATCTCGCCAGTTTTTACAGACGCTGTGCGATTGACACTTTTTTAAATCATCGCCATCTCTACCTCCTCTTGCTAATCAGTAATTTTCAGGCTACAATACCATCAATAAATATGAAAATCCCAACAGTTGTTTTGGTCGCCAACAGTCATTATTTGGTCCATTCAATATTTTAGTAGACATTCGTCAAGATGTGAATGAAAATACCGCTCGTCAGCCTGTACAAATTCAATGATCGTGTGAAACCTTCAAGGCTGGGATCAGATCGGCAGATTGATTGAAATACTAGCTTCCCAACCTAAGGTCTCGGGTTCGAATCCCGGAAGAGGCGCAGAATTTTCAGTGAACTCCCGAGACTTTCATGACTGCAATGTGGAAAGAATTTCAAGTGCAGCTTACACACAGTCCAGACGGCTTGGCAGTTATGGGAGTTGGTGCTTTTCCGTGAAACCAAGTTCGTCGAGAGTAACACCACTAGTAGGAGTTCTGCTCTCAGACTTCCCTCTACGCTGAACATCGCTACGATTTAAACCGATCCTAACATGATCACTCTTAAAAGTCCACGCGGCTTTATCTCCTTAAAGCTTTTTTATTTGATAAAATCAAAGAATTATGCGAATAGTCAATTGAAGCAAAGGATTTTTACAATTGTATTTCAGTGCTTTAGCGGGAATAAATTTAGGAAATAATTTATGCTGTCTGCAAAGTTTCAGAACGTCGTCGTTTCTGCCACGAGAGTTTGTTTCTTCCGTGCTTGTCGGCTATTAACCTCGTTTAGATTGTCGGCCATTATGTAGTTCAAAATGCGAACATTCGACAAGTAAATTAAATTTAATGATAACTCAAATGGCTATTAGAAGCAAAGAATAGTTTGCTTCTATTAACAATTTGAATTATATTTTAATTTAATTACTTGTCAATTACTCGCTTCGAGAATTCCTAGGCCGATCTAATGGTGGCGCATAGACCACAGAGCTCGATTCTATTTCCACTATCAACACAAACCAATGAAGTACTCTCCCATTTTACGAGTGAATTACAAGAATCATGAAATGCTTATCTCTCATGGCTAACTTATGCCTCTCCCAGATAAAATCTTTCAAACCACGCGCTCGCATGTGTGGGACGGCCCCCACAATCACCGCAATCAACTGACACCCACACGCATCCCACATTACTTGAGTTCAGCAAAGCGTGGAAAATGCGATCTTACACCCCGCTGTTCTCGCTTCCCTAAATAAGCAATCATTCTATGAAATGCTTAACATTCTACCGAACTCCTTTCAAATATTTCACTCTTCTTTACCGTAAACTTTCAACCTCTTTGCATACCGTCTCAAATGCCATTTTTTCCCGCCTCCTTCCCAATTCAACCCGTAGCCTTCCGCTTGTCATATCCGTAAATATTCCATCACTTCTTTCTTTTTTCCTGCATCCACTTTTTTGCAAAATTCCAATCCCCCTCTCATTTTCCCGACCTACCTAATCGCTGCTTTTTTTCTCCCCCATTTCACAAATTCTTTCCGCCACTAATTTACTTACAGCATCTGTCGAGTGTAAAATGTAGATGGAAACACTATTACTTACTCTAAAATAATAAGACACTACACAATTAGGTTTTGGTGAATGAAAACTGTAAAGCGCTTAAAGGTGCTAAATATTTGACCAAACGGCGAGAACTTGAAGAGAATTTAGTGTGATTCCAAGGCATCTTTAACTCAATCAAATCCTGGGAATAAAATACATTTTCTTCAAAATCTGCCTCTCAAGCGTGCTTCTTTACATAATTTGTCTAAGTTTTAGCTGGTGGGGAACACGAGCGTTCAACAAACCACTTGCATGCGCTTCGTACTGTCTTAGCGCTGCTCCGTTTCCGCTGTTTTCAATTGTGGATGTCTCCCGCCTGCCCCGCGCAATATAATCTCCGGCCCTCCTCTTGGACTTACTTTGGTGTTCTCATTGTCGCGCCCATCCGTCTTTTTGCTCTGAACAACTCCATCAGGTGTTCTTTTTTCTTGGCTCCCTTGCCGTTCCAGTACCATGCAAGACATCTCATCTCCAGGATTGTGCTCAGTTACACCTCTGCACTAAATCAAACGTAGTTTTTCCTGTCATATTGCACGACATGACTCCTGATGCTCACCGTGGTGAATGACGGCTAAACCTTCGGTGTACTGCTTTTCTTGCGCACAGTTGTTCCTGCCATACGGAAGGTGGATTACGCGCCGTGTGAGGCGATATTGAAATCTGGTCCGCTGTCGTTCGTCATTCGTGGCGGGTCGCGTCCCCTGTCTCCCTCCCTCCCCCTTTCATCTCATGTACGACCCAGACTGTCTCTGCTCATCCACTGCCATTCCAACGGCGAGACGACTCCATTTCGAATCATGGTTGTGACTGGTTGAGAACTGTTGATGTGATTCCCTTAAACTCACACAAATCAAAATCCGACATGTACCCATCGTTACATTCATAATTTAGGCTCACTTATACGTGTATATTTTAATTCAGGGAGTAATGAAGGTGTGTTTGTATCCTGTTTACATTTAGAATTATTTTATCAATCAATATTAATTGAATAAATCCTCGAAAAAGCTTCTTAATTTTGCCAAAAGTGACTCATTTTCAAGGTCTGCTTTTCTGTGTTAAACTGGATCGGTGAATAATTGCAAGTGCGGAAACAAACCAAGTAATTATCTAATCGCTCGCAATAAAATCAATCCTCAACGCAGTTTCCTCAACGAGATTCCCGATACCGCTTTTTATGTTAATAAAAATTTTACCCTAGTATTGATGGCGTGGAATCGCTGCGCGGCTATATTGATATAATACTTCCCCACAGACTCATAAATAATAAAAATGAACTTAATTGTAACTCAACAACTGAATTACCGTCCGACAAGAGCCTAATGTTGTGTGTCTTAGGTAGTGTTTTTTTAAGACCATTTTAATAATGATCCCGAGTTCATTCAATAATCTTAATATAAAATAGATTAGAGCTCTCATTTGGACGTTTGATTCTATCCTAAACCCAACGGTGGCCTACAAGCAGAAAAAATCTCCAATTGACCCCGTCATTAATTAAATCATCGTACAATAGAAAGAATGGCTAATTCATCGCTCCATTCTTCCCCATAGGAAACTCATCCTCTCATTCTCTTAATGCTCTTCCTTTGTAAATTTAGGATAATTGGGTCAACGCGATGCTTTCTGGACCTTCGAATCAATTTGGTCTTAACTTTCTTCCGTTCACTTCTTTATGCTCGGTTATTTTTTAGCCCTTGGGAGGAAAATGAAAGAGAACTTAAAAGTTCAAAGTTGAGTTAAAGTGGATATACCGTTACTACTAGATATTAACACTATTACTACAAATTAGCGTCCCTTTGCGTCGAGGATCTCATCAAAATTACTACTCTCCCCAAATTCTTCATGTAAATCACTTTAGATTTCATTTTGACTTCCTCATTATACTTCAGAAGGAAATATGTAATGAGAAATCACCAACAACTCTCCGCGGATTATCACCAGTTTAGTTACAGTTCGTTGTACACTGATATATTTAAATAGAAATACTTTCTGCATGCGTCATCTCATTTCAAGTGTAATGCTGATTACGAACTGAACATCGGGTACGCTCTAGCGTAATCAAGTTTCGCTGCGCCATTCACCCGCTGCAAAACACTCAGTTATGAGTTCAACCTTCGCATGTCTAATAGGCCTACGGATCTAATATACCTCATAGATTGAGGGCTATCTGTATTTATACTTCGTAGTTAACAGTCTGTATATCAATAACAAGTCATAAATTCTCAGATACCGATAATAAATTTAACGCGCTATGCCACACGCTCTTGGGGTGGCTTTTAAGGTTACAAGTAGATGAAGATACCTTTCACATTGAACCAAATCTTGAACCTGTTGAGTCGTGCTGGGTACTTTTATGGGTGCTATCTATAAAAGTGGACTTAAACTCATTCTTTTCCTCGGCAATTGTATGATGCATGCTACCATTTATATTTTCGCTAAAAATCTCTCCAACGGAAGATTATCGATAAGGTCAGCCTCGACTTAATGTTATCGGGCGTTACTAGGTGGTATTCCGTTGTCAGGTAAAGAAAAACTTTCAATACCTATAAGTAATTTTCGTGGGTTGTACAAAGACTTTATTTTATTTCAATCAATCCCGCGAAAGATGTGATTTCAAGCGTAGGAGGGCAATTCCGTTATGAGATGACGGGAGAAAACGTGAGCGGCGTTGGTGCGGGCTCAGCCCCTCCGCGCCTCGTGCGCAGAGTGACCTCTCACGAAAGCCCTTTTGAGAGCCTCATCTGCGAGCGCGGCCTCCGCACCCTCATCAACCCCCCACCCTGCTCCCCCTTTTCATCATCCGCTTCCGGTCCATTTCGTTAGGACAGATTTGTGTGCTCCTCACGTCCTCAGCTCTCCAACTAAGTGCACCTCTGAAAGTTGCGCTGAAACTCTCGAAAATAACTAAAGAAAAATATATATTTAGAGAGAAGAGCACATACTTCACGAGTGCTTCATCTCAATAGGGCGAAGGCAAATAGCGCTTATCAAGGATCCTCTCCAGCGAACAAAACAATGCATTGGTACTCGGGACTTGAGCCTGGAGTGTACTTGAGCTGTACTAAAATGAATTAAGCCCGTACTTCACAAAATATCTAACTGCTCTCTCATTGGTTTGTATTTATATAATGTAAGGTTGAGTTTGCATCAAAGAGTTGTGAAGCATTGAGTACTCTGAGGGCCTCATTTGGGATCGTATCTGTAATTCTGCCATGGCGTAAAAACCTTTTTAAGGTAGAATAAGTAGAACTTAACGCACGATGAAAATTACATTTAGTATTCCAGGAGTGAAAAACCTGGTGTGTAAGTGTTTGAATACCAAATTCAACCAGGAAACAGTAGTCTGAGCCAAGAATTAAACATCTAACTTTATCTAACCTGAATAGCGACATGATGTTCCCTAACCGTCAGTTTTTCGCTCTTTTACAGTAACTTTTTTTCGCTTGCAATCGGCTTCCCATCCCATGCACCTGCTTTACCTTCTTTCATTTACTTTTCCGTCAATACCTTAATTTCTATAAGTGTTTTTTGAGAATGAACGATATATGAATCGCAGGTAAGAGCTCTCATGTAGTTCTTGCATAGGTCTTCCAATACTCGGAAAAGGGCCCATCAATTAACGTCAGGGTATGATGTATTATCCCAAGTCACGCACTTTCTTAAGATATTCGAGTAGTTTTTGATGTCCCTTAAGGCCATCACATCAGTTATCTTTCACGTGAGGGACTTAAATGCGGGTCATTTATTGAATAAATTTGGTTAATCCCAATCACATTCATCTTTATCAATATTTATACCGTTGGTTCAACTAATAATAAAATACATGTCGGTACCCATTTTGGCCGAGAAAATAACGAGAGTAAATTAATAAACTTATTACTTATGATATATTGTAGCACTTATTTACAAATACTGGATCATGCTCCGAAAACGAAATCTTTGGAGATGAAACGACATAGATTATTCGAGTCTTGGGCCTTGAGACCGCTCTGGATTAAATTTACAAGTGTTTTTCCTCGAGATGGGATTTGCACAGCTGATGTCTTACGTTCCTCTTACTTTTTTGGTAAACTCAGAATATCTAGATCATTAGATTTCAGCCGCGAAGCAAACCATTCCAGAGCGAGGAGAAGTGTTTCTACGCGAGATGCGGAAAAAGACAAAAAAATGAGGCCGAGAGCAAATATAAAGAGGAACGCCCACAGTAAATTGACAATAAAATTCTTAACAAGCTCTCAGGGGTTGGTGGTAAAAGCTGTATGCTGCACGGTCCTCCTCATAGTTTACGTAATGGCCAACGCAACGATTCGCTCATTTCCTTGCGAATCAACGTTTCTTATCAACGAAATTGATGACAAGGGAGCAAGATAATTCTGACGAGGCTTTCTTGCCCTTATCCATGCAAGTAATGAGCTCTAAGGATTAATAATATCCTCTCCGTAGATGCAGCAGACCCTATTTCATTCTCTGCTTCCATTTAAATGGTAGTAGAGTCACTGGCTATGAATAAGTCATCGAGGTCACTTCCGTTATTTCGAGTACGTTACTGCATTACTGAGAGGAAGTTTTTCAAAGAAACGTCCATTAACTTTAACTGTAAAGCGTTGACTCGGAAGCGCATGGTCAGAAGGTACACCGAAATGAGCAATAAAAACGCTACGGTTACCTACTTCCTTTATTACACTTTTATTTCTACATTAACCTCGAGAATTGTATTTACTAACTGGAAGAAGTATGGCACGACATTATTGATGTATAGTAGCCGTTGCATCCAATGATAGCACCAAAAGAGTGGTCGTTAAAGGGAATACATTTGTTAGATCTTACAGGATCAAACATCAGTTCCTGCCGGAAAAAGTTCTAACGGGAGTATATAATAACTTACGTACTTAACAACCAAATAATCACGTGCAAATCACTTTCACCACGGCGTCCAGGAGTGTTCCCACACCAGAATCCTCTCTTTTGAAAGTCGTTTAATATTATTCGATGATCACCAATGAAGTCCTTTAACAAGTTATATTTGTGGAAATATCGTGTTATACCTATGTGTGGAAAAGGAAAATGACCCTTGGACATGATCAGGATTTGGCTTTTCTTGAGGTTCACTGGTGAAAACTCGCAGATGAGGCGCTTCAAACAATTTCAAGGGATGCTCTCTGTGCAGAATTGCTTCTGCAAATGTATGATTACCGTGAACACTCCGCTTTAAATTAGTTATAACTCTTACGGATCAACTTAATTCTCTCAAAGGTACGATTCGTTGCGTTTATCATTTTTTGATGGGATCATCGAATAATGGACTTAATCTAATCAGCTGAAATATCTTTTGTATTTTATTGATATTACTTATATCCATATGAGGGGTGAGTGCTTGGAAACTACTGCGGAAAAAACCATTTTCAAGTTTTCAACCTGCTCTCATGGATGGAAAAAAATATTTCAAAGGATCAGCATCCTAAACAGTAGTTTTATTTCAATATGATAACTGCATATTTGATTCTGAATACGGAAGTTTCATTAATAATAGCAAAATATTTACTTTTCACTTCGCTTTATATTCTCAAATTACGTATACTCCAGTTCTACAACAAATGCTACGCATTAATGACTGACCCTATCTCTCCCAATTTCTTGATTACCAAACTATATATCTATTAATAATTCACCACTTTCTTGGTTATCCGACTGGTTTAGTTCGAGGTTTTAATTGAGCATGCTGATCCCGACAAGCAAAACGCGGAGAAACGAACCCCAACGAATCCAGAGTGCTCATAGTATGCCAGAGGAAGGAAACGTCTGGGCCGTATCATCCGCTCCATCCGATTTCCCCGTCGGTTTAAGGAACGACCGTGTTGGCGGACGTTACTGCTGGACGGGGAATTAGAGCGACCGGGTCCAGAGCCTGGGGAGTGGTTTTCGGGTTATTTAGGGCGTAGTTGGATACGTCAGGCAGCTGGTGACAAACTCCGGCAAGATCTGGGTGTGGTGTGCCCTGGGGACATGATGTGGGCTGCTGAGGAGCAGAGAGGACTTCGAAGGACCTCGTGCGACCGGACCTAAGAACGTTGGTACTGGGAGGGTGAGGATGGTACAACAGCATAGTATCTAGCAAGCCACCGCAAAGGCATGCGACAGGAGATGTTATGACATAAGCCCGAGAAGGGCAGGGAATAAGGAACAGGACGGGGGAGAAGACAGACATGAATTGTATATTAACGATGTTTTTGATCTTAAATTCGTGCCGTATTTGTTAGTATCACAAATTATGCACGAAAAAGGAAGTTTTTTACCTATCAGTTTGGTCGTGAATCTTTCTCAATTATTTACTTCGATCAGTTCAAGCGATATAGCATAGTGATTAAATAATATTCTCCATGCCGTACCAAAGAAATCATCTCGTTGCAGTTTTTCATATAATTTAAATCTAGCGTGTAGCCTCCGAGTCTATAGCGGACCTACTGTTAAAATCTTCATCAGATGTGTGACACTGGCTGTTCTCCAGTAGCTTTTTTTAACGAAGCCTGTGGCTTTCCTTTACACTTCATTTACTTCGCAATTAAATTTTTTCCTCATTGTGTGCCTACTGCCCGCGGTGCATTTGAGATGTTTCGTAAGCAGAGCAAATTAGCATACCTTTTCCACTTTTTCATCGGAGATCATTCCTGCAATTCGTTTGATAAATCCTATTTTCTTGAATTCTGAGCCGCAAATGTTTTGCACGTGTTTTCCCCGCGATGGATCTGCTTACTCACGTAGTGTGGAACCGCCGAGAAAGGACGACGAGAGACGCATTCTATGAGAAGTGGTTGGCTGCTTGTGAATTACTGTTGCAGGGTTGCTACTTAAGTTAGTTAAGTCCTAAATCGCATAAACTCACCCAAAATCGCAGCATCTTGTATTCTTACCCTTAAACTTTCATCCCTCAAATTTCACAACATAGATTTGTACGAGCATTTAACCAGGCTTTGAGTGGAAAACTGTGGTAAGAAAATGCCCAAACACTTTTTATTACTTACTACTATTTTCAATAATGGCATCGTTGATTTGTAGCCTATTTTCAACAAATTTCTACTGTAGGATTTGACCATAATATTCACCTTCACGGAGCGAATAAAAAATCTCAGGTAGCTTACATCTCGTTGGAAGTAGACAAATAAGATTGGTTGCAAATTACGCAAAAATATTCATAGCATCCAATTAGATAATAGTCTTGTTAATACCCAGTTAATATGAGCTCGCTGGGAAAACCAATCACTTGTAAATCTATTATCTACATCTACAAATACCCAACGAGCCGCCGTGTGGGCATGGGGCAGGGGGTGTTTGGACACTAGCTGTGTAAAGGTGTAAGTTTTTGGAGATGGAATGGTGACATATATTATAGGAGTGTATTTAGTGGAGCTCAATTTATTTTGTGGTCGCTTATTGTTCGCGGAAAGAACGAGTTCTTGTACCTATCTGTTCGGCAGTGTAACTCTCTTATTTTATCGCATCTGTCAGACCTAGGAATGTAGTGAGGAGTCTTGATAATATTCTCTATGTCGCTCTGAAAAATATCAGTTCTGAATTTATCAAGTGAGTTAAGGCTAGTGTGTAGCCTCCGAATCTCTAGGAGCTCCCACCTTAATTCCTGTAAAAGTTTTAGACACCATATGTACGCTCGTAGCAGCCCTGCTAAAAAATTCTGTATAGTTTCCTTAAAACGCTTCTACAGAATTTCTTAAAAACTTCTGTAGATATTCCTTAAAATATTGAGACGCCATGTTACGGAATTTCCTAAGATGTTCTGCAGAATACCTTAGGATGTTCTGCAGAATACCTTAGGACGTTCTGCAGAATTACTTAGGACGTTCTGTGGAATTTCCTACGACTCTCCATATAGGTCCTTAGAAAAGGAGCTGGGTCAACGGAAACCACATATTTCCGTAGAATTGCTGAAGTTCTACAGAACAGCTTGTTAGGAGTTCTTTTGTTCTGCAGAAAATAACTCTATAGAACAAATGTTCTGTAGAGTCAGGCTCTCATGTTCTGTACAGACCCTTAGAAAAGGAATTAGTTCTGAAGATAAAGAGTCAATTTCTGTAGAATTACCTACGTTCTACTTCACAGCTTCTAAGGAATTTTTAGCAGGGAGTATTTAACGAAGCGCGCTGCTTTCCTTTGTATTTTATTATTATTTTTTGGTTAAACCTATTTGACCAGGGTTCTGTATTTGACCAGGGATCTGTATTGTCGGGTATTTGATCAGGGTATTATATGGATCGCCATATGATGTCACCCTCTATGTTCACTGACTATCGCCGAAAAACGTACCATCTGTTTGTGAAATCGCCCTAGCTGTAACTGACGCATATCGCAACTATTTGGTCGCATTTTTAGACCTCTAGTCACCGAATCTGGCAACCATGGACTGTTGTCTCTCTTCTGGCGAGGGTAATGGATGGCCACGGATCAGGCGCTCGAAGAAATCCTCCTCCACAGTAGAGTCCTTCTTCTGGAGGACTCGACCTCTTTCAGCCTCGGCAATGATGATATTGCGACGTAACTTTGTCGGTGGTTTCCAGTCTTGGTAGTCAACTGCTAGAACTCACCGACGTTGTTACGTCGAATAACGAAATTATATTCTGCCTCAGCTGTGGCTTCGAGGTATCAATTAATTTTGAAATAAGGGCACTCTCGTTGAAATAAGGGTAACATGAAGGGCACTCTTGTTAAAATGTCTAGCCGAATTCCAGGTTGATGGGCTACATTGTTACCCTCTTCCAATACTCTTTTAAGTTGTTTGGCATTTTTTAGAAGTTTCATTACACAAGTGACGAGGAAGCAAGAGGAGAGTAAGACTTGGTTTTCATACCTGCGTATGAAAAGTGTAGTTGGAAAATTTATCTAAACAGGAAAACTATACTAATGTTAAAATAGAGCTAGGGCATCATGGACGAGTTAAAGGAAGATGCGCCATTACAGAAGATTATACGGAATGTAACTCGGCGAGGGCATAATGTTATGGTGTTTTATAAACAGAAATCAGTGTTAATTACTAATGAAGACATTCCGAAAAGGCTTTATGCCGAATGCGGGAATTTTATCTTCGTTAGATATTAACATCTTGCTTCTCAGTTGTTCTACGTAGTTCCTGTGGTGAGCAGCTAAGAGTTATAGCTGCAACAGCAATGTGTTGGTGAAGCATGTGTTAGACGGCAGGGAGAATTCTCAAAGCGTCGAATGCAATGAAGATAGAAACAGCCCTTTATGGAAACGTGTATGTAACAGAATATAGCGAAAGCGCCTGACCACACGTTCCCAAAGACAATGCGAGCCAAACTCTACTGTGGCGATACCGCAAGCAATCAACAACAACAAGGATCAGGCATCAAAGAGTCCTTCACAATTAGACGTCCAAGGCGGACAAACACTTCAGTAAACGTTCTGATGGGTAATCCTCCGCTCACTATTACGCATGGAACTCCATTTAACTTAAAGGGCTACTTCCAACACATGCAGGGTTGTTACGCCGGTTTCTATATCAGTAGTGGAAACGGGGCATAAGAGCGGGTGTTTGAGCTTTCGGCGTTCAAAGGTCTAGCTCACTTAGCCCGAATCGGGAGTAGAAGCGATCCCCACAGCTCTGCCCCCGCTAAGCCAGCCAATATATCAATTAATCCCGTGTTCAAGCCAGGATTGTCACACAGTCGACCACGCGCCCTGCCCCCTTCATCACGAGGCGACCCGAGGGATTTTTTTTTTTCAAGTGATTCAAGGCTGCGAGGCCACGCTCCCCATTTGCCTTCCCCCTCGTGCAGCGAGCAGGAGTCGCACCGCCGCAGTCGACCAGAAGCGACCAGCTTTGACACTCGCGGCTCAACCGTTCTACCGCACACGCAAGCCTCGAGCCAGCACGTAAGTTCTTCTACTCCCTCCCTCTCGCACTTTCCCTCTTCGTTCTGCGGGTCGGACGAGGAATTTGCCACGCGAAGGTATTGCACGAACTCCCTTAGTTTACGTTCTCATGGAGACGATTTTCGTAGTGTAAAGAGTAGCCTGAAGTGAGGAAGCTTTTTGTGACAGCGCTTCAACGTCAGTGAAAATAGGGTGGATCGGGATCAATATATTTTTATTCTCCGCAAGGGCGTTTGGTGAAGGGAATTACGAAGCCAAAGAATCAATAATGGTGGCCATTGTTCAAATCATATGATTCGAACCGTGCCCCGATTTCGGGCCCTGTCCATCGATGTTGAACTCGGTAATCGAGCGGGAGCTCTATTTCCATCGTGATATATCGTTCCTCAATGTAAGGATTAAATGAGGATCAAATCTCTTGCTTAACTTCTACCAAACCAACTCCAAATATGTGCGAACGTAAGGAGCATATTGGTCCAAATTGTGAAGTCTGCTGCCTACTGTTAACCAGCAATTTTTCTCCTATTTACGTCTTTCAATGTAAGGAAGCATTCTGTTCATGACATGATACCTTTTTTTTTGGTAAACGAGATCAAAATCTTTTTTAAATAGGAATAAGGATGATGATGCATATTTGAAGACATTTTTACAAATGCCAACAGTGCTAAAATTTTACTCGCTATCCGAGTTCCAAAAACTGATCGACATCATCAGGTATGGTGACCATCAACTGTCGAAACCCGACTAGTGAGTAGATTTTTTATTGTGATGGTATTTGTAAAAGATTGATTTCAAATAAATACTTTGACTGTGGGGTGCTACAAATTTAGTGAATGTAGAGAGAAAATTTGTAGGAATTAAGTTATTTCAATATGCTTCTGAGCGTGAGGGTAACATTCGTAAAATGTGTTAATTGTCTCCAAAACTCTCAGATCGTTTCTTCGTGTAGAGGGACGACAAGAGTCATGGCAGCCTCCGCTCATTACTTTCTCATTCAAATCAAAGCAGGATAGTTTTCCATTATGGAATTATATTTATATTTCCATACTGACCTTATTATAAAACGTTATTTTTTAATACTTCGCAGAGGCTAATGAATATTCTCTCTTTTCTCTCTTAACATTTTCTCTCAGATATCATCAGTATTATGTTGTAGACGTAAATGAAACAATGTGATACGCAATTTGAAAAGAATTTTCCATCAGCATTATATCATACCGTACATGTGCGGTGAAAATTTGTTAAAAGATGATCATTCTCCTTGAACATTACACAGAATTTTTGCGCACTAAAAACTCAAGTGGGAGAGGTATATAAAGTATCCGCTTCCATTCACGGGAGTGGATTCTCCCGCTGCATTCATGCTTACTTCCAATAATGAAAAATGCCGCTAAAAAAATCTGAAGCTGTCAGTAGATGATAGAGAATTTAAATCTGAACCGTCGCGAGGTAAATAAAAAGTCTTGTTGCCACGATTTAACCTTACGCAACTCGGTGGAAACATCTGTCTTTCGCAACTTGAATCTGCTCTTTAAGTGCTGTCATAGTCAATGACATTCCCATAAATCTCCGTTAAATGCGTGGAAACTTGTGGGAAGTGCTTTAAATAAAGCGGAGTATACGAGAAGACTGATGGTCACGCATGTCCAAGTAAGTTATTATAATCACTCAAGCAATTCCACCCGGTTGCTTCGTCCTCGCAGGTTTGCGTTGAGAGCGAATTCATCGCCTGCAGCCACCCTCATACTTTTTCCGCCTTCCCTCACCAAAAACGATATAATAATTCCTTCTCTTCGCGTTATATGATACAAATGGCAGTCGCTAAGCTTATTGCTCGTATTGGCATTCTCACCTCTCGTTATCAGATATAACTTCACAAATCAGCTTCAGAATACTTTTAAATTACTTGCTGTTATTTATCTCGAATATTAGATGTATTTTCTGTAAATTAAACACTTTGCTATCATTGAGAAAATTTGTCGATAAAGAGGATATTCAGTGTTTTTGAGTGAATTAGAGACATTGGTTGTTCCCAGTGAATAGATCAAGGGATATTTCGATATACAACAGCTCAAATAATGTAGTTCCGATTAGAAAAATATTCAAATGAAATTCGTATGATCTAAATCCCTGCAACCATAATCGACTACAACAAAATAAGTATCCTTCTCCTGCCTGGTCATCAAAATGAAACAGGTCAGTCACAGGCCAAAAAACGTTCACTGCCGTAATTTACCTCGCGTTTACGCTGTACACGTGCTTTGACCATCTCCCTCGTTTATTTAAGGTTACGATGGCGATGTTTCTCTCGGCCCTATGCGCCCCCATGGGTAATTGAAATAGATGCCGATGAACTTTTTACTACTAAAGAAACTATTACTGCATTTCTTCTCAAAAAATTAAAGATTTTTTCTAAAGCATAATATCTTTTCCATCTTTACGATCACTATTCTTCCATTTGCACCGGAAACAATTGTCACCAGTCAATCCATACAAGATATCGCAATTCTGTCAAACCCTTGTTTTATACTTTTTTCTTTGACGGTAACCCAACAATGGAGATCATATGGTGCACCTTGTTTATTATAGTTTTTTCTTTTTGTTTGTTTTTATGTAGAAATTTACGCATCTGTTACAAAGGGTTCGGTGAAAGAGGAGACTCTTAAGGTAGTCCGAGTGAGATAGTTCCCTAGTCATAACAAAGATCATATACGAACTATACGTTTTAATTTCACCAGCTCTAGGACACATCAATTAAAAATTGCATTATTTATGATGCAATAATATATTTTTAAATGACAGAAAATGTAAGTAATTAAATGAAAATATCTAAATAAATCTTAAATTTGACTCATTTTTTTCGCGCGATGCGTGTAAAACTCCTTCAAAACGGAAGGTTATTTGTGATACCAAAGAACCTACTGTGGTGACAATGATTAATTTTCAAAAATAGTTGAGGAAACATACAAAGTGCACACTGTTAGTTTTTTTTACGACATCTAAGTGTTATAAATACCTCATTTTGTAAATGTCTCTCTGGAGTGCATACACGTACCATTGCCCATGTAAAAGGGCTGGTATTTTCTGGCAAATATCTCGGAAAGTAATTTGGTATGGGGTTGAATTTTTATGTCATTGGATAAGTGAGATATTTTTCTTTAAAATGAGATCAAATTCATTGATTTCTAAGTAAAATGATTTTTCGCTCGAACTACCTTATGAAGTTATTTCCAGACGTTTCCGAGCCTACTCCCCCTTGGCTTCACAAACCTTCACCCAGTGCCCCGAACCGTTCGCTCTAAAATCATGGAATACATGACCAAGTCATGACTTGATAAAAATAAAGTTTAAATATTTTTGATTAAATTAATTCGCATTTCTAATCCAAAAGATCGATAGTTTATTCAGTTCAGGACATGAACGTACGGTCACCGTTGGGTCAGGACCCCGCATTCAGCTCACTCCCTGCCGTCCACTTATTTATTTTCGCTCCCCAACATTAAAACACCGCCCCTCAGGGGGAGCGGCGCCCACTTTGGGATACACCACTCTAAAGTCTCACTCTCACCTCAAGAATAAAGACAATTATCTCTATATTCGACGAGATTACAAATAAGAGACTGTTTTACCAAACGACTTCTTGACTTCGGTATGCTATTGAATGAGGGAAGTTGTCCTGAAGGAACGCGAGGAAAATGACTAACAGTGGGCTGGGGATTACGTGCCAAGTGGTCTCACATGACCCACGTTATTTAGATTCTAGAAGGTTCTCAATAATTTACGTGGATCATAATTTTTTTGCCAAAATTTGTTCCCTTCTAACCGTAGGCTTTTCTCATGGAAATGTTGGATATTGAACCATCTAAACACCTATCCTACCAAATTAGATAGTTTCTTGAAATATATCTCTAGTTCAGCTAGAGATATTTTTTTCATGCCTAAGTATTGGATACTATGGCTATGGGAGTAATTATGAGCATTCATTCAACGTAATGTGTAAAACACTGAGTTGCATATATTTTACATGGTAAATTTGTAAACAGTTACGATCATGAAATCAGACATTGTGAAGTCTGAATTGAGGTATATTTTAAATGGAGATCTTACTGGAATTAGTAACTGATACATATTACCCAAAAACCATATATAAGGCATTGGTAAGCCTAGTACTCACCAATATGTGCTAAAACTAATCAAAAAGAATGATTTAAATTATCATCTGAGGTTAGTCCTCAGTATAACTAGCATAATTTTTCAGCAAAATCTTTGTTGCAGAAATAGCATTGGCTTAATTGACGGTAAATGATTGGAAAGGTCTCATCTAAAGATCGGAAAGATCCATTGAGGTAACAAATTGTGAAACTAATTTTTACATTGATATTTAGCCTGATCACATAGAATTTCTCTTCCTACTCAATGATCGGTGCACCGGCAGTTAAGGTAGTCCGAGCGATGTAGTTCCCTAGTCATAATAGAGACCATAATCGAATTATTAGTTTTCATTCCACCAGCTGTAGGACACATCAATTAAATATTGCATTATTTATGATGCAATAATATAGTTTTATATGCCAAAAATCGTAAGTAATTAAATGAAAATATCTAAATAAGTCTTTAACTTGACCCTTTTTTTTCGCGCGGTGCGTTTGAAACTCCTTCCAAACGGAAGGTTTTTCGTGACACCCAAGAACCTACTGTGGTGACAATATGATTAATTTTCAACAATAGTCGAGGAAACATACAAAGTGCACACAGTTAGTTTTTTTACGACATCTAAGTGTTATAAATACCTCATTTTGTAAATAATGTCTCTCTGGAGTGCATACACGTATCATTTCCTAAGTAAAAGGACTGGTAAATTTTTGTCATATATCTCGGAGAATATGGTAAGGGGTTGAATTTTTGGTGTCATTGGAAGGGTGATATATTTTTCTTTAAAATGAGAGCTAATTCATTGATTTCTAATTAAAATGATATTACGCTCAAACTTCCTTAAATTACGCTTCTTGCCGTTGCCGTTCTTTTAAACCGGGTGGCGGCGGAGTGGATATCTTGTAAGCTTAATCCTATAGATTTGGGTTCTTGTCCCGCGTGGGTTGACTTTTCGCCACCTAAGACCTGAGACTTATGGATATAGTTGGTTACAAATTATTACGCCTAAACACTCATATTTTATATGCTGTTACTAAATGGACAAAGTCAGCGAGGGTAGCAGTTGACCACAGGTCAGGACAAAATTCCGTTTTTAAGGTGCAATTTCAATCCTAGGCCCATTAATGTTACATCAGCGATGATAAAAATAACTTTTAAAACAGTAAATTTCAACAATTGTTTAAAATATTATTTAGCTTACTAAATGAAGCAAAGATCTTGGTTCATCAGGATTTCCACAGCCGAGTGAAATATTATTCGATTGCAAAAGTTAAGTCACAAGGGAAGAAAGTTAAACCGTACAAACTATGGAATTTCATCATAGATTTGACCCACATTGTTTGGCAAGGCTTTTTAGCAACCAATTTTTAGCCCCATTTCCAAATAAAAGGATGGGTTTTGAGCCAATTTTTTTAGGAAAAATACAGTCAAATCCGTAAAAGAGTGATTATTTTCACCCTCTAACTAATGGTATATTTTTCGTGCTTAGAGAAATCCAGTGCCCCGTTACTAGGTTATGTGTTGGGAATAATGAGTTTTCTGAGATGAGGCCTGACACATTTGCGTTTCCTCAAATGATGCGACTTTTTTAATTGCAAATCGAGAGCCGCCGCCGATCGAACACCTCTCCCTATGAATGTGAACATTTCCACCAAACGAACGCCCTCCATGCCTCAAATGTCGACGTCATCATAATAAAAAGGAAAAACGCACAATGCAGTGGTGACGGATGGAAGCTCAGAAGTGCTCTTCGAGAATGAAGCCAATGTCCAGCCTAATAACCAGAGGCAAATTTTTAACCTAGACGCTGCGCTTATTATTTTTCATCATAGTGAGCAGTTAGTTATGTCACTCTTCTGATTATCCTGGATAGATTTAAATGTTTTAGGCCTTGAATACTGTTCGTTCTTGGCCTTGGTCCTCGGCTCATTGTTAAAAAAAATACGATGCTTCAACATTGGTAAAAGGTCGAGACTACAGTTTTCAATTTTTATAAGCACTGGAATGAAACTCTAAATTACTTTTCCCACAAAAGTTGTACGCGAAGCCTTTATCCTCTATGCCGTCAACCTTCTGCGCACTCGATTTTATGTCGAACAATGTCAAAACTTTCTGAAAAACAATTTTTGAACATAAAGCCTGGGATGTGAGGATTTGTGACCGCGGTTTAAACCACGACGTTGCCAAACAATCTTTCCTGCCAGCAAAGAGCGAGGTATGGAATAGTTTCCCTATAAAAGCGGTCTAGAGCACACATCTCTCTGGCGTCTGATTCGTATGAGCGGAAATATTGTGGTTCCTTTGGCTCAGGAACTAGCATAACATTTTAAACGAATCCGGCGCCTTCAAGGCCCCAATGGCTGCGGCAAGAGATCAAAATTTCCTCACCCTCGTGGCTGGACGAAGAATAATCCTCCCAGGATATCACACCAGACTTTGAACTAGCTATGGGAATACATTTTTCAATGGTAACATTTGAAAACGTTCAAAAAAATTTTTCATCGTAAAAAGGTTTTTTTTCATTTTCTTCTTCTAATGTTTCATTCTTACATGCAAATGCAGTTTATCCAAACATTTATGGCTCTACAGTTCAAAACCAATATAAACTGATGAATTATGTATTCCAAGTGAGTTGCTTCGAAGGCAATTAAGTTACTCAGGCGTCCTATTCCACCGTGAACTTCATGGGGGCTTTAAGGGACGAGTTGTCCTCACAGGTACCATATATATGATGCCAGAAGTACCAGTATGCGAGCGCTAGGCGCCACAGTCCACGGGGTAAAGCCCAAATGGAAACACAAAGGTGTTTACTAGGGATCTTGGTTCGATTCCCAGTTCAGGTGAATGATTTTTCCGCTGTGAATGTCACACAATTAAAAAAATGGTAAGTTATGCAAGTAAGATCCTTTCTAAAAATACCCATCTACTTTATTACTTTCAACACGAAAACTCTCAAACATGAGCTTTTTCTCCTTCTTACAGTTCTTACGATTGATTTAAAATTCAATTACAACAATGAAAAAATGTTAATGTAAGTTGTTAAAATTAACGCAGAAAACGAAGATGGATAATAGTTTTAAAATAATTGCACTGTACTGCCACTGCAAGGGGATGTGCTTGAGCAAAAAATGGATTTTACTGAAAATAGTCACGCAGCCATCATTTGATTATTTTTAACGGAATGACCCGTAATCGCGGAGTCATCATTCAGGCGTGGAAGGCATTAATCAGTGATTGCACTATATTTCCATTTCTTTTCCAGTATTTCTGTATTTTTTTCTGTTTCAAAATATGCAATGTACACCTTGCGAAAATATGCAGATCAAATTACTTTGACTTATAGGCTATATTTCAGCTTCCAAGTTATCGGCGTAACTTCCAACTGTATAAACCAGAGAAAAAAAAGGCTATGCAAACTTAAAGGAATCCCCCAGATTCTTTTGGAGTCGATTTTAAAGATTAGAGAAAAACATGCGAAAAAAGCCACTAAGGCAGGGCAACGGTAGAAAAAGCCAATTGTGACATTAAATTAATGGAATTAGTTAATATAACTATGAAGAGCGCCACTGCTCAAGTTAATTAATAACTTATTTTTCAAGTTTTTTTCAATGTCATTAGAAAAACGTTTTTTCAATTGCTTTTCAATTTTCAGTTTTAATGGAGTTCTCCATCTCTTCGGTGAACTGCTATTCAGCTGAGGAATAGATGAGTGAGTAAAGGTTGCTTGATTGGTTAGTTAGTGCGAGGCGTCCGACGACGACGAGGCGTCCGGTCGTTCGACCTATTGCTGGTTGGTGGGTGGGTAGGTGAGGAAATAAGTATATTTGGGAAATGGAGGAAAGGTGGAGAGAAACCTTGAGTCGGCATTAGTTTACACGAACCAAAAGAGGCCAAAGAGATCTTACTAGAACTTATCATCGGAGGGATGTTAAAGGTTTGACAGTATGGGTTTTTATGAAGTGATTCACTTCCTGAGTAAATCTCCACACGGCCGGAGTTGCGATGGTGCCAATAGCTGCTGGGAACGAAACTAAGCACTACTGTCGTGTACTTACTGCACCTCAAGGAGTCTTCCAAAATTTTAATCATGACCCAGTGGCGCTACAGCCCGGGGCTGGTCTGCTGCACCGTCGCTCTCCAGGTCGGCGGTCCCGGCCCGCTAACCTCCGGCTCGCTAACCTCCTGCTCCCATCCTCTCCTGGTCACTCTGCACCTGGTCCAACTATCTAATCCTAACATTCCATGTTTCAAAAGTGCGATCCTTATTCTTGTTCCGTGTCAGTCGCTGATGTCGTAATCCATTGTTTCCGTCCGGTATCCGAGGCTTTTGTGCAATTTCCGCCACTTTTTGGTTTTTCTGAGGTGAGGTTGAGGCTTCACGCTCAACCCCCACTACATTGGAGGACCTGGGATTTTCTGCCAGGGTGTACACCCTTAGCCAAGTACGTCCGGTTTTACGACGACTTGCAATTCTTCTACAGTTAAGGGGGGTTCACATGTACGCGTTCTATTCGTAACTAAGAGAAGCGTCTCGCGCGCAGCCAATCAGGTGCTTCGCCTCTTACGCGTGAATTCGCGCCAGCGAAGTTGAGTTTTGCTCAACTCTCTACGCTGGTGCACTCTTCGCACGAAACGCATGCATGTGAACGGGGCTTTAGCGTTACCCAGGGGGCACGACGAGGACTCTGAGGCTGGGTATTTCGTTAGCTGGCTTTTCTCGATATTTACTGAAGGTTTCGGGCTTGGTGCATTCAACCTCACCGATATGGCATTATACCACCGTTGCCCCCCGCCAAAAGTCCCTAAAATAAATTTTTAAGTTTAAAGCTGTTGTAAACGATCGCCTTTGTCTCCGAAAGGTGAACTCATGGAGCGTAGGATTGTCAAGTGTTCTTCGTAAGGCTCATACTATCAGCTGAATTTGGAACAATCTAGTGATCTCCGCTTTACATCTAAATAGGGACTGAGATGCCAATGCCAATTTTCCGCCACTATCAGAATGCAAACCCGAGACCTAAGGAAGGGAAGCTAGCGCTGTAGCTTCCACACGAACCCAACAAATAGTAACTAGAAGCGTTGATGTGAGGATGGAATTCCTTGAATGGGAGAGGCTGAGCGAGGGCTTAGTGAGGAGCTAATGCTTTTAACCTTCACCAAATTACGTCGAAAAAGGAATCCGTCGACGGAAGATCGATCCCCCTCTCGCTTAACACAAGGACGGCATCCCAAAATTCCGAGCGCGGCCCGACCCGCGCCCTTCGCGGCTCTTGGGGAGAGGCAAGGGGGTATATTTCGCACTCAATAGTGCGTTGGTGTGAGTGCCCTTTCGGTTTGAAGGGGTTCAAACAGAAGCAGTATGACGGGCGAGAGATGAGGTTTGTTTTGGAGGTGGGAGTGGGTGCTGATTGGCCAGTCGGGGGGGGGGTTGTGGTGCCGAATGGGGCGTGGGCAGTCGAATGTGGCGGCGGCAGTGGAATGGGGCTGTATCAATCGAATGAGACGACGTCGGTTCGGCAGATGCGGCCCGTTTTTATTCGGCGATTATGGGTCGGGAGGTAGAATATGGGAGCTGTAATGAGAAACAAAACACTTCGCTCCCATTGTCGCATAAGGGTGAGAGAGGCGAGAGCGAAAAGGGGTGTTATTCCTCCGTCCCCCTTGATTTCGGTCAACAAGGCAAGAGGCCGCCGCGTTACCATATTAGATGTTGGAATGCGAATGGAATTACGTCGCTCGCGGGACTATGGAAGTGAATTTCGAAACGAGAGCGCCTCTCATTCGCTCACCTTCCGCATTTATTCAAGTCGCAATTTAAAATTTCGTTCAAAAAAATTAACCCTGGTGTATTAGGAGGATGATGTCGAATTGAATGTCAACCTATCCCGATTGAGGTCTCTAAGTATAGCGGCTATTCAGTTTTTCTTTTTCCCGAGGCGTTTCGAGTGTTGGGATTTTGAAATCAATTCCAACCAATATTTGTACTCTATATGGTAATTATTCGATCGGCGACAGTCGTCGAGAATAAGCGAACGTGAGGTGATTCAAAGGGCACTACCCTCTGCTTGACCCAAATTCCCAAATTTTCCTGGATGTTAACATGCGTAAACATGGGATGGATGATTTTTTTATCCTAATTATTGCATAAATTCATAATGATTTCTTTTTCAGCGACTTGGTTAGTACTTGAAGTTACAATGTAACTGTTACTTGCAAGACTCGGGCGGTTTATGTACGGAGTAATGGATGAGGTCCTACTGCACGTGCATAAACTTGAAGAGAATGAAGAAGAACGGGAGGTTTGATTTCGCATATGAAATTAGAATGGCGGTCATTTTGGACTCAGTAGTAGTTCATTGTGAACAAATAAGCCTAGATACTACCATCCACTGGCCACTTATTAGCGGTTTTTAGCAAAGAAAATCTTTCAATCCCAAAACAATCAATTATGCTTCCGCCACGAGCTTTGGTGAGCGTTATGTGTTCAAGTCCTTACGCTCATGAAAAGAGGTAATTCCTCACCTCATTTCCATTACCAATATCTCGTCATGGAATTGGGATTAGATTGATGTGAGAATACATGGTCTTGATTCGCAGTTCGCTGGAACTTTTCTCAAAGGCAGAGGGGATCACTGTTTAAATCGGTTCCCCATTTAAAAAGGGAGGAAAACCAGATACGTTGTTTAGGAGCGCATGTTTGGGAACGTCAGAAGTAGGTGATGAAAAGACTCGCAGGTTTTCCGCCAAGTCTTCGGGGCCTGTGAAAGACTTCTTTGGCGGAGGCAGTTCAGCGGGAACGCGAGGTATGGAAGGTGGCTTAAAAGATGAATGCGAGAGGAAAAGAGGTGAGGGGAGCAAGTTCACCAATTGACAGGCGAAAGGGGCGTTTCTCCGTGATCCGCCCGGAAAGTAAATATGCTAACGGCTACCTCGCAAATAAATAGTGCGCACTACTACATCAGCTAAAATAAGGAACTTTTGCTGGTGCGCGCAACCACTAGTTACTTAGCCACCGCCAAACTACAGCAGTAAAAATATCTATTAACCTTAATATTTTTCCACAATTTTCCTTCGTGCAAGCTGTACTCCGTGAGATATCTTGGGCGTTTTGGAGCGAAACGCGAATTTCCCGCCTTGGTTATATTCATCCCCTTTTCCCTCATACCATTTTACTCCTGATTACATGGATGTAAATTATTTTTCCCACCCTCTTGTTACACCTACAAAGGTTAGAATTTGACAAGTGCGGTTGTAGCTCTCAAAAAAATATATATACATAAATATGTATGGCCTGAACGGCTCATTTCCTACTTGGGTTAGTGTACCCCGAAACGCCTGTTCTCTATCTCTCACCACTGTCTGTATACTTGAGTTATTCTTTCATTTCGCCTTCTGTGTGTGTCCTTCTCTCTCTGCCGGTGGGTGAAAAGCAGCCCTGGCGCCATCTATTGGCCGATCTCGTGGGTCATGCCTTGGGGAGTGTTTGTTCCTATAAACCCCCCGCCGATTCCAGTGGATTTTTAGTAGACTGGGCAGCTTGTTGGTTGAGCATTGGACGCGAAATGCAAAGGTCCGTGGTTCGATTCCCGGTCCAGTCGAAGTTTTTCTGCTTGGAATCGGCCATCTTCACATCTTCACACAACCATTGTGTTTGCCAATTTTATGTGTTCCTATCCACTTTCTTTTTACCTTTCTGTATAAACATCGGAATTTACTGGAATCGGCGGGGGGTTTATATGAACAAACCCTCCCCAAGGCATGACCCACGAGCGGTCTGAGTGAATGAACGAACGATTATATATATATATATATATATTGTGCCGTGATACGCCTCGAAGACGGAACAGTTCCGTTATATATATATATATATATATATATATATATATATATATAACGGAACTGTTCCGTCTTCGAGGCGTATATATATATATATATATATATATATATATATATATATATATATATATATATATATATATATATATATATATATATATATATAACGGAACTGTTTTATATATATATATATATAACGGAACAATGGCAAATGGCATTATATATATATATAATGTCATTTGTTCCGTGATACGCCTTGAAGACGGACTAGTTCCGAAAGCTAGCTATGTAAGTGTGATCGTCTCTTTTTTTGTGTGTCTATCTCCTCCATCCTATCCACATCGTGTGCTCATCGCCGCATGGCTGACTCCAATCCATCAACGTATATATATATATATATATATATATATATATATATATATATATATATATATATAATCGTGATAAGAAAGTTTTCCTTATCCTTTAAGTCACTAAAGAATAGATTATGTCCCTCCCAAACTTTCTTATCACGATAATTTGATAGTGAACATAGGTTAATAGCCAATAGCTTAATGAAAATAACCCCGATAGTAAATTTTCCAAAATTCAATGAATAATTTGTAATATACTCTAGTATTCTGACTACGTTTTATTAATTGTGGCACTTCTCTTCCTCCTAATATCAGTTGTAAAAAATTTAATGGCTGATGGTGATAAAGTGGACGCTTCTATGAAATATTCGGTGGGAAAATATTAAACTATATTCATGTTTTTATGTAGCAGTAAATTTTAACGAACCATAAACTGGCATGAAAAAGAAACCTGGTCTTATATCTAACATTAAGGTTTTCAGTCTTGGAAACGGTAGGCATTATTTCTTAATGCACTAGCGATTTAATTAAAGCTTTGATTCGCTAGGAAAACATCCTTATCTGAAGTGTTGAGCCCCAAGTCTAGATTGGCAGAAAAAACTACCGCCAACCGGCGCTTTCGCTCACGCTCTCTGCGTAGCGTTTGCTGGACGTTTTTCCTCCCCGCCATGAGATGGTTCTGCGGAGCTTCTAGAGTTCCATCGACCGTTTTATTGCAGCAGTGATACTAGACCTTATACATCCAAAATGTTTGCTCCACGTTCGTTTGGTCTACAATAAGATATTACACGCTGGTTGCATTGTCCTCAAGGAGCCATTTTAAAAATATATATTAAAATGTTGCTATTATTCTGTGCAAAAGGATATGATGCCAAGAGTATGGAGTGTTTTATATAGTTGAAAACTTTTTTTTTAGTATTTTGAAGTTTAAACGTATATACGTCGGATATAAGGAGGAATTAGATTGCCATTCACTATCCCAACGTTTTCTTCCAAGGAAGAAATAGTCATTGTGGATCGAGAGTAAGACCCGAAAAATTGGTATTTAGATAGGTTTCATGGTGCCAACTTGAACTGGGGACATAACATAGCACTTATATAGTACCACATTAAAACTCTAATACATTTTAACTCATAAATCTAAGGAGCGGAACTTGAATGAAGACCCGGCTTTTGAGAGCTTCATTTGGATTCTGAATGAAAATATGGATAAAGGATACTCAAATATAGGAAAACATGAAAATATGATGATTTAAGCTATGATGATGTTAAAATAAATAAATAGGTGTAACGGAGATGAAAAGAACTAAAAAACCTAGGATGGCAGAAGAAAGGAGAAGGATGAGGAATGGAGGAAATAAAAAAGTGTATATACGGACATGTTCAGGAGACCGTGCAAGGATATAAACAACGACCTTTGGAGATAAACGAATGGAGGCCTTATACCTGAGCGTGAAAATGAAGCCTAGAGATGGAAGAAAGCAAGAATGATAGGGAATTCATTTATCGAACCAAAAGAGATTCAGAATAGATGAAGGGAACTTGTTGAACTTTATGAACGAGATAACAGGCTCGCTCCCTTGGATATGAAAAACGAATAAACCGTAGATAAGGGTAATCTCGGTCAATGAATCCTAGTTAGGGAGATAGAGAAAGCACAGGGAGAAGTTACATTGAGAAAAGGTACAGAATTATATACTGCTCCGGATTTTTTCACAGACGAGTTATGGAAAGAATGGAAGAAGAACATTCTGTAGCTGAAGTTCAGTATCTACGGGGAAGGAGTATCGCTGTAGGACTTCAGGGTAACATTTATGATCCCCATATGGATGAATATGAAAGTGCTAGAGTGCCAAGAATCTTGTTACTTAAGTTAAATACCCCAACCACAAAGGTGGCAGTAAGAATGGTAAAGGCCTAATGAAGGTTTTAGGCGAGGGCAAACGACTGAATAGCTGACGTCCATTTCTGTTTAAGGGAGGGCGAATAAACCCGCGGTAACGTAAAAATGCTAGTCGTACGGAATATTGAGAGTAATCACGATGAGTTCGCCGGTGTCGTTTGGTCCGCGAAGGCGTTTGACTGATTCAGGTGAGAAATTATGAAGTTTCTGATGACACAAGTATTCGACTGGATAGGGTAGCAGATGTAGAACCTGGGTGAGTAACAATAAGTCTGAAAGAATGAGTGTTGTACGTTAACACCATTATTTCTCGCAGTTTTATACAATTTCTCGAAATAAATATTTACAAGAGTAATATTGAGAGCTAAATTGTAGGAATATGATTAGGGGAATAATAGATTTATGTCTGTTTGATTTTCAAATTACCAGGTTAAGTTAGTCGATTATCTAAGGGATTGCAGTAGAGGCATAAGAAAATCAGTGCAATAAATACGAAATGGCCCCTGAACATGAGAAATTATTTAAATCTTCTAGGACAAAATAGCCGAGGTAAATGACAAATTCGGGCGAGAACGATGCAGAGCAGGTAGAAAAATTCAGCTACCAGCATAGGTTACCGGAGTAAAATGGGCAGTGCTACAGAGTTTCACAGAAGAGAATTACGCGGAGAAGAGATGAGAAAATACAACGGATGCCATGGGACCTAAAGTAAGGAAGTTTATAAAACGCTAAAGAGGAGTCTGAGATGGTATGCCGTGTTGTAGCGAGCAGAAAACTGGACCATGGAGGATAATTGATGAGAGTAGTTTGAAGGTGATTAAGATATGGGTATTGAGTACAAACGATCAATGTGTAAAATTGTACAAAAGAAGGAAATTGTGCCATTAAAGGAAATGGACCGTATTCTTAGAATGGAGGGCAAGGATGATTGGGAAGCAGGAAAAGGCAGATTAGAAGACTAGCATTAAGGGTGAGAGGATGCAAAAGACCACGGCGGAGGGAAAGATGGTTGGAAAGTATGGACGGGGGAAGAGATAAAAGGATTGGATGATGGGTGTTAAGACGGGCGCAGGGTCGAAGAGAGTGACAGAGTTAGGTGCTTAAGTGTTGCGGTTATTTGAAATGTTAGCAGCGATAATCTGCATCAAAACCTACCGTAATTGTTGTGCCACCGCGTATGATTAAAAAAACTTTAAGTTGAAGAATTAATCTAATAATTACATATTAATCTTAAACGAATACATTGATACAGTGTGAAGCTACATAGAAAATGATTTACAATTTAATGCCATGCACTGATGAAGTTCAAATAAAACATAAGGCAAAAACACAGCGAGGAGACATTTAATGTGAGAAGGAAAAACTGTCCAACAAGGCATGAAGACTCGTGCGAGACCCATGCATTCCGAAGACCAAGGAAACGGGATGCTTTAAACTTGTGCAAATCTTGGATATTACTCAATCTGTGGACATTTTATGCATAGGATTCATTTTCCAATAATGAAAATCACTCAGTCATATCACATACTGAGAAAAATGGAGAACGTTTGTATTTGAAGTCGTAGTGGCCCTATCATCGATGGACCAGGACATGAAGGAACTTCCTCAGCAATTGAGGGCGACCGTGGAGGACACTGCCGACCCACGGGTAGAAGCAATGACTGAGTCCCCAAAATCTCCATAATGCCAAGGAAAGTGGACTGTAAGGCTCTCGGGTGGCTTAGCGTGGGCATAACTAGCTCCGTGAACCTTCATCTCTCCTGGGAATCCCCTCGGCTAGCGGATCCCAGAATTTTTTTAAATTTGTTGGTGTCCTCTTTTGCCGAAATCCGTCCACCTTACGTCAGATTTTTTCATTATAACCATCATTACTGCTATTTCAACCTTACCACCATTATCATGGTTTTTCGCGAATCCATAAATTCTTTAGGTATTCGTATAATAGGTTGAAGATCACTGTCTCAGGCAATTTGGCATCATGGAACTATGCTTCCCCAAGTGTAATGGCTGGCGAAGAAATGTGCAGTACAAGAGGAGGGGTTGGTTTATATTGAAAAAATCTTGACAGCCAGAGATGTAGAAGGAGAATAGAAGGCTAGTTATCCATTTTTCTATTCTACTGTCTAACATTTAATGCGATTTCCCACCTATAGGACATTCATCAATCTTTCAGTGACCCCTTCTAGGATACTCGAGAATCAGTCCATTTTCCTCGCGTCATTTTCAGTCCGAAAGACTGTACTCACAAGCACGTATTTATTACAAAATGAGTCGATAATATCACCCCCCAGAGATCACCGCATTTCAGATAATTCATCGTGATTATTATTTCAAATGAGAAAATTTAACATGCATAATTGCAGGCATGCGAAAGAAATACAAATCTGAGAACAAATTGGCGAGTATTGTGAAAATCGAAGGGCAGGAACTAATGCTTTAGAACCTTCAGACAGTGCACGTTTATTCATTTGAGTAAACCGTCAATATTTTATGAATATTGTTGTGAGTGGTCTTGGAATTGGATTCACATATTGAAGATCTTACGCGGTGGAAGTTCAAAAATGTTATTAGAAGAACTATATTACTTCCACAGTTTATTAGAGACTTTACCACCAGTTTCGGCAGTAACACCATCATCCACCCTGAGACGCTTCCGGTACTATCTACTTTGGTTACAATCTTGTCGATGTATGGACGATATAGCCCAAAATCAGAATCAAATATGATGTAAAGTTCAACCATAGGAGTTGTCTCCCTGAATATAACCAATCCACCACTGTCAAAGACAATGTCAGCAAGTCCTTGGATTCTGGGGAGCTCTCAACAACATTGACAATTTGCAACCATCGACGTAAACTCATTCCTCAAAACTTGGGAACTGTAAATGCCATACATATACCCTGACCAGACATAACACACGTACACAATACCACTCAAACTCCTTCCGGTTTTTGGCACCGTGGATTCCGATACGTTAACTGGCCCATTGAATGCCTGCATTTCCTCTGTCGACTTACTTACCCGCCACCACTTGCAACCGGCACTACAGATATCACCAGTAGGCACTGATGTTCGGCGAAAGAAGAAACTGATTAAGGTTACTCGGACTTTCCACTGGGTCAAACTCAATTTTGGCCGACGTTTCGATGAACGAGTCGCCCACCAAAACGTCGGCCAAGATGGAGAGTTTGACCCGCCGGAAAGCCAGAGTACCTTTAATAACATCATACGCCGGGAAAGCTTTAGATATTTCTTCGAAAACAAAAGCTCTTCACTTAGTAGACCTTTATATATTCACTCTGAGGTGTAATTATGTACACAGGAAAGCAATACGGCAATCGATGAGTAATACAAATGAAGATGTTGATTATTAACCGTGCATTTGTTTGAGTCAAGGTTTGTTATGATTAAAAAATGTCACTGTTTCTGACGTTAAATATCAATTAACTACACATTTTTAAGTTTTGCTTGTCTTCACATTTTTTTGAACTAACTATGGATCTACCGTGTCTTTATATCTTGCAACTTTAATTAAAATCAATACCCGACGTCATGCTCTGATGAAATCTTGTAGAGCAACGCAAGTTGGGTGATAATTCAATATTCTTCGGCTACTCATAAATTTATATATTATTTAACCCTCAAATGCTATCGTCGGATCTTTGTTGACCCGACGTAATTTGTTTTTTTTTGTGGTGGTAAAACGGTCTCTCGCAGCAACCTTGGCTACAATGTAATCCTAGGGGAGGAGGGAGCGAGCCAGTTGAACTTGAGACAGTGCGGCTGACAGTTGTTGTTTACGAGCAATTCGAAAAATTGGGTCAAAAAAGACTCGAGGATTGTGTGTGTACGTGACCAAAAACCACGGGGTTAAGTAGAACCTCGTTTAATGCAACACCGCTGAACGTTTGCCCGGGTTAACCGGAACTATGAGCAACAACGCGAGAGATGGAGAGATAAGGGTGCTCACAACCGTTGAAAAGAAAATGTGCAGAAAGAAATTATCGATTATTTCGAGGAATGGATTATTCGTGATGTACAACAATTAATTTTTAAATTGTTATTAAGGTTAAGTAAAAATCAACATCATCAAATTAACCTTTGAATGTTAACCATCGATTATCATAAAAAAACGGGTCATACGAAACGGTACTACTCCCTACATTTCGGTTAAGCCAGGTTCATCTGTGCATAAATGAAACTTTGCATACTCATAAATTAATCCATACAGACAATTTCATAAAGCACAAAAAATTACCTGCTTTAATTCTGATTTGATATGCTACGGCGTTAAAAAAATTGCCACAAATTACTGCTGAAATTTTGGTTATTACATTTCATTAATCCCTGAATCAGTAATTGATCGGGATGGTAAATGATTTGTCCCTTTGGATAATTACTCAACTGTTGTTTTTTGCATCCAAGTGTGTTAATTGAAAGTTGATTCCAGAGTCGTCACCTCCAACATCAACAAAAATTGCTTTGACAAGTTACGGCTTAAAAGTCCATTCGGGCTAATACCTCAGCAATCATGGAGCGCTCATGGTCCGAGCGCTAACCTGAAGCGACATACAATGTAACACTGATGTAATTGTAAAAATAAAAGGAACATCTTGGTGCATAATATTTTTTTCCAAATGTAGGAAGTTCAAAGCCCATGTCTGTGAGAGGCATCGCGACCAAGAGTTACGAACGTTGTGAAAAAAAGGGGTGCTCTGCATTTCGCTTCCTCGTACTCACGGTGAAGAGCATTCAAGTTTGTAGGTTGAATATTTAATTGGACAGGATATCAGAGAGAGAAAACGTTTTACTCAGCCAGCGTAATCAAAATATAAGTTGATCACCGGGCCTCCATAAAAATTTAATGATGACGAAAGGAAAAGACCAACACGGACTGCGTAATTCACGGCGTTTGCATTGATGCTTCCGGTTAATGCGTGTAATGAGGCCATCTCCGTTTTCATGAGAAAGTTTGAGTGTATATCCGTAATAAAAGTGTATGGAAATATTATGAGTGGAGTCATTTCTTCCTCTCTGACGACCTGTCATGCGTTTCCACCGCAGGTCAGGTTGGTGTTTACGACAACCAAAAAAATTACGTTGTCATAACCGTTTCAAATACTGGAACATCCCTTCGGAAAATTGACAAATGTAACACGATGCAGCCCTTCGCGACTTTAATTTCCGATTAGAAATGTTGCCGGCAAATCACTTGGGGATATCAGCCCTCCTCCCATTCCCCAAAGCCCCGCTCAGTCGGACGGGGCTCCGGTGATGAGGGTCGCTAGGTGATGGGAGAGAGGGTGGAAGAGACACCCCGCGTTGACATTACCCTCTTCTTCATCTGCTCTGGAACTTTTTCGGTAGTTTGTGCGAGATATTTCCCAGGTCTTAATGGTGAAAATTTCATTTTGAACTTCAAGCAGCTTAAAAAGCATGAAGTTAATGTAGTGACATCGCTGATTCAAAAACTTTGTTTTAAATTACTGAAGTTGTAATTGAATGACTGAGTATATATTTATATGCTATATACTGCACTAAGTTGTTTACTTGACTTATTTTTTGACACATTGCGCCGAAAAGACGCTCAGAAAAAGTACTGCGGTGAGTAGTTGATTCTTTTCTTAAAAATTTTGAGAAAAAATACCGACTACACACTGTTGTATTTCTGACGAGTTCTTTTCGTTACGAATTTCTCAAAGGCTCTTATATCTGTACCATTTCCCTAGTAAAATGGCCGGTATTTATGGGCAAATATCTCTAAAACTATTAAAGGAAGTTTCTGGTATTTTTCTTTCATTGGAGATAGATTTTTTTCTCTATAATGAAATCAAATCCATTTTTTTTGGGATTTGATATCTCGCTCACACCAATTAAAAACGTGGTACGTATGGAGCAAAGGTTTCGATTATACCGTTTTATCCAACATTTGGAGTGTTTAATCTTTAAACTTCCATATGCATCATCAAATGAGGCATTGGGACTGAATAAAACCTCCGCCTCTGCCGGAATTCGAACCTGGAATATTAGAATAAGATACCATATGCAAGGTGATAAAAAAGCTTGGTACTTCTCAACACTTTTATTTAGTTATAGTGCCTCCATATTCGATGTCATTTTCAGAAATAAACGAGGTGAAATAGAAGTGTGGGAAATAACTAATGTTTTTATTCACCATACATCAAATCAAACCCCACTAACTGAATTCACTTACAATGAACTTTATATGAAACCAGTCTAGTAGACTTCTACTACCAGGAGACTACTACGCCAATCTGATCCCTTACTCTTGTGTTTACCCGTAATACTTTTCCAGTGTCACGTTGGGCTGTAGCAGTTTCATTTGTACCACTCTCAACCTCATAAAACGTTTGAGTTTCTAGTTAATCTACACTTTCATTCATTGTTGCTCATCTGCCGCCTCTCACGCCAGATTTCCATTACTTAATCATTTTTCACTCACCGTTTGCGCACGCTAAGTAGTTTCAAGCATGTTCGATTTCTTGCCAATGCCATTTAAAGCAAAATTAAAAGCTTTTCGGCGCTGGGACCCAAACCGTTAAAGTTGCATTGAAGATTAGGCGTAGCTAGTACGAAGTAGCTCCCCGCTTGCGCCACGCGGTCTGACCTGGTAGACGGGTCTACCTCCGGCATGCACCACCTTCCGCTATATAGGCGTAATAGAGACTCATTGCAGTAATTGTGCATCACCATAGATCCGGCCACCGTCACACCATAGACACGGCCAAGGAAAGCCCCCATTGGTCACACATGACACGACAATAATCGCTGATTCATTTGGACTCACCTCCATAGTGTTACTAGTCGGTATACGATTTATTTATAACTATTTAGTCGGTATGTGATTATATTGTCTGCTGCAACTATAGAGATGAATTGTATTTTTTATCCCAATGCGCTCCGGAACTACCTCGTAAAAAAAACTAAACGAGTCCCTTCAGCCATATAAGGTTCTTGTGCTTACTTCTCTACATGAAAAGCATTTCTATTGCAAAATTGTTTTTTTTTTATTTTTCTGCTAAGCTACAGGCGAATAATTGAAATTCTTATAAGGAACATTAATCTGTTGTTTTTTTCTTATATGTCCTTCCTCGGTAATGCATAGAGCAATACATGCTAGCCATTCGTCGTCATTCAAGCCAGCAGGCGGCATCAGTGGCTGTACAATATGACAAAGGCTGATTTTGTATAGATTGTCTTGATTTTGTGTTAGATTTTTGTACAAGAAGTGCCACACAGCGGGAAAATGGCAGCGAAATCCAAACGAGCAGCTGCAGGCATAACTTGGTAAAGCCGCGCGGTACACGCATGACCGAAACAAGGATCTGAAAAGACAAAAAAAAGAGCAGTTGTTTTCATTGGGATATATCGATTGGCATTTGCGAGGTAGAAGAGGGGAGGTACCGGACGGTTATTGCAAAATACCATCAACAAGAAGTGTTTGAGGGAAGATTGAAGCCTTGTTTACGATTGGTTGAAACATAAACCGTGAATCCCATCCATGTTCCTGATCTCTGCTTTAGATCGTCTGTCAGTCGATGTATATTATTGTTTATCCTTGGCTGCAGAGACTCAAGTAAACAACTGTTGCTTAAAATGTAAATGTTAATACGATATCCTAATGTTCCTGGATTAAGATATATGAGTATCCACTGCAATGGGCAGACATAATTACGCTGTTATGATCAATATTATAATAATACCAATTGGTCAATTTTTACCGAGGTACTTGCAGTGAAATCGCAGAAAATAAAAGATGAGACACTGAAACACAATTGACTGAACTTATTTGAGGCAAATACTGCGATGGCGTTCACGGTTGACACTTCCACACATTCGTAAACGCCTCCGCAAAACCCATGCACTGCGCTAGTTGTTGAATTTAGAGTGCACACTGACGCCATTTGTAAACCAGGTAAGAGATGAACATGTCACCAGGATTCCTGGACTCTGTTCCCTGAGGTGTTGGGGTGGACGTAGCAGAAGCGTGCATGACGAGCCACTCCTCTTGCCGAATGTGACGCAGGTATTCCTCCTCTTCCCGGCCATTTCAAGTGGACAGCACGGCTTCGTTTCCCACGCACTCTCTCCCACGTGACCCGGATGTCCTGGTGCTGGCAGCGCCATGTTGACGCGCTGCATCTCGGGACTTCCGGTCGTATCGCCCGGAATAATTGAGTGCCTGTCTCCCAGTTGGCGGCCAGCGGGCCCCTTCTTTGTATGAAGACCCTAGATCCTTAGCCCCTCTCTCCTCATACGAGTCACAAAAGACACTTATGGAGTCACATTCTTCAAACATTGAATGACGTTCTCTCTCAGCGTTAGTGGAATCGATTGAGACAAGCCCTGTTTTCAAAATTTCGTCTCTTTAACGACAGAATTTTATGTCCGGACCCGTTCGGTCATAGTCACGGCTCGTATCGGCAGAAATTGCAATGCATTGATTGGCGCGGTTATTTTTAATTAACTTGCACCGATTCCACTTAAAATGCTTTCGAAATGTCGAAAATATTTTAAGATTTTCGTAAAATTAGGATCTCCAGATTCCCACCAGAAAATTATCTCTTATATCGAACGAAATATTACCCACGTAATAACTTAACAAAATAATTCGGAGTGTGCCTTAATGATATTATATTTTTCATCCTTATGCTGCATTTTGTGGTCTCCTTCTGAAAACAACGTTATTTGGAACCGACGCGATGATTTCTTGTTTATCTCATATAGAATCATTACCATTCAGATAACCTGAAGCCCATTTATCTGAGTTACTATTTATTCCACTAGTTATGATGAAACTAAAACGCATTCGCATTGCGTCCAAGCGAATTTTGCGAATGTATGACAATTATTTCTCGAGATTATCCTACTTTACGGATGAGTCGCAATGGGTTGCATACTAGCCAGCCCACTTATATAATTCCCGAATGATTTCCTTTCAGAATGGGTTATTCTTCTTATACTGTAATACTGTGCACTGATAATCCTGTCGAGAATGTTAATTCTGCATTTATTCTGTCAAAACCATTCGACTTAAGATGAAGTTAATACAGTGTGACACAAAGTATTTCCGCTCTTTTCCTGATTTCCCCTTATTTTGTATGCCGCTTTTTTCTCTTCCCGTGGTTACTTCTTCTTTTAATTAAGTAAAATCAAAACTACAACTTATCAAATACGTTAAATCTACTACCCACGGGTCACATTTGTTAGCTCCACGTGAACAAATCTGTCTACTGAATATGAGAGGGTTAATTAAGGGTAGAAATGCCGGGAGTAAAATGCCTCAGTTGTGATGATCAACAGACCAAAATGAATAAAATTGTGATTGAATGAAATAAGGACATAGGAGAGGGAAGGATTATTTGGGGCACCGAAGAAGGATGAAGAGAAACTCGGCAATGGAATTCAGTTGATATAAACGGAAAGAGCAACGGCATCCACAGCTTAGCATCCCATCTGGCGGACGGAGATTTACAGAAAAACTCTCTCTACAAAACAAGGGAAAAGGATTGACACTTCTTTGCAAAATTTTGACTGGAGTTCGAACCCACGGACTTCAGAATAGAAATCTAGTACTAAACCCACCATACCTATGCTAAACCCTAAAATAAGTTCGGTCTTCAATCGATGCTCGACGGGAAATGACCTTCTTTCGGGCCAAAAGGCAGATGAGGCCTTCTTTCTCACCCCAACCATTCTAATGCTTTTCGTAATTCTTAAATAGTAAACGTAATGGTAGAAGTCTTTGTCAGGCACTTTCAGTACTTGGAGCTAGCTGAAGGTGAGATGGACCACTGGTGGAAACGATTTTCATCCAAGGACAGAAGGAATTGCCCGGGAGAGTGGTGAACAGGAAGTTTTGCGGAATTCCATCAAATCGGTATCGTTTTCGGAGCCTCAAGGATTTGAGATTTCACAATGTGTGCTCAGTTTGAGGTAACTGGAGGATTATCCCCGCATGATGATCGGAAAGTACAATCTCAAGTTTCATGAAATCCTTAGTACGCGTCACACCAGCGTGAATGAGAGATTCTTGATCACTTCTTTTACTTCCACTTTCACGATTTTCCACCACAAATAAATATCGATGGAATATTCGGCAACATTACTTTCTTGAGAAAATACGAGTTAAATAATATTGTACCTCAACAATATCCCCACCAGGAGGAAATTTTGTGGAGGCGCTTGTCTTCGTCCTGAGGCAATTCCTGTCGAGTTCTATTCAATGCAAATATACTGCGGCATTTAGCCCTTTTTTGGGAAATCGCTTGTTAAATGTAACTAAAGGTTTCAAGAAATATTCCCTCTTAAACTCCCTTAGCACCACATTGGAAACAAAAGACTACGATGTTAGGTTGTGTATCAATCTTTTCCAACCGTCAGTTTAGCACCGGCTTTGTGACTGATCAGATACGTCATTTCAGCTTCAGAGGCAGGGAGGGACCATCTACTCCGTGAATGAATCTGGTTGACATATATTGGACCAAATTCTTCTCTTGGGGCACTCTTATTTGGCAGTAGCTTGAGTTACTCCAAATCAGCCCCATTCGTTCTAAATAAGGTGAAGATGCAAGAGGATGTGGGATCTCGGGCTTTCCCGGCGTAAAGTACTTCGGAGGATGCGCTCTCAGGGTTCTCACCGGGTCTCTGGGTTGAGCGCCAATGCTTAGAGATCTAAGACTATTGTCGCACATATTACGCCCTGAACATGGCAGAAACCTTAGCCCTGAAACATCAGAGGACTAAACACTGAATTTCGGGTGTTGGAGTTCTGAAAACAATTACTCCCTGTCTAATGTTTGATTTTTTCTCCTAATTTCCCTTCATATTTCTATATTTCAGGTTTTGCAACAACTGCATGCATTTAATTTATTTATGAATTCAACATTTAATTACCTATGAATAGAGGTTAAGTAATTTTAGGTGTATTTAGATTGTCCATGTGATTGCTAATATTAGTATTGGATTCAAATAGAAGGCAGGAGTGATATGGTGTATATAGTCTGAGCGTAAAGGTATTTTTGTGCATTTGGCTAATCCCATTACTGTTTCTGGTTGTTATTAGAGGACTCGTCGCCTGCATATATCTTTTTTCCACTTTTCAGAAATTATTGATCCTACAGGACAAAAACATTTCCATAACATTTTGTCTTAGTTTTGGTTGGACACTAATAAAGAGGCTATAAACTAAATCAATAAAGTCACAGTGTTTCATCATGAGGAAATGTTTATCTATAATCTAAATATTAATGAATAGATCCTTAACATTTTGCACAACTCTGGAGGTAAATCATGGTCTGCCTATTTAGTCTATGATTCATGAAATCTGAAAACTGTGGACGTACAGACAAATCCAGGTCCTGCATTGTTCAGTTTTAGAGTCCAAGCTGCACTCAGATCCAGAATTGGGGGTCGAACATCTCAGCGACCTTAACTACCCAGATGCTGATCCACCTTGCCACTTCTGTTGCAAACAGTCCAGCACATCCATCCACGATGAGAACCGGTTAAAGATTGTCAGCGGAGGTAACACGTTAAAACAGACTCCATAGAGTATACTATATGAATTTAACCTTTACATATGCACATACCTACATATCCTTATGAAAACACCAAGTGGGCGTAGTCCAATATAGTAAGTGCTTTATGTAGAAAACGCATGGCAATAAAAATATCCCACAATTTACCACGACTCCCCAAGAAAAATAACACCTTCTATCACCATTCAATCTGGATATAGAGGACATGTTACCCCATCCTTATCCCGTGTTTATTATTAGATTCTCTCTTCCTGTACTTTAGATTTCCAAATCCTTGAATTGCACTCGTACTCAATCTCTTCCGTATTTCTTCAAATTTAGTTATTATGTATGCATATTTCTTAGTATTCGTCTTGGAGGAGTGAGGCCATTAGGGCTTACTGAAAACGTATAAATAAATTCAGGTGTAATATACTCCTAGTGAAAAGTTGCATGGAAATTTTATGCTTAAACATGTATCCTTGATTTTTATTTATGAAATGAAACCTCGGTTCTTTCCTCGATTGATTAAGTTGATATTTCTTTTAATGAATTTAATTTTACAGCAAAAGTAGCATTGCTATTTATCTATTTATCGCGTGATAACAGAATGAAAAGGGGTTGAGATGGGCAACATAAAAATATTATTAATATGTGAAAGTATTTGGGCAAGAAAAATTGAAATACCTTTCGTAGTATCGACGGCACGCTTCAAATCTGAGTGATTCCAATCCACTAGAATATTTAAATACTAACTCCACGAATTTAATTTCAAGACAATGGACGCATTTACATTCAAAGTCATTTTTCATGTTGCCCCTAATATTGAATGAAGTTCACGGCGTATCTTTTACAGCCGTCGAAATTCTTTTACTTGGCTTTATTAACTTCATTGACCTTTTCAGTTATAATTTCGTGATTTTAATTTTTATGACCTTTTCAATCACAATCCGAGTTTATGTCAACTTGGAATTCGGATTAATCCTTTCATACATATCTGATGTATTTGGATTCCAGAAGGACTAAAAATGCATTCGGTTTGATCCCACTGTTGTTGGACTCTCATCCGACGATCGAAGTGGGCAGATAACAATCCGTGCTCGCAGATTTTATCATGATCTCAAACTGGATTGTACATATACCGCAAAGCGGTTAGCATGAATGACACAACGAATGATAACATGACCCGCCAGTTACGTGAGCAAAAGCTAATACAGGACTCGCTTTCGTAAATGTATTTCAGTTGAATTCATTATTAACGCTTAATTAGTTTAAATTTAACCACCACTATTTCCGCTCCGAGCGGAATGGTACTCCTTTGTCTCCCTTCGCTACTCAGCCGATGCTATCATGCTCAATTCAGGGAGTCCTCAGAATTCTAAAGCTTCGAAAATGACATCATTTGGGCGTCACAACCTTGTGGAATTTGGATAAAGTCGTTTAAAATTTGAGATTTGTCTAAGCTGAGAGGTCACGTCCACGTTGATGTCAAGTTTTTCCCCTCCATCCCAGCCCATCTTAAATTAGGGATCATTCGGCATTCCCTCGGAATGCCTGAACATTCACAGTGACGTAATTTTGACGTCACAGCCTCGAAAATTTCAAATCGGGCCTCTAAAAAGTTGCCTAGTCCCGTGACGTACATCCATTCGAAGGGCAGTCCGATGTTTGACTATGACGAAATCCTTAATAAGGCTCTTTGACGGGAGAAAATAAATACATGGGGAAAATCCCCCAAGAAGTGGCTTTTTGCGAAAACCATTCAACTTTTAACGTCAAAAGTAACCACATGTTAAGATTTACTATTGTCTATATATACAGTGTGATTAAGAGCGTTTAAAATTTCTCAAAAGATCCATATCCCGAGGCATCTCTGGGATGAGTCACCGCCACGCGGTCTCCACAACATTCTACTCCCCTTCATCGCAGCATTGCCCTCCACCCACCCCCCACCCCCCCGCCACCATCCCCCAACCGATAACGGATTCCACTTGCCACCGCCTCTCAACAAACTCGAACGCCCACTCCTTCCATCTTTTGCGAGCACTCGACAACTTCCTTCCTCCCTCGCCCTCTTTTTCAGATTCTTCTGACTGTTTTCCCGGCTTTCCTTTGTAATACGCCCATCCAACGTTGCCGCCGCATATCTAAAGTTGTTTACCTCTGCTCGGCTGAGGCTAATGAATTTTTGAAAGCTTTCCTGTAATTGAGAAGCGTATTTTTCATCGTAAATTAAATTAATTATTTGGTCTTTGGTAATTTTTCCACGAAGAAGAAACCAAGATCTCTATGGGTGAGATGCTACGGCTCCAATGCAAATATTTTACATCATAGAAAACTTACAGGTACTTTCTGAGCCAGTAATTCTCAGAAGTTGCAGCGCAAATATCCTATATTCATTCATTCTGCCGTAACAGTTTATTTTATAACAGTTTTGCAATACCCATTCTCAACCACATAATCTCTCTTTCGAATTGTTTTTCAACTTTTTAGAAGTGGTAAGAATAACAAATCTCGGAATTTTGGTTGTGGGTAAAACTCATTTCATTAACCTGTCTACTATCACTCACAAGTACAATAAAACTGACAAAATCGCATGTTTGTCGAAATCTTATGATAGTATAGAAACATATTTTTATTCTTTTATGAAGGGCAACTTCGACTTTGGTGCGAAATAACATGGTTCAAACCTTTTCGGCAAACATATTATACATTGCAATACACAATTCAATCGAAAAACATGGCTTAGAGGTGACCAAAAGGTACCACTTTTTGATCGAATGTCATCCTTCGCAAGAAGAGGAAAGTATTGCTGAGTAAATTCTAATGCGTCCAATAAGTCTTGATTTTAGTTTCCGACATCTCGACTAATGAATTTTGTTATTCAAACTTCCATTCTGTTGCCAAATTAAGTTTCGTCCTATCATTCGCGAAAATCTTATTTCTCAATAGTTTTTCCTTATCTAGGGTTCAACTTCAAGATCAGATTTCTGATGGGAAATTGATACCTTCAATGACAATTCCTGCGCGGCAAATACTCCACGTCCACAAAAAACTTTGCCAAAATGGACATGAGGTCGAAGGAACCATTTCATCGGGTCCAGAGATCTGCGGTCGGGACGCGCAATTATTCGCGAGGCAAGCCTGAAAAAAATTTTTCAACAAAATATCATGTCATAGTCGTGAAATTGAATTATTCTGCTCATTTGTGTGGGAATGCGAGATATGCAAGTACATCGAGGGGATTTTCACTTTTTAATACATTTTCCCTGATAAAGACCATCATGAATAAATTCTTGAAAATGATATTATGGCCCTCGAAATATTTTCGAGTTCCGCTCCGAGAGAATCACCTTGGGCACTCTCGCACAATTAACATTCGCTCTCCAAAAGCCCTCCAGACAACAGTGAAGGCAAGCAGGATCACCAGGGGACGCCGACCCCTTAAATGGCCTTGGATTGCTGGCTCTGGAACACGAAATGTTGGTAAAAGGAAGAACGTTTCTTATTCATTGTCACTTTATTTTCTGTTATTTAAGCCGTATAATTTAACGTGGACATGTTCAAGCAACCACTACATGTAGATAGTCTTACGTAGAATTTTGAATGCATGATGATGTATCTCTCTGTCTAAACTAAAAATATCTCTGTTATTACTACAAATATTCACTGTTCTAATTTTTGTTTTTGTCTTCTTCTCTGGCATGTAGAAGATTTATTGTGGCATTTTGTATGGTGTTTAGCATTTTTTATTTAGTGCAATTAGTTGAATGAGTAGAATTGTCTCACAAATACCATGTGAGACCACCATGTGTTATAATTTGTGCTGTTAAGTTTTATGGTTACCACTTAAACTTCTGTAATATCGGCACTGTATGTATATATATAAATATATGTCTGTATGTATGAGAAACCACTAGATGTTTTAAAAAAGCAAATTTGTTTGAAATCATACACTCTCCGAGTAATTTTGAACTGTGATTTCAGCATTTACCCGTGCGCACAATAAGACATGAATTTATTGGAGACGAAATAGCCATTGGCAATAAATATTTTTTGTTTTCTTTTCTCAAATTGCATGAGCAGTTCTCATCAGAGTACACAAAAATGGTCGTAAGCCAGGACACAACCGGAGTAGAGTCACTGAACATTCAATGATGATATCTGTTCCTATTTTGGTGTTAACCATATGTAATTGACTCTTTTAATAGAAATACTTCCAAATTGAAATACTCTGTGAATATCGATCCAAACTGGGAATCGCAAAATCCCTGTGAGACCTATATTTAGATTGACGAAATATTTACCTAATTTTTCTTAATTCCGTTCTTTTGCAGGATTAGTGCGGAGCCGTGATGGAAGTCGTGAAGGTGGAGGGACACACTATATGAACCTACCGTCACCAAATGTGCAGAGTGAGGTAAACTGGCAGACAACTAAATGATTAGCACTAAAGATTGAAACTTTAAATATACTAAGAGTAGAGCCAAAATGGGTTACTCATCGCTGAAATGCTTTGAGGCTCAACTTACTTTATTCACTGATAAATTAATTTCAAAAGCAGGCTGAAGGGTTTGGATGCTGTATTATAAGCTTGTTTACACTAGAGAAAATCGTCAATGAATTGACTTACATTAGTCTTCTTCTACATAATAATTAATCGTGTTGGTGAAAGTAATAAGCTTTTATAATGCTTTTAGAATCTTGTACTTATAAAAGTTATTTCTGATAGTCTCCATTAGTAGTTCACTTAATTGTTAGAATGAATGGCCCTGTTCTGCAACTACTTTATCTAGGGGCAGTGAAATAGGCTATCCTCCATCCCTATGATTTTGATATCAGTTCTCAAATTTCATTTGAGTAAATAGGCTTTATCCTTTCAATACAAAACTTGTATAATCTTCCTTCAAAACTACTATACCGGAAATTAATATCTGTTAATAAAAAATAATTTACAGCTTCCGCGTTAAGGTTGATGAATCCCTGATCTACATAAACATTATGATCTAATTTTTTCAATGCTTTTGTTGAGTTTTTTTATTCATCCTCTCTCCTTTTGATAACTTTTTTCATAATTCTCCTTTAATAATTTCCTGTACTATGTTAAATGCAGGGCCTGAGATTCAGAGTGATTGGGCGTTTCATGAGCAATTATTGAAGCCATGTGTATGTAGTATAATTAACCTTTAATGAATAAAATCCCATCAATTCATTATTCATCACCAAACTTAGTGAGCACTCATCTAACATTAACATATAATGCCATCAATCCATCCAAACACCCAACGGTGCCTCAAGCTGAAATGAGTCTTGGTCTCCTCAACTTTCTTCCAATATTTCTCTCGTGTCGTTAACATCTCTTTGGACATTTCCACACAGCCGTTGTTCCACTCTATCCTCTTCTAAAGGATTTTCCATCACTCCAAAGGCTTTCTAATAGGTTTCTTCCATTCAACTGTGTTCACGATACTATCTTTTTCCGCACTTTGTCAACTTGCATAAATCTCTCTCTCGTGTATAAAAATCTGCTTTGTGCTCTTATCACGCATTCTCCATCTATTTATTAAACTTTCCACATTCATTTTTACATGAAGCTTGAAAATTCTAAAAACGTGTTCATTTTGCCATTCCATTAAGCCATCATATCAATCACTATGATGAAATTATTCATGTCAGTTACATCTTTTAAAAAACCTGAATGCTCTTGCACAATTTGTCCATCAATTGGTTGGATATGAAATCCTTTGCATTTTAGGTTCTTTGCGTATATTTATATGCATATTAGTTTCAAGAAAATTTTAATATGGATGAAATGATTCGCATTTGCATAACCTTTCATGATAGCAAACAACAGGCACCTTAATTGCAAAAATGAATATTTAACTTTAACCTTCTTCTTATTTTGGCATCTACTCATGAATTATTCCCAATGATGTCGTGTGTACGAGTAACAAACACCTGTGAATGCAATAATCCTTAATTCATTTCGCATTTAGTAGTATTTAATACATTTGATCATGTTATAAAATGAAACTCTCTCCTTCGGGAGATCGTGGGTGACGATGACGCTTTCTCTGGGCACATTTGGAAGCTTCGAAGGAAGATCGCAGAAAGATTATTTCACCCACCCGGGAGGACACAGAATTCAAATATCCCAGGTACACCTACGTATTGCCAGATTATACTAGATTTCAATTGGTAAGAAAAAAATAAACTTAGCTGCACGCTACTCCTCAATCAGCTATGTAGTTTGAGACGGACTTCGGGCACGTGATTCACCGAGGATTTACCAAGTCAGCCATTATGCTCAAGTGGTATGGAACGGTAGAATATGAGGCAAAAGAGATGCGCTTTCAGGCCAATGCTACTTCTAATTATCGGACAGTTGGGGTACTGAGTACCGTAAAATTGGTTGATTGTATAAAGCATTCAAACTGTTGATTTTACAATGCACTCCAACTATTCTTCAAATGGTAATCTTAGGATCATTCTACCAGTGGTTAATTAAATGTTAAAGCAATGAAACTTAAATGCCTTCACAGCTCTCGTCATAACCTAAATTAGTAACCCTATCTATCATTTTTTTTAATTTCTTCAGTTTCTTTAAAGTTTAAAATTACTCAAATGATCAAGTACCAGAAACATTAATCATACCTATTCCATGATAAAATACCAACTCATGATCATTGCCTGGTCTATTTTTACATCCAAGCGTCTTTAAAACTACTGCAGATGTAATTTTCTACCAATGGGTTACGAGTTTGTGAATACTTTAGAGGGAAGAGATTATTCCTTTCTTGAAGAGCTGATTCTGCATTTTATGAGATGAAAAGTTGGCTCAAAATGTAGTTGATTTTTTATTGTAATTATATGCTTGATCATTAATAATATTAATTGTCATGACTCTAATTAAAAGCATAAAATATGCGAGTTAAGAATCCAAGAGTACAGAGGTGTAAGGATAGAGGTATTAAGGAAAATCTAAAATCTGCACTGTTACGGGTAGTCTAAAGAGTTAATTTCATTGTACCTTCTTATTGTAACGTCATTTTAACATTCATACCTGGGGGAATTACTCCAAATCAGTTTTTGGTCGGAATGTAAAAAGACTCTTCATACGTCAATAATTGCCTTTTACAGTCCACAACTGGTCTAACTGCTCCATTTTACAACAAGACATATTGTTAGTAAGGCTTTCCTTACTTATTATATATATCAGATTTAAAAAAATAACACACTCCCTTTTTCCGTAAAAAGTCTTTTCATAATATTTCTAATATTCAAATCTTGTTGTTTTATGCAAGATATGTAAACTTATACTACTGTGGCTGTTCAGTCAATGTTTTGTATTATTTCTTCTTGTTGATCACTTAATTAAGGCCTACAGAAAGAGTACTTGGATGCTGTGCTTCAACATGATTTTTTCACAATATTTTTATTTTATTGATGTAGGAAAAAATATTAGTTTTCTTCTAAACTGGTGGAATCGCTTTTGATGAAGTTTCATCACTCATTGTCGCTTAATTTTAATGATGGAGGGAAATGGAGTAGTATAGACTACAAAACGAAAATGGATCAAACTATCCCACACATATATTTTTGGAATTTATTCATTGTAGCTGTGCTTCATCTAAATCTCTCCAATCATCAAATGAGTGGTCATCATTGTTCTCTCCGCCGTCTTGATTCAGTCTACCTTCCGACCTTCAGGATTTTCTCCTTGCTTCTTTCAAGATATTCCAAACACACACCCATTACCATAGAATCACCTCACTGCACCACTAAATATGTATTCATTAGGGAAATGATGAAGGTGTGTTCAAACAACAACCACTCTCATACAACGTGGAGGACGAAGATGATGCTGGCGGCGAGGGAGAGCTAGCCGGTGCCATCGGAGGAGACAAATTGGCGGCGGCAGCGGCGGCCGTGGCGGCCGTCACCAAGTCCGGCTCCCTCGGAGCGGCCAGCACCATCATGAACCTCGGCTCTCGCCCGCGGACGAGGTCGGGGGCCAGCGGAGGCGGAGGTTCGACCCACATTCCCCTTAGCTTGGGTCCCAACTATAGTTTCGGAAGCTCCAACCAAAGAGACTCGGATTCTGATCTGGAGGATGATTTGGGCCCACCTGCATCGGCATTGACGAGAAGAAGAGCCCTCATTCCTCCCAAACTGCTTTCAGACGGCGATGAAGATGGAGCGAGTGCTGATAGCCGCCGCTTGTCAAGGTCAGTTTTTTTAGAACCTCCTGATTTAGCTATACGTTTTCCTGGCTGTAAAAGTAGTATATAACGCATCAATTTTATATTTGTAAAGAAGATGGATGCCTTGCGATCATCTGAACAATTTTTATTCGTACGACACGTTTCATCGTTTTACAGTATCGTCAGATAAGAAATGTATTACTCGTTCCTGGCATAATGTAGAAAACTACAAATTGAATTTCATATAAAATCTGTGTAGAAAAGTACAAAGTACTTCTCTTCTACATGGATACCAACATAACATGCTTCTACGAAGTGACGTCAAGTTTATTTTAGGAGAAATCAAATTTTTAAAACTATAAAAAAAGAGTACGAAACGTGTGAGACAGTGACCCAACAATAAGGGATATCGGGAAGTTATCTGTTTCTCATTTCACAGCTATTTTTTAGCTATACCTGGGTACACATAAAGATGTTTTTTCGCATGAAATCTTTTAAAATTACATGTAGACTATAAGCATACTTTATGCAAAGATATAGATGTGTAATACTTTTAGTACTACCATAATAATAAATTAATTTGCCAAAAGCTCCGGATATACCAACATGCGACAGTTTAGCCGGCATTTTTTGAGATTTACATGATGCGTTACATAATAATGACACGAATGAATGAATATTCACAAGCTTAGAGTGCCTATTTTTTTACAAATTGAAGTCACAGTTAGGTTATTGTATACAACTGAACCTAGGATACTACTTTGGAGGCGGTTAAATAACTTTGAGATTTCATGAATCATTTTCACTCTAGCTGGCAAATTGCTGAGACGCGATGCTTGTGGAAATATAAATGGGATTTAACTGAGGCAAAATGGTAATACAGTAAATATCTTAAGCATTAAAAACAGGGTAGATGTTTGTGTTAGACAGAATAATGTGTGGGTGAGAATCACTATCAAATACTTTTGATAATTCACATAATGTAATGCATACACAATATCTTCCTTTATATTCTAGAGTAGATGGTGTTACATATTCTTTCAGTTATTGACTGCACAACTAATGTTGAACTCTTCTTGGTACTAAAAACATACTGAGCGAGGGAAAATTATTGGCATGCAGATATTAATAAAGTTTGACTAGTTTTATATTTTTATGTTAGATATTTAAATGTTTTATGCACTCATGTAAATGTAGCAAATACAGAGAAAGACGAAAGCCGTAATTATTTATATTACCATGATAAAAGATGGAAAAGTCTCAAGGCTTTTGGCAAATTGGCAATTAGTGGTAGTAATCTTAAAGAGGTTCAATAATCAATTTTTTCGCCAAGTAGTTGGATAATCAAATGATGTGCCTGCACTTGTAGGCAATTAAAGTATTATACCACTCGATTTCTGGCCCATTTGAATTGATAACTCGTTTTAATGGAATGAATGTTTAATTGTGACCAATACCATTCTTGTAACTGCGGCTGCAAGGTCACTTCAAGGTTACCCTAAAATAAAATGCTTTCAATGGTATTCATTTCACGATTCACTCATTGCAGCAGATCCGATGGAACCACTCCTAGAGCCCGGAGGAGTTCCATTGTCGTCATTCCCCCGATGCAGATATGCCCTGGAGACCTGTTAGTGTACAGCAAGGTGCTGACCCAAAGAAACGACCTCCTAGGTAAGATTCATCTCCAGTCCCATTAATATTTCCAAACAAATGAATTCTGCCTTGAACACTAACAAAAATCTTTGATAATCATCCTGAAAGAATCTCTGCTACATTTTTTCTTCAATTCAGCAGTCAATCTGATCTTGCATACGGTGGTGAATGACCAGGTGCAACAAGATACTCTATTCAGTATGGCTTCGGGATTGCCGGATCTAAAAAATAACTAAATTTTGCTATTACAGCCTCGAAATTTTTAAACAGTGCTTATCAAAAGTTAACAATTTTTAGGCATTCACATGGCCTTATTCAGTAAGAACTCGATATGATCGAACCTCGGAAAATCCGCAGATGTGGCGTCAAACGCCTCAAAAACTGAGATTTGAAATTTGTGACACAATTTGAACTTTAAGATACTGTGACGTCAAAATCTAAAAACGCGGGTATTCAGAATTCATATAAAATAACCCCTGCACCACATCCATGGATTTTCCAAGATTCGACGTAGTTGTGCCCTTCCTAAATAAGGTCTCTGTTCAGATCGAGCTGGGGAGCGTAGCGAGTCAGCTCGCTAGAGAAGCCAGCCTGAGATCGCGGGCCGAACTATACATTGTGAGTGGCGATGAACCAACCGATCCACCAAATTGAGGTTATTAATTGCGTATTTACCGTCTCTCTTTTTCAGTGATGGAAACAAAAAATCATCGAATATTCACGGCACATTTCTAGAGTATCTAGGCGCAGTTTCATCATTTGCTTATTTCATTTTGTGAAGAAGGAACTTGAGTCATTGCGCAAGGCAACGGAAAGTTAACAGAGCAGGCTTCAATGAGTATGGCGACGAGCGCATTAGAGTACGGAGTCGATAGGTAAATATTGATCGTGAATGGACAGGTGGATTATATGTTGGTGAATTTGTTGTCACCAAGTCACCATGTAATCATCCCCTCTTTTGGGCTGAGTTGTGATCGGTCTGAGATGCCTGATAAACATAGTGATAGTGAAGTATTTCATTACTCAAAAATTGATTCTCTTCCGGTGACTGCTGAGCGTAATTATTTCTCGGGGTTCACTCCGGTTCTGGGGGGTCAATTCCCATCTCTAACAGTTGACCACAACAGTTTTTTTTCGGAGAGATTATATTTTCATAGCAGAATGAGATATTCCGATCATTTCAATGCTTGGTGAATCTTCTAGGGAGATTGAATTAGTAGTTTTCAATGGCCTCGTGCAACGCAGCATTCCGACTTATTCCATGAACTTCACTCTCTCCCGAAGCTGCGGTAGTTGATATCGGACCGATCTTCTTAATCTGTGCCCTCAGCGCCTTTCACTGAGATACTGAGATGTTAAATAGTCATAAATTGGATTTTTAAATTCCAGTGGAAGTAATTTGTAACCAAAATTTGAGCCAATTACATAGGGATTACAAATTAGCCCTCTGCTTTTAACAGCAACGCTCAAAATGGATAAAATGTTTAAAAATAGTTTTATGAGTACTCTTTGCTAAAAATTTGATTAAATTTATTATTTCTTCTCTTATATATCACCTGTGGACTTTATGGCCAGTGTTTAAGGCTCTATATGCATTCAATCTAGAAATTAGATGAAGTTCAAGGAAAACTCGTTTCTTTTGTGAAAAAATGTGGTGATCTTACATTGAATGTAGCTTTGGAGACATTAGGAATCCCCCTTATAGTTAAAAAGTTTGAACGGATGTATTCGCTCACACTTAGTAGAATAGGGGCATTTCTCGTGCGTCGATGCAACTTAGAAAAGATAGTGGCACCGCAATGTTGCGCAATTTTGGGAAGAAGAGAAGAATTTCACCCAATACACCATTTATATTTAAAATTGTTTTTAAAAAATTATATCTCATCACTTTCTTCAAAATTTTTTATGTATGTACTTTGCAGAATTATTTGTTGGATTTCAGCTTTAGCAAAGAATTGACGGCAGTCATGTCTCTCCTCTCATTCCATCCTTGGGAATCCCAAACGTTGAGCATTCAGGAGCATTGCCTTCAAAACTGCTGTCGTAGTTTGACACACCCTGGTATACAGCACCTTCTGGGCATCAAGTAACTGAAATTACTCATTAATAATGGTCGTTGAAAAGCACTGATTCTCAGGTGCGTTAGTAAAAAACTTATGGTTTACGTACAACCGAAAATCTAACCTTTTCAAAGATGCAGCGAAGGCGAGAGGTCAATGAAGATTCGGAAGAGCGTATCCAGGATCAGCAAAGGTCGAGGATTTTAGAATTCAAACGGAGAAAAGGTCAAAATAAAGTTAAATCACCAAGTCGCATGCAAACACTCAGAGTCCTACTAGTATTAACTGAATACTGACAATGCAGTGCGCCAAACGTGGTCTAGCAGGATTGACAGGGAATGCGCACGGACCTTCTTCTTATGTTACCAAATTTCAGCAACACGGCTTGAAACTTCAGTAAGTACTGGTCAGAGGATCACGGCAGCCACTCCAAACCACTTCACTCACTTCAATACCTTTCTTAATCCTACTTAAAGATCAATTGTACGGAGGAACATTTGTACAAACTAGGTTTGCAAAATGAGAATGGAAAATTTTGAAGCTTTTTCCTCTTTGGTCTTGCCTCCACGATGAGTAACTAACTACCTTTTGGAGTGAAATCAAAATGGAAGGTCGAATATTTTTTTAAAGTGGTTGACTCATGCTTTCAGTGTTCATGAGTCATATCATTCCACTGATGTCGATTCTGATCGCAGATCAATTGGTACATTAGGTGATTTATATCTCGCGTTTGTTTAATATTTTAGTGCTGTGCAGTGAACGGTAATTAAGTTCCGACAAATATTGAAAACTATGAAAGCAAAGCATTATATTGAGGGATTATTCACTAAAGTGTTCATTTTTCGTTCTCTTTCCAGATGTTGATGGGTCTTCGCCAAGCCTCACTGTGTCAGATGCAGGTAAGTTTCAATTTTTGTCGTTCCCCCACGTAGAAAAATCCCTTTTACAACGACAGGGAAGATAATATAGGATAAAGTTAAGCGTACGCTTTTCATCATTAATATATATAAGTCCAAAATTCCAATTAGTGTTATTAATAATGGCTTGATTTTTTGGAGATAAATAAATAACTACTTAAGTTACAGTATAATTTTACCTCAAACCTGACTCCTACTAAGTAATTAAAGAACTAATGTGCACCTTATGGCACATCAGTCCATGCAACCAAAGTAACCTGGATGGAATATATTGGAAGTCTAATTCTCCTGCCATTGCAAAAGTAGGGTTGCTTACTTTGTGGGGAATCTTTGACATATGGCTTTATATTTTTGTTCTGATATTCGTCCAGAAGTTGAGATTTTCTGCTTAAGTACAGGTTATTCATTTCTCATTGGCTGATGTTTATTGTAATGCAATTGTATAAGGAATAATAGCAAAGAACATACCGGACACTAACATTAACATTCAAAATTGAAAAGTGATTACACATGCTGATGAAATTCATCAACTTTTTATACTGCACTCCTCAGAAATTAAATTCTATTTTAAATGAATTCCAACTGTATTCATTGTATCCATGAATTTTCAGATCAAATTTTTTTCGCGTTATCACTGTAATGTATCAACCAGCAAATAAAGCTTTTCTAACAGTTTGGAGCTCGATGCCCAAGATAAACTGATTATCCGCCATCTCTGGTGACAATCACAATTTTCAGGTGCACTTAACAACTTTTGGCTTTGTCTTCCTCAGTTATGTGGGGCCACATTTAAGCAGAGCTCTCAACGTTTGGCTACTTTAGAGCAGAAGTACGCATGGAATTGCTCTAAGAAGTGATATGGACATTTTCATTTTGTTGGCAGACATTCGATTTGAGGGGAATCAAATTAAACCTTCATTTTCATATATGTATCCACTGGCAATGTAAGAAAAGGTTTTTTTAAGCTTAAGCAAATTGCCAATAGTCAAATACAATGACTCAATTTACCTGAAATTACTAATTAGTTATGCCATATATCTTCGAGTATAAGAAAAGCTTCTGATTAGTTTCTATCCACCGAAAGTCAAGTCACTAAACAATGTGTCTTTTTCGAGGTCAATATATCGGTACATAGTAAGTAAAAAATTGTAAACTTCTCCTTCAAGGCCACCGAGAACATTTATAGTCACGTTAATTAAATTAACGTTACACTTAATGGATTTAAATCCATCAACTCCCGATTCAATTCCCATTGGAATTAAAATATTTACTTATTCCTTCAGGCCACATTTAAATCAATCGTACAATTAACCCAAAAGACAATTATTTAGGTATTCACTCCCAATGACTCTGGACCCATGAAACTCCGTAATTTTTTTATTGACAGCGAGTATATTTTGTCGGAGAGGATTACTTATGAATAAATGCCATCAATTATATACTCAATAATAAACTCATTTAATGACTAAGAACAAAATATTGCAGTTTACCATGACCCTTTTCACTAAATTAAAAATTTCTGGGCTTCTACACATTGCAATACAATTGCAACCCTCTTATTCACCTTACTGAGGTTAAGACACGCTAATAGCATCATAAATTACGTATCATTCATTTTTTTCTTTCAACAACTGGCGGGATGGATATGTTCTTCCTTGTCAGCAGCTATTCAGTAATTCTCAATAATTTTCTTCAGTGATGACTTTGACTCATTATTACAACATACCATTTTATGCAACATATTACCTACCATGATAATTGCATTATTATGCATCAAGTGCCACTAGTTTTCACGCTCTCAATTCCGAAAGAGCCAAATCCACTGGTTGATTGAAAGATAAGGTTACTCTCTTATAAGATGACGTAGAATTCTACAGGAAAATATCGTAAATCGTCATCCTCCAGGCTGGTAGTCGTGCTTTATGAACGCTACGCCATGGAAAACTTTCATTTTTTCCAATATTTCTCCATTCATAAAAACGCCCTCAATGATACACCCTTATGTGTTTGTCACTATGCAAAAAACTCATTTTTATGATTTGCACTTATCTAATCAGGCATCTAGTAACCTCTAGTCACAGACTGATATATTAATACCTAAAGAAAACTCGGAAATTCCAGATTCAACTTATGCTCGAGAATATACGGTGGTATGTCGATTTTTTCCTAACCAGTGTACACTGAGCCACGGTGTAACTGACATGTGGATAGTGAAATCTCTTCGTATAGACATCGAGGTAAGCGTTATATCAAAGGCATATCATTAAGTCAAAAATTATTAAAGTCATGCCTCATAAACTGCGCTAAACATCCTTTAGGAAAGAAATTGGCATTAGCCAATAATAATTTGATTGCCCTTTGCATGACAAATTTAATTGAATATAACTTTGCTAAATTTTATGAGCTAATCAGTGTGAATGAGAAATGAAAAAGCACTCAGAAAAATCTGGAAATTACATAAAATGGCCTTAGATGCATGATTATTACTCCACACATTACATCTTTCTCCTAATATAAAATACTCTTCTGTGAAAATAGTAGAAAATCTGGAATTTCTTTGAAGGATGTCTTTGTCTATTTCCAGATGCAGTGAGCTCTAGGAAGGGGAAGAACACATGGTCTTTGTTGCGTTTGGTGAGTTTCAGAAGAGTTTTTTTTGCAAACTCCTTCTTTGTATTTTATTCAATTTCATACAAGGTTGACGAGGCGTCGAAAAAAGAAAGAAACATAACAATTATTGGTAACGACTATTTCTATGCAGTCAAGTTCTATAACAACTATGGAAAATGATACTGAGCTGTAAAGACAAATTATTATCTCCTCAATGGGCTCTTGATAAACGAGGGTAATGCTCCATAAGAATTATCTGAAGCGAATAGTTGATATTATAAGACTTTTACTGAAGTTAAGTAATTTTTTCCAAAATCTTCAAGCATTTATTTATCAAGCTATGAAGAATTAAAATTATATTAATCATATAATATGAGAAATAATTCTCTCAAATTTGAGGACTAAAATGAATAAATTGTACTCAGAAACTAGAGTTTAAAACCACAACGAATATTTGAAACTTTTGTAAATACAAGCGAAAGTCAAATGAAAAAGCACCTCCCTGTTACCATTACGTAAATTCAATGAATCATGTTCTCCCTGTCGACAATCGGAAGAGCTTAAGGTAGAGATTTGACATCTGCCACTATTCCGATCCTCTCCCGTTTGATAAAAATGATGAACCCACCTTGTGGAGGTGTTATGCAATTGTTGATGAAAGGAATGTATTCAGCTGGAAGGGTTCATCAACTTTCGAATGAGTTTTATCAAACCAGTGTGAATGAATGTTAAAAGCCTAATGCAGTGAAACTTCCTCGAACGCGGCTTTCCTCAACGCAGATTCAAAACATGTTCCAAACCTTACCAAATGCGATATGTGGACCCCAGAAGTCAAGGGGTCTAAGTGACATTTCAAAAAAACAAGTTATGTACAGGAATAAGGCGTGAAAACATAAATCTTTTAGGTGGCAAAGGGATCCAAGTGATTTTCTTGACAGGTGATGCTATCTAGAGTAATGTCTCTTAACTATTTGGTGGGTTGTACCAAACATTTTCAACTTTGGCTTAAGTTTTCTCAAAACAACGATTTTGTTACTTAGACCCCTTGACTTCTGGGGTCCTCATATATGATCCACCTTGTCGTGGTTGCCTTCAGTGGCTATTTTCATATTTTTTCCTTGCACTGATTAAGACCTAATAATAAAACTCAACATTATTTAATTTTGATCTGAATCCTGGGAACCATGAAGATTCACCACGCTTTTTATTCGGTCATTATGTTACGCGAGAATTGGCCAGTCAGCGTCATCTTTAAATTTCTTGTTTCCATCCAGTAATGCCAAGAATTACTTCCCACAGAATGCCCAATACAATTCCAAGCAGAGTTTGCATAGGAAGTGTTTCCTGGGTCACCCTGTTTCCAACATTTCATGGATTTCTTGTGTTTTTAGTCCCACGAAGATTATGATAAGTTATTAAAACAAGTTCACAAGAATTAATCACTTTGAGGAGCAAAAAATTAATTTCCATTCGCATTTTTGGTTATAAGGAAGATCTATAAATTGAAAGTCCGCTTTATGGTACACGAACTCTTGAACTTTAAACCAGTTTAATATTACATCCATCAAAAATCGCAGCTGTAATTTTTATCGGTCTTTTCTCAAAGAAATGCGCGCAAACAATATAAACTGGAAAAGCCGTGCAAAAGATGTTTTTTATTCATCATGAAACATAACTCACTTTATTCCGTGCAATGCATGCTTTTCGCGGATTCTAGCAACACGTAATAAGTGAAACGGAGTATCTAGCAACAAAACATCCGTGTTCAACGAAGTTTCAGGGAAAATAATATTTCCACGCATGAGAACCATTTTCGTGGTTTATAAAAGCCATTTAAAAATAGGTATAATTATTTGTGACTTATTTTTCACGTTCATATGGTTTATTACTGTTTCTAATTCCTTTTTAAAATGAAACTTGTCTTTTTTTGCAGTTTGATCGGTCAAGCCGAGGAAAATCTGAAATTCTTTGTGGCTTAGATGAAGTTTTAAGTAACATGCAGAGAATGGAGTTCAACGACGAGCAACTCCATCGTTTTAAAGGGATGTGCTGGCCAGACTTTGTTCATTATATTGACTCAGACCGTGGACACAAATCTAGTGATGATGAGTCGAGTGACAGTTCTAGCTCTTCCTCAAATCCTCCGTCACCTCACCCGACACAAAAAGTATCAAATGATGACGACGCAAACGCGAAGCGCATGTCATCTCCCACTCCAGAACAAAATGTGAACATTTCGCCAGTGATAACGAAAGCCCAAATTAGTCCACCGCCAAGCAAACCTTTGCCCATAGACAAGCCAGGGCCTAGGATTCGAATCCCATTGATGAGGACACAAAGTGAAAAATCTTTTGAGCGCCGTGTGGCCGGCGCAATGTGGCGAGGACTAGACAAAGCTCTCCCGGAGAGGGTTTTACCTCTGAGGCCAAGTCCATTGGTACAGACACTAAGTGAGAAAAATCTACTTGGCTCTAAAGAAGCATTAGCATCACCAGTTTCAACTACTAGCCGAAATGAAACCAAAAGAAGAGAAGCCATCTGGGACCTATATCAAAGTGAATGCACCTTTCTTTACGACCATCTTATGGTGCTGAAAAACGTAAGTCCATATTTTCAACTCTTTTAAAGTTTTAAAGAGTCACTGAGCGCCATTTTTTATCAGTTTGCCTCTACCATGTTTATTAAGAGTTGTAGAAAGCAATATGAAGCAAATTATCACAACCTAATGAGGAAATAGATTAGAAATTAAATGCAACATTCAATGAAAAGAAACGATACGACGCGACGTGTGAAACGAAATTGAATCGTATATTTATAGCTCAAATGAATGCTATTTTCTGAAGGCTAAGAAATAAACAATTAATGCACTCTATATTTTACTTGGAGAAAGAAAAAAGAGCTTTGAGCTCGCTTAATATAGGTAGCGGCTGAATTATTTTCTGATTTTATTATGGCGTCAGGAAGCGGGGTTCAAATACGATCCCGTGATGAAACAAGTTTGTCTAGCATATTCACCTCGACATGCACGACACTTAAATGCTTGAAATGCATTGCATGATATAGAATATGGAGAAAAAAATAATTAAAACGATACTTATAGCATCTTTTGTTTTATTGACCCTTTAAATAAGCAAATTATGCTTCCGCACCTTGTAATAGTGGAAATAACAATGGAAAAAATGAAAAATAAAATATTTACTGACTGTCCCGGAGTTTCGCATTCTTACCATAATCATATCACAAGATATGCCATTGAAACTTTCTGCATCAAATAGAGAACTTTTTAAACAATTAATGCCCTCGATATTTTACTCGGAGAAAGAAAACAGAGCTTTGAGCTTGCTTAATATAGGTTGCGGCTGAATAATTTGCTGATTTTATTATGGCGTCAGGAAGCGGGGTTCAAATACGATCCCGTGATGAAACAAGTTTGTCCAACATATTCACCTCGACATGCACGACACTTAAATGCTTGAAATGCATTGCATGATATAGAATATGGAGAAAAAATAATTAAAACGATACTTATAGCATCTTTTGTTTTATTGACCCTTTAAATAAGCAAATTATGCTGTCGCACCCTGTAATAGTGGAAATAATAATGGCTAAGGAATAAATTGTCATCCTACCACTTGATCATTTGAAGCAACCTCGAAAAAAGTTCGTCTGTTCTTCGATCGGCAAAAATTATTGTAAAAATATTATATGTGCTTAAGTAGCTTCTAGCAACCGATTTAGTATGCTGTAGGGAACATAGGCTATGGTGTCATTTGTACAATTACGGCTGGCTCTTGGTTACAACGCTGTCTTTATCAATTACTGATAATAAGGTCATCATTGGGTCAATGTCTACTTTGGCATCGTAAGAATTAAGTGAGAGTATTCTAGAAGTAGAGAGTCCTAGTCAAACCAATGTATGACCTCTCCTAAATCCGTAAAAAGCATGCCTCGAATGATTAAGAACCTTTGAGGACGGTGATAAGTGGCTTATTCGAGGCCTTTTGTGTAAATTTGAGCCATGTAATGATATACTTCTATTAAAAGAGTCTAAAATATGCCTAAATGAATGCATAAACTTTCCTCTGTTTAAATTCAAAATGCCACATTGTGCAGCAGCTTCAACCAATGAAATATGTATAACATTGGTCCCAGCCAATTCGCTTCGGGCCACCAATAACCACTATCTATTTCCAGGTGTACATGGAACCTCTGAAAAAAATACAAGTTGAAGGATATGCCATGTTCGCGGAACCTGAGCTTCTCTTCGGGAACTTAGATGAGCTCTGCTGTGTAAGTATTCCATTTTCCTATTTTCCTGTTTCTTATTCTCTGGGTCCCACAGAGAAGATGAGGATGCCATTGCTGCCTTAATTTGTTCAAAAACAAATAACTGTGCTATCTTCTCCAAATTAAATAGCTCAAATATCATATATTATTGAGCGAAATAAGTGAATTGATGAGGTCCAAAATGTGGTCCAAGGGTCCACATTTTGGATCCAATTATAATATCCAAAAACATACAATTTTTCCATTTATATTTCTCTCACATAGTGATATATCTGACACAAATGAATATGACGACTGTTACTAAGTGGTAACTCTGCCTCTTGGCATTATGAATTAAAATTGTTACCCTCCCAGGAGTGTATAGACATAAAGGGGTGCTGTTTTGTAGCTCAGAACAATGTGTCAGATGTACTTGAAAGAATATTAAATGCGTAAAGCCTAGCTCTATCCTTGGTTCTTCGAAGAAATCTCTGCGTTGGGATGGAAAAAAATATTTTTTAAATCACTGCAAGAAATAATACACTACGGTCACGCACTGGAGAAAAAGCGACTACCACACCTACTCCCTGGGTTAGGTTAAACTTCCGTGGCGCCCTGGGCAGAGGGTGGTGGCGCCCATAGTCGTGGTCATATAGCCATACAAGTCATTTTGTTTTTTATTTCAGAAAAAAATAGGCTTCAGATTAAAAACTGACCTGTATATTTCGGCGTATTTTCGGCTTGCTTAAACGACCAAATATTCCGCAGCTATTTTACCGTTCCGACGCGCTTTCATTTCTGCAAATTCGTAGATGATTTTATAATATCCAAGTTATGAAGCAGGTCATTTTTAACGTGCATATTAAGACGTGAAAACTTTCCATGCATAAGCGAGAACGCATATTAGTCTTTATCCTTTTCAGTACTGAAAAAGTGTGTTCTGCGGAACAGTTCGTCACTGCAAGAGACAAATACGTACACTCTAAGCGCGACCATAACATTCCTGAAAACATCGGTGAGGTATTGTCCGGTAAATCCATCGGAAATTTCGAGTGTCGATGGGGTTATCCGTTGGATCAAAGCGCTGGAGGCCGTCAGATCTATATGCGCACGCAGCTGAATTTCTCCGTTTCCTTGGCAGCCTTCAATGTCTCTTGGGTATGTTTCTAGTCATATTCTTGCGCCTGTAATCATATCTTCAGACTAGTCCTTTGATTTGAGTGGAACGCGAAACGTACTTCAGAGAGACTGGTATACGGTATAAAGAAAAACTCTATCTGTGTAGCGTTGTCGGCCTTCTATGATTTTCATCCAGGCATTCAATTCTTTGCACTGCCTCTATTCACTAATGTCATCAAAATGCTTCATGCAAAATGCGGAAAATTTCTAAGCCGAATTTTTTTTATATTCATCAAAACTGTGAACAAAATTAAGTTCCAAACGTAATTATTGGATTCTTAAAATAACTTTTTAATGTTCAGGGACAATATTTCGAATGATCCCAGACGAGTAAAAGCGTTTTCAAGAGAAATGCATGTAAAGTTATTTTTGATTGCCAGCAGACCTTTTTCTTTTGCATATATTAAAATTAGAAATACTGGTTGCGCAAAGTCGCATCAAAGACCATTGGAAAGATAATTGGATAAAAATTCTTACTCGTGCAATTTATTTTTGTTTTTCAACCGATTTACAGTAAAATTTGAAAAAATAATCATGAAATTGCTGAAAAGTAAGCGTTTTTGATACACTGGCCCCTTGACGACCGACAGCATTGTTGAAGCTGACCCCCATATGAATTCATGGTAAAAGAAATCATTTGAAATGGTAAGTAGTCATTACTATTGGGGAAGTATGGGAAAGAGCAAAGACCCGAAAAAACTGAAAGACTTATACCAAATACTCTGCCAAAATGTCGGAATTTTAATGGTTCGTAAAAAATATTTCTGTGATGCGGCTTGATAATATACATCACTTAGTGACTAAAAGGGCAAATTCCACTTAGTAAAAGAACTCTGAGGTAAGATATGGTGATTAGACGTATTAATTTGATGAGCAATGCCATATACTCAGAGTTTTATAATGAAAAAACAATCATAGTCAGATAATAACTTAATAATTCGCACGATTATGTAACTAAACGGTCAATTTCCACTACTTTAAATAAAACGAAGTTAAGGTATTGAAAGTCAGGTTCTCTTCTGTATGAGCAGAACTATTGTATTATTTCTTTCTTTATCTCTGCCGTTGAGAATGAACGGGCATTTCTGCTCTTATCTTCTAAAATAGACTTATTGTTAATTGTAAAAACCTTTCTATCGTAGCCTCGAGGAATTTGAGTGGAAAACTTTTGAATTCAACTGCTGTTCGAGATCAATGTCCATTAAATGCACAGCCTTACTGACGGCAGTACCTATTTTCAGAACGCTCGACCACAAGGCAGTCGTAGACATGATTTCCTAAATCCAAAGCTTCTGGAGTGATGCTGCATCTAGTATTTGAGGGTGCGACGTGCAAAGAGCCAGGCGAGCATTGAAACGCGCTGACCATCTAGCTGCTGACAACGACTTTATCACCGGAGAATCCTAGTCAAAGTTTGAGTGGACGTGACCTCATCCGTCTATACTATAGGTCGCAAAATTGTGTTACGCTTAGAAGAGATCAAGGAAATTCAACAGATTCAGGCGAGATATCGTGGAAGTTCTTCATAATGTAAGAGAAACAATTGCACTTTTCCACAAATTGGTTTAATGCGTACAACGCGTTTCGGCTCACAGAGCCATCATCAGGTACAAGACTTGGTGAAACATGCGGGGGTGAAAAAGGGATTCAGTTTTTTATAGGGAAATCAACATTAAATAATCATATATATTATTTCTGAAAGGTGTTTTTTGGTGTGTGTAAAGGTGTGAAAACCGCGGAAGCGCGGGAAATTGGTTCGCATAAACATACGAACGGCTGCGATACGCACGAGAAACTTAAAATGCCCGGATATTTTTGCCACTGGATATATTTTTTGTTTGAAAAGGTCATATTATTTATGTTTAAGTATGCCTCTGTATTCTTAGAGCATTTGGGTATTAATATCATCATTTTAGTCGTGAGCTTATAATTAGTCGTGTTCTTCATTAGTCATATTAGTCATGAGTTAACAAGGACTCAACGCGCTTGTTAACCGTTTTCCTTGGCAATGCACCTGAGAGTGTAAAGCTTCTGTTTCCATTAAAACTGTTGAATGATTGCCCACATTTCGTGTTGTTCCTTCAGTGCGTGATTGTTCTCCATGTTATGCAAAATAGTCCAAAAGAAGAAAATTATTTACGTTCCGGATTTATTACTACAAATTTTGCATCTTTAAAAACACTACCATTGTGTCCAAAGGGATATAGGCCCAGTATTGAACCACAGAAGGACATTATTTTGCAAGTAACGAAAGCCTTTAGGTCATTGCGAAGCTACCTGCGATCTGTCAACGTCTGTTGTAGGTAAGAGGTTCACGCGACACTTTGTCAATGCAACTGTTTCATTCCAAAGGCCAAAGCCGAAAGCTAACAGTAATTTAGTGGATATGATGGTGCGTCATTTTCAGCCATTTCGCTGTCGGAAAATGTCTCCTCACAGCCGCACATGATCTTGCTATTCATTTCATATGGTGTTAGCCGTTCGTTTACATTCATTGCTGTTGCCTTCGCTTATTTAAAGACTGTTGTGATTCTCGAAGTATATATTCACATTCACTTTTCTGCTTTAGTCTTTGGGTAGCTATTTTTGTCTCTGAAGAGGGTCAATATTTTTAGAAAATTAATAATTCAAGTGAAGACGTAGAAACTGGTATTGAAAGAAAGTAAGCGATATAAAGATAGAATCCTAAAAAAATATATTTTTCTAATGATTACCATTCATATTAATTGAAGCCTCTGAAACTTTCCAATTGACCAAATTCAACTTCTGCCTCTGGGTGAGGCTCTCGCGTTCAAATATAAATATTGTGCCTCAGCGTAATAGTACACACTATTTCGTACGGAACTCGCTTGTATATTAGTTTATCCAAGTCTTCGCCATAAAGTAGTTGTCAGTCACAGAAAAAACCACCAACCAAAAGTTTAGACAGAAGTATTGTTATAGCCCTCCTCACAAAATTCGAGAAATCTCGAGCAAAGGACGTTGAACAAGGCGTCTTAAACGCTTAAAATCCATTCAAGACCATTAGGGACGACCTTTCAAAGGTAACTGTTCAGGAATACTTGAAGTAACTTGAACCGGCTTTCACAGTGCAACGTAAATCTAGAAATACTTCTATGCGATTTCCAAGGAAATCAAAGACTATCGAAGAGTACCTTAAAGCCTAAGGTCATAAGTCATACCCACTTGTCGGATATCATCGATTAAATATCAATTTGCTTCAAACCACAACTATGCACTTCCTCAAGGGTTGTTTACGTAATAAATATTCAGTTCGATTGCAAAGTGGTCGTAAATATTCAGTTTTGGAGACGAAAAACGTATTAATGGAGTAAATGTTGGTAAAGTTGTACATTCACTTTAGCATTAAAGTGTTGCAGTCAAAATCTACAAGGAAAAATCGTTACAGAAAAGGAAACGGGGATGGCGATGACAACCGATTGTATCAGGCAAATATGCTTCAGTTCTTTCCCGTAGTACAGACGAAGGATCTCAAACCCTACGCTAACAGTCGCCGAAATAATGTTTGCTCTCAGAAAAATCTTAAACCAGATACCAAAAAAAATGTTTTACCTTTATTTTGGATGAGACTCGCTAGAAATATCAATGAATTTACTTTCAATGATGAGTTAAAGAAATAACTAGGCTAAAAAAATTAGCTAAAAATATGACCACCTGTAGATCTGAATCAGGGGACACTCCGACTTCAAATTTGAAGTCGCTAGCTACTATGCAATGGAAACTGAGTAGTGAAGAATGAAAAAAGATTTTGTTTTCCTTATTTTTATCACGACCTCTTTTAGCTTCCAATCGCCGGTTCCAGTCATTTTTTGCGGAAATATGTACTTTTTATTCCGTCTGAGGGTTTTATTTGTACGCAAACACAGTTAATATAGTCATATGTGGACTCATGCTGTATATTTTGGAAGAAAACTTGTACATAAATCGTAAGTTATCGTAAATACTCATACGTTGTCCCTTTCTCGCATGGAGAGTCTGCGACTGAAATTTGTCCATCAAATTCTAATTGTGCCAACAATTGACTTATCCTAAATATTCAGCACTGTAGCAATAACTTATATAAATGAAGAGATCATTACAGTACGCCAATATATGCAAGTGAAATTTTTCCCTAAGTACGTTGTCTCCCTATCCCGTAAGTATCCCTAAGTACAAATGCTTTCCTTCCTTCACTTGACATTATTTATCTTTAATATAGCCTGTAATATATCGTACAGCTTACGTACACCTTTGATAATCTGAAGCACAACGGTACTTTTATGTTCAAAAGATTAATTATTACATTAAAATGCCATTTTATGATTGAATAATAGCATCAAATAAATGGTCCTCCCGTAAATGATATGTCGAAAAAATTCACGAGACGTTCAATGTGATCCATTCATTGAACTGAATGTGAACCATTCATTGAGCCATTTAGTGAGCGAAACGGATCTTCCACCTTTTCAAAAAGAGATGGAATTACAAAATAACCCCCCAGGACAAGGCCGTAGCGAGCGTGGGGGGAGGGGTCATGGGGTTCACCGAAATTTGGAGGCAGAAATATAAATTAAAGAGCTTTTTCTGACGATTTAAAAAGATTACATTAGCGGTAAGCACGGCATTGAAAGAAACACCAGGCACAAAATATTAACAACTCAATGAAACATTTTATGACAGTTGTTTCTTTATTTCATACAGTAACGATAGCTACCAGTCAGGGGCGGTTTCATATGGTTCACTTTGGTGGAGCAGGGGATCTATAACTAACTTATGTAAGATTTTTTGGTCGTCACGAGACAACATTGCAATACTTTTCAAAGGAATTATCAGTGAGAGGGAGCGCCCACTCGTTAATGGCGCGTCTTTCGCCTCGTGTCTTAACTCCATTGCGGTATATTATATTACAAGGGCCACACCATACTCCTATTTCGTCGCCCGACTGGCTAACTCCTGCTCTCCGCCCTGCCCCCTCCCCTCTGATAGTGGCAGACGGTTGCTCCTGCCACTGGAGGGCCTTGTCAGCTACTTTGTAGAAAGTCAGTTAAAATTGTACCAATAATAATATCCGCGACTGGTGTAATACCAAAAAACCTGCACAAAAGCTTGGAAACAATAGGAATAGAAAATCATTTGTACATGAAAATTCAAAAAACCGCAATAATTAATACGTGCTCCATAGTACGAAGATTTTTAAATGAACATTAAAACAGTACTTGAGCCTAATCCCTTTGGTGCCTTGCACCTGGGATAGGTGAATGTTTCCCAGCCCTTAAAAAGGCTGAGAAGTGAAGAATTCAATAATAATAATAATATCTTTATTTGCCCAAAGATCTGATACATTGATATGAAAAAGATATAGGGCACGTCATATTCATACATACATATATGCATATATTATACACAATTAAATGTTTTAACAGGGAGTGTCATTGAGGTATTCCTCAATGGAATAGAACAAATTATTTTGTAAGTACCTTTTCAGTTCTGATTTAAAAGCATTGATACTTTTTATTTCTTTTACACACAGTGGTAATTTAATGACCAATTTTATGCCCATTTCTTTGGGTCCCATTTTAGCAACTCTTGTACGTACATAATTGTAATGGATGTCATTTTTTGTCCTTGTCTGGTGTTGGTGGAATACACTGTTCACATCAAAATTAACAATGTTATTCTTCACATACATGATAGTTAGAAATAAATATATACATGGCACAAGAAGAAGATTCAATTCCTTAAAAATTGGTTTACTGGGGGATCGATTACACTTCTGGGCAATGATTCTGACAGCTTGTTTCTGAAGTCTGAATATTTTTAAAGACAAGCGGGTGGATCCCCAAAAGATAATACTGCATAAAACATGTGAGTAATAGTTTTCTCACGCTGCCACTTCCGCAAGATCCCAGTTCTGCATATGTGCTAAAAATCCTACATTGGTTCTGGTATCTCGAGTGTATAGATTTAATCATTGTCATTGCCTAATACAAAAGTCATGTGTAGTGAAGTGCTCAGCTATTATTAGCTAATGTTAGTATTGCCATTGCCATTCCACTCATTGACAATTTTATACAACAGTTAAAAGATAGATTCGTCGACCATAAGGAAGTGTTTTTATATTTTTATTTTTTTAATTCATTGTTACCATCAGTCTGCTGTACATCTTCTGTTTCATTAAACGCTGAAAGTTTGAAAAATTATGCAAAAAATTGATCTCTCTTGTGTTAGAAGCAGAGTTTGACCTATGAAAAATATACTGGGCAAAAAGAGATGAAATTGATCATCCATCATGTGCCATAGAAGCTCTGGGAGAATGCAATAGTGAATTTAATCCCCATATATTCATTTTATTGTATATTTTTTCAACTCTAACAGTAACAACTTGTTCGGCTGAACGTTCATTTTCAACCCTAAGAAGATTTAAATCCTATTTACAACATTCATGTGGACAAAATCGCCCAAGTGGATTAGCCCACATGTCCATTCACCGCAACATCAGTATTCCTACAGATAAAGTAATTGATATGTTTGCTTTAAAAAATAGAAGAATAATTAGCCCTATTAATAAGCCCTAGAAAAACTGGGATTTTCTTCACCGGCAATCAAACATGAGAGGCTAGCCTCTCACGGAGCTCCATCTTCAACCGCAACCTTCGCAACTCTATGGCTACTTTATTCAACACAATTGAGCAGACGAAGGTGACAGTGTTTCGGTGTAGTGTCTGGGTCTCAAGCTGATGGAAAAGGGGCGTGGAAAACAGGAAAGCATTCAGCCGATCACAAATCAATTGTTGGATAAGTGGCGGAGCCGCCATCTAGTATGTAGGAAACGCTCTAACTGCAAAAACAAGTCACCTCAATCTTAAAAATTTAAACGTTCCTCTTGTATTTTGTGAGTCAGCTATGCTCTGCAGTTAAGAAATGATTATTGTTAGACATTATTTTATTCACGTATTTTCATATATCGCAGTTTCTCTTATATAAGAGAGCAATGCGTTGAAACAGAATACAATTAATAGCCTGCATTTACATATGACTAACCACACCTTTTATTATCTCATTATTCGCCGTCTCTTCCTATTCTTTCTGGTTTCTATTCATTGGGAGGTTCTTATCATTGATCTTCTTAACGTAACTAGGCAAAATCTACTGATCCCTGGTGGGTGGGCAACCATAAAAACATTCACTCATCAGAGAACACCCCCCGAAATCGAAGTCTGGCTATGCCCCTGCCCAAGGACAGACTCCCCTACGAGAGTCTGTCCAGGGGCTAAATGGTTACTGTCCACCACACTAATGCATAAACTCACCTTTCATATTAATGGCTAGATGAGGAAGTTAGTATTATTATTTTAAGTATAGTTATTTTATGTATAAAAATGACTTTGATCGATAATATGCTCAAGAGCTGTGCCTACAAGCTGATATGATTTTTCCATTGTTTTCAGGTTACGTATGCATTTTGCAAGGAATTTATTAATTTGATCCTTCAACACGTTGGTTCAAATGGCGAACTTCCTACCACTGAAGTTTTAGTCAAACTCTTTCAAAAGGTATGTATTGTGTATAATTGAAAATGAAATTAGGGTCTTAGTTTTCAGCAAAATTGGCAGAAAAGTGGCCCAAAAAGAAAGATTCATGAATCACAATGATCTCGAGCCCAAGCTGACAAAACTTTTAGCTAAAAGGCGATTTGATTTGAACAAAGTCAAGGTGTAAATGTTGATGATTCATTGTAAGTTAGCCCAAAATTCACAATTATCAGATCAGCAGTCCAAATCCCTATGAACGAAACGAGTTTTTTCTTTGACCTGATTTTCCTGATTTTTCATGATACAAGAGCCTTCTTTGAAATAGCATGCAGATGGTGTATATTCACTAATTACAATTACCAAATTAAAAGGTCTGAAATTTCACCATGTCATACGTTTATATCCAGGCCTTCTCAAAGCTCAGAGTAGTGACAATAGTGTCATTTTACCTACATAAATAAAAAAGAACTTTAATTTACATATTCAGCATTCACGATTGAATAGGAGCATTCTTCATTTATCAGAATTGTAAATATTATATTTTCCCATTTCAAACAAAAGAAAACTTTCATTAATTACTCAGAGAGATGCGTGTGGCTCACCATAAGGTGAACCATGTTTAAAAGGCTTCTGCCATTTACATCCACCATCTACTACATAAGGTGAACCATGTTTAAAAGGCTTTTGCCTTTTAAGCATGGTTCACCTTATGTAGCAGTATGGTATTAAGGAAGTATGAATGTAGTACCCTCAGTAGGTATGATCTTGAAGGTCGTTAGAATTTTTCTCAATTTCTCATTTGCTACCATAATTACCATGCTTGTTACAATATAAAAATTATGTTTTAATGGTAATAAAAACTACCTCATTGATACCATAAATTATCATGGACATTGTTTTCAACAAACAAATTCATTAATTATTACTCCAATTAGAGCAATTATGGCTTTCAAAATTATGAAACAGTGATTTAGAGTCAATATTGACCCTGTACTTCACCATTATACATACATCTGTGACACAGAATTCAGGTTCTCCTCACATTAGGTCTATGTGTAAGACATTGCACCCATAAATTATTGCTATAGTAGTAAGCTATAGGAAGTGCATAAATATAATTCTCAAATGAAACACAATATTAGTAGATCTCTTAATGTTTTCCGGGATTTCGCTGGCGAAATTGTTGTCCCACAAACAACTGACGTGGAAGAAATCCTGGAAAACATGGAGGGATCTACCTCTCAGCTCCGCGGAAACCTGAGAACCACAACATTAGTAGTTGGCATGGTACATAATCATCCAGTCTTTGACTATATTGTACATGAATAAAACAATATTTTTAGCCATGCATCATGAAAAAAGACATGATTTATCTCACATAACCATGAAATGAACTTTAATACAGTTCTAATCTAATTGAGTATGTCTTTACTATGCTTCTAATTATTGGCTTAATTAAACACTTGCCCCATGAAAATTTAATGAATAAAATTGGTTAATCAGAGCTTTTTTATTTGACAGAGTACCAAGGCTGATTCTGTATCACAAGCATATCACTGTTATGCTTTGAATTACATTAATGCTTTAAACTACCTGGAAACATTACGGCGTCATATTGACTTCTGCGAATTTGAAAAGGTAAGAATGTTAGACTGAGTTGACTAGACTGACTAAAAAAATTAAGTAGCCTCAATGTTAAATATACTCTGAATAATCTTGGTAAAAAATCACGTTGTTATTAATTCATGTTTTATAATCTCACAAGGAGAGCAATTTTCTTTTTCATGCAAGTCATTTATGTTACAAGTCACATTCCTGATCTGTGATCTGATCCACATGTTCTGATCTTGTAGTTTCCTTCCAACATGTACTAAAGCATGTGAATCAAAACAAAATCACACCTCAAATTGTTGAGTTTAGTCTGTAATGGGTCAACTTTTAGAAATATTCTACCCTTTGATCAGTTATTTCATAGCACATTCAAGAATATCAGATATAGTAAGTGATGTCCATGCCATTGAGTGAATTTAAGAATCCACTGCTGGTTGCAAAATTGATGAAATCAAAGTTGAGGTACAGGCACACTGGGGTAAAACATTGATAAGGACTATAAAATTAGAAATATACAAACTTTCCCTTGATATTGAGTACCTATATGAAAGCTTATTTTATACAATTTTTAATATTTTCCTTGAATAATTTGAAATTGACGGTTGAGCGTAATAAATTTAGTGGAAAAAATGAAAAAACTTATTTTGGATTCTAAAAATCTAGATAGGTTTTGGAATATTTTCATTAAAATGGCCACCCCAAATAGGTAAAATCTACTTTTCATGATTACCTTGTTTTGACTGTATGTAAGTATTCTAAGAACACAAAGCAATCACATGGGTAGTTCACATTTCATCAACATTTTTTCAGCCTGAAATTTCTTTTTAACTGGGTCAGGTTCCACTGGGCTCGGAATTTAAAGGAGCTTGTAAAGAGGTTGGGTGACTGTTATCGTTAGCAGATTGATAGATTATGTATGCTTGCATATTTTTTCTACTGGTACACTAACATGACTATCCTTGAAAGGGGAAACATTGTTCAAATTGTAATGTTTGAAAATTGTGTTTTCTTACCTCCTCATCTTCCTAATCAGTTCCCAACTATTTTATTATGTTTTTTTTTACTTCCATGTTTTTATGTGGATGGCACTCATAGTATTTTCCATATTCCATATAGCCAGGGCAAATGGTGAAATTCTATTACTAACAATCTATGTATGGAATCAGCAACCATCCAATTTTCCGTGCATGTGATTGAAGAGATGCTGTGCTTGATTGAAGTTCAAATCCACGTCATATTGAAGTCTATTCCTCCTGCTATGCTGGTGGTTTCTGTGGTGATGTACACATTGTATCGGCACTATTGGTGTAATGGCTGCAAAACAGTCTCAGAAGAATTACTTGATCAGTGACTTTGTGCATCATTTGAAACAAGAGCAAAAGGAGAAGAGAGATCCTGCTTTCATTTTTGAAATCAAGGCAAGTTAAGTGGAAAAAATACTTGGGCCTGGAAATTTTAAACTAGAGGCATTGACAACAGGAGAGTGTGAACTCATTGAGGAACCCATATCGCCAAGTGGGGTAACTTGTTGCTCAGTTTGAAAAAGGTGTGTGTGCACTGTGTAAGTTCAACACAAATTCTGGCTCTTCGACACAGAAATTAATGTCAAAGCCAGAGAGAAGGAGAAGCCAGGAAGCCAGGAAGAAGGAGAAGCCAGAGAGACCAAAAATTGTGGGTGGGATGTTCAGCGACATCGATTTCTGAGTTTCTCCGCAGGGAATGGTGCAAAGTGACTATCAAAATGCAAAAGAACCACCAGGAGGACCCCTTAGTCCAATGAGTGCTGACAACACTGATGTGATATTATTACACTTATTACCAATGGAAACTAAAATGATATCCATTTATGACACCAGGTAGAGATGAAAAAATGTAATGAGACCATAAGGTTGAGTATGAAAACTCATAGGACTTCTGGGATTTAATTATTATTACACATGAAGGGCATGATTATGAGAGAGTGTATTTATCTCCATCAATATCCATTTATTTCCATCATCTTTTCAGAATATGTTGAAAAGTAGCAAATCTCTGCCGTTTGTTGTGTAAAAATATTCAATACCGTAGTCCTAAATTTCTTTGAGGGTGCTGAGTTTACCCAAAACTTTGTGGGAGATATTGTTTACCTCTTTCCATGATACTTTCAAAACACAAGAGATAGAATATATTTAAAAGCAACCTGAAGTAAATAATATATTTGCTGTATACCCTCTCTCAAATCTAGTTTTCTTTTCAAGTAGCATAGGAATGCCATTGAAGAATGACTGTTCATTCCTGAGAATATATCAGGGATGGAAGTGTATGGAAAAAGAAAATGCAAGCATCATTGAAAACAGTGGGCTGGTGCTGAAAAAGCTCATAAATGTGGCAATAGCTTCAGTATCTGGAAACTAAAGAAAACTGCCATTTTATGAATAAATCCTCAGATGTAGTTGAGATGACCCTTCAAATGGAAAGGTGGAGATAAATTTTCTTCCACAAAACAGTCAATTCTTTCTCAAAGCACTTCAAAGTGTCTTTCTCTGAGGGATATGCTTAAGTTATGAGCACTAAGGGCTCATGGAAATACATTACATGTCTATGGCCAATGAAGATTACTCCTCAGATCTTCTGAGGGAATAAACTTTCCAGTTTACCTTAGACCACATATTGTTCATTTTGATGCGAACTGGATTCTTTTTGGAATGGTTGGTCAATTGATGCCTTTCTTTTACATGTCCTCATCAAGACAATCCCTTGCCATTGTGGCTGGATAAAAAATAAATAGTCATTTTAAATACTCAGAGTACATGATTATAATGATACATTCTAGGCAAGAATCTCACACCAAGATTTAGCTTACTTCCTATAAAATAAATGCATTAACTTAAAGAGAAATGATAATGAAAATGTATGAGCTGATAATCATAAAATGAAGTGGCGAATAATACCAAAAATTCAAATTTAACTGTGTTAAGTTATGTTCAATGATGAAAATCAATAAAAAGTATCTGCATTCAAGTACATGGATACTCATGCCTAGAAAATGTTTGAACAAGATAAGGACAGGGGAAGATGTCCAAAGCCTACTGGTATACTATAATCTTAAAACTGCACTAGTATTTTATTGCCATACACACCAGGATTGTGTGAGAAAATAACAAAGATGAATTCAATGGTGGTAACATTTAGAGAGCACAAACGTGATTTGAAGTGTTTTTTTATGACAACGCAGTGGAGTGAATAATGCAAAGTGAGTATAAATTTTAATTCCATATATATCCATAGCATACAAAAAATATAATTCCATAAAGTATCTATGCCTCAAGATTGACCATAAAGACTACAAGATGGAAGTCTCAGTCAGCAAAACTGGATTACGTCTAAACCTTTGTGATGTGCTAATGGCCCTTGATTAGGCAACTTTTTCTCGTAAACCATGTGGCACTCAAAACCCAAGACAGATTATTAACCCACTATCAATCACCAAGGAAGAATGCTGCATGGAGTGTAACTAAATTGTATTAATCCACATATATAAGCATAAATGTCCAAACTGTTAACTTAATGTTTGGCTCATTACAGTCTGTGTGTGCCAATTTCTGTGAAACCTCTGTAGAAAGAATTCTCTCAGATCTGAATGTTAGCAAATTTGCTGCAAGGCCAGCATTGTGGAGGTGGTTGTGTATTTTCAGGGACAGCCAAAGCATCTGTGAATGATCTGTGAATTACACCAAGGTATTATGCTCTAGTGATTTGAAGGGAGCAGGTTGTATTGAAGAAACAATCAGCACAAATGCTATTACTTCATTGTGCATTTGATTTAACCAATTAGAACAAGGTCAAGTTACATTCATCCATCCAATGCATTTGCAAGTATAAATATTAGCCTCTCATAAAATAATGCTATATTTTGCTCAAAAATTGCCAGAAATCACATTCTTCCAAATAATATGATACATTAATTGATTTTTAAGAATAAAATATTTGAAATTTTGTGGTCAGCAGTAACTTAGAGTGGACTTCTCTCCTCTTGGGCCAGGGGAAAGTTGGTGCCAAGCTTGAGAATGGGTAATTAATCCCAAACTATACCTTTAGACACTCTCTGAGTGCAGGAAGGTAACAACAACATGACAAAGGGCCATGCTGTAGTGGGATACGAGAACCTATAAACACGAGCAAGACAGCTCAAAACAATATTTGACCCCTTGACATATATGACAAATATGGTCAAACATGACTCATCGAGAACCAATCTTGATATCTTAGTTTATAATTACAAATTGATTCCTTAGGTTGGTTGTCAGTTTTGAACTGCATTCCTTTGTGTTAAGAATGTGTGAGTGCAATGATTCCAGTGCATAGCTGAACCCAGGAAATAGTCAACATTGATTAGTGGCCTCATGAAAAACAATAGTTGTAATATGTTTGACAACAGGATGGCATGACCTACTGATTCTACATTAAACCCTGAAGGTGCACAATGCCCCTAATATATTGATGTGCTCCTCCATAGTTATGGTGAGGAAAGGAATGCACTATGAACGGTCTGAGCCATGAAGACAAAAGTGGTTAAGAAAGCAAAAGAGACCTTTTTTCCCCCTTAGGCAATTACTTGCATTGTATGCAAAAAAGTGCAGGTGGACTCCCTCAATTCCCACACTTCCATCCCATAGAGCTGAGCTTCCACGAATGGTGCAAGCCCTCAAAATACAGTTGATCCAACTCCAGAGATCACTCATACAGGGAGGCTACATTTTGTCTTCTGTTCCTTCTGAGAAAAACATGGATATGAGAAGGCACCAGTGTGGATGAATGATGTGACTGTGAAGGAAGGACTCCAAAGGGAAATGAAGATACAAAAAGTATTTGAAAATAATATTTCCAGAGAAATACTGCTATAGAAGACTGACAGGAGTTTGCTCATCCCTTCAGGGATACCCCAAAGTGATATTCTCCCTATGCTAACCCATGACAATTGGACTAGAGAAAAACTAATGAAATACTACTAGAATAAAGTCTTTATGATATTGAATTAGAGCATTGTATCTCAATCATTTCCTCTTTCATCAGAGGACTAGGCATGCATGAATAAGAATTTAGAAAAAAAACAGGAATATTCTTCTCTCAAAACAAAAATATTGAAGAAATATTGAAAATTTTATAGTGTCATGTACACAGGACTCATAATTGTAGGTCACCACACCATTAAAAATGTGTGTATCCCATTGGAGCTGTTGTAAATGGGTCTAATGAAGTAACCATTATTTGAAGATATACACTAACCTATGATAGCCTAGAAATTACAGCGGTGATTTACATCATTGTCTGTAGTTAACTACTGCCATCTCAATGGGCTACATTCCTCTCTTAGGGGTGTATAAAATGCTTTCATTCATACACTTGATAATTTACTCACACACAGATGCACACACACACATACACATTGCTAGTCTCAGTGATGACTGGGTAATGTCCTTGCATCCTAATCCTGTGGAAAATCCCTTGCCTGGTTTCAAGTCCCACCTGATGGGTGATTGTATCAATTCTGATGGTTCAGCTCCAGGGAAATGAGATGACCAGCCAGTGGCTTATTGGGACCCCAGGAGTATTATGTCATCAGAATTGTGTGGAAAGCAAAAATATAGATGTGTACAAATAGCATTTTGGCATTTTATTTTGAAAATGATAGCTGAAAAATTATGCAGAAAGCATGAGATATTTGTTACGTGATGTGTATGTTTATGTTTCATTCAAGTCATTTCTTTGTAGTGGTGCAACAGAGATCCTCGCTGCAAGAAACTTCAGCTAACTGATTTGCTTGTGGCTCCAGTTCAGCACATAATGAAAGTGCCCCTTATCTTGAAAGAAATAGAGTCTCGAACTGAAGATCCTGCTGAGCGTGAACAAATTGCTCAGATTTTAGAAATGGAAGAAAATTCATTGAGTGAGTAGGAAATTCTGATCTTAGAGATAATAATACCATTATATTTTTTAAAGTAGTATTTTTCTATTTCTCCAAACACTGCTCACTCTTTCTGATGCTATTATGTACTGAAAATTAGTCAGAGTGAATAATTTATTAACCAGGTATCTAAATGTGTAGTAAATCACTTTGGAAATGATTTTCTGCTATAATTAGGGTTCTAAGGGTATTCTGAAAGTCTCAATTTCACCCTTGACATTATGAAAAACTTGCATGCAAGGGTGTTAAGTGAGTGGCATCATACGTAATTGGAAATAGTTTACCATTCTGTGCTAATGATCATCTACTCCATGAGAGTTGGGGCTAAGAGACAGTGAGGTTTGGAATATTCTATAGCTGCAAAATATATTCGTATTTATGACAATATTCCTGATCGGAATTGAAAAAAACTGCCTCCATAAAGTGCTAAAATACATAACACCTTCAATTAACTAAAAAAGAACTGTGAAAGCAAGATGCACAAACAAATAGCACAAGAAAATGGTACATTTAGGACTGGAGGTGACCTCTACCCAGAAGTAATTCTTCCTACCAATGAGCAATATGTGAAAAAAAGCAAAGAAAGACTTTTTTGCACTATTAGGGAATTTTTGATTCCTCAACCACTTGAGCTCATAATATCATCATTATTATTTAATTTTGGGTAAGTTACATTGCTCATAAGTCAATATCTAGCCTAATAAATATTTTTAATTATTTTAGGAGAGTTGGATGATAAGATGAAGTGGCTTAAAAATTTTGAACGACTATTGGAAATCCAAAGGAATATTGTGTGGCCATCAATTTTGGAGTTGGATCCTAAATTGTTTGTTCCAGAGTTCCTAAAGCCAGCCCTTGCACGACAGCCATGTGATCGCATTATCGTTAGCCCAAGAAGACAAATCATCTTGGAAGGGCCGCTGCAACTCTGGGACTCGGGAAAACCACAAGAAATGTTCGTCATCCTATTCGACGACATGCTCCTCATTACCAGGAGAAAAAAAGGACTCAGTAAAAAAGTAATGCTTTGCTTTTTATCCTTACTTAAGTTGCTTCAACAAAATGTTTCCTACGTTATAAATTCATCTCTTTTTTCATTTTCAGAAGTCCTCTCTGACGGAGAACTGGCCCAGCTCATGTAGTCGTGGATCAGGTTCGAGTGACTCTGCCATGCGGTATATTGTATATAAGCAGCCATTGTCTCTGGATAGATTCTTCATCCATGATATCAGTATACCAGAAAGTGCTGCTTGCCGCATTGATACAGCATTCATTATTGTCAGCCTAAATAGGTTTCAACAAATAGTTGCTGTGCACACACTGCAGGCACCCTCTGACCAAATTAAGGTAATTACTAGACTAAATCATATTGGGATGAAAAACATTGTTTTTTTTATAATGATATTTTTTGCCTTGGCTTTGATACTAATGCATGTATTTATTTTTTGTCAGCAAACTTGGTTGCTTAAATTGAGGGACACCCAGGATAAGTGGAAGCGTACCCTGCAGCACACAGTTTTCCGCTCACCGCGACTTTCAACGTGCAGCAGTCGCAAGTCGGCCACCTGACTAACAGAAGAAGATGAGGAGTATGAATGCCAGTAGAAGAAGTAGCTTCATCCTCATCTTATTCACAGATAATTGTGATAGAATAGCTTAATTTCTTTGGCCAAGACACTGTTCTCTTGAGTTACCTTCAAATGAGTAACAGTTAGTATGTGACTGATGCTCAAAGAGCAAGGGAAGTTTCAAGTATTGAATGCAATAGCTGATGTTTCATTTTCTGAGAGTCCAGGTTTTTATTAAGCTCTGGTTTTACTTGCAATAACCAAAGAAGGAAGAGTTGCCATTTCAAGTAATGAAAATGGATTATGTTAGGCCTGAGAAAATAGAAACTGATTAAACTTATGAGACGAATTAATTTTCCTGGGATTACTATAAAGTCTCAATAAAAAAATCTGGTGTTAACCAATGCAAGGTATTTTACCAGGATATATTTAACACTTAAACTTATTTAATGACTTATCTACTGATGTAGGTACCCGCAGTTGACTGTAACAAGCCAAAGCTTGAAATTCCTAACTGTGCTGATTAATGAAAACATGTGCATATCAGTGTGCATGAATACATACAACAATGATAAATGTAGATCTTACAGATGCATGATAAACTTCACTTAATATCATTGCTTCCCAGGATTTTGGAAGAAAATATACAGATTCTTTGACCGAATGATCATAGCATTATTTACTGAGATGAGGCACATAAAAGATGCTGTTGATAATGGAATCTCTAAAAATAGCACATTTATAATTTTTCAGTATATCATCTTGAGTCTTAAATACTGTTTTATGCACCACAAAGTGATATACATGAGATAACAGCTAAGTGACATTATTTCTCAAAACTGGTGTAACCCCACACTGATGAGCAGCAATGATTAATATCAGGCTATGTTCTTCTTGCCGCATTACTGTGAAATGTTTTCTACAGTACATCTCATTTTTAGAAAACAGTGATCTTACTGATTAATTCTGCAAATAAGTCAAAACATTCATGCAGGCTTTGAGGTTTACAAGGAATACTTTAAGTGACTTTGAAGTCAAAACTGCTGTATTCTATAATAGGGACATAGATTTGAGCACCCCTCATCTTTCTAAACTATCATAGCAAGTGGCAAAAGTAATACTAAAGAAAAATGTCATTAATTGTCTATAAGTACCTACCTTTAAATTTAATGCTGTTGTATCACGAAAAGTTTTTAGTGTTTTGATCTCATACTTCTAAGTTTCTATCATGACTTTTACAAATGCTGAAACTTTCAAATTAAGTCCCTAGCCACTATTATGGATAATATGATGATTTCTCTCCTCTTTTTTTATAAACATATAAAATTTGTGGAGGGCTGCCATTGTATTATTCATGAGAATGATTTAAGGATTTTCATGTTAAATAATACATAATATTTTGGTGAATGCATCTTTTTAAATTATCTGGTGGCTGGATGAATGGATCTCTATCATTTGAAGCATTCACATGTCTCAGTTTAGAGGGAAAGATAGAATTTATCCAAAATATGGCTTTAACATGATATGAAGTGAATTCGTATATTTTATACAAAGACAATGGAAGAAACATACTTCTTTATTAATCATGCAAGAAAATCATTTCCTGCATAAATAAATTCATTGTTTCATTCAGGTATACCTCACTAATTTCATGATTAATACTTTACATTTCGTTTGAGCATTTTTCAAAAATGAGTCAAAGTACTCAATAACAACTGAACTTGTGCTCATTAATATGCCATTCAGGCATGATTGCAAAATTAATTGCTCTAAATGTTGAACATTAGGGTAGTTTCTATTTCAATCTATTAGCTGTATTTGTCAATAATTTAACTCTCTATGTTTAATTGTTTGTAGAGTGAACCTAGATATTTATGTAATGCAGTAATGCATTTAGAGCATTGTGATAGTAAAATGTTGTCATAATTCAGTGGCGTAACTGATGTTATGAAATACGAGAAATTCATATATCATTGTTGATTGTGCTGTGATGTTTACTAGGGATGAAAAGGACCAACCAGCAGCAGATATCATTTTCAATTCTTCAAGGAGCTGACAGACCCCTCTGCGACTTTGTTTCATTTCTTAATGGCTAATCACAGTGAAAGTGGCTCTAAAATAACAGTAACTTACACTAATGTTCCTATTAAATATATCTGCACTTTTTTCACTCAAGGCCCTAAAGTTCATGCAGCCAAATTGATTTATTTATAGATCCATCAATTTCATTCATCCTTAAAAAGGGCTCAGCCTAACTTTTGCCACTTGATAACTGGCCCCTGGGAGGGGGTTAAAGTGAGATTAGTGAGAGGCCTAGGCTATCTGTCTGCAACCTCACTAATGTATTGCTTCATAAGTATCAATAGCTTTGGTGACAATTATAGCTCATAGATTCAATAGAATAACAAATCAGGACAATATGCAAATATTAAACTGTTCTTTGGAATAAACAATAATAAAAATCAAAGTCTTCTCAAGAATTTTATCATACATAATTTGCAGAATTTATAGAAACTGGAATGAGCGATATATTTCTATTCCCATCAGGTCCTTATATTCCTGTATATTTCTCTGGTTTCTCAGACGAGATTTGTCTAACTATGAAAATTCCTTGTCCTCAAGCTTGTTTTATTTGGGCAATGATAAGGCTACTACTATAGTTACTGTCTTAAGTTACTAACAAGAGGATGTAGAAGTAAGTTCCACTTTCATGTTTTTAGGTCCTCTCTATTTAGCTCTCTCTATGGAATCAAAAGCTGAAGAAAGTTAACAATGCTTATTATTCTTCTGTTGAGCAGAGGGCTGGCTGGGTATTGCCTAATGGAATCAATGGAATTTTGACCTCCTCTATTATATTACACAAGACCTCCTATTCCTCCCCATGTATTCTTACTCACAAAGTGTCCAAATTAATAGGGTAATATAATTGTCTCAATTTTTCCTTTTAACACTCTTGGTGCTGGCCATTTTAATCAAAGCCTTCCATAAAATGCTGGGGATTTTCAGCTTGCATCTTGGTGTCACACAAAACGAACGATGATGACTACAAATATGTTGCTTACATTTATGGAAACGGCTCCCTTTCTTAACCTAAGATGACCTAAATGACCTTACATTCATCCTTTCAGAAGGAAATGACCTACTAGGCAATACCCAAGTCAGTTGTTCATTTCCATGCTTGATGTCTTATTTCATTACAATCACATCTCTGTGAATTTTGCTTGAATTCATATGGTTTTGTCAAACATATTCTGCTGATGCTCTGGTTTGTTTGCTTTGTCATGAGCTTTGAATGGTTCAATAGTATATCCTCTCTAGTCAAAGACATATTTCAATCATCTTATTTGAGGAAATCAAAGCATTCCATAAGAGCAATGTGACACTAGCTGGTATTGCACATCCTTTTTTTAACATTATAAAATGTATTACAGCTATCTTATTCCTGTGTTGCACACTTCCACAGTTTTAAGAAGTTTTCCTTTGTAATTTTCATTAACTTGGTCATGCTTTCTTCTTCAGCATATTTTTTCAACCTATGATATCATTTTGATTTAAGCATGGGCAATTTTGAATGGAGCACAAATAAGCAACTAATTTTTGTCATATAAAGTAAAAATATTCCCTTCATTGAATTTTGTCAGGCAAAATGTTTTATAGCAGAATATATGTAATATTAAGTGAGGTATACCTGTATTTGTTTAACACTATTTCCAAAATGAGCTCTTTAGAAATTTAAGATCATTTGAAAATATTTTTTGCTCAATTTACTTCCTCTTCAAAGTAATTTGTACTTAATAAAAGGAATTTCATCCTTAAAATAATAGCATTCATCATTCTGTGAATGAGTAGACACAATATTAAACTTTGCTTCTCAATAATTGAATACTTTGAGCTTCATTTTCACATAATTCGAAGATTAGTTGAAATGATAATAGCAGTCAATTAAAAACTTGAATTTGTATACCATTTATGGAATTGGACCATTGAGGTCTGGAAACCTTTTAAATCTAAAGTATTTTTATACTTTTATACTTATCTTAATTATGATACATAGATGAAAATAATTTTAGTTTGTTTTAAATTATGAAGAAGTAATCGTATCAATAGAAGTGTATTTTCCTCAATTTCTGAATTTATATGACATGAGTAAAAATATAAATTCATTTTGACACAATCAAATAAAGTGAACTCTCATCAGAACCTTGCTATACAGTCCAAGAAAATTGAACGAATGAGTGAGTCACATTGTCTTTTTCACTGATGATTTTAAACTTGGAGGAAAAATGCGTCTCAAAGGAAATTATGATTTCTAGGATTACACTATTCCCTTGCACCCTACTTTCATGCGCTAAGATTGTAATTTGCAAGCCCTAACTGGTCTGCTCAGTATTATTTCTTTGCATGATTCAGAACCATGTTTTAATGTAAATTAAATAAGGAATTTGTGGAGGATGAACAGTGAAATTTAAATGGAGAAAAAATAATTTTGATTGCATATGGTCAGCCAAGATTATGTACATTTGATTTTCATCCTATTAATTGTGAGAAGTATTTCTGTATAATGTGATATAAGTCTAAAGGTAGATGCTCTGTGTGAGTTATCTAACATTTGTATAATTCATTGTACATAGGGAGTTAGTCATTTAATAGCTATTTTCTGCTCAGATTAAAACTTTTTGTGTTCCTTCTGACTTTAAAATCTGCTGTTGTTGGTTGTATGAAAACTGCAGATTATATAATCAAGTTTGGATTGTGTCAAAGGCTTTAAACTTAATGTGTTAATGTTCTTTGTTAGTGTGTTGATATATATGTTATTTGTTAACCCTATGTGAATGGTGGGGTAGGAAAAGCACCTCATCTAAGTTGGTGTCATTTAGGCCTGGGCTCTAGTAAATACCATCATATCCCCTGCATTTTAGGTCACTCCAAGTATTTCAGATTCTAATATTATTCCAATTAACAGAAAAATTGATTTATATATCTAATTGACACAATAAAAGATGTGTATGCATACCAGATGCACCCCTGTTGCATTGGAATACATTCTGGAAAAAAGTTTCTACAGTCCATGTTAAAGCACAGCTCTGTAAAAATAGCAGAGTATAATTTTGGGACTAGAAAGATCCATGTAACAAATCAGTTTTAATTGGAAAGGATTTTGTTTACATTGCTGAAAAACTCATTGAAGTTATTATTAAAACAAGCAATATATCATTCAACATTGTGGTGAGTGGCTGGTTATAATGACTATCAGGGATGAAATTTGCTACTTAAAGATGTTCATTTTGTTAAAACTTCTTAGAAATTATTGTGCAGCTCTCTTGGTTCAAAAATTGGAAGATAAAGAGTACCCCCATGATAGGGATAATATGATTGGAGCCCAGGCCTAGCAAAAATGTGCTACACCACTGTATGTGATATTTTTAGCGTCATTGAATGACTGTTAGCTGTTCATGTTGATGTGTCTGCATTATATGACCAAGGATACATCCATAACAACATACCTTCCGTCCCCATTATTACATAAATCTTCTGAAAAAAATTTTAAAAAGCTGCCATTCTCCTATCTATAGAGAAAAAAATCACTGTATTCAAATTTTGAAGTGGAGTATTCACCACTGTTCATGGAGAAAATGGCGAGCACTTAACTTCTAATGGACCAAGTGTATGAATGAATAAAAATATTTTACTTATAATATTCAGTCACCATCAGCTTAGAGGAGCCCTAAAAAAATTTACAGAATTTAATAATACATCATGATTGCCTACCTGCCCAGTGCTTGTTTCATGGGAATGGGATGATGATAGTAAAGACTGTTCAGCATGATAGATTGTAAAAGTGTTTAGGAAAAGGAGGGGTTTCTATATAGCTGTACACCTTAATTAAATTGTATTTTTAGGTGATACAGCTCTGGGTATTTCCTTACGTATGGTATATTTTTATTGGCCCATAAATTACTTTATAAAATCTCTCTTCCATACTTAACATTTACTTTTTTGCTGTATATACTGTGTAAATAAGATAAATTTGTAGAATAGAATTTCTAAGAAGTGAAGTAGACCCATTTACTGAGGTTTCTTACTGTGACTTAGATATGCCCATCATAAATTTCAAATCGTAGATATGCTTAGCCTATAAATTAATTATTAGTCTGATTATTTCTTGCATGATACATAGGATTTTCTACTGATAATAGATAAGATGAAAAAATGTAATCATTAGTGCCCCATACCATATTTTATTCTCAACTGACTAAATTTCAATAGCATGCCTCCGATATAAATAATAAATTAATCTAGAATTAATATATTTTGCATTAGGATTAAAAAACAGTTTTATGTGAGCTTATAAAAAGAAGTAAAGTTGCAATCAATTCTTTTGCATACATTGATATACATATAGTTATTCAGTGTAATTTTTGTCGAGAATTCATTAAAAAGCCAGCTACCTAGAATGACAAGGGCCATAATGTACCAGTCACGGTCCAATGAATGTAAAACTGTAACAGATAGGTGCATGGAACGTGAAATTTTTTTAACACCTTGCAATGTATTTATGCGATATTCTTACCATCTATCATTATCCATTTTTTTAGGTTTAAAATGGTGGAACTGGTTTCAATGAGGACTGAAAATCGTTTTTAGCTAATAAAATGTATAAAATAGAGAGCAACACTGAAATATGGGGTCTATTTGCCATAAGAAACAAGACCAAGTCCAACATATAATGCTTTTAGTTGTGAATGACCAGCATTACTACTAGCCAGTAAACTTAATTTATCAGAACTTTGACTTTCATCCCTCCTCAAAATTATGGTAACCAAATGAAACATTTCAGCTGGTTCGGGTGATCATTTTGTAGGGACCTAGTGCCAACATAAATTAATTATAAATTTTTTAAATGTTTTATTTATAATTTCTCTACCTCATCAGATCAGTTGAACTAAAACACTACATGCCTCTTTGTTTAAGAAGCACAAATAGGGATGAAAAAATCTCATAGCACAAATCATTATGATTAAATGATTATTTACAGGAATGATTCATGAATTTTTGATTTCCTGTTGATCAAATGTTCAGCAATGATTTACTGACAGCAATTTTTAATGCTGAAACATATTTGAGTTACAGGTTAAGTTGATTTTATATTTTGCAATATACCTTCAGATTACCAGTGGCTACTAACATTTCACTGTTTGATTATTTGGAAAAGACTATGGATTTTATTAATAGGTATGCTTTGAAATGATGCTAGGGCCTCATTCGAAAATGATTCAGGTTATAAAACTGATCTAAATAGGATAATATATTGATTTGGCATCACTTAGTAAGCTCAAAACCTGTTGAAAAGCTAGTAAAATATATTCTTCACTATGATCATTAATTCATAATTGGGAATATTCAGATTTGGCTTTAGGCATACAACAGTTGAGAATGAATGATTACATACTTAAAGTAGGTACCAAATGAATTCCAATTATTTAGATTCACTGGGACCAAGTTGCATTTTTATGGTTTTGTAAATTATGTATTTTCTACGCTAAGTAATGATCATTCATTTAATATTTGGAACAATTTTCTCAAAAACGACTCCAATGTGAGTTTTTAGGAGCCCATAACTAGCTAGAAAATGTGCATTAGTGTCGCTATAAAAGCATGGAAACCAAACTTAATAAACCCTGGATAAATTAAAAAGATTTTCAGAAAGAGATGCTGAATGAACAAAAAAGTGAGGAGGAGAAGCTTTCAGAGTATATAATGGTAACATTTACAAAATCACATACTTAAAAACACACACGACCCGGGTTTCAATGCTTAAGCGTCATCTTCAGGTAAGACCTGAAGATGATGCTTAAGTGTTGAAACCCGGGTCGTGTGTGTTTTTAAGTATGTGGTTTTGTAAATGTTACCATTAAATCCTCTGAAAAAATGGAATACCATGAAGTTACCAAGGAACTTGTATTATTTATTAGAGGAGAAGCTTGTTTTTTAAGACTTTCACTGCCTCTACTCATTAACAACTGAATGTATTAATGTCCACAATATGAGATGACCTGAGGCTTTACATTTATTGACGCAATACATTCACAAAAAATGTAAATATTTCAAACCTAATGGTACTACCTATGCCCAAAGTGTCTCCTGTCAATATTTAAAGGCAAATGTTCAAAGGTCTGTTCAGAATGAAACCAGACTTTTGTCATGCAAACTTTGTAACCATATTTACAATATATTATTAATGCTTGTCCTCTTCAAAGCACTCTCTCCTGCTTGCAACACACCTCCCCAATCATTTCAGTCAATGTTGGAATGTCCCCTAGAGCTCATTCTGAGATAGCTCACAGCTGTATCAGGAATTTCTGTTTTATTTCATTGGCCATTTATAAATGATGTCCTTTTACAGCAGTTTCAAACTTTAATAGCAGGAAAAAGTCAGCAGGAGTCATGTTTGGAGAGGACGGAGGGTGGGTAATGGCATGTCTTTAGCAGTCATGTCTTTAGCGGTCAATTGTTCACTGGCAAGCAGAGTTGAGTGGCTTGGCACATTGTCATGATGCAACACACAGCTCTTGTTTTCCTGCATCTTGGTCTTTTCATGTGCACATCCTCATTCAAAGGTTTTAAAAGTTGTACATAAAACTCCCTCTTAACAATATTACTACAGGGCATGAAGTCATAATCACCTCTTTGTTTATGATTCAAAAAGACAATTAATATTGACTTCAAGTTGGACCACCTTATTTGAGCTTCAATGGTAATGGCTACACTTCCCCCAACTATTTTGTAATTATTGCATCTTGGTTTTTGTCTTTTCAACATCATAGTCGTATGCCCAATTATTATTTCATGAAGTGATGGTCTTCATAAAATTTTCATTAGTATTGGCACAGCCAGGTAGATTTTGCATCTTTCTGGTCTTTAGATGTGAGAAAAGGCAATTGTTTTGCAGTGTTTTGGTACATGCCAAGTTTTCCAGTTAAGTCTTGTAGCACCACTCTATGTTGATGGCAACTTCCTTAGAATTCTCCCTGGCAGTCAAATGATGATTTACACATTTCAAAGAATGGACAACATTGATTTTGTCTAAGTTAGTTGACCCTTGATTTAAAACCATCTACAGTTGATGTCCTTCCTGACTGAAAACACAAGCACTCATGTCACTGTAAATAACTCATATACTCATTCTCATAATCTGCTGAAGAAATGTCTGTACATCAGAAAAAGTTTTCACAATTTTAAACAAAACATCATGCAAGTATGTTGATCCATAAGTTATTTAAACTTTCTTTGCAAAGTAATGGTTACACTTAGCCAAAAATATGGAATTATCGAGAACAGAAACTTTTTCAAAAAAATGGGAATTGTCAAGAACAGGAAAATGAGTCAGGTTAGATTTTATTATGGCTATCATTAAGTGGCGCTGCTTGCTGGAACTTGAGTGTTGCAATTGCTTGCCCACTAACACAAAAGTCTGGTTTTTTATAACAAACCTTAAAAATTGACATCAACTTATTTTAGAGACCATCATATATTAGGAACTCTATTGAAAACATGTAAGTAGTAGAAATTATAATGTTTTTATAAAGTTTAGTGGATTTTTTTTCAACTTTTATGTGTTAAGTGGTAAATCATTCAGCCACTTGCATTTGAAAAAATATGGTCTCATAGCCATTTTGTAGTCTATTGATGTTTACTTTTGCTTTTACTTTGTCTCTTCAATGAAATGTACATAGGGGTGTATCAACAAGAGACTGCAACTTGACAATCATGAAAATGTAAATTTCTCACTGTAAATAATGAATTTGTGTAAAAAATATATTGTATATAAGCTATAGTTACCTGCATCCTGCAGTTATTGCAGTTTTGCTATTATATATAATGCTTAGGTAAATTATCCATGAAAGTAATTTTATTCATCAGACATAGTACCATCTAACTCTTTCCTTATGAGCAAGATGAAATCATCAACTCTAATTTATTTTATTTCCTTCAAAAAGTTACCCTGAAGCTGGAAAATATGGAATGAACAATAACTTTCAGTACAGATATTTTTAGAAAGAAATATTTTATTCCCTAGAGCAAAAAGTGCAATGAAGAGAGGTCAAAACTGATATGATCATAAAAAGACTTGATAAGGGTGAGAGGACCATTCTCAAAGGGCATATGAAACAAACCTTGTATTGGGAGACTTGAGACCTGCCTGGGCTAATGGAATGAATCTCTCAGCTTTTCTTTAGGGTTAGTTGAAACATCTTAAAGCTATTTTATTTATGGCTGCTATGATTTTAGAACCATAAATAATTAAATATTTCAGGAGCCTGTCACATTGTGATATTGACCCTACCTGAGGACTACCTACAATAGCAAACATGAAGCAGTAGATTCACCATCAAAGTCATTTGAGTGAATATTTTTATAAATTAATGTAAAAGGAGGATAACTTTGTCGATGATAGCATTCGTTGGATAGTGATGAAAAGGTAGAATAGAAAAAGGTGAACTTTGATGGGATGAGCTTTACTTACCTGATGATTATATCTAATGGAGGAAAAAGGATAAAATATGTAGCAAGAAATGGTATTAAAAAATACAATTGTAAAAATGAATGATAAATGGAAGAAAATTTATTTAAATAAATTAGGCTCTAACTTGAGAAAGGATGCTAATTGCAGTATGCAAATGAAATTTATTCTCAACAAAGATTAATTATTGATAAAGATTCCTTCAGGGCTTTCATAAGTATATTTATTCAATTAACCAATGTTGTTTTACCCATTAGGGTATAGTGGGCTCTTGAATGCTATACTTAGAGCTTGTTTATAAGACTCAAATAATTCTTTTCAAACTTTTACTGGGGCATGTTAAATGCAGCCAACTTGCTTTATTTGCTCATTAAAATAAGATAAATTTTTTCCTGGGATAAACAAGGTTTTAACTTAGCACCTTCAATGCAGGTGGCATTCACATACGTCATGAGACTGAGGTTATTATATTGAGGCAGATGACATACATGAATATCATGGATCTATCATCTCTAAGTATGGTGCTTAGATGCTCCAAATTCATCTGCCTCTATGCTCTCACTCTCCTAAAATTTTAGCAGCAAATTTGCATCAAGGTATCCATTTCAACATTTATGTTTTTTGTTCTTCTATGTGTATTTTTGTGTCATTAGGTAACCTTAATGTATAGCATGCATTACATGCTTGATTTTTGCAAAAATTTCATCTGCATTGAAAGTGTTATCTGTTAAAACTTTTTAATTGGCTCTTATTAGATATCACGGCTATGAATATATGATTATTTCACAAGAACTGATGGGCAGACAATTGATGATGAAATCTCTGGTATGCAGAGGATATTACCATATCCCATATTTCCTCTACCTGAGGTCATCATGCAAAATTTAACATGTTTCTTTCAGATAACAATCATATCACTACATAACATTGGTCCATTAGAAAAACTGTTAGCCTCGTAATGGCAGATGTCCTAGCTTTAAATGGGTTGTATCATTCTGGCTCTCATGGGTATAATTTGAATGATTATGTAAAGTAATAATGGCTCACTGGTAGCCTAGATGAAAAGCTGACATCTTCTGAGATCTATTTGGAGAGACTCTGATTGGATTTAATTCAAATGTAATAGTTTGCTGGATTCAAGTAGGTAAATATTTGAAAATAGAAAACTGTTTTTGGATTGCTGTTAGTAATTACAGATCTAAATAGAGCTATTTAAGTTAACCATGTAGTGATTTCTTTTTTGTTCAGAAGTTACTGATGAGCAATGATGAAGACATGAGCTGGCTATCTGAACAAAGTTTTAAGTTGTCTGTTCCTCAAATGGAATCTTGATTTCCATTGTGCGATCAAATTAATAATAGTAGGTACTTGCCTAAGGTGGCAACACTCTATTTTATTAGGTGCATTTTTAACCTGAGAGTTGCAGTCAGTGCAGTCAGAGTCCTCAGCTAGCCAGGGGTTGGTACCCTGACTTTATCATGAACTTATCCTAGAAGCTGTAGAATTTTTGTTTTATTGGTAAATACAATGATTGATGACTGATAGTACTGCAAAGTGAGAAAAATACTATGTAGTATTATATTTGAATCATTAAGTTTTGATAAACTAGATGAGAGCTTAGATGAACTGATAATGGAAAGATTACCCGAGGCCAAATGACCTATACCACTGGGAGCCTAGAACTGTAACAGACAATCCCAATGACTGTGTAAGGGCTTATGCTTATTAACAGAGCTGTTGTGAAATAGCAGTTGTTTGGGGTCTAGCACACCAGGCATCAATGCTAAAATCTTACATGTTTCATGTTCAATCCTATATGTTTTATACTTATACAATTAAGTGAATAATGTTAAGTCAATTGTGCCATGAATGTGTGGTGTTATAAAATATGGTCTCATTGTATTGTTTCAAAAATCTTACTAAAAAGATTTGTTTTGTCAAGAACTGTGAAACAGCTCCGGCTATAGAACTCCTTGACTTAAGTTATGCTTTTAATAAAGCATTCAACTCTGGAAAAGGTTAAAGAGTAATCATAGAAATAGAACTAATAATTTTCCAACTGATATCATTGATTTACCATGGTTGTTGCTCTGGAACATTTTCTTTGCTGTTGCTTTAACTATATGATGCCTTCATTCTTCATACTCCCTCTCCATTCATTGATTCCTTTTCTATGGTACTGTCACTCTAATGATATGATCACACAGAAATGATAGCCTTCGTAATCCAAATGGGTCAAAAATTAGGAGCATGATACAGATTTCAATGCCATTGCATCATCATCAGGTGGTTTCTTGACAAAGACAAGAAGGTATTGTATGCTTTCATAGTTGTTGAAGGGGGAAGAGATTGATGACTTGGAGATAGGAGAGCTAGTGGCAAGAATTTGGATGTGAAAGAAAGGATTTTCAAGGTTAGTCTCCCCAATTGCTGGAGAAAAACCTTGAAAACCATTCCTTTCACATGCAACTTCTTTCCAATAGCTCTCCAATCTCCAGGTTGATGGCTAGGAGAAGGGAGAGCTGTTGGAAAGATTTTGAATGTGAAAGAAAGGATTTTCAAGGTTAGTCTCCCCAATTGCTGGAGAAAAACCTTGAAAACCATTCCTTTCACATACAACTTCTTTCCAATAGCTCTCCAATCTCCAGGTTGATGGCAAGGAGAAGGGAGAGCTGTTGGAAAGATTTTGGATGTGCAAGAAAGGATTTTCAAGGTTTATCTCCCCACTTCCTGGAGACAAGCCTTGAAAACCATTCCTTTTACATCCAAATTCCTTCCAAGAGGTCTATATCCTAGCCGTCAATCCCATCTCCCTTCACCAACTAGGTACCAATAAAAGAATGCATTACCTTCTCGTCTTTGTCACTAAAGCACCTGATAATGATACAATGGCATTAAAATCTAGATTCTTCTCTTAATTTTTGACCACTGTGGATGGTGAAAGTTTACATTTCTGAATCATCTAATAGAGTTCCACAAAGTAAAACCAAGTCTGATTTCATTTAAGTTAATTTTGTGAGTAGATTTATTTTGTAAAATCATTCATTGCAGCAATCAATCATTTAAAAATGATTATGTTTATATGTCATTTCAATAATAACTACTTAATAAGAAATATATGATCCAATCTAATAGTAATTCTTGCTAGAGTGCTGTGAGTTTAATTTAGACACATATCAAAATTTAACTGATTTTGGAGGTCCATTGTAAGATGGTAAAAGTACCTACTTTCAAAGTCCCCTATTTAAAATATTGAGTGCAAATTTTGAAAAACTTGGCATAAAAACAACTCATTGCAAATGCAATTAGAAGCATCTACTCACCCTCATTATCAAGATAATGCCCCTTGAATAACTATGCCAAGGCTTAATCAGAAAGCAGATTCATATGCAAGTTGGATGTTCAATGGCATGTTAATTATTTAAATCTTATTCAGAAAGAGAATTTTTTTCAGACACCAGTTTCAGAAATGGGGAAAATGTATCATCCTGAATCACTGCTATTCTTTTTCATTCAGAACTATTTAGTTCCTGTTATCTGACCACTGCCAAATAATAGCAACCAAATTTTAACTTTTTTCTAGTTTGCTATCTGATTTTTTTCATATAGCCCCTTAAGCAGTTGGCAACCATTCCAAAGAACTATTTCATGATTACTCTATGAAAAATGTCTATAGTTTTGTACAGTTAGATCAAATGTATAGATATTCCCATACTGCATCATGTTACTTTGTCTTTGAATCTTTTAGCGCCCTGATCAAACACCTTTGAGAAACTACATAGCTAATTGTATTTGTGTATTGCAATGGGAATATTTATGATTTAAACTAATGTGTGCTAAAACAACCGGTGCTGTATTTTAAATGTTAAAGGATATTTGTTGTTCATGGAATGAGTCAATGTGTATTGACATATGAACTAGGAGAAAATGCTGTGAGAAATATTTTCACCATAGAAAATTACGGATGCGTTGTAATAAAGAGTTGGCAACAAGTATGTTTGTTTATTTAAATGGCTTACTCTCTGAAACACTGTAACCACACTCAACATAATCACAACTAGACAAAATGATTAACTTGTGGCTTTAGCCTCCGTAACCATTCTTGTGCAGAATACCTAAGTGTCTTCTGGGTAAGACTGTCTAAGAGGGCTCTGTTATTATCTCAGTGTCTACGTGCTCCCTTTCATTCACATTCCCTATTGCCATTATAGCATGAAGGTTTTGCTGGAACTGTCATCTCAGCCAGCCTTAAGCCCTTCTATCAACTACCTTACTTACCAGAAGGAAGGAAAAACTATTATTACCCCAACCCCCATTAACGATGGTGATGCGGCCTGCTGCTCTGGTTCCCCTCTCCTTTCTTATGTTTGGAGACGAGGGAGTTACCTTGAGCCCAAACTTATCCTCCAAAGCAACAGTGTTGATTGAGTAAATAGCTATTTTGCTGTGAAATACTCCTTTCTACAGTGATGACATATGAAAAGTGTTTGTGACAGGCTGAGGCGATTTAGAAGGAATGTTTCTCCTCTTTCCAAGGCCCACTGTGAGGTACGTGCACCATTATTTAGAATGTAAACCTGACATCTCTCTCTGCCCACTGTCAGTTGCATTATTGCAGAGGTTATGTAGGCAGACTGTTGTTATAGGTTGTCTATTAATATGAGGTGCTTAGGTTACGTAAGAATGAAGTAGAGAACTTGCCACATTTCAGTTGCATATGCATATCATATGAAGAATGAATGTAAAGTGTTCTGCCAATTTTTTTGATTTGACTTTGTATTAGCATGTTCACAATGTCATTTGTTTAATTTTCAAAGATTATTTATCAAAATTGTCAGTGGAAGTGTCTTTTCCTGACGCTTCAGTCATTTAATGAAATATGCTGATTCAGCCAGGCAATATCTGTCCGGCCACTGCGTTTATTTGAGACACTTTGTTTAAATTGTGGCTCTGAGCCTTTTGTGACGTTTTCGCTATCAAGTGGTTTTAGTTAGTTGTATATTACATTTGTTTTGCAGTGCTGGGTCTCCTTGGTTGATTAAGTAAATCTGCTGGTGAAATGATTCAGGTGGCATGTTAGTCGGGAGAATGTGATCTTTAATACTCAAGTGCTGGCCAATTTACGAAGAATTCGTAGTATTTACCTTTGTGTAAAATCCTTCAAAATTGGATGAAATAATTCCCTTGAATTTCAGGTTAATGCTGTCAAATTTAGGCTTTCAAAAAGGATTATATATCTGATAGTTATGAATAAATACTTACGAAAAACAGCTGTGATTGCATCCAATGCTAAATTGTCTTATCCATTTCTTTCACATCATAGGAGCTATACTTAATGAATTTTCGGCTATTGGTGATTGCTTATAATTCTCATCCTGATTTCTCTATATAAATAGTCAATTGTAGAATTTAGTCATTATTTGTATTATTGTAAATCCCAGGAGGTAAGTATAGTTTTGATCATTTTTTATCTCTTGCAAATATCATTTTCTTACCTTTATCTACCTTCATTTGACGGCTTTTGGTATGGAACGTATTAATTCAATCGAAGAACTTCCACTTTGATGGGCCTTGTGATTTTTTTCAATACGTTATGTCATTTTTTTAACCCATCTCGAGCGATTTGAGTGATTCATTCACCCATGCTCTTATATAACTCTTTCATTGAATACCATGTTCACAGGTTCAGCTGCGTGCGTTGCCTCCCATGGAACTTATACTTTCATTGCCTCTATAATTAAAACGATATCGTTAGTTTTTTACAGCGTTCGAAATACTCTGTGTTGAGTTACCTCTCGATCGAGCACTTTGAAAGCGATCTCGAAACGCATGCTCAACTCAGAAGAGCGCGCTCCTAGAGTGTTCCAGTCCATCGTTGTGATGCGTTTTAGTGGCAGATCACTAAGCACCCAAAATAATCTTATATTTGTTAAGAGATCTCATATCATGGCGGTACCTGGCGCAGGTCGAAATATCGTAGCCGAAATGCACTGGTATTCTGTGAGATTAGTCTAAATTGTGCTTTGATACCACCTTAATTGCGTACATTGTTGGTAAGAAGGATGGGAATGGACAATGACATGAGTCTCCATCCCATACCATATAACTACCAATAACTTACCCGCCAATAAAATGTTATATCATTCAAACTAAAAGTCATCTATCGGAAAATGCAGGACTGCCAGTGGTGGAGACCTGTGAACCGTTACATTATGAAGGATTTTTTCTGCAGGATGTTTAAGTGCGTTCTCGTGTCGAAGGTAATATGGCCATTTGGCATACACTTACCTCTTCGATGACTAATGAAGAATTTCGGCAAATTCGGAAGTGAAGAGCGGACAGTGGGCAAGTTCCCTCATAATATGCCAGTTGGAGAGGAAACCACGCTTTCATTGGTAAAATTTTCGGTGAGTGCCTTTTCCGAATGTAAGAGAGGAAGGCACCAAAATCATTGATCAACGGTCACCTCCTTTGATCGTGGGCAGAGTTATCAGTTCTGCTTGATTTTATTATGTTGTATTGCTAGGCTGTTTTTCCTTAAGTGTATGACTGATCATGAATTATTATGGCGAAGAAGAAATAATTGCCTTCGCCCTGCTTTCTTTCTGGATATCATTACCTCAGTTAGGCTCTAATTTTATATTCATGTCAATGTCATATTCAAATTGATCGTATGCGACTCTTTTTTTGAATATTTAATAATAAGTAAACTGACCTCTATAAATCACTGCGGAAGCCTCCGTACCAACTAAACATTGTTGCTATAAAATATTATGGTAATCAATTATATAAAGTTGTGAATTGTGTATACAAAGTTCTTTTCATTTCCGGATGCACTCTAGGTTTACCAAGGAAAACTCTCATTGAAGCTTTAACGGTTGTGCTCACACTTGTAATTTTGCCCTCTTACCAAGTAGTGCGAGGTACTGGCTGGGAAGTTTTTTGTCATTTACCATCACCGTTGTTTCTGATTAACTAGTCAGCAATGTTAAACTATTGTTTCATCGATCATCGAAATTATACGGTGCAAAGAAATGAGTAACGGCTGATACCAATACTTCGGTCAAATTTTCAGTCGATGAAAAAAAGCCGACGAGAAAAAATCAGAGAGACGTTCACCATTCGGCCTTAAGTCGTCCTTTTCCAGGTAAGGAAAAGCATTTATTATGTATTTCTTGTCCTTGTCGACAGCCATGCAGAATTGCTGGCCGTATTTATCTGGCTTTGATTGCATGAATTGGATAAGATGGGACCGAGCTTTGCTTGGAAATAGCTGCTCGTCGATGGAAATATAAGGCCGAGGAATGAAACAAGCTTGAGAATTTAAAATGAATCTGCTCCATACGTCTGAAATAAGTGCGCACTTACCTGACTTTAAGCGTTCTCTTCTTGAGGTTTTCAAGTCAAACCTCAGATACCGCATTATTTTTAGAAACCTATCTCGAGGCATTGCATCCTTACAAAGGGGATGCAAAAATGCAAAAAAATCTAGTTTATCAAATGACATTGACCAGGTGTCATCATGTAACCTTGCTCGCGCCTCAGCCTCAGTGCACTTCTTTATATCTTTCAAAATAGCGTCATCTATTATGTCAGCAAGCACTTGACATTTTGCCCTCAGCTATGTATCTTTTGGCATATGTTGTTGGTCCTGGCTTTTCCCTCGTAATATTTTGTTGAGCGAGACTTCCAGTGTGAGCACTTCCTAAAGACACCACTGTCCATGCAGTTCCGTTCGGTGCATCGATCGTAGTCCCAACGACAAAATCTGGGCTTTGCATATTACCTGAAATTTGGCGGCGCTCCTGGTGGCGCTGGGTGGCAATGTTAGCCGCTGGCCCAACAGAAGAAATTGCGGAGTCTCCTTCTGCACTTGAGTTTTCTCCACATTCATCATATCGGTCATCGCCAGGTGCACTTTCACTACTTTCAAAGGACTGCGGTGAGTCTTCAGAACATTTCCTGGCACGAGGCATGCATTCTGTTTGACGACTCGTCAAATTTGCTGTAGCTTTTGTCGTCTCTGGAGTACACGTTTTCTCTCTCCAATAACCAGCATTCGTTTTTACTCGGTCTCGCCTGCGTGCTCCTGTCATGAACAATAAAATACAACACCTAGACAAATGTAAGGAATGAACTTCAATCATAAAGTATAATGAAATATTTTCTCACCTTTCGGGATGTTATATTTAGAAATTTCCAGTGATATTTTATCGTCATTGGTAGGCCGCTTATCTGGATCAGAATCAGTCGTATTTTCACTGCTGCCTCGAATGAAATTCTCGTCTTCTGACATTTCAGCACTACTGTCACAATCATCTCTGTCAGAACCTTCAGATTAGCCTTCTGATATCTCTTGAAGAACGGCAATTATATCTTGAGGATTAAAACGCTCCCGAGACATGACAATGAAAAATTCACTGCAGTGTTACAGCACAAAAACTACACTGCATTCAGCCCTGCGGCACCTCACTGAGGTCTTGAAAGGCGAGCACTAACTCGTTCGACGGCGAGTGGGTGGACTAATAGAGGAGGGGGAGGATGGGAAAGAATTTTATGAAAAATATCTGCTTGAAATGCCTACGGTAATGGTGAGTTAACACTGAACTGTTGAGGGATTCAGAAAGAGAGAACGCCACAGTCTCAGTGATGTGCGCAAAAAAAGTGATGGGGGTCAAAAATGACCCCTTCCCGTCCTTCTAGGTGAAATAGCGCACAGGTGCCAAAGTTTCGAGAATAATACAATGAAATGATTGTATAATAAAGAGCACCTTAAATGGATAAAAGTCACAAATTCATAGTAATATTTGTACAAAACTAATGGAATGGCAAATGGCGAAAATCCAAAAGGGTAAAAACTAACCCATTCCGTCTTTCTAGTGTTAAAAGAACATTTATACTCGGCAAGTTAAACTTTTTTAAATTTATTGGAAGAGGAAATTAGGCTAATTCACCATTTTCTTTTGTAGTTTGGGTGCACATGTTCAGTATATGAATTAAGTGAAATTCCATAACCGCCTGGTTCAAATTCAAATATCACTGTTGGGCCTTCAATAAATAATGTCTAACTGCAATAATTTTGCAGAGTGGTCAGTCCAGTCCAGTGGCAGGGGTCTATCGTACTCCTAAGTCATTCTTATGCGGAATAATTCCTTTTCAGAGGCATTCATAAATCTATTTCAAGCAAAGAAATGTGCGTTAGAAACATCGGCCCAACACGCTCAGCAGTGCTAAACGCACTAAGCATGCGCGTCTTTTTTCACGCAGAAAAAATGTAGAGGCTTAAAGATAGAAGCGTATTTCTACGCGTTTACCAAACTGAGAGAGCGTTTTCTAAGCCGCAGTCACACCGGTCTTACACCGCACCTCTCACTGCACACTCAAATGCACTGACTATTCTTAAGTTTTTAATTATAAATAGGCATTCACAGGCATTCCGTGGCACAGCCGTCCGGTAATGGTAATGGTAATGACGGGCGGCACAGGCATTCCAGGCAATGACGAGCAAATAGTAAATTCTATGACTGACTATAAGTTATGCTCCAAACCCTCATTTATCCATGTTTCACGGCGCTATCATATGCTTCCTCAACGCAGTTAACTGAGCACCTGAACGCACTCACGAGTGTTCTTCATCCTTTGGATTTTCTTTGGAGTCATTTGTTCTATGCTACTTTATTGATCCCATTTGTTCATAAGTTCCTTATTTTGATAATAAAAAATGAATTTTATTCTTTGAAGGTGTGCACATATTGGACATATCCTGTACCCCTTTGGAAATGTTTTATATTAATATTTTCTTTTTTCTTGCAAACAATTTTCTAGCCGTTTCCATGGATTTGGTAAGTTTCACTTGGTCCTCAGTATGTTATTTCGCAATTATACTTCATTATAACCCTAATGTGGATAAAAGTGTTTGATTTATGTTGACTAAATGTCGATTCAAAGTGTAGAGTTGTAATAATGACGACTCATCATTTTATTCTAGTTTTTCAGGGACGCAGTGGTTTCTCATACACCTATCCCTTAATGAAATGCATACTCTGGTGTCATTTTACTGCACTGGCTATATTGGTACCCACATATTTGACTACACAAGCATATATGTATGTGACAATATAGAGGTTTAGGTTGACATACAGCTGGGTATGGCATTTCTTTCTGGGCTGGGGATCTCTTTTCCGTATTGGCTTGGCCTATGAAAAAAGAGAAATGATACCAAGCTGATAACCTCATGGGTGGTAGTGGAATAGTCAGCTCATTATCATGAAACACTCTACAGTCATTTAAGATCCTCCATCGTCTCCTACCATTTTGGGAGGTCTTCATGTAACACTGTAAATATTTATTTCACGTGAATTAGGATTACCGCGTGCATAATTCTATCTCTCATGCTAATGCTCTGGTTTGGTTAAAATTTTCGAGTCACTAAATTAAGTGAAACATTATTAACTCAATTATTTTATTCATTCTTTCTTGGCACAGCCCTTGGTAACAGCAGAGTAAAAATTACTTACATGACAGTAGCAGTTCTAGCCATTATCCTGAAAGCCATTTCTTCCACTTTGTAGTCCAACATAAGTATACTTGGCTAGGAATGTCATCAAATATGTTTGTGAAATGGCAGAGTTCTTTTTAATCCCTAGCCTCACTGCAAAGGAAGTTGTAGAATTAGCTTTTATGATGTTTCTTGATACTGAGTGCCCTTAGCCTTCGTCATGGTAGTTTTATCCTGTTCGAGTGGAGTACCTGATTGAAGAGTGAAATTAATTACAACTAACCTCCATAAATCCAAGGGAAAGAGGATAAACCTGTCATCAGATGAAAGTAATGGGGCAGTAAGTGCCTGCCGTATGCCTACAGTTTCCGGTGTTCTTCAACGGTCATGGGTGGAAGATAACGGTTTCGCAGACAGTTCTGCTAGCGCCTTCGTTTCGTAGAAATTTTTTTCTGATGACACTAATAGGAATGCCTGTGAAACTGTTAATGTTTTCAATGGACCAGCCAATAGACCAGCCAATGGACGCAAGATAAGACCTGAAAAATGGGAATGATCCACAACCAATTCCACAGAAACCTGGGAACGAAAGTTAAAGAGGTAAAAAAAACTCAATGAAGTGAATAATTAACTATTTGAAGAAGGGCAAATAATTTTGGGTATTTGACTCGCGCGGTAATCAGGATCGCGAGCGCCGTGTCGAGGTAACGCTCACTCCTCCGTCCGTCATTCGACGTAAATTAGTGATTATCTTATTTTCTAAAAATAATGGTCCGTTTATTTGTGAACTCTAAAAATATAAACAATATAATAAAACAGCCCAATTAAAGCGATTTTAATGCGAGTCTGGATACTATACTATTAAAGATCACGCATATGCATACGAACCCATTTCTCTCAGGTAATTTGTTCATTTGACCTCAAGTACACCCTTGAGACGGCTTCTTTGATAATCTACTTTCACCCCAGGCTCAAGATTTCATTGGAATAATGACTTAGTTAACCGAGCAATTTTCAAGTAAAGTATTCTTCTGACCAGGGTTTAAATCATTTAAATGTTGATACATCATCTTCAGGTGACAAGTGATGCTAAGTCCAGAAATTTTTTAGATAGTAGCTTCCAAAACATTACAACTGTAATCCGAGAGCAGAGGCATGTATTCTCTACGCACGGAAAATTGAAACGTACAGACCAACTCATCCCTACCGACTTTTGATACCCAATTTCGTGAAAATTAGTTATCTTCCATTCTCCTAGACACATATTTGTCATTATCTCCATTTACAATGACTCAGTCTAGCAAGAGCTCCAAACCATCAAGTCAATAGTGACCAACAGTACTCACATTGAAAAACTAATCGACGCTCATCATCCAGAGAAAGGCGAGAGTAAGAGGTGAGCCTCAGCACCTCCCTCACTCCGCAGCGGAGCGGGTAACCACGAAAATGGTGCTAAATACCATTCATTCAAACAAAGTCCCTGCATGAGTGGCAACAAATTGTCAAAGGATAGGCTTATTACATCCATCTAAACTCCCACTGAGTTTTCCAAACTTATGAGCAAAAAAAGACGCGATTTAGAAGGAGAAAAATTATAGGTGTATATGAAATCACTTGTAATTCCCGAGTGTGATATGTGGGTCAAGCATGGTCAGGGTCTCCACGAGAATCGGTGAAAAAAATAAGTACATTTTACTAGGAAATTAAGCGTCTATATTGGCGAAATATATAATCGCGAGTAGTTACAACTCAGATTTTGACACAAGAGTGCTTCATATACAGGCCTAACGGAACAAATTAGACGCCTTAGAACAGTTGAAAATTCTCCAACGGTCAAGTGAAAATATTCACCAACTCAATGGATATCTCCACCACTTTAATCCTCTCTTTCTTTCCATTAAGTTCCACTAGTGTTTTTTTCTATGTCTATCCCCCACTCACCCCCCCCCCCCCCACGACAGAGTTGGGTGTCATCCCCACTGCTCTGCTCACAGGTCTGAGATCTCTTTCCGCGAACAGTACTCTTTACCCTCCCCCTTCAGGGATGAGAGAAACCTACCTGTGGCCCACGCCCGCGGCCCACCCTTCTCCTCGAGTGCGGGACTCACCGTCCTTGCACACCGATCTGCGGAGATCATCCAGCTGGCCCGAGGACCTCCCAGGAGATTACCAGGAGCGTTTGAGGACCACCGTCAGCCACCATACTCCGAGTCCTGGATAAGAAGGTGTGTGTCACTATCGCCATTATATTTTTGCCCACTTTCGTTAACCTACCGATCAATCCCTTTCTTACATTTCACTCTTCCTCCCCTCATTAGTCACCAAATCCTTCTGCATACCCCACTTAACCACTTCTCCCTATTTCTTTCTGTTCCATCTTGCTATCCCAAAAGCATGAGTAAATAGTACGCACTTAAGAACACTTCACCTGAAGATGATGTATTACATAATGAAACCCCTGTGAAAAGAAAATTTAATTTTGTGGAAAATTGTGCTGTTTTTTATTTCGTGATGTATAGATTCCACCCGATTTCAAGTCAACCTTTGAATATGTCTGGGAGAGAATGGGCATTATGAATTAGCACCCTACCTTAATGAACCAATTCAGCTCATTAAGCTTGGAGTTTGAGGGGCTCTCTTCTCACTGATCAATCAAACATTTGGGTTCTAGATGGTGGTTTGTACACTTCAAACAGAAATTCATTTCATCGCTATGTACACGGAGGATGTTATTTTCACCTCACGAAATTTCTCTATGTCAGATAAAAGTAGCAAAATATGAGATATTCATAAATAGATTGGAGCAAAAACCCCTCTTTCCCATGCACCATTAGTGATTGCAACAAAGCGTGGCATTAACCCTCAACGGACAGAATTATGAAATATCAGCTTGAAAAAACTAATGCTACTCTATTCGTTTTTTTAAAGTGCTATTAAAGCACTTTTTTATAAATGCAACTTATTTGATAATTACATATATTTTGAAAACTGACGTATTAGTATTGTATATATTTCATTTAAACTGATACTTTTCATTATAATATTTACACATGGCATACTTCAACATTACCTTCAAAATGTACCTTTATTAAACTTTCCCAATTTTTTCATTATGTGACAGCTGAAACTATTTATTTCAGAGCTCCGCCAGGCACGCTATCGTCAGTAAATAGCGTCACACATTCATCTATTCAAATTTTTTGACAAACCGCCAAAAGAGACACAACTTTCTACTCACTTAATCCGAAGCGTAACAGTTGTCTAGCGCAGCAACTAAATGGAAAAGCCTCTTTGAAAGCAGATATTTCAGTGATTTTGAAACGCAACAAATTTGACTCTCTTGTCCATAGAGGGTTAAGATAGTACTAATACGTTCTAACTCTGTCCTCTCAAAGATGCGCAATATCGAAAATACATTAATTTGAAATATGTATGTTCGATACTTCAGTATTTTGGAAAATACTTTTTGTGAGGATATTTTTTCTTCAAAAACTATTGAGAATTAATTTGTATTTTAAAAATACCCGAAAAAAAAATTAGTGGTTTCTAAGTTGTCATGAAACCTTATTATCTTTTCACGTTAAGTACTCACGGCCAATGAGATCGCAGGGATGGATATGATGAATAATTTTTCAATAACTCCTCTTCTGTAAACCCAATTCACTCTACAACTAACTTCCATAAAACTTTGTCACTCCAACACTCTTTTGCGACCCTTTGAAAAAGTTAAGTTTGGGTTTTATTTTACCACTTGCAGCAGATGGATGGAGGGATACTGTTTGTGACATCATTCACCCGTATCCAAGTTGGACCCACGGATGTGGCCTTGCACAGAGGGTGTGATGGTGGTAGAGGCCTATGGGGGATCTAACCCCGGTGCCAAACTCTCTACTTAAGAATATATAATTTTTTCGGTCAATAATGAGAGATTTAAACTTAAATTTTTATACTGATGGTGCTAATCACTTCAAAAAATTACATTTAAATCCATGTTGCTGGAGTGGATATTGGTTACTTGTCAGAAAACCCGAAGTGAGTCGCTCATCGCCTGGTTGTTTTATGTCATCTAATGTTCATCTTATCAGTTATCAGTTATCAGCGGACATTTTAGAAACTTTGACTTTTTAGCTATTCTACGAGATAAAATTGTTTTATTTCACGAAAAAAACTTATGCAGCCATGACCAAATATAACGCAACATACATCTTATTCAAAATATTAATTTCAACTTGTAAATGGGGAGGAAAAGGGCAGTTTTAAATTTTTAAATCCATGTCAGAGGGCTAATGAGTCAGGAGTATCCGAAAAACTGCCATATATTTTTAAATTCCTGAAACATCCAGGAAAATCTGAAAACTTTGGCGATCAAGTTGAAACCAGAGATTCTACCATTGATGATCTCTGCCCCAGCAACTCTCAAGTATCACACTGGGTGAATGGCATGGTAATCGTAGAGAACTAGCAATACCTTCAATCTGCGTTCGTTTTCCACCCATAGTAAATTAGTTCATAAATAAGTATTAAATAACCAATGTTCCAAACTTTGATGTAGTTTAAGGCGTGCACTACATTTTTCGCGCAGTAAAATAATGGGTTCCGAGAAAATACTCTCCCTCGAAGTGGATTTGAAGTTCATTTCCAGAAAGCTGATTCTTTTTCAAATATAAACAATTTGAACCATCTATATTTTTTTAAATAAAAAATATATTTTAAAACTTATGTACAGCCGCCCATTTTTTCCACACTGCTCTGTGAGTGAGATTTCAGTTTGAATCAATTTGAATCACCCTTTCGCCTATTGATTATTCTGGTGAAATTAAAAGCAACTCCAATCGTAATGAATAAGGGCGTCGTTAATTATCTTTTTCGGCTTGGTTTCGTCTCAGCATCTCTTTCACCGCGGTAATAAGTCCAAAAGTCACTAATGACGCAACCCACCATGCACACACGTGTTGCTACAATGCCTGAGCTCTAGGATGCAGTAACTTTAATCCTATTGACATTTTTATGGCATTTTGGAGAAGCTATCTTCTATGCGATCAAGACAAGAAGGGAGCATAATACATAAATATTAGAAATAGGCATAATTACATTGATAAGTACGCCATCTTTAAATATTAGGGAAAAAGATGTTTTGGTCCTTATTCACTTATTCTGGTAGCGTGAACGGCGTATTTGGATGCTCAACAGGTTATTGCTTGCTCTCTCCTCCATCGTACTCGCACTTACTTCTTATGGATTAATAACCCAAAAAATTAACCCAAAAAGTCCCAATCCCTTGAAAAAATACTTTTTCGTTGAAATATTTGGTGAATATAATTGCACTAGTTCCAATTAAGGAGAGAAATAAAGTTTTCATTTTTTAACATTTTGTACACGAGCAATGTAAAATATTGCGTTTTGGTACCGTTAGGTTTTAGAGAGAAATAAAAATAGAGTGCAGCAGGATTATTCATTTTACGCTAAATTAATGTTGTTACCAACTTCACACATTTATAAATATACACACTTAAGTCAATCGTATTTAGACAAGTATCTTTTTCTGCACCTTATCCCTTCATCAGTTGGCAAATGTACGTTATCACGAGTGAAATTACTGATGTGTACTAAAATCTTCAAACTACACCGAAAAAAAGTATTCTAAAATGTAGAGGACAGTTCCTCTTTTCAAATCCTCTCAGAATTACCTCTTAATTTGAGAATATTTGTCCTCCCTTTTGAGGATCTATGTTTCCTTTTGAGATGACGTTTCTGTCCCAATATTCCATTTAATCCAAGAAACAAAAGCAAAATTTAACAAATTATGTGGTACAAAGTAAGATGTCGCGTATGAAGTGGAAAGTAAGCACAGGGGTAGCCTTGAAGCTCTCTCCAGCGTGGAGAACTGAAGCCGAATTGACGATCGCTTTTGCGCATTTACCCATGTTGTGACAATGAAAATATTGGATGATCCTATGCAAAAGCATTAAAATCATGTGACAATCGTGGCTTTGTTGAGGCTCAGTCGTGGATTTATTGAGTCCATCGAGGATTTTAGAGAATACATTTTAAAGAATAAAATGCAGCTGCCTCAAAAATCAACACAAGTGCCGTAGTCTCGCATTTTATATCGTAAATTGGGGAAATAAAGCGAGTGCCGCGAGCGGTCATCTGTGCGTGAAAAATGGCATTGTGTTCTGCATTTTGCTGTCAAAATGGAATAAATAATAAATCCAAACAGCTACTAATATTATAATTGAAACTAATATTTTTGTCTTTTCTAAAATTCCTTAGTGTGGAACGTAATTTTCCTCTGTATCTGTCGACGGCGTACGATTTTTTGTGTACCTTTAGCTTTGGCCTTGTAGGTATGAGCTTCATGAGGGATTGAACGCCTCTATTTTCAATTAAGAGTTCGTTAAAATGAATGATAATTGGTGCATTTTAATGAATGTTTATCGCTACACAAGGCGTGCTAATAAAAAAATGTTGCCCATTTGCCGTAGAGTTCTTTTCCCAGTGAGTAGACTATATATTTTGAGCAGCTTTTGCATTTCATTACTACATTAATCATCTGTAATCCACAGGACCGAACAGTTATTTGTAATTAAATATGATCCACTATGATTTTCCAATCGTTGCATTTGACAAATTATGTGGTACGAAGTCACTCGCACGGGTGCATACACACCAGAGTTGAAATTCGCCATGAAAAAATCATTTGACTTGACCGGGATTCGAACCCGGATCTCCCAATTGTCGGTCAGGTGTGTTGTTCCAATGTTTTTATTTTGTAACAATATCGTATTACATTACATTCACTGGCATACAGAGCATAAAATATCCACTCCAAAGACATATATTTATAATACATTTTTGTTTAAAGTATTTTTTAGACACATACATGTATATATTTTACATATTTTAGTTATTATCTCTTGCAAAATTAATGTTAAAAGACGTTTAGCAGTCATGCTTTTCCATGCTCTGAGGAGGGTAATTGTTTATTTACTATTTTAATTTTATCGATTAAAGCCGATCTTATATGCCAGTTACAACAGCAAGCCATCTTTCTTCCAGGCGAATTTCGAGGGGGTTATGCCACCTAGATATTCAGGCCTCAAGTCTACATTGTAGCACATGAGACGAAGTCGTGCTTACAAAGCTACTATTGCGGTGGATAAACCCAACATTGTCTGATGTGCTACAATGTAGACTTGAGGCCTGAACAGGTTCTGGCCCTACTAGCGGCATGGCCGGCTGAGGGCGACGCGGAGTAACACATCGCTCAAGCCCACGTACAACGTGCTCGTGTGCCGTTGTCCGTGTATTCATTTCGCTGGTTTACGGATTGAAATTTTTGTGCAAAGCTTATTTCTTCAGAGGTTTTTGCGACGGAGTCCAGCCTGCGTGAAATCCTGGAACAGCTTGATTTTGGGCACTACATCGCTTCATTCGAAAGTACGTACTATCGTATCGTTGAGGTTAACACGATAATCACTAGGTTTTATTTTGGCTAACTGTGGCGTGCTCGTTAAATCCGTCATGCTTTCCATCCGTTTAAAACAGTCTGCTTTATTACTTGACTGGTTAAGTGTGTTCATAACTGTATTGAACTTTTTCCTATAGTGACAAGACTTGTTGTAATTTTAGGTATAGTTTTTTGGAATTCTATTGTATGTTGTTCCAAATGCTTGAAATAAATGGAGTGTTCTTTAGTTACCTTGTATTTTTAATTTCCTGTCTACTAATAAAAGATGAATTTTATTTAAATAACAGGAATAATGGTAAAGATTCCTCCTAAAATAAGAGGATTTTCTGAGAGGATTGCTCCTAAAAGTAGAGGAATTTTTATAAGATTGCTCCTAAAAGTAGAGAAATTTTGAGAGGATTGCTCCTAAAAGTAGAGGAATTTTTAGAAGATTGCTTTTTGTTTGAGAGGGGTCCTTAGAATTGTATATGAAATCTTGAGAATAATCCTCATTAATTTAGATGGAGTTACCTTCTATTCTGAATAAAATCCTCTATGTATGGGAGGATTCCTCACCGGAGAGGAAATTCACGTAACGCTTAGAGGAATACTTTGGTTACTATATAGCAGCGGAAAATCCATTAATTGATAGAGGATTTAACTAATTTTAAGAATATTTTTTTTCGGTGTACTAAGTGTGTAATGGCCCTTAACATTTTGTACGCTGATAGACTGTTTGCGAATGGCACATTCTACACACCACTTTGCAACAAGGAAATGACTTAACTTGATTTAAAATTCACCAGAATAATATAAAATTTATTTCATGCTTTGTGAATTTGCTATGATTTTACCACGACGCTATCCTTTGTGTTATTTTAAAAGTCCTGTATTTTATTTATTCATCACTTTTTCCATAAATTTTTATTATGTAATTTTATACAGAATTTTAATGCAAATCAACGCCTACCGTATCTTTGTTATAGTCTCTAATAATATTTGGCTTTAGTAATGAATCCACTGTTTTTTACGGCTAAACTTTGTTTCTTGAACTACAGAAGTTACTGTTCTCTCATTAGACACCACCGTGACAACGGCAATGTCATGCCATTGCACTGCAAATATCTTGTTTGATTCGTCAAACGCAGAGTCATATTAGCCTTTCTTGCGTAATCTTAATATTTTGGTGTCTTCCCAGGAACAATTGGAAATTCAGTTCCATCGCCCACATCCAGTTGCAAAAACCCTTATTTGTAAGGATTGACAGCAGTGCACGGCTATTAAAGAAAGTAACAAAATAGATACTTGGATTTTTAGCGAATATTAGTAAATGTGTCAGTACTCCTACTCCAAAATTATAGATATCTTATGGTTTAGCTGTTATGCCGTAGTAAGGATTTAATTAGTAAGGCCAGCCAGTTGAAGATGCCAAGCACCACAGTTTTTATCCAAATGAAACAGACTTCCCATAAATAAATACTATTTTACTTGAATGGCGTTCAAAATAAAGCACCATCTGCTAATCTATTGAGATTTTATGATAAAATATTCCATATCGAAGAAAATCTTTATAAACTGTTACAAATAATGTATACACCTTTACAAACTTATCATTCAAGTCAAAAGAATTATTGCCAGAAAAATGAATACACTTATTTAATTCCCGAAGCTTATTACGAGATAAAGCTTCTATAATAACTTAACATCGGGGTCTCTGCTCCAATAAAATTGAGACTAATGAAGAGTATAATACCCGGTCGAAAGAGATATACCAAAAATCTTCCTAAGATCACCACTAGTTATTGCAAAAGTGGTTTTATTATCCCAGGAATATTTAAAGTGATTAATCATTATCTTGTTCACCATTTTGTCATTAAAAATAACTGAAAAAAATTCAATAGGCCTGGAAAACCGCTCAGTGAATATTTAACTGCTCACTAGATTTTCTTACGTTGCACGGAGGGAATGATCCATCCCTACGCATATGTCTCATCCTGTATAATAGCCTTTTCTCTATAGCCAGTGCTTCTGATTCGTACTCTAAGGATGGCTGAGTCTCTTCATGATCCAAGTCAATGCTGTGGAGCAGTTCAACGGTTCCCGCTACACCATTCCGAAGCTCTCCCACTCTGTCACCTTGATCCATCTCGTTGTTGTCGATATCTCATTCTACTGTGAGGAGATATGCATCTGGTAGAATGGTGACAGCATCGAGGAAAGTTTTTTCCCTTCAAATCATGACCTTAGTTCCCCGAGTACCGATAAAATTTCATTTACACTTGTGAACTTCCTCATAAAACTCATCTGTAAAAATCGGATAGTTATATTTAATTTTTCTACTCACATTTGACGAGGAAAATGATTTTGCTGAATTTACTTAATTTAATGGAATATTACCTTTCATTTCAACCGATTCAGGCAAGATATCGTAGAAGTTTGTCATATTATAACAGAAACAACAATTGTAGTAGAGAAGGGCAATTGTTGTTTCTGTTATCAAATTAGCTTTTTAATAGCAATTCGTAGAATATCCGAACACTGCCCATTGTTGCTGTGGTGGTTCGCTGCATTGACGTTACCTTAGCAAAGAATTACCTCCACTTAGGTCATCTAATGAAAGTGAGACCAGAGACCATGTGTTGCAATGTTCCTGGCATAGACACGGAAAAAATATTACATTGCTGTCATGAGCTTTCGCAATGTGAGACCAAAGTCCATGAGTTTTTTATTGAAAAGAAACCTAAAACGCGGCTTAAAATTCAGGAGTAACTGGAAGTGTATAGGATAAACATCTGTGATTAGATACTTGCTGGTGACACTTATGCCATCAATGTAAGTTGCCTACGTATTAGAAAATCTCGCTCTGCACAGCTATTAAAGATATTCCAATATAGTTATTGACACGGAATTCATTGACATGGAATACAAATACATACATTTGTATACCATAACGCTCAAAGCTGCGTTTTCGCAACATTAAGTTTTAAGTAAAAAAGTAGACTTAAAGATAAATACTAATCACCTCAGTTGACTGAAGCCAAATGAAACATTTTAGAACGATTAAATCAGTTCAGTGTTTGACAATCGCGAAATTATTGGGAGAGAAAATTTTAAGAAAATGCACCTCAGAAAACATGGAGAAAAGCAAAATTTTCAGAGGCAGTATTAATATCACGGAGAGGGAAACTTATACGGGAAAATATTAAATGAAATAATAACATAAACATCAATAGTATAAATAAAATATGCGTTTGACAAGAAAGTACAAGAACTGACCTAAATAACTAATAAAAAATAACGTTGCATTTTCTCAGCGTTGTAAAGAAACTGCGACGTTTACTTGGCACAGTATTTCGCTAAGGGTAAAATTATAACTTTGGTTCTATCTTTTATCAAAATTCTCTCGATTTGAGGTCATGAGAAAAAATCATCAGCAGACATATGGATGGATGGATGGGACAAATGATCTTCACAGAAACGAGAAAGGAAGAATTAACATTGGTTACAAATGCGTTCTACATAGTGGTAGTCTATAAAATACGTAGGAGAGACTGAAACATTTCGCGGATTTCAATGAGCCTTCCGCTAATTTTTTTTATTTCAAAGAGTTCAATGGTACTTGTACAATACAATCGCGTACTTTATAACTTTTTTGAGTATTCTACCTGTAGTTTGGCTGGTTATTGTGGTCTTTGTTGTAGCGTTTTAATTTATGGCACGTCGTCCCAATTCCCCTTCTATGAATGCCCCACCATTATGTCCCTCTAAAACTCTACAAATTGTTTACCTCTTCTTATTTCATTCAGAATCTTCTCTCATCCTATTCCACGCTTCCTCTCTCTCTTCAACATTCACTATCTTTTCAAAGTATCCTCCATCCATCTTTTCTACATCCTCCGCACCTCAGCCACCAGCCTCCTCTCCTCGCCAATCATGTCCAATACCTCCTCCTTCGTCCTTCTCACCACCCAGATAACCTTCTGCATTCTTCTCCACATCCACATCTCAAACGCTCCAAGTCTATGTTCATCCTCCCTTCGCACTTTCCAAGTCTCCGACCCATATAGGGCCACGCTCCACATCAGAGTTTTCACCAGGCTTTACTTTACGTCTAGCGCCCCTCTTCAACTCCTTTTTTTGAAAATGTTTCTTAGGCGAGGGAAGTTCAGTTATCCCAATATCGAAATCCGTTCTCCTCTACAATACTACCCAGATACTATGTAATGTCCTCGAATTCGACCTGGATTTTGTGTTGTTTTGGTTAAGTCCTCTGACCTAACTTCATCCTCCTAAATCCTACGAATTAGCGCAGAAATTTTCCCTCTCCCGTATTGGTTTATACTCCTGAAAAGCTCTGCAGGTATGTTATCTTTACCAGCGCCTCATTCCTTTTCATGTCTCGTGGCACTCTCGTAGTTCATTTTCATGTCTCGTAGTGTTTTATAAAATCAAGGATACCTAGCCCGAAGTAATCTCTGTCGATTTCGTGTATCCTTTTTATCACTGATGTACTGGGCCTTATTTCCATTACATACAGCTCATCAAACATTCCTTCCACCTCTCCTGCATCTCTTTTAGTCTTCTAGTGAGGTAAAGAATAAAATCACGGAAATGAAGCCCACCAATATTTTCTGGTTCTCATATAAAAAATTGAAATTGTCCTTTTCAATAGACGTGTCTCCCAGCAGTCTCCACCCGGAGATCAGACTGGGGGACTATTTTACCTCCGGAACATCGTACTGTGAGGAATACCATCGTGTCATGTTTGAATGTTAGACTATATTTTAGAGAGGCTAATGCAGTGGTTTCTGATTGCCTTCCATATCGTAGTACTCTGCCCAATTCCGAGAACTTCACTCTGGCCCAAAGCTGCGCCTGATGATACAGGACCTATCATCTTGACGATCGGAGCCTTGTACTTTGCAATCAGAGCCTTCTACTGGGACTCTGCCTGTCAGCAGTAGGACTGGGCTGTTTGCACAGAATATTTCCTAATTTATCCTGGTATTGAACCTGTGGCCTTCGGATTGGGAGTAGAACACTGGGCCACTTCGGACCCGTAACTTGTGTAGAGTATATTTAAAGGAAAAATAGAAGGAAAAGTCCCAATGGAAGGCCAAGAGATAAGTACATACAATAATCAAGAAGATAGTGGGTGCAATTGAAGAAATACCTGAAAGTCAGGGTATTAGGATTATATCGGGAAGGATGGAGGGCTGTAGTCAAGTAACCATAGAATTAAACAACCAATTTATGAGTAAAAAAACTATTTTTATTTATCCAATGGCATGAAATGTTTAATATGACTCCAATTCAATCCCTTAGCATTCCCTTCACTGTGCCAACTCAAGGTGTAAGGTGTATGCTAGTAACAGGGTGCATAACTAACCCAAGATGATAGCTTTCGTATAGCCGCCGCGTTGAAATGAAAGAGAACCTAGTTCACCTAATGGACAACAGGGGGACAGATCGAGGGGCGCCACTCCACACTCAAATGGCGCCGCGGCCTCGACAAGAAAGCACTCCACCTCGGTTGCTGACTCTGCCCACATGGCGCCAGTAAATGAAGAGCTCGAATCTGGATTGTGACATTTCGAAGTTTACATTGATCTCATACGCCCATCGGGAAGCAAAGCTATAGAATTCTTGCAATACGAGCAAATATATTCGACGTAACGATAATCGCACATATTTTTCTATTTTTTCAGTAGTCTACACCGGCCAGTAGTTCCTACAGTTGTAGGATATTTCGGCGAGACCGGTTGAACATTTTGGACGTAGCTACAATTCTTTGCTTTTCTACGTAACTAATCGTTCAGCTTGTATGGTAATTTTTGTGAATGCTATATCTATTCTCCATTTTAATCATATTTTCCAATAAACCTTAGTGTGACTTGTGGAAATTAGCGGAGTTTTTTCCACTAATAGCTCACTATTCCCAGATAAAAAATATTCCTGATCTTTAGAGTCATAAATTTGTTTGATAAACTCCAACCGCCATCCATCTTTTGCTGATGAGTCCGTATTTTCCTGGATGAAAATTTTCCATCTTCAAACCATGTCGTCAGTAATAATTCTAATTTTATATTTGACCTTGGCACTGATTTTACGAAATTAATCACTAATGCAACAGATACAAGGGAAACAATGGCACCACTTTGAAACACCCGTTATATGAAATTCTGTGTTTAACATGATATCGTGAACATAAACATATAAAGCCATTTATAACCATTTATTCTCGACCAACAAGATTTCACTGACTGCAAGACTCCGACTTCCAAAGACTTCAAGGAAATTTCAGGCTCAATTCACATTATGGTAAAAAAGCGAAAGCTTCCTTGAAACCAATATATAAGTATGGCATTTACTCGGACATTATTTTCACCTTGGACTGAAATTATACAAATAAATAGGCACTGTCGAGTCTCGCAACATCCACAAATTCAAAACCCATGGTGGATAAGTATCAGCAACGTCACTCACAAAATTTAACTGACCCTATACGTACGATATCCATTGATGTTCTATGAATAAGGAAACAATCGCGATATTCTTTTTAATTGGTGAACAGAAAGTATGTGACACTAAAGTTCTGGGAAATATTTTATCTACAAGTGATCATCATTTTCGCTTCAATCGTTTTTGAACTGCCAAAAAGGAAATGTTAGCATAAACTCGGGCGTTTCCAAAAATAGTATCCAGGAGTCTGAAGTTAATTCTCTTAAGTTGTCTCTAAGTGAATTTCATAGCCTTAGGTGTAAAAAATAATGTAGAAGATAAACTCTTATTATTCTTCTGACTGCAAATAGGTCTGCACTGGGGAGGAGCGGGCAGGGTTAGTTAAACTGGTAGAGATACGTGGAGTGAAGACACCCCCTGCAACACACCCAGGAGGTGAGTTGTACGGTGTCTCGTTGATGCAAGTGCCACTCTTCGAGGTAAGATGTCAATTTCATAGTAAGGTCCATGAATTAGAGCAAAAAATTACTAAAACATAGAATTATATTGACCATATATCCGTTACGATGTTACTAAATTGGATATCAATATACAGTGTTATAAAGCTGAACATTAGCCGTACCTTTTTCCCTGAGATACGTAAATAGTATTATAGCACGTAGCATTCGGTAAAAGTCATAAAAGCATTGGCCGAACGAGTTGTTTTGTTGGAAAGCATCACATAGCAGCGTCCTTTGTTATATTCAACTGATATCTCGCCGAAACGACCGTCGCCAAACGGTGGTGCCAGAACGTCCCCGTGGCTGAACGCCTCTTGCCGAAACGGCGGCGCCAAAAATTCCGCGGGGGAGTGGCCACACAGAAATGTTCCATTCCCTCATACAAATGGGGGTCATGGCGCAAAGCGAGTCTTAAAAATGACTTTTGGTCGGATATACCAAGGCTTCCAGTCAAATCTTAGGGGGGAGTAAAACAAATCGTTCACGGGCAAGCGTCATTCGGCCTGAGAGGACGATTTGCACTGCTACCAAAAAAATGATATTACTCTGTCATATGGCATAAGGTAAAGAGAATTTATGGCATAAAGCAAAGAAAGCTTGCTGAGTTATAATAAAAATATATGACACCCAATGAAAAACCCATAGTTTAAATATTTAGACATGACCTCTTTCCCCGACTTTTTCTCGTTCAACAGACTACCAAGGTACATGACGTGCTCCGCCTTTTCAGTTTTATGTGTTCCCACGTTTATATTATTCTCACATCTCTACTTTGGGCGAATTTCTTCGCTATAGTTTCCATTTTAGTGATCTTCATCGCTCATTTTTTGCACTGTCTCCGGCGCACACAGCATTGAAATCTCAACAAATAATTTTTGGCACTACAGGACCCATATATCAAAGATAATGACACAATATACGAATAGGTTTAGCTAGACTAAGCAAGCAGTAAAAGTAATCCGATATGAATACAACAATTTCTATTTTAAATTAATGTATCCGTGTTCTCGGCCCATTTCCCTCAACACCATTAGTGATCTGCTAGTATGTAGAGCTTTTCCTAAAGAAAGGTATAATTGATGGCATTGAACTAGTAGGATTTGTTCTGAATTATAAATTTCAAATAAAAATTTCATTACCATTCTTTACATGAGTTAATGCTACCACAAATTTGGGAAGGCCGCCGGTCGAGATAGGTGCCGACGTCGAGATAGGTGCCGGTCGAGATAGGTGCCGGTCGAGATAGGTGCCGAGTTTCGATGCCCAAGTCGTCTATCGTGTCCAGGGCAGAATGTCGTGAATTCCTGGGTTCCGGAATATATAGGCCAGGCAGGAGAGTCAGGAGACTCCTGATTGGTCGAAATCTTCCCGCCTAATTCTCTCATTGGTATCTCACGCCGGGAAAGCCACAGATCCTACAGCAATTTTTTTGTTAATTTTTATATATGTATCTATTTCGAATATAGTCCCAAGAAAACAAGAAAGAAGAGAAAGAAGAAGGAAGAACCAGCGTCCTCCACAATGGCCCCCCAGCAACCCTCGCCCCAAGTGACTCCCCCCCACCTTCCCAGTGATACCCAGTTCACTCCATATTTATTTATTTATTACCCCAGTGATACCCAGTGACTTTATTTATTCATTTATTTATTTATTCTAACTAGAGACATATATTTAGTGTTGAAAAGTTTCAGTGTTTCATAGTTTATGCCTGTTATTACCTGACCAGTGATCACCAGTGACATTATTTATTTATTTATTACTAGAGACATATATATTTATACAGAGACATATTCAGTGTTAAATTTTACAAAATTTACGGTTTGTTTTTGTTTATACTTGTTTTTTGTTTTTGTTAAGTTTGTGGCCTGGCGGTGGTTTTAGCGGGTTTCCCACCGTCCTAGGGCGAATGCCGGGCCAATATTTTCCCGCACCAGTGTAAAATATCCAGTGAATACCCTGAAGAGGCGATAGTCTAAAGCGGGGCTCACACCGTTGTTTTTGTTCTTGTTATTTTGTATTGTTTGGTGTGAAAGTAAACCTATTTTGACTTGACTTGTCGAATATAGGCCTTCTCCTGGTGAATCATGTCCTTGGCCGTTCTTTCTTAAGGATAGTATTTATTCTCTCCATTGTTTCTAGCGATAGTCATTAGTCAGTCATTTTTTTGCAGACCCTCTGTCAATATAAAATTTGTTTAAATATTTACAATTTCTCCCGGTAATAAGGTTACAGTTTAGGTATAACTTGGTGATCACTTATACACGATGCTCAGCATCGAAATCACGGTCGTTACTTAATAATTCCGTTTGGATTCTACGGCATTGTTGCATTTCTTTTACCGCTCACTCCAGTCATCTTCATAAGTTTTTCATGCCGAATTCTATCCTAACCAATTGGGTAGAACTTTCCTACCTGGAATGCTCAAACCCATTTAAAGTGCGAGACAGCATTCCAGGGATGGGGAAATAACATTTCAGTTTTTTTGTTTACATTTTGGGCACTTCTGTGGAAGGGTTTATGTCACTTTTTATTTTTGTGATATTTTTATTTTCCAATTTTGTTAATATATTATGAAAAATTGACTGTGATGATTTGTTTTGAAGGTCTTTACATTTATTATTAAATTACTTATTACTGTAAGGGATAAGATACCTTATTAATTTTTTGGGTGAGAGGCATGGCTGCGAACCAGTGTAAGAATGACACGCAATTTTTCAAGATAAATAGTATTGTGAACCCTAAACTATAAAAACTAAATAACGCAGGGCACTAAAGTGAAATTTTAGTGAAAACATTGATACATCATATATGTTATATGCACCGCGTTGATATGCACGGCGATTTATATATTTAGTGGTGTAATTATAGTAATAGTTAATTAATTAATTAATTAAACCGCGCATGAGAACTGATGAGTACCCTTCCTTTGGTTTCAAATGTCATTTTATAGTGGGGTAATTGACTATTAACCCTTAAGAGTGCCGGGGAGCGCTATCGTGCCCCTCCTGTCTCTCGCGAAAAGTGCCAGTTCCTACAATGTCACTCTTAGATGCTGGTATTTCACTGATTGTTCACAGATGGCACCTAAATGCAGATTACTTATGAAGCTTAACCCTTGTAGTTTCTAAATTGACCACTGGCGTTTATCTTCCTTTGGTTTTACTTGTGCTACGTTTTTATAAAATTTACTTAGATTTTGCTACCCCAATACGTCAAAATGGCGTAAATTCTTACTGAACTCAGCTGAACTTACTGAAAAGAGCGCGATAGCGCTCCTCCTGCAATGTCACTCTTAGATGCTGGTATTTCACTGATTGTTCACAGATAGCACCTAAATGTAGATTACTTATGAAGCTTAAATCTTAAGATTTTGTAAAAAAAATCGCCAAATAATATATTAAAAAGGTGAAACCACATATAATAAAGTTTTCCTTGAGTTTTTGAATATTTACCTTCACTTGTATTTGAGACATAACTTTTTTCCTAAACTACTGCAAAATCAGCAAAAATGCCACGGCAATTTTAGCATAATCCCTAGAATATCGGTTGGCACTCAATGGGTTAAATACATTTCAAAAGCTAAAAAAATTCCAGCGTCGGCACTTGTGAAACTCAGAAAACTTCAGCACCGGAATGAGAATCGCCTCTTATTTCTTAGCATAGCACAACGGATTAGCATATTTCTTTTTAGGAAAACTAAGAAAATTACTAGGACTTCTATTGACTGAATGGGTGAGATGTAGCCGCACTGACAGGCAATCATCTCAAGGCATTGTTATCGTCTTTTACTTCTTTATAATAAGCCAAACATCTCCCAATCCAATCATAGTTCCTCATCATAGACTCACTTCCTCAGCATACTCTTCAACTCTACAACAATTTGATTGTTTTTAGTAACTTTCCTTTTCAGCTATTTCTCTTCTTTTATCAAGCGAGCAGTGCTTTTCTTTACATTCTTGTCATCTCTTATTATATTGTCGACATTTCCGGAACTGTAAAAGTTTCAGACTTCTTACACTTCTAATATTCCGCAAAATTTGTAGCCGTCGCAATATACTTTTCACCAATTTCATATTTGCACAAGTACATACAACACGTACGCTTTTCAGAAATATATGCATAAATATATCAGGTTTTCGCAAAAAAACACGAGAAAGTATTCGAATGACCGCACCCATGCCAGACTACCGTGTCTTTTCACGCCTCCAGCTTTTAAACGGGTGTTCTACACATTACTATACGCATGATCATTTGCAGAAAGGGCACAATATCTCCATATTAGTTTTTTACGTTGATTTCTTATTGTATCCTTTCCGGCTAATACTTTACAATAAAAGCGTATAATTTTCAAGTTTTCAATTTAAATTCTGAGCCAAGCCCAAGCAAAAATCATGAGCAATGTAAGTAATTGTGCTAGGGAAGGTAAGTGGCCATGACTTATTTGACGAGGTATGGTCGATCTATGATCTTCGTCTTTATTCCAAAGCACAATAAACACCTTATCATTAGCAAAATTTGATCACATGTTCCAAGAGCCAACTTGGAGAAGAGAATTTGATCCACTTTTGAAAGCCCTGGTGGATACGTAGATCTTTCATATTTATTCTTTTGTGATATACGTGGCTGACGAACATTTTTTACAATATATGTTTGAAGGTTTAGCACATTTTTCTGTAATATAGGACGTTCAAACCATGTTTTTAAATTTTTAATGCTATATTTGATCGGTAAACAACTATTCAAATGCAAATCTTTTTCGTCGTATTCCTTTTGTAGCATACATGAATTTGGAATTACCCATTGGCTCAATGGGTAATGGAGAAGGTCCAGGAGGAATGGATGTAGAGATTATGTCGAATGAGTGCTGATATAGGTAAAAAGTATGTATTCCAAGCTAAGTCTAAATGTCAGCTGACTTTGCTGGTAATTGATAAGTAACACCATGTGGGAAACATAGGAGATAAATACCCTGATAAAAGTCCACACAAACTATTTTGAAGAATACCAGGAGTTCTGCCGATATTGTCATGCTCTCTGTACGATCAGTTCGTTTTCTAAGGATTAATGGGCAGTAAGAGCATCTTCCTAACGTTTCGTAGAAGTCGTTTCGGTAGAATACAGGAAGCTTCAAGATGTCCAGGGAAAATTTCCCGCCATTCTTCAGTGTTACTTGTGTGAAATTCATTGCGAATAATTCATTCGCCTGGAGTGGAATTCGAATCAAGAACCCCACGATTTTACGCTGAGTGCTCTGACCAATTAAGCTACCCTTCTCTTTTTTACTCTGATTCTCATCGAAGATATCGAGGGGCCTGGGTCCCATTTCCTATCCAGACGAATGGTTTTTTTCTCCCAATGAATTTATCGCCAGTGAGTGACCATGAGCAACAGACTCCGCTCAGTTACTACGCAGCACACTTCCTTGAATTCCTAAGCCAGTTTACTCTATTTTGGGGGGGATAAAGAGAAGCTGGTCATTTGCTAATACCCTACTAAGGATATCACAATGATGAACTCAGTAATATGATTAAAGATGGAGTGACTACCTTTAGCCAAAAAATATAAATATAAGAAATAATGGAATTTATATAGGTTGAATTCATTGAAGAATTCATGAAGAATATTTTAAGGCGTTCTAAAAAATGTGCTATGATATTTTGGCAAAAAGTGCTGAGGAATCCTGTGGCCATTTCTTAGAATAGAGTGCATACCGAGTTTTGTATCAGATTAATACGTGAGCCGTGAAAAATGTTAGTTTTCAATGAGGAAGAAGAACACGCAGAAAGTGCAGATTTTTAGTTCGGCCACGCTAATAAAGTTAGCTGGTGAGGCAATCGTGGGTCCTCGAGTGCATATCTGTTAATTATTTGAGTTAGTTGAATAAAAATTCTGGGTCAACTATAGTTGAATTTTATCTATTTAAGAAATGTATCGTTTCGCGTTTAGAAGAAAATCTGGACATATCTTATCGAACAATTATCAAATGTACGCCGTGTATCTTAAGGTTACTTGTCAAAATAGCACTGAATTGTCGAAAAAACCAAGTCGGTGTGATGATTTTTTTTTTTACTTTCGCAAACAGATGTCATTGAAATATTTTCAAAGTTTCACGCAAATATGCTCACAATCAAAAATCGTTCCAACCACCTTGGTTGACTGGTAGTCGAAGCGCCAAAGCGGTAAAGGCGAGTAAATAGTGCTCGAAGGTAGGTCCTCAGTAATCCAAGGGTTTATAGTGATAAAGAAATTCTCATAGGTAATAAATATAAAGAATATTCTGGTAAATGAGTAAGTACAGACAATCCACGGAAGAGTCATAGAAGAAAGAAGTGAGCGAGGATTGGGTAGTTTCATTTTAGGGTGCAAGAGAAATCCAATTTCCTTGTCATGGAACTATGAACTATATTTTGACTGCATTGACCTCAAAAAGTACTGACGTGGAGGGTATTTGAGCTCTTTACCGACTTCAGTACTGGATATGACCGACGCAATTTATTCTCCATGGCACCTCTGAATCTTTGAAGGTTACCATCACACTCTGACGATCATGCAGCTGCATCCAAGTCACTCCTCTGAAAGTAAGCGGCCTTAAAATATTTGTTATTTGTAATTTTTTCCAGTTTTTTGCACGTTTGGCTCTCCATGACATACACAAGCACCCATACCCTCGTAGTCTTACTCTAATTGCCTAATATGGGGTGATGTAACGCAGCTAATGCAAGGTAGAGCTCAATATTATTGGAGTTGCAAAATACAGCACTCCGGCAATATATTTTGGATCGCTATGCCGTATTCAATAATGCCCCGTTATGTTAATTGTAGCGGCAAATTGGAACTGAAAAATTTTGGAATCAATCAAACAGAACGCCAACCTGATGGATTTTCCTAGAGAATGAGTTCTAAGAGTGACGGTGTGAGTTCATTGTTTCCGCTTTCCTTTCAAGGATTCAATGTTTTCAATGTAAAATAATTTAAAATGAATACAGGCAACGCTAAACATGAAAAAATTTACTAAAATGCAAAGAGAAAAATCAATGCATAAAATAGTATTTATAACATTCATACAATGTATCATGTCACATCACATCCTCGAAAGCAATTTCAGGCAAATTAAACGTTAATGTCCCCTCAGTCGAAATTTCATCCTTCGTACATCTTTATTACGACATATATACATAGGAATACCCCATTATACCACCTCTGCAATACATCCAAAGGCTAAAAAATAGAGATGATATTTTCAAATATCAATCGTAGAATTCGCAGCAAAAATCCATATTGTAACACCTTCAAATCTTAAGAAATGTATTGTGTCATAAAAGAAATCCTGGTAATCTAAAAAACTGTTTGTGTCCTTGTCCCTCGAATTATTATTTTTGTAAAGAACTTGCTGGGAGTTAAACAAATACTCCACCATACTTTAAATTACTCATATGTTACAGGAAGCTCGCGAATACGGCAAATTCAGCGTGAAAAAATTGTTTGCCTGGACTGCGTCTAAATGCAAGGCATTAGCTTTCGAACCGAGTGATTAGAGAATGAATCTGCCAAGGCATTCTCACCAATTCTTAAATTCCTTAAAATCTATTAAAGAACCAAATTGATATATTCACAAGGTACCAAAGATATATAATAACTCAAAATATCCACATTCGAGCGGAAGTCGCCACAGTCTACGGGGTTAAAACCGCCTATTAGGCATTTGAGTTGGACGTAATTCAAACCTTTGCATTACCTTAGACGTGATTGAACGCAGTCACCACACAGGCACGTCACTCGCCAAGGGATGAGCACGCAAGAGCGAAATTATGTTCCGCTCTAGATTCCATCCATTCCTTCATCAAATAGTTTTTATTATAACGCCAAAATGGCTCTTATGGAAGGATAAAAATCAACCAATGACTGCTTCTTCTTCTTCAGTGTTCAACCCTGGGGTTTGTTTTGCAGCAGTACGTCATTCCTCTCTTCTGTCTGCTTTTCTCTTCATTTCTGTGTATGTGGTGCAACCCATATCATTCACAATCTGCTGCATGAATGACATCCTTGGTCGTCCCCGGCGATTCCCTCTATAGCTCCTTCTGCTATTGTTAAAACGATGTTGTCGTGTCTTAGAATGTGCCCTACGAGTTTGTCTCTTCTTGTTTGGATATGCCTCCACAGGGATCTGGTTTCTTGAACTCTTTTCAGTACCTCTTCATTCGTGACTCTATCATTCCAGCTGAGCTTCAACATCCTTCTGTAGAGCCACATCTCCAGGGCTTCTAGCCGCCTTCTCTCCTGTTTTCTTATTACTCATGTTTCGCTCCCGTATAGGGCCACACTCCAAACAAATGCTTTCATCATCCGTTTCCTTATTTCCAAACTAATTTTCTTGCTGGTGAGTAGGTTTTTTCTAAGATAGAATGCAATTTTGGCCTGATGTATTCTCCTTACAATTTCTTTCTGGCTTCTACCATCTCTTGTTATTCTGCTTCCCAAGTAGGCAAATTCCTCTATTACTTCTAGCTTCTCTCCTCCAATTCTCATTATTGGGGGTTCATATTGTTCTTCATTACTGCAAACCATCACCTTGGTTTTGCGTTTGTTTATTCTCATGCCATACTGTTTACAGAAAATCCTACCCATTGTGTTGAGCATCCTTTCTAGATCTTCTTTGGTATCTGTGATCACAGCAATATCATCTGCATAACGCAGCATATCTATCTTATGTCCATTAATTTTAATCCCCACCTCAGTAGTTTCACGAACTTGGTCTATAGCTTCCTGGATGTAAGCATTGAATATAAGAAGAGAGAGAGCACATTCTTGTCTCACGCCTTTTCTAACTTTTGCTTCTTGCTTTTGATGAAAATTCCTTATGACTGCTAAAGATGACAAAATACTCAGTATACCGAAAAATAAATCCTGTCCGCAGAATGGGCACAACTGTCAACATTATATAACATCTTCCCCGAGTGAAATTCGCTTCTCATACATAGGCGTCTCTACAGTTGCTCGGCTTAGAATCTCCGAACGACACTATCGCTAATAAATATATATCGCGCCAAGGAATAAATACTGTGTGCGGCAGAATAAGCACCCAAAATATTCCACCAGTATCCCAATATTCATCCAAGAGAGGAGCAATCGCATTTTGTTGATGACAACATGCAATCTATTTAAAAGCAGTGCATTCCACGGAGGAATAAATTCAGAGACCTTGAGCCATGGCAAATAAAGTGGACGAAAATAGGACCGAAGAGCTAGAGCCATTCGCAAATGGAAATAAACGGAAAAGTGGCACATGGTCTCGGTTGGGTGTGGGGAGGAGGGGAAGGACGGGAGGGGAATGGGAGCCAAGCGCCAGTTCCTGGGGGGGTGGGGGTGGGGGGTGTGGGTGGGTGGGGGCGATGTGGATTGGTGTGAGCGTGGGTGGGATGCAGAGCGAAAGACGCCAGCAGGAGTGCAAACTTTGTCGCCCTCGCCTGAATGGTTGACATTGTTCACGTCCGGGCGAATGAATCAGCATAGCAGGACGATTCCGTGAGACATTTCGGGAGATGACCACTCCCAATGAGCAGCCGTAGAAAAAATAGGGACTTTCATGATTGGGAATGGTGGTCACCGAGCCAATTACGTGCTGCATTGGCTGCGGTGTTGGCAACTTATACTCGAATTCAGCTGCTAACATTTAACTAGCCCCCGAGTGAAAAAGACAGAGATCACTGGTTTTGTCGCAAAATGGGAACGTACCAAAATTTATATTTACCACAAAAATAATTACAAGTCAAGCAAACAGCAAGTGCTGCGCAGGTGATGGAAGGAGCTGTGAGTCGAAGGTAGACTAGAGGGTAACATGACTGGCATAGGTCTCTTAGAAAATTCAGAACAAGCGAGTTTCAGCACGACACGGAAAATAAAATGTTGACACCGCGCTGTGCCTAAGAGCGTTGAGGTAACATTGTCACAATCTTTTAAAAGCAAGCCTTCAATATGAGAACTATATTATTTTCCAGCAATTTTTTCAATTATTTTTTATTTCTTTTTCCACAAACATATTACAACACACTTCTACTTAAATTTTTACGAACATTTTAATTATTCAGAATTCCGGAAGAGTCCAGATAAATTCAGATTCAAAAAATTCGGATCGAGGAGTTTAAAAAAATAAGATTCCCACAACCATTTCCTCTCGCTTTATCACAAAATAGGACAGTAGTATGGAATCCTTTCATTGTGTGATGTGTAAAGCCATGTGTCAGTATATGGGCAAAATATCAAAATTAGCTTTAAGTCAGTAGTTTTTCCGTCAAATAATTTTCCTAAAAATTAGTTAAATTTCTCGCTCGGAGCTAAAATTTATACTGTACTACAAAAACTCATTTAAGTCACCAGAAGTAGCGATATAGTCACTGGCACGGCAACATTGATCAGTAGCATGACATCATCATCAGCAGCAGTAATTAATATGAGGATTGGTTGATGCAATTCTGCACTCCAATTTCCTCCCCCCTCATTTCTGCATAATTTATCCTTTTAAAGTCCCCAATTGTCTTTCCATTACTGGCACTCTAAAGCATTTCTTCTAATCTATCCTTCCTTTCATTATTGATTTCAATTAAGTATTATTTCTCGAAGTATGTCCAATAAAGTTTGTTAAAAACCTCTGAGATTGCAATACGCTTCTCTTGTTTCTAGTTTTTCGTACAACTTTTTCGTTGGTAGGTCACAATGTTCATTTAATCTTCATTACTCTTTAATGGCATCACATTTCCATTGCCTCTAATTTCTTTTGCTTCTGTGGCACTTACCGTCCAGGCCTCAACGTCACGTCAAAACATGTCCCTATTTATGTCACCTCTCAGTACCTAGACATATACTTAAGTAGTATGCCTTTTTTGCTTTGTCATTCCTACTCACTACGTCTTCATTGCTTCTTTGATCTATGGTGATCTTGCCTTTCAAATAGTAAAATTCTTCCACTTGCGCAAGTTTAGCTGTCCAAGTTAGATGGCAGTTATCTCTTTTTAATTTCTTCCAGTATCCATAATTTTGACAATCTTAAAATTAACCTTCAAGTTGAATTTCTTCAAAGTTTTCCTATGCACTCAATCAATCTCACCATATTTTCTATCTCCTATCCAGAACTACTATAAAGTCAGCAAATTATCACATGCCGATACCATTCTCCAAATTTCATCATTACAACACGTCATCATATGTGTATAATACGCCGGACGCAGCCAAAATGAATAAATTCGTGACTCATTACTAGTGATAGAATGGTTAGTACTCGGCTCCCAACTTACTTTTTCGATCGCTATTCTCATCAACTCTTCGATATGCCCGGCGTCTCACGTCGGATATTAATTGATACACATCAGTTCTCCCGGCACGGTCTCATTCCATAGTTCTTCCGGCTCAAGTTACGATTGACGTCAGTTCATGATGTAATAAACCATGTTTTTAAGTCCCGTTCTTAATTACGTCTTACCATCGCAAGACAACTATTTCATGCGTCGTACTTCATCATTAATTTTTGGCTGAACAGGGTTCTTTCATTTTGCAGCGATATCCGGTAGCAGGCGCCTGTAACCACGCCATAATGCTTTTAATTATGCGGAGCATCCTTCTATCGCTAGCTGCCGGCGGCTATCCCCTCCGAAGCGAGCCAAAACACATGAAGAACAAAAAGCATATTTCCTTACAGCTATCTGCTACTTCTTATCTGAACGGCAGAGGAACTGCGCATTCGTGAATGGCCGCTTTGAGGTATTTAATTTCATTCGGTCGCCTGGCGATTGTCAACTGCTGTCGTCACTATCCAGCTATCGCCGCATTAAAATTAAAAAAAAACACACACTCTCGTAAAATCAGCCACGTCTGTGAACGTAAACACATAGGCGATGCTCTTATTTTCGCTGACCACGATAAACATTCGTGCATATTTTATAGAGGAAGAACAAATGGCAGGACGACGGCCCCGTATCCTCGGGAAGACGAAGACGAAGAGAAGCGCTCTGATTGGCGTGAAGGGTTCCTGAAAGATTGAGAAAGACTGAAGAAGGATTCAACCTTAGAAAATCGGTGTATGGCGTTAAGGAAAAGCCTGAAGCACGGAAGGAACAATAGCGTTTCCTTAGATTTCATTTGTGACTGCTTTAAAAAAAATACTAACGCTAATTTTTTTCTTTGGCTGTTTTTCGTCAACGGTATTAATTATTTTATGCAGCTTTCAAATATAAACACTAAAATCTTTATTTAACCATAAAAACTAGACCAAGTGTTCACAGCGGCAAATACTAATCCCATTATTGCAAAAATAAATATTCTTTCATTAAAAGTACGATGTATTTTACTGGCTAACGCAAGTATTGTAGGAGATGACACCGGGAAGTCTAATGGAAATTGCCGGAGCAATGGTTGCAATGGGTACTCGCTTCATTTAAACAGTTTCCCAAATTTTTTCAACGATAATCGCAAGAGATTGCAGAGCAGGCCCCATGGGCATATTTCTTGCAGTAATTGACGTCCTCCTAACCCACTCATTCTCCCTAAATGGCTCGCTCTTTTCGTTCATTTTTCCGTTCCACCTCATTTAGCTGGCGTCCGCCCCCCTCCCTCCTCCTCTCCTTCGCACTCCCCCACTCCTCTCCCCCACACCCTCCCCCCACTCCTCAATCCGAGAAAAGGCGCTCTCCTTCCCCTCGCCTCCCTCCCCACCCTCCTCTGCTCTCACACGTCTCTTTTGACATCGGGCGAAATATTCTTCAAGCCTTTACTTACTACTCAAATGCTTTGATTTTATTTTCTATCGGCTAAAGAAGCTGTTCATATTCAGTGGTACTCGTGCGATAAAACTTGAATAAGTTTGAATTTAGGGCTAAAATAATAGTGATAATATGCAATAAACACTACCCAGATAAAATATTTCGCAAAGGCCGTTTCATTAAACGTGAGGATTTTTCATGCACTCCGCATGTCCAGTTATATTCCACGATTTCTAGAGGCATAATAGACTTGCTCATATTCCTAAGTAGTTTTCGTATAATATAGACATTCTTGAGGCTATTATGGAAACTTTTGTTGTACATAACAATTTCTGATACTTTCAGCATATTAGGTCAATATGGTAGTTAATGGTTTGTTAAATATTTGCTTTGCCATCAATTGTTGGGTGTTTTATGTATAGTCCTTTGTCAGCCATAAGAGGTGAAAGAACGCAAATAAAATTCTCTGAAAGAATTGATTAGAAGAGATTGTTTGATACATCTACCTGACAACAACTTTTCCGGTCTTCCTCAGCATGGGACGTATTTCCCTCTGCATCTCCTAAATTAAAAGTCATATTTGGAAACACCTCCATTTGGTTTAAACACTTTCTTTTTCACACGAAATTTTCTAAATGTTGTTTATGCTATGTTATGTCTACCTTATGGTTAATTGGGAACATACACTTCCCAAAAATATTTTAACTGTAAGATAATATGTCATACTGTGTATCATTGCAATCAACCGATTCCAAAGAATTATTGAAGCAATGAAGGCGGTCATAGTCCGCACTACGGCAGATACGCTTCACATTCATCCCAGAGGAGAGATTTTTTAGGTTAGAATGGTGCTTTTTCTTACATTACTTACCAAAAGCTTAGCTTATCTTCAAAACTTTTCACTACTTTTTAAAGAATCGGTTAGTACTTCCATCTAAAGCAAACCGATGACATACATTGTTTCGGAAATGGGAGCAATAAGAGCCCGCATTTAACAAATTTCGCATTATTGGTTGTATTGTTGAGGTGTGTAACTTCTTTATACTCTAGTTGATTTCTTGCGGCAAATATGGTTCGCGTTCTTTAGAGAATGGCGATCGCTGCGCGAATAAGTTTAACATCTCGAAAAATAAGCGAACACTGCGAGTGCTTCTACTCCTGCAATTCGTGCAGTGACGAAGGTGTTTGTTGACTTTTGAGATTACTTGCATTCTAAAGTTCCACCATTTATATTCGTGAGTGTTTGGATTCAGTTTTACCTAGCGTTAGATGGATGGATAGTTTCTCGTAGGGAAGGCTGGATGAAGTTGAGCTGGGAGAATTTTTCAGTGTGGATGTTTCGCCGTTTGAGTGGATTCCGTTGTTCTATGAGGACTAGCTAGATTTGCCGGTTCGTTTGTGCTTCCTTAGGTGTTCTTGGGCAATGGCCTACCGCAATGGAAAAGATGATTCCCGAAATTTCAGTCACCGAAATTAAGAATCGTTGGGGTCGGATCGAGTTTGGAGGCGCGATCCTCCTATCCGTCCAAGTGGTGTTGCCCCTGTGTTCCATTGGCAGACACTATGAGCGAAATGAACGCAGCCGTAAAAGCACGTTGTTCATAAATAATACTCCTTAAGTGGTTGCGGCAAGTTTATTCGGTGGTCAGTGTTGTTTTATGGGGAGGTGGTGCGATTACTATCGTTTGTGGCTTTCCACTGCATGAGTACATTTCTTCATTCGTGGGATTGCTAACTTAAATTGGGTAAATTTTGGATAGTTGTGTTAGTGAGGCTAAAATTTAGGCCAGTCAAAGATAAGAACAAGAGTATCTTCATCGTCTTCATGAGGAGAGGCAGGGGCGTAACAGATGGCTGCTTAGTACTTGCGGGGCCGTGGGCTGAAAAGGCTCATGAGATGAGTGCGCACAAGCACTGTTAATGGCGTCCCTGCCAATTTCCCCCATGTATTGTGTGATCAAATGTAAATTTTTACTATTATAATGGACCATGTAAGTCTGAAGATCCTTACCCAAAGGACCCTCTGTAAAATTATAGGTCATCACCCATGAACGATAACATAAATTACACGAAATTCGGGATGAAAATAACACGAGAGCGGCTATGTTACTCACTAAAATAGACGCTGCCAACTGCAAAGCCTGTTTACTGTTTACAGATAGAATAAATGTACCTTCACCTTAGATAGATAATGTGCGAAAATGTCTATCTTTGTTGGAAAAGTTCCAAAACATAAATTAAGCAGCACTCAATTCATACCGGTGAAGAATTTATTTATGGATGAAACGAAAAAGCGTTGACACCGCTATGCAATCCGAGCCTCCAATTGAAACTAGTTGGTGAACTCAAGTTCTGCACAGTGTCATACATGTAGCCCTTAGAGGTCACACAAAATTTGGTCGGCCGAATAGAGGAAACCTTTGGTTATTTATTCATCTTTTATGCAAAATACGATCCAGTATAATAAGAATTTATGAGCAGTTCCTGATACAGCGATAAGTGCAAAATTATGTACTACAATTCATGATGGACTCATAACTAATTTCATAAAAAGTTGTGAATGCCTTGGAGCGCATTCAGTCTATATAATTTAGGCAAGCGTTTCATACATATAATATAGTGTAAATATGCGAAATGTAATCCATGAGTTCATTTGCAAATGGATATCTTGGGTTCTTTTTGATCAGGCGGGCAGCATGACAAGAGTCATCTCAAGGGGAACCGCTGTTCTGGAGTGTCAACGGTTTGGAACATTATAGTTGGCATCTAGAATTAACAATAATATAAAACAATATAAATGTAAAACTGGTAAGTCAATAATAGCAAAAAATAAATTCAGTCGCCGGGTAATTTCAATAAACTATGCTTTAGGTTTTAAAAGACTTCAGGTATTGGGAAGTGTCTGAGTAGGGAGAGGGAATCAGAAACTGCTCTTGCAGAGAGAACCATGGTAACAGCCGCTACGCCACTGAGGAGAAGGAATAGCTCTTGACGTTTATTGAAGAAAAACTCGTTGAAGATATTTCACTGTTTCCTTGAGCGGTGGTTGTTTACCATTCATAATTCCACGTAATTCGCGCACGGTGTAGAGGAATAACTGTCCAATGGCGGTGCCATCATCACGCGAGCGGAAGAAACGCTGATTTTTTGCCAACGAGGTGGCCGCCGCTGAGTTCGCTGTATGTTTGGAAAACTTATTTTTATGCAGTGAGTATTTAAAGTGTTCCCAGTGAGAGAAAACATTCACTTTGTAATTTTCCCCACTGTTCATTCTTCTCCACCAGTTTCAGCTTTTTAACGTAAATTTTCAAAGGCAACAAAAACAAAGAGCAGCCGTCTCTTACCAATTCAATAAGCTCGTCGAGGGGGAGGCAACACGTGTCCATGAACTATGAGAGAGACCAATACCGGGGCCATAGTGAAGTGATTGAGGAAGCGGAGGAGCGGGCATAGACAGATACGATATTATGAGTTATTAACGGGAAGAACCTAATCTACCAATTGTTTCCACACGATTTATAAAATGTTCCCACATTAGAGCGTCGATTATCCGCCGTCCGAATAACCGTCCATCGGATTATCCGTCTATTATCCCGCAAGAACGTCCTCTCATGCTATTCCTTTCCGTTTCCCTTCCCTCCCTCCTCACTTACCACCGCTTTTGTTCGCCCAAGCGGACAGTGGCTGCGTTCAAGTCCACAAAAAAGCTACATTTTGCCCATGCACATCGTTTTCCTACAGCACGCTCTTCAAATACGGAGATGACATTGTTGAATTATTGAGAGTTTCCTGAATCACTGCTCAGTGATTTCGCAACTCGGGTGAGCGAACGTATACAGCTTCCACGGTCGTTTCATATTTACGTCTCCTTCAGCAATTTAATTCATATAAAATTCTTCGGGAAAGAGGAAGTGTGACATGTAAGATTTTTCTGAGAGGCTAAAGTCAATTGACTAGGTATCCAAGGGAGAAGTTCGATTGCAGTGGCGCATGGTGATCCCGACACTGAATTTGGGAATTCGGTGACCTTGACTCGTTTACTTGAAGTGCGGGCTGAGCGAGTACGAAGGTAAAAGACTCAGAACTCATGGGGGGGGGCCGCCAACCAATTGCCGCTGAAGAGACATGCGCTGGAGTTAGCTATAGTTTTGGGTGGAGAATTCCGACCCCGAGGAGCTGTGGTTGTGGAAGTGCGCGTCAGCTATCTTGACGTGATTCTTCGAAGTTGTGAAAAAAGGGGAAGCAAATTTTGCCAATCTACATGCTCATATTACCCAAAATGACTGAAAAGGCGTGTTTACACGAGTCATGTACCCGCGCAAGTTCATAGGTGGATAGATGTGTGAGCAAATGCTCAAAATTTAAGCACGGGTTATTTTATGACCACGCGTTCACACAATTGCATGGTTTTCCGAGTTCATACGACGCAATTTTATAGTCAATGTGTTCAGGCATCTTCTCGCATGGGTGCATGCCCCGTGTAAACAAAGCTGAATACGCTGCGATCATGAATTAAAATCCTTACTGATGGGCGATTATCACAAGGAGGTATAATATTAATTGCGGAAATGTAAAAACGGAACTCATTACGTGCCTGAACATAGGATTCACCTCCAACTGTTCCACGAATTGACGGCGAATATTTATTGTATGTAAGAATCAGACATTTATTTTAGTCGGCTAAACGTTTCGAAGATATAAATGGAAAGAAAAATTTCCTGTCAAAGGAAATTTTGCGATAGGAATACGAGTATTTTGTCACAAAATGCGCAAAAGCTGTTGAGTAAAATGGCGATAAAACCAAGGCAACAAATAACTCGCAATTGAAGCTGATCGGATTATTCGTCGCTTTTAATTATCCAATTGGGCTTTATCCTTCATTAGCACGGATAATCGGCGGTCTACTGCATTTCAATAACTTCTATAAATACTAATTTAGCACACTAGTCTCAAATATAGCGAACATTATATTTAAAACCAGATGAGTAGTCGTTTTAACTTAAGTTCTTGGCCAACATTGCTTTGTTGGCAATATGAAGCAGAAATTTCCAATGGAACTTTTGCTTGACGAGAGATTGGACGCAGAAAGGAAAATGTCGCAGCAAGCGATTTTGTTATCGCACTTTTAAGATGATTGGATCGATTTTTGTCCGAGAACAGATTTACGTGAAACTAGGCATTCGAGTTCTTAGTGATAAAGTCCGGGGGGGGGGGGGGGTGAACAGTCCGAAAAAAGGGGAAACTGTCCAAAGAGGCGAATTGGTAGCAGAAATGGTAGATATACCCAGAAATGCCACAGTGATACTCGTAGATTAAAGTGAAAATGTTTTATCTGTTTGGTTTTTTGGCAATTCAACGCTATTTTAACACGAAGAACTATGAAGCATGAGTTATATTTCACAATAACTCAATGCTTACTAATTTTCTTCTAAATGTAAATTATAGATTTTATATTACTTTAATGGTTGCTAACAAATACTAAGGTGTTGCGTAAAGTTAAAGCTTCGTAAAAACGTACTTGAATTTAACTGTTGCCTATATTTAGAATACCGCGCCGAAAACTTAAGTCATAATACGCTGTTATAAAGACAAAAGTGTAAAACATAATTCCTCTAATATTTCCTTACTATTTACTGTAAGTTGATGTATTTAAATGAAATTCGGTCCATGTATTTTATTCGGTTATCTAGAAAAATATGTTAAAATTTAATTCAATGCCTTGCGACAACCAGTCCAACAACCTTTAACTCAATATATTCCCACAGAATTTGGTTTGTTTAAATTTCTTCAATTCTAGTTTTATTCAATTAAACTATAAATTGAATGTTATAACATGAACACCCAAAACTAGCATTATCAAGTGTCTGAGGAAAGTGAGTGAGTGTCTTTCGGTCCCTTGAAAATGGTTAGTTGGGTTGTGAAAAGGATCGCTGGGATGTGAAGAAATGACCGACTACTAGGATGATATTTCCTCCAGCAACTAAGCTACCTTATGCACTAAAATATAAGCTTTTAATGATGACTACGAAAAAGCATCCGCCTTCTCTTACAACCGGGAAATTTATGTTACCTAACAAAAAACACATTTCCTGCTAGGATAAACATTCTCAACCCACGCGACGAGATTGGAAATTACAAAAGCGCTGGAAGCATCCATGTACTCACGGATTATGAGGCGAAGAGAAAATAAATATCCAACGGACGGAGTAATACGCGCATAGGTAGGAAATGGGAAAGTAATTTAGCCGTTATGGGACAATATGAGGTTAGAAAAATTGCATGGTGATAATAGTGGAGAGCAATGCGCGAGAATAAAAAAAGGAGTAGTCTCCGTTGAAACGGAGCGGGCCGCTTGTTTTTTTTCCGAGCGATGGGAATGAACCACGGGGATTGGCGAAGGAGATCGATTCTTGTTCACGGAGGTGAGGGATGAGAATGGGACGGCATTCAACGAGGCGAGGTGAGGGGTCGGGGTGTGGGGAGTGGAAAGGGGGGGGGCGAAAATGGGGGAGGGGCGGCGGGAGGATCGGCCGCATGATGCGGAACAGGTGTGCGGCCAGAGGAGCGTCAGTCACCGAGGGACGTGAAGTTCGCGCGGGTGCCGATGGGTCGGGGAGTGGGGGGAGGGACCAAAACAGGTGAAGAGAGCGAATACGCGCCCAAGGAGAGAGAAATCTCCATTCACCGCCGGCTGTGGACAGCGGAGGACGAGAAAAACCATCGCATGAAGGCATTCGGAACTCAGAATCCCCCAGGAGCCCACATCTCTCTACCTCACGCGTCGGGTATAAAGAAGGACGTGGATGAAAAGGAAGAAATGCGCAGCTCAGAGAATGCAAAAGCTTTCAATTAATTAAATTGTAGATAATAATCCGGAGTAGAATATAATAGGTACACAGGGGAATATAAAACGCGTGTTAAGATAAACGGAACGCAAAATGGAACCCGTGCAAGTGGGACTGAGTGAGCTGTATTTCATCATCTTATGAAGTGACGCACGAGATGTAATAAAATATATTGGGGAGATTTTTATTTCAATCTAAAAGGAGTAAGTGGTTGAACTCGGAGGAAATGAAATCCGAGGGATGCTATAAATATTCTCTCATTTTTTCACTTTTAATGGCCGTCTTATCTTGCAGATGAAATGCAGACAGCCGTTGAAACCACAAATTTTGATTGTGAAAATGGAATACGGAGCAATGGCACGCATCGATATATTTTAGCCGAAAATTGGTAAGAAGCCAATTTAGATGGAAAAGACTCCAGAAAAAAGTATTCTGTTTAAAAAGTAAGGAGAAAATTGAATTATTAGGAATTGATTGGGGACTGGAGCAACTTTAAGCGCAAGAAAATAAGAAACGCACCAGTGATAAATTTTACGCATGGCTGGGCAAAATAATCTAAAAACTCTATATGAATTAAAAAATACAAATACTTTTGGTGGATGTCTTTGAAATACAAAATACAAATACATTGTTAAGTATTTACTTTAAATTATTGCGATCAGAATAAAAACCCTTAAAAGATCACTATGAAAACTCTATAAAGTAGATTACAATAAAAATAATTGGCATATACAGTAACATTAAATACCATGTATTTCATTTAAAACTTAGGTTGAATGATTTGAATATAATGAATGTTTTAGTGGCCAACTCTATGTTAAGCAAGTTATTTTAAATAAGCAATAAGAGAATTTAATTCAAATGATTCAACATGAGACTAGAATACATAAAGTGAAGTTGATTATTCTGTATCGTCTATATGGGAACTCCTTCAATAATTATCTGATCTCACCCTTCTCATTTTGAGTTCCAAAACAGACTAGTGAAAAATAAGTTAAGTACGAAAGAGAAAGTTTGTCATAAAAAAAATTTTACTCAGTATATTTTGGCTAAGACCAATATTCACCAGAGAAAGTGAGTGAGTATATCAGGTATCAGCAAGAGTCCAGTAAATGAAATAACTCATTCTTGCATTCTATTTCTCATGAAAGACTACCCTAGAGTTACGAGTCACACACAACCTACCCTCTCGCCAAAGACAGTTAATCCCTCTCCAGACCAAGATGTTACTACCTATAGCTTTTCCAATAGGGTGAGTCACCATTTATCTTCTCTTACCGATAGAGCCATCCGTTTTAAGTCGGGGAAATTATTGAAACTAAGAGAAAAGAGAAATATGGGAGACGAAGCCCTTCATTTCACTGGGCCCATTCAACGAAATTGCAATGCGTGGAAATATAACCATCAAGAGGATACCTCGTGGGGTAAACTCCTCCGTAATATGAATGAGGCAGGGAGTGCCGATTGGACAAGGTGGTCGAGAGGTTATAATTTGAGGGTCAAACAAGCAAGGGTGAAAAAGCCAAATGGCAAGATTAAGGCAAAATGCAATGCTGGATGAGTTGGCTCGCCTGTACGAACGAGCATTCCTGCGGCCAGGTCCAAAACGCATCAGCCTACGAGTGTTTATGTACCGACAGAGGGGGAAAATACTAAAAGCCTTGAGCCGATAAATCTTTACATCACTTCAGCACCACAATTCCTTCAAAAATATTGTCTGAAGTGATCACCTAGCTGGGTAATGGATAATACTAGGTGGAGAAAAGAGCCTTTATATAGCAGCCGATGAGAATAAACTCGTCATATATCAAATGAATACTTTTTCAGGTTTTGATGATGCTCTTAAACTTATCACTGATTATTGTAGTCACTCCAGTTGCTCCTTGCCCGCAACTGGGCTTCTAAGGAAGTTTTTTATTCTCTTAGCTCTTATCTCATTTTTAGATTTTATCGTTAGCATGATTTATTTAGAGGTCTCAGAATCGCCTTTTTGCGCAGAAAAGAGAGAAATGAGATTATTGAGACATTAAATGAGAACCCACGAGTTGCCTTACAGTATTCGGCAACATCGGAAATTATGTACATTAATTATTGCAGAATAACTTCGTAATTGCATCCACGATTTTATAGCAAATCAATGCTCACAGGGTTGATACAATGAATGCAGTACAGAAGAGTGATTGAAATTTGTCAATATGCTAATTATGAAACTTTGCTTCTCAAATAAATTTTTTGGAGCAATCACTCAAAAAGTCATTGTTATTTCAAAGAAAGATGGACAAATTTTTCAATATACATAGGTAAATTATTTCAAATACATGTACTTGAAATGCTGCTCTGCCCAGATGTTACACTCTGAGTGTGCGAGGTGGTGGAGGCCACGCTCTCACGGGGGATGGGGCGGGACCCACTCAGCCACTCATTTCAAGTGAGCGTCAAGGGCTCATCAGAAATGACTCCACTTGCGGCATTGCATTCTCTGTGAATGACGACGAGATGGCAATGAAAACTTTTATCCCATCGATTAATTGAGCCCTTTTAAAATAGCAGTACAAACTTTGATTCTTCGATATTTTGTAACGTTCACAATCATTACGGATGAAAAAATTCAAAAAGTGATTTCTTCCTCCTAACCGTAATCGTATACTGCTATTCGTCTGTTGGCTAATGCAATACTTGAGATTATCGGAATATGGACACTGCCACTTCATGAAAAAAAGGTAGTGAAGCATTGCTATATAGGACAGGTGATAAAAATGTCTTTGCGAATGTTTTCATCCGAGAGTGATAACTATGATGATGCCGGAGGAGGAAAATATAATCAAACCCGCCGTATTTGACAATATTTTAATATAACACTAACGCCATCAAAGGGATGATGATTTAGATATAACGTAAATAGGGATAGGGGAAAAACTTGTTCAAGCTCGCTTAGTCTGAAAAAAATTCAATGGAAAAGAAACTCAGTAAAAAAATTAATACATAAGTGTGAGCGGAACAGAAAGCCAGAAGTGATACCTGAGGTTTTAGTTCTATTTTATTTGTCCAATGCGACCCACGTATCTAATCACTTAAAGGAGAAATCATCCCACAGGTTTCCAATGGCTTTGAAAGAATACACTCTTCAGAAATTTATGATTAACCCTGCCCAAATAAAGGTGATTCACTCACGCAATGGAACATAATGAGTATCCTGGACTCACATATAATCATAATTCCTGGTAAAAACACGAAAAATTCTGCACCCTAAGCGTATTTTCATGGAAATTTAGAGCTTCAAATATTATGAAACTATAGCCAGGAATCAATATCCGCATACAGTGAATATATTTCATTTATTTTTGTACAATAGTGCTATAACAAATTTTAACGTGTGATTTTCTTCGAGAACGTTTCGTTTACATCACTTGCAAAGCTTTGCTCAACTAATTCATTTTATAGCTTTTTTCACTGACTAGTTCTTTACTTAAGGTAATCCATAGAGGAAATCAAATGCACCCATGTTCTGTATAAGCTTATTTACTAATTCCTTGCCTACCACAGGGCGAACAAAGATCTAGATTAAATATGATTCTTTATCAAAACTTTTGCAATAGCAATTGTAAAAAAACTTACACTTATCATCTCTATTCCCAATCCATTAATTACTCAAGCAACACCAACGAATATCCGCATCCATGACGCGCTTATCACGATGATAAAATGCCCGCGAGGCAAAAGAGTAGTTGACCCGTATGTTTACTTGCTAGAAATTTGGTCTACTGATTCCGTCCTTGCTTAACTGTCAAAATAATTACCTCTAGGTAGCAATAAAATTGTTGAGAAAGATCTCAAAGGCGTTACGTATAGAAAAAGAGAATTTCCCTTTTTCTCTCTTTCAAAACGAATATATCGTGCCCTTGAAGCGTCAGCAATAAACAATAAAGGAGCTCTCTTATCTCTCTTCTCTGAGAAAAAATTGAGTGGAAAAGATGCGCATCCGTGCCTCCTGTAATCGTAAGACGACAGCATTAAAGTTTTAGAGCGTCGTGAAATATTTATCGCAAGCAATATCGAGGTTTGCTCATATGAGCATTTTTAGCAGTCAAATAAAATCTGGTGAACTCAATTGACCCATTCCTTCAAAAAATTTATACTCTGCCAGATTTTTATGCTGCTAAGTCTGGACTTTAACTCTCTGGAAGTGTCTCGCCCACATACAAGCGCTAGCTGTGCAGGCATGTCAGTGGTCAGATTCTCACCTAGAGGGCAATATGTCTTTAAGTGGGAGTTAACATCTTTCGGAGCATGTAGCTACGTGCATATGCTTGATTTAAAAACTCAACGGTAGTTTTTTCGCTATAAAATTACAGATATATTAGGGAGAATTTGAATCTGTCCGGTCCATTTTAACTGAATTTCAGTAGTCATTCACCTTCTATCACGTCATAAGTGGACATCAATTCGGATATTAATTTTCTTGAGTTATCCTCTTAGCAAGCAGTTTTTACTTCACTAGTCTTCATTTGTTCCAGAGAGAGATGAGCATTGAAATGAGAGGCATTTCAAGTGTATAAAGATGCCGTGCCGGCAGATATGGATCTTCGCCTATAAACATCTAGATGATCTCCGTTCTTTAACATGTAATCCTACCTGAGCCGGTAGGTTTTTTGTTAATTTTTTTTAATACATAAAATTTGTTTAAAATACAAAATACAAGTCGATAGTTCCCTTTTGATGGGTTACAAGGTATTTGTTATATCTTGGGTATGGTCCTGCTAAGCATTATGCTTACCAGCAGGTTCCAGGATTATCGTATCCAGTAGCATCAATTTACATCTTTACATGTATACATTTAAACATAAATAAAATATAACCAGCCTTATTTTCATACATTCATATAAGTATTATCCTCAATAAAATCACTAAAACATAAAAATATTACATTTAAATCTTTCTGGCATTGTACGCACATATCACAAATGTAAAGCATCAGTGATTGGATTAGCATTTCCAGTTGCATCAATTTACCTCTTTACATATATACACTTAAACATAAATACAATATAGTCACCCTTACATTATATAAATATTGTCCTCAATAAAATCACTAATACATAAAAACATTACATTTAAACCCAATAATAAAAATTATACCTTTGGTCTTCTTTGATTATTCTTGCCACTCATTTCTCCTTAAATGGCTCTTTTCAACTCGTCTTTGGTCTAAAAATTAATCCTCTGAGTTGGTGAATTACTAGTTTAATATGAGTTAAATATATTTTCATCTTTAGTTTCAGTTTCCCTTCTTTATTACCTCTATTGCTCTGCGGCAGTTATTATCGAAGTATCGCAAGGCGTTCATAAATGAAAGAGAATTGATGACGTGGATGTTGCGCTTTAGAGATAATGAAATATCGGCCAAGAGTCTATTACGACGCGGAGTGTGTGGAGGAGGAAGGAGAGAGCACTAAGGACGTAAAGGAAAACGAATGCGTAAGTGCTCAGGACGGTGAGCGAGGATGGGAAACTGATTGAGGAGACGGAGTAGACGGCTGGAGTAGCTAGCGAAGTGAGAAGGAAAATTGGAAGCCGTGATGGAGGGGAGGATATTGGGGAAAGCGGGAAAGAGATAGAAAGAGCTTAATGGATGGGATTAAAAAGAAGTAGAACGAAATACGAACTAAAGAATTGCATCTTGCGCAGTTCAGAGCGTGTGGCTTGAAAGAATTAGTGCAGCTTCTATGAAAATCTACCTTTACCAGTAAGTCTCATTGCAATGATTAATATAATCACCCTGATTCATAATAAAAGCAACATGATATGCAGAGGCCTGCTGTCAAGAAACAATGTTAGATCAAAATTTCCCTACGAAGAATGTCCAATCACAAAGATTCAAATGCCACTGGTGAGGGGATACCTAACGAGATCATTTCATTTACATATTTATTGAACTTACGGGCAAAAAGGAATTACGTACGCACGCCGTAAGGAAAAGTAGGATAAAAAGGGCAGGTCAGGTGAAGAAATAACCATAATCTGATGAATTGGAATCTAAAGGAAAATTGTATGTACAGTGGTGGAAAAAATTACTGCAAAACTCATTGGCGTCTGAATGCGGCGTACGCGGGAACTAATTGAAATCGCTTTTCCTTCGACAACTTGACACCACTGAGACAGCCAATGGAAACCGGGAATATTCAAACTTTGTATGAATGAATAGCAATTTAGCACGTCACTTAAATAGAAATACGAATAAGGTTTACGTTCGCGAGATCGTCTTGGAGTGATAAACGTGATGAGGTTGTTTCACCCCGCAGCCATTCGAGGCTCCAAAGTCGTAGTAAATTAGGTAGAGATACTTACCAAATTATTTTTAGAGTTTGAACCCTTTAAAAAACAATTTTTTCCATTGAAAATTTAGAAAATTTACAGTAAAAGAGTTATTAGTTGGGGCACAAAATGCTTCTATTCTCCAGATCAAATCCACTTGCAATAAAAAGTTTTTCCGCGAGTAGAAAATAGCTGTGGATGAACGTCAGTTTTAATAGTTCTCAAACTGCTTCCGAGACGTATTATACATTAAAATTTACATATGACGTATTATTCTGTGAAATTAAAGTTAAAATATGAAAAATCTGGTAGAATAGAATGGTTACCGTGAGGAGAAAATTTTCTTTACAAGACACGTTTCCGATACCTTAATACCATACGTAAAATTCCGCCCTCGTGCATTCAGGTCATCTCAAACACTTAAATTTCTTAATTACTCTAAACGCTGTGTTATTTACTTTCTGAAAACTACTTTCAAAAGTTCAGGGCATCTTATTTCGTCCAGTTTTTAAAGGAAAGGTTGGAATTTCCTTTTTTCGATGTGTAGTAGAACCACTGGACGCGGACTTTTCTTGGTCGAAGCAGTAGCCTTGAGGGAGAGCGTTCGTCTGAAGCCAAGAAAGGCCGGGGCTCAAATCTTGGCGAGGCCTCTTCTAGTGCCCTAATAATTATTCAACGCGATGTGACTTTATTTTTGCCGAAACTTAACAGGAAATCGCGGAAGGCCACGCGGATGGATATTGACCTCAACCATGAGCATGTGAGTTTTACACATATTCGGGCTTTGTAAAATAATCAGAGCGGTCTCCTTGATCGCCAAATGAGATGTTTACTTCCCACTCGGGTACTCAGCATCACTTGATCTCTACATCCTGTATGTCATCTGATGTTCATATCCACTTGACTGCCAATGTATCAATCAATGACAGGCTATTCATGAACGAGGGAATAGACCGGACCTCTGATAGTGTCGATTACTCGATTTAGTGAATTTACCTGAGGCTACTTTCACTTTTAAATTAAATTGAAATGATTTAGTTCAGATAAAAATTATTTTTATTAGAAATTAGGGTTTGGTTCCATCTGCCGAGTTTGTAAATATCGGTTACTTATCTGAGTGACAGACTAAATAAGTGAGAAATCTTTTGAAAATATCTTTAAAACTGTTTTTTTTTATTTTCCCAGCATTTTTTTCTAGCTTTGCTATGAGCAATATATTAGCCGTGTAGTTCAACAGTTCAACTTTGAGGATGGAGGATAATACTTAGAGAATAAGGTAAATTATTGAATCATTTTAACAGCTTTTGACAAACTCGCAGTGAAAAAAACTTTCGATATAATTACGCAATTAAATTTTATGAGGTGCATTCTTACACTCACGCAAGTAATGCTCCGACAACAAGGCATCGCGTATCTTCCCCTGTGAAAGTGATAAAATATTAAAAATCATCTTTACCATGTAGCGACTAAGCAGTAATTAGATATCTTCCGTATGCTCATTTGTATAATCCTCATAAATCCCCTGAACAATCAATGGAGTATAAATTATGAATGTGCATCATCAAAGATTACACGATTGCTACATCCCTGAAGAATCCATTCCTCTTCAAATATGTCGTAATATTATTGCTTCTACGGAGGATAAAGTTTTTCGTGCCCTACATGACGATATTGACAGACTTTTTACTGGGTCATAAATTTTATCTCTTAATGGGAATGAATTTTCACGTAATTTTGGAAAGGGACTCTATAAAGCTTTGTTTAGAACTAGTGGAAAAGGTTTAAATGTATGCTTAATTCTCTCAACCTGAGTTATGTGTGCACATGACCATAGTAATTGATCATTAATAATTATGGTGGTATTTATATTAAGAATGAGAATATTTATTATCCTAATAATCAATCCATCCCCCTTCATTCTCGATTTTCTGACCAAGTCTCTGTGACATGGAGTTGTCCACATTTTGGCATCATCTTACTGGGTTCATTTCCCATTCTTCCTCCACCACTTTCCACATGACGTCTAAATTAGGTATCGTTTCGCGTGTGAGGGTCGAAAAACGTTTTTTTTCCCTGCATTTTCCTCATAATAAGCGCCCAAATACTTCCTCTGGGGTAAAGGTCTGTGCTGCTTGCAGCCCGCTCGATCTGTGTTACATGGTTTGTTTTGAACCATCTCCTAGAATTTAGTCATTTGTGAATTTATATTCCTAGTTTCGGACGAAATTTTAATACTAATAAGCATTAGAGTAAACATAGTTCACATTATAGCGGAAATTTTGATGAATTTCGTAAAATGGTAGTGAGAAATAGGATGTTATACATTTAAACACCTAATATAAGTTCAATAGGTTATAGTCGAAGGTTCAACACCTATTCGGGTAACATTTCGGCAGATATATTTACCTTAACAAATATGCTACCCGATTGCTCCTCCTTGGAGAAAGATGAGGCATACTAAAAGGCTATTTAGATCTTTTTTCCTCCATGAATTCACGCAGAAGCCGCTATAAACTTTGAAAAATATCTCTACTTGCACTCTCTGCTCTCCTCGTCCGTCTATTGACGCTCATTTCAATGAAGTAGTCATCACTAAACCTTAGCGAAGTTCCGGATGGTGGAGATCGGAGTGGTATGTTGTTGTGAATGACGCACAGGTTTCAAATACTTGCTGCACCTGAAAGAGAAGCCTCGTCGAGCTTTGGAAAATTCGGAGGCACCCGTCGAATACTTCTGAAGGGGTAAAAGTCAAATACCACCTCATTCCAGTGGGTTATACTACAGGCGTCCGAAACATGATCTTTGGCAGGCAAGATATTGCCCGCAACATAAGGGGAAAATAAGCTCTTTTTAAAGGCATACTGCGTCCCAAATCAATATGATGCGCCCGTCAAACATTCCGAGTTGAGATGGATTAGTATTGGTGGAGCTTTGTATCGATACAGGGCAACCTTTAGGGATCCTCAAGAGTCTCACAAGATTACTCGTTGCTTTAACTCAGACTTAAGTCAGCTGGCCTCAAAACCCAGGCACCATGGGAACTAATGGCGTTTGATTGGAATGATCTATGGTGATGAGGTGAAATCCAAGAACCACTGTTTTCTGTTTGTATGCCAGTGAGAGTAGTATACTTTTTCCTTACCTTATAGTTCCATAAAACGTTCGCAAACAATATCACCACGCACTATAAAAGTAACTCAGTTCACAGTATCGTCTACGGACGCAAATAGCGAAATTATAGGCGACTCCATCTGAAATTCGCCTTGAAATAAGAAAGCTCGGTAGTTGTAACTGGGTAACAAACCTGAATCGCGATGATGGTTCGTCATAATGCTATTTTTCAATTGCGCTCATGATTATGAAAACGAGATCGCATTCAAGAAAGATCAGGTGCTTCATAGCAGTGGAGTGCGCTGCCAGGACTTTGAGTATTGCCCTACCAATGCGTCTTGCCCTATACGACCACGAGAAGAAAAGAACCGTAATCCCACCCCTGGTCGAGACATTTTTTCAGTTTTGAATTCAATTTTTGGTCAAGTAAAATGACATTTACGTGGCAAATTTGATCTCTTTTTATTTATAAAATGTTTATATCATCAGCCAGTCATTGCAACTACATATTATATTCATTCATATTGCCGATATGAAAAACTTCACATAAAAACTCATTTACATTCTTGCAAATTGAACACGGAGTACTCTTTTGCTGGCAAAATACGTCTGACAGCTGCAACATTACCTATTAATGTTTTTCATTTATGACATTTTACTCCAAACTGAAGTCTTTTAAAAAGTTTTTGTGTTAATATTACACGTGCGGCGAAGTTTTAGCTAATACATATAAGAACATATTATGCAGTCCAACGTAAAAGAGTTGTTTATCCATAACTATACCTGATTTGGGTTAAACCTTTTTTTTAAACCTGATTTGGGTTAAATCTAAAATTTTTAAATATATATATTCGTAAGCTCTGCATTTACTAGATAAAGCTTTCCAGAGAACAGTACGTCACCAAGCTTCCTGCGATAAGATGAAAGATACGTCGGAAAAATATGCCTAACAGTAGGTTATTCGGTATCGATGCGGCCTCATTTATTTTTAATTCATTAAATTATATATTTACGTATGTTTTCACTGTTTATTCCCATTCTGACAAACTAAGGGCGGATTTATACTGGGTCATGAACGATTCATATATAAATCTTCGATTTGAGATCGGAATATAATCAATCTAAAAAATAAAAATCGTAAAAAGTTAAGTCACGTAGACTACACTTATTTTAATTAACTTTTTTGTATTAACAATTAATGCGAATAAATCTCGATTTATATTTTTTCGGTAAAAGAGGTACAGGACGGGTCATTCAAAAAGGTCCTGGGAAAGTCGACTAAAATAAATATCCCTTGGTTGTAGCGGATGAAGTTTTCAGCATATATTCCGAGTTGGGTGGGATAGTGAATATTTTGATAATCAGTCTTTCTGTAAAAATGATATTATTCAACGTAAGAAACATGCCAAAATATACCTACACAGCGATACACCGCGACTGAATGCGTGAATAATATAAGGAAAGAGCTCGAAAAAGAGGCGATTGATGAGTAAGTTCTAGGCACCGGAAAATGTGAGTTCCATTGCGGATTTCAAATATTTGCGGTAGACGATGTCTTCCTCAGTGTTACTAGTCTTTCAAAGTGCGTGCTGCTTCTCGAATCTCCTAAGTATTCCGCATTCTGGCGCGCGAAAAATTTTGCGTTAATTTCTTCCGCCACTATACATAAAACAATTACGAAATAGAAATTAAAAAACAAAAACACACTTTCAAACACAATGCATATTTATTGAAAGCCGAAAACCATTATCTGCGGTAAAGTAACTGAAGTTTCTGAAGTTCACCTATGTCAGTTGTGTAACTTAAACTATCTTTCTCGCTAAATTATCAAATAAAAGCCACGAAAAAACATTCCATTGGTTCATCAGCGTAAACTTAAACTGTAGAGAAGATCATAAATTATAGAAAGGGGGATGCTACGAGAATTATTAACTGGAGATCGCTGAAATTTAAAAAAAAAATCATGTCCCTGAAAGATTAAATATACATGGATTTGATTCAGATATTACGAATAATTTTTGGAAAGAAAGTATTGGAGTAAAAAAATAACTAATAACTCTTTTTAACATAGATGAGGAAGAGGCAGATATTGTGATTTTAAACCTTGTAACTATTATTAATCATATGGCGTTTTCATTTTGAAAATGAAACTGGAAGTTCGCAGAGTGGGAAGTTTCGTACTGATATATGCTATCCGCTGTTCGCGCCCGCCCCGATGCGAGGGCGATGCCCACTCTGACTCCACGTGTCTCTCCGCGAAGTGGCCATCTGAAGCAATTTCAGCCGCCAATTAAAAATAAACCAATACAAGAGTGCACAGTGGCCTTAAGTTGGAGCACGTATCCGAGTGGAGTGATTCAGTCGGCGTTGCATTGACCGAGAGCCAAAATGCCAGCCGTGAGTGGCACACGTTCTTCCCTGGCACCGATTTGGCACGCCACACGGCCGGCGCAACTCGAGACCGCTCCCAGAAATGAACCCTGGCCGTCATCTACGCGGAAGGGACCGGGGTTCGAACCCCGTCGACCGTCGCCCCTTCCACGGGAATCACGCGACCCTGACGCGACCCTCCGGTCATAGATCACCGACCGCGCGAGGCTGACCGACGGACTCGCGCTGATCGGTGGGCGGCCGGGCCGTCATTAGGCGAACTGTCCGTACGGCGCCCACGATCCTCACCCCACCCGGGGCGACTCCAGACAAAACCCCTTCCCCCATGGACCTAAACCGGACCCCCCCCCCTCGAATGAAATCCTGGCTGCGTGCCTGCTCGCCCCTGGAGCCGGCGGAGTCTGTGTGTGCCGGAGACTACGCGCAAAGAGAGAGGGGGCAGACGGTGGAGGGGGATTGTGTGTGAAGGTCGCGAAGAGAGGGGAGGGGGAGGGAGGGAGGGACGTGGGAGGGGGCGAGAGGGAGGAGGTGGGAGGGGGAGGGGAGAGAGACCATCTGGCAGCGAGGGCATTCTGCGCATACTTGTGATCCATTATTTACGACCGCCGACTGGCGCCAGCGGACCTGCCGCGACCTCCCCCCCCCTCCCCTGTCCCCGCGCCGGCTTCCCACAATGCCCCGCGCCGCTCTCCCCTTCCGACCCTCCCCTACTCCTCCGAGATGCTCATCTCCGGCTTCCCTCCCCCTCCCGCCCCCCTCCTCATTCCCGTCTTATAGTCGTCCGCCCCCGTATGTACACGGCGAGGGGCGGCATGCCTCCCACTGCCCCCCCGACCCCCTCGCCATCTAAAGGAGTCACCCGTGATGCTCGCCTCCTTCCCATGATGCACCCCGCTGCCTATAAGCGCATGACCTGCTCTCGCGCGGCAGCAGCCACTGAGTATTTAAGACGGGCGGAGCTGGGGCGGAGGGGGAGCGGAGTGCATGCCCATCCCGGGGGTGTGGGTCCGAATCCCTGCGGTGGCGGTGTTCTTTCGGCGGAATCACGACTCCCACTCTGGTGCTCGTGGATTGCATTTATTCAGATGATTAGACAGATGCTAGAGAAAAGCGAATGGAAGAGGGTAACACACATATTTTGAGAAAAGAATGATCAGTAATTCAGTAGACAGACGAGAAACAAAGACGGCCAGAAGAGCATGTTGAATAATCATAAGCGAACCATTGTGAAAAATATTCACCCCCTTTGATTGTGAGAGCAAATAGTGGTACATTTCCGCATTTCTTAAATAACCACTGACCATAGTGGCGAACCCTTGAGAATTTCATTACGTTTCGGCACCATGGTCGGCGTTATTTGTGCGGAGATCTGCTATTGTAATATCCAGGGTCGTTCGTTTCGATATATCCGTAGTTCCATGGATGTGGATCTAAGAAAATATTTCCACCTCAGGGTTGACATTAATATGCCTAATGAGAATTTAGACCATAGCTCACCCAAGGAAATCTACAAAAGTGCGGAGCAAGTCGAAATTTCTAATAAAAATGCACTGCCAATTGAACAAAGACGTCGAAACACCTATGCTTTGCTCATAGAGAAAACACTCGCATATGCACATTTATGGAGGACTTGAATACATTGCAAAGACCTGTATCGAAGGAAAAATACAATCGATATTGAACGACCATGCGTGATACCGATGTAAAGGAAAAGCATCAGGAGAGAAGACAAGGGCAATGAGTAAATCGATTTGGTGTGGTGGCCAGATTACTGGCAGCTAAGCCGGGCGCCGGGGATTAAATCTCAGGAATCTAGGAACCTTTCACCAGCATCCTGTCCAAAAGGAGATATGCGGTGTACCAATCAAGTGTAAATCAGATGAAACGTTATCTGCATCTCTATCAGATGAGAAGTTAAACTGTAGTCCTGTTGGCGCCTTCCCTTGAAAGTAAACTCCTGCCGATGCCGGGTTTCCTTCTTCCATTCACCAGAAATACCTCCCTCCCCAACCTATCCAAGTGTCCTCAATGGCGTAAATGCACTAACATGTCGGTCGACTCCCCAAATGATCAACCTCATCGAAGGGGGAAGAGCCTATGAAAGTGCAAACCATTAGCCCCGGCTCAGTATCCGGGTAAAGCCTCTTCGCACATGTCCAATGGCCAACTTGGACGTTGCGATAGCGTTGCGTGATCTCCTCGCGAATCAGATCGTCAGAGCGTCGTCGAGAAGTGGACTGACTTCCCCGTTTGATGTCCACATCAGTACTCCGCCGCTTGTGATTGGTATTCTATGACCTCAACCCTCGATGACTTGACCAACCGTCGGGGAGAGAACTATGATTTGGTCGTTTGAGGGCTCATTCCGACATCACATTGAACACCTCACGATTGAAATTATGAATAATGGATTGGTAAGGTGGCTGGAGAAATTGGTTCCAATCTTGAGGACCTGGGTTTGAATCTTGGTCATAGCAACGATTGTTTTATTGTAGATTCCTGGGTACTTTGTAGAGAGCCCTGAAGTATGCTATTCGGTCCGTCGGAATGGGTGTTAAACTGTAGTCCTTCTGCACGTGTCGTTATGAGCAGGCTGATGCCGAGGCCAGATTTCTCTCCACCCTTCCTCCCATTGCCTTATCTTCGTACCCGCATGCCATAATGGTAAAGTTGCCTTAGTGGTTGGTATCACTGAACAAAAAACCCAACTAACTTACGAATAAAAGGTAAGAGCAAACGTTCAGAAAAGCATAAGCAGAACTTGGAATCTTAGACCTTTGCGCGAGATTAAATGAGGAAATTTAGACTGTGCACACGAATAAATAATGCTTCTGGGTTAATCTTACGTTTTATAAGTGCATTTGAATTTCTCTTACCGAGTTCAATACGCCCGCAAGACGAACCATTGTCGTTTATTTTGGCCGACTCAAATCATTACCTCTTTCAAAGCATCGGTGGTAACCCCAGAGAGGAGAACGCAGATCTTCGATATTCCAAGCGATAAGATGCAATGTTAAGGATTGCATTGCTGAAATGCGGCATGTAGATGATTACCTTCAACCTTCCGATACAAACAATAAGAAGTAAAGAGCTCATCGTAACCGCATACGCATTTTTATCAAAGAAAGGAGGCTTACGAGAAGTACGAGAAATGCTGATGGCGGAGAAGTCAGAAATTCTCGCGCAGGGAAAGGAGTCATATTTGAAGCGAAGATCTTGCTAAGAGATAGTTTTACCAGTTAAAATTATGTTAACGCGGATGCGTGCGTGAGTCAGTCAGCCAATCCTCAACTAGGATGAAGTTTTGGTCGACAAAAGGCGCTCTCCTAAAAAAATGGATTTTATTGATAATCACTAAAATTTTAAAGATAAAAAAATTCTATCGTTATCCACGAGAGAAATGTGAGAATGAGTCTCTCCCCAGTCTCCCTTTCCAAACTCCAATCTACATTATGATCCCGTTTCCACCTGCGTATATCAAACCACTTCTTCGAAAGTGTAGGTATTCACTAAGGATGCCACAATACACAATTTAACGGTTAATTTGTGGAGCCAGGAGTGGGGTTTAAAACTAAATATTAGTAAATTCAATACAGTTCACCTCCGGCAAAAGTCATCACACAAAAGCCATACCTACACCGTGGGTGGAGTAAACATAAACGGCCGTATTCATAGATCTCAGCTAAAAGGCGCTAGTAGGCGACTAACTTAGTCAGCTACTAATAACATTTAGTCGCATCCTAAAAAATGGTATTCATAGATCCTTTCCAGTGAGCTACTAGGGACTACTAACCTAGTATGCTACTATCGCTACTATCGTAACGGAGTACATAGTAATCGTTTGCGACTGCCCTAGAAACAATGAAGCAACGCTTGGCAACACTGCCACTGGCTTCATTGTACATGAATTTGTATGTCATATATCAATATTGCTACAATAAGGCCATCATTAAATACTCTAGTTTCCCCATATTTTAGCATTACCATCATAATTCCGACAAATTTTCCATAAAATTTGATTGTTATTGTATAGAAAAATTGGGAATACATGCTTGTCATAAACTTTATTTTTTGCCACACGTAGTAATACACCACAAACTTGCACAGATCGTTCAAAAAATCATTTGGACACACTGGAGCTTCACAACATCAAAGTTGAACTAACTCCATCCAATCGCACCAAATTAAGGTATCAGTTATATTCAAACAAACACAGGACTTTCTTGAGGTACCTATCCATCAGCATAAAATCACCCGAAATAGAAAACGTTTGCCATTATTTAATGGATAATAACTGTTATTTACATAGAAAATGTAATAGTACTCACATCCACGCCCTAACTATCATTTTGTAAACGAAAAACGTACATGAACACGGTACAGCGGACTTTGTCACAATTTAATCTGAATATCTATTTGTCCCTTCACGAATCCTTTCTGAGCATTAAATAAAACCAAACTGATTTCACTTATCCACTTAGAAGATAAAACATACAATATGATTCGATATACTGCTTAAGCACTAGAAGAAGTTTCTATCACTCTATGAACCATAACAACGTTCTGCTACCAAAACAAAAACCAAACGAAATAGAAATTTACGGCAGAATGTAAACAGACCAGCGCTATGATGTAAACAGACTCACAATTACAATTATTACCTGTGCGTAATCATTATAATTCATTAAGATAACAATTATACGTCTTTATATCAATGTAAGACATATTTACAACACAACCTTAATATGCTCGAGTTAATTACTCTGAAGCACCTCACTTGACGCAGTAGTCACGAAAACTAATATGCACTTGTAAATTGTTGACGAGGCTTCCTCCTGGACACATTCTTTAAAATGGGCTGTATTCTCGTAGAGTAATCATCTAAAACCACAAATGAACAGTACTAAGACCAGAAGAATTTAAAAATGCAATTGTTATCTACCCTAAAAACCAGTAAAGACACACACAATGGTTTATGCACTTAATAAATCTGTGAGGCGTAGCACTGATGAAGCGAGATGAAGAAGAGATGATGACCACCTTACGACGCTCAAAACCACAGAAATCATCTCACTAACTCTTCCTTTTTCGTTGAAGAAAACACTTATGAAGCACTACGGAGTACCACAACACGGTGTCGTAGACTAAGAATAAATAATAAAAATGCTCAATTTGATCAAGCAACAGTACTACACGTCGCATCCGCCAGCCTTGAGAAAAGCAATTCCACCAGTATCATTGGTATTTTCGCATAAAATCTCCGTTATGGCTTCAGGTTATCACCCGAGGTGAGCCACTTGTGTCAGATGGCCATATTTAGTAGCATCTCTAAACAAGGCGAGAGAGTGTTTAAGAATCAGCTACTAAAATAGTGGCTCACTTGGCGCTGCTGAACTTAGTAGCAGTCTATGAATACGATTTTGTTAGTTGGCGACTAGTTAGTGCACTACTAAGCCGATAGTAGCTCACAAAGGAATCTATGAATACGGCCGATAGTGTCTCACAACTTTTAGAGGGTTTAAGGTAGGAGCCCCTAGAGACTCAGAGGCTGCACGCTAGGTTTAGATTGCTGGAGAAATTCAGAACTGGTGTGTTGCAGAGCGACACAGAGAATATTATCATGACGCCTCACTACATCTCTAGGGTTGACAGAAGCGATAAAATAAAACAAACACACAGCCGAACAGATAGGTACAAAAACTCGTTCTTTCCGCGCAAAATAAGCGACCATAGTAAAACTGAGCTCCACCAAATACACTCCCATAATTCACGTCACCATTTCACCTGCCAAAACCTTACATCTTTACACTCCTGGTGACCTAACACCCACTGCTACATGCCCATTCGGCGGTTCGCAGGGCACTATGTAGATGTTGAATTGAAACTATTGAAAACGGTGTAAACTATTTTTATCAAATATCAGGAAACCCGCACTTTATTCTCGACCCATAGATTACCGCTCCCCATTTTTGTCATTGATTTGGGTATTGCTACACTCTCAGGAAGAAATTCTGTGTTCAACATCATAAGGTTCTATCTTCTGAGAAATGTGTGGAAGGCTGTTTTTGTTTGCGCTTAGCGATCTCTCGGTGACTGAAATGCAACTGCGGCGCGATCGCCATCCTAAATGGCTGTTCTCGAAAATAGCAAGATGCATTTTGTTGGCGGAGTGAATTTGAAGTCATAGTTTAGTGTTCATCCAAGCCATTTATTTTCCATGGATTGCATCCGCGACAGATGTGACTCATCATACTCCTGACTAGCACTAGCCAGCCTTCCTAACATTTCCATATTTTGACCATTCTCTAAAGATCGTAATATCCTTTCAATTTTGTGGATTTCAATTCTCCTTGTAAGTTATGCGTGAATACTTTTCATTTCCTCGTTACATTTTCGGTACTTTACCTCAAATGTGTTGCAGATCGATGGAAAATCTTCAATTCTGTATCATCAATAACTGGGGAAATGTTAACTTTGTGGAAACTCACGCGGTAACGGTAATTTGACATTACCCTCCGTTACATATGTGTGCCACAAAATGACACGTCACAAAATTAATTTTAATTTTTATAAAATGATTAGGGTTCCGAAGTTGAATCAGTAAAATTTCTCTCTAAATAATTTAAAAATTCACGTTGAAATTCAGTGACAAAATATTCCGCATTTCATCATCATACGACACAAATAAATTTCCTCATATCCATTTAAAATCGATTAAGGGAAATGCATTACTCTTAATATGTTTTATGATATTGAAAATTCGTTTACGAAAATGCATTACGAAAGATATTTAAATGCAATTAGAGAGAGACATTTCATTGAATGCATTTAAAGGCAGCATCAAATCCACAACGACCACAGCATATACAGGAAAAAATTCAAAAGACATGGAACTACTCAATAATAACAATAATACACAAAAATAAGAAAACGACACAAAAATATTGAAAAAATTTACTAGAACTTTGTATTTCCACAGAATATTATTATTCTGTGGAAATACAAAGTTCTAGTAAATTTTTTCAATATGTCTAGTAAATTCCACAAAGTTACGCCGGAAACCATCAATTTTACGACACAAAAAGAACAATAGAAATGCATGCTGCAAATGAAACCGCCACATTGGCTAGAAAACCTCATTAAAAACTTCATCGTTGTTTCAGAGGTGTATTTTTAATTGGTTGGTAAGTGCTGGATAATTAGAGAAATATGCTTATAATTACTGGGATCGAAACAACTCCAAAGCGATAAGAATTAGGCCACAGCATTTGCGCTCTCTGTTTATGGCAACTCCCCTCACTGAATTTATTGCACACCGTATTTCTGTCTGGTAGTAGCTACAATCACTTGCTCTTCCCGCAATAATGACCTTTCGTTTTTTAATCGGAATAAAATCGTGTATTCTCTCCCTCCAGGCTTACAACAGCCTTTTCATTGACATATCCAAGAGGTGCAATCCCTCACCATCCGTCTTTATGAACGCCTACCATGTGTTCCATAATGTGCCCCAGGCCTTTGAAAGGATGCAACAAAAGTGACCTAATAAAATGAGACGCCAAACGCACCATTTATTATGGTACGCCTATTGAAACTAAGTGGCATGAACTAAATTCGCTAAGGTGGAGGTGTTCCCCTCCAAATAAGCGGCACCACTGCTAATCCCAGAATAGTTCTACGTAGAGCTGTGCGCCGATGGAAAGACTATCGGCGGCGGACGCCGACTGGAAATGGGTCGGCGGCCGGCGGCGGTGGCGTGACCGGCGGCGTAATATTAGCCTTCATATTTGCACTAGTATTGTAGCACTTTAGCAAATTATAGGATGAAGTATTATTTTTTTTCTCATTAATCCATACATTAATTTATATAATGTCATGTATTAACTTATTTTATGAAATTCCTACTTACGTATGCGACAAAAATGTCTCACAATTTTAAGCGTTTAGACAAATGACGTATATAATGTCTTTAACCAAAACTTTCATTATAACCGTGCCTTATTATGTTTTCTTTCATATCAAATGCGAGCGAAATCCACATATTAGTATTTGGGCGTTGGCTGTGCGTAGACTTGAGATGAGCGAAAGTGTCAATGCTAATAATAATTTTTTATTTATAGTAAGTTTTGAGCCGTAGGGTGTACGACTTTTGGAATTTCACACACAAATTTGCAGATGGATGAACGGATAATAGGATGGGTAATGGATACTATTTGCATCATTTAAATAGTATTTGAAAATTGGATGGAAAATTATGCCTCATCAATGCCGTGGAATATAAAAACTTCCTATGAAATTTATTCCTTCTCTTATTCCGATTCCTTCTCCTATCCTCATGCGAGGCGAGGTCCTTAACACCCTCCTAGATACCTAGATACTCTCACACTGCACTATAGATTTACTTCCTTGAACTTCACTTACCATTACCAATGATCAAATGCAAAAGAAATATCGTTCAAATATTCTCCAAATATTTTTATTTTGAATCTAGAAGCATTGGAAACTCTTCAGGATGTAAATAAACCCATTGGTTAACTACTTCCCGTTTTCCGTTGCATTGTAAGGCTGAAAGACGGTGAACCTTGCAAGGAAAAGAAGGAAGAGATAGATAGATAGTTTGCCGGATTGTCCTAGAGAACGTGGATGTCTTGCAGCGGTTCGAGGAGAGATGGAAGGACAGCGGAGACTATTGCAGTGCTAGTTACAGGGTAATCTATAGTGGTGGGGATGAGAGTCAACGTGGGGTAGCTATAGCATTGAACGCAAAATTGAGGATGAGAGAGGCAAATATTGAACAGAGCGTCAGAAAACTAGATGTTGAAATAAAAGTACGCTCAACAACTTTCGTTATAGTCCAGGTGTACATACCAACAAGCAACCATGGGTAATAAGAGGTGGATGGGCTGTATAAACAGCTAGAGGAGATAACCAGAGAGTTCCCGGACCAGAGAAACCTAATAGTAATGGGTGTCTGGAATGCAGTAGTGGGGGAAGGGAGAGATGGGAATGAAGTGGTAGGGTATGGATTAGGAACTAGAAATGATCGCGACGAGAAGGCAGTTGAATTTTGTTTGAATGCAGACTTGAGTATTAACTTAGTTATGATGATATGTGAACGTAGTTTCAAAAAAGTTGGAGAATAGCAAAAGTAGGAGGATAAACAGATGGAACTTTGAAGCTTTGGTAAGGGAAAAAGAAGGGAATACCAAGAGCAAGTGGAATGGAACATAAGCGAAGTAAAGGAAATCGAGAAAACATCGGAGAATATACAAACAGGCATAGTAAGAGCGGCGGAAAAAAACTAAAGGATAAGGGAAAACGAGGGGGTTAAGGAGCAGTGGGTTACGCAAGAAATGATTGGGAAAATGGAGAATGGAAGAAGGTGAAAAAATGGCAACACTGTACTAGGTAAGACGAAGCACAATGAGTATAATCATCATCTCCGGTGAATAACCAATCGGGCGAAGGAAAACTGGTGGAAAAGATACCTCATGGTAATGGATAAGCTGCAATAAGATGGAAAAAAAGGGTACGTTTTACGATAAAATAAAATTGCTATCGGGCGGGGAGAGAGGAAAAACGGTACCAAGATTAAGAGCAGAGCAGAGCAGATATTAATCGAGCAAGAAAATATTCAAGGTAGGTAGAGAGAATACATGGAAGAGCTATATGACAGCGATAGTAGACAAACTAATTTAGATGTGAAGGATGAGGGAACACTAGATGAGGATAACCTCGGTCCAATAATTCTGAACTGCCCAAGGGCTCGTGGGTGGGGAACCAACAAAAACGACACACGTAGGCCTGACAAATTTATTTCAAAGATACCCAAAAGGGAGGACGCTAAGGCGGGAGGAGAGGAGGGTGAACGCAAAGGAAGTGAACACCAGAGGGAAAGGGGGAATGGAGGGGGAACGGTGAGGCGGCGATACCTGCCGTGGGCCGGGCAGCCGATGACGGTGACCAGAGGCGTCGTGCCGTTGACGAGGGGGAGCTCCTCCAGGCGTCTCGGCAGAACAAGCTCGGCGGCAAGACTCCCCCGAGCGCGGACTCCGCCTCCACTTAAATACAGTCAATCCCATCGGACTCGGGGCCCATGCCCCACCAGAAAGCCCTCGGCCCAGAAGCACCGCTCCCGACTCGCTATCGGACGAGGTGGACGGCTCGTCCTTGCGTATCGCCACGGGAACCACTCTCCGGAGGACGGAGGGGGGGCGGGGCGCTCGCTAAGAGGCACGCGGACGGCTCATCCTCCCTCCCTGCCGGCGAAGCAAAGCACAGGGTGGTTTGGTACGGCGATGCGGTTGTTTAAACTTGCTGCTCTCCTCGCGGCGCGCCAGCACTCTTCTTCATATAGGGTGAGGTAGGAGTGGGGGGGGGGGTGTTTGCCTTAGCTCCCTCAATACAAGTATTTGCGATTATTTTTCTCTTTACAATTATAAATCCTTAATTGGTATCAATGATAAAGACCAGGAAAACATCACATTTATAAACAGCCTTTTGCAACTAAAATAAAATACACAAAAAAAATATAAACACCTTTTTGCAACTAAAATAAAATACGAACTGGCCCCGTGGGCGAAAAGCACCATAACTTGGTAACAGGCCAAACAAGATTCTTAACCATCAGTCCTAACAATCGTGCAAACAAAGGGAGTCAATACTATGGCAACAGTAGCCTTTAACATTACCGATAGTGACAATGACACATCGCACATATTTAAAATAAGATACTTTGTTGAAATTAAGCAAAAAAGGTGATAACTAGACGACAAGGAAAGTAGACAAAATACCTGTTCCGTCTAAATCATAAAATCTAAAGGTTCAATGATTTACTTACTTAACATTCAGTAGCAAATCAGCGATTCATGACAAGTATGGCTTTGAACCGCACAAATAAACAAATGACTGAAACACAAATCTTGGCCACCAAAGCAGCATTTTTGAACTATTAAAAAAAAACAAAGGAAAACAAAATGATAGAGGTAACAAACAATACTTTACAGAAATTTTCACACGAAGGCATAGTCAGATTCTTACGTTGCCACCAGAGAAAAGAACTAAATAACAACTACAATCATAAATAACATGACTACAATCTTAAAGGAAGAAAACAAAAAATCGGAGACGAAAAGATTGTACTCGCGCCTCCAAGTACTAAAAAGGGGAAGAACAGCAAAGGGCAAAACACTTCTAACATGAAACGAGACGAAGAACAATAAACCGGCCAAGTAAACAACTATAACATCAGGGTGGAAAAAGGAAAAAACCCGCCAGGCTCCCACCGCTAGGAGGGGGGAGTAAGGCAAAGACTAACACCCGTAGAGGTGAGGCAGTCAGCAGTACCAAAGGGTAAAAAAAAACAATGGAGACCAGAAGGCCTCACTAGAATTAATACACGCGAAGAACAACCAGTCCCTGCTGGTCACTGACAACGGCCGCCCGCTCCGAGGCTGGTGCCCCGCCAGGTAGGGGATTTGGGAGTCTAGGTTTGGAGGAATGGGACAGGAATTTACCTTTCATAGAAGGGTTTGATTTGCGACACGTGGCACCGTCGTTTGGCCATGCTATTTTCCAAGTCTCCTAATTCTACCGTTACCGGTCCAGTAAATCTAATTATTTTCCGTGGGCCGGACCACTTGGGCAATAATTTAGCGGAAATTTTATTGACCGCTGAACTTATCGGGTGCGTTTTGTAAGCGACTATCTGCCCAACATGAAAAGGCTGGCTCAACCTATTTGCATTGTAGCGCGACGCCACACGTTTGTTGGCGCGTTTTAAACATCTGAGGGCATCTGCCCATTTTTCTTCCAGATTTTCATCGCCCGAAGGTTGAGTGAGGTTTTCGTCAATCCCCCATTGAACGGCCAGGGGATGGTTGAGTTTGCGCCCGAGGAAAAGGCTGGCGGGTGTAGATCCGGTGCTCTCATGCTGAGCTGAGTTAAATGCAACCATAAGCGTGCCCAAGTCTTCATCCCACCTAAGTTGGCTATCGTGGTGATACACAGTTAATGCGGCCTTTAGGTTCCTATTAAAACGCTCTACGTGCGAAGGGTTAGGGTAATATGGCGAAGTGGTAACGTGCTTGATTCCCCATTTAAAGCACATGTCTTTAAATACTTTCGAGGTGAACACCGTAGCGTTGTCCGAAACCAAGATCTTCGGGAACCCGGCTAAGGCAAATACTCTATTATTCAGAGACCGTACTGTCGCTGCGGCCGTCATGTTCCGCATGGGAATAAGTATCACGAATTTGCTAAAGGCATCGAGAACGGCAAGAATTACCGTATTGCCCGAGCGCGTTCGCGTCATAGGACCCATGAAATCTATATATATTTTCTCCCACGGCTTGGTTGCCACGTCGGCGGAATGGTACCCTACTTGAGTGTTTCTGGCGGGCTTTGCTCTTTGGCAATCAGGACAGGATTTAACATAACTTAATATGTCTTGGTGCATTTTTGGCCAGTAGAACTCGCGTGAGACCTTTTCTCTGGATTTTTTATATCCCAGGTGGCCGCCCAGTTCCGAATCGTGAAAATACGATATAACCATACGCCTTATTTCTTTCGGAACATATACACGATTACGCTTTGCTTTCGGACCGCGAAAAACCAGTACGCCCCGATTCATTTTGAAGTTTTTTTATATTCTCTCCACGAGTAATTCTTTCTGTTAATTCGCGGCATTCTGGGTCTCTACGCTGGTGATCGATGATAGAGGTAAAGGCTATCGGCGTGTTTAATAATACGCCAATTTGGGGACCAACGCCTTCTTCTCCTCGGGGTTCCTCTTCGAATATCCTTGACAAGCAATCTGCCACAGCATTGTCGCTTCCCCTGACGTGTTTGGTTCGAAATTTATAAGGGGATAAACGAAGTATCCACCGTCCGACTTTCCCCAATTGCTTGGGGTGGCTGCGCATCCACGATAACGCCTCGTTATCGGTATGAAGTTCAAACTCTCTCCCCCGTAAATACTGATCGAATTTTTCAACCGCGAAAATCACCGCTAAGCATTCCGCTTCGTAGGTGGTATACTTCCTTTCGGCCTCGGTCAACGTGCGGCTGGCGAAGGCAACGGGGGCGAGGCTGTCACCCTCCCATTGCGATAATACCCCGGCTACACCATTCGACGAAGCGTCGGTATGCAATATGAAATCCTTACTGAAATCCGGGACCCGCAATACGGGTGGTCTGGCCATTTTAGATTTGAGGTTTTCGAACGCGTTTTGTTGCGCCCGTCCCCACACGAAGGGGCAATTTCTCTTTTTCAACTGGTTAAGTGGCGCGGAGACTTCAGAGAAGGACGGTATGAAGCGTGCGTAAAAGCTACACATTCCCAAGAAACGCTTTACCGACTTCAGGTTCCGCGGGGTTGGGAACTCACGAATCACTTGAGCCCTCTCCGGATCAACCCTGATACGTTGGTTAGTGATGATATGTCCTAAATACTTAATTTGTCTCGCCGCCACTAATATCTTGGTCGGATTTACCGTTAGCTTAGCCTTTCTCAATCTATTTAAGACCTCCTCTAGGTGCTTAAGGTGATCGCCAAAATTCTCGCTATATACAACGACGTCGTCTAGGTAATTGAACACGTACTTATATTTAATGTCTCCGAATACTTTATCGATCAATCTCGACAAAATCTGCCCACCCGTACATATCCCGAAGGGTAATCTGTTATATTCAAATAATCCGAAGGGCGTAATGAAGGACGTTAACCGCCTACTCTCCGGTGTAAGAGGAATCTGGTGGTAGGCCTCATTCAAATCGAGGACACTAAAAAATTTCGCCTTTCCGAAGTGCATTAGAGCATTTTCTACAGTGGGCAAAGGGAATGCGTCAAAGACCACCTTTCGGTTGAGTGCTCTGTAATCTACCACTAGACGAGACTTCGAATTCTTTTTGGGGACCAAGAAGGCTGGGCTGGCGTAGGGTGAATCGGATTCGGTAATGACCTTGTTTTGCAATAATTTTTTAACATACTCTTTCATTTCTATCATTTTAACTGGGTTGACCTGATAAGGAGGAGCACGAACCGGTACGCTATCACTCAAAAGTATACTGTATTCCATGATATCGGTGCAACCCAGTACTTCTGTAACGACGTCCCCGTAGCTCGCCAACAGGTCATCGAGTCGCCGCCGTTGGGCGTTGCTTAACTGATAATATGCCTCGTCTCTACCCTCGGGTACTTCACAAGGGGGTTGACAGAACATCATGGCAATCGGCTCCGGTCGGAACGCGAAGGAAAAGGTTCTTTCCAAGAAATTAATACCCATGCCCGACCGCGACATAAAATCGGCGCCCAGAACAACATCCACTGGACTTCTAGGTAAAACTAAAAACTCGTGTTTCCACGATAGCCCTTCGATTTTGATGTCGAGTTTAACCTTTTCCGAAACTGCAAACTGTGTGGAATCAATCGCTTGACATGTTGCGTCAACCCTGAGTCTTTGTCTGGGGGAAAGTTTTATGTTGCGTAAGAAGGGCTCCGACACGCAGGAGTGGAAGGCCCCCGTATCTAAAAGGGCCGAAACGGTTACCTTGTTTAGGCGAATGGATACCATGGGCGAGAAATTAGTATGAGAAAGGAGGGAGGGGCGGGTGGAGAAGGCCACTGAGTACCCGCGGTGGCTTCGTGGCTTTATAGCTCCGCGGGATACTCGTTTCCCGGTCGATTACCGTTTTCTCTCAAAACACCGAGGGGACGATCTTCCCTATTCCTCCCAGTTTGGGACGAGTTTTGACCTCCCGAGCGTTGCCCCTGTGGCCGCCAGCCGCGTTGCGCACCCGAGCGCTGGGTTTGACTCGTGCGTGGCCAGCGTCGATTTCTGTCGCCAAACTCCGGGTCGACCATGTCTTCGCTCGACGGTGGTTCCCTATAACACTCCGCCATCGCTCTTTTCTCGTCTAGGTTGCGCCCCCATTGGACGAGTTGATCGAAGTTAGGGGGTGTGTGGGCAAGGTGCCACAAGTACTTTGGATTCAAATTGCCACAGACGACTTCTAATAATTCATTTTGCTCAAGAGGTTTATCGAGCCTGGCGTTCATGTTTTTCATCACGATAACATATTCGATCAAGGTTTCACAGCGCCCTTGGGTCCTGTTATAAAGATCCCTTTTAAGACGCAATTGATAATTGGCGGCGCCAAAATTTGCCTTGCATTCCTTTTGGAATTCTTTAAGATCCCGAAAACGGTTGGCCCAAAACCAATCCCTTGCCTTTCCTCTCACGATTTCGGGTAGCAGCTTGAGTTGAACCTCATGGCTTAGTTGGAAATGATTGACGAACCTCGTTAGATTTTCTAGAAAGTGCATTACGCTTTCCCCTGATTCGCCACCAAATCCCAGCTCCCAACGTCGCGCGGCTACCACGACGGACTCGAGACCCTTGAGATCGCAGCTGACGTTAGAAACGTTACTATCTACACTGGCCCCCTCCTGATGGTGATCAGATTCCATAGCTATTTCCGTCGCCTCCTCCTCGTCATTAAAAGAACGGATATACTCGCGAACCCTCTTTCGTAATTCATCCAACGTTCCCTCTGACTCGATCCCGAACCTCGTGCACAAGTCAGCGAGCTCTACTTTGGGAAGTCGATTTACCCACGCGGTTCCTGGTGGGAATTTATCCACCATGACGGTAACGGGCCTACGGGTATTGGTTCACAACCACGCTCTGCTACCAATTTTGAACTGCCCAAGGGCTCGTGGGTGGGGAACCAACAAAAACGACACACGTAGGCCTGACAAATTTATTTCAAAGATACCCAAAAGGGAGGACGCTAAGGCGGGAGGAGAGGAGGGTGAACGCAAAGGAAGTGAACACCAGAGGGAAAGGGGGAATGGAGGGGGAACGGTGAGGCGGCGATACCTGCCGTGGGCCGGGCAGCCGATGACGGTGACCAGAGGCGTCGTGCCGTTGACGAGGGGGAGCTCCTCCAGGCGTCTCGGCAGAACAAGCTCGGCGGCAAGACTCCCCCGAGCGCGGACTCCGCCTCCACTTAAATACAGTCAATCCCATCGGACTCGGGGCCCATGCCCCACCAGAAAGCCCTCGGCCCAGAAGCACCGCTCCCGACTCGCTATCGGACGAGGTGGACGGCTCGTCCTTGCGTATCGCCACGGGAACCACTCTCCGGAGGACGGAGGGGGGGCGGGGCGCTCGCTAAGAGGCACGCGGACGGCTCAATTCTCTACGGTAAAAATGAGAAAGCATTGAAAGAGATGAAGGCAAGAAAAGCTGTAGGAGTGGAGAACATACTTTCGGAGTTGCTAATTAATTTAAGTTAAAATGGTAGGCAAACTTTTTCCAATCTAATTTGATGGATCTACGTGGAAGGAGTATGACTAGAGTGCTTATTCCTATCCCGAAAATTAAGAAAGCGCTAGAATGCGAGGAATATAGAACAATCAGTTTGATTTTGTATGAAGCCAAAGTTGCACTTAGAATAATCAATAAAAGGTTGGAGAGTAGGGCAAATATCTACTTTGATGATGATCAGTTTGGGTACCGGAAAGGAAGGTTAACTCGGGATGGAATTGCGGTGATGAGAACACTTATTGAATGAAACAGAGTATAACCAGGATGTTTCCTCATGCCTCGTGGATTTTGAAAAGGTTTTTGACAGAGTAAAGGCAACTATAGGTCGCGGGGTAGACCAAGGCTGGCCTTTGTCACCTTTGTTTTGTGACATTGATGCTGAGAAAATGGTCTGACAGGCAAGTGAAAAACTTCGTCGATGTGGGAATCAAGGTAAGGGGGCAGCTAATATAGTTAGTTAAGATCACGGACGACCAGGCGCTGATTAGTCAACCTTCGAAGGGATTTCAAACTTTAGTAGATGCTTCAGAAATTTAAAAACTCAAAATGTAGACATCATAAGAAAACAAAAGTAATGGGATTATCTAGGATAAAGAAAGCGAGGCTGGTTATTAAAGTTTGAGGGTACAAACACGAGCAAGTAGAAGATTTTAATTACTAGGGCAGCACGCTTTAAGAAAATGGGCATAGTTGAAAAGACATAAGGAAGAGAATAGCGATAGCTAAGGAGGCGTGTAGTAACTGAAGGGAGCTGATGCCGGGGACCTTAGGCAAGGATATGAAGAGGAGACTGGTGAAGGGCTCGATATGGAGCGCAGCATTTTATGGAGCAGAAGCGTGGACCCTCGGAAAGGATCAATAGACGATATCTGGACGAGAATAGGCTACAGGCATTTAAGATGTAGATATGGAGAAAGCTAGGTGGACGAAATGGTGGGCAAACGAGGAAACGCTTAAGATGGTGGGCGAGGAAAGGAAACTTCTGAATGAAGTCCGGGATAGGCAGAGTAGGTGTCTTGTGGAAGTAAGTTGCACAACAGCGTGGTAGAGGGAAGAATTTTGGGCAAGCAGGGAAAGGTAAAAAAGGAGAATTGGTTTCATGGACGGATGGAGAACGGTATATCGTTTGCTGAGGCAAAAATGGTGGTACTAGAGTAAGATAGAACCCTGAAAGTGTAGAAAATCAGGAGGGGATTCTCTGGCTGTCACCTAAACCTATATTTTACCGGTAGAATATTTAAAAGAAATTACTTTTAAAAGTCAAATACAATGCTGAAACAGCCGCGAGCAGGAATTTCTATTGCTCTAGCTGGTTCCATATCTTCAACCACCTGATGGGTGGGATCGAACTAGAGGTTCTGAGGGCGACACAAGGTCCAAAACTCCGAGCTCGGAGACATTCAAAATGAGGGCCCACGCTGGCGCATGGCCCTCAATGAGCACGTAGCAGATATAGAGTTTCTGCGGTCTTCACTCTTTACACTCAAGCCTCAACTTTGGCTGAATTAAAGGCGCGTAATACTATAAAACATGGAGTAGAACATAGGTATTTTACTGTGTATAATTAACATTTTGATATAACCCACAAATTTTACAATTCCAATGAGAGGGAATGCTTGAAGAAAGAATAAAATACGAATTTTTTATTTGAATACACTGATTCTATCTGCCCTAGCGAGCAAACTAGCCGACGAGCTTAAAAAGATATCTCGAAGTCTTTGAAGAGGGTTCCCTTCCGAAACGCACGGACAACTGTCGCTATTATGGAAAGACTGTTAATACTGATGCACGGGTATCAGAGTAAATGTAGTGAGTAATGTTTGACAAAGTTATGAAATATAATAATGAGGAGTCAGCAAAAATATGTGTACAAATAAACAGAAGCCATGCTATAGAGGCAATGATTCGTAAATGGCCGCATATGACGGCGCGCGCCGCCGCGCCGCATGGAGGACCGGCGGCACTATCGGCGGCGCGCCGCACAAAATCCATCGGCGGCGCGGCGCGGCGGCGCACAGGTCTAGTTCTACGGTACACAATGAGGAAAAGATTAGTAATTTTCCATGATCTACCAATAATTCCAAGACTAGAAGATAAAAGTCAATGAGGCGACAGAGTCCAGTCCCTCTTAATTCAACCCAGAGGACCTTCATACTCTTTTAAGTGAAGTTGTTCTCTTCTAGGAACTCATCCAGTTCAAAATAGCTGAATTTAAGGCGGTTGAAAGCGTACGACAAGGGTGGTGTTTGAACTAATTGCAAATGTTAGAGATTGCCATTTTTATTTTCCTGCAAAGCTCCATTCAACGTGAGGTTTTTGCTTCCAGTTCATGCTTTCCTTCATCATTTCCCTCTCTTCCTTCGCCTAATGCCACGTCAGGATACCCCGAGAGAATTAGATGTTTGCTTTTTGGAGCTTTCTTAAATACTTCCTCCAGATGGTGATATATCCTGGCAACTTCTTCCACTAGTCGGCAAGTAGACTTGGACTACAAATGAATGCGTACGGTATGCTTTTATTTGCAACTAATATTATTCTATCATTCATCAGTTCCGAATTTCTCACACTTCCCTTAATTATGCGTTCATTAGTAATTCTACTCCAAGTTGACTCTCATCCCTTCATCTAATTCTTACCATAAAGCTATCTCTTTAATACCCAGTTTCAGAACCTCACGTTAAATATTTATCGGTATGAAAATCACAGTAAATATTTTCTGCTATTGATGACGCCAACTATGCGAGAGGCAGATACGATATACAAGACGCGACATCTCAGTTTATAATGCTCTTTCAGATAAAACACCAACTAATCTCTATTTAGTCCCAAGAATTCGTCAAGAGGTACCATCAAAAAATATATAATAACAATTGATACCAAGCTAACGAAAAGGCTATGTCACCTGACAGTCAACGTTAACCAGACAATGTAAAACAGGACCTATGAGTCTCCACTGATGTTTCATATCTCATCCTACACAGTCCTAACAAATGTGTGTTCTCTACCCAAATTTCATAATTGACATTTTCTTGCTTTCTCGGCCTCATTAGTGTCCTAAAGTTTCACGTTCATTAGTGGTTTGTTTCAGTTCTCTCTGTGCCCACTGTTCTGCTATTCTCTTCGAAGCTGCTGGTTTAGGATTTCTGCTGAAGACCTTGAGGGCCTCACAGTGCGGAAGGAGCGGATATGGACCTCTGACGGGCACGACACCTGCCCTACTAGTGGTGAACCGAGACCCATGATTTCTCGAATTCACTCCCTTTATAGCGCTCTCCATTTTTCCGGTGAAGACATGGCTGAATAGATCTCCCTTTCTTCCCAAATAGTGCGTTTTAGTGCGACAATAGTGCATTTTTTACGTGACGCCATCACCCGTTAGGCCATCCTAATGGGGTCAGACGCGTTTTCACAGCCTCCTCACAGGAGTACAGACACAGCGCGGACAACCATTTCTTTTCTTCCGACCCGTTGACCAATCCAACTAACTTGGCCTTGACAGGGCCTATCCTTGCTTCCGTTGGTACACCCCCGGGGGTTGCCATGGCGAAAGCCCTTCTACCACGTCAATGTTGCGGCCCTAGGAAAGGAATTACGCAATCGAAAGAAAGATATAATAGTTACAATGTTACATGTAATTGTAATTACCACTGCAAAAAAATTTTAATGTCCATGCTTCAGAGTTATTTCATCTTGCATATGCCGGTAGAACACACTGGAAACGATGCCTGAAAAACTCCAAAATTCAATTTCATAAAACTTCCTTAAAAAAAGCTCAAAAGCTCTCTACCGGATCCGTCAAAAATATGGATGCATTGCGAGCAATACACACTGGTAACAGAAGCTGGAATAGACACAAAGGGAGCAATATTAAGTAGAAATTTTAGAAGCATTCAGAGCACTTCGTTCCACTTCCAAGCCTGAGATAATTACTTTGATCGGAAGTTTCCGGATGAAACATTGAGGGAAATAATGAAGTATCTAAAGCAGAAAATTGATCAAGGTACTAAAATGAAGACAAAACTTTTGTTATGTCACTCATAATGTATAAAACCAACTATCTATATTGCAACTAAGAACGTCATGATCATCGAATATGCGGAATTTTCACTAAAGTTTATGATCAAAAATGTAAAAAAAATCGTTATTAATAAACTATGAACAGTGCTCCCATTAACTTACGTCAGAGATACCGCATTGCATCCAATTTGAGTATGCAATCCTTTTTCGTCCGATGGATGTGGGAGGCCGGATGGGTGAGGTGGCAAGTGTCTTGGGTTCCGGCGCCGAGGGTTCGATTCGAGAGTCAGGAGCGGTATCTCCGTTGTCACGCTCAGCCTCACGCGGACAGAGTCACGCGGAGTCGGGAACTCCTGTCTTCCCCCTCACCCACCTCTTTCTACCCCCCTCCGCCCCATCCACGACTCCACAGTCCAAAGGCTCATACATATTCATCATGTATTGCTCGTGTGCACCGAATGTCAAAAGGCTGGAATCTCGAATCTGCTCGGCCCAAACTATGGCCAAAAGAAAATGACTCTATACGGCACGTTAAGATCCGTATTGTGCGAGGACTAGCAGAAAGGGACACTTTTCCTTGAGAGTGGTTGACACCGCGGCGCCATCCACGCTCAAATGTACGCTGGGTCCACATGGGCTGGCGCGGAATCGGACAACTACTTCAGCAGTCTCGACTCAACGACAGTGATCCAATTAAAAGTCAAATAGTGTGTCTATAATGACAAATGAATTTAGAGTTTTCCAGAAGCAAGTCAGATGCCTCCATTGTGCGACGAAATTGAAAGTTGGTACTGCTGTTTAGTGGTCCTGTAAATGCCTACTACACAGTAAATCTACGAAGAACAAATTGTTTCCAAAATCTCCTTGAAGAGTGCGACGCATTCGATGGACTTCGGGACAAGACAGCCGCCAATATGGATGTAATTCAGCTCCCCTCATTTTAACCTCTTCTTCACGCCTCACAGAAAGGAACTTTCCCTCGTCCCACCATTTCCCTGATTTGCATAATATCCCTCCTTTCTCCAGATGCGGACTACAAAACTTCTTCGTATCTTCGCTGCACAATATCCTCCCCGTGATAGATTTTTACGAACCCTGAATGTACAAACATCGATACCGGCTAGTCTCATGGCAGGAGTGTGAAAATCGCAAAGATTTTATTGTTGAAGGTTACTCGGGTTTTCCACTGGGTCAAATTCTCCATCTTGGCCGACGTTTCGATGATCGAGTCGTCCATTGTCATCAGGGCATTTGATTTTGAAGACTTCATTCTTTGAATATGTTACGATTCCAAAAAGTGACTTCGTCTACCATCAGCTTCATACCGAATTTCCTTTTTCTCATCTTTTACACCTCATCAAGAAGAAAAATTCTGTTTACTTTCATTATATCTTTATGCAAGGTCCATTGGAGATGTTGAGTACTATGATACTCTCAACTGCTGAAATCCTACTAAGGACGTCATACATATGTGATCAATAAGTCATACTCGTCCATATTACCATTGCCACTTTGACAGCTATCTACAAGGCTGTCGCGTAGTTGCCTGATAAAAGGCGTAGAGGACAATAAGATAAACAATTTGCATAGCATGAGAAATGCATTAGATAACTCCATCTGGACGACAATGGTAACATTTCTGACGCCATTTTAGATTACGGGGAGCAGATGAATTAGGGGCCATGGCAGTTTTCATCTCACAGCTGTGATTCACAGGACAGAAAATTTGGAGAATTACTTGCCCGGAAAATATTTTGTTGGCTAAGGCGGGTTACGTTTAAGTTTAAACACCGCTCACGATTACAAAACGCCACTTCCGTCACACGCTCTCAGTCGAGAGCCTTTCGTGCTGAACATTGACAAATGGGCGGATTCTTTATGGCTTTTCTAGCGGTCGCGTTCATTTTAAAACCTCACCCTCACCGCTCAACAAAAGGAAGTAAAATCATTCTCCCTAAACCATTCTCGATTTCACTTTCCTCGTAATTTATGAAGATAGTAAGAGGTAGAACCTCTTTCCTGCCCAAAGATACAGTCTAACAAATCCCCAGCCATCCTTCTCAGGGCAGACGCCGTCGATATGAAATCAGCAAATGCGTAACGATAATCTCTTCCGCTCCACAAACGTGAAGTACAGGTTATCTACATATCGCGCGTAAGCCGAGAAAGACGCAGAGGATCTGCAATTGCTCTTACGTCTACGTTGGTACTCCAAACCAGTTAAATGTTTAGCGTCTCACAGCAGACCGCGCTGATTTACATCCATGACCTCTACACTCAATTAAACTTTCCACTTTGGACTTCTTTACTCCAATTGTAGATCGTAGAACTGCTGGAATGGATACCGAGCTACTGGTGAAGATACACAGTCTAACAAATCCCCAGTCATCCTTCTCAGGGCAGACGCCGTCGATATGAAATCAGCAAATGCGTAACGATAATCTCTTCCGCTCCACAAACGTGAAGTACAGGTTATCTACATATCGCGCGTAAGCCGAGAAAGACGCAGAGGATCTGCAATTGCTCTTACGTCTACGTTGGTACTCCAAACCAGTTTAATGTTTAGCGTCTCACAGCAGACCGCGCTGATTTCCATCCATGACCTCTACACTCAATTAAACTTTCCACTTTGGACTTCTTTACTCCAATTGTAGATCGTAGAACTGCTGGAATGGATACCGAGCTACTGGTGGAATCGCTACAACAAGGACCTCACCAAATTCGACGGCGGACGAGAATATATTTCTGGCCACCTATCTATATCGCTACCTAAGGCTTTCCCGGCGTATTGTGAGGTTGAAGGTTACTCGGGTTTCCCACCGGGTCAAACTCTCCATCTTGGCCGACGTTTTGATGAATGAGTCGTCCATCGTTATCAGGGCATCATGCCAGTTCAAACTCTCCATCTTGGCCTACGTTTCGATGAGCGAGTCGTCCATCGTTATCAGGTCATCATAGGAGAGTTTGACCCGCTGAGAAACCCGAGTAACCTTCAATATATATCGTTATCCGTTCCCGCTTTACAATTTTATTCATTCTCCTCTTTCATGCGTCAGACTGAGTACCATTTGATTACACAAAGTCACCTATGTTTAATTTTCGGAATGTAAAAGCTACAAAGCTCATTTAATATAAGTCAAACTTACGGCCCCGTGTGAATGGCTGGTATTGAAAGAGGTAAAAGAGAGTCTAAATGAGTTGAAGTAAAATAGTTCACACACAAAATACTTTCTCCAAATCAAGCTTTGCGAGCGTGAGTAACCGTCGCAAAAAATTATGAACCCGTCTTAATATACCCGTCTTCATGAATTATTATCTCGTATAAGAACATCTAAAAAGTTTATCCAGTACGTATATTTAAATTAGAATCCATTAACTGAACAAATGATGGATTAAATAGGCCAATTAGGAGATAATAGGAAGTTGCAGTCCCTCTTTGTGCTTGATTTTATGCAAGAATCGTCAACGATCCATACAATTATTTTTCCAACCATTTGAGATAGTTTGTATATATTGCTGACAGTTGTTATTGCCGGTAAAGCCTTATGGTTTACGAAGATGAAAGAGCCAAAGGAAGAGAAGGATGGCTCCGGGGAAGAGCAATTTCAAGAGAGGGCTGCATCACGTTACTGCTAATACTGACACCCATTACTAAAGAAAGAAAGAGAGACACTCCTTTCTAAAATATTCAATCCAACGTTTTCAGCTTCACAGCAATTTTGTCGTAGACTAATTGGGGAAATACTTGGCTTTGAATTACCTAAGACACTGCAATGAAAATCCTATCCACATCACAATAAGTAGAAAGTAATGTACATTAAAATCTACAGCTGATATGTGGTTCTTATTTTCACATTATATTCTCCGGCTAGAAATAATAAAAGTCAAGAAATGTGCAAGAATGAGACGATTAAGTACGAAGTAATGGTTTGTAATAAATGAGAAGGGGTCAAAATACCCCTTCGGTACATCTAGTGTTACTACCACTAATATTCACTGTGTAATAAGTTGAGACCAAAAAGTTTTGAAATGTCCAAAAAATTACAATATTGATAATTCCCCGGAAGATAGAGGTTATTCAGTGCTGAAGAGGGAAGTAGAAAAAGCAACTGAAGAAATGTGAAAAGGGAAGGCAACAGGAATGGATGAGATCCCTATTGAATTTTTCAAGTGCTTGAATGAAGAGGGTGTGCAGGAAATTGTTAATATGTGTAACAAAATATATCACACTGGTGAATGGCCTCAAGATTTTGTAAGAACAGTGATGGTACCAATTCCTAAGAAGCCTTGTACACGGAAATGTACTGAACATAGAACGATAAGCCTAATTACACATGCAGCCAAAATAATGTTGAGAGTTTTGAACAGGAGATTAATAAGAATAATGGAAGAAAATGTAGGGGAGGAACAATTTGGTTTCCGGAAACGGAAAGGAACAAGGGACGCCATTGGCCTGTTAAGAATAACTGGAGAAAGGTGTATAGAGAGAGGAAAAGGAATGGCACTTTGTTTTATTGATCTGGAAAAGGCTTTTGATCGGGTTGAATTGAATAAAATGTTCGAAATTCTAAAAGAGAAGGGGTTGGTATGGAAGGAGAGAAAACTCATTAGAGAATTATATATGAGGCAAAAAGCTGCATTAAAAATAAATGAGGATATGACAGAATGGGTGGATCTTGGTAGAGGAGTAAGGTAGGGATGCTGTCTGTCGCCAACCTTGTTCAATATATATGTTGAGGACATGATCCATAAATCTTTTGATGGGAGAGAGGAAGGAGTCAGCATTGGAGGTAGGAAGATAAGAAGTATAAGATTCGCAGATGACATGGTGATATTAGCAGATGATATGCAATCACTTCAAAGGATGATAAAGGTTTTGGAAGACGGGATGAAGGAATATGAGATGAAGATAAACCTAGGAAAGACAAAGGTGATGCCAGTAAATTGTGAAAATTATACGAGTGTGAAAATAAATGAAGGTGTAATAGGAAAAGTTAAAAGCTACCGGTACCTAGGAACGATGGTGACAGACGACTGGAGAAGTATTGCAGAAATAAAAGCAAGGATAGCAATGGCAAAAGAGGCCTTCAGTCAGAAGAAAAACTTGCTTTGCAATAAAAGCCTGGATCTGGAGCTGAGAAGGAGACTAGCTAAATGTTATTCATGGAGCGTTTTCATGTATGGATGTGAAGCGTGGACATTAGGTAAGAGGGAAAGGAATAGAATAGAAGCTTATAAAATGTGGGTGTGGAGAAGGATGGAAAAAGTAAGATGGGTAGATAAGATGAGAAATGAAGAGGTTTTGAGCAAAGTAAAAGAAGGAAGATCGCTCCTAAAGGAAATAAGGAAAAGGAAAGGAAACTGGTTGGGCCATGTGATGAGAGGGAAAAGTATAATAACTGTGGCACTTGAGGGTTCAATTGAAGGAAAGAGAAAGAGAGGAAGGAGAAGAATTAAATGGGTGGATCAGGTGAAGAACATCAGCTATGATGAAGCAAAGAAGGAAGCTCGGGACAGAAGCGGATGGAGACAACAGTGGTGTACGGGACCTGCCAGCAGGCAGAACACCAGTTGATGATGATAATTCCCCTAGAACGTCCGAGAGGCCTCAAATTGACTCCGTCATACGGATAGCAAGTGAGGAGATTGCTACTCCTGAGTGCTATGAATCGCTACGCAACTTGTGGAGGGATGTTTTCTAATGCATGTTTATCATTCTGAAGCCGCCATACTGCTCGATTCTCACTCCAATTCCCCCTTCCTTCCTCCTCCTCCATTCGCCTAAATTAATTCGTTTGCGACTCGCCGTCGTGAGGTGAAACGCAGTAAAAGGGCCCACAAAAGTAGGAGGGATGCAAATTGGGATGTTGAGAGACAGAAAGTCAACCTGTTACGCACACACGGACAGCACAGCTCATCTCACTGCACTAGAGTTAAAGCAGCCGATTTACCACCATTAGAGTGAATCATTTTTGCATTCCGACGATGACACGGAGGAAAAGGCTAGCAATCGAAAAAACAGTCGATATAACATGCTCTAGAGATTTAATCAGTATTGCTAGTCTTCAATAGCTGGTAAAAGTATACGAAATTATAGGAAAAACAAAGGTATGCAAATAATGCTTAAAGTCAGATAACATTGCTTTTTCATTTGAAAAATAACTGTCAATTAAGTGGAGTGGAAATCACGCCTCATGGGCGTTCATATTATGAAAAAGTGCTTATGGCGTCTTGCGTTAGGATAAGAAGAATGCTGAAAGTGATGGTTTCAGGCGTAACTCTGCGGAATAACTTCATGGTTATATATTGAAACACTTTGTAATTTCCAGATCAATTTTAATTTAACGACCTAGGTTTCGTCGGTGCGACATCATCTGGTGATTTTTTTTCCTCGGTGACCATCATGACTTTTTCCTCATTGGAGTCTCGCACTTGTGCATACTTGCGGACCTAATGATGTCGCACAGCGACGAAACCTAGGTCGTTAAAAAAATTCACGTGGAAATTATAAAGTGTTTCAATGCATAACTGAAAAGAATGCAAAGGAGATCTGCTAGGTTTGTTAAAGGCCGTTATGATAAATGTATAAGTGTTACGAGTTTAATAGAATAACTAGGATGGGAATTACAATCAGAACGCAGGTTAAAATTTAGGTGAAACCTTTTTAGTAAATTCGTAACAGAGTTGTTCACAGATGACGTTAGATATATATTGAGAACCCCTGCGCATTATGCTAGGTTTGATCATATTAACAAGATCAGAGAGATAGATTGTCGTACCGATAGATTTAAAATGTCATTTTTCCCTCGTACTATAAGAGAGAACAATAGGCAGCGTAGCAAAGGGATAGGTAGGTGAAATATAGTTAGAGTAGTCTGTAGTGCATGATGCATGTAATAACAGCCAATAATCCATTTCTTATTATGTAGATACTAACCATCTAGCTCCATGTGACCCTATTATCTAGCATATCTCCCTTAAATATCCTACTTGCATGTCAATAGTGCATGTTTGGTGATCTTCACCCCCTGCCACACACCCTCGTGGTGGCTCTCAGGGTATCACGTAGATGTAGATGAATGCTGCAGGAAATGCCAGTTAAATAACGTGTCCAGGATTTAATGACGCGGAGACGCCGACAACTCCAAAATCTACACATCATGTACGTAGTCCGAAATTCCACAGAGAAAGCAATCGCCTTTGTCGGGCCACGAACCCGGATCCATCTATATCGCGCCGAGTGATTTCGCCACTTTAGCTACAGAGGCGTGCTCATGCCCCGTGGTTTACGGCACGATATAGAGGGATTCGGATTCAATTCCCGGCTATGGCGAATGATTTTTTCCTCCGTGGAGTTTCGCACCTGTGCACACATACGGATGACTCCGTGAAAGAAATACCGTGGCTAGTCCCGTAAACCTCTTAATCTGATGGTAACAGTCGTAGAAAGCACATAAAATAATATTTGATCACCAGAAATAACATCCAAGTTTCAATTTCATCGACGAAAAAATTCTAAGTGAGCCACGATTCAAGTCAAAACTGTGTAGTGCGTCTTGAACGAGAGTTGTTGAAACGCAAGCATTGCACAGCCAGTTATTTCGCAGCTCACTTAGCTGAAGTCAGCGTCTATTTCCATTCACTCTCTGCGGAGCTGTTTTCGCAGAAACCCGCTCTATCCTAGCCCGAATAGGATTTTCATCTTTATATATAAAGAGGAATGTTTGTATGTTTGTCTGCGTGTCTGTCTTTTATTCTAATCTACAGTTTAATTCCCATCCTGCTAAAATTTTGCAGACTATTAGGTCAAGGAAGGAGAAAAATTGTAGGCTATTTTTAAAAGATCTCAGGACCCTTTGGTGGTCTACGCTGCGTATCGGGTTTTGTGAAGTGGTTTTATTTCTTTTTTTGCTTGTTAAAATTACTTTTGTTCAAGATAGAGAAGTGGAATTTTTTCATCAAATAACGAAAAGAATGAAATTTTTAATTCTTTCAATCAATTATCTTTTTCACTTCGTAATCATCTGACAATTGTGTTTTTAGCTGCAAAAACGCCCATTTCTCTCTGAAATCAACAATACCATATTCGCTTGACAGCCTGATTTCGGTTTTTAATGCATTTGAAAATCATTTTGCTTCGTTAAGCTGATCAGAAATGTTAAGTATTGGGTTTTGTGAAGCGGTTTTTCTTGCTTTTAAAGACTACTTTCACTCAAGATAGAGAGCTAAAATTTATTAAACCAGATACCATAAAGTATGATACTACTATTATTAGTAGTATCATACCCGAAAGAATGAATTTTCTCATTTTTTCAATGGATTTTCTTCTACGCATTTTCCCTGACAACAAAATACAGAAATAAAAATAATCATTTAACAAGGCAAAGGGGCAATCACTTCGTGGCTGAAATTAACTTAGAAAGTCCACGTTTTTCGCGCCGCCAACTATATGTAGCTTGCTCCTGAGTCAGCATACCAGATAATTTATTTGTCTATGCTCTATATGGACAAACTAAAAACATCGTGTATCGTCAAGCATTACAGTAAAAAGGCTTTCAAATAAATTACTCTTTTCTGTTTATTATCAAAATCTTCGTCAATTGTGGAAGGAATTAAGGGTAACAATGTTTGCTAACTTCATTGTTATTTTATTTTACCCTGTTAATTTTTCCAATTCCGTCCATTTATGAGTCATTTGACTCTTTATTTATCTTGTTTATGGGAGATTTTGTCGTAATGCTTACTTACCATTGTCTCAAAATTGTGTAGGATCTCCGCGGAAACAAATTATTCGAATAAATAAAATAATTAATAACACTTTAGTCTGCTTTCACAGCTAATACCTAACCCCTCACCTCTTATATGATGAGTTATGATGAAAGTATGATCCCGAGGAACGCCGTGCTGTTCAGCTAGTATCTTATAAATAAGCATCGGTATTTTTTTTTCATCGTTTCATTCAACCTGGACCAAAGAGGGCGCTGAGAACATGTCGAAGCCGAGAAAACCAGAAAAGGAAGCGTGAGAGAGGAAGCAGGCTAGAAAGTGGAGGCTACTGACCGGCGTCGAGATCATTTTCGCCGAACGGGAACATGCTCAGTCGGTGGGAAAGGATTTCCGAGACAACATGGGTGGACGGGCGCCATGGATATTCGCCGCTGGGCACCGTACGGCTTCCTTCAGCATCTAAAATACCTGTAAAAGAAGAGATTGCATTAAAATATGCTCACAAAATATGTCTTTATTAGCTTAAAATTAATGGGAAAATTTATAAAATTGGTGAAGAGGAAGCAGTGAGATACGATAACTTGAACATTAAACGCATCACAATCTTTAGAGAACTAAGACATTTTAACCCATGTACTGAAATAAACTCATAGCTGAGTAAAAAATAACATTTTTATTGAATGCTGATATGTACACACATTTTATCAACATTACATTTAACAACTTAAAATCCGCGAGAAATTTTATAATCATGCATCAGATTCTCTTGAATTCCACTCCCTCTCGTACTCGTCGGCTGAGACCAGGGTTGCTTTTAAGAATTTACAGAATTTACTTTTTTGAGTGTTCCACCGGTTAAGGTAGGTTTTATTGCATGTCAGAGAATCTCCTCCCATTTTATACTGTTTCAGGGTCCTATCTCGCACTAGTATATCCTTCTTTACCTCAGCATACGATCTACCCTTCTTCATCCTGTCCATGAAACCTATTCTCCTCCTTCCTCTTAAACGCTTGCCCAACATCCCTCCCTCTATCACATTCTTGAGCAATCTCTCGCCCCTTATTACATCCTCCAGCCACCTACTCTGCCGGTCTCGAAGAAGATTAAGAAGTAAGAATTCCATTAAGAAGACAGGACTCATGAAAGACACATATAACACTGCGATATTTGTTCAATTTGACCATTTACACACGGGTTAATGGATCTGGGATAAAAATCGGTCTTCATTGGTATGGAGGCTTTATGTTTTTTGTACGTAAAACTCACGGCATTTCCGTAAATCTTGGCTTCGCTGGGCCTTCGCTGAGGCGACCGACAGCCGACGAGATAATTTACGCCGAACGAACGCCGGCTAGTCGCTTCGGGGTGGCGGGAAAGGATTTTCGAGACACGATGGGTGGATGGCCATTGGCCGGCTCTCGACGGGAGTCGCCGCTGCCGGGCACCGCTCGGCTCTCTCCTACGAATGAAGCACTGCGTTTGAAGTGATCACCACAGGAGGAAATAAATGTTTTGAGGGCGATTTTGTGTCATCGAGAGCTAATGAATTAGGATCGAAATGCATAGCTCACTCAACAAGCCGTATATGCGCGCGGGAAATGAGGAATTTTTTTAGTAATTCAATGGTTGACTTTAGCTAAGGGGTAAAAAATACTTAGAGAGGAGAAACATAGAGTATTTCAGAGAACCGCGGACCTAGCAGCTTGATAACTCCAATGGAGTCACCCGCTTGATGATCACACGCCAATGTGGAATTCGCAGAGAAAAAATCATTATTATTAATCATCACCAGATAGAGAGCTTGACGAGATATCTAGAGGTGTGGGGACAATTTTAATATACGCGAATGACTTTCCCACGGTGATTTTCACACAACTCTGGTGATAACTTGCTCCACCCTTTTGCTGCAAAGTTCGCATATGTCCGAATGAATATCCTCCACCACTGACTGCGGAGCTCGACTTCAGTCCACAAGCTCATACACTATTGTACCTCTACATCACAGCGGTAATCGAGAATATTCTCAAAATTAATATACATATATATATATATATATATATATATATATATATATATATATATATATATATATATATATATATATATATATATATATGGTACAAGCAACTTTACTACCTTGCACTACGGTTTAACAATAATTGTGCAATTCTGCGCTAAGCAATGAAAACTGTAGTTACTTCACATAAAACTTCTGAATTCTTTTTGCAGATACTTGACAAACTATGATTAGTGAAACCAACAACCATTCACCGCACTGAAATGGTAAAGTACACTTGTATGTTCTTTATGGCTAGATCTAATATAAACATATGCTTACGTGTGGAGAGTACTTGCAAACTCCCCTCGAATATTCTTTACTCGATAGAATGCCATTTTTTGAGTAAGCAATGCTTACTCTTGAGTACTTTTCAGTCTATGCTCACATCCAATTATCAGAATTAGTATTATTAACTCTACACTGAAACGAATTTCTATCATGAATTACTCACAGATGAAGATAATCTGGAGATAATATGCCACCTACTCTGCCAGTCTCGAAGAATTTTAAGAAGTAAGAATTCCATTAAGAAGACAGGACTCATGAAAGACACATATAACACTGCGATATTTGTTTAATTTGACCATTTACACACGGGTTAATGGATCTGGGATAAAAATCGGTCTTCATTGGTATGGAGGCAAATTCACAAATTTTGGGAAGCACCCATGCTTCGGTATTTAATAATGAACCCAAATTTGGGTATAAAACCGAGAACTCACGATTACTTATCAGCTGTTGTTTCATATTATGTAACCGTAGGCTAACCGACATCGAGAACTCATGAGCTTTACACTGGTTTTTAGTGATTCCTAGAGTTCACTTATACTTGATAATTTGATTGACAGTGAGTCGTATCAGCCAGGCCAAGACAGCTTTTAACAAGAAAAACAAACTTCTCACCTCCACCAACATCAGTTTGAAATTGAGAAAAAAAACCTTCTCAAGAGTTGGTGTGGAGCGTGGTGCTCTATGGCGGTGAAACGTGGACGTTTTGGGAATCAGAGAGGAAAAAGTTGGCAGCATTTGAAATATGGCGCTAGCGGATGCTGAATATTCCCTGCGTAGACAGAGACACCAACAAAGAAGTGATAAGAAGGATAGGGGAGGCGCCATGTTTGCTCGAGACGATTAAAAGAAGGAAAGCAATATTGATCGGCCATATTCTCCGACATTCAGGGTATAGAGCTGACATACTGGAGGGCACAGTGGAAAGGAGGAATTATAGGGTCAGGCCTAGACTGGAATATACTGGACAGATTTTGGAAGAGCTGGGATGTACCTCATACCATCTGATGAAGGAGTTGGCCCAGGACAGAGATGAATGGAGGAGGATTGCTGCTGTTAACCAATCCTAGGATTGTAACCAGAAGAAGAAGAAGCAATAACTAGTATAAGATACCCTCACATTATGATATTCCTTGAGCTCAAACGTTATAATTCTCAAATTGAGAACTAACTTCGCAATATTACGAATTTTGCATCACTGCACCTTCCAAAGTCATCAGGCAAGAAAAAATCAATACGGCCACTTTCATTCCTAAAAAGAAGTTAACTCGGACGTGAAACAAACTCTTGATCATGAAAGATTCTTTGATCATAAAAATATTTAATTTTCAATTCAAACGCTTTCCCGAAAAATTTAAAAATTCATAGAATATACATTTAAGAAAACGTCTTGAAAAAACTGCAAGTTAAACACTTTTTACACTTCAAGAGTTAAATTTTACCCGGTCAAATGCCTTAATGCGCAATTTTGGATTTAGAGAGGGCATATGACAGGGTATAGATAATTAATATAAGGAAAGTTTTCAAGCTCTGAGGAGTGAATGCGCAGTTATTAAATTCCATAAAGGCGACGGATGGTCATAGCTAAGGATGGTAAGTGTGAGTGTAAATGGGTCTTGAGTGACTGGTTTGACGTAAGAAAGGGCGCAAAGCAGGAACGTGTGATAGAACCGTAGTAAATCAATGTTTTTATGGACAAATGTGAAACAGTCAAGTGTGAGGAAATCTTCAGTGTAGGGATTAATTTGTTGTAAATAGACGATGCAGTGTTGTTTGTGAGAGGCCACTAGAAGTACAATGGATCCTGGATAACTTCTACGTAGATTTAAATCTACAAAAACGAAGACTAAACGTAGGTTTGAATTCCGAGAATGAGTCGAAATTTGAGAATGAGAATGAATTTGAGAAGTGCGTTGAAGATCGAAGCAGTAGTTTTTTTATAATGAGGCAAATGAGAGTGATTGCTTAATGTGGGTAATTCATGAAGTGTTTCAACAAATAGATTATGTTGTTTATTTTTGTTGTTTATTTTTTTCATTGTTTTTCAAAACGTTGAAGGAATGATGAGAGATTTTAAGACGTAAAAATGCCGGCAAGAAAGTCGTAGGGAGCATTTGAAGCATGTCTAGGAATGAGCGTTTGTCAAGCGAAGCGTAAATTGGAGTGTACAAAGTGCTCTCTTTCCGACATTATTATATGACAACATAACATTGGTTAGTCAGGATAAGCCTAAGAGTAGAAAAGATGCAGTGAGAATGGGAAGTGTTCGTGGGAAAAGTAAAACGGATAGGGTTAGAAATAATTGGGTGATAAAAGAATTTGGGTAGGATGCTCCAGTAATGGGCACGTATGAATGGAGTGTGCGTCGTGGGTTTGGCCGTGCCGAGAGGAAGGAAGAGAGCCGAATAAACAAGCAGTACGTGAAACAAGTCATGGGTGAATGCGGTAACAGAGACTCTAGATAGGAGGAATATCAGAGATCTGAATAATAACCAAATGCTTTGACTTAGCCTACCCCGAAAAAGAATGGAGCAACGGTTATGTATAACGTACTTTTTTAATTGCCTGCGAACTGAGATAACCTTGAACTCTGGATTGGGGAGACCTCACATTCTAGAGAGGAGGAATATCAGAGATCTTAATAATAGCCAAATACTTCGACTTAGCCAACCCCGAAAAAGAATGGAGCAATGGTTATGTATAACGTACTTTTTTAATTGCCTGCGAACTGAGATAACCTTGAACTCTGGATTGGGGAGACCTCACATTTGGCGATTTTGCGTCGAGTTTAAGTTCGTAGGACGGGTTTCAATTTGAGATCGTAGTATTGCCGAGTTCCATTTTCCTTGACGTGAACCAATCAGATTCCCATCCTGGGGTGAGCGTTTCGGCAGACCGCTAGATGGGAGGTCGACCTTTCTCCAACCCGACTCATGATCCGACCCAAGAACCGACAGGCACCCATGCATTAGATATGGCGCCTCTGTCATGCCACCCCCTTTGGACGCCGAGTCAACCGGCTGGACCCGGGCACGTGGCGGAGGGGGCGACGGGGGTCGTGATGGAGGAAGGGGGGCGTGGGAGGGGAAAGAGGGAACACGTGCTGTAAGGCGTGCGTGTCAACCCGCGAGGATTTCCGACACGCTGACGAGTCTAGCGCGCCACGCCGAAATAAGCCGCATCTACTTTGATCTGTGTCCGAATTAATACGGGGTCTGGGAATGGGGAAAGTTTCATCGGCCACCAAAGGAACCTAAAATTCACGAGGGATGAGAGTAAACACATGAGGACAACGACTAAAATGTTCGTAGAAAGAAACGAAGAGAAATAGCCGCACAAAATTTTTGTATCCTGTTCCCGAGTTCCCTTTCCCACTTTAATCGTAATAGCTCTCAAAATACGGGCCTCGATGAAGCGCATCATGACCGGAGCCGGGTTCCTAGGGACAAATCTACAAATATCGTTTTAAATTGTTATCAACATCCAGGTAGCAAGTACATTGCTGTAAATGAATAAATAATGATGATAATTAATCTTGTAATTGCCATACAAAAATTAGTATAGCATCGACAAACTGAGTGGTTAAGTAAGTACTGAATTAAGGATAAAATATTTTTCCATTTTCGAGGATTACTTAGGAGAAATACTGAAATTATATTTTCAGGATTTATTCAGTCGGTTCTCTAAAGTAGATATTAATTTTATGGGATCCGTATGAACTATAAATGCAATAAGTAACTATTGAACGTATCAATATCGCTGAGTGTTTCATGTGTACTAACCTAACATATTTAGGTACATGACTATAATTGAGACTTCTGAACTTAGATCTGACTATATACTTGTTCTGTCATATATAAAAAAGGCTATGAGTAAGTATAATTATTTTCTCAATGCAGCAATAGAAAAAGTAAGTTTTTTTGTTTTCCAATGCCGAGATATAGATAGATAGTAGATGCCGAGATAGAGGACACATAGTTTGAATATGTATCTTGGGTACCCAAAATAAACAAGAATCCCTATTTCAGAACGTTTTCTTGATTTTTATAGATAAAATAAACAAATGCTAATTGTTTTCTGATTTTACATTACTTACTTTAGATGTCTAGGTATACATCAAGGATCAATTTTGACACAAAGTATTTGAATAATTTATTATTATAACACAGCGTCTCCGTAAACCCGAGACACTTATTCTGGCGATTAGCTTATCGACTGTAATTTCCGTTTGTATACGATTTTTCTCTCCCAAAAAAGGTAATTAGAGACTTTCTTTTAGTATTCTACCGGTAAAATATAAGTTTTGTTATAAATTAGAGAATCGCTTCCCAGTCTTTTACACTTTTGAGGTCCAATATATCTCTAGTAATTCTTCTTCCGCCTCTACATGCGATCAACCCTTCTTTATCACATCAATAAAACCTATTCTCATTCTTCTCATTCCTCGGTTGATTAGTATTCTTTCGTCAATTACAGTCTCTAGCAACCCATTGCCTCTGATAACTTCCCCCAGCCACCCGCCCCGCTCATCCCGGATTTCATTCAGAAGCTTCGTTCCCTCGCCCACCATTCTCAGCACTTCCTCGTACGTCTTCCGTTCATTCCACCGCATCTTCTCCATCCTTCTTCACTCCTATATCTGAAATGCCTGCTGGCTATTCAAATCCTTCTATTTAAGGGTCGAAGTTTCAGCACCATACACCGCTGCGCTGTATATCAAGCTCTTTACCAGCCTCATCTTCACATCCACACTACTTGCCCAAGATCCCCGTAATCAGTTCCCTTCTGCGACTAAACGCTTCCTTGGCTGACGCTATTCTCCCACTTATGTAATTTCTACTATGACTATTTTCTTCTAGCGTACTACCCAGTACTTTAAATTCTCTACTTACTGTAATTTGTACCCTCCAACTTTAATAACCTGCCTCGCTCTCTGTCTCCCATAGAATCTCATTACTATTGTTTATGTTCATACGATTTATCTCCATTCCGTGTTTCTCGCATTGGAATTCTCAAGCATCTACTAAAGCTTGTAATAAAAGATCAGCAAATCAGCGCCTAATAGCTCACACACCAAATCAAATTTATCAGCACACCTCTTACATTGATTCCAGCATAGTTCTTTCTATGCATTTCTTACTATGTCCTCAGCATCAATGTAAAAAAGTAAAGGCGACAACGAACAGCCTCTCCTTGCCCCGCGGCCTACAGCTGCCTTCCCGACTCACCATCAGCTACTCTCACTTGTGCCCTGTGGGCCATATATAGGTTGAGGATTAATCTCCTGCCTTGCCAATCTATCCCCATTCCACCGAGTATCTG